>JAUPFR010000006.1:2122243-4727236 GCA_036925125.1 Oreortyx pictus | reverse complement strand
CAGGGAAGGGATCCCCTTCCCATGCCCCCGTCTTGAAGGTGAGCCAGGGCTTATGGAGAGGATGTCTAGCCTTGTGCATGGAGCTGGCTGCAAAGGAGACAGCACCAGGCATCTCCCCACAGTGCACACTCTGGCACTGCTCCTGCCACTGCATGATTTCATACCTGGTGCCAGTCACGGACACTTTACTCACCTCCTGCTGATAGACTGCAGCTTCTGCTCCCTCCTTGCATGTGGGCGAATGCATCATCAGCCACAGGGGAAGCCGATGGCCTGGTCTTTGCCTCACCAGGTGAGGAGCCAGATCTGCTTGGTGGCATGCTGGCTGCCTCTGCAGCATCTTCCTGACGCTCGTCTTGCCCTTCTTCCACACCCTCCATGGTGTGATCAATGGTGGCAGCACTTGGGCCTTGGGGCATGCTCACACTGTTTTCCCAGGACATGGAGTGCACGCTGTAACCACATTTTGAGCACAGATGTGCTGCGCTCTGTGCAGGAGCCCACACTAGAGTAGGGAGGTGTGGCCTGAAGGAGGCTGCGGGAAAAGAGTGAGGATGTTCCTGCGGCTGAGGCAGAGCTTCATATACGTCCAGTCCAATCATCTGCTTATCACCCATAGTTCTCTCTATACCTCGTGTCCAGCCTGAATCTCCCCTGGCACAACTCGAGGTCATTTCCTCTCATCCTATCACCAGTTACGCAAGAGAAGAGGCCGACCGCCAGTCCATTACAAACCCCCTATGGGCAGTCATAGAGAGCAATAAGGACTCCCCTGAGCCTCCTCTTCTCCACTCTGAAAAACCCCAGCTCCCTCAGCTGCATCCTGTAAAGAATGGATATGACTCACGTTTTTGCAGTTCTGCGCCTTGGCAGTATTGCAGTGGGACAAGTTAGAGAGTCCTACTTAGTCCAGGGAATATTTTTTAAGAAAACCAATCCAGAACCAAAATAAATCTTCCTCTAAAACAAGATTCTATTCAAATGTCATACACAGTGTTGTTAGGCAGATCAGCACCATACAACCATTTGCTCCCCGCCCCCTCCCACGGGGACGGAAGAGAGCATCGAAAAAAAACACCCAACAAAATAGAAATCTGTGAGTTGAAATTGAAAACTATATTAACGAAGAAAAGAGAAAACATAATAGTGATGATTATTCTTTATCACAGAATCATCGAATATCTTGGGCTGGAAGGGACCTCAAGGATCATCAAGTTCCAACTCCCCTGCCACAGTCAGGGCTGCCAACCGCTAAATCAAGTACTAGATTACATGGCGCTGGGCCCCATCCAACTCAGCCTCCAAGGACAGGGCATTCACAGCCAATCTGTGCAACCTGTTCAAGCACCTCACCGCTCTCTGAGTAAGAACAATTTCCCCCTAACACCTGATCTACAGCTTCCCTCTTCTAGCTTAAAACCATTTCCTACTTATCCTGTCTCTATCCACACTTGGGAAAAGTTTATTTACCTTGTGTTTCCCTCTTGGGACATTTGGGCCGTGGGGTAAGTGAGAGGGTCTAGGGAATGGAAGGCTTCCCTTTGGTGTGGGAGAAGATGGTTTGAGAGAGTCTATGCAACATTAATGTACGTAAATCCATGAGCCCTGATGGGATAAATCCATGTTCTCAGGGAGATGACAGAGGTGAACTGCTCTCTATCGTCATCGAGAAATCTTTGAAAATGGGAAGGGTGCCTGAAGACTGGAAGATACTCAATGTCACTCCGGTCTTCAAAAAGGGCAAGGAGGACCCGGGGAACTACAGGTCAGTCAGCCTTACCTCTGACCCTGGAAAGGTGATGGAACAGTTTGTTCTGGTTGCCATCCCCAGGCAGCTGGAAGAGAAGAGAGTTATCAGGAATAGTCAGCATGGGTTCACCAGGGGGAGGTCGTGCTCGAGCAACCCGGTGGCCTTATATGATTTTATTACTGGCTGTGTAGAATCATAGAAGGTCACAAGGTTGGAAAAGGCCTTAAAAATCATCGAGTCCAAGAACAACCTAACCATACTACCCTAACTCTAGCAACCCTCTGCTCAGTCATGTCCCTGAGCACAACATCCAAACAGGTTTTAAACACGTTCAGGGATGGTGACTCCACCACCTCCCTGGGGAGCCTATTCCAGTGCCGTTAGGCACTTTTTGTACCCTTTTTGTAAAGCAGTGTTTCCTGATATCCAACCTAAACTGACACTAGTGCAACTTAAGGCCATGTCCCCTTGTCCTGTCTCTGTCGCCAGTGAAAAGAGACCAATATATATAAGCACCTTTCAGATATTGGAAGAGCAATATTGTCTCCCCTCTGCCTCCTTTTCCCCAGACCTAACAGCCTCAGCTCCTTCAGTCTCTCCTTGTAGGGAACATTCTCCACGCCCTTCCCCTGCCTTGCTGTCCTTCTTTGGACCAGCTCCAGCATCTCAAAGTCCTTTCTGCACCGAGGTGCCAAAAACTGAACACAGTACTTGAGGTGAGGCCTCACCAAGTGCCAAGTACCGAGGCAGGATGACTTCCCAGTGCTGCTCACCACACCATTCCTGATCCAGGCCAGGATGCCATCGGCCTTCTTGGCCACCTGGGCACACTGCTGGCTCATATTCAGCCCAGTGTCCATCAACACTCTGAGGTCCCTTTCCATCAGGCAGCTTTCCAGCCACTTCTCTCTACGCCTCTAGGGTTGCCTGGGGTTGCTGTGCAAAAAATGCAGGACCTGACTCTTGGCCCTATTGAAACTCACACAGTTAAACTTGGCTCATCGATCCAGCCTGTCCAGGTCCCTCTATAATGCCCTTCTCCCCTCAGGCAGATCAACACTGCCTCCCAGCTTGGTGCTATCTGCAAACTTACTGAGAGTGCACTCAATCCCTTTATCAAGATCGTTAATGAAGATGTTGAATAGAAGTGGCCCAAGAACTGCAGTTCTTCTGACAAAGCACAGTTGCACAGAGTCTGTCGGGCACTGAGTAAACCTTCTTCACAGAAGCCCATTAATTAACATGTTAGTTGGTTATGACTCATGTTTTTTAGTGACTTGGCGTGGTTGCCAGAAGGCAGGAAAGGACAGAGGATGATGAGGAAAAGAAGCTGAAGGACAGAAAGGGAAGATTGTGTTAAGGGAAACAAATGGCAATAAATGTGGAACAGCTCTAGGTCAGGAGAAAGGATTGAGAAACTTGCTCTCACTGTCCAAGTCATCTCCGCTCAGAGCAGACCGTGATGCAAGAGACCTCCAGAGATCCCTTGTCACCCAAAGCCCTGTCAAGGTTGAACAGTGGATTTGGGAGAATTGGACACCGCTGTGTGTTGAGATGTGGCTGGCCTTTGCAATCCCAGTCTGCCCTCTTCTCAGGACAGCGCAGTGAACATGAACTTTGTCAAAAATAGGCTCAACAGTGAAATGGGTTGAGAACTGGCAGAGCGCAGAGGGTTGTCGTTGGCGGTGCAGAGTCCGGTTGGAGGCCTGTAACCAGCGGTGTCTTACAGGGGTCTGTGCTGGGTCCAGTCTTGTTCAACATCTTCATCAATGACCTTGATGAGGGGATAGTGGCCACCCTCAGCATGTTTGCTGATGACACGAAGTTGGGAGGATTGACTGACACACCTGAAAGCTGTGCTGCCCTTCAGCAAGACCTGAACAGGCTGGAGAGCTGGGCAGTAAGAAACGGGATGAGGATTAACTGAAGCAATTGTAGAGTCTTGCAGCTAGGGAGGAATAATTGCATGCACCAGTACAGGCTGGGGGATGAGCTGCTGGAGAGAAGCTCTGCAGAGAGGGACCTGGGTGTCCTGGTGGATGACAGGATGACCGTGAGCCAGCAGTGTGGCTCTGGTGGCCAGGAGGGCCAATGGCATTCTGTGGTGCATTAAAAAGAGCGTGGCCAGCAGGTCAAAGGAGGTGATCTTCCCCCTCTACTCTGCCCTGGTGAGGCCTCATCTGGAGTACTGTGTCCAGTTCTGGGCTCCCCAGTATGAAAAAGACAGGGATCTCTTGGAAAGAGTCCAGCGCAGGGCCACAAAGATGGTGAAGGGCCTGGAGGATCTCCCCTATGAAGAAAGGCAGAGTGAACTGGGTCTGTTTAGCCTTGAGAAAAGAAGACTGAGAGGGAACCTTGATCCAGGTTTATAAATATCTGAGGTGTGGGGGACAAAGTGGCAAGGCCAGACTCTTTTCAGCAGTGTGTGGAGACAGGACAAGGGGAAATGGACAGAAACTGCAGCACAGGAGGTTCCGCACAAATGTGCGCGAGAACTTCTTTATGGTGAGGTTGACGGAGCACTGGAACAGGCTGCCCAGGGGGGTTGTGGAATCTCCTTCTCTGGAGATATTCAAGACCCACCTGGATGCCTACCTGTGTGACCTGTCTAGGGAACCTGCTTTGGCAGGGGAGTTGGACTCGATGATCTCTAGAGGTCCCTTCCAACCCCTATGATTTTGTGATTCTGTGATATTGTGTTATTTTGCTTTCCGATATCTTATTTAGTAAATTAGCTTTCCTCCTCAGATCGTTGCTGATGCTCTGTTTTTAGGCCCATCTTCCTTCTCCCTTTCCCAAGGCGTGTGTCGGTGGGTCCCCCGCCCCAACCGTCAGTGTACCAGGCCGAACCAGACTGTAAACCCCTGACAGAAGAAATTAACAGAACACAAAAATCACAGAAACAAAATTGAGAACAGCCTTGTGAACGTTCAGCAGCATTCACGAACAAATAACTTTGCATACATGTGCTAAGTAAGACAAGGGAAGCACCAAGCACATCCAGAATTACATGCACATAAACCAACCTGTTTGGCCCTTCATAATGTTCCTGTACATTAGAGTTCAGTTTCCTCATGTGAGGAAATTGTACTTCATTCCTCCCATTTGAAAATGTGCAGTCACATTTTTAGATACCAAAGAAAATGACTTTCTCAGCCACAGGAATATCAATGCTGCCATACCTGTATTGCATACAGCTCTGTGCAGGTTTGGGCTGTTTTGACACTTGGTTTCTGAACAGAATCAGCAGACAGAGTTGGCTCTCTTCAAAATTCTTTAGTGACCCCCTTCCTCCCCCACACCATGCTGTTGTAGTGACACTTCTATGAGAGATATAAAAACCATCAGATTTTACAGAGTATCCTAAGTCAGGCAAAAGTTCAACCCTGTCACCCTTATTAATGAAACGTTACAAAGGATGGATGTCAGGGACGGTGTATGAAATACAGAAGGCTTAAAGAGATAAAAGAATGCTGCTTTTGTTCTCTTCCCGTCAGAACAGGCCTAATAAGAAAACCTGACACAAGCAAGAGATGTTTGATGGCTTTAAGTTACGTATACGTTCTAACTACAAGATGACAAGTCTTCTTGCACTCGTTTTACTATTCAAACGGATTTGTTTGTTTTTGCTGCATCGCTTGCGATGTTATCTAGTCAATCCACCACACAGTGTGGTTACCAGTACCACATTTTTCATGCGTGGACACAAAAGGGAACTAATTCTATCTAAGCCTGCTGTTCAGAAATTAAAGAGTAGCTCAGCGGTGTATGTTTTTCTGCTCTTCAACTGGCACAGATGCTTCCTTCCCAAAACACAGCTGTTAATAAATCAATTGGATGTAACAGCACTTGCTTTGGAAATTGAGGAGGATAGTACAGATTTACAAGTGG
This sequence comes from Oreortyx pictus, assembly GCA_036925125.1. Lineage (NCBI taxonomy): Eukaryota > Metazoa > Chordata > Aves > Galliformes > Odontophoridae > Oreortyx > Oreortyx pictus. Next base: position 4,721,595 of record JAUPFR010000006.1, on the reverse strand, counting down.
AAGTCAGATCTTTAGTCAATTACCAACATTCACACGTGCCAGTAACATTCAGTTACGTTAGAAGTAAATCCACAAGAGGCGTTCTGGACCATAACCTCAGGTCATCAAGAAAGTAGCTATAGCTCCAAGTTTTACCTACTGCAACAGTAGGTAAATGTACAGTAGTTCATGAATGCAGGATTTCAGAGCAGAATTTTTACTTAGAAAAAAAAAAGAAAAAAATAAAAGAACAAAAGCAGCAAGAAACAGTTTAGGAGATTACACAGAGATTATTTTGCATCATTGCTCTTCCCACGTTAAACATATATTGAATAAAACACCACCGTACTCTTCACACTTTATCCAAGTAGTTCAATTCTCACAAGTTCTGAAATCCTCCAGATCAGAACTTGTCAGTGAACAAGTTCCCTTCAGATAACTCACAAGGAAGCTTAGCTCTTCTACACCAATTTCATGCAGGAAGAACAAAAAGGTGAGATGGCACAGAGGTAAGCAAACGTTCTTGAGACGAGGCAGGGATAGACTCCTAGTAGCCTACTAAAAAGCATACAGTAAAAAACCAAAGGTTGGCATTCACTGCAGCTACTAACCTAACTACAGCCACAATGAAGCCCATAGCATTTCAGCAGTAATTTAGGAAGCACTGAAGACGCTGTGCTGAGGCAAATGGGTGCCTGGATCCAAGGCTGTACCGTGGTCATTAGAATCACAGAATCAGAGAATGGCCTGGGTTGAAAAGGACCCCAAAGTTCATCTAGTTTCAACCCCCCTGCTGTGGGCGAGGTCGCCAACCACTAGAGCAGGCTGCCAGAGCCACATCCAGCCTTGCCTCGAATGCTTCCGGGGATTTACTGGAGTCTCTTGAAAGATTTCTTTTGTTCAGATATCCATGAAAACGTGACTCTTGGAAGCAATATCTCCTTCACAGTACCTCAGAAATACATTCTTCCTTTTGGTAGACACTGTGTGACCAAAGCTTGTCAGTCAAATTGAGAGTGGCAGAATGGCTCTGCACTGGAAGAGACCTCAGGGATCATCCAGTTCCAACCCCCCTGCTGTGAGCAGGGTTGCAACCACTAAGACAGGCAATAAGACTGCCCGGGGCCCCATCCAACCTGGCCTTGAACACCTCCAGGGATGGGGCAGCCACAACTTCACTGAGCAGTCTGTCCCAGCACTTTGCCGTTCTGTCAGTGAAAAACTTTCCTGACATTGAATCTAAATCTCCCCTCCTTTATTTAAACCTATTTCCCCTTGTCCTATCAAAGAAGTTACTATTGTATGTACCACCGTATTATTTACACAGACTATGCTGAAAAGTTTGTGGTAAGGCCTTCTTGGATGGAAGTGGAGTCTGCAGCTGAGCAGGGAGGGAGGCAAGGTGAGGTGAGAAATGGGCAACAGAGCCAGTTTCATGAGATGGAGTTCAGTTGATCAGAATACATGAGACTTTTCAGTATGGGAAGGTTAATCTTTGTGAACAGATGTGACAAGCAATACATACTTTTAACATTTTCAACCCCATTTTTTATTCTTGGATAACTTGAACAGCTTTGTTTTTAATGCATGAAGCCCACTCCTTCGTAAGAGCTCTTTTACCAAGACACATTGGTAGATTTCTGATCTAATGTACTTTTAAGGAATATAATTCAAAAAATAAATTTACCATCTTAACTACAGAAAATATGAAGACATTGGTACTTCCATTTCAGACTTCAAATAATAAAAATAAGTTTGACTGAATAATTTAGAGAGTATTCTCATTCTGGCTTTGTACTTATTTTTCCATGAAGCCCAGGGGAAAAAAAAAAAAAAAAAAAAAAAAGAAATATTCTTTTCTGTTTAATTTTTTATTATTTTTTTACAGTGACATACCAGCAGCCACAATGTGTTTCTTCTTTGCTGTGCATCTTCTGTACATGCAAGTGATGCAGATACTTTTCAAAGTAGGCACTCGTTATGTAGAAAGAGACATCCGTGTTTTCACATAATATTTTTAGGTATGACTGAAAGAAAAGACTGGGAGACATTAGTACTTTTACCTCCAAACCTGGGGGAAGAATTAGGCAGAAGCATCTTTGTTACTGTTTTAAAGAAGAAGGGGGCTCTGAATGCTTTATTTGAGAGTACCAGTCATACCTGCAAGTGCAGGCTACCTGAGAGGCTCCAAGTCTGAGACCTTCTGCTATTCAACAGCTGTTTTGGGATGGGGTGATTTAGGCTTGATTATTTTGTAATTAACTATTTTGTATTTAACCATTTCCTTTAGGTGCATGGCCCTTTCATTGTGGATTTGGAACCAGCAGTAGTTAAAAGTCACGTCTTACCCGTACTTCCCTCATCCCATTCTATCTACTCTCATCCCCACTAACTGCCCCAGAATAGGCACCTCCAGCTGCAGCTGTATTTTGTTCTTCTTAGTTTCTTAGCAAAATTAAAGGGAGTGATCTGAAATAAAAACTTCCCATTGTGTCCTAGATTTGGTAAATGCATTCAGCAGATAGATTTGGTAAATGCATTCCCACTGCTGAAGAATCACAGGACCAATTGGTGTTTACATGGGGAGGCAGGCAGTGGACCACGCAGGCCCTGACACAGGGGTACGTGCATTCACAACCTGGTGGCGAGCGACCTGGCAAATTGGGGAAAACCTTGCAGTGTTAACTGATATAATTCTCTTGATGATCTCGTGTGTACGTCTGACTCACTGGAGGCATTAGGACAGGCAGTAGATTCACTGACCGCCTACCTGCAGGGAAAAGGATGGGCAATAGATCCACCGTCCAGGTGAAGTGTCCGAGCCTAGCTGTGAAATTCCTGTGGGTAGTTTGGTCAGGAATGACCAAAGTACTACCCAGTGCTATCACAGATAAGATTCAGGCATTCCCAATCCCTGTGACACCAAAGCAGCTCCCAGAGTTCTTAGGTATATTGGGATGTTGGTGTTCCTTTAGACCTCATTTAGTGCAGCTGCTGAGGCTGATATATATACTCACAAAAAAGGGGCAACTATGGGACCGGGGAAGATGAAGCACAGGCTGTCCAACAGGTAAAGCTGGCTGTTAAACAAGCCCAGGCGTTGGCTGGATTTGACCCAACCCTCCCAGCCGAATTGTATGCTCATGCCACTCCGGACGGCTTCAGTTTGGACCTGTGGCAACACCAGAGTTCTGTTTGAACCCTGATAGGGTTTTGGTCACAGGTTTGGCATGGAGTAGAAGAGAGATACAGTATGGTTGAGAACCAGCTCTTGGCTACCTATTGTGCACTGCAGGTGGTAGAGCCAATAACTCAGACAGCCAAGATTACGGTAGAGACAACACTGCCACTTCCGGGGTGGGTTAAAAATCTGACCCACCTTCCTAAGAGAGGGGTGGCCCGAGCTCAGACTGTGGCACGTTGGGTCGCCTACCTCAGCCAGAGGAGCAGTCAGTCTTCATCACGATTGAAGGAAGAACTACAGATGCTTCATGACACAGTGACATATCGTAGTGACACACCAGAAGAGATGGTAGTTGCTCCACCAGAAAACAGTTGCGTTCAGGAAGGGAAATATCCCACGGCACAGTAACCGAGGCATGACAAGGGCTCTTACCCTTGCTGACGAGTTGGCAGAAAGTTCAGGAGTAGATACCTCTCCACAGTGTTCCCACAATATCCCCATAGACACCCACCCTACTGCCTGCACAGGAGCAGGCTGAGCTATGGGCGCATGGGACGCAATGGAGGAGGTCACTGGATGGTTGGAGTCCTGGTTTGGTAAATGGAAAGGGATGGTAGAATCCATTTTTACTTCCTTGATTACAGGAGTAGGAGTCCTGACGGCCATCGGATGCTGTATTATCCCTGTGTGAGGGCACTGGTGCAGCGATTAATGGAGACAGCACTATTGAAGCAAACACCAGTGGATCCACCATCATATTCGGGAAATACGATGATACTAAAGGAGAAAGGGAATGGAGAAAGTGAAGAAGAGTAAAATGATTATATAAACATACTTAAAAAAGGTACTACAAAAATCAGCGGGGGAGAACAAAAAGAAAAGAGGGGAAATGCAAAGTCGTTTCATCATTTGAAAGAGAAGCATTTGATTTCGTGATCTCTTCTGCCTTCTAGCGGCCTTTGTCGGTACTGACAGTCTTTTTCTAGGGTCTTGACTTTATCGGGGGTGGGGGTCTTCTGATAGTCTTCATCACTCGGCCTTTAGATGAGCGTTCCACATTGACTCATGCTCAGTAGATAGCGAAGTAATTATAGTGATAAGAAATAAAGGAGATGGAGTAATTTATAGGTACAGAGAACACAGCTCTTGTCTGTGCTGCCACCCAGAATGAGCCGGATACCCACTCCCAAGCCAGTGATAACGCTGTTAGCAATCAAAAGTCCTCACCAGGGGAAACTGCTAAATGTTGGCAGTGGACAGACAAGATCTGTGTGAAGAAAACATCAGAAGCAAGTAAGGAGCAATACACATGTTTAGCCAGCAACCGTTGGCATTGGGTCAGCACGTGTATGTTTGATTCAATGTCAGGAAGATGGTGAACCTGAAGTACTCAGCCAATGAGGAACCAGGGGAGAAAAGAGAAGTGTCGGGCATAAATGATGCAACGTTGTCTTTGTGTGCGCTCCTGCTCGCAGGATGCCCGTCATTGCCATTGATAATTCAACATTTCCTTAACAGAGATCCTGACTCCTAAAATTATTGCAGACATTCTTCTGACATTAACCCTAAGTTTAAACCTAACCCAGACCCTAACCCTAACACCAATTCTAACCCTAACCCTATACTCCAACCCAGACATCAACACTGATACTAACCACAACCCTAAACTCAAGAGTAACCCTAACCCTAACCCAAGTCCTAACCATAACCCAAATCCTAACCCTAACCATAACCCCAACGGCAACCCCAATCCTAACTCCAACCCCATTCATAACGCTAACCTCAACTTCAGTTGGTGAACTCATCAGGGAAACCCTGACCCTGCTCCTGGAGCAGCTCAGCCCCAGTGTGAAGCACGCGTTTCTGATGTGTGAGATTGGTGCTTCTGATGCCCACCTTTTGAAGGATGCAACACAGTAATTCTAACAACGTATCCATTCCCCAACGCAGAATGGGGGATTGAGCAGCCCTGAGCAGAGCTGAGAGGGGCGGGGCAGTGCGTCACAATGGGATCCATTGTGATGCGTCCCCGTGTGCCCCGGGACCAGCCCCACCAGCTGAGTGTGCCCCACAGTTTCTGTCAGGACTCTGTGGGACAGAGCAGGAGCAGGCCAGCGGAGCTTAGAGACTCTGCTTGGAGCAATCCACAGCGTTTCCCTCCGCCCCTGGCTGCCCAGGCACTGTCCTGTGCTGAACCTCATCACTCATTGTGTGCGATGGAGGAGAGATCAACCCAATGCCCCTCGGAGGACGAGGAAATGTGCAGAACCATGATGGACTCCACCCCTGTGCCGTCCAGTGAGTGAGGGTCCCCGCAGGGCTGGGGAATGGAGCGGCCTCTTCACGGTGCAGAGGGCAGAGCCCCCTCCTCTCCTTGCTCTGCTCTAGGCTCCTCTTCCCCAACCCTGACCCTGAACCTTAACCCTAACCCCAAACGCAACCTCAATCCTAACACTAACCACAACCCAAAACCCAACCTGAATTCCAATCTCACCCCAGCACTGACCCCACCATGCCACTCCCTACCCCCAATTCTAGCTTCCTGCTCCGACGCCTCCACGCTGCTCGTGGACGCCACTGAGCGTTGTGCAGTGGACACCATTGAGGCCTTTGTCCGGAGCACAGAGAAGGTGACAGCGGCTGCTGCCATCGCAGCACTGCCCCATCCCCCCCCGAGCCCCCTGCAGCTGCAGGAGAGCTGTGCCCCCTGGGCCCCTCTCACTCTCTGGCGGCTGCAGGACGAGGAGCAGAAGCTGTGGTTCCTGCGGAGCATCTGTACCGTCTGTGACACGGCGGTGGAGGAGAACATGGAGCAGGAGTTGCGCATCTTCTGCCGCCGTAATGAACTTGTGGAGAACATCATGGTGAGGGGTGGTGGGTGCTCGAGGGGGGGGGGGGGATTTGTCAGCTCCAGTCCTCCCAGTGCTGGGAACACTGGGTGCCTGGTGCCATCCCTCTGTGCTGTACAGGAGCTGCTGTCAGAGGAGCCACGAGGAAAGCTGTGCTCCGAACTGCGGCAGCAAGCCATGGCCGCCATCACCGCCCTCAGGTACTGCCCTGCGCCAGGATGGCCCCACAGTGTCTGTATGGCCCCACAGTGTATGCATGGCCCCACAGTGTCTGCATGGCCACACAGTGTCTGCATGGCCCCACAGCATCAGGGGATGGTCCTGCTGGTACTGGGCCACTGCTCTCCCCCACTGGGCCTGGCCTACAGGCAGGGGGCATCCTGCAGCCCTGCTCGGCCTTGGATCTGATGTTGAACCTAACCCTTCCCCTTCCCCTTCCCTTTACCCTAACCCTAACCCCAACCCTATGCAATCAACCCTAACCCTAATCCTAAACCTTCCCCTAACTCTAACCCTAAACCTAAACCTTATCCTAACCCTAACACCCTAACTCTAACCCTAAACCTAACCCTAACCCAATCCCTAACCCTAACCCCTACCCAAGCCTACAACACCTCAATCCACCCCCACCACAGCAGCTCTCAGGACTCCCTCAGCCACACACATCTATGTGGAGGAGGGGGTTCCTCCCATCTTTTTCTTCCCACTCTGTGGAGTGCTGCCCAAGCAGGGATCCTCTCCTGGTCCTGCAGCACAGTCCTCCCAGCATTGCACTCTCTGTTTTTGCAGCGCGGTGGAGGCGCTGCTGGAGGACAAGATCCCGCTGCTCACCACGTGCTTCCAGAGCATCCTCCTGCTTCCCTCGGAGCAGGACCTGGACATCAGCCTATACTCAAGGGTGGGTGCCTAGAAGCTCAGGACACCCCTACCTTGCAGGACAGGGTCTGGCCGTGCCCACCCCTCCACCCCTCCCCATTTCACTCCCCTCTTCCATCCCTCCCGCAGACCCTCAGGTGTCTGGACCAAATGCTGCACACGTTGGTGTTTGTCCATCCCACTGCCAGCATCGGTGAGGAGCTACAGAGCGTCTTCCAGGTGGGCTCTGCCCGCAGGGGCTGCACAGAGGAGGGCTGTTCCTTCCACCCCCCTCCCCTCACCTTCTGGGGTGAGCTGGGGGGCCGCAGGGCAGAGCAGGAGCTCCTCTTCCCACAGGTGCTGCTGCCCTTCACCAGCTCACAGAGCACAGCTGTGCACGAGAGGGCAGTGGGCCGCATCTGGAAGCTGAGCCATTCGCTGGCACTCTTCTGCCAGTCCGGGGTAAGGGGCCGACACCCCTGACATGGGGGTCTTCGTCCCTCCTTTTCCCTGCTCTGTCCATCCCGCTCCCATTGATGAGGGAGGGGTGCACTCAGCATTGCGCTCTCTGCACACAGCCCCATCGCTCCTTGGCCCGCTATGCAGAGCTCCGCCTGCCCATGCTGGGGCAGCTGGTGGGAAGCCTCGTGCTGTGCTGCGCCTACCAGGAGGACAGGATGTGCCACTCTGCTCTCAACGCTCTCCGTCACCTCTACACATTCATCCTGGGGAGAGCCCGTAAGGCTGGCACTGTCCGTCCATCGCAGATGTCCCACAGGGGCGAGCGGGGACGGCACTGCATTGGCTGCCGCACAGAGCAGCAAAGGAGCAGAAGCTCATGGGGTTGAGGAGCTGTGCCCCACGGCCCTGCGCTCAGGGTGGGGGCACTTGAAGCTCACTCAACCGCGGCTCGCTCTCCTTTCCAGGCTGGGAATCGCCTCAGGAGGAAGATCAGGAGAAACTCAAGCAGTGGGAAGATGACCACGAGTTCTCCCTCTCCTGGACCACCAACACCATGGTCATTGTTCTGGTGAGGAGGGCTCGCCACAACAGGACTCATGATCGCAGTGTCCATGGGAATGGGGGGAACGCGGCTGACGTTCCTTCCCCCCCCTCTATGTTCCTTCCCCCCAGAGATTTGCGAAGCACTTTTACTCTTCGGAGAAGACCGACTTCATCCTCACGGCGCTGCAAGGCATGAGGGACTGCAGCAATTACAGCACGCAGGTGGCAGCCACCTTGATGGCCGTCCTGATGGATGACTTCAAGCCTACACCCACTGATGTGAGCAACTGGCAGCTGCTTACCGGGGGGCTGAGCCGATGTTGGGGTGGAATCTGGGTTGGACTGGGGGCTTGGGTTGGGTCTTGGGGGTCAGGGTTGAGTTGGGCTGGGTGCAGGAAGGCCATGTTGGGTTGAGTTGGGTTGAGTGCTGACGGTAAGGTTTGGTTTGGGTGCTGGAGGTTAGGGTTGGGTACAGGAAGGCTGCATTGGGTTGGGCTGTCCCGCACGGTGTTGGTCTGATTCGGGACTTGAGAGCATTTGGCCACTCTTGGGGCAGCTCGCAAGCTCTGGTGTCCCCGTGTCCCTTCCAGGTGCAGCAGATCGTGATGGCCATCCACAGGAGCAGGAAGCTGATCACCGAGGAGCGGGCACAGAGGACCATCCAGAACACCTTCGCACAGCTGGCCACCTCTGACCCTCGTGCAACAACACTCAGCCTGCTGCGCTGCTCCCACACCTGCGACAAGTGCGCTGCCCCCACCCCATTCCCATTCCCACAAGGACAGGGATCACCACCCTCTGTGGATAGGGACCCCCACACCATGCAGAAAAGGGAGCCTCCATCCCACAATGAGAGGGCCCTCCATCCCACACTGAGAAGGCCCCCCACCCCACATAGAGAAGCCCCCACCCCCACAAAGAGAGAGACCCCCAACCCTGCTCACAGAGGGGCTCCTGCTGAGGACAGCTCTCTGCTGCAGGGACACTTGGGAGCTGTGGGAGATGGCATTGTCCTCAGCGAGCGTGTTGCCATGGATGGTGCAGGAGCTGCTGCGGCTGCTGGAGATAGCACTGCTGGGCCAGGAGACTGAAATCGGCACCCTTCCCTTGGCCGTGAGTTTGGGGGTCCCCAGAAAATCTCCCCTCCCTCAATCCCAGGGGGAGCAGTTTGGTGCTGAACACTGCCTGGGTGCTTTCCACAGGCGGCCATGGCACTGCACAAGATCTTGCAGCACTCGCAGTATGGACCACAATTGCGCCTGCTTTTCCCGGAGCTCTTCGTGGCACTCATCTTCCAGATGGTGTCATCCGGCTCGCTCAAGCCACTGGAGGTCACCGCCATCATGGAGGACCCGATCTGCCAATCCGCACCCACCTCTGCCAGCAGGTATGACCGCCATGCCCACCGCCAACCCCACGGCATGACTTGTGCTGTCCCCACGCTGAGCCCCATTTCCATGCAGGATTCTGGTGAAGGTGGTGCACAAATTGCTGCAGTGCGCTGATCTGGACCACCTGGTGCACGCCATGGACAGACACAAGCTGTGGGGGCAGTTGCTGGGCGCTGCCACATGGCGGGATGGCCTGCGTTCCCTCGCCAGGTACGGCCCAAAGGCCCTCCCACGCGCTGCCCCACACTGCCCCACACACTGCACTGCATCCGCTGCCCCCTGTGCGGCCCTTCTGCAATAAGGAACAACATGGGCAAAGCGCAGGGGGTGACAATATGCGGTGGGCAATTGGAAGAGTCACACTGCAGGGTGGGACGGGCTGCTCTGGTCTCACCCCAGCACGGATCCGGTGCCGGTGTGGTCAGATCCCTACCTGTGTTCAACTCCCGCCCCTTCCCGCAGGGTGATGGCGACAAAATGCCGGGTTGATTCTGTGCGCATCTTCAGCCACGTGAAGAAGCTGCTGTGGTACCACCAGCTGCAGTGGAGGGAGGTCCCCGCCATGGTATTCTACACGGAGGTGGGCATTGGAACGGTGCAGGGGTCCCCTCGGGGGGGGTGGGGGCCAAGCCCCCTCCACTCTGCTGCCCGCTCACCGCTGTGCATTACAGCTGCACAGATGCCTGGAGCTCCAGGAGGAGAATGGCCGCACTGAGAAGATCTTTAGGAAACACATTCACAGCGAGCACGCTGAGAGCCAGAAGCTGGCACTGTGCGGGCTGCGGAACTTGTATGCCGGGAGGATGCATCTGCTGCTGCCCGACGTGCTGACGTGGCTGCAGGACACGCGGGCTGACATCAAGCTGCAGGCCACGCAGCTGCTACGTGACATCGCGGCTCATCACCCTGGCCATGTGCAGGAGGTGCTCAGCCAGCTGGCGGTGCGCCTGACGTCCTGCTTCAATGAGGTGAAGCACGTGGGGCGATGGGGAGTGGACGACCCAACCCCCTTCCCTGTGCAACACTCATCATCAACCCCCTGTGTCCCCCCCCCAGGACAACACAGAGCTGCGCTGGCTCTCCATGGAGGTTTTTGCGCAGCTGCTGGTGGCACCGGGCAGGAGGCGGCTGCTGCCACAGGTGGAGATGAATCTGCTTCCGCTTTTCTTCCACATGAACGAGGACATCCCCAGAGTGGCACAGGTGGGGGCAGCTCCTGAGGTCATGGGGTCGCAGGGTCACCCGGTGTGACCCCAGCCTGCCACTTGAGTCACAACATCACGAAGGCTGGGAAGGGCCTCTGAGGTCATCAGGACCAGCAAACCCAGCATCCCACCTGTTCGGCCCTCCACATCCCCCACCTCCACCCACCAGTGCAGTGACCTAGGTTACAAAAGTCCCCCCCAAATCCCCCCCAGGGTGGGGTTGTGGGAGGGGTCCCCAGGCTCTCCTGCTGATGATCCCCCATGTCACTGCTCCCCAGGCTGCTCAGGAAGCCCTGACCCGCGCTGCTGAGCTCCTGCGCTGGCAGCAACTGCGACGCCTGGCCAACACAGCAGACATGTGGAAGCTTGCTGAGTGCCTGGTAAAGATGCCCATCCCTCAACCCCTACTTCCCCCACTGTGGGATCCCCCAGTCCTGGCAGCAGGTGGGGGGTGGTGATCTGTGTGTGCTACCCCTACCCTGGTGCACTCTGCAGGTTCAGAAGGCGGGCAGTGCTGTGGAGCAGTATGTGCAGCAGAGCGTGTGGCACCTGCACAGCCCCCAGGCATCCGTGCGGGAGGCGGCCGTGCGCTTCCTGGGTGAGTCCCGGCCCCAATGGGTAACCCTCCCTCTGTCCCCCACAGCTGAACGCTGCGGTGTCAGTGCGCAGGGGGCAGGAGTGGTCCTGGGGAGGTCATGGGGAAACTACTGGGGTCCTTGCGGGTTATTGAAGCACCCCGGGGGTCACTGGAGCATTATGGGGGTCATTGTGGCATTGTGTAGGATCTGTGGTGGCAACTGGGACACCAGTGAGGTTGGTGGGGGTCATTGGGGCACTGTGGGGTTTCTTGGGTGTTGTTGGGGTATTACTGGGGTCTGTGGGGTGCTGTGTGAGCTCTCTGGGGCTCACCGGGGCACCATAGGCTCCCTGGGGATGATGGGGGCACTTCTGGTAGACCGCGGGGATTCTGAAGATCTTTGGGGCACCATGGGCGCCCCTGGGCACCGCGTTGCCAGGTGAGTGCTGACAGTGCTGTGTGTGCAGGGCTCCTGGGGCGGCAGCTGAGGAGTGAGAACCCGCAGAAGGTGCAGGACATCCGCAAAGGTGAGCAGTCCTCCCCGGGAATTGCCGCATGGGGCAGGGGTGGTGATGCAGCTCCTCTCCGGGGCACTGACGCATCTCCACTCCGCTCCTCGCAGCCCTGCAGAGCGTGAAGGAGGATGGCGAGCCGGCTGTGCGCTACCAGGTGCTGCAGACGCTGCTGATCCTCTGTGTGCTGGAAGATGTGCCGCCCACCAGGCCCAGGGGCCCAGCGCTGTGCCGCTGGTTGCGCAGGATGTGCACAGAGTAGTGCTGTGCTGCAGGGAACGTGACCCTGGTTCTCAGAAGAGAAGAACAACTCCATGCCCCAGAGGACACTGCATTCCCATTTTCCACTCACAAAGATCCTCCTGCATTCAAGTCCTGGTGTCTTCCTCTTTTGCTGCTCATCTCAGGAGTGAAGGTTCCCTTGTGGTCTTGCCTTCAGCTTTAGAGTAAGGGCTTTGGTTTCAGACACTCTCTCTCACTTAATTTGATCGATTACCTTCAATTTCAACTATATATATTAATAGTAACCACAGCTCTAAACTCGAGTAACCTCAACCTTCACCCTAATCCTATCCCTAAACCCAACCGTAATCTTAAACTTAACCCTAACTCTAACCCAAATTCCAATACAAACCCCAGCTGTAAACCTATCCCTACCTCTAATACTAACCCTCAACCTAACGTTACCCTAATCCAAACCCTAATCCTAAGCACTAAGGACATGAACTTGGTTCCATTTGGAGGATGTGGCCAGGGCTGCCCATGGTTACTACTTTGCTCTGAGAAACCTTCCTGGAGATGAGCCCTTGTACTTGAGTGCTGAGCTCTGGGCTGATGGCCCCATCCTTCAGCTCAGTCCTTACACATACACATACACATACACATACACATACACATACACATACACATACACATACACATACACATACACATACACATACACATACACATACACATACACATACACACAGAACAATCTGCACAGTCCTGTGTAGCTAGAGCAGTCTATATGGCAGTGGGCAGAGGGAGCCTGGACACAGCTTTGATATCAGAGGATACAGTTCTTGCAGACAAAGACGATGATGAAGTAGATGCACAACAGCATGCCAGGGAAGGATGGGCCCCCACAAGTCATTATCCCATACCCAGTCCTCTCCAGTCACGAGACAATGTGAGGAGAAGCAGGACAGGAATGTATAGACGCTGTGCTGAGGAACACGGGTTACTGAGAGTTATTGGTGATAGGTGGACAGTTGGACTGGATGCTATTGTAGGTCTCTTCCAACCTTGGTGATTCCAGGATTCGATGATCCTAAACCAAAACCCTGAACCCTAACTGTCAAGGTTTTATGATTACCTGTGCGACCTGGTCTAGGGAGCCTGTTTAACAGGGGGTTGGACTAGATGATCTCTGGAGGTCCCTACCAAGCCCTACAGCTCTGCGATTACGGGATTTTTGTTATCAGTATTCCACACGATAACGTCGTGTAAGGGCCTGGGTGTTAAAGAATTAATGCTCTAAGTCTGTGGACTTCTGAATTTTTCCAGGTACCTGGCTCTGAGAAGAACAACTCCATACCCCCAGAGGACTTGGCGTTCCTGATTTCCACCCAGAGGGAAAGATCAAACTGCATGCAAGTCCCGTAATCTTCCTCTTTTTGCTGCTTGTTTCAGCTGTGGGAGCTCCCTCAACGTCACTCTTTCAGCTTCAGGATAAGGCCTTCGGTTTTGGACTCTCCCTCTCTCCCATTTTATTTGATTTACTAACTTTGATACCAATTATATTGTGTTTTTTTGTGTTTCAATACCTTATTTATTAAATTAGTTTTCCTCCTCAGATCGTTGCCGCTGTTTTGTTTTAGGCCAACCCCCTGCCCTTTCCCTTTTTCCCCCTTCCCCTTTCCCGGGGCGAGGGTCTGTGGGTCCCTTGTCCCATTAGTCATGGAACCAAGCCCACCCCATATGGCATTTGCCACCATTATACTGACCATGAGTCAGTGTAAAGATAAAGCACTGGCCATCTCTCCCATTCAGCCACATCTAAGGCCTGTTGGACAGCCTCTACCTCTGCAAACTGACTTGATTCTTCTTCTCCTTTAGTGACCTCTGCCACTTGTCATGTGGGACTCCACACAGCAGCCTTCCATCTGCAATGCTCCCCCACAATAAAACACAGTCTGTCAGTGAGCAGGGAATATCTCTTTTCATTGCCTGGTAGTTCATTGTATGGTGAGGTCTCTTTAGCACACGATACCTCATCTGCTGGTGATGTTGCAGAATTTTACCTTCAGGCCAGTCCATGATCACCTCCAGGATTCCTGGATGACTGAGGTTCCCCATCCAAGCTCGCTGTGTAATCAGCGCAATCCACTTACTCCAGGTGGCATCAGTAGCATGATGGGTGGAGGGAATATTTCCTTTGAACATCCAGTTCAGCACTGGCAGTCGAGGTGCCAGGAGGAGCTGTGTCTCAGTGCCAATTACTTCAGAAGCAGCTCAAACCCCTCTGTATGCCGCTAAGATCTCTTTTTCAGTTGGAGTGTAGCACTCTTCCTACTCCCCTGTACTCTCAATTTCAGAATCCCAGGGGTCGGCCTCGGGTCTCTCCTGAGGCTCCAAGTGAAATATTCTTCTCCAGCAGCAGTGTAGAGGATGTTTTCTACATTGTGTCCCATTCGTACTGGCCCCAGGGCCATGGCACGGGCAATCTCCTGCCTAATTTGCTCAAAAGCCTGCTGCTTCTGCTCATGGCCCCATGCAAAATCGTATTTCTTCTGTTACCTGATAAAGGGGTCTTACAATGAGGTTACAGTTAGGAATATGCATTCTCCAAAAGCCCACCTTGCCCAGAAAAGATTGAGTTTCTTCCTTACTAGTGGGTGGAGACATGGCAGGAATGTTGCTAATCACATCCGCTGGGATGTGATGACATCCATCTTGCCACTTTATTCCTAGGAACTGAATTTCCTGTGCAGGTCCCTTCATTTGCTTCGTTTAATAGCGAAAACTGCACCCAGAAGAATTTGGATCATTTGCTCTCCTTTCTCAAAAACTGCCTCTGCTGTAACTCCCCACACAACAATGTCATCAATGTACTGCAGGTGCTTGGGAACACTGCCCTGTACCAATGTAATTGGATCAACCCATGGCAAATGGTCGGGTTGTGTTTCCACCCCCTGGGGCAAACGGTTCCAGGTGAAAGCAAACTGTGCCTGCACTGAGTTGCCAAAGGAATGGAGAAAAATGCGCTAGCAAGGTCAGTGGCGGCATTTCTAAGGGAACGCCTCCTCAAAACAGCAAAAATCTCATAGGCAGTAGTAGATCTTTTTCTCAGTTGTGCAGATGCCCTCACTTGCTCAATCATCTTCCCATCTGAAAATGTGCTGTTTAACATCATCTTTTCTCCCTGCACATTTTCTGCACCTTAGGGTCCGATTTCATCACATTTCTTCTCAGGCATTGTGTGTGAACCCCACAAGGCCTTAATGCAACACATCCCACACAAATTCTGACAGTCCACGTGGTGAAAGTGATGGAGATAACAGTGAAGGTTTCCAACCTTGGTGATTCTGTGGTTCTTAGCAAGCAGAGCATGGGAGGCACAAGTTGTGTTGGTGATGGTGAGGACTCGTTTGTCTCAGGAGGCTGCTTGTCCAGCACGAGGCAAATTGGGACAGGAAGCACATCCCAAAATCACTCATCCCAGCCGGGACAAGACAGTGGCCACCATGCTCAGGATGAGCCCTGAACTGAGTGAAAAATCTTTTCCTTCTCTTCAGGCTGACTGTCTCCAGATTCACTCATCACCTGTTGTCTTTCATCCTTCCACTGCGCATGATGGTGCAGAGCCTGGCTCTGCATGATCCATGATCTCCTTACAGGCACTCACAGGCTGCAGAGATGTGCCCACAGCCTTCCCTGGCTGCTCGGCCAGGGCACATGGCTGCCTCCTGCCCAGCTCCTTGTACACCAAGACCACCTGATGGCCGTGGTGGGTTTCCCCTCTGTGGCCCATCACTGCACTGTCCCAGACCCACACTTGAGCCTTCCATGCCTAGACTACACAGGACTGGTGTGTTTGGGGTGGGGAAGTGTTCCCCAGCGCAAGCGTCCATGGCAGCCCTCAGTGCCTTATGCTCCCAACACTCCTGCTTTGCAGCCCCAGTGCTGCCCCGGCTGTGTCCCACACAGGGGTCTGCAGACAGCCCTGCTCTACCACCGGGAGCGTGGAGATGGCTTCCTTCAGGGAAAAGCTCCGCCAGAAACATGCAGTCAGTGCTGGAAATGGACAATGCCAGAGGCTGGGGGTGACAAATGTCCAGAGCCACCTTCCTGGTCTGTCCATGTCCCCAGGGGCATAGACAAAAAGGGAAGCATGGAAGTGAAAAGAGAGCAGCACTGCAAAGAATGTGTCCTGCTGCCGTCCGTGGCCATTGGACCTGGGAATCAGCAGCCCTGTTTCAAACACAGATGAGAGGACAGGCCCACTGAGCAGTGAGGGCCAGCCCCCCATGAACACTGAGGCTTCTGCTCCGTGGTGCAGATGCACTCTTGGCCCCTGAACTACTCCTGCATACGTGAGTTGCTCTCCCAGTTTCAGAGAAGATGGGACAACATGGGAACGAAGACAAATGAATTTCTGCTGGCATCTTTATTGTATTTATCATCAGAGAGCCCTGGTCTATAGGTACATGAGATGAGAGTGTCAAAACATGAACAAAATGTAGCAGGCAAAGAAGAAAACTTAGAGAAGAAAGCACAGAGAAGAAGGGTTGCATGAAAGTGAAAAGAGCAGCACTGCAAAGACTGTGTCCTGCTGCTGCCTGTGGCCATTCTACCTGGGAAGGATACAGGACGTTGTCCCGCTGGACACGGGGAGCTTGGGGTGACACCGGATTGCCTGCACCAGATGGGTCCTGAAACACAGAGAAACAGATCAGCCACAAAGCAGGAGGCTCACATTATGGTCAGGAACGTGCTATCCAGCAGCACCGCATTTCTGAGAAGTGTGATTCCTGCACATGGGAGGAGAGAAGCAGAGAGTGCAATGCTGTTTTCCACCTACCAAGCCATTGTATCAGGATGCCAAACATCAAGGCACAGAGCGCTTCTCTAACTAAACCCTTCTAAAGGACACCTTGCAACTCTGATACCTCTGTAGACCAGCCAGAAATCACACAACCTGGTACCCACGGTGGGGGCAGGGGAGCTCATCCATCCCAGAGAGAGGGCTGCAAGTCCTGGCAGGACCGGCTCAAGGAAGCCTGTTAGTTTACGCTAGAAACAGCAATGTTTCTTTTCCGTGACAAGGGGAATCACCACTGCACACCGTGTCCCATCAACACCAGACCTGGAGCTCTGCATCACATCCTCCAGGTGCACAGAGACAGAACCAAAGCTGCTGAGATGGACACAGATCTGATGGAGAGCTCTGAGCACCACCACCTTTCTGCTTAGGGCTCGCCTCCTTCACACTGCTTCCCCAGCGGGAACCAGAGGGGTTGGTGTTGGGGAACAAAGCTTAAGCTGCAAAAAAACCACCGAGTCCTAACTAGGTCCGCTTCACCTGCTGTGCTCCAAAACCCTGACCAAAGCCATCAGCATGTAACGACACCAACAGAATACCCACTGGGCAGTAGATCCAGACAGGAATGGCCCAAGGGACGAACATCTTTCAGCTCACTCTGTTCTCCCACAGTCGGGTACTGAGAACAACGAGTTTTTCTTCACGGGAGGTCACTCTCCAAGCACCTATCGGCTGGACAAGAGCCAAAGGTGAGCAGGAGGATGCGTGCAGATCGCCTCTGCACTGACACATCTCCCCACTCCTACAGCACTCGGAACTTCGTATGATGTCACAAGCAGAGCCACTGGACTCCGTATCATAGAGCAGGGTGGGGTCCAACCCCAGAGATGGATCTTTAAGGTGATACTGTGCCCGTTCACAAGGATCGTGTGCAGCTCACCTTGCTCGGTTTTGATCCCAGGGCTGCCGCTGCCAGGCTGGATTGCACAGAAAACCCAAACTCTGCACATCAGTGCTGTTTGCAGCCATCGGTACTGCAGCAGAAAATATAGAGATGCCAAGCATGCATTTCTGATCTGTGTTTGATGCTTCTGTTGCCTGTGTTGGTAACGATTTAATACAATAATTACAATAACATATTCATTCCCCAGCACAGACTGCGGAACGGAGCAGCCCTGAGCAGAGCTGAGTGGGGCAGGGCAGCACGTCACAGTGGGGCCCATTGTGCTGTGTCCCTGTGCCCCTGTCGCAGATTTATGATTTTTGTTATACTATTGATATTCCACATCATAACATCATGTAGAGTTAAAGAGTCAGTGCTCCAGCTCTGTGGATCATTGATAGTTATGGATATGCCTGTCTCAGAAGAGAACTACATTCCCCAGAGGACTGTGTGATGTTTTGCATTTTCACGTTTCCGCTCAGCGGGAAAGATAAAAACCGTCTGCAGTCATGGGACCATCTCTCTTCCTTTTGGGATCGAGCTCAGCAGTGGATGTTTGTGGCAACCATCCACCTTCAGTGTTAGCATAAGGCCTTCGGTTTATCGGACACTCTCTTGCTCATTTTATTTTATTCCAATTCCAATTATATTGTATTATACTGTGTTATTTTGCTTTCTAATATCTTATTTAATAAATTAGCTTTCCTCCTCAGATCGTTGGTGCTGTTTTGTTCCTAGGCCCATCTCCCTTCTTTTTTTGCCCTTTTCCTCTTCCTCTTCCCCAGGACATGGGCTCCTTGGGTCCCCTGCCTCAATCATCATGGTACCAGGTCAAACCGGCCCAGAAACCACTGATATTTTTGGTGCTCAAGAGGCTGTTCTGTTAAAATTGCCCTTACAGGGATTGTATTTCATTTCTTTTTCCCTTTTAATGCTCAAAATGTACTTGAATTTGATTAAGTGTGCTAATCTGACCTATGGAGCTATGATAAACTAAAAGCAGTGATGGAGACACCTGCCACATACCTAGGGACCCTGACTAATGTAACAAACAATACCATGTTACCAAACAATACGATGTTAACAAACCATACAACGTTTGAATGGGTGTCCAGGTTCCCCTCTCAGTTCCTTATGAATTTTCAAGGTTACAGCTTAGGGACCGTGTTAACGACTGGGACATCAGTCTCCCTGTATGTACTCTCTGCAATAGGATTTTACCCTGTGTGGAGGAAGCTTTACCCAGAAACAAAAGAATGTTGAATGGCAGGGAAAGTGGAGAGCTTTAGGAGAGAAATTAGAAGCATGGAGACCCCCAATGCCATGGGATTTCACTTCTGAACACTTGCAGGATCCTGAGGAGCTAGGCCTGTATCTGAGTAAGGGGTGGTGCGGCTCAAAAAGATCTGAGGTGGAACAGCTTATTTAGGGCTTGGTTTATGCTTACTGAGGTATACATACTGTTCTGGAGAGAGAGAGTGTCCAAACTGAGGCCTAAACCAAAGAGGAAAATCTCCCGGTCAAACCTGACCAGCCACAGGAAACACCAGTATCAGTGTCGGTTGCCCCTGTGGAAGACCACAAATGGAAACGTGTGTCCTCATGCCTAGAATACAAAGAAGAAGAGGCGGCAAAAGAAGAGGAAGATACAGGCAAGGGGGTGACCTCAACCCCACCACCACCAAGAAAGGCAACAAAGAAAAGTGAGAGACATGGAAGAGATAGTGCTGTTGAGGATGATGAGGGAGTCACTGTTACCACGTTTCGTCGACCCATGAAAATGTCTGAGATTCAAGGCTCAAGAAAGGAGTTTATTCAGTGCCCAGACGAGACTGTTGTCACTTGATTGCTTCGGTGCTGGGACAACAGGGCCAGCAGCGTGTCCCTTGATAGTAACAAAGCTCTCCAACTAGAAAGCATTGCCCAAGATCTGGCTGTTGACAGGGGGATCAGCAGGTATATGGGCGGGATTGCCACACTCTGACAATGAATGTTAGTAGCTTTGAAGGAAAGATATCTCTACAAAAGTGACCTGTAACCTAAGGTGAAAACATGGAAAACTACTGAAGAAGGCATCCAGTATTTGAGAAAAATGGCTGCGGCAGAAATGTTGCATAATCCCACGTTTGATCCCAACGATCGGGACCATGATCCGGAGAAAGTAAGGAGTACACCCAAAATATGTCAGAAGCTTTCCAAAACAGCACCAGAAAGGTACGCTGGTACACTAGTGACAATGTTCAATAGATATGAGGACCAAGAAAGAAAGCCCCCAGTTTTTGAACTGATTCTCACACTTCAAAACTTTGAACAAAAATTTCCGCCATCACACGCTTCCATTTCAGTCATATCAAAGTTAGAAGGACAAATGGAAGACGTCGGAAAAATTATCCTGACTGATTGAATCTGTGGCAGCTATCAGAAGCAAATGCCTTTCTGCTCGAGCAAATGACAGCACTAACTTTACTAACTTCATGTCACACGTGGCTCTGTGGAGTTACTTATGTGCAAATGGAGAAGATATGAAGGAATGGCATAAAAAACCTACCCCCACACTGTGAGGACAGGTGAAAGAATTACAGTGCAGACCAAATACCAATGAAATTGCTCTGGTCACTGCAGGTGACTAATAGAGGGGCCCTACCCCCAGCCAGAGGGGTAGAGGTATAATACAGTGTATTGGACTGCGTGGATTCGATGGCCTGGCACATCAGAACCACAAATATATAAGGCTCTGGTGGATACTGGTGCACAGTGTATTCTAATGCCTTCGAGTTATAAAGGGACAGAACTGATCTATATCTCTGGAGTGACTGGGGCTCTCAGGAATTGTCTGTGTTGGAGGCAGAAATAAGCCTCACTGGTAAAGAGTGGCAGAAGCATCCTATAGTGACCGGACAGGGGGCTCCATGCATACTGGATATAGACTATCTCAGAAGGGGGCACTTCAAGGATCCCAAGGGGTACTGATGGGATTTTGGAATAGCTGCTGTGGACACAGACAACAGTAAGCAGCTGTCTCTTTTGCCTGGCCTGTCAGAAGATCCATCTGGGGTTGCTACAAGTGGAGGAGCAACAGGTACCGATTGCTACCACGACAGTGCACAGACAGCAGTATTGCACCAACAAGGGATTCCTTGCTCTCCATTCATAACTTGATTCATCAGTTAGAGAGCCAGGGAGTGATCAGCAAAACCCATTCACCTTTTAACAGCCCCATATGGCTGGTGCGTAAAGCCAGTGGAGAATGGAGGCTGACGGTAGATTACCATGGCCTGAATGAAGTCACACCCCCACTGAGCGCTGCTGTGCCGGACATGCTTCAACTCCAGTACAAACTGGAGTCAAAAGCAGCCAAGTGGTATGGCACCACTGACATTGCCAATGCCTCCTTTTTCAATTCCTTTGGTCACAGAATGCAGGCCACAGTTTGCCTTCACCTGGAGGGGCGTTCAGAACATGTGGAGCTGTTTGCCTCGGGGGTGGAAGCACAGCCCAACCATTTGCCATGGGTTGATCCAAACTGCATTGGAACAGGGTGGTGCTCCTGAGCATCTGCGGTGCACTTATGATATCATTGTGTGGGGCAATACAGCAGGTGAAGTCTTTGAGAAAGGAGAGCAGTTAATCCAAAATCTCCTGCGAGCTGGCTTTGCTATTAAGCGAAACAAAGTGAAAGGGCCTGCACAAGAAATTCAGTTCCTAGGTATAAAGTGGCAAGATGGATGTCAGCACATCCCAACAGAAACAACATCCCAACAAAATAACCATCAGGTAGATCAAGCTTGCCAAAATTAAGGTGGCACAAGTAGACTTGGACTGGCAACATAAGAGTGAATTATTTCTAGCTCAATGGGCCCATGAGACCTCAGGCCATCAAGGAAGAGATGCAACACATAAGTGGGCTAGAGACCGAGGGGTGGACTTAACTACAGATGCTATTGCACAGTTTATCCATGACTGTGATACATATGCCACAATTAAACAAGCCAAGAGGATTAAACCTCCACGAGGGGAAGGGCAATGGCAAAAGTAAAATTTCATGGCAGATTGATTATATCACCTTGCCATGAACTTGCAATGGTAGGTGTTATGTGCTCACCATGGTGGAGGCAACTACTAGGTGGCATTAAACATATGCAGTACCCCATGCTACCGCCCGAAACACCATCTTAGGTCTCGAGAAACAAGTCCTATAGCGACATGGCACTCCAGAAAGAACTGAGTCAGACAACGGGACCCATTTCAAAAATTCTCTTGTAAATACTTGGGCCAAAATTCATGGCATTGAGTGGATTTATCATATCCCCTGTCATGCACCAGCTTCTGGTAGAATTGAAAGATACAATGGGTTGTTAAAAACAATGTTGAAAGCAATGGGTGGCAAGACATCTAAGCATTGGGAGAAGTGTTTGTCAGAAGCCACCTGGTTGTTCAACACCCAAGGATCCATCAATCGCAATGGTCCCGCCCAATCCAGCTCTCTACCTATTGTAGAGGGAGATAAGGTTCCTGTAGTAGATGTGAAGAACATGTTGGGAAAAGCGGTTTGGGTCCTTCCAGCTTCTGGAAAGGGCAAACCTCTCTGTGGAACTGTCATTGCTCAGGGACCTGGGTCCACTTGGTGGGTGATGCAGAAGAATGGGGATGTTCACTGTGTGTACCACAAGGGAATTTGATATTGGGGGAGTGCAGTCAGTAATTCCATGTCTATAGATGTATATAGATATGTGTGTGTTTAATGCATTTTAATTATTGTTTGTGCAAAATATATATATATATGTGTGTGTGTGTGTGTATATAAAGCATGATGTGGTGATGTGGAATAAGGGGTGGAATGTCATGGTTTTATGATATTTATTATCAGTACTCCACATCATAACATCATGTGAAGCACTGGAGTTAAAGAGTTGATGCTCTATGTCCATGCACTGCTTAATTTCTGGGTACCTGGCTCTCAGAAGAGAAGAACTCCATACCCCACAGAATTTGCATTCTCATTTTCCACCCAGAGGGAAAGATCAAACTGCACACAAATCCCACAGCTTCCTCTTTTGATGTTCATCTCAGCAGTGGAGGTTCCCTAACTGTCTCGCCTTCAACTCTAGCATAAGGCCTTTGGTTTCAGACACTCTTTCTCTCATTTTATTCGACTTACTAACTTTAATTCCAATTATAGTGTTATTTTTGCATTCTGATCTCTTTTTTTATAAAATATTTTTCCTCCTTGGATCGTTACTGCTGTTTTGTTTTTAGGCCCATCTCCCAACCCTCTTCCCCTTCCCCCTTTCCCTTTCCTGGGGCATGGGTCTGTGGCTCTTCTACCCTATTATTTGGCCCATAAACCACTGACACCTATGTTTGTTATTCCTCCTGTGTAGTCCACATATGGCTCTCCTCCATTTTACTGCTTGCATTTGCAGACCTCTCACTGGCAGTGAGTTGAGCAACGTGGCTTTGTTGCATAGGATGCATGGGACTTGGCACAGTGTTTGTGTGACTAAACTGCCTCTGTTGGGCTGCAGTCTGTCTGTGGAAGAGCGTGTATCCCAGTTACAGGCAGGGCCCATTGCTTCATTTATTGGTTTATTTATTTGGTTTATTTTTTGCTTTTCATGCAAGTTCTTTCAGAAGAGAAGAGAGTTTAACGTTACCGGTCTCTTCAGTTCAGCAGGAGAAGCAGAATTCAGGATAATCAATTCCTGAATTCCCCTTTTGAAATGATATTTTAGTCCTTCCTTCCTCTTCAGTCTTCATTTTTACAGCTGATACAGACTTTATAACACGAGGTTGAAGATCTGTATTGTATTATCAAGTGCAGAAGATGTAGAGCTGCTGAATGGCTCTGCTGCTCTCTGGAGTGTTATTCTGTGTCTGTGTGGTGTCTGGGGAACATTTTGGTTTTGAATTGACCACATTTGAGGAGATGCTTGAGTAGAACTATATCTCTTCCGGGAGGATCCACTCCATGATCTTCCCAGGCTCAGTGGTATGCCTGGGAACCAACTGCCCTCTCATTTGGACCTCCCGTTTTGGACCTCCATTCCAGCTATGTCTCCTGTGGCAGGGAAAGAGTTTCTTGCAGTACAGCTGTTCCAGCCAAGCTTCATGTGGCCTTCAGAATGCCTCCTCACATCTTTGTCTTTGTTAGTAGAAGTTAGTACAACTGTTTCATTTTATGATACCTGTTAGTACAACTGGTATCATTTCCACTGTTTCAGAGAAAGAACGTGCGGGTTAGGGTTATTAGGATAAGGGTTATTAGGATAAGGGTTAGGGTTATTAGGGTAAGGGTTAGGGTTACTATGGTTAGGGTTGGGAGTTATTAGGGTTAGGGTTGGGTAAGGGTAAGTGTAAGGGTTGGGGTTAGAGTTATTAGGGTAAAGTTAGACTAGGATTAAGATTAGAATTAGGGTTAGGTTTAGGGTAAAGGTTGTTTCAGTCAGGCTTCATGTGGCCTTCAGGTTTAGGGTTAGGCTTAGGATTAGAGTAGGGTTAGGCTTAAGGTTAGGATTGCAGAACTCCTGGCACTACAGTCCCCAGCTGCAGGTATGAATTCTCTTGAGCTCTGTGTCATCCCAGAAACCCACACGTAGAGAGCACACGCATGCCAGGCCTTGGGAACAGCTCTCATTGCTGTCCAAATTACCCTCTCAAAGCACAGCTCCAGCTTCCTCACCTTTGCTGATGATGACAGGCACAACACCAGCAGACTGCCTGGGAACATCATCAGCCTCTTCATTTTCCATGAAGAGGTGGAAATCTGGAAGGCTTCCCAGCCCCCTTACTGAGAACTCCACTGCTGCCACCATCATTACCAGCACCTCCCCCTATGGAGAGGCATCAAGGGCTAGGGAGGTGAAAAGAACAGCGTTCAGAGCGTCACAGGCTGAGCACAGGGCAGTAGTGCAGAATGGGCTCCAGCCTGGCTGTCAGGACCGGCTTCCCACAGAGCTTATCAGGGCAGCTGCCGCTTCAGCTCTAGCTTATGCCGGTTTCTTTCAGCAACGCTGGCAAAAGCCTCCTGCTGGTGTAGGTGTGGCTCCAACCTTCTGAGCACCTGAGCTGCTCGCGGGGGAAAGGAGGCTGCAACGGGAGGAGAAACTCATTCCTCAGTCTGCTGAGCCCCATCTGCCTCTCCCCTCAGCCAGCCCTGCATCCCCATAGCGCTGCCTGTTCCCACCCTTTCACCCTGCCAGCAGCTTTTGGCCTGGGCCAAAGCTTGGGGACAGCCAAGCTGCAGGATTACAGCTTGAGTGATCAGAGTGAACAGAGCTCGCACACACTTAGTGTCAGCTTGGTTGCTGTTCCCATCTCCTTTACTGACAGAGGGACCTCAGCCTCCCTCCACCTCTTTCCCGTCTCCTTTACCCTGGGCTGGGCTGGAGGGCGCGGAGCCCGAGCACGTGCCTCTTCAAACCACTGCCAAAGAGGAGATGGTGTCAGCAAAGCAGGCTGGGAGCATGGGGCTGTTCCCAGAGGCCCTCTGTCAAGGGCTCTGCAGCAGGCCCTGGGAAGCAGGAGTCTTGGCCATGTTGTCAGCAGGGTCGATCCCTGCAGGTACCTGGGGTGGCTGCCGGTCCTCCCTTGCGCTCCAGCCTTGCCATGCCGCCCTTTCTGCCCACACTTGCTGGATCCGCTTCTCATATGTGGGCCACAAGCAGTCTGCTTCATCCCATGATGCAGACACTTCCCAGAGCTCCTGCAGGGCCACAGAGACACAGCAGCAAACAGGATAAGCCTCAGCCCCTGGGCTTGTCCTTCAGCTCCACACTCCTGCCCCTTGCCTCTACAGCTTTAGCCATGAAGGACCCAGAGCCAGGTCTGGATCCTCATCTTGTGCCAAGTGGCAGCCAGGGAGAAGAGACAGGGAAGGTGTGCAGCACCCTCCACCTACTTTGGAGCAGCTGAAGGAGTGGACAGGAACTGAAGGCTCCCCAAAGGCTCTGCTCAAGATCTCTGCATACACACACACTGAGGCTTTTGCTTCCCTCTCTGGAAGCGCTCAAGGCCAGGCTGGACCAAGCTGTAAGCAAACTGGTCTAGAAGGAGGTGTTCCTGCCTGTCACAGGGGGGTTGGAACGACGTGATCCCAACGGTACCTGCAGCCGCTCTCTTAGAAGGTTCAGTCAGCTGGACTGGAGGAGCTGGTTCCCCGTGGCCTGTCATCTTTGTCCCATGGGAGCTGTCTGCATATGGCGGGAACACGCTGCAAACAGACATCATGAGGAGTCTGCAGGAGCCCAGGGCACCTTGGTCTCAACCCGTGTTTCCCACAGCCAAAAAGATGGGCTGAATTGCAATGTGGAGAGAGCCCAGAAGGGAGAAGAGCTTTTGTGATCAACAGGGATCTGCATTCAGCTCCCCCAGGGATCAGGGACCTGGGTGCAAAAGGGAGCAGGTGTGTGCCTCAGGTAAGAGTGCTGTGCACTTGCCATCCCTTGAGAGAACGGTCCCCACTGGGACACACACGTGTCAGGAGCCTTTCCAAGTCCCAAGAGCTGGCAGCTCCAAAGGGGAGGAAATTCCTCCGTGAGGGCACACATCGCCTTCCTCTTCTCACCCAAGACACTCACATGCCAGGAGGCTTCTTTGCTGAGACTTGTTGCCTCGTGCTTTCTTTGCGGCACAGCTGCATGGATGGGGAAGCGTCTTCCACCTCTGCAGCAGCCTGCCTGCAGAAATCCCTGCAATTAGGAAGGGAAGAAGTTCTTCAGTGCAGCCCCATGGACATGACATGTGAACCTGGCTCTGGTCACTGAGCGATGGGACAGGGACAACCTCCGTACAGCAGGGGCCGGTTCCCTCACCTTTGCTTATTTTGTGTTCTCCCTGAGCGACGGCTCTGCTCTTTTTCACAGCGAGCTGAAACCTGGAAAACCAGGAATGACACACCCTTGAAAAAGGATGACCTCCTACCCCACCCACACAGCTTGTTGGCAGCATGGCACCCCTTTTCCTTCCTGTCCATGCTAAACCAGCACACGGGGCCCTAAATCCTCTCCATGTGTGGCTGGTTCTCTCTGATGGGAATCAGGACAGGTTGGGCACCAGAAACACAACTGTGATTCCTTGTCACTCTGGGTGGGGTGAAGATAAACACACAGCCAAAAGTGAACCAGGAGCTAGATATGCAGGATTTCTCCCTGACTGGATGCTGAGGATGGAGACCCAAGAAGGCACATTCCAAAGGAGGAGGTAGGAAGGAAGCCTCCCGCCTGGTCAGCTAAGGGCTGCAGAGGAAATGCGCTCACCTCGGGAGCACCTGGATCCCCTGAGCAATGGTCTCTGGGCTGTAGCCAGCAGAATACTGCTGCCAAAATCCCTGCAAAAAGACACGGACCTGATAGAGGCTTGCCAAGGCAGTTTAATCATGGCTCTCACTGACAGGAAGCAAATCTGTCTCCCATGCCAAAAGAAAGCTTCTCTCCACCAAAGCCTCTTCCATGAACATCACATCTCTGTTCTGCTCTGATGGAGCCGCACAGTGAAATGCTGAGGCCATGCACGAATGCTGCCAGGCTTTCTGCGAGGACAGAGATCCAGGAAATCTCTTTGCCAGTGGAGAAAGCCGTTGGGGCAAGCATGGGGAAAGGTATTTGTGTGGCCTGCTGCATCCAGGCTGGCCAGTGGTGATCTGAGGGTGCACCTTCAAAACCCCATCAACTTACACTCTGAAGCAGCACAATCAGGTGTGCTTCATTCCCCAATGCTGTAATGCAGCTGAAATAGAACCTTGTGCAGAGAAATTCATCTTCATATGTCAGAACACAGATGTTTTTGAAGGCAAAGGAGACATGTTCCTTGCTCCTCAGGAGGTGGTAGAACATGAGGATGGTCTCTTGCACACAGTGCTGCACTTTGATCAGCGAGAAGGCAGTGGCTTGTGACAGCTGCTGGTAGTTCAGCGGCTCAATCTCGACACCATCTGCAAGGAGAAGAAACATCCTCACCACCACAGCAAGCTGCATTGCCACACAACATTCATCACCAAATCCCACAGAAAAGGTCCTTTAGAGAAACAGCTCTTGGGTGTGGTTCCTTTTGAGAGGAACTCAGGCTGTTCCGCGAGCTCAGCAGAGTTCTCTGCTTCACCCAGCCCTTTCCAAAGAGCAGGGAGAACACACCCTGCCAGAAATGGGGTAGGAAGGGGAAGGTGGCTGCCTCCTTCTCACCAGGGATGATCTCGCCACGAAATGAGACGTGCTGTGGCCCCACCACACTGATATCCGGCTGGAACACAAGTCTTCAAACTGAAATCGAGTGGTCTTTGCCATGGAATTACTCTTTGAGCACAGCAAAGACCCCGAGTCTCTCATCCAGGACTCCCTGCACAGGGAAAAGAAAGAAAGGCTGATGAGTGTGTACCTTAGAGGTGAAAAAACAAGGAACGTCAAGAGCATGGAGCACTGCTCTCTGGCCTCCCCACTCCCAAGGGACAGCGGGGCAAGATGGGGCTCTCTGGAAAGCTTTGGAGAAGAACTGCAGTCTCTGTTGTACAGTCACCTCCGTGATGTTTTTGCCAGCATCCCTTGGCTGGAGAAGAGCCTGGGGATTTACAGCACAGGAGTGAAGCCTGGGACTGATTCCCAAGGATTATTCTAGGCACAGAGCCAGAAAAATGCCCCATTTCTCTGTTTGCTCTCCCCAGTCTGACCACAGGGTGGAGGGAAGCCCTTGGGAGTGCCAAACATTTGCTCAGAGCAGCCTTGGCCTTGGCTTTCTCTCCCAGTTGCTCAATACGCTGCTGCAGGCACCCAGCTTGGGCTCGGCGTGCTGCCATGGTGCTCAGGGAGGGATTGCTCTGTGAGGCCCACACTCTCAGCAGGACTGAACCCTTCCAGGGCTAGGGGCACAAGGACACCAGCCCACCTTATCCAGCTTCAGCTGTTCCAGGATATAATCAGACACCGCATCCCAGATGGCCACAAGGTCTGCAAAGGAAAGAAAAGATGTGTCAGGCTCCAGGCCAGCTTCTTCACCACATCGTGGCAGAGAATGGCTGGCACAGGCACACGCAAACACCCCAGAAAAACAACACCATGGCTATGGAGCTGGGTTTACCTTGATTTCAGCTTTACTCAGAGCCCTGAGTAGAAATGAGGACATAGGAAGCCTCTGGGACATTGGATATCACTCCTCCCACAGCTGGAACCTACAAGAATGCCAGCTCCCAGGGAAACCTGGCCCCGGACTGCCTTCTCACAGGGGACTGAGCCACGCCTAAAGGAACCTGGGGGGTCTGGGCAGCTCTGCAGTCAGGACCTGGCTACCACAGCATCCCCAGAGCCTAGTGGGATCCTTGGGCAGGGCTCTCGCAGCAGCTCCCAGCCACATCCAGCCAACCACAGAGAGCAGGTGCTTTTTACAGCTGATGGCCCTGAGTGATGCCTTGGGAAGGGGATCCTGAAAGCCTTACCTTCGGCAGAGAGGCGCAGGAGCATTGGGAACGCGGAGGCCAGATCCGAGCTGATGGTCATAGTCCAACAGCCCTCTATGCTGCACAGAACTTGCTTAGCATAAGCAGCTAAGCATGCTGAAGTCAAAGGCCATGAGGTGGTGTACTTTTACTGAGCTGTAAATAAGGAGGGTGTGTGAACCCTTCTTTTCGTTCTTTGGCTCAAAGCTCACTTTCTGAGGAATTTCTTGCCACAAGACCCTAGGAGGCTGCAGCTCGGAGCAGGAGTCTGGGGGATGACACCATTGTATCCTGTGAAGGCTAGGTACAAATGGGTGCCTCCCTGCTCCCTCTTATCTTCTGGCAAGGCCCAGAAGATGGGAGCAAAGGAGTTCCTGCTGAGATCCAAAAACCAGAAGCTGTCACTCCAAAAGGAGTTGACTTGATCACTTTGGACTTATCAGTAAGTTTGTTCTGTCCTAAGTTGTCACTGTCAACTGAACAACACAATCTTAGAACAACCCATCACCACTGAAGACCAACATCTCAATGATGAGCAACATTGGAGAGCTATGTTGGAATCTCAGTGGTGACGATCTCTCTCTTGCTTTCCACAAGGACTCTTTGCTTTTTTTTCCCCCATCTCTTTTCAATCGCCTGTCTTCCCTTCCGCAGAGAGGGTGAAAGGTAAGGAGGTAGCAGATGGGTCTAACAAAAAAACGATGACAAGGATCTGAGGAGGAACAGTAATTTAATAAATCCAAAAATCAAACAAAATGAGAGAGAGAGTAATGTCCAAAATGTGAGATCTTACACTGCAGGGGAAGCATGTGTGTAAAGCAAGCAAAGGCGGTGACAGAGCTTTTATTTAAGGTAGAGGCGCTACAGAAAGAGATGTCAGAGATAAGGGGGATGAACTCACCCCTCCTGGCGACCGTTTAGGCGAAGGAACGCAGCCGCCTCTCATTCGAACACTGGCGCGCCAGAAGGAAGAGAGCCAGGGAGGGGGGGGCAACCTGCGCAGGCTCTGAGTGTATCTGTGCTCCTGGAAGCACCGCCGGAAGCATAACCGAGAGGGAGAGAGCAAGAGGTCGGGTGGACCTGGGCTCCTCCACTCCGGTCACTCAGATGCTCATTCACTGGTTCAGGCTGTGACCAGGCAATCCCACTACATTCCACCCCTTCACAGCATGAACTAGCAACTGAGTAGGTTGGGCATAATCTCCTGCTGTTCTGATGGCTCAAAATACCAAGTACATCGCGACGCATGTACAATACCCGCCACAATGTAGAATGTTAAGGCACTGAAGGCCATTATTTGTAGTCCCTTCTTGTGATTTTCTTGGGCCAGTACTTGATGTTCCTTCTGGAGTCATATCTTCTTTAAGGACCAGTAGGTTCACACTCGCCAGCTGCCGAAAGTTCAGTAGTCCACCAGCAGATGTCATGATGTTTCCTCATGGTCACTGGAGCATGCTGGAGTGGTGTTGCTCCTGCCGGCTGTCCTGTGAACTTGATAACCTCAAGGGGAGTAATACAGATGTTTAACAGGTACAAGGAGGGGTAAGTCTGCCCTCCATGGTAAGATACAGGCCATATTTCGGTCTTGAGTCAATACCTCTGCCTGTACTGGAGCATGGCCCGGCCTTCGATACCAAACCCTTTGGCCTGATATCTGTGGTTGTTTCACTATATCAGGTACCAAGGGGGGAGTTCTAATTTGCCATAAGGACATGATTAATGTCCCCTTTGCAATGAAAATTGGAGTGTCACCTACAACCTCTGTTGGCCATGCACCAACCACAGGAGAGTTTACTGATCCCCCAACCTCTAACAATCTCCCCCAAGGTGCAAGGAGACCACATCATTTTGGTCCTACTTGCACCTTCCAAGGCCATTTTACCTTGTGTTTCCCAGGCTCTAGGTCATCAGAGGCAGGGAGCAGAACATTATTCATGGTGCCAACTTGTGGCTTAAGTGAGGTGTCTTTGCTTGTGATTTGTATCCTAAGTGGAGAGGCCCAAGTTGTCTGCAACATTCTTAAAGCGCTGGGTCTGTCATCCCTCGGTCTCTCATTCAAGTCCACAGGGTTGCATAACGCCTCTTGGTCCACCCCTGCAAGGACTGTGAATCTGCCTTCAGAGCAGCCTTCAGGATTCCATTATACCTTTCTATTAGGCCTGCTCCCGTTGGATTATAGGGCAGGTGAAACCGCCATTCGATGTTGTCTTCAGCCCACTTTTGCACAGTTGTACCTGTGAAATGTGTACCTTGGTCATTCTCGATGACCTCAGGAGTCCCATATGATGCCATCAACCTAGTTAGAGCTTTAATGGTATAGGCTTGGTTTGCCTTTGCTACAGGATAGGCTTCCATCAGTCCACTTGCTGTGTCAGCACAGGTTAGGGCATATCTGGCCCACTCAGATCGAGGAAGGGGACCTATGTAATCGATCTGCCATCGTTGTAAAGGGCTGTGTCCTCTAGCAAGATGGGCCGTTGTTTCCAGCAGAGGTCTTGGTCTCATTTGTGAGCAAGCGTCACAGTCCTGACATGCCTGGACAATATCTGGTAACTGTAGGGGCAGCCCCCATGCTTTAGCTGCTGCCCACATGGTTTTCTGTCCTGCATGCCATAATTTCCGATGCAACCAATGGGCAATATCTTCAGCTGATGTATTTCCTAGCCATCAAACTCAAGCCAGAGTGTCAGCTTCATCATTACCTGGCGACTGCAAGGGTTGATGTCCAGAAACGTATGCTCGTACAGTCCTGTACCTAACCACGTTCCATATATCAACCCACATATCTTTGCCCCAGATAGGTCAAGCATGGATCGCCCAGTCCTGAGTGGCCCACTGTGCTGTCCAGAGCATGAGCCCTCAGTAGACTGCCCAGCTATCCATGCAGATATTCAATGCGCCATCGCCCGGCTCTTGAGTTATCATCATCCACACAGCTCGTAGCTCAGTCCACTGGCTACTTTATCCATCCCCTTCTTCGAACCATATTGTTTCAATTGAGGGATGGTATGCAACAGCTCGCCACCTACTTGGGTTCCCTCTGCTGGATCCATCTGTGTACCAGGCATCTTCTGGAATAGGGTATTTCCCCTCCTGTACAGGACTCTTCTCTGGACGAGTGACAATTATTTCCTCAGGTGCTTCACTGTGATATGTTACTGGACCAAGTATCTTCTGCAGTTCTTCCTTCAGTGGAGATGATGACAGGCGGCTTCTCTGACTGAGGTAGGCAACCCAGCGTGCCACTGTTTGTGATTGGGCCACCCCCGTCTTAGGAATGTGGGTTAGATCTTTTACCCACCCCTGAACTGGCAAAGTCGTTTTAACAATAACTTCTGCAGTTTGAGTTATCGGTTCTACTGCCTGCAGTGCAGAATAGGTAGCCAATAACTGCTTTTCAACCATGCTGTATCTTTCTTCTGCTCCGTGCCAAACCTGTGACCATAACCCAATTGGGGTTCAAATGGAACTCTGGCACTGCCACAGACCCCAGCCAAACCCTTCTTGAGTTACATGCACATCTAGTTCGGCTGGAAGGGTTGGATTGAATATACCCAGCGCCTGGGCCCGTTTAACAGCTATTTTTACCTGCTGGAAGGCATCTTGCTCCATTTTACCCCAATCCCATATTTGGCCTTTTTTTGTTAATCAATATAGAGGTTTTAGGAGTTGTGCCAAGTGGGGTATAAAGGATCGCCAGTATCCCAATATACCCAAGAACTCCTGCAGCTGTTTTGGTGTTGTGGGAACTGGGAACGCTTGAATCTTATCTATGATCGCGCTGGGTAAGACCTTAGTCTTACCTGACCAGATAACGCCCAGGAATTTAACTGATAACCCTGGTCCTTGTACTTTCTGTGGGTTTATAGACCATCCTTTTTCCTGTAAATAAGTGGTTAATGATGGTACTGCCTTCTCTAATGCCTCAATTGAGTTGGATGTCAGCATCAGATCATCAATGTAATGGTACATTTTGATGGTAGATGGTTTGTTCCATTTTGCCAAGTCATGTGCTATCAGGTTATGGCAGAATGTAGGTGAATGCACATATCCCTGAGGTAGGACTTGAAAAGTCCACTGCCCGCCCTCCCATGTGAATGCAAACTGGTCTTGAGATTCCTTAGCAATTGGAATGCTAAAAAATGCATTTGCTAAATACAAAACACAGTGATATGTTTCTATTTCTCTACTTAACGTATCCATGAGGGAGGCAATGTTGGGTATGGCTGCGTGTATCAGCGGAGTGACTTTATTTAGTTCTCTGTAGTCTACTGTCATTCGCCATGTACCATCTGACTTCCTGACTGGCCATATGGGGGAGTTGTATGGGCTGTGTGCAGGTCTAATAATCCCTATTCTCTCCAACTCCTGCACAGTCTTGGTAATTTCTTCTTGCCCATCAGGGAGTCTATATTGTTTCATATTTGCTATCCGGCAGGGTTGTGGCAAACAAATAGGCTCAATTTTTGCATGGCCCCTTAAAATTGCCTGCACCGCCCAGATACTAATACATCTTTCCCTTAGTCTGAACTCTCCCACAGTGGTCTGGAGAGTCAGACCCCACAAGATGTCTATCCCCAGTATGTACTCTGGAACTGGGGTGATAGACACCTTGTACTCCTGAGGTGGAATATGCCCAACCCCCAGTTTCAACCACGTTTGGGTTACGGGGATCATCTGCCCCCCAAACCCACCTATCATAGCCTTAGTTCCCAGGAATTTATTTGGGTCCCCATATATGATGGATGTTTCTGCCCCAGTATCTACCAGCGCCATCACTCATTATACATTCTTTCTTGACCAGTGAATAGTTAATTCAACATAGTCCTGGGGAATTTTGACTCCTCTGTCATGCCATCAGCTCTGCAATCCCCAAGTCTTTTTCCTCTGACGGCTTGACTGTGACTTCCCGGGCCGCCTGAGGCGGTTTATGTTTTTTCGATGGCACCATGAAATCTTCCAGATTCCATGTGTCTTGTGGAATGCGTTCTATAAATCAAATTCCTTCCCTTTTGAGGGAGGACTGGAATCATTGATTATTGGGCAATTGTTTCCATGGTTGCAGTAATACCTGATTAGGCTGTCCATCAATCTTTTCAAATCGAACTCCTGCTCTTATCAGGTCATTAAACATCTGTCTTCTCGACACCCTGATGGGTCCAGATTGGATTACCTTAGAGGCTGGTCTTCTAGGTCGTGGTGGTGGATGGATCTCCGACCTTTCCACCACTATTCGAACATTGCACCTAGCGCGCAGGTGCTCTGTCTCCCCCAGATCTGCCACCAATTGGGCAGCCTGTTGTATGATGGCCTCTGAGGCCACTAGGGGGTTCAGTATGGATACCAAAGTACCATACTGATGAGGCGGAGCTTGCTGCTCTCATTCCTGCTGAGAATTTCATCAGGTCTGGGCTCTCAAAATCTTCCTCATAGATTGCCTCTCTCATACCCAGTTCCCGAACATAATTTTGCAGATCTTCCATAGAAGACCATAGACCTGTATTTAATGGGATGTCAGTTTTGTTTGGCCATGTTATACGGCACGCAGCTGTTAACCATTTAATTAATGAATGATTTTCATCATTATGTTGGACAGTGGCATATAGCCTCCGTCTGAGGGCAGGGTGAGTGGTAATGGATGCCAGTTTTGAAATTTCTGGCCTATTTACCATAACACCTTCTGCCCCCATGTCCCATAAGCAGAGCAGCCATGCTGGTACACTCTCTCTTGGTTTTTATCTAAACCGCTGTAATAGATCCATCAATTCAGCTGCTGTATATGGGCGAGCTGTTACATGTAAAGTGCTGTGGGCAGGGGGCCACTGGTCAGGGGGCAGCCCCACTGGTCTATCCTGTTTTTTTTTTTTGTTTTTTGAGTTACAACTGGTCGGATCTCAAAGGGATCTAGCTCAAGTGGAACTTTGAGATACGACCTTTTAGTGCCTTCATTTTCAGAAACCAGATTATGCGGGTTGTCTTCTACAGGGTCCCTGGTGACTTCTAGAGAGAGATTCCGGACATTCCGTAAGGGAGTGACCGGTTTTGGTATTTTTCCTGTCAAAATTGCAATCTGTTTTTCTAATTCTTCAATACGGTCACGCAAGAGTTGATTTTCATCAAGCAGGCCCCCTTCAGTTGCATTCATCTGGTTCAAGGCTATCAGCAGCGGCCATGCCACTGTAGACACAGCTAATTGCTGCTCCCGAGTAGTCAGTATGTTTTTAGTCAGAGAGAGAAAATAGTCAGCTAGTCGGGACGGGGATTCATGGATGTTTCCTCCGTCTCGCAGGGGGCCCCATTTTTCAATAATAGCAGCAATCCCGTGGTATGGGGATCCTAGGAATCCCGGGATATGACCGGGCAAAAGGTCATTTAAGGGGGTGGTCTTTTCCCGTGCAAACCACCCCACGATGTTACTTAGAAAGGTCATAGTGAATGTTTTTAAAAGGTATTAGGCTGCCTGGCTCGCCAAGTGTAAAGCAAGCAAAGGCAGTGACAGAGCCTTTATTTAAGGTAGAGGCGCTACAGAAAGAGATGTCAGAGATAAGGGGGATGAACTCACCCCTCCCGGCGACCGTTTAGGTGAAGGAACGCAGCCGCCTCTCGTTCGAACACTGGTGCGCCGGAAGGAGGAGAGCCAGGAAGAGGGGGGGGCAACCCGCGCAGGCTCTGAGCGTATCTGCGCTCCCGGAAGCACCGCCGGAAGCACCACCGAGAGGGAGAGAGTGAGAGGTCGGGTGGACCTGGGCTCCTCCGCTCCGGTCACTCAGATGCTCATTCACTGGTTCAGGCTGTGACCAGGCAATTCCACTACAATGTGCTTTACTCCACAGCTCAAACTGAGAGAGGTCACACCCCAGCAAGCTCTGCCCGCGAGAGCGTTAACTCTGTAATTCCCACTGTTTTACACGATGTTCAGATGTGGAATACTGACAGCAAAAATCACAAAACCATAACATTACACCCCTTATTCCACATCATCACATCGTGCTTAACATATATCTATATACAAACAAAACAATGATTAACATGCATGACATACAGACGTATCTATATACATACCTATACATGGGATCACTGACTGCACTCCCACAGCATCACATTCCCTTATGGTACACACTGGATGTCCCCATTTTTCTTCATCACACACCAAGTGGACCAAAGTCACTGCAAAAGCAGTTCAGCTACTTCAGGTCTCCATGGGAATTAAGTCTGCTTAAAGGACAAGTGGGATTGGAGCGACTGTCTTTGGATGGCTACACTCTATGACATTCCAGGAGAGAAAACACACATTTGCTGTCAGATAATTAATGGGTCTGCATAGCAATGCCCCACCGAAATTAAAACAGTTTACAGTGGTTCTTTCAGACCAGAAAACTACAATCCCAATTATTATGAAAGAACAGAACCAAATTGAAGAAGGTGTCTGTGTTAAAGGGACCTCTATGTTTTCTTCTTGTGAATTCTTCCTTCAAAAAGATTGAATTCTCACTTTCCTCTCATACCCTGATCATACCTCTGATGCCTGGAGATTTTTCTCCTGAGAAGTGTTTCCTTGTCATTTCCCTGTCTGAATTTACAGATGACAGCTCAGATTCTGTGCATTCCTACTTGTTCAGAATCCATACTGTTAGCAGGTCACAGTCTAGGTGCATGTTCATGTTTACAAGTGAGAAAGGGAACATAAGAGAATCCCAATGGGTTCAGCCAAGAAAAAAATGTTCATAAGAAGAAGAGAGACTGAATTCATTTTAGGACTCTCAGCTATGTGCTCAAACTTGATCTATGGTGTTCTGTTTCACACGTTACATCTTTACACTCCCCTAGAAGCAGAAAATAGAAAACATAGCAGAAGATCCCAGTATTGGTCTTCCCTGTGGAAAATCCCTTTTGGTTCAGTGTAGCTGTGAACCCTTTGCCCCTGGGCGGCTCCCTGGGCAGGCTGAGCTCTGATGCTGCAGCAGGGAAGTCCTCAGATGGAGATCTTTTGCCATGATAAAGAAACACAGAGCAAATGTAGCCTGAGCTGCCATGGGATATCCCTGACTTAGTGATCCCTCCAGGAAAAACAGCTGCACTGCCTGCAGCAAAGGATTTACTGTGTTAAAGGCTATGAGTAATGCTCCTCCAGTGAGCTCACAGCCTTCTCACATCCCACACATCCTGGAAGCTCTCTCTCCTTTCTCTCTTCTCCCCGTCACCTGCAGATCATGTCCCCAGCCTTAATACGTGGTGCACAGGAGCTGTTCCTGGGCACAGCTGTCTCTCTGCAGTACTGCCTGCTTGTATGAGCATCTTATGTCCCAGGAGACCAGCCCAACTCATCAGGAGAGGATGTGATTTTCATCTCCCCATCTCCCTGGAGATGTCCTTGAGTTTCCAGGGCCAACAGCTCCTGAAAGGCTGCAGAATCATCATAGAATCCTAGATAATGGAATTGTAGCACAGCTTAGGTTGGAAGCACTTCAGAAGTCACCTTTTCCCAAACCCCCTGCCATGGGCAGGGTTGCCAACCACCAGATCATGTTGCCCAACAACCCATCCAACCTGGCCTTGATTGTCTCTGTGGATGGGGCATCCACAACTCCTCTGAGCAATCAGTTCCAGAGCCTCACCACCTTCCACATTTCAGGAGAGTCCCTTGCTCACATACAGACACTCTGATGAACAAGGTGCCTGGGGTGCTCCTAGATGTGGGCAACAGTGCCTGCAAGCTGTGGTAGACAACCTTAGAGATAGCCACCTCTTTTCAGAGCATCAGCTGGGGGCCAGATGGAGAATGGAAGTATTTGTGACCATCCTAAATAACACCAGAGCTTCGAGTTTAGGGCACCTGATGGTATCATTTTTCACCTGTCCCCATGGAGTGTGCTGAGTTATACCACTGACCAAAGGGATGAGCTCACCAGAAGAGCCACATCTTCCTCTCTGCTCCATCTGTGGCATATTCTGGAGTTCAAAGCATTACAAAGCTATGACATACCTACACTCTTTCACTGATGGCACGTGAGTTTGCTCTGGGCTCTCATTTGAATGGCAGTTCCCTGGGGTCTCCAGCACACCCACAGCAAGCTGGCAAATGTGGCACAGGACCTTCAGGAAAGCCATGCCCTAGGAGTGCTGGTGCTGGCTGGACAGCTCCAAGCCTCACAATGGGTCTAATGGCTGTCTGCCACCTCCTGGGCACCACTACCACAATGCAGACACAGGATCCAGCCAGACTACATCCAGTGATGCACTGGGAATGGGAAGCTTTCTGAATTGTCTTTACACTAATGAGAACACCAAAACCATGAACTCAGTGAGCCAGAATCTTTTAGAAATCATTAGATACCTAAGAATCACTGCTTCCAAGTGGAATAAGTCCATCCCAAGGAAGAGAAAGCCAAGTATCAGAAGTCCTGCAGGAATGGGCAAGATCGACCTGGTCAAACTCAGAGAAAAGAAGCATACAGGAAGTGGAAACAAGAAGAGGTCACCTGTCAGCAATGCAGAGATTTGTCCCAGTGTACCTGCTGAGTTTAGCAAAGCCAGAGTTGTACTGCAATTGAATGTGTCCAGGCATATCAAACGGAGGAAGGACTTATGGAAATATGTAGGCAAGAAGATGAAGGCGAGGGAGACTGTGGGCCCACAGTAGAATGGGGAAGGGAACCTGGTGAGACAGCACATGGAAAAGTCTCTGATACTCATGTCCATCCTGATCTCACTGTTTATGAGTTGGACTGGGATTCTTGGTATCCTAGGTGCCAGAGAGAAGAGGGAAATGCTGACGCAAGAAGAGGTGAACTCCAAATACCTAAGCAAACAGGATCCCGAGCTGGAAGAGCCTGACAAAAATCGTAGAATCCTTGAATGGCTTGGGTTGGAAGGACCTTGGACACCATCCCATTCCAACTCCCTTGCTGTGTGCGGGGCTGTCACAAAGTAGAGATGAATGATCGTGGCCCTTGACATCTTGAACATTTCCAAGGAAGGGGCATCCAAAACTTCCTTGGGCTGTCAGTCTCCACCTATTCTATATGAACAAGACCATGGCTAGAAGATGAAGGGAAAGCATTATGCAGTGCAGTGCCTCCACATTTCAGATCCTCAACACAAGAAAGATGTCAGTAAGCTGGACTGGGTTTGGGAAGGCTCAAACAAGAGGACTGGGGCTGGAACACTTCACATGTGAGGAGGGGCTGAGGGACCTGGGCTTGTCCAGCCTGGAGAAGGGAAGGCTGAAGGGGATCTCACTGCAGCCTGACAGAACCTAGAGGAGGTGATGGAGAACACAGAGCCAGGCCCTCCCCCATGGTGTGTGTTGGGAGATAAAAGAGAATGTGCGGAGAGGTTCAGCCTGTGTATCAGAAAAGCACCTTTTTCACCACCAGCTAATACAGGAGTTGGCACAGGTCAAACCATGAGGCTTTGCAGTCTCTGCCCACGGAGGTTTGCAAAATCCATCAGGAGCAAATGCTAAACCACTTGGGGTGTCCTTCTTTCTGACAGGTTGGACTGCAGACATCCCCCAGGTTCCCTTCCTACCTGACTTATCTTGTGATCCTATGTCCTCATAGCTGATGGCTGATGGGAAGAGAGCAGATGTTTACAGGGCATGAAGTGTCCTGTGCTGCATGTGACCATCTAAAACAAGATCTGAGGAAATGAAAAAAGATCAGTACTACAGTGTGACTCAGTCAGTGCAAACCCTGAGGGCTGTTGTGGGCAGTTCTGGGCAGGGATGTTTTGGGAGGCACCAGGCTCTGTGCAAGACACAGAAGGATCTTCTTTCCTTTTTGAAGCTGTAAGTCTGAAAGAGTCTAATGTCAGTAACACTGCAAAAAATAATTGAAGACAAAGATACAAATCAGTGAAGATGTGTTAACACACTTCTCAACTACGGATATTCTCATGAGGCCTGTTTTCATTTAAGTTGAAAATACTTTGAGTGTCTTTGAGGGGATGTTGTGTCTTAAATAGCAATGTTTCCCAGAACAGTGTTTGAGGACACAAATGCCTTCAGGTACTGCCACACAGACAGCGATGCCAGTGCCAATGCCCTGTGAGTAATGCCCAGCATCCACTGCTGTTCCACCCCGCTGTGTGTTTGATTTCCCTCATCCTCCAGGTGTCTCCAGCTCTCTTAAATAAATGACCACGGTTCAGGGCATGTTTTCTTCAGGACATCTGGACACATGTTCTTCCCACTGCTCTCCAGATTATCACCATCCCTTGCTATTTCTTTACTCAGATACCTCCCAAGTTTATGGCTGCTTCATGACTGTCAGGGAGATTGGAACTTTCTCCATCTCTCTCTCCAAAGTCTAATGAACTCTTCTGACAACTCCTTAACTGTGTTTATATCTATCCCTTCCTATCTCTGTCTTGTTCTTGTACAATTATTCCGTGTGAATGACACTCCTCATGAGATGCAGCTTGGACATGGCACGCAGCTGATGACTGCATTTTACCGTTTGTTCAATTGCATCGTGTTTCCTTCTGTTTGTTGGGAAAAAAAGAGAAATCTTTCATTGTCCATGTGCAGCTGGTTCTCTGAGGAAAGCAAGGTGAAGTCAGTGGAAAGGAGGTTTAACAATGAGCGGGTGACTTCAGACGGGAAGAGTGCTGTGAGGAAAAGTGATGCAAGTCCCATGGGGTCAATGCAAGTAGAAATGGGGTGGGGAAACTGAGGAGGGTTTTTGTGCACACAGTGTCAGAACAGAACTCATTTGGGGACATCCGGGATCAACATCCCTTGCCAAACGCCGCTTCAAATTCTTTTTTAAGTCAAACCGTAATTAAATAAATAACGAGACTTACTAAATGCACATCATCCTCTTCATCTTTAGACTCTCTCCAGACACCTCTCCAATTTGCTATACAAGTTCTGAACGCTTGAAGATGACAGGATGTCACAGGGCACATGAGGGCTCTTTAGACCATAATGGGCCCCAGGGGAATTTTACTGCTGAGTCCATAAATCTCCAGTGCAGAGAAAAGTTTGCACAAAGAGCTCAAGGAGATAAAGTTAGAAGTAGCAGTGAAGTTTCTTGAAGTAATAATGGGACCCACTGAAGGCCATTAACAGAAAATCTTCCCCATGGTCCTGTTAGAGCAGATAATTGGAAGCCATGAATCAAGGGAGACAAAAGCACTTTGATGGTATCTCTGAAGCTGAGAAAAACCTCCTTTGCATTATGAAGAAAGGCCAAGCCCTGATCCCCACACACCCCTTATCTCTGATCTCCATCCAGACACTGTCCCCCATGTCCACAGTGCTCCCAATGTCCCCATAGAGACTCCAATGTCCTCAACATCCCTCAATGTTCCCCAATGTTGTCAATGTCCCCAGTGTCCCTCAGTGTCATTCAGTGTCCCCATATAGATCTCAATGACCCCACTTTAGCAGCATTCATGTACAGAAAACTTTGCATACATGTGCTAAGTAAGACAAGAGAAGCACCAAGCACATCCAGAATTACATGCACATAAAACAACCTGTTTGGCCTTTTGTAATGTTCCTGTACTAGCGTTCAGTAAGATCATGTGAGGAAATTGTACTTCATTCCTCCCAATTGAAAATGTGCAAACTCACATTTTTAAATACCAAAGAAAACAACTTTCTCAGTGTAAGAGACTATTATTATACCATCGCCTCAAAGTTTGATGATGAACGTGTCCGAACATGTCCAAGCTAGTCCTGGACAAGGTTGTGAAATCCTTTGTCTAAGGGACAAGCAGGTGGGCATGTCCTGGGGCAATGAAGAGAGATAAGTTGCAGCTCAGTGTCCGCTTAACACTCTTTTGTTTGATACTCATCTCCGTGGGGAGATAGCCATCTCAGGAGACACTTGCCTGGCACACTAGCACGAGATTTGTTACGGGGTTTGTCACGTAGACCGAAGGAATCTGGAAGATAAATAGAGGGGTCCTGCAGCCACGAAGTTGGGGATTTTCTCTTTGGAGAGACTTCCCGAGCTGATTACTGCTGCTTCCCGGAGAGGCCTTTTCTTAGGAGATACCTCACAAGCTGATCACTGTTTGCTGCTGCCGCTCTCGAGGTTGACTCCCTCGCTGCTTCTCCCGTACTGACCTGG
Organism: Oreortyx pictus; assembly: GCA_036925125.1. Taxonomy (NCBI): domain Eukaryota; kingdom Metazoa; phylum Chordata; class Aves; order Galliformes; family Odontophoridae; genus Oreortyx; species Oreortyx pictus. Next base: position 4,679,568 of record JAUPFR010000006.1, on the reverse strand, counting down.
TGCTGACCCCTCGCTGCTTCTCTGGACAACTGCTTGCTGCTCAAGGCTGCCCGCTGCTGCTGCTGCTGCTGCTGCTGTTCTCCCCGCTTCTGCCACCCCTGCTCTTCTGCCTCGGACCGTCGGAGCCGCTTGCTACCGGACTGCCCCTAGGATCCTGGCTGGTGACTTTCCCTGCACTGTACAAATCCTTGCTTCTTTGCTATCTTTCCTATCGCTAGCCTTCCCCTCCCCATCACCCTTATTGGTAACCAGTGTCCGCCTTCTCCTTCCCCATCTCCTTGGTCAATATTGGTAATAAACTGGTCGGACCAACATTTGAACCGCTGTTTCTTAATCTCACACTGGGTATACACATAATCTAAGAACCTTGTCTCCCTCCTTTATATTGGAGCGTGACACTCAGCCACAAGAATATCAATGCTTCCATAGCTGTACTGCATACTTAGCTCTGTGCAGGTTTCAGACTTCAAATGATAAAAATAAGTTTGACTGAATAATGTAGAGAGTATTCTCATTCTGGCTTTGTACTCATTTTTCCATGAAGCCCAGGGAAAGAAACGTCCACATTTTCACATAAAAATATTTTTAGGTATGACTGAAAGAAAAGACTGGGAGACATTAGTACAAGTACCTCCAAACCTGGGGGGAAGAATTAGGCAGAAGCATCTTTGTTAACTGTTTTAAAAAAGAATGGGGCTCTGAATGCTTTATTTTAGAGTACCAGACATACCTGCAAGTGTAGGCTAGGTGAGAGGCACCAAATCTGAGACCTTCTGCTATTCAACAGCTGTCTTGGGATGGGGTGATTTGGACTTTCAACTCCTCCAGGAACGAGACTGCCACAGCTTTTCTGGGCAACTTCTCCCAGTTCTTCACCACCCTCACTCATAGGAAAGGGTTTCTGAAAACCCAATCTAAGTCTACTGTCTTTTAGATGAAACTGTTTTCCCTTGTCCCATCCCTTCATTCCTGATAAAGATTCCCTCTCTAACTTTCCTGTAGAGACTTGTGTAGTGCAAGGTCTCCCCAGAGCCTTCTTTTATCTGGGCTCAACAAGCCCAACTCCTCAGCCTGTCTTCTAAGAAGATGTGTTCCAGCCTTCCGATCTTCCTTGCTGACCTCCTCTGGACTCACTGTAACAGTTCTACATCCTTGTGTTTGTGGCCCTCAATCTAAAAGCAGTACTCTAGGTGGAGTGTCACATGAGTGAGGCCCTGCTTGACCTACTAGCTACACTTCATTTGGTGCAGCTTCATTTGTTTTTTCTGGACTGCAAGTGAACATTGCCAGTTCGTACTGAGTTTTCCATCAGCTAACATCCTGTTTCTCATCTGGGCTGCTCTAAATGCATTCTCCACTCTGCTTGCTTTTGTGCTTGGGATTGCCCTGACCCACGTGAATGTCCTTGCACATGGCCTTGCTGATCTTCAGGAGGTTTACACAGACCCACTGTAGTCTGTATCTTGTCAAGGTCCCTCCACATTGCATCCCTTCTCTTCACTGTGTTGACCTCATCACAGAAATGGGTGCCATCAAGAAACTTACTGAAGGTGCACTCAGTCATATTCTCCAAGTCAGTGACAAAGAAGATACATTGCAGCAGCCCCAATTGCAGGCCCCAGCAGGATACCACTTGCCTGCACCTGGACATTGAGCTGCTGTCCACAACTCTGGCTGTGACCATCCAGCCAATTCCTTACCCACTCAGTGGTCCTTCCACCAGAGTTTAGAGAGAAGGGACAAATGTCCCTGTCCCAAATGCAGAGGGGATATCTCCATCAAGCTGCCAAGCAGATACATTCTGCTGTGTTACCAGAAACATGGGAATGACCATCAGTTGCATTCCTAAAGGTACAGACCTTAGCCCTGAATTAAAGGCTGTCCTATTGGCTGCTACAGAAAGAATATCTTCCAAGGCTCTTTACCGTTTTCTTTTTGCTGCTCTGTCAACTCCAGAGACACAAATAACCTCTCAAACATCATCTCAGTCATGTTTGCTATGAGATGGTGAGTTCTGTTTGCACAAATGACCTCACAGCAACTTATCTACCCATTCTTGTCATTTTGGTCCAGGATCTGATCAGATAAAAGAAAGCTTATAAAATGCAATTTATTAAAAAACATTCTATCAATGGTTCAAGTCCTGCTCGATAAAACTAGCTGGCCTTCTAGGATGGTGTAACTGCAGAAGGGAATATGGGAGGAGCCAGTGATATCATATATGTGAACTTCAGTAAGGCCTTTGACATGAAACCTCACAGTGTTCTTCTCTCCAAAGTGGCAAGATATGTGCTCGATGGGTGGACTGTTCAATGGACAAAGAACTGGCTGCAGGACTGAACCCAGAGAGTGGTGGTCAATGGCTCAGTGTCTGGATGGAGATCAGAGATAGGTGGTGTGTGGGGATCAGAGCTTGGCCTTTCTCCTTCATAAGGCAAAGGGGTTTTTTCTCAGTTTCAGAGACACCATCACAGTGCCTTTGTCTCTCCTGAATTATGGCTTCAATTATGTGCTCTAACAGTCCCATGGGGAAGATTTCTTGTTAATGGCCTTCAGTGGGGCCCACTGTTACTTCAAGAAACTTCACTGCTACTTCTGACTTTATCTTCTTGAGCTCTTTGTGCAAACTTCTCTCTGCACTGGAGGTTGATGGACTCAGCAGCAAATTTCCCCTGGGGCCCATTACGGTCTATGGTTAAAATGAAGGAATAATCCAGAGAGTGATCCTTTTGTATTCCTTTTCCCAGGCATCCTTAGCCTTCTAAGCACATTTAACAGGTCATGTCCTTTTGTTGTAAATTTTCTAATGTACATCCACCCTCCTCCCCCCCACTCACTTGAGAGGTGTGAGGGAATTAGTTTTCCTGCAGTCCTAGTACCTGTGCTGATTCCAAAGTTGGGGGCACTCGGAGGTGGAGTGTCACTTCTTTCAGGCTTTTGTTTTGGCCATTCATTAACTAACTCCTCTAACTTGTCTGTAGATAATCCATCCATTAGTTCTCATGGAATGCCCTTCCCCGGCCCAGAGTCCAAAAACTATTACGTTTATGATCTATATTTTGCCCACTTGGTTTCACTGAAAGTGAGACCCTTTTAGTTGGTCTCCTGATTAGATAGGGGAGGGGTCAAATTGGCCACTGGATGCCTCATTCCCTTTGTCTCAAATTTGCTGGTGGAAGAAACCACTGGTCCATAGTTTCTCCCATAGTTAATTAATTCTTGGGCAACCTCCCCCCACATCCATACTTTGTATCCTGACTGCTGAAGGTTAGAGGTTGCAGCTCCTTCTAACACTGCATGAACACTTTCTCCCTGAGGCATAGGCTGTATTTTTCCTTGTAGTCATATGCCTATAGGTTTTAATGATTCAGGAAGCCCCCTAATTAGAGGAGTCATCCTCTCAGGATCAACCGGCATCATCATAGGTGATTCATGGTGTGGCTGCAGCTTTCTATCATATGTCATTTGCAGACAAGCAGCCTTTTGAACACTTTCCACTAATTGATCAACTGTCCCAGTAATGGCAAGGGGATCTCCCCTTTCTAGAGGGTTAAGGCCACCTGCCCAATAAGCAACTCTCTGTGTGAGGGACCAGGGGGCACAATTGTTACCAGTAGTTAAAAATGTTCCTGGTCCCCAATAACCTTGAATCATGAGAACAGCTTCTCTACAGTAAAGACAACTGTAAATCATCCAGAAACAAAGGTGCTACTCCCTGCTGATTTGTCTGTTGGGCCAGATGTGTTACACAAACAGATAAGAAAGCAGGACAGACATCCTGGCATCCCAACAAGATAATCAAACAGATGCCATTCTTAATGGTGAGGAGCTCTCCCCCTTTAGGGTTTGAAAATTTACAACAAAACAGACCCTTAGGTTTAATCCCCTCAATAACCAGAGTTTGGAATGTGATGAATATGTATGTGCTATACCTTTAAATATGTACTCGTTTCTCTCTTTGGTGTGCATGTTTGGTGGAGAGATCCCCCATGCACCCAGCGCTGTAATAAAGGGAATACCTGCTTGACATATTGCATTGGTGTGTCAAGTTATTTTGTCGGATTTCTCGGCATCAACCTTCAGCTTCTTTTTCAGTTAAAAGTATCTGATCTCCACCTGTGAGGCTGACCCTCCATATGTACTCGGTTTCTGATTCTTTAGGAGAGCGACCAAAATCTCTTTTCAATTTTACTAGCTCAGTAGCAGAGAAAGGGGTTTATTTAATGTTCATTTGAGGATCTAAATCCTCGCCATTATCGTATGAATACTCAGTTTTTATTAAAGGACGCAACTGAGCTGGGGGAGCTTCTAATTTGTCAATATTTGCCTTTATACCTTGCAATTCCTCCCTTGGATAAGTTTTCTCTTGAGGTGCACTAGTATCACTAGCATCCTTACCCGTTAACACTTCCCTTAAAACCACTTGCAACAGATCAGAATTATGTTTTTCTCTTTCTAATTGCTTCTCTAGGTTTACAACTTGATTTTGCAGAGCTTTTATCAATTCCTGACTTACTTTAACTGATTCTTGCAGTGCTTGTAAAGCTTGGCTCTCTGCTTAAAGCCGCTGGTCATGGAATTCTATAGCTGCAACCAGAGCCGAACCCAATAATGCACAAATAAATGCCTTCCCTTTTCCGGCTCGGTTATGAGCATTTTTCTGCAGGACATGAATATGGTCTGAAACACTCTGCAAGTTATGCCAGTTCTGCCGTGCCCAGTCTACCCCTGTTAACAAGGGTCTGGCACCGTGCTTTTCTAAAAGGTTAAATAACACATCCTCACCTGTCATTGTGACTACACTGTCGCTCATTTCTCAATACACAAAGAGATCTACACGGAGAAAGAGAGAGGGTGCAGTATCCAAAAGTTTGAGTCAAACAAATGCAAATACTCAAACCACTCCTCTGTTTACTGAGAAGAGCACGCAAAAGACAAAGAGGATCAAAGGAAATGCTAATACGTAAATCACTTCTCGCTTCCCTGTGAAGCCACACAGAGAAAAAAAACCTTCAAACCCCACACCTAAGTTTGGGGGTACCCTTACGTTTCGAGAATGCACAATAATCTTCACGGGACTCAAAATTATTTAATAGGTCCCCGAGAGGTTTACACATAAACAGTTCCAAAGACACAGTTAAGTTTCAATATGTGATGTTCCTGGAGTGGTATTCACATCTAAGTTATCAAAATTATCACTCCTTGCAACTCCAGGAGATACACACAGGAAAAGGATCAACTTTACTTAAAGTTCCCACAAACACAGCTAAGGCTCAATAAGCGGAGTGATTCTTCCTGGAGAGGTACACACATTTAAATGATCACAATAATCACTCCAGGCAACTCCAGAAGGTACACATATCAACTATACCTGGAAGGGCAACACTCTCACTGTTGGGTATCCTGCCGACTATGCCATTAAAAAATGTCACGCTCCAATATAAAGGAGGGAGACGAGGTTCTTTATATGTATGTATATACCCGATGGCAAGATTAAGACACAGCAGGTCAAATGTTAGCCTAACCAGTTTATTACAATAACTAGTTGCTTAGGGATATGGGGAAGCGAAGGTGGGTGAAAGAAAAGAGATGAAAAACAAGGACACTTGGCAGAAAGCAAGAGAGAGAGGGAGAGGGAGAGGGAGAGGGAGAGGGAGAGGGAGAGGGAGAGGGAGAGGGAGAAAGGGAGGGAGGGAGGGGGGGGGGAGAGAGAGAGAGAGAGAGAGAGAGGGAGGGAGGGAGGGAGGGAGAGAGAGAGAGAGAGCATCACCACCATGGATCCAGCGAGGTCCGTAGTCCATTGATCTCAGGAACTTATCAGATATCTGCGGGGGATGGGAGATGACGGCAAGCAGGCCTCAGGGTCCATCTTCATCCTCAAAGATGTTTTTCTTTGGGAGTTCTTCTCCAATCTTCTTCTTCAACCCTTGGTTCAGTGAAGGCCTTTTATCCCCCATTTCTCAGGTGCTTTTTTCCTTTTCACTTTGTTTGTGTGACATATCTGGCCCAACAAATAAGCCAGCAGCAGATGTCGCCTTCATTGCCATGCAGAAGCATTGTTGTCTTTTTGTGGTGGTCAGCTTCTCCAAGCAGTACCCCACCCCCGAAAAGACTATTTGCCCGTATTTCTGCTTATCTTTACAACCATAAGCAGAGACACTGAGGCATCATGACACCCATCTGGATAACCGGCAGTTATCAGTCAGAGTCTTGTCACCAGAAAAGGCCTAACAAAGCAAGCTTTGAGACAAAAGAAAGGAAAACAGTTTCTGCCTTTCACTGTTCCATCTTCACTATATTTCTCTATTAATCTATCCCCTTTTCTCTGTATTTCTCTATTAATATATTTTCACTGTTCTTTTTCTCTATTAATCTATCCCCTCTTCTCTATATTTCTCTATTAATCTGTTTCCTCTTCTCTACATTTCTCTATTAATCTATTCCCTCTTCTCTGTATTTCTCTATTAATTTAATCCATCTGTTCTTTTCCTGTATTAACCTATTCCCTATTCTCTATATTTCTCTATTAATCTGTTTCCTCTGTTCTCTTTCTCTATTAATCTGTTTCCTCTGTTCTCTTTATTAATCTGTTTCCTCTGTTCTTTCTCTATTAATCTGTTTCCACTCTTCCTTTTTCTCTATTAACCTGTTTCCTCTTCTCTGTATTTCTCTATTAATCTATCCCCTCTTCTCTATATTTCTCTATTAATCTGTTTCCACTCTTCCTTTTTCTCTATTAACCTGTTTCCTCTTCTCTGTATTTCTCTATTAATCTATCCCCTCTTCTCTATATTTCTCTATTAATCTGTTTCCTCTTCTCAATATTTCTCCATTAATCTATTCCCTCTTCTCTATATTTCTCTATTAATCAAATCCCTCTGATCTTTATTAATCTATTCCCTCTGTTCTTTTTCTCTATTAGTCTGTTTCCTCTGCTCTCTTTACCTATTAATCTCATTCTTCTGTTCACTTTCTCTGTTAATCTCTTACCTCTGTTATTTCTCTCTATTAATCTATTCTGTGCTTTTCTATATTTCTCTATTAATCTCTCCCCTCTTCTCTATATTTTTCTATTAATCTCACCCCTCTGTTCTCTTTCTCTATTAATCTCATCCCTCTGTTCTCTTTTTGTCTATTAATCTCATCCTCTGTTCTCTTTCTCTATTAATCTCATCCCTCTGTTCTCTTTCTCTGTTAATGTATTCTTTCTGTTGTTTTTCTCTGTTAATCAATCCTCTCTTCTCTATATTTCTCTATTAATCTATTCCCTCTGTTCTTTTTCTGTATTAGTCTGTTTCCTCTGTTATTTTTCTCTATTAATCTATCCTCTCTTCTCTGTATTTCTCTATTAATGTATTTCCCCTGTTCTTTTTCTCTATTAATGTTTCCTCTGTTCTTTTTCTCTATTAATCTATCCCCTCTTCTCTATATTTCTCTATCAATCTTATTCCTCTGTTCTCTTTCTCTATCAATCTCATTCCTCTGTTCTCTTTCTCTATCAATCTATTCCCTCTGTTCTCTTTCTCTATCAATCTATCCCGTTCTCTATATTTCTCTAGTAATCTGTTCCCTCTTGTCTATATTTCTCTATTAATCTGTTTCCTCTGTTCTTTTTCTTTATTAGTCTGTTTCCTCTATTCTCTTTATCTATTAATCTCATTCCTCTGGTCTCTTTCTCTATTAATCTCTCCCCTCTATTGTCGTTCTCTATTAATCTATGCCCTCTATTCTATTTGTCTATTAATCTATCCCCTCTTTTCTATATTTGTCTATTATTCTATTCCCTCTTCTCTCTATTTGTGTATTAATCTATTCCCTCTTTTCTCTGCCTCTATTTAAATATTGCCCCTTTTCTCTATTTCTGTTTATCAGTTCTCCCTTTTCTCTATTTCCTATTTATCTCTTCCTCCTTTTCTCTCTTTCTCTATTTATGTATTGCCCCTTTTCTCTTTCTCTATTTGTCTATTCCCTCTTTTTTTCTCTGGGAACTATTTGAAAACTAATTAAATAAATAAATCATATTCCTCACTCTGTCATCATGTTTTTTCTCTGTGTTGCAGTATAGGATGAAGAGGTCTTCTTACCTTCCTTATGTCGCAGATCAGGTGTTTTTGAAGCAGGGGACAGTCTGGTCTGTCGGTGACTCAAGGACTCGCACTGTTGAGGGTTCGTGTACCATCGGCCATCTTCATCCTCCTCCTTCTGCCATAAGCATCTTCCACCACTGTGAGGTTCACATGAGAACCTATTGTCTAGTGAGAAGGAAGAATGCAGTGAGGATTTTAATACCCTGTTTATGTCTCCCTTTCTCTGTGTCCTCTTCGCTATTTCTCTATTTCCCTTTTCCCTCTATTACACTATTTCTCTCTTTATTCCCTATCCTCTCTTCATCTATTTCTCTCTTCCTGCTTCCATCTTGCTCTGTTTCTCTATGCCCTCTTCTCTCTATCTCCATTTATCTATTCCCTCTTCTATATTCTCTTGTTCTCTCTTCTTTCTTCTGTTTTTCCCTTTACTTTTTCTCTGTTTCTCTATTCTTTTTTATATTTCCCTACTTATCTATTTCCTCTTCTGTATTTCTCTCTTCCCTCTTTTCTCTTTCACTATTTCTATATTCTCTCTTCTATGCGTCTCTATTTCTCTTTTTATCTATTCCCTCTTCTCTGTTTCTGTATTCCCTCTATTCTTTCTTTTTCTCTTTCTCTATTCCTCTTTTCCCTCTTTTCTTTCCGTATTTCTCTTTTCACTTTTTCCTGATTCCAACTTTTTCTATTCCTGGCATCAAACTGCAGTGTCCGTGGTCAGTCTTACGTCTTCCTTATAGTGACTTATTGTGTTATATGCACATTTAACTGTCCTGATTTGCCTAGTCAAACAAACAACTACAATATTAATATGTATGTATATTTGAGCCAGTTAAGCACATAATAATAAAATGGTTTTCATATTCCTTTATAGCTGGAAAAATGCAAAACTGATTACCACCTACTTAACACGGCAATAGTGACAGCTTTGAAAGGCACCATGAAAGTTTACTAAGATATTTCTTAATAACTCCTATCATGAGGCACCTCTCCTTGTTAAACTGTCATAATATAAGAGTAAGTTTCAAATCATGGAGATTTCTGCACTTTCATGCCTGTTACCCGCCGTTTTTCAATTCAGCCACAAAAAGTAGTAAACAAAGACCTTCTGGCCATCTGATGCGAGATGAGAAATCAAACAAATAAACCATGATTCAGATTCAACAGCACTACAGGCAGTACTTTTTTGTTTTGTTTTGCTTTTAATTTCCTCATAATCCATCAGCTACAGTTAATTAATCAAACACAAATGTGCTGTCTTTAGGATTAAAAAAAGAAGATATATATTCTGACAGATTTTTCCTTTAGTATTCTTATTTATAAAGGTATAGCAGACTTACAGAACTTAAGTGCTCAGTGGCTTCTGACTGCTGTTGGAAATCATCAAATATTCACCAAATGAAGTGAATTTCCTTTCTTCTGTTTTCTTCCTTGCGAAAATAAGCTACTATTTTTGATATATATTGTTGTTATTGGTAAACAACCTTCTGCTATGAAAGACTAAGTACAAATCAGAATGGCTCTAAATATTGACGATTATTTGAAAGTTGCAGTTAGTCTGTTCCAACAAAAGATGGCACTGCTGGTTTCTTCAGAACTATAAGGTCTACTTGAAATTAAATACTTTTAAAACAGTTCCCTTGTCTTAGTCAAGAATATGCTCGCTGAGATTTGTATGTGTTTTTTCTTGGCTACCAAGTTGGCTTTAGTCCTTCAAAAAGTATCTATATTTTAAGAAGTCCCAACTGGGAAAAACTAGGTGCCAATAATTCACAAAATACTCTTGCAATTCTAATTGCATTAACAACCTCTTGGAGTCCAGTTTCATCTTGATCATTATTTTACAGAGAAAGTTTTGTTACAACTAAGAAATAAAAGGACAGGTTTTTTTGGAGATTCTCTCGGACCTGTCTCTTTTATGCAAAATGTATTAACAATATTAATTCAAATGCCACTTGATCCAGGTACACCTTTCCTTGACATTTTCTGCCTACGTTATGCATGCTCTCCAAGTAACTTGTTCCATTGCTTTATATCAAATTAGCTTTGTACTTCAGGGCTTTGCTTTTAAAATTAGGTACAAGTAATATTCTCAGAAATAGTATAGATTAAAAATGAAGAAGACAATAAGAAACGAATAGAGTTTACTTAGTGTGAAATATACTGCACCTCCCCAATTACAAAATAAATTTGCCATAGGTCTGTGATCCAAATTTAAGCATCTAACACTTTCTGTGACTCAATCCTAAGAAGAGAACGAATTCCAAAAAACTCAGACAGTAATAATCATAGTAATAACATGTAAAAAACAAGTAATTAATTTAGATTATACTAAATAAAATAATAAAAAAACAAACTGCTATATTCAGCGCAGTATATGAATGCACAAAAATCATTCCTTATTTGTCAGCACCTTATTCTAGTATGATCTGAAGTATGTCATATATATGATTTAGCCTGAATGACATCATTAAAAACTGAAATGTCCCACATTATCCGATATGTTTTATGTTAAGTAAGTGGAACCAAAAAGGTTCGGATGTGTATGGTTAAAGAGTGTAAAATATTCTGATAAAAAAGCTGTGGGAGCTTCTTTCCTGTCATTTTTTGGTAATATTTGTGTTTGTCGGAAGCTGCGTTTCAGATATGTTTCCAGCTTTCTTGCTGGGTTTGTTTTTCTAAAAATACAGTCATGTTATGCTGTAAGAGAACCTTCCTTGTTCCTTTTCTATTCTTTCCACACTTTTCTTCAAAACAAAGATAAAAAAAATACATAAAACCTGACAGGCAATTGATCCTGTATTTTCAAAGCATCTTCAAATTGAGAATAAAGGGTTTTTATTTGAAAACAGTCATGTGACAAACATCTTCCAAGTGACAAGACACTGCTGACAGCATGGTAAAATCCCAGGCCTTCCAACCTCCTCACTGCTGGTAATCACATACATTCAAAATGGCAGCCATCAGAAGTATCAGTTTTATTTTTTTAACTAAAATAAAAGAAGCTGTAATTCATCGATGATTCTGGAAGTTTATCCCAATGCAACTGTGATGATTCAAACACTACAATAAGGCAATTTCTGAAAACGGAAAGACTGACCTTTCTCTTTGCAGAGGCGTCGTTCCGTGTAGGTCACTAGGTCAGCCTCACCAGCAAATAGCACAACGATGCATTGATAAATGCTTACGATTGTCTTCAGAGAGTGGAAGGAGAACTGCAGTTACACAACTCTCTGTGCATTTGCAAAGCGAGAAATTACCTTGCCTCATTAAAAATACATTTCCACTTTGTCTGTTCAGAGTGCTTTTAATGAATGAGATTCCCCTTAAATTACTGTTTGGAGAGAAGCAGAATGTTAGATAGCACACGTGTGTTTCAGTCATACATTCAATGCACTAAATCCAGGAGATTAAAAAAAAAATGTCAAACAAATGTAATATAACCTTGGAGTTGAGCATTATTCCAAATCTAAACTCTTCTTAAATTTTCTGGTCTTACCCCAGTGTTGTGGCTTTTTTTGTGTGTGTTTGTTTTCTGGGTTTTTTTGTTTTGTTTTGTTTGTTTTTTTGCCTTACCTGCGGTTCCAGGCTGCATTATACAGCAAATGTGCCCCACGTTCTTCCCTCCCTTCCTGTCTCAGGGCTGTTTGCCCATACCGTGTTCTGGAGGACTGTTTCTCTCTGTGTCACGGCTGCATTTGTTCAAGCCAGAAATCAGAAGCTGAATACTGAAGTGGCACTGCAGGAAACTGCCTACCCAAGGAGCTGAGCTTTCTGCCCATTGCCTGCAGAGAACTCTGTTGACTCCTGTCACAGCCGCGACTGGCAGCTTTTTCCCAGAGGTGGCCAAACAGGCGCAGCTCAGGAAATTCCTGTAATTGAATTATTTTTCAGGTGCTGAAAATATTCATTTTACTGCCAAAGTTCTTACAGAGAAGACAAAGTAATATAGGGAAATAGAGCTCGAGGAAGAGGGACTGAATTTTATGCTCAAAATTGATGCTAATGTGTTATCAAAACTATTCATGGCAGTCAATCACACTGCAATCTCCCCCATGTCTTAAAAATGTACTGCTGTTTTGTGATGCTGCATTAGCAAATCAAACAGTAGGCCATGGGATGCAGGCGTCCTTGCAAACACTGACATTCTTTCACAATTAGTATCACAACAAATGATGATATGCAGAGTTAAAAAAAACTCAGCATTTGCTGCAGGTGATATTTATTTATCAAGATACTAATAGATACTTAGAAATACATTTAAATTCTAATTCGTAATGGCAACATATTTAACACAGTGTGGGGATAAATAAGGTATCCCAGGTAAAAGACACTTTATTTTTGTGCTTCCTACAGAATTAACGTACCTTAGATTCATTTTCAGAATATCTTATTATTAAACAAGTTACCTCACCGTGTGTCTAAAAATAGCGTAAATGCATTCCTTAGAGATGACATCAAAGCCGATATGCTACAAGGCTAGGCGCAATACAGCATGTTAAAAAACATACTTCCAAGTATAGTATCACTGTGGTATGATCAAATACCCTGAAGTAAAGGCTGAGACCTGATCTTAAAATTCACGCGCATGTTTTGTATTGTTTTCACGACTCCATTGTAGATGATCGAGCATCTTGATTAAGAGATAGAAACTGATTTTGGCAGCACGAAAACCTTGGCTGTCTGACACGACACGACTGTATTAATAAAGAATTTGAAACGTGAGTTACGCTTGAACAGTATCAAGTGCGTAAAGAATCAAGAAAACTAAGAAGAAATTCGTCTGAAGAAACTCAAGAGTAGTAGTGGGATACTCCAATAATCTCTTTCTCTCTGAGAATGGCGTATCATAAATATTTCTTCAGACGTTAGAGAAAACTAATTTTTGCTTTTCTCCCCTCTACTGCTGTTCATAAAATTGAGGAGCTGCGCCTCTGTAATTAGCTTGGAAAATAGCTCCTCCTCTTCCTCCCACCATACGCTTTGGCTTGAAAACAATTGTTTCAAACTTAAAGCAAAAGTAAGCAAAAGGTGCTTACCTGACTGTGTCTGAAGTGAGAATTTAGCTGGACGTGCCAAAAACCAATAGCTAGCGACATCAACTCCCGGAAGCATTTCTACTCACAGGGCTTGAAGTTCCTGAGAGCGCCACTGTGTTGCGGTTCACAGCAAATCTGAAAGGAAATAAACACATTTGGCTGTCTGTTCCTGTCTTTGTAAAGACATTTTGTACAGTCATTGGAGAGAATACGAAATTTGGAAGAAATATTGAAGATGCTCACTGTGCTGATCAATAGCTGTTACACCGTTTTTAAATAAATGGATAGACTGCACTCTCAGACTCTGGCAAGAGGAAGTTGTACACAGCATTAAATTTAACTACACTTGAAGATACAGTTTTTGGAACCAGGTGAAAAATTTGGGGATCTAATAAGGAAATTATTTTAAAAAGACGTTTTGGATTTAAAATGACCTTCGTTCCAAAATTTTATAGCCTGAAAACTAAAGGAATTGGACAATTCTAGATTTCTGATTTCGATAATTAAAATAAATTTAGAAGATTTCTGAAGCAGAACATGCTTTTTGCCCCATCTACTCTCCTAACAAAGCCAATGTTTTGGTTCTTAAAAACTGAAATCAACCCTGTTGTATTTCTAACAAACTAGCACTGCATGTAAACTTTGTTTCAATATGCACTCAAGACTGTTTGTTTGTAAATAAATAAGAAAATAATACTTTTTTCTCAGATCTAAAAGCTTTGTTAATACAATTCTAATTATTTCAGCATTTCCTCGCTTGCTTCTTTTGTAATGCACTTGGAAATACATCAGAAATGCTCACTTTTATTAATAATACTATTTAAAATTAATATGAAATAATAGTCTAGATTACAGTGTGCAAAAAAAGTTCTTTTAATTGCTGCTATTTATCTGCAAGAGGTGCAATTAGGACTTGATCTTTGTTTCCATTAAATGCAGTCTCCATGTGATATATTCGTAACATCTTATTCCAAAAAAAAAAAAAAAAAAGTAGCTTGAAAAGTTGTGGAATTGCAACAACTTGTTTGATTCTAATTTCTGTGACTTTAATTCTTCTGTTTCCTCAAGGCTTACATCATTACAATTAAAACCATACAGGATTTCCTGAATTTACACTTTTCCATCGTTATCTCATTTTTTTCCCTCCCTTTACTTTTATGTTACTATTCCTCTTGTACACCTAAATCTGAACTCTCAAGTTCAATCATCTGAGTAGAAGACCTTGAAAAAAAAGAAAGATGAAACGAACAGTTGCTAATCTGAGAGCTCCACAGAGTTATTCCTATAGTTTCGAGGGCACTTCTCAGATTATGACTTTCAAGCTCTATGAATGTAAAGGACCCAATGGAAAAGAGAAGAGCTATCAAATGCTCTGTTGGTTGTTTGTGTGAGGGTATCATCTCCTAACAATTTGCTCTATCAAACAGTGTAATTGTGTTCTTTGCATCTGCTGTACAGTTTGCATGGAAATAAATAAGTGGCCTTAAAGTGAAAGACATGCTATATAGGGTACCCTCTATCCAGCTTGTCTTTGTGAATTACTGTAAGGAAGTGGATGGTCCTCCTTATTATATATAATATAGTTTTAAGTGATGCAAACTCATATTTATTTATTAAGGTACTATTTTATAAAATAATGAAAAAAGCTAATAAGGTATTTATAACTTCTGTAAAAACAGCCCAATTTCTACCATCAGTGATCTGAATCAAAGAATCAGAGAATTGTAGGTGTCGGAAGAGATCTCTGGAGTTCAGCCAGTTCTTAGTCCACCTCACTATCCACTCCTCTATCTTCTCTTCCTTCTTCCAGATCTAGTCAGTCCAGTTACCTATTTCTAAGAAGTTTCTCAGTTCTGATCGTCTTTTTGGGTGTTCTTACGTGCTGGTAGCTTGCTCATCTATTGATATGATGATTTTATATACTAGGTGTAAGTGTATGGTCTGTGATTCTTTAATCTCTCACTGACAGGAAAAACAGCTACCAGAACAACAGAATAAGATCCAAAGTCAGATGCATTCAAAATGGTGACCAGACTAGAAAATTACAGTTAATTTTCTCAGATTCTCCAACACAGGCATAAATGACAGAGAAGTAAAAATTGTGTCCATGCCACTTCATTAAGATCTTAACATATAAGGATAAAATTGTGTTAAAGATCCTCTTATCTCCATGCTTATTTTATTATATGGGTTACTTGATTCTCTGACTTAAGATTTATAATCTTTTTATTCTCTTACACCTCCCCCGTCTTATAAAAAACGTATTATGGAGGTTTGGTTTTTTTTAACATCACCTTTTAATTTAACCAAAGTCTGTTTCTAATCTTGGTGGCTGGGATTATAAATTACTGTGAAAATCTAAACAGATGTGAATTTCCTTCTCACGGTGAGAAGGCAAACCTGGTCCAGACCCAGAGTAACAACATTAAGTGTGGCACCGTTCTTTTCTGACTGGGTCTTCTGATATTTATAAAGGATGGTTTATATGTACATATTTCAAAATCTCTTAACTTCATTCAGAGCACGTGTTTCTTGAAGAACAGGCTATTTTGCTCCTGTCCACCTTAATGTGCTCTGTTCCATGGAGATCAATAATGAAGAAAATGTTATGTTGCTGATGGCATGTAACAATTAATTTTAAGCTTCTGCGGAATACCTTTGAACAGTTCAGTTAAGTAAAACTCATACTTTTAATAACTCTTATTCTTTCCTTTTATTTTTTTCCTACTGATTTTTTTCCCTTTCCAGATTATCTTCTGTGTTATTCTATAACATTTTGTAACTTCAGAAATAATTAAAAAAGGAGATGAAACTAAGAAGACAAGTTAAACCAGTCAGTTGTGAAAGCATGTATTCAGTCTGAACCTACATAAACCATATATCTGTCATCTACCAGAAATTTTGGTAAATCTCTATAACGAATGTTATTTTATTAGATAAAAAGCTTAATTACCTTTAGATGAGTTTCAGAAATCAAGAAATCCAGAAGTCCCTGAAGAGTTGAGACGGATGATCCAACTGAACAGCTGATTGGTGCAACACAAAGTCATTGATGTGCAGCATCTTCCAAGGGAATGGTTGTTAACCCAAGGGGATAATAAAAAATGCAATGATTAGCATCAAACAAGGTATCATGTTAACATCCAGCAGGAGGTACCAGTTCTGATATTTATATAATATTTATATGATTTTTATTTACTTGCTTAGTAAAATTGAAGTGGTTTTCATAAACTTTGAACATGTCTGTTTGCACATAATAGCTTTCCAAGCCAACAGAAGTAAAGCGATAGTGAAAATCTAACCCTGAGAAGAAATTACAAGATTATTTTTTTTAATGTGACAATGAAATGAAACAAGATTAAGGTATCTAAGTCCACCTAAGGGCATGAATTTAATTCCTTCTCCAATAACATGCATCTTTCACCCAGTACATTAAAATACCCAGTATTTTAAAGAAATGCAGGCCTAAATTTTCACTTCAGTTTTCATTGTATACTAACATTCTCCTCTGGGAAGTCCTGTGAGTTCTCTCACAGAATAAAAGTATAATGGTTAACTCTGATCTGGCTCTGAGTTCAGTTTGTGTCTTTTCCGCAGATTCCCACATCCAACAAACCTTGGACAAATTCTTCTATGTAGTCCAGAACTCTCCATCTATTTTAGCAAAGCTGATTATGCTGTATTCTCAAAGTGTCATACTGATCAGGGCCTCCACCAAGAATGCTGGAAATCTGACAGATTTCCGGTTTTTTGTCTGTGATACTAAGATAGATTTTCTTATATTGAGAGGTAAATAGCATGAAATAATAGTTTTTGTATTTGTTTCCTCCACAAAATCCTTAACATTAAGATAAATATGCAAGAAATACCAGTTTGCAAATAAAAAGCTACTCAGTTTCATAATTCTACATTCTAGCATCTTTTTTCTCTCTCCCTTCTACTTTGCCATTTTTCATCTGCACATACGTCAAAAATGATGAAACAGGTCCTCACTATAAGGATTTTCTTTCTGCCTTTAAATTTTATGCTCACTCACATTCGAAATGCTGCAAGATCACCCAGTATAACTGAAAATTCTTGATGGGTGGAATTCCTTCTCATGAGCCAATTACAAACGACGGTAAAATGAGTTTTGCTTAGAGGAGATATCTGTTAATATCATAATAATTGGTTTCAAATCACATTTCAAATTTTCAAATTCCGATTTCAGTATTCTCCTCAAAGTATATAGGAGGATTTATGTAGTTACTGCAATAGACAAGAGCTCTGCCTCATAAAGCGGTCATTACTCTCTCATCTCTATAATACACTGTTTTGACTTTGTTCACTGTATGTATTCCTTCAGTGCACAGAGAAAAAACTAGTCAGCTTCCAAGCAAATTGTATGGGAACTGTTGAATCACAGCCTGAACCACTGATTGATCACCTGAGGTGAGCACTGGGTCAGCTGCAGGGGCACAAGTGAGTGTGATTGGAAGGGGTGGAGTTTGACTCCACCTCTCCCAAGACCCCATTTAAGGGCTGACCACCACCAGGGAAGGATCTCTGGTTGGAGGTCCCTCCCTAGTGGAGTTATCAGTGAGCCTCAACCATCTTTAAAGGTGAGCCACTCTTTTCTTATTAACCATCTGTGCATTATCTACTTAAGCCTATCAAAAATATACCATCTTTGGCACTATTTCTTTTGGGTGCTATTCTTGGGGGTTATTTGCCCTACAATTGGCGAGCCAGGCAGGCTTAAAAAAAAAAAATATATATATATATATATATATATACATATAAAATAATTAACCATGTCCTTCATCTGGAACATTTTCAAATGGGGCAGGGGGGAGAACGTTACTCCCCTGGACCAAACAATTCCTGGTCAAATTCCAGGATTTATGGGGTCATTCTATTATGGTCTTGCCACCATTATTGAAAAATGGGGACCCCTGCAGGTTACAGGGACTGTTTCTCCTTCTCCAGCCTGGCTGACAGATTATTTTCAAGGTCTAGATAAGGACATACTAGTTACGAAAGAACGTCGGCTAGCTGCTTCTGCTGTGGCTTGGCCTCTAATAATGGCCTTACATAAACTGGAAATAACAAATACAAACATAACAATTGATTTTCAGATTCTAAGAGATCAAATTGAAAAGTTGGAACAACAGTTGAGCACATTAGTAGCCAAAAAACCTGGACTAGATGTGCCAACAAGACAAATTCATACCATATCAGTGGAGGACACCCAGGTCCCTGAAGTAGCAGACCTGGATGTTTCAGAAAAAAAGATTTCTAAATCAGATCTCGAAGCTCCATCTCTGGAGGATCCGTTTGAGATCCGACCAATCATAACTCAAAAAACAAAAAAAAATGCAAGATAGACCAGTGGAGGTGCCTCCTGACCAATGGCCCGCTGCTAAAACATGCTTGCATGTGACAGCGTGCCTGTATACGTCAAATGAGTTGATGGACCTAGTACAACGGTTCCATCAAAAACCAAGAGAAAGCGTACCATCATGGCTCCTGAGGTTATGGGATGCAGGAGCTGAAAGTGTGTTAGTCAGTGGGACAGAGATGTCAAAACTAGCATCCATAACTATACACCCAGCCCTGAGGCAAAGATTATATGCTGCCATCCACTATACTAATGAGAATCATTCTATTATAGATTGGTTGATGGCAGCATGCCGCTTAACGTGGCCTAACAAATCTGACATTCCACTCAATACCAGTTTATGGTCCTCTATGGAGGACCTCCAAACATACATCCGGGAACTGGGTATGAGGGAGGCTATGTATTCAGAGACTTTGAAAGTCCTGATACAGAAAAATTTACAGCAGTTATGCGAGACCTAATACTACAGCAAGCCCCCTCACACCTTTATGGGCCTTTGGTCTCCATACTAAACCCCTTGGCGGCTTCGGAGGCTATCGTCCAACAGGCAGCACAGTTGGTGGCAGACCTTGGGGAAACGGAGCGCATAAGAACCAGGCGCAATGTCCGTATGGTAGAAGAAGCTGAGGCATTCCGGATTAAAACTAAGAAGCCTGTCCCACGGATACCGTGATCGGGCCCCATACGGGTCTCCCGGAAGACCGTGTTCAATGATCTTATACGGGCCGGGGTTGCCTTTGCTAAAATCGATGGGCAACCCAACCATGTCTTGTTACAACTCTGGAAACAACTTAGAAACGATCAAAAATTTCAGAGTACTCACAGAAAATCGGGAGTACGAATAATACAGGCAGCACCACCAACAACCTGGAATTTGGCTGACTTTATAGTCCCAAATAGAAGGAAGAAACATCCACAGGTGTCGCGGGATACAATGCCTGAACAACCTGCGGTAAAAGACTTAGATTTAGCCAACTTCATGGAGTAACGAAGGACTTTGGTCCCCTCAGGGCCTCCAGATGTGACCGGAGGCCCTATGTAGAATTAGAGATATTCTGGTTGGAGAAGAATGTTCAAAAGGTGATGGCTCTAGTAGACACTGGTGCGGAAGCATCAATTATATATGGAGACCCAACAAAGTTTAAGGGCAATAGAGTGATGATTGGTGGGTTTGGGGGACAGACCATTCCAGTCACCCAAACATGGTTGAAATTGGGGGTTGGGCATCTCCCACCCCGGGAGTATAACGTGTCGATTGCCCCAATCCCAGAATACATCTTGGGCATAGACATTTTATGGGGTCTGGCTCTCCAGATGACCGTGGGAGAGTTCAGACTTCGACAGAGGTACATTAGTATCCGGACGATACAGACAGTATTAAGGGACCATGAGAAACATGAGCCCATTTGTTTGCCGAAACCACGCCGGATTACTAATGTAAGACAGTATAGACTCCTGGGGGAGGCAGGAAGAAATATCAAAAACAGTGCAGGAACTAGAAAAAGTAGGTATTATAATACCTGTACATAGTCCATATAATTCCCCCATATGGCCAGTGCGGAAGTCCGATGGAACATGGAGAATGATGGTAGATTATAGGGATTTAAATAAGGTCACGCCGCCCATCCATGTGGCCGTACCCAATATTGCTTCCCTAATGGACACACTCAGTAGGGAAATTAAGACCTACCATTGTGTCCTGGATTTGGCAAATGTGTTTTTTTAGTATCCCGATTGCCAAAGAATAACAAGATCAATTTGCATTTACATCGGGAGGCAGGCAGTGGACCTTTCAGGTCCTGCCACAGGGGTACGTGCACTCACCAACATACTGTCATAACTTGGTGGCGCGTGACCTAGCTAATTGGAGGAAACTTTATAATGTCAACCTATACCACTACACTGATGATCTCCTGTTAACATCCGACTCACTGGAAGCAGTAGGAGAGGCGGCAGATTCGTTAACCTCCTACCTAAATGAAAGAGGATGGGCTATCAATCCTCAGAAGGTGCAAGGTCCAGGCCTGTCTGTAAAATTTCTGGGGGTAGTCTGGTCAGGAAAGACCAAAGTGCTACCCAGTGCCATCATAGATAAGGTTCAGGCATTCCCAGTCCCTACAACACCAAAGCAGCTGCAGGAATTTCTAGGTATATTGGGATACTGGCGTTCCTTTATACCTCATTTGGCGCAGCTGCTGAGACCTTTGTATAGACTCACAAAAAAGGGCCAATCATGGGATTGGGGGAGAACAGAACAGGATGCTTTCCAGCAAGCAAAACAGGTGGTGAAACAAGTCCAGGCATTGGGTATATTCGACCCTACCCTCCCAGCTGAATTGGATGTTCATGTTACTCAGGATGGCTTTGGCTGGGGCCTGTGGCAACGTCAGAGTTCTGTTCGGACCCCCATTGGATTTTGGTCTCAGGTCTGGCACGGAGCAGAAGAAAGATATAGTATGATTGAAAAACAGCTATTGGCTGCCTATACCGCATTACAAGCGGTAGAGCCAATAACCCAGATGGCCAAAGTCATATTTAAGACCACTCTTCCAATTCAGGGGTGGGTAAGAGATCTGACCCGCCTTCCTAAGACAGGGGTGGCCCAGGCACAGACGATGGCACGATGGGTCGCCTATCTCAGACAGAGGAGTAGTCTGTCTTCCTCACCGTTGAAAGAGGAACTCCAAAAGATTCTAGGCCCAGTGACGTATCACAGTGATGCACCAAAACAAACCTTGGTTGCTCCGCCACAGAAGAGTCCCGTCCAGGAAGGAAAATATCCCATTCCTGAAGATGCCCGGTACACGGATGGGTCCAGCAAGGGCAACCCAAGTAAGTGGAGAGCAGTAGCGTACCATCCCGCTACAGATACAATATGGTTTGAAGAGCGGGATGGTCAAAGCAGCCAGCGGGCAGAGCTGCGGGCCGTGTGGATGGTTATAACCAAAGAACCTGGTGATGGTGTCCTGAATATCTGCACAGATAGTTGGGCTGTGTACCGGGGGCTCACTCTTTAGATCGCACAGTGGGCTACCCAGGACTGGACTATCCACTCCCGACCAATCTGGGGCAAAGATATGTGGTTAGACATATGGAATACAGTCAAACAGAACTGTACGTGTCTACCATGTTTCTGGTCACCGACCCCTACAGTCACCAGGAAATGATGAAGCCAACACACTGGCCCGAGTTAGATGGGTTGAGAACTCACCATCTGAGAACACTGCCTACTGGTTACATCAAAAGCTGCGGCATGCTGGACTGAAGACCATGTGGGTAGCTGCCAAAGCACGGGGACTGCCTGTACAACTATCGGACGTAGCTCAAGCATGTCGAGACTGTGATGCCTGCTCCAGAATGAGACCGAGGTCATTGCCTGAAACAACAGCCCGTCTTGCTAGAGGACACAATCCTCTACAGCGATGGCAGGTTGATTATATTGGGCCCCTCCCTCGATCTGAGGGAATGAGATATGCCCTAACCTGTGTTGACACCGCGAGTGGGCTAATGCAGGCCTATCCAGTACCAAAAGCCAACCAGGCATATACCATCAAGGTGCTCACAAGATTGATGGTGGCCTACGGGACACCACAAGTCATTGAGAGCGACCAAGGGACTCATTTCACGGGTGCAATGATACAATGCTGGGCAGAAGAGAACAATATCGAATGGCGATTCCACCTGCCATACAATCCAATGGGGGCAGGCCTGATTGAGCGTTATAATGGTATTCTCAAGGCTGCCCTGAAGACAGACTCTCAGTCTCTGCAGGGGTGGACGAAGAGACTCCACAAAACCCTGCGAGATCTGAATGAAAGACCTAGAGATGGCAGACTCAGTGCCTTGAAAATGTTACAAACAACATGGGCCTCCCCACTTAGGATCCAAATTACAGGTACAGATAATGAGGTAGGACCTCAGACCAGCCGTGAGAACAGTCTTCTGCTCCCTGCCCCTGAGAACCTGAAACCAGGCACCAATAAAATAAGATGGCCTTGGAAGTTGTAGGTAGGACCACGATGGTGTGGCCTACTTGCACTTTGGGAGAGATTATTGGAGGTGGGGGGTTCAGTAGTCCCTCTGGTAATTGGTACATGGCCTACTGACATTCTGGTCAACGCTCCTGTCTTTATTGCTAAAGGAACCCCTATCATGTCTCTGTGGCAGAACAGGACACCGCCTTTGGTGCCTGATATAATCATGCAGCCACAGACATCTGGGAAAAAGGTTTGGTACAGGTGGCCAGGGCATGCCCCTGTACAAGCTGAAGTGTTGACCCAAGACAGGAATACGGCCTGTATCTTACCCTGGAGGGCAGACCTCCCCTTCTTGGTACCTTTGAAACATCTATATTACTCCCCATGAGTCTATGAGTCACCAGAGGGAACCAAATGGTGCTGCAGTGTTCCAGAGTTGCTATAAGATCATGTGCAACATCTGGTGATGGTCTACCTGGGACTGATGAAGAGTAGGACGGACCTGCACAATGTGACCGTATGCTTCCAGTAGACACCACCAAGCACTGGCCCAAGGAAGAACACGAGCCATACGCTGATCATCACTCATCCCAGATTACATGGATATGCATCGCAACGGGTTATTATGTAAAGCGTCGCGATGTATTGGGTCTCTGTATTAAGGATGGCTCACCCTAGAGTTCCTTAATCAGTGGTTCACATCATGAAGGGGTGGAGTGTATGGGAACTGTTGAATCATGACCTGAACCACTGATTGATCACCTGAGGTGAGCACTGGGTCAGCTGCAGGGGCACAAGTGAGTGTGATTGGAAGGGGTGGAGTTTGACTCCACCTCTCCCAAGACCCCATTTAAGGGCTGACCACCACCAGGGAAGGATCTCTGGTTGGAGGTCCCTCCCTAGTGGAGTTATCGGCGAGCCTCAACCATCTTTAAAGGTGAGCCACTCTTTTCTTATTAACCATCTGTGCATTATCTACTTAAGCCTATCAAAAATATACCATCTTTGGCACTATTTCTTTTGGGTGCTATTTTTGGGGGTTATTTGCCCTACACAAATGCATTTTTTTCAAAACTTCGTGGGGCATGAGCAAGGAGGAGGCACATAAACCTAAAGACTAACATGCTGTTCAGGTTAAAACTGGACCCAAGTCTACTGCAACTGCATATAGAGCTGAAATTGTTGAATTTTGGTCCTACTGGTATTTGATGAGAGGCTGATAATACCAGTGGAGGAATGTAAGAGGCAGTGGTGAGCAGTTTCTTCTGTTGGATAATTCGAGGAAATAAAAACACGTAGAACTAGGTGAAAACAAAATGTAGCTCACTATAGACTTGAATAATTGCTCCATGGAGAGAATGCAATTTAGTGATCATTGGCTGCATCTCAGTGTGATACTGCTGAGCACACTGCCAGGAAAACATAGTATGCGTAATTGAAAAAAATGTCCCACTAACAACTGAAATAATTATCTATATATAGTATATTTCTGAAAAGAACAAACAAACAACAACAAAAAAAACCAACCATGAGGTCTGATACAACAAAGCCTCACAAAGAAATACATGTTGCTGTTGAAAAGATAGAACTAGAGCTCACAATATACACTGCACATTTGGGCTAAACATTTTATGTTAAACTGCAGAAAGGAAGCTCCCTCATCTCAGATAAACACATTTTCTTGTTATTATTAAAAACAATATGATCCTTAGAACTCAAAGAATAAAGACTTGCAGAGTGATGAAGACTCTCCTTCCTGCCTCGTTAAATTACTGCCCACAACAGACTTTATTTGATTATATTCTTAACAGCTTCAAAAGAGGTGTGAGCTACAGGTAATTGGGAAAGAATTAAAAGGTTTCGCAACTATTTTAAGATCTTGTTGCAGCTCTAAGGACTGACTGTAGATATCACCTTTGGTACACCTAAACATACTTAAACACTAAAAGCATACCTTCAGCTGCACTTTCACAAGCCCTTTTGTGTTGGTCTGTTTGAGCTGGTTTCCAACTAAGTAATCCTTATGGCAACTGGGAGTGCCCAGCATAGTGATAGTAAGCATAATATAAAAACCACAAATGAGAAGCGTATCTGTACGGTGGTTCAAGTGAATAATGGCAATCCTGTATTCTGTTAAGTGCGGTTTACACGTATTGCAATTTCAATATCTTGCTATGCTACTCTGCTAAATCATCATCCCATGTAACTTTAAGTATCTACAAGCAAGTCCGTATTGAACATAGGACCTCTATATATGAAATATCCAAAACAGAGTTCAAAGAGTGCAGGAGGGAGTCTGACAGAGTTATAACAGTTATTCACCTATTTGATATTGAAATTTAAGCTGTTACTTGAGAATGGTGGAGTTTGCTTCAACTTGAGTAATTCCACAGGGAGTTCTCCTGTTCTCCTTCTTGGTTGGGTGCTACCTCCTGATCTCTGGCTAACTGGAATTAGCATTCATGTTGTATGCAGAGGACAGGTAGACCACACTAAGCACCACATGAATCACAGTCTTTCATTTGACCGCAACATTTTTAGGCATGCTATTAAAAAATGTCAGATTTGGAAACCTTTCATTTGACATTTATCTGAACAGCCGTAATGTAACTGTATGAAAATGTCAAAGGAGAATAAAGCTGTATTTCTTATCTGTACAATGATCAAAAGAATGGCCATTTCCCCTGATATTTAGGGTCTGAAAGGGTAGAGGTCAAGTGAGGTGCCTCCCAATCACAAAGGTTAATGGCGGTGATGAACTGGGATAGTGAAGAATTCTAAGGAAATAGCTCTCACCCATACTATGGGGCTTGTTGTCCCAAAAATCTCTAGCAAGTGACTCAAAGAGAATCCTCTAAAGGTAACTTAGATGCTTTGCCAACACAACAGCTAATGCCTGCCTCCTCCCCCAAAGCTGGCTTGTCTGGGACAGCTGGTTTTGCGCTTTTGTTTGTTTGGGTTTTTCCTATGAAGAATGTTTCTAACTCCATTTTTCCCTTCTCTGAGTAAGAAAAGCTTGCATGCTTCTCTCTTACTTCCCCAAATTTTACTCAAGAATCTACCATGAGGGATATTGTGATTTTGTGCTTAAGCACACACAGTCCAGATTTGCAGTTTCAGTAATTACTGGAAGCACATTGCTTGACTTCCTTCCTGTTTCTCAATTTGAGAGTAGAAGCTAATTTTTTGGAAGAGGAAAAAAAAATGACTTTGTGTGTAGATTCTTGCATTCATAGAGCTGTTAATACGGCAGGTTCTGTCAAAAGTAATCACATGCGAGTTACATCAGTTTCCTCTGTGATCCTCATGATCTGCAAGTATTTAAATGTCTAATTCCTCCTGACATAATTTTTCACTGTATAGCCAAGCAGAGCACTCTTCCACAGCTCTGACAGTTATTCCCTCTGTAACCTTTTACATGTCAATGTTTTCTTCTTCCAACGTCATAAAACCTTAGGGAATATCCTGATTGAACAAGTCTGGCATCTGTGGTTCGTAACTAACAGCAAGGGTAGCAAGGTAGCTGTAACTTCCAGTCCCTTTCATAAACCTCTTCTGCATTATGTTGTACTGTTAGATCAGAAAGCTGCGGAAGTAAACAAGTCACTCTTCCCTGAGCCTCCTGATACTAAATAACAGTATTTACCCATTACAAATAGTAATTTCTAGAGTCAATGCATTACAAAGTCACCACTTTACAAGTCGCACATTCAAGCTCAAAAGAGATTCCTGAGACTATTTTGCAGCCCTCATCACGTAAATGATGCCACTGCCTAAGCCTTATCCCACAGTACCATTTTGATCAGCAGATGTCTGTGGACTTCATGCTGCCAAAATTGCCCTGTGATCTGAGTCAGGCCTACATTTATGAGGAATCCTCACATACTTATTTCTAGAGCTTGTCTATTGCACTTAGTGGCTCACAACACATCAGCTCATTGGTACAATCATGGGTGACTGACTGGGAGTGGTGTGAATGTGCATACAGTTTATCTTACAACCATGTATTCAAACACTATCCGTGGATGTGTACTCTCCTTACTTCTCAGAATTTGGAGAAGGGTGATGAACCTAAGTATTCCACTTTGCTGGTGAGTGCTCAACTGACTAAACTACCAGTTATACTACAGATTAATTCTGTTTGAATGGGGACAGTAAAGATACACATGAAAACATCCAGACTCTGTATGCCCCTCATACTGAGAGGAATAACTTCTGCACTTTTGGAAACTCATCTCAGGTGCTAGTAGAATAGAAAGACTTCCCCAGTAATTCCTTGGTAAGCCACTCCATATGTATATGAACAATGATGTATCACTAATCTAGAACTGTTACAGTCTTTACTGTAAGGATTTCCAAACTATCCAAGATTTGTTCATGGATATCTAAAAGGGTCCAAAAGTCAATTTGTCTACGAATGACACCATAACACTCTTAACAGCATTAGGTCCCATCCTGGGAGTCTGAAGCTTACCATGCATGTCAATAAACCAATAATCCGAATTCTTCCTCTAAAGCATAAAACAGCTCTTAGCTTTGTAACTGCTTGTAAATATGCAAATAATCTTCCCTTATAAGAACTTCAAGACGTTGTTATGTGAAACAGTTAACACTACTATAAATTTGGAAATGTTGAGAATCACAATTTCAAGTGCTGATTCTCTTATGTACTCTATATGCAGACTGTAAAATTCAAACATAGTAAGATATGCTACTTCACAACATCAGCTTCAAGAGCATTGTAATACCAGAATGACATAATTGTGGTCTAAGAGCAGAAACTAGGAAAAGGGTCACTACATCATCTTATTCCCACTGAAAGTAAATGAATTAACAAACAAATCCTTTCAAATCATTCCTCTGTGATCTGGCTGCTAAATCATTGTGCAATACAAATAAAAATATAAGTTGAATAAAGTTAAAACAATAAAATAAAACCCCTGGCTCAAACAATTGAACAGGGAGTTGGAGGAATCACACCACACTACCTTGGAATTGCAGGTGAACGTGTTTGTAAGCCCCGAGTGGCACTCATTTTACCTGTCCATCAAGTATCCTAGTAATGCTATAAATCTGAAAAGCCCTCCATAGGCAGTTCCCTTGGCAATTTCTTAGAAGATTTAGAGCTGAGAACACCTTCAGCCCTTCCTCTCTCATATTTTCTTTGCCATTCACTCATTACGAGTAGGATTCTTACTGTATTGCTGAGACTTCACTGTCTGGAAAAGCATGAGACCCTCTAAGTCCAAAACTTACATCTTTAGTATTCTGAGCAGCAGCAGATGTATTGTTATTCTACGTTACACCCTGTCCAGAATGTTGGCCTCTGAGAATCCCTACTCTTTTAATTACCTGATCAAAGGATAACCTGGGTGTTAAGTAGAGCAAGGAATTCCACACTATAAAATTTGATTTTGTAATGCTGCCAAGGGACATCCAAGTCTGAATGTGGTTTCTCTTGGTACTTCACATAGGTTTTTTTAATTAGTATCACTGAAATTTCACTCCTGTACAGGCAAGAGAGTATGGCTTACATTCATGTCATCTGTGAATATATTGTATTAGTCTCTTCAAGCAAGCAGTGAGTAAGGATGACATAGAAGGGCTCAGAAACAGGCTTGAGTTGTTTCTCCTCCATAAGATATATTAGTAAATTCAACATCTTTCTGTATTAAACTCTGCAAACATAGGAAGATGTGTGAAATGAACAAAGTATGTGTATATAAGCATGCTGGGTAAAGAGTGTTGATGTTGAACCTGAAATCAAACTAAGGAAAGCATATGATGTGTGAAACATATGGCAATGCATATGTATGAAGTTTGGATCAGGATATGAATCACAAAATAGTAATAGTTTTTTATTCTGGGAGCAGAGAGCGATAAAGCAAAGGGGAATAAGAACTTCACACTAAAAACAAGATAATTTGGAATCTCCTTCCTCTTTGCTATTTGGCATTTCCTCTTGAGTGAAGCAGAGGAAGTATTTAAATATTTTATAACCTTCCTTATTGGAGCATGCATCTCCTTATTACATTTTTGGAAGCACGTGTTCTATTTGAAATCATTATGGATGTATAAATATTTTTAGGAGATGATTATTCTCTGTATGTAGGTGGAGAAGAACATCGAATTAGTGAGATCTTGCTTTTGTGGGTAACAGAGCAGCTGGCATTATCCCTCCTTTCCTCCGCCTCCTTAGCTAAGGGAAAACACCTCTCATCCTCAACTTTAATTCCCAGAATAAAATAAGAGATGGTTTAATGTTTTTTACATCCCTCCTTCCATCTACCTCAGGTAATATTGAAACTTGTTTGCAATTCTTTTGTCAGACCTCTGTGAAAGCGTAGGAAACAAAGGAGCAGCATAGGGCTAACACAGAACTGTAGAAAGCAGAGAAATAAAAGATGTAGTCTACTTCCCTGACTCAATTTCTCGTTTGTTCTCAAAGACATAGATTTTTGGCGATTCAAAAATGGCACCTCATCTTCTGTACCCTTTATATATAAGCATCTAAATTTAGATGCTTATCAGAATTCATTTTACATACAATTGCCAATTGGAGCTCTGTGTCCTTTCCCTTCAGTATTCAATGATGCTGGAAAGAAAAACATCTACCAGTGGTGTCAAAGAGTATATCCCCCAGTTCTTGTAAAAGAGAAATGAATTTCAAAGGGTTTGAGTACCAGAAATCTACTCGAGATCACTGACTCAAAAAGGCTGCAAAGACTTGTTTTTCCCTACTCTATACAAAGATGTGACAAC
Source organism: Oreortyx pictus (assembly GCA_036925125.1). Classification (NCBI taxonomy): domain Eukaryota; kingdom Metazoa; phylum Chordata; class Aves; order Galliformes; family Odontophoridae; genus Oreortyx; species Oreortyx pictus. The sequence continues at coordinate 4,650,326 of JAUPFR010000006.1, read as the reverse complement.
AGAACAATTAATGTGCAGAAACAGATACTATAGCTCTACTTTATCCAACTGAAGTCTTGAAATCTTTAAATCACTTTTATCTACTATTTCTAAACATAGGCATTCAACAGAGTTCAAAATTCATATTGCTCAGAGGTCTTCTTGATTCACATCTCCTCCCGTGTACTGTTTTACTGGCTATATACCTTATTTGTTAATGCTTAAGTAACCAGATTTTACAGAATAATGCTGAACTATTGCACCTAAAAATCTGGCTGTACGTCTTCTTCAAGAAACCAGCGCAGATAGACAACTTCACATTTTCCTAAAAGTCAGACTGCATTCCCTCATTTTTACTCATGAATAAAAGAAAAGAACAAGTACTTAATTTTAAACAGAAAAAAAAAAAAAAAAAAACGTTTGCCAGGGTGCAGAGAAAAGGCTCAAGACAGGGTGAAAATGAAAGTAGAATATAATCAGGCAATACGTAGAATGTCACTATTCCATTACATTCAGCATACTAATTTTACTAGGAGATTATGACTAACAGAGTTAAGTATCTGTGTTAAAACTGGCCATGGCTGACACTGCAGTCTATTTTTAAATTAAGATGGCTAGCAGCATAATTCAGTCAAGCAGAGATAGCCACAAAATCATCATCATCATTGAGTTCTACATTCTAAATGAGCTAAAGGGATTTATCTCAAATTTGACAGACTGCAAACTACATGATGAAGTTTCTTTTGCATTTACTCTCAAACCTTCAATATGAAATACAACATTTTTTAATGTATTCAACCACTACAAAAAGATGTAAAATAAAATTTTACTTATTCATCTCCCTTGTGGAGTTTTTACTTTGTCTCCTTACAAAGACAAAAATCAAGAATTATGTTTGGAAATTTGAAAGATGCCACATTCACTGCTGTTCAGATTACATGCTTGTGTAGTAGCCATGGCAATCTGCAGATTGAGAACTGCTTTAATAAGTGCTCTGAAGAGTCTCTAATGCTCATGTGCTTACAAAGCCTTCCTGATTCCCCATCATTTCTCAGTTAGAAAGCAATAAAACTGAGGGATTAGGATTAAATAATCATCTTAGAGTTACTGACTGCTTTTTAGCAGCCTACTGGGCAAATACAATGTCCACACTTTTTATGTCATTCTTGCCTTTTTTACCTATCAGGGCTGTTCGTAACGTCCCACCTTTTCATTATGTCTTATTCCAGGTTAAATACAAAACAAAACAAAGAAGTCAAAACCTAAAAACAAGCCATATACAACACCAAAAAAACCTGAGTTAAAATACATAACTAATGAAAATATGCTAACTGCCTAACTGTACTTCTTCATTTCTTTCTGTCATGTATCAATTTGCCCAGTGTTGCAAAAGTACTTTGCATCTGTAATCTTAAGTCATCTGAGGATAAGGAACAGGTCTTCTGTGTACAGCTTCCAGTACAACAGGAATTACACACAGATCAAGCCCTAATGTCATAAAACATTATTGTTTCCATCCATACTAAACAAATACATTTGCTTCAAAGTAGGCATGTTGAATAACCAACAATTTTTAATAAATCCCTGCCTTTTACTTCACTAACACCATATACGTTACAATAAAATGTCATTGATGTAAATCTGAAATGATCCTATAATTTGTGTGGATTAATCCAAGCAGATGTAGATGTTCACAGAGAACAAAAAAAAAAAAGTTCAGAATTCACTGGGGAAAGAGCACAAATGGGCGTTAGATATAAACATTTACTTTGTTCAGGACAAATGTGAATCAATTCTCTGGAATACAAAGCCCACTGATAATTCTGTACTGCGATTTATTTCACTTTCAGAATACTTATTTACTGCCTTTCTACAGATCCATAAGTTAATTAAGCTGATTTTGATTAATATATTCTATGTAAGCCCACAGTACTAAAGTGTCATAAACTGCCAGGTCTTAATTTCTTTACGTTTTGATTCCATATGATTTATCAGATTTGGCTACAAGAGCGAGCTGATTGCTTGCAAGAGAAGTGTCACTTTCTGGTCACTGGAATCCAGTTATGAAATATGTGCATGCAGAACTTTCCAAATTAGCATAGCTGTTGCTATGACTGCACATCACTTTTGTCTCCGTATTGTTGGTTTTTAAAACATTACACAGAATGGATTGTATCGACCTTTTGTTTCCTTTTCTATCATTTTTTTAAGGTAGCCCAGGAAGTTCCTGATGGAGTTGAGATGGAGCAATAAGTACAGATTTTCCTGAGTATCCCACAGACATGTAAGTCATTTGGTTCATATGTGGGTGGTCTTTTGACTTATTCATCTAGTTCAGTTAGAGACTCTCTAACACATCCAACCCAATTAGACAGATGCACAGTGTGGTTTTCACAAAATATCATTCAGCCTTGTATCTTGCAACAAGCAATTACAAGTCATCTTCAGGGCACTGATTTATCTCTCATTGCCTTACCAATTTAATGACCTTATGATTTATACTGATTATGGAAGTTTCTACTTGGCAAGCAAAGTAATTATCCATCAATCTTAAATCCTTTAAGGGAAGAAAATGTTTATTTTCTGTCTGCATAATAAGTTTTATGTCATTTTTAATGTCATGACTCCCACATGCATTGAAAATATATGTAGTGACTCCTAATGTCTCACAGAATGTCAATTGAAAAAGCAGTCTGACAACAGGCTTAGCTTCTACCGTCTGAATACTTGGCGTTCTATAATACAGATGGTTAAGTCCTCAGCTTGGAAACTCATAGATTATCCTAGCACAAAATGATGGACAAATATCTATGGTCTGCTCTTCAAGCCCTACAGAAAACCCAGAGTGAGAAAAATGCAACATTTTATTTAACTCCATTTAAATGTCACTTCTAGACATAGAGCTTGAGGATCATCTGCATGAATCATACCTCAGCACAAAGGAGTGAAGCAAATGACCTGTCACTGCCTCTCTGTCACTGCTTTTTTTACAGTTGTTTTATTTAAAAAGTAAGGATTCCAGCACTGTGTGTATTTATTTACTTTGAAAGAAAATTGGGTTTGTTTGACTGCAAAGAGAATAAATAAATAAATAAATAAAGACATACATACATACTAAGTTATTGTGGATGGAATGGGTGGTTCAAGTTGGGCACAGACAAGAAGATAGTGAGATTGCAATGAAGGCAACATACCTCATCAGGATATACATCACCTACCACACCTTTCATTACACACAAAAACTTCTTTTTCTTAATTAAAAAAAAAACAAAAACGCTTCGCTCTCCCACCTTTTCCTAATTAGAAGTTGTTCTTAATTAGGAATGAAACCAATGCCAAATTTACAATCAAAGCCCTGCCTGTCATGCAAAATAATTCAAAGTAAAAAAAAAAAAAAAAAGCACAAAAAACCCACCAAAAACCAAAATATGACCCAACATTGACGGTTTTTCCTCACATTCCTACTACTACCAATCTCAAATATCTAACCAACTCCATCTCTCCAGGAAGGACCATGGATAGATTTGTACTCACACTACTTAAAATGATTTGTACTTAAGTAGAGATGCTTACATACAATGTAAGTAGCATCCATACTACTCTTATAGGATAGATGTACCTGATTCAGGGTACCTATAACTTTTGGCTCAAGCTATCTTCTGCTCCCCAAGCAGTCACACCCCCACCGACTACGTCCCTCAGCGTCACATCTCCACATTTCCTGAACACCTCCAGGGATGGTGACTCTACCACCACTCTGTGCAGCCTATGCCAGTGCCTCACCGCTCTGAGAAGAAATATTTCCTAATATTCAACCTGAACTTCCCTTGGCACGCCTTAAAGCCATTACCTATTGTCCTATTGCATGTAAGAGTGCTAAATATCGTGAGACATTATTTTAAAAGACTCTGCATTTAGAGAAAGTTAATTGTGTTGCACTGCCATTCATTGTAGTTCTTGGAAACACTCCAACTCCAGTTTTATAATAATTCAAAGTAAACGATGGAGCCTGCTGCTTCCTGGCCATCTTTTGCAGTTTAGATATATCCTGTATAATAGGGCACACAATACAAATAGCACATATCTCAATTAAGCAGTTTTTACTTTCTATTTATATCCTAAGTGTACACTGCGAAACAACATCTAGCTCCAGAAAACACTGCACTATTAAGAGAAACAGCTTTGAATCAGGCCCAAAGGAAGTACAGAAATACACTACAGGGCAGCAAGTAAGTGGAGTCTGAAATGCAAACATAGGAGTACCTTAAATCAGTTTCAATTTCATGGAATTCAATGTCATCAAATAAACTATATAGAAATGTTAAGCAAACTGGTTTGTTCATGTCAAATTTACAGATTTTAGATGCTTCATTTAGTATTAGGGATTATGTTATAAAAGTATGGACAAAAATAGCACAAGATATAGAAACCTGACAGATTTCAAGCAACAGTGTTAATAGTGAACCTTACTAATTGGAGCTTTTTCCTCACGCAGCCTAATAACACCGTTTGAACGTTTATCTCATTCACCCAGTTTAAATGTGAAAACGGCTGTTTGCACTTGAAAACAACCTAATGCAAAGTAAGGCACAGAGAAGCTACTGCTGTACAACTTATTGACTGGATGGATGGAAATACCGATTACCAACTTGAGGCTACATATACACATGCTCCCCAAGTGATGCTTTCCTCAGGTGTCTAATTTAATCCTGGCATTCATAAAATGAAGACAACTGATGAGGATCAACAATGTAGAATAATATGAAATTATTGGATTATCACTGGATACAAATAATGACTAGATTATTTTGATGGCCACTTTTGAAATGATTTCTTTTTCATTATAACTCATCATTTACTTTTACTCATTTCTCAAGCTAAAATGCCACTTTGAACTAGTTTGGCTAAGGTGAGAACGCACATTCTGTTAGAGGACTCTGTAAGAAAGAGGAAGACCATCAAACAAAGGTCTGGGATGAATAAGTAGCCCTGATAAAGGCTTGAATATCTGAGGCAAGATTTTCAAGTTACAGAGGCCTTAACTTGGGCAGGTGTCATGGAAGAAGCAAGTCAGCAAAGATGTTCTTTCACAACAACGTGGAATGAACAGTTTAAAAGCAAAAAGTGCTAATAGATACACTGAAAGTAGTTGGGAATTGGATTTTTGCACTCAAGCAGTACATTTACTGAAAAAATGGAAACAAAAAAATGGATGTTAGCAAAGATTGTATTCATTGTCATGTTTTTATTAGTAAAATTACTTTTCAGACATTAATTAGTTTTTATCCCTTTCAAATTAAAGCATATTTATAACAAAACAAGATTTTATTATGCTTAGCTTATATAAGTTATTTTGAATTCACTTTTATCTTCTTTTTTCCTTCAGGTGGAACACCCTGTAGATTGGGAAATATTTTTGGACAGTTTGAAATGCAGTTCTCTTCCAATCATTTCAATACATCTATAACAATCAGTGTATTCTAATAGGAGACTTCAAACAGTGAAGTTATCCTTTAAGTGTATGATTAGTATCAGGGTTTGGAGGGGGAGGTTCCACCAACTGTCAATTTCCACCCTCCAAAGTTTTGTACTATTTTGTATTCACACAATATTTTATGTACTGAGCACATAATCTGGGAAATTTACAATACAACTGTAATGATTTTTTTCTTTAAATATTAAAATATATCCTATACCTAACTCAGACTTTAGTACATACATATATTTCTTGAAATACATGAATGTATTGCAGTTTACACCATCCTGAAATTGCTTTTCTATCTGTGCTTCTGCATTTGTAATCCTCCTTCAGAACATTTTTCTTACGCTGCAGCCTAACTTTCCTGCTTGCCCTCTTCCTCCATAACTGAAAGAAGTATTCGGTATTTCTAGGGACCTATCACTTGATATCTAGAAGTGTCTAATTGTAAACAGAATTTTTCAAGACATTGGATTATACGATAATACAATTCAGAAGATTTGTTCAGACTTGGCACGAGACAGATCCCCTCACCCTTTGTAAACACACCAAAGAGAGAAGGGACAACCTCATGGTATTTAAAAACATTTGTGAAATCTGCATGGTGAATCACCAGTTATTTTTCTGGGATCTGATTGAAAAGCATGCCTTCCTATCAGGTATGTGTTGCAAACACTCAGGAGGAGAGGAAGGAAAAAAAAAAAATGATATCTTTCATCTTAATCACTTATTTCCCTAATCTTCATCTCTACATTTTGTAGAATACAGTGAAGGAGCATACAGAAGGTAACAGAACTATGAAAACTGTGACGCGCTTTTCCTGTGGATTTTTATGTTGTTTTTTAGTGCTAATAATAATCCTACTATTTTCTGTTTCAAAGTATTTTGTCATGAAAAATACAAGTTTGGTTTTGTTGGAATGTCAGGGCCTTCGGGAAGCAAACACAGAAAACAGATGTTTGTTGTTTAAGGTTACAATGTAATTAAGCCAATGGGACTAATACTACTTATATGTCATTACTTAAGAAGCAGCTGTTCCTCCCACCTCCTGATTCACTGATTGGATCCTGTGTATTTTCCACCCCCGTAACACTGTTTCCTTGTCAATAGAAGTTTCTTCTCTCTAGTAAATTGAAAGCAAAGTTCATTCTCAAAGCCTCAATGAATGGAGGCCGCTAAAGGCATTGTCATTCTTTACCCTTGCATGTAATATTAGGAGTTTGGCTGCGTTCTGTTTCTTTTGCCTGATCAGAAATTTAGCCCATCTTATAATTAGAAAGAAAACACAATACTGTATAGGAGGGCTCTTACTGTTTTAAAGAAAATAACAATAGGACCTAGAGAAATGCTGCTCTGGTAGAGTCCAGAAGATACAAGTAAACTAATCTAGAATATTTATGTCAAGAAAATGATGTCATTTCTTATGAAGGAATGGAGAAAACAGTGTACTGGTAGAGATGTCAACAGCATCAAGAAAAGGCTTGTGGCATATGAATGGAAAAGGCAGGCTTGAGGAGCATAACTGGACACAGTTTGTCATTTGCCAGATACAGTTACCTAACTTTCATAATCACCAGCATCTAAACCCATCACAAGAAGAGATTTATAAGTCATCACTGAAAAGAGAAACAAAGACAGTTCAAAGGTATTTCATGAATTCGTATATAAATCCTACGTATGATCCTGACAGGTTTGGCTTGAATACTTTGAAGTGTATACCGACAGACAACATATATGATTCCTATAAAAGCTAGAATATGGATGACAAAGTACAATAGAAATTTCACTGACCATAGATGACAGAAGTGAGAGCCGTTTTCCTTGATATAAGGAGCACACTCATTTGATGCTATCAGTTGTAGGCATTTATACTGATGTCTGACATCACAGAATCTTAATGGCAGCACAGGAGAGGACACTGTAAAGAAAGAATGAAGTGCAAGTAGAATAGAACAAACTCCAGGAGATCTGTCCAGTAGGATGAGACAAAAATAATGATGAAACAAAGGGGCCCATTAATCCTCCCTTTCTGACTTTCCTCAGTTTTGGTTAAGTTGTGGAGCACTAGTAACTTTAATGCTGTGTTTGAGTTACACACTCAAAATATGATATGAAGTATTTCATCAAGAAATGCTGTCTTTTTGCTGAATATGTAGTAGTGGAGTTTCAAGTGAGGTCAGAACCTGGTTCTTAGACGGAATACAAATTTTCAGGAGAAATTGCAGATAGTTCATATGCAAACGCTTTGAATTTGCAAGCTCAATCTGTTCTTTCAACTCATTAGCTCATACGTTATGCCCTGCCAAATTGCCAATTATAATACTCAGAAAGATACAATCTTAAGCAAACTGTAGAGAACAGTGACATTCATAACAATAGATTAATGCCTAGTATTTTAATACCAGCTGAAAGATATGGGCAGCTTGGGTTGAAGGAGGTAACAAGTCAGAAGACTTGGGGTTATCCATTTGGATACCACTTCTTTGTTTCCATTTAATTTCTGGTTTGTATTGCTTTAAATACCACAGACCATAATCTTTTCAGTGGTGATTTCACACATTGTGAAACACACTACACACTTGCTCTACAAATTCCTCTAAGCATTTATAACAACATGTTTATATTCATGCATGTACCAGGGCTAACAATTTCATGACAATGTAATCAAAGCGCTTAGCTGCAAAATACCACTGAACTTAACAAAGCCGCGCATACCTACACTTTATGCAGACCCAGCTTAAGGATTTTTTAGTGAGACCTGGTGCAGTGCCTACTGAATTCAGCAAAAGATTCAGAAGAAAATAACTGGAACGTATACAAACTACACAGAGGAAAGAAAAGAATATTTGCCATTCCAGGCATCTGAAAAATGCTGGATGTGAGAGATGCCCAGTTGCATGAAAAGTGCTGGAGAACTTTCTTTTACCCACATCACTGAATCACCCTTATGTCATGCTCCATCTGTGGTATCCTTACTCACATAACTACGCTAGGGATTTGTGTTTTTGTCTTTATTTTTAAACTTCTGCCTTTCTTTTAAAACTGCGGGAGAAAGGGGAAGTCTCAGAAGCCTGATTTCATCTGGGTACTACCAAAGTGATTTTTTTACATGTGGGAAGGGGCAGAAATAGGAGGACTATTTCAAAAGGAACAGAAAGGGAAACTCATAATGAGTTTACTTACTGAAAAATTCAGAAAAAATCAGAAAAATTTCACATGTACAACTGAACATTTCCTACGAAATCCATAGAAGGAAAAATGTGAAGTCATTTTTCCTTTAAGAATACTGAAAATCCAGGAGACTTGCCAAGTTTACACTAATTTAACCACCATAAATCACACTGTAGTTTAAAATCTTTATGCTGAAAGTTCTCTTGAAGTCTGTTGAAATAATGGATCTTCCTTCATAAAGATTTATAATAACTGAATCAAAATATCTGACTGCTCATTTATGCAGAGATAGAAACCATGGCAGGCATTAAATGGTGTAATATGATCAAGTAGAAAATAAGCAGTTATGGAAACAAAGTTATACATGATGTGAGATGTTTGCAGTGCACTCTGTTCACGTTCATACTGATAAAGCCCGAACAATCGCTGTATATGCCCTGACAGGGACAGCCCTGACTGGGAGCGCTGATTGTGACAGCTAGGGAAAGTTCAGGGCAGTGGTAGTGCAGCTGGTTAATACGTAAGCTTTTCAAATCTAATAGTGTTTCCCAGAGTAGCTGTACCATCACTGCGCTAAGAGTAAGTGTACTGTACTAAGAGTAGGGCACTGGCTTTGCAGAACAAATGACTCAAAACAGAATACAGCTTTTGCTCAAGGTACCCTCACATAAATGTTTCCAAGTAAAAAGTGTTGATTTTCAGCAACATCAACAAATATATTTTATATACATATACAGTACTGAGCTATCTTTCTTACAGCCTAAAAGGTAATGATGATTTCTGCAAACATCAGCAAGTTAAGCCTTGAAGCACTCCTGTAAGGTACTATTACTACATATTTACACAGTGAGAGGCTGTGATACAGTCTTAAGTGTAAGCTATTTCTGCAAGTTCTCTAAGAGAGCTGAGAATAATAAATCTTCACAAGAATTTACTTTTTCTTGGCAATTGACTATTTAAAGAAAAATCCGTGTCATATATGGGTAAATCTAGGTTCTTTGCTTGGCCTGTGAATTTAGGCTTGAATTCCAATCCATTTCTAAATTCCTGTTTATTTAAAATCTACCCAGAGACCTATTTCTAGAACATACCACACAAAATCTGTTCATTTCCTCACAGTTCCTACAGTTCATAATTGAGAAAGAATAGCTAAAGCATACAGTTATCTGTATTTCATTATACAGAAAAAGATGAAAGATGGAAGAATAAGTTAGAGGAAAACCAAAGAATTAACAAAAAGGGTCACATTATGTTAAGTTGAAAGTAAAAGCCATCAAAGGGAAAATGTCAAATGCTGAAATAAAAATGATAGAAGATAATTAGGAAAGCTATCATATGAATATCTTAATAAGACACACCATTGAAAATATTAAGACATAGAAAAAAAAATGACTGAGAAAATAATAGTAGTGAGAGAGAAACCTGCAACGCTTCCAAAAAGTGCAGGTGGAGTACAAAGAAACAGTGAGTGGAAATGGAGTTATTTGCCAACTGTTAGCAAAGAATGCAATACAAATTATGACCCAGACTGTGGATATCCCAGCAACTGTTTGCAGATAATAAACACTGTCAGAAGCTAAAGAAATTAGACAGGGAGAAGAAGCAAAGCTGAGCATGCGTTTCACTTCTGCATGCAACAGAAATAACAGGAATAAAATGACTAAATGAAACACTAAAAGTGTGTAGTGCTGAAGAACAGACCAATGATCACAAGGTATATTTTGTGGACTTCTGCAAAATGGGTTTAAATAGTAATCTCCTCAAGAAGAAACACAGCTTTATTAAAAAATAAGCTATTAAACATACATAAACTATCTGACAAAACGTATTCCTGCATTTCATATATCACTTTTCACCTTGACCACTGTTTCCTGCCCTTTGTGACAAAATTTATTGTCTCTTGAGTTATGGCTATCTGAAGCATTTAGAGAACTGTGCTGCAGATTCATTCAGTTCTTACTTTTTTCAGGGTAAATAACACACTGGAAAGCCCTGGAGGAATTTTTCTAATTGAGGTCACTCCACATGCAGGAGTGCTGGCACAACAAAACAGTAGCAAAGGATCAGGAATGAATGCCTAGAAACAGAAACCTCTAACACTGACTGTCTGGCGCAACAGGACAAAGAATCACCTGAATGTGCAGGGAGGAAGGCTGTACTAAGCAGAAATGTTGAAAAAGCACTATGATTCTCACACTCCAATAGAGTTTGTAAGAGGGACTGTAATGTGAGTATAATTCACTCAAAGGAAAGCAAAAAATATTAAGAATCTCTGGCATGTCAGAGAAATACTAGGGGAAGAAGGAAACATTTCTTCTTTTACATTGCCACCAGTGAACATGCAGTATGGCTCTTAAAATCCCTTTCTTATGCATAGAAGTGAATAAACAAAAGAAAGGATGCCCTTCAAATCTTAGAATTATTTGCCTTGACCACAGAGAAAAGAGATAACAGGTTTTTTTCTCCTGTCACTCCTTATTGGTGAGTGAAGGGACATCTGGGAAGGTACATTTATAGAACAGAATAATGCACTTTGGAAAGAAAAATCCTATCCTATCCTGCCATATGCATATATGGTAGATAAAGCAATGTGTCAGCTGAAGATACAGTGAGAAACTTAGCTCAGCTTTTCTGAAAGGATGATGAGTTATTTGCTCTGCCAGGTTTGATTGGAACACTCATTCAAAAGATAAATATTATATAAATAAAATAAATATGTAAGTAATAGAAAATTATATATATGATTTAAAGAGTTGTGTGAGATGTGAACACTGGAAGGACATATAAGGGAAAATATGGATTATTTGAGCATCACCAGCACGGGAAATTCTGAAAATGTTCCTTACCATCGCTAAAATGTCTGACTTAACTTTTGCTCATTTAAAGCACTCTGTTTTCTCATTCCTGCCCCTGCATTCTCTCTCTTATTCTCCCAGTATTTACATATTTACACATTCACACTGTGAATCAGAGTGGGGAACTGAGCCCAGTGACAGGTGACATCACTGAGAAAGTCATGCTTTTGACTTGGTTGAGTTTCAAAGCCCTGTTAAATCTCTAGCTGCAGTGCTAGGTGCCCTAGCATACTGAAAAAGCAGGGAGGAATTGCCAGCCAGAGGACGGACTATGAAACAAGCACTACTGCTGGGATAAATAAACAAATACATTCCAGTATGGCCTCAGTCTTCTTAAACATTAGTTCAATGCTAATGCTAATCAATAACAGAGTGCTGTAGCTACATTTATTATTATATTTTTTATTTTTATTAGAGTAGTTGGCTCAATTCTAGTGTACACCTTCCGACACTTTTGTCAGGTTGTAGACAGTGGGGAACCTTGTAACTTTTAAAATGTTATATTCAAAAGGATAATGTAGGCCTTAATTAAACAAATAGTTCGGATGTTAATGTTTTAACAGACAGTATTTAAATGCCTGCATGGTTTAAAAAGAGTGTAGTTGCTTGGTTTTCTGTTTCTGTGAAGCTGCTCACTAAAAAAAGAAACAAAATATTTGAGTCAATCAGAACCTGTGCATCCCTTTGATGACATATGCAATTGATAACTACACTAACAGCAAAGCTGAGAATGCCTCAGGATTCAGGAAGCAGAAGTTTCTTACACAGACCAGCTGAGCTGATGAAATGAATTATACAGTCTTATTTATTTGAAAAAAGGGGAGTTAGCCTAACAGGAATACAGAGCATCTGATTCGACTGAGTGTAATTAAAAGCTCACATTTTCAGGGACTTATGATGAAACCATCAGAACTGTTTTCTTTGTTGATTCTGACATTTATGATACTTGCATGAGACCTCATGTATTTTTACAACATGAAATGCCTTGACCCCAAGTTATTACACTTTTTAATCTTTTCCTTTTAAAGCTCAAAGGCAAGACGCGATATAGACTACAGACTTCCTTCCCCCAGAACGGTATCTATATGTCCTGTGGTACATTTTTGAACTAAAAAGAACAGTTTTACTAACCAGGGTTAGCAATTAACAATACTTATTAACCAGCAACTAAAGAGACATGTTGTGCTTTCATTGAGTTCACATTTATCTTTACAAAATCTGCCTAAAAGAGACCTTAAACATTTTCATTCTCTGTTTGTAGTCTTCATGGAATATTGCACTTCATGGAATTTTATAACAGACATTTTTATAAAACCTACCAAGATGGCAGCTGACTACTCTAAAGGTAAAATTGATATTGTACTTTTATACCATAATACTAATCTAATTAACATGCAAAGGGATTAGCTACAATGACACTGCATGCTATAGAAACCTCAGATTATACGGATAATTAGAGACTGAAGAGAATTCATGTTCCTACAGGGCATGAGTAAGCATAGCTGTGCTCAGCTTCTCCTCTAAACTGTCCCTTGCAGAATCATCTCTCTTCACTGACTACAGTGAGAGTTTCGAGAGATTTCGCCAAAGCTATAATTAGCCTGTGTGCATTCCCATTAAGTACCAGTGCGTAGACTTCCATCAAATTTAGTGGAACCTGAGTCAAATTTGTAGAGCATTCCATACTAATACAGTACAACATGAGATAGTTTTGCAAACTGAGAGTTCTGTTATATCACTCACTTGATAGAATGGCATTCAGAGCCTCAACCCATAATTCTCATTTAAAATTTAATTTCTGATATGGGATGGATACATCTGCTACCCATAAATATTTCTGAAATATTATTAAAATGATATAATCTCCAAGACATAAAACACTCTCACATCAGTTTTTAGAGAGTGAAATCTGTTTGAATATCATAGAATCATCAAGGTTGGAAAAGACCTACAAGATCAACCAGTCCAACCATTCACCTACCACCCATAGCTCCCACTAAACCATGTCCCTCAACACAACATCCAGTCATTCCTTGAACACCCCCAGGGTCGGCAACTCCAACACCTCCCTGGGCAGTTCATTCCAGTGCCTGACCACCCTTTCTGAGAAGTAATATTTCCTAATGTCTAACCTGAATCTCCCCTGGCACAGCTTGAAACCATTCCCTCTAGTCCTCTCAGTAATTACACGAGAGAAGAGGGCAGCCCCCAGCTCACTACAACCTCCCTTCAGGAAGTGGTAGAGTGCGATGAGGTCTCCTCTGAGCCAGGAAGTTATAGAGGGCAATAAGGTCTCCCCGAGCCTCCTCTTCTCCAGGCTGAACATTCCCAGCTCCTTCAGCCTCTCCTCATATGGCCTGTGTTCCAGACCCCTCACCAGCTTTGTCGCCCTTCTCTGAACACATTCCATGGCCTCAATGTCTTTCTTGCAGTGAGGGGCCCAAAACTGGAGACAGTACTTGAGGTGCGGCCTCACCAGTGCTGAGTACAGGGGGACAATCACCTCTCTGCTCCTGCTGGCAACACCATTCCTGATGAAAGCCAGGATGCCGTTGGCCTTCTTGGCCACCTGGGCACACTGTCGGCTCATGTTCAGCCGAGCATCAATCAACACCCCCAGGTGTGTTTCCTCAATACAATCCTCCAGCCACTCCGCCCCAAGCCTGTAATGTTGCCTGGGGTTGTTGTAGCCAAAGTGCAGGACATGGCATTTGGCCTTGTTAAACCTCATCCCATTGGCTTCAGCCCAGCTCTCCAGCCTGTCCAGGTCCCTCTGTAGGGCCTCGCTACCCCCAGGCAGATCCACACTCCCGGCCAATTTGGTGTCATCTGCAAACTTACTGAGGGTGCACTCAATGCCCTCATACAGGTCATCAATAAAGATACTGAGGAGGACAGGCCCCAGCACCGACCCCTGGGGGACACCACTCGTGACCAGTCGCCAGCTGGATTTAACACCATTCACCACCACTCTCTGAGCCCAGCCCTCCAGCCAGCTCCTTACCCAACCAAGAGTGTACTCATTCAAGCCACAGTCTGCCAGTTTCCACAGGAGAATCCTGTGGGAAACGGTATCAAAGGCTTTGCTGAAGTCTAGGTAGACCACATCAACAGCCTTTCCCTTATCCACCAGACGGGTCACTGGATCGTAGAAGATCAGGTTGGTCAAGCAGGACCTGCCCTTCATGAACCCATGTTGGCTAGGCCTGATCCCCCGGTCATCCCGCCCATGCCCTGTGATCTCCCTCAAGACAGTCTGCTCCATAACCTTCCCCAGTACCGAGGTCAGGCTAACAGGCCTGTAGTTCCCCGGATCCTCCTTACAACCTTTCTTGTAAATGGGAGTCACACTGGCAAGCCTCCAGTCTTCCGGGATCTCACCAGTCAACAAGGAGCGCTGATAGATGATGGAAAGAGGCTCAGCTATCACCTCCGCCAGCTCCCTCAGCACTCTCGGGTGAATCTCGTCCGGACCCATAGACTTGTGGCAGTCCAGCTAGAGTAGTAGGTCTCTGACCGTTTCCTCCAGGATCACAGGGGGTTCAGTCTGTTCCCCAGCCAGGATTACCAGGTCAGAGTGCGGGGTACCCTGAGGATAATTGGTCTGACTGTTGAAGACAGACGTAAAGAAGGCATTCAGAACCTCCGCCTTTTCCTTATCCTCAGCAGTCACATTCCCAGCCTCATCCAGTAAAGAGTGGAGATTCTCCTTTGTCCTCTTACTGTTGATGTATTTATAAAAGAGCTTCTTGCTCCTTTTAACTTCAGCGGCCAGGTTAAATTCAAGCTGGGCTTTTGCCTTTCTGATTTTCCCTCTACACATCTTAACAACTTCTTTGTATTCATTCTGGGTTGCCCATCCCTCCATTCACAGGTGGTAGATTCTCCTTTTCTCCCGGAGCCTCAAGAATAGCTCCCTATTCATCCACGCCGGTCTTCTTCCCCGCCGGCTCATTTTGCGGCTCAGAGGGACTGCCTGCTCCTGTGCCCTTAAGACTTCCTTCTTGAAGATCAACCAGCTATTTTGTACCCTTTTAGTCGCTAAGACTGATTGCCACGGGACTCCCCCTACTAACCTTTTGAACAATTTGAAGTCTGCCCTCGAGAAGTCTAAGGTAGCAGTTTTGCTATTCCCCCTCCAGGCTCCACCAAGAACTCTACCATTTCATGGTCACTCTGACCAAGACAGCCTCCAACCTCCACATATCCCACCAGACCTTCCCTGTTTGCAAACAGCAGGTCGAGCGGGGCTGCTCCTCTCGTGGGCTCTCTCACCAGCTGCATCAGGAAGTTGTCCTCTGTGTGTTCCAGAAACCTCCTAGACTGCTTCTGTGCTGTGCTGTATTCCCAGCATATGTCGGGGAAGTTAAAGTCACCCATGAGAACAAGGGTTGACGACCGTGCAGCTCCCGCCAGCTGCTTATAGAATACCTCATCTGTCTCTTCATCCTGGTTTGGTGGTCTATAACAGACACCCACCAGGATGTCTGCCTTGTCAGCCCTTCCTCTGATCTTTACTCATAGGGATTCAATGTTGTCATCCCCAGTCACAATCTCAGTGACATGAAAGCACTCCCTAACATAGAGAGCCACACCACCACCCCTACTTCCTTGCCTATCCTTCCTGAAGAGTTTGTAGCCATCCATTGCAGCACTCCAGTCATCGGAGCAATCCCACCACATTTCCGTTATGGCAACTAGGTCATAGTTTGCCTGCCACACAATGGCTTCCAACTCTTCCTGCTTGTTGCCCAAGCTGCGTGCATTGGTGTAGATGCACCTTAGATGAGCCCCCGGGCTCTCCTGTAATCCCAATACTGTTTCCCCAGGCTCAGCCCTAGCAGGCCTGGCTTTATCCCCTCCCCCCTTCCTATCTAGTTTAAAGCCCTTTCTACAAGTCCCGCCAGCTCCTGGGCAAGTACACATTTCCCCCTTGGAGAGAGGCAGTTCCCATCTGTAGACCTTAGACCAGGTGTCAAGTATACCTCCCCATGATCAAAGAAACCAAAATTCTTGTGTTTGCACCAGCCTCTCAGCCATGCATTTATAAGATGGGTTTTCCTGGTCACCTCAGCGTTCTTCCCCGCCAGTGAAGGAATACTGGCAAACACTACTTGTATGCCTGCTCCGTCGACTAACTTCCGCAGTGTCCTAAAGTCATTTTTTATAATCCTTAGGCTTCCATCAGCAATCTCGTCGTTGCCAGCCTGAACTATCATTAAAGATAATAGTCGGAGGAGCAGATCAGACTGGGGAGTTTTCTAGATATATCCCTGACCCGGGCCACAGGAAGGCAGCACACCTCCTTACGGGTAGGGTCAGGATGACATGTTGAGCCCTCTATCCCTCTCAAAAGAGAGTCTCCTATGACTATAACCCTCCTTCCCTTTTTGGAGAAGGCAGTCTTCAAGTGTGGAGCCAACCGCCTCACCTTGCACAAGCTTGGAGGCAGTACTCCCACGCCATTGTCACTCACCTCTCCCTCCGGTTTCAGGGCTTCAAACCTGTTACTCAGAGGGACCTGGGGAACCGAGGTAGGTCGGGATGATGGTTGCCGGCGACACCAGGCTGGAACCTGTTCCCACCTCTCCTCTCACTTCAACTTGTCTCTCCCTGCTTGACTATGGCAAGAGAGAGGGTTCCCTTCTCCCTCGGTCTGGGAGGCATGATCTCTGCGTCTTTTTCGCAGGGAGTCACTCCACCAGTTGATCTCGCACTTGCATTCTCTGATGGTCCATATCCTATCTACCTTCTCCCTTAGCTCCACCACCAGGCTGAGCAGCTCATCCCAGCTGCTCACACCTCACACAGGTAACATCCTTCCCATCCTCCCCCGGCAGCAGCAAGCTCAGGCACTCCCAGCAGCCAGAGACCCAAACCGCCACATGACTAGGCAAACGCTCAGTCTGGGTCGCCACAGCCTTCTTGGGGCAAGTCCGCTTCCTGGTGAGGACCATGCTTAAAGCTGTGGCGTCAGGGCCTATCAATTGGAGAGCTGCTCACCTGAGAAGAGACAAGGGCTCTCACACGTTCTTTCTCAAGATCCAACCCCCACACCAGCTGCTGCTGTATTCATTACAGATCAGCTGTTGCTGTCAAGTATACCTCCTGTATATGTTGCTGATCTGGCATTAAGTTACCTAAAAAGTACTTCAAACAACTTGTAAAAGTAAGGAATAGGCTACAATGTAGTACTGAACCTAAAAGAAAAATATTTAAGTGATACTCTTCTCTGAAACTAACAGTTTTCTTGTTAAACTTGAAAAAGGTAAGTCCAGAAAATGAAGACACAGAGGCAGATTAAAGAATAGCCTAAAATGCTGAATAATAAAGCAACACAAGTAAGTGCAAACATCTAAAAATTAAAAAGGAAGTATTAAAGACATGTTGGGAAAGTGAGTGATCTGATAAATCAACGTTGAACACAGTCTGTCCCCAAACAGAGAACATAGAGCTCCTATGTAAAAATATACCTGAGCTCAGTTGTGAGACAAAGTTTTTTATTTAGACAAACCCTAAAGCTCAGAAAAGAGGCAGTAAGTTCATTCCAGCATGGCAAGCTTTGAAGCTTCTCTCCTCCTTTCACCCAAAACTACTCGCATGCAGCTCTTTATGAAGCCATATGAACCACATCAGGTGACCTATCTGGCCAAAAATAATCCTACAAAAAATAACTACACAAGATGGGAATGAACTACTGACAGTGTGGTAGGAACAGCCTGACCTGGCCCTCTTACCAAGAGAAACAGATGAAAAAATGAGGCCCAAATTAGAGAATAATTGTTTAACATGCTATTCAAACACAACGATTTGGTACTCACTGAACAGTTCGTATACAAAGCAAACAGCGAGAATCATTTAACTTAGCTACTTTGGAAAGGATCTCATTTATCTACAGATGTGCCATATACTTGCGCCTCTTCTTCTGAAAGAGGAAATATTAGTTTAATGACAATACTGTACATTTTCTAATCTAATGCTGATTTTTACATTGGCCTTCCAGGTCTGTCATAAGCTGGTCTGACACAAAGCAGACATTTGAAATAGGAGAGTACTTTCTCCTGAGATAAATCTGAATGCTGATGGGAACATAGCTCATTTTGGTTGATGAACCACACACCCCTAAGTTCTTTAGCCCTGAAGGAGGAAGAAGAAGGAAAAAGAAATGAGGTACCTTTTTCAACATTTTCTTTTTTTGGTTATCCATATTTAAAGGTTTTCTTCTAAAATTTTATACCTGCACTCTAAGCATGGAAAACTGGGACCTGCTGGTAAGCAATAATTAACAACTGCTAAATGTTTGGTGATACTCTAGAAAAATGCTTATTATAATAAAAAAGGGTTTCACTAAGGTTAGTATAAACTTTACTTGAGATTTGAGCAGGGAGGAGTAATGAAAAATATTCTAAATAATGAAAAAAGAATAATAATGTAGATAAAAATAGGAAAGATATAAGAGAAGCCAGAGACAATTCAATAACTAGTCTGTAGAAGCTGAATGGGAGAAAGAGGGAGTCAGTCAGCCACCTTTACCAAGTCCTCTGCACAGTGAGTGATGAAGAACACACCTATGAATTCAGCTCTCATTCTGAAAATTTTCTGTGAATTTGAAATAGATCTGTGAAATGTTCATGCATGTTCAAGAAGAGTACTGCATCAAAACTAAGAAAGAGAACTGCATTTGGACATTTTTAAAAGGCCTGATATTTATCTAGTATTTGCGAGTGTCCTGGTTCCCACTTAACAAAATGATAATAAAGGTATGACTAAAGGGCGGAGCACTTATTCTTAGGACAGCATTTCCTAAGTACCCCTGCAGTCCTGAAAGTCATTTTGAAGGAATGTGATCGCTCAAATGCCACAAGCTATATGAAGTCCATCAGGTGAGAGGTGCTATCCTCACATGCCATTGCTTTCTGTCTTACATAACAATGCTAACCAAAATTCTGATACTTGAAAAGGTTTGTTTTATCCAATTGACACTTTTTTGCCTCTTAAGTATTAGCTTATGCTTATCTGGGTTTACAGCAAACACTTTTTATAGTCGGTGCATACAATCCTAGGTTATGCAAGTGTGCAGGCGTCCGTAAATATTGTAGGCCCTTCCAGTGGGGAGGAAAGCACCCTGGCTTTAAGAGAAACTTGCAAAGGCAGGGCCATTTCAAATATGGGTAAAGAATCAGAACATACGAGGTGTCCCGGGAAATCATGAAGTGCCAATAGAATTTCACCAAGTAGCGGTTGCAAGTCCCGGAAAGCAGAGGGTAAATAAACAGTAGCAAGATCCATCCCAAAGGCCCGCACCACCATCAACCGTGCCTTCTTAAGCAAGCAAGCCAGTATTTCCAGCCAACTATGGAAGGCCCGTGCAGGTTGAGCAGAGAACTGCCAACAGAGGGGCTGAGGCCCAGCCTTCAGGGAGTGACCAACCACCGCCACTGCGCCCGACTGACATCGAGTGACAGCTCCTTCCAGAGCGGATGCTGGATCAAAATGACTCAGACCACCGTCACCCGCCATAGCGATAATCTCATTCCACGCCTCCTCCATCTCTGGCGTCCAATACCTCTGCTCCCTCGGATCACTGCCTTTCAGCTGATCATAGAAGGGCTCCATCAAGCGTGGTGGAATCCCAAGGGTCCTCCGAACCCATTGAAGAGAGCCCACCAGCCTCTGCACATCCCACAAAGTGGCAACTACTGGCTGGACCATAAAGGCCCTGTGGTTTCATGGAGGAGGGTCCAAGACAGTGGCCCAAGAACTCAACTCCAAGTCCTCTCTGTATCTTTTCTTTCGAGATCGTAAAACCAGTTGTCACTAATGCACTAGTCACCTCACTCTCTAGCTCTAATAATCGTTGCTCCTCAGGGGCTGCCAGCAACAAATCATCCATATAATGCAGGATTTTACAGTCTGACATCTGATGCTGACATGGCGTTATGAAGCGGCCCACCACCAGTTGGCATATGGTGGGAGAACATGCCATGCCCTGAGGGAGCACTTTCCATTGATATCTCTCAGAAGGCCCTTGATTATTCACAGACGGCACCGTAAATGCAAACGCCTCCCGGTCTGACGGCGTCAGCAGGATAGAGAAGAAGCAATCCTTCAGATCAATAACTGTAAAAGGCCATCCGCAGGGGATTGACGATAACATCGGACCCCCTTGTTGTACTGATCCGAAGGGGACCAACTGGGCATTGACTGCTCGAAGATTGTGTAATAACCGAAAGGACCCAGAAGATTTACGAATTACAAACACTGGGGAATTCCATTGGGATAAGGAGGGTTCCAAATGTCCGACTTGCACTTCCCGACTAACTATTTGTGTAAGCGCATCCAGTTTGTCAACAGTAAGGGGCCACTAATCTACCCAAACAGGGTGGCAACCCTGCTTCCAGCGTAAGGGGATTGCATGATGCTCACCCAAGAGGTAGACAGTGGCCCTATCTATAAATTTGTAATCCTGGCACCCAGGGCTGCAAGAAAGTCCCAACCCAACACAGACCCCTGTATTGATCCCACCAATGGTCTCATTAGTCGGTGCCTTCCAAAGCTTCTTCCCTGTTAAGAAGTGAGATTTCAATCTGCTCGAGGGATTGTTTTGTCGGCATCAACCCCCCAACTCCAGACACCGCTGTTGTAGCAGTTTGTAGTGGCCATTCTCCCGGCCAGTCACGCCACGCAGTCACCGTAACATCTGCACCTGAATCGACCAGCGCAGTAATGAATACCGAACGAGGGGCTCCAGACCCAGGTGGAAGGGAACCTGCAAATGCTAGAATAACTTTCGCTAACGGTCGGTCCTCTAAACCCATTGTCAACGCAACTGCAGGACCTTTCTGACACTCACGAATTTTCTCGAGATCTTTAACATGGAGCTTTAGTTTCCTTTCAGGGGAGGGGCCTCTCAATCTCCTATCGGGGGAGGGGCCTCGGCCCATAGGCACCCTCCCTCCCCTGTTTCCCTGCGGAACCATCTTAAACCTCCTACAGCTACGCACGGTATGGCCAAAATCCCCACATCCTTGGCAAGCGGAGGCATGTCCCTTGAGGGCAGATGGTCTGTTCTCAGGGCATTGGGCCCTGAGGTATCCATATTGGCCGCCGCCAAAATCCCCACATCCTTGGCAAGTGGGGGCACGTTCCTTCTCAGGGCATTGGGCCCTGAGGTGTCCATATTGGCCGCATGCAAAACAGGAGCCACGCCGAGGGTCCGCCTGGGCAAGCGTGACCGCGGACACCACAGCAGCAGCTAGCCCCTCATTAGTGAGGGGAGAGCTGCACTGCTTATCCAGCACATATTTGATAATCTCCCCGGGGGTAACCAAGCTACTTGGAGCAGCTCTAATAATGTCACAAATCGTCTCATGCGATTTTTGTTTCAAACAATCCATAATGACCACATTGTGGGCCATTCTAGGTAGGTCGGAACCCTCAACAGCCTTAATTAAGTGATTGGCGAAACCTGAAAACAATTCTGTTGGACCCTGCGAGATATCTGACCATGGAGATGCCGGTTCCACTGTCCTTAAGAACCTCCAGAAGGCTGCCATAGCAGCCTCCGAAGAGGCCAACAATTCTCCAGGGCACAAAAACCACAACTGGAGCTCAGGGGCCCCTACCATTTTATCTGCTAGCCCCATGAGGCGTACCATCGAGGTGGCGCCCTCCTGATTAGCGTTAGCCAGGTGGTTAGGATCTTGTATTGCCACCGCCACAACTGTCCTCAGCTGTAGCTGCCACTCATCCCTCCATAACGTGAATTGCACTGGGTCGAGAATCATACTCATCAATGACTCAGTATCGTAGGGGAGCATCGGCCCCGGCGCCATCAGCGCTTCAAGGCTCGCAAGCACAAGAGATCTCAGGCCCTTTTCCTTAATCATAATGACAAGGCGAGCCACTGCCTTAGAGTCCAAAGGGACCCAGCGTGGTCCCTTCAGACCTACCAAAACCGGGTAAGCCACCGGGCCACTAGATACTTCTGCCTCCATGAGCTCCTCCCCCACCTTAGCCCAAGGTGACTGATATTCAGGGGGCGGGGTTTCCACGCCCCCTCCCCCTAGGTTACACCCCTTCAAAGACGAGGGGTTGTATGTGGGCAGTGCCAGGGCAACTCCGCTCTGTGGTAAAGAAGGATACAATGAGGAGGTCGTGTTGCCAAGAGTCAGGGCGGGTGCGGTTTCCATGGTCTGTTGATCAGATGTTGGCGATAAGGGGCCAACGTCTTTGTTCTTGTCTGGTGGCTCCCAGGGAGGGGCACAGGGTTCCGGCGCCATCTTGGAGTCTGCAAGAGTAGAACAGCCTCCCCTGCCCGACCCCCCTGTACACCCCCCTGTACATCCTATCCATGCACGCGCAGCAGATGCGGTCTCCTTTTCCTCCCGAGCTGCTTTAAGGGCTCCCAAAACCAACCCCCACGTTTTAAGCTCAGCTGCCTTCTGCGTAGACATGGCATGCTGAGATAAAGTTGTTGTTAAAAGATCCCATTTTTCAGGTTCATAAATCTCCGACAGAGAGGTCAGCAACCCCTCTTTCTGCAGCAGCGCCAGCACCGCTGCAATCTCCTTCTTAGAAGGGGCAGACTTATCGCAATACTTCTTACAAACATGAAGCAATACCTTAATCACGGATTCCATCACGGCTCCCCCGCCGTCTTCCCTGATTCCTCGATACTCATGAGAACCAGAGGCACGCACGTCTTCCCCAGTCCAGCTGGAGGCATAAAATTTCTCCTGGTTCCCGCAGTACCCGGGAGCTTCCCCAGTCCGGCTGGAGGCACAAAATTGGCGCGCCTAAGCCCAAGAGGGTGGCCAACCCTCTGCCTGGCTCTTCCACCACCTCTCAGCGGCAGGCATCCACCGTCTTGCTACGATGGGCACGTTAGCCCCAGAGGGTGTTCAACCCCCCTGCCTGGCTCTTCCACCGCCTTTCAGCGGCAGGCATCTGCGTTCGTGTTGCAGGCAATCAGGGGATACCCAGCAGAGCGCAACTAGGTGCTTCTGTTCCTCACACGGGGCACCATTTGTTGCTGTGCAGATTTCATTTGGGGAACTTTTATCACACCATATTGGTGTAATTTCTTTACATCAGGGTGATCCCAGCGTTGAGCTGTTTCCCCAGCTGTGCCTGCCTGGAGTTTGTAGCTCCTTATTCCCCCCATGTCTGAGCAACTGAGCTGACCTAATCTTGTCCCTAGCAAACATTCAGGAGTACATGTAGATATTTTATGTATGAATTTAATAAATTGATTTCCATCAAATATAAAGCATCCAACAGAAGAACAGTTTCTGTAAAGCTATGCACATATCTGCCGTCATCACAGTCCACTCGGGCTTTGCTCTTATGGTTACCATGATATCATCACAATCCCTCTGAGTGCCTACTACCTTCTCTCTCACCACAAATGTCAATTATTCATGTCTGCTCATCATAAGAACACTTCATCTAGAAATATTTAATGTTTTTTCCCCATATGTCTATAAAAAAACAACAACAACAAATTTCTAACAGAAAAATGATTGGGGAAAAAAATAAACCAACTTCTGCAGAAAGAATTTTCCTTTTTCAGATTAACTTGCCTGTTAATTACTCACAACAAGTATACTGGCTATTTATTACTGGAAGAGAGTTAAGAAAGGCAGGTGGGAAATGTTTATAGAGGCTAGACAACTAACTGCTTTTGGTGCCAAAACCAACAGGTGCAGATTTTATTGGCTCAACAAACACGGAAACCAAACAAATACGCAGTTGAGGTGTATCTCTGTACTACAAAAGCAATACCTACAAAGGAAAACATAAAATGTTCTTTTTCCTGCTGGAGATACTTTTAGGACATCTCCACTACTGCCTGAATTCTAACATGAAGGCTGATACCCAGAGGGACTTTCAGAAAGTTGTCCCATGGCAGATGTGCCAGCACTCCTGAGGGATATCATTTGGTATATTTCCCTTGGTGATCTGACCTGAAATGGCAGTCCAAGATGTGCGCTAGTAATAAAATAAATGGAAAAGCTACCTATCTTGCCAATCATCCATTGCGTAGGATGTCTTACTACCCTTGTCACATCCAGAATCATACAACAAGCTAAAATAACAATACAGATGCAACTTGGAAGCCTTCTCTTTAAAGCGAATGCACTCACTGTAGTTTAAATACAGAGGGATGTTAGGGTATGCAAAGCAAAACTAGGCCAGTAGATGCATACAGCTCATCTGTAGCAATCAGCCCGCCCTGGAAGAATACAACATGAATTCTGATCCTGATGTTTTCCTCAATAATTTCATCTTATTAAGTGATTCCATCAGCCCCTCTGAGAACTTCTATCCTAATTTTTACCACGCATTTTGGACTAGATTAAATTAATCTTCTGACTGCTTTCTGACACCCTACAAAAATAATTTACTCTCCTGCTAGCCTATTTGATCCATGTAGGTCACTGTAAAACATTAGCTTGTTAAACCAATTTTTAGAACAAAATATTCCAAAAGTAGTAACAGCCATGAGTGTTCCACGAGCTTCTTATTCCAAGACTTACTTTAAACCTGTACCTTCGTGTAATATACTTCCTGACTTCTGTCTGCATAAGTAATACTATGGAAAACATTCCTTGTCCTGCGCAAGCTAGTGAATACGAGAAAGGGAGGTTTTTAAATAGACAACAGTTAGCATAAGGGCATTTATTCAGTACAGACTAAATAAAGAATTTCAAGATATATAAGCATAAGGAATAATAAATTGGAATTTATTTGGAAATATTTTTCTGAACTTAATCTACAAGAAGCTTTGGGAGATCTGAACTACTATTAAAAACAGATGCCATTTGTTAAACTGTCAAGAAGAATCAAGTTCATTTCTTGCAGAGTAACTGAAAGTACTCTACCTGCATGATGAGTTCTTGCCTATACTTCAATTATCTGTCCAAAAAAGCTGTGAAATTTAGCTCAAGCTAGAGGAAGGCACTGAAACTCTTTCCAGCTTCTCCTTTGACACATCTCTGAAGAGCACTTTTCAACTTACTTTGTGTCTATGAAATCCTACAAGAACACTGGCAATAATAGCCTTCAAATCTAATTCATGGGCTGTGAATACTGTCTTGCTGCAGAAGCACATAAGGACATGGTTGATCACTTCAGAAGGAAGGACTGCTTCAAAGTCCAATCCCATGGCCAAGAAATCGGAGTACTGCCTTAGGAGAATATACATGCAATGTGAATGTGAAGCCCCAGAGAATATTGCTATCTAAATAACAGGCGACCTGAAACATATTTCATTATGCATCATACTATAGTCTATGCAATGATGACCTCATGCCACGCTGAGATGTCAGAAATATTTATCCCAGGGCAAGTTCTTCAGAAACTTCGGGCTTCTCTCATTGTGTTTGGCCACACCACAAAA
This sequence comes from Oreortyx pictus, assembly GCA_036925125.1. Classification (NCBI taxonomy): domain Eukaryota; kingdom Metazoa; phylum Chordata; class Aves; order Galliformes; family Odontophoridae; genus Oreortyx; species Oreortyx pictus. The sequence goes on along the minus strand of JAUPFR010000006.1, from coordinate 4,624,438 downwards.
TATAAATTAGCTGCAAAGAAAATATTCATAGACACTCTCTGGACTAAGAAGAGAGACAGAGATGGAGGAATGGACCCTGGGGGAGCAGGAATACTATGCAGAGAGGCACTTCATTGCTTGTAGAGCACAATACATTCACACAATGTGATATATAGCTCTTGACTTAAACGAAACAGCTGCTGAGACTGTGTCCGAGGTAATGCTAGATACTAAGCACAGTGCAGCTGGAGACTCCTCACCTCATATTAGATGGGTAGAAGTTGCCAGTCTGATCCCAAACCATTATATAAGTAGCCAGAAGGACTGACCTGTTTGTTAAGCTGATGCTGATGAATCAAGAAGTTACTGCACCCACTGAAGCTGCCTCCGTTAGCTGACAGGATAGTTAAAATGAAGATATGGAGACAACTGTCTTTTTTATTATTATTAATTAAAAATTAAAGCTGTCAGCCTAAAAAGGTGCAGCAAAATATTTGAGTTTTAGATCATATTTGCATAATGTTGGCTGAAAATGAAAGCTTAGCAGTATCAGGAATGAAGTTTTATTTATCTGAAGTGTCCAAAGATGAACAGAAGGGTATAGATTTCAGATGGTGTTGGACATGGGTTTCCTACTAGCACAGAACAAAAGCATTCAGAACTGAGATTTTTTTTTTTTTGCACCTTTTATAGAATGAGACATACTAAGTGGATGTAGCCATGATTCTAAGTAGTCTAGTCTACCTCCTCATAACTTCCTGTATTGCCTCATTTATTGCTCTTCATAATTATGTGTGTTTTCTTCAATTAAAGAGAGAAAATATTTCAGAATCATTTCTAGAAGTCTTTTCTTTTTGCAGACCTCCTGCTCAATGGTAATTGAATCCTAATCATAGCTCTTAGACAGTACTATAATTATTACTAGTAAAAGTATTTAGCAATAGTCTAAGATTCTAAAGATTCTGTTCTTAGCACTGACGTTCTGCACTGAAATTTCTAATCTCATCACAATTTTTTTCTTTCCCTGTTCTTTGATCTAGTCTATTTAGACAGCAAAGTCTTTTTATGCTTCCACAATGCCTGGGAATTGATGCTTTAGATATTTCCATAAAGACAAGTAGGAACAGTGTTTCAGAAGGCTTATTCTGTTTTGAGTATGGTAGGTCTCTCACTACTGCCAGCACTCTTTAGTATTCAGATAACATAATGTGTATCATTTATATTATTACATATCAAAACAGCAGTAATGACTAGAGGTATAGGTACTTAATAAAACCCTAACTAAAAAAGGCACAGGGAATATACATTTCCTGTAGCTGTATTTATAAGAGTGAGGATTTCTCTGCTATCTTGCAGTGATGAATGACTCATTGTAGCTATACTACAACCATGATTTTTTTTCTCTAAAATTATATTGCATAATTAGCAAACAGCATTAGGAAATTCTCTGCAGTTTATACAATATTTAAATTAATTACATATGATTATGTCATTTGTTCCTAAAAACCAGAGCAAAATGCTTAAGTTACTTTATGAGTCAGTCAAACAGCAAATCTTAATTTTTTGTGTCAACTGATTGCTGCTCACTGATTACAAATTCCATTTAATTTGATTAATAAAACAGCTGTTAGTTTGGTGGCGAGTGACACAACAGGGGCATTTTTTTTTTCATTTCAATTAACTTCTGTCAATACAGATATCAGCTTATGAGCTAATAAGACACAAAAATGCCCACAGATCTCCAGCTGTGGTATCTTCCACAGTACCTAGACAGTTTTTCAAAAGGAGCATTAGATCATAAGCAATTTGACATACTAGACTCATTACAAAACACTCAGCTTTTGAAATAAGTAATCATCACAACTCCCATGGAAGTTGTTTTTTGGAGAGTGTTTGGACTGTTTTGTGGAAGATGCTCACTCTGCTAATTAAGTGACTATACTAACCTGAGCAGAACCCTTGTGACTACATTAAGACTTGCACCATACCTAGATTCCTTACACTTCATTTGGGTGGCTGTACCAATAAACTTGTCTTTGTGGTATGCACATATTTCACGTATACAGTATTTCAATTCCCACTGCTCTGCTCCTCCAGTCATTCATCCATTGTGCCATTTTGTCCTGTAAAATTGTCTGTGCATTCACCTCAGGCTGCTCACATATTTGTTTTCTCCCAGTCCTATCAAAAAGCAAGAGAAATGGACACTGCAGGGCTTGTGATAATGCACTCACCCAGAATGAGACAATGGGCTGGCTCTTTCTCCATTTTATTGCTGGTTATTTACTCAAAGTGGAAAAGCTTTACTTCAAAGGAAACTAAATAACAGTCAAACTCTCACTAATTCCTACATCATTCCTTAAGGCATTACCTCAGAAATCAAAAGCACATAGGAATCAAACTCAAAACTTTTGTCAATAGGAGCAAGGTCCTTGACTGCTTTCCTGAAAATGGAAATTATTTCATCTCTTTGCTGGGCACCTTCCCAGAATTACCAGTTTTAGTGGGGTAGAAGTAAGAATATCTATTTATATTTATGTATACAGTTGCAGTACAGCATGACAGAAGTTTAAAACTTGAATGTGAAAGGATGAACTGCTATACTTTGCATAAACACAGTTACTTGTTGTGACACATGATAATAGGAGACAGCAACATTCTTCAAAAATTAACATTTAAAGTTGTGACCCAAAGTGGAGACATGCTTGGTAACACGGACTTTAAGAAATCATGTCTTAGAGTTACGAAGTATAATACATCCTGGTTAAATTTTCTGTCAGCTCCTGTTTTCACCTCTACCTCCCCATGGATTCACCTGCTTTTCTGTTTCCTCAACCAGTGTCCTCGTGGCAGGAGAAATACACAGAATGCAATTTTCTATCACTTCTGCTGTAGTTTTATATCTGTTTGGCTAGCTTCATTAGCCTTATATAGATAAAACATATAATGCTAGCTTATTTTATTCTTGTGATACAGTCACTACAATTGCTAGTTTAACTGCATTGTTTCGTTTGATAAAGAACTCACATTTTCCCTGGTTAGTCCCAATCTATACTATTGACTTTTCTGTAGTGCTTTAATTAATCTGTGCACTGCAAGCTCTGATTCAATTGGTAAAGACATACAAAGTATAAGTGCTCGACAGACAGTGTTGACAGCAGCTCCCATTTCATGCAGAGGTGCCTGCAAAAGCACCAGTAATACTGAAAGCACAGGTGCGTATTTAAATGCTGGGATGTTCCTAGTCTTCACCTAAACCGTAACAACACAAAAAACTAAACTCTCACTGCTGCCAAAGGTAACTGGCCTTGTACATATATTCAATTAAAGCTGGAAACATGGGCAAAGTTAGTTCTACTTTAAGTTCAGAATAGCAACTTCTACAAATTAGCTTTAGGATAACTCACACTGAATTTGTTTTCAGAGCTTCAAAAAGCATGCCATAATAAAGTCAGTTTCCCACTGACTCTCTCCCTGCAACATATCAGCCAGGCAAATTCTTACAGTAGAATGGCTAGATCTTTGAGTGAAAAAATTAATTACGGGTAGTTCAAGGCAAAACACTGAAAATTTCCAAAGACATTGAAACCTATAAGTCTCATGGTGTTCCCTGTCCACTATGCCAAGCCTTTTCACAAGCAAAAAAGGTATGTCTGCTCCGCAATTCTTCCTGAGTGCTGTGTAACTGTTGAGTAAGACTGTGAACATGACCATAGGGGCTGGTGTTTGCAGACAAATAGCCATCTGTTTTCAAAACAAAACTTCACAAAATACAGATGAGAAGGACCTGAGACTGTTCAGCAATTCCAGCTTTCCCTATTGTTTGGTACAAGTCATTGAGGAGTTAGGGTAAGATCACTATAGGATAAAATGAGAACAGAACAGAATGAGAAGACGGCAGAGGAGTTGGAGCTGTATTGTACGCTTTGGACAGTTCATCCACACTGGGACAGCTCATCTTTACAGCAACAGTTGTGCCTTTCTATTTAATATACTGAGAGAAATGTGGAATTTTCTTGGGATCATAACAAAATTTCTTTCAGTTGCCTGGACTCCCACAGCCTGCGTCAGGCCTGGGGAATGTGTGGGGTGAGAAGAACAACCACTTGCTGGAAGCTGGGTGAGAGGGAAAGCAAAAAATACCGATCACAGTGCAATTATTTCTCAGGCATGACCATGCTGGTGCGCTTCCCACTCACCAACTGCCCATATCTGTGTGCTGCTTTAGCTTTACTACAATTAAAAAAACACCGCTTTACTTGTGGTTCAGACAGACTCAGTGAATTTAAGCTGCACACTGTTTTCCTCCTGTTATTTAAAAAGACGTGCTGCTTTTAAAACATTTCTTCCTGAAAGACAGGCAAGCACAAATAGTGAGTTTGACTGATGAGCATACGAAGTATCAATATGGACATGTTGGGTATTTTGTTTTTATATTTAAAAAGCTATACAGATAACTTCAGCAAAGTAGACAATGTGCTATTTTACTAAGACTGCTACAGCAGGATAAATCATTCCTAAAAAGCCAAAGGGTCACTCTGAGACAACTAAGCTAGATCTTGAACTAAGGAACATGGGAGTTCCTCTGATGTTTTAGGATAAGATGAAAGAGCATTAATTTTTCAAATCTCATCTCCACCACACAGACAGAAAACAGAGGTTGTGAAAATAATAAGAAAAGTGAACAGAAATTATAGATGATTAAAGACCTCTTACATATAGTTCTTTTAAAAACTTGCTTTATATCAACATGCCATTAAACACACATAGCTTGATGTGCTTTATTATATTTATGTAATGAATAAATATATATGTATTTCGAATTCCCAATCTTTCAGGTACAGTTCTAAAAATGTTAGTATGGGAACAGGCTTACTATAACTCAAAGGCAATGTAATTAAATATGATTTAATACCAGTATGTATCTGAATGTTAAAGATATGTACAAAATTTTGTATAGCTAATTAAAATAAAAATCACAAATTTTCATAGTAAACGCTGTACAATCAAAATAATACTGTAAATACTATTCATAATGACGAGAACAGTAACCCAGTAGCCATGTATGTGAAGTGCTATGAGCCTCTATCAAACTTTCTATTTAATTCTTCACTTCCATCGTGCCTTCCTTTCCCTTACCCTTCCACTCTCCTAACTGTCAGTCTGATGGGCAAAGAAAAGCTTAGTACAGCTAATGTACTGTATAAAAAAGACTGAAGTTTAAATGAGAGAGAGAGAGAGAGAGAGAGAGAGAGAGAGAGAGAGAAAACTTGTTGAAGTATGTCAAGAGTTAAAGTAAGCATTTAATTATAACACTCAGTATTTCCAAATCCTACCCTATTTTTCAAAGGCTCTAATGCTTAATGTTCTGATTTCTGCCTTTTCCACATCTTGTTTTACTCATTCTAAAAATTCCCTTAATTCTTTTTCTCACGTTTGTCCATGCAAGCTGCTTTAGAAAGGGGAGTAAAAAAATAATGGGACACATCTTCTGACACTTTACTGCATGAGAGGTTAAAATGAGTGCAGGATTAGAAAACACCTGCAAAGACTTCTTCTCTATCTCTGCAAACACAGGCTGACTGCCTGCCCTAAGGGACAGGGAACCAATGGTAAATTATTTTATGGGAGGATCAAAGAAAGGAAGGTACCTACAATTCTTCATTTTTGGTTATTCATCTGCATGCTCATCCTTTTGTGGGAAGGACAACATCCCTTTCCATCCTCTACATTTATGTTCTGTTCAGGAAATGCTGTTGCTTTTTTTTTTTTTTTCTTTTTTGATCCCTTCTATTACTTCATACAGAGAAATTAAAGCAGCTTCTCAGAAGAACAGTCAAAAATATTTCTTCCACAACAATAACTTAGTATCTGAAAAGGTGCTTATAAAAGAACAGGGCAGCATCTACTAGGCAACAGTCTAATCTGTTTAGGTGTAAGGATTAGAAAATTCGTTGTACTATCAATCTAATGATCATGCAATCATTTCAGTAGGATATGGTGATGTCAAATATGGTCTTTTGAAGGTCAGCACTAGAGATGATCTACATTATTACAAGTTTAGTAAAGCACCAGAAATTCTTTGATCTGCATAATATGTCCCATAAATTATTTTGTTGACCTTTGCAATTAATTAATTTTAAAACACTAAATTTTTTGGTGATCTGCATCAAGGAAAGAGAAGACCATGATTCAGCACCAGGCTGCAACCACTATTCACTGTGTTCTACTTATTTATAATTGAATAACTACTGTAAAATGTTTTATTTATTTACTTTTCAACAAAATATGTTGTTAAGAAAGGTACATACTCATTTGCTGACATAAAGATATGATATTTTGCTGACATAAATATATGAAATCTAAGCATCGTATTCCTTTGTATGGAAAGGGTGTAATTTTATGGTCGAGAAATCTGTGATTTTCAATTTTTTAGAAATCAAGCTTTATCAAACCAACTAGTTCTAAGATCGGGAATTCCATGAAAATTTTATTATGACAGACATATCTTGAGATTCTTAGCTTTGATCATAACATGCAAACATGATAAAATGCAAAACAGGTTGAAAACAGAGACTACGTAATGGGCTCAGAAAAGAACAGCAAGTTTCTAGGGATTTCTAGATACAGAGGTGATGTGTTCTCAGTTCTACCAAAATTAGGGTAAAGGGGGGAGGAAAAATAGGAGATAGAAATGGTAAAACAACCTGTGTACATCAATAGGAAAGTGACAAAGCATAATAAATAGGGCTAGAGTAAGAACACAAAAGTCTCAACCTCTATGTAGCTCACTGCATCATATCATTCTTTGTGAACATTCTACAATATCAATCACTTTGCTTTTGACTGTGTGATGCAAACTCATCAGGCCCTTTGTTTATGATGTGTTAAATGTTGTTTCTTCATCTTGTAAGAATGTTGATTTACCTGTGTACTAATCCATTGCAGGAAAGTAACAAATAAGGGTTGGACAAAAAGAAGAGGCCTGGGTGTGCTTTGTATTCCACCATGAACTCACACTGAGACTCCAAGGAGCAAAATATTGCAACCCTTTAATATTTAGGTGCCTTGCCACATAGTAGGATAGTGAAATTATACCTAAGTAATAGCTAAGTCATTTAACTTCCTGTAAGAGACATGAAGAATGACAGGCAGATTAATAAAATCTAAAATGGTGAATGAGAGGGAACCTAACCCATCCAGTAGAAATGCTGATGTGCTATGTAAAGCAGCTGTGGACTTAAGTAAGCCCTTCAGCTGTGGTGTCACCAAAAGTGATGCCTTTCCAGTACAGAGCCTACATCTGTAAAACCTCTCCTCGAGGGAGGTAGTCACAGCGACTACTCTTTAGGACACATAACAGAAAGTAAGCAGATTTAGGAATCTCATGCACCATTTGACACTTGGGTCCATTTGCCTTCAGTGAGCAGTTGTACCAGTTCAGGAAGGGACAAACTATGACCTTGCAATTATCCAGAGAGATGTTATCTACACCTTGATGAGAAAACAGCAAGTAGTCATTGCACATGTAATTCCAGAATAACATCTGGACAGTGACCAAAGTCAAGCTCTTTTTAATAGAAAAAAATACTGACAAAATACTGCTTCCTGTATTATTCTATTCTATTGAATAATCTTGAACAAATCATAATTATCAATTGCATTAACTAGCTAAAAAAAAAGAAAAGTTAAAAAAAAAGTTCAGGAAGAATCTCAGCAATTATTTTGTTTACTGCCCAGAGCCCTGAATTCCTCTGGTGATTCTCTGAAAGTGTTGGTTTGTGAACAGTACAGTGTTACAAGTTAAAATTTGAGCATCTTTCATAATTTACTTATCTGCATCGCAACAATACAACTATGTATACTATGACTGTACTTCAATATGAAGATGTAGATACATGCATGGAAAATTGTTATTTTTGTTATCTAGAGATAATCCTATAATTTAAAAGTATAAAATCTGTCCTCCTGTTTTTATTATCACATAGGGCTTTAGGGTTTGAAATAATTTAATAAAGATTTTGGATGAAGCCAGAATAGTTGGTGACTCATAGGTCTTCCGTGGGTGGCAGGTAAGAGAAGGGAAAGCCTAAAGCAGTTAAGGTTTTAATGAGACTCAGAGCTAGTTTCCAATTCAGAACATTATTAGTTATTATTTTTCCCTGTTGTTTTAACCCATACACAACGTTAAATATATTCTTTCTTCTCAATTTTTGTTTAGTCTAATTTGTTTATCCTCTTTTCTCCAGAGTTCTACAAAACAAAAAGTTTAGGTCAGTGTTTCAAAAACCTAAAATATTACAGTTAAAATTGCATTATATTTACTAATGCCATTCTTAACAGGAAGGATGTTAAAGAGGAAAAAAAAAAATAGAACTGTTCCACAGTTGCAGCTATCAATTTCTATTTCATAAGAACAGAGGCTATGAGTAAAATTACTATAGAAAGATTTTAATTTTAGAAATGCGTCATATCTTATTCGCTGTTTATTAATATAGAATTTGACTTGTGAAGAGGAGCCAGAATTTGACAAGGTTCTACGATTATCCAAGTAAATTCAGTTGAATACATTAACAGCTTCTTATTTCAGCAAAGTTGTCTGTCCCAGTTCAACTGAGATTTCATGATAGTGGCAGGAACCAAACTTCTGGGGACTTGTCTTAAGATCCCAGGCAGTTCTACCTGAATCACCTAAAACAAATCCGCAGTTGAATTGTAGAAGCTGATCCTTTTCTAGTCACATTCTTCCAGCTCTAACCTTATAAAGGAGAAATCTCACCCAGTGGATGGGAGGCAGCCATGTCTACAACAACATTCTCTTCAGTGAGGTTAACGAATGCATTAGTCAGTCAGACTGACTGAATTACAAGACAGTAGAAGGAACACACAGCACTGTCCCTAGCATCACATAGAAGCTAAAGTTTAAAGAGTTTTTGACTACATGAACTTCTTTGAATAGCTTCTGCTCCTCTCTTTTCATAAGGCTGTGTCTTTTCACACAGAAAAAAAAGCCCAAGACCTTGTTCCAACCCACATAATGCTTTATTCCCCCAGGATCCTATGTCCTCACTGTTCCCCTTAACATTTCATTCATTTTCTTCTCTTTTAAAAAACAGAAATGATGTGGTCCTGGCATGCCCCATATTTCTTCCCTTCTCCACTCTCTAACTCCTACAGTGTCTTCTGTTAGTCTTTGTAAACAGCGTCGAGGAGCAAATATGACCTCTCCACATAGGAGCAATAAAACTTCTTGTGCTAAGCAGAGGCACTGGAGGAGAAATAATGGTGCTGGAGCACAGTTTCCCAAATCAAAGCAATTTGACAGAACATCTCAGAACAGAAACAGACAAAGCAAAAGCAAGTCTGATTATTTAATACACGCCTCCTGTACCTCTTATTTACACAGAACAAAGCAAATGCTGTGATTGAAATCTGACTCAGCTCTCTAAGACAGCCCGAGAAGGTAGCATTTCCTCCCTTTCCAGTTGCATAAGACTGTCCTACCCAAAACCCTCAGCTTCTATCTACACCCAGAAGGGAGATCTTCTCTTGTATGTGCTCTGAATAAGAGAATGCACACCATTTCTCACTATGGTAATAACCAGCTACAATCAAGTAAACTATCACCATAGAATTGCACTGAAATGTGTGGAACGTGGTGTGCAGAACTAGCAGCATAACACTCACAAGTTTGCTATTCTGTTCTTCCTAATTCATACAGGAAATCCCTTATTCTCCAGCAAAATAACTGTTGTTCAACCTCAGCTTCCATTAAAGAGCCTCCATAGCACATTGCATATCAATTCCAAATCAAATAGAAGCAGAGAGCTATCATAATTTCCAAAACTAATCTCAGACATTAGATGATTAAAACTAAACAAACATCAAAAAAGCTCAGGATTTAAAAGTAAAGGGCCATAATTCTCATACTACTAAAAACAGTCATTTGAGGATTCAGTTCCACTGATCATGCTGTAAATATGTAATGAGAGAAACACGACCGTTAGATTCTAACCAGAGACAAAACCATGCAAAAATTATCACCCTTCCTGTGCTTCCACATTAACATCTACGGTGTTCCCAACATCAACTCTGAGGGCAAACATTAATGAACTCCATATTCTAAAATCTCCAATGTGAAAGCAGTGCTTGGTCAATCAGAGTGACCCCAAGGCTATACCTGGTATTGATACCAGTTTAATAACCTGTGTGTGCAATAGCTCATAAAGACCTTAGAGGCAGTGAAAGTCATTTTGTTTCTTGATTTTGATTTTCACTGAAGTCATTTTGAAGAACATTGTTTTCTGCATAGCTGCTTCTATGCACGTACCGAGAGTCTTTAGCAGAAACACACAGAGCTGTTCTCCAACAGCAAAGCATGACTTTAAAGTAGGATTGCTTTGACACAGTTTTCATGAACAACACCCACAAATAGTTCTATCACTATTAATATAGTTAACAACATAAAATCTAGTGATGCATTATTCTTACTGTCACTGTACCTACGCTGGTAAACTAAGATAGCATTTTGCTAGGTATGGTATGCAGCAAGCAAGAGAGCTTAATTTCTTTAAAACAATCAATATTTGATTATTTACAGAAGTTCAGAAAACTTAAATGGCATGGTTCTGCAAAGTCTCAATCATGAGATCAAAAGCCAAAACTGCATTGAAGAGAAGGAAGAAAATAAATAAATAAAAATAAACCTATAATCTATATCACGGTTTCTCTCCATAAATTTAGCAAGATTTATAGGTTGAAAGTTAACCAGAAAATGTTTTGAAGTTACCAAATAAATAGCAAATTAACTTAATTTTTAATAATAAATTACACCCTTGTGACTAGCAATTAAATTAATTTACAACTACAGAATTCCCAGAGAGCCTATTGTCACCATGGAGCTTGATACCGCATTTTTATGATTTTGTAAATGATGACACCCAATCACCAAAAGAAAGAATAATGTTACACACAAACTTGGAAGAGAATTTTAGATTTGATTAATGATACACCATATAACAGTCAATACAGCCTTGCTTAATTCAGTTCCCAACTTCTGTGGATTGCTTTCAAATATTCAGAATCTGAGCACATAATTCTCTCACTAGTTTGGCACTGTGCTTTTAAGTCAGCATTATTTTTCTTTTACTAGAAAACACAACTTTTGCCTTTCTTTTTCCACCATTACTCTATGATGGTGAAAAAAACTTCCCCACTTCCAGCACTTACAGGGAGGGGACAACCACAACATCTCTGCACAACCTGTTCCAGTGTCTCATCACCCTCACAGTCAAGAATTTCTTCCTGATATCTAATCTAAACCTACCCTGTTCCAGTTTAAAGCCATTTCCCCTCATCCTGTTTCTGCATGCCCTTACAGTAAGTCCCTCCCCAGCTTTCCTATAGGGCCCCTTCAGATACTGTATGGCTGCTATAAGATCTCCTTGGAGCCTTCTCTTCTCCAGGTATAATGTCAGGCTATTCCAGAGAAGAGGTGCATTGCTTCTTCTATATGTAGCAGTGAAAGTAATTTTTAGAGATGTAATTTCCTTAGAAGAATCTCTAGAGGTAAATTCGAGCACACCTGTTTGAATAGTCTACATACGTAACAGGAAAATGCAAAATTCTCCCTTATGCAAAACAAAAGCCAAAAGGGGAATGTTTGTATGCTAATATCAAGTCCTCTGGGTAGTCTCTGTTTTATTTGATCATTTCCTTACTTTTTCATGGACACTGCTTTATTTCTAAGTTTGTTGTTAAAACAGAATCACATTTACTTTGATCCCTAATAAGAACTCAGCCACTGCACTCATAAATTTAATTACAAATTAATTGTAAAGAATTTATTTCCTAAAGAACAGCATTCACTTGCAAAGGCTTCAGTTCCTACTAGATTCTTAAAAAAAATGTGAACTTGCATATTGGTGAAGACCTCTCCTCAAGTAATACAGAACTGCTGTCTATAGAACCTACTGAATGAATATGATGAAATTTAAGTGACAACTTCAGTACAGTATAAATTTTTTTCTTTAGTCTGTTCCTTGAAATTGCCTATGGTGACCTTCCACTTCCCAGCATCTTCTTGATGGTTTTATTTTCATATATAGGGAAGGTAACACGAGACAGAAACCTAACACAACCAGTAGCCTTTCACTCCAGCGCTCAGACCTTTTCAGCTTTCAAATGCAATCTTGGTAGCAAAGGCTAAACATTCTGCTGCCAAGCTATACAGAGTGAGAGGTAGCAAAATAATTCACAGGCGTCCCATCTTTTTTCCCCAAACTCATCACAGGGAACCAAGGTTTAACTTATTACAATGTAGGAAAGGTTCCGCAATTGAGAAATACCAAAATAATCACTCCCTCTTCTCTTCCCCTGCATGTGTCCCACCTACTCCCAGCCTCTGATTTTCAGCATAGATTTAACAGTCCTGAGTAGCAGAGCAGATAAAAACAAACCACTATCTTAAGTGCTCTCAACTGCATAATATTCTCTTTTATGGTGTCCTATGGTGTCAGGAAGTTTATGTTTCCTTTCCATCTCATTTCTGTTCTATGTAAATAAGTGATCAAAATTAAGTAATAGAAAAGAGATGATCTGAAAACAAGTCAAAGCAGTCAATGAATCAAAGGGGGGAAAATGGCTCTCCATATCAAATATTGCCTCAAATATTTCACTGCTGAACATCCCTTGCTGATAATGCTGGTCAAGCTGAGAAATTTAAATCAGAACTTTGAAGAAATTCTATGATCATTGAAAAAATTTTTCAATTTTATCAACTATTTCAGAAATCTTAAAATGAGATTTGAGCAAAATTTCCATTTTCTTCACTTTCTTGCAAACAGGTGTAAAATAAAATTCCTTCTTTTTCACATCACATTATGGAGCTGGCGATAAATTTATCACATAGAACTGAAGCCACATTTTCTAGTTCTAAATCATACTAGTAGGTTTTACACTAATGGTTACAGTATCCTTTTCCCTTTTACTGGTAAAAATACAAGACTTAAACATACTGAAGGTATTCAGTTTCCAAGAATCAAACCAGATTTCAGCCTGTAGTTTCTACCATAGTAATCTCCCCATATCAGATGTCAAAACTTCAACATTTGTTTACATCTTTCCCTTATGCTGGAAATGAATCTCAAGCATGCAGCATCACTTTAAAATATATTTCTGAGGTGCGGGAGGAATTAAACATCTGAAAATGAACGAAGTATGGAAAACATTTCCAAGTCAAAATATGATGTATAGAATGACATAGCAACTGCATCATGATTTCATTTTTCTGGTTAGATCTGCCAGTGTTAACTCCTCTTTTTTTATTTGGTATATGTGAAATACAGCAAGAATATTAAACTTCAATAAAGCTTTACAAAGGATGCAAATTTCTCCTAAAAATTAATCAACTGCGCTTTATCTTGAAATAATATAAGTTTCAAAGCACAAGTTTGGAAGAGTTTTTTTTTTGGTCCTAGCTTTCAAGAGTTTCAAGAAAACTTCTTAAAAATGGTCTACTTCTGGCTCCCAGCCCACAGGACGGAAGTTAGAGTGAAACTGAAGCTTCATGCTTGTGGTAGGTTGGCCTCAGACAGCAATCAGGTGCTCACTCACCTCCCATCAGCAGAAGAAGGAAGTGGTGAATCAAAAGCGAGAAAAATCTTGTAGGTCAAGTAAGAATGTCTAATAAGCAAAGGAAAATCAGGAGGAAAACCCAAAACAACAGAAGTGATGCAAAGGAGACCTCTCGCCATCACCCACCACCAAAATACAGTTCTTAAAAAATGGCTACACTGGAAAAAATCCCTCCAGGTCAGCTGTCTTGGCTGTGTCAAACTCCTGTTCTTTACCCAATCCCAGCTGACTTGATATGGGGGAAAATGAGAAAAAGGAAAGCCTTGGTATCATACAAGAACTGCTCAGCTATATCTAAAACACTGGGGTGCTTAGTCAGAATCTTAAGTCAGAAGCCTAAAAAGGAAATCTGGAAAGCTAACACCATCCCAGACAAACACAGTAAAATGCTTAAGACATTGCAAAAACCATGATTCTCAGCTCTGGGTTGTATTTTCCTGCATTTTTAGCGCAACGCACTAAAAACAAACTAAAATTACAAAACGCTTTGAATCTGTGTATACAACTACAGTACTGACCAGTTAGGTTTTATCTATTGAATAAAATATTTCATTAGGTAAATCTCAGTAGGATGAGCAAGTACTCCCATTAAAGACACTGAGTACCCATGTGGGGTACTCATGTCATTAAGATAAAGACAGACTTGTGCAGCGTGATGGTGAAGAATATTCACTGTGAACTTTCAGCTCTAATGCACTCCTGTCTTTCATTAAGATTCATTGTAGAAACAAATCATGTCTTCACTGGTTACTTGAACGTACTTCATTTGCAGGTAAAATTTTGCTCAGAAAAAAGGTTTCCTTTGCCTCAGCAGAGCCACAATTTTAATTCAAGATCTGGTAAAATCCTCCATGGCCTAAGTCCAACATTTTTCATTTTTACCTTAATTTGCTTCTTTTATTTGTTACCACTCATAGCACAGTAAGCACTGTGCTCTATTCCCAGCTCAAAAGTAGGCTGTCCAACCAGCAGAGCTCCAGACAGCAAAGGTACTTCACTTTTGTAAATGTAAAACTACACTTGCAAAGTAAAGATCAGGTATTTCACACCTTAGAAACAAACCAGGAAATATGTAAATACACAGTTCACTGGATTACCACAACAGAACACTGATATTGTATCAGTATAAAACAAGACTGTATCTACGGGTTTTAAGACTGCTCCTCTAAATTCCTTTATATAATACTTGCATTCCTTAGAGCAAACGTAATGGAGAAAAAAACCCCAACAAGTAAACAAAAATACCATTCTAGCTAATACCCAGACTGGGACGCAGCAAAATCTTAAAGCTGTTTACAGGCAGAAAAAAATATTTATTTCCTAAAAATCTTTCATATTATTTATGCATACTGTAACAAGTCAAGTTGGAGAAAAGTAAAGATTTAAGAGAATGCTGACCACCTAAAACTGAGCTTAGGGAGGGAGGAATCGTGGATGTTGCTGCAACCAGTAATAAGCACTGGACTCTCTTGGACTGAAATTTACTCCATACATAGTTTTGTTTGTTTGTTTTAATTAAACCTATCTCTAAGAAAAAAAAAAAAAAAAACCTGATTAAATCAAGAACTTTAACAATATCTGAATTCTGAATTACATATTCTTTGTAATTCTAAAAAGAAATTATTTTAAATTATTAACGTGGACATTTCTATATAGGTTTTTCTATATTTGTAAACAGAAACTTGCTTTCAAACTTCAAAATAAAATCTCATCAGGCTACTTTAGATGGCTGTTTTTCTCTTTGGGGTTTTCTCAAAGATCACTTATGGTCTATACATCTATATACATAGTATGGCATGTACTGGAAAGAAGGTCAAGACAGTACTTTCACATGTAAAGTACTTTCAGACACCCCTTTTCTCTTCCTTAAAAATAATTACAATATCTTGTCTACTGGGAAAAGCACTAATTGGACATATCTGCCATCACTAAACCACGTCACAAAGCAAAAAATCCTCACTAATTTCTTCTGAAATGCCAATCCGAGGTAGATGGCATTAGACGATTCACAGAAGACAACCAACCCTGTAGGTCAATTATTTTTATTTTGTTCAGACTATGCTGGTTTATTTTGAATTAGTCATGGGGTAGTTAATGAATGTCACTTCATTAAAAAACAACATTCTCATCTGTTGTAAATAGTAAGCAAAGTACACATAGAGAACAAGAAAACACTGACCACAATTGCCCTCTGCAAAGCACCATGAAAGCAAGCTTTAAAATGGAATATAGACTTTTCAAGGAATTACACCAAGACACACTTTCCTGAAAATAAGGAAAAACTTGTATTCATATCACAAACTATCAAACACCCTTGAGCCTCATATGCCAGGCAACTCTACCAAATATCTAGTCAGCCAGAAGAAGCGGTCATCACCACTTTCAGACAGGGGACTAAGATAGAAGCACTCAGGATGATTGTTATGCTGGGGAATCACTCTCAGACTCAGACATCAAACTACCTGAGAAGCCACATGCATTTTCAGAAACAGCATTAACAGGGTTCGAAGTTGAGGGAAAAGAACTTTATCTTACTAGGTGAATACCTTTTAGAAAAGCCAGCAGGACTGTACAGACATTTCAAGATCCAAACTGTTCCATTTAGACACCTACTTTAAGTATTTAAATTCCTCTTCCAGCCGTCTACAAACTCCTGCCCTGACAAGATTGTTGAAGCTTTGAGAAATTCAAGACCAAATAAGAAAACCACAAGTTGTACGTAAGACAGAGATGCAACTCACATATATGAGTATATAAAAAGAGATTGGAACACCCAAGGCTTATTGTACATGGAAGGTAATTCTGCAACACGTCTCTTCAACAACTAGACTGGTTTATGAATTTTCTGTTCTACTATCTCTCTCTATTTCTTTTTTTTTAATCTCTACAAACAATTCTGGACTTCTCCTCATTTCTGCTAAAATGGTTTAGACTACACTATTCATGATAAACAAGGTTGGTTATAACAGTAATCCCGCCCTCAAAAATAAAAACTCATAGATTTCTAAAGGTTTTTTAAATTCATCTTCACCTGACTACCCTTGGTGAGGGAAACACAGCTTTTACTGGAGTAGGTTTACTTCCCTGTGCAAAACAAAATATAGGTTCCCTATTTTAATGTAGCCCTACCGGAGAGAGAGAACTAAGAAGAGTTTGTTAATTAGCAGGCAGTCTTTTCCTTTGCTGCCTAAAGCATTTCACCTTGTTAGAAACATACAGCATGCTGACCTTTTATTCTGTGCATGACAGTCTGTTTTTGGTGAATAATCTGGTAGTGACTGTATATATTGTGCACACTTAACGTTCCTCATCTCATGGAATGTGGAATCTGGGCATGCACTGTGTTACCCAGGGAGAGAAAACAGGTATACATACTGTGGGGGAGCAGTGGTTCCCTGCTGCCAGGAGTCCAGATAGCTCCTGGGGCCCTCATATTTCCTATCTAAGCTACCTAAACCTGCCAAGGTTTGGCCAAAGCTATGCTCCCCACCCTTGTTTTCACTGCAATTGCAGCAAGCCAGATTACATGGAAAAAATGGTAGTACTTCATTTCTGAAGCCACAGGTCATAACTCAGGGTCAATCTTCAATTCACTTTCTACTTTGTCTTAATGCAGTACTGCTTGGAAGATGGAGTTTTATATTTAAAATATATTTTACTGTAACCAAAAAGCTAGATAAAAGACTTTCAACATCAAATGGATGGCAAAATATTTCCAATTCTTATGACAAATGTAAATTATTTCTCAAAGCAAGGGACACTTCAGTGAAAAAAATTCTCAGTTACATTTGTGTAAGTGAGGAGTGAAAGCACTGTTTTCCTTTGCCAAAGATGGTAGTACTAGCTAACACTGGGCAAAACAACAAAATTATCCTCTATTTTTAAGTGCAATAACAGTTGAAAATTATTTCTCTTTACCCTTTTAATAAATGTTGTGGAAACTTCAGGCTCCCTCTTGGCACTGAAAACCACCTTAAGACTAGGGTAGCTTTTTGGCAAGATTGTTTGATATACAGAAAGTATTTGCACTGGATTTTTAAGATGTAGAACAGTATCAGTATGAAAAAGTACTGTTATTAAATAGAAATAAAAGTGCTCTTACCTCTTTGCTCAAGGTCTCTATAATTTCTCAAATGTTTGTCTTCAAAATCTGAAAGAGAACAATTTAATACAACAATTACAAAGCATGTTTACCGTTCAGTGAGAAAAGTGTACCATAATTTAAGAGAAGGAAAATAAAAGCCAACAAAAAACAATAAACCTCTACACCATTCTTACTGTTGATTTCAGTATTGCTAGTTTCTACAAATGAGCTGGAAAACAAAAATTCAAGGAAAGCGCTTTAGTGAACACAATTGGCTGGAAGGACTGGCATTAAAGTACTAAACCATATACAACATTAATAGTCCTAAGAAAGATTCTCAACACTGATGTGTAATTATTTGTGCTTAACATCTCAGCACTTACAGGCAGCCAGCTTACAAGGAATAGTTCTTTTTAAAGGTCATATTAAATTAGAAAGAAGCCAAAATCTTCTTATATCAGAGAACATGAACATCAAATGAACATGAGGTTAACAACAGTTGCATGCAATCATGAGAAAGAGGCCATCCTTCATCACTTAAACAACAACACAGATCGCTAAGTTTAGTAAAATAGAGATAGCACAAGTATGGCACACAGCTTTTACCCTAATTCTGTTACCTTCAAGGCTCCTGAATGAAATTAAATCCCTACCCTGTCATATTACAACAGAATAGCCTAAATTAGGCTAAAGCACTCTGAAGCAGTACTTACAGAGTACAAAACATCCAATTCTATATTAGATGCTGTGCAAATATGAATGAGTGTCAGCATTCTCATTCCCTCCAGCTTTTTTTGCAGGTACTGCTCTGTCTCTGCACCAAGTGCTTGTTTGACATGATGTATTGGTCCCACATGTCATGACTGACAGTCTAAAAGTTTTGTGCCTATTTTCTGTATTCTTTCCATATATATTACTTTCAACTTCTATGAATCTTAATAAGAGGTTAATTCTATTTTCTGCCTTTATGATGACATCACTTTCTTTGTAGTTGAGATATCATAAAATTTCAAAAATGCTTCAATTTAATTACAATTTGTGCAGCAACAGAAGTTTGATCCTGGCACACTAAGTGAATATAAGCTAAGACTGGAGTAATTTCCCACCTTGTTCCAAAGAAATAAAAGGAAAGTTGTGAGAGGGAGCAAAAAAAAACAAACAAAAAAAAGAAAAAAAACCCAGTGTTTTATATTTCAGCTTTCTGATATAAGTAGTAAGGAAATTATCTTGCACGTTACATGTCGAGTTCAGAGACAAAGCAGCAACTCTCACATTTCCCCATCCAGTTCAGAATCAAACCAAAACCACAGACATAAAAACTAAAACAAACAAACAAAAAAACAAACCATCACAAACAAAAACTTTACAAGAGCGGGCTATCTACAGCCAGTCTATAGAGCAATACGCTGTTCAGAGTTAAAGTATATCACACTAACAAGTAAGAGACCAACAATCACCATCTGTCATCAAACTCTTTTCCCTAAATGCTAGCAAGAATGTTCAAATGAACAGAGAGCCATAATGTTGCTTCCTATCAGCCTTGAGAACACAGCATGCTGCAAAGGCCATTTGGCTCAGAGAAATTCTTTTGTCTAAAGGCAAAAGGAAGAAGATTCCTACTAGGCTAAACTATCTCCAAGTAACACTCCAAGAAAAACCTCCATTATTAGTAGCTTCATTTGGAAAATTTAATTAGACTAATAAAAAAATAAAGGAAGACATAAACAAACAGATGGCTAAATTAATAGGGAGTGTGCATGGGATCAGACAGAAAAAGAGATAAGGAAAAATGCCTTTTTTTGTTTGCCCTTCCAGGACAGCAAGAATGAAGAACACATTTCAGAGGTACATATATTCCAGTGAAATAAAAATAATATATTTATTTTGCGTACATTGTCCTTACTCTGAAATTATACTTGGAAGCAAAAGCAAAGTAAAATATGAATACGAAGCAGAAAGAACATGGCAGATTTGTAGCATGTCTATCATCTTATTATCACCTTTTCTGTTTCCTTTTAGAGGTCCCTTCAGAAATAAAAGCCACTGGTTTTTGAGAACTAGCTGCTATGCGGACTGAAATCATGTTCCGTGCTACTATAACTCCCCACACCCACTAATCACAAACTAAATCAAACATGACAGCCACCTCCATTTATCACATCTTCAGGATATTTCCTCCCCCAGATGGCATTCAACAGTGCACAAAAGCAAGAAAGAAAACACATTTTTAATAGATTTCAGTGTTTTAAGCCCTCAAGATAAGATAAGGATTAGATACCTAAAAAAGAGAATATTTCCCTAGAGTTGTCTTTATTATTTATTTAATTTTATGGATGTACTGACTGGATACTGAAAACAAAGTTAATTTATCTTCTAGGTGTAAGCTGACATCTGAAAAAAGGTGAAGGGTGGTGTGGGGAACCAAAGGAATTACATGAATACTCTTTAAGAGTATGACTCACATCATAAACCGTATGAAGCCTGAGCAAAGACCATGTAAATGAGCAGAAGCCATGTCCTATAAAACTATGCACACTCTCAGCTCTTGTTAGCTTCAGCAAGAATGGGGGGGGGGGGGGGGGGGGGGAGCTCAGGCTCTGGAAGACTGAATCAGCTGTTTCTAGGATCCAGATAACAAAGGAGGACAAGAACAAAAGGAAAATAGTAACAGAATGCTGTTGTGTTTAAAGAATGACTACTACAACAAAAATATAGATTCTAATAACTTAAGCACATACTGAAAAAAAAAAAAATAGCTATGTTATATCCTCAATATTACTGTACCCTATGTCAAATAGGCCACCAAACCACATGACAAGTCTTCCACTCAGTGCTGCTGTTTTTATATGTTGGGGACTTAACAGAGCCTACCATGGTTTGCACTCCTGAGGAAATACGGACATTGGAGGAAAAAACAAGAACAAAAAAAAACTCTCATATTTGATCCTTGAAACTAATATCACAGCTCTAATGGTATAATCTTATCTATCTGATAATAGGCGTACCAGAGCAGTCTTTATTAGCAGGTTCTCTAAATTGTGTGTGTTCATTCCCTAGAGATGTTTGAGAATAACTGCACTGCCATTTCTCATAGAATGTTGTTTATGAAAAGAAGGTGTAACTGACAGGATAACCAAGTCACAGATTTCAGGTCGCTGTTTCACTTTATTTATTTATTCTGAGAAACATGGCTTTTGGTTAAATATCCTAATTTCTTGCGGTCTGCCACTTTGCTGGTTCATTTGTAAATAAACATGACAAAGATTTAAGAGCATATTCCGCTTAAAGTTCTAGATGTTACTGCAACTAGAAATGATAGCTCTGGAGAAAAACGGCCAGCTTACGTGTTGTTTTTAGAGGAAGAAACTGGAATACTGCACGTGCTCCTGTACAGATTAAAGTCCTATAGGAAATCCATCTCCACTACACTGCTTGAACACCTCAATAATATAGGTCTGGCTGATGTCAGCGTTCTGAATAAAAAACCCTGTGTGTGTTATGTATGAACAAGGTGATCCAACTTGTACTTTACTGCAACAGAGGATCTCACAGATCACCTGCTTTCTTAGGACATATCAGCTATGAAGGGTTTTTCACTTGGTTTCCTTTACATATTTTCACTTAAACAAAAGCCAAAAACAGAATCCCTTAGCTAAGCCTATCTGGTAACCACAGAAATGTAGAACCCTTAGAGTTCAAAGGAACCCTTCTGAGCTCACCTAGTCCAGCCCCCCCTTCAGTGAACAGAGATACTGGCTTTCTGTACACCAACACAGACCTGAAGCGTGAGCCTGTTTGCGGCTCATGAGTCCGTTATTCCCCATCAACACAGTGCTACTAGGTGACATTTACTAAAGGAAAAGCTTCCTTGCTGACCACAGTCCCCCAGGGGCTCAGCAGCAACATACTGTCTGAGCAGAGGAAACCCATTCTCAGGTCTGCATGTGACACTGGCGTTAATACAACCAAGTGCAAAATTCTAAGACTTGCACACTAGCCCACTAATACTGCAGAAAAACATAAGGCTACTGACCTTGAAATTATCTTCTACACAAGTCAAAGAAAATGCAAGATGGCTGAACTTCATTTATCATTTAAATTATTTCTGCTATATAATTTGTGAACGTATCCACTGCTCTACTTCCAGTTTGGCAAGGACAATGTGAATAACAGATCTCTTCATAGATGAGATTTCAGAAAGACACTAATGCCCATCTAGAAAGAAGCAAGTGGAAGTGAGAGATGCTGAGAGGCAATGTATCCCAATTATCACACCTGCTATGCCAGCACACTTCTTACAAGCATCCATGTTATTCTGTTTCAGATGTCCAGTGCTGTTCCAAAGAAATCAGCAGGGGCTATGAACTTTCAAGCAGCAGGAACAGCATCCTGAGTGGGAGGAAACATGGGCTGGAAACAAAGGCCTATGTGACCAAGATCACATGAAAGCTGATGAGCAGCTTTACACAGCAGCACCAGGACAAGATGGATTTATGCCTACTAGTACTAAAAGTACATGAAAATATAAGAATTTGTTTTGTTTGAATGATAATTACTATTAAATGACTTTAAACTTTAACACATTTTCTGGTCCACAATTTTATATTACCAAGAAAAGGATGATTCTACTGTAGACAGTGGTTTGCTGTTGATCTAACTTCAACAAAAGTAAAATCAACAAGCTTTATAGAGAAAAAGTTTGAACTATCTGTATATATCAAAACCTTACGCTAGTCTCTATTTTAAATATAATTCCATTTGTTTCCATAAGAAGTGCGACTACTGCAAAACAGTTCTAGATTACTACATGCATTGCTGGAATACTCTGCGTGTGCATGCACACGTGCATGTGCTGGGCCAAGGACAGAGAGAATCACATATTTCTCATCCAGAGAATACAGACAGTAGGAAAGATGTAGCACTGAGTGTTCTTGTCAGAGATCACACACAAACTGCCTAAAACACAGCTTATGATCCTCCCACCACAGGGTATTTTTACTGTCCTTAATGAAGCTAGGCAGGTGCTTACACTTATGATGTATGTCCGTCTAAAGTTGGAATTAAGCACAGACACAAAATACCAATGCTTGACGCACTAGACCATGACATACTGTACATGCTGTAATTAAAATAAACTCCTGTTTTATTTTTAATTATTTTTTTTTAATGAGGAAATAAAAAAAGCTATGAAGATGCATTCTGGTTTGTGGAGAGCTGCAATCTACTCTGAGAAGTGTAAAAAATAATCTACAGAATGAAAGACATTTCTCCAAAACCCCTTTTTAGCCTTGACTCACTCTTTGCCAGGTGATTTTGGGGGAGGAGGAAGGAAAGGAGCTTTCCATCTGCTGGGTGTTAGGTTTCTAAACATGCTCCTGAACTAATTTTGAGTCTTTAAAATGTGAGATAAGATAATATACTCTAAATCAATACATCATGTCACTCAACAGTGTTTTTCTCAACATCAGCCCACTCACTTCCGTCTCCTGCTTGCAGGCTTTGGAGGCTTCTGGCTCTAGAACTACGTTTCCCGTAAGAAAGGCAGCATTTAAATGGCATCAACAAATCAGTGATAATAAAATAATAAATAAAATTGACCCAAACAACATGAACAGAAATAGCAAGATTGCTTTGCAGTGATGAACCATTTTAGCTGAATAATTGTAAATGCTCAGAAATATCAAGTAACAATAATCAAGTGGTAGGAAAAAAAAACACTGTAATGAAACCTTGAATATGCTTTAATACCAAAATAGATGTTTCACCATATCCTTTTTGCATCCATTTTCAGTCTTTTCGAACCAGGTGTAGTTGCCTCTGAAGTTAACATTTGCTAGACACTACAGAACAGAAATATTTGGAATAGCATATCATCACCCTGTCAGAGTGCATGAACATTTACTAAATCTAGGCCTGCTTAATCCAAAGTACTTTCACAAACAGTAGTCAGCAATGCTTTCCTGGAGAAGCTGAAGACTGTATACAATAATTGCCCCTGTGTAATGCATCTAGAAACTTACAGATCTGCATAACCTGAAAATTGTATCTGAACTATCAAGCTTAGTAGATGAATACAGACTCCATAAACCTGTCTAACCCCCTTAATATTTTTGTTCTCCATAACATCCTTTGGCAATAGTTTTTACAAGTATAAATTGCGTTAAATTTCTTCCACTAGCTGTAAAATTATTAGCAAACTAATCATTTTATTTGGCATATCAATTTCTTTATTTGCATTTCACTTCATCATTTCCTGATCTCTACTGCAAACTGCTCAACTGTATTCTAATCCCCATTATAAATTATATGACAGATGGTCCATACATTTGATCACTCAAGGCTTTTCCTTCCTGGTTCTGCTTAGATCCTTTCTTGAAACAAAGCAAGTAAGGTTGCATGAAGTATTCAAAATTTAATTTATAAAATAAACAACTTTAGAAACATGTTTATGCAGCAGCGCAAATGAGTTTCCTGATGTGCATCAAGGTCCTCTCCTAGTAATCACAGAATCCTTAGAGTTAGAAGGGAACTTTAAAGGTCACCTAGTCCAACTCCCCTGCAAAAACCAGGGATATGAATACACGTCTAACAATGTATTTGCTTTTTGACCAGTGAGGAATACTGGGCAGATTTTTCAGATAAATATTCATAACTATTCCCCAAAAGGAAACACTCAAGCATTTGGAAGACAGATAATGCTTACGGTTCTAAACTGTGTGCATAGTTCTCATAAACTCCCATGTAAATGGGATACAACCACAACATCACACCAAAGAACATCTAGTCTGTTTGCAGCAATATCAGCTTCAGATTTAAAATGGGAAGAAAAAAGATACTCTTGTAAGCATTGGTCTCTCATATCTCCCTTCTTTACCTTTGTACCTTTTACTTTGGTATGACCACCATTAAATATATATATATATATGATTTATAAATATATATCAAAGAAATTATCAAGAATCCCTAATTTCAGTTTCATTATGGGTGTCCTGAAACACCGATGCAGTAACATCTTGGGGACATATCTAGCTTTCAGGATGAGTCACATCACTGTGACTCACAATCAATAGTAATTTCAATGTGCAAAGATTTAAGATGGTTTTCAAGATCCTTATTCGGTTAGCTTCCAGTTTCAATATATATTGTCTGTGGTTTTATCAGTAAGAAGAGAAGAGGCCTGGCTGCCTTGAAGAAATTATCATGAGAGTGAACTTCCTCCAGTGAAATTTATGGATTCTTAAAATAACAGATTTTTTTTTTTAACAGAACATGCCCTAGAGCCTACAGGTTACATCCTGATACCAAGAAAACCCTGCATGCCCTTTCTTTTTTAATCAAAATGAAACAATATCCTAAAATCGTCAGAACTAAGCACAAGAGTTGGTCTTCTGTTGCTTTTACTGTTCTTCACTAAAATATATCTCTAAAGTCTCAGTTTACCAGCACTTCACTACAGTGCATCCCCGCAAACAGACTGGGTGTGACTGAAATTTTAATACCGTTTTGTTTTAAACATTTTTTCGGATTTTTCCCCAGGGATAAAGAAGTGAAAGTGACTATTTCAGACGGCAAGGATGGACCAGATCTATTTGCAAGATGTTATGCCAGACTCCATTATGGCTTTCAGCCTTCTAATACAGAGAGGCACAATAGGCCCTCAGTAAACCCAGCAGATTATCAGATACAACAATCAGATGTCGCAGCCTGTTACAGCACTATGTTTGCATGGCTGCATTTTTATGCTAACCCTTAAAGCTTCACTGAGAACTCCCTGCCTAAAAGTTCCTTCACAATTCCCACCTACAATATTTCCGTAATACATCCTGTCCACAACCAGACTAGTACTGGCAATATAATACTCCCTAGAATAGTGATTTCCTTAAGATTTGAAGTAAGGCCAAGAAAGGAGAAAGCCTGTGAATTACATTTAACTTCCATAGCAGGCAAGAACTTCAAAATTATTTTGGATGATATTTATGTCTCCTATACCTCTGACACCAATAATCTCCCGTAAATGTCATGTTGACCACTAAACTTAGATCTGCTTTGAGGAAGGCTTTAGTTCTCAACCATTCTCAGACCAATACAGTTTTGCAGCTAAAAGCAATTCTGATCATTCCTGATCATAAATTTTCCCCTAATAACTGACTGGCTTCTCTCATTAGCATTTAAAGATGCTAATTTGCCACAAGTATTTGGAGCAATGGAACAACAACAACAACAACAAAATAAAACCTTACCTCTTCCACTTAAATACAAGCTTTGTGCTTTGTACTAAGAAACTACTAATATGGTGATACTTTCACATACAGAGCAAGACTCTTAAAGCAACATAACATGGGGAAAATTAATCTAGGAAAACCTAGTGAGGACATAACATATGACCATTCATAAACAGAAAACTACAGTGCTCCCTATCTAATTTTAAGATTTAAACACCAGGCTACCAAAGTTTTGTTCAAAGTGCCATACTGATTCCTCAAAACCTGAAATTATTTTCTTCATAAATCTGAATGTGGTGCCAGAAAGTAAATGTTCTGCTTATAGAACTAGTGATGAGGTATGAGTTGCAGGAACATGCTACTTATTTTACTTTTTCAGGTATCAGTGGCACTGGATAAATTATCTACTAATTATCCCACTTTTTCTGATGTGCTTCTTCCCACTCCTTTAAAAACAGAAATATCAACAATAAAAAATATACTGACACTCAAACTGTCTCCATTCTGTTAAAGCATGGTCTTGCTCCTCTACAACAGTATAAAACAAGCACTAAAGAAACAGAATAGTTCAAAAGGATAAGTAGGACCTTAAATTTCTCGAAATTCCAGGAATTTCTGTCTTACAAGGGTTGTGGCCAGGACCGAATCCAGGCACTTGCAGGACATACTCAATGAAAACATTATTTTATCCCACTGGTGGAGTTTCTACCAGTAAATTACAACCCACTATTGTCTTCAGACAGAATTTTCAATTATGTGAGGAAATGAAGAATTGTAAATCCTACTTAGGATCATTTAAACCGCAGTTTTCTTCATCTCTGTTTAATTTGAAACATTAAAAAAAGAAAAAAAAAAAAAGAGATGAAATACCAAACTTTTAGTATGAAATTCAAATTAAATTGACAAGAACATTGGGAATACAAACAGTTCACCTTCGTGCTATACATGAGGCAACAAAACTTGCAGCGAGTTGAGAGCTATAAAAATATATTTTAAAACATCACCGCTGTTTCAATAGTACAGTACTTCAACAACATTTCTCTTTAGCTTAAAGACTTTGGTACTGACATAAGGAAGGGCATGAACAATCTTAAAGTAAATTTATCCAATAAAAACTTCTTGAAGAAATCCTTCACACAGCCAAAAAAGACCAAAAAATAACACTTAAAGTAAGGAGGTCGAATTCCTTCAAATTCTTAGGGAAACCCCCCCTCCCCAAAAAAAAAAAAAAAAAAAAAACTATGGTAAAACATTTTAAAAAGTAACAGAACTAAAAGTTCATGAGAACTATGCAGTTTGGTAGATTTTTGTTAGTTTTAAAAATATTATTTTCAAGCACTCATGCCCTCTAGTTTGTTCTCTTATTTACAGAAACAAGTTTGGAAGAACCTATCATTTCAGCATACTCATAACTATTTGAAAACATTTCCAGCACGGAGGAGAACACTGAAAGGTCATTCCAAAAGCTCTTACAATTGCCTACAGCAATGTCTTCTAGGTATCTTGTTTCTGCAGATTTGATTTTATAACTCTGTAACTTACAAAGAGTTCTTAATCACTGAAAACCCACTATAGAACTGAATGCTGATGGCAATCATTTCATAAATCCAGCCATCTTCCTCTGTCATTCACAACAATACCAAACAGCTGACATAATGCTCAAAAAACATAGTAGAAGAGCTAGGATGATTTCAGAAGTAGGTTCTCCACTGAAGAAAACCTCATTTAAAATACAAACTCTAATCCATATGCACTAAAATGCAGCTACCACTTGCTGCTGCTTTGCAAGGATGTAAGTCAGCATTTGAGGCTTAATATCTTCCTGTAGCTGACAGTTGCAGTTAAATACCCACCAGGAAGAAAGGCCGATCTTCCTCTCATCTAAGTCATCAAGCCTAACTTTTTTTGGTTTTTATTTTTTTTTCCTTCCCAGTGGTTTAGAGTATTTCAGTTAATCACAACACAAATTTACTTGGGCCACCATGACTCTTGGTATTAGAACATGCAGAAAATTAACTCCATTAACATGCAAGAACTGTGGTTCTTGCAGCTAAGTAACTTCAGAAGGGCAAACCACTACTCATGAACATCATCAGCCTCATATTTTCCTTCTACAGAGCAAGTACTGCACATTCCACATATGTCTCAATGTTTTTTTTTTAAAGCATCCTTTGATACAGTACATACTGTAAACTCATTTTGGTAACAGAGAAACAACATAAGGAACTTAAAATATTACCAACAAGCATCACATCAGAGAAAGCAGTGAACTTGCTATATTTCCACTTACCCATTTTTCTTTTTTATGACTAAAAAAATCATTTTTACAAAACAAACTGAGGCAAACTTGAAAACTCAAACTTTCCAAATAAACAAACTATCTATCTATAATTGTTAACAGTCAATCCTGTAGACAGAGTCAAAATGTAATCTCCCTCTTGTAATTTAGATCATTGAGTCCCTAAGAAGACATTGTCCATTTTTCAAAAGCCAGCATACAAAAAAGACTTCAACAATAATCAAAGCTGCAAAAGGGTATCTTTAGAAACACCACCCAAATCCACAAAGCTTTAGACTTCATTAAAGTTTCACACCAACCCTGAACCAAATTTTGGTGGGAATCAGTCTCCACATCAGTACTGACTACACCCCCAATGACAGTCAGAGATCACCAGCACCACCACCTCACACTCTTTTCATTATCCTTGCAGACCATCTATTCATTTTATCTCCTCTTTGAGCAACCATGGTGTAACCTTTCCTTACTTGCTTGCCAATCAGATTCAAATAGGTGAGTTCAATTTAATTAAAAAAAAAAAAGAAAAAAAAGAAAAACTGCTTATTCTTTTCAGCAATATAGCTATTACTGAGGTGCTCTTAAATCTAATTTTTAATTCTCTCCATATAAAGATACAGCTGAAAGCACAAAATGTGAACAAGGAATTTCTTGCATTGTGTGGTCTGTATGCAAGTAGATATTTACTCAGCAAATGATAGAAACAATACTGATTCTAATTGCAGCCCTTTAATTTCAGAATGCTTCTAATACATGCTTAGGTAAACATAAACCATCCCAATTAATACAATATCATAGCTATATGCTTTTGAAGGGTTTTGTTCGTTTGTTCTGTGTTTAATTTCAACAGCCATACTTTTGAGGAGATTACAATATCATCAGTGTGGAACATCTCTCATGATGTGTTCTTCTCAATGATACACCTGCTAGTTATTGTATGTTTTAATGTATTGATCATACTTTCCTCTTCACAGTTCTCTTATTATATGCTCTGCAGTTTCATTAATTTTCTAAGTTTCAGTCATCTTACTAGAGCAATTTGCTTATTCCTTTTTGAAACAGGGAAGAAGCACAGTTAAAAAGATGTTTCCTTAAAATCTGGATTGGTTCAGCTTGTAGCAAAACAGCACCACACTAATGGAGTTCACTCTTTTACTTAGCAACAAAGCACTGAGAGGTGTGGTAAAACTAACAACTTTTGTTTCAAAGAGAGACCAAAAGAGCAGAAAAGCACAAAATTGAAAAAATACCTCAAATATTAGAACCCATAACAAATATAAAATATGGAAAAATACTGATGACAGTATAAGAACATACAGCAAGTAGGGAAGTTTCCAAGCGGCTGAATAGCAAATATATGAATAGTTAATACACTGAAATGCAATTCAGTCAAATCTGCTGCAATTCTTTGGCACGGCGAGGACAAAGCTCACTAGATGGCACTGTTACTCGCACAAAGACAGCGTTGGAGAGTATTTCTCACCCAGCACACGCAGTTTAATAGATCGGGGGGGGGGGGGGGGGGTAGAAAAAGTCGCCTTTTTTACAGTTGTCAACATCTGGTTTTCCAGGACATTCTCTGACCTGGAAACATCTGAAGGAGTTTATAGTCCAGGCAGAGATGTTTTCTGGGAACTGACAGTATTGTTTGAAGTACAGTAAGGGAACACAGAAACTACCTGAATATTTCTAAGAACTATGCAGACAGATCAGTTAGTAGAGATGAATAAATAGGATGTACAATATAAAATAGGCACCTAGATTATCACAAAATTGCAAGATAGCTGCTTCTGTACATAGTGTCACTTACCAAAATGTTCACATGCTCTGTGCATCTTAAGTGTATTTAAGATGTATTTAAATGTATTTGTTGTAAACAACAAATTCATCGGCATTAACATCCACAGATGAGCTTTGGGACACTAATTCAGTGATTTGGGTAATTATCAGCAATGCCAAGAAATCAGAAGTACAAGCCAAATAGATATGATAATGAAGTCTCTGGGATAGCCCGAGAGCTTATTTGCCTCTGAGGCTTTCACAGGGCAAAGCTGCGTGGCCTGATGTACGTGCAGCAGAATGACATGTTCCAAGCAGTCACAGACTCCTCCCCCATGAAAGGCCAAAGGGGAAAGAGAATGGAGCACACCATATTTACAGCTCCTTGAGAAGCTGTTTTAGACTGTTAGATTTTCATGGACGAAAGAAGGTTTTAAAGGTGCAGGTCCTAATTAATTTGGGAAAAGACAAAAATAAAACATTCTTGAAAAATACATGGAAGCTGGATAAAACTTCATAAGATTAACTTGTCTACATTAAGGAACACCAAATCAGTGCTTGCAAGGGAGGAGGGGGTTGGAGGGAAGTGTTCTGGCAGCAAGAGCCATTCTAAGAAAAAAGCAATGCAATTTAAAGTCGATCTATTATTTGGTACCAAGTACAGACCATTGCCAAGAATAACAGCTCTAGAAATAATGAAAAAGCTGCTTAAGTTATTTAAATAAGGCTAAATAGCTGGGTAAAAGAAGAACAGGCTTTGATTCAACTCTAAGTGATTGATCTACTGATACCAGTTCTGTTATTGTAAAGAAAGAGCAGTTCAAACAGAGGCTCATTTTTACATGAGACTGTAGACTCCAGGACTGCATTAATCTCTGGAGAACAGATGCATGCTGATTGAGCAGAAGCAGATCTCTCATTTGGGTAAGCCAGGTAAGTATGCACTGCATACTTATGCAGACAGAATTAAGGGGTAAGACAATTAAAAAAAAGTCCTCCAAAAAACAAATGAATGTGACTGTCTGACTTTGTAGATCAGGTTCCATGCAGTAAAAAAAAAAAAAAGACAAAAATTCAATTCAAATTGATGTTTTGACAGAAGTGAACATATGTACCACAAAAATAAAAAAAAAAAAAAAAAGAAGAAGAAGAAAAAGAGAAGTTTCAAGGCATGCATAAGAAGAAAGCAATGGCATTTTGACACTGCAGACTGGAAACTCCTGTTCTAAAGGGCTGTTCCGAAAGTAATAGAAGTTCCTATGTTGGCCCTTACATCAGAGTTGGATGGTGGTGCTACAGCAGTAGAGGTTAAAACTCCTGATTCAATTACATTCACCATCTAATCATCCTCCTCTCAAACTGTTCTCCTAGCTTTCCCTCCATAAAAAGATCCACAGCCTTTGCTTCTTATCCACAAAAGAGGAGGAAAATCTATCCTTATATTGCTTAACTCTGCTGTTCCATCATCACTCTCCATACAGCATACAAGCTGGATCAGATCTTTGCTGAGGGGAAAGAAAAATAATGGCCACGGAGAACAACATAACACAAGTCCTGATGTAAGCCTAACAATAACTCTGCTGTGCAGGTTACACAGTGACAGTTAACAACACAAATATTGCCTCATACATGCTTGTGAGCTTTGACAAGTACATGGAATTGCTATTATGTGACTCCTGAAAGACAAAAATAAGAGCATCTGGGCTCTAAACACAAACACTTGAACGTTTTCTTTTACCCACAGGCCAGGCCAGCAAGTGTTAAGTTTGTTAGAGAACATGAAGTTAAGGAAGCCGGATAAAAGAGTGCAAGAGATCCTTACTGTGTGAGACAGGGATTTAATAGAGATTTGCAAAATGAAAATACATAAACAAAAACAAACACAAATATTGTCTTAGAAGAGGTGCTTGCAAATAGGTTAGTTCCAAAGACAAAATTCAGTAAGTGAGCACCTTGATGCAAAAAATACAGGAAGTTCAGCTGGGTAGAACATTTGGCAAACTTTTTTTTTTTTTATATTCACTCAATTTGTCTCTTTATTGGGGGTGGGGGAAAGAAAAAGGACATAGGTAAGGAAACAAATCCAAAAGAAGAGCTGCTAAATCTTGAGTTTTATCTATTTACTTATTTTTAAGAATAGCATGATAGTAAGTAGTCTATTTCACAGACTGAAAGTAATGCTATGCATAATAGAGAAATGCTTTGTTGTGTTTTTAACATTCCTTTAAAACCATAGTAATTTGCTAGTGCAGATGGTGGTTTTGATCAGTTAGAATACAGCACATTGGTTCAAATATCTCAGCAGCAATTTTTTTCTGTGATGTGTTTGTCAAATGAGGAGACAATATTACAACACGTGTGCATGTGTGAAAGGAAACCTTCCTCTCTAACTTTGTTAACCTGAGCAACTTCATTTCTCTCAGTACAGTTCTTTTAAACTTCTGCCAGAATAAGAGAGGAAAATGGGACAAGCAGGCATACTTTCTCTAAAATTGACAGAAGTGAGATACAATTGAGGCCTATTGCCTTTAGCTGGGCACAGTGATTTAAGCTACTGTCAGATCAGAACCACATTTACTGGATTTGTACTGTTTAAAAAAATGCTCAAAATGCATAGATCTAACTAGGTGCAAGTGAAGGAAGTTCGTACCTCCACAAGAGGTCTTGTGCTGACTATGGGAGGAATCTGGAACAGCTCTGCTGCAGATGCCACGATAATTCAGCGAGTCAATGAGTGTTAGAACCTTTCTTTGTTTTGCATATGCAAATTTCCTGTGGCCGATTCTTGAGATAGAAACAGCGTAGTATGGTACAAAGCCAAGAGAACTGAAAGCACAACCTGGTTTATGTGCTGATCAACTATTCACATATAACAATATGGGATGTAAGGCCATTGAAGTCCACGTGTCCCACATGTCATCGGTAAAAGGACTGCATTAACTTTTTACACAAACAGCTGTTTTTATCTTTCCTCCCTTTGACCTGTTTTACAAGACAAAAATACTAATAATAATCATAGAACCACAGAATAATCAAGATTGGAAAAGACCACCAAGATCACCTAGTTCAACTGTTCACAGTACTGCCGCACAGGACTAAACCCCCCCATCTAAGCATTCTAACTAGGTACAAGTGAAGAAAGTTAATACCTCAGCAAGAGGTTGTGCGCTGACCATAGGAGGAATCTGAAACAGCCGTGCTGGAAGACACTACAAGTGCATGAATAATATTCAGCAAGACAACGAGCGTTAGAACCTTTCTAAGATTATGTATATTTCCTGTGGCTGATTCGAGATTAACTTCTCTAAAAACTGCATGGTATGGTACAAAGCCAGTAGAAACAGAAGCTTCACTACTCTGAGATGTGTACAAGAACAAGAATTTACGATGCTTTCATGAGTATCTTATTCTGAACTAGATGAAAGACAATGAGTATGAACCTGAGAACGTTTGCTACGTCTAAGCCAGCTTAAAGAGGCTAAAAATATTTGTGTCATTTGCAGTCAAACCTTGTATGACAATTTCTGCACTAATTTGCTACACTAAAGACCTACTGGCTGTAAATAACTTTCTACTACACTTAAAACAGGAAAATACTACTTATGAAAGTATGTTCCATAACTTTTTTACCATTCCAGTGTCCAAGATCTCAGATAGTATTATTTGACTTAGGAAATCAGTAGAGATCACAACTACTGACACCTGCCAACATTCAGCCATTTATCATTTTTACTGAAGACATTCAAGCTGACAAGAGGGAGTTTATAATATATTGCATCCGAATCAAATTTACACTAGTTTGTACACAACCATCTTAACATCACCCTATGATGCTGAGGGTTCTGCATTTAAAGAGCATGGGGGAGCAGGGAGGTTAGGACATGGCGTGTCTCTCTATGTTAGGGAGTGCTTTCATGTCACTGAGATTGTGACTGGGGATGACAACGTTGAATCCCTATGAGTAAAGATCAGAGGAAGGGCTGACAAGGCAGACATCCTGGTGGGTGTCTGTTATAGACCACCAAACCAGGATGAAGAGACAGATGAGGTATTCTATAAGCAGCTGGCGGGAGCTGCACGGTCGTCAGCCCTTGTTCTCATGGGTGACTTTAACTTCCCCGACATATGCTGGGAATACAGCACAGCACAGAAGCAGTCTAGGAGATTTCTGGAACACACAGAGGACAACTTCCTGATGCAGCTGGTGAGAGAGCCCACGAGAGGAGCAGCCCCGCTCGACCTGCTGTTTGCAAACAGGGAAGGTCTGGTGGGATATGTGGAGGTTGGAGGCTGTCTTGGTCAGAGTGACCATGAAATGGTAGAGTTCTTGGTGGAGCCTGGAGGGGGAATAGCAAAACTGCTACCTTAGACTTCTCGAGGGCAGACTTCAAATTGTTCAAAAGGTTAGTAGGGGGAGTCCCGTGGCAATCAGTCTTAGCGACTAAAAGGGTACAAAATAGCTGGTTGATCTTCAAGAAGGAAGTCTTAAGGGCACAGGAGCAGGCAGTCCCTCTGAGCCGCAAAATGAGCCGGCGGGGAAGAAGACCGGCGTGGATGAATAGGGAGCTATTCTTGAGGCTCCGGGAGAAAAGGAGAATCTACCACCTGTGAATGGAGGGATGGGCAACCCAGAATGAATACAAAGAAGTTGTTAAGATGTGTAGAGGGAAAATCAGAAAGGCAAAAGCCCAGCTTGAATTTAACCTGGCCGCTGGAGTTAAAAGGAGCAAGAAGCTCTTTTATAAATACATCAACAGTAAGAGGACAAAGGAGAATCTCCACTCTTTACTGGATGAGGCTGGGAATGTGACTGCTGAGGATAAGGAAAAGGCGGAGGTTCTGAATGCCTTCTTTACGTCTGTCTTCAACAGTCAGACCAATTATCCTCAGGGTACCCCGCACTCTGACCTGGTAATCCTGGCTGGGGAACAGACTGAACCCCCTGTGATCCTGGAGGAAACGGTCAGAGACCTACTACTCTAGCTGGACTGCCACAAGTCTATGGGTCCGGACGAGATTCACCCGAGAGTGCTGAGGGAGCTGGCGGAGGTGATAGCTGAGCCTCTTTCCATCATCTATCAGCGCTCCTTGTTGACTGGTAAGATCCCGGAAGACTGGAGGCTTGCCAGTGTGACTCCCATTTACAAGAAAGGTTGTAAGGAGGATCCGGGGAACTACAGGCCTGTTAGCCTGACCTCGGTACTGGGGAAGGTTATGGAGCAGACTGTCTTGAGGGAGATCACAGGGCATGGGCGGGATGACCGGGGGATCAGGCCTAGCCAACATGGGTTCATGAAGGGCAGGTCCTGCTTGACCAACCTGATCTCCTTCTACGATCCAGTGACCCGTCTGGTGGATAAGGGAAAGGCTGTTGATGTGGTCTACCTAGACTTCAGCAAAGCCTTTGATACCGTTTCCCACAAGATTCTCCTGTGGAAACTGGCAGACTGTGGCTTGAACGAGTACGCTCTTGGTTGGGTAAGGAGCTGGCTGGAGGGCTGGGCTCAGAGAGTGGTGGTGAATGGTGTTAAATCCAGCTGGTCACGAGTGGTGTCCCCCAGGGGTCGGTGCTGGGGCCTGTCCTCCTCAGTATCTTTATTGATGACCTGTATGAGGGCATTGAGTGCACCCTCAGTAAGTTTGCAGATGACACCAAATTGGCCGGGAGTGTGGATCTGCCTGGGGGTAGCGAGGCCCTACAGAGGGACCTGGACAGGCTGGAGAGCTGGGCTGAAGCCAATGGGATGAGGTTTAACAAGGCCAAATGCCATGTCCTGCACTTTGGCTACAACAACCCCAGGCAACATTACAGGCTTGGGGCGGAGTGGCTGGAGGATTGTATTGAGGAAACACACCTGGGGGTGTTGATTGATGCTCGGCTCAACATGAGCCGACAGTGTGCCCAGGTGGCCAAGAAGGCCAACGGCATCCTGGCTTTCATCAGGAATGGTGTTGCCAGCAGGAGCAGAGAGGTGATTGTCCCCCTGTACTCAGCACTGGTGAGGCCGCACCTCAAGTACTGTCTCCAGTTTTGGGCCCCTCACTGCAAGAAAGACATTGAGGCCATGGAATGTGTTCAAAGAAGGGCGACAAAGCTGGTGAGGGGTCTGGAACACAGGCCATATGAGGAGAGGCTGAAGGAGCTGGGAATGTTCAGCCTGGAGAAGAGGAGGCTCGGGGAGACCTTATTGCCCTCTATAACTTCCTGGCTCAGAGGAGACCTCATCGCACTCTACCACTTCCTGAAGGGAGGTTGTAGTGAGCTGGGGGCTGCCCTCTTCTCTCGTGTAATTACTGAGAGGACTAGAGGGAATGGTTTCAAGCTGTGCCAGGGGAGATTCAGGTTAGACATTAAGAAATATTACTTCTCAGAAAGGGTGGTCAGGCACTGGAATGAACTGCCCAGGGAGGTGTTGGAGTTGCCGACCCTGGGGGTGTTCAAGGAACGACTGGATGTTGTGTTGAGGGACATGGTTTAGTGGGAGCTATGGGTGGTAGGTGAATGGTTGGACTGGTTGATCTTGTAGGTCTTTTCCAACTTTGGTAATTCTATGATTCTATTCTATGATTCTATGACATGGGCTGCAGTATCAATAAAATATTCAAAATAATAACATGAAATTGAATTACTTGCATATCCAGATGGTAAATACACAGCAGAATTTCTTATTTTCATGCGTTTACAGAATTCATAAACCCTGGTTTCCTAGTAATCTGTTGGTGGAAAACATGACTTGCATAATCTTTCATTAGATACACACTATATCATTACCCAGTTAATAAATATTGGGACTAGGAACATTACCACATGTGGATTTATAAGGAATATTTATGGAACGCTAAAAGAAAATAAAATATATGAATAAAAACTGTCACTGATCTACTTGTAGCTACGCTTTCCTGTGAATAATTGAAGTCCTATTACTACTGCACTCAAAAATATCATTATGAGGGAAAATCCTCCCCAACTTCAAATAACTAGGAGAAAAAAAAAAAACAACAAAAAAAAAAGGAGGGAGTTCTTTAGACCTAGAACATAAGAAGGATTGTATGATACAATATATGAAAATATAAAACCAACATCTGAGAAGCGTGTATCCTTTAATAGATAAGAAAAACTGAAAGTAAGGGCAAACGAGTGGGTAGATACAGACCCAGGCAAAGAGAGGCAAGTTGATTTCAAAGAGGATTTGATTTTAGAGTTAGTAAGGGAATGATTCCCCATGAACAAAACTAGAAAATGTCACTATAGAGCTCTACCACAACTTTAGTCAAAACAAATCTTGACTGAACTTGTAATTTATACACATTTGAAGGCATCAGGTGAAGCTATTTGAACTTAAAGAAGGTGGGAAGCCTCCATAGTACTTTATAAATAAAAGGTCTGGAATTTCTAAATTGGACTTCCCAAATTGAAAAGATGGAACCTAGTAATATTATTTAAATATTTAGAGATGCTGCCATCAGTGAATCTTTTGGAAGACACATGGAGATGTAGAACACTACTGAGTTTTAAGAGAGGAAAAAACTGCAACATTATGGAGGAAGCCTCATAAAGGAATGAAAACAGAATTAAACTTGCTTTCTACAATCTCGTTTTAATGAGCTTGCATTTGTAATTTAGCTACTGTAGCAAAGCGATCTGTTTCACTTCAACATACCTACACTGGGATAAACAATCAGGAATCTCATGAAGGTTATTAATCTCTGATTTTTAGCATCAAAGACTTTCTCACAACATTAGCAGAAAAACTTAAAAAAAAAACCCATGCCTTTCATCCCAGAAGTATTTGCTGCCCCAGAGTGCTTTAGCCCACTATATTGATATTAATTTTCATTGCCACAACTTGGAGCGTCAGTGTATGTTAACCCCTGATCTATAAAGGGAATGCTGAGATCTCCCTGGAAGTATTAGTCACTGCACCCTGGGAATGCAGGGTGTTTGTGTTCTTGGCTCAAATATCCCAACCACACATGCTTCAATTCTTAATGAAATAGACACACCATCAAATTCATTATATAGAAACACTTTAGAAGTGGAAACTTCCTCCAATTTATTTAGCAATTACTAATCTCCATGATACCTGACTTCCTGAGGAGCAAGAGCTTTGGCAAATATATGATTCCTTGGAATATGTATTTTTGTCCTACAGGTGAGTAGTTGGTTCCTCCCTTTTCCTATTCCTTTTTCTTCGCTTTTTCTTCAGTTACTACTAAGATATTTTTTGCTGATTATGCATTTTATCCCAAGTTTCATACAGCCACTGTGCTGACAGCTAACCTAAGATGTCATTCAGAATTCAGTCCTGTCTAGGATAACTTCATTTTAAAGTTCACAACTACAAGATAAGAAAACAAAGTGATTTTTGAGACTTATCCACAGTTCCCTGGCTACTCCAGAATGCACGTCTATCAGTTCTACTTCCAGATACACCCCTAGGAATCCCTTCATTACCTGAACTGCTCTCTTGTATCATCTCAGAAGCCAGCTACTTAGAGCTCTCCATTACGATATCATCATCTGATCCACTTTCTATCCCATATTGCTCTTTCACAGCTTTACAGTCCAACCAATACATTGCTTTTTGAATTTTTTACAGTGAAAGCTTTCACTTTTCTCAGGGATTCTCTCCCCAGAGCACATTTTCTCATAGACTGTTTAGGTCTAGGTGTAATGGTGTCCCTTATCACGCTCCACACAGCAATCCTTTCTGGGGCAGTTTCTTTGGCCAAGCAATGAAGCACTTGCCAAGGGCATTTGGAGATGAGAATTAAAGAAAACATATATGAAGCTGTCGTGTTCTGTTACTCACCAGTAACCTTTTAAGCAAAAAGAGCATTTGCACTTGTTTGCAGACGTTGATTACATACTCTTAATTGCATAAGAATTTGCCACAGAATTTCACAGGATCACAATGAAAATCAGGCAGAAAGGGGAGAGAAGCAGTGTAATTAAAGGCAACAGAAAGATACAACATCTGATTCAGTTTCCATGGAAATAAAAAGCTATGAAAACCTTTTCTTGAGTGTTTTCAAACAATTCTCTCTATTTAGACACCTGAAACGAGACCACAGATACTACACAATTTAAACAACTATATAAATTTATACCTTCTCAAAATACATTTCATTATTTAAATCAGGTTTTATCACCCTGGAGTTCAAGCAAGCTCCTCAAATGAAAAGTAAGCACACATTCTACAAATGCTTTAATTGGGGGATTTTTGAAATGTTGGGGAAGGGGTAAGGGAGTGCATTTTCAGGAAAAAAAAATAAAGTTGCCTTAAACGTCGTTGCAATACCACATTGAAAAGGCAGAAAACTCCAGTTATCCACTATCATAAAAAAAAATAAAGGTACATAAGAGACCAGGAAAATGCCCCTGAAAGAATACACTTTTACACAAACATTCAGTCTAAATCAGCATCCTGTTTGATGATATAATCTACATCTGTTGCTCATTGAATGTACAGTTCGGTGGAATGTAAAAGAGCCCCAGGTACTGCTGGATGAGGCCTGGTGTTTCATTACCTGATGTGATATGTTGGAGGCTTTATCCATCCCCATTTTCCCCAAGTGCTAGGAAAAAGCTACATAACAGTCCTAGGAAGCCACAAACACACGCCCTAACTAATTAAATCTCCCTTTAAGCACGCAAAGTCCACATACATAGAAAAACACTTTCATTTAGATAGCATAAAGCACATTACTTATCATTCCTAGAAATTAGTTCTGGAGTTCATGTTTGGATTTATGATAGTTGCAAATTTAACTAAGCAATTCCCTAAGCACAACAGCACTTGCCTTGTTCGAGTAACAAGGCAGTTTCATATACATATACATGCACCACATTTTAATTTTTTTAAACTCGGATGCAGACACGCAATTCATTATCATATTTAGGCATTCTTGAAAGCATTAAAGTCTTGTCCTTTTGCAGCTACATTAGTATTTCATGTAAAAAGATGGAATAGCACATTCTCACTCTTGAGCCAGATGCTCCAATTGGAGATTAAGCTCTAGTAAGCGAGAGAAGCAAAATAAGAAAAACATTCCTCATTTACCTTGCAGCAAGTGTAAGATGTCTTGGGTTTTATTTATGTTTTTTAGCATATGTTGCTCTTCCCCTTATCCAAATTTCACAGAAGATTTTAATGTAAACAGCACTCAGGAAAAAAAATAAAAAAATACAAGTACTTAACAGTCATTAATATCTGTAGACCTCTAAATTTACTATGCCTTGATAGCATATTTATTCTTGTAAGCATATTTCTTTTAAGCTCCAGCATCAAACTTTTGAGAGAGCAGTGAAAAAAAAAAGGTCCTTCATCCATTAATTTGGACACAAACCTGCCACATGGGATCATTCATGACGATAAGATGTGAGGCACTGGGCATTTTCCTTACTGACAGACAGCTTCAGTGGATTTCAGCCTGCATTTCAAGTTTCTGAGACCCTGCTTTGCAGTCACCGTTAATGGCTTGTAAAGCAATAACCAGAAGTTTTACTTGCCTGCTAGAATTTCTCCTGAGCGTATGTCAGTAACCAGAGCAGTGTCCAGACTTTCATAGGATGGCTTAGGTTGGAGAGGATCTTAAGGATCATCTAGTTCCAACCCCCTGCCAGAAGCAATGTTTATTCCTGTAAGTTCAGAGATATTTTCCTCAACTATAAATGAAAAACTTAATTTTTGCCCTTAGTGAGGGGAGAAATAGAAGAAGAATAAAGGATGTGGACAAACAGTCCCTCACGGCTGAAAAATCTTTTCAGAGTAATGCAGTCCCTACATTTCTCTAACAGCACACAGTCACCAACTGATTCTGCTGTAGTAGACACTGAGGCAAATCTTCTGTGAAAATATTGTAATTGTCAGCATCATTACACTGGAACTGGTTGCCAAGGGAGGCTGTAGATGCCCCCTCCCTGCAATCACTAAAGGCCGGGCTGGATGGGGATCTGAGCAAACTTGCGCAGAAGGAGGCATCCCTATCCATAGCAGGGGATTGGAACTAAATGATCTTACAGGTCCCTTCCAACCCAAACCATTCCATCATTCTAGATAACGTTGCAAACGAATTCATGCACTTAACTGAAACTAAAGTTTCCATATTTAAAAAACACTAATACAGAAAGGAAAACAACTATGCTGAAAGCTCGGGAGTACTTAAGCTGTTTCAGAAGTTTTAGAATGTTACTACAATTGCATCAAGTGTTAAAAACACTTTAACTGATTTAGATTACTCTTTTCTTTACTGTACGGATTATCTATTAAAAAATGTTACCTTAAGCATATAGGTCTTGCTAAATGGGATAACAAAGAGTAAGGAAAATTATAAGTAGGGTATGGATAACCCAGAATTGCTAAAAAACTATGTCCATTAGTCATGTGTCATGTTAGCATGACACCAATCATGGACAAAAAAGAACAATTAAACTGAAGAGTACTACAACTCTTTCCTTCTAGTAAGAGTTTATAGAAACCGCTTTGACTAATGTGTGCTAGGTCTTGTCCACCAATAACGTCATTACTATCTATTACTATTATAATAGCAATCTCTTTCAAAAGGCATCAATAACTGTAATGCAGAACTAGACAAATCTTAAACTGACATTGATTTAAATAAGTACAGACTTCAGGGTGCTTGCTTGGCATCTTCAAAAGAAAAGAAAAATAATTCTTGTCTCCTAAACCAAAACAGTTGAAATATATGCCCATCTCAAAATCACTTATTCACAGCCTCATTTATCTTACTAAGATCATGGATCTCCTGTGATACGAGAAACTCTCACAAAGGCAGGATTTGCTAAACAGAATGCATCTCCCTCATCCAGACTATTTCCTCATACAACACAAGAACAGCCTTCTACTTGTACCACAAATAGCATAATTCAAAACAGAGGTTCACTTTCTGCCTACAAATAAGTTGCTCAGGAGTGAATAACTGTTTATATTGCCTTCCAAAGAAGTATTATGAGTATTGATAAGATACTGTATATTAAGTATTATTAAGTATTATGCCTATTTCACAAATGGTCTGTACAGCCCATTCTCTATTTAATAAAACTAAGAGCTGAAGTAATCACAGTAGGCAAATAATAATTTAAAACAAAACAAAACCAGCTATCTTCAGAATAGTCAATGCCATTCTAGATAGAGACCACAACAAAGGCCTATCCTTGGGCCAGGCTGCACTGAAAATGGAGTTTTGAATACCCTGAAGTATTCAAATAACAGTGAACAAATCAGATCACAACAAACCGAAGCACTCCTGTACTATTTCTCAAAATAGGGAAGAAAATATTTATGAGCACGCGCTATTTTACAGATGTGTATGCAAACACCACAGAAAGACTACAAGAAAACTTGAGAAATAAAGTAAGAAACCCTCACTGAGGTCACGCTGAACAACCCGGGGTGTGAATTTGCCTGATAGTACACAAAGAGAATTTTAGATGAAGCACCACATACTGTCTGCTGCAGAGACAGATGCTGTTTCCTGCTCCTTCATTAAAATTTGCCAGACAACTAGTGTTTTCAACACCAAGGGAAGCTAAATAATGGTAACGTTTTAAATGCAGACAAGTCAAGAGAGTATTTAAGATTCATGTTAGCATATGAGAGATTGGCAAGAGGGGAATCACTGTGTAATTTTAATTCTTACATTAATCAGTTGTTGCCATATCACAATGTTATCGTATAAAGCAGTT
This sequence comes from Oreortyx pictus, assembly GCA_036925125.1. Taxonomy (NCBI): domain Eukaryota; kingdom Metazoa; phylum Chordata; class Aves; order Galliformes; family Odontophoridae; genus Oreortyx; species Oreortyx pictus. Next base: position 4,581,734 of record JAUPFR010000006.1, on the reverse strand, counting down.
GATCCGAAAATTCAAAGCAGCAGTTGTTCTGTACTCAGAACAATATGTAAGCACGCAGTTTAACGGTGTGTACAAATCTCTTTTGTGTCAACAGAAAGCTAAGCATGTGCCTAAGTGTTCCCCTAAATTACTAAGGGTAATGTTTTATTTGAATAGCCTACTCCTTTTTAAGAGTCAGAAGGGAAAAATACTACCGAGACAGTCAAGAACGATGCAAAGAATCCAACAGAAACAAGCACGTTCTAAGTGCAGCCCTGTAAGTGGGCTAATGTGGACCTCGGACGTAAAACCTAGGAAACATCCAGTAGGAGTGGGGAAATGATTTAATGGCAACATCTGGCATTAACAACACTTTTACTGATTCATTTCTCCATGATTCAGAAGGGATTCTGACAAACTGGTAAGGGTTCAGAAGGAAGTTACAAAAATAACCCGAAGTCTAGAAAACATCCACCGTATAAACTGTTAAATCAATTAATTCCACAGCCAAAAAGGTAATGGGATGATTATCTTATTACATAAAAGGATGTATACAAAGATTTGGTAGCACTACAGTTTTGTTCTGCTCCCAAACTCCTTTGCTTGAATAAAATACATGAAGTCCATCGTAATTAGATTCAAAACAAGCTGCAAAGTTTTAAACAGCAAGCCAACTAACCACAACAATTCAGACATTTCCTCTAATTGAAACTTCTAATACCAATGCTACGAAAAATGGATATTAAACAAAAGCTAAAGATTTCACAATGCTTCTCTGGGCTAAAGCTGACATGACAAAATATACAACAGTGAGTCTGAAACTACAAGCAACTGAAGAGAAAAGATGCAAGTTCCCTAGTTCGAAGAAATGCAATTCTGAGTGAACATTGCGTAAGACCTGAGTTGTAGACACAGAAAATCTTCAAACATAGTGACATGCACTTGCTACCTGTTACTTTTCCCCTTAAATGCATCTATATACTACTTCACATCTACAAGCACACCTTAATTTGTTTAAATCAGGTATGCCTCATGAACTTTTAAGCTAAGATCCTTTCAATCCCATATCTACCATTCTCCTTCAGCAAGCTTAAAATCAGCCTGCACGATTTATGTAAAATGAATCTACTGCTAAGAAGGAGAAATAAAAGTATAAACCATCCCTCTGGATTTGAAGAAAAGTTGCAACTGTGTATGTCTTGCATGGTGTTACAAATAATCTCTTAAAATACCTCTATCGCAGTCCTATTAGCCTTAATATGTCTGTGGCGGGCATGCCTCTGCTGCCACAGCTTCATCCTAATACATTTATGTGTCATATGCAATGCACTTTGAAAATAAAGGTGCAACCAGTCAAAATATTTACATACTTCCTCATGAAGTATTTCTTGCAAAGGCTTAACAGGCATAAGAAAGCTATGATGACTACATTTACTCATCATAAGAAGAGAACTTGAAGAATTTCCTGGCATGCAGGAATAAAGCCACTAAGCAATGCATCAACTTCTGCTAGCCCTTCTTAGGCTTTTCTGTCAGACCCTCAGAAAGGACAGTCAGCTGCCAATAGCCTTTTTCACGGTATCCAACAGTTATAACATAACTCAAAGAAGCACACATTCCCGAAGGCTCAACAAGTTTGAGGTGTATTTCTCTTGTTGCTGTCACTGTTTGATTTTGTTTTTTTAATGGATGATGCTAGTTTGCATGGATTATTTCTTCTTCCTGCTTGCTAGACCGTGATCAGAATCAAATCTAACACATGCGTTAAGTATTTAAGATTAGATTTACTGCAGAAAATTAACAGTAGAGAAGGGACTGGGATCATCATAATCTTAAGTGTCTTGATCTTTCAGCCTTGTAAGAATGGGTATGTCTCTTACAAAATGAAAAAGCATTCATATGGTAACATACACTAGTAAATTAAGTTCTGCTCCAAGTAATAGCTAGAATATGTAGGCTTTTGGTTTTTTTTTGGTTTTTTTTTAAAGCCCTTATTTAATGACATTTAATCTTAGTGGAACAGTTCAAAAACGAACATCTATTTCCTAATTGCCTTGTTCTGCTATAATGCTGAGCATGTATAAAATAGCAAAAATTAGGAGCAATCAGGCACCTTTTAGGACCAAGTTCCACCAAGTAATATAAAAATCAGGTAGCATTACAAATGAAGGGCAGAGAACAAAAACGAATTCACACACTGTAAGAACTGGTACACAAAGGTTAAAGAGAATTGATTACTAACAACTGATACACATGACAATAGCAGAAGAAGACAACCAGCCCTGAAAATTAATCAGCGTATAAATTAAACTTGATGCCTAAGAAGAAATTGGACATGGAAGATAATAATACTAAAACTTTCTGCTGGAAGAATACTAACATAGTATAGAAGAATTGCTCAATTCCTGAGGTAAATAAAAGATGAAAACTAGAAGAAGCAAGAAAAGTGTTTCTAATTTTCTCCCACTGCATTTACTTAGTTCTACAGGTCTTACTGTCTCATCAGAGATGCTAACATCACATCGACCCATTTGCCAGTTATTTAAACAGGAGCTCACAGTTAAGATGGAAGTGAAATAGCTGTAAACTGTACAACCATTTATGCATTAAAGAAGAGGTTTCCACAATGCCATAAAAAGAGTTTCAAAAGGAAAAGAGAAATGAATACAAAAAGAGTGGATGATATTTCTTAAGGTCACTGAAACCATATATTTCCTTTCCACCTGCCTGAAAAGTTCTAATGTTAGATATTTACTTATATGTATTAAAATACTTCCATAACTCATTCTGCATTCTGTCAGCTTACTAGTCACCCATTTTGACACTCCTCTGGATGAGCACAAGTCAGACATTTGCCCGGCCAAACAGGTGAAGAATGCAACGTATTCATTTCTCTCATTGTCTAAAGGTTAACCTACGGTAAAACTAAGTGTTGGTTGTTGTTTTTTTTGCCATGTCATTTAATCTAGCAGTTTGAGTATAGAGGAACAGTTCAGTTTGCAGCCTGACCACACTGACTGTTTTGAAAGCAGGTCATTTCTGCACAGCGAACTAGAGATCAGTTCCAGCAGTGCAGCACAGCACCAGTCCAACTGCAGAAGGTGTGCTGCCACATGATGCACATAATGGCAAAACTTAGCGAAGCCTTTCAAACAGAGCAAGCACGTATATAACTCTGCAGCATTAAGACCAAAGCTGTTCATCTTCCAGCTTAATTCACAACTGTATCGTGCTAGTTTTACCTACAGTTTTTCCCCCCATTTACATCTATCTGGGAGAATACGTCATTGCTATTTGTTCATTTTCATCAGTAAAACAAGGATAAATATTTGCCTACCTCATGGGTGGAAATGAGGTAATTAACTTGTTTCAGTCCACCCTTTAGCACCCACTGCAAGGAGAGGCTCATCTCTACATGAACCCACGCATATCCTTCTCTCTAGATACTTCAACTTCCTACTTACACTGGAAACATATCTTCATAGAACAATTTTAAACTACGTTCTTAAATCCCTAGTCAAGTTTATTTCATAAAACGATTTTTTTTAAGAATTTTACAGCGATGTACTTTTATTTGAATTGTTGTTGGAGTTTTTCAAATTGGAGTTTGAATTTTCATAGATGGAAAAGTAAAGCAAAACATATTCTCGAGAACTACATATTTAAACGCCTATAAATTTGATTTACAATCATGTGCTGACAACGTTAAAAAAAACCATATCTTTTAAATGAATACATAGTAAACGTGCTGAGATAATTCATGATTACTTTAAATAAAGTTAAGACACATTGAATGCTAAAAGTTTTAAACAAAGTAAGTAAGCTAAAGCATGATATAAAGACATTTGGTTTTGCAGTTTCCTCCTTACACTTTTCTTGCTAACAATGGTTTCTTGAGAAGCTTCCAAAAAGAAGCTTACGTACAGTACAAAGGGCTGGGAGATGAAAAGTGGGAGAAAATGTCTTCACTGCACCCTCCTAGATGAACCCACACACTGCAACATCCCACATCTAAGAGTTTGTAGTAAACACTACTGGAATTTATTGCATGATCCAAATAACATATAAACTATGGGATAGGCAGCTCTCTGGGCTGCCATTGAAAACTATGAAAATGCTGTATCCTTAGAGATTTCCTTGAATGGCTTAACTTCAGAAGCATCAGAGAGTTCCAAAAGTCTATTAAGATTTACTAAGATATTTACTCTTTACCTATTAAAAGGAAAAATCTCCCTTTGATCTTTCCTTCTATTTACCTGACATTCTCTTAAAATTATACACTCTAGTGCCAGTCAAAAATAAATGTCAATTTAACATTTTCTGCTGCAAGCCTTTATAATCTACTATAGAAACTTGAAAGAATGTTACCTAAAAATTTCAGCCTTCAAAAGTACTAGCTTGTAATCTTAGAAAAATAAAGAAAAACCTTGACTGGTTCATAGCTACCCCACAGCCATTAAAAAGATTTCATAAAATGAAATAACTACACTGGTGAAAATACATAGTGTTATACATCTGCTATATATCTGTTTTCAGATCAACAGATGAGTACTTCAAAGCCCTTGGCTTATTCCAAGGTAATGACATGATTGTGTTAGGTCCTTCTTCCTCAGCTATGTATTTCATCCCTATGTCACCTCAAGGAGACTGGAGGAGAATATAAAAGACGAAAGTACTGAGCAGAACCAAAATTTGTGTAGTCACTGTGGCCTGAGTGGTTCCTAATGAAACACATAAATATGCAAGGAAAGCAACACTGGTACACTAATAACCTCCCAGCCACTCATCACTTCCGTGGGACTTCAAAGATTACATGTGATTTCTGTGAGAGAGGAAGAAATGAGTTCTCAAGAAAAAAAGTAACTGTTTTAAATTAAGGAACATGGACACTATCTATATTTCTTGTGCAGATAAACTAGATTTTATGAGAACATCAGTCATAACAGTTAAGATTTCTTACAGCATCGTGGAACTCTACAAAGCTCAGATTTTCAAAAATCATGCATCTTGAATACATCTACTTTGGGTTTAGAAAAAAAAAATCGCCAAAGATTTGCAATACTGTCATTTATTTCATCTGATTTGTTTTACTAGATTGAGTTAAAAATGTGATTCTCCAAGTAACGCTTTTAGCAGGTCCTGGCTTGGGCTGCTGTTGGTTTGGACAGTACAAGTCATCATTTTGTACTTTAGCGTAACTCATGGACCAACTGACATAGTTCAGAGATTTCTGGAAAGAATTTAATCGTGTTCATAGCCATCTGGAAGAACTAGAGGATGCTCACTTCAGATTTTCACATTAGTCATGATTCTTATATTTGGCTATTACCACCATTTGTCTGAGTGTAATGACTAAAACTGCCACAAATAGGTAGCTTCACACATGGCATGAGATGTCTTGCTAGGACATATGCATTCTTCTGAGTCGACAGTTACTATTTGTAGAGCTCTACATCTTGCTTTTAACATTCAACACAAATGTTTTAAAATATGCTTGTAGGAGTCCTTTATGTCATAGTCCCTGTGTCACAGAAATTAGCAGAAAAACTTCTACTGATTTCAGCCCTGTTACCAGAAGAAACACACCAAAATACCTCCCTAGTAGTACCCCTTTTTGGCATTTGGGACATTTTTACATCTGTGTGTTTCACCATAACCACCCCTTTTTCTCTTGGGTGTAGGTTAGAGCCAAAAAATCTATCAAAAAGCTTTCCAAATCAGCATTCTAAGCTCATTCTCTATATCATTTTTACCCTCTCCCCTTCCATCAGTACATTAGAGAACCCCTTTCATACCATGAAAGATTTTCAAATATTGAGTTTGATCACAATTTCCTTTTTGATGTTGAAATTTCACGTCTTCTTCAGGTTTTCCTTCAGGATCGCCTTAGGAGGGTTGCTCTGAAAGTACTATCTCCTATTTATTTTCATGGAAACTACAACAGACATGAAGAGGACAATAACACTGTTTGATAAAGCAAATTCTCAGTTACAAATAATATTTTTCAAAATAACCACCACCATTAGCTGTGCATTTTTGCCAGTGATGAACAACAGCCAGCATGGTGTGCTCATAAAAATCTGCATGGCTATCTTAAACATAGCTTGTCTTTCAGATCACTGTCACCACTCACTGCTTCACTGTGCTCATATCCACTGCTTGGTGTTCCTAAATATTCAGCAAGTGTCGATGAACGTCAGTGGGTGCCATTTTTCCCAAGTGGAAAAATCCAGTTACACACCATTGCTTTATAAACACTTCCATGCCAGACTGTCCATCTGCTGCCATCGGTCACATGGCAGCAAAATGTAATGGAACATTGGTGGGAAGGTTCAACCTGTACTGCCACACCACCAATGTCCACCTCTGACACTATGGGCCAACAGAATGAAACAGGTCAAATTACTTTCAGAGCAACCACTGTACTTTTACCAAGCCTCCTCTAGATGGAAACTAGACTTTCTTTCTCCAAGCACATCAGAAGTACACCATTATGCATCTATCAATACCAGCAATAAGTTATGAAACAAGCAGGATAAGTTGATCCTTGCTCTAGGAATCTTAGCGTTCAAGGCATAATTCATGGTAAGCATGGGCATCAGCTAAACACTCCAGAATATACGAAGAAACACAAAGCATTTTCAATCATCAGTTCGGATAACTTGGTGAGCTCTTAAAGAGAGCACTGGAGGAGTTTGAAGGCTAGCAGCTTCCAAAGGGCCAAGCATTTGTCTAGGCAGTTAGAGAAAGTGGTGGTGAAAGTCACAGACACATTCAGGCATCTCAGGTCACCTGGTCCAAAGCCCTGCTCAATTCATATCTGGCTTTTTGTACACTCATTTCTTTCGCTGCACAATGAACTGTATTATGAATACCCAGTTGAAGTTTAAACCATCAGATTTTATTCTACGGCCGAAAAATAAGAACGGTCTCCTCAGGATAAAACAAGCTAAAGAAGTAGGGAACACTATAGTTTGGGATAGGGACCTCTCCTGTCAAGAAGCTGAATTATTCTTATAGCCAAAAGAACAAAATATTTTCGACTCTTTTGTACGTGGGAGAATAGTGACCTTATTATAGCACTGGAATTGAACCAGTTTTTCAGTCTTCCAGGCTACCCTTCTCTATCGTCCTTATTCCTCAAATTCTTTACTTCATTTCTTTCTTCCAAACCACCTTTCAGATAAGGACTGAAAATGTTTTATGATTTGTTACCATGGATCTTCTGCTATTCCTAAGCTCATCTGACATAACATTAATTCTCAAAATACAAGAAGATTTTTTGAATGGCTGATTAAGCTGCAAAGTTCACCTTAAGGAAAACTCGTCCTTTTCATGGTTTTTTTCCACGGAAAATTCTCATATGTCTATAGTTGGATGAAGGCTGGATGTGTTTGGAATAAGGGAGGAATCTCTATATGGAGGAAAAAGGACAAGGAGGCAATATTTCTCTAAATCTACAATCTAAATTAACTTGACGGTTTTGAGCTAGACTGCATGCTCCTGGGCAGTATCAAGCACTTAACGCAGACTGCAGGGTAATTTACAGCTACGGCTCTTCCATACTCATGCAGTTAGTTCCAGCCACTTTGCTTCTACCAGACAGCACAATCAAACCAGCAAGTACACAGATGTAAGCATTCCTGAGCTGAAACTAATTGATAATACTGATGGAATTTTCCTCACTTCTGTCAGGCAAACAATGGGTGGAATCCCGTATCCTTCAGTAGCATCACATGATAAGTATGTTCTTGACATACAAAAGCGACAGAATCTGATGCTTCAGTGCGCTGCCAGCGCATACACCCATGGACTAAGAATCAAACCCCCGTCCAGAGTACTGAAATACACAATTTTGGGAGGAAATATGCAAACTGTGCTTGTCTAGCTTTCAGCTGAACCTGCACTTGAAGCATTTAAATCTGCATAGATTACTGCATTTGAAAGATTAAATAAAATTTTGAATTCAGAGATGAAAATTGTAGTTTCTACTTCAGCTTTCTTGTCTTACATGTTCTCCCAGATATTGAAGACTTGTTCCATGCTAACAGTCAGCTTTGGTTACTGCCTACAGTCTCTATTCATATTGAATGGTAGTATTGCTCTCAAATGTACCTTGATGAACTGGGAACCCATACACCTCCTTCATACAAAACATGTTTAGATCTTCAGTGAACTAAGGATAAAATAAGATGCATCATTTGAGTTGCATACTTTGTAAGCTGCCAAGATAATGACTGTGGAAGATGAGGAATAAGACACCTTACTGCAAGGTAATATTATTTCAGAAGTACTAATCACGTGCAGAAATTGAAAGTCCAGATCTCTACTAACAGAATCCAACATTTTCTGCTCATACTGCTTCCAGCTCATCTAGAAAATTGTGAGAAACTTTTGTCTCACTGATACACCTCCAACTAACTCATCCAGGGTTTAAACGCAAAAGCAGAATTCAAAACTCAATTCTCAGAATCTAAAACAAAAACAATCAAAATCTTTCACACACATTTTCATAGAGTTAGGAATGAGTCCCTTATTTTCTATTACTACTGTGCTCACTAGTGCTTTCAGTATATACTGAATTCGCTTGATGGAATTATTAGTACAAGTATCTTATGAACTGTAATAGAAGATTCAAAATACAAGTGCCAGTAGCATTTACTCACTTACTTTAGTACTCACTTACTACTCTGTTTCAAACATAACACATTAATGTGAATACTTGTTAGTTCTGTTTCTCTTAATAGATTCATAGATTCATTAGGTTGGAAAGGACCTACAAGATCATCTAGTCCAACCATGCTCCCACTACCATCCCTACCCACCAAGCTACTAAATCAAATCCCTTAGCACCTCATCTAAACACTTCTTGAACAGCGCTAGGGACAGTGCCTCAACCACCTCCCTTGGCAGGCCATTCCAGTGCCTGACCACTCTTTCAGAGAAATTTTTTTTTTGTCAAATCTAATCTAAATCTTCCCCGGCACAACTTGTGGCCATTCCCTCTCATCCTGCCATTAGTTATCTGGGAGAAGAGGCTGACCCCCTCCTCACCACAACCTCCCTTCAGGAAGTGGTAGAGTGCGATGAGGTCTCCTCTGAGCCTCCTTTTCTCCAGACTAAACAATCCCAGCTCCCTCAGCCACTCCTCGTAAGACTTGTGCTCCAGACCCCTCACCAGTTTTGTTGCCCTTCTCTGAACACGCTCCAGTGCCTCAATGTCTCTCTTGTAGTGAGGAGCCCAAAACTGAACACAGTACTCAAGGTGCAGCTGCACCAGAGCTGAGTACAGGGGGACGATCACCTCCCTGCTCCTGCTGGCCACACTATTCCTAATACAGGCCAGGATGCCATTGGCCTTCTTGGCCACCTGGGCACACTGCCGGCTCATGTTGAGCCGAGCATCAACCAACACCCCCAGGTCCTTTTCCTCTATACACTCCTCACGCCATTCTGCCCCAAGCCTATAGCATTGCATGTGGCCAAAGTGCAGGTCCAGGCACTTGGCCTTATTGAACCTCATCCCGCTGACCTCGGCCCAGCTGTTCAGCCTATCCAGATCCCGTTGAAGGGCCTCCCTACCCTCAGGCAGATCGACACATCCTCCCAACTTGGTGTCATCCGCAAACTTACTGAGGGTACACTCAATCCCCTCATCCAGGTCATTAATAAAGATATTAAACAAGATGGGCCCCAATACCGACCCTTGAGGGACACCACCTGTGACAGGAAGCCAGCTGGACTTGACTCCATTAACCACTACCCGCTGGGCACGGCCCTCTTGCCAATTCTCAACCCAGAGAAGAGTGAACCTGTCCACACCATGGGCTGCCAGTTTCCCCAGGAGAATACTGGGAGACCGTGTCAAAGGCTTTGCTGAAGTCCAGGTAGACTACAGCAACAGCCTTTCCCTCATCTACCAGTCTGGTCACCCAGTCGTAGAAGGAGATGAGGTTGGACAAGCACGACCTGCCCTTTGTGAACCCGTGCTGGCTGGGTCTGATCCCCTGATTGCCATGCACGTGCCGTGTGATCTCCCTCAAGATCAATGGCTCCATAACTTTCCCTGATACTGAGGTCAGGCTGACAGGCCTGTAGTTCCCCGGATCTTCCTTACGGCCTTTCTTGTAGATGGGAGTCACATCAGCAAGTCTCCAATCTTGTGGGACCTCTCCGGATGACCAGGAATGCTGACAGATGGCAGAAAGCGGCTTGGCAATCACCTCTGCCAGCTCCCTCAACACCCTTGGGTGGATTCCATCTGGTCCCATGGATTTGTGGCAGTTCAGATGGAGGAGCAGGTCTCTGACTGTCTCTGCTGGGATCACAGGGGGTGTATGATGCGCTTTGTCCCAGACTTCCAGGTCAGGGTGAAAAGTATCCTGAGGATAACCGACCTTTCTATTAAAGACAGATGCGAAGAAGGCATTGAGAACCTCAGCCTTTTCCTTATCCTCTATGGTTACATTTCCTGCCGCATCAAGTAAAGTAGGGAAATTCTCCTTAGTTCTTCTTTTGCTGTTAATATATTTGTAAAAGGATTTTTTGCTCTCTTTTACTGCAGTAGCCAGTCTAAGTTCAAGCTGGGCTTTTGCATTTCTAACTTCCTGCCTGCAAATCTTGTCAAGTTCTCTATAGTCTCCCCAAGTAGCCTGTCCCATCTTCCAGAGGACATAGACTCTCTTTTTCTCCCGGAGTCTCAACAAGAGATCCCGGTTCATCCACACTGGCCTTTTTCCCCTCCGGCTTGACTTACAGGACTCAGGGACAGCCTGCACCTGTGCCTTTAAGATTTCCATCTTGAGGAGGACCCAGGCTTCCTGGACCCCTTTACCCCTCAGGAGCGAGTCCCAAGGGACCCTTGCAACAAGCGTCCTGAACAGGTCAAAGTCTGCCCTCCGGAAGTCCAAGGTAGCAGTTTTGCTAGTCACTCCCTTGACGTCACCAAGAATAGCAAACTCTACCATTTCATGGTCACTCTGGCCAAGACAATCTCCAACCTTTACATCTCCTACTAGTCCTTCTCTGTTTGTGAAGAGCAGGACTAGCAGGGCACCTCCCCTGGTAGCTTCTTGCAACAGCTATGTCAGGAAGCTGTCTTCCACACACTCCAGAAATCTCATGGACTGCTTCCTCTGTGCAGTATTATATTTCCAGCATATATCAGGGAAGTTGAAGTCCCCCATGAGAATAAGTGCTGGCCATCATGCAACATCTATTAGTTGCTTGTAGAACACCTCATCTATCTCTTCATCCTGACTAGGCGGTCTATAACAGACCTCCACTATGATGTCACCCTTACAGACCATACCCCTGATCCTTACCCATAATAATAATAATTAATATGTTGCTAATGCTCTTTTCATGATTCCAGGTAGTGTTTTAAATTGTGCTTGCATATCAAAGGAACAGGAAAAGCAAATTTAAGAGTCTGCCATGAAGCAAATTAAGAGCCACAGATTTTTAGACTACTATACAGCACTGAATTTAATGCCATCGAAAAAGACTGAGAACTCCCCATGCATCCCAAAGTCACCAATAATTTATGTCACTTCCATATATTCACTTACAATGGAAAATGGAAACAGGCTGAAGAAATCAGGTACTGAAACATCTAAAAATGTCATTCGAAAGGAGTGCAAAAAGAAACTGACAACAAATGTCTGGTATTAACTGGATAACACACTAGGTGCTAATGAAATTCCTGGCAAAAAATCAGCTCATCTCAAACATCTGCTAGGAATGAAACCATTACAAAACAATACTTTTTCATGTTGTGGAGGTTTATGCAGTTATTTACTCCTGTTTCTGTCTCATTTGGCTTGGACTCTTTAGACTTGATTCTTCCATTGCTTACTTTCTGCTTTTTTTCTTTATAAAACTTTAGACCGCATCTAACAACCAAATCCACTGTAAGTAGCACTTCTGAAAAAGTTGACCAGCTTTCTTTCATTTAAAATCTACACGGAATTTGTCTGGTTATTGATTAAAAGCAAACCTGGGATGTATTTCAAGACTGTAACAATATCTTACAGAATGATGCTGTTTCACATTCTGCAAAGCCCTACTTATGATTACTATCTCTCCAACCAGTGTTTTCCATTTCCTTGGTTAAATATCCTGTGTCACCAATTTTCAGTACAGTCCAAGGTTCAGAACAATTACTGTCTCAGGAGCAATTGCTTCAACCCAGATTGTAACGTTCAAAATGAAAGAATGAAAAGATATGCCTTAAGCTACCTTTTCCTAAATTATCATGGAATTCTTACAAGCTTCATAATGTCCAACACTGAAGGCAAACTTGTAAGGTAGGCTGAAAGTCAGCAGAGGAGACAATTTAACAATCAAAGCTTAGAATTACAGAACCGTTTGAGCTGGAAGGGACCTTCAACAGTCATCTAGTTCATCTCCACTGCGATGAACAGAGAGCTCTACAGCTCAATCAGGCAGCTCCGAGCCCAGTCCAGCCTGACTTTGAATGTCTGCAGGGATGGAGCATCCACCACCATCCTGGGAAGCGTGTTCCATTGCTTCTCTATTGTTATCCTAAGAAACCAAGATCCGATCTAAATCTCCTCTCTTTCAGTTTACAAACATTTCCCCTTATCTTGTCACAATAGACCCTTCTACAGAGTATATCCCTTTCATTCCTGTAGCTCCCCTTCAGATACTGAGTCTGCTGTCAGGTCACCTTGGAGCCTTCCCTTCGTCAGGCTAAATAGCATCGACTCTCTCATATGGAACACCTTCCATCACTTGGATCATTTTGGTGGCCCTCCTCTGGAGTCTTTCCAACGTGTCCGTGCCTCTCCTGTACTGAGAACTCCATATCTCAACGCAGTACTCCAGATGAGGTCTCACCAGTGCACAGAAGAGGGGCAGGATCACCTCCCTCAACCTGCTGGTCTCGTTTCTTTTGATGCAGCCCAGGATATGATTGGCTTTCTGGGCTGCAAGGGCACATCCCGTTTACCATCCACCAGTCAAGTCCTTTTGGAAAGGTCTGTGCTCCATTCTTACATGACCCTACACGTACTGATAGTGGGAGTTTGCCACCACCCAGGTGCAAGACCTTGCACTTGGATTTGTTGAACCTCATAAGGTTCACATAGTCTCACTACTGGAGCTTGTCTAAGTCTCTCTGAACGGCATCCCATCTCTCACACAGGTCAACACAGCTTGGTTTCATCCACAAACTTCCTGAAGGTGCATTCGATTGCACTGTCAGTGTCACTGATGAAGATATTACACAATACTTGTCCCAGTACTGACCCCGAGGGACATCACTACCACTGATCTCCATCTGGACATCAAGTCATTGGCCACTACTTTCTCGCTAGGATCTTGCAAACAGTTCCTTGTCCATTGAACAGTCCACCCATCAATTCCACATCTTTCCAATTTGGAGAGAAGAATGCTGGAGGGGACTGCGTCCAAGGCCTTACTGAAATCTAGATACCTGATGACATTAGTGGCTCTTCCCTTGTCTGTTTATGCTGTTATGCCACTAAGGATGACCACTAGGTTGGTAAGACAGGACTTTCCTTAGCAAAGCCATATTTGTTGTCTTATAACCCCCCTGCTCTCCTGCATGTGCTTTAGTAGATAAAATTCTACGATTTTCCCCAGCACAGATGCGAGACTGACAAACCAGAAGTTCCTTGAGACATTCCTTCTACCCATCTTAAAAATGGATGTGACCTTAAAGTCCACAGTCTTCACTGATGTAACAGTCTTCTTCTAAAACAATAAAACTCGGTACCAGATAGTCTTTAATGCAAGGTGAATGAAATCACATACTTCCAAACCCCTCCCCTCCAGATTCATTTCTTGAAACAGGGACAGGGACTGCATTTATGCAATCTGGGTATCAACTGAAATACATTAAGAGCATTGGAATAAAAAATTACAATGCAAAGTTCCATCACACACCCCTGGACTCACATATCCTGAACTTTTTTGTAGCAGCCTCATTTCAAGTGAAGAGATTAAGCTTGGATCCAAAACAGTCACCAGAAAACAGTGGAATACTCCTGAGATCTAAAGAGTTCTGAGCACAAACAGTCTCAGGATAATAGTGTCCAATAACTAAAGTCTTCTCTAAGTGAACAGAATGATTAGAAAAATATAACCACTGTCTTAGCTGCATATCTGCCTTCAGAAGAAAGCATTCCCTCTGAGTTCCTAGAGGCTAGCATGTAGCTGTGATTTAAGCATCTACGGTCTGGAGAGATCTGGATATTCAGAACTTTCCCTATCAATCACACACAGATCCTTACTCAGTATGAAATAACATACTGCTTTTTCTTCACTAAATCTGTAAAGACTTTAAGCCCTTAGCTGGAAAGCTAGCCCACAGACACTGTCAATCTGTTAACAGGAGAGGCAGGGCTGGAAAAAGCAGGAATGCTGACACACCTCAGGATGCCCCCATGACAAGAATGGGTACCATATAATTGCACATCAGCAACGCTGTTTTGTTTTTGACTATGAGAATAACATTTCTATTACCCAGGGAGGATCTTTTTAGTGTAAATTAATGAACTGAAGTAGGATGAACAACTTGTATTACTTCTGGTGTGGCTAAATGAACATTGTGAATGCTACCACTCTTGTAATCTACATATAGCCACAACGACTCTACTATCACTCAAAGTAATAAACTACCTCTGCCAAACACTCTGAACCATAATGAGACATTAAAGCACATAGGATCTAACTAGTTTAGACCTGGACTCTGTTAAGGACCCTAAAAATGGGGTCTTCAGAGCACAGAAGTTAACAGCAGGAACACTGTACTACTTGTGATAGAATGAAAGTCTTCTGTATATAGTTTTGTCTTCTTGTATGTTCTCCTGACACAATCTAAACTTTCAGTATGAAAAACATGAAAATAGAATTTATTAGGGTCAAATGTTTTTTGTGTATAGGAGTTTTCATTTATGTAAAGTAGGAAAGTGTCAGTTAATAGCAACTTAAAAGAAATACACAATGTCACACAAAACAGGCAAGTCTAAAAAGCCTGAGGACATTTTAAGAATGATGCAAATAAAGCATATCACAAAGACCATTTAGTAGTAATCCTAATTTACTGGTGTAACTTGCAGTAAGGGTCAGGAAAATTTATTCATTAGAATTACAGGAGGTAAGAGTCTCTTATAAATATTACAGAGCCATTAAAAATTGCCATCAGTTTAAAACGGACTTAAATTGTATTTATTAATTATTAAGCATTACTCTACTTCACTGATGTTTTTAACAGAATTAACTTTCTTCAACTGCAGTAACATCACTGCTATCTATTTATAGACAACTCATCTTTCAGTACAGAAGTGCCTTTTCATGTTGGTATCAAAGCAGGTTTTCCCTTCGTAGCAAGACTTCTAATTTTAAATGAAAGTAATCCATTACTTGGTGAATGAAAGAGACAGAACTGAGGGTGCTTATGAATCTCATGGTAGACCATGTGCTCATTCATAGTACTATTGATAAAACAAATTCAGGTTTATAGGACTTTTTTCTTCCCTAAAGAGAGAACACATTCTCTTCATTAACATTTTAAAAGAGATCCGAATGAATAATGCCAAAAAAGTGACCTGTTGCTCACTGCCAGTCTTTTCTCTTGACCCCTCTAAGCTATTGAAGTTAACCTTTTCCAAGGTCAAGTGCAGAGTCTATTTTCAAGAATATTTTGTGGGTTTTTTTTTTTCTCCACAATTAAATGAAGAACCATGCTAGCTGCAAGTCTTATTCCTCTTACTCCTAGCTGCCGTCAGTTCATATCTTCCCTCAAAACATTCCATCCTGCATTTCCCTTACAAAAAATACGATAACACACTCCCAAAAAAGTCGAGAACTCATCTTTCAAACAGCCTCAAATAGAGTCTGAAAAAATGACTACCAGACAACCTGTAAATAGATGTTACCAAGAGATAGTAGATGCTAAATAGAAGTGCCATCTGCCTGAGCAAATGACAGTTTAAGTTCTTCACTATTCCTCTGTGTTCAGAAGAATCGCAGCCTCACATACCACACTGATATCCATTCACAGCAGTTCAAAACATAGCCAACAAGTGTTACTTTGTAAAAAGGCCGAAAGCCTTCAAAAGAAAATCCTCATTCCAACACTGCTATTACAACAGCATTAATTTAAAAAGTCTCAAAGGTTTTACATCACAGTGCCTATGGTTCTTCTTCCCCCAAGAAATGTTACTACTTTTCAGAAAAAAATCTATTAAGAAGTTACTGTGATTAAAGCAGATGAAAGTTTACAATTGACTCTCTGAGATAATTTATCTAAAACATAAAAATAGGAAAAAAAAAAATCCAAGCAGAATACATCTGCGTTCCTACACAGAAGAGTTCATTCTTCAGAGGGAATAAATGCATAGCTGTCATGTAAGAAAGTGCGCGAGAACAATTCCTCTGGATTAGGTGCGTATCTGGAGGCTGAACTCTTTTTTCAGCGGAACACCACAAACAGCAACCTGAAAAGTACAAAAATAACAGTCTCTGCAACATAAGGCAGCAACCACATCTTCAAAAAAGCCGCCGGAGGTAAAGTCTCAGTTCCTTCAGCTTTATGCCATCTTCAGATAAACCAGTTTTCATTCTGACCTCAGCATTTGTTTGCGTCAGTTCTTCCAGTCCTATTTTTGGTTCACTCATTGAACAGTATCAGTGTCCTAGAGATTTCTGCCTGTTCAGTGCATTCTCTCTAGTGACTAGCTTTTTGTAGTGAAGAATCCTCTTCTCTATGTACAAATCTAGGTTGTAACCATGGATGTCGAAGTGCAACAGGATGTATTTTAAGTTAAATACCTGGCTTTAACACTGTTATTCACACAAATTAGAAGTAAAATTGCCATTTAGTATTATAGAACTAAAGTGTTCTGGTCTCCTTATGGAGCAAAACAGAAAACTAACTGGGAAGCCCAACACAGCTTTATGTGCTTTCATGAGCCTCAACCAGCTAGTTTCAGGTTTTACAACTGAAGCAGATAATTGAATTTATAATCCAGTTCACGACAGTAGTAAAAGAGTTGGTGAGCGTTTGATTTAGTTAATGTAAAATGCAAGTAGAAACTCATGTCTAGACTTGTAGTTCATTACTACCGAAGCCTAAGCACTTATACCTATCATTTATCCAAAATAAGAAATAGAACTAGGCTGCCCTCTGTCAAGCAGTAAAACATTCTAAGATTCCTAATTTTATTAATACAGAAACTTTACTAGCAATTACAAATACCCCTCTCCCTTCTGTCTCCAGTAGCTATTTTGAAGGCTCCTGCTTCCTTAGACCTCTGGTTGCACCAGGCAGCAGAGCCTCCCAGCAGTTCCTTTCACAGGAAGGCTCAATTTGTCTGCTGGAGGTCCCAATTCTTCCACTCCTGAATATGCACACACCAGAAAGTATTTCTGCTACTCAGACAGAAACGCACATGGACAACAAAGCCTTAGAACAAAGCATGAAGACAGTGATACGCTTTCAACTTCCCATTAGCCACGATATTCTTCACATTTCTCATTCCTACCCAACAACCTAGAAATGACTGCTGTTTATCAGTTGTCTAAAAGGCCTCTACCAGCTTGTGAAAAGCTGTAGGTCACTATGGAGAGATTGGTCTCTCTTCTTTCAAATGCGGAAATGGTGTCAATGAGGCTTTGCATAACCCCAGAACGACGCCTTCTACCACACAGCCCCGGTATGGCCGCGGTCATACTGAAACTGATATTCTGCCACGCAGACTCAGAGGAAGTGTTTTCAGGCTGCTGAGATGAGGCAGCAGCCTGGAAGCATTCCCCCAGCAGACGTAGAGGGCTAGAAAGGGACAGCTGCTCCTTCCCTAGAGTGAATAATGAAAGTGGCCCTTTAAAGCTAAGCATTTATCACTCTTCTTTTTTAATTAAGACTCACTTATGGAGAAAATAAGAAGATTCTGGAGATATTCCCTTTTAAACCATTGCAAAGACAGAAGACTTATTCGGTCCATTTAGCCTTGAAAAGCAAACCATATTGTTCACCAAAAGAATACATAGAAGAACAAAACAGTGAAATTTTAGGCTCAGTATAATGTAATTAAGCTCTTAGAAATTCCAGTTTTTCATGACATCAGCGACTGATAGCATAGGTGAACATTTTAAGAACAATGTTTCCTGTAGTTCTCATGCTATTTCCAACATACACTAAAGGCAGAACAGACAGACACAAACAAAAAAAACCAAAAACAGTCTTGGAAAAAACCCTCTCACTTGACAGAAAGAACCAAAAGACTTGAAATCATCAACCCAGCACTCATTGGGTTATCACAAATTCTTCTCATACAAAGTCCACTGCAGAACAGTTTGTGAAATCCGAAGGAAGTTTGCCTTTTCATATCTTTAGGATGATGAACAAGTGGCATATACTGAATGCTGGAGCAACAAGTACTTCATTTCCTTGCAGTCCTGCCTGAACTGTCCAAGTACAGCCAAACTGTGGATAAGCCTAGGAGACCTGATACTGAATGCATATTTCTGACGCTATCATACAAAGCAGAATTAAACTCCATGATTTAATTCATCCTATCCTTCTACAGTGCTGCACTACTTTCTAAGATTATTCTAATCCTATCTAGCCAGAAGCAGTTTCAGTAGAAAGGGAAACCAGGCCACTTGCCACAGATCTGTGTGGAGTTAAAACTGAATGGCAGCATCACATATATATGAGAGCAGAACATTACGTAGGAGTTTGTGACAAATTGAGACAAGTTCGCCTTTCCATCAGGAAGACTCAGGTCAGAATCCACGAATCTCATCATTAACATTATACGTATCACAACGCAGAAGGACTTGTTCAGTGCTACGCAAATTGCTCATTGAGCAAGATACTGATGACAGTCATTACAATTACTTCAGTAACTCCTATGATAACTGATGACCTGAAGTGATAATGTTTAAATACAGTTATGCACAAAGCTACAATGTTGCTGCAACAATTAAAACACAACACCTGTAAGGAAGAAGAAATTAAAGTAGTTTGATAAGCAACCTATTTCAAACCACAAATGCCTCCCCTTGTAGTTAGTACATGTTTCTGTGACCTGTCCCACACAAACAAAACTGGAAAAGCTTCCAGAGGTTCCATGCTAGCTCAGCGTAACTGTTCTACGAAAGCAGAATATATCTGTATGCTGTAAAACAGAATTAAATATGTTTGTGAGCTGAGAAATGTAATGATCTCCCACCAGTGCAAGCAAAAATAACACTTCATCCCTATGTCTCTTTTAGGCACCATACAAAGGGGTGGAATGCCTTACCAAGTATTCCATTTGAAAACTGGCATGGAAAAAATTCATAATGATACACTGCAGCCATGAGATTGCTGTAACTAATAAAGCAATAGAGTTCATTCAGAATTTCCAGCAATTATTTTTCACTTACGATATACTGCAAAATATCAGTTTTCATCACAAAAAGAAACTGGAGCATTCTCAAATGCTTCTAGCAACATTCAAGTAGCTCAAGTGCTTCTTTGTTTTTTTGTTTTCCATTTTAGCCTTCCCTCCCCAAAGCCACTGCTCTATTTCGCTTTTATTTTCTTTTATTTTTACTTAATTCCATCTTTAATGGGATATATGAGAATTCTTATAGAGTACCTGGACTGCTGCATGCCTAAAACCAGGAAGCCCTGAAAACCTGGATCCTTCCATCACAATTTTAGACTGCCCTCATGCTGCAGAGCAAGGTAGAAAAGATAAACATGCAAATATGCTGACAGTATTAGAACAATGCACAAAAAAGGTAGGAAAACTGGTGTGAAAGCACACCTATATGAAGCTCTACGAAAGAATATCATTTCATCTACTTCTAGCCTTCCATGTTTCCAAACAGACCATCCATGTTTATGTCTTTGCCTGCAGCTGCAAACATGCTCTTGTGCTGGATCTAAATCCCTCTTAATCCCTCTTTTAGAGGAGAGAGGTCACAAACACTGTGCCTCATTTGTAGTACAGTGCTTGCTCCTCTGATAGATGGCCTCCATTAAGCAATCTGCATCTCTCCTATTGCTTCTGTACAATTCCTCGATTTGTTTCTGCTCAGTCAGACTGCACATTTTGCTCTTTCAGGGCAACTACTATTTTGTCTTTTAACTACATCATCTGGCAGAGAACAAGAAATGGACTTCTCATTAGACTCATCATTAAAACTATCATACACTTCTTGTCAGAGAAGGGGATGTTCTTAAAAATGATGCAGGTGTCCAGTGACTAGGACAGCTTATTCCTCTACTTTTAAACAATGTTCAGCCTTTAGAAACATAGGTCCTAAAAACACAGACTCTCAGCTTACAGCTGTTTCTAAATAAATTTCATTAAGGACAACATGAGAAACTGAACTTCGAGAAAAGTTTTCACTTCAGTGACTGACAGAAAACAAATGAACAAAACAATCCTTAGCCTTAGTTCTTCATCTGCAGGCTTGCTGCTTACTCATAGCTAACAGGTTAAGACTTCTTTTCTGTTATAAATTAAATAACAACTTGGTCATACTTTTTTCCAGGAATTCTATTCAGCATCATGGTTCACATCTCTGTGTTATGTGTGATGCTGACTGAAAACGTGAACTGTGTGAACTGCTATGAAAAGGTGACAGAAAGCGTTGAATTGTTTAGGCTTGGGATGTGGGAGAACACTTGACTATGACAAACACAGTGAGCAAGAAAAGTTGCTCCAGAAGCTTTCTGATGCTCAGAGAGAATCAACACTGTAAGATGTAGATCTTTCTGAAACAAATGGTAAACACTGAATTGTGAATTAAAATTCACAGCTTTCTAGAAATTTCTGGCAAGCTATTCTCCCTCTTCACAAGGGACTACAAAAAACTCCAACAGCACACAGCAATTTCTTCCTCTGGAGCATACAGGTAACTGAACCACTTCCACCTGTAAGTTTAGGGACAGAATTTGAGCCTTCACGAATATTCTACCTTCTAACAGTTTGCAATATCTACTGAGAGCTACTGAAGTGAAGACATTTACGCTTTCATTATGCACAAATAAAGATTTTTTTATCTTACTTAATCTGAACGAATATATAGTGAAGATTCTTTTTACATTTTTCTCCAGAGCTAGCAAGTAGCAAAGTCCTTTCTAAACCTTGATAAATATTTGAATCAGGCAGCTACCTGTTGGCTACGTGCTACCCATGGCCAAATTTCCGTACATTTCATACCAGAAAATACAAGCATGCAACGTTTAACTTCCTATTTCTCAGATATTTTTAATCATAAGGAACGGAAGTCTCCTAGTTACAGCATAAACTGTCCATTTACACAGTGTTTCTAGGCTACCCCAGCACTGACTGCTCAGTAGATGCTCTGGACAATCCATTTTTAATATTATTATTATTTTAATGTTTTCATACCTCAATAAATAACTGATTTTCTGGCAGTATACTTAACTAAATACCAGACCTGAAGCTCCAGGTTCAAGCTCCAGTCAACAAAAATGAGACTGAATAGGAAATTTATTATATTTCTTAAATGGGAGCTTATAGATCAAGTATTTTCAGTTTTGTGGTGACCTTAAACAGCACACTATATTTTCTATTATAATTAGCTCCCACACCCTAAGGCGTGACTGTTCTTGTCACAGCAAGCAACTACTCATATACAGTATTTCCAGTAATGATTACTCAACTTTAGGAATTTCGTATACTTTTAATTTAATGCTACAGAGCTAATTAAGGTTTCTTCAATGTAAATCTACATTTCAACATTCCACATAAATTAAAAACTGCATTAAAAAATGATTTTTAACTGGTTTCGTCTTCAACTTGCAATAAAGTATCAATTTCAGAAGCATTCTCTTGTTTTCTTTTATTTCTGTTTTATTAATGTTACTTCAGGATATATCAAGAAACCAAACTTGCAAAACCAAAAAGAGATGCATCTTTCTAGAAAGAAAGGTATCAAGCAATATCCAACAACTAGTCGTGACCTTTTAAGGTTTATGAACATCAACTATCTGGAGTCACAAAAAATAAAGTTAAAAAAGTAAAATACTATGAGAAAGATTAAAAAAATAAAGAAATAAAAAAGAGAGGTTTTGCAAATATGTTTTACACACATACACACACACACACACAAAGTTCAAGCCTGTTGAGTCATACATGAATTTCAATTGGTGGCTACAGAGTCATGTTTAATCTTGTACTTTTTAGCACCACAAACATTGAATTCTTTTCCAGACAGTACCATCACTTCAACATTTGTTGATAAAATGTATGATGTTACTTTCCTTGCTAAGGACAGACTGGACTCAGCTTTGTCCTTCTATGTAAAATAAACTGGATAAAAATAAACTACATATTATGGAGCACTGAGATAACACCTGTTCTCTGTTTTCTATATAAGAGGACAAAAAGCAGCTCCCTACCCAACCACCTTCAATTAATTGCTCACCAGCTGTAGTTTAGGTAAGATTTTTCTTCTGTACTTTCATGTTAATTTAAGATTAACTGGCATGGCGTCCTCCAACAGCATAACATACTTAATACTTAAGGACCATTTTTATTATACAGCATCGTGGGGAGTATTTACATGACTCATTACACAGTCAGAGAGCACAAATTAAGTAAATCCACAGTGTTAAACATAAATCCTAAGGCTAGGGGTTAAAGGGGGCAGCTTCTCTACTGTGAGCTATTCATTTCTGTTTGTAAGCTGTTTGCTTCCACAGGCCAAAATTTAGGAGCACACATCCTTACTTTGGTTTAACCAACACAAGAATCCATCATCTCAGAAACTTGCTTAAAACTTACTGAAGTGGAAGCTCAAGTAACAAAGCTTTTGTTTTACAACACACTATTTCTTACCCTCTAACAAAGCATTATAGTTTTTATACTAGAGACTCAAAAATATTTTCAAGAATTAGTAAGATTTTTTTCTTCAGTTAGGACCACTTCTTAACTAAATTGCAGCTTTCCTTGGAAATCAGTTTTCCAGCAACTCTGTGAATCAGGCACAAAATATGCTGCACACTGTGCTACAACACACTTCTAAAACACAAATACACCCCTTCACCATAAAAAATAGATTAACAAACAAAAAATATGCAATTATTTACTTAATTCTCTCCATTTTGCTGCTTTTCTTTTGGAGCAAAGTACCACATAGACTGTGACTTCCCAGTTTCTGCCTTCCACTGAACAGTTCAGCCAGGTGCATGAAATCAGTGATGCCTTAATTACCAACATGTGTGAGCTGCAGATCAGCCAAAGGACTTGGAAACTTCTAGAACCTGTTGCAAACCAGTAACAAAAAGGCTAGTATGTGAAATTAATTAATTTCTGAGCTTTTACTAGCCTTAATAATTATCAGCTCATGAAAAAATATTGCAAAAGATCCAAATTCTTATAAAAGAATCTCTGTCAAGAGAAAACTGTTTTCAAAGTATTTTTCAATGTGCATAGAACTATCACTAAATCATTAATAACCTTTTTAGTAAAAATGCTTCTTATGATTTTTTCTAAATGTACATACCTAAAGAGTGCCAAAAACATACAGAAAGTGCCTTTCCTAAGAAAGCATGTCTCACCAAAAAAAAAAAAAAGGGGGGGGGAGGGTTGGAAAAAGGAATATATAACTTCTGATTTGTGTTTAATAAAATTTCAAGCAAGTCTGTTAGTAAAATTCTTTATCTGATATTACAAATAAAGGTCCTCTTGTGTTAGCGTATTTTGCCAGACTTCAACATTTCAAAGCAAATCAATTTGTGAATTAAGTTCTTGAAACAGATACTTTTCATGTCTAGAAATAGAACAAAATGAAAAACTGAAGTACTCGATCGCAAAAGATCTGTCAACAATTCTTTTCAGAAAACCCAGTTCTCAAGAGGCTACAATTATCACAGCGTGACATTTTCTGGAGAAATAATTTAGTCCTAGATGGCTTTCAGTTGTACAGTTTTGTTTTTTTTTGTTTGTTTCAATGAATAATGACTGTGGCCATTTCTGCATGGAGGAAAGTCACCTCACAGCTCACACTGCTCTCAACAATCTGAAATGAGAGAGGGCCGAAGGCAAGGTCTGGATTTCGCTCATCCCTGTTTTCCTGATGCTGGAACTAAAAGGTTCACATTTACACACTATCATAAAATCTAATAATAAAATTTAGGAATAGATGGATATCACTGTGAGCTTTGAAGACCTAATTGCAGCTTATGTCACTGCAAGTGTCTGGTTTTAGAGCAGCTCTTGTAAGCTAATTAAATGATTTTAGTTTTTTCATGCATTCATATACTCTCTCAAAATATTAATGCCAGGCATGCAAAGCAGCCATTATTTGGGGAAGAAATGCTTGCTGATGCTTTATTTCATGGCTTGAATCAAAATACACTAGAGACAAGGATAAGTCATTGTGCATTGGTGTTCTAAATCACCACGGAGAGCGTGGCAAGGCTTTCCTGCTGCATGTTGTTAAAACGACTTGTACAGAGTTCTGCAAAGGGCAGAAATAATAACAATTGATTTCATGTTGCTTGTTACTTGTGGAAACTTAAAATGAACTGACATATTAATGGGGCTATGCAACATTTTCCATGTTTCCAGAAGTTCCTATTTTGCAGTTTTTCTTTATCCTTTCTCACTTGAGAGTTTTGCCAGACAGTCTTTAGAGAGAGTGGAGTTTTGGAAGAGTGGCACATAGTGAACGCCAGAAACAGTTCTCATCATCTATGCTTATCTTCACGTTAAGAGAGAATGAAAGAATTCAGAATATTAGCTGTTTCCATTGCTTAACTGTTGTACTTCCTTACAGTTTTTCTAACAATCTGGGTTTGGAACACGTGACAGGTTTAAAGAAGTACCATTTCTAGTAACTTCCCCAGCTCAGATCTTTCCTGTGCCCTGCAGATAACTTAATCCAACTCACATAAAATTTTCAAGTTTTTTTTTTATTTGTTTTTTTTTTGTTTTTTTTTTAATATGCAATAGATATGAAGCCATTTTTCCTCATTATTTTCTCTTGAATCGTAAGTGCACTTGGCAAGAACTCAAAGCATCAGCAGCAGGCTGCTGATGTTTCATACACTGGCAGAGAAGGTGAAGGCTGAATCACTCTAACACTTAGGAATCAATTTGGAATAGCTCTTACAGGTTTGGAGAAAGCTCCTCGCTCTCCCAGCTACAGAAATGTTACACCACACCACTATAGGCTGGGAGAGTTACAACACAGAGTTTACCAAGAAAGCTTTGTCATACACTCTATTCCCTGAACCTTGGCAACGAAGGAGGAGTTGAATCTCTTTGTGGGAAGTTAATCACTGAATTGTGCACCTGGCACACACAAGGCCTTTCTGTTCTTCGCTATTCTTTGCTGTGGGTATCAGAAGTGAATGAAGTAAGGGAAGGTGAATTGTTCTAATACTGTTTCCCAGCGGATAAACACTGAGCTGGGGCACTCTTTCCTGGCTTCAGATTGACCTTGAGCTATCTTTTGAATTCTGGAAGCAGTTTATTTATATTCAGAGCCCTCAGAATCAATACTACCTCATTTTCAACTGTCTCCAATCAACTACATCTCTGTTTCTGTAACAAAGCAGTAAGTTCCCAGTTCTGCACAGAGCCACACTTCTAGCTCAGGGGTTTTACAGAACCCCCTGAACACCATCTTCCTTCCCACACAGGGCTGGTGCTGCAGCAGCAGCTTATAGCCTGCAACCCCTGGTCGAGCCCCCTTCTCCCTCTCTTGTCTGAGCTCAACCTGTGGTCTTTCCTAGGAGCTTGTCCTAACATCAAACCTCCTGGTCTCAGCTAGCTGAGAGAAGAGCTCTGCCTAGCCCACTTAGTGGGGTTTCTACTCACAGGCCTGAACAAAAAACAAGCAGTTCAGTGTGCTTTAAATAACACGCAGCAATGACAATCTATGAGTTAAGGACCTAAAATGCCCCAAAAGCTAGGGGGCATTCATGTGCAATTCAGAGCACTAAAAAAAAAAAAAAAAAAAAAAGGACTTCAGCCATAGAGGAAAAGAATCTCATAAAACCAACACAGAATTCACAATGTTCTTTCTCAAAAGACAGAAAAATGCTAGCTACTACAGGGAAATGCTTGGTAGACACTGAGTTTTCTTATTATTGAAAAAAAATAGCCTTCATTCTATAAAGAAGCTGCTTGCAAAATTCATACGTGTCTGAGTTTTACTTTTTAGGTATAGTAAATAAAATCATTTTAAACACAGGCTTTCTAATTTTTTTATTGAGTTTTTATTTGCATGTCATTCATTTTGTCTGAGAAATAAGATAGGGAGACTGCAATATGAAAAATGAGCCCTTTTCACATGTTCCATTTGTGTTTTCTTTTACACAGCTGGACACTCAAAACTGATGGTTTCAATTGCAACTTGTGAACTACCACACCATAAAAAACTAAGATACACCAAGAGCATTCACTCACTTTTCTTAGTTAGACATGGATAGCTCCATTCAGATGTTGCTTGTTGCTCATCATGATTCAGAATTGCCAACTATCATCACCCTAGGAATACACTCATAAAAAGGGTGCTGCAAAGCTACTCCATACCTAGGGCCACAGTCACCTGCAGAGGGTGGTGACATTCAGCTACTATGGATCGTCTCATCACCCACAATCCTCTACATTTCCTTTAAGTTTAGTTGTGAACAACATGGATGTGAAAAGTAGTTCAGTTGTCCCATTACAAACAAGGCTTCATGGCCCATAATTTATTTTTTGAGGTAATGTATGCTCCAGTGTTGCATTAAAGGCATTCAGCCTTCACTCTGTTGTACTTTTTGAGGGAGCTTTTTTTTGTGTTGTTTATTTTTGTTTGTTTGTGAATTGAACAGGGCTAATAAGAGAGCATTTATTCAGGACACAATTTTGAACAACACCTCAGAAACAGATCCTGGTACATTCCCTTCTAAAAGGTAGGGCATTCCCATCCAGCTGACAAGAATGCCTGCCTACAAGCAACAGGACTATTTCACTTGCAAAGTTTTATGTGTTCTTCCAAGTACACCCAGCATACAACATGGCAAAAACAGAACTGCTGAGATGGCCAGAAATGTCAATTGTAATAATACCTTTACTGGTTATGCTAATCAGGTCCCAGCCATCCAGCGACTAATCTTTGTTTCAATTATTTTTCTCTACAAAAATTTACAGTAAAATAATAATAATAAATCTGAAGCCTGTTGTTACTAGCTTTCTTCTCTAGCTGGGTTTTAGATTATGGCTGTGTTATTAAACAAGTTGGTATAGCTCAAAAGTAAAAAAAGAAAAAAGAGGGAGAGAGGAAAATGAAAACAAATACTGCTTACCCAACAAAAATCTCTTACTGTGTGTCACAGAAGCCTATGTAGTGAGAGTATCTTGCACAGCATAATAAAAGCATTGAGTTATTTTAATGCCTAATGTTGAGTCACACAAAAAAAAAAAAGTTGAGTATCTGGTCAGCTCTGTCTGCAAGGCATGGCATAGTTTCTGATCCCCCCTATTTTGTCCCAGACTATTGTGCACTCCACACTGCTTTGGTAGCTTTGATCAAGATATTGAAGAACTGGAAATAAAAGAGGCTGTGTCAGCCTGACTTCTCATCCAACTATCACCTGCAATACAGATTGGTAATGAGGCATAAGGCTCTTCATCCTTAAATAGTCTTCTAGGGATAAATTACATGAATGTCAAGTGGTTTCCTGGTAGGCACTGAGAGTTCCCACTGTTGGACAGCCTGCTCAGACCTCCAATTAATTATGTCTGTCCATCTGAGACTACAGAGTGTCGTGACATGGACACAGAGAGGAAGTTTTATTGGTGGGAAAAGAGCTAGGGCATTTCCTAGCAGGGCTACATAGATCTCCTCAGGCAGCATCCATAGGTACTGGAAGCAGCATCATGCTGCATGTTACATTAGAGATAGAAACAATTCTGAGAATTCCACTGTGAAAAGATGAATCATAGGAAAAAATGACCTATTCCTTGATGTCCTCCCTTTTCCTCTAGGTAAAGAAAGATGTTCTTCTTGCATGTCATTCAGTTGTCTGTTTTTAACTTCTATTTTGACATTCAGAATTGTGACAATAAAATAAATAAAATTTTTATCTTGAAATCCAATCAGTTTTCTGCATTGAAGTATGCAAATGTATCTGTTTACACTGTCACACAACGTTAGGAAAGTCAGAAAATGTTAATAACTTCCAATCAGTTGTAATTATTAATGTAATTATTAATGCAATTATTATGTAATTGTATCGCTTTTTTATCAGCTTGCATAAAAATTGCTCTGCATCATAAAAAGCAGATGAGTATAATTACTTTAGACAAGATAAGAGGAATATACTCTTTTGAAATTCCCACAAGCTGAATCAGTAAGATTTCAGACTTACACTTGAACAAATGTATTGGCCGTTTTTCCCCCATTAACAAAATATGAACCTTTCAAATGCTTAACTTGAGATAGATTTCTATCATTGTAGATGATTATCCTGTAAAAGCAAATAAAAAGAACTGGATTGGTGAATAACCCTAACAACAAAGGGGGGGAAAGAGCCTTTTAAGTATTATTATATCATTTGCCTAATAATGTTTCCATATGGAAAGTGTTACACTTAAAATATATTTGAAGACTATATAAACAGATATAAATAGATGTATCACAGCATGATATAAACAGAACTATAGAGAGGAATCCTGACATCTTCCATGGTATCCCACAGAAAAGTCTTGAAAAGCTCATTTCTGAAAAGCATTTCAACAGAAAATAAACATAATAGTGACACCAGTTTAGCAAAGGCAGCACAAAGAACAAAAACCTGGGTTACTGAGAAGCTTTGTGAACTTGTATAACAAGACAGATTTCACAGAATCTTCTTGAAAAGGTGACGAATACCAAGTCTGTCACCATGCAAACTCTGTGACATATGGCCAATAGATTGTTGGTAAATATTTAATACAATGAAACATTACTCTCTTTCACAAAACCTCTAGTATTACAAAGGGGCAAAGGAACAGCAGCAAAGCACGTACTCCTTTTTGACAGTGGTGCCGTGTTTCAGGTTGCCTGTGCCTACAGACCAAGTTTAAAACTCAGGCTGTTACCGCAGTGTAATATGACTCAGCAGAAGGGGCCTCTGTAGATTTGCTTTTTAGTTAAACCTAGCTTCCACGGTTCAACAGCTTGACAGCACTAAGTATAATGTTTTGCTGGAACATCTGTCCTTCAAGGTGCTACTATTCCTACTTTAAAATCTTTACAGTAAAGCTATTAGAGTTTGGGTGAGTGCTGTGCTTTTACTTTCTGCTATTATGTTCTACTTTGCAGCAGGTGTAAGACGGACGTGTGGGACAGAAGTTGTGTATCTAAGTTCACAAAAATTTGTAAAACACCTGAACTCATCAGTCACAACTGCTTATGTGATAGAGGGCTCAATTTCATATAGGACAAATTATACTTTTCTTTTAGAGTTATGACTTAAACTCAGAATTACTAGTAAAAACAGCTCTGGCAACTTCAGCACCAGTGGAATTTCACCAGCAGAAAATAGCATATTTGGAAGACCCACTGATAACTGTTACGAATTGCCGGAATGCCAGATGCCGTCATTCAGGTAACCATGCCAGAGTTATGGGCAATATTGCTGGTATGGCCAATCTAAATCCTAAAATCCTGGATACATTTAAAAACTGCTACTTTTAAGAATAATTAATGTTAAATGATTTTTTTTCCTATTTTTCACATACGTTGTGTCACACTCATTTCAATGTATTCTAATTGAGCATCAAAAATCTTCAAGTATAATTTCTTCAGCAAAAACCGAAACACAAATGTAACTTCCAGAGGTTTTAAGACACCAAGTTCCCTGCCGTAAAGTTGAAGAGTGTTTGAACATCGAAAGATACAAGATCCACTATAAGGACTGACAATTGGCCACTTTGTACATGGAAAGCGCATGCCTGCCAAGTTCCTGTGATGGAATTAATCAGCCATCAGAAATGTTTGTCTTAGCCCATCTGCATCAGCTACTCCATTTCCCTCTAGAAGCAGTAACTTGCTGCTGTACAGATTAACTACAGATAATTTAGCACTTGAATGGATGCATATGTCAATGAATAAGCTGGAAAAATTAGTTTTACTGCCTGGCTAATAACAGGCAGGGTCAGTGACTCCATCTCAAAAGCTGTTAATGAATAAGAGCACTTTTTTTCCAAATTAAATTAAAACAAACGACCTCACAATTATTATCATCATGATAGATTAAACTGATCTGAAATGTTTAAAATCTCCTCGTCAAGCAGAGAGATTTTTTTTTTTTATTAAAAAACAGACCAACAAAACAGCGTCAACCAACCAAGCAAAACCCTGCCTTGTTTTACATAAATTCACCCTGCAAGGCAACAACATTCACAGGAAAGTCATATCCCACAGCTGTGATTATTCCCCTTAGTGTGGTATTAGAATCCTCAAACACTCTCCCAGTGTTAACTTGCTGAAAGTTTATTTCTCGTCAGCTTGCTTACTTTAGTGCTTCATAATTCATAACCAGAATTTCCACCAAACAAACAACAAACACATACGCACTACTGAATAATATCCTGTCAACCATTCAGATTATAGTAATGGCTTTTTGAACATTTATTATTTAAGTTTATTTAATTCCTTCCACAATAAAGAGAGTAACTATACTTCATCATAAGATGTTCCATTACCCAATCGCATATCAAGAAGACACGAAGAAGCCATTCTAGAACAGTATCTGCTATAGCATTTAAGTTCTGCAGCTGTTAAAGCTGATACTGAACACACATACAGCCCACTAGGTGGCATAAAACAATAAATACCATGATAAAGTCATAATGAAAGCACTACTTTTTGTTGTGATGTTTATGACAAAAAATAACACCACAACAACATAAATTTATGCTTACTAAGCATTAATAGTTTGATGCCCTCCCTATACAATTTACTATAAAGGGGAATATTGAAGACGCAAGCTTATGGAAGAAAAAGTCAGGAAATCTTAAATAATGAACACCATAAATATAAACCTAACTCTGCTCTGAGATTTTACATATTGTATTACTATTATTACACGATCACAAACTTCTATAAATAATATCATGATGACCTATACTTTCATATGTAGCTTTCTTCTAGAAAAGAAATGAGAAAAAGGGAAGAGGAAAAATAATCATCTCCCACTTATTTTTAACATTCAGAGTTACTGTGCCTCATCTCCACTGATGACTGTTAACAAGACGTTCTCTTTAAGAATGAGACCTGCCCTGGAAAATTTCACCTGGAAAACTGAGTGCTTGGATGAATTATGGGTGCTTGTAAAACATGCATGTTTTTAATCATACCAGTCACAAGTACTACAACCTTAACAAGAAGGCACATTGCATGTTACCTGCGTATGAAAGAATACTATTTATCTCTTCCTCCCAGCTCTGTATTTGCAAAGCACAATGCAAACACTGCACTATATTTTACAATCCTTTCCCTAGATTGGTATGTGTTCCCTAACTCACATACATGAAAACTGAAACAATGAATAGTTAAGTTTCTTGATTCATGTTCAGACAACAGAAGATGAAAGAATTACAATAGAGAAATCTTGTACTCAACTATTCATCTGTCTTTATGTCAGGCATACTGCAGACTTCAGTGTTCTCCCAGAGAAGACAATAAACACGCCTTGAATGTTTTGGAAAGCCTGATTGTAAACTCACAAAGGACATTTGTATCTTCAGGTTGCTCTGCACACATTGCTTTCTTCTAACATTCAAGAATACATGCATTCAGCTTCTAGATTCTAAGCGTCTCACTGTGCAGCTTCTGTACTTACCTGTACTTTTGTAATTTGAATAAAGAATGGACAGTCCCACTGAACACTGTCAGGTAGTGCAGCAACAAGGAGAGGTCCCCTCTTTTTCTCTCAGTGGGCACCAGTGACAAAAAAGCTGTGTCTTTTTTCCCCACATCATGTGTTTACACACACAGGGAACATCCCACCTTTTCTCTATCTGAACAGTCCCAGCTCCCTCTGGATCTCCCCATGTGACAGGCATCCCAGTCCATTACATCATCTTTATGACCCATCAAGGACTCACTCATTCCCATCTCTGGTGGGGAAGCCCAGAAGTGAACTCAGAACTCCAGTTGTGCCTCACCAATGTGGAATAAAGAAAAAGAACCATCTCACCAAGCCTGTTGGTGGTGCTCTTCCTAATGCTGGGCTTCTTCGCTGCAAGGAAACTCTGCTGGCTAATGACAGATTGATGCCTGCTTAAGCTCTTCAAAGTCTTTTACTGCAGAGCTGCTCTCCAGCTGGTTGGCTCCTAGTCTGTGCAGCTGTATGGTGTTGTTTTGGTGCAGGACTTTGCACTGCCCTTAATTGAACTTCATGAGATTCCTATTCATGCTACTCCTATCCAGCCTGCTAAAGTCCCTCTCATCAGCACCAATTCCAGCTGCTGTATCAAGCATTTATACCAGTTTTCTAACATCTGCAAACTTGACAAGAGTGCACTCTGTTCCCTCATCAGTGTTATTAGTGAAGATGTTAAACATTACAGACTCTATTATCAAGTTCTGGGTGCACAGAAAAAATCAGGAAACATTTACAGTCCAGAAGATGCCATCTGCAGACACTGGGGAAAAGTCTTCCACATGAAGGAATGCGATGAAGCAGGCCATTTCTCCTCAGTGTAGCGTTTCTTGGTATGTTCTCTCCAGTTTTTTAACTAGGCTGTTCCACAAATGGAAACTTATCTCTCCATGATAGCCAGGAGACCCCAGTGTTACAT
The DNA here is from genome assembly GCA_036925125.1 of Oreortyx pictus. Lineage (NCBI taxonomy): Eukaryota > Metazoa > Chordata > Aves > Galliformes > Odontophoridae > Oreortyx > Oreortyx pictus. Next base: position 4,548,951 of record JAUPFR010000006.1, on the reverse strand, counting down.
GCTCGTTATCAGTCACAGCCAAATTATTACCTGATCTCAGATAGAAAGCAGAAGAGTCTAACAAAGTATCTCCTATGCCTTTGTTTCTTCTGCAATCACATTTCTAGCTTAGCAGATGTAGGAGCGTGTTCCACGTTGTCCTTTGCTGCTATTTAATTAGTTGTTCTACATACTCTGGAAAGTCACTGCCTGCATGCTTCCTTTGCATGCTTTCAGATGCTTACCTAATATTGAAGTGCTCTTTAGCAGGTTATATAAGACATTTCAGCAAAGGGATACTGAAGATGTGACAACAACACGTTCATCCTTGTGGAGGATGAGTCAGATGTCGTACCTTTGTATTCATCATTCAGGCTTAGTTTGGATTTAGTTGTTATAAATACCCCAATCACTGGGTTAGCGTATTTTTCTCAGTACTTTCTTCATGTGCACGTAAACAACTTCAAAATGAATTTGAGCTTCTGAGAAGTGTCATTCTTTGACAAATGAAATTAAAACCTGTTTGAAATTTCATATTTCTGGGCCATAAACATTCCTTAGCTAATTATTATTACAAAAAAAAAATATATATATATGGCTGAGCTGTCCTTGTTCTTCATTAGAAGACCTCATAGGTTGTGCCTAGAAAGTAAACTACTGTATAATGAAACATGGCCTTCATGACTGCTATCCATAAGCTAGTCCTGTTACAAGCAGCAGTGGGACAGCTAGTTATGAAACCTAAAAATGTTCCAATGCGTATAAATTTTTTTCCTTCTAGTAAAACTTTAAAACAAAAGATGCTTTACGGCTAATTGAATGGAAGAAACAAAGCAGATGTTACTATAGTTAACTGTTTTAATCTTTACTGAGAAATACATTATCTCATTAAAATCCTATTGTAATTCTAGATGATTCCCCTTCTGTCTGTAATGATATCCCACAATAGTCTGAGGTTCCTACAAGGATTTGTTTTGATTTGATTGTATATTTTAATGCTTAAGCAGCAGGCTCACTCATTAGTGGAAAAAGACATTTGGCATTACAACTTGAACATTCAGATTCACTGTAATATGACTTGCATGCTGAATTTGCAACACTAGAAACCTGAAAATGATCTTTGAGCTTTCTTATTAAAGATAAGTTATGTGGGAAAGTCAAAACCTTATTAGCATAGCATACAAATGATTGAATTTAATCAGTAATGTGTCACAAAAGAAGAGAGAATGTGAGAGGATGCCAGTATTTCTGTCTCTTTATAAAAATGAGAACCAATGATACAATCGAAAAAGTACCCATAAAGTCAGGTGTCCACTAAACACACATGACTCCCAGAAAGAGAACAAAACCTTTTCTTTTATGAACAGAGTATCTTTAAATGTATGCTCATGACTTTGTTAACTTCAGCAAGAACAGTAAAGCTGGTTATAAACTAGAACTCCAATTCAGAGTCAGAAATTCTGAAATCTTCTTAAATCCCATTAAAAGAAAGTAAGTTGTTTCATTAGAGAAAAAAATCAGTCCTAAAAGGACTTTTAAGAAATGTACCTAAAGTTCCTGAAAGAAGCCAACTGAGAGAAACTGCACTGGGAAGGCTGGAGTCTGAGACAGCTGAAGACAGCGACAACTCCCTGAAACCTCATTATCATACAGCAATTTTTGTGAGGTGTTCTACGCAGTTAGGGATGTTCCTTAGGTATTTTTTTAAAGCCTTTAAGAAAAAATTATCCAAATCAATACCCAAAGTCAAGAGAAGTTGACAATATATAAGCATTGTGACTTCTCTAAGTGACTCATCTGCTTTGTATAATCCTCATAGGTAACATACCTCTTTACTTCAACATGCTTACTAATACTACTTCACGAGGTCCATCATAAGCCAAAATTTCTGATTTCCTTCAGTGGTTGCAGTGGAATTAAGTATTAATGAAGTAACATTGACAGGAGAGAAACAACAGAAATTGTTAACAAGCCCAACGCAGCAAAGATGGGCAGCGTGTACAAACAACATCAAACAGGAAAGACTTCAAATACAATGTATCACCTCTCCAGCTCTGTCTGATTCATATTTATCAGTAAATCCATGAATCCTTAAGTGATGTAAAGCAAAAGCATTCTATGCAGGCTATTGATACTGGTTTCATACAAGATCAGGCCCACAGCCTTAGTAGTTCTGTCTTTGACATAGAGATGTGATATAAGCACACATGCTCGTAAAGATAAACCATGCCAGCAATAATAAATTAATACTATTCATTTTTCGTAGGTTTTCTGAGCTGAAAATACATCAAACAGTGTGGAAGTACTCAATTTTTCTCATATTTAAGATTTTATAAACATAAATACTAGTGTATCTATGTATGACATATAACATTTGATATTGAGCATTTAACTACTCTAACAAATGAAGAAGTGACAGCTAGACAACAAGGTAACAATTACCATGAATATTGAACTCCAATAAATAACTTGAAAATACTTTAAAATACACATCACAGTTATCAGGGCATTTTCTTTGACATTTTCCATATTGACAAGGGCTGAAACTGATTTGTGTTCAAGAGGAAAGAGATGTACTTGAAATACACAGGCTCTTTACCAACTCTTGCTTTCCACGGTAGGACACAGATCCCACATGTCTGAATGACATAACAGAAACTATATTGTAATTCAGCGTAGGCACTGATCAGTTAAAAATGCATGACTTATATTGCAACACATTACTAAGCCGGTACCACAATAAACACAGTGATTTGGGGCACAAAAACATTTTCTTGAGATAACTGTTGGACAGTGCCAATATAAGAACATAAAAACAGTTCTTATAAAATAGGCAACAGCCATTTGATCTCAGTGACACTGGCCAAAAATAAAGCAGTACAAAGGACTGCTGGGAAGCAGAAGATGCATTACAGTTCAACAGAGCCCATTTGTATCTATCGTGTAGATGGACTACTTGCGATCAAACATTAGGTTGAACACTCAGTTGCTACTGGAATTTAAGAACATTAAAGAAGTATCAGCTCACTGCAGTATTACAGCTCAGAGAACCCATTCACATCTGTGGTGAAAATTACTCTGCTCTGAGTAACAATGCACCATAGATCACATTTTCAAGGATGTCTTTGTTGAAATCTGAGAACAGTTTTTAAAACCACTATGTACAACTCCTCATGTCAGTCAATACACATCAGCTGTGTCTGAAATATATCCCTATAAAAGCATTTAGTAAATCCTTGGATTAGACAACTGCACAGTACAGAAAACATAGAAATTGTATCTCTCATGAAAGTGTTGTGGAAACAGAGAATGGCAGTATTTGTTTAGGCTTGCTACAAACAGTTTTGTTAATCCTGAGCAAATACTGTTCCTAACATGGTCAGAACGTGCCAAATGAAGGGCCACCTCCAGTCTCATTAGGAGAAACAGTTTCTTCTTCAGGCAGTTCAATGAACAAGTTCATTTGTTGCCAGGTTACTCCATCTCTAATTCCTTTGGCCAAAGGAAGGTAGAATTGGCATGTATCTGGAGATTCCACAATGAAAGTGGGCTGGCACATTTTTATTGAGAAATGACTCCCCTTTTATGGTGAATTTATACGTCAATGCATTAAATAGTGGCTTGACATCAGTTTGGGACAAAAATATGCCTATAACTATTACAGAGCTTCTCAAGGTACTCTGTGAAAAAGCTTCAAACTGCAGACATTAAGAAGAGAAAGGAATACAGCAAGCTTTCAGTTAAATCACTGCTACTGCACCAAGAAGATTAAGAACGCTGCTTCTGAATTCTCACCTTCCCCAGTAGAACAGTATTCTGGTGAAGTGATAAAAGAGACAGTTCATTCCAATGGTATTGGTAGTACCAGAAAGGCACCTTTGAAAACAGTTACCATCAAAATATCTTGTAAGTATGTAAAACTTTCAATTGAAAGGCAATCTTGGGCAAAATGTTACATCTTATTCTATTTTTCTACTGACACTATTTTAGGTACAAAGAGTTCTTTCTATTACAGCAAATATATTTCAGACCCTCTGTCCTTGCCAGACAGCAGAAGAGCAAACAGCTCCCCACCCTTTTTTTTTTGTTTTTTTTACTTAAACTGGGAACATACAGCAGGGATATGAGTAAGCACGCAACAAAGGTATGTTTTCAGCTTCCTAAAGATATAGCAACTGAATCTACTTCATTAAAAGCAAGCTTTTCCTTTATATTCTTCCTCTCTATCCTGGCCACTGGCAAAGTTGCATTATTATCCTATGAGTCATTCTTCCTTCAAAATCTCTCTGGGTAGTACTTGTTAATTAAACATTCTCATCCTCTTTTTCTCTCCTTCCCTCGTACAGTTGTTGGCAACAGTCTCATATCCCCTCTTCTGAATACATATCTATATGTAATCTCCCATTATTAGAGTGGTAGGAAGGAACTGACTATCTTTTACTATGTGTGCCTGTTGAGCATACAATTACTAATTATATCAAATATGCCTTGTGAGTGCTGCTGGTGATTTAAACAGTACATTTTCTTCATCTCTTTAGGACAATGTCATCTATTGTACAGTGCTTCTGTCTGATTCTTTGGTGGCATTTTAGCTACTGAAATTGAAAAGTTCTTCAGATTCGTAAAGAAAAAATGTAGAACATCTGCCTGCTTTCTTTGGATATGATTCTGCAGGAGCTGCAGTAGCCTGCTGTTTGGAAATGCACAGTAGAAAATTAGATGTCATTTGAATACAGCTTGTAACAATAGCCTGATGGCAGCAGCACAGCCAAAACCAATACTCACTACTGTCGCAGCTAGTAAAAACCATACACACAGAATTCTTAATTTCTTTCTTGTTTTTCTTTTTTTTTTTCCTCTTTTTATGAAACAGTAGGAATTACTTTTTCATGAAAGCTAGGAGGTTTCAATCCCAGATATTTCATGACGGATCTGTTTCACAAGATATATGGAAAAGCAAACATGAATGGGTAACATGAGCACAAGTGAGCAGCTACTATAGCTATTTATGCTCAGTGAAGGAAATTGACGGGGTGGCTAGGCATTCAAGAACTTATAACTTGAGTCTTTACCTGTAGTTATTTACTGCATAGCCCTATCCAGACTGACAGCTCCAGCTGTATGCATAGGGCAGAATAAGAAAAATGAAAAACAAATGAAAAACTGCTGATTAATAAGAAAAGCAAGATAAAAGCAGAGGAGTAAAAAAGCCAAAGTGAAACGAAATGAGACCCCCACCAGATGCTACTGTAGAAATGAATAATTAAAATGAAAAATCTTAACTGGAACATATAGGAATTAAGCAACAGCGATTAAATGTAGGCCAAAAAAGTCAGAGCAAACACAATGCAAGAACCAATCCAGACCTCATCCAGAAATCCATCCTCCTTGTCAGCAGAAACAAAGTTAGACAGATTGCTACATTCTGGCTAGCCATGACTCTCCCATGGTGTTGATCTTGTAAATCTTTCCAAGTCCCTTTGAGACTCCCATTTCAATAGAGTTAGCAGTAAGGTGAAGATAAGGAGAATGGGCCATTACACGTGTGAGGTTGGATCTTTTTTAGTTCTGTCATGTATGAACATCAAAAGCATTTGTTGGGACTGCAGTTGTCAAATTGTAAGCCAGCATGTGAAAACAGCTGTCTATCCTCAGCACCAACAAACATGAATAGATCTGTCATCATAATTACAGCTCAGAGCTGGATTGTCTTCAAATACCAGCAACAGTCTGCACTGTGAGCAATGTCAAATAAGACTGACTCAACTGGTTAAGGAACCATTTGTCACGAAAACATCATGATACTGTCTTAGAAAGGGTTGCAAAAGTTTCTGCTTAACAAAGTCTGTTATTACTCATGCTAAATATTTAATGACTTGGTAAAAGAAGTCACTCTAGGAAAAAAAAGATTTACACATTTAATAAAATATTATGCCATCTGTTAATGTGCATGTAAGTTAAGCTTGATCACACAGTATTGTTTCCATATTACAGCAGCAACTGTCTTCAGATACCACTTTACAGATCTATTACAAACATTTCATTACATACATACAGTAGCTGAAGGGGGGGGGGGGGGTGTTAAAATGGAATACTGGGATTTTCATCCCCAAAGAACTCTGCATTAGCAACAAGTGACTGAGAGGTGTGTGAAAGAAAGCATCTTGCATCTTAGAAGTGACCTAGCCAAAAGTGATCCAGGAATTAGAGGAAGAATAAAGACCTGCAATGGAAATACCACACTGTTAATGTAGCTAGTCAGCAAATTTACCATGAACATTACATTTCTGTGTATACAGATGATCATATGATAAGGGAATAGGCTTATTCCAGGAAAAAAGCTCAAGACAGAAGTCTCCTTGGAGAAACAGGAACCAAAAATATGATCCAAGGATTCAATTCCCAGTTGTTGCTCTGAACAAAAACTGTCCAATGAAATATGTACCTACTTCCCTCAGGAAAGCAGATCTAGAGTAAATACCCCCAAAAGAAGAGTACCCACACAAAATAATGAAGGCAGACAGCATAGTGACTCAAGACTTATCCAGATAGAATAAAGACAGACAGTAAACTAAGAAGGGCTCACCTGCCACCAAAGGTCAAGGCTCACCTGGAACTCCACACAGGAGGGATCTCCAACAAAAGAACCTTCTGCAGTCATGGTCAGCCCTTAAATGGGGTCTGGGAGAGGTGGAGCTAGACTCCAGCCCTTCTGCTCACACAGGTGAATCCCCTTCACCTGTGCTCCTGTAGCTGACTCAGTGCTTCCCTCTGGTGATCAATCAGTGGTTCAGGCCGTAATTAAACAGTTCCCACACAGTATGGCTGAGCAGAAGTGGCTTGTCTTTCACATCGCTGTCGCCACTGCTTAAATGCACCACCCACTGCTTCACTGTGCTCCTATGCATTGTTTGTGTCTCCGTAGCTGTTCAGCAAGCATTGATGAATGTCTGTGGGTCTCACTTTTTCCTCACGGGCAATCTCAGTGACACACCTTTCCTTCATAAGCACTTCCATGTCAGACACCATTACTCAGACTCCCCCTCTGCTGCCAGCTGTCACACGGCAGCAACATGTCATGGGATATTGGTTGGGAGGTCCAACCTTTACTGCTGTACCACCAACAGCCGCCTCTAACAGTTCCCATACAGCAGATTACAGTTTTCAGATGTGAGATTACAAACTGGCATTCCTTAATTACAGTTTCTAATATTTGTTCTCTAAGGATACAGTTTCTCTCAAATTTGATTATTTCTTGATGCTCAACATTCAATAATTGGCAAGCTCAGATACTCTGCTTTCGCATCATGCATTACTCCTCAATTATTTCAATTATCATAACAACTTAGTATACAATAAAAGTATATATGAATTCTAGTAAAGAACTGACAAACAACTGGAATTACAGGAAAACAGTACTATTATCTATAGAAATCAAAAGTGACTATAGAGAGACAGTTCAGTCTCTAGAAATCATCTAGAGTGAGAGTTTGCACATATTTGACAAGAAGTTTTAACACGTGTGCTTTGTCAAAGGTGGCCAGCCACCACAAGGTTGTGTTTAGCCACAGGGATCCTCTTGTGTCCCTCAAGGGAAATGTGCATCTTCTGCTCTTTTCTTTTCTGAAATGTGTATATGTCAGTGCATGCAGCACAGGGAATAAACAGGAAGAATTAGCGATCCCTGTGCTGTTGCACAGCCATGTTCTAATTGCAGTCATGGAGATATGGTAGGACAGCTCACACGACTAGAAAGCTGACGTGGATGGCTGTGTACTTTTAAGGAGGAAGAGACCCATGAGACAAGGCAGTGGAGTTACCCTTTCCATGAGAAAGCAACTGGAATGTATTGGGCTCTGCCTACAGATGAATGATGAAAGAGAGAAGAGCTCATTGGTGAGAATTAAGGAACAAGCTAAAATGGGAGAGAGCATCACGGGTAGTTGCATGGGGGCTGCAGAGACACAGCCTTAACCACTGAACTGAGCACATGAAAGAAAGATCTGGCCGGCCCTGGGAGCACAGGTGAAGGTGATTCACCTGCATGACCAGAAGGGGTGGAGCCCTCATTTAAGGGCTGACTGCCACTGAGGTAGGTTCTCTTGTTGGAGGTCTCTCCTTTGTGGAATTCCTGTCCTGCAAATCTAGTACTTCAGAAATGGGTGAGCACTCAATATCATTTTTCTGTAACATCTCCTTGTTTGTGCTGGTCTCTTTGTTTTCACAACCTCTACAGCAGTAAACAGTATAGCTAGTCTGATCAGGAAGAGGGAACTGGTAAGGCCTTTTATAGACAGCTGAAAGTAGCTTCATAACTGCAGGCCCTAGTTCTTATAGGGGACTTAAGCTGCCCTGATATTTGTGGAAAAAGAAAAACCCCTGGATTGAGGGTCTAGCAGGTTCCTGCAGTGCATGGAAGTTTCCTTTCTGGTGCTGCAGGTGAAGGAGCTAATGAGGAGAGGTATGCTGCTGGACCTTGTTCTTACAAGTAAGGAAGAATTGGTTGGGAGTGTAAAGGCTGGGGGCAACCATGAGACAGTGAAATTCAGGATCTTCTGTGGAAGAAACAAGGTAATAAGTTAAAATTGTGACTCTGGATTTCAGGAGAGCCACCTTTAACTTCTTCAAGTACCTATGGGGAAGAATTCCATGGCTTAGTGTATCAAAAGGTAAAGGGCCACAAGAGTGACTGACATTCAACCAATTCTTCCAAGCTCAAGTTTGGTGCATTCCTAAGAGTAAGTGATCAGGTAAAGGTGGAAGGAGACCTGCACGGATGAACGAGATGCTCATGGAAGAACTCAAGTGAAAGACAAAAGACCATAGAATGTGGAAAATGGATCTGGTTACTTGGAAGGAATATGGGTATGTTGTCAGGATATGCAGGGGTGCTGCAAACAAGGCTAAAGCTCACTTGGCATTAAATCTGGTGGGGAAGGTCAAGGATGACAAGAAAGGCATCCTTTAGTATGGCAAAAGCAAGACTAGGGAAGATGTAGGTCTGCGGCTTAATGAGAAGAGTGCCCTGGTAATGGAAGACAACAAAAAGAGTTCCTGAACATCTTCTTTGCTTCAGTCTTTATTGCTAAGACTATCTGTTGGGAATCCCAGACCCTGATGGTAAGAGACTCAGAGTTTAGGGAAAGGAAGACTCCCCCTAGGTCAAGGAGAATCTGTTCACAGATCATCCAGACAAGCTTGACACCTGCAAATCCATGTATTCCCATGGGATGCACCCCCACAAGTGCTGAGACAGCTAACAGAAGCAATTGCAGAACAGCTCTCTATTTTCTTTGAAAGATCATGGAGAATGGGAGAGGTGCTTGAGGTCTGAAGAAAAGCCAGTCTCACCTCAAAAGGGGCAAGAAGGATGGCCCAGGAAACTGCAGGCCAGCCAATCTCAGCTCTGTCCCTGGAATGGCAATGGCAATCCAGCTTATTCTGGATGCCATTTCCAAGGAACTGGAAGAAAAGAAGGTTATCAGTAGCAGTCAAGATGGATTCTCCAAGGGGGCAATAATGCTTGACTGATCTGGTAGCTTTTTATGATGTCATGACCAGCTGTGTAGATGAGGGATCAATGTCAAGTACCTTGACTTCCAAAAAGCTTTGGTGTCCCATAGCATCCTCAGGGCTAAGCTTAGGAGGCATGGAGTAGATGAGTGGACCTGCTGTAGGGAACCTGCTTTAGAATGGGGTCAGACTTGATGGCCTCTAGAGGTCCCTTCTAACCCCTGTGATTTTGCTATTGTTAAGTCTCTTATTTTCAATGTGGAGAGATTTTTCATTTGCTACATGGAGCTGTATTTCCAAAAAAAAAAAAGTATATTTCTAAAAGAAGATGGCAGGGAAGAGGAAGAAGAATGTAAGGAAGAGGAATTGTAGTTGTTCAGTTATATAGTATAAGAGTAAACTGAAAGAGGACTTTCAAGTCAATTGTAGCAGGAGCTAAACATGAAACCCTTGGCTTGCTTTGCATCTATACTTGAAGTTAGCTATGTGAAAATGTGCAGACACTGAATCTTAAAATCTTACACGTTACAAGGGACATCAGTAGCTTTCTAGTCTATCCTCTTGTTCAGAATTCCAGGAGCATCTCTTAGTTTGGTCCTGTTTTTAATAAATGTATTCCTGGTAATTAGTATGTTCCCTCAACATCTTTAATAAGAAAATACATTGTCATTATATTATGAGTGTTTTTCAATTGGCAATACTCCTAAGCAGCTCATTGGAAGTATCTGAAAGGGTCTTAGAAGTCAGTAGCTATTTTAACGCTCTCTCATTGCCTGAGGGCCAAAAAGGTCACAATTTTTAAAAATGAAACTTTGGGTTTTGGCTCTGTCATTAAATGTACGCACATTGTATAGCACTTGTGCAAACTGAGTAGTTGGCAACTATGATTAGTAAACCTGCCTACTGCAATAAATAACAAAACTAAGGCACAAAATTGTAAGTCTGTTTACCAAAAGTTAAACTACTTTCTAATGTAAGAAAATGCTGTCATTATCAAGTTACAAGAAACTAAACAGATGTAGCTGGATAAATACTCTCAAATATACAACAATTTCAATAGGCATTTTAAAGTGAATGTACCACAGACAGGACTTGATTCTTGTTCAAGTTGATGAAAATGCGTAACTAACGGTGGTGGCTGTTGAAAAACAGCATTTTATAGCTGACATTTGATCTATCAAATAGTGCTGTTGTGCTCTTTGTAGATGTTGCAGATTTCACGGAAGTAAATAGGAGGTATTACTTTATGAACAAGTTACATAAAATGATAACCCAGGAAAACAATATTTGAGGTTTTACAAAGACAAATTAATATCAGATATGGTGCAGTTAACACTTAAATTGGACAGTACTGGTAACACACTGATGGTTACCAATGGCATAAGGCAGGGAGACACAGATGTAAAGTCTGGTGATGGTTACCCTTTGAGCTGCAGATTGCAGTGTTTGAATTCAAGCCTGCCTTCTGTAATGTTACTACTTTTTCCATCCCTCAAGCCCTGCTCTATGCACATGCTTAGTCACTGTATATGGTAGGCAAAGGCAGAAGAGAAACCTGTAGTCTGCTTCATTTGTCTGTTTATTTGTTGTTAATTCTTACTTAAGCTGCCATCATTCCACTCCACAGAAAAGATCAGTGAGGTGATAGTAGTTGATTCATAATTTTAAAAGCTGTTTATGGATATGTGGAATCTCAAATTTAAAAAATACTGTAACTCAGTATAGTGGCTTTTTTTAAAATGTTTAGTTTTAAGGTTTCTCTATAATTCATAGGTTACAATAAGCAAATCAACTTGTACGAATTCAAGACAGACTGCCAACTGATGATGATGCAAAATCATCTCAGGACAGGCACCTGTATTCAACATGTGATTCTCATTCTTCATCCTTGAAAAACTCAAATAATTAATCCAAAACAGATGACAAGGCTGGTTCTGTCAGCTCAGAGGGAAAACAATCTTTTCTATGAAATACTAAATCCCTGTGTACTTATAGATTACTCTAGAACCATGGCAGCTGAGGGAGGGTGATTACATTGCAGGGCTGTAGCTCAGAAAAAGAGGACTTGTATTTCAGAGACATTCTTGTATAACACTGTATTGTTCTGTGTGATTAAAGTTCGCAGAATCCTTTTTGAATTTCTCACAGGGATATGTGGGGAATGTGCAAGGGACAAAGAATAGAATGGAGTGTCGCAGCTCTGCTAGTGATTATCTCGAAGTCAAAAAGTATCACATTACTTGTTGTTATGAAGCTGAGCTAAGAGAAGACCTTTGCAAATGAGAAAATCTATTATTTGTGATGAAATACAACATAATCTCCACTTTGGACTATGCAACCCAGCAAGAATAAATAGATGTCCTCAAGAAAGAGCCCCTGAAACTCACTCATCTTTTGCGTGAGCCTGCAGAGGGAAAGAGAGAAGATATGTTTCAGTTCCATCCTGATGAGACAGAGAATAGTTCTGTAACGGTTGCTAGCATTTCTCTGCTATTCTCTAATAACACACAGAAAAACTAGCTAGAATAATAATTAAAGGTAGAAAAACTGCTAAAAATTAAAGGCTTGTACAAAGAAATGGTGATTCACAAACCAGGTTTTGTGTACTCAATTCTTTGAGTCTGAGTCATGTGAAGCTCAGTGTACCATTCACTTCTGCCAAAGGCAATTGTAATAAAGTTGAAAAATATTACAATTTTAAGTATGATTAAATCATTAAGAGCTTGTTTTGAAGCTTAAGTGGAATGGCAGTAGTGGAAAGGCTTGGATGCAACTGTGAATCATGGAATCGTGCTGATTCCACTTTGAAAACCTGTTCTCCAAACACTGGAGAAGCACTCTGTGACTAGGAAAAATAGGCCAAACCAGTTTCCCAATGCAGTGTCCCTGTAAAAGTGCGAAAGTTCACTGACCCACAAAATACTGCTCGCTGTGGCACCTTTGCAAGTCCTGTTTCCTGCCAACCATGTGATAATGTAAGGCCATATTTGAAACTGATAGAAAATGAAAAGGAGATGGGGAAATAGTTGACAAAATCAAATACAAGTAATCCAGTTTAGAAACTTGTCAGAAGTTGGCATCAAGTAGATAGCATGAGGCACACTCTGGAAATGCCTTTCTCCAATCACTTTCAGAAAGTTCTCTCCAACTCTTTCCCTCATTTTCCTGCTTAATTTGTACAACTCTTGAACAATTAAGCAAGACTCTTTCCTCCTTTACTGATGTTCCTTTATGGATTAGCAGATAGGTAAGATGGTCTGCCTGTGATAATTAAGTAACGGCTGCATTTGAGGCTTCCACTAATAAAGCTGGCCACTTAGCTGTCATTTATTTCCTAAAAGATTTTACGGAAGACATGCCATTTCCTCACACAACTAAAAAGGCAAATCTTCTTAAACAAAGGTTACAAATAACCAGTTACCTTCTGAAGGCAGAGACAGTTACAAGAAATATCATCATAAAACATTTCAACTACTTTTTCCTATTAACATGGTGGCAACAATAGCGTTGTCCTGGATTTCATTTTTCATAGGCACTGAGTTTATTAGCGGATGTCTCAGCAAACTAAGTTCACTTTTCAGAAGCCCAGATGGAGTTCTATAGTATTTTTCAAACTCTACTTAAGTTTACACAGTTGTATTTATTTTAATGAACCTTAAAGAAGTGAACACTTGGCACAATGCTGCCATGCAGAATCAGAACTTTGGGGTGACACTGAACTGGTGGATATAATGCTCATACTATCTTTTTTTTCAAGGCCAAACTGATTTAAAGCCTAGAGAATTCTCAAATGCTGTGATTTCTTAGCTCTTATGCCACTCATATAAGAAACAGTTCCTATCAAAGCATGTTAAAAAGAGTGGTTATAAATGAAAAGTTTTGTGTAACACCAGGGAAACCTATTGTGTGAGACTAGGTTTTGGTCTAATTAATGGCTATCCTTTCATGGTTTTAATTGAAAATCAGAAAAACACAAGGATATGAAAGCAGATCCAGCAATTAAGCAGTGAGTGGATTTTAAATGGCAAAACACAGTGTTAGACGGTATGTTACTGTAAGTTTAATTTTTTCTAGCTCAGTTCAACTCTATGTATACTCAGTAGAAAGTATTCCACGCATTTCATGAGTTACACTGAGCTTTTGTTGAATGAATGAGATGTGATTAAACTTAAGCATGTCTTGCTGATTTGGGGCCTAAAAATAAAAGATGGCAGCTCTGTCCAATTATCAGAAGGACAGTACATGGAAGAAAAAAATGGTCAAACTAGTGGAGTTAAATAACTATGTATGTTATCTCTAATGAAATGTGTTACGTGGAACAGACCACGAAAGAGGTTATGCTAGTGCCAAACAAGTTGTTCACATCTGCAAAAGAAAATTTCTCCTTTTATATGTATATACATGTATAGTTCCATTCACCATCTTAAAACTGATCTGGTGCAAATGCACTTCTTTCCCTTGGCTTCAAGTAGTTCTGTAGCAAGGCTCAGGTTTTCCAATGCCATCAGGACAAAATAAAAAGAAAATGAAAAAAAAAAAAAAACCACCACACATCCCCATCATTCCAGTAGATTAAAAGGATCGTTCTTTTCTGAAAATTGGATAACTCAGTACTAAGAAATTTGAGTATTGCTGAATCACAGAAAACTGTAGTAACAATATGCTTATCAAGAATATGCTATTTATTGCCTCTCAGAGTAGTCTGCCCTGGTGATAGCAAGCTTGGGAATGGAAGTATTGTCTTCATCTTCCCATACTCATTCACATCTCTACACTTTTCCTAATTCAAAATGGTTACTGTGCAATTATTCAGCATTTCTCTGTATTTTGCTGAGAGAATGCCGAAAATAGAAGAAATTTCTTGATGGTAAACTATTTTTTAGTAGTCTCGTACCATCGTATAATAAATCCTGAACTACTCTGTGGGAGGAGTTGCATGTTTATGTGTGTCTGACCTGTATTCAGAAAGAACATGCTGTTGTACTACGAGACTCTGAAGAGCCAGGGCCTGATAGTTTGGGGTGGTTCACTTTTGCTGTGTATAATGGAACCAAAACACTAGTAATGAAAACCTAATGACTCATGATATCATAGTACTTGTACACACTCTTCCTACAGAGGTTTTTTTGCTCCTAGGACTGACTGTATTGTAGACAATTACTCTGTTTAATGCCACTAGATAATTTGTCCTGAAAGCAGATTTGGCACCCAGGCTCCTTTCCCCAAGTGAATGTTGTTATTGCTGCACTAATCAGCCTGCTTTTTGAATACTTATTCTCTCTCATTTTCTCTGAAAGCAAGACAGATCTTGGAGAACAGGTCATTAGCATGATGTGGGAGCGTGCAATTGTTTAACAGAAGGCAGTCAGGTTTTGTCTGGCTGCTTTCCAGAAGCTGGACATCTAGCTATGAAGTACCTAGGCATCTTCCCTTCTGAATGACTGCACCAATCAGTGGTTGTGTTTATAAGAGAGGACCATCAGTTAAGAGGGAGGAAGAACTTCACCAAGGGCTTAGTTCACTAAGAGAAAGATGGCTAGCACTTTGCTGCTTGAACAGCTTTACAATGCAAGAATTCCTCCTTGAAGCCCTGACAAAAATGCTGCTGAAGGTTTCTGAGCCTATGTTGTTCTCCATATTTCTTCAATCAGGTAGAGCAGATAGCACACTGTGATTCTACCTAATCTTATTCTTGTAATATCTTAAAAAAGTATTCCTTTCTGCTTACTATTTATACCTAAAGATTAAGGTCTGCAGTCATTAAGTACTTATATACTTATTTTAGTTGTCTATCTGTAAGCAACTCTGTCATCTCTTCTGCTTTTCCGGCCCTACCTACATAACTTCTTTGGGTTAGGCATCGACCATTACTGTTCGTCATTGCAATAGGCACTGTTACAATATAGACCAACATAACAATAAATAGTTTTCAGTGAATGAATGGTGATCTGTAACAATACCAAAGCCTACCTGATCAGGCACAAAGCCTGAAGCACCTTCCTATTAAATATGAACTTCTCTTCCCCATTGTAGTAAAGTATTCATTTTCCTTACCTGCTCTCCAATCCAACAGAGAACTGAGGAAGGGTAAGCAGCACATAATACCGTACTAAAAATATGAAGGCAGATTACATCAATGGAACCAGAAACAAACGTAAGCCATGATGCTGCCTCCCTTCATAGTTGCCAACAACTCAAAATCTTGCAGTAAACGAGCTTGTAAAAAAAAAAAAATGAAAATAAGTTATCTATCTCACAAGCTGTTTTGGCTCCTATCTCATGGCTGCATGACAGTAATTTAGTAATTCTTGATGTGAAAGTTTGTCAGATGCATATCTATCCAGGCAATACCTCCTCCCCCTTGTTGAATCATACAGAGAATCATACAGACTGTGTCCTAATCAAATTATATTTTTGAAGTGTTTCCTCACTGAATCCCACAAGATTGTTTCTTATTTTTTCCCTCCACACCTGCTTTTTAAACTAACTATCCTGAGTGTGCCAGCAGAGTCTCCTTTCTTCTCCTCTTCCCCCCCCACCCTTCAGCCCCAGCTTTCCTTTTTTTGGAGAGGGGAGGCAGGAAGAGTGTCACGTAGTTACATTCGTCCTTTTCAGTCCTTCACAACCTGCCCTGTCAGCTGACAATATCTAAAAATATGAAGACGACTAGTGCTTATTCCTGTTCTGCCCTTTCAGGTTTATACCTTTATTTTGTATAGAGCTGGGAAGGAGCAGATGTCATCTGCTGATGTCAGGAAAGCATTTGTGTTCACATCTATTGTACCCTGCTAGCTGGACTTTCCTCAGTGTTCATGAGGAGGCTCCTTGACCTCTTCCAGCAAATGCAATTGGATGGCTTTAAGGAGAAGCTGAAGATATGCGCTCCATTATAGGACAGGGACAGTAGGCTGCTTCTTCAACACTGCTCAGTGTTCACACACAAGGATAAAGCATTAGCTCCTTGTTACAATGCTTTTCCATTGTTTATTACTAGCTACTTACATCATACCCTGATTTTTATTTACAATGGGCTCATCACTGAATTATTTTTACTTGTATTCCAAATACTCCCTATGTACTCTAATAACTGTGTGCCACCTATTTCCTCGCGGAGTGACTTGCAAAAGGACATTCCTTTTACTTATGTCCAATCATTTGGTAAAGCAGGGTCCATTGCTGTGCTCTAGCCTGGTGTCTTTCAGATCTTATTCCAGTGCTATGTGGCAGCCTAAAGCAGCCAGTAAGAGCTGGGTGCTCAGATCTACACCCATAGTCCTCCCATCAATTGCAGCAAAAATTGGGAGATGGGATCTTAGGAGGAGTTAATTAGGAAAGGTTGAAATGCATCTGTAGGGATGATAGTCTGGTAATCACATATGTGTAATTTGAGTGGACAAGCCCAATACACTGAATACAACGGGGAGAAGTTGGGCCTGTCGTGTTTAATATATTTACTGATGACCTGATTGAGGTGAATTGAGTGTACCCTCACTAAGTTTGCTGAGGACACCAAGGCGGCAGGAAGTGTAAATCTGCCTGGATGTAGAAAGGCCCTACAGAGTAATCAGGACAGGCTGGATCTCTGGGCTGAGGCCAATGGGATGAAGTTCAGCAAGACCAAGTTTTAAGTCCTGCACTTTGGCCACAAAAACCCCAGGCAACGCTACAGGCCTGGGGCAGTGTGGCTGGAAGACTGTGTGAAATAGACCAAGGGGTATTTGCTGATGAACCTGAGCCAGCAGTATGCTCAGGCAGCCAAGAATGCCAATGGCATCCTGGCTTGTATCATAGTGTTGCCAGCAGGAGCAGGGAAGTGACTGTCCCTCTGTACACTGCCCTGGTATGGCCACACCCTGAGTACTGTGTTCAGTGTTGGGTGCCTCCCTGCAAGAAAGACATTGAGGCCCTGGAGTGAGTCCAGAGTGTTTCCCCACAAAGCTGGTGTGGGGTCTGGAGCACAAGACGTACGAGGAACCGCTGAGGGAACACAGACTGTTCAGTCTAGAGGAGGCTTGAGAAAGACCTTATCGCTCTACAACTACCTGAAAGGAGGTTGTGGCAAGGACGTAAGTACAAGTTATAGCAAAGGTAACACTGCCTTTATTAATACTGAGCCTGAACCAGCAGATTTCATGCCCTGAGATAAACTAGACAAACACCCTTCCCCGACTGCTTTCCTAGCACAGCGCAAGTCACAACCAGACGCTCAGACAACATGCCTAAAAACACCTATTACTACTGAAGACTGCTCTGCAGCTGCTGCTGAAGGTGAAGCTTATTCCATCTCTCTCCTCCTCACAAATTAGTACTGTCTAGTGGAGCCATACCATACAAATGATAGACTGTTAGTTGATAGATCCTACTGTGTCAAGGTGACATGGAATCTCAGCTCCCACATCTATACCCTTAGCAATAATAAGGTGGCAGTGACAAGCTGAAAAACATTTTTTTTCTTAAGCAGAAATACCAATGAATCATCTGAAAATCCTGATTGTCATGGATCACTGAAAAGCAATCCCATTCTATTGGTAGAAATAAATCACCTCTCAGTGACAAAGATAATGCAAACAAAGGAAGACACACATAACATTGAGGACATGGAAAAGGGTCTGGCAGCTTCATTGAAAACTTTGCTTATTCTGTATCAGTTACTTAAAAACAAGCTGTACACAAGCTGAAGCAGCCTGGGGATTTAATTGCCACATTCATTTTCAAAAGTATCTCCATCTAAGATGACGTGTGAGATGCAACACGATGTCAATCATTATCTCAAACCAAAGGAATTAGATTTTAATAGGAATTGGTCAGAGGAAGATGAAAAGATTTTGAACAGATTCTGAAGCCTTTTTACAATATATACATGAAAAAGAAGGCATTAAATTCATAATAAATAGGTATGTTCATTCTTATTCTGAATATTGACTATGAGTCAAAATCTGCAGCAGCTTTCATGTCCTACAGGTGTAGGATCTGGGTTTAGTACTGAGATGTCCCTGTAGTTATACAGGGACTATAAGATGCTCCTCACCATGGGATGATTACCAATTCTGACGGTTCTGGCTTCACATTTAGCAGATAGCCTGTTGCTGTGCTGCTAGTTTCCTTCAATTAAGAATTCTGTAGCAAAACAAGTCCCTTGTCAGGATCATGAAAGTATTCAGGAAAAAGCAGAATGTACGTGTTTCATAAAAGTGTTTCCTTTGGCCTTTGCACTTCAAAAAGAGTTAGCACATTGCTAGAGCTTATTTGAAAGTCATGCTCATGAGACAAAGCCTTTGGGGCTTGCTGAGGACGAACTGACAGAACTTCTAGATACTCTGCTTTCTGATCTAGCAGTCAGCACTGACCCCAACCATGCTGCCCTAAATACTGCTAGAGAAACAGAGTAAACAGGTCAACAGAAATCTGTCAAGCTAAATGTTTGTTTGGACATGATGGATGGTATTTTAGAAGACTCAGCTAAGCTTGCAGCCTGCCATATAGCCTTAGTAACAACTGCACTCTAGCCAGAGCACTACCTGAACCTATCTGAACAAGAGGATAAAAGCATTTTTATACTTTTCAGAAGATTTTTAGAG
The DNA here is from genome assembly GCA_036925125.1 of Oreortyx pictus. Lineage (NCBI taxonomy): Eukaryota > Metazoa > Chordata > Aves > Galliformes > Odontophoridae > Oreortyx > Oreortyx pictus. The sequence goes on along the minus strand of JAUPFR010000006.1, from coordinate 4,529,881 downwards.
ATAAAATTCAAGAGTAGTACCAAGGTGTTCCTAAGGTAAGGCAACAGTAACTAAATGTTACTTTTAAGATAGCATTAGATATAGATCAACTGGAGTTTTACCCTAGTTCAGCAAGATAAGCTGACCTTAAATATCTGAACATATTTTCCATCTCATTTAACGTATCTTCAGGACTCAATTTCATAGGCACTTAGAATGAAAGTGTGCAATCTCTCGGCCATCCCTCTCAGAAACGCACACAATAACTCTGTGTCCTTTCATCTAGTTCAGTTTGTGTCTATCTATCTCATGGGGCATATCTACACCATGTCTAAGTCCTACCGGGGACATCTGTTTTTCCAGTCAAACACAGAGCACAGTAAGTACTCCTGAAAACTCCAGGCAGATTCCCAATTACCATTGCTCAGATAAGAAAAAAACACAGATACGCTGCATACATCCAACCTGGTTAGTGATTATCACACTGAAACTAATGAAAAGGGAAAGTTAGTGACAGTGGTCAGTTTGGCATATGCCTTTAAATAAAAGGATTCCAGAGCAGCTGGAATAGGGGTGGGGAAGAAAGCAGCATCTGTGGTATTAGGTGGATGCTGAAGAACCAGTTCAGCACATCCAGCCTATAGCTGCTGAGCGGACACATGCAGAGAAGAGGGGAACAGATAACAGGGAGTTAGGCAGGGAATGAATCTGTGTACAAATTACTGTTCATTGCATGTAATAGGAAACATATCACCTTGCCTACTGAAGCTGAACAACAGCTAAGAGACAATTAGATAATTCGGAGATTGACAATAGTTGGGCAATCTGTCTCACGGAAAAATCTGTGCAAGAAAAGAAAATCTTATGATGAAAAGATTCATAGGTCCAGTTTCATTAAGAGCTGAAGACTGCATGAGTGTACCCAATAATAACATTAGAAAGTGGAATATCAACTTGACCAAGAAAATAAGAAAAAAAGCTAAGGCAAAAAGATATTTATATACATTAAGACTTTGTACAGTTTCTTCTTCCTTCACTACTACTGCCCACCTCCCTCCATCAGTAGTCACTATAGATGCCATCATTTTTTTCTTAACTGTGCCACGTAGAGCCACAAATTTATTCAAAATGTGCTACACACTCTCTCCACCTGAAAGTCCAGCCAAAAGTAGCACAGAATACATGGAGTAGGGGAAACACTGACAAATACTACCAGTTAGTAATTAGGATTGAGAAACATGCAGTCGTGTCACACAACTGCCATTCTCAATCCACTCTAATGTGCTGCCTTACTGAGTTGTTACATCATTCTATCTAACCTTGAGGCAAGTTATCTCATTGTGTTAACATTTACATATTTATATCTCATCTAAAAATACCTGTAAACATATGTATATAAATACTGTATTCCACCTGCCCATCAGCCCCAGTCACCTCCCACCTCCTGCCCACTAATAGCACAGTCCTGCATCACCTCCCACTCAGCTAAGCAATCCTGTGCTAGCTGCTTTCGACATACTCACAGCTATATATATTTATGAGCATGATAAAATCCTTCTGCAAAGTAAAGATAACTTTTTTTTTCTGTTTTGCAAGAGTTACAATGCATTTTAGAGTCTGTGATGCTGGAGCTTTATTATACCTTTGTTTATACCTCATTATGTGATACATCTACATATATATGTACGCCTTTACAATTCATCTAGTTATGGAAAAAAATGTATTCCATAGACTGAAAAACCAGCTGTATTTATGTAGGCAGATATATTTTTGCTAGCACAATAATTAAATCCTCGATAATTTTCAATCACTACTATATCTTAAGAAAAAAAAGGAACACGATGTTATATTTTATTTCTAAGAGCAAATGCGTTCAGGTGTAGCAAGACGATTTGCTGAATACTCTAAATATTCTTTGTCAGTGTCTAAGTTAAATGACAGTTAGGAATTCCTAGTGTTACTATGTCATCTATCCAGCCCTAGTACAGTGCAGATATGTTCCAAACCTATGACAGATTTTACTGTGAGGTTCTTCAATTGCATAGTACTTGATTTCACTATAAAAAGTATGTCATGACTCAACCTGAGATTTTTTTTTTTTTTTGCTTAATTTCATCCTGGTACACTACTAAACAGCTTTAACATAAAAATTCCTCTATTGTGGTATTTGCCCTTTTCAAGTGCATGTTAACAAATAACATAACCTTTTTACTCCATACTTTTTAATTGGTTAGGTTATACAGAGTAATTACTTTTTGTGGTCAGTCAATTGTCAGAGCCTGTGGCATCACTCCACTGAGCTGAATTAGGACCTAATGCATCAAGGTATAGAGTGTGCTCTTTTCTTACAGCGCAAAGAGTAAAGCATTCCCAGTCCTTATGGATTTAGAAGATGCTCTTGGCTCACATGGTATAACCACACACAGGAGGAGTACATCAAATTCTCAGTACAAATTAGAAATTAGATTCTCTCAGAAAAGTTTGCAAATGCATGTGTGCTACACAAGTGTTGTATAATATGGATGTACTTGGTGCAAAACGGTGCTGGTTATGAGGGTTTCAATAAAGGTGCCACGGTGGATGGAATAGTAATAGCTACACACCTGGCTGGCTGGCACAAAGTTAGCAAGACCAAGTGTCAGACACTTTGGTCACAATAACCCCATTCAGTGCCACAGCCTTTGGGCAGCAGTGTGCCTAGGCAGCCAAGAAGGCTTGTGTCAGAAATAGTGTTGCCAGCAGGAAGTGACTGTCCCTCTGTACTCAGCACTGGTGAGTGTTTAGACTAGAGAAGAGGAGGATCAGGGCAGGCCTCAATGCCCTTTACAACTGACTGGAAGGAGACTGTGGCGTGGTGGGAGCTGGCTGAGAATAAAATTGAAGCTATATCAATATTTAGGCTGCTTTGAAAGTAATGCCTTCTATTTATTTCCATGGAAACTACAACAGATACAAAGAGCACCACAGCACTATTTGATAGAACAAAAGCATTGTATCTCCAGTAGAAGAAGAAAAAACACCAATTCAAATCCTTACTTTAATCCTCTCCCCCTCCTTATCCTTAAAGCTCAACTAGCATCCATGTGTAAGGGTCCAAGTACAGGCCTACAGGATACCAAATCTGAGGAAACCGGTGTTTTTTTTTCCTGAAGATCTGAGCCTGAGTCTTAATACAGATTGTCTTATGAAGTGGCACGAAAACAAAGTACACATTCCAACGTAGGAGGCAAGAAGTCTAGGAAAGCATTTTAATTATGTTTATGCTTTTCAGTGAGCATAATAATAAGTACAGACAAACAAGTAAGCAGCAACAAAACTCATGGGGATTATTTGTAAACTGCAGTAAAGTTAAACTAATTAATTAAGTGCGATTGATATTCAGTTGCATTATTCTCACTAGGCTAGAAGCAGGATTTAGATAACATGGACATTTGTTTGAAATGTATTGCTGTACAAAAAGATCAAGACCTCTCTTAAAAATTAAAAGTAGTCTCCCAGAACAAAGGGAGCACTGCAGTGTAAAATAGTAAATAATGACACCAAGAGAACGTTCAGGTGCTGGAATGGGCTGCCCAGGGAGGTGGTGGTGTCACCATCCCTCGAGGTGTGCAAGAAACATTTAGAAGTTGTACAATATTTAGTGGGAATATTGGTGATAGGTGGATGGTTGGACTGAATGAACTCGGAGGTCTTTCCCAACCTTGATGATTCTAGGATTCCATTCTATGACTCTTGGCTCATTTTTAGGCAAAGACATTTGTTCAGTTTTAGGCAAAGACAAAAGGCAGACAAGGTAGATTTGAAAAATCATAGCTAAAGACAAAACCAAGGAAGCCATTCTGTTAAAGAAGGATACTTCGCCACAGTGTAGAACAGGCTGTTTTCTGTTGCAACATTTTGCACTTGCTCTTGGCATCACTAAGTTCTCATACATCCCAGAACACTTCTGCACACACAATCACAGCATGCAATCAGAAATACAGACTGCGCTTTATAGTAGCCCATTCCCTAAAGCTATTACAGAATAGTGCAGAATTCAGTGTACAAGAGCTACTTTAAGAGCACACATGATCGCTGAGGTATTTCAATAGCCAAATGTTAACGTTAACTAATGATTTCCCCCACCCCCACCCCCTCAGCTCAGGAAGAGGACTCTAGTCATCATTTCACGTTGCAAAAAAAAAAAAAAAGTGCCATACACATACTTGGAAATAAGTCACTGCAAGTTAATGGAAGTCTAGACACACCAACTGGCTGTCTCATTTCTTCATCAGGCCATATTTATATCTGCTGTTCTGAACTCCGCGCACTGTATGCTTCTGCTTTTCTCAGCTTCCATCCTTTGTCATCCCCTTTAAAGGACTTGCTGAATGCCACACTAAGCATATACACAACAAATTCTGTCCCTAAAGGACAGTAGGCCAACTACTGCGGTAATCATTGCTAATCACCCATGTTTCTAAAGTAGTCAATATAAATAATTCCACAAACAACATTTGCGAAGTTCTGACATGTGGCAAATGTTCAGTAGCTATGTTTAGCACATGGTGGATAATTCAGGTTTCTCATACACATTAAATTAGCAATTTTGACTCATGATATAAAGAAGAAAAAAAGATTTTTAAAATCTCTTTCAACTATAATGGGAAAAATGTGTGTCTTGCAAGAGTGATAAAATCATACAGGAAAAGGTGCCTCCTCAATATAACAAGCAAGATACTTTTTCTACTTTTGTACCACTGGTTACCACTGAAGCTATTCTGCCATTCAGCACAGAAGAATCCTTGGGTAGCACATTGCTGCTGCAGTCATTCCTGTATCACCCTCAGCTAATACTCTGAATCGTGAAATGGTAGAAATGAAACGTCTATGCTGATATCCAACTGTCAGAAGAGTCCCTTAGGGAAAGAACAGACATGCTTAATGTTATTCCTTATGAAGACTTCCATACTTTTTCCAAAACTGTGCAGCTTTTGTTCGCATAAATTCTGGTGCTCATTCCCTTTGGGGAGGAAATGCTCGGATGTTTCTCTTTAGAGGAAGTATCAGTTTTATTTACCTTCCTTGGAGAAAGTAGAGTGACTGCAAAACGGAACATCTTCCTACTAAAAACTCGGATTTTGCTAAAGAAAGTTGAATATTTTATTTGCTAATGCCTTATACTTCCCAGCTCAGATGTTCTCTCCTTCCGTGCAACCCTGCCATTCCCAAGCACCAGAAGACCTCTGAATGATGAGAATCATCACCCATCAAGGATTACAGTAGCCACAGCCCAAGAAAAACTTAACTAAGGACAGCAAACATCTCCTTGGAGATACTACAGCAGAAGACTCGCATAAAAATTAAAATTAGCCATAAGCAAAGTATTTGGCTGAAACATTGTGGGTGTTCATTCATTTTCCTTTGCAAAAGAAAACAGAAGATTGCAGATGGACTTTTGAAACCGTTTGTAAAAGCAAAGTGAAAATAGCTCATTATTTTAAGATTCAGATGAATAGTACTAATGTTATCACTCTGATTACTAACATGGTATTTAACAAAAGAAAAAACATGGTAGTTAAGAGGAGTACTTTCAGTGGTGAAAGGATGATGACATGGGAGGTTTAATCAAGTCAGAACACAGCCAGAAGCACCAGTGAGGGGTGGAGGGTTGGAGAGAAGAAAGGAATGTGGGAACTGCAGCTCTAATTGACCTTAAAAAGCCATGAAACCACACCGCAAACTTTGCCTCTAGAAACAGCCACCTGACCTCTCCTCAGACTGGGGCAACTTTTCTTGCTGTTGCCACTTTTTACCCGCAACTGCCAATTAATATATATCTTCTGAAAAAGAAAAAAGCATCATACCCAAAGTGTTTTCACTTCTCTGAAAAGCTTTTGGCTTGATCTTTCCTTTGTCCGGCTTTTAGGCAGCTATTTAGATGAATGCAAATGCTCAGCAAAAATGCAAAGCATAAAAGATTAGATTCCTCATCAGTATATACTTAGATATTATCACAAGATTCCTTCCAGATGACAACAAACAGGCAGAAGAATAGCTGGGTCATATTGCATCAAGGTAACTTTTTGTTCTGCAGCGAGGCAACTTAAATGTTCCCTAAATGACTCCCTTAAATTTGCATATTATGTGGATACCACTTCAGTTCTTAGTGTCTGACATACAATGCAGATTGATTCCTGGGGTATTCAACCGTAGTAAAATTCCACAGATTCCCCTCTCCTGCAGGATCTCAGGGTGTTAGTAAACATAACAGGCAACCAATCACTCAGGCTACAGTAACACACACATCTCCAGAAGGCAGCGAGAAAGCCTTAAATAAAACATAGTACCAGCCTTCAGTAGAGTGCATTGAGACAAATGCCAGGGATGTGAAAGGTGGCGCTGGGATTACCAGTGACGTGATAATGGTTGTTGAAGCAATCTCTGTGCCTCCTTCTCTCTGACTCACTGCCTCCCCTTGGAGGCTCCTCTCACGTCATTAAGGGACTGTGGGTTATTCACAGATCACTGACTAAACGCAAGCTTTAGCTTCCCGTCTGCATTCCCTGGTCATACGAAAAGGACTGAGGTCACTGCCAAGCAGCCTTTGAGCTTTTTATCAATAAGCTCAATGAAAAAAATAAAATAAAAAGACAACAAAATAAAAAACTTGAGTACCTTCTGCTCTCTTGTTTTAGTGTTGTTGTTGTTTTTTTCCCTGAAATCAGGACTTGCCTTTTTGTTATGTGCTGCTTTCCCCAAAGGGTTAAACATTTCTCTGACCGCAGCAAAAGATGTTTTATGGTTTCTGACTCTTTCCAGAGGCTTCTGACTAATAATGCAAGATGAAATACACACATAGATATAAAACTCAAAAAAGGTTTCATACAAGAGTCGGCTTTCAGAAAAGTTTTCAGAGAAACCTCTTATTACTCTCAGAAGCAAATGAACCACAACTCAACCTAACCATTTTCTTGTACTTCCACACCTGTTTCCAGTTACTTTTACAGTGTGCTGTGCTGCCTTCTCACGTGCTTTTTGTACCATCACTTTAGTAGGAAGTGCTGCAGGCACTGCCCGTGCAATGCGTTCGACTCAAGCCCCTTCCAAGTCACTACTATTATCACTCAGTTTAAGTGTTACACCACTGCTCATTTCTTTAAACAGGATTCCATGAGTTAATCGTCATTTTTACTGTGAATGTTAGGTTAAAACATTACATTCCTAAATGAAAGAAGCATGACATAGGCAAGCCCCAGTACACACACTGTTGTATGTGTTAACGGTCCCCTGGATCAATCACAGTGATTTTTTTCTCTTCCAGGTGGAGATAATCTATCCTACAAAATGTATGTTTACATAAGATATAGGATAAATGCAACCATACTATGAGAATGGAATGAGTACAGTTGGAATTAATATGGCAAGGTGGTATAACATTTGTGTGCAGGGAAAGCATCAGTAACAAAATTACTTCATACAGGATGACAAAAACGAAGCACTCAAATCCTACGTTTCAAAGAACACAAGTTTCAAAAGCAGTGCAGACCATATGAGAAACATGGATGCATGAATGCAACCCACTCATGGGCTGTTTAGATACCATCTTCCTGAAAGCTTCAAGGGTAGCTGTCCAAAATCACCTTCCCCCTATTTTAGTTATTCTGTTTTTCCATCAGTAATCCTCAATCGGATTCAAGATGGCACTTCTGCATACAGCCCTCTTCAACAGAAGGGAAGTGTTAACAGTTTCACTCCATCACCCTCTGGTATTCCCAGACTGCTCAGTTAATTTATCATAAAACCTCGCCCTCAGGTATTCCCAGACTGCTCATAAAACCTATCTGATCAGACTTGGTATTGTTATTTTTCTCAGAAGATAACTTCTGTTGGTTGCCAGGGTTAGGACCTGTGCATAAGCGCCTCACATAGTAACTGTAAAGTGGGTTAGAATATGGCTTTCTCAACCCAAAAACCTGGGAGAGCACAGAAAATAGGAAGTGTAAGGATAGAAAAAGACTTAATCTGCTACAGCCTTTTTGTCTGCTAACACTGAAATGGAAACGGTAACCCAGAAATGAGATAGTCAGCAGAAAACACCCTGGAGACTACAACATGTTAAAGCACTAGAGCAAAATCTTCCAGACCGTATTTCTTAGCACCCCAGCACAACCCATTTAACGGAGCTGTGGCAACGAAGCAGACTAGGGAGGATTCTATTTTCCATCTCCTCCCAAGCACTCCACGAAAGGAAATACTTCGCCAAGTTCTCAGTTTACATTTTGTGACAAGGTGATGCTCTTAAAAATTAGCCGTACTCTCTGCTGAAAGTATAGGATTTTTTCTGTCATGACTAAATCTCCTGAAATAACAAGTCAGTTTATTTTCACACCCTACAGTTCTCCGTGGCAAAGAAACTCCAATTTATTTTTGTCTCTCTTCTGCCTATTTTCAACATTTGTGACACTTCTACTTTATAAGATAAACATTTGAAAAGGAAGACGTCTCTGCACTACAGAAATGCACTTTTATCACATTGGCTTTTTAAAAGTAAAGTTCAGCCCTGAGAAGGGGGAGAAATCACATCATCTGAAAATGACTTTGGATAGTCCTGTATATGAATTATTCATGTTCTACGTTATAGTCGTCTTTATTCTCCAAGAAATATCAAATGATTCAGCAAGCCTATGATTTTCTGTGTTAATCAGATGGCTGACACTATGCTCAGGCCTGATGATGGGCCAAAAAAGAAAGAATTTCTTTGTGTGAGCTAAGTGCAAAAAATCTTGATGAGAACGACTCATTTGCACATCTTTATGAGATAAGACGTTCAAAAGGAACTTACACTAGTGAGAATGGAAAATTCTATCTTACGATTTATAGCCCAACCATTAAGACATGGAGGCCGATATTTCCACTAGAACTACTATATACAGAATGAGCTACAGCTTTCAGTTCTTTCCAGAAACAAAATGCACACTTTCTCCTCTTTTTTATCCTTTCAGACCTGTTAATACAGCTAACATGCCCTGTGGTTTATTTTTCCATTGCATTTCACACAAAAAGTCATGGATACACATACACGCCTTAAATCATGTTTGGAAAGATAATGCTTGTCTTTCTAAGAGTTAAGAAAAACAATCTAAACAATTGTCTCTCTAGTTTGATTACTGTTTGTTCATCTGTTCAGGCATCCAATTCATGATGGACACCACAGGTGGACAGGTGAACCCACTCACTGTTTTGATAATGGCACAGTTTTGCATTAGCTCAGTGGTAACACAAAGCTGTGACCTTAAGTATGTGTACAAAGGAAGGCAGACCATCATAAAAAGGCACGATCAGTTTCAAACTCATGATATGAGTTCTATAAAGATAAAAATATGTCATTGAGTATTTTTATGTCCTACAGCCTCTAACAGAGGTAGGATGGATCAGACACATTTTGAAACCCCATGACAAAAAAGATACATCTCCCTTTGATCTGCATTTAACCCAAGAGTTACAGTATTTGCCATTTCCTATGTTGTATGTGAGTTAAAGCACTAATTTAAGCTAGCTACATTTGAAAAATAAGAATAAACAAGTAATGATGGATTACTGCAAGCAAAAAAACCTGTCCAATAAGACTATTAGCTAGAACTTGCTGCTGCTGCAGCATCTGCTGCCTACTGAAATTGTTGTGATTTCATTGTTTTGTTCATACTAAAAGAGATAAGTTATAAAATATTAAGTTTATTTAAAAGAAATCGAACTTTTTTTATCTTATTTGCAGTAAATCAAGGCCTCATTGAAGACTGAATTTGATTTTGTCATTTTTGTTTTTTATGTACCAGCAGTGTGCTTAAGAAAATAGAAAGAAGTCAGTTACCACATTACATCCCTAACTAACCCTTAAAATCTGACTAATCCAGAAAACAGGATTAAGGGGGGCAAAGCGCAGACTGACTGAAGTAAGCAAATTATACACCCACATGTGAGGGGTGGAAGAGGAAGACATGGGAAATAATGCAGCAAGAATAAGCACTGACAGAATCTACAATGCATATCTCAACTACAGCATTCTTGTTTTGTGTGTGAGGTACTATTCCAAGAAGGAGAAGAGCAGGAAAACAAGGCACTCCAAGAATAAAAGCCCATCCATAATAAATATTTAATGTTCATTTTTTCCCTGTTCAGTGGCCAAGGTGCACACAGCAGCTGTTCTAGGACCCTTCTACATTTTGAAGCTTCTATTGCAGGCAGAGCGAAGAGTATAAGGAACTAAAATACAGTCAAAAGCAATCAGTTCCTTGCTTCACTTTCACGGCTGGTACAACAGTTGCTTTCTGTTAGTTATATTCACTGCTTGCTGGAGGGATTGTGCTTTTAGACGAAGCTGATAGAGCAAAAAACAGGTACGCTGTAAAGCAACAGGTTTGCATTAGAGGCTGGTGTGTCTGACAGCATCAGTTGCCTTTCAGTAGCTTGTTACAGAAGAGGATGTGCAGATAGCATCGTGATAACATCATCAGTATTGAGCAAATCAAACAAATGATTAAATAAATTAGCAATGGAGGTTGTGAAAGAGACTAATGAGAACACAAGGCATACATACAATATTTATTTTCCATAATCTTTTTAAAACAATCACTTATCTCCGATACTAGTTATATTTTATTAATTTTACTAGAGCTCACAGCTATGGCATTTCTTGGCAAACTGTATGAAACAGATGTCTGAGCCTTAAGACACTAGCTTCTATTTTTCCCCCAAACAGTGAGCTGTTAGCATTCTTTCTGCTGCTAACATATTGAAATTTGCTGCCATTTTCTCTCCTGTTGCCTCAGTGTTAAATCAGAAAATACACTGTTGATTGGGTGAGAGAAAGTAGATATATTATTCCAAATTGAGGAGAGATTAGAAAAGGATATGAATAGGTTCCTTTTCACAGCATTGCCACCTCCAAAAGAATATGCTGTGGGAGAGGATGCTGGAAGTATTTTCAGCAGTCAGTGAGGAAAAAAGGATAGTGCATAGTAAGTGCATGTAATAAGAGTCAGGAGTACATCAAAAGTGATGTTCTGTTCCATGTCCCGTTAGTTTCTTTTGTTACTGCTAAAGCTACTTAGAAATTGAAAGCTTGTATTCCAAAATTTGGATGTCAGAGGTTTCTCTTGGATTTTCTTTCCAAATAATTACAATTCCTTTGCATATTTTATATGCAGAAACTCGTATTTACTAGCAATTCATTTTGTTCAGTGAGATTTCATAAAACAGAAAAAAAGCAAAACATGACAACTGTAATTTGTAGATCAGATCTAATAATGGTAGTTCCTTAATTCTATTCTGAAAGCTTAGGAACTGTGAAGAAGAGGCTTACAAAATCCTTTGAAAGAGCGGGAAGAGAAAGTGCAGGTGATTGGAAGAACTGTTGGGCACTATACTTAAAGCCTCTTTGCTACAGTATTAAAAAATATATTGTTCAGGAAGAGGAAAAATTATTCAACTGATGGCATTTGTAAAAAAGTAAAAAAGAACAGTCACCAGTAAAATGGTTTAGTCCTCTCAGCTTGAAATAATTTAACTGTAGTCAGAATTAACCATTTCAGAGTGACAACGAACCACAGTAACAGGAACTTTCCCCTCTATGGCTGCTGCCATATTAGGTCTGTAAATAGCAAGCCACCTCTGTTTGAGGAAAAGCACGTTCAGCGCTGTCACACAGTCAAATGGTGGGATCGAGCACTACACAAAATGACAATAAAAGATGTTTTTTGACTACGTTCTCCAGAAAGAGTCAGAGGAAATATATTTGTTTTTAAAAGTCTGCGAACTTGACATGCTAGCTTTATAACACTAAGCTGTCTGCAACCATGCTGCAGTATTTTAGATTAGATCTGCCTTACCAATCTCTGCAAGAAATACTTTCAGGTATAGAATATGCTAAGCAATTATTATATGGAAAAACTAAAGCTAACTTTGCTACTTTGTCAAACTTTGGCATCGCTGTTCTGTGACACTGCTTTCAATTCTGTGAATTTGGAACTAGAAAGCTAAAGAGAGGTATACTGAACTCAGAAAAGACTAAGAAAGGAGCTGGTGGATAAAGAAAAATAAAACAGCAAAACCTCCAAGTTTGGTGAACAATGCGGGGAAATCTAAAATGTGTGCTACCTGTTAAGTCTCTTCAGATGTTTGAAGGGTATTGTTAACAATTAGGTCCACTGATCATTGGGAACTGCATCATTCGGAGTAATCTGGTGAAATTTATAAATCCCAAAAGAGGCAACAGATTTGAGAAAAAATATCTAATAGTCAAATCCTTCAAGAAGAGCTGACTGCCATCAGTTCAGATACGTGTTTCTAGGTAATACACAAGGCTAGAACACAGCAGTTTTGTACTCACTTATCAGGTCTACCCAGTACCAGCAAGCCCAGGAGCGGCTCATCTCTCATTGCTTAAATTGCACATTACTAGCAGGGATGTTGATACAGCCACTTTCTCACTCTTTATTTCATCTATTTCAACTGTAAACCCCACAGGGAAAAAAGTGCTTCTTGCTATGTGTTCACAGAGTACCTTGCACAGTGGGATTCTAACTTCAGTCAAGCTCTCCAATTGCTGCCATAATACAAATAATAAATGATAATGTATCAGACCATCAAAGAACAGCCCTCCAGTTTTAAAAATGGAAAATCCTCACTTGAGATAGTTAAATCTGGACTTAAAAATATATATTTTAGGGAATAATCCTGTACCGGTGGGGGCATAACTGACCTATTTTTATCTCCAACTCCATGAATCACAGAAGTTAAAATGGACATATTACAGTATCAAATGTCTATTTTGAATGACATAATAGAAGGAGAAATCTTTTGAAGCTCCTTTTCTTTCGGACACAGCACTCTACATAGTAAGCACAATGAAAGGTGCTTATCTTTGAAATATGGAGTAAAAGCTGTTGACCTTTCAAACGTAAAATCTTGGTGAGCTTTGGTATGGCTTGGTCTAATTATATTACAATGGTTAGAAGGTAATCTCTTACGTATGCTGTCTAGACACATCATCTCTTATCGGTAATCTGAGAGAAAAAATTGCATCTATAGCCAAGCAGTGATGTAGCCATCTTTGTTGAAAGACCAGGATACCATGGCTTCACAACAGACAACAAGAGATGCATGACATTGCTAAGCAACGCTATGAGCTAGTGAGGTTTCCTCTGGTTTCATATGGTGTGGTAGTTAAGGAAGGAAGAACAAGGAAAAGAAAGACAAAAACAACCAAATCAACTGTACAGTGCAAGAAAGAAAAATAACAAATGAGAAAGCAGGAAAAATAATTGTGAATTAATAAGGCAATTGTAGAATATCAAAACTGCTTATCTATGAAAGCCCTGTCATCATTTTCTAATTAAAAAGCCCTAAAAATCAATATGTTTGCCAATGCATCCTCAGCTAAATTTTTATCATCCTATTTCCCTCTAGATTTTATCATAGTATACAGTTTGGATAATGCTTCTTAAAATGAACTATATTTTAAAGGAAATGACACCGTTTCTTAAAGCTGCTCTCCTGCAGAAAGGCTACAGAACATATGAAAACTAAAAAAGTGGGATCAAAGGTGATTGACAGAATGTTTAAGCACCTCAAAGAATAGAACAATTGAATAAACGGTGCAAACATTTTCCTCCACAGCTTGACAAGCTATTTGCACTCCAGAAAACAAAGCTGTCCATTTATCCTCATCTTTTGCCCATTTGAGGTTAACTCTCAGATGATAACGTGTTTGTCCCTTGTTTGACGCTTCCCAGTTTCGATTTTTAATATGAATATTTGCTACTGCTCATTTATTCTCCATGAAGACAATAGTATTAAAAGTCTTCCCACCAGAAAAAAATCCAGCAGGTAATTTTTGAAAGCATGGCTTGAACTGTTCCTAAGTAAAATCAAATGTGTGTTCATATGCAAGAGAATCTATTCTAGAACTCTTATCATGCAGTCATGCTTTCAGCTGAATTATAAAAGGGCATAAATTAAATTTTCTAGACAAAGCCTTCCACATCCCTTCCCCAAATCACATTATTTTCAGTTCTTTCCAAGCTCTCCGATTCTCATGCAATTTTCATCTTCTGCCAAATAAATGACATTTGATAAAAGATTAATGAATGATCCCAATCCATCTCTCAGTGGTGCGGGAGTGTGCTGTCACCTTGTCTACACACACCTCCTTTCAGGAAAATGTGTACGCTCCAAATTTACCTTCTGACCTGATTTTCCATGGAGCACTTCCTGATAATCTAGAGCTACCGTGCCAAATTATGATCTCTTAACTCCTTGAGGAGAGTAGGGTGGATACTTTACAACAGCCTGATAAATCATGTAGAAACTGATGCATGGCATTTCTCACTGTGATGTACGATTGTTAAAAAGAATGTCCAAAGCAAATGGGTTAAGACGTCATTACAGGAACAATTACATCTATAATCACTGCACAAGTCCAAACAGACCAATGTCTCACGATTGGTCCTCGCCAGTGACAAAGATTTTCCTAAAAAGAAACAACTTAGCTATTTAAAAATCAGAGATTAGAAAGCAAAGTATCTTTCTGACACAGAACATGAGTCCCCGACTTCCCATGATATTTTAATTCCAATCAGCCTGGACTTTCTAGTTTTGTAGTGTTTTGTAAGCGTAGAGCATGAATCACATGAAATTCACTTCCACAAGAGAGAGCATCAAGTACAAGCTAAATAAACCACAGTTTCAGAATTACTGTTCTTGATTTCTATTTGCTTCGTTAACAGGAACAAAAGTAAACTTGGTAAACAAGTGAGAATCACAATCCGCCTCTGGGCAGCAAACCTGTAATAAAGTACTACCAATGAAGTTGATACTTCCTAACAATTATTTCTCCGTGGGAAGACTGATTTTCTCTGCAGTTTTCTAAGAATTCTCGGTCTTTACTGAGTGCCTACAAGTAGTTTATTTTGCAGTGTCTGTCAGTCCAGAGGTTGTTTAAATACTCTTTCCCTCTTTACAAGAACGTGCTTCTTATCTTGTCACTAATAGGCAAGAAGCATGTTCTATTAGACTGAGGACTCTCCACTTCCATTTCTGGCACGGCTATGCAGGATTTGAAGTATGATGTAATTAGGTAAGCTTTTGCTTTATGGTGGGAATGACCCTCAGTCCTCTTCCTGTTTCTGCACACTTCTAAATCTCATCTCTCCTTAACACTGAGAAACATCAGAAAATTATTCTTTAATAAAGTCCAACAACTATGGGAAAGTCTTTTGCAATATTTTAGCCACTTAATACTCTTTGAAAGTTTTGTGAATGAGAAGTGACTTCAAACCACAAGAGGGAGCTCATCTTGTTCTGTTATGCGCAACAGCAACGTTTGGAGGCTTAAATTTGTCTTAAATTCATTTGGTATAGAAGTGAGAAAGGTCATCAGATATATTTTAATAAGCAAGATACAGATGCGAGTTTAAATTAAGATCGATCTTAATTAAGGATTTTTCAACAAAACAAGGACTGTTCCAGGCTTTGTTCAACAAAACAAAATGCTACTTATTAACTATAGCTTTGGATAAGAAAAGTTTACAGTTTACAGCTGCAACTCTTCTATGAGTAACTTCACAGTTTCAGTGGGGCCACTCATTGGATGGTAGATCTCCATCATTAAGAATAATTGCTATGAAATTTATCCTAGATCTATACAGAACACTATATAAAGGCTAATGTTCCTAGAAGAAAATTCAGAGAAAGCAGCAATAGGAAGAGAGTTCTCTGAAGGCTTAGATCTAATCTTGAGCCTCTTACCATTAAAACTGAAGAAAAAAAAAATCATCAGGGCAGCAGTGTGAAGGAAAAAAAATGAGGTTGGTCTGTACTCAGAAATCATCCGTTGCTGTGTCTGCTGTCAATACAAACCTACACAAGTGCAGCACAAAGAGAACTATGAAATAAACATCCTGGGAATGCATATTACCTGCTTCAAGACATGTCCTCTGCCATGGCTGAACTTCATTCCTGAAGACCTCTTACTAATATTTAGAACTGTTGAGTTCTAAACATCTTCAACTATATGACATTCCTCCGTTCCCACATTCTCCAAACTTGATACATCAAAACTCCTGAGATGTTATTTTGTCTTTTTTGGTTTTTGTTTCCATTTCCATCTAACTAATTACAGCCCTATTCATCATGACAAACAATCCCTCCTGCTTCTTATTGCTTAGCTCTTTTAAATAGTTGGTAGTTTGTTTGCTTTTTCCATCTACACTTATCCACACCAAAATTCACACACACGTCAGAGTTGAGGATGATTAAGCCTGGACATTAGAGCCATGAAGTATCAAGAAAGTGATTCAAGCACAGAATTAAGCAGGGAAGGTTTGGGTGCTGATTTTTTTGTTGCTTCTTTTTTGTTGTTGTTGTTGTTTTTTATGGTAGTCATTTTTTGTTGGTGATGGTGTAATTCCTGGAGGGACTGAGATAAAAACCTTCAAAATTTTATCTGGTATCTCAAGTTTTTCTTATGTTTCACTAGCAATAGTTCCCCATGCACTCTAACTATGTATGCATATAACCCTGCATATGTCCAGAACATGCATCTTTTAGATCATTATATTTTAGATATTTGCCTGAAACTATTCCGTTTTTAAAAGGCTCTTTCAACCATTACTGAACTTTTCAACAGGGATCATTAATATGGAAAATAAAAATTAGAGGTATTATTTTCCATGTGGATCTATTTCAATTTTATTTGAACATTTACATATTGGTTTATGCTTTACTTAGAAAAACAGAGAAAAGCAACAAGACTGTGGTCTACTGTGCGCACAGACTTAGCCACAAGTTGTTCCAACATCTTGCTGAAACATAACAAACTTTCCTGAAACGTATGTAGATCATTAGTGGTTTCAACTAAGTGCTGTTTATTGATTTTAAAAGACGACTCCTTTCTACACGTAGCTCTTGGCAAGCTCACCCACAACCCTTTTTATTCCCAAATCTTCCCTGAAGTAAAATGTAACAACACCTCCAAATTTGTACTATTACTACTAGTGAATTAAAAAAAAAAATTGAAGATGTGCAGATACATAACTCCATGCAGATGGTTTCTGCGTACATCTAATCTGCTACATTGCAAACCTATCCATGTTACTGAGTTTTATTGTGACTTAGATGTCACTAAACCCCACAGCATATTTCTCCATGTTTAGTGGTAATTTACATTTCTGTTCATGTCTCCTCAGTAAACTGCAGAAAATTAGATTTGTGTTTGCTTTATTACGATGTCAAATGTTATTTGTAACTTACTAGAAGTGACACACGGATGTAAAAAAAAAAAGAAAAGAAAAATTAACTAGAAGACCCCATTCTCCCTACAATCCAAATTAAAACAGTAGTTGAGGAGAAAAAAAGGAAAAAGAAAGATCTTGCTAAGGACAAAGCTGTACACATTTATGTAATAAAAGCATGGCTGACCTTTTCACAGTCCCCAAAATTGCCAGCTACTGTAAGGCTTCCCATAAGCTGCCTGCCAAATTTATAGAAAAACTGGCCACCTTCCTACAGTTCACATCTGTGTTCAGTTGCACGCAGCGAGAAAAACATAAGACACTGAGAATATTTGATTGGAGCCAACCTCTAACATTATTTCTGATGAGAAAGCTACTCTACCATGGGAAAGCACCAGAGCAAGTACTCTCGATTGTTAGAAAATATTTGATTAAAAGTAGATCACTTGAAAACAGAGTTTACTTCTATGTATTAAACTCAGTTAAATCACTGCATAATGTCTGAAACAAACATTTCTATTGTAACAACGCTACAGAGAAAGCATAACCTCTACATTTTTATTGTCCAGAGGCCTGGATCCCAACTAAAGGAAGGAAAACATTTGCAATGCATGGTTTCATTATTAATGAGCATTTAATGACACTTGCAAACCACAACATGAACTGGTAAAACAGGAAGCCTTTTCTAAGGAAAGGCACAATACTCCACCAGTCTAGTTTGGAACTTGAATTTTACAGTTTGTGTGGGAAATATTCATTACAAGGCATGATCTTGCAAAAAGCCTGATTATTTAATGAATGCATTTGTGTTAGCTCACCAGACCTTTTCTTACAGTTATAGAGAAGTGAAGAACCAGATAATCCATCCTATGAGGCTGCCATGATATTCCCAGTTTTCCTGGTATGCAGCTGCTTAAGCTGCCATAGCTGCTTCTGACCTCTCAGAGTTCCTAGTTCAAATCTGACCACACAGACAGTCTCAGTACTCCCTAATTCTCAGGGCACCAGTTTTAAATGTGAGTTTTTTGCCTTGTGAAAGGAGAAAGACTTGCTGAATTTAGGTAACTGCTGACTCCGGGCTAAGAAGTTGTGCCATGGGTGTAATACAAAAACACGATTCAAATACATGCTTCAAAATCCTTCCAATATCCAGAAGAGCTATGTAAGAACATTCAAAACATTATTTTGGATGCTTTTTACCTCGTGACCATAACGAACGCAATCTCTACAAAGACCAGGTTTACTCTGAAACGTTCTCAAAATCTAACAGAGGGCTCAAAGCCTGACCAACAGTAATACAAACATAGAGGCAGTATAGAGTGGCACTGCAGAGTACTCACTCTTGATTGCTTTGCATGGTGCAACACAACCTGATGTTCACAAAGGTCAAAACTGCCAAGGAACTGGCAATTGCATTTAAAATACAGCGCTAATGAAAAAATAAGCACAAGAAGCCCTTACCTTTCATGCTGGAGGGGCATTCCAAACCACGTGCTTTTTTTCATAACTTGAAAGAAGTTTTGTTTTATTGGTAACTTATAGGCTTTCGTTTAAAAAAGTAAACTAGAAAAGAATACACCTTGCTCTGAAACTCATTCTTAAAACATATGACAACAAATGCCAAAGTGCTAAATGAAATATACTTCTTGAAATCTGCAGGTTTTGTTTTTGCATTAAAAAACTAAGGATAGACTTCGTGGATGGAAAGTAAAAAAAAAAAAAAAAAGCTTTTTAATTTTCATTGGAAAATAACTGAAACACTGTCTGTATGCAAATAAGGACTGTTATTGATCACTTTTCTAAATTGTTATTCTAGCTTTGATATGTTAATTGCTCTCAGATCAACTTATTGACAAATAATGAAAGGAACATGCACACTGGTCTTCAGTTCAAAAGGCAGCTGTATATGCCTGTTCCTATTGCTTTGATGCTACTCCAGGCTAGTGCCTAATAGAAGAGAGTTTCATATGCAAACAGAGTCAAGATCTCACTAGAAGATATTCCTGCTTCTCTGTGTGTTATTAATGGAAAAAATATTAAAAACACTGTTGTGATTTACAGTTTGAGCTGTTTATGCTTAGCATGGATGTTAGCCCATAGACTTTTACATAACAATTCGAATACACCAAGGTAGGAATCATTTCCATATCTTATTCATTCACCAAAAGGTGAGCCTCCAGTACTCCTACTTTGACAAAGATTATTTTACTCTTCCCCATGCAAGAAAAACTAACTAGTAAAACCTCTGAAAGAGAATATCTATCTGTCCTGTTGGGACTCATATTTAGGCATAGGATAGAATCAAAGCAAATTAGCGCAAACTCAAGGCAGGATACTAAGAAGCTGCATATGAAGAGTCTGTTCTACATCTGAAATAAAGTTACTGTGATTATTCTGTAACTTTACTAGTTAAGCAAATACAGATACTCTCCAACTTACATTTCTCTGATACAGCGGTCCTGTTCCCCCGATAAACCTAATTAACTATCAGAAATATGAATCAGCTTACATTTTCTGTGACCCTCAGATTGCAATGGGAATGCCTGAATATCATTTTTCCCCCTCAGTTGCATTCATCTTCACATATCCTTGTTCTGTTCCAGCACTGATGTAAAAGTGGTGTGAAAAAGAACAAAATGATTTTGTTTCTGGCTCTGCCTTTTTAGTTTCCACTTGGGAGAAGCTTGAGGCTTCTTGCTCTGTCTGGTTGGAAGACAGAGTTTACCTTCTAAAGAGTAAAAGTTACTTATTCTCATCTCTTTCAGTGTCTTAAGGTCTTACAGGGTATTTCAGACTCCTATATTTGGCATGAAAGGGCAAAGAAAAAACTGATTTACACTTCCTAGTACTTTCCAAACTCATTTCTGTCCTCTCCACATTGCAGTATTTTCACCTAGTTTTCACATAAATTCTTGCACATAGTTTCCTGTACGCTTACCTGCAACCTGGTGACTGAGGAACACAGAAAGGCACAGAAAAGGAGGATACTGTCAACATTTGTGTTGGCTTTTAAATGCTAGACTACTGGGAGAGAGAGAGATTGCCATGTCAGGCAGAAAGCGAGTAAGTCTCTGGGGAGTATTTGAGGAGCATTAATCTTGGTGAATTGGACTACTGGAATGTACTTTCAAAGACTCTATTAATAAACTGTTTCACTGGATGTTGGCATTAGTAATACAAATAGCATAATGTACATAACATAGTCTATACCAGAAACACCTGAAGGCAACACTATAACCGTTACATGAAAATGCAAACTAAGATTCATGTGACTCATGGCGTGTGAACAAACACACAAAAAGCTAGGCCTTCTAGTCTGCTATGGGATGAAAAGCAGCACTAGCTCCTCAATGTAGGTAGAGGTCTGGGGAGATGAGGTCTTACCATGGGACAGGATGTGTCTCTGTGTTCACTCACGCTGTAGAGTCCTCCTTACTGACATAGTCTGCAAGGTGAAATTAGGGGCAGGATGGCTGCCATATGTGCAGAGGTCCTTCTTGGGTGAAGGACTAAATGGGACCTTTGTTCTTGTGTCTCCTCTCTCAAGATGTTTTTGAAAAGTTTTGGAGGCCTGAATTTGGAGTAGCTGCATTCACTCACCTCTTGCAAAAAGCAAATCTGAAATTTCTTTTAAATATTCACCATGTCATATAAATTGTCAGATGCTCTGCTTACACTGATGAACAGCAGCACTTTGTAGCTTAGGCCAGTAATGAGAAAATTATGAGTATAAATACTTTCAAGCCAAGAGGAAAGCCTTCTTCACGTTCAGCCAATTGGCAAACTTAGAAGCAATTCAAATTGCTAAAAGAAGCAAAAGAAAAACAAAAAAAAAAGTTTGGAGATTAAAAATGTCACCACTATTTCTCTGTACTTCTCCTCCTTCTCATGAATAAATTTAAGAAAGCACAGGCTGGAGAAGGAGCATTGCCTCAAGGTGAAGCTACTGAATGGAGATTCTGGAGATCTCTGGTCATTTCCCAGCTATATCATAACACTTCTGTGTGTCTCCAGGTAAGCTAGCTCATTTCCACTGACTAAGGCAAAACGTTTACCTCATTTTGGCTCACGTCTTTATATATAAACATGAAATACTACTACTTTTATTTCTCTGCCTTATCTTCATTCTGTTATTTCAAAGTTCCAAGCTAATCGAGTTGTGTAGTTCCACTACTGTCCCTTAGAATGCTTTCCAGTAACAAAGTTTTATGTATCTCTGCTTATTGCTATTGATGGCTCGTGGTGTCACAATATAACACGAGGCCCCACAAAATCCTGTTATGGAAAGCACAGTACAGACTATTCAAGGTGTCTAACACACTGTAACATGTCAGCAAAAAGGCTATAAAAAGCACAAAGAATTAATAGCATTTTCTCATGCTAACAGCAAATGCAACCACAATCCACATGACGTGTGTCTTACACGGGTGGCAAGTGCCATTAAGTGACTGTTCATCTTTATCACTTTCAAAGATACTGCTGACAGACTTGGCGGTAAGTCTACTTAGTTTTCCTTTGGAAAGATTATTATATGGCTTTGCTGGGCACGCGCTAGCAATTCAAGATAGTTTACTGAGGTCAATACCTAAACTATGATGACAATCAACTTCTTTACTATGAATTTCCATAGTAGAAAAGTACAAATGAATTTAGACAGACTGAAATTTGCTGTGGCAAACAAAGCGGATTGACACATGCGTAGGTACTTATTTTGTACCTAAGTACATGGGGATTCAAGCATCACACTCTAGTGCAAACATTTACCACACCAAAAAGAAATCAATATGCAATTTTATTCAATGAAAGCTTAGCATAATAGCTACCTGACTAAGATAAATGGAAGGTGGCTTACGAGAACTCAAACAAGGCCCCAGTGAATGCACCTAGCATATCCAATTACTGTATCTATTGTTGAAGCAACAGTAATTTCTTTTAATTGATTTATGGAGAATCTAAAACCCAAAACTACTCAGGTGCTATTGAGACAGCTTTATATCTCTGTGCAAACACAGGGTACATGCATGCTGCCAGTATTCAAAGTAAGCCTTAAAGAATAGTCTCAGCTCAAACATAAAATTCACTAAAATACTGAGGCTACATCTTATACATAAGTCACTCGGGAATTTATTTTCTAAGACTGCGATACACTGTGAGCTCTCTAAGAAGTTTCAGATTCTTTCAGTTTATGAGAACCACCAGCAGGTTTGAGCCACCCGGAATTAGATGTTGCACAGGAGGCTTGCATTGAAACTACATGCTTCACTTCTGTCCACTGTAAGGACTGCACTTCACTTCTACCAATACCTTGTTCCCACAGAATAATCTATTTCTTTTGGTTGCTCTTGGCTTTTAGAAATACTTTTGATACAAATGTTCATGAGAAGTAGGAAAGTATTTTTTGGCAAAGGAGTGCATTTTGTTAGGCCTGTTTACATTTTCTAATGGTACCCGCACTTAAGTGTCTTGCTATGTGCAGGCCTGGATCAGAATCACGCAGCTAATTACTGCTGCTTCACAAACAGCTCACAAAGCCAGCACAGCCATCACTGTCTCCAGCCTGTGGTCTACCAGTCACCATCAAATCTCTGTGTAATATGCGCAAGTAAGTACACCTGGCCTGAAAAGCTATCAAGTGCACTGCTCACTGTGGTCTTTGCCAAGAGTTTCAATTCTTTTTTTCCTATTAGTTTAAATAGTTTTTATCACTAGATACACAGGATGCACCCAAATGAGTACAAACAGAAGTGAGATTTTTTTTTCTCGACAGGCCATTGAATGTTTAGTTAGGTCCACAGTTTTGTATCCATTTCCTGTGTAACCCTAGATGCAGAGCTTGGGTAAACCACATGTAAAATAGAACAATATGTCCCTTTCTCAGCATGCAGTGTATGCCTGCTCACTTCAAAGAAGGGACTGTCTTCTCTTCAAAGCCTTCTTCTCCCTGTACTAATACTGACCAGACTATCTTAAAGAAAATATGTCAACAACATTCACTATACGTATTGCATTACACAGCAGAGCGAGGTTCAAATTTCAATCACGAATGCATGTATGGCTTCAATCATCTATTCTTCAGTTGGTCAGAATTATTATCCTCTTTCACAGATGGAAAATCAAGAAGAGGAAAGGGAATATCACAGCCTTTACAGGTCACTCCACCTGTCAGTGGCAAACCTAGGGTTTGTTTTGGGAACACTCACTACTCTGCTAAGAAGGCAACACTGATTTTGATCACGTGAAGAATATCCTTATATAAACTCACCAAAACCAAGGCACTTCTTCCCTAATACAAAATTAGCAAGGAACGCTTTTCTTACAGGATAACAGCATCTAATAATTAAAATACTGAGGTGACAAAAATTGCCTATGTGATAGTCCAGGAAGTCACGATGTATTGCAGCTTCTGTGCACTTTATTGGAGACATTTCTAAAAATAATCTCCTCCTCACTGACGTCACGGCTTTCCTTGACTCATGGGATGCCGTGGTAAGAAAAAGACAACTAACTGAAACTTCAGCTGTGATAGCGTCTTTACTTACTGACATGTGGTTCTCACTTCTCAAAGCTCATAGCCAAAATAAACCACACTAGAACTTCTATTTAACAATAGCCAAAGTACAGGAATGGTACTAAGAACATTAGGATAGCTTTCCATCCAAGAGAGTCAAACTCAAACAAAACATTTGAAATTAACGATCACACAGTCACAATGTTTGTTCCTTTTTCCTGGTATTCCTCTGACAAAGATGCAATCAGACAAGAACATACACAATTTCCCAATTCTACCATCAAATGCTTTGCAGAGACCTTTGACTATAAGCGTGGGAGTAAACTGAAGAGTTACTTAATAGCGGTGCTGTACTTAACAGCTCAGCAATGTGTGAACATTCTTTACTCTTGATCCAATAGTCAAATCGTGTCCAAGATAATGCAGCACAGGTTTATTTTATACTCCTTTAAGGTTTTACACGAGTACTAGAACAAAGCCATTTACAGTACGCTACCATAAACATGTTCTTTCAGTCTCAATGTTCACCTCTCCTAACTCTCCAAGTTCTCAGACAGAAAAGCTGAACCAAGGATACCGGCTCACGAACCCCCATCTTGGCCACCAACGACCTGTGAACAGCACTGCCACATTGTTGTAGCCAACCATGTAAAAGAAAACAAGGGATTGAGGGCAAGAAGGGGATAGAAAAGAAAAAAAATTGCCATTTCACAGGAGGATTCCAGGCACACAGCCAATAAGCACCTGCCACATGGTAGATTACACATATACTTACCAAGGGCACAAATTCAGATTCGGAGCACAGCATCAAGGTATGCATTCAGTTTGAGATGGGACAGTTTAATTATGGTAGAATAAAAAAGGAATTTTTTACAAAAGTTCAGAGGATTAACTAAAATTCTTCAGACTTCATGTGAAACAGTTATAATGTTAACTGAATATGGTAAAGCACACAACTTTCTCTAAATCTATCAAAAAAAGGTCATCTTTCTTATAAGAAAATGTTGCAAGCATCTGTCCATAACAAATTCAAAATGGTGCCATATTCTTTTTCCACATTTGTGCACAGGTCTGTTACATAAGGTTTGCACACCAATATCGTCAAGTCCAGCTTTGTCAGAGAGAAAATACCTGACATTTCTATCACAGTGCAATGGCAGCTCATATAACATTGTCAGGGAAGAAGTATGCCAAAGTGTTTTTTGTATTACATACACACGAGATTGAAAGGAGAAAAAGGAGAACGAGAAAAAAAAAGGAGAAGGAAAAGGAGAAGAAGAAAAAGGAGAAAATGAATTAAAAAAAAAGAAGGGAGAAGGAGTAAAAAATAGAAGGGAGAAGGGGAAAAAAAGGAGGAGAAAAAAAGGGGAGGAGAAAAAGGAGAAAAAAACTGAAAAAAGAGAAAAAGGAGGAAAAAGGGAGGAAAAAAGGAGAAGGAAAAAAGGAGAAGGAAAAAGGAGGAGAAACAAGGAGGAGAAGAAAGAAGAAGAGAAAGGAGGAGAAGAAAAAGGAGGAGAAAAAAAAAGAGAAAAAACAGGGAGAAAGAAAAAAGCTTCAGTTGTTGAGAATGTCCTACACTAGCTATATTTAATGAATCGGTACTTCTAATTACTTACTAAAAGGGCAACATTATAATGGTCTATTTCAGATGGTGCAATCAATATTTTGGAGTATGCACAAAATATGATGAGATGGTACATCACCATTGCGATTAAACGCAACAAGAAGTATACATGCTTTTTTTTTTTTTTTCAACGTTATTCCCTTCCTTTCCTTGAAGTGTTTTTCTCTGTATTATTAAAATAGTACCACACTTATGCTTAAATTTTACCTGCATACAATAGATTCGCTTATGGAAAAGCGATTCTTTCCATAGCAACCAACCTTCATACCTTCATGTGAGGGAGTCAGGATGCGTGAGCTTAAACACAGATGAACGGGAGCGGGAAAGGCTACTAGGTGGCACAGACCTGTCCCGTCCTAATTGCTGTGAAATTCTGTAAAACATCTGCTTGGAGAAATAAAATACACTCTTCTCGTATTTGCTGTATGAAAACAGAAAGCACTGCACACCCCTGCGCTGCGTGCGCAGCCCGCGCTGCGGCCCCTCAAGATGGCGGCCCACGCCCTAAAACGGCGGCCAAGCTTCCCGCGGTGCCGCGCATTGCCTCGTGCACAGCACCTGGAAGGTGGGGTACGTAACCTGTGCTCACAGCTCCTTTTTTTTTTTTTTTTTTTTTGTGTGTGGTTCATTTATTTATTTATTTTAATTGTAGTGTATTTACTCACATGAGCACGCATTTGTAGAGGAGAAACGTTATTTAGTCTTTTGTTCGTTTGTTTTTGTTTTTCAGGGAGGGGTGGCTTCCAGGACCTGAAGCCTGGGAGATAAGCACCACAGGACAGGGTAACTGCCCGGGCCGTGGGAGAACTTGTAATTCTGCAATTGCCCTTTGTCACTGTAATGAGCTGGGAACAAAACAAAACGCCCTGGCACAAACAGTTCCAGTTGTCACCTTGGTGCAAATCAGAGTCCCCTATCTTAAATACGCTTAAGCAAATGACATATTTGCCCTCCCTAACACCTCAATTTCAAAAGTCCCTATATCAGTCCTCTTAAATATGCAACCAAACCCTAAGTTGAAGTCACTGTTTTCCTTCCTGCCACGGACACAGCTACCAACACATTTCATTAAACACACAGGAGGCAAAGAGAGAGTAAAGCAACAAATAGAGCACATAAAATAAAACAAGTAGTTTTCAGATCTATTTAAAACTTTCACTCGTCTCATGCTTGTAGAGGGTGAAAATAAAGATGTGAAAAGCAAGAAGCTGCTCAGTATCTTCCCCAGCATTATAGGTAAATTACGTGTTTCTTCTGCAAGAGGTATTTTAGCACAGTAGGATGTTCTTGTGTTGGGACAAGATAATGTGTGTGTAAAGCACTCCTATAATTTAGCTGTCATACAGACGCGCCTACTCAAGTGCATGTGTGTCAATGGAGAATTAGCTTTGATCTGTAAAATACATCAGATGGTTTCCATTCCTTACTCTGAATCAGCTCAGTTTGATAAAGAAATTAATCTGACCATCTTTCTTATACATATTGTCAGGATTTTTAATCTCCGGAACTGATGCTATGGTTGCATCCAGCTGTATGTAAGATAAAAAACTAATGTTAACACAGATAAAAATCACTTTTTTATTATTATTTATCTCAGCACTTCCTGTTTAGAGCATACTAGACATTTAAGGGCTGTCAGGGTAACAAACAGTCTCTTCTGGGGGCAGAAAAAATTGATATTTAATCCTGAACAGACACACTAAATGGTGGGTCTGTGAAATACATTTTTCAATTACTTCTGTAATTTCAGCATTAGTGAGCCAAATGTGAAAACAGAGCAGTTTTTATGACTGTTCCTTCCAACATTAAGCCTGACTTAAGCTTGTATCTATCTCCTCTCTCATTCAAACATCTGCAAGTTTAAAGAAGCAAGAAGGTATGGATGAGGATACAAATCCTTACTCACTCCAGCAGAATTAACCACAGCTGGTGCCAACCTTTTGTCATTACAATGTTTTTTCTTTCAAACAAAATTTAGCTTCAGCCTGGACTCTAAGCTCTTCAATATATATGCTTCTTCAGACAACCAACATACAAACAGAAAGCAAAGCCAACTCAGATTTCCAGGAACAAGACCATGAAGAAAGGAAAATAAGAAGCACATACTATTAAGCTAGGGTAACAGTTTTCACCCAATTTTAAGGGGTCAGTATTCTTTGAAGCTGACATGTACTTTGAGAGACTGTGATCTGTCTTCTGCTTTCATCATTTACTTCCTGCACATGGTTACTTGGATGCTGAGAACGCTTACTGTAAGATACTACAATGCACTTTCTACACTGAGCATGTTTTCATCCCTAGAGTTTAGCTGCTGATTAAATTCATCTGTAATTTTTCATTTGGCACATGGGAAAAAAGTCTAAACATGAGGTCAGATAAAATCTTTCTAAGTAGAGTATTTATGTCATGTATTTCTTACCGCCAAATGCGCTGTAACACTCCAAAATCTTACCTCTAGGCACAGACTAGTCCTTAATTAAGAATTTAGTGGCAGAGAGAGCCTGCAGTCATCTAGTGCAGCACATAAAAGAGAACCTGGGATGACAAATGAAAAACATGCCCAAACTTGCTCTTAAGCAAGTGTCATGCTTGTCTCATCCAGTCTCATTTGCTTGTTTTTAAAGACTACTTTCTTAGAATGAAAACATCAATTCTAAGGAATATGAAAGTCTTTACTGATAGTACCGCAATTCTTCAAATTAATACACCTATAACTGAACACATGTTAATACTGGTGAAGAAAAACAAAAATCTGCACAGAGGTGGGCTGTTTCGGTTTCTGATGAAATCCAGGTGATAGGGCAAAGAAAGATGAAGCTGATAACATTTTTAAACTTATGAACTTACGAAGTAGGAGTGTAGAGGATAGTGAGAACTGAGAAGCTGTTCTGTACAATCAGAGCCAGGTCACCTGAACAGGAGGCAGCAAAGTGGCACCAAGAGGCACCAAGTCTCTTCTCACTCTCTTCATGGCCACATTTGTGTGAGTGGCTATTAGCTGTTACAAGCAGCAGTGAATCTCTGAACACAGAAATAAATATAATACTCGTATTTGCAAAATATCTTCCAAAAAGGATTCTCAGATGTGAAAAAGACACAGGCAGTCATGTCTGTAGTCTCAGCCATACCAGGGAAGAACAAGCAGTGTTTCACAATTTCACAACCTGTATGATTTATTGCAAAGTCACGTGAATCAACAGCTTTGTCATCAATACTTTGCTCTGGGAATCAGCTCTTCTCCAGTGTTCACAAGGCAGCTCACCTCTGTTTTCCCAGTTATACCAGGTTCTGCTAGCTCCTTATCTACTTTCCCTCAGCCATCCGTGTACTTTCTTCCCCACTTACCACCAGGACTCCCTCCCTGCAGAAAACAAACTAGCAGCCCTTAACCTCTTTCATGTCCTCCCTCGCTCCTAAGTCCTACTCTATAGCTACTACAGCCACCTAATGATGGTCAGGCAGGTGGCAAAAGCATAGGATGCTGCTGGTTCATTGACCACACTGCTCTCCCTCATGGGAGAAAATACTTATTTCAATTTTCTTCCTTTCTTTTTGCCTACAAACTCTATCTCCTTTGTTACTTTGCCCTGAAAATCAAAAACAAAAACCAACTGAGGAAAAGAATACAAATCAAATCAGAGCAAAAATCCCAATATTGACCTAGCTACCCTCCTGTTTCAGTGGCTTATAATTACTTCATCACCATCTTCTCATATTATTCTTCTGATATTTTGGACTTCAGACACACACTATCCTTTTACTACTGATGTAAAACACAGTAGATGGGATTTCATCTTGATCTACCTTCTTCGCTGCAATCATTTGAAAGGACTAGTAGTAACAGATGTACATAGAATGAAACTCAAGTAAGATGAGATTTGTTGTGAGAAGGAAAGGACCAAAGTGGAACGCAAATCTGATAAAGACTGCATTTTTGGCTTACCAGTGATCTAAAAAAGTACGCATTAACTTGTGGGTCCATTAAAATTGCAGCATTTAAGTTAGCAGAAGTTTATTATATAGAAACTGTAGATTTGTTTCTGCCTTGAAAAAGGAAATATGCAAAGCCAGAATGTGAGTAGGCAGAAAAACTTAATAGATTTGTCCTCAGAATACATTCAGAAAGAAACTTGTATACCTTGTCATAGAAAGAGTTTCATGGCTTTCAGATACTCCGTGCTGCCCAATAATCAAACTGAATGAAGGTGCTGCTAATTACACAGTTTGAAATGAATGTATTAGTTACTAAATGGTACCACTTCTATACCTAATAGACTTCAAGCTGTATAACTGTATGGGAACTGTTTAATCACGGCCTGAACCACTGATTGATCACCAGAGGGAAGCACTGAGTCAGCTACAGGAGCACAGGTGAAGGGGATTCACCTGTGTGAGCAGAAGGGCTGGAGTCTGGCTCCAGCTCTCCCAGACCCCATTTAAGGGCTGACCATGACTGTGGAAGGTTCTTTTGTTGGAGAACTCTCCTGTGTGGATTTCCAGGTGAGCCTTGACCTTTGGTGACAGGTGAGCCCTTCTTAATTTATTGGGTGTCTTTATACCATCTGGATAATCTGTGCAAAGATATACTATTTTTCTTCATTATTTTGTGTGGGTACTATTCATTCAGGGTATTCACCCTACAATAATCAAATTAGAAATTAGAACAGCAGCCCAGCATGATTTGCCATATGCACAGATAATAGATAGGGACCATTAACTGCCTTTAATGGTGTGCACACCAAGAATTTACTGAAGAAAGCATGCAAATACCTGAATCATGTGCTACAGTGAATTCGAAAAGAGGAACTCTCTAGTCCCTGGTTGAAAGATAGACACAATGGTTGAAGAAGTAATAACTCCTATGGCAAGAAAAGCTGGGCTAAATTCCAGTGTACTGGAAATACCAAATAACCAGTGTTCATTTGAAGTCATCTGAAATAGAACGAGCTGGTCAATATTTTGCACCAGAATGTGATATTCCCTGAAGCGTTCTAGTTGCTTTAAGTGAAATAACACACACATATACATGTATTTTAGAGTCAATTGTGAGCAAAGAATTATGCTGAAATTTCCAAATGTTTCACTGCATCTCATGTACAGAGAAGTGATACATTCTACCCCACTAGCTACCTTAAGGTAATGCAGACACGTGTGCAGACTATGCAAACTATACAGAAAAGCTCTGAAAGAAAGGAACAAACTTCTGGACATGTCTGGAGATCTTTACAACAGGTTATTGCTTCTGTGCATCCAGGAAGCAATGCACTGGTACTCATCACCACCATCATCAATAGGGGTTGGAGCAGTGATCTCTAGAGGTCCCTTCCATTCCCTACAGTTCTGTGATCACAATATTTATCACTGTCATAAAAAAGAATTCAGAGGGTTTGAAGTTTGATACAGTCACATACCACAAAGCTTTTACCAGCAGAAGGCCATCTTCATGTTTCTTTTACTTACAGGTTTTCTGAAAGTAACACGCAAACACCACCATTTCAATGCAACTTTGATCTTGCCACCCAAGAAAGTCCTTGCCTGCAGACAATTAGTGCTTTATAAATACTAATTTGCTGTTTTAGAAAAAGGGTAGGCCTGTATCAAATGATAAAAAAAAATGTAAATCATTTACATCAAAGCATATATATATCCCTGAAATTTAAATAGGCAGAGGTGTAGAGATATCTCACAAAACTGTCATAGTAAATGTGGAAAAGCATTTTAGATCAACACAAAAGATCACAGTTTTTGATGAATGACAACAAAATCACCCATTCCTAAAAACTGACACCTGGTAGTGCACAAAGAAATCTTCCGTGATCTTCTAGGCAAATTATCACAAAACCAAGTAGGTGCACTTGCAGGCTGTTTGCCTCTCCCCTTAGTGAGAAAATACAGAATCAACTCACTGTCAACATTGCTGTCTGGACAAGAGCACTGCTGGGTTGCTGTGTGAGGAAGGGATTTCGTAATGAGCCTTTGTGACTACCTTGATT
This sequence comes from Oreortyx pictus, assembly GCA_036925125.1. Lineage (NCBI taxonomy): Eukaryota > Metazoa > Chordata > Aves > Galliformes > Odontophoridae > Oreortyx > Oreortyx pictus. The sequence goes on along the minus strand of JAUPFR010000006.1, from coordinate 4,498,507 downwards.
TAAAGACTGCTCTTTGAAAAATAGCATACACAGGTAATTTGCCTCTGCCATGCAAAGCTACCACTAGTGTAGTGAGAATGCTCCTAGAAACATTTGGAAAGTAGACAAGAACTGAGCCTCACTCAGTGGACCCTTGAGGTTGTTATGGCAGCTTCTAGGAGGACCATGCAGCAGAAGATTGCTCTGTGTGCCTGGTAAAGGAGGAAGGATAAATGGACAGTCTCCGTTCTCCAATTTTTGTTTTTAACACACAGTACATTCCTACTCAGAGTCTCCATTTTCTCTGAGCTTGCTGCAACATAAGAACCAGAGTACAGGACACTGCTCAAACTGTAATGCTGATCTAGTGGTCTGCTGCAGAACAAGAGCAGATTTCTTCTACTTGTGCATAAGATTTACTGCTTTTTTTTTTTTGTCAAGAATACCAGGAAGTATTATGAATTTCTTCTAATTTTAAATATAAGAACCAGGCTGAGTGACCTGTGCAGCTTTTCCTTTCTGTGTACGCAGTGTCCTAGTTCTGTGGCTTTTTGCACATCACCAGCTACGAATATATGTAATTCAGTGCCTTGTGCAAGTATGCCATTGGATCTATCATCTGTGAAGTTAAAATTTCTTTTCTGACAGCTTTCATTTGAACAAGTCTTCTGTTGTGAAAAGAGAAGGACAACTATATCTGTACAGAGGATTATAAAAAGACCCTCCTATAGTTTTGAACTAAAACTTTGTGGGCAAAATTATATGTGGATCAACTGACAAGAGAATGTTCCCACTATAGTTCCAACAGTTTGAGTTTACAGCAAAAATTCTCTTCATGTTTTTAAATTAGACTGAAAAAAAATTCTTGAGTTCAAGTACACGCAATTAAGACGTGAAATGTTAAAACATTTTAAAATATCAGTCCAGTATCATTTAGTAATTTACAGCTGAAGCAGTAAGCAAGAATGACTTTCAAGCAAAGCAGAGATAAAAACATCGGTGTCCCCCTTACCATTTTAGGATTCAGTATCCATTGAACTCAGCAACAACTTGGTCTTCGAATTCACGTGGCATCAATAGGTTCTTTGGAACTTCATGACTTTGTTCCCAGCTGTTTGTTGACTTCTTAATAAACAATTAAGACAGAACAGAGTGAATCACAGTGACAGTGTGTACAAGGAAAAAGAAGTTTCCTTTTTAAAATACATAAGTCAACAATGAATTACAAATTTACAAATGTTTCTTTTACAAAGCTTCTGTTGTTAACAGCAACAGGCTTTAAAAGGTAGAAGTATTTATTTTAATCATTGCCTCAATTCAAATTGTTTTACCTTCCCTAGACTTCAGAAGATTCTTATTTTACCAATGTTTTCTTATGAATCAGTGAATAGCAAAACTCTCAGCTGGACTCTTGCCTCTACTTTTCCTCTGGATTTGATCTGACTCTCATGAGCTCAGTGTTACATCATTCAGAGAATAAATTCAGATAACTCTAGTGTCAAAGTAATTCAGCCTTCCCCCCCCCTTTTTACGCAAATAATGAGCTGTTTTCTTTCTAGCATGGTGTTCAGCCAGCTTCCTGCCCCACTCATCCCTTCTTACACATGTAGGCCCAATGTGATATTAGCATTATCTTCTACAGTCTGATTTTAAACCCATCAGCCAGATATTATTTGCTTTTCTAAAACACAGCTGTGAAAAGTGCTTAACAAAAGAATTCTGAGGATTTTAGAATATTTTTAACAAACCTAAAGTAGGAAGGGGTCCCACATGATGCTTCAAAGTAGTAGTCAGTATATCATGTGAAACACGTGGAACTCTACAAAGCAGCAGTCCTGTAAATTCTTCAAAAGCAGATTAAAATCTTGTGAATGAATGAAATATGACGACTGAAATATTAACATTTTTATTTATGATAGTCTCAAATGACTTTCCTAACAACAGATTCAGAAACAGAGTCCCCTCCTACTTGCAGGAAGATATCTACACTAAGTTTGTAGTAAAATCTATCTCAGTACAGTGAAAATCTACTTTTGTTCAGCGATGACAGTCTAGTATTTTCTTGGGACATCACTAATGTCTGCTACGTGTTTTTTCAGTGTACACTGTGATTTTTTCAGTGGCTCCCACAATGCTCAAGTTAATGCTACGTGAAACGTCAGCAGCTTGTTCTCTAAAAGCTAAGGGGATCAATTTTCTCCTTTCTGCCTTCCTATTACTTATCCTCTCTCCCTGTTGAATACAACTATATTTCAGTATGATAATCCTAGGATTTTTTTCTATGCTATGGACTGTAAAGTTCTGTAACTCTATATATTCTAAATGATATCCATTTTAGCAAAGATTTAAGAGTTGTACTTCCCAGGATTGGGCAGTTTTCTTCCAATAAGAACTGCTGAGAGCACTGAAGTCCACTAAAAATGTCTTCCATGAGCTTTCCACAACTAGCTAAACTAACTTACCAGAGCTTATTGTCTGTCCTCATAGCCACTGGTCTTTCTGCACTTACAAAATGAAATTATCTTTTTCTAAAAAATGATTGCTCCCAGCTTCCAGCTGGGAGCGAATCCTGGCCCAAACCAGCTAGTCTATGTCCAGAAACTATCAGGGAAAACTCTGACCGAGACCAACCGAAGAGGCAAGAACTATTCTAACAGGAAACAACAGAGGCAATCAAGATTCAGTGCTGGGAAATATTCCCTTTTACGGCTGGACAGAAATTACAACTTGGCACTGCCTAGAAACCATAAAACCCTATGTAATGCAATGCTAGGTATACACCAAGTATTTGAGGCTCAGATAGAAGTTGTTATTTTTCTTTTCCCCTCTCTTACAAAAGGTTACACATAATACTCTCTCTTTTCATTAGCATGGCAATAAACAAATATAAAGGACAAATATTACCTTCTTTTAGAAATTTCACTTGAGTCTACAAATGATGAAAGATCTGAAAGAGCATCAGTTTTGCTGTTGGCGGCCTTGTGCTACTCTCTGAGCTAATATAGCAGGGCAGGTTGTTTCAGCAGTTCCAAGTTCTCTAAAAAGATCAAGAGTGTTGATTTCACAATGGAGCCACTGGGGACTGAATGTCAGCCCCACCAGCTCCTGGAGTTTGATAACAGCGTGAGCTCCTTTCACTACATAGTTACGTATAAGATAAATGCAGATAATGAGAAGTCATATCCCAGCACCAATGAGATTTTTTCACACACTGAACAGGCAAGCACCACGTGAGGCCCACGTGTTATAAATTCAACATCTGCAACCTCCATTATCCCAGCATATAACCTAATCACAGTCTTACTTATAAAACCCTAATAAAAAGTCAAGAGATTTCTCCTCTGAAGTAAGTCTTCTACTTTTTATCCTTTTTTTTTTTCCGTAATCTAAGTAAGGTACCATGAGTTAATGCGTGCCTGCCGGTGGTGGGTTGCCACCTGTTTTGCAGCAAATGGGTCTCCTTCTTTGCATGCAGTAGTCTTCAAAGCAGCCCTTGACTCTTTTATTGTGTGGCAAATTTTAGTCCTGCTAAAGCCTATTTTCCAATTGTCTTCATGTAATCACAGCCACGGCCCAACAAACACTGCTGCAGACAAAAAGCCACAGCAGTTTGGAAATATGCTTTATTCATCTGAGATTTAATGACCTATTTGCTTTTTCCAGAAGACTACATGTTGTGACATTTTGCTCTAACAGATATTACAAACAGCTCTTCTTAAAGCTGTGACCCTTAATTTTGTTTGCTGGTTTTGCATAATGTGAAAAGACACATTTAACAGTCTCTCCAGTAACAGTGAGAATTACTGCAATGGATTTATTCTTTCTCTAAGTATTCTCTTCACATACACAAATAACCAATGAATCTCAGCTCTTTGTAATGATAACTCACATAAAATCTTCTCCTGCAAAACAATTGCTTCTGTCCTGACATTCTTCTTGATGCCTGTTTGATTTGCCTTTTAATGTTATTCTTGTCCTCTTCCAGCAAATCTACTTTATGTAAGGACCTGAAGGAGAAGCGAATCTTTTCAGGACAAAAGGATAAGGGTGTTTCAGAGATGAGGTTTTAAGAGTAGCTGTTGTCACCATGATTTAACACAACAGTTAAAAGGTAAGCCAATTGGCCAAATTCACAACATATACTGAGAAATCAGTTTTCACTCTATGAAGGGAACATACGCAATGTACGTTTGCAGTTATCTACGTTTTTTTTTTTCTAGAAGCTCATTTGCATGTTTTTGTACATTATTTCTTAGATTTGCTGTTAAGTTTTCTTCAATAACACAATGTTAGCACTTTTTGCCCTTAGTTTCCAAAGACCCAGGATGTCAAACACTGTTGATGATTACACAAATGTAATACATAGCAGTGTGTGCGTTGCGCTGTTTAAAAGTGCTCTGTAACAATTACATACCCTCACACTTTCATCACTTGTTGCAGCAACCGAGGTATTGTACCAGATGCCTTTAGAGTCATGTTGCTATGGTGTGCTGATACACAGAGAGCAACACTCACACCATTACTCATCCGTGACTGAAGTTAGCTGCTCATCATCCTCACCAATGCAGTCTACACCACACAGCAGTCTCATGAGCTGCATGCATTTTGATGTGACAGGAAATAACGGTCTGGATGGAAGCAATGAAGTGAAAGATGCATTCTGCGCATCCTGAACAAACAGCAAAATGCAGCACCAGTGCGCTTCCTAAAGATACCACAGTAAATGTACCCCTCTTCATCTCTTTGTTTCTTCTGACACTTCAGTTTTAAAAAGCCTTCTTTTGGAGTGCATTCCGTATGAAAAGTGGCACTGTGCTCAGAGGAATAGATCACTGACCCACAAAAGCTTCTGTATGGTTACAAATCAGCCTTTTGCACACACTTAGGGATTCACCAAACTTATCTAGGCTGAAGAAATCTTATCAAAGTCTTCTGTGTTATACCAACTGCAAAAGCATCAAGGGGAATTTTATGCTAATGATTCTCTTTAATCTCCATATAATTCAGGCCAGCTAAAAATAGATCTTTTACAAACAGTGAATCATCATGTCTTTAAGTGGATGCATTTCTGCCACAATAAAGTGGCAGTATCTCTGTTCCATTGCACCTTTCTTTCCTCTCTTCTTCTAACAAGCAGCCAGCCAATAAGCCAGATGACAGAAATACTTTATTTTTTTCTTCTACCCTTCTAATTCATCTACCAATAGCATGACCAGAGATGAGTAAAGAAGTAATTCCAAATACCATATTAATATGAAGGATTGTATGGGAACTGTTGAATCACGGCCTGAACCACTGATTGATCACCTGAGGCAAGCACTGGGTCAGCCGCAGGGGCACAAGTGAGTGTGATTGGGAGGGGTGGAGTTTGACTCCACCTCTCCCAAGACCCCATTTAAGGGCTGACCACCACCACGGAAGGATCTCTGGTTGGAGGTCCCTCCCTAGTGGAGTTTTCGGTGAGCCTCAACCATCTTCAAAGGTGAGCCACTCTTTTCTTATTAATTTTCTTATTAACTATCTGTATACCATCTACCTAAGCCTATCAAAAATATACCAGCTTTGGCACTATTTCTTCTGGGTGCTATTTCTGGGGGTTATTTGCCCTACAAGGATAAAATTCTTCCGGGGAAAAACATTTACCAATTGTTTAGAATTATGAAAATCTCATGTCCAATTTTATTACCTCACGGCCGTAGAAAAAGCCAAGATAATTTCTTTCCAGAGGGGGGGTGGGGAAAAGTACCTAATCCCAGGGATGGCTGTAGACCTACTTTCACTGCTGTCCCACTCTCCTGTAATGTGTGGGAAACCAGAGATAGAAGCAGTGACTGAACCTGTTGGAATGATTAATTAGTACCCATGTAACCTTGCAGATCAGATCTGTCCCAAAAAATTTTGTTCAATGGTATCCTATATTTGGATGTCACCACAAGCAGAAAAAAATAGCTTTGAAAATGCTCTAAGGCAGGTCTGCACAGTAAGGAAATAGTTTTGTACCTCCTAGCCGATTGTAGCCAAAGCTGGCACTGCTGAACAGAAGTAGGAATAGTCATGTTTAAATCCTAAACAGTAATTCTTCTGGCAATTGATAAACTGCTCGCCTCTCAGTAACAGCATAATTATTTCCTAACGCAATTCTGGATTCCTTGAATTTTACCAACACCCTCCTGAAATTCTCTTCAGACTGATACATAAGATAAAGGTTTGTATGCATTTTTCTTAGACAGCAGGTGGAATAAATGAACAACTAAATGGCAAAGGCCGACTATTAATATCAGAAAGCTTTAGGGCTAAGTGAGATCCAGGTGTTGGCTGACAAAAGGTAACCATGAGAAAAGCTGGAAGATTGTTTCCTGGACTTTAAAAAACCTCTGTGCTCGAACTTCTCTGACATTTGCTTTTGAATCTCATTGTATTTTATTCTGTGTTTTTCAGTGAAAGTTAAGAGTATTACCCCAGAGTTAAGATAAATATCTCATTGGCTGTAAGACGTATCTCTCAATTTACCCAGATTTCAGCCCATGGCACATCATGGATCTGATGTGGTAGGGTCCTATGCAGATGCCAATCTTGGGCAGCATGATGGCAGCAAATCCCTGTAAGATGCAATGGCCCAGCTGCTTCTCAGTGCTAGTCAATCTCTATGACTCTGTGCACCATGAAGAACTACACAGTACATTTTAAAGCTATTGCAATATGTGTATACATTTGTATAAATATATTTACCAATAAAATCAACAGGCACGGATACAAAATACAAAAAAGAAGAGTAATCATGATGCCTGTAAACTGTGCAGACTGCCAAAGCAGAGAAGCAGATCTTGCTGGACACATGTGTTCTGCCAGGCAGTGGACATCACTTACCTCTCCATAATCCTTCCTCGACAGGTGAAGAGGCCATTAGTTGAGAGCATACCATTTTCTGCTCTGTCATGTTTCCCAGTGCAGAGCACAAAGCGGTCAAAGTGTTTGAACTTCGTATCAGGATGATGATAAGAGTGCTTTTCAGAGACAGCAGAATTTATCTAGGGCTCCGATTTGTACCTGAACAAAGCACAAAATTAACATTTTGTTATTTTCCTTCAAAGTGGCTGTCTAAATCACACTGTCTTGCTGATATTTTGAAAATGTGACCAAGAAAATTGCTTTCTCCTCAGTTTGCATGTGCTCTAAATGGATGAGGAGCAAGCTGAATTGGAATTGCATGCTTATTAGGATTCAGATTTTTATATTTTCTGCAAGAAAGTCCTGAAAGAACTTCCTTCTGGACCACTAGTTGCAGATGCAGGTACACTAAAAGCCGTTTTGCATGTTCAGATCTTACGGGAATTTTCCTATAAGTGAATACATAAGAAGATAGGATTTCCAGGAAAGGCATATTGAAATATGAATTTTAATACACAGATACAGTAATCTACTTTTGTGGTCACAGACCACAGTGAAGAAGGTGGGAGAGAATTCAGCTACGGGAAGACTGTTAATTTCAGATTGTCCTACAGTCAGTAAGAGGAAAGGAAATGATAGAAAAGAGCTAATGAAAATCCTGAGAAAGCATCAAACACAGAAAAGAAAAAAAAAAGTACAGCTAAGTGCTATTAGAAAGACAGTGTGTTAAAAATAAGAGATTGTCAATGAAGCTGAGAGAAAAGCACCATTTCAAATTCAAATAAACATTTCTTCTAAGAATACAGTTATATTCCTGAATACAGGTGCTAAGTAATGTAAGGAAGTGATGCAGACCTGGGCTGTCTTTCACGTGTTGAGCAGTGCCTTACTTCATAAATAATGCCCTTCAGTTTTCTTCAGCATCCACTGAATCTGGGGAAAGAGCAAACATATGGGAAAGTACACTAGAAATGCTACATTGTACAGGTCAGAAGGCTCATTACAAGATTTCCTTCAAGTATCTTTGTTATTTTTCAACTAACTGCGGACTTTTTATTCTCTTCTAGCCTATAATCTAGGCTTTCACCTCTGCTATAGGTATTTGAAGAAAAAAGGGAAAACAGTTGGAAGTATTCTTGTTTGGGTAACACTGGGGTAAATTACTTGGGCAGCTGCTGCACAATAGGTGAAAGAATCCAGCTTCCAGACAAAATATCTGAAAGCTCTTATTTTGCTTTTACTTCTATTTTCTTTAAACTACTTGTAGTTTCCCTTTTCTGCTTCCAGAAGTCTTCTTGCTATCATACATTGTCTCTGCCTTTCTCTGTGCTAATCCTTAAGTTGGTACAATCACAGAAGAATGAACACTGAAATGTGACTCTGCTTTTCAAGTTAATGCTAGAAATCAGTGCAGAGGACACTAGTCTTTTAATTGTCTACTACTAATTGTAATTACTAGACATGCAGTGATCTGTAATGAGCCAAGGTAGACCCTACCATAGGACACCTGCTGGAGCTTTCTAAGCCTTAGAGCAGCCTGCTGATGAGCACTACTCATGCATGACATGGAACATGAGTATGCATTTCTTTAAATCAAACTATAGCAGCAGTCAAAGAAGGAGTCCTTAGCATGTAGGAACACATCTGGTCTCTCTGCTATGCAGTGATTGAGGTATATTGTCATATTTCATAGAACACCAAAGTGCCATTGAGTGCATCATGCCTCCCTGCTTACACCCATCTTTGAGTAATTTCTGGGCTGGTGGAAAAACCAAGGGCTTGTTGTCAAGAATGTAGGAAATCAATTTACAGAGCAAGTCCATGTAAAATATTCTTCAATCCCTCTTGGCCCAGAGGTTTTTGGACATTCTGGGCCTAACTGATCACATGAGACAGGAACAGTTTCTTTCAGATGGGTTAAGTTACGTTGCACGTGTTTTGAATCAAAAACATCAGCATGGGGAACTAGCACAGAAAATTCATGTAAATCCCATGTGACTTCAGTTCATTTACCGTATGCATTCATATTATTATTCCTCAGGGTTTTCTTTCTCAGGAGTAAAACATGCAAATTGTTTCTTCACAATTAATTAAACTAGGTTACAAACTTAAATGTATGCTAGAGAAGTCTTTCCTTGAAGACTCTCCCAAAAGCTTTCCACATTTGTATGCTTCATTATTTTCATATCACGTTGTACATCATTTTTAATACCCTGAAAGCATTTTTGTGGGATTAGAAAATGTGAAAATTGTGAATTTTATTATGAATTTAGTGATTACTCTCAAGGCAAATGAGCGCTATCCTCTTAATGGCCCCTCCATAAATTACATTAGGTATGTTTTTTCAGTAGCCTACCTAGCCCGCATAAGAACAACAACAAGAAATCCATGTTATTTTGTTTTACACTTGCTTCCTATTTTTCTTTTATTCTTTCTGTTCTTTGTCATAGAAGATAGGATGCATTGTTCTGATTAAAAACTCTTTTTCAAGTTTTCTTTTCACCAAGCGTCTCATTGTGCAATGAGCTACGAGTAATCTTACTGCTAAGGGTCAGGGGAAAATCCAAAAGTACCTAGCCTTCTAACAAGATTATATATAATTGTGAAATCTGTGAATAAACTCCCTTAGGAAATATTAAAAATTGATCCAATCTGGTAAATTATTTTTAATGCTTTCAAATGAATTAAATTGAAGAAAAAAAGTCATGATTCTAAGTGGCTTGCCTGTTGGGCAAATAATAACAACAATATCCTTACTTAGCTGTCATCTTCATTTTTCATCTGCTGAAACCTTCCCACTCCAAATGGAAAGACATGCTGAAAAATCAGAAGAAAAATAATTAGCACCCCCCTGTTGTTCTCTGGTTCTTCTCTATGTTGATAGGTACACAATCTTAAATGGAAGGAACAGGGTACTTTCACTGCCTCTGTAGAGGGGACAGCACAGTAATGCTGGAGGAATCACTATCTCACATGCTCCAGCATTCTTAAGAAGCCATTTGTAACTGTCTTTGAATCAGGGAAATACCTACCCGAGTTTCTTGGTCTTTGTATTTTTAGGCACAAAGCTATATCACTTAATATTCTGGAATTTATTTATCAATGCCTTCATCAGTTTACACATTTATTCTGTTTCTGGAATTTCAGCATTTTGGGATTTATTTTACACATAAATATAAAACAATAGATTAAAGGACAGATGCCCATTAGAAACTGCGTAACTAACTTTCTTCAGTTTTGTGATTCCAGCTGAAGAATTGTGTTGCTTTTTTAAATTATTTATATTAAAAATAAGTATATTTACACTTTAAAAACACCTTTTTCCCTCACGAGCATATTTGTAATTCTTGTTCCTGAGCAAAAGCACATTCTAAAACAATAAGATGGCAGTATTTAGAAGTGCAAGCTTCAGAACTTAATAGCATAAAAACAACTTACATAATATTAATGAAGTTTCTAAGCACCTGACTGAAATTTAATAATTCGCTTCTCTTTTGGAGGTGTTCTTCCTATGTCAACACAGTGCACAAGTTAATATTGCCATTCTGATTAAAGATCAGATTACCCTTCTTTTCAGAGCATTCCAACCTTAATGAACCCGCATGTGCTCTACAACGTATAACTCCAGAACACAGTCAAAAAGCTGTTCTCTGTTTCCTTACACCCACAGAATAGATGTCCAGCTTGTCCATTTTGAGTTTATTCTGGTGACACACTGTATGTTTATAGGTGTTGGGGACCACAGACACATTTATTTTATTTCAAGGTACTGAAGGATATCCAGATAGACCTGTTAAGATGAACTCTATACATAAGTGTATCTTTATCTCACTGGCCTCCTAGAACAATGGTTTTACTGGGGGAGGGGGTAGGGGAAAGCAATCTATTTTTCAAGTAACAGATGGATAAACAGATGGGTGGAAAAGTCTACTGAATAGTGTGTTGGCTGCCTGTCATTGCCTGTATGACTGCCAATAAATATCATATGGATAAAACCTGTAAACTAACATGTCCCTGTGTGATGCATTCTTTCAGAATGGTATGTGTTTGCTTGCCAATACCAGTATAAATGAAATGCCACCTTGAATAAGGTAAATTTTTGTAAGGAGACTTAACACCTAGGCACAGCTTGTCCTAAGATTAATAACCAAAAGCAAACAGGAAAGGAAGCCCCATGGTAAAGCATGCACATTTCACAGATTAATTATGAAAAGATACATGTTGCACACCTGGAATGAATTCCTGGAGAGAACTTAAACACAAGTATGTTTACACTTAGGATAATGTTCTCATAGTGCTTTCGTGCCTTGTTGTTGACAACTTTGTAATTTTGCTTCTTGGGATTGCATGAAGGAAAAATGCTCTATTCAGAAGCCATCCCTGAGATACCACTCCCTTCAGGCCAACAGCAGAATAAATACTGTATAATTTACAAGAGATTCTCTCTATTTTGTGCAAACGCTATATAAATAACGAAAAATATAATGACATGTTCCATATTTACTGGCACTTATGCTTTCCATTTCCCATGTATCTTCCATTGCGAATAGCTACAAGTTGCCTGCCTGCCAACACCAGCATGACTACACGGAGATGAAGATTCATGCATACTTCAGGGGGTTTGTCGCCACAGAGATCATTATGTTTAAAATAACTTCCCTTTGCTTCAACCTAGTGTCTAATACTCCCTGAGTAATTCCTCACTCTGGTACTGAGAGAATGTGGATACCTTTTCCTTATTCTACAAGCAGATTTAACAGAGAGGTGAGAATCCAAATCTCAGTTCTTCAGGCTTGAAAATAAGATGGAGAGACCAAACTATTTCTTCAGATGAAAAAACATGAAACTGAAAAATTTCATGTGAGCAGTTCAGTTCTCCAGAGCAATAATCCAAGGCCTTTCCCACGTGGCTGACTTTTGAAGAAAAGACAAAAGCAAATATTAAGGCTGAACAGTGCCACTGTTCAGCTATTACAAAGACATTTCCTAATAATAATAATAATAAAAATTCAGCAACAACTAAAGCCTTTAAGAATGGTTGATGTCAGAAAGAGTAACTAGCTGTGCCAGAGTGCAAAATAACAGAAAAACAAAAACAGTAAAAAACCCAAAACATTGTGAAAATATAGCTTAACAGCCCAATATTAATAGATGAGGTAAAAGTTTCTGAAAAGGTATAGGCTTCAAATAACACCAAGAAAATTTTGCAGCACTACCAGATGCACAAATATGGATGTGTGCACCAGAGTGGCGTGTCAGAACACGAAACTGGTTATAACTCTAACAGGAAATAAACAAAGAATTGAAAAACCCTGAATGAGGTAGAAAAAGGCTTTGACCTGAGGAAGAGCAAAGATAAATATGAAATTCAGAAATAATTTTTTCCATGTGAATGAAAGCAGTGTTTGTCCAATGCATGGCATTGTCGAGCCTAGAGAAAGCCAGACTTCTAGGAGCATAGCAGCAGACTGCAGGTACAAAGCACTCAGAGGTCAGCACAGCCCTTGAATCTTCAGAACTACATAATGCAACAAAACAGAAAACACCACGGTGGTGTAACAAGCAAAATACAAAAAACACGAAGGAGATTTCAGATGAGCTAGGACCCTAAAACAGCTGCTCCTAAGCAGAGTTGGGCATTAACACAAAACTCAGGCAATCCATCAGTGCAGAATTTTGCTATAATGCAGAATCCATGCTGATACTGCTCTTAGTGTACCCGGAAACAGGTACATTTAGTTTTGGAAAAATGAGTCATCATTGTTCCAGCCTCTGTGGGCACACGAGGTATGCGTTTGTGAAGAAATTACCTAGATTCAGTCTTGCCTAGGGCTGGAGAATTCCTGAATGGTTGGTTCAATTTTCTCATGCAAGAGAACAGTTTTTTGAGTGACTGCATACCTCTAGTTCTGACTGAAGGGGTGAATTAGAAGTGGAATATTCTCCTCTACTGTAATATTACATGTCTATGCATCTTACTGTGCACTTAGTCATCCCACCATGAATAAGTCTTCCTGTGAAAGGGCTTCTTTACTCCAGGCATATTCCTGCATACTACTATCAGTGACAGAATCTGTCAGAAACCATACTGAAATTGCTGCCCTCCTTTCCTCAACTGATGTGTAACAGAGAATATATTTCTTAAAAGAAAAAAAAATTATAATAAAAAGGTATATAACCTTTAGAAATACAATCAGCTTAAAGAAATGTGTGTAATTTTTTTTTTACCCCTCTTGATGCATTTCAGATTTCAGTCAAACTGGCAAGTTTCAAATTTAGCCAAATGAATTTGCGTCCGAGTCCTATATTTTTTAAGACAAGTCTCACATTCCAAAAATAACTAAACGATTCCACACAAATGTAGACTAAAATTAACTGAGGCTTAGATGTGTATCTGAACTAACTTTTATTCCATGGCTGCTTAATCTCTGTGGTTTTAGGAATGTTTGTGTCCCAGTTATTTAAAGCAGCACAAAGTCCCCCAAATCTGATGAGATCCAATACTAATGCATTCTACTGCATATGGGCAACATATATCAACCAAGTGCTCTCAGCTTCCTGGCTACATACATACTGAAAGCTACAGCAGTCTGGATATTTTAGCATCCCAGTAGGGATGGGCTATCCCATGGAATAACTGTCACAGCACAGTTGTTCATATAAAAGTAGATACAAACAGGGCAGATTATTATCAGCCTTTTCCCACTTTGTTCCTCCTATTCTCCTTTGTGACTGTTTGATCTCAATAGTCGTGGAATCATCTGACTCCCTTTTCTCAATCATCCAGAGGATTACAGTCACTGAGTACTTGGCTACCTCACTCTTGCTAGGTGAGGTTATCACCTCTAGATAGGTGAGGCAGAGCCTCAGCACTGGGACAGAACTCAAATATGTTCTTGCTTCCCATCTACAGTCTGCTCACATGCTTATCCCTCAGACATCAGAGCTGAGTTGCTGCAGAGATGGTCTTGACTCTAAGACAGACAGAAAAAACTGGAAAATCTGGCCTTTAAGATCCAACTTAAAATACAGTAGCTCTATCTAGCCCAAACTATAGGTTATTTTTTAAATCACTGTTGTTGTTTTTTTCCTTTGTCTTTCTCTTTCCTTACATCAAACCACGTCAAACTATGAAAACCATCTTTTTAGGATAAGAATCTACAGTAAAATAGTTCGTAACATAAGAGGAACATGTGCTGATGCACGTTTTATTTCTCTTATTTAAAGTCTCAGTGATTCACACAAAATCACCTTCTACATTTTCTTACTGATAGAACAAAACCAAAAGGTAATAAAATGCAAGAAAAGAGTCTGTTTTGAAGCACCTAAAAATGGATGTAAGACCATGCAGGGATTCTCAGGGCATTTAATTCCCACTATTTTTATCAACTTTTGTACATGAAAAACATTTCTGGAAATCAAGTTCTTCCTTTCCTTTGCTTCAACACCTTGTTTCTAATTAGAAATGCTGAAAAGTCAGGACTAGAAGGCTGATCACACAGTGCTTCTGGACTCATAGAAAATGAGAAGAGTAGAAGATCCCGTACGCTTCTCAAATACATCTTGTGGATCCGAGCGACTCAACAGAAACTTTGCACTTTGGCATTTTTTTTTAAAGATGAACACCTAGAGCTTTCCAGATGAAATTTTCAGTGCATTAATAACAGCGTTGTTTAAACAAAAGTGCCATTTTAAGAACTGAACCTTATATTACAAGCACCTTAGAATATGATCTTTACAAGCGTCTCCGCTAATAAATCCCTTCCAAGCCTCCGAGCTGTGATTCAGAAAGAGAAGAATAGTTCAGGGGCAGCAGTATGGTGAAACCTTGAGTCACGCACACTTTGTGAAAAGAGTTGGTGTATCACTAGGTAATACAGGAGGAAAGAAAAACTGACATGAGCCTACTCAGCCCAGAGAGGACAGCCTGCATTTTTTATGTGTGACTCAGCACACTCCTCAGCAGCAGTAGTGCGGACAAACAGTTCTCTGCAGGTCCAAGAGAAGTGGGGGCTTTTGAGAGAAGAGCATGGGACTTTTCTTTGGTGAGGTACTGTAGCCCAGAAAGTCTCCCAGCAGCATCACTCACGTGTAAATATGAGTTACGTGTATTACAGAAGACAGTTCAAAAACAGCTATGCCCTCCCTTTGCTACTTTTGCTGTACTTTATAGGCTACAAAAATAAAACTATATTAACTAAAACATCCTCTGAGAGATAAAACAAATGCATCTTAAGGGTCACTCACAGAGTAAACAGAGCTTAGAAACTTCATTTTCCATCTTAATCATCATTTTAGCTACAGAAGTTAACCAGCTGCCATACATCCCTGATCGTACAGGACTTCATCAAACAGTGGTCACATAACACAGCAACGATAGTACAGACATCATAGCTGCTCTAAATGTGACATAGATGGGAAAGATTAGCATTGTGAGTAAGAAAACAGGATACCATAGCTGCCAGAGAAGGACAGGAGGGAGAAGAGGAAAAGCACGTGATTCTACCAACATTTCCCATCTCTTTCGAATTTCATGTATATCAGACAGAAAGCTTAATCAAGTAGTTCCCACGCAATCAAGTAGCCTGAAAAGAGAAATGGACTTCATTCAATTCATTCCCCTGCCAGTACAAACTAATCTTTTACATGAAAGTTGTCATTTCTTCCAGTCTAGTTTTAACAGTCCTGGCAAAGCCACCTCCACACATACTTTGGGAAATACACTATAGTCTCCCATTAAATTTGCTTTTATTTATTTGATCTATTTATTCAATTTCCTTCCCCTTAAATCATCCAAAATTCCTCTCCCTTTTGTTCTTTCCACAACTCAAATAATCATAGTTAAATATCGCAGTTCTTTATGGTGGTCATTCATTAGTCATACAACTTAGCTATCAGATGTGGACAGCTGCAGGACAGTACTGGTAAGTGGTATTACAGATTCTAAGTACAACCCATTATCGCCTTTCACATTTGATAGTTTACCACATGGAGTCTGAACCTACAGAAGGAGCTTTTATGGCATTAAACCTCACCTTTGTACCCACATTCTCAGATGCTTTGTGCCTCTCTTGCAGATTATGCTTACAGCTTGGAACTTTGTATAGCTAGGAGCCTAAGGCAGCGAGATGTGAAGACCAGATCTGAGTGAGGTATGGAACAAGAAAATGTATTTGGAAAATGCATGATAAATGTTAGGGATAAGATGGTTGTATTTATGCAGGCACCCTGATGAATGAACAGATAAGCCCTCATCAGCCCGGCCTCTTCCCACTAAAGACAAAGGCTTTACCTTCCCAAATCCCAGAAGGATGGTCACGCTGATTAACAGAGTGTGATTTCCTTGTGTGTGCATACGGACAGAACATATAAGCATTTGTATACCTATATCTTTGCATCTACACAAGGTAGTTAGCACAAAGTTCATATAGCTATACTGTTTTGAGGTAAATGAGTGTAAAGCTCATCCCAAAACCTACAACAGTATAAGATGTTCAATGCAAGCAAATATGCAGCCACAGGAGTCATTTCCCATCATAGTGCTTTTTGTACTGTCATTAATAACTGCTGGAAAATGAAAGATCACCTTAGCTTCCAAATTTAAGAAAAATATTTTTTTTAAAAGTTTGATGTTTCCACATTTTCATTTTGGGATAAAGAACAATAGAATTTTCGTTGCTGCTACTTAATATCCAACAAACATTTGCTTGCTTTCCAATGTGCAATCTATTTCTTTCAGCATTCTGAGTGAAAATGCTTTGTTTTCCAACAGGCATCATTTTGACAAGGTGTAACGTCCAATGAGCTGTACGTTACTTCAGTAACCTGAGGAGCAGAGTGGGATAGGATATAGATAGGGGAAAGACATAAGTTGAGAAGAAATACTTAAGCTCTTGGTAAGCAGCAGCTGAAAGACACTACTGTGTGCAAGCTGATCTTTGTAACATGAGTTGTTTACCCTTTCAGTCTACATCAAAAGATATCAACATCAATAAAGACCTTACAGTGGTAATTAGCACAATTTCAAACAAATTACATGAGTTTGTAATTCACTGCTTAATTGATACTTCACCCAACAGAAGGTATTTAACACTCACACAAACCAGAATTTTATTAGAAATGTGGTGAATGTTTCATTTCATAGACAAAGTAGCATGCTAATAAAGACCAAGCTAGAGCTACAATCCTGTTTACAGACCGTGCCATGACAATTTTACAGCAGGATCTGTATTTCAGCTATGCTCATAAAGGCTTCATTTTGTTGTTCACCGATATGCACGCTATTCAGATTAAAGTATTTATACATATAAATCTAAACATATTTATGATCTACTTTCCCCTGGTCAGAAGTGACTAAAAATTATGGCTATCATCATTTACTCAAAAAAGGATGAGGCACAGCATAAACCACCTCTTCCTCCCCAAGATCAGACCTGGGAACCAAGCCCAAAGCCCTGCCCAGGTAGCATCCTATTTTCTGGCCACATCAGTCTGGTTAGCACTAAACTTGCTGTCATATTTATCTGTACACAATGTAACACAGCAACTTCAGGACACTCCAAGGTCATATTTCCATGTCAGGTCTTTTAAAATGTCAAGTAACCTGTTAACAGTGTGGCACAGATGAGGTACATCGTTTTTCTGCTAACTCCAGCTCTAGAATCAACTGTACCACTTAGAGAAATGGTTTGCTTTTCAGTAGGTATTTCCTTGAAGCAATAAACTGCACTTCCGTTCTGACAAAAGGAAGAGCTTCATTACAGCGTACTGGAAAAAACCTATGGCAGGTGGATTGTTATTAATGCAACATGCTTTTATAGGCATGGAAACCTTAACTCTATTTTTAAATACAGACTTAATTCATTTAAATGGAGATACCTGGAGCACTACAGGAAACAGACTGCTGAAACAGGTGATAACATTGTTATTTTTAAGCCCCAGAAAAGCTTAAAGAAAGAAAGTTGAAATTAATGAAATGTGTTTAATTCTATGCCAAGATTATAGAGAAAGCAACAGTATATTCTTGCAAGAACATATTAAACCCACTCATGAACTGATCTTCAAGGAAAGAAATCTTTCCCAAAACAGATTAAATGGAAGGAAATAATTAAACTGAATAATAAACCCGTAGGATTCTCATTCATATTAAAAAGGAAACTAATAGGAACCAATCACCCACTCTTTGTCTTCCGTGACTGCAACTTCTTCATTTTTATTCTTTGGTTTTTTTACTTTTTTAAGAAATGAAGTAGGCAAAATTACACTGTCTTATCAATGAGCATGTGGTGACTCTTGTGGAAAAAAATAGCAGCTTCTCTCCATAGCTGTTCACATTAGCTAATATTCATTTATCACATGTGCTTAAACATCCTGACTGATCAACTGAATGCCCAACAAAAACAATCCAAATAGATTTTAAGTTTAAGCTTTCACGACTTCCTAATTTTTCGTAAGCAGAGCTTGGTAAGAAATTATTATTTTCATTCCTAATGTATCATTCACAAAATGCATTTTTGTGTTTAGTAAGAATCAATTCAGCCAGCCACATAGAGACAACAAATCTAATTTCATTAAACCAGCCCACAGCGTTGGGCAGCACTTGAACATGAGCACCTACAGATCTACCCCTCTGGCTGCAAACAGCACAGGATATAATAAAAGAGCACCTAAAGATGTCAGGAAGACATTTAACTTCATTTATAATTTGTTAAGAGAGAAAAATCAGTACTTTCTCACAAGTCCCTTTGAAAAGCCTACGTTGACTGTGATGGAGCCTTCTATCTGCTCCCCTTCTGATAAATGAGGAACAACAAACAAACAAACCCACCAGTCTCCCTCATGGTTTACAAGTAAAAGAGCAGAACCTGGCGAGGGCACAGAAGGAGGCTGGTGCCCCATCTTGCCTGCTCACTTGGCCTTGCCTTGCAGGACATTTTGTCACACTCTGCTCCTATCAGGGATGGAGATGTGCAAGTGGCCAGCCGTTTCTGAACACAATGCACAACTCACCTTTTGCACTATTCAGACCCTCTGACCACTTACTCCCCCAGAACAGGACAATCCGCATCAGCCTCCTAAAAGGAGCATCTGAGCACAGGTATCCCTGATTGCACAGCAAACTGACACAGGTCAGGGAAAGCTCAGAATCCTTCTCTGTGTTTCAGAACAGCAGCTCCCCCAACAGCAGTAGCAGCAGCAAAGGACATTTGTGGTGGCAAACAAGAAGAGTAGATAAGAACCTTTGGCTGAGCAGTGCAGTGACAGGGAGCTTGCAACACAAAAATGAGAGGTCATAAAAACAGAACTGTGCATAGTAAGTAAAACACTTTAAATTATGTATGAAAATATTAAGTAATATGCTCATTTCCGCATGCGGGCACACATACGCTTGCACTCTGGTTGAACATCAGAAAGAATTTCCTATGTGCATTTAATTAGATTCTGAATATTTTTATATATATCCTAATTATTTGAAACATTTACAAAATATTGCGAATATTATTAAATGCGTAAATGAAACATGGGTTATTTCTGTAATGAGGTTTCTCATCTCACCTGTTCTGGCCAAATAGCTTCTGGTGGGACGCTGCACCGCTTATTGACTATTGCCGTTTGTGCAGCTCATTCTAAAAGTAAAAGCTATTGAAGCTTTCAGCCATCCATAACCTTATGTATCTTTCAAGCCAGAGGCTAAATCCTTGCCAGAAGTGTTGATACATGTTAGGGATCTGTAGTTTGTCCCTTGGAAACAGCTTTTTAATTAACTTATTTATTTATTGATGAGTGTAGATGATAGGAAAGAATCAAAGGTAATAAGGAAGGGAGGGAGGAAGGAGGGAGGGAAGGGGGGAGGGAAGGGGGGAAGGGGGGAGGGAGGGGGGGAAGGAAGGGGGGAGGGAGGGGGGGAAGGAAGGGGGGAGGGAGGGAGGGAGGGAAGGGGGGAGGGAGAGAGGGAGGGGGGGAAAGGGAGAGGGAGGGGGGGAAGGGGGGAGGGAGGGAAGGAAGGAAGGAAGGGAGGAAGGGAGGAAGGGAGGAAGGGAGGAAGGGAGGAAGGGAGGAAGGAAGGAAAAGTTAAAGATGGAAGATGAGCTAGGATTTAATGGCACTTTAAAATGGTTTTAAGTCCATTGAAATGGTGTTAAAAAGAACGTCAGATAGAAAGCCAGGCTGTCACATACTCAGGAAAAGGATAGCATAACAGACACAGGTTTGTCCCACATGCAACAGTCATCACAACACATTATAAAGCCAATTTTTTTGTTCAAAAAATTTTGTTTTTTTCTTTGTTCAGCGTTAACAGTTCTTGTTTAACTGACCTGCTTTCATTTCCAGGAATGATATGCCATCCACACGGGTTTAATTAAAATTAATTAAAAACATATTAAGTGATTACAGTCTGCATTCAAGTTAATTCCTTATTCAAAGAGAAATGACAGCAAGGGGCCAATTCTCTTGATGTAAATCCTGAGCTTGTTGTGCAACATTCATGCATCTAACATGTGCAGGTGTGAAGAGTTATCTGTGCATTTTTTTTTTTGAAACAAAGCAAAATGACATTTTTACACTCTTATTGGCACAAGGTGCACTGGAAAGGCAACCAGTAAACCACAAATCCCTCTTACCCATTTCCTCACTGGGCTTTAGAAAAGCAGTAGTAGCTGTGCTGAATGCTAATGGAGGTAATAAATATTATTAAAGGCAGTCTCCACTAGCAAACTGGGTACTAGTCACACATCCTAATGCTTCTCAAGTTTTCTCACAATGGTACTTTAAAGCCTTGAACCTTTAAGGCTGCTGGATTTAACATTAGGTCAGACTTGCTAACTGTCCACCTGTGTACCATAATTTGAGGATAAACATGGAAATGTGGCTCAGGCAGTTGAAATTCTACATAGAATTTTATCAGCCAAAGTGATATTCCTGAAGATCTATCTTTCAAATTAAACAATTCTCCCCAGTGCAGATGATAAAACACCACCCCTCAACTGCTGGACACCTCATTCTTTGACTCAAACTAACAGGAGGAGCACATGTTCTCCATCTCATGATGACAGCAAGAACAGCAATCAACAGAAACTCAACTAGTCCATACAGGGATTTAAGATGGTGGTATTGTTTATAGTTTTCTGCTTTGTTTATTATTATTATTATTATTATTTATTTTAGAAAGTGAAAAAATATTTTCCTTTAGTCTCCCATTTTCACCTTCTGTGCTTAAAATTGGTTGGAGTCTACTAAGTTGAGGCAGGTGCAGAAGTGGGACCTTGAATTGTATGATAGAATGAGCCTGCCATGCAGGACTTCCCACTCTAACATAAATCCAGCACATTTCTTAAGTGAACAAAACCTTACACTTTTCCAAGATCAGTAAGTTCAGTCTTTCATTTCGAAAAAGTAGAATGGATTTTGCTTTAAAAAGATGCTAGAAATGACCCTGTGGTCATGAACGAGCAGCTAGGAACCTCAAATCACCTGCACCCATGTTCAGGGAAGTGCTTCCAACAGAAAGTTTAGTTGGGAATTGCTCATTGGGAAGGAGTGTGTTTACAAAGCTGTATTTATAAATTTATTTATTTCTATTCATGAATTAAATTCAACAACTTGACACTTTAGTAGGATATAAAATGTAAGAAGGACTTTTAAGGATTCATTTATAAAAGTTGAAATTTACAAGAGTTTTCATGCTCGAGAATGTAAAAATTTGTGCACTGAAGGTGACCTGACTAGCTGATAAACCACACATAACCCTCCTTCTCCTCCTCTTCAAACCATTACTGTAGAATTTTCTTCTGTCACGTCTGGGATTCATACATCCTAAAGATACCCAGCCAATAATAGAAAAAAATTGGCTCAGATTTCAATTTGGAAAATATTGAGGAGAAGCCCTAAATGTTACATAATGTTTTCCAATTCTGTGCATTAATTTAAGTATACAGACGTGATTCCTGTCTATTGTACTTGCTAGACAGTAGCTAGAATCATAGCTGTACAGCTGCCAGTGCTCAACAAGAGCTAGACAAATGTGTGACAAAAGGAAAGCTATGGAGGTAACATGCATTCATACAATATTTAGGTGCATACTGGCATACCCAGATGAGTTCTATCCATCTGATTAACTGTATGATTCCATGGCAATTCCTTATATGCTTATGATTAACAGCACTCTCCCTTAACTGAGCCAGTACATGTTGGTACCATGAACGAATGATGGAACGCGGGCAAGGTGGCAGGTATACAACCTGTCCTGTATGCTCTTCCACACTGCACTACACACAGCAGTAGCAGTTAACTAACTGACAGAGCTCAAAAGGTTGTGATCAGTGGCACACAGTCTAGTTGGAGACCTGGAAACAGTGGTGTTCCCCAGGGGTCAGTGTTGGGTCTGGTCTTGTTCAACAACTTCATCAGCAACCTGAAGGATGAGACAGAGCCCACCCTCAGTGAGTTTGCTAATGACACAAAACTGGGAGGAGTGGCTAACACAGCAGAAGGCTGTGATGCCATTCAGAGAGACCTGACAGACAGGAGAATCGGGTGGAAAGGAACCTTATGTTCAGCAATAGCAAACGTAGAGTCCTACACCTAAGAAGTAAATAAAATGTTATAACATTTTTAGGAAGGCCTGGATTTTAATCAAGGCATCAGTCACCACGCCTTATCAGGTACAGTATGTTTTCCACCCAGGTGCAGATGGTGCCATCCAGTATCAGTTTGATTACCTATACAAGAAAAATTGGCAGGGTCCTGGTGTGAAAACTAGTGTGACACATCCCTAATAATTCTAATTCTGTAGTTTTAGAACGCTATTAAATGCACAGAACATGGCATTGCCAAACCCACTTAATTAATCTACCAATTTAAATTTTTTCATCACCTGTTAGCTTTCAATAGACTGATGAAGAACGGTGACTGCAGTGCGGGTACAGTTTAGGTCTTGATCCAATGTTTTTGAACCAGAGTAAGTTTTCTATTACCTTTAATAGAGGCAGCAGAAGTGCGGATGTAATCCCTTTCCCTAGCAAATAATAATTCCATCACCTCCTGCCTTTTACAACTGAAAAAGAAAGAATTCATACAGATATAAACTGCTCCGAAAGTAATGCCTCCTATGTTCTGAGTTAGCCCCACAGTGTCAGAAGTAGATCTTGTTGTTAATGCCAGTAGAGGTTAAACCTTTCCAGCAATACTTCATTACACTTTGGTGCTGTGTGGCTAGGTGGCAGCAGAAGGGCAGCCTAGCAAAATGGCACCTGACATGGAAGTGCAGATGAAGCAAAGGGGTGTCAATGAATGGAAATGGAATGGAAAAAACGGCACCCACTGATGAACATTTATGGAGACCAACAGATGGTGTGAGTACAGTGAGGAGGTGGCTGGTGTGTTTTAGCAGTGGCAACAGTGACAGTGGGTGACTTCTGCTGCTGAAAGTTTTTACAATCATGGCATGCAGGCTGTTGTTCATCTCAGGTGATAAAGCATAGCTCATGGTGTGGAATCCATTGGAAAACAGCATTTTGTACTGGTTCGTAGATCTGTCCTATGAAATGTATCATTGTGCTCCATACCATTTGACAGTACGTTAGTTTTCATGGAAATAAATAGGAGGCATTACTTTTGGAGCAACCTATAAACTAGCTTCAATCCCAAGCTTTTAATAACTTGTTTTCTTACTCTGAAACCCACCATCACCATTATTCAGCCCATGTGAAATGCAAGATAAACCAGTGGATCTGCCTCTATATCAAGTTTGGTACTTCATCATTATTGTATCTACTTTGGTAGCAGTGTGTAAATGCAGATGGTTAGTGCAAACTGCCCTGTACTCAGCAGACTGTTCTGTAGAGCACCAGGTCTTTTCAGCTTCCAAAGCAGCTGACTTAATGGAGTGTTGGACTTGCCTCCACAACCTGCCATCTCTCATTGCCTGCCCCAAGATTTCAACTCTCATTCCTGTTACAACTTCAAGAAATGGGACATTTAGAAATAACCTGTGCCTTTAATAAAACTATTCTCTTAAGTAAAAGTTGCAAGGTTAGGCTCTCAGATTGTGTATGTATTAGCAAGCATGCCTATGTCATTACTCTTGCAAATATATATTTTGCACAGTATATGAAACAGTTTTTATGATGTCCTTATTTTCAAATACTCATCAGCCAGGGCTGACAGTACTTACATTTTGGTTCTTTGTAAAGTACATAAGAGATTTAGTTAAGCATCAAATTAATTTTGATTCAAAGGAGACAAATAAGTTACAAGAAGGGTATGTAGAAATGGGCATAAGATACAGTTAGAAATAAAGAAGAAGCTTTTCTAGCCTAAGTTGTTGGTGCCTGAGTTATTATCATGTATTTCACACATTTTGGCACACAAGTTCTTCAAGATTATTTGGCTTCTTGCAGTTACTGTTATATTTTATGACTTGTGATATAACTTTGTTACTGTTCTTAATTGCAGCTAATAAGATGCTAGTAACATCATAAACATAGTAGTGATTTACTCTGAGCTCTACTATACGCTCAGTGCAAATGTGAACCAAAAACCATCTGAACCTGAAAAGCAGATTACATTTTCTTTGCCAGATTCACATGCACAGACTGAAAGCTGATGTGACATGTAAACAAATAACAATGGAATACGATAATACTTAAGTTTTCTCTCAGTTATGTCATATGTGAATTCTAAGATGATTGATACAGCATAATTTATTTTCATTTCAATATCTGTCATATCTCCTGAGCTTTTACGTTTTATGCAGATTTTTTCCACGTGCATAGCCATCTTTTTTAATTAATGTCAACAAAAATGAGGTACATTCACTATTGCTGCCAATTTCTGTAGTAACTGTATGGGAGCTAATGAATATCAAGAATTTTTATCCATGTATACTTGTTATCAAAATAGTACATATTTGATAATAAGTCTGTTTTTCTGTCTTTTCATTTCACCCTTTGACAGCCTTTGTTCTTTAAAAACTGTGGTTAGTGTAATTGGAAGCAACTCACTGACCTGTTAAAGAAACAAAGTTCTCCTCATCATTTTGCCCTGTATCCCCACGTTGAACGTGCTGTGACTCTAATCATCCACAGGTGCACTACAAAAAAAACAAAGCAGAGGTATTCCCAATGCAGACAGAGGGAGCTGTATCTCCAGTTTTACTCTTTAAGAGGACAGCTATAAACAAAGAGTCAAGTTTAAATTTGCAAACATTGTAAATTTAATAGCATCTCTAGCTCGATTTTGACTGAGCACTATAAGCAACCAAGCTAGGCATTAAAAGCACTAGCAAAGATACTATTTTCCTAAAGAATAAGAGATAATGAAAACATTTTATTTCTTAAAAACATGTCTATGTGAGAACAGTAAGGAATGTCGCCAACCAATCATCTGTTGCTTGGTTTTTTGCTTTTGTTTTTTTTTATCTTAGACTTTGCTTGAACAAATAACTCTGTTTCTGTTTTGGTGATGTGAAAGAAGTATTGGAAAGCATGGTTCGTGACAAGTATGTCAAAAAGTATGGAGTATGATGTTTAATAAAGTTGGATTGACAAGTGCTAAGAGTTTTCTGAAAAAAGAAGCCTTTCCTTCTCATCTATCCTAAGATAAGTGTACACTGGATTCACAGGAGGACAAAATTCTAACCACTAAGGACATAAAGCAAGACTATACAGAGCTGGATTTAAAAGCGTATGCATCTTCCCCCTATTACTTTTGATCATGCATTAGAAATCACGCATCCACTTGGAGACACTGAACAATTTCACCACTGCTGCTTAGCTTAAAACAGGAAGAAGTGAATGAAAAAAGTAAAAGAACATTGCATACATATATGCACGTGCATGAAATTGTATTGAACTTTACAGCTTACTTTTTACATTTTAAGTGTTTTTTTAAATACTTCCTTAAACTACTTGAAAACAATATGATTAACCCTTCACATTCTGAAACAATGAAAATGATAACCTTTCATACCTCCCTACTTATCAACTCTGCATTATTATTGGATTAACTAATTGAATCTGATTTATAAAATACTGTTCAAAATAAAGTACATTTACAGTGCATAAGACTTATCTCAATAGCTGATTTTAGAGCTTAATTTTTTCCCAAATTCCTCTGAAGTACTGACAAGATATACTCTAGCAATATGCTCTGCACAAACATATTCCTTGGCATTACTCCGATCTTTCCACTACCACTGCTTGGTATTCTATTTGATATTAGTTGATAGAATTGGATGTTCTATAAGTACTGATCATATTGGTTATTTCTGCACTTCGCACTAGCTACAGTACCATGGGGTATCACCATATTCTGTCAACATAGGCTACGGTTTTATGTTCTTGATATAACGTCTAGCATTTTGCCATTTAAAATTGAATGTTGCTCAGATTTAATGGCTTCTTTTTTTTTAGAAATTACATAAGAATTGTATCAGCATGATTTATTTTTCAGCAAGACTAATTTTCCACCAGATGCCATTGCATCAATGAATACTGTGTTTGATTATGTTAAAACAACAACAACAATAAACAGTGGAATTTACTTATATGACATGACTGACGTACCACGTTAGGAAAGTTCAACATAAACTCTACAAGTATCCTTGAAAAAAATATAAAGAGTTAATAGCCTTCAGGTAATATAACTTCACCAACAAAACAGAAACAAGGCACGAAAATACCAGAATACCTGGACTAAAAATAACCAGAAGTTTTTCAGAAGAAAAAAGAAAAATCTATTTTCTGGCACAAAGAAATTAAAATTCAAGGACTCTCCATATGAAAAGTTCAAGGCTGAAAGTGTGGAGACTGTGAGAACAATAAAACCAATCAAGCCAGAGGGGAAAAAGGCCAGTGTGGATGAACCGGGATCTTTTGTTGAGACTCCGGGAGAAAAAGAGAGTCTATGTCCTCTGGAAGATGGGACAGGCTACTTGGGGAGACTACAGGGAACTTGCCAAGATTTGCAGGCAGGAAGTTAGAAATGCAAAAGCCCTGCTTGAACTTAGACTGGCTACTGCAGTAAAGGAGAACAAAAAATCCTTTTATAAATATATTAACAGTAAAAGAAGAACCAAGGAGAATTTCCCTACTTTACTTGATGCGGCAGGGAATGTAACCACAGAGGATAAGGAAAAGGCTGAGGTTCTCAATGCCTTCTTCACGTCTGTCTTTAATAGACAGACCAGTTATCCTCAGGATACTTTTTGCCCTGACCCGGAAGTCTGGGACAAAGCGCATCATACACCCCCTGTGATCCCAGCAGAGACAGTCAGAGACCTGCTCCTCCATCTGAACTGCCACAAGTCCATGGGGCCAGATGGGATCCACCCAAGGGTGCTGAGGGAGCTGGCAGAGGTGATTGCCAAGCCGCTTTCTGCCATCTATCAGCATTCCTGGTCATCTGGAGAGGTCCCACAAGATTGGAGGCTTGCCGATGTGACTCCCATCTACAAGAAAGGCCGTAGGGAAGATCCGGGGAACTACAGGCCTGTCAGCCTGACCTCGGTATCAGGGAAAGTTATGGAGCAATTGATCTTGAGGGAGATCACACGGCATGTGCATGGCAATCAGGGGATCAGACCCAGCCAGCACGGGTTCACAAAGGGCAGGTCGTGCTTGTCCAACCTCATCTCCTTCTACGACTGGGTGACCAGACTGGTAGATGAGGGAAAGGCTGTTGATGTAGTCTACCTGGACTTCAGCAAAGCCTTTGACACGGTCTCCCACAGTATTCTCCTGGGGAAACTGGCAGCCCGTGGTGTGGACAGATTCACTCTTCTCTGGGTTGAGAATTGGCTAGAGGGTCGTGCCCAGCGGGTAGTGGTTAATGGAGTCAAGTCCAGCTGGCGTCCTGTCACGAGTGGTGTCCCCCAGGGGTCGGTATTGGGGCCCATACTGTTTAATATCTTTATTGATGACCTGGATGAGGGGATTGAGTGTACCCTCAGTAAGTTTGCGGATGACACCAAGTTGGGAGGATGTGTCGATCTGCCTGAGGGTGGGGAGGCCCTTCAGCGGGATCTGGATAGGCTGGACAGTTGGGCTGAGGTCAATGGGATGAAGTTCAATAATTCCATATAATAAAATATATATCCATATATATATATCCATATATATATCCATATAATAATAATATAAAATAATAAAAAATAAAAATAACCCCATGCAATGCTATAGGCTTGGGGCAGAATGGCTTGAGGAGTGCATAGAGGAAAAGGACCTGGGGGTGTTGGTTGATGCTCGGCTCAACATGAGCCGGCAGTGTGCCCAGGTGGCCAAGAAGGCCAATGGCATCCTGGCCTGTATTAGGAATAGTGTAGCCAGCAGGAGCAGGGAGGTGATCAACCCCCTGTACTCAGCTCTGGTGCGGCCGCACCTCGAGTACTGTGTTCAGTTTTGGGCCCCTCACTACAAGAAAGACATCGAGGCCCTGGAGCGTGTTCAGAGAAGGGCAACAAAACTGGTGAGGGGTCTGGAGCACAAGTCTTACGAGGAGCGGCTGAGGGAGCTGGGATTGTTTAGTCTGGAGAAAAGGAGGCTTAGAGGAGACCTCATTGCACTCTACCACTTCCTGAAGGGAGGCTGTGGTGAGGAGGGGGTCAGCCTCTTCTCCCAGGTAACTAATGACAGGACAAGAGGGAATGGCCACAAGTTGTACAGGGGAAGATTTAGATTAGATTTGAGGAAAATTTTTTTCTCTGAGAGAGTGGTCCGGCACTGGAATGGCCTGCCAAGGGAGGTGGTTGAGGCACCGTCCCTAGCGCTGTTCAAGAAGTGTTTAGATGAGGTGCTAAGGGATTTGATTTAGTAGCTTGGTGGGTAGGGATGGTGGTGTGAGGATGGTTGGACTAGATGATCTTGTAGGCCCTTTCCAACCTAATGAATCTATGAATCTATGAAAAAGCTCAGTAACTCATGTATTTCCATGACTGTGCAAATCCAATCTAAAAGGAATTGAAACCTTCACCAAAGGTAAAGTCTTCTACTCTTCTAAATGAAGGAGCATATTTACAACATCAGGTATACAGTGGCTTAACACTTTTAAGAGCTCGTGTTCTTGAAATTAGATAGGAAAAATGTGATTTTTTAAAGCACAGTCTTAAGCATAAGGAATTTTAAAGTCTTCAGATAGTTTCTAGGATCTATATACAAACAACTGGCTGGTCTTGTCCTGAAGCATGTTCCTGAAAAGCACACAGCACTGCATTATAACTTTTCTAAGCCTGTAGCAGAGACACAATGTTTCCAGTCTAGAATTGGAATACATTTCAATATGGAATCTAAACTAAAAATAACTTTACCATTTATATTTAATATTTGTATGAAAAAACATCTACTTAAGGTAACGTCTGTTGTCTATAAGATGTCAACAGTAAATAACATTTGAAGAGGAATGTTGTATTTAGTATTTAATAACACATATAATGAAAGTAGTGAAAAATATTGAAATTTCAGACATGTCCATCATCATTCAGCTGGTATTTCAGATTACTAATCTATGTTAGCATGACCTAGCTTTACCAAAGAATTAAACAATATTCAAGTATTTCAGTGAACAGTATACTGGAGCTGGTTAATCTAAATTTCAATTAGTTTGTGTCAATATGATCCTAAAAAGTTCCCTAGAGGTAATCAAAATGAAAAGGACGTTTGATGAAAGTCAAGTCTGGGATGATCCAGTGTTCTTTTGAAAGCTAGTGAAGTAGTCATTTAGCTCAAAGTCAAAAACTGTGTTTGCTTATTCTCTGTGCCAGACTCCAGGTTCATAGCAAATGAAATCGTGCTGCAGATTTTATTCAGATATTCAAATAAGGACTTTTTCTTCCTGAAAAGATGAGTCAGAGGTCAAATAATTCAAAACATGCTGTTATTTAATCATTAACATGCAAAAGTAACAATGAACTTTTACAATAAAATGCAAACCTATAGCTAAATCCAATTCATTTTGACTTCTTAAAAAATATATTACCAGTTTTACCAGTTAGTATGCTCTCCAAATAGGAAACTGATGACGATAGTCACTTACAAAAGAAAAGTCACTGTTTACCTAAAACAACTCTTAATAAAACATCATCTGCAAAGGAAAATACTTTGGAAGACCCACAGTATCTTGTTTGATGGGTTAATAATAATTCCATTCACACTTAAAACATTTACTGGATCCACACATAGAATTTAGCATTGCAGGAATAACATCAAATTATCTAGTACAAATCTTCCTGGTGTTTGCTCACTGCCTAAAATGTCCAAGTGTAACACGGTGGCCTTTTGAAGTACCTTTTTTCTCAAGACACAGTCTTGATTTATTGATTAAAACCAATAAACATTAAATAACCAGGCTATCACACACATGTAAATATTTTCTCATGAACAGAGGTAAGAGATCATCTATGAATTCCTGGCTTAGGCATAAGGTTTAATTTATTTAAGGTCATGCTACTGTTATACAGATGTTCATTCAACACATAAACAAACACAAATATATATATATATGTAAAGAATATTTATATCTTGTGACTTCTTAAGCTTGTTTAAAAACATATGCTAGACTAAAACAGTCAGTCGACTTTGTTGTGTGACATCAACAGTCGTAAAGACATGTCCGTCTCATTCAGCTACCAAATTTAGACTGGCAATGTCAGAGTTCTGAGTTGAGAATAAAGGAAACATTTTAAATACATCAAAACCATGGTTTATAAAAGCGTTCATTTTGTCCTTTCTGAAGAGATATATGTTTTGTATAATCAACCATATCCACTGATGTAACTTATTTTACTGATTATATTACTTCACCATTTGATGTTCTACCCTAATAAAAAAGAATTACAATGATGGGGAAAACGTTTTCTAACAGCTTTTTTCCATTTCAGTTTTCTGTTTGACATTATCTGTCCAGTTAGTCTTCTAGGAAATTATACAATTATGTAATGATCCATTTTCATTTCAGAGTTTTACAGCAGCTCTTAGCTTGGCCGACCTCACTCTTGGGTTTGTTAGAATATCCTTGGTCTGGGGTGTGAGAACTTTTTTCTGTATAAGAGTCCACTTCGAGTTGGATTTCCCACGGGGAAAGTCTTGTGTATCTTCTTCTTTGGAGCAATTTTTCAGAGCCCGTCTTATCTTCTGCCTTGAGCCAAGATTGTACTTTTCTGTCATATCTATTCCATGAAGAAAACGTTTGATGATACGATCTTCTAGTGAATGAAACGAGAGGGCTACAAGACGACCTCCAGGTTTTAGAAACTTCTCAGCTGTCCTCAGCCCAATAAAGAGTTCATGAAGCTCATCATTTACAAATATTCGCAGGGCTTGGAAAGTTTTGGTAGCGACATGTGTAGGTCTCTGAAGCAAGTCTTTTCGTGCATACAACGCTGATGCTGGAAAAGCACCTGTCAGACATTTGGAAAGGTGTATGTTACTACTGTGTTATTTCTACACTGCTATTCTGACATTAATCCACTTCTGCGTGACAACTTTAAAGGAGTGTGTACTTACCACAGAACCCTGAGCGAGCTTCCTTCCTTCTTTTAAATACGTAATTATCTTCTACTTTAGACTCCCTTTCCTGAAAGTAAGCCCTATTATACTGAGCTAGCTTGCAGGTTTTCCTACAACTCACTGGAACTGCTTGCTCAAATGCTTCAAGTTAAAATGCAAAATGATAGCTGAAACCAAAACAGGAAAATAATGAAGGTGGCTAGATAAATCCTACATCTTGCAACTCAGCGTAGTCAATATAAATTCATTAGCTGTTTGTGACAGTTCACTTTATGCTTTTAAGGCAAGTTTTATATACATATATATATACACACACTGATTTTTAACTGTTACCTTCCAGCTTATAATACATTTATTCCCAAGTAGAGATAAAAATGAAAACAATGTTTTCATTACAACTTACCTAGTGGTATTTTTCAATTCATTACTTAAAGCTTAAAGGAGACATTCTGGTTTGAAGATAAAAAAAAATTTTGACCACTAAACTAGTGTTCCTTCAACTGTTCATAAAAGTACCTTAAGACATTTAGAAAATGCAGCTAACGTTGTTGATTTTTGATGCAGCAGAACATGTATGAGTTATTTGGAAGAAAAAAAAAACACTAGTTCAGGCGACACTGGTGGCACTAAACTATAAAACCTGTTCCTGACCTTCCCCAGTGTTCTTATAAGTTATTCAAGTCTCTTCATAAAGAGACTGAAAATTTGATGGAAACTCTGATATAGCCTTATTTGATTTTAGGCTTGAATTTTCATTATTGTAGTACAAAGAATTGGAGATTTGATGGATCAATGTAAAAAAAGTACACGAGCCTAGAAGATCTGAGAAACCTGAGTAAACTTATAATCTATTATGTAAGTAAAAGCAGAAGTCATAGGAGCGCATAAATGGACATAATTATTTTTCCAAAGAAGGAGGCCATTAAAGATAAGACAATGCAATGAGTATGCATTAAAAAACCTTAATTTCATTCCAGTATTAAACTACAAAATTATAAAGGAATGGGTTTGAAGTAATTGTAGTTCATAAACTAATAACCAAGTAATTGACATTCTACATAACAGATAAAGGACAGAAGTGTGGTGCCTGTGAAACAAATTGACTGAATTCACGTTTACAAAAGTGACTGAAGAAAATTAATAGAAATACAATATTTCTATATTTCCACAAGTATGCTGGCACAAAATACTGCATTTCTTCACAGTTTTAAAGGAAGGATTCTACTTATGTCAGGGAACATAAATGTGCAGCATCACAAAAACAAATGATCATTTCTATTCAGCAAAGAGAGAAGCCAATAATGAGATTTAAAACTTCAGTCATTATCGACAAAGTCATTGTAATGTTTGTGATGCATCCAAGATGTGTTTCTGCATAACCAGTTTTCACAGCCACATTCCCTACCTCCTCTGACCTACTGACAAGAATGCCTGAATTAAGTGAAAAAACACCACCGCTGCTGTTCCCATTACAGCTGAGTGCTTCAACACAGGAAGTGGCAATGGGATCCATTTATCTCAGCACACTCTACTACTCAGGGATGTGTGGCTTTAAAATCTGCTTCACAATCCAAATACAGCAGATTTAAAGTATATAATCTCTGGGAACTTGGCTCCCTTGTCATTTGCAGACTCCTAGAAAGCTATATTAGATAGCTGATATCATTTCTGTTTTCTAGACCACCGTATTATGTTCTTTCTGTAAATCATAAAAGGAACACTAAGTTTTGGAGCAAAAAAGCTTACAGAATAAGGGTCCTAAGCCTGTACAGCCTGTACAGCCTGGCGCAACATCTTTTTCCACACTTTTTGCACATCTAAAAACAGGCTCTGATTTAAAAATAGATTGCTTCAACCAGCCACTGATTGCCGTTTATGTTTGAAGAAAATTGTCTCTTCATGCTTAACATAAAGACATCGCGTACGGAGGAAAATTAACAATTTTCTTTAACTGGGCAACTAGTAGCTACAGATACAAGGAGTTTGCTCAGAACTCTTGAGTAGTTACTGAACAAAATGTCAGGGTTAAAATTAGCATATAATGTATTCAAAAACCACATGAGGATACGCATACTTCAATACTAAATGATGAAACATACATGGCCCTGTATTCTCCATTAGACCTGTCTTAGGTTTTAGTCAGAGTACAATCCCCTTTCTCTCACCACTTGCTGAAAAATTTACAGCTGTATCGTCAAGAGCATCAGTTTTACACTTTCAATTTTGGGCTGTTTCTATCCATAGCTGGTGTTCATCTTTCACAGTAGATATCCACAATTTTTCGCTGTTGTATTTTTTAATAGCCTAACTATTTCAGCCTAAATGTTCTCTGAAAAAAATATTGCTGGCTTTCTATGAATAAGCTATTTCTGATATTATAAGTGTATTCCAGCTTCCAAAGTTATCACAGAAAAAAATGAAGTCAACTCACAAGAACGCAGATTGAAATTTCAGTACAAAACTGACAGTGTTTATTGACTGGAAGCCTAGAATGAGATCTTTTACTTTAATCTCCACAGTCAATCTCACTGGAATTTCAGTGAAACATTCAAAGTCTTAGGTTTTGTGTCATCAGAATATCCTTTACTTTTGTGAATGATCAGGATGATATAAAGATCTACTCAAAATTACTTTGTAAAAGTTACACTCTAATCTCTGGTCAGATTTTTGGTATTTTGTAATTGAAATATTGAGAAAATAAACTACAGAAATATTCACCTTACCAGCTGAATATTACATATCTTAGAAAGGTTCTATAACCTGTAATTGTCCAACTCAATCCAACTGTCTATACTTGTTCAGTATGTTTGAGTGTAATGCCTTCAATAATCTTCTATGACAATTAGCTTTGTTTCAAAATATCTATAAACTAGGAGGTAAATTTGAGAAATGAATCCTTGCAACACAGATTTATGAGAAACTCAGAAGGGAAATAAAGAAATTAAAACTCTACTATATTCTGTATGTTAAAACGTTACAAGCCTCAGATGAATGTGTGCGAACAGCATCTTTGGACATTTATATTGATACAGAGCACAAATTCAGGAAACTGGTTAATAAATATAGCCACTGAGTTGCTTTATGCTTATTGATTTGTCTTCAGAGAACACTATCAACTAAGAAATATAATCTGTGGTAGAGATTTCTGTCACACATACGGACCTTCATCTCTCATATTAAAGACAGAAGATATAATCTATGTACCAGGAGAGTTTTTTCTACCCCACTCTTAGCCCCCTAGTGTTGATAACAGAATCTACCTGCACTTTCAGCTGAGGCAAAAATCTCTCACCCACTCCCCTCCAATTACTGTGGCATGAACAGAAAATCCTTCCTAGTAACAGACTGTACAATGTACAAAAATACATATATAAAGAACTGCATGGGAAGCTTGCAAAATGAATTTCATTCATAAAAACACCACGCTTCTGGCTAGATAACTGGTTTGAAATCCCAGTGAGAGAAATTATCATTTTTAGTTTTGGGATGCCCTGATGCAACTTACACTTTTAAAAATGTAACAGATTCACAAGTTAAAATGTATTAAAATTCTTAATCTTGTGAATGAAATTAGCAACGTGCTACGCCTGTCAATATGAACTATTAAAGTCCCCAGAGTGCATGAGTGTGGGAGAGTTTAAAAATTAATTCAGATTGTGCACCTGTTTGCAGGAAATAGTCTGTTGAATAAGAATTGCATTTAATAAGTTTCTGTGACGCAACTAATGTCCTTTTGTCTAGGCTCCCTCAGTACAACATTAATTCACACTCTTCTGAAATTCAGGCAATATTACAAATTCCAAACTGATAAAGTCTACACAGACCAATCTCAATGAGACTGACTTTACCTATTACAGTTTTTAAACCATCCAGGTTTCTTTAATATCTCATCATCAGCTCAATTAAAGTTAAGTCCAAAAGGACAACATAATCTCAAAATGACACATTTATAGATCACATAGCTAAACATCATTAAGAAAAATACCAAATGTGAAAGCAAACAACAAGATAAATTGTATTACCCTCTAGAAAAAATAATTGAGAGTAGAATAGAAAAAAAAAAACATTAAAATTAATGTTGAAAAAAACTCATAATTTCTAACCAATTTTCCCACACATTCAGTTAATTCTACAATTTCAGAACAGAACTCAAAGGGCTTCAGCAACAGCCATCAGAAATGTTTCTTAATTGACTTCCACACCTCTATTTACAGATGTTCTGTTAAGAACCTCTGTTCATTGTCACAGATATTCCTGTGAAAGTTGTCAACAGCAAACTGCTGGAGGAAGAGATCATGTTCACATCAGTAATAAAAAACAATTCCTCTTTTTTCCCCACATAAACTCCAGACTCCATAGAACACTCAAAAATCTCCCTATTTAAATGGATAAGAAGCTTTTACAAGTACTTTTTTTTTTTTTGGTAGGGTCTTATTCAATGGCATAATATGTAGAAAGACGACTTCCAGGCTCTACACCAACAGTTAGAAGGACTTGTTTTCTTGAACTGCAAACAAAAGACTGCAAGAAAAGTGTTGATACCTGGGCTAGCCTCAAGCTGTTGTAGGCAAACTTGACATACAAATCTATTTACAATTTTTTTAAGCAGTACCTTAACATAACAGCTCTTGCCAATACAAACTTTAGAAATGTCTGATCGTCATGCCACTGTCGTGGAGGTGGGTGTTGTTTTTTATCCACTTGTATCCTTCAAATTCATCTCCCAGTGAATTAACAATTTCAATATATCCTCTAACTCCTTTCTTACTTTTTGTTTCCCAGGTGGACTAGAAGAGCAGCATTTGCCTTTTCCAGTTTCAGTCTAGTACAAATCTAGCTTGAATTCACTGGGATTCACTTATCAGCCAGCACTTAACACCAAAGTTTGGAGTTTTAGAAAATCTGAATTCATATCAAATAAAAGCAGGAAAAAAATAGGGACTCTATGTGAATTATCAGATATTCAAATCAACAAAGAGATCGATAGAAACACTCAGTCTCACTGACTAAGCTTTTTTGCCTGTATTCTGGCTTCTTAACCAGGCAGAAAATGTTTCTGTCCTGGAGAGAAAATTGTGCTCTGATAGAAACTGGAAAATTTAAAACACAAGTTTTTTACAATAATGATTTATTTATGTATTTATTTTTAAGGACTTAGCATTTAACTAATAAATCATAGAGCTTAATCTGCTTACTTCCTTAACTAGTCAAGGTTTTCTGAGCTGGCCTACCAAGAGGATTCTACAGCTGTAATCTCTGGTCTTATAGTCACTGTTATCCTCAATATCTTCATGGCTATCATTTTTTCAGAAGAACTGATTATAAATTGAGCTGTAAAACTTACCAGCAATTTTCTTAACATATAATCAGTTCAAAAACTAGGAATTACCCTTGATCTTTACTGAAGAAATCAAATTAAAACTGTAAAAATTTATATCCAAACAGGGATAAATTTAGTGGTTCTAAAATTGTTTTAACTACTCAATACTCCACAAAAAGTTCAAAACACATATTTACTGTCTTGGCAGGTAAATCCTGGATTAACTTCCCTTGGCATGCATAGTATAAAATGCCTTCCTGATTCACATATTAAGCCACTCTTCAAATATACTAGGGTTCAACATGAGAAAAAACCCTGCCATTGAGGCAGAAAGTGACCATTAAGTGACAAGTTGCACATAAACCTTAGAACGTGAAGGGATTGTAGAATTACAGAGTGGTTAAGGTTAGATGGGACCACTCGGGATCAAGTCCAACCCCACTGCTTCAAGCAGAAGACAGTAGTCTAGCTGTGGCCCCACCAGGGCAGAGTTGGAGAGGAGGATCACCTCAGCCTGCTGGCGCGCCGCTCCTCCCAATGTACCCCAGGATCCTATTGGCCTTCCTGACCACAAGGGCACACTGTTGGCTTACGGTGTGCCTGGTGTCCACCAGACACCCAGGTTATTCTCCCCAGGACTGCTTTCCAGAAGGTCAGCCCCCAGACTGTACTGGTGTGCGTGCAGTTATTCCCTCCTATACGCAGGACCCTGAACTTGACCTTGCTGAACTTCATGATACTTTTCCCTGCCCATTTATCTAAGGTCTCTTTGAATGCAAGTGTAGTCCTCTGGTGTATCTGTCAGACAACCCAATTTGGTATCATCAGCAGACTTAGTGAGCATGCTCTCTATGCCTTCATCCATGCCACTGATGAACCAGGCAAACAGGACCAGCCTCAGTACAGACCCCTGGGGGACACCACTAACTACAGTCCTCCAATCAGACTCAGTGTTATTGATCATAATAGCCTGAGATTTGCCATTCAATCAGCTCTTAACCCATCTCTCTGTCGCTATTTTTTCAACTCTTCAGAATACAGATGGAACTTCTAATGTTTAGCAATGAATAGTGTTACATTTGGATAACCATTTTAAATTTCTAAATTCAATTCTCGATAATTTATAGCTGTTAGTGATAAGATCCAGTAATTTTCAATTCTTGGATAAATAAAAAAAATCTCAACAATATATAATAGAACGTTAAGGCACAGTATTTGTATCTTACACTTTTCCTTGGAAAATTTTACTCAAGAACACAAACGTGAAGGTTTACAGTGTGAGCACAGCTGCTGCCTAACTACATTTTGTTCATGCTGTTTACAGTTAAGAGCAGGTAAGATGAAGTGTTTCAATAGGTGCTTCAGGCTGTTCTAGTTGGCATTCACAAGATGAAGCAAGCTACGTATTGCTTTACTTTTTGCATCCTTGTTCTTTAAGCAGAGAGAACAAATCTAATTTCATTCATAATTGGAAACTGCCATGGTACTTCCCCTCAAAATATTAAAAGGTAGAAATTTAAAACTAAGAGATGCATATGACGTATCTGATATTTGAATGCTTATCAATAGCTGGGACAAAAAATTCCCTAGGCTGCTGTCATTCTGTGTCTCAGCTTGGTAGGCAAAATGATAAATCACTCCATGTAAAATCTATTATTAAACTAATCGGCAAAATACAGTATAACAAGTGGGAGCTTACAGGGGAAAAAAGCAAAAAAAGGAGAGCTGACATCAGAGCAGAATAGGCAGGATCAGATTCTGCATGATTGCAAGTACAAATAGATCCCTCTGGGACTTTGGGGATTAATATTTTTTCCTCTCTCAGCCACTGTGAAGAATTAATGAGGGTACCTGCAACAATGCTTGCAAGCTGCTGAGTTCTGGTGATGGGATATATGCTGCGTGCCTGAACAATGGCTGAAGCGATTTTCTTGGCATGCTTCTCCTCCCCGTATGTTCTCAGGACGGACGCAAGTGCCTGTTGATCTAAAGCATTCACAACATCAGCAGCAGTGGGCATGTCAGGGTACCTACGCACAAGAAGAGCCAATTAGTTCACTGACGTCAGTTTTCACTGACAAGAGGTGAAGCTTCATAGCTTTGAGACAAAGTCAAACACACACACTGCATACAAGTGCCTTTGAGGTTTTCAAGTAAGAGACAGCATACCTACAAAAATGTACTTCTTGCTACTTGGAGTGAGTTTGTTCCTTAATATCAATTTAAAGAGCTGAAACTGCCAGGTATGATCATAAACTACTTCTAACGAGTTGACAAGGATAAATGTATGTCAGTATCACGTTAAAATGGAAATGCTGTGAGACAGTTCCTATTTTGACAGCTTTAGGATAAACGTGCCCTTTATAAATTCGTTTTAGTTACCTTGCAATAAATATCTCAAGGATCTTTTCTTTCACATCTCCTGCTATAAAAATCACTTACAAAAATAATTCAACTTTACTTTTCACTAAGAGGCATAAAAATTTATCTCCAAATATTGTTTTTGAGAGAATACAAATGCCCCGATATTACAAATGAAAGGAATTGTTAGAATTGAAGGGGTATAAGTACTTATTTTTAATTAGTGCCACTTTACTATTGAAACAGTTCAAAGTATTAACTGATCATCATCTGAGAATTGACTAATGTGAAGAAAACATGCAAACTACTCAATCAGTTCTCTCCTACAAAGACAGTAGCATACTGAATATTCTTCAGGCATTCATCACTCCCCTGTAGAATCTTAAAAAAAGATAACAAAACTTAGATATCAGAAGCAAGGTGTATCATAGCAACAGCTGTATCAGAAGGCTTTTGTTATGCCACAAGTAGCCTTTGTTCTCACATACTGTTACACATATGCATCCTCATGATGCAAACACAAGACTGAAGTTCAGGCTCTTGCAATCAGAGGGCTGAATCCCAGTAGGATCATGTGCAATTTTTACACAAAAATACAAAAAAAGGAGAGTTAAGATATTTGCTGTGTTAAGTGAACATTAATGTGATAGAACAATTGCTTAGAAATAGAGGTTTCCCATAGGCTCTATGTGAACAATGAAAGACCAAATTGCATTTCCTAAGACTACACGTTCATCAAAACACAAGGCAAATAATTTTTCACACTCCTAGTAGTAATATATTATGCAACACAGATCTTTGTCATTTTCACATAAAAAGCACAACACTACAGGAATGTTACATCATTTGAAAATGAAAACTGATGAGTGTAATTCCATACTCCTAAATGAACTGAGCACCAATAATGATTATTTTGAATATAAGTGATACATTTAGTAATTGTTAACAATTAAATAAGTAAAATAAATAATAAATATAATTTTTAATATTTATATATTAATTTTATATAATATATATAATATATATAAAATATATAAATATATATATAAAAATATATATAAAATATATATATAATATAATAATTTTATATAATAATTTTTAATATTTATATATTATTATTAATAATTTATTTAATAAATAAATTAATAATAAAAATAAACAATTAAATAAGTCTTACAATCTAAAATGAAACTATTGAGACTGCTAAGTGCAACAGCATAACATGGTCACATGTTAAAAGCAACTTTTCTGTCTGATTTTAACTGCTGGGTATCACCAATAAGATATATATATTTACTTACATCTAAATATATATATATATATATATATATAGATGTATATATATATATATATGTATATGTATAATATATATATATATTATATATATATATATAATATATATATATATATATATATATATTTATATATATATGTATATTATATTTATATATATATATTTATATATATATATTATAAATATTAAATAAATATAAATATAAATATATAAATATAAATATAAATATTAAATTAATATAAATATATAAATATTATAAATATAAATATTATATATAAATATATATATAAATATATATATAGATGTATATATATATATATATGTATATGTATAATATATATATATATATATATATATTTAGATGTAAGTTGACATTTCTTTTACAAAGAATTAAATGGGTCAGGCAGCCATTGTAGAAAGGAGGGAGCAACTGAACGTGGCCAAGCGACCATTCCATAAAAAGTAAGCATGAAAAAAAAAGGAAAGGGCATGTAGTACTGAATTGTGAGAAAGGAACACAGTCAGGATTCTAATTATTAAGAATTAAAAAAAAAAAGATGAATAGCAAAAGATAGACAGTATATTTGAGCAAAATTTTGTGTGGTTTTATTACGTGAATTTTTCAGTTTAAGACAAAATGAAATACACAGTGTTATTGAGCACTTAGTTTTTGAGTTCCAAGGATAAATATTTTATTAACAGGTACCTGTCACTATCCATCCTCATGTCCAAAGGTCCATCCTTCTGCAGTGAAAAACCTCTTTCAGGTGTATCAAATTGCATAGAAGAACATCCAGCATCCAAGAGAACTCCATCTAGAGTTCCAGGCTCAACCCCTGATGAGATTAACAACACCTCTGACTGGCTAAACTGTCCTAGAAGAGCTTGAATCTGTTTCCTGTAATAAAATCACAAATAAAAATTTCAATTTTAACAGCGCTGTGTTTCCACCTTGTATAGAAGGAATTAGCAATGCTCTCTTGTCTCTGAAGTAACAGCAGTATCCCCAGAGTAACAGTTTAGGTACTTTTCACATGCCAGCACGCAAGACTGATCCTA
Organism: Oreortyx pictus; assembly: GCA_036925125.1. NCBI lineage: Eukaryota > Metazoa > Chordata > Aves > Galliformes > Odontophoridae > Oreortyx > Oreortyx pictus. Next base: position 4,457,106 of record JAUPFR010000006.1, on the reverse strand, counting down.
CTCACTCATCAGTAGTTATTAAAGCTTGTCTTACTTCCTTCATTCATACTCTCGAAGTACTCAAAATGCTCACAGCAGATCAGAAACCTGATAACATTTCATTTTTCAGCATGGAGGAACTCAGAGTCATCTTCCATATCCAATGGGAATTCTCCGATCACCACAGCATTCCTTAACCTGCACGTGACTCTTAGTGTTATGGGATGCCAAAATGCAGAAAAAAAATGAATGGTTCTCAAACCTAGATAAAATCAGGCAATGTGTAATATGATGGCCCGGTCTTGTGATTACTGCTCTTCTGTCAGGAAAACAATCCTTAATTCTTGCCATGGGGACAAATACTCGTTTTTATGATAACTGTTAATTCAAAACTAACTGGGCAAAATTAGACACAACAGAACACAAGCAAATAAAAAAAAATCATGGAATTGTTTTAATTCAGGTACCTAAACAGTGCAGAGAACAGACTTTTATATTCTTTTTTGTGCTTTGTATTGTCTTTTCTTGGTTTTAGGTGGTTCTTGCTTAAGATTCCTCTACGGGGGAACAAAAGTGACATGGTAAGGGAAAAGAACATCTCTAAGGTGCCCAGCTCTTTCTTGGCACCTGAGTTCTTGTGTTAGATTCTAGTCTGTCTCTAAAGCTGACCTACAAACAAATCGCTTGTTAACTGTCAGCATTTCAAAAAAAATTCAAGAAGTTTAACCAATGTGCTCCTGTAGCTGTAAATTTTTAAACTTTTAATCTGTACCCGCAAACAATCAAAGAAACAAACAGAAAACAATATATTTTGGCACCTAAAAAAGAAACCACTGCCTCCACATCAGAGTTCTGATATGGGCTGGATACTCGCTCCTCAGTCTAATACTCATATTACTATGAGACAGTTGAGTTAACTTGCATCACTGTTCAAGTTACATGGGCAGTGGTGAGTAGTTGGTGAGCACAATCCCTTGCTAAAAAAGGATGCTGCTTGTACACTGTTTGAGAAGTCAACGTTACAGACAATTTGGAAAAACAAACAAACAAACAAACAAACCAACCTAACCCGTAAAAAAAAAAACAAAAAAAACTGAAACATAGCTTTTTCTAAACATCAGCTTAGGTGCAATCCATGTTGCAGGTCAGTTTAACCCCAACAAAACTGGTATTATGTCTTTTTGACTCCAGAGAACGCAGCTTTAAAAGACCTCATGAACAGGAGGGAATCAGAACTGTTCCTTGTACCCGCCCAGAGTGAGGAAATGCTACAAGGGAAAAAGAGAGAAAATGTTCCATTAAAAGGAACATACTATGAACACATAACCATATGGAAGAATATTTACATATATAACAGTATCCTCACTAGAGCACAATGAATCTACTTACTTAACATAGCTCAAAAACTGGGAAATACCTTGAGTGAACAGATTTCATGAGGGATATCATGTTCACACATACACACTCCTGAATTGAGTACGTCCAGTATAAAATTAAATGCAACTATTCAGTTTAATGAGAACTGAATTCCTGAAAAGCACAACCATCTACTTAAACACATTCAGCTTAATTTCAGCTAAATAGTTACAGCTTTGAGATTACATTTCACAGAATCACAGATCTGTAGGGGTTGGAAGGGACCTCTAGAGATCATCAAGTCTATCCTCCTGCCAAAGCAGCTCCCAGCCCAGGTTGCACAGGTAGGCATCCAGGTGGGTCTTGAACATCTCCAGAGAAAGAGACACCACCACCTCTCTGTGCAGCCTGTGCCAGTGCTCCGTCACTGCACTGCAAAGAAGTTCCCACGCACATCTTCCTATACTTCAGTTTGTGGCCATTTACCCGCATCGTACCACCACACACTGCAGAGAAGAGTCCAGCCTCATCCCTTTGCCTCTCCTTAAATATTTTTAGACGAGGATCAGACCCCCCAAGTCTTCTTTTCTCTGAGGCTGGTTGCTCAGCCTTTCCTCCTAAGAGAGGTGTTGCACGCCCTTCAGCATCTCTGTAGCCCTCTGATGGACTCTTTTGAAGAGATCTGAGTCATTTTTGTACCAGGGAGCCCAGAACTGGACACCATACTCCAGGTGAGGCCTCATCAGGGCAGAGAAGGGCAGGATCACCCCCCTGGACCTGCTGGTCACTCTTTTCTTAATAAACCCCAGGATCCCATTGTCCTTCTTGGCCATCAGGGCACGCTGCTGGCTCATGGCCAGCCTGTCATCCACCAGGTCCCTCTCCTCAGAGCTCCAATCCCCCAGTCTGTACCAGTACATTTGGTTAATCCTCCCTAGGTGCAAGACTGTACACTTGCTCTTGTTGAACCTCATCTTGGTTCCTCTCCACCCAACTCTCCAGCTTGTCGAGGTCTCACTGAACCTGGCAGCTGTGAAACAGCACAGTACTATGCTAATAGTCATTCCAAAAATATATATATTCTTAAGTATATTTGCATCTTGCTAGAAATTTCATTATATTTCTTTAAAGAAAGTTTATGCTCAATCTTTGTGATTAAGAAATGGTAAATGAATGCAAATTTGATGTAAGTTTAAATTTACTGTTTGAAGAGAGATGCCTCAGATGGAAAATGTTGCAGTTCACAAATAAAGGTTGAAAAAGAATTAGATGGGACATTTTGATGTCAACCTTTCAGCTACGTGACAGCATAACCTTTGTATATAACCTGTGTGTTACATGATTAATTTTACTCCCAAAGTGGATTCAGGTGTCCAAGTGAACATAAATCGTGAGTAAAAACAGATGCATTTCATGAGATTATAATAACTAGATTAAAACCTTCAGCTCTGCAAATTATTTATTTGTGTATCAGAAGAAACTTCAAGCACCTTTGTTATCTCAAAATATTTTAATTAATCCAAGTACAAAGCTGTGAGAGAGCACTGACAACCTTATGAAAAGAAAGATATATCAACTTCATTTTTTCTTTTAACAGAAAGGTAACAACGATGGTAACATTGATAAGGACCGATCTATTAGACCATTGGTGTCCCAGTCTCCAGGCATGCCTGAGTCACAATGAGTTAGAAGCAGCTGTCTGGGGTTGCACATAAATATGTAGTATAGTTAATGTACATAAAACTTCCTTCCTTTGTTTATCTGGTGGTTTGTTTTTTGTTTTTTGGTTTTTTTTAATTAGAACAGAAAATAAGGTAAGAAAAACACTGAACTAGCAGGTTGGATGAGTATGACATTTACTTCAGGAAAAATGTTTCACCAAGCTCTTAAAAGCATTTACTAAAACATAATAAAACTCTGCCCTTGTCTACTGTTTTTCATACCACTGTTCAAATACTAATGCTATGCTATGCACAAGATTTTCTTGAGAAAACGTTTCAGTTTTGCTCAATTCCTTCTGCTTTCAGATTTCTGTTTACATTGCTGTAAAACAGCCTCAAATAAATAAACAATGAAAACTGTGTACATTATTCTAAAATAGAATATTTCCTACAGTCACAGGTCATTGTATCTTCCCTGGAATAGGGTAATTCTTTGTTTTCTTTTTCAATGGTCTGATGTTTAGTTTGTGTATTAGTGGATTTATGTTCCACGACCACACTTACCTAGTTTGAAAATTGATCCATTTATCCATTTCCGTCTTAATATATTGCAAAAATAGTGCTTACTGGAAAGAACAGGAGAGCTGAAGTAGGGAACACGCCCAAACATGAAATAGCCATTTTGTAGTACAGAAGCATGAAAAGAAAGAGCATATCAAAACAGTAGAGAGCAAGACTCAGTGAGTTGAGGAAGGCTGCAGGTGACTTTAGGATACTGAAAAAAAGCTGTCAGGACTACAGAGGTGCACAGAGGTAATGTTTTATGCATTTCAGGTGGTCCTGGAAGTTGATAGTCCAGTCTAACTAAAACCAGTAGTCTCTTGCTTAAGAGAAAAACATTTAAACACAGGATGCAAGCACCACTCTACATACTCAAACTATTTTAAAAACCTAAAAACACTACGAATAGCTTGTTGCCCAAACCTACAGATGGAAAAATAAGATGTGAAAGGTTAAATGCTGCAATGTATTTAGTAAGAAAAGACAAGACCCTTGTGTGAGGATGTAAAATCAGACAGTGTTAAGCTTTGGTAAATTTCCAACCATTTCTATTAAGCAACTTTTAACTACCCAAAAACATTCAACATGCACACTCTCTCTTCATTAATTTTGACATTCTTCAAGGGAAAAAAGTATTCCCCAAGAAAGCCCCAAGAAAGTAAAGGAACACTGGGTACACATGAACAATTTAAGTCAGTTTCACGAATAATACAGTAACTTCACCTGCTACAGAAGTTCTTGGGGCCCTAATAGATTTTATTGTATAACAACCTCAAGGGCTTTCAGACTTCTTGTACTGTCTGCAATAGTTCAAAAATAAGACATGACATCAGGTTCAAGACCCTTCAATTCAGGTCATAACACCGTATTTAATTATATTACACTACAGCACAAACTATAGTATTTCTGACAGACAGCACTGAATCCATACTTCTCAATTACAAGGAAGAGAGTCAAAAAAGAAAGAGAAAAGAGTTCAAAGACTACTGCATTTCAGGTTCTTCTGTTTTCAGTTAACATCTGATATTTTATAACGCTTCATAAAAATATTTCACTTTTATTTCACTCAGTTGAGAGGGATGCACATGTTAAAAAAAAAAAACACATCTTTTCCCTTACCAAGTTTCTCTGATTTGTCACAGAGGTTGCTGTGACATCAATCACAAGAGATTTCACACAACTACGATTATGCCTTCATGGCACTTCAGTATTTTTACATGCATATAACAATAGTTGCTCTTGATCCTTTCACCATTGCTACTCTTACAAATTCTACGTATGAATAGATACAATGTCAGGAAGTGATGATCCCTCGTCAGTAGCAAGAACTACCTTCTACTCAACCAGAGTAAATGGCTCCTTTGAGAGAACTGAAAAAATAAAATAAAAAACAGGTTTTTAGGTAACTCTTGCCAAAGCCGTCAAATAAGGGGACCAGCCTGGTGCTTTGTTTTGATTCAGTAACTCCACTGAGACTGCCAGAAGGGGTGCCAATTAGCACCAGCTGTAATGAGGATATTGGTACAGGCCTGGTTTGATAGCACTGACTCACTTCACGCAGGTCACTCAACAGCTGTCAGACAGCTGCCACTTCCACTCTCTGCTGCTCTGGGCCAGAAACATCTAGAAGATAACGCATACCATTTGTAAATCCCTGGAACTTTCAACATCCCACGTAGAAATTATGACCATTACTCAGCCTCAGTGCAAGCCTCCTCTCTGTGTATACATTTCTATATTGTGAAAAAAGCCCATTCACCTGTTTGAGAACAAACAGATCAATCTAAGTTGGGTTTTGTATTACAAAACTACAAAACCAAATCACAGACAATGATTAACAAAGACCCAAAAAGGGGAAGAAGCATACATGAAAAGCAGTTCCCAGAAAATAAGTTCATGTTTTTAAGTTCATATTTTCAAATTTAAGGACTAAAATCATAATTTTCTCCTGCATGTTAAGATCATAGAAAGAACAGTTTTAAGTATTCAAGAGTGGGTGAACACAGAAGTACTGAGTGTTCCCACTTATGGTTATGGAAAATTAAAAGGTAGGCATACATTCTAGAATTTGTATACTTTTCTGCATAACTTGAAGGCATTGCAAAGAAAGCAAACAAGAAAAGCCCATTTCCCATTAACCTGTAGAACACTCAACATCTTCCACTGTCAAACCCAGTATAGCAAGGATGATTGCACCTGCTTTTCTCTCCTCTTGTCAATTGTCCTCCCGTCTCTGTAACAGACTTCTACCCTACCCATTATGAAACTAGTTATTTCCTGCTTTAATAATCCTCCTGTAGCTTGCAACAAAATTTCCTCTCCTTACCCATCCAACAGATTACATAAAAGGAGGCTTCCTGATTCCTTATGTCTCATTTAATCCACATACCAAAATTTGGGTATAACGTCCTCACAGACATATTCATAAAAAATTTCATGATGCTTGAAAGCTGACTGCCCATTATTTTAAGACTCATTTTTACCTGAACATTTACTATTTCTTTACTATGTCCAGTAACAAATTTTCAGTGAAAAATACTGTTTGCTATTGAAGCTACAAATACCATTTTAATTAAAGGAATTTTATTAAAGGAAAATATTGAATCAAAAGCACATATATCAACACTGATTTCCACTGAATGGATCAGAAATCTTAAAGCATTTGATATCTCTTGTGTGTCACTCATCACAGAATTATAGGGGTTGGAAGGGACTTCTGGAGATCAAGTCCAACCACCTGCTGAAGCAGGTTCCCTGCAGTAGGTTACACAGGAAAGCTTCCAGATGGGTTTTTAATATCTTCAAAGAAGGACAATCCACAGCCCCTCTGGGCAGCGTATTCCAGTCCTGTCACACTCAGAGATAAGAAGCTCTTTCTCAAGTTCAAGGGATAAGAGCCCGACCCCATCCATGGTCTCCCAGCCTTTCCACAAAACAGAAATGCTCCAGGTCCCTGATCAACCTTGCAGCCCTCTATGGACTCTCTCCAGAAGTTCCCTGTCTTTCTTGAAAGTTCCTCTTTGGCTAAGTCACAGTTAATCTGTGATGATTATATATGATCATATATATATATATGATGATAATCTGTGAGGAGGGAATTTTATTTCTGGGAAAATCAGAGTAATACAATAAGGCAAACGATTATGAGGATAAACTTTAAAATTGTATGCCTCACCAATATTTGAGAAAATATAGTTCTTACATTTCTTAAATAACAAAGAGTTTTGCTGAGGAACAGGAGCAAATTCTATTATGTCATGAAATTTGCAACTAGCCAGAGTTAAAATCGTTGTTATATAATGAGTAACGTTTTGCATGTCATCCCTATTAGATAATATATGTAAAATATGTAATATGCTGTCATCTTTCAGTTGTGCCAAGAAAGCCAAGCCATTGGAATGACTTGCCTCACACTTGTGGGACCTGTCAGTTCAAAGAATAAAATACCCTCCATCAGAATAATCATTATAAATCTTTTCCAACTTAACATGGCACTATCTGGGGATTTTATTTTGCACTATATGTTGGGTTACCATACACAGGAAATAGCAATCCAGTTTTACAAGGTTCAGCAGTTGAATACCTGTATAACCATTCCAGATCTACCAAATACTGTGACTCTCAGCTTTATTAACACTGAGTTTAACTTTAAAGCTAATGAGTCTCCTTTATATGGCTGGCACTCTCTATACCGTTTTCATTCCCTCTCCTACTCACCTCACATAACCTCCCTGGAACACTGTGCAGTACAAACAAAGAAAAAGACAGAACATGAACATGAAGTCTGAAACCATTGGCTGGGGAAAACAGTGAATCAGGCAGCTGAAACAGTTCCAAAAATGCTCAGTTTCCATAACTAGAGAAATCAAGGAGATTAGAGGAATTACTTAAACAAAAAACTGGACAAACCACAGCTACATGGTTTGGTTTGCATGTCTCTGCCAATACAAGTATGCCTGGCTCTGGCAGTTCAGGATGCTTCTTTTCACAAGCACAACCACTGTGCTTCTACTTCCACTCAAACACAAGTGACCAAGATATGGCATAATTCTGAAACAAGGAAAGACTTAACAATTTCCGCAGCCAGCAAGAGCATACCAGTCTATCAGATTCAATAAATACATATTATATAAAGCAACAAATCATACTTCTTTTAGATCTGTTGATAATTAATTGTATGCAGCTATTAGATTTCATTTAGCTAGCAAAGCAAATCTACACAATGCTTTTCCACGTCATACATTCTGGCATTCTGAAGTGCTCTAGTCACAGAGCAAGCTTGCTAAAGATTGTGCACAATTGTTGCTTCGACAGATCTGCTGCCACTGATACTTGAAATATATTTGCATAGCCTTCACCTTGTTAACAAAGTATTAGTCTAGATCTTGAGACTCACTGGTAATACTGTGACATAATGAATGGAACAGCAATCTGAGACACATAAGCTTTCCATTTTTCCTTAATTCTTCAGCAGCTGACAGTTCAGGAGAGGGCTGATAAAGCCCAACAAAATTTTTATTTCCTTTGACAAACTATTTCACTGTTTGACAGAGCGGTTTAAACCCTAGAACACTTAGAGTGAGTAAATTTAGCATCTAGAATTTATTACAAACAAAACAAATTACTTTTTACTTCTTACTTGTAATTTTTATCTAAGCAATCTCAGAAAAATACATCTTTATTCCTAAATTACTTCCAGCAACCTTAACCTTTTTCCACTTTAAAAAAAAAATCAGTTGAGCACTAACTTAACAATAAAACTAGCCTGTTTAGGAACTTAAGATCATGTGTTCTGAGGAGAATATTTGGTTAGCATCCACATTGAATCTTAAAGGCAATTCTGTGTTGAATTCTAGTTCTCTCCTGTCACGTATGAAATATTTTGTACAAAATGTCACAATATTTAGTTTTTAAAAAACACATAGCTCGTGAATTAGAAAACATCCAGAGTTGATGTATAAACATGTAACTAAGCAGCTACATAATCAGCAGAGCCTGATTTTTTCAAGCAGCCAAACATTACAACAGTTAAAAAGTTAAAAAGGTACCACAGGGAAGAATCAATGCAGAAGCATAATGCAACGGTAAGGCTGTCAGAAACAGCTGCATCAAACTTTAGACAATCAAGAAACATAATCCTTAAAAACGTATAACCAAAGAAGTAATTTAAAAGAAGTTTCCATGAACCTAGAAAAAGGATATATTAACCTAGTTAAGTTGTTTGCAACTACCCCAATGAAGGGTGACTAAGCCCATAAAGAAACAAACAGAGAAAAATGTGAAGAGTTAAATGGCATAGAATGCAAACTTACATCCAAATGACAGAAAAGAAAATTCACATGAGCTGGAAGCTTGTCATCTGATCATGAGAAAAAGCAATGTGAAGTTGTATTTGACCATAAAATGAGCAGTAGTGTGAACAGAATTGTAAAAAAGGAAACAAAGATGTACAAGTCAAAATTATCTTCCTTAGAATTAGAGAAGTATTAGCTACAAGACTTCACCAGGAATACTGAATGCTACTGTGGGAGCCTTGCTTAAAAGCGAACAGCTCAAAGTGGAACTGGCACAGAACAACTCTGGAAGGATGGCTAGAATGAATAAGAGCTATCATTATAAGATGAAACTAAAAAAAAAAACCCAGACTTGTTTTGCATACAAAAAAAAGAAAGACAAGAATAGATATTAATATTCTAAGTATTTTAAGTGCCAGGGAGAGAAAAGAACTAGTGGATATCAATCAACTATTAATTAATTTTATTTAACTAAAATGAAATTAAGTAACTGCTATAACTAGAAATTTCAAAAAAGTTTCATATCAGGAAAAATTAGACTCCAGAATAGCTGAAGCACTGCATATAGAACTCCTAATTACTTTCTGAGATAGAGCACAGCGAAAGATGTTAAATTATGCAGTGGTTTGTAATACCAAGCAATTGGATTTGATGATCTAGGAGCTTCTTATGGTACATTTATATTTCAACAGTTATTCTAGTTCTCCATTGCAAAGTTCATTTTTTTCTAAGTATTTTTCTCAAAGTGAGGGCCAGAGATTTTTGAATCAAACTTAACACTGATTTTGACAGTAAACTTCTACTTTCCAATATCAAATTCTTAAAAAAATTGTTTTCAGATAAAATGATTTACAGCTTTTTTAAATTCCAAAGACGAAGCAACTCCCAAAGCCTTTTCTTGTTACAAAAGGATGATGAGCATCCCACATCACATACTGAACTAAAAGATTTGTACCTATTTCTTCACTGAGAGCAACAGAACAGTTTAAAGACGTTAACTCACTGCAACACAAAAGCAATAACCAAAAAAAACCAACCCACCATCAAGAAAAAAACACCTAAAACAAAACAAAAGCCCAAAACAAAACCTTAGTCCAGCAGTTGTTTCTATATTCCTTTCCAATCCAAAACAGGAGGACTGGCTAATCTGTGTAGAACAGTTGAACCTACAGTTTGATGGCTAGGTGTTTGGTACACTATAATTTCTCCATGCTTATGATTACTTTCCCACATGCTTCATGTAATTGCTGATTCCCCAGTTTGGTGAATATTCTTTGCTATTTCAAGGCTAAGATGGAGCAAGTAAGATAAGCACAGGTCATTTCCATGTGAAATGGAATGCCCTTTGACTGCTAGACAAGGCATGCACTTAAACATGATCTCAGCAGGATTCAGAAAACAAATACAGTCCACTTAAGCTTCAGTTCAAATAAATGCCTTACAAAAATGCAACTACGTAAGAAACCTCTTAACTCAACAAACATTCAGACTGTTACAGAGAACTGTTCTCTAGAATAACAGAAGACGACCTCTAGTCATCTAGTCCAGCGCCACACTAAAGCAGGCTTGATCAAAAGGGATTGCTCCGGGCCACATCCAGCTGAGCCTTGAACACCTCCAAAGGTAAAGTTCCACAACCTCTCCAGGCAACTTGCTCCAGTACCACCAACCTCATGGCAATCTTTTCCCCCCTACACCTAGTGAGAATTTCCTGTCTTTTAACTCACATCCCAGAAACTCTAAAGAACTCCAGCTATGTGGCTGCCCTTCAGGCAGGTGCAAAGCTTTAAAGCACATCACTGATCAAGTTGGTAAAGGAATTTAAATAATTTAAGTCTCAAAGAACACTACAGATCACTCACCCTGTTTTGTGAATGTTTTTTTCAGAAATTTAAAGATAAAATTAAAAATGCTAAGGATTGCTTTCTATTATTCTGTTTATAAAATAAATGTAGTTTGACGTATCTTCTAGAATGCTAACTGTTGGGTATACTTTGTCACAAACAACGCTAATAAAATTAGTCCTGAATCATTTGCATATACATTTCAGGCAGGTTCTTGTATTTGTGTACTAAAACAAGACTCAATTTCTGATGTTGGATTCTTGGCAGGATATGAAATAATTGCTCATCGTTACCTGAGGACATGAAAATATTAAGAATCAAACTGAACAAGGTTTTACAACTTGTATTTTTGTGTATTCTCAAAATAACTGATTTTTCACTTAAGTGGCTTATCTTTGGGTGTTAGCAAATGGATAGCAATGATACTCCATTTACCATAATACTCTCTTAGCTGAAAATTTGCTATCAAGTAGAATAATTCCCATTAGAGAATGGTTTATTATATAAATGTACCCATATTCCTGATCACATGATGAACTATTGACACCAATATAAATACAAATAACCGTACTTTAAGGGAAAAAAAATCTTTTATCAAAAATAAGCAAATTAATCTTTCTCATGGGAAATCCATAGGTATCCATTACGTTCTTTGAAAGACACTAGGTGGCTCTACTTGTGTTCCTACAGCATGCTCTAGTAAAGTTTTAAATCTCCCTTGGGAAATGCTGAAGAGAAGCCTCACTATTTCATTTCAGTAATTTAATGCACTGCCTAGAATATTAACGCATTGCCTAGAATATACACTTCCCTGAGGCTCCATACCATAACACTGAGTATAGCTTAATTTGAAAAACTTCAACAAAAGCAACTTAAAAGAAAGTATTTCCAATAATTATAATATCAAACAAAACAAAATTCAATCAAACCATCCAGTAGAATGCCTTAACATTAGGAAAACCATAGTTCTCATTTTAGTCTGCAACACACAGTTATGAACTAGGCATAGTAAATTCCATCCTTGTCACGTGTTCCGTAACATCAGTGACTTTAAGTTTACAGTATGGACATTAAAGATGTTATGACGCATATACTCAGATTTGATTTAAAAAAGTATTCCTGAGGCAATCCTGGAGCTATTCTGCCTTACAAAAGCCTACAAAAACTACTGCCCAGTGAACTTCCTCTGCAAGGCCAAATGCACAAAATATCTCCAACGAGATAGTTAAAACAGAGATTACTGTCACAACATTACAGAAGATGCCATATGGTCAGAGAGTTCTACTAAATAGCAAGGTGAAACATTGTGACAATTATTTCAGATCACTCTTTTTATACAATATCTAGGAAAGCAAAGAAAGACAACCAATGTCTTCAGCCAAAAAGTCAATGGAGTCTTCTCAACACATTCTCTTTGCAGTTCATCTTTATTGCTTGTTTAGCTGATACCACCTCTTTGTGGATCACTCAGACGCATACTGAAATCTTCTCAAGTGAACAGCAGAACAATACTCTGTACGATTACTACATACTTCAACACATATGCATCTTCCTTTTGCCATTTCAACTGACAGATTTTTGTGATAGATGGTCTTCTGAATGAAATGGGAAGGCTTCCAATGATCTCAGAGACCTGAACTGGATTTCTCTCATAGACAGGAAGCTGGTACACTACGATTCTTTACCAGGGTCACATATGTCTGGCAGTTAGATGCCAGTGTCTTAGACAGGAGAGAAATGGCCCTTTTAGACCATCACCCAATCACCTTCACTTACTGTACAGTTTTTTTCATGTACTCTACTGATTTTGGTTCACATTATTTGCATCCCTGTCCAAATAATCCAAACATGAAAATGAGTGCCTGAAGTGTTCTGAGTGCTAAGGGGCAGATAGTTCTAGGGCTAAAAGAATGTGCCAGTAAAGTTTGCAAAATGAACAAAGCACAGATGCCATCTTGAAAGCACCTCCACTCCTGGCGTATTCGTACTATGTGGTAATGTAGACAAGGCTTACACAATTCAAAAAACACAGATCTGGTAAATCAGATGAATAAAAATTCCACCATGATAGAGACTCATGTTTCCCAGTAGTACCTGGTTCACTTTACAAAATGCCTCAAAAAAAGGCAATGAGAAAAGTACATCTTTAGCGCATCCTTTATTACTGAAGAACCAAGATGAAAGAACAATTAAAAAAAAAAAAGCTATGTAGATTGCAATTTACTGCAGAAAAATCATTAAATTAATTAATTAAATCACTAAATATGTACTTTAGGAGCATTTTTTTTTTTTAAAACAAAACACGTGTACTGACCACAGAACATACACAGAGCTACATATGGACTATTCGACTCAACAGTACAGCAAACTAGGAAGTTCAGTTTCTGTAGGGTGCACAAACTGTTGGAAAAACATCAAATTATTAGAAACATTCTGCAGCTAAACTGGGTGGGATGATACCTCAACAGGATTTCACAGGCACCAATCCTTGGCCTGATACAAGTGAATCTTTACTATACTTGTGGAACAGTAATTTATTATATTTAAGAGGTTCCAAATGGCTCTGAGCTGAAAAATACATATGTAACAAAATTAGCATAATCCCTGGGAAATAAAAAAAAAAGAATCTCACTATTCAACAAAATATCTTATATTAGAATGTGATGCTGCTAGGAAAAACTTCACACTATAATCACTATAATGAGCAAAAGTCAGATAAACAAAATTTAGAGTCAATTATTCCGTGCTACACAGAACTAATTAGGTCTCCCCTGAAGTATCTGGACAAGTTACAGGTGGAGTGCTTTAAAAAAAGCTAGTCAAACTAAAAAAAAAATCCAGAGACCAACACAAAGGTGGTTAGAAATAATGATTCATACGGAAACGCTCAACATTATGCTTTGTTTTGTTTTTCTTCTGGGATAAAAGAAAGCTGGAGGGAATCAGGATGCTTATCTCCGCAAGAAGTTGTTAAAAAGATGGCAGAATTCAATCATCCTGGATGCCAAGTGAGAGCGAGTCAAGGAATATTTGGCTAAATTGGCAAAACAGCAACCACAAACTAGATATTAGGATAAACTGTGTTTGTAAAACACACAAAATCACTGGGACAGGTTATTTATGCAATTCCTATTATTTTAATAAAGTTTCCAAGGGAAGGAAAGAAAAACAGACTTAAGGAAATCCATCAATAATTCTGATTGTTTCAGTTTATGAAAATCAACTAGACAGTGTCTTGCCATTGTTAAAAACCTATGCTTTTAACATTTACAATTTATTTCCTCCAAATTTAGTTTTGGAAATCACTCAAGTTTAAAGTTCATTAGATTCCCTATTTGCTCAGGAAACCTGCATTTAAATTTAAAATTGAGAACATCTGAACATGACTGATCCAGTTTTTCCTAAAGCATCTCATTCTCTTTTCAGTCTCATTTCCAGATCCTTCCAAGAGTGCCTCCAGTGGTTCTTTATTTACTCCAGACTTGTCCCTCTGGACTAATAATATAGGCAGAATAGACCCCATTGTGCCCTTATCTCCTATCCCTATAGTCAAGACTTTCCCAGGTATGATTTCTGGAAGATAGAGATCTTGCAGCCTATTATTTTATGTACTAATAAAGTAATATTTCATGTTGATAAACTGGATTTTGAAAACAAAATATTCTTCTCATATCTACTAAGCCTTATAAGACTCCCCTGCCTTCAGTATCATGAATGCCAAATCATTCTCAGCTGCTTTATTAGACTTAATTTATGTAAAATAAATACACAAAACCACCTCAGGAAAGTTACAAGGAACATTAGATAATTATTATTTTGGTTTTCATTTCTAAAGAGCTGTTATATATAGGACCCATTTTTTTGTGTGTTAATTAAATACCTATCACAAATCTGTTTCCTTAGAACCAAGTAATTATCACAAGACTCAAAACATCCTTGTTTCCCTTCCTCTGTGCACACAAAGTGCCACAGGATTTTTTTTTTTTTTCAGAAAATCTCAGCTGGTCAAATAAAGCAGGCAGTGCTACACAACTTCCTGTAAAACAGAACAGTGATGTAATAATCTTTAACTTAATCAGACATAGGTAACTCCTTCCCCATTTCAAATGAGAAATGGAAAATTTCAGCTCAAAGCTGGATACAAAACAAACAAACAAACAAACAAACCCCCACAAAAGCAAAGAGGTAGCTCATTTGCAGGACATCCAAGACAGGGCCAGGCCAGGGCTGAAGTGAAATGTATGTTCAGAGAGGAGTTTTCACCAACTGATTTCCTGCTGAAGCAAACAAAGAAGTGTAAAGCTACAGCACTTCCCATGGCAACTGTGAGAGAAAGCACTTTTTGTTGTAGCACAAGAAAGAAATGCCCAATCATGCAAACAACTATCTTTTATTCCTCTCCCTAAATAACAAGTTTATCTTCCACTCAATATTTCCATCTAGAACCAGATAGCCTGAAGACATACCCTGTGGTCTCCCTAAAGCATCTTCTTGGCTATCCCCCACTTACCCACGAAATTTTAGCTACTGATGCTGAATGGTCAATCAATATTTAACTCCGGTTCTTTGCCATTTTGCCTGTCACGTTCCACATTTATATCTTTTCCATTAATTTCACCTCTGACTCATATTACTCCTCCTAAAAACGTCCTACTCCCTTCAATCATGAATTATTCAACACACTTGGACTTTCAGTACACTTATGACACTGCATTTTTCCTCAGCAAACCTTGCATGCAGTTCTCATCTTCAAAGCTTGTTTTTTATCCTAGGATTGCTGTATTTTATTTTTTTGCTCATCCTTATATTTCTGATTTTCCTGCTCTCGTCTATACTTTTCTTCGTGGCTTCTCCAGGAAGTATCAAGGTTATGTAACATGTATTCTTCAGACATAACATGAGGGATACTCTGAAAGTAACGCCTCCTATTTTATCACACTGGCCCAAGTCATCAGAGGCAGACGTTAATGGTATGGCAGTAGAAGCCAACTCTTCCTTTATATTTTATTGCCATGTGACTGATTGAAGCAGAGGGGCAGTCAGACTGACACAATGGCACATCTGACATGGAAATGCAGATGAAGCAAAGGGGCAGTACTGAATTCCTCCACGTGGAAAAAAAAATGGCACCCATTCACATTCATCAACATTTGCTGAACGTCTATGGAGACCAAACAGTGAAATGTGAGCACAGTGTGGCAGTGGGTGGTGCGTTTCAGCAGTGGTGACAGTGACAATGAGTAAATCTTGAGTATGAAGATGTTTATAAGTGCACCATCCAGGCTCTTGTTCATCTCTGGCAAAAATGCATAGCTGGTGATGGTGGCTCTATCTAGAAATAGTGTTTCATAGCTGAGAATCTGTGTTAGCAAACAGTGTTCTTGCGCTCTTTGTATCTGTTATAGTTTCCATGGAAATAAATACAGAGCATTACTTTCAGAGCAACCTACATAAATTGCACAGTCCTTACCTTTGAATGGATGCTCATCAAAGTAAATGTCATTTTAAAAGCCTTCTCTTTTTTCTAGAAAAAAGAAGTACTTTCTGAGGACACATTTTTTTTATTTTACTTCTCATTAGCCAAGGTACAAATCAAATAGTTACGTGCCATACTTTTCCATGACTTCAGAGATCAAATTAAATATCATTCCATTCAGTACACACACGTATTTAAGTTATATGAAACCACAGCTCTGCACAAATGAAGATCAACAGCTGAAGGTAATTACTCTTACACCACAGTTTTTCCTAACTACAACTGGAGTTTGAGGCCTTAAGCAGTGAACTGCAGATATGACTCAGTTCTTCACAAGAAGCTTCCATTACAACATCTCATTAATGAAACTTGAAATAATCACTTGTGCGTCTTGTTCCTGTAGTCAACTGAGTACATGATGAAACTGAATGCTGACAAAAATATTTATCTGAAACTGACTTGTGGGCCCTGAATATTCTTCTGTTACACACTTTGTTCATTTCTGTGATGATACAAAGAATTAGAGGCATCCAGTCAATGCAGCATACTGAAAATCATGAATATTCTCTAGCAGACTTATCCAAGAAGCCTAACAATTGTGGCAAACTTATCTGATATACCTTGGGAATGGAATGCCAAGAAAAAAGAAACAAAATGAATTATAAGTGTTGTGAAACTGTGCAACTACTGCCAGTACTGTAACAGAATCTGAGCAAGGAAGATACTGATTTAAGCTTTTACACAAGTATATGTCAAATTTAAGGGCAATTTCTGCATAGAAGATTTTTCTTCAAGAATTTTATCCCAAAACTATTATTTTAGAAAGTTAGTCAATATTACATCAAGACTTCTCAAAATGTTGCTCTAATTTCCTGATTCACCAACAGTTTTCAAACAATCTCATCTCTAAATCTAAATGAAGCAGCAAGAGAAATTCTACAACCACTACATAGACTTCCAAAAGTGACTGTTCTTAGTATCATTTTAACATTTTTCAATTACTAGCACTCAGAAAAGGGCATTTTGATGGTTATTTTAGAACTGGATTAACATTACAGTTGAATTCTGAAGTTTGAGATTTAAAGTAATATTCTACCTTGTAACGGAAGATAACTGAAGTAAACGTGCTACATAGCAACACTGGGGTTGCAATTAGTAGTTCTATTTATCTTCATGAACTTCTTGGTTTCTTTTTAGAGCAGACTAATACTGAACATGTCTGAAAAAGCTCTGTACTTGCATTTATTGGTAGCTATTCATACAGAAGTAACTAGCTATCAAAAGGCTTCAAAACAAGTATGTTCCAATGAAGATAGACTTAACCTTCCTCATGAAGCAGGTAGGCACAAAACAAGTGCCCTGTCCACCACAAAATTTCATCCAAGAAAAAAAAAAATTGATGGGATTCTACAGGAAAGCAACCACGCTCTTTCACAGTTCCCATTCAAAGTGCAGGTTCAGCTACTTCATGTCAGCACGTGTAGAGTTCAGAGGGACCATTCAGGCAGAAGCAAACACAGGAGAAGCCAACAAAGCCACTCACTTTCTGGCAGACTACATCTGTTTTATACTGTTGTGCAGGAAAAAAAAATATTTCTACCTCTGCAATTGCCTCCTTCCTTCTGCAAAGGAACTGGAATTGCCTCCTGCAGCTTGTCTTTGCCTTCTCTTGAAGGAGGAAGTGCAGCTTTTGTCCTTTCCGTGTTAATGGCCTCCAAATCCCTCCACCTCTTAAGCAGCCCTTCCCTCTCAGTCCCTTGGGCAAAGAAATCACTTCTTTTCAGTCCTCACGATGACTTTTTTCTATCCTGTATGTTTCAATGATTTCTTCAGCCACTACATGGTTTGTCTCCATTAACTTAAGGTCACTAAAACAACTGATAAAAGACAGCAGCACCCCTGAAACAGTGCCTGCGCTCATAATGCCCGACACCCACCCAGATACTGCGTTCAGCAGCTCTGTGTGAGGTCAGTGTAGGAACTCTAAGCAGAATATGCTAAATTCTTTTCTCCCTATAACGTTCACTCAAAGTTACCCGAAAACAAAGTATATTAACAGATCTTACAGGCAGAAAATGCAAACGTCTGATGCTTTAAATAACACAACTTCTACTCAACTGGAAAACTGGGGTGTGACTGCTGAATCTACAGAACTTGTTTCCTACTGTGAGCATTTATAAAAGATATTGGAACTGGCCTTTTAAATTGGCCTTTGGTTAAGTAGTTTTACAAGGAGCTTACGACAAAATATGACAATTCACTACTGACCTAATGAATAGTGTATTATTAATGAAGTGCAACTGAAATTTCTTAAGCAAAAGAGTGTTCCCTTCCAAGTTTACGAACTTGGAACCCACCAGTAACACAGCTCCTAAAAACAGCTGTTTTGTAACAGGTGACTTGAGTTTCACACACTACCACACAGCACGTATTGCCAAGCCCCAGGAAATGATGGAAAATGACAAGGAAACACAGTCCGTTGTAGGTTATGTTTGTACCAAATGCCATTTCCCATTTCCTGAGCACAGAGTGTGATGGTAACAATTAACAAGGAATAGGATCAGATCCTACAATGCTTTTCTAGGAGGACCACGATGCTCTGGATATTGTATATGCAAGCACCACCAAGTCTATTGTTGCTGAACTCTGAATTTTTAGGAAAAGAGCCAGCAACAAACTAAAACTTCTCAGTGAGGTGAGTTTTAGCCCCCCACTCCCGATTTTATTCCCCCCCGCATCTCTCACATTCTCTCTTCCTTAGGTCTTTGGGCACTTTCACATCCTGCTGAAGCTGCCAGAAGGACCTGCAAGCATGACTCAGCTGTAATTGCATTAAATTCTAATAAAGGCTCATGCATTCGACAAGGCAGCCTAGCTTAACCCCTGACTGTGAAATACACGCATACGGCAAGCAGTCAATCTCAAGTGTGGCTCAATAGTATGTTTTGCAAACTCTAAATGCAGTAATTCATATTTTTATGCTGTTGTTTTTAGAAAGCTACATTTAGTAAGATATAAAAAAGATCTCTTCCCTTATTTCTATATCAGGAAAGACTCCTAATTGGCCAGAACCAGTCATAAAAATTTAACCATGTTTCTGAAAACACAAGTGCCAAAGGGTAATGCATTGCTAATGGCTGCCAGTGGAATAAATAGCAGTTCTGACGTCAAAACTTTGTTACACTCCAATAACCGGCTCACTTGGGGTTTCAGGTACTGCAAGTTACATGTCAGTTTTAAATAAAGTTATAAAAATAGAATACATGGTGAACCATATTGTCACTATGCAATCTGAAACTATATGATTTATGTCTAATAAAATGTTAACAAAGGCGATAGTATAAAAATAGCATTTTCTGTCTCATAATATCATCTTGCTTCAGTATAAGAAGGCAAAACAAGGCAGATATAATTTCCCTTGCATTCCTCAAATGTATGGCCAAGACCAGAGCAGCAATTTCAAGTGAAAGTGACTTTTTTTTTTAAACACTTGCAGTATTATTACCCAAAGACAGCCAAGTAAAACTCAAGTTGTAAAAACTCCCACTACAATAGAACTTTGTATTCATTTTCTAATAACCACATGAAGTAGCAAGTGGTTTTTCATTGTATCTACTCAATAAAATGCCCTCTTCTCATTTCACTTAATAACTGAACAAACAGGAGTTTGCAGTTGCAGACTACAGTTGTGTTCACACGGAAGGGAATGGACAATGCTTATAAAAAAAAAAAAACAACACACAAGACTAAAGACAAACGACTGACCTGAAAGTGCTCCCCAGACCTGGAATCCCATCCTGATGGAACACAACCGTTAAACCTGACTGATATTTCCCTTACTAAAACTAAGACACAATATAACCATAAATCTAAGACATAAAACAACCATGAATGATAATATTTTCCATTTCAGGACAGCTGAAATGCTCCAAGGGACTTCCTCAGAAGAGATCCATCATATTTAAAAATAAAGTTACAGGTAATCTGTCATTTTGCCAAAAACTTCAGGATCATCTAATCAAGCACATCCAGCAGCACACAGTTCTGAAGCCAGGACTAAATGTGTGGCAACAGCATGATATACAGCTATAATTGCGTGGGAGGAGGTAAAAGCTGCCCAACTATTAAAACCTCCTGCCTACCACTGGAATACATATGCTATCCTGAATACTACTAGGAGGTCTTTACCATCATCCTGAAATCAAGATCTGCATATGTGCCTTTTAATGGTCACCAGTCTTTGTCTCTTGGTTGGGCTATCAACTTCTGACAGCCACAGTCTCCCTCTTGGGTATATGCTTCAATCGTGGCTTCTAGAAGCCTTGACCTGGAGGCAGGAAACTGTATGATCTTTCACGATCATACTTAAACTTGCATTGAAAAACATCTTTCCTGCCGCTATTCCTCATGAATGTTGAGAGTTTGTCCACAGTCTTATTCAAATGCAGGAAAGATGGTCATCAAGAAGAAATTTACACTTAATGCAGTGTCTTCCCCGTTCCTTTCTGACAGGACACTAATTGTTGATGTAGTTACTAAGAAGTCACGTTCATTTTAAGAACAAGTTTGGACATCTCCAATCATTTGTTTTGAGCGCCTTTCGAGCATTCCTGGGGGATCACACATTACTGTCATCTCACAGATCAGAACATGAGCCTAATAACTTAGATATCTGTGCTGTGCTTTCTACTACCTCCAATGTAAATGAAATGGTTGTTAACAATTTAAGTAAAATTTCTCAAGATGTTGCTCTAAAAGAAGCAGACAAATTAAATCTGTTCATTTGTAATCTCAGTAAGGTTTGCTTTTTTATCCTGAGTCCATCCCTAATGTATGTGTGCCTGGAAAACAATGTGGAGAAAAAGCTACTCTGTGGTACTTCTCTTTCAATGCCACTAGGTACTTCAGGTACTCAATGCTTCTGTTACTTCCGTTAGACTTCAGAAATATTTGACAACCAATCTCTTACAACATGTAAGAAAATGAATTTTAAACACAGCATATGCCATTATTTAAGCATGAACTTAGATGATAGCTAATAAAAAATTCTAAGCATGTTAGCATTCAACTCCTACTCTTTTCAAAAATGAAAAACATTAAGACTGCATCAATAAAAAAAAAAAGTAACCAGTAAAAAACTCAATGGGAATCCCTATGTACCATCATGAGAACTCCAGGGGTAGGAAAAAATATCTTACTAGGTATACAAGAACATTTTTACTGCTACTTTAATTTCTGTACTTGACTCTAAATGGAAGAAAGCTACTGAGAGCAAAAACTGCCTGCAAGTACTTCTTAAACAGTAAATTATACCGTATTTATAAATTGCAAATGCTTTTCAAATGCAAAATAGCCCCAATTTTCCAATACAACCTTTTCCCCTCCAGTGAGTAGCATGAAATGCTTAAGAGAAAATGAATGAAAAGCAACTGTCCTTTCCAAGTACAATGGGCTATGAACACCACATTCCTTCAGTAAAGATAGGGCAGCTGTTAATCTTGGAAATGAAGACCACTTCTTTACTTTCCATATTCATCTAAATTTCAGCACACAGTACTTTCTAACATTCTTTCCTGGCACGGCAGGATAACCACTACATTTCTACTCATGTCCAAAATTCTGATACTTATATATTTTTTATATTATTTTTTTTAAACACCAAGTAAGGTAAAAACACTCGGGTCCTTCTACTCTTTGTTGTTATAAAATTGTCAAAGGTGGCAAAATGAAATCTTTCCCAAAGGGGAACAAATGTGTTTCAGCCAGAGGCTTTTGTGAAGAACAAACAGCCAGAGCGGTGACATCTAAGATATTGCTTGCCAGGGGCTGTGGTGAAGTAACACACATTTGCTGCCTTGGCCAAGTACCCATTCCTGTCAGTATCTTTAATGTTCTGCTACATAGACATTTCTACCTTGTCTTTTCACCACAGAAATACAAGTTCCACTCCCTTTCTTATATGGCAGAAGTAGCAAAAGATCTTGTCACTTTGAATGATGCTGCTAAATCATCTGGTTAAAAGGCACTAAAAAATTACTAGCGAGGACAGCAGAGGACATATCTCTGGCCAAGCACATGGGCTCAAATAGGCAAGAGCGGATGGCAGACCTGCATGGTACGTATTCTTCTACTGCCTGTGTACACGTGCATCTTTTTTGCCACTGTGTGATGGATGCCCTATTGCCATCACCTGACACAGCCAAGCAAAGGTCACGCTTGGATTCCTTGCAAAATACACAGTGCTCGAGAGCTGCCCATTTCTGTCAATGTTTTCATCTCTCCCCAAGTGCTTTCTAACAGGAGCCAAAGAAAGCATCTAACAATTCTGGACACTCATCCATTCGTGTAAGGCAAACATTATAACTGAAAATAAAAACACATCTTAGTCTATATTCTGATTTATGAAAACACTTAAAAATAAACAGTATAAAAGTTGAGAAAACATCAATGTGCAGAACAAAGAGAAAGCTAAGTTACCCACTTCAGTCTGAGTTCAAGTAAAGATCGTACGCAAGAAGCCTGGCTTCTGTTCAGTATATAAACTTCTATAAATAAGACAGGTTTACTTCTAATATATTTAATAAGAAAACCCTCTCAGTGCTGTCAGGGAGGTAACAAGATTTTGCAGACGATTTCCAGACTTTTGCTGGTTTTCCACATTACACACGATTCTAACACAGATGTACTTATCACTTAGTGAAGTGCATTGTCACAGGTTAATAAAGCTTCTAACTATAATTAGTAGTCATAGATTCTGTGGGTGGGATGTATTCCTCTCATATTTGGTGTAGTCCAAAATTCAACTCTACCTCGTGAGAGCCAAACATGTAACTTTCAAAAAGAAATAAAGTCATCTATCAATTCGAAAGCTCCTCTCTGCTTTCCAAGTTATGTGTTTCGGGTTTTTCAGTTTTCATTCTGTTCTCAAAGCCTACAATACTATGGAATAATTTTATTACTGCTTTATTATTATTATTACACGTTAGAGAATTTGCTCTACGTAGAAAACAAATCACTCATTTTGGTAATAAGACATGACCATTTACCTACCTTATACTACAAACTTTAAGACAAAGGTTACATTATAAACAGCATATTCTGCATCAACAATTGCCCTGAATTTTCTAATGCCTCTTTATGGTTAAGGAAAACATTCTTAAAGAAAATAGTGATGAAGTTTCCAATACATCAGAAAATTGTAAAAATGCTTACATTGATAAAGGTATTCCAAATCTCTAACCATTAAAGACAAACAGAACACAGACCATATATGTAAAAAAAAAGAAAGTATGCATTTTAAAGACCCTACTTTCTGAGTGAAACTTGGAAAACTTTACTTGTACACACTACTCCAAGATGCCAAAAAAAGTGAAGATATTAAGTATAACCCATATCTCCGCAATATGTGAGGTTGGGTGATGACCAGTGAATATGTCCATTGCATAGTTTCCTTCAGAGTTTTTTATTCCCCTTCTAATGTCATAATCACAGAAATTTCCTCACACATTTATATAACAGCTCTGAACGCAAAACAAAGCAAAGGAAAGGATGTTGGATAGATTGTAAGCAGGATACAGGGAAAGCAGCATGAAGTATGAAGGGTAACTGTCTGATCACTTGCTTCCTCATTGGCAAAATGTTTAGTGAGACAGGGGCAATCAAAGACTATATGAGAAGTTAAAAAGGATTGTGTTGTGGTTTTGTGGTTTTGATGCCGGTATTCCACAGCAGAACATCACGCAGGCAGCTAAGGAGTTAATGCTGTGGGGAGCAGCGTAGGGGCGGAGCTCCGCACCGGACCGCCCCGCTCGGCTCTCGGCTGCCGCGGAAATTCAGCGCGTGTGCTTCCCCTGCGGTTCCTTTCTAACGTAAGCTCCCAGTTTCTGGTTTGGAAACTTTGTCTCTCTCTCTCTCAATTATTCAATTTTATTAGATTTAGTAAAGTTACCGTTCCTTCTCATATCGTGCCGTTGTTTTTTTTTTTTTTTTTTTTTTTATTAAACAGACCCATCTATTCCCTCTGTTTCCCCCTCCCCCCGGAGCGCACGGCTCTGCTGGGGCGGCCGCATGGCCACTGACGGTGCGGTTTTTTTTTTTTTTTTTTCTTTCTTCCTTTTCTCTCTCCCTTCTCGGTTTCCCTTGGATTACTGTCGCGGATAACACCGTGACGCAGATTATTACTGATATTTAAACAGACTAACACATCTATCCAAAGCACCATATTACACTTTTTGATGTCATTATTTTTCGGGAAGGTCTTCAGGTGATCCTCAGAGCTAAAACAACACTACAGTCTTAATTAAATGGTTACAAGCTACTTACTTTTCAAAGTACGGAATTTATGAACTTCACTACTGTGTCTGCTGTCGAGTCCAAAATAAAAACAGACTATGCAAAGGGATTGTAATGTTAAAATATACTGGGAAAAATAAAGAGTTAATAGCTTTTACAGTGCAAACAAGAGAGACCAGAACATGGTAAAGAAAGGTACATTTAGCACTCTGCACCGACACTAGTTTTGTGGCTTATCCAGAAAGAAAAAGACACCTTGAACAAGAAACTGAGTTTGAAAAAACTGGGGAACATTAGCAGCAGATTCAAATGAATAAATTAAATGGTAGACTCATAAGATAGATTAAGTACACAGGTAAATAAAGGAGGATCTTCATTAATGAACTTAACATAAAATTCATTTTTGTGCATTGTAATCTTGTGCTGTTGCAAATCTGTTATAACTCTTACCTTAGTATGATAAAGTGTCACTTCATTCAATCCAATAAAGTAATGAGTCTCATTTTTTTTGTGAGAGGTGAAGTCTAGCTGTTGCATTTCTAAGTGGCAGATTTAAACATCTTGCATTTATTTTCCCATCAACAGACTTCCCATGCAAGCGTAGACTTTCAAGGTCTTCAATTATTATTTGAGTCTGCTAACATGAATGCTGGGTGTGTGAAAAGAATGGTTTCTTTTCTTCAAAAGCAATGGAAAAAAAAAGGAAAGATTCTGTTGATTTGTTGAACCTATAGAAAGGCAGCTACACTGCCTTCCTGCTCTAATGACAACCTCCAGAAACACAATCAATAACAAAACAATAAACCATCCTAAGACTGATATTCACTTCAGTGAATGGGCTTCAACAAAAGCTATAGGGCAACATTTGATAAATCAAGGAATCACTGCATTGAATACAAAGAGCAAAGGCTAGGATCTACATGAAATTAGAACAAAAAGCTCATTATTCAGAATGGCACTTTGTATTCCTAACAATAAAATAAATTCTGTGTTATCAAGTGTAACCAATAAAATTATACTTATTTTGACTTCTATAATTTATTTCTTTGTTCATCAGCATCAATTGCACTAGAGGCTCCTGCTGTTTATTGTCCTGGCCGATTTTAAGCCCTCAGGTGACTTGTTAGCAAATGATTTGGAAATAAAAAGTGACGCAGAAAGCTGCGTAAATCCTTATTAATCGTTAACTCACTCTACCTTCAAGCCACCTGCAGTACCCCTTAAAGTTGATTATGAGATAGAAAGACGTCACAAAACCAAAACACTGAGAACATTCTGGCTCTAGTTGAGGGGCATACATTTTTTCATATAAAAGCTCTATTGAAATTGTCATTCAAGCTTAAAATATTCCCAGAGTTTGACCAAAGCATTTCTAGAGATGTGCTAAATCTAATCCACGCTGTGACTGATTTGAGCACTGCAACAAAATAAACAAGTTACCCTACAGATTTTATTTTTTTTAAAGCTAGTTTATTTTTTTGGTGTTGGATTTATAACTGCCTCCCTCTCATCCTGAGATATCGTTGACTAAGGTTATGAACAAAACTAATCAAGGTCTACTTTATTTTCTCTTTAAAACATATCAATCTACAAGCAAAATTTGAATAACTGGTCCACTCTTTTCTTGTATAGCAAACTTTCCAAAGCCACAAGTGACTTGAGAGAACAACTTCACTTTCCAGTATAGTAACCCGTACCAAGAGGCAATGAACCATCATTCTTCTCTCATTCTTACATTACATAGTAATAAAATAACAAGCTGTCCTTCAATTACATTTTCATTTTTACACAGGACTTAGAAACAAAATAACCAAAAGGAAAAAATTCCATAGTCCAATGTCAACTATAAGAAGTTTAAGACTCACTGTTAAAGCAAACAATGACACAGTTGACATTAACTAATTGTAAAAAATTTTAGAAATTGATTCTAAAAAGGTTACAGTGCTCCTCCTCAACGTAGCTTTTAAAGACAAAAATATAAATAACAAATGAGATTTCTTAAAGGCAACTTAAAAGTTTCCGTTTTTAGTATCAGAAATTAAATTCATTTTGTTAGTGAAAAATGAAATGAAACTCTTTGCATGCAGTTTGACAGAAACAGTCAACCACATATTTATTAAGAAACAGTCTACTTAATCAGAGTTAGTTGCTCCCTGGGAATCTGTTGTCCTACAGAAAATTATCCTAAAAGGAAAAGAGGAAAAAAAACCCAAAAGGACACAAGTAAGGCAGGACAGAAATACATGAAAATCATGCAAACGCTATAAACTTACGTACTTCAAATGCGGTGGGCCAGTTGTTTGCAGTGTCAAGAGCAATACCTGTGGTAACCTATACTATACCAATACTAACAAAGATACACAACTGTTACAAAAAAAAAAGCCAAGAACTTCACTAAAAGTTGACTTGAAGATATCCAGGTGCTTGGACAATCAGACACCTTGAAAAATTGTTTGAGGAGTATCTCTAAGTAGTGCATTAAGATGTTATCCATGAACAATAGAACACCATCTAAAAAGACTTTTTAATTGGAATCCCCAGTATTCTGAGATTTTAGGCAAAGCCTCAGATTTTGATGGTATTGTGGAAGACAAATAGCAGACTAAAGATCCCAGGATTCAGGAGAGCCCATCACCCTCTCTTGGGAACAGTTAAGTAGTAGACCATGGGAGGCTCACATGATGCTCAGGACAGTTGTGTCCATTGGAAGGGTCTCCTCCACCATAGGAGCACGCTAGCCTAGCTAGGCAGGCTAATCCTGACAGATCCTAAATGACAAAAAAGTAAACAAGTAAAAATTAAGGGCACAAGAAATGGTGGCCAGACAAGAAGTATAAATGTAGGAACCTTTAGCTGAACTGCACTAGGCTGGAATTGGGAACACCTAAGTTTGGCTGAAGTTGAAACAAGGAAGAGCGCAGAGAAGGTCTGGAAAAAGGCAAGAGCTGATCAAGGAATAAATGTCACAGAAAAGGCTGAAGCAGTAAAAATCTTTACACAAGTATTTACCAGAAATATCTGTTGCAAAGACCAGGTAGGAAAGGTCCTATACTTTGGAAGGGAAAACCCCATGTACTAGTACCACACGTTCTAGGTTTGAAGAATGATTGCATAGCTGGTGACTCCTCAGAAAAGGATCAGGGGCTTTACTAGACAGCAATGTAAACTGGGTAAGAAGTGAATCCTTGTAAAATTAACTAACTTCATACTGGGCTGTACAGGCAGGCTAAAGGAGACAATTATTTCCCTTTCTACTCAATGCTTGTGGAGGCTACATCTGGAATACAATGGTCCTAAAGAGAAAAAACAGGACAGAGTCCAAAAGCCGCTAACATGGGTAACCCCTGACTCATGTAAAAAGGGAACCTAGTTTAGATAGCATAGAAAAGGGAAAGCTAAAGGGGCTGTCTATACACAGCCTTAAGAAGTTGCCCCTTTGCTTCCTCAGTTTCCTCTAATGGAACTGAGCTTTCCTGAAGTGCAAAGTTCTACAGAGTGACAGAACCCATCCTCTTGGTCCTGCTAGTGGGAAAAGCAATGAATTGCACATTCTAAACTGTTGTGGTACTTCTTTTCTCACCCAGAAGGTTAAAAGGTACTAGTATAACTTTGTATATTACTAGTTTTCGCATTAAACTTTATTATTCATTAATGAAGATCATTTCTTAATATTGTACTTTTCAAGTGCTAAGATTCACTTCATTTGACAATGGCAAAAATGTTCTCTCCTGTTCTGTATTCAGGAGGTCACACATTGCTCCACCTATCCGAAGCTGTATTGCGCAGAATTATGATCCGCAGTTAACTGAGATTTTCATCTCATCTTCAACAGTAAATTACCATTCATCAGGAACAGCTCTTAGTCACAAACGAGATAAAGGATAAGTTACTACCTCAAACAGGCAAGAATACATAATAACATATAAGGGTGGGAACAAAACTGGAAAATGGATTAGGTCTTCTCTTATAACAGATGAGTTTTTAAGGACTGCTTACTGTTTCACAGGAAATCATTTTCTACTTGACTACAGGTTTTCAGATTCCCACATATCCTCTGGAATTGAAACACCACTGGGTGTTTTCCCAGAAACAGAAATAAAATGTTTTAGATAAAGGGAATGCATCATAGTCTCTTCTTTCCCTCCCCAGAGGGCTTCAAACCAAGCGAAGGTGGTAGCAGGTGAGCAGTGATCAGCTTACAGATGAACAGCCAATTATCAGAAAGAGGTTAGCCCTCTTTTCCTCAACTCAAATTTCAATATCTACATTTCAGAAGCCTCCAACTTCTCTCAATCAATGAAATACTGTATAGTGAACAATACTTAAGATACAAGTTGCTTCTGCTGCTGTGACTTGACATTTTTAGTATTTCTGAGAAGTCTGTGTTCGTCAGAGGTTAAGGCCATCTACCATTCAACACTGGTCTCAAACACCTGCAACACACAGCAGTGACAGGGCCACAGGTAACTTCATCTTATGCTTTCTCCCCTAAGATTTTTAACAGAAACCTCTCTGAAATCTCTCCATCCAAATCTTTACTGCTTGATCAAGCTAAGTTGCAGTATTGTTTGTGGCAATCAAATATAAAGAAACCAATTAAATATCTGATTTCACTTTCAGGCCCTTGAATATTCTGCACAACACTTGGTACAGCTGAGTCACAAAGGCTACAATCAAATTAAAATGCAAATGATGTTTATTATTATGACAGGAAAAAATAGAACTATGTAGTCAATCTCAGAATTAATTCATTTTTACAGTCTGTCACCTACACGCATGTTCCTAGTAAAAATAATAGTTTTTGAAGTGCAATGACTCAATCAGAGAAATAATTCCAACTCCTAATGACTTCCCAAGTGCACTTCATACTTGGTTAACTGCAAAGCTCAATACTGATACAAAAATGTGTTAAATATTTTCATTTAATAAAGAAAAAGGAAAGCAACTGAATTAAGAAATGAAAACAAATCTCAAGCAATCTGAAGTTTTGTTGTTATTATTTAGTAAGTGACAAGTTTGGCAAGAAAGCCACAAGTGATTTATAAGCAACAAGCACCATATTGTCCATATATTCATATCTCCACACATCTCCAACTTCATAAGAAACTGCTGGAATCTTCTACACTAAAAAAATCATAAACTACATACCAACGAAATATAGTTTTGCATGTGTGGTCTGACACAAAAAGCGCTTTTTGTTCCATCCAGATTGTCTTCTAGTTTTCTATGGAGTGCCTCAAGTCTTCACGTTATAAACAGGAATACGTCCAAACAAATTATACGGCTGCAGACAATTAGAAAGCTATCGTTCTGCTGCTGCTACGTATGAAGATACCATCCTCTCCATGTGAGGCAAAGACTCATAGACAACAAGCTACCAGGTGCACAAAACTTCAGATCAGACAGACACTACATTCAATTCCCTTCCTATCTCTTTCTGTTATAAAAAGATATCTTAACTAAAAACTAACAGAATACACATGTGATCAATTTTATTTGTGGAAAAATATTTTAATAAGCACCAAATTGGCTTGCTACTCTAAAGAAAAAATGACTAATATGGAATAGTCAAATAAAACACTTTTTGGTATATTTTTTTACATATATGTTAAACTGTTGAGAATAAGAATTTTGTTAAACCAAATGATTTACATGCACTCATTAAATTAGTATACAAATATCCTATATCATCTAACATCAATCAGAAACCTTAACAAAACCAAGAAGATGGAAAACAGGTTGAATGGAAAAGTCAGTGTCTTCTTTATGAACCACGCAAGCTCAGAACATTGCAGCATCATAATGATTTAATTTATTTAAAAGAAAAAAAGTGGGGGTGGGGGAGAGGGAAAGACATTTGCTGCTTTCAGGAAAAACTAAAACCCATATTAAGCTACACAGAAGTGTCCTCAGAAACACTCTGTATGTAAAAGCAGTAGCATTAAACTTTTAAAATGTTCTGAGCAATTTTAAATCGCGCTGATAATAAATGAATTAAGAGGAACAATATAATGGATGTCTGAAACTGTTGCTGTCTAAAGTACCACATGGCACTGTACTTCATATGAAGTCAAGCTAACAGATACATACAATGTCTTTAAAAAAAGATCTGGATTTTTTTACTGGAAAGAAATTCACACCACCCACATCCAGCTCTGTGTCCTTAACCAATACTACCCTCTTTTTCTTTTTTTCCCCCCCAGAAGAGTCCTAGCCCTCTTAAGAAATAAAGATCCTTTCCCTCTGAAGAAGAGATTACGATTTCATATTATTCCTAGAAACACCAAAGAGCAACTGTGATGGAAAAGTGACATTCAGCAGTACGTTTCTTGGTTTCTTGAATTCCATATGCGGTCAAAAAGTTGTAGTTCCTCAGGCAAGAAGTACAGACTGCTTAGCCTATGCTTGCACAGTCTAAATGTGTTTAACAGGAACCAGATTCACCTGCAGATTTTCATACTGACTGTCACAGCCTAGCAGTATCAAGAACAGAAAGCATGAAAAACCATGAATGAATCACTGAAATCAAAACCCTGCCCATGCATTTTGGATGGGATTCCATTAGCAGGAGCTCTGAGAGAGATGACAGTATGAAGCAACTCCCAAGTTCTAATTTGAATTCTGTAAACAATATAAATCATGATAAAACACTGCCATATGGGATACAATCTCTCAACTACTTACTACTGCCTACATGAGAACATTGGTGAGAAATTTTTTAATTTACTATTACAATACCATTGTACAATGAGATCAGAAATTGAACGTGTTTTGGAACCCTATTATGCCTTAGAAATATTCAAGGCCCACCCACATTGGATTGCAATTCACAGTCTAAAAATACTTTGTATAGATAACTTGAAGCAGACGGTTGGATTAAATGACTTCTTAAGAACCCTTGCAGCAGAAATGATTCTGACATTCAGGGAGAAAATGCCTAAATCAAAATTGACAGCTGAATTGATAATTGTCAGTAATTTACAACACTTTATTTTCTACTTAATATTGAAATGCAAAATGATTTGATGACACTAATAGAAAAACACACATGAATAAATCAGTTCATTGTTTTAAATCCAGTGTGACAAACATTTACAGCTTATAATATAATTGGCCAACATCCTACCCAAGATTTTCTTACTGAATTAAAACAAAGATCCTGTTTCTCCCAAGACTACACAGATGAAATAAAATGGGATCAACTCGTTTTCCTAAACCAGGAAGATATAAAGGTTCTGTCCTGACTTATTCGACCGGAATTCACAAAGTCCAGCACTGGCACATATTACATATAAAAGACAAAACTCCAAATTTATTATAAGACAATGAGAATCATCTGAATAATATAATCATCAAATAATTTTGTCAGCCTAAAATAAACAAACGTATCACATAAAAAAAGGTTAAAAGAATGTAGTAAATAGAACGAGCTGCAATAGATGGAATATTATCCAATCATTCTCCAAATGTTTGTTGCAGAACATAAGCTCCAGTGGAAACAACATAACTACAGGCCTCAAAACTAGTGTCATTTTACACAGAATATGCAATATTCTATGTAAATAGAATAGCTACGTTTTTAAGACATCTTAAAGGAATAAGATGTAAACAGTGCAAATAAGGAGTTATATAACTTATATAACCAATGCATGAAATTTAAACTCAGCTACTCATGTTGCAAATGGCCTGTAGCCATCCCACCTCAATGCAGGAGCTAGACAGATCTTGCAAGTTAACTAGGAGTCAGATCAGGACAGTATTTGGTTGCATCTGCGGCAGAAAAATTGGAGCTCTGAAGTGATTCTGATAAATTTATAGAGCTTAAATGCAACAGAGAGCTTTTCCTTGTCATTCAGTAATAAAATTCTGGTGTGATACATTGCTAAAAGAATTCTGCGATGTAGAGATAAGAGATGTTGGTACATTCATCAATCCTTAACGCCCTACACCTTGAGCATAAAAAGCTCTGCTCCAGCCTCCCAAACATACATATCAACCCATTTCAGTCAACTTTAAGGGCAGTCTTTCCCACACTCACTGACTGGTTTTCAGCTTCCCATGCATAAAATAGTTAACAACTCCTACTATTGCAAATAAACCCCGTTTGAAGACCTACATTGCAATACGAGCACATAAAATAAGTAAACAAAAGTTAAAACACAGTTTAAAACCCCATCTAAGTTTTCCCATATGGATGCAGCGGCAGCTTGCACCATCATGTAACCACCCTAAGGTACAAGTTATCAGTTCATAACTACCTCTTCTGAAGAAGAGGATAAATATGCTGGAAACTGAATCTAGCCAAACAGACAGAATAAAAAGAATATCACTTCAAAAGTATGCTTACTACAGCCCACTGGAAAAGGACACATTCCAGAAGAACAAGCACCTAAAGTTTCCCCAACTACATCTGCCTATTCTAGAACAATTTCTCATTATATTAGACAACACACAAACTTATTTACCCTTAGGATCCCTATGCCCTCCATAAGAACAGAATAGGAGTATTTTTGTTTCTTAAAGACTAAGGATAAACACATGTTCAACTGAGTAAGACAAAGACAATACTGAAATCGCACGGTAAAGCTAAGATATTCAGATGAACACTTGCATCCAACTCACTCAATCTCTGCAAGTTACAAGCTGACATCATCTTGTCTGCTAAACCACTACCGACAGATCTTTCATCTTTATGTAAACACACAAAATAAATAAACAGATATATTCTCTTACACACTTAAACAAGTTTCTCAAATGAATTCACTTTTTCTTGAGCCAGTCAACAAATGCGTAAATAAACCATGTGAGACTGAGGATTCCCCAGCCTTGCCTCCTTATTGAGCTACCTGTGCTGCAGTGCAAGATAAAGTCCCTATGTGCTCTACACTGCACTTCACCTCTACACAAACACATTAAACAGATATTTTTTCCCTTGAAGTAAATATACTAAAATAAATCTTATAATGCATGTATTTTCCATGATATGTTTTTACAATATAATTTTTATTACCCATCTTTTTGCTCTTGTTTCTCAGTGGGTACTCATCACAACAGTTGATGGTAACTGGGCACACAAGCACTAAGTTGCTCATGTATGTTTACATTCATACCACTGTTTAAACACACAATTTCAGATACTAGCAGTTACAAGTTTTACAAGCTCTTTATATTCACAGACTGATTAAAAATATAGTCAGAAGAACCATCACCATTTATTCCCATTACTTCTTGGTTTAGCTAGGAAAAAAAAAACAAAATATTAATGAACTGGTCTTATCATTGCACTGCATGTTAGTCACTCCAGTTCAGCTCCCTGATCTAAGATCCCTAATGAAGACAATAAACTCATCTTTCACAATTCCTTGGCAGAGATATATTGTTGTTCACTGTGAGTATATGACTGCAATAACAACTTAGAATATTACCATAGGAATGTTAAGTAAATTAACAATACAGTACTGCCTACCAAATCTAGTTAACAAAGTCAGTTATATAAGAACTCTGTGCTGAGCATGAAATGCAGAAACACACAAATAATAATGAATATTTCAAATCAAGACTATGTGCTTCTATTGCAATAGTTGTAAAATATTTTCACAAGATCAATTACTATATACCAAAGCTGCCAGGAAAAGAGTTCCCAACTTCTTTCTCACTGTCACTTACTGTCAGACATTGGGCACCTAAAAATGAATCGATACCGTCCTTGTTAAGCTTACAATGAACAGAAAGGAGGACAGACACATTAACTAATCAGTAGCACCAGGAGGGGAAAAAGAAAGAATTCCGTTTACTACAGGACACTTCCACTTCAGTCAGGCAACCTGTTCTCCTCCTTTGCTCAACTTTAGGGAATATTTATAGGGAGAGGAAAAACCTTTTCCCCCCCCCCCCCCTCTTAAAAGGTCATATTCCACTATTTTGACTCAGCTGGCTTCTTATGTTTAGTTTTATTTTTACCACAGTAAAAGATAATACCACCAGCCTGCTTGGGATGCAAGATTTGCATAAGTAACATCTTCTTTCTGCAAGCACTTCAAAGAAGGAATTTATCTACCACCACAGTACTTCGGAAATAAAACACTTTCTAAACTGCCTGAATGATCAGACTATTGTCTGAACTTGATAAAGCCCTTGCAGACCATACAAAGATTTAAAACACAATCATCATGTCTGCAAGGAAAGAAAATTTAAGAAGCACATGCACCAAAGATATCCTTGCAGGAATACAACACTGGTAGTAAAATACCTATAATTGTGCTACGTAATAGACAACTCGCACTGAAACTGACGTGTTTAAGACAGCCCTAAAGAGACAAGTAATAAAAGAACGTGAAGAATGAAAAGTGACAAAAGATCTGCTTTAAAAATTAGACTGCTGGAAAATATTTATGCAGCAAGGTAACTTTGAATTGGGCCCAAATGTAAACCAACAACTTGATGTATTGAAGGATCCAATTATAAGCATGAAAGCAAATAAAGGCTTCTAGTTACTCTGAAACCTGTACAGTGTCAGCAGTAAGAGACTGAACTTCTGTTCATTATGCTTTTATGAGGAAAGGTGTATGGTTTTGTTACCCAAACGAACCTTACAGTGAACAAGCTAACTAGTAGAAAAAGTACAATTCTAATACAAAGGGTTTTTTAGCTCTCTCAATCTATCTCTTAGTTAAGAGAACTGACTTATCTCTGCTGCTTTTGAGAGACTGCCAGATGTTGACATAGATGGACAAATTTTTAGAAAGAATTAAAACTACAGATAACTAATTATTTTGCTTACACACTGTTATGTCATAACTATAATAAAGATGCCTCATTTGCAAACTTAACTGTACTCTCCTGTAACTTGCATTAGAGCCTTGCATTAGAGCCCAAAGTTAAATAGTAGCCTAGAAAAATAACATGTAATGACAAAAACAACACAGAATCAGTTATAACTTGAAAGCACTTAGGAGTATTGTAATTAAAAGATTCGCTTTCCCTTCAACTTCAAACATTCTGTTTTACCCACCACACAGAAAACAGTCTATTGCACTTGATCGGTAAGCTTACTGTAACACTGGCAGTAAAGCTCAGAAGCAACACCACCTCAAAATCACTTTAGAACTACAATAAAATACAGTATAGCTTAATTATGTAAGGAATTGTATATGACCTGTCTCTAGGTTTGGGGCATGATTTCTCACAAAAAATATACTGTCTCCTCTGTGTAAGTTTTTCGTACTTAAAAGCTTGCAGCGACATTGGTTAACTGGTAGATTTCAGCCACCTACCTAACCTCTCCCTTTCAGTGGGTGTGAAAGGGTTTATTTGTAATATATATTTCTACTGACTCAATTTCATCTTGTTCTCCTGGATTCTCAGCAGCAATTCCCAAGTTAGAGGCTTCCCCAGAAAGAACGTCAAAAGATTCCCACCCACACACTGAATATCTAACAGGCCCTGACCCATTTTCTCTTTATTAAAGCAGCACTACATGCTTTAAAAAAATGAAAATAATAAACAGAGTAGGTAAATGAATGCAACTACTGCAGTGGGAAATCTACCCTCTTTGGATTTAAATCCTGACAAAATAACTACCAAGAAGGAGACACGCATTTAAAATACAGATATCAAATATTTTTCCAGCATTCTCATTCCGTGACTTATTACTTTTACTGCCTTTCAGCAAAGTACAAGGGGAACTTCATTTATTAGTTATGAATTAGAAAAAGCCTTTAATTTAGCAATAGTTACGTCTTTCAACCATATCTTTGGGCATATTTCTGCAATTCAAGCTTTAATAATCTTGTAACTAAATGACAGAAGATAAAGAATATTTATAAAAAAAAAAAGTAACAGTAGAAGCTATATGATTTTACTAAGACTTGTTATGTTTCCCAGCCAGAGTTAGTAGCAACAGTTAACTCTGAATATTTATAATTTGTTTTATGGCAGGATGCATTATTGCAAAAGCTACAAGACTAAAGACCCATCACATACTTAATATGCTGGAGTATATTGACATTTGCAATTAAATGATGAAACAAACAAAAAGGCAACAGAAAACTCAGGCGATGAGTTACAACCTGTCCAGGGCACTCAATTTCAGTGAAAGTGAAAACCTGATTTTACCATTTACAGTTGCATCACAGCCTTTCTTAACTCTTGTACTGTCATCTCCCAAGAAAGTGAAGCACTTTAAGTCAAATAACCTCTCTCAAAACAGCAACCTTAAAAGAACAACCCCAAATTTGACAAACTGAGTTTATGATAGATGAAAGGTGATGGAAAACATGTAAGAATACAGCCCTGTCTAATAATAAGCATTCAGGTAGCATGGACTCACCTTTCAGTCATTAAGACTTGAACAACAGTTTAACATACACTTAAGAGTCCACTTCCTTCTAAGGATAACTTGCTCTCTGATGGTGGATAACATTACGTCAGGAGTCCAAGTGACCAGGTTTATAGGAGTTTACAAATAAAAGCAGAAACTTAAAGAACTACTTAATTACAACACCAAATTAAGTTATGTCAACTGGAATAATATACTGAATAGAGTGCATCTTGCAAATAGAGAATGAACAATGACAATCATTGGCAGAACAACGTCCAGCACTCACAAAATATCTTAATCTGGAAAATAAACTTCCTTCTCAGCACGTTTGCATAGGATACTTGACTTGTAAGATTATATTATTAAACACTCCTCAGAGTAATATATATGATATTGTGTAGGTGTTTCTGAAAACTTTTAGACATAAGATTAGCTTTAATACGGATTTTTTTTTTTCCCCCTCTGTGACAAAAAGACCTTTCAACTCCTATGCTGTCCGGTGGCATTCATTCGCAGGCTTAATTTAAAACAAAAAACACTTCTCCTGGTATATAATCTCTACACTATTGAGTCAAAACCAGCCTTTTGCCACAATGGAAAAATAACAGTTGAATAAGGAACTCCAGAAAATTTTAAGCATTTAAAGCTGAGTGTCATTTAAGTCCACAAATAATCAAAAGTTTGGGGAAATATATTTGAAAGAGTTTACAAAGTAAGATGAGTAGAAAACCAGCTATGCTTTCTTTGTCACATTCTTGACTTTCTGCTCTCGGACCTCTGACACATGAAGAAAGGAATGCACAGCTAAACCAGCTTCTTTCAGAAAATGTGAAGAATACCAGCTGCATTGCTTCAAAAGTATTGCTATCCTAGAATACCATTAACAACCAAATGTTTCTTCACCCACTACTTTCATTTGCCTTCACATTGATAAGATTTTCTTATGCTTATGGAGAAGTTCTTCCGAAATAAATACTATTAAGTTTTCAGTATGACAATATCCTCTCACTACTTTCTCGACACTGAAGTTTTAGTTCTTCTATACTCTTCAGCTTTCTATCTACATATTTAACTTTCTTGCTGAAATGTAAACAATAAGTTTGTGCAAAATATTTCACAATAAACTTCACAATATGTTTGCGAAAAGTATCTACATCTCTACAGGTAGCATACTTGTACATGAACATACTCATGCTTTGACTGTGTTGTTTCTTTATTTGGTTCAAGAAACAAGACCTTCATACAATGAAAAAAACCTTAAAAGTCAGCATTTAACCTCTGTTCATTTCAAAATTCAGTACTAAAGAAAATTGAAGCATGAGCTAAATCTTTACAAAGTAACAGCAGCTTAGTAAATTGTTCAGTAGTATCTGAACTCAGTAAGACAAAACATAATACTGAATTAATTTTTTTTTCTTAAAATATTCAGTGATCACATTATTTCATGGCATATTATTCCATCTTTTTTGGTGATTCATTTATCAATAAGCATTTACTTTAGCATGACTTTGCTACCAGGATAACCTCAAAGGGAGCAGAGCACATCAATTTCTTGAAATTGAAACTTAGGATTTAAAATCAGCTACTAAAAACAAAATTATCAGAGTACAAAATACGCATTTAGCTCCAAAAACCTCAGAAAGAATTGCATGCAAACATTCACAAATGAACTGAACTGGATCTCTTCTTTAATGAGGTATATAGCAGTATGCAATGTAATGCCTACATAAAAGAATTAGATACTTTATACAAAAACTACAAAAACTTAAAATCATATAGGCAGTACCACAGTGTCAACCAATGCCAGGAAAAGACAACTTACGGATAAGACTCCGAAAGCTGTTGTGCCATTTTATAAGCTGTGGGGTCCCTGTCCAGTGCATATATCGTAATGTTACTGGCTTTCTCTAGAAGAGCTGTAGTATGACCGCCGGCTCCGAATGTCATATCAAGGAAACACTGAAATACAGAAGAACACCATTATCTCAGAAAAGAACCACAACAGATGCAAAGAATATCCTGAGTTGCAAGGGACATACAATGACCATCAAGTCTAACCCCTTGCTCCATACAGGACCACCCAAGCCCAACCACTATGCCTGAGAGCGATGTCTAAACAATCCTTGAACTCTAGGCAGCTCAGTGCCATGCTCACCA
Organism: Oreortyx pictus; assembly: GCA_036925125.1. Lineage (NCBI taxonomy): Eukaryota > Metazoa > Chordata > Aves > Galliformes > Odontophoridae > Oreortyx > Oreortyx pictus. Next base: position 4,418,167 of record JAUPFR010000006.1, on the reverse strand, counting down.
CCCTCTAGTGCAGAACCTTTTCCTAACCCCCACTGGGCCATCCCCTGACAGATCTATGCCATTCCCTCAGATCCTGTTGCTATCACCAGGGAGCAGAGCTCAGCACTCCCCTCTACTCCCTATGAAGCTGCTCAAGGGCCAACAAACTTGGGGCCCTCAGCCATTCCTCCAACATCTTGTCCTACAGACCCTTCACCATCATCGTAGCCCTCTTCTGGCTGCTCTCCCATAGTTTTATGTCCTTATATTGCAGCACCAAACCCACACCCCATGCTCAAGGTGGGGCTGTATGGCTGCCAAGAGCTGCTGACTCACTAGAAACACCAGATCCTTTTCCACAGAGCTGCTCGCCAGCCTCCTGTCCCCCAGTCTGCATATGCATCCACTGTTAACCCCCTCTCATGTGCAGAACGTGGCGCTTGCTCTTGTTCAACTCCCTGTGCTTGGAGACTGCTCAGCCCCCAGTTTGTTTGAGCTCTCTCCCTGAGGCTTCTCAGCACAGAGGGAATCAGCAGCTCCTCCCAGATTAGTGTCTAGTCTGCAAACTCACTTAGTACACCTTCAAGTCCTGCATCCAAGTCACTGATGAAAGATGGGGCCTAACAAATGGAGTCCTGGAAAGAGCTGCCCAGGAAGGTGACTGAGTCACCGACCCAGGAAATGTTCGAGCAAGGTTTAGATGTTGTACCAAGGGACATGCTTTAAGGGGAAATACTAGTGGTAGGTGGGCAGTTGGACTGGATAATCATGGAGGTCTTCTCCAACCCTAGTAATTCTATGATTTTATGATATTTGCAATCCCGCATGAAATATGACATCACACCAGAATAAACTTTTGGTGGGTCTGAACCCCCTATCCATACGAGAACAATCATTTGATACATCCAACTACATATTCATTTTCAACTTAGAGGAAAGCTACTTGTTCCACTGCTTCATTCATCTTGTTCATTTTGAGCCACACAAATACATTTATGACATAGGGCTATATGAAGCAGTCAGCACCATCTGCTTTGTAAAGCTATCTAAAAGAAAGGCTGATTGATTTATTTATAAGTATAAAAAAGAAAATATCATAGTCTTACATCAGAGCAAAGTGCGATGGCAGCACAAAAACACATTCTGACTGGGACTAACTTAAATATTGAAGAAAATACAAGTTTTGAGAACAGTACCATTGATTTCAGGCTCAGTGTGTAAGCACTAGGGTATGTTTTTAGGTTGCCACGATGACATCTTATAGGTAAATACAGAATAGTATGGGATACCTACAGAAACTGCAACCATTTTTCAGCTGTCATATGTGACTCACTCTGAGGGCTTATGTTGAAACTTTCAACAAACAATATCAATTTCTGTGCTTCTGAGGAATATCTACTACCCCATGCACATAACACATTTTGTTTTCAGTACACAAACAAAAATTAGAAAATTTCAATAACTCTAGACACAGTCTTCTGGACTAAAACTGAAGGCACCAACAAGGATCTCTGAAATCTCTCAGACTAAACCAGACACAGGTTTAGCACAAATTCAGCACAAGTTGAGGAAAACTGAACAGTGCAGTTCCTTGAACAAGACTCTCTCATAACCCAAAGGTCCCAAACAGGAATGCACATTTCATATTCCCACCATGAGAACTTCACAAGAAAGAAAAAAGCCAGCAACAAGACTCTCTATCGCATACCATCAAACCTCACACAGACAAAATGTCAAAGGCCTGACTAACTTCACTATATTTACCAAAGAGGACACCCAAGGAAAATCATTTGCTTGCAAAGAAGAGAGAATGCTCTACATCTTCCACAGACTCCAATCTAGAGAGGTTTCTGCAGTCAGAGTCAATTTGACCACCAGGCTGACCAGGCAGCTTTGCTCTGATGCTCTTCTAGGAGACAGAAACCTGGGATGTGGTCAGCCACCTCAGAGCAAGACAAGCTGGGGCAATAAATATGGCTGAAGTGGGAAACACAAGCAAGTGAGCCAAAAAATAATGATGTTTTGTCTTTTGTGTCTATAAAGCAGCAGTTCCGTTTTTAGAAGCTGGCCACAGGCTTTACTTCTTCAGGCCAACACCAGTGGTACTTAACTGCTTGGAAGTCAAGAGCTACTTTGTTGTCAGACTTAACAACCACTTCACTTTCAGAGGCTGCATGACTGTCTCCATTTCAAATGCAATTGCTTTTCAAATTACTAAAAGTATCAGTAATTCCAGAGTCTAGGAAAAACATACTAGAGTACAGGGACAGAAAAGGTTATTGTTTAATACCAGTGTATTTTAACCCAAGTAGATATGAAACTGAAAAAGTATATTTCCTGGCTTCAGCACCTCTGAATTCTCACAACTCTTTCCTCTCAGTTAACATCACTGTCCTCTGCTGCTGGGGTAGGGGCAGAAATTAGACTCCATGCAAGCTATACCAAACTAGAGCAGATTCTCCATATCCCCCCAGTATGGATTACAGACTTCTTTTCCACCTCAAAATAATTTTTGGCGAATCAGTTTTTAAAAACTACCTATGAAGAAAATCAAATCACACAATTCATCTTAACAGTATTTTCAAAAAAGAAAAAATTCCTAATTAACTTTTAAGGGAAATATTGTACCCTCTTAAAAGGAGATTCAACCAAGAAGTTCCTTTGAATTAAATGGGAAATTTAAGGTAATGAAAACCATAAAGAAAAAAAGAGGCACTAACTTTTATTCATGTTTTCTAAAAGCTGCTTCTGCAATAAACAACTTTAAGGAAATCCCTTGATCTATGTAGAAATCTCACAACAATAAAAGAGACTATTTATGAAACTAACAATCACTACTAAAATGCATCAGCAGCTGAGATAAAATGTTATCAGAAAAAAATTAAACTTTACAGACCACTTTAATACTACTAGCATCATTATTCTAGCCAGCTGGACTAGCTGTCAGATGACAAAAACTCAGACACTAGTAATCTAAAACACCTGAATTTATCATTTGATTTTCCCATCAATACTGTACAGTCCTTGATGTTTTCTTTGGGACAGTTAACACAAAGTTAGGAGAGCAAACATTGTTCTTACAAGTCAATCACTTATGATAAATAGTGGCATTTGATTTCTCAATGCATCAAGCCCAAGCTACCAAAAACATTTCTTAATCACTATTGATCCGCTTCGGGGAGCTCCTCTTCCTCAAGAGGTCCATTTTTTGTGGGTTTTTTTTGTTCTGTCTTTGTTTTTTTTTTTATACTGCACATAACATTTGCAAGCCTATTGCTTGCAAATTTCTTGCATGTGATTATGCATCTTATAATACATGGTTACAACAGTCTAGAAACAACCTGTGGAAAGTGCATTTGCAGTATGCAAAACAACTTGGAAACAACCTGATTTGCATTGTTATTCCTCTTGGAAAGAAATCTATGAGTAGTATCATCTGCTTTTTGTTTGTTTGCTGCTAATAAACAACTAAATGCTCTTTGTTATCATAAGCTAGAATTCTACCACTGGAGTTTTTAAAAACCCAAGCACTGTCTTTCCTGCAGCAGACTTGCATTATTACCAAGAGTGAAGGAAGGCATAGGAAGTGCTAGAAATAAGAAGCTATTGCATGTCCTATAAGAAGCCTTGAACAAAGTCACAAGTAATGTGAAGTTCCAGAACACATTCCTTCTTCACTGACTTGTTTATCAACTTCCTTATGATTTGTTCCTTTTCCAAACACTGGATTGTTCTTTGGTGTAATCTAGGACGTATGGCAAAGATTTGACCCTTCGCATCTTTTCCTCTCACTGACGTCTATCACTATGTCCATTGCTTATAAAGTTTGAATATCAGAACACATGAAGTTAGAGATAGGGTTGTTTTTTGTTTTTTTTTTTTGGCAAGTATATATCTAGACAATTAAGTTATTTAAGCAATATTCAAACACTGCTTTCAACATTGCTTTCCCCCCCCTCCCTTCCAAAGAAATTTTTGAAGATGCTGTGGCTCGTGTCAATTAGGAATACCTGTTATTCTGCTTAACAGTCTCACCTTTCCCCACAAACACATGCCACTGTGTTCAATAATTTAAAATTTGATTAACTTGTGGATTGGTAAACATGCTGAATACACATGCTGAATATTTAAGAACCATGGAGATCTTAAACAGAATCAAAATATTTATACTGGCAGTGGAAAGGAGAAGAGAAAAGATAAGGATCACTGTACCATGATACAAGTGACATGCTCTCAATACTATGACAGTGTCTAAAAGCTTCAGTTAAGAATTCATGCAAGCATTCACTGTGAATAAACACACTAACTCACCAAATTATATTGCTCACTTCAAAAAAAAAAAATAAAAGAAAAACCAAACCTTTAAGCAACAGCTGACAGCATGATCTTCAACCTGGGATCTCAACATAAAAAAGGATACAGCTCTGAGACAAGTGGAAGAGACTGTCGGACTCAGTACACAGTATTAAATAAAACACTTCATCACCAGTGTTAGTGGAGTAGGAGAAAGCATTATTGGCATCCTAGCTGACCTGGCTAAGGCTAAATTAAGTACAAACTTACACAGTGTCAAGGCCAAAAAAAAACGTTTGTAGACACTCTATGGATAATCTTGAAACAGTGAAGGCATATACATCTACACTAGAAAGCTAAAGCCTGAACAGACACGTGAATCTAGAGACATTTTGCATATAGAACCTAAAAAAAAAAAAAAACACGCTAGGATTGCCAACTGAATTCTTTACTATTAAAACAACTACTCTGGAGCACTAATCAGATTTGAAGTCATTCTCTGTACTAAATTTTTTCACATTTTTATATATAAAGCAGTATAATATCTAGGTATACTTCATTCATTTGTCATTCCTGAAACAGAAGCAAGATGCTACGTTTTTCATCTTCCCCTCTCCCCCTCGCCCAGTAGTTTTTAATCAAATAAAGTTTTACCCTCATGGTCATATAAATACAGGACAAGTTTATTACATGAATTCCTGCAGTGACTCACCATTCCATTGTTAAGTTATGATAGCTCCATCAGTGTTCCCCTTAGGAATTTCATAATGGGTTTCTGACTGTACATTTTAGAAGCCATTTGGCTTTTCAATGACATACAGAGAACGCCAAACAAAAACTTTATAGCCCTCATTTTACAACTAGCTAGCTCTAAGATAGTTACACAGACACAAAAAGTTTGTATTCTTTAAACAAGATCTCTCACTGACAAGTTAACTCCCAATAAATATCTTTCAAGCACTATGACTAAAGTCATCTGCAAGTCTGTTTATGATTACTTCTCACATCCAGTAAAACTTACTCCTCTATATGTGGTAGAAATTCCTTTTATTTAACTGTATGACAGAACAATTTAAATTTGAACATGGCATTCATAAATTGAAACTACCTTGAAAATACGCAAAATATTGTAACTAGCAAGAAAGCTTCTAAGTTCTAATCTCTGATTTCTTAGTTTACAAAAGGCAAGAGCTTCTTTATGTTCTAAAAATCATTTGTTCTTCCAGCTTATAGTTTTTATTTCCTGCTACTTCATGCAGTTCTTGGTGGTGCTTATCTTTCACAGAACTTTTTTTTCCCCCCTCTTGCAACCGTGAAACAATCTCAAAGAGGACTTTAGAAAATACTAAAAATTACACAAGACACATTAATGTGGTACACAACAAACCAGATCAAGCAGCTTTCTATCCCAGATGTGAGCTCTCCTTCAGTTGCCTTTCCACTGACTGCATGACAGACCAGCTGTTTACATTTCAGCCCTGACAAACCTGGTCTTACCATGTCCACACTTGATGGACAAGGCATGATACTAAAAGCTATGCTTGACTGGTATAAATAAGATCCTCTCACTGTTGTTTCCAACAGATAACATGAATGTCTTCTAAAAGCTAGAAGCCCACTATTCCCAAAAGAATCAACACGTGCCACATAAACAGATTAGGAGTTAAAGAAAAAGTATTATCTGCTATTTTTCCATCCACTACTGAGAAAAATCTCTTCTCTACCTCCAATGGATGTTATCACCTGAATTTCTTATCATATTCACTGATAATAAAATAACAATCTCATATCAATATTTTCAGGAAAAAGTAGGCTTCTCATCCAACCCTCGATTTTGCACTTTCTCTGAATACCAACACACTCACTGAAATAGCAATTGTACAATATATATCTCTCTTGTATATGCTACTCTTACAACATAATGTCACTTTCCCTTGACATCTGGAGGAATTCTTCTTTAAGTGTTAGTCATTCAAACACAGTAGGATAACATACTGAGCTGAGCATTTCAGAGTACCCTTCAGAGTACATTTCCTGTACCACCCTCCTTGCAAAATAAATGCTCTTAAGAGTCAAACACAGCACGATCATGAAAAAGCTATCATGCCATCCAGCACAGCAGACTAAGCATGGAAAGACACGCTGCTATCATGCGCATTACCACACATGACTGCTATGAAAGACAGAACCAACAGTACTTTGCTATTTGCAATGCAAATGTGTGGTGTACACGTGGTTCAGAGACAGTTCTAAAAGGAAAATGCTACTTACTGGTAATCCAGAACACGAGGAAGAGAATCCTACTTAAGTCAGCTCTTTTAGCTAACAGGAAGAACATGCTTCCTCACGTGCAAAACAGCAAGTCAAGAATACGCTTTTCAGAACAGAAAATAAATGCACAGTTTAAAATACGAGCAAAAGAAAATATAACTTGGAAACAATATACACTTTCCAAGTACTGTGTCAATATTATATAGTCATACAATATTTTAGCAGTGAGATATATCTGCTGGAGTACTTGCCACTCAAATCAGAGCTTCTCAAACAGTAAATTAGAATCATTGAACTTCACCTTGGGAAGTACAGAAAGGAAGTGGATCCACAATTCTTACTGCTATGGTTGGGATCTCATCCCTAGCCCAGCCGCACACTTGCCATTTTCCAGAAGAATAACAACCAACAAATGAGCATTTTCTCAGTGCTTAACACATTTGTTCCAAAAATTAATTAAACCCTCTCCACTTTATGAAAGCTTGAAACAAGCAGATACTATTAAAAAAAGAGTACCAATTTATTTGAAACAAAATAAAAAAGAAAAAGAACTACCTAGCATCCAAGCTACACTACCTGACTTCTCAGATGAAATGAAAATGACTGGCATTTACTGGCTGAAGAAAGAAAACCAAAATGGAGACGATTTTCAGGCAGTTGACACATCAAATGTCAAAATTACAATACTTCTTCTTGAAACAAAAGAAATACTGAGCCATCAAAGAAAAATAAGTTCACAAGAACTGTTACCTGAAGAATGCAGCGAAACAGCTGTCTGATAAGGCGTCTGTTATTCTCCAGTGTGTTCTATACCACTCACATCACAACATTCATATCTGTTCCCACCCATCTTTGAGTGGGATGAGAAGCCAGCATTTGCCACAAAAATACAGTTTCTATATTTGAAATGAATAATAGTGTGTTCTTATAAATACATAGAAGGTCAAGCTTGCATTTTAAACTGACAAGCTTGTTACTGCTAACAAAAAATAAGCTATTTATTATTGCCTTGCCATGCAATTGCCAGGTATCTCAATAAGCACTTTTTTTTTTTTACTTGTATCTACCCAATCATTTGGTGAGAAAAAAAGTCCCAAGGAGAGTATTAGAACAAACAAAATCATCAACACACTGCAAGACAGTTTTGCCTCCTCATTCTACTGGTGTTTCTATGATGAGTCACGTTCTCTAAACTCCTTGTCTGAATTTCCTTGTTATTCACAATAGAAACTTGTGTTGTGACAATGAACAGTTGTTTTCCACTCTGCTTTATTTTTCAAACATCAACTCTAAGCACATTAAATATCTGACCTCTTCTTAAATCATCTTGATTTTACCTCAGCTTACAGCTTTAATACACTCAATTTAAAAACTAGAAGAAAACTGAGTTAAAGAGCAGAATGATGATGAGAAATTCCTCACAGACATCTTCCACTAGCAGTAATAGCTGATCAGTTAAATGTTTTCACTACATTTTTACAACTAATTACTGCCAAACCATTATTCAATAGAAATATAGCAAACAAACAAAAACAAAAAAAACGGAAAAACAAAACAAATGCTGAAGTCCATATAAAGCACATAGACTATGGTTTAAAGGCATATAGGTTCACAGAGGAAGACAGTTCCTTAATTGCTTCTTTTCCATTCCTACCCACAAAGCTCAAAATCCACCTCAATAAATTCAATTAAAAACTGAAAACTGTTTCTTAGTCTTGACTTGTCAATACTAATCTCAATTAACCAACATCTGCAATAAACACAGAAGGAAAATTAACCAGAAGCACAAATCTGAAAAATAATGCTTCGAAAGAAGGAAAAGATAGATCTAAACTTGACTGTAATTCTTTCCAAGCCTCTGAAAGTATTTTGCTAAAGCACCAGACAAAATATAACTTAATCATCCTGAAGAAAGAGTTTTGTCATAGGCTGCAACCTCAGTTAACTACTTCCCTTAATTTCTTGTGAAAACATTTACGTAAAAATTGAAATAAAATATATTCCTTGTAAAACTTACTGAAATTGATATTTTCAAACAGGAAAAAGAATGTATTAATTACAGTGCCATTGCACATCTAATTGTCGTTTGTGGGGGCAAAGCCAGTCACACCATCTCAGTTACACAAGACCATCCAAAATGTTGGTGTTGACTTTGGAACATGTTATTATTGAAATAAACAATCTAATGGAAGTAGGATCACTTTTCGTCTGAAAGACATATGGAATCTTATTCCTGTCAACTGAAGTTCATGGCTGGACTCAATTTACAACTCTGTTTGGAGTAACATGCTTGAAAACTTATAGCATGTAGAAATCCCACAGATGTTCTCCTATCATTAGATAATAGTTATATAGCTTTGTGGCACTATAAATAATAATTATTGGTAACAGACCTTCTGTTAAATTTTACCATTATATTCAAATAGTTTAATATAAATACATACCCAATTCAATACTACTCTACCTCAGTTAATGTCAAAATACCACCGTGGTATTCTCAAGAAAATAAAGGTCTCTTCAAAAATAAATTATTTATACATTCACCTTTGGTTGAAGTTTAAATATGAGATCAGGAATTGTGCGCAGCTACCAATTCAACTGCACTACAATGAACACGTTCTCCTATTTCATTATTGCATTCAGTATTATTTCATATATCATTGCCTGATTAAGTAATGGGTATTTCAAAACAAATTCTACCTTAAACTCATAGAAAATACTATGTATTTGAAACAGGAGGAAATCAAAAAGCAGTGATCTGAGTGAGCAAAATCTTCCATTGGTTTTTAACATCAAAGATCATTAATCTGGCTCAAGATCATTAATTCTGGCAAGAATCAACTTAAAGTTCTCTTCTCTGAACTAACATTAAATTTTATCCTTCAAAACTCATATCTGAGCACATTAATAATGGGTTTTTAAGACTCAGCACCCAAACATGAAGGCTTAAATTTCTATAAGCAGAAACCTAAAGTTACTCAGCATTTGTGATTTCCTACAAAAGGTTAGCTGCCAAACTACACGAAGCACTGTTTTCTACACTAAAAGTATGTTTCATAAACTTACCTCTAGTGGCAACTACATAGGGCCTACATAGCCCTACATAGGGCGGCAGACTACCATGCCCTACAAACCAAAGGATTTCTGGTCTCCCCTGACATTGGTTGATGCCCTCTACTTTTGCACTGGAGGCTACTGATGTCTGCTATGATAGTGTGATTTATTACAAGTTTTGGTATGCCATGACAGTGATCTATGTTTGCATGCATCATTTTTACTGTGTTGGTCAAGCATATCACGTCTCAGTTATCTGAAGTTTTACTTGGACGTGAAGAAATCACAGATACTGATGAGAGAACAGAGTTAAAACATCAGACAGACTCCATCAGCTCAACCATCAGCCTTGCTTATGATGCATTTCAGAAAGAAATTGTGTGGGCTCAAATGCCTACTTAGTATCATAGCTATATTTGCAGTATAACAGCAAGAGAACAAATATAGTTTAACCTCACTATCTACCACAGCAGTCACCACTAAACAGTAGCAAGGTTTTGCACACCTAAGATTAACTGGCAATTTAAAGAAAATAAAAGATGCCTTCTGAAAGTCTCTTGACCAAACATAATTCAACATCCTACAGCATTTTTAGCCTAATTAACTCTTAGCTGAAGAGGGAAAAAGCATCTTAGTTTCAGCTGAGACGGAATTATTTTCTTCAGTGTTTAGTATGATGCTACATTTTGGTTCTAGGAGAAAAACAATGCTGATAACACACAGATGTCTATAGTTGTTAAGCACTGTTGTACAGAGCCAAAGACACTCTCAGCAAAGGGTCCAAGGAACTGGGAGGTAACAGAATTAGGACAGAGGACTTAAACTGGCCAAAGAATAGTCCATACTACGTGATATTTTGAAGGGAGTGAGAGATCATCTGGCTCTCTTTCACTTGCTGTGGGACTAGCTGAGCACATGTTGGTAGGGGATAAGCATTTTCTTGTGCATCACTTGCTAGATACATTCATTTATATATTATGATATATGATATACACACACATATATGAATGTATCTAGCAAGTGTATGTATGACTACATATATAGCATACGTATGTATATATAGTCAGAACTACTATACTTTTCTATGTATTACTAAACAGTTTTATCTCAACCCACAAGTTCAATTTTGCTCTTTTTGATTTGCTCCCCATCTCAATAGGAAACAGGGGGAAATGAGCAAATGACTGCATGGTGTTTCACTACCTGCAGGGTTCAACCACAACAGAAAGTGTACAGTGGTGAGGGAAGAAAACAGGCTGCTATTGAGAATGCAGGCTTTATCAATGATGTTATCATTATATTCACACAGTTCTTTGTATCATGGTCGAATTCAGTCACGTATTTATGAAACAGAACAAATATTCCCAAGTAATTATGATGTGCTTTTTGATTTCACATTGGAACTTCTCAAAATTATTTTGTAATGACATTTTTCTAAAAATACTTCTGTAATTTTTTGGCAATTGTTTTATGACAGCTGTTCTCCATACTGTCAAAATCCCTACTGTGTTACTTAAAACATGAACAAGTATATTTCTGTAGCTAAACACATCCACTCTAAAACAAGCAGCACAAACAAGCATTTTTCAGTAATTAGAAGTGTAGTGCTGCTAAACTTCATAAAGCAGGGAAGATTTAATGACCTTCAATACACCGTAACTTGAGATGCTCACATTCTCATCTGGTATGCAGGTACAATACTGTAATACATAATTAAAGAACAGCCAGTTACTGATTTATATTTATGTGAGATCAGCTTTACAAAAAGGAACATACTTCAGACTCATGGGCAATTAAAACCAGATTAATTTCCTACCACAAATATGAGTTCAAATTCCTAGTGAGACTAGTATGACTTATTTACTTTAATACTCTTTGCTTCATTTGGCTTCATTAATATAGCAATCAAAACGCGATAGAGACACTAAGAAAAATCATATCATTCACCACCAGCAAAAATCACGAGCTTAAAAACTAAGCATAAATATAGCTTTCATATAACTCATTGATTACAGAAGGCACCTATTGCATTCTCCAAAGCTTACAATCGAACGTCAGGAACTTCTATTCATACTGAACTAGCTGCAGTGTTGCAACAGGAGACTGGAAGACTTAACTGGCAACATACAACTACTGGCATAAAAAAATGCTTCAAGTGTTTGCAGTATTGACATCAGGTCACTGAAAAATAACAAGCATCCTTAATTTCTGTTCTGAACAATCATTGCTTTCTTTTAAATACGAAAACCATCCTCACTTGTATAACTGAGGAATTTTAAGATAGCACACAATGCTAGAAATCACAGCATGCAATGTCATGACTAAGCTAGGCTAACCTGCTTTTGTGCTATTGTTTCTACTTTTTTCAAAAGTCTCGCAGATGTTAATTACAAAAAGAATAGATAAGCACATTAAGTACAACATAAACTGTATTTTACATTAAAGCTGTTAAACTAATAGCTTGCATTTCAACAGATATTACTGCAAGTTCTCACCAAAAGCTACAAAGAGAGGCATTACACTGAACTTCACATCCTGACAAGACTGTTTATGAGGCAAGTTCGAGCTGCAGTAGCATGTTGCAAGACAAGGAGCTGATGCGGTTAACATCACAAAGAAAAATGGAAGAAAAGCAACAAACAAAAAACTGACAACTACCATCACAATAAAATACAGAGAAGATTCAGGTTTTGAAAGCACTTAATAGGTATTTACATCAAAACCTGTCAGCTGAAGGATTTATTGAATATCACCAATTAATAAACTCCAGGGCACTCACGAAGTAAAACTGTATGAGAAGGAACATTATTTCTAGCCTTTCTGCTCCTCCAGCATTACCATTTAAACTCCAACAATAAAATGGAGTCGTTATCACAGGAAAGATTTAATGGCTGCTTCTAAAAGCAAGGATAAAGCACAACTTGTTCCACAAATGCCACGTCATTAGCACTACAGCAGAGACTCCTATACTTGCAGAAGTGGAAAAACAAACAACAATACCACTTTTTTTTTTGATGCTCATTGATGTGAACAGAAGAATATGAACCCATGATTGAAGGCAATCGGTTATTTCCTAGAAGCCACACACAGTAATTCATTCTACATTCAGAAACAGAGGTTACAGCTGTCCCCAGCTGCTCAGAGCCAAGTAGAGCTAAACTAATGAAAATTTATTTATAAGAAAAGTCAATGTACCAATGTAATCCAACTTGTTAAATCAACTGAGCATATCCACATCCATTCTCTTTCATTCCACAGCCTCACTAAGCAGGATGGAAGCAATTTCGAGAGGAAATCATTTTTTAAGCATGACAGATACACATACACTCAGGGATGGCACGCTCTCACACGTGTCTCCTGATTGGCATCTTGGTTACAATGCTTAAACCTGGGAGTTTCATAAACAGCAATATAGTGTGTCTGACCAAAACCATCACTTAGCTTTTATATACTTCCCAAAATGCATTCCACCAAAAATATGATATAAACACCTGAAAAATTTAGTTTGGTATGTTAACTCTTAACTCAAACCTCTCAAATCATTTGCTGTGATAAAAATCACCGTTTCATTAAGTTTTTAACTCCTATGTAGAACAGTTGGATGGTCAATTCTCATAACTTGTGCCTTGTATTCCACTATTTCGCTTATAACATTTAATTGACTATAACTATCTACTGCAAACAATATGACTGGCTGAGAAAAAAGTGAAGACATTCTAAAGTCAGTCAGGAGAGCTCTCTATGAAACCATAAAGATCAGTGGGCTAAGAACATGCTTCCAAGCCTGCTTACTAACTTGTTTGTTACACTACTACAGCCTCTGAAATTATTCTAAAATCACTACCTTACTTGTTTGTTTTATGCCTCAGTAGGAGTTACATCTTATCTTCTGGATTTCCTAAATGCCAGCTCTTTGACTACATATTCTTGCCCTCTCAATACAGTCAGGCCAAAAAGAAAGAACTCATGCATAACATTTGCTGACATTACACTTTAATTCTCCTGTTATTCTCTACCAGCAAACAAGAGATTAACAAATACTCCAAGACTAGTGCTTCTGATGTCTAATGCATTTTCTTTTCATTTTTTAAAACCTGACAAGAAGACCTATGAGAACTGAAAGAATTTTTGTACAGCTTTAGTACTTGATAACCATAGCAAGGCAAAACCATTGGCTGTAATACACAGTACATCAAAGCATGCAGACAACAATCCACAAATATTTCACTAAAATATTGTATGAAACTGCAGAGGTAAAAGGCAGACACTATCATCATTTACTTGTGTTATTAAGAAAGCATTGTCTTCCATATGGAAAAAAAAAAAAAGGATGAATTTATGAAATAGTAATTGAAAATTTTCTCAACTGTTTCCTCTCCATAGAGGAAATGACATGCCTACTACTGGTAGGCTGCTCTGCACTTCTGGGCTTAGATGCTGAAGCCTCACTTACAAGTCACAAATCTGATTTCTTCATCTTCAGTGCAACAGTTGAGCATAGACAGATTCTGACAAGCAATAGCTTAGCCCAAAGAAGTCTGAGGAACTAAAAAACAAAAACATGGGTATTTGTGCATAAAAATCGTCTTTAGAAAACAGGAATAGGAAACTATCGCCACTTGCAACTACAGAGCCAACACTGAACACATTCAAGAAGAAGCCCTTTACAGACATCACATCAACACAACTTTATCACCAAAGATGCTGCTACCACTGTTAATACATGAAACAGACAACAGTTACTAAATAACAGTTTAAAATCAAAGCCTCAAGAGTTCAGAAGAGAAAACTTTTCCAAGGTCTTCCGTCAGAAACAAGAAGAGACTAGACTGATATCATTCTATTCAGAAATTGGGTACCTCCAGAAGAGCTTTATTCTATTCAGTGACTGTAAGGAGCTAGAAGCTTTGCTTTAGACCTTCAGTGTTTCTCACAAATTGAAGAAGATGTTCTCCCATTATGCTGCAGTTTGCTTTAAAATTCATTTTATTCTGAGTTTCAGCAACATGTAATTTGGTGACTATAATCAAGACATAGGAGTATCTTCACAATCCAACACAGTTAACATAGCTTCACGGAAAAAAACACTTATTAAAAACCTATTTTAAAGACATACTGCTTTTAACACTTCATCAAAACCAAGTCAGGAAATATTCTCACAGAGAATAAGCGTACAGTCAGTGGAGCAATAAGGTCTGCTACTGCAGGAACGGGACTAAAAAGGATCAAGATAAAGAAAGCAAAGAAATGGACACAACAGGAAATTCTTTAAAAAAACAAGAAGGCAAAGTGCATCAAGATACCAAGTCACTCTTCCTCATATTCAAAAACTCACAGCTGTTAGGCAAAAACACTTAAGAGCAGAAATGGGGAAATATCACCTGGATCTGATAAACATGGATTTGAAGACTGGACTACTCAGTGAATAAGGAATTGGTTGGATGGGCACAGGCAGAAGATTGTCCAGGCTGCTGACTAGCACTGTCTCCCACATGTCCACCTTGGGACAGGGGCCCTTAAACATCTTCATCAATGATGCAGACAGTGGGATCAAGTGCAGCATCAGCAAGTTCACAGATTACACTAAGCTGAGCGGTGCAGTTGACAAAACAGAAGAAAAGGATGCCATCGAGGGGGACAGGCTTGAAAAGTGGGCCCACGTAAAAAAAAAAAAAAAAAAGCTTGAAAAAAAGGTCAAGTGCAAGTAGGAGCTAGGCTTGTTTAGCTTGGAGAAAGCTCCAAGGAGACCTCACCATGCCTTTCCTGTACTCAAAGAAATAAACAGGACAGAGTACAGCTTTTTTACATGGTCTGGTAGTGACAGAACAAGGGAAAAGGGCTTTAAACTCAAAGACGGGAAATAAAGGTTACATGTTAGGCACCAGTACAGGTTGCCCAGAGAAGATATGCATGTCTCAAGCCTGGACACAGCCTGCAGGGGCAGCCTAATCTAGTGTTTGGGAAGTCTGCCCATTGCAGGAGTGTTGGAACTAGATGATATTTAAGGTCTCTTCCAACCTAAGACATTCTACAACTCTAAGAGTAAGCCTTGCACTCCTAAGAGAAAAATGATGTGAGGGAAATTCATAAATGAGGAAAAAAAAAAACACATTCAAAAATTTCAGAGCTAGCTTCATGATCATTTTTAGGAGAGACCAAAAAACCTTCAGTCACTGCTGCTTCATATGAAACTGCTTAGATGAAGACAAGACAGGAAATGAGGAAAAGGAGTTCCTTAGGACACATCTCTGGTCCAATACAACATCCGAAGCCTCCAGCTATTTTCTGTGAGGGACTATTAACATTGCTTTCATACAGCTGGAGCAGATGGTATGATTCACTTATCTCAAAATACAGGAGCTCAGGGAACCTGATGATATTATCAGGCATCAAGTTAGAACAAATAAAATAAAGTGCTTTTCACGCAGATACTGGAACTATGAGTATCATATTGAAGGGAGAGGGCTAACATATAACACTGTTATAACTCGTCAGAAGCTTAAAGGTGCAGGATGGACAAACAAGCATTTCCTAGCACATCCCTTTATAAGACTTCCATTAGCACCTTTTGTTGGGCACCAGCAGCAAATGCACAGCTTGTCAGGTGTACTTCTGATGTGAATCAGCAATGTTATTTCTGATGCTTTTCCAGTTTTGTTTTGTTTTTTTAAGATCTTTACACTAAACACTTTAAGAGGAGAAATTGGTCAAGATAAAAAAACTAATAAGTAATCAAAACATCTACTTCCATGTTTGGTCTCTGGAAAAAAAATATCATCATCCAAGCTTCAGTATTTACAGCATATGGAAACAATCTCAAAGGCTTTAAAAATAAGAAACTCAGTTGCACAGTGCATTACAAGTGATTCAAGTTTGCTTTCTCCAGTTCTCAGCTGGGAAAAATCAGGAGTCATGCACAGAGCCAGTAGATTTAAAAGCAAACAGCAGAAGTGATTAAGAAAAAAAAATACAATCAAGCCATGATTTTCACCCAATACCCTGAACATTTCTCCATACCGAAAGGCATACAGCTTCAAGACACCATCTCTTCCCTGCCAACACAAGTCTTCCCATGACACTCCTTGCAGAGGCAAAGGAAGAACATACCCAAAGAAACTGAAGAAAAAAGGGAGAAAGGGTCTCAGTGTCCCAAGTCACTGGAAACCACCATCATCATCTAGAGATGGCACACAGTGGGATTAACAGAAGACATGCGTTATATAAGAACATGGTATGAGACAAACATTAGAAGTGAAAACTATCACAACTGAACATGTAATCTGCAAGTCAACACAAAATGATTACTTGTTTTAATTTCACATCATTCTTAAAAGAAAATCTGGGGGAAAAGTTGAAGTGATAAAAAATATTCATCTGTGCTGATTTGACTGTTACTAAGGAAGAAAATTTAAGAAAAACACCCTCAAAGGACTGTACACATCTGCTAATTCACAAATATGATAAAGAGCATAATTACTGAAAATGTTACCTAACAAGAAAAAAACTCCAAGTGAGCAGTATAGAAATCAGAAAACACCAAGATAACAGCAATGGCAGATCTACTGAACATTAAGAGGATCTTAAACCACACAAATTTTAAACAGAACAATTATTGTAAGTTGCCAAAACCAAAATACTTTACCGGGATGTCAATCAGTAACACAGAGCTGACAACTGTGCTTTAATTAAATTTGAGACTGTTACCAATTAGTTAGTCTAGAGCACTACAGGCTGCATGCTGCCTATGACTCAGCACACTGACTCATCCAGTAAAACTTCTGTAGAAGAACTATCCAGGCATCCACAAGGATGCAAGATCAAAAGAAAAGTAGTTTCACTGACCTTCTTAGATAAAGTCTTGTTTTAAATTTAGATTACAAAAGTATATACTGATACAACAGTTGCATCAGTTTACCAAGGTGAGAATTTCAGGGTACCATTAGAATTCCATTTTGGATAAACAACTCAAAAAACTAAATATAAGTAATGCTTCATATAGCTTGAAGCTGAAGCAGCAGCTTCCAAATTTGCCTTTTTATTAGCTCCTCTAGGAGTATTATTTATTATTAGGAAAATATCAATCATCTTTCATTGAAAGATACTGTTTTCTGCCACCTGAAAGTCCCAACTAATTTTAACAATTGGAGCCTGAAAATTTTCCACTTGAGCAGCAAGGTCTTAAACCAGTGTGGGCTGGGAGAGGTGGTGATAAGTTCTCAACCATTTCCCCAGGGAGAGAAATACAGGTTACTTCAGTTTTTAGAACTCCTACAGGAATTCTGCCATTGCACTTAATAAAACATATTTTGCAGCCCTAGAACAGAGAGCAAGAGTAAACTAATGGGAAGACAATCCTTGGAGAGAGACTATTCTATTGCTATCTTGTAAACCTCCAGAAACATAAGTTACATTTAACAGCAGGACCTCTCTGCCTGTTGCTCCTTCTGAACGCTAGGGCTATGACATCAGAGCTGCTAAGCACAGAGGGAAGGCAGCTTCTCCTCCCTCAGGTAGCACTATGATAGTGCCAACACAGAGGGAGCAACCAGTTTGAACAAGCTGGAGAAGAGCAGACAAGTGACTAGAACCAAGGCATACAATTTGGTGAGAAGCCCTGAACTGACAAACACAGCACTGTCTCTGAAAATACCAGGCTGTTCGCACCCATCTTCAGCTGCAGATGTACATCCTTCCACTATCTTTGTATTGGTGCTATTGTTACAGGTTGTAACAGCTTCTCATTCATCTGAAAAACAACTGCAAGTAAAAAAAAAGTTTTGTATCGGAGAAGCAAGAACATACAACCAGATGGCATCAGGCAATGCACTGCAGTCTGAAGTCTGTCAAGTCACATCAGGTTAAAACAAGCAAGAAACCTGCCATTAAGAAGAAAAGCTAAGTCAGAACAACAACCTACCAAAGAGCTTTAAGGGTAAAGCTTCACAGGATGCTACACCTTGGAGGAGAGGGGAAGGTGTTAACACATTAACTTCTCATAGCCAAGTCTTCCTGCTGCTACTGCATTTCTCACAGCATTGCCGCTGACATCCATATGCCAATTTATCTTACTAGCATAGAAAGTAACACAAGAAAAAGCCATAACACTTTCTGCCACATCACTGTGTTTAAATGGTTTGACAAACAGTTAGGAACACACAGAGATGAAGATGCATGGGGAGCAGCAACCCACTCTGGAAGCTTACCTGTACACACGCTGCTTCTTCCCACATATCTTGTAGGAATCAACTCCTTCAATATAAGTACTGTTTTCAAAAGCTAAGCAACACTGAAAACTGCAATACCAATACCATCAATAAGAAATGCACTCAAGTTTACAGATGAACATTGGAACCACCACCGCACAGTTCCTGTATGCTGCCCAGGAAGTCTCTGTACCATGCAGGTAGGTCACATTACTGCCTCTTTCTCCTGGCTGTCAAATGCACGAGCTCCAGATCTGCTACCCAGACATGCTATGCACCTACTACTCTAAAGTGGATGTCAAACAAAGCAATAAACCAAACTCTGAATTACAGATGTTGACCTCTTTACCTCTTAGAAAAAGAAGGAAAAAGGGCATTTCTGCTTGGCACCCAAAGGTTTGTACATAGTTACAACTCCATCAGTGTCACAATTAAGTTCTTTAAAAAAAAAAAAACAATAACACTGTTACCTGAAAGTCAGCTGTAAAGATAATTTCCCAGCAATTAATTTGAATGAAGATATCAATGAGGATAAATAACTGAGGGAACTGGAGCTTGTTTTGCTTGGATAAGAGAAGGTTCTGGGGAGGCCTCAGAAGGGGGAACAACTGCTTAAGTAGGTGGATAGTGACAGCTTAAAACTACTCCCTTTTGTTCTAATGCAGGAGAGATTTAGGTTAGATGTTAGGAAGAAGTTTTTTCACTCAGAGGGCAGCGATGCAGGGGAACAGGTTGCCCGGAGAGGCTGTGGATGCCCTACCCCCAGAGACACTCAAGGCAAGACTGGATGTGGCTCTAAGCAGCCTGCTCTAGTGGTGGCAACCCTGCCCAACTGAAGCTAGATCATCTTTATGATCCTTTTCAACCCAGGCCATTCTATGACTCTAACAAATAGCTATCCATGAGTAACTCAGATGTTGTAAGGACATGATTCATTATGCAAAACCAAAATCAGCATTCAAAATAGCCTTTAAACAGTGAATGCCAAATAAAGACACGTGGCCTTGTGCAAGAAAGAAAATAAACATCTGCTTATTCTCACAGCATACTCCCTCTGACAATGCCTACTTGACATGCCAGCAGGCCAGAAAAGAACTCTTAAGTGGCAAGATAACTCTTTCCTCTGAAATCCTATTTACAGTTTACTCCAGATTACACATACTTTGGTTCTTTAGGCTGAGTATTTGTTAGTAGTTGGAGAATGAGGTGCAATCCTGGAACATAACCTCTGGCTTAGTCTGAAAGAAAGCCAACTTGTATCCTGCAACATCTATCAAAACAAGGAGGAACTATCAATGCATTTTCCCAAATGCAGTTAATTTAGTAAAGAATTGAACTGCTAATGCAGGACAACCCCCTAATTGTGCTAAAAACAATCTCTTAATTATAGTTTTCCTTTCTATGAACTTAGATCTAGCAGCCATCATTATCTGTGATCAAGTACTTTGCATAAGGATTACAAAAAACATAGAAACAACTGATAAAACCTGGAGAGCCTCTCAACTCCACAATTGTAAGGGACAAAAACTGAATTGTTAGTTATCCTCTGCTGCATTATTTAAACCCTACAGATGGGAAAAACAGATTAAAACAGAACAACAGCTTCATTCCCAGATACAAGATTTGCTCACAACTAGAATCAACAAGTAAAATGTGCAGGTAATTCTCTGTAAAAAATAATAAAAAAACCTTGAATTGTGAGATATTTCAGTACTAATTCTCAACAAAGCACACTGCACAAAACATCACTGATCATAGAGAAGCTATTTAGTCCACAGTTTATCTGGTAACTTCTACAGAGGGAATCACCTGGATGATCTTTATGCAAGTAGCTGCATATAGATAATACAGTCAGAGGACAAAAATGATATATATTGTGCCCAGATGCATTTTTCACACACTGGGTTTAATACATCTCTTGTAATGCTCATATCATACTCCAGTCAACTTCCCATCTCTTGACATAATTGAGATTGGATATAAAATATAAAATACACGCAATGCAACTTCTTCCTCCCCCTTAAGTCTGTGTCTGTTCAAAGAAAAACCAATTATTAGACCAGCAGCTGTACAACAAAAGTTCTGAATTAAAATAAAAAAAAAGTTTGCTGTTGTTTTTGTCAGGGAAAAAAGAAAAATCATGCATAAGCACACACTGAAATGCCAAAATACTGCAAAAAGTCATCTTCGTAAGTGCCATAACGTGATGGAAAGTGCAACAATAACAGCAGATTAGCAAGGTCCCAGGCTGCGGCAAGTGAAGATTTGCTCAGATGGGCACAGAAATAAAGGAAAAAAAGCTGCTTACCTTCAGAAGGCCACAGCTATACAGGGACCTCCAGCACAATACCCCTGCCTGCACTGCCAACCCTAACACGAGGTCTGGGAAGGGGTGGATCCTCCCTCCCCTCATTATATGCACCTGAGCTCCCCTGGGTTGGCCCTGCCTGCCTACCAGGTGTTCAATCAGTGTTTCAAGCTGTGACTTAGCAATTCTGCTACAGGTGTTATGTTTCTTTCTATAAATTAAGAAAGCTGTTAAATTTTTTTTTTTTTTTTAGAAATCCTGTGGAGCATTTATGTCTTCAGAATTCTAGATCTAATGTCTTCTGTCAGTAATCATATAATACAGATTAAAACATGCTCAAAAGAGCTGAAGAAATTCCAAATGAACTTTATAAAAACAGGTGTATATTTGTAATACGTCTTACCAATAAATAACTAAAGAAGTACAGCAAATCTTATTTATCTACTAAGTTTGCAAATTCCCCAGGACAGGAAATACAGCCTGATCACGTCACAACAACAAAACAATCTAGATGAGTTTGGAAGTATTTTATAATGTCTTAAAACATTACAACAAGTCACATCTGGGGCATTACCCCCAGTGATCTATGCAGTATAAAGGAATCCCACTAGTGTTATAAAACATGCATATTAGAAAGCTCCCTGAAAAGTACTACACTATTCAGAAAGTAAAAACAAGTAACTAGCAGGAGTTCTGACCAAGTCAGAGTTTACTCCTTAAGAAATAGATTTCTACTATTTCTACTAATAAAGACTTTTCAATAAGATACAATTACCCGCTTAGAACAAGTCACCTGGTTGTTTTTATACCTTCCCTAGCTCAATGCTTGCTTGTAAGTTCAAGACCAGCAAAGCAGTTTGTATTCAGTCACTCATTCTTCATTGAAAACAAGTTCTCCACTCAAACAAAACAAACCATCTTTCCTTATTTCAGACTTCACAGAGGTAATCTTTCTGCTTTCAAAGAACAGCATCTGTCAAAATTTACAAAGTGCTTAGTCAGATCATACTTCTGGAACAGTCAGAAATCTAGAACTATTTTTCTTAGTAAGCAGAAGTACTGATTAAAAAGTTTGAGTTTGAGATTTTTCTCCATGATGCTAGCACTTCAGTCAAAGTACGAGCAGATAGTCATAGATGTCTTATGTTTTCTCATGGATAACTCTTTCCCCTCTTCTCTTACTACTAGAAAGAGTGGCATTTGCTGAAAGCACATACCTCATGTAAGCTGAGAGACACATAGCTTTCTAAAGGACTTCAGACTAATCTTGAAAAGCCAAGTACCCAGGTGTAGCTGCCTGCCCTGATGAATTCCAAGCAAAAAATCTGTAAAATTTATTGATCTATCTTCCCAGTTCTACATAGAAAACTACCCTTCAGCTGATCCAAATTTTGGCTTGACATAGATAAGGCTCCTCCCTCCTCCCAGCTCATCCTGAATCTGTTTACTTTACCTACTACTACCTAATACACACACAGACAAACAATGTAGAGCAAAGACTATCTCTGTTTTTGCACAACTACCTAAGAACTTATCTTACACCTCTGATTCCTGTTAAATGCACAAAAATTCAAGAGGCATACTTGTTTTATATGACTGCCAAAAGGCAGGGCTTTTAACATTATTTTAAATAAAACTGATTGTTAACAAAGTGTTGGCACAGTGAGACATGCAATAAAAGTTATTTGTGGGATCATAAAGATTTGTTCACAAAGAAATTTACTTTTAGAGAAATGCTGGAAGGGTTTTAGTACTTCTCTAAATAAATTAAGAAAATGCACACCCTTAAATCCACAACTGAAAGAAAATGACTAAAACATACTTTGCTCTTATCCACATTCAAATAATAAAAATTATCCCAGAATTATGGAAATGAGCATTCTTAATTGGGGTATTTTTAAAACACTGCAATTTAATCTGAATTACTTAATCTTTAATACACAAATATTTCTTTGCTGTTACAAAAATATAAACCATTTTACAAAGATACTTTGTTTCATAAGGTAAATCAGATCAGAATTCTCAATACTCTGATCTACAAAGCATCTATTTGGATTCTTAATCATTTCTTCACAACTTAAAGAATATCATGACACATGAAGAATATTACTACAAAACTAGAGAAGCATATATGATACACAGACACTTTGATAACCTGGGAACTCTAGCCACAGCTCCTAAAAAAACAGCACTCTGCAGTCCGCTACTCCTGTGAGGAACTCCAAAAATAAACATAACCCAGTATTGATGTGCAGGTTCTAGTATCATCTCAAATAAAAACCAAAATAATGTTATGTTTTAATATGAAGTTAAATTACAAAGAAAAATTAAAGAATAAGAGCTGTTTGAACTCCTTTACTATACACGCTAAGCCACAGATAGATACAATTTCCATTGAAGCCAAACCACGGACAAATCACAAAACAGGTAAAGTAGACAATTCATAAATAAAAAGGGAGTAAAAGGTCTCATGACTTACAGCTTTACTTGACTGAAAATAAAGATGACCAAAAAAAAAACATTCTATATTCTTGCAAATAGTAATATTTATAGCACACCAATCATTTTTATGCTTTTAGAGAGAAGAGAAAGAAGCAAATAAAGTACACAGCAAAACAGAAATGTAGAAGGAAGAAACAACTAAGTAGCACAACTCTTTCACCTATGTAAAAGACACCACAAGTAACTGGAAAAAAGTACAATTCAGTATCACTGGACTGTGTACAAGACAGAAAGAATGTACCAAGTGACAACAAGTTGTTCATACTGCAGAGCTAGTAATTTTCACAACAAAAAGACAACCAAATAAATATTTGGCATGTAGAAAAATAACAACCTCCTAACATAATACATTACATTAAGTACAGTATAAAACTATTCTCCACTTCTGGTCTACTCAACAAGTCAACAAAATGCTACCAACAGGACCCATTTCGTTGTAACCACCTTACTTTTGTACTTGAACAGAGGACACTACTAAACTGTAGTTGTATACAATTGAAACACCCACAAGGCCATAGACTAGGTAGGTATTCAAGCATTACAGCAACTTCCATCATCAACATCATTCCACAGAGAAAGGAAAAAAAAAAGGTTACGACGGATACAAGATTTTGAGGCACATGCCAATCATAACCAATATCCTCAAAATTAATTTAAAATATACTTTCCTCACAAGGGTCTGATCTGATTGCAGCTATGTATGAAATGATGTGGGGTGAATAATCCAAAAGAATAGCATTCAGAGAAAATAGTAAGGAAAACAGTACATTTTGTTAGGCTTTTCTGGATGGTAAACAGACAGCCAGTAAATAGAGGCTCACCTTTCACAGACGGTTGATGTTCACCAATAACTCCACAGTGGTGGTCAGCCCTTAAATGGGGTCTGGGAGAGGGGGAGCCAGACTCCACCCCTTACAGTCACACAGGTGAACTGCCTTTACCTGTGCTCCTACAGCTGACTCAGTGCTCTCCTCTGGTGATGAATCAGTGGCTCAGGCCATGATTCAACAGTTCCCATACAAATGGCAATCTCGTAAGGAAAATACTTGCTTCACTTAGGAAAATGTCAGGTATCAAAACGAAAACAATGGCATTTACTCAAAGTTTTCACTTACTTCTAAGAGTACGTACCTCTATTTCTCCTCTTGATTCTTCAAAACACACTAGAAAATTTCACCCACAAATACGTACAATTTGCCTTACAATACCTCAAGGCTTTCTCAGTCATCAACCTCACAGGTCTTTCACAAAAGCCCTGCAAGACTGTGTTAACAGGAAAATCATACTATTTCTCAGAGGTTTATCCTTGGAAGCAAAGGGAGCTCTGATCCAGAACTTCTCCTGTACACTAAGAGGCACTCCTTGCCTCGGCGTGAAACCTGACAGCCAAATTCTACATTACTGTAACTGAGTGAGACATCCAGAACTATGAGCAATGTCACATTGCTCTAGCAGCAGGTACTCCAGCCATGGCAGGCCTCTTCAAGGTACATCATCTTTAAGGTCCCTTCCCATCCAAACCACTCTCTGACTACTGGCAGCAAAATTTGTCAGTGCAACAAGCAGTAAATGGGCCCTTTCCTTTCAAAAGAGAGAAGCCAAGCAAACAAAAACTACCACCACTTGCCCTTGCCACCTGCTTTTAGAGAGTTCAGTAAGGCCTCTCTGCTATATGCATTATTTACTTTATTCTGTTTCCTAAGAGTAATGATGTCTGGAATGAAATTTAATGATGATATGACTCAAGGACATAATTATTAACACTTCCATACGAAATTAAAATGGCAACCTCTGAATGACTTCAGTTAATCACTGAACTTAGAAAGATAGCTGATTTCCTTCCTTGGCTACATCTAACAAAAACAATTATAACAGAAAAGATATTTAAAAATTTTACAAAGGCTGAACTGTGGATCTCATCTGTACTTACACGTTTATAGTCATCAAACCCCAGACATGCATGCACACTTGTAAGCCTAAGATGCCAGATGCCAACAGCAATTGTATAGTAGCTAATATGAGGACTGCCCCAGGAATAATGCCTTCTGTTTGTTTCAGTTTGTTTCTGAAGTGCTGAGCCACCAATAATCACCATCAGAATTATATGTGCTCAAACTCTGGAAGGAAGAAAAAAATAATAAAA
Organism: Oreortyx pictus; assembly: GCA_036925125.1. NCBI lineage: Eukaryota > Metazoa > Chordata > Aves > Galliformes > Odontophoridae > Oreortyx > Oreortyx pictus. The sequence goes on along the minus strand of JAUPFR010000006.1, from coordinate 4,392,414 downwards.
AAACAGAATGTACATTTGGATGATTTCAGATTCCCATTAATTTGAGGCATCCAATTTGGTAGTTTATATCTGAATTATTTATTTATACGAAACAAGCCCGCAGGAAGCTGCTCAAAACAGGATTACCTTAAACAGAAATACAAGACAGTAAGAAAAACCTGCAGATATTTTCCATACTACCATTATGATCTTAAACCCCCAGTAATTTTTTGTGGTAAAAAGTCTGTACTGCTGTTTGCAAACCAACATTCAAATATTTAATAAGAAAGTTTAGCCAAAAGGTTGACTAAATAAGGCACACGGCACTAGATGGGAAGGAAATGAGTAGCTACATATATTAATTATCACCCTTTCTGGGATCACAGGCTCACTCAAGTTAAAATTTAAAGGGCTTAGATTACTTTCTGGTGAATTTTATTAGTTTTCCCCAAGAGGTGCAAAGACTAATGCTGTCACAACAGAAAAGGAGAGCATATATAGCGTCATTACAAGCTGAGTCACCCAAAAGCATTGAATCTTGCTTGAGTATAACACAGACTCTTAAATAGTCTCCTGAAACACTATCATTTGTTACACGATAGAGGGATAACAGCAAGCTAACTTGGTATTACAATAAAATGAAATCTGGCGCATCTGCAGAGCTGTTCTCAGTAGGCAGACCAAGCTCCCTTGCTGGTCTCTTTGGAGATAGCAGCTGCAGGCTTCTCTTCCTCTGCTGCAATAGAGAAAGATGCAGAACAAAGTTGCTGAGAGCTGTCTTGTTGCCGATGACAACGTTCAGATTTGCCTGCTGAGAGCCATGCTGCAGGTGGGAAGAAGAGGTGGTTGGGCAGACGCCCAAGAATTATAACCAAAAGATTCTTCTCTGTGCAGCTGTAGTCATCAGCCTACTCTTCCCACCCCAGCTCCTTCAAGTTTGACAATTACTCTCTCTCTACAGTGTTGAAACATTGAAGTTCCACAAAAACTCAACTCCTAAGGGACTCTTGACCATTCCTTGTTCATATCTTGCCATTTTTGAGATCCAATATAAGACTTTATCATTTCCTGCTACCAAGGGTCTAAGCACATAGCAGTATCAGTTTCAAAAGAGAACAGATGTGTAGCACTCTCAAATCCTAGGTATTTTAATTTGCCTGCCATTAGGGAATTTATAATCCCTTTATTTCTCAGGACTCACTACAGAAGACAGCAAAGCAAGATACTCCAAATTAAGAGTATGACTGGACTTTGTCCACCCCCTCAATTAACAAGCTGTTCAAATGCCATCTTCTGTCACGTTTTCTTCTCTGTTTCCATTTTCTCTCTCTCATTTCATGAGAGAACCTCTATACAAACAGATGTCATTACTCAATAAGAACAGGTATTTGAGAACCTTGTGCCCATATTAGATAAACGATTTCAAAAAAATATTTTTCTTTTTCATATTCCATCTGCAAAAGGTTTTTTGTTTTTTGCAAAAACAACATTTTCATTTCATTTAAATTTTTCAGTGTCACCTTAAACATTATAAGCAGTGCCCTGCAGCAATCAGAGGGGGCACCTCCGTGGCACTCCATCCCTCCTTGGCGCTCTGTGCCCAGTGCAGAGGGAAGGCCATGCCCACAGCCTGCCAGGTGCCCAAGTCCCTCTCCAGTGCTGAGGCCTGGGCTGGGCCTCACCCTTGGGGCAGAGTCACTGGAAGAATGGTCAAGAACCTCAGGTTTGTTGCTCCCAGAGCAGAGCAGGCTACGGGGAGCCTTCAAGGCAGCTGCAGCTTCGCACAGGAAGCGCAGGGCAGCACTGAGCTCTGCTTTCTGGTGACAGTGACAGAGCATGAAGGAACAGCACGAGCTGTGTCAGGGAAGGGGCAGCTGGTGGTAAGGAAAAGGGTCTGCACCAGAGGGCAGCAGGCATGGAACAAGTTGTCCAGGACACTGGGTACAACCCAGAGCTGCCATAGCTGAATGATCTGTTGCATTTAGATGGTCCTTTGCAGAGCCAGAGGTTGGACTTGATGATCCTTGTGGGTCCCTTCCAACTCAGGATATTCTATGACTCTATGGTTTCAATATTTGTCTTATTATGTAATTAATATTCTGTGCTGAGCTTGGTATTTTGGCTGCACCCTACAAAACACTTCATAGAACTTGAGAACTCAGCATATATCTTTCCAGGTCCCTTCTCAAATTCCTGTTTATCTTGGAGGTATCGTGGAACACTTCAATTTTGAGAGCCTTTACTGTAAATGTATTGTACCAGACAAATCATTTGCAGATGGCTTTGGAAACACTACGACAAGTACACTGGCCATCAACATAACCACATAACTATTTATATACTATGATACTTGGAAACCTTTCTCACAAAGCAGAAGTCCACATTGCAGGGTGCTCTAGAAAGGAAGGCTATTTATATCCCTAAGAGCTTACATTCAGTATAAGGCAGAAAAAGTAAAGGAATACTGACATATGGGCAAAGATTAAGGAAACTAAGATATACCTTCACAACAATAGACACCAGCAGTCCATCTCAGCTTCATTTGATTGACTGCCACCTTGACTAATGAGTTCCATCCAATAGGAAGGAAGCATAAATGCTCTGGATCAACAACAACCAACAGGAGCAACAGAACTTCAGGAGGTGAAAGGCTAAGGTTTTCAAACCAATTATTCAAGCAGCACTTCAGTCACAAAAGATCAATGTGATACTATCAGCAATATCTGAGGTTTCCTTCCATTACTTGGGAAGGCCACACTCACACTCCTTTCCTGCTGAAAATTAATCTTTAATTTGATACGTGCGTGCATAAAACTACAAGTACTTAAAAGCAAAAAGAATGCTGGCCCAAAAGACTGAAAGCTCATAGCAAAACTGGATGTTTTTAAGGAATATGCCTGTTTCTAGAAGCTAGATATCCCTATCATGTTGTTTACGAAACAAAGATACTCCCTTGATGCCAACAGTATAATAAATTCAAGATTGCACAAAAGGGAAGAAATGTCAGCTAATACAAGATGAGACAAAAATTACCAGAAGAAAATAATCTACTTTTTAAAACAAAAATTGGCATAATTTGATAAAAAGATTGTCAGATATTGACTGTTTCTAGGTGAATTGCTTAAAGACTGGAGAAAAGGGAGTTAATGGTCTCATTCATTCATCCACACCACGACCTTGATCACCTACCATTTATGGATATTAAAAAAGAAGAACCCGCAGAACTACCATCAATCAAATACTACTCCTAGAACTTCATTTATCTACATTCCTGTCTATACTAGACTACTGTTTCTAATGCAAAACCAGATTACAAGTTCCACTATTAAATTTGAGCATATATATATTTTTTTTGTTCCAGCTGAGTTTAAATATTATACAGAAAAACACACTGTTTGAGCACCATCAAAAAAGTTTCCTAGAACTCTACAACATATCAGAACCTTTGTTAGAAGATCCTCACAAGAACAATTAAAATTTCAGTTTCACAGAACCCAAAGCTGGTGCAATTACTTTTGGTATCACTGTGAGACTAGCAAAAAGGCAAACGACTGACACAAAGGAAAGAAAATAAGGAAAAAAAATAAAGTGAAAATGAGGAAAAAAGTACTTGGGGATGCCTGAAGGCATTCATTTTGAAAAGGTACACTCGATTCTTTCACTACTTTTAAAGCTCTAACTGCCCCAATAAGTGCAAAAACCGTAATCAAGTACACGTTAGGAATGCTAGTAGACTGAGATAGCTAAAATGTGGATTGGTCAATACAGTACACTTAAAGGAGAAAAGACTGGTCTGTGGATTTACTGCAATGGACTTCTCATTGAGGAAAAGTAGAAGAGATCAGTAAAAACTCATTTGTACAACATGCTTTCAAGAAAGGACTACCAAAGGGACTTCATGGAGATAGGTTCTAAAAGGAATAAAAGGAGACTCAAAGAGAAGTGGAACTACAGTCACTTAAATCACTGACAGATTCCACAGAGATGTCAATCAACAGAAATATTCATTGGGGGGTACTAACACCTTGATCTCAGCCATGACTCACTCTTAAAGTAACATTCACGTTCTCTGCAATCTCATTTACTGATCAAAATCTTAAAGAGAACGTTGTCTTTCTAACTGAATTTTCTATCTATTGTCAATCCATTGTCTTGGGACACTACAAGAAATAAAGGCCCTCTTGTTATTTTATTTAATAACAAAGAACATAACTGTACTAAAACTGAGTAAAGGAAACCTTTGAGTACACAGGAGCCTGTAGAAATCAGTTAATCTCTGCAGTTTAGAATGAGGAACAGTTTCTTTTGCAAGTTTCACCCGAGAAAGTTTTACATATCAACAACCAAAGTTTAATAACAGTCCCTCACATCAGCCTAAACTTACACAACTGGGGAAAAAAAAAAATCTTTAAATACAGTGTCACAACTTATACATTTACTGTGGGAATACAAAAAGTATATTTAGAGCTGCAGCTGTGGAACAGGATAAACTGCATGAGAAAGGAAGGCTGAGAACCCAGGACACTTCCAGAAGAAGAGGAAAACAAGTTCAAGTAAGCTGCATGATAGCAGACCACAATTGGAGAAAGTGTGTGGTTTGGGAAGACTCACAGCCCTGACTGGATAATTGCCTGTATGCACGGTTAAGGACTGTTTTGGGAAGTTATACTGTTGGTATGTAAAAGGCGGGTGGGAAAGTTACAGAGAACTTGTGAAAGTATATAAGGGATGTTAAAACCTGTAAAAAAACAATTTGGATTGTTCACATCTGAGTCCCGTGCCCGAGACACTGCAGTTTACCTCTTTTACAAAAATGTTGTGATAGTTCTGAAACGTGAATGAAATCTGAACTTTAAGTTCAACACATTATTTCACTGTTTTGGTATTTTCAATGTTACGGGGGGAAAAAGTGTTACAATCATATTTAAGACCTCCCAGATGTAAACAATTTCACCACTTATTTTACTCCCTTTTGTAAAGGGAGTGTGAAACAGTATACCTAAACTGCATATAACACCTGCAGTGGAAATATAGCAACCCTACAGTACAGGCAGATCTGAGCAAATCCAGATACCAAAAGAAATCTTCCCACAACACCTCGGCAGAACCAGGCAACTGGCAACGCTTGAACTGAATCGATACAAAACTGTTTCTCATATTACATATTGTCACATGGTAACTACAGTAGTTCTACACCACTCCATACAATATAAACTCATGATAAGGAAACATAGTACCTGAAACAGACTAAAACAGTGAGAATAAGGGTGAGGAGGTTCAATCCTGGCTCCAGCCCTTCCAGTCACTCAAGCACATTGCACATATCAGAGCTCCCCTGGGTTGGCCCTGCATTCCCACCAGGTGCTCCATGACTGGATCAGGCCGTGACTCAGCACTTCTGCTGAAACGGTTTAGTGACTGGACTCAGCAGGTCAGGCTGATGGCTGGATTTGATTATCTTTTCTAACATAACTGATTCTACAATGACTGGTTTAACCTACATACTTACTAGCTCCTACACAAAAGGAAAAGAGCTCTTCACAAACTGATGACATATCCACACATAAGAATTCCCTGCTACCATTAGTAATTAACACTACCTAACACCCTACAAATGCACAAGAGATATCTAGAAAAGCAAGCACAAAAGCAAGACAATACTTGAATGCTACAGTTTTACCAAACACTGATTATTTTGCAGGATTTGTTAAGGTCAGGCATGCAGATCCCAGATTACTACTATCTTAAATATAAAACCTTAATCTGGATGGCAAAATCATTTAGAAGTTTTAAAAGATGGAATAGTCTCAGTGAACATCCTTTATTTCTCTAAAGCAGTTACAGATGCATTGCACAAACTTTACTTCTGGATAGACAGTACATGATAACTGTTAACCAGTTATTTAACTTACCTGGCCTGACTGGGGAGATAAACAATTAATAACCTCCTCCACCATCGCTGGTACATGTAATCTTCCAAAATGACTGTTTTCTATACTATGAGGCAGCTCTTCACTTTCATGTTTCTGTGTAGTTTGCTCTGTTAACTCATATTCAGAAAGCTGTTTTACTGAGGAATGGATCCTTCTGGCCAAAGCAGCCAACTTGATTGGACTCAGTTCTAAGCTGCATGGAAACAAGCATTTGTTAACTCGGCACAGCCACTGAGATAACATTTTGGAGTTGATCAACCTAGAAAAACAGATGTTGGTAATTACTTTGACAAATATTTAAAACATTAAGCTAAACGCTTAAAAAAGACCCACACAAACAAGAAGTGTAATTGCTTGAAGTAAGCATTACACTTCACAATATAGGAGGTTTTACAGCAACGTCATCTCAGCAAACAGGCTCTGAGAATTTTCTTGTAACTTTTTTTCAGCAATTTAATGGTCATCTAACAATTCAAGGAACGGAAGCGTTATTTTCACAAAGAATACCTTCATTTCCTTTACACTGCTAAGACTCTATCAGCATTCTTATGTGTGACAGAAGCACAGCCAGAGGAGTGGCTCTGCTTTGATACTGTTCCCCTAGGTTCTGCTGCACACAAGGCAACACTTGGCTCTGAATGGGAATGCTTGGGTTTCCAGGCACCCTGCGTTTCTAGTTGTAACAGGAAAAGACAAATCAAATCCTACTATTGGGTTTACAACATGGTTATAAGCAACGCTGCAATCTGCATGTGTATTAAGTACTACAACACAATAATTCATAGCATATTAAATGTATAAGGATAACATAAAGAACAGTTCAGGCTCTATTTATATTTTTTTCAGGTCACAACTTTTGCTGTATATTTCATACTCTCTCTTATCACACAGAAAAAAATGCATACTTTGGCAAAAGACCCTCTGAATAAAAGGCTACCCCTACGTTCATTGCATTTGTAAGCACTTGTGGCCCTATAACCATGAACAGACAGGCTCAAGTACTTTGCAACAAACCCGTGCACCTCTATACAAGCTTATATAAGGACGGAAAGGTCAATAATAATAATCTAGCTCGCACTGTCATGCGCTATGACTCCACGAGGTATCATCCCTGCCCAGGCCTCAATTTGCCATCTCTTCTCTACTCAGCCAGATAAACTTTTTGTGTGATTTCAATTCGCAGGCTGCAGCAGAAGACTACAAAGATAATTAGAGGCCTGGAGAATCGCTCTTACATAAAAAGGCTGAGTGAGCCGGGGCTGCTGAGCCTGAAGAAGACCGAAAGAGAACCTTATCAGTGCTTACAAAACTGGCGCACGCCCCGCTCTCACCTCACAGCCCCTCACCGCAACTCCCAACTGCCGGGCCCGCGAGACGGCACGCGAGACGCCCCACGCGCGCGCCTACAAACCCCGGCCCCGCGCACGCGCGGCAGTCACCCGCAGCATCGCGCTCACCGCTCGCGCCGTCGCTCTGATGACGCCACGGTGACGGCTGCCAATGAGGAGGCGGGGGGGGGCGGCCGCTGGTATTTGAATTCGGCGGCCGGGCGGGGTGGCAGTTGGTTCGGCTGTGGCGCTCGGGTGAGTTGTGGTTCCGGTGGTGTGTGTGGGGGGGGGGGGGGCTTATGAGGCTTTTTGTTCGTGGGCTTTGCTTGCTGTCGGGCTCTGAGGCACCGCTGTTCTTCCTGGAGGTAAAGAGTGAGGCCTGGAAGGCGGCTCCTCGCTAGTCTCTGAGCGTTTTCTCTGTTTAAATGTGTTCGCGTGATGCCTCCTCTCATCTAGAGGTTGCTCCGAATTGTGCTGCAGCACGGGGAGCTGCTCGCTGTGCGGCCGTGCGGATCTGCTCTGAAGTGAAGGGAAACTGAAGGTGCGTCAATCGCTGCAGTATAAAAAAATCAGATTCTAATTTTACTGCGGAAAGACTGCTTAACTACCTGAAAGCTATGCGCGACTGGGTTGTGTTTTCAGTGTTTTTCTAAGCTTTATGATGGTTGTTACGATCCGTAGAGCTGTCTGAGCGCGGGGCAGGGCTCGTACAAGTTCATGTTTAAGCCCTGATGGGAAGGTGACATCTCAAATAAAAGCTGTTCTACTTTTTTTTTTTTTTTTTCGTTTGCAAGAAAGAATCAGCTGCTTGATCTGGAGGAGCCTTGGAAACAAAGAAGGGAGAGCAAAGAGTGTTGTTATGTCTGCTGCTCAAGAAGATGATGTCTGCAGCCACATGAAAGTGGTTGTCCGTGTCCGTCCAGAAAGCCAAAAGGAAAAAGATGGCAACTTTGCTAAAGTTGTTCATGTTGTTGACCAGCATATATTGGTCTTTGATCCGAAGGAAGAAGAATTCAGCTTTTTTCATGGAAAGAAACTGGCCCATAGGGATATTAATAAGAGAACGAAGAAAGACCTTAAGTTTGTTTTTGATGCTGTGTTTGCTGAAACTTCAACCCAGCTGGAAGTTTTTGAGCATACAACCAAAAGTATGCTTGATGGCTTCTTAAATGGATATAATTGCACAGGTAACTTTGCTTTTTTTACCTCTTTCCCTTTGAAAGTTTCAGTAATTTCTTTGGAGAGTCTGTATTTGTATCTGGCTGCTACACTGGCCTTAGGGACATCTTTGAAAGTCTTGTTATTATTTATAGTTAAGAGCTTGTCTTTTTAACTGTCAAATAGAATACTGGGAGGAAATGCAATATATATCTGCAATAAGTTGTTGGTTTAGTGTTATGAGAGTAAGGAAATAGTATTTTTCACTTCAGTTGCTTGTGACTTAACTTTGAACTGGGAGCTTGAAAATACATGCGACTTTGAACAAGCTTTGTGGTTACAGTTGTAAAAGGCAAAGATTAGTTAAGAAAGTTAAGTAGTCTGTGAGGGCAGTGGTACAACACAATGAGGAGCATGAATGTCTATTTGAAGTTTATTCTTGATTGGCGTACTGCTACAAAGTGTGTGCATTTGTCTTTTCTTAATGCAGTGCTGGCATATGGAGCAACAGGAGCTGGAAAGACTCATACGATGTTAGGTTCCCCTGAAGATCCTGGAGTGATGTATCTAACCATGATGGCACTTTATAATTGCATGGAGCAATTAAAGGAAGAAAAAATATGCAATATCGCTGTGTCTTATTTAGAGGTAAGCTACCTCCTGGGTTTGGTATGTTACTTTTATGAAGGCGCATTTCTATACGTCGAGTTATATTTATTTCTGCTGTTCTCCTACCCATTCTGAGCTGTTTTGGGACTTCATGAAATATATCCGTTATGAGACTGTGAGTTGTGCTCAACAAATTTTATGCTGCTGATAAGCACCTATTACTATCTTGCTATCATCCCAAAAAGGCCAGTCACTTCTAACACGTTTATTTCACATTCTAATGATTTCTGTTTTGGAGAGTAGTTAAGATCCTTTGAATGTCTGTTAGGGTATACAGGAAAATGTTAACAATGATGTTAGCAATTATCTCTGGTAAACACTGTGATATTGTGTAACTAAAAGATAGTTCGTTACTACCTTCTCAATAATATTCAGTTCACTTTTACTCAGGTTAATAAAATATTTCAGTGAGAGCTTCTATGCTGTTGTTTGGCTCCCTATAAATAATTATTCAGTCTTTGCTACTGGTCTTTCCTCTCATCTCCATATTTTTGTTGTTGCATTTCTATTCTTACTAGTACTTATCTTGGTGTTGCTACAAAGTAGTAGTAGTCAATTTATTACATTCTAGTGTTAAATAAGTTTCCAAATCTGAAGTATGTTTTCTGTATTGTAGTAAATGTTTTCTGTTAGCAGTTGCTGCAATAGTATGGGCTTGCTTTTGTACAAACTGTTACTACTGGTAAATAAAACCTAATCTTTCATTACTAAGAGTAAATGACTAACTTGAATGGCTGAAGAAGATTCATTTAAACTGAAGCAACTGAGTTTTCCAAGATTGGTTCTGGAAAGCTCTTTAGTGAAATGCTACAGAGTGAATGTTTTATCTTAAAGTAACATTAAAAAATTGCCATTCAAATCCAATATTGTTAAGTAACATGGGGTAACTTTTCTAAGGAGATTAATTTCCCTTTCCAAGGTGTACAATGAACAAATCCGTGATCTTCTGGTGAACTCAGGACCACTAGCTGTTCGGGAAGATGCCCAGAAAGGCGTGGTGGTTCAAGGGCTAACATTACATCAGGTATGTAAGTAGATTTCTGAAACTCAGGAGGCCTTGCAATATTTTAGGTCAAATTAAGGTCTGGTTGCATGGTGGTAGTTGTTGGCAGCTCATGAATTTCCTTGTGGGCTTTTTTAGGCAGAAACCTCTGGTAACTTAGTAAATGGCAAACCTAATAAGTAATTAAAATACATGTTATGAAAAAGCTACTGGTGTTCTTAAGCAGAAATGGATCAAAATTTGTACTTTGTCAATGGACACTGATGGTTTCATGCTTTTCTTCAGGTTTTGGAAGGCTTGTTTTAAGTTACCTTAGTGTTTCTTAAAGGACTCCACTTTTTTCAGCACTGTACATGAGAATTCAACAATTCTGTAAATCTTGTGCGTAGAGCTTGGATTTGTGTTTATTTTTAAATAAAGACACTCAAAAGCAAACAAATAAAAAGAGGTGCTGTTTCCAGATGAGCACAGAGTTTTCCAAGTCAGTAATACAACCTTATTTCCAGATCTGGTAATTACTGTTGCAGACTTAAATTTTTTCTTCCTACAACATTTTTTGAATCTGTTAGATGTTATGTTGTTTCCAGCTTCTATGTGCATGGAATAATTATGGTAAGAGATGCATTAGTTTTCCAGAAGAGCAATTTTTGTAACTCTATTTTTAAGTACCTTTGTCTTTGAAGGTGAATGTTGATTTTTGTTAATCTATTTTCCGATATTTATTGGAACCACTGTAAAATCTTGTACAACTAATGAGAAGGAGGGTTGAAACAAGTGTACCTACCTTGTGCTCTATCTTCAAAGCCTAAATCAGCAGAGGAAATCCTTCAAATGTTGGATTATGGAAATAAAAATAGAACACAACATCCCACAGATGCAAATGCCACTTCTTCTCGTTCCCATGCAGTCTTCCAGGTAAGATGATATAGCAGGTGCATGTCAGTATTTTTGTAAATGTTACTTGTTGCCTAAACTTGAATACAAATTTTAATTTCAGTAATTTGAGTACAGAGCTGAAAGTGTTTTAGTTTGCTGAATAGAGTTGGAAGTAAACATGATTAAAAGCTTTCTAATTCCAATGGTACTCCTTAGAAATATCTTTTCTCCAGGACTGTGGTTTGGAGTTAAGAATATGCTTTGGTATTGTAGACTTACACTTTGGAAGACCTTTTAATCCTTTCTGCTCTTATTCAGCTCAGGATTCTTGTAGAAAAGAAATTAAGTTATGCCTCTTCTTATATGCCTCTTCTTATAAACTGAGTATTTCAAGCACTACTTATGTAGTTTATTTGGATTCATGTTGGTTCACGGCTTTAGTTTTTTAATTTGTAGCCACTTTTTAAATACTAGTTTAATAGTTTTAACTGACACATTCTTGAGCCATGAATATGAAATGCGTATTTCTACTTTGTACAGGTAAGGGTTTTGAATACATTGTACAAATGTGCTAGTATTGGATTTCTCCAAAGATAATTGCTGTCTACAGACCGCCACTATGTCCTTTCATTTGCTCTTGAATACAAACTGGTATAAAGAGCTGCATTTGGATTCTGTTGGCTAAAACTTCATGCAGTGGCCACTGCCGATGGCACATCACATTATCTTTTTATTCATATGTTGCTATTCTAGGTGGTGAAATATTACAAATCTGTTTGAGCTCTTGTCCTTGTGTTACAGTTAAGTACTAATTGAACTGTTCAGCAGTTGTTAACTGTACCTATGAACTGAGACCATGCTTAATAACAGTAGTTAAATGTTCATACTATCGTGAAAAGAAAGTTCAGATTTGTTTTATCTGGCAGGCTCTGCATTCATCTCAGTTCCACTCTAAAAATGGCAAGCAATTAAGTAAGCTAGGTGGCTGTTGCAGTCTAGTATTTCTAACAGAAAGGCAAGCAATTAAGGGAATACTAGAGTGTTCATCTTCTCCAGCCTGTATTCTTTGTTTACTCTGGCTAATTAATCTCAGTGTAGGTCTATTTACTCATTAGTAAATATTATCTTACTACTAAATAAATAAACTATATTGACAGATTGAGTATGTTTGTTTTTTACTGTAATTCTGTTGGAATGTGTGACCTAAAGAAACATCTTGAGTTGCCTTGATCTTTCTTTAAATGCTTTGTTGCAAATTGATTCTGCTTAGAGAGCATATTTGAACAAAACTGAAGTGCTTGAAGGTAGTGCAAGCTTTTGCAGCTAGCATATGTTAATTCCAGAATTACTTTCCTTCCTTTCCTTCAGATCCATTTGCAAGATTGCTACTGTTAATAGATTTCTTATGACTTCAAAAGTTAGGATAGGTGTTTCTTTGTACTTGAGAGAAGGTAGTTTAAAGAAGACACCGGAGCTGATTCCTTGAGGAAAACATGATTGCCTTTACCACAGAGTAAGATGTTAAATGGGATAGATTACTGTTCAGATCAGCTCTGCTGCATGAGTTGTCCCCTCCTAGATTCTAGCTCGCTTGAGCTGACTCATTGTGGTGGAGCAAGGACTGACTGTGCAATAGAGGAGACTCTGATACTTTACACTTACTGTTTAGCAACAGTGAAAACATTAGTGTTATCCATGTTGTCACTGTTCAACTGTCCTAAGCCTAAAAGACAGCAATGTATTATGAGCTTCTGCAAAGAAAATTAACTGATTTCAGCCAAGCTGGTACAACCAAACTCAACTTTTTTTTTCCTTCCCTGAAGCAGGTGAATTTGAGGTGTCAGAAATGGTGCTGCATTACATTAGGGCAAACTGCCTGTTGATGAGTATGGGAAGATTTAACTTGGAATCCTAACAGGATTCCAGTGAGAATTTCTCGTGATAGTTGCTGCACTGTGAAATTGTTAGTGCTTAGGGAAATAAGAGCCTAGTTAGTGGTTAAGTAACTTCTTTTTTTGCCTTGTAGATTTACTTAAGACAACAAGACAAAATAGCTTGCATTAGTCAAAATGTTCGAATTGCCAAAATGTCTCTCATTGACCTCGCGGGATCTGAACGTGCCAGTGCTACAAATGCTAAGGGGGCTCGTTTTAGAGAAGGAGCAAATATCAACCGCTCCCTGCTAGCTCTTGGAAATATCATTAATGCCTTGGCTGATCCAAAGGTATGTGCTGATTTCCTAAGTGTCTTCAAATTCTTGTGGAAGTGTTTTGAAACAATGCTCAGGATGTTTGATCTTTTTGACTCTTACTATATCACTTCCTCATAGCATGTCACCACGGAGTATATCGGAAAATGTATGTAATAGTGCCTTTATTCTCTCAAGTGTAGAGCCTCTACAGAGTTTGCTGAGGTCTGGGGCAGGGAGTTTTTATAAACTTTTTAGTTACGGAGTCATCTGATGTAGCTAAATTTTTCACCACTTTGATGGTGATAGTAACTTCCATATGTAAGAGAAACAGTGTGTTTTAAGTACTTTTACTTTTCTTATCGGATTATATTCATGATTGGAACCTGCATTGCTTGGATTGCCTGAAGTTGAAGGCTTCTTATCTAAACTACAGGGTTAGGTTTTTTCCTTTACATAAGAGTACTGGATGGAAATGTCATATTCTGTGTTGCTTCAAGTCAGAGCAGAAATACTGAGGCTTTAAACTGATAGAAGTGCTTAAACTGTTGTGGATTCTGCCTGTTATCAACCCTGTAAGTCTGTTGGGCCTGATGTGTATCCCAGGGTTCTGAGGGAGCTGCCCTACAAGGTGTTGCACTAATTTGGGGCAGTCTGGATGTGTTATAGTATGGCAGAAGGACTCCATAAGGGAAAATTGCCTCTGAAAGTTTCTTTCATGTAATCTCTTGTCTGATTGCTGGCAGTAATACAAAAAAAATTGTTTCTTGGTTGGTCTCTTTCTTTCCTCCTAATTCTTTCTATTTTGTGAAACACGCACTTTACACAGTAAATAGCACCTGATGGTTAACTTTGGAGCCAGTTGATCAACATAATGCAAGTTCATTTGAGGTTTCTTTTATTAATTTGATAATAGGGTGGCATGTTTTGTGCATGGGAGTCAACTTACCTTCAACTTATGAAATAAAACATCAGAAGTATCCTTTTACAGAGGGGGTGGGAGAAAGTACCAAATGTCCCAACTAGCTCTATTTTTTTTTTGTATATTTCCTTTCTTTCCACCTCAATCTGTGGTTAAACTAACAGGCATCATCTGATTGAATGTGTTGTGTTTTCAGTAGCATGAGGACTTCAAATAAATGTTGAAAAGCAGTGTTGAAATTGTGTAATTGTCAACTGCTTTTCAACAGGGCACTCTTTCATGGACATGCCTACTTTCCTGTTTGCTCAGTAATTATTTTTCTTTCTGTATAACTGACTTGGTTACTGTAATCCTCTTCTCCCCTCTGATTGTTCTCAAGATTGCTTCCCTAAAGTGTTTTAATACTGCTGCAAGAGTTCTCTCCTGTCTCTCTTCCTTTCCAGTGCTGTCCTTTTACCCTTCTTTATATCTAGACCTGTCTTGTCATTAAATCTCTTAATGTTGCTGTGTACTTTTTTTCTTCTGTCAGCTGGGAGCACTTTGCATTTCTTTATCTACACTTCTTGCTAATGCTATGTTCTTTTTCATTTTTGTTTCTCTCCTATCTTCTGGCTATAAACTGACTTCCAGATGGGACAGTCAGGAATGTTGTATTTCCTTTGATCTTTTCAAAGTATTATCCCGTTTCAACAAACAATTTTTTTGTAAGCATTGTCCCTATTTTAGTATCTTGCTGGGTAGGATCTGTGAAGCAGAGTTTTTTTGCTTTAAGTTGAAGAAAATTAATTGTACCTGTTCAGTGCAAGTGTTCATTAGAAAAAAGTGTAGTTATTTAATCAGTTTTAAGAAAATTATAAGTATCAGCTGAATTATAATTACTGCAGTTAAGGTAGTTCCTATGGCACTTCAGTTGCTTTCTGTTACAGTTGCCCAGGACAAGAAACAAGAATCCGAATATTGTTGTTGCTTCCAGGGATGGGAACAAATCTGCTGTCTAGTCAACATGACTAGTATTTCTCAGAAAATAAATGGAGGGGAGAAAGGACACGAGTAATACCCTGTACTGAAATTTTGATATGTACAGGAAAGTTTTTCCATGGAATGGATTCCAGAGATACAACTTCACTTTGTGTACAGAAATACTTCTGTATTTCAAGAGGTTTAAAGATATATATATATTTTTTTTTTTCACTTCACTGAGTGTCTGCTGGCTCAGTTAAATGTGAGGACTGTTTAGCAGAAGTTTGATGAATAGGGTAGTATGCCAGTATAGTCAGTAGTGGGTTGTTAAATCTCAGCTGACCAGTCAAAGGGATGACACTGTCAGGCCTTCTTGCCTTCTGCTACTTATGTCCACTTCCTTGCTGGTGGTAAGGTCATATTTTCTGAATTAAAAAGTAATGCTTTTGTTTTGGGTTCTATTTGCTGGTGTTTATTTGAAGGGTAAGACAGGCTGTGTATTATGGATTCAATTGGTCTCTGGTGCTGTTCCGCCCACCTTGCTTGTGGAGGTAAATTTGTATCTTGAGCTGGTAAGCCAGATCAAAGGAAAGAGCATGAACAATTTTGTGTGGGATATGGTCAAAACATCCTAAATTTTTGTTAAACTTAAGCCCGTAGCTTGCACCTCAGCTAACAATTTTTCCTTTCAAATAAAGGAAATGATCAAAGCTTTTATTTCTATTTATGCTGCCAGGCAAAACTGCATATTCTCATCACCACCATGTTGGGTGTAAGGCAGAATTTAGGGGGTGTACCATTATATACAAGAAAGATAACTTACATCTTATTTGGTGTGGAATTGAGGTGAAAATCGCTTATGTACTATGAGGTGAAAATCGCTTATGTACTATGAGGTGAAGACTCTAAATGTGGTGAAGGAAGCTTTACTGAAGAAACTCAGGCAGCTGAGTTGCCTGGAGAGGTTGTAGAGTCACTATCATGGCAGATAATCAAAACTCAACAGAGCACAGTTCTTGGGAGCTTGCTGTAGCTGCTTTTGCTTTGAGCAGAGGGAGAGATCTTGAAAGGAAGAACTTCATGACTTGAATCACGCTGAACTGAAATGGTTTAGCATAGGTTAAGTTAGTTGTTTACACCATAAGTCATTTTGTCTAACAGACATTGGGAATTAACCTGACCAGTAGTTCTGTTACGGAGGTATTAAATAATTCCAGGAGATTTAAAGCAGATTGTTTTAGTCGTAAATATGATTTTGAGGAAGTTGATTTATGTAGATGGAAAGTTGTAGGTCTGTTTGTTATGCTTAGTGGTATTCCTGGAATGGTAAGCAAACATTCAAGCATACTTAAAATACAGTTGTTTAAATGTTTTAATATGTAAATACGTTTTCTTTCTAGAGCAAGAAACAGCACATTCCCTATCGAAACAGCAAGCTCACTCGTTTGTTGAAAGATTCCCTTGGAGGAAATTGCCGAACAATAATGATAGCTGCTGTTAGTCCCTCTTTTATGTTTTATGATGATACATACAATACTCTTAAGTATGCGAACCGAGCAAAGGATATTAAGTCTTCTGTGAGTATATTGGTATTTATTGATCTTTTATTAAAACATAGTAATATCTGCTTAAGAGTAAGGTTGTTTCTTTCAGAAGACTCATTTCAATTCACTTGTCTTTCTTCCTCAATTTTGTTGTTACCTCTTTTTTTTGTCTGGGTGTTTGTTACTGAGACTGTGCTGCTAGCTGGAAAGATTTGGTCTTGCGAGTCTCAGATTTAGAAATAATCATCCACTGGTGGAATCCACACCCTGTTTCAGTGTCTTACCATTGTGTTCTCAAAGATCAGTAAGGAACATGAAAGGAGTGTCTGAACAGTTAAGCAAGAGCATAATTCTGTCCCAAGTAGAATTCAGCTGGAGCTAAGAATCTGAATGAGATGATAAGGACAAGTTGCTGGGTCTTCTTATCTTCTAGTCTGTTGTATGCATCCAGATTGTTGTGTATGCACAGCCATATAGTTTTCCTCAAAAGAAAGTCAAAACAAATGACTGTGAAAGCTGAAAAGCTCTGCTTTGTGGCTGAGAAATGCATTCACACCTTTCCACAGTGTATAATGCTAATATAATGTACTTAAATGTGCTATTTTTGAGCAGGGAAATAGAAAATCTTCTTCATGAATTACAACTTGTTTCATTACAACTTGTTTCCTTTCTTTAACAGTTGAAGAGTAATGTTGTTAGTTTAGACAGCCACATAAGCCAGTATGTAAAAATCTGCAATGAGCAGAAGAAAGAGGTAAGTCAAAATCTTTTGTCAAAATCTTGACATGTCATTGTTACAAGTTTGAATTTAAATAAAAAAGTTAATGTAATTGAACCTATAGGGCAAGTATTGTCCTAGTAGTTCAGTATAGACTTAAGTTTCCTTTTTTTTTTTTAAAAAAGGATATCACTTAGTACTATTTAACTGTTTCATGACAAAGGGACAGAAAGATGGTTTCAAAAATTGAGGGGAAGAAATCCAGCTTAAAAGGTAACTCTTTTGTTTAAGATCATGATGTTGAAGGAGAAATTGAGATCATATGAAGAAAAGAAAGCAAGCATTCATGAAAGCCAGGATTCTTCTGTAATTTCAAACCATCAGCAAGCGGACATTCAAAGGTAAATTGCTCACACTGAGGTTTTCCTCCAGGATTAGAGTTAACCTGATTTATAAAAATATTTGTAGAAGTTATTCTTTCAGTATTTGTTTTGTAGCTTCTGAAATTGTTATATGGAGCCATGCATTATCGTCACTCCTGTTCACAAAAACTGAAAAGGTGCATTTAAAATGAAACAAATACTGTGTATTTGAGGAAATACTTTACTTTATTGCATAGATTGCCTAGTAAGTTATCGCTAAATAGTCTTGTACTCTAACAAGAAGCTGATATGACTCCCTGACATTATAATTTAGCTGTATTGTGAAGGTCTTAGATCTTACTACTCTCTCATGAAACATTTACTGGCAGTACTTTTCTTATGTGGTATAGATATTAAGGTGTGGGTTATATTTATTCCCATCAAGTTTTCATTTATGTACTGGTATTGAGAATACACCTGTATGTGATAGGAGATGGAATTTCATTAAAGTTATGAACTTTAAGTATGTTTATTGAAATGCTTATGTGATGGATTTTTTTTTTTAAGCTTCTCTGTGCCTTCATCATTGGAATGTAAGTTTTTCACAGAGAAACTGGTTGGTTTTGTCCCCAGGCTACCAGTATTCTTCTCTATAATTACTTATGTAATTCTACCATTGATAATAGAAAAGATTTTTGATAAATCTGTCAGGATTCTCCTGTTACTCCGTTAGTGTAATAAGCTTATTCTGAGTGCCAAAGCCTAAAGATTTAACCTGCAACCCAACAATCTTCTATCTCAGATGTATAAACTACTGTATTGTATTAACTGATATATTATAACCTAAGTTTTGAAATACAGTTTATTTCATTTAATGTGAAGTCTTATTCTATAATGAGCTGGTACTTAGTAATATTGCTATGAAGTTTATTTAACTCACCTAGATTTTGGATTTTATTTTCTTGTTCTTATATTTGTGGAAGGACCAACACCTGCTAGTGATATCTTGCTGGATAATTTTTTTATAGCTTGAATGCAATATATATTAAATCCATACGTGTTTGTAGACCTGGCAGTGTCCTATTCTATGAAAATGAGATGATGGTGAAATATTTATGAACAAATATACTCAGGACTGATCTTTTTTGACTGTGTGGGTAGAACAGAACTGGCTTAGGGTTGTTCACTGAGGTGTTAGCGTTTTTCCATCTTAAATCTCTAAGAAATAACCAGCAACTGCTAGCCATGTAATCAATAGGAAAAAAAAAAGATGGGAGGAGGGAAGGGCATGGGGGAGGGATTAATCAAACAACTGTTAGAAACATGTAGGCTGCGCAGTAAGCTGAGGATAGGAACAGAAGGATAAATCTAACACTGTAGATCAATGTTACATTTGAGTGTTTTGTAATAAAATAATGAAATATGCTTTAGAAAAGGGAAAAGCATAATGGAAAAGCTTTGATAGATATCTGTGACTTAATCTTGCAGGGTGATAACCTGGAAATGGAAAATCTTTTTTGTTGTTAATGGAAAAGTAGTCCTTGTAACCTAAAAGCTGTAATATCTTATGTTTTCCCATCTTTTAAGGTGTATTGTCAGTAAACTGTACAAGTCTAGACTTGTGGGGATGGCATGCGTTTTGGAGAGGGGTGATAGCTTTTCTGTGAGACTGTTTCTAGGAACATGTATCAATTTCCACTTGATAACTCTACAGCATATTAAAAAAACTCGAAACCTATATGTTAATTCTGTTGTATCTGCTTGCAGTCAAGTTAATTGTTTTACCAGTAACCTTTCAGGGTGGAGAATGGAGAATGCCAACTTGTCAGCAAAGACACCTAACAGTTTGCTTTTCTGGGCTGACAACATAAAATGTAGATGATGCTGTGGCTGATGTGTACTTCAACAGTAATATCTTTCCTGTGAGGCTTGCATGGCAGGAGCTTCAGTTTTTTCACATAGAACTTCAGTCATATTAGGCTTTTAGTTCCTACTGCTCTTATATTTCTCAACCTCCATGATGACTTCATGATGATCCCAGCTATCATTCTGATGTGACATACACTCAAGAGAATGCTTAAGATATTGACTTGTGTAACAAATACTTACAAATATATTCCATAAGAAGGTTAGGTTTGCATTTGAAAGTCTTAGCAAATCTGTCCTTTCATATGTCATCATGTATTCCTGATATTTATCCCAACCTACTTAAATCAGTTAACACTTTCACTGGCCTCTTGAATGTGTTTTCTATCTGGGAAAACCTCCTCGAATGGAAGTAAAAAAACTATCCCATAATTACAGGTGCAAGAAAGCAAGTGTTTATTAAAGTAGTACCCAAGGAGATTTCACTGAAATTGAGATAGTATACTATCTTCCACACTCAGGCAGGCTTGTCCATAAACCTATACTCCTGTTTATGATTAGTATCTTGGAGATTTTTCAAGGAAAGGAGGTAATCTTTTTTTAGATTTATTTGGCTGAACTTAAGCTTGTTAAGGTTCATTGTATATGTGATTTTTATCTACTGAAGGAGAAGGAATTTATTATATATTGTTTAGAGATGTGTTGTTACCGTCAAATGTCTGGATCAAAACCAAACGAATGACAGCTGTTAGGTATCTAGCTGTGCTTGTGAAACCTCTTAAGAAAATAGTTGAGAGATTGTGTAGGGGAAGTGCTTTTACTTACTGCGCATTGGTTGTCTCTTCATTCATCATAAAGGAGTAGTTTGGTACTTTATTGGAAAGAGATGGTTAAGTGTCATTCTTATCTGTAAAATGCTAGTGGTTTCGACCAGTTCCTTATTTAACTGTAAGTTGAAGAGATCATTAAATGGCTTACTTTGCCCTGTCTAAATATTAATGCTTTTCTAGTGTGGCGTATATACCATCAATTCTGTGAAGAACATTTTGTTTATCTATATTCTTCTCTATCACTCTTGTCTAAATTAGGATTTTGACTGCTTTGGCTACATCAATTCACATATCCTTAAATTAAGGGTACTTGAAGTAATCTATCAAAACATACTAAGTAGTATCACATGATGAGGAGTTTGAGGCTAAGCCAAATGACGTTAATGTTCAAATACCTAAAACAGTTTTAAGATAGAACCTAAGAATTCATTAAAATGCTATTATTTCAGCCTGGAGCAGGAGGGAATTGATGTACTTCAAGTGTCAGAACTGTGTTTTGCTTGGGTTCTTTTCTGGACTAAATACTGTACTACAGTGGTCAGCTCTAGTTACTCCAAAGATTTCAATAAGTCTATTTGGAGTTATTTAACTTTCATTTTCTAATTTATGTTTATACTTTGAACAGTTTTCCTGCTCATTTTTTCTTTTTGCTCAGTGAGTCTTTAGGCTTCGTTTATCTTCCTGTGATTTGCCCTTAATTTCTTTGTTTGACAGTAATTAGTCAAAGGCAAGGTCTGTAAAATGTTTCTTTGTATGCCAGGTATATTCTATGCCAGGACTTGTTGGTAAGAGATTTATTTTTAATGTTCATTAATATCCTTAAAGATGCCCATAAACCTATACTCCTGTTCTATAGGAGTGAGCGATAAAGTGGATTTAGCGCTTCCTTTTTCCTAGTGAGAATCTCTTCACACTGATTCTACTCATGGTATGGATGATCAGTTGTTCCATGTGGATGTACAGGTTCTGTCAGTTTCCTGCTACTTCATCCCTTCTGTTAGGCACAAAGTAGAAAGCTTTCGTTCACCCCAGTCAAGTGCTTCGTCAGCTTTCTATGATATCTTCCGGTGTGACCTGGAAGAGGTTCGCCTGATGACTCTGCTTGCTTCTGCAAACCTTGAGGTCATTTCTGTGCTTTCTAAAGCTAGGAGGCTTGTCTGCCTTTTGAGGCAGACCGTAAATGCTGGTTTTGGTGATGCCACTCATAGATAGGTCTGTGACCTCTGGAACAAGGCGGTCCAGAAATAATCATACCCTGCATGTGTTTACAGTATCACTCTGTCATTTTTGAGTGAAAAATAGGGAAGATTTCATAAAAAGTATTCTTATTGAGGAATCCGCCTCAAAGGAGAAGTTTTGGAAGGCTTCTCTACTTGATGCTCTAGTTGGGACACTTTTTTTTTTTTCCACTACACTAAGGGTTCATTTATTGATAGTTACTGGTAATAGTTGCTAATAATCACAGAGTACAGAAGGAGATCCTATTCTGCAGCTTCTCTTAAACTCTTTGTGGGGTTTTATTGTGGTTGAAGTGAGTAGAATTTGCCATCACTTCTCTGCTGTATTTCCAAAGCAGGTGGGAGGGACCATGTTTCTATGGATACTATGGAAGGAAAAAAAATTTGCAGCCACTTGTGCAAACATTAACTCACAGGTTGACTGTTTGTATAGATAGTAATGGTGTAAAGTACAAACTGTCATGTTCTGCTTATGTATCTTATTCCTTAAAGAAATATTTCTAAATTCACTGTGTATCTGTATCGTTTTTTACATCAATATAATAGCATTCCCTGGGGAACTTTGTGTGAGACACCTGAATTTCTGAAACTGTAGAGGAGAGTTGCTCTGTTCTTAAAATGCAAGTAATAAAAAAATAGAATAAGACACTTCAAGTTGTTCAGAATTTGGATTATGAAACTACTGCTACTCAAATGCACTGCCTAGAAGTTAACTGTATCGCAAGAATGGCTCTTCAGCTTGTTATCTATTTTTGCCTTTGCACATTTTTAGTAGCTGTACAGCATTTCATGATGCTCTATACTAAATTGTGTAGTATCTAATTTTGCACTTGTTTAGAATGCTTGCATGTTGACTGTCTTATGTGAGAATTATTCTGGTGGCATGATTGATGCATGCAGCATCTTCTTGGCTCTTCTGGACTGTACTTGCAGTATTTGGGTGAGAAGGGGAAAAGTACCACTACAGAAACTTCTATTGCAATGTGGTAATCCTTCTAGGCTTTATCCTTATGCTTGTTATTCTAATTTGCAGCACAGGCTTGAGCTAAGTGCATTTGGAGACCATTTAGACCTAAGTCCAGTTGATGTAACTTCTAAAAGCGAGCAAATGAGGACTCTTGTGCATTTTTCCTTTTCTTGAGAGATATTTAGCAGGTTCTTCCTTCTGAAAGAGACATTGTGCATCTATAACTATAGTGTGATTATCTATAAAACTGATACATGAAGCAGAGAATATAAGTATCAAGAATCTTTGGTATGTGGAGTTTCCTGATGTTTTTGTTTGGAATCCCAGTGTTATCTTTGTATGTATAAGGCTTAATTTCAGTGACAGCCTTGAAATTCTGCATCCCTTTTTAGGTTTGAACCTTTAGCGGTGCACTGAAAAATCTCTTTACTGCTCATCTGTAGTAGATCTTACTTTTTTTCTCTTCACTTCTATTATAGTTATGGTAATAGCTTGGATTAGAGATTATCCCAAAGTAATGGATGGCCTTTTTTTTTAAATATGTATATAATAAGTAATAAAGCTAATTCAATTGTCTTTGTTGTAATACCTTCACTTGTAATAGGTACAAAGAAATTCTTAAAAATGTTTTTGCAAACCGTGAGGAGATCAGAAAAGAGTTCCTAAAGCTGGAAATGCAGCTGAAAGTCAGTGCACTCAAGACTAATTACCAGAGACAGTATCATGAACAAATTCAACTGATGTGCTCTGAAGAAAGAATAGAGAAGGTGAGTTGTCTAAAACAATACTGAAGTGTTTATGTAACTTAATTAACAAAGCATTAGCTCATTATTTACACTGGTGATATGGCACACTCTGATTAACACTCAGATACTATTTCTAGTGTTAATACAGGAATTGTAATTTTAGTGCAGTCAGACCTTTTTCCTCTATGTCATAAAATGTGTGTGTTCCTACTTATTACTGCTAATTGTGAAAGCTTTCTTCAGCTTAATCTTCTGCAGGTGGGTGTGTCACAGTTGCTTAACACTTTGGGAGACTCATGGTGCTCTTGTCTGGAAACAGTGTGTTAGTGTATGGATGGTACAGCCAGAGAAGCTGTTACAAAGCTGAGACATTAATGTATGATGACTAATCCTTTTCATGAGGAAAAAGATTGAACTTGTGCTAAAGAAGATGCATCATTACTGTTTCCAATAGTCACAAGGAAGGCCTCTGAATGACTGTTTACAGGCAAAGTCACATCAGCCTAAGTCTCATTTCATTGCCTTGAAATTTAACTGGAGTTTGAGGCTAGATATTAACAAGTGATGTTGTTGCTCTGAACACTCCCTTCGTTCTAGAAGGTCACTGTAATATCTAGTATTTAAGATTTCCTGATAAGTTTTGACTTAAATACTTTGTGTTCTTATGAAGCTGAGGGTGGGGTTTATTCTGCTTAGTACCCGTAACAGTGTGTGTAATCTATGTGACTGCTTTTTTTTGTTAATTCACAAGAAATTTGGTCCAAGTGAAGAAGTATCGTAAGTTTTTGGTCACCATCAAGACATTAAGTGACTAATGTATTCCAGTTTTTTCTTTCACATCATAGGAACTCTGAAGTAATGCTTTTGTTGGCTTGGGCACGGTTGCATGTTTGTTATGAGGGTTGTGTGTTCATGCACTATTTCATATAAGTGTCTTATGGGCTGACTTAACTTCTTGGTTGGATCTTAGCAGTACTGCACTCAAATACTCAAGCGTTGTTTTTGCTGTTAGATAGTTTACAGATGTGACTTAAGAGTCAAGCATCACTGGTTCTGCAAGTACAATGATGTTACAAATGAGTGGGTCATAATAATGGTAAAATTAAATGTAACTACTTTGGCTGGAATGAATTGGATTTTAGTTTGGAACCAAGATATGAGTGGTTGCTTGCTCGCTGCTCACTACCATGCTTCTGTTCTTCCAAGTTTTTTTTAACTGATCTTACCATCTCTGGACTTTCTCTCTGTAAAATGCATAAAGAAGCAAAAAAAATTATTTGTGTTTGTTCCTTTAATCTCTGTTATAAATGCTTTTTCTGTGACTAACATTTTATAGCAGTTCAGTTAGTGAAATTTGATCAATCATGAATGATTGTTGAATGATCATCCTATTTTTCACCAACTTCTTGTTCTTTTTCTTTTAGAACTTGAGCAGTGCATGTTCAAAGGTTCCTGCCTAGTTCTTTCACTTGATTTTCCCCTCTTTCTGTCTGTTTTCCTGTTCTTGCAGCTGTGTTAACCTCCCTAAGTATAAGCAAGTCTTTATGCAGTTTTGACCTAATGTATCTTGAAGCTTTCTTTTGTCAGCCTTGCAATCTGTACTTTCCAGTGTTTTGTTTCTTAGTAGATACAGCAAACACTGCTACTCTCATAGGCTATTAAAAGGTGCATTAGGTATGAAATCCTCCACTTCTGATGCTTTGCTTATGGTTTTTACTGCCTCTAAAGAGCATGTTCCTGGAAAGCAGTCTATCTTGGCTGCAGTTTTTCTGCTTACCACAATTGCCCAAGTTGAATCCACTTGTTGAGTACATCCTAGTTCTCCAGTCTGGGAGGGACAATTTCTCCATCTCATGTGTCTTATGCTATCCTACAACAGAGTAGGAGCCAATTGTCCTGGCCAGGTGAATGTGTCTCAGAGGTCATACCCTTTGTAACAGTCAAATAACTAGCTTGCTTAATTGCTTTTTTTCTATTTCAGTGTGGTAATGTTACACCTTTTCTTCCTTGGAACCTATTAGAAAGGTTCATCAAATGGTAGGATATTGTCAAAGCCGTCTTCATTTCAAATGTCTTTCCTGTACCATGTAAAAACTGAAAACCAGTATGCAAAATAGCACATCTGGTATTTTCTGCTACAACTGTCTGGACAGTTTTTCCTAGTCTTGTCACACATATGGAACCAGCGGTCACTGGAACTGTAGTCTTGACACTTCATTCTTTCTCTTGGTACTTTCCCAGAGGAGCTGACTTTAATCTTCTGGATTCTTTGGTCTCTAAGGAAAAACCTTAGACTGTCATATCTGCTAAGTGATGCTCTGGCCAGAGTCTAGCCTCTGCATGGTTCAGGTGTTTTTGCCACACTGGCTCTGTGTTCTGCACACAAAGCATTGAAGTAAGTCATCTGGACTATCTTACTTTGATTAAACTAGCTGAAGATGCAAAATAATTGTTCGGCGAAGTGTATGCAAGTATTTTACAGAGAGATGCTAGAAAACATCTTATGAAAGTTGCCCACTTCAACACTGTGCCTTTTATGTTTTTAGGCCACTTTCAAGCGGGATCATATGCTTGCGAGGCTTAGAACCTACTGTGCACATGTGCAGAAGAAAAAAGAGGAGAAGATAGAGCATTTTGAGGAAAATACCAATTGGCTGCATCGCGTTGAAAATGAAATGCGGCTCCTTGATCAAGATGGCTGTATTCCCAAGGTAAAAGGCCTTTCACTTCAAAGGCAGATTTCATGTGTTGTAGGCAATGTCTGATTCAAGAATAGGTTTTTCTCCTTTCTCTCTCACTTATGGTTTTTACGGTGGTTAACTCTTTCAGAGCAGTTTCCATTTCTACTGTTAACTATTTTAGTTTTTTCACCTTAAAGGTACCTTATTGTCTGTATAAGTATGCCTTGTAAAAGTGTTGAAGTACTTGCAAAAATGCATTCTGATGGTAAATCTAGTACAGTATGGCTAAGCACTTGAGACAGCTGCTAGAGAGTTGATCCTGCTTCTTGACCTATGCTTCTGTTCTTGCCTTCACAGTAGGTCTTAATGCTTGTCTAAGCGTGCCTAACCTAATTTTTATCGTGGCCAATTTTATCTTGGTCAAAAGCTAAACAAAAACATTCTTTTCAAGGTTGAGTGAAAGGTAGGAACCAGGGAAGAAATTGTGTTAAAGCTATCTTCTAAGCTTTAGCAATTCGGTGCAGTCCCAGATGAACACCAGAACTGGCAGAAAGGAATGAATGAACGCATGTACAGGAAGACAAAGATGAGGGAAAGAAATATTTTTTCTTCCCTGCTTCTTGTTGTTAGCTGGCAATTTGGTTGACTCAAATTACACTGTGTAATGAGCACTTGTATAACTCAAGGAATTGAGTGTTTATATTTTAATAACAGTAATTGTATTAGGATTACTGAATTTTTTTATACTGTGAGAGTGAATTTTTCAAGTCTTTCAAATAAAATAGTGGTACCACAAGAAGATGACTGAGTACAGTGAAGATTTGTTGTTGCAGTCAGTAACGAGTCTTCATTTAAGGACTGGCAGTGGAGGTGAGGGCATCTCTTATTGGAGATCCCTGCCTCCCTGAAGCCTTAAAAATGTAAGCAGCTCCTTTCCTTCATTTGTTTATCTGCTGCTTTTGGGCTTAATTTTCATTTGCTGTAGCCAAAGGTTTTGCAACCCTTGCTTTTCATCCCATTATAGCATTACACTCCTGTAGTAAGTTTATAGGAATACTATTGGTCTGTTTTAGCTTTTTTTCAATAGGTCACTTACTAATATGATTATTGTTTATGCTGTAGTTTCTCACTTCTAATTTGATGTACGTTGTTTTTTTTTCCTTTGGTAATATCCTAAGGAACTGTGTGAAGATATACAGCGTTGCCATTTAAATCTAGAAATTAAGGACCTGAAAGCCCAGATTGAGCACATGTTGTCTCTGCTGTCCTTTCATGATCAGCACTATAAAGAGATGGAAAAGTAAGTATAGTTTCACAGGAGTCCTCTTTAAAACTTCTGTTTTGGTATTTGTAACTTTGTAATATATACTTAGCTATACTTAGCCTTTCTTCATAGGGGAAATTCTCTAAGTGAAATGGGTCTGTTTAGCCTTGAGGAAAGAAGACTGAGAGGGGATCTGATCCAGGTTTATAAATATCTGAGGTGTGGGGGACAAAGTGGCGAGGCCAGACTCGTCAGCAGTGTGTGGAGACAGGACAAGGGGTAAGGCCAGAAATTGCTGCATAGGAAGTTCTGCATGAACGTGCTCAGGAGCTTCTTTACAACGAGGGTGACAGAGCACTGGAACAGGCTGCCCAGGGGGGTTGTGGAGTCTCCTTCTCTGGAGATATTCAAGACCAACCTGGACACCTATCTGTGCAACCTGGGCTAGGGAGCTGCTTTGGCAGGGGGTTGGACTCAATCTCTAGAGGTCCCTGTCCATCCCCTACGATTCTGTGAATTGATCTTCAGTTAAAACAGAAGCATAATTTTTCTAACTTTTATCTCAAGTTGATAGTTCTTTTCCTTTATGAAAAGGTAAGGAAAAAAATGACTTGCTTAATCTTGGTCTCTGTCAATCTTTATCAGAAACTATGAGCACTGGCCAACACTTATCTCATTTCCTCCTCTGCATAGTTTTTGGATTTTGATATTAGGCCATGGTATCCTTTCTCCATTTCTGTGTTGAACAGAACAGATTAAGTGTTTGCATTCATATTCATGTCTGCAGTGAAGAGAATTAAATACTGCCAGCTGTACAGATGACGTTACAATTTAACTGGTATACTTGTGGTTAGACAGCAGAAAAGCTGAATTTGCAGTTAAATATCCGCTCTGTCATCAGTCTCTTGAAACTTGAATGCAAGCCTTCAGGTGTGAGATAAACAATGAGAAGTAATCACAAATGTATTTAGTAAATAAATACAAAATGTTTGTAACTATTTCAAAATGAAGTAACCATCTTCTAGTCATCATTTGGAGAAGTTATTCAGTATAAGCTTTATGAAAATAATACACAAACCTTTGAAGTTGAAAGCTAAGCACTTAACATTCCATGTCACTAATTTCAGAATCACCCTTTTGGTTTTTTTGGTATACGTATCCCCTTGCGTGTTGTTTAAACCTATAGCTCAATCTTGCAACTGAGGCCACAGCTAACAAATTCCTTTGAGGTAGAAATCTGAAATTTGTGTAGCTGGAATTTGTTTTGCATTTGTGCATGCTTATTATGTTTAATTTTAGGAAGTTGTAATTCCATCAGGATGCCATGACAATTTTTGTATTGTTCAAGGGACCTTGCGCACAGTGAGGAAGAGCTACACTTGCAAAGTGCTTATAGTGAAATACATGGTTTTGCTAAAGGGAAAAGTTAATCAGCTTAGTTAAGAATGTTTTCTCTTTGTTTAATTTTGTGGAGTAATACAACCCTTTACAGCAGATGTCAGGGGTGGATGAGAGCAAGGAACTACCCTTGGTGGTGGCAGCAGTTCTAGTAGAGACCAGGAAAGCTGCAATTTAGTCACGTTTTTCCTCTTGTTTTACAGAGTTCTGAATACTTTGCTCCCAGTTCTTCGCAAGCAGTATCTGATTTTGAAAGAAGCCGGATTTGCAAATACTTTAACTGAGACTGAATATGGAGAGGTAGAACAGCTGATTCAAAGACAAAAATCAGTAGTTTGGGCTGACCAGACTGGAGGGGAGGAACAGAAAGAGAACCGTGAGCTAGACGTGTCAGCTATCTTTGTATTCCCACAACTTGTAAACAAGCAGAACACCCCATGCTGTAAGTATGTAGCTAATTTTTTCTCTGTTGGAAATGGTTTTAAGGTATCTCATGAAAAGCTGTGTTGCATTAACACAACAGTGGATGCTAACATTGACGATGAAGTGTAAAATTCAGGGCCACTTTCTGCTTAACAGAAAAAAGCCATTCTTCTTTAGACATGAGGAATAAGCTTACTCTTTAAATAGCAAAGCACTTCCAGTAGCTCAGCTCTAACAGGTAACTGCCTTTTTATATTGTAACACAATCCATATGGCAGTATTCCTAGGTGCTCTGTAGCATTTCTAATCCTATTTCAGTCTTTCACATGATACTGATGGAAAAATAATCTTGGTGTCGTTTGTATTATTATTTCAAAGTGCTTCTAAAAATTAAGTGGTTAGCACGGTTACTCAGTTTGAAGTAATATCTTTCAGCAGTATGAGTGTTCCTGTTAATTATAAATTGACCTGGAATTAATTTAGTACAAAATTGTAAGTTTATTTCTCAATGGATGCAAAGGGTCAGTGTTACTATTGTGAAACTGTTTTGCTGCATGGTGATGGCCTCATGACTTCCTCATAACTCTAGACAGCTGTTTCTTCTTGTTTAGATTTTTTTTTTTCCCAGATGACAAAGGAATTGCACTGGAGTATTTGTCCTGAGGGATGATGAATGAAATCTTAGAGCTGCTGTGGTGCAATACTTGAATTCTATTCTGGACAGACAGTACTCAGTGCTCTGGAGCTTTCTGAGTGAAGCTAATAAATCCCTAACAGTGGTAGATATCTATAGGTAACAAAAAGGGAGCCTTTAATAATAGCTGTAGTTCTCAAAAGCTGGTTGACAAGGAAAAGCAGCAAGGCTTGGAGTACTGTGCAGTTAGTTCCCTGTTTTCTTTACCTTATGTTATTCAGCTTGCTTTGGGATTGAGAATTGTTCTGCTAAAACCCTTTTTTACTCCTTTTTCATCAAGTGCACACAATTTATTTTTTTTTAACGTATTAGTACTCCTGTTGATCACAATCAATGCGCTGACCTTGTTTATTTGTCTGTGTGCAGTGTAAGGTCAGACTGTGCTGTGTGGACTGTTTCTTTAAGGTATGAAATTGTTTGTTTTAGTACTTGAAGGAAAGAGCTGGCATGTCAACACGTTAGGCTTTGCGCTCTGCCCATGCCAGTGAGAGGCTCAGCAAGGTTGAAGGCAGTTAGTGACTTGCTTGGTTGCCCTCCTTAGATTGAGGGTAGTAGATCTCAGTGGGAAGCAGCATGCTTTCAGCCTGCCCCAATCATATTTCCAGGACAGGAAGAAGTTGGATGCATTATCATAGGTTACTTGTGATCTTTTGGAGAATTATAGTAGTCATGATAGTATCTGCATTGCTTCTGTGATAGGATACTATTGAATAGCTATTTTGCAAAGCTTTATGAAATGACTAAGCTACTTAGTTTCTTGTTCTAGCTATCTATTTATAAACAAAGAATGTACAGTTTAAAGTTAGTTTCCTAGTCTGTTTATTCTGTCACAACAAAGCAAATTTGTTTAGTGTAGGACTTCGGGGGTGTTTTTGTTTTGACAAAAACTCCTCTGAGAATTCAACCACTGTAATTAATACCTTGATTTCCAGTGCTAGAACTGGAATTTTAAGCGCTAGTGGTATACCTTGGGAAAGAAAGCTTCAGATCATGTTTTATGTATCCAGTTAAGTTTGCTTAGAAAGGGACTTGATTTTTTCTTTACAACTTTGTGATTGTCTGCCTGCATATTCTATGTTTAGCATGATTTCATTTTTTTATAGCATTAAGGGTGTTAATGGTGGGTTTGTGGGAGTGTTAGTCCAAATGTGGAAGGGAAGAATATGAATTCATTTAACCCTTTTGTAAAATAAGTAATCAAGACTCATCCATGCGAAAACTGATTCTGCGCATCTGTCTTTTAAAAGTGGAAGGCAAACATGAAGCAATGCTGCTAGCTAGTACTCATGTTATGGGTATATTATTGATCCACTAAGGTTCAAGACTGACTGGGGCTCTTCTTTTTGCTTGAGTGTTAGTATGTAGAAATATCTGAATACAGATCCTGTGACCTCCGTAATTTTACTAAATACTGATTGTGTAGATTGTCTTGTCTCATGTGCAATATTGTTATAAATGCTAATTTCTGTGGCATGCTTACACTAGTGCAAACTTCACTGTGGAGTTCCATTTCTGTTCCACCTCTTGTCAAGTGCTATGCCAGATCTATTCTTGCTTAGAAACACTAAACTCACTCTATGAATTTTACAGGAACTTTTAAGGAGTGAACTATTAAGGAGTGACCTACCAGGGGAGGTGCCCTGCTAGACCTGCTCTTCACTAACAGAGAAAGACTAGTAGGAGATGTGAAGGTTGGGGATTGTCTTGGCCAGAGTGACCATGAAATGGTAGAGTTTGCTATTCTTGGTGACGTCAAGAGGGTGACTAGCAAAACTGCTACCTTGGACTTCCGGAGGGCAGACTTTGACCTGTTCAGGACGCTTGTTGCAAGGGTCCCTTGGGACTCACTCTTGAGGGGTAAAGGGGTCCAGGAAGCCTGGGTCCTCCTCAAGACGGTAATCTTAAAGGCGCAGGTGCAGGCTGTCCCTGAGTCCCGTAAGTCAAGCCGGAGGGGAAAAAGGCCAGTGTGGATGAACCGGGATCTCTTGTTGAGACTCCGGGAGAAAAAGAGAGTCTATGTCCTCTGGAAGATGGGACAGGCTACTTGGAGAGACTACAGGGAACCTGCCAAGATTTGCAGGCAGGAAGTTAGAAATGCAAAAGCCCTGCTTGAACTTAGACTGGCTACTGCAGTAAAGGAGAACAAAAAATCCTTTTATAAATATATTAACAGTAAAAGAAGAACCAAGGAGAATTTCCCTACTTTACTTGATGCGGCAGGGAATGTAACCACAGAGGATAAGGAAAAGGCTGAGGTTCTCAATGCCTTCTTCACGTCTGTCTTTAATAGACAGACCAGTTATCCTCAGGATACTTTTTGCCCTGACCCGGAAGTCTGGGACAGAGCGCATCATACACCCCCTGTGATCCCAGCAGAGACAGTCAGAGACCTGCTCCTCCATCTGAACTGCCACAAGTCCATGGGGCCAGATGGGATCCACCCAAGGGTGCTGAGGGAGCTGGCAGAGGTGATTGCCAAGCCGCTTTCTGCCATCTATCAGCATTCCTGGTCGTCTGGAGAGGTCCCACAAGATTGGAGGCTTGCCGATGTGACTCCCATCTACAAGAAAGGCCGTAAGGAAGATCCGGGGAACTACAGGCCTGTCAGCCTGACCTCGGTATCAGGGAAAGTTATGGAGCAATTGATCTTGAGGGAGATCACACGGCACGTGCATGGCAATCAGGGGATCAGACCCAGCCAGCACGGGTTCACAAAGGGCAGGTCATGCTTGTCCAACCTCATCTCCTTCTACGACTGGGTGACCAGACTGGTAGATGAGGGAAAGGCTGTTGCTGTAGTCTACCTGGACTTCAGCAAAGCCTTTGACACGGTCTCCCACAGTATTCTCATGGGGAAACTGGCAGCCCGTGGTGTGGACAGATTCACTCTTCTCTGGGTTGAGAATTGGCTAGAGGGTTGTGCCCAGCGGGTAGTGGTTAATGGAGTCAAGTCCAGCTGGTGTCCTGTCACGAGTGGTGTCCCCCAGGGGTCGGTATTGGGGCCCATACTGTTTAATATCTTTATTGATGACCTGGATGAGGGGATTGAGTGTACCCTCAGTAAGTTTGCAGATGACACCAAGTTGGCAGGATGTGTCGATCTGCCTGAGGGTGGGGAGGCCCTTCAGCGGGATCTGGATAGGCTGGACAGTTGGGCTGAGGTCAATGGGATGAGGTTCAATAAGGCCAAGTGCCGGGTCCTGCACTTTGGCCACAATAACCCCATGCAATGCTACAGGCTTGGAGCAGAATGGCTTGAGGAGTGTATAGAGGAAAAGGACCTGGGGGTGTTGGTTGATGCTCGGCTCAACATGAGCTGGCAGTGTGCCCAGGTGGCCAAGAAGGCCAATCGATAAAACATCCTGGGCTGTATCAGGAATAGTGTGGCCAGCAGGAGCAGGGAGGTGATCATCCCCCTGTACTCAGCTCTGGTGCGGCCGCACCTCGAGTACTGTGTTCAGTTTTGGGCCCCTCACTACAAGAAAGACATTGAGGCCCTGGAGCGTGTTCAGAGAAGGGCAACAAAACTGGTGAGGGGTCTGGAGCACAAGTCTTACGAGGAGCAGCTGAGGGAGCTGGGATTGTTTAGTCTGGAGAAAAGGAGGCTCAGAGGAGACCTCATTGCACTCTACCACTTCCTGAAGGGAGGCTGTGGTGAGGAGGGGGTCAGCCTCTTCTCCCAGGTAACTAATGACAGGACAAGAGGGAATGGCCACAAGTTGCGCCGGGGAAGATTTAGATTAGATTTGAGGAAAAATTTTTTCTCTGAGAGAGTGGTCAGGCACTGGAATGGCCTGCCAAGGGAGGTGGTTGAGGCACCGTCCCTAGCGCTGTTCAAGAAGTGTTTAGATGAGGTGCTAAGGGATTTGATTTAGTAGCTTGGTGGGTAGGGATGGTGGTGTGAGGATGGTTGGACTAGATGATCTTGTAGGTCCTTTCCAACCTAATGAATCTATGAATCTATTCACTCTTAGAGAGTCAGTAGGCATAAGTTGAAGGATTGTCTTGATGATCTTAAGTAGAGGTTCTCCAGTTCTAAATGTTGAATAGTATGGCTTTCCAAGAAAATGAACACAAAACACAAGAGGAAGATTCTTTTTTTTTTCTTTCCATCTGTTAATACTGTCTTTGCCTAAATATGTTCATAGTTATTGTATTTTTTTCCTGTGTGAAATGAGATGGCAAAAAAACAAAAACATTTTCCCCTGCTTATACTACAGGCAGATAAGGAAAAATCAGACAGAAACAACTGTCTTTCGAGTGCAGGTTATGTAACATAAAAGGATGTTCTAACTAGACACATCACATTTTTTGTCTTAGTCTAATTGTGTTCCTTTTGTTTGCTTCGAACTTGTGGAAATGTGCTATGATATTCCTAGGGTTCTCTCATAAATCACCAGTACTTGATATTCATCATTAAAAGTCTACCTCTCACACTCTCTCACTGGCAGCTTAAGTTGGTGAGCTGACTTAAGTTTTCTTGAACAACTTTTTTCTCAGGGGTACCCTGAAATAAAAAAATTATAAAAATAAAATTTACTGTTCAGCAGGTACAGAAATTTGTAGGCATAACTGTACAGGATAAAAATCTACCAGGTACAGCTGCAATGAACTTGATGTTTGAAATAGAGTTGGAATTGAAATGAAAGTTGGCTTTGCATAGTGGAATTTTTAGAAATGGATTAATAGGGTATTGAATTATGTTATTGTAAAGTGATGATGTAAAGAGTTAATATGAACCATAGCTTTCCTCAGGGGAAAAAAAATGCTGGTTAACATTTATAATTTTTACATTATGATAATCTTCTTGCTCTTTCTTAAAATCAATGTTTACTGAGTCATTTCTTTCATGTTGTATGGCGAGGGTGGAGAAATGTGATCTATTTCAACTGGAAATAAAGTGACTTTAAAACTTCCAGCAGAGCACAAAATAAATGCAGTGAAATAGCTCTTCAATAGTTTGTTTGAATTACTTGAAAAATACTTGGAAGTATTACCTGATAATTTGCTATGGAAATGCATTTCTCTTTTGCAGGATGAAACTAATAAAACTATTAAGAAAAAAACACTAAATCAGAAAAAAAAAAAACATTAGTATAGGAAAATGTAAAGTAGTAAAGGGCAGCATCCCAATCAGAGGTAGGAAGGATGTAGTAATTTCTTTTTTCTTGAAAGATGAAATAAATTGTTCAAGAATCCAATTCCTTCTCCCTTAAGTCATCTCAGAAGTATGCTTGGCAAATGTTAGCAGGAGCAGACCGAAGGTCTTAGTGAACAAATAAAAAGGAAGATTTTTACATATTTCCCCCCCCATTCTTCCAGACTTTTAGGACACTGCTATTTTTATTATCCATAATTTGAGATGTTGGGAAGTGCTGTTTTTTCACAGAGACAAATATATGTATAGCTGTGTTACACAGTGGGTTACTTTTCTTGTATAAAAATCTGTTTTTCTCCTATGACATGATTGCACAGACTTGAGCTTGTCAGGAGGAAGCAATAAAATGGTCAAGTTTTTGTGGTTTTATTATTTTTCATGGTGTAGGTTGGGAGCAGTGATTTTTATTTTTCTCTTCTGTTTCCATTAAATTAAATGTGTTACTTGGAGTGTTGCAGAAGTTCCTTCTTCAAGTCTGTAATTGTGGGGGAAATGTTAGACAAGTTACTAGGTGGCAATTAAATGATTAATCCCAATGAAATATGCTTCTATAGCAGAAGGGAAGGGTCTGTAGCAGAGGAAGTTTGTGCTAGGTCAGCTGATGAGAAATAAGAAATTTTTCTGCAACCTCCATTTGCCGGAAAGATTTTGGAGAAAATATTTTTTAAAAGGTGACTAATGTTAAGAAGTATGTGGTATGTAATACTTGTGGAAAATACAAACTTATACTGAAGATAAATGTATTGAAGTATCTAAGGATGTATGCAATAGCCACACAATTTATATTTACATATAGAGAATTCATCTTCATAATGTTACACACAAACATCTGTACTTAAAGGAACCTGCTTAATTCTGTATATCACGAAACATGAGGCAATGATTGCAGGAATTCCATTTTCAGTGATACATTTATCTTCTGCTGACAGCTATTCTAGGGGGAATAGTGACATTTTTGAAATGCAAATTAATTGTTGATGAGTGTTTCCTCATAAATTGGAATGCTTTAGGTCAGACAACTTATTGGATTATCAGCACTGTCTTCAGAAATCCAATGGAGTTGAATCGGTTCTGTGCATCAAGGAAGCTTATGAAAGCATAACCTTAAGCTTTTATGTATTACTTGATTCATGTTTCATTATGTAATCTTAAAGAATTAAGTATAGCTTGAAATGACGTAAGATAAAGAACTATTTATGCTGGTGGTCAAAATACGGATTTTTATTCTTGATCTTGTTCAAAGTGTCACAGAAATAAGCTGTGGAAAAGAAATTTAAAATGTTTGCTTCATTGTCTAACAAGTTTTTAATATTAATCTTCTTAAAAAAAAAAAAAAGCCTTCTCTCTATCAGGAGTTTATAAATGACAAAATTTAAGCTGTATTCTATTAATGCATAGAACTTTCAAGTAGCATTTTCTTAACTGGAAAAGCTCTCCTGTGTTTTAAATACTATTAAGCTGTGGTGTGAATGAACAAGATCAAGCATCTAGCAATTCTTTCAACATGTTTCTGTGCCCATATTATAAAGACAATCTTCATCAAAAGCTAAAGCTTGTAGGCTTTGCCAAAGTTTATGTACTTTTTCATGCTAATACACTGTATGTATAATGCTTCAAGGAATGATTCTTAATAGAATATAAAGAATGAATCAGTCTCTAATTTGATTGTACCTTTTTTTAACTACTCCAGGATTTTTGAATTTAACATGAAATAGCTTCAAGTTTACTCCCAAATGAAACATTCTGATTTAATTGCAGATTAAGTAATTTAAGAATACTTACAAGTATTTACCCTTTTTAAGGGTAATGTATTCATTTTTGATGTTACTTGATTATATGTCCTTGGTAGATTTATTCCTGTTTTCAGAAAACACCTTCCTGTAGTGTGACTGGTTTAGTGGCATAGTGGGAGGATGGGTTGATGGTTGGAGTGGGTGATCTTAGAGGTCTTTTCCAACCTGAATGGTTATATGATTCTTTCCTCTAACTGAAAACTCACTCATTTTATTCTTGCTTATGTTCTTTTCAAAGCCTTAATGTGATGTTTCCTTAACATCTTAACTGTACTTGTTTTTAAAAGATCTTACCTATTAACAGAATAAACAATTATTTCATGAATGAATAATCTTAAGTTTTCACTCATTGTTTTTAACTTTAGTTATTTGTTACAATAGTTTTTTGTGAATCTAAAATATGCAACTTCATGAGCAACTCAACCATTTGCACTGAGTGAAGTACACACTAGGAAAACCACCTTGACCTCATTTAAAAATGGATTTAGACTCTGTTTTTGGCTGTGTAATGGCCAGCCGTATAGGATTCTGAGCATAAACTGATGGGTGGAAAGCTGTGATTGGTGTTTGCAGTTATATCTGTGAATAGGAAAGTTCTTGGCATTGTTTCAGGCATCCCATTTCCAGAAGACTTGCTGTACATTAGCAGTGAGAGAATGAAATTGCTTTTTTTTTTTCTTCCTGTAAATCATCCATTACTTCCTCTTGTGTCAAACATCCAAAAGTGAAGTCAATTTATTATTTAGAATGGCAGGGAAAATTGGAATGAAGTTGTATGCAGTAGGAGAATCATTAAAAATTCAAAAAGCATGTTGCTTGTATTTGGGAAACATTGTTTGTACATTGGACAGCTTTTTCACACTGTCCTGTATGACTGAGTACTTTTCTCATGCCATGTATAATAGTATTCCTGACCACTGGGACCCGCAATAATGCAGCCTGAATTTTAGCCTTTTAGTTCACTGCTGTTCTGTTTTTTGGGGTTGTTTTTTTTTTTTTCTATTTTTGCAAAACAATTGCTAAGCTCAAGCTCTTCTTCACAGGGTGGTACGTTTGGATCACAAGAAGATTAAATAAGTGAATTTCATTCACTAGGCTTCATTTGCAATGCGGAATTCCACAAGTCAGTTGTTAGAAGGATCGAAATGCATGATTAGTGTAGTAATTGGATCAATCATTGGTTGCTCAGAAATCTTTATTGAAAAGAATGCATTAATATTTGATTTTGCTCTAGCAGAACAACCTGGCAGACTTAATTTAGAATGTTTCCAGAAATATTCCTCTTATATGTATGTTAGCATCAGTTCCAGAAGACAGGTCTTGGCTGTTACTTTGTCCTCTGCATCAATTAGATCTAGCCCAATTTATCAGTTGTTGTCATTAATTCTACTTGTTTTTGTTGTGACTCATGTTCTGTGAATATTGCTTTCTGTTTTTTGTATTGCATTTCTACAGATGACTAATACTGCTTTGTTTTCTCTTGATAAATCTGTTCTTCTGAGTGGCCTTTTAAAACAGGTAGTAGAAGAAGCAAATGACAAAAACCACCTTGTTCTGTTTAGGTGGGTTTTCCTCAATTGAGGATGACTTCTATTTTTAAGTTGTGTGAACCTGGTAAGAAAAACAGTACAAAATATGGCAACTACCTTTAAGTGAGATTTCATTGAGGGGAGGGTGAGCCCATTTACTCTGCACCGGTTAAACATCATTCTGGAGTACTTAATCCGGATGTGGAGTCCTCAGTACAGAAGAGGCATGGATCTGATGGAGTGCATCTGGAGAAGGTCCACAAAAATGATCCAAGAGATGGATCACCTCCCCTCCCCTCTGAGGACAGAAAGAGTTGAGGGCTGCTCTTCCTCAAGAAGAGAAATCTTTGGAGAGACCTGGTAGTGGACTTTCGGTATCTAAAGGGGGGTTATGAGAAAGAAGGGGGACAGATTCCAAAGCAGCATTTGTTGTGCTAGGGAACGGAGAGATGGTTTGAAACTGCAACAAGGCAACTTAGTTTGGATGTAAGAGGCTTTTAGGATGAGGGTTATAAAACTTTGGAACAGGTTGACCAGAGTAGTAGTGGATGCCCCATCCATGGCGACATTCAAGGTCAGACTGATCTGGACTTTGAGCACCCAATGGAGCTGTTGGTGTCTCTGTTCATTGCAGGGAGTTGGACTAGATGACCTGTAATAGTCCATTCCAACTCTAAGGGTTCTGTGATATACATCTAAGTGGCAGAGGCAGTCTGGGGAGCACTGTAAACTTAGGAATGCAGCTGGGAAAAATTTCGTATTTGTCCCAGAGGAATGTGGGAAGAATCTTCTAGGGAGATACCATTGTGGCTTTCTATTACTTAAAAGGAGTTTATAAGCAGGGGAGATGTGGACTTGTGGCCTGATAAGACAAGAGGCAGTGGTTTTGAACTATAAGAGGGCAGATTTAGGTTAGATGTTAGTGGTTTAAAAAAAAAAAAACAAAACAATTCTATACTCAGAGCGGTGAGGTGCTGGAACAGACTGTCCAGAGTAGTGGGTGCCTCATCTGTAGAGGTAGGTCACAAGCCCTATTGGCCAGGTTGGAAGTTGTCCTTGGGCAATTTGATATAGCGGTTGGCAACCTTGCAACCCTGTAGAAGGATGCTGGAAATGGATGGGCTTTAAGGTCCCTTTCAACTTTAGCCATTCCATGATACCTTCTGTACTAATCAACCTGAAATCAAAAGTCATTAAATCTCATCTCTGTGTTTACTGAGAAAATACAACTGTTACACTGATCTTTTAAGTGTTGCATCTTTAGGTTAACTGCAGCTGTTCCTATGAAGCATATATCAATTTGCTTAACTATGTTAGGTGAATGCAGCATCAGTTGGTAAAGATGGAAGATAGCTTTTTCCTTTTTTCAAACAAACCAGATGTTATACTTCCCCTGTCTTGTGATGTGGATATGTAAACTTTCTCAGGAGGTCTAACGTGTTGTTTAGAGGAATGCTACTTTTTATCTGTTTGCAGTACTATGCTATCCCTCTCAAAAAGAGTTTTTATGACAGTATGTCTTAAAGTTAGCCTCAGTGTTCTGAGTTTTTAATAATACTGAGTAACCTTTTGGTGAGATTCCATTTCCAGTACTTCAAAGAAAAAAGGTGTCACTATTATTATATTTTTCTAAAGGAGGAAAACTTCTGGCATTATGGCTATTTCAAGTAATCTGATATCTTTGTGTGTCTTGGTAGCAACTATTGTTATCAGAGTCCATTTTATTTAAACTTCTCTGATATTCAAAACACCTTGTAAAATTAATTATGGGCTTCAATGTCTTCTTTCCTTAATAAAGTAGATATTAAAACACTGGCATTCCTTTACTTTGTGGAGTTTAGTGTTTTTCTTTCTCTATTCATTTTTACTTAAGTTCATAATTGTTTGGAGTTATGTGCTGTAAAACAGCTAGGAAACGAGGAATATTGTTGAGTGGTAATGACACTTGTGGGCTTAAGTGAAACCAAGGTACATATGATGTTTTTTTGTTTACTTTGTTAGGAACAACTTAATGCCTTCATAAGAAGCTTTGAGAAGAGACTTTTCTTGAATATTTTATATGCTCTCCACTACTTAAGTGGCAAGAAAGGCCCAGGGGTTTTATTTTTTTCTTCAAAAACTACTTATTCTGAGTTTAATTCCAGAAATAGATTTTAAAAATAGGTCTGGATTTTGACTAACGGCTTAGATTTGCCCTATGTGGATTTGTTGCAATTGTCTATTAATGTATTACAGTGTGAACTGCAGATGATTATGATGAAATTCAAGGAACCATTAATGGCAATACTTGCGTGTTCGTTACCTATCTCGTTCATGGTTTAAATGCTTGCATTTACGGTTAATTTAAAAATGCTTCCAGTATTCATTCCTAACGAAGCTTCTACAACTTGGCACTCTCACCAAAACATTTCCCCTTAGACTTCCTTCCAAGTGCCTTTAGGACATTACTAAAACCTTGCTGTCTTACAGTAAGCAAACTTTCTGAAACTGGAAACACTGTCATAATGCAACAGCAGAAAAATAGTATTTTAAACATTCTTTTTCCCAAAACACACTTTCAGATGCATATGAGCAGGAGGAAAACCTGATAAATTAATAATTTAAAATGTCTTAAAACATCTAATGGATAGCTATTTCAAAGACTCAGTTGCAATCATTACATAATGATTTTGTGTTTAAGATGGTAAGTTCTTCTGTTATCAATTTTTGTTCGTGGTGACAACAAATATTTTTTGGAGGACAAATATTGGTACAGAACATCTTCTATGGAAAAGAACATGGTACTCTTTCTGAAAACCAAAATTAAAGACAGCCAATTAATGAAGCATAGCGCTGTTGATTAAGCGAGCAAATTAATGAAGCGCTATGTTGCTGGTAGTGTCACAACTTAAAATCAAGCTTCTGTCTCAAGATTTTGCTGCACTTTATCTGGTGAATATCAGGAATGCATTAGACTAAGATTAGATATAATAAAAATATTCATCTCTTGCTTTCTAGTAAAAAAAAATCTCTTGCATATATTGTTTATAACAAAACAAACTGTAATTGGTGCACACACAAATGCATGTATGATAAACATTCGAATTTCATTTATTTAATGCCAAGCAATTTTCTCAGGCTTGATTTTTTTTTTTTTTTTTTAAGCTGAAAGCGTCATAACAGAATTGTAACTGTTCACGTAATCATGTAATTGTCTGAAACTTCTTTCATAAGTAGCTTAGCTTCACTTAACCTGCTTTATTGTTTAGGGATTGTTAGTTAAGATTATGTTGTGTATTTAAGCATTTTCACTGAAAATGAGCCCTTGAGTGTGGGGTAACTGTCCTATTTGTAGGTGGTTTCACTGTTATCTGTTGGTGATACAGAATAGATATGTGCTGTTTATATTGCTTCTTATTTACTTGCTGCTTTGATATGCTTTGGTACTAGCCATTGGTACTCCATTGGTGCTACTTCACTGAATGTGACTAGGTTTCTTAGTAGTTTTTAAATCTTCCTCTATTTCCTTACAGCTCTGATTTTTATCTTCTAGTTGGCCACCAAAAACCTATCACATGCAGTGTCTAATTTCAGAGTATGTAATGACTGCCTAGGAGGAAAAAAAAAAAAGAATTCTTTTTTGAATGCTTTCCTTCAGTGAGGCTCTTGTTTTCTAAAAGTCATTTTTAGGAAAAAGCCCCAAATAAGATTTCAAACAAATTGTATTCTGAAGGTTTCTTCTGTACAGTAGATAAGCTACATTTAAAATCCTACTCCAGTAATGCGAAGTGATCAACAGTGAGAAAGATTCATTTGCACTTTACTTCTGTAAGAAATCAAACTTGAGCAGTTAGGTGGTAGGTGCCGTATCTTACATCAGTTCTTCTCTTTCAAGAGTCATTATTGAACTTCTAAAACAATGATGTTAATGAATGCAACTGAAGTTAGACATTCTGAGTTCAAACTAACCCTTGTTTTGGGGTGAGGAGAGTATGGCGTTTTAGGAGAAATTACTCATTTTAACACTGTTAAATGAATAGTACAGTTAATTCCTGAACAATACTGAGCAGAAGTATGAGGTTTGGGGGGTTTTTTTTGTTGTTTTTTTTTTTTCCGGTTTAGTTACTATTAGGGGTATAGTAGGCAATACAGAAAGGGGAACTGATTTATATGGTGACTACAGGCTGAAGTGGGGCCGATCCATGGAAGTGTTTAAGGATGGTGGCCTTTTTCCTGTTTTATTCACGCTAAGTTGCTTAGAGAAGCGCTTCATTTCTGGCCGGGCTCTTCAACCCTTGACTTGTGTCTGTCTTGCTTCCTCTTTCTCTGCCACTTAATTTTCTGCCTTTAACTACATCTGGTTGACTTAAGTCATCACTAGCCTAGCTATTTGCAAAGTGCTCTGTTTTGAAATCAGTCTCCTTTACTGAAAATGAATAAAAGACCTTTTCTCTTTTACTTTGAAGATGGCCTTTGCCTCCTAAATGAAAACAAAATACTGTGATGTTTCTTGAAAAATGCTACAAATCAGGATGAAATCACAGCAATTACAAATCGGTGCTACATTACTTAGCTGTTTATTTCTAAGTGTGTTTGGGTTAGTTTGGTTGTTTAAATTAATAGTTTAGTTTCCTAAAGTAGATATATCAAGATTCACCAAATTCAGACAGCTATCTTTGCCTTTTTCTAAAATACTACTGCCTTAACAATGTTAAAGGATTTCTTTTTCCATACGACTGAATCTATCTCATTCTTGTATAATAATTGGTCATTCTCCTGCATGATACTCACTAGGAAAAAAAAGGCCATGTTTGGGAGAGAGCTGTAGATTAGTGTGATGATATCATCTTAATTTAAGAGTTGTCATGGCAATGCTATCATTTTCAGTACTCTTTCTTTTCCATTCCCTGTTGTAATGTCTCATCTCTTCCTTGTGATTACTTGTAATATCTCTGGGATTAACTATATCAGTCTATGCATATTTATAATACTTGGAGTGCCACAGAACAAATGCTGCCATCTGGACAAATGCTGCATTAGAAATAATGTAAGTTACATGATCTAATTAATATGGAGATTAAATCAATAGCATTTTTGATAACTTATGCTAATATCTTCTGCTAATAAACTTATTTCAGAAGGGAATAAGAGGGAAAAAGCATTATTTAGGTGCTAAATGTAGGTGAATGTGCTAACCAACTGCTGACTATTGCACAGGTTCAGCTTCTGGTACACCATCACAAGCAATGAAGAGAAATACACAACAGCTCGTGGAAGTTGCAGTACCACCTCAGGGACAGGCTAGGCGAAAGCTAATGGATTCTCCAGTCACAACTCCAAGTTCTGCTGCATCCAACCACTACAGCCTCTGTCATCTGGAGGATTCTCTCAGCAAGGAAGTTCGCCCTATTGTGTATACACCAGAATCTTGCAGAAAAACAATACAAAGCAGTTGCTCACAGACTGTGGTGAAGCAGGCATTACACCTAGCAGGCCTTCGGGAAACAAACGAGTGTAATGTAGGTGTTCAGCTGAGAAAGCCCACTGTTACGGACTCCATGTGTGATGTTATCCCAGAATGCAATGAAGATAGAATGGACTCGACAGTAATTCTCTATGAGACGACAGGTGAAAGAAAAGGAACGTCTATTGACTCTTCTGCAAAGGAGTCACAACCATGCAGCAATAGCATTCTCCAAAGGTATTTTTCCATGTATTTGGGCAAGGAATGTTACCTGTTTTTTGTTTCCGTTTCCCAAGCACTTTAATAGCAATTATTTTTTAAAAACCTGTCTTTGTCATTGGTGTAAAGTTTGCAATTAAAATTAATTAAAGCTTTGGAAATTCAGCTTGAAGTTCTAATTAGTATCTGATGCAGGTCTGCTGTTATTTGGAATAAATGATGTGTTAGTGATAAGGAAGAAGTAACTTGAATGGATTTTATTTGCCTTGTGTACAGAGTTGAATGAGTTTTCTTTTTGAAATCTATTTCAGACTTAGTCTTTCTTCCTTGAAGAAC
Source organism: Oreortyx pictus (assembly GCA_036925125.1). Lineage (NCBI taxonomy): Eukaryota > Metazoa > Chordata > Aves > Galliformes > Odontophoridae > Oreortyx > Oreortyx pictus. Next base: position 4,348,189 of record JAUPFR010000006.1, on the reverse strand, counting down.
GAAAATCCTACTTCAGTACTTGAGAAGCCCTCATACATGGCAATGACTTCAGCTGCTGAGCGAAAACGAAAGGTATTGAGGTAAGGTTAAAGTTAACAACTCCAAATCCACTTAAATGAGTTTATTGCTTTTTGTTCTTACTATGGTTCTGGTGTTATTTTGAATTTGAAGTCATCTGATATAAGTAATCTGAATGTGCATATGAGAGACTCAAAACTTAAACAATTGTTTTTTCTTGATAAATTGGAAAGAACGGTTTTTAGCTTCCTTTTAGTTCTACTAAAATAACAGAAGCCTCTAAACAATTATGAACTAACGTATCTTCCTTATCTGCTGTTGTCTCAGAATAGAAAAATATATAATTCTGAAAAAATGAATTTCCGTCATCATCCAAGAATCTAATTTATTTGGAAGTGTTTTGCTTTTGCTGGAAGACATAAGACTGCTGAAATGCGAAGTGGAGAAAATGTTTGACGATACTCATGTGGCAGTTTCCTTTGTTTTCTTTTTTTTTAATAATTCACTTCCTTGTTGAGTTTTTATGACTTCATTCTTGTGGTTTGTTCTGGAAGTAACACCTTCCATTTTGTCAGTTCTGTATTTAGTTCTGGAAATAAGTTTGTTAGGACTAGCTGAAACTGAGTAGGATTTAAGCAGAACTGTTTGGTTGTTTTGTTTTTTTTTGTTGTTGTTGTTGGGTTTTTTGAGGTTTTTTTTATGTATTTGAGGGTAACCTGTCAGGTCTGTACTGATGAAGCAGCTTCCTTTTGATCAAATGATCAAAAATTAATAAGACTTCATAACATAAGTCACCTTCTGCAATATAGCCAGTGGAGCTGCCACTTAACAGATCTTCTAAAGAATGTTTCAAGACAATTAGAAGAGTTCTGCAGCTGTATCTCAGGATGTGGAAGAAACTTAAAGCACTGTTGCTTACTAGCATATTTGAAATAGAAGATTATCCAGGAAGAATACAATACAATCTCATATCCTTGTTCTAATATTTACTACTTTAAATGTTATCTTTCTGGGATAAGAAAGGATGCATGCCATGCACTTCCAGTTGTTCAAACAGTTATGACTTTAGCAAAATAAATTTGTACTCTCAAACTGAGTTTGTTGCCTCAATTGTCTTTAAGGAAGACTAATAGAACTTTAGTAGCCTGCTCTATCTAATCTTTAGACAAATATTCTAAGACAGGCTCTAGGAGTGTTCTTTAATATAAACTAAAATTCTTTATGGCTTTTTCCTTGGTGTGTATGAAGGGAACAAATGAAAACTATTTAAATGTCATGCAGAAAAAGTTAATCCTTCCTTTTCAGGGGGCCTCTCTTTTCAATTCCTCTTCATTATTTTTCCCCTTCTTTGGTCTTTCGTGCTCTATTGTTTGGGTTTGTTCACTCCAGTTGTTCATCTCCTAATATGAAAATACAAATAATGGTCCTATTGTTATAAGTCAGTCAGAATATGGAGTATGTTTTTACTACATAGAACTTAGACTAGTAAGATTGTATTGCTCTATTCCAAGGAGCTGTCATGTGACTGGATCTTAAGACCAAGATGTGTCCTGTCCAGTCCTTGCTGCTTGCTATGTATTTTCAGAAAATTAGTAAAAGAACTACAAGTTAGATGGCTAGAAATCCCATTAGAGGGATGGGGAAAGCATAGTAACTTTGACATAAGTAGAATAAACTTGTTTATGAGGCTGTCTTACAAGAGTGAAGTCAGGGGTGCTCACGAGGTAAGCGTGTAAGGCTGTGATTACAGATCAGTTCATATTTTTCACTGTAGACCTTAATTCCATCATATAAAAAGGCATAAAATGCAGGTTTTTTTCTTAGTGAGTTAGAAACTATAACGTCGTTCTTGTAGCTTAGCTGAAAAACAGAGAAGCCATTCCCTCCAACGCTGTTGGAGCCTTTAGAACAGGTGCTGTTGCAATAAGAAATTTAACCCAGATGAATTTATTGCAAAAGTCATGTCAGGGGTATTGTAACTACATGAATGTTGTTTCTTAATGTAACTGTGATGTGCAGTGACCATCGAACTGACTTTTATGGTTTCCCAGAAGGTATTATCATACCGTCTTCATTTTAAAATAAAGTGGCAATGTAAAGCCTTATTCTCACAGCTGAAAAATTGTTCTCAAGCTCTTGGAAAGAGAAAGAAAAGGGGACTGTTCCCATATATACATGTCATAGTGAAATTAGTAGATTATCTGCATTTGGTTGTAAACTGCCAATACTAGCTAATACTGTTTAATGTGTTTTGCATGTTGCAAGGACAAATTTACTGCAGTATATCTTAATTGCTTGACTGAGAACAAAATCTTTTCTGTTTTTTTTTTTTTTTTTTTTCAGTTCTACATCAAACTCTGGCTTAGGTAGTCTGCAGGACCCAGTTTCTCCAAAACGTGTTCGACAAGAAATCTTGTTAAATAATAGAGTGTTGAGAGTACCCAAAATATCAGGTAAGTGTCAAAACACTGTGTTGGCAATCAAGTTTTTATAGGTAGTTAAGAATTAAGGTTGGTGCCCATAGTTCTGGTGATTTAACAGCGCATGCTTATTTGATCAGTACACCAAGTGATTGGTTTGAATAATATAGCCATGCATTTAATAATAAATAAAAATTTTAACTTTTAACAGTTAACTGGATAATAGCTAATGAATATGATTGGCAAAGAAAACTTCGTCACTGAGTTAAAAACTGCCACCAAAGACTTCCTTTGCTGGCTGATGCTTGATATTTATGACCAATATAATTTTTTTGCCGATTTTTAGTTTATAAAATACTAAACTTTAAAAATTTGATACCTGCTCTGTACTACTTGCTTCATTTGACTCTGTGCTGTTTTTAAAGAGATCAGTGGATTGTTTGATTCCTTCAGAATCCTGTAGCTCATATTTAAACACTATTTTGGATCACTGCAGTAGTTGAAGAGAAAAATTAAAGCGTTGTTACTTTGCTGGAGTTACTTTGCTCCAGATGTGCTTTATAAAAGTAAGAGATGGTATTCTGTGGAAGTTTATTATCTAATCTGCTACTCTGAGATATATACGTCTACTGTAACAAAGTCAATTGTGAATGATCTTTTCAGCTGAGGTGCACAAAGTCTTTTGTTTTCAACTTTCTGCAAATTCCTGCCTTTGAGTTCTTGGCACTTTTTTTTGACACCTGGAGTAGACCAGTCATGTAGCTTTTCTCACTGGCAGTGCTCTAGTTTGATGACACTTTTTAGTTAAGAACTGTAGTGGGAGGACAATTAGATATAAATATGTATTACTGTCAGTTCATAAAATTATGGCTGTATAAAGTAAGTTTTCTATTAAATTTACTCTCTGAAGCTAAGCATTGTCTAGCCAACAGTTAGTTATTTGGGTAAGTGCATAGACAGTTGTCAGTACCAATTTGTTCTTTTTTTCTTGAATTAGCAAAGTCTGTCAGTACACTGGCATTATTCAGGAGGTATGTAATGATGCACAAATTCTGAAATTGACATTTTTAAATTCTCTGTAATCTCTGTACATTTTTTCTTTTTGTAACATCCCATGTGTGAGTTGAGGGTTGTCTTTTTGGACTTACTGAGCAAACAGCAAACCTGGCTTACTTAGCTTGAACTGATTACGCTTTATGCATATCAGAATCAGTCTCTTGAGTAAGAGCGAACAATGTACGTTAAAAATCTTAGGCACACTCTGCTTTGGAGATCCAGGTAGCCCAAATTGTTTGTGTTTATTGGATTAATGTCTTCTGTTAGTAATATGTCTGTCTTTATTAGGAATTAAAACGAAGAACTTGAAGAGAGAACAGGATGTGCCAAGGAACCTTGTTAGAAGCTTTTCTGAAGGAAATGTAGCAGTGGGTGTTAAATCACGGACATCCAAAAGCCTTTTACTTCATGTTTGCAAGAAAAAAAATAGGATTTAGACTCCTACTTCATCCATATTTCAAATGGGATTGATGGAAAGCAACTGAGAACAGTGTGACTTCTGTTTTCCTCTTGTGAATTATTCTGTGTTAGAGATGTCTCTCTCAGTAATGTGGTATTTTATGAGACACAGTTACTGCAAATGTGTATTTTGTCAAATTATAAAATGTTTTTTGTCTCCTATTTAAAGCTTACAGATGTCCTCAGTATAATAGGAAATGAAAATGAAATATTTCAAGTTTTGAATTTAGAAGTGGATGGTATATCTAACACTGTAACTTTTGTGAGCTTCTCCCTGTAAGTATGACTAGAAGATTAAGACTTGATATGATGCCAGACTAAAGGGAATTAGTGGTGCTGTAATTCTTCGAGTTACTCTGTTGTTTACCTATACTCAATTTTTCTAGTAATTCCATGATACAGAAGTTAGAATTTCTTTTGTTCTGCTAAACATTTTTCACTAGAATGTTATAGTATTAATACTGTGATATGTTTAGCGTGTTGATGTTGAGCACTAGGATGCCAGTTTGTTCTTAGATAACATTCCAGTTTTGGTTAGGTAATACCAATGTATTGTACCTGGAGGAAAGAAAGTTACTTACAGGAAGAATTTATTTTTTCAATGTTAAGTGTCTAATATTTTTAAGCTATTTTTACTCTTTTACCTGTAAATGTCTTAGCTTGTATTTCAGTTGTTAATTGATTTGTAAATAGTATAATTATTTTTAAAACTTTGAATAAATTTTTAGTTGTAAACAAGAGCAGTACGTGAATTAAACTTGAAGAAAAATTACTTTGTTTTACTAGTGAAAGAGTCTGAATTAATTTTTGGAGGTATTCTAAGATCTACTAGTTCATACTGTATGTTTTGATACATTATTAATATTTCAAGATTTGCATAGCTATGCTGTAACCCTGGCAGCCTGCTCACCCTTAGCAATGTTGTACTGGTCTATTTGGCCTTTACAAATTTAAGTGGTAAGTGTATGCATGAACTTCCCCTAACTAATTGCAACTAGAGGAAGAAGGCTGGTAACCCATTATACTAGTATCAAATAACTGTCTGAATTCAGCAAGTAACATTCAGTCAAGTAAGTGACGTGGCAAAGTATGCTGCAGAGCGATGTTTTGGCTTTCAGCAATTCTAATAGTCATAAGGATTTCACACACAGTTCTGCTGGAAACAGCAGCAAGTTTTCTTGCAGTAGCAGTGAACTGGATTACATAATCTAATAGCTTCTATCAAATTTGTTGCTAGAGATGTTTTAAGTATTACCAAATCTTTACAGGCTTATACATGCACTTTTGTTCTCTGTATCCTTTAATATTCAGACAAACTAATGCAAACCTTTGCAGTTAATCTCTCTTGCTGTCATGTTCATGTCTACTGTTGATACAGTTCAGTTTTAAGAGCACTTCTGAAGAAGGGTATAGTAACTTCGTGTATAAACTTAAAGGACTGCTTGTGGGAGGAGCTGACAACTTCTATGTTTTTCTTCAGCCAAGTTCTAAGAAGCAACAGCTCCTTTAAAATAGGCATCGATTGTTGAAAATGAAGAGGAATTAAGTCACCTTATTTACCTTCTAAAAGGGTTATATAAGTGTGTGACATAGTTGTGTAGAGCACAGTTGATGCTGGTAGCATAATGAGGACTGAGAACATACTGGTTGTTGAAAGGTTGTTATGAACAGCACGCGAAATGTAAGAAAATCATGAGGAAAAGTTTGGGACTTCACCGCATCGAAGTCAGATGATATAACTGAATGAAATGAACAGGGATAGGGAGGAAGTAAATTTAACATTTCTCTACTATGGTGACCAATATGGTTTGGGGGTTAATTTTAACCTGGGACAGGGTACAGCTGAAACTGTAGATGCCTTTGCATTTGATTTATGAGGCTTTTTTTTTTTTTTTTGCAAGCTGTTTAATACAAGATGTCCATGATAGATGTTTATTCTGCTTCACATCTGCAGGAAACATGTTGGGCTTTGCTTATGGATGCAGTTGTGTTAGACATGGCTTCTGTGGCTCAAGATAGGTATTTTGAAAGGTTTTGAGACAAGCTTGTGCATGTGACACTTTTATGCTTGATCAAACCACACAACTAATGAGATCTTTTTCTCTTCATGTTTTGTGTGCCCCTGAGTCAAATTGATTTGATCAATGTACAGTGCTTCAAGAGAGTGAAGAAAAATCAAGCGTGTTATGAAAATGAGCATACGTGTGGTAGTTAGTTAGCAGGTAGCAGAAATATAAGCTATGTTGAGGACAAGTTTATTAGCTAGATATGCATTTCCTGTTGATAGCTAACAAAGTGTTTTCTGGGCATAAGGTTGAAGGATTTTTGCTGCTGAGATGTATTCTGTTATGCTAGTCATGGCATTTATTCTTGTAATCTGTGAACGCATCCAGATTTCATAAGGTGCTTCAGAGTACGTTCCATGCAAGTAGCTGGTGTGGGTCTTCTCAGTACTTAAGTTCACTGTCAGATTGCCAGTTTCCACTTAAGTAGAAGCCAATGGTATTTGGAGTCAGAGATGCTATCATATAACTCATTTTATTTCTTTGCCTGTATGCATTATCTGTCACCTGTCAGCCTGCCTTTACAAACTGAATTGAATAATAGCTCTTCAGGTGAGGTTTATCTGAGAGATACTTGTAATGATTCTCATGCTGTTATACCATACAGTGTTAAATGATTCCAGATGCGATGTTAAGGAATATTGTACAACATAATGTGACTCATACTGACTTAAAAATTGAAATACATTGTCTCGAATCGATCTTGTTTTGTGTTTAAACATGATAACCATTTAAATTAAATTCACTTGAAAACATGCTCCCGACATCTTAAATACCAAATAGTCTTCAGATATTAAGTGAATCATCCTTCTTAATGAGAAACCTGATGATTTTTGTATGTTTGGACATCTGTACTTGCAGTACTAGTGCTAATTTTGGATCATCTTGCATTCTTGGTACAGATGCATAGTGGTGCTGGCTGTTGTATGGTGGTCTTCATTTTAGTGTTAAAAATCCTCTTGCACAGCTCCAAGAGAAGTATCAAAATACTGTGCCTGTAAAATATTCAGTTTTAAAATAATCACTTTTTTTTTTGCCAAAGTAAAGAAGTCATTAAAAATCCCAAGAGCTTGAAAATACTCCTGTGCACCCAAAATTATGTTTTCCAGGCTATCTTAGCAAAAAAAAAAAAAAAAAAAAAGTATTCATGTTGTCTGTGGTTCTCTGGAAGGTCTGGTTTATTCTTCCTATATATGATTGCAATCAACAGTGACACCAATGTTTTACATCTGGCTTTGTGTGTGTTTAACAGAGTCCCGAGTAGCTGGGGAGCCCTGGTACATCTTCTGGGCCTTGCCCAGGCTTTTAGGATGGCTTGCCATTAACATATACAAAAAGCTTGTTGCAGTCCCTTTTACCAAGAGGTAAATATTTCCCATGACCAAATGGGCTGAGTTGTATCTGAAAATCAATTTGTTGCAAGTGTGAAAAGGATGTTGATGATCTGGTCCCAATGGGAAATTGATACAAAAACATTCAAAGGCTGTAGGGTATAGTTTGTACTGTGACTCATTTACTTACTGACACTGCAGCAATGTGAGTTTATAGGAGCTATTCGAAGCGTAGCAAATCTTGCTTGTTAACTGGGCTTGGGAAGCTATGCGTATTTGTTACTCAGGATGGAGCTGGTTGCAGTCTAGAGACATACATAGGGAAATGAGAACAACATCATTGTCAGTGAGGCTATAGGAAGTGATGAACTGTTTGTAATGGACTCACACCCTCTTTATACTCAAAGCAGTCCTCCTAATTGAGAATTTACAAGCAATTTGGTCATTCATATGGTTATTTTTTAAATAACTACCTGTATCAGGCATATGGAGCTACCCTCTCACACTCCAGTATATTTGTGCCAGGTTCCTGGACATGCTGAATGCCTGTTCTGCCCATTGATTTTCACAGAATTCAAATGAGGTTGGTCATCCTGATAAGAAAGATTTCATTACATTTACATTTACATCCAACCCCGGCTGTAGGTTTTCACGAGTTATTTCAAATATTAAGATCAAGCGGACAAGTTTTATTTTTGTCTTAAATCTGCTTAACCTGTCAAATTGACCAAGTATGGGAACTTGGTTGGGTTACTAGGCTCTTGCAGTAGTGGGAGAGCTTTCCATATGAGCCTGAGGGATACAAGACATCTGCTCATCCTGTTGGGTACCTTTGAGAGTGAGTTCTACAGCTGAAGACTCACTGTCCTGTTCTGAGGAAGAGGAGTCTCTTGCACCTGTAAGATTCAGTACTACTCTGGCTGTGGAAGGTAACAGGTAGTATTTGGAAGCGTTAGAATTTAATGTAAAAAAACCCAAAGGCCTAAGTTAGCAAAGTGATCCACCTTGAGAATCATTTGGACTCCTTAGTAGTGATGTTTCTATTTGTTGGGCTTTTTTAAAATTCCTTTAACTAGACATGAGAAGATTTGTTTTAACAACTTAGACAAAGTACGTGTTCTTAAGAAATTTGTCTGTTAAGTCTGTAAAATATCTGTTCTTCCCTTCTGGAAATTCTAAGAACCTTATTAATAGAGAGCTGATATATAAAGGTAAATGGCCCGTTTTATTTCTCTGCTCTGTGGTGCTCTTGGGGAAATTACTCCTGATATCCCCATTGCTTTAAGCTTAATTGTGCTATACATATTGGGTATTAAGGTTTTATGTAGTGTGACTATCACACATCTAAATTGTACAAGGGAGGGAATTGAATATATATGTAATTCAACATCAGAAGTGGAGCAAATCAAGCTTTAAAAGCCTGACTAAAAGGATTTTCACATCTTAGTTTGAATTTTAGTGTACTGCTGTTGCTGACACTGTGTTTTACAGGATATTTGTAGTTATAGTTTATAGAGTATTATAGCAAATCATAAAAACACTGTTTACACAGCTATCTAGCAAATGTGTTTACAGGCTACTACTCTACTGTGCCTTTCATTGAAGCAGTTGGCTCATTTACTTGAAGATGTGTTAAAAAAGGAAAGACTTTTATAATAGCCAGCTTAGTTTAACTACAGAGTCATAGAATATCCCAATGTGAATGCTGAAGGAGAATTAAAAGCCAATAATGAATGAATTATATGGTTAACACGGAGTATACTTTCATTGAAATTCCATACTTATTCCATACTTAATTTCTTCTAGTTCATCCAACTTGCATCATGACAATGACATAAGAAGAAACAGCCTAAGAGGAGCAGAAAGCACAGTAGTAATTAGGTTCAATTATATGCAAGTGTTGGTAGGGCTTGTGATGGAAATGACGCTTCTAGACACGTGAAACAAAAACTTCCCTTGACCTGAACAGTGTATATGTGATGTTGCTAAGTTGATGCATTGCTCTGTGTTATGCTCACTTACAACATCATTTAAAAGGCAAGAATGCCTGGAAGAGTGACTGCAGTATCTGAGGAAGGTTTTAAAAACTGGCAAAGGCAGGTAAATGCTGAAGCTGTTTATCTGAGGCACCTGTCAGAACAGTTGGCACCGTTGTCCAGTTGGCTACAGTATCACTGTCTTGTCAGTTTGACAGAGCTGCAAGTGATGTGGTCTGAAGCCAACCCTGACCTTCTTCTGAGCAGATGGCTGGAGTAATGAGCTTTAAAGCTGCCTTTCAACCTAGATGATGCTATGGCTTAAGAGAAAAGGATGAGTTGTCTTAAAGCTGAGAGCCACTAGAAAGTACATCAAGAGCCAGTATTTAAAGCCTTGCTAGCAGATGATTCAACTAGCTGAAATCACTGAAGATCAAATATGAACAGCCAGATGTGTGACATGAGATCTATTGCTTTGATTGTCCTTAGTATCAATGAAATGGAAAACACATTTTGTAGGAGTTCTAGGGATCTTCACAAGTTTAATGAATGAATGAAGCAAGTTGCCATACTGCAATACAGACAAGATCTGGAATAACTAGATGCAGTGCTAGCAACCTTCTGTAGAGGAAAGTCACGTCTTGCAGATCTGTTACACTACTTTACCAGCTCTGAGCTGATAATGAAGGTGGAACTGTTTAGTTCACCTAAACATGGAAGAGGCTGTCATCAGGTACCTCATTAGGGTGAGGCTATTAGGAAGTTTATTAAAGAAACCAAGTAGCCTTCAGGCAAGAGGGAGATTTATGTTCTTAGGTGTTCAAATGTCTGAAAACGAACAGTGGGAATAAATGGACAGTTTTCAGAACAGATTACTGGTAAAATTTTGCTAGCTCCTTATGGTTGAATATATCCACAAATAATTTCAAGAAAGGTATAGAAAACTGACAAATTTATTGATACTGAATTATTCAGGAATTTAAAACAAAAGCTAGCTACAAGGAGTTGCAGGAGCATCTCAGCTGCCGAGGGACTGGGCGATAAAATAACAGATGAAATTGAATGTCAATGAATGCAAAATAATGCGCAAGAAAGAAAACAACCCAAACTGTGCATACATGACTATGGATTCTCAAATAGATGCTATGACTCAGGAGAGAGACCTTGGAGTTGGTGTAAAAATAACATGAAAACATCAGCTCTGTAGCCAAAATAGCAAGGAAAGGGATGGAGAACAAGTTGTCTAAATCCTTGGCATGCCTGTTTAGTCTGAATGGTGTTGTCCTGCACTTTTCAAGTATAGTAGAACTACTAAAGGTATAAAGAAAGATGAGAGGGGTATGGAGCAAAGTGAATGTGGGGGATGATTAAATACTTAGAGATACTTCAGCCTGGAAGATAAGTGGTTGAGGAGTTATGATAAAGATGTTTGAAATAATGAGTCATGAGAAAAGGAACTAGAAAAATTATTCACTCTTTTCTACTGTACAAGAATTAAAGGGCATATTCAAAAGATGTGCAAGTTCTTCTTTGTGTAGCATACTTTATGACAGCAAGGTCTGTAAATTAAAACTGGTGTGTGCCAAAAGCCTTGAGTTTGAACAAGTTATGCAATTATATGGAAGAAATGGTTGTCAGGAGCTACTGAGCACAGAGCAGATGCATTGAGCAGTGAGCGGACGGGAAGGTAGGAGAGCGAGTACAGCGTCTTCAGTATATTAGGGCACTGCCCGAAGGAAGAAACTGTTCTCAATGGACTGTTAACTCTAAAACTGGTTTGAGTATTTCTTTCTCTAATGAGTGTATAATAGTAAGAGTGTTTTCCCAATGCTCCTTTATAATCCTGCTGGATTTATTTATAAGGGAGAATGGTGTAAAAGTAGGAACTATCCAAAAGTTAACATATCTGATTGGTTTTACACAGCACAGCTCTTATGTCTACTATCTTCATAACGTGCATGCATGTTGTATTGCTTAGAGGTGGTTCTTACTTGCCTCTCTTGCTGAGTCACGATGCACCTGTGTAGAACACACATTAACGTTCCCCTTTGTCACCTAATCAGGATTGCTTCTATTCCCCAGCCCAATTAATCACTTTCCATTTCCCAGTGGGACAGGATGAGGGCACGGCAGTCAGCGTGAGTCCTTCTGTTAGTGTACTTTGCTACTGTGATAATGATACAGGTGATATTGGTTGAATCTGATTGTATTTGTGATGGATTTTGGGGGGATGAGAGGTGTTGTTCGTGGCACTTAATTTATCAGGAAAAAAAGCTTTGCATCAATTAGAGATGGCTGAGATTGGGCTAAGTTTAAGGTTGATGGCTGTGATAAGTCTGAGTAGAAATTGCAAATCCGAACAGAAATTACATCCCTGTATTTTTGATGGTAGAACAGGGAGGGGATCATGGGGTGCAGCATCTCTTGTAAAAGAAATTTTTCTTAAAATACAGCCGTAGTTGTCTTGTTTTACTTTTTTCACTTTTTTTTTTTAAGGAGGCAGGAAAGGATGAAATGTACTGCTAATTATCTTGTTTTGAGCAAAGCGTTGATTAACATGTTAGATTGGCTGATGAACGAAAAGATTTTCCGTTTAGTCTGCCAAACTTTTTAATTCACAATCTGAACTGATGTGGAACTCAATATTTTGTAGGGATGAATACTAGTATCTCTCCATTTTCCAGACAGGGAAGGTCATAACAAGAGAAGTGACACAACACACACAAAGCAACTCAGCTTTTTTGGTGATAGTGAAAAGTGTTGATAAAGCCAGAGGTGGTACCTGAGGGGATCTTCAAAAAGGATTTCATGGAAGCTTTGGTCAAGGGGAATTGAGGCTGCTTGCCTCTAGAAAGCTGCTGGAGGAAAGTGGAGGTGCAGATGCTGTAACCTGCTGTGGATAGACTGCTCCCATCACTGCCAGAGGGCAGAAGAGATTTGCAGCATGAAGGACAAGCTGCAAGCTGTGCTGGAGGAGAAAAACTAGCAACTGCACCAACTTCAATGCTATCTCTCATTGTTACTGCACATATGCCTCAAGGTTACACTGAAATCCAAGTCCTACTGCAGGCAGTAGAAAACTCTTCAGGTGTTTCACGAGGATCAAAGTTTTGCAGTTATGTTTTCGATAATGGCTTCTTCAGACTGCATCACTTAATTCATGGCTCAGTAATTATCTGCTACTGGTCATTGATTGCTATAATCAGCCATAGTGAGCTATGCCAAGAGGGTTTTGTGGGCCTTGCCAGTGTGTGTTGCTTGGTTTGCACACTGCATATGCCTGTGGCAAATATTTCACTTGAGGAATTTAGGTGTTGGGGAAGTCTCTTCGCAGTGGAACAGCTTTACAGACAGAATGAAAGATTTGGGGGAAAAAGAGTCCAGAATGTTTGCACTTGAGCTAATAATTCTGACGGGCAACTCCTTTCTGACTCTGATTTATCTGTATCTTTCCCTCACTCTGAGACTTTTCATCCTTAATCAGATTGTGAACATATGACGCTTTGTGTCACCATATCTTTTGCACTGAGGCAGCTAATGGAGTCTTCTCTTAGTGGAGACAACAGTGCTACAAGAGATTTCATTTCTTGTGTGAGCTGGAAATGAATGACACAAAGGAAAAGAAAGGATGTTGTTGTGATTTTGGCCTGAGAGAATAAAGTATTTAAGGCCTGGATTCCTGTTAGGCAGTGGGCAACTCATTTAAAACAAATATATCAAGTAGATTCATTTTCTGAGCTGTCTCTTTGAGACAACTGAAGTTTGATTCAAGAAGTGCTGAACATGTGCAGTGTTTGGCATTTGCAGCAGCAACTGATGCTATGAGGATCCTAGCTCAGAATGTCTGAAAAAGCTTTAAGAAATCTTAGCTTTCAGAAAACACTGATCCTTAATATGCAAAATGGGCAAACAACGTTGCCTCATTCTCCTGAACTTTTTGGCTTTAGTCTTAAACATTACTGTGTAAAAAGTTGATACATAGAGAATTGATAAATTTTAGAATGGACTTCCAGATGTTCAGTTGGTGTAAAATGTAGTTCATGTATACAAAGCTGTTTAATGATCCACTGAGAGAATCTTGGTGTCGTGTATGAATTTAAGGGCTGTCCTTCCCAAACTGTGCTTCTTGAACTTAACACCATATGTCCAGTAACTACGAGAGAGTTTTACACATGTGTACCCATGTGAGGAAAAAGGATGTCAGAAAGCAATGTGACAGATGAATTTTCTTTGTTAAAATGAACCTGAGGGTCCTGTTACCTTGGCTGATTTGAAGATTTAGTGGATTTGGAGAAAAAAAGCCTTCCTCTCTGTTTAAAAACTCATCATTCAATATTGCAAGAGCCATAAGCAAAAATTTATGGAGGAGTTACACAGGAACTCCAACTGGTAACAGGTGGAATTAAATCACAACACTTAGCCTTGTCATTTTGTCTCACCTAAGAGAAATCTAGAGGTGGATGAAACAAAGCTGCACAGCCGGTCTAACCTTATTGAATCTCTCCTCTAGAGGTGTAATCTTAAACAATAAAGAATAAAAACTCACATTAAAATAAATGGAAGGTGGCAGCTGTTATTAACACAAGAGGCCATTACATTTCTGTGGCTTGAAGAAACAGATCTGAAGAATCTCCTGCTACCAGAGCAAGTGGATGAAGGCAAGTCTCTGTGAGAAACATGGTAGCGCTGGCTCCACTGTGCCACTACATCACAGCAAGATGTTCAGACAGGATATTTGCTTGTTTGCTGGTGGGAGATCAGATGATAGCAACCCACAGAGACAACTGAAGACAAAGTAAGACTAGACGCAGGCTAGAAGAAATAAGAGGTGATCCTGGGTGTGAACAGTGCTAGGTCATGGACAAAGCAAATGGATTTTTCATTTTTATGGTGGAAAACTAGTAAGGGTGATATTTGATTCTGAAAATTTCCTAAAATTGAAATGTCTGGCCTTGGAATGGGGAAGAGGAACTTGAAACTAAGGGAAGCTTTTTGTTATTACAGTATTTGTTTCTTACAGATTTAGGCATCTAGCAAACAAAAACTGTTTTATTTTGAATTGCTCACTCAACAAGTTTAATAGCTGTGCAGCACGTCTTTACCCAGCGGTGGGTATTGGCATAGGTTTCAATGAGTAAAGCTGGGACATGAAGTGAGTTTTTAATTTAAATTCCTTGTTGGGGGCTTATTTTCATTTTTAATAAGTAAATTTTTACTAAACTATCCTAGAAAAACCCTAGGCAAAGTTCTCAGTGTTTTGGATTTTTTTATAAGTGATGGAATCCTAGGGAAGAAAAGGGAAAACTCCCCACTTGTTCATTTCTACAATGAGAATTAAATCATGTAAAACAGCTCCTGCAAACTAACTTGTGAGTCATCTCTTTGCTCTCACTGTCACAATTTATAGAAGTGTTTCAGTACAGAGTTTTCTTACCTAGTATACATGGGAGTTGCACAGAGTATGTTTTAAGACAGGCTTTATGTAAGTAAGTTCATGGAAATGGATATGAGATTAAACATGCACTCTAACACCTAATAAATTCATGGAAAAAAGTTCTTGAAATTGGTAGTGAAAAAAACAATCAGCTAATGAAATTCACCAGGGCTGCTGTTGACAGATACCAATCCAAGATGGTGCTAATGCTTTCAGGCATATGTTGAGCTATTAACCCATGCTTCTTCCTTTTTTTCACCTTTAAAATTTCACACGAAACCCTCTGGCATGTTACAGCAGCAGAATCTGCTTTCTTCTTTAATTAAACTCATTGTTTGTTTGATAACAGAGTAATTGTTACTGGGGCAACGCATCTTAAGTTCCTTCTCTTGCTAATAAATCAAAAGCGGACTGTCAAATCTTCATCTCAGTCTCTGGGAGGAAGTTTTTTCTTGCAAGCAATTAGGAATCCTCAGCTGCTCTGCAGTTCAGTGGGTTTTCTCTGTAAATACAAGTTAGCAGAGTTGAGCTGAGGCCACAGCGTGGCTCTTTGCTTGCTGCAGTCACAGTGTGTGGTGCTGTGAGCAGCACTGTATTCTGATCTCTCTTACGTCTAGACAGATATTCATAATGAAATAGATGTCTGGATAATGAAGTAGACTTTCACAGTTCTAATGGGATTGAAGCCTGCAAAGGATGGAAAAAGAGCAACTTGCACTACACCCTCTAAGGCCCCTGGATTTTGCAGGTAAGATGAGCAGGGCAGTTGGTCTGGTGCTGCCTTGTAGCCTCACATTCTCCCCGCACACTCGGCCCTGCTTGACCTGACTTGTACTCTCCAGGCTCAGCTCTGTTCAGGGCTGTGCCAGCACGATGAGGGAGGCAACAAAAAGAAGCTTATGCAATCCTCACTCTAGTCCAAAATTCTCTGAAAAAGCCCCACATGTCAGAACATAATTTCAGTCTTCAAATATTGTGTGCAAGTGTAGCCTTCTAGTGAATGATCAAGCATGTTTTTCTGGCACATTTTCATGCTTCTTAGCATGTGGAAATCATTCTGAACTGAAATAAGAGTCACTTCAACTCCCAAGGGCTTTTCTTTTACGTTTCAGGAGTTTTTTGAGAATAGTAGATCAGATTGGAAGATGCTCATGTGATTTGCCAGTTGAGTAAAGAGGCAATGGAAACCATGGGCATAGGCAGTTCCTTTGTGTTCTGAGCAGAGTTGGACAGTTAAGGATGTTAATGTCAGAAACAAGCTACTAGGCTTCTGTTGCCTTCAAGCTTCCTGTGGCTAGAGTATGACAAAAGTGCTACGGAGCAGAATGCCTGTGAGAGAACAGAAACCATGGGACCTCATCGAATCCTTAAGGTTGGAAAGACTGCTGTGTTCGCTTCTCCAGTCACCAGCCTACGCCCGTGACTGAACTAGACCAAGTCCCTCTGTGCCATGTCTCTGCTTCTCCCAAAAGCTTTAAGAGCTGGGAAAGCTTTAAAAGAATCACAGAGAACTAAGAGTTTCCCTCATATTTTTTGAGGAGGTGCATCTTATTTTCACTGGACCTTCTAAAGCAGAGCTCAGAACTCTGCTTTTGCCAAATGCACCCTCCAAGTCAAAATACCTCCAAGGAACTCCACAGTTAAATAATGCTCGTAGCTCTCGTGCACAGTTGCACTGCTTAGAGCTGCCCAATCATCTACTCTGCATGAGCATAGAAAACTTGCAAATGTATTCAGCAACCATACATTATGCATTTTCCCTTGTAACTGATGACCTTTCATAACATACCTGTGTGTTGGGCATTCATCAGTTGTAATGTGATCTATAACTCATGTAAATGTATCTCTACAAAACCCATTAAATAATATATGGACCTATTCAAAAAAGTACAACAAAAGGAGGAGGGTACGCATTAGTGGCCTCTTTCTTTGTTTTAATAAAGGTAGCATTCCAATTTGTTGGTGTTTCAAATAATGCTTTTTGTGGTTATTTTTCAAATGGGAAATGTTTAATGTTAAATATGCCAAAAAGTACATTTTCAACGTTGCATTTTATTAAAAAATAATAATACATTTATGGATATAGCTTAAAAAACAAAATTATTAGAATAATTAGAATAGAGAATAATTAGAATCGAGTGTAGACATTTCAGGTGTCTTGGATTAAAAAAGAATCAGAAATTCCTTCTATTTTTTCCCTTGATAAAAAAAAAATGCCCAGAAAGGAATAAGCATTGTGCATTGCCTGCAGCATTTACCATAAGCACGTGCACTAAGACAGGAACCTTTTGAAATCTTCAGTGTTACTAATAGCATTTTAGTCAATAGAACTGTTTACACTAACTGAAATATGCATTATGATTAATAGAGCATACAGTGACGTGAATTTTCTGATAAGATATATTACTGAAAAATCATACAGCATAATATTTACATCTTGGGATGCTTTTAGAGGCAAGAAAATATGTCATCTTGGACAGGTAGGCACAAAAACAGTGTGTTCAGCTTTAGGAAAGAATGTGGAAGTGAGATGAAGGAATTTGTGTTAGCTGTGTTTTAATCCTTTACTCCGAGTTGTCTTGCTCTTTGGTATGCACACTGAATAACTGCTGTGGGATTTTATGTTCTGACTTTTCTGAAACTGTGAATGTATTATAATAGTAGATTTGTATAATAAACTGAATCATGCATGTGCATTTAGGTCTTAGCAACATGTAATTAGTTGAAAGTAGTACTTGTGTAAAATGGTGTAACAACATTCTTGGCACAACATCAGTTCAGTAAGTTACTAGAAGCAGGCATGCATTTAGGACATTCCAGGGAGAACACAGGGACCTTCAGCGAAATCAGTAAGTTCCAACTCCTCTTTCTTTTTAAGTTCGTAGACATGCTTGTTAATGCTGGAGAGATGGACGTGGATGGACTAAGAGGGAAAAACAACAATAGTCACTAAATGCTTAGGGACGAAATCACATTGTGGTATAGATGAGAAGTGTGGCAGAATGAAGTGCTGACTTCAGCTCATGTCCAACTGGACAGATGTTCTAGCTGCCATAATGATAAGTGCAGTAGCCTGTTTTAACAGCATTTCTGCATTTACAAGGAGGTGTGAGGGTCTGTTTTCCTGAAAACGAGCTGTATTTAATACCATCAATTTAACCATGACTCAGTGATCCATCCTCCTCCACAGAAATTTCTATGGCCTTATTTGTCTCATTATTTTAACTGCAGAAAATCATAGCCCAACCCAGCTATGCCAGTTACTTTAATTCTGTGGGGAAACTCACATTGCATTAGTAACCATTAAAACAGCTGATAGAAGCTGTGTACTTCGAGACCCTATCTGGTCCCACAGCATTTATCACCTGTTCTGATTAAAATATTCATCAATAAATTTTGGGTAGTATGTCAATAAAACACCTTCCTGTATCTGTACCCTGACAGTCTTAGAAGTAAACACTACACTGGGTCAGCCCTTGCTGTTTTTAACTTTGAAGGGAGGTCACAAATTGCTTTAAGATGTAGAGGGGATTTTGCAGTAACTGTTGTTTACAGACAAAATTTACGTGGTTCCTCTGAAGTCACGTGCACTAATACCCTTTCCTCTTGTCAGAAGGATGCAGCTTATATGCTTCTTCATGCATAATTTAACTTTGTGGAAATTAGCTTATAACCACCACAGCAAACTACAGTGGTCCAACAAAAACCACTGCATTGTTGCAGGGTAGTTTTATTTTGGCTCTTACTAATAAAAACTGGGGAAGTTCCAAATTTTCTCAGTGGTTGAAAGATTGTCTCTCCTCAGAGGACAGGACAGCAGCTTATAATGGGGTTTCTGCTCTATGTTTTTTCTATTGAACTGCATGATTTTGGGTCCCAAATCACACACTTCTCTAGTGATATTCCTGTTTGAGCAGCTGAGTTGATTAGTTTCATCTCATTCTTGAGAGGAAGGGAACAAGAACGTTGTCTGCCTGTTTCTGGCCCTGGTATGTTCTACACGAGTTCTAATATGCATTACTTCCCACAATCATTCAGTGAAATAAGAACTTTGTAACCCTCATGTGGAATTTTTATTAATGCAAGTTAAGTGACAGATCTATGCTGTTATTCCTGGAGGTGAAACATGGCCTGGCTAAAGTTATGACAATCCCACGGAAAATTTTGATGTACCACCTAAGTACTTCTGTAGTTTAGAGGGGAAAAGAAACAAAACAGTTTTTCTTCTTCTGGTTTTTGTAGTTGTGTTTGGAGGTTTCTTGTCCAATTGACAGAACGTGAAGGGCTGCAAGGTGATTTTATTCTCCCACTGATGTTTTCTTATAGGTTTATCTTATAGCCCATTCAGAAAAGCTGCATAAAGTGCCCACCAGCAATGGGAAGAGCACCGTAACAAAGAGCTGCTTGCAAATGGCCAAACAGAAGTAGAGTTGTACTGCCTTCCCTAAAGTCAAGGTAGGAATATGGGATACCCTGTCAGAAAGCAGATACCAGTTGGAAATAAAAGCATGCAGCAAAGATTCCCAACATTATAAAAGTTGCTATTAATTCCAGGAGGGGGAAAAGGCTTTCTTGACGGTACATTTATTGTTCCTTTTACTCCTCTTTACTCATGTTCAATCTTAGGATACATTCCAGAACAGCAAACGTATAAATTCTGTGTTTTAAACAGTCTGTTATCTGTAAACAGTGCTGACCATAGTGGACAGAGATCTGAATTAGCTTTAAACAAACTGTGCTGGGCGCCCTCACATTTGGGTGCTCATCACAATTTGCTTTACTCTGCTTAGGTTCTGCTGGCTTCCATTTGAAAAATGAGAGAAAAATTCTAAAATCTCACATTTTTCATTAGGTAGATGTCTTACGTAAGTAGGTACAACATGTATTGCTTTTGAGAGTAGAAATTCAAATTAGTGTATTGTTAAATTGATCGATAGGATAGAAAAATGAGATACATCTCAGCTGAAGAAAACTCATACTTTTTTTCTTACAATGCTCTTCTGATGCTGGGGAAGATGTACTTAGCTTTGGTTCTGGACAAGAGAAATAAATTCAGTCTTACTAATGTGTGTGAGACAGGTAGGATATGCCTTGTTACCCTGACATTCATCATGCATCTCACAGATTATTACCATCCTGATCTTGTCTCAAGCAGTATGTGTAGAAGTATGATGCGGGAGAGCATCTCATTTCTAGTATCCTAATTAATAATTAAGTGCCTTGCTGAAGGACTAATCCGGTATATTATGTGTTTGCTGTTAAGTCAGATTCGGTGGCTAGATAAAGACTCATCCTGTCTCGAAGGATGAGTCCCTCATTTACAGCTTGAGTTTCCCAAATGATGGAACGTTTTATCTTTTGTCAGTAAATAGCCAAAGGAAGGGCAGTTGCAGCATTTGAAGTTGTTTTCTTTCCAGCAGAATGGCCAGCAGAAATAAGAAACAAACAACAGCAGCAACAAAAACTGAAGAGGCATTTTAAAGGAACTTAGTGCCCTGCTGTCCTTTTCTGAGAAGGTCTATACCCAAATCTACTAAAAATAATAAAATAATAATAGCTCTCATATTGCTATTGAAACCATGTACAAGTAATCAATCAAATAGAGAAAAATGAAGGCATAACAATCAGTGAAATAAGTCCTTTGCGGCTTCCAATGACCAGATAAATTCATGCTAAAATTAATCAGTGCACACAATTCCGATTAGCTTTCTACCCATGTGCCTTTTGATAAGCTGCTTAACCTTCTTGCTTTCTCTGTGTAAGAAGTTATCACCTCTAGCCATCACTGAGGATTTTTTTTAAAGGATGTGATTTAGTGGGGAAATATTGGTGGTAGATGGGCAGTTGGACTGGGTGAACTTGGGTGTCTTTTCCAACCTTGGTGATTCTATGAATCCATTATTACTGTTTTGCGATTGATACTGCTAGTTTGGTCATGTGCCACTGTAGAAATAACTATTTCTTTTTCTTGATTCTACCTCTCAGTGGGCAAATCTCAACCTGAGCAAGTGCTTGTTGGTTGCTTCAGGAATGCACGCAGTCATTGCTTCTCTGGCTCATGTCAGCTTCCAACTTAGTCCCAAATTCAGACTTTCAATGTTTACTTGAAAGACAGACCTAGTCACTATTTATGCCTAAACGTCTGGCCAGGATTATTTAAATAAGCATTAAGAATTTCAGGGGCTTTTCAGCGTATGGTTGTGGCTTAAGGTAGAAATTTGGTCCTTCTCCAGCTCATGCTGTTAGGTGACATAGTGCTATGACTAAATGGTGCAGTTAGGGCTAAATGACACGCTGTATGCAACAAACTTGGCAGCCTTTCTCTAAAACTCTTCAGTGACACAGCAGCCACCAGACTGCCCCACCATCTCCTTCCAGGATGGCTGTTGCCAAATGGTTTTGCTGCTACCTGAAGAAGGAGAAAGAGAGCTAAGAGAAGAATGTGTAACCACAGTGCTGTCAGAGGTCTGCGTAAGCTGAACGTTAAACCTGAAGTTAATTGTTCTGTTGTGGTGATTGTATATGTGTTTGTGATTCAAGCTAATGTGACTGCTTTTTCTGATTCAGAAACAATTCAGAAAGCAAGGAAGATGGAAGGAGAGGATCTACCAATGCTCTACTAGCCGGGTTCTGGAGCCAGCTTTAGGACACCAGAGTTCATGTTAGTAGGTTTTGTTCTGCATGGGATGCCCCTCTCTTGTTGATTTTTGTTTGTTTGTTTGTTTATTTTTTGGTGGTGGTGGCGTTTGTTTTGTTTTGGTTTTCTTTCCCACTGTATTCTGTTTTAGTACTTTGGAAAAAAAAAAATCTATCTGCAGATTTTGAAGTATTTCCCCCCCCCACTTGCATGGAAAATGCTTTTGTGTCTCAGAGGTCTTTGGATCTCAAAGCTCTCCCTCCCAAAGTGTAAGAACAATGTTTATGCAGGGAGGTATTATTCCTTTTGGAGATGGAGATCAAAAAGTTGAAGTATGAGATGTGAAGATGAAGTACAATTGATTAAAAAAAAATAATGATAATAATAAAGTGGGTCTGGCAACATTCAAAATATCAACCAAAATCCAATAAGTTGAGAACATAAAATGTTGCTAGTTGTGCAACATCACCTTTTTCACTATTTTATTAGTGCTCTGAAATGGATAATGAGAGAAAGCTCCTTCAAAGTAAGGGTTGGCTGTGGAGGTTTGCTAGAGCTAACCAGGAGTGTGTACACATGTATGGGAGTTCATGTCTCTTAGAAATCATTCAAGCATTTGCTTTATTCCACAAATATATTCATTTTACAAAGCTGTGTTTCTGAGAGCATTAGTTGATATCCCTTGCTTTTTGTTAACTCATATTGAAAAATAATTTTGATTGAGGTTGGCGGATTCAGTTTCACTCTCATCAGATGACAGGTATTGGTTGCTAGTTAAAACACCTCAGCATCTGATACTCTCAAGGTGGCTGAAGAGACACTATCTCATTTCTTCTAGGATTAGCATTCAACAACAAATCTATTTTCTGTTTCAATGCAGAAGATGTAGTGCTAACCTCCTGGCAATGTTTAACAAGATACTGGAGCCAGGACTGAATCTCTAGAAAGCTACGGGCAAAATAAAACCTTTGTGTTAACATGTAAGCATTGTGCAGAGAATCTCACAGACAAGCATATCGATACTGTGACCTAGGAGAAGCGTTTCTGCAGTGTCAACAGATGGCTCTCTGCTGGTGTCAGGCAGGGTCTGATGATGCAGTGTGCTTGGCTGGATACAGGAAGGATGGCCTCCAGAGAATTATAGAATTGTTAAGGAAGGAAGGACCTTCAAGATCATCTAGTCCAACTGTGCCTGTGCCTGTGCCTGTGGCCACTCTAGACCATGTCCCTCAGTTCCACATCTCCATGGTTCTCAGACCCCTCTAGGGATGCTGACTCCATGCCCTCCCTGGGCAGTCTGTGCCAGACCCTCACTGCTCTTTCTGAGAATAAACTTTTTCTAACATCCAACCTCTGAAGCCTAATGGAAGGTCTCCCTTCTCAGTGTTCCAGTACAGGAAGTGCAAGTATTTTAGCCCAAGTTTCCATATTATCTAAGGAAAGCCAAGAGGAAGGGCACTGTGGCACACTTGATTCGGGATGTGTGTGATGAGGAACATGGTCTTCTGTGCAGATTGGTGGCATAGATGGGGCCCTTTCGCTGTCCCCTCACAGCTGAAAGGGATGTTTTAGCTGCTGGCACTAAAAAAGCAGGGCTGTGCTTTAGAAATATTTGTCTGACATGACATTAATGACCTCTATGCCAAAGCTTTTGCCTGCAACACTGATATGTAACAACAGAGCATCACTGTGTGGGAGTCAGTATTTTAAAAAGTGGAGGACAAATGTTTCTCAATGCCAGACTCTCATTTGTATGAGACATTCAGTTGATGAAATAGTTTCAGGTGACCTATAACCTGTCCGTCTGCCTCACTGTGAGAATCCCCTTGCTCCCTTGCCTCCTGCTCCGGAGCTCAGATGTGCGTGTAACTGGAGCAGGCAGCAGGACACAAGTGTTGGAGGCTATCAGCTCTGACCCCGGTGCCGCATGGAAGCTGCATGTTGGGTTGTGCGATAGCTTTGCTTACCAGCTTTCAGATGTCACCCTCCTCCAGCCTGGGGAAAGTGAGCCAAGATCTCCATTATTGGGAAGAGTCTCTGATTATCCACACAACGACAGGCACAATTGTTTTTTGGTGTACTGTTTCAAAACAGCAAATGCTTTTTGCTGCTCTCAAGTACAGTTCATTTCAGTGATAGGAGTGCTCCACATGCTCGTGTGATCCCTTTTCTTTGTCCTGTATTCTGAGACAATAAATCAGTTGGACAGGAGGTATGTGTTTATACCACACCTGCTGCACGACTTGCAGGACTGATACAGTGACAGCATACTGCTGTATTAATGTAGCTGTACATTATCCTTTCCCATACAACCAAGTCCTGCCTCGAGTGCAATAAGCTGCAGTTCTGTTGCTGTTGTACCATTTGTTATGGCTCAGTTACAGCATATCACAGAATAGCTAAACTTTTTACAGTTTTTTTGCTAGCACCTCTCTGGAGCTCTCCTGGAGTTCTAGGTGAGTGAGTCTACAGGGGCACTAATGTCAAGCGTGTCTCAGAGTAGCTTCTCCCAATGTTCTCATTCACATTCAGGCCTTCAATTTCTCAAAAAAATTTCATGTTGTTGCTTTTCCCCTGCAGGTTGAACCTTTGTGAATAATGAAAGTGAGAGAAACTTGACCTGGTAAGCTAATAATTTAATAAGTTAGTTAATTTAACATGAAAGAAGCAATAAGATGCAGAGATTCCCCTGTGCCACTCAATTATTAGGTGCTTTTCTAGGGTGAATTGTGTGTGCAGAAATGTTTCACTGTAGGTTTGTGATAACCGAAGTACCATATGGAAGGTCTGGGTCATGATTTGGCAGCCATGCAGTGACTTAGAGTACGTGGGACCGGGGGAATCCTGGCCACTGAAGAAGAGCGTAAGGTCTTCAGAAGACTTGGAAGGACTTCAGAAGATTGCTCTGAATAAATTGTTTGTGGTGCTTTGTTCTCTTAAGGTTCCGAAACCTATGGTGTGGGACGTGAGGGATGATGTCCTTGGAAAGCAGAGAGGATGTCTGCAAGTCTTTTGTGTGTGGAGAAAAGGACTCGTGTAATCAGAACCTTGATAACTGGGAGTAAAAAGGTTATGATGAAGGAGAAGAATATTCATGACCCTTCAACAGTGCCAATATAACCTCTCCAGCAGTTCAGATGAAATACTTGATTTGATGAAAACTGCTTACTCCTGTCATCTAGAAATGCAATTCTATCTAACTTCCATCTTGGCTAGATGGGATTTGGTGCATAACTGCATATAAATGTAGGGACTGAGTATCTGCACATGTGCACGTCTGTACACAGAGAGGAATGTAAATAAAAGACATAAGGAGCTACAGTGATTGAGACCACTCTTATCTATATTTCCACTTGATAAGTCATTTACTGAACTGTTTTTACATGGAATATTAATTAAAAAACCCACTTGCACTTAAAGACAGTTATAGGTCTGAATTGTGGATTTCAGTCAATGTACTGAGGGTTGCTTGTGGAATGTAATGTTGTCTGTCTGGCATTCTAGGCTACTTTTTAGCCTGATATACTTGAAGTGAGAAACTTGTGTAGCTTATTTCCATGCATAGGATTAATTTTTGTTCCTCAGCTTCAGGGGAGTGTGGCTATGTGTTGGCTGCTTTTGTCTGAAACATGATTACCTCTGATTAATAGGAGATGTGCTCTCGTGCTGGCTTTGTACCCAGCATGCTCCAGGTGGGACTGGAAGCCACTGGTCAGCACTGTGTTTTGTCTGCTGTATGACAGTGGAGGCAGTGGAACACTCCATCCCCACTTGTAGTGCATGAGTGCATTGCAGTGCCCACATCCCCTCCCCACAGTCTTCTCTAGCAGCCAGGATTTCCCCAAGCCCACATACTCCATGCTGCTGTCACACTGCACAGCGGGTGCTGGCTCCTGATTTGTATCCACAAAGAGATTCCCAAAATCTGCTCTTACACTAATGAGTAGGAGGAAGTGGTTTTGTACAGATGACTGTGTAGGTGAGGCTTCTGCTCCATGAGATGAGTCAAGGCTGTGGCTCCCTTGCCTTACCCCCAGCACTCAGCATGCTGCTTTACCTGAGCACGCGGAGGATGTAATGGCATATCCACGGAAGCCAATTAAAGATTAGCAAGCGCGAGCTTCTAACAGGTGCTTCATTTAACTGCTCCGTGCCTTGAGCAAATTACTTGGCTCAGCATCCTACAGCTCTCTCCTTTCAGGTTTAATTTACCCTAACTGGATTTAAGTAAGGCGCCATCTCAGTATCATCATCGTTGCATTGTTCAAGTTCCCATTTGGCAAAGCTGAAGGCAGCACAACTGAAGTTGTGCCCGAAGAGAAACTGTGCTCCAATGTAAATGTATTTCAAAGGGAAACTGTTCTCGGCATATAATACCCTGCAGAATTCTGATTCAAACCATAATCCCCAAGTTTCAAATATCTGAGAAATATTGCAAATGTTTGAAATGTGAATGTCATCTGAGAAGCTAAGGATGAGTTTGAATGTTCAGAATCTTAAGAACATGGCAGCTTCAGCCTCTGCTTTTTGTAAGTTTGTGTGGTGTCGTCGGTATTTTTGTTTGTTTATCTTTACCAAATGAGCACTCAGAACATTGGAGTTAATATTATGGGTATTGGAGTATAAAATGGGGGTCAAGGGTAAAGCAATGTGAGGTTGTACTTGTCCCCTCGTAGGACAAGCAGATCTAAGACTGAAGGATTTTGCTGTAATTAAGACATATAATGCTTTGGTGCCCATCAGTTTTTCCCAGTCACAAAACTGTGCACATCTCTAGCAAAATGGTGAGGTGTTTTCTTTAGCAAATGCTGTTGAAGAAAAATTCTGTGAGATAAATGCATCAGACACAACATGCATACTGAAAGTATTATAGCTTAAGCAGTAAATATACTAAAATTTAGAAAACCATTTAGTGTCAAAACTTCTGCAGAGATTTGTAGCAACCATTACAATTTTTTAAAATACTGTGTTTATTCATTTTGATAAATTAGTACACAGCCAACAGAAAGTACAGCTACGTCGAGTTTGGCTACAGTTCAGTACATGCATTTCTCAGAGGGAGGGCAGCCCCATGCACTCTGGTCTGGCATCAGGTTGATTATTCTGGGACTTCACAGGGTACAAAACTAGGCATTTCCACTTGGTGTCTGTTCTGAACCAGCACCAAACATTTTGTGCTTTTATTGAAACCTCTCCACAAGGATTTTAGAAGATTTACAAGCATTACTGCATAAAGCCACTCACTCTTACTCTGCGCTAGAGCTTTAGTATCAGAATTGTGCTCTGTGCTGGTCTGCAGTAAATGATAGAGTGTTCCCTATTATCACATTTCTGCATCAGTTTGTACACTGGAAGTCTCCAGTTACTTAACAGTAGACTCGCTTAAATAATTTATTGTTATTACATATATTTTCTATGATTGTAGTGCCTGGGAGCTTTAAATGTGGAACT
Organism: Oreortyx pictus; assembly: GCA_036925125.1. NCBI lineage: Eukaryota > Metazoa > Chordata > Aves > Galliformes > Odontophoridae > Oreortyx > Oreortyx pictus. The sequence continues at coordinate 4,321,344 of JAUPFR010000006.1, read as the reverse complement.
GAACCCAAAACCAGCGTGAGGGCTGCTTGTAATGTAAGATGGCACGATACATGCACAAAGAAATAAGCCAGCGTTTGGCAGCACTGCGGGCAGGGGTTAAGCACATCAGCTGCCTGCCTTCTGTTTCCGTGGGCATCATGAAAAAGAATATACCTTGTGGTAAATGGCAGCAGATAGATCTTAAGTAAATGAAAGCAGATAGGCAAATAGAGGGTCCTTAGAGCTGAAAGTGAGCAGTTTAGGTTTGCTGCAATGGCTCAAGGTAAGAGGAGTAGCCAGCGTGATCAATGCGCAGGTCAAGTGACTAGGCAGGAGGAGCAGGAAAATTACCTTGGTAGAGCTTTCACTGTAGAGATCAGTGGGCTGAGGCTGCACTTGGGAAGGTGCGAGGTAGATGATAGGACATAACCGGGACATGAGAAACTGCAGTGAGGCTGCCTTTACCTTGTGGGGAGAACGATTAGACTTATATTTTTGACTAAGTTTGTTGTTCTGTATTTTTTCTTTTCTAGCCCCAGTGTGGAAAAGCATGATAGTGCAGCACTGAGATGCATCAATTGGGTTGACGTGAGGCTGTTTATGGGCGCTCCTTACAGTGCTTTTGCTTCGTTTCAAATGTGGTGCCAGAATGGAGCAATACCGTAATAAAATCTGCTGTGATTAAAATTAAACAAAAAGAAAAAAAAAGAAAAAAGAAACAAAGACACCTGGTGTTCAGGGTTCCAGTGGGTTGGAAAACATTACTAAAATGTACAGGAAATTAGAAGTGAAATGGTAGGAACTGAACTGTTTTACTTTTTAGAAATCTTGAACTTTAAAGTAACATGTCTCATTTCTCATGCTGAGTAAATATTCCTGAATAGTCGAGACTGAAACAGTTCACAATACATTTTTATAGCCCTGATAGCTGCAGTTGCACTTCTGTTGACAGTATGCATTGTTGCGATTGTTCCGCATTTCACACAGATCAGCATGTCGTTGCTCTGTAGCCAAACTCATCATACTTCATACTAATCATAGCTACAGAGTACCAAAACAGTGTTTGACATCTTACATTCTACTTTTCTCTGTACTTCACAAATTTAGACTATTTGAGAATAGGTAGGATTTATGCTACTTTAAGTCCAAAGCAATGTTTTAACTGGAAGTTTGGGTTGCTTAATCTCTAATGCAAATTTAATCTGTAAATGACTTGATGGTCTTAAACTGACAACAGAACTGAAAGTAAAGTCTAGATATTTTTCCATAACAAGCCCCATACAGAACTCAAGTACTTATATGGGCATTTGCAACTGATTAAGAATACCTAGCAAAATCTCTAGAGTTTAAAAAAGATGAGCACTCATGCAGATTCCCACAGGAGCTACTTCCTTGCCTTCTGTGTGGAGCATTGTCTCACTGTCTTGTCTTTGAGAAAAGCTGTGATTTTTTTTTTTTTTTTTTTTTTTTTTTAACTTCAGGCAGACCACATACTAACAGTGCGGAATGTTGTAATTTCTGCATGATTTACCAGGTTAAGTCAAAACCTCACAGTGCAGAAAAATTCACTGCAGCCCAATAATTTACCAGGAATCTACAAACTGCTTTTTCTTTGATAGAATATTTAATATACTTGACTAACTCTGGTTAAGAGTTCACATTTATTGGACATGGCCTCAGCTCTGTAAACCAACTTCTTGCCCTCTGGAGTCAGCTTGAAATTGTTTTATACCTTCTAATGTTATAGACATGTTATTAAACATTAAACAGGTTTATACACTTCACATCAAACTTGTTTCTAAGCACGCTTAATACAGCATAATAATATGGTATATATAATATAATATATATAATATATTATATAATATATTATATAATAATATAATAATATAGTATATAGTATAATAATACAGTTAATATAGTATTATTTCTGTCTTCAGATCTGTGTTTCCTTCTAACACTGGCTTCAGTGAATGTTCCCTAACCCCTCATGATGTGTATCAAACTTGCAGTCTATTGGTATAACTTCAGATTCCACTGATGAGCAACTTCACCCTGTGTTGGCAGTGTTGGTTTTGGTATCAGTAGCCATAGAGATCTGTGCTGTGCTGTGTTAACAGTGCTGTAGGAAGCTGTGTAAATGCAGTCAAACCTGCCTTTTGTCTTGCAAAAGACCCTGTTGTGACCATTTTGCTTGGCTCTGTTGACAAATGGAGAGGGAGGTGGAGGCGCAGGATTTCTCCCACTCTCCAGGATTGTGTAAGAGAAAGATCTGTTTCCTTCTCTTTTTCATTGACGCTGTCTCAGCTTTTATCAGCTCTGATTGAGTTTAATTACTTGTGCTTTTATATTCAATACAAAATAAGAAGTGGAGGAGATGAATTCAGCTATCCAGTCTGTTGTCACATGTAAATAGTTGAGATTTATCTCTTTAGCTAGTGGAAACTAGTTTAACATTTCACCCTAATGCCAATAGAGAATGCCTGCGTGCTGAACCTTGCTCAGCAGTAGTAGAGCTGTCACGCTTGTTCAGTGCTGCTCTGAGGTAGAGATGTCAAGTTTTACAACCCATTGAAATGAGAGGTTAATGAGTTTCTTATTCACGGAGCAGAAATAAACTTGATCCCCTCACCCTGCTTCAGGTGGCTGATGGGGAGACCTATTTAAGTGGTGACACAGTGGTATGTAATGGGCTGAAGACTGGTGATTGAGGACTAGGGGTGAGCTTCAGTGCCTTTACTCATACTGGGAGCAGTGCAAATTCTTACTGGGAAAGAAGCAATCTGTCTCTTAACAAGGAGAAACTGGAGGAGTAATTCTCACTATGCTTTTTCTGGAAGATGCTTCAGCATAGTTTTTCCGAGTGGTCAGGAGAGGTTATTAGTGCCTGTTAATAAATGAGACTCTTAATCCTCCATGCTACTGAGCCACCTATACAGGTCTTAACAAGAGGATGGAGTCCAGCAATTTGTGCTGATGTCTGGGAAGTACTTGTTGTGAAGTCTGCCTCTCTTGGGTACTGGGTGTGAATGCGAGTATTTGCATCACAAGTTGAAAGCTAGATCCAGAACCTCTTGCACAAATGCAGCGTGAGTGTTCAGATAAGTAAGGAGCTGGGCTTGAGAATAGACAAGTAAGGGAAGAGGAACTGCAGGAGCAAAATGGGCAAACATGGTACTTGTTCTCTTTTCTCGTACCCATGTGTCGATAACAAAGTTACACTGACTTCCCCCAGAGATGATATAAACCTATGGCCTTAAAAGTCATCTGTTTCTTCAGAGTAAGTAGGCAGTAAAAGAAAGCTATATGCATAGATGCAGATGCATGTTTTCATCCCTTCTTGCTGCTGGTAAAATGAGGAGAGCAGACTCCCAAACTGCAGATTCACTAACAGACATCTGGGAAGCCCCTGTTCTACACTGTCCCCTGTCTGGATGTCATCCGAAGGAGTGCCACCTCCTTTCAAGTCAAAACCTTGCCAGCTGCTAATATTTGTTAACAATTTGACGATATCAGACGCAGGATAAAGCTAGCTCCACTAGTGTGTAGTCTCAAGCAACACTGATGTCATCACTGCATGCTTCACATTCCATCTGAAATGAGAATGTCATCTGTAATGAGAATTATGGGAGGATTAAGCAAACCAGCCTCCTAGTAGTAATCTGTTGTGATGTTTCAATTTTATGCTGAAGCCCACTTCTATGTTACTTTCTTTTTGCTGTCCCTCCAATCCCCTACCCTAGCTCTGTGGCTAAACCAGAAAGACTTCGCAAAGCTAGGATAAAAAGGTATGGATGTACAGTTCGGCTTGGAGAGAGACCCTTAACAAAGGTACAGACTGCAAGGTTGACTCAGTAAATTGCCATAGAGAGGTAGGAATTGCTAAGAGCCTGGACAAAAAAGACTGGGAGAGATAGGAAGAGGCATCTTCTAGAAGTTGTAAATATTTGTTTGCGAAGCAGCAGATTTCTGTAGAAGTGAAGGGAGAGGACCCTTATTCCTTTTTGTTGGTTAAAGTGGGAAGTGAGAACACTGCTATGTTCCCCGTTGTATGTTTTGCGGCTGTCTCCTCAAGCCTGTATCCCCATAATCCAAACACAAGCAAAAACTGTGAGAAACTTGTTTCTATAGTGAGCCTTCACATTTTTGTATTGATAACATTTCACTTGTAAGGTGCAGTTACAGATGCTGTGATGTTAACCAAATACAAAAACAACGTTAAATCTACGGTTAGTTTTTGATTTTAAACAAATGTTTAAAACATATTCTATTCAACAAGCAAGATTCTGCTGTCTACAAGCAGACTGCCTTCTCCTGGGAGGTTCTAAGATGTATTTGTCATTGATCAGAAATGTTAGTCTTTCTCTGTGCCATGCACTGGAAGGCAGCAAAAGGTGAACAGCATAGCAAATGGACACAAAGTTCTGAAAGAGAAGGAAGGGAAAACAGTCATCTAATATACCACCTTTCTTTCAGTTTGTTACCTCTGAATTTCCTTAATCTTGGCCTCAGGAGTTTCCTCACATTATGCTGGCTGTAAATTATTTATATGCATTTCCCCATCTTTTATTGTGCTCAGTTTCTCAGCTTCCTGTGAGACATCATCAGATTCCAGCAACGTGCTGAGGCATCACCGCTAGAATCTGTCAGAAAGGAGGGGAGATGGAGCTAACAAAGTGTCACTCTGGGATTTGTGCTAGAATGAATTGTCACAGATGAATTACATTGTTTTCTCTCATTTCTGAAAAGCTCTGTAGTTTTATTGGAATAATTCATTAACCAACAGTTTTACACGTCGTTATTACTGGTAAATCTCGCATCTTTCTCCTGCTTTCATCAATCTCAGTGTAGAACTCTGCAATTTGTTTATGTTAGAAGGCTATTTCTCAGAGCATCACTGCTGGTATTTTGTTCCATTCAGTCTAAAATATCTCAGGTAAGGAAGACTTCTCTGAAAGGATGTGAAAGTGAAGATACAGCCCAGGCCATCTCACTGTCAGATATTAATGAAGATAGCTCTATTTTCTTTGCATCCTCCTATTGCTAGGACTGTATAGCTCTTAACTCTCCTTCCTGCACTGTTTCACCTTTCAGGCAACTAGAGATGTGTAATTTTGCCAAACTGTGGCCAAAATTGGATCATGCAATGTGTTTGTCAATGAATAGAGCCAAGCAAACCTTCACAGGAACTGTGGCACACCCAAATGCTTCATGGAACCCACGGTCCCCTGTGGTATGCTTCGGTAGTGGTAAGCGCAAGCAAGGTTTTTCCGTTCCCCTGCCTCTGTGCCACTGCACATTCCGTTCGTTAGCACTCTGTGTTTCTCGTTGTCCTGTTCGTGTTACTGTTTTTCACTTCTCTGCAACTGCAGTGAGAAGAGTTTCAGTAATTTACTGTTTAAAATCTATTTACAGTGGCAAATAGTCTGCTTGGGTTCTTCTACAGTTTCTGGAGATCTCCATTTTTAAGCAAGATATCTAAGGCTGAATGCTGTCTGATGACTAAGAGGATATAAAATGTCACTGATGGGACTGGGAAGTCTTCTACAGCTCTTAGAACAGTCAGAATTTAGTTCCTCCCCTGCAAGACAGATATCTAGAGGCAGACAGAGATGAGTAATCACATGGAAGTGCTCAGGAATGGCCACCCATTAAATGGAATTTGTTCTTCTCATGGACTTCTTCAAGCCCACAGTTGCATTCTTCACTGCTGTGGGATATCCTAAGTCAAGTCTCAAATTTGCTATGGCTGACTGCAGTCAGACATATCAACTAGGGTAGGCTGACTTTCAGAAAGTGTAAAAGACAAAACAGCAATGGTGGGAGTAAAAAGAACATTTTTTCATTGTTGGCAACTTCCTTGCTCTGACTTTCTGACCTCATCCCAAGGTCAATTAAATGCCTCAGAGGAACTGGAGTGAATACAAATCAACTTTGTCATCATCCATTAGGTGGATGGAGAACATTTCGTAAAAGTGAAAAAAGGTTTCCAGGGAGATCTTCTCCGTGAGTGACTTGTCTGAGCGTAAATTCATGGACCTTTTCATGGGGCAATTTACCAGTTTGTTGAAGTGTTCTCACGCAGACTCAGTGCCCCTGGATGTTCCTCTTCTGGCACAGTGGTGTCAAGTCAACCATCAACGCGCTCAGCTGGAGTTGTCCTTTCTTTGGTTACCTATCCTCTGGCCCAGTGCATCACCTGTTAAGTACTTTGCTCACTCTAGATGAAAGAAGTCATTATAAGGGAAAAGTACTTTTTGACTGTGGTTGATAGGGAAAGGAAAAAGCAACAAAAACAGATGAGCACTAAATGAAGATGATCCTGTTGACTGTAAGAGCTATCTTTGAAGATTTCTAAACAATCAGAAACTTCAGTTTGTTTTCAGCATATGCTCCCAGGGGTAGGTCATCTGATTCATATCCGTCAAATGTTGAAGGGATGAGTCACAGTCAAACAAATCACACTTTTCTAACTTGTCTTTACACATACGGGAAGCAATAATCTCTCTTCATTTAAAAGGAATTTTCTTTCTGTTTTTTGGTAGACAACACTCAATAACTTAGCCCCATGTTATCTGTTTCCCTTGAATTATGAATATTTATTCCCCTCCAAATCCATAAATAATACATTATCTACAGTTGCCTCTTTTTTTTCTCTTATGACCTTTATACTCATCCTGTACATTAAATTAAACTCCCTCATAGTTATGAAAAGCTCTAATTTCCAATTGAAACTTAATTCAACACCTACAAAAAATACTTGTCTTCAAATAACTATTGCTAGATGCTATATTTTTTACCATCAGCCAGCTAACATTGGGCATGAGCAGAAATGCGCTGCTAAAGAAACGCTCCGTTTATGACACAGAGCTAAGATGTGATAAAATGTGTAAGTTACTGTCCCCTGTATTACTAATCCCATTAAGGTAGAGGTGCAAAAAGTGCCCACTGTGTGCAATACCCCTGACAGGAGGCTGTGCAGATGCAGCTCCTGCATTTTTGCTCCAGAGAATTCTCAAAAGAAGGCATGTTTGCCCTTTGGCTCCTCCAGAGCCTGCTCCAGGATGCATCATCCCCTAGGTGAGTTCTCACCTGGCATTTCCATTTACTTTGCTTTGTAAGTTCTAGTGGTTAAATATATGTCAATAATGGCATTTACTATAGTTACGTATTTTGAGGCTGCACTGTGCATTGCACCATACAAGAGCAATCGATCCTGCCCCGTGGGCAGAAACAGGTGAAGAGGTTTTCCATTGCATGGCACCCAGCAAGACAAATACTACTGATCAACCAAACTCCTTCCTTGGAGGGGTGTAGTTTGCAGCCATTCTGGGGCCAGTGTGTGAGGGTGGAGGTACAGGGGTGGCTGCTGGGCGAGGATGGCTTGAGCCAAGTGAAAAGCTATAAAAAAAGAAAAAGCTTTCAGGAAGCTATGCTCTGAACTGTGACCTGAATGTACAATAAGCGCATCTGCAAGAGGTGCTCAGGAAATGAATAATAAACATCTCTATTTGCAGGGAAGCTGAAAACTTTTTCTTGTTCTCCTAATGTGTACTAAACTGCCTGAAGAATTAATTGGAAGGAGATAACTGTTTTAACAAAATCATCTCTCGCTATTTAAAAAATGCATGAATTTAGTTTTACCCCCATACACCCCCAAAAAATGCTTAGGGAACATCTCAGCTACTACATGTTAAGAATCTGAACTGCTGTCTAAAACCTGAACTATTCCGTGTTAGATAAATATCCCCATTTTAGAGATAAAAAAGTAGTCTGATGCACAAAGAATGAATCCAGGACAATTAATCATAGGACATAACTGGGGCTGCAGCCAGATCTTCTGACTCATAGTGCTTCCTTTTAGTCGAGAGAGAGAAAAAAAAAAAAAAAACTTATTTATTTTTTCATAATTACTTCACAGAATTATTTATAGAAAGCAGTGCACAAGAACATTTGAAAAGTTGATACAAATTTTCTTGAGAAGTTTTTTTTTAGTTTTAAAAATATTAATGTTAGGCATTTGTGTAGTAAACTGATGTGCATCTCTTTAATATTGTTGTTTAGATATCTGAAGTATTTTTACATTTTTCAAAAGGCTTTGGAATTTTTCCTATTGAAAATACTGGCTTTTCATGTTGTTTCCTCAGTTCTAAGCTTCCATGTTTCTAGAAAATTGGATGACTCTACAAAGGAATTCCAATCTCTTCCCAACTCCTCTGATTCTGAAAGGCCATTCTCTGAGACAAAAATTAGTTGTAAAGAGATGTGCTTAAGATAGGAATGTAACTTCTAGTAATACTAACATATAAAAGAAAAAAAGTGTTCTGAGGTGGATTTGACCATGGGTCATTGGAAATGTAGAAGTATTTTAGACTTTTTTATGAAAATATGCAAGCTGCATCATTCCGAGGTAACTATAGAGCTGTTTTTCAGACTAACTTAGGTGCTTTTGACAATTCATATGAAATAGAAATTATGTCATCCAGATCCACCACTGGTTTTGAGATGTCATCTTTTTCAAAGTAGCAATGATTTGTAAACCTGTTCTTTGTGTATAATTTAATAATTCTTTCTTCTCGCATGTTTCTTCAATCTCGAAACAACAATCATTTTGATTGTAGGTCTCAGGTTTCATTGTGTTTCTTGTCCCACTATTTTTTTTTTAATTAATCTTAAAACCCAGCCTAAAAATGTGTATCAGATCTTGCTTCTTAAAAATGAGCTAAACTGAGCTTTCTTCTGCTCAACTGTTGCAGCAACTCTGTCTTCACATGGTACTTGAGTCCCATAGTATTTGCCACCGGGTGTCGTGCAGTTGGGCATTCAGTAGCCCAAACCAATGCCAAAACACAGCTATAACATTGAGGATTTTAAAACCTTACCCAAATGGATAACTGAGTTCTGGTTGGAATCATACCCTACAGTAGATACTGTGCTTTTGGCAATATAATCCTTTAATGTTGTATAAGATATCATAAAACCAGATTTTTTGGTTGCGATATACTTTGTGAAAGTATATTTATCTGAAGCGGTTTTATTTATGTTGAGAGACTTAAATACCACTTCATTCCCAGAAGTTCACAAAACCATCCCAGAATTGCTGTAAAATTGTACCAGAGTATCTTATGAAGATCTTTGGAGATGTAATGCCTGCAGCCCAAATTCCTGAACCTGAATTAGGTCCCTAACTTTTCTGAATTCCCTAACTTTTCTGGGAAAAGTTTTCTATCTGACTGCACAACTGACTTTGGATAGACTGAATCACTATCTTGTTACCTGAGAAAGATCTCCAACATAAATTCTGAAACACAGAGAAAATTGTGTTAAAAATAACATTTCTTTCTCTCTTTTTGCTTTTCTCTCCTTGGTTTATTTAGAGGCATATGTTGAAACAACACAAAGTGATGTAAACAAGCAGTCCAAATCTTATGTCAGACTGCTTTACAACAATGGATGACTTTCCTTAATGTGTTAGTGTTGCTCTATCTGCAAGGATATCTGGAGCACTGCTTGAGATCTGCCGCAATATCAAGTTAATTCATGTTGATGGCCACTGCCTATTAGTCACTACTTCAAGAAGGAATAACAGCGACAGGATACTTGAAAAGAAATAACTGCAGCTGATCATTTCTGTTATGAAAAATGCCAACATCAGATGTTGATGTCCTTGAATATCTGATCTTCAGAAAAATTACGTGGGGATCTCAGCACACTGGGCCCTTGTCCCCTGAATGATGGAGCCCAGAACCTATTTAAGGGTCCCAGCAGCCCAACTCTACTTCATAACAGACAGTCCTCAAGTGACAAAAACCTTTTAGATGGGAAAAAAATAACATGAACTCTTTATGTCATGGCTGAAATTGAGACCACCTAAGTTTTTGCTTCAAGCTGTTCCTGTACAATGTTTCCCAGGTAACCTTCATGTTTATTTAAGAGGAAAGGATCACCCAGTCCTTTTACAGAAGCTCTCTCTCATTCTTCTGAGGATGCTCCAGGGTAATGCATGGAGCCTAGAGGGTAGAATTCATAGTTTGAAATCTATTACACTCGTGCCTTATCATCCAGTGATTGTTCTGAGTGTCAAGATATGTAAGAAAGGAAGAAAGGTCACCCCCTGTCTCCTCAGCTGGTGCTGCTCAGCTCCACACCAAAGAGCATATTTCTGGGGATAGGCAGAAGCAGAGCTGTGAGTCACGAATGAGTCAAAAGTACAAAAGCTTAGTGGGCAAAGACTGGCATTCATATGATATAAAATGAGACTTCTGAGAGTTGTCTTGTTAAGTTCAGCATCCTCCAGAATTCTTAAGTGAGATTAAGATGCCAAAAACAAGATCTCTTCGTCTCTTCTTTTAATTATTACCTACTGACATTATTACAACATTTACTATCTGTGTTTGAGTTAGGCACAGGGTGAGGAATTAACCGGGGCAACAATTTTCTCTTGCTTAATGTGGAGAGCAGGTTGCCTATCTCTGTAACGGACAAGCATGTGTAGAAGATTTTTAAATAGCAAATAATTATTATTCATTGGAGCATTAACTCCTTTTGTATTCTTTTTCAGATGAGTTTTCTGTTTGAATTGATTGAAACTTTTTCATGTAGTTTATTGGAACCAGTGTATTGGATTCATATGCTAGAAATTCTTTACCAAACTTAAAATGTTTTATAGCAGAATGAGGTGTGAAGATGAATTACTGGCCATGCATGTGAGCATCATTGAGCAGGAGGTGATACTTCACTGTAGTAGATCAATGGAGAGATGTCAAGGAATATGTAAGGGTTAATTTAGCAAGGTCCCCTGAACCAGCACAGGATGAAAAAAAATTGCATAGAATTCAAGTAGGTAAAAATTCAGAATGCTATCTTTTTAGCTTCAAGCATCTGCTAAATTAAAAACAGTTATAAGTCATGTTTATGTAACGATTACACTAAAACCTGAGAAGATCAGTAAAGGATGGAAGTATCTTTCAGGAGATCAGAGCACTTACATGGAGTTTCAGACTGCAACAATTCTACAGGTTTCAAATATCCCCCTTTAAAATGTTACAGAAACAAGTGAGTCATCCTTGCCTCTCAGGAGAGTCGTTACTTAGGCTGGCAGCATGGGAGAGGGTTAAGGGAAGGAAAAGAGGAAGATGGTGGTAATAATCTTGAATAACAGCAGACAAACCTATCCCTATTCCCCATTCTCCTTTTCTCTTTCTCTCCTGATTAGCACAACAGCTATGGAAATGTCATTTCAACTTGTAAAATTCATCTTAATTAGATGAATGGATGCATTTTAGAACCCAGTTTTATTGTTACTGCTTATACATGCAGTTGGAGATGCATAAGTCAGCAAAGCATCACATGGTTTAAGCAAGGTATTTCCAGTAAGTTGAGCTTGTCATGCGTGACTTTTAAGTGCTGCTGAGAAGGGCTTCAGCGAACTCTCTTCCTCCTTTCCTTCCCACAGACAGGGAAAAAGTTCTCCATACATTACACATTCATGTTGGTAAGGAAGTCTTTAAGCTGCTGTAACCTAAGCAGCAGTGAGAATAGACTCTAATTAAAATTTTTGGCTTTCTCATTGATACTGAGCTGTAGGCACTTCTTTGTTGCTCTTGTTATTTTTGTAGCGCTGTTCGGGAGCTCCCTTAGAGAATCTCCCCCAAGAAAAAAATACTGTGTTGCTTCCACCCTCTGCACATCAGTTGTCAAATTCAAAGAGGCCTGCCAACGCAGCTCAGCCTTTTGTAGTCAGAAATTCATTTTCAAACAATGCTTTCCAATTCCTAACTAATCTGGTGTGTGTTATTCAAACCTCCAATGTATGTAATTTCACAAAGATCAGCATAGCCAAGTACACAGAAGCCTAGAGCTGGCACGTCAAACAAAATGTTCTCTGTTGGAAGTGAGCATGATTTCATAGTGATTGAATAATTAGTGTTTTGAGTGTTACTGTCTGAAGTTTTGCAGTGTATTTCAAAGCCTAATTTAAAAAGTACATACTAACATTTCCTGATTATGACTGTAGAGCAGCTGTTTTGTGTAATTTAATGGTGAGTGTGAAAACCTCGCTCTGTTTAAGCCAGCTGCACAAATCTCTGGAGTTTCTTTGGTTTGGCAGTTTCCCACTTTCTCCTTCAGGATACTACCTTCTCCTTTACAATGGGACTTTCATTGCCATTGATTCCAATATCTAATTATGTTTTAATCTTGCAATTAAGTGTCTAGAAAGGGTCTCTTGACATTTTTTTCTTGGCTAACTTTGGTCAAGGTCACATGATGTGGTCTGCTGATTGTCGTGATTTCCATAAGATCCAACCATCTTTCAGGAAAGCCTCCTTCAAAAGATCATGACAGAGCTGGCTGGAGAACTGGCTGTATTCGTTTAGAGTAGCTGGTAAGTCAAAACAAGATCACGGAAGCTATAGCTTCGTTCATTACTGATGTTGGAGTTTAAATTTGCAACTGCCTGCCCTTTGGTCAGACGTTTTGTTTCAGGAGGTATAGGTGTCTGAGATACAAGGCTAATGAGACTGTACAGCTTACTCATTAGACACTGCTTTCCTGTGAGGCAAAAGTCTCTCTCACAAATGATAAATCCTTGAACAGGCTGTTGCCCCACACTCTGATTAATTTACTCTGTGAAGTGTTGCTGTGCTACATGGTATATGAACCAGTTTCTCCTTAAATCTTTCCTGGGCCTGACCCCAACCTTCCCTTTTTGAAAGCAGCAAAAGTAGGCTAGAGCTCTACCTTTCTGTGCTAGGGAAAGGCAGATACGTGGGGCACAAAAAAGGGACAAGACTCCTCTAGTTATCCACAGCATCAGTGTTATGTTCTCCCTGCATTTCACCCACTACCCTGCAAAAGCACCGCTCTCTCACCAAGCTGTGCACAGTGCCTATGGTAGTTTAATACAGACAGTGGGGCTTCTCAGGTGGTGCAGAGAAACAGGATTTGGAATTGAGTCTATGGTTATTATAGATGGATTATGCTCTTTGGGCTAGTGTGATGAAAATTCATAAAAAGGATTTAGGAGATCCTATTACACAAAGCATTTCTGTTTCAATTATAATATTAAATATATATATTGTTACTATGTGTGCTGACAATGGTTTGTGTCTAAAGTAAAGCTCTGTCCTTAAGGAATAAGACTGGTTTTGAGGGAAAGAAGTAGTGAGATGACTTGTGCAGTGAAAAGGCTGGTCCTGGAATGGCTGGAGGGATCTTTCCAGCCCTTTCTTCAGATGCATGACAATTCTATGAACGCTTGTTTGGCTCTGCAATTCAGCCATCAAACTTCAAAACCTTGGAGCCTTGAGCAACACATTGAAGCTGATGATAACAGATCAATTTCATTAGGACAAAAGCCTACACATCCAAGCTGATAGGTCTTGAACCCAGCACAGAACCCCTGGTTGGACTGTGCCAAGGCTGGCATCCAGTGCAGCAACCACTGGCTGCTGCATGCCCCTGATCCCCCCAGGCAGGTCCAGGTAGTGTCAGCAGATAGGCCATCCCTGTGAGAATCTTCTGCTGCTAAAATGGCCCTCATCTTCATTATCTGTGTTACAGTAGCACCTAGAGGAATTGGACATAGAAAGACCCTGTTATTCTATCTTGTGTGTCCTATGGCTGAGCTTTAATACAACACAATCTCTTGGGCATGAAAATCTTTTTTTAATTAAGCAGTTAGAATACTGCATTATTTGAGGATCACTCAGCTTCTTCTAATCCTTATTTGATTTAGCTATATTTCACTAATGTACATTTTGCTGCTTGTTGTTATCATTCTCTTTGAAACTGCTTAGAAATCCATTTACTCTGAGTAATTGTTCCTTCACAAGGCACTTTTCGGTAATGTTCAGCACAATGATTTCATGTTAAAAGATGATGTTAAAATAAAGTGACTGTCACGATAATTCTTTTTTTTTGAAACAGGCTTTAAATTCTGTCATTTGTTCCACTTTCCAATTATCCCCCATTACAGGTAATGAAATAATGTGAGTAAAAGTTACAAGTGTCATGCTGAAGGGAACTCGGACACTCATCAATAAGATCAGAGATGACAAACCTAATCTTATTTAGTTACATATACTGCTGCAGTCAGAACTCACATGTTTGATTACAAGACAGAAAGGAACCATCAGTGTTATTACTGAAGTCTGAAAGTCATTCTATTCCCAAATTAATGGCACTGTTGATATAGCTGAATATATTGAGTGTATGATTCCTTTATCAAAATAATTTCTGCACAGTAAACAGAAGGAATTTGAATGCACTGCCTCAATTTGACATTTTTTGGATCTGAATGTCTCTTATGTAGAGAAAGAATAAACAATTTTATTGGAGTGATGTTTCTACCATTTCTCTTTTGGGTCCATAAAATGAAGCCTCGCTTTGCAGACTTCCATGCCAATGGTAGGTAAAAATAAGGACATATGCCTGATGATTTCCTTTCTTAGTAAAGGTAAAGTCTTAGTCTTGGCAGCTCCTGACTCAGCTGAACTTTAAGATTCAGGCTTGAGAATACCAGCCCATGTTACATTTTCATCAACAAGTTACCCTCTACCTTTAGAGGCAAGCCAGTGGTCTTGAACCTGGATGCACGGAAAAGAGGACACGATCTGTTTTATGTCATCTATGTTTAGAATAGTAATCATTTTATCCTGTTTTTTCTGCATAGCTATGTATAAGTATATGTTGAAAGCTATTCAAAATTATTTGTAGTAGGATTAGCTCTGCAAGATTTCTCTTACTAGTTGCTTAGAGTTGAATCAAGCATCTTAGTCTCAATTTACAGCATAATACAATCTTAGAATCACCAAGGTTGGAAAAGACCTCTGAGATCATGCAGTCCATCTACCCATCCAGTTCACCTACCACCAGTATTTCCTCACTAATCATGCCTTCAAGCTCAGCCAAGCGTCTGAAGTGAAGACAGGAAGATGTTACTTGGTATGTAAGTGACTATTTGAAGAACATGGGTACTTGCAGATTGAAACTAGCAGACTAATTCATTATCTCATTTACTGAAGGTCCATAATGTAAAAATCTCTGTGATTTCTTTCCAGCAAGCATGCCAATGAAATACAACATAGGAAACCTCCAGCAAAGACAATATGGATGACCAGGTAGAGGTCAGTATGTGTTTTTGAAGGTTTCAGCTCGTGGTAATCACAACTGATATACCATATGTATTTGTTGTTTTGAAGAATCTGTAAGTTGTGACCGCAGGTCAGTAAAGATTCACAGCCTTTCAGGTGGGCCCTGAAAACCTGCTGGTTTGACAGCAAGAGCACAAGTGGGAAATAATGGCATGTCCCATGGGCAGCACATTGCACCTGTGTCAGGAAAACTCCCTTCTGTGTTGCTGTGCTTGGGATGCACTTCTCTCTCTGCTTTGGTTCAAGACGGGTAAATGTGGTCTCCAAAAACTTCATGAAAAAGCAGTGGGCACAAGCATTTGGTCTGTGCTTGTGACAGTACAATGGAGGGGGTGGGGGGGGAGTGTGAGAGGGAGAGGGAGGTTGTTTTTTTCCAGCATTTTCTTTTGTTTGTTTGTTATGTTATTACTCACACCTCACTATGGGAGAAACAGCAGAAAGCTTCCCTTAAATAAGAGAGACTTGTTAATTTAACCATGATCTGATGTTAACAATCTTGACAGGAGCCTGTTCTTTAGAAGTGATCCCAGTTAGGAAAAGTGATTGCGAAGGTGTCATGATTCAGACTTCAGCTGAATTTCTTAGGTCATTATCAGCCTAGTTCTAGGACATTTTACAATACAGAGCAAGGTAGATATTAATGTCTGCGGTCAACAATCTGCTTGTAACAGACAAAGTGTTACACGATAGTTTCATGGAAAGATTGATGCTGCTGTTCCTGAGATGCTGCTGACTCATCTGTGGCATCTAATGGATGCACTTCCCTGAATTAATTCCCTTTTCCAGTTCCATAAATATGGCAAAACTAAAAGATACCTCTTAGGAAACATCCTGTCTTCATCTTAGTACCACTTACTCCAGTGGTTAATTACTCTTACTGTCAAGCATTTGCATCTTATTTCTAGCCTAAATGTGTCTAGCATGAGATTCCAGTTATAGCTTACCATCTTGTTGTTTTTTTTTTTTTTCAAAAAGCTATTTTCAATTTAGAGGGCCTGAAATTAACCAATCTTTTTTCAGTAAGATATTCAAGACAATGATGTCAATCTTTTCAATGGAACCGGTTTTCCCCATTCAGCGTAAGTCTTCTGTAACAGTAAGGAAACATTCTGAAATCGTTAGCAGAATTTTGTCATTTAAACTTTAAAGTAGTGCTAATGCTTTAGCTTTGAAGTTCCAAAGATATGACGGAGACAAGGTCTGCAGTGTATGGTCGTCTATTTTACTAGACCAACTGATACAGATGGGGGAAAAATAAATGACTCAGAAGTGTTCTTTGAGATGAGGAAAGGCTTTTGTGATCAACAACTTACCTAGTTATCAGTCAGTTTAATAAGAGATATGACTTCTCATTTCAAATCTTCCATCGTTGAAACATATAACGTAAAAAGGCAGAATGTTATATTTGCAAAAAAACATTTACAGAAATTGAGAAAAACAATACATGCAGAAGTTATGAGCTGCCCTGTTCAGCTCTAAGATAAATAAGGAAGGGATATACTTTACAACTGTTAAGCTAGAGAAACTTTGGTTACAGTTGTCTCTTGTTTTTCACAGAATCATTGAGGCTGGAAAAGACTCCCAAGATCTGGGAAAAGGGAACAGTTTATGCAGGTCAATAGTGATAAGACAAGGGGGAATGGTTTTAAACTAAGACAGGGGAGATTCAGGTTTGATATTAGGGTGGTGATGCAGTGGAACAGGTTCCTCAGGGAGCAACCTGTGGATGCCCCATCCCTGCAGGCATTCAAGGCAAGCCTGCATGTGGCACTAGGCAGCCTGCTCTAATGGCTGGCCCTGCTCGTGGCAGGGGAGTTGAAGCTAAGATGGTCTTTAAAGTCCTTTTCAACTCAGGCCATTCTATGGTTTTATGATCACACAGGCTAACTCCAACACACCATGCCCACTAACCATGTCCTTCAGTGCCACATCTCAACACACCTCCAGGGATGAAGACTCCAAACCACCCTTCCCCCCCACCCCCCCAAAACATCCTGTGCTAGTGCATCACCATTCTTTTAAAGAGTAAATAGTTCCTAATATCCAACCTGGATCTCCCCTGGTGCAACCTGAGGCATGGAAGAAGGTTGTAGTGACTGGGCCTCTTCTCCCTGGTAACAGGACAAAAATGATCATCCAATGATTAAAATATTTCCTAACTGTTTTGGTAAGTACTCTGTCCTTAACTTTACCAATGTTGGAGTAGGCAGGAAATTACGTTGAGTGATCAAATAATGTAATTACTCATAAAGAAAAATGCATTTGTTTAAAATGAGGCAAAGAGGTGTTGCTTCTCATTCACAACATTTACTACGTATTTGACATTTGAGCTGCTGTAACTGGGAAGAGATGAATCCACCCTGAGGGGAAGGATGTTATTTCTACAGCTAATTGGCTGACTGATACCTTAATTCATAAAGCTCTGTGCCTGCTCTCATTTACCATGGCTAAAGATTGCGGCCATTTATAGCAGGTAATGAGAACAAGAATAGTTGTTTTTTCTGCTTTCTTTGAAGTTCATTCTTAAAAATCACTGAGATATAAAATTCTTTTTCAGTTGATTCTTTCAAAACTCAAGCACCATTAAAATATATATAATATCAATCCTTTCCCAAGAAATCTGTCACACAGTGTTTGAGAACAACTTCAATTAAATCTTCTTATTAACTGAAGAAGTAATTTACTCTCAGGTTTCACCAGATGAGGTTGATGTAATTATACTAGGGATGTTCCAACAATTGACAGCTCCCCGTAGCCTTATAATCATCTGCAAATTAGAAGACGAAGAGCTCTGAGTTCCCATCTCTCCCGTGCACGATGCATATAGAAAGCTAAATAAGGACATTTCCAAAGGAAGCCACACCTTTATGGATCTTTTTTTTTTCTCTTCAAAATTTTGGCCTCATTTTTAATTTTTTTTAAATCATTTCTTATGCTCTCACTGCCACCTGAGCCTCTTTGCCAGAGTTCACAGAGTCTGGGGCAGAGACAGAGCACAGACAGCCGCTGAAGGGAGAGAGGGGAGCAAAGCTGCGTCCAGCTCTGGGTTTGAACATCCTGAGCCTTTCCCTCTCCTTCAGCACTGTGGGTCACTGTACTTCAACTGCTCTTCTAGAGCAAGGTTTCCCTCCCAAAAGGCTACATCTACTGTACTGTTGTACTCAAAGCACCTATGGTTCTCGTAACTGAAGTGCACAAATGGTATTGTTCCTCCTTACCGCCCTCCTGTTCGCTTTTATTTTACTTTGTTTGATGTGATTGATTTTTAATGTTCAGTGTTAAGACTCTAACAGAGATTTAGCTAAAAATAAAACCCAGTGTCCAATACTTATATAAATATAATATACATATACACATACGTTTATATGTTTGTTACCTATGTACTCCAAGATATAATTCTTTTTGTTTCTTATAGTTAAAACAAATCTTTCAATTTCAGTTAGTTAGAAGAACC
This sequence comes from Oreortyx pictus, assembly GCA_036925125.1. Classification (NCBI taxonomy): domain Eukaryota; kingdom Metazoa; phylum Chordata; class Aves; order Galliformes; family Odontophoridae; genus Oreortyx; species Oreortyx pictus. Next base: position 4,302,756 of record JAUPFR010000006.1, on the reverse strand, counting down.
TTTAGGGATTTTGTTCTTCACAATCAATGAAGTTACTCAGTGTTCCTAATTCCTAATGTTTTTAAGCTGAGGTCTACATGTAAGTCAGAAACCTCAAAAAAAAAAAAAAAAAGTTTGGCTTATTGAATCTTATCGTATCTGGGGAAAAGAAATATATGAGCAATTCACAGTTCAGACATAAAATGAGCAAACCAATGTGCATTTCAGTGCTTAAAATGAAGGTGCCAAGACTGTCTCAAGGAATAAATTATACAGTAGATTTAAGTCTAGTCCATTCAAGAAATTCACTTTACACAGTGTAGAGTGCAGAATTTTAACTGTTCTGGGACATGTGTACTATTAATGCCTATAAAGACCAGAGTTTTTGCATGTTAAAACAGGTAAAGCTACAACTGGCCAAATTCCATCTTCAGTCAGTCCGCTGTCAGTGGGGCACAAAAATATTTAAAATTGCACAGTACAATTTATTAATCTCATGAATGGCTGTTGTCTTCTCTTTGTGAAGGTGGAAGATGGAAAGAAAATGTGAAATGGAAATTTGAAGTCTTCAGGTATGAATGCTGGAATAGCTAAATACTTTTTTTCTATTTACATTTTGTACTAAAAGTCATTTACTTATACATCCAATAACTGGTAGATTAGATATGCTGCATAAGGAAAAATCTAGGCTGAAAGAGAGGTCTTTGAGCTACTGGTTTTCTCCTTGATTTCCCTGATGCACCACAGCAGGACTTTTCTTAGTGATATTTTATTCATTTTTCTCCTCTTCTAATTATCTTTGATTTTTTCCCCATCCTTCCTTCCATGCTACACCACAGAAAGTGCCTTTATGGTAAGCAGAGGGGAATTCCTTCCACATATTTTTAGGGAGCATGAAATTCAACCTGGGATTTTGCTGTGAAGGCTAGAGATGAAAAGTGCTAACCAACGAAATCTGCTTGAGGGGAAAGCATTTTCTCACTTTGGTAATGAAATATTCATAGTGTAACACTTCTTCCCCCGATGACAGTCACAGGTGAATCCCAGATTGAACTTTCACGATCTTTAGATGCGGAACCTTGTCCATATCCCTTCTGTCATGCTTATTCATCTCATAGCACTGGATGCGAGAAGTACTGAACCAGCTGCATGGTTACTGACTCCTACACGCACACTTTGTACTTTGTGACTCAGAGTGACATGCAAAGATCCTTCTGCCACAGGCCTAATTGTCTGCTAGCATCCTCTGGAAGGAATCTGAACCTCAGCTCCCTGCCCCTGCATGCCTCCATGGCACCGAGAACACGGGCTGAGCTCGCACCAGCAGTTTCATATAATCAGTGCAGAGTGTATGGGCTGTCCATCTTCTAGGTGCTGCAGCTAGGCAGAACAGAAGGTAATCCTGCACTACTCTAAGACCTGCCTTCATTTGATTTTCTTAAACTCAGTGGTAGTGAAACAAAGCTACAGGGCTGGAAAGGGGCAAAATGAGTCAAAAGATATTCAGATGTTAGAAAAGGATTTACTGCTCTCGTGTAGTATTAGACTTGTTTGCTGCTCTGCTGTGCAGCATACAGCATATGACACAGTTACATTTCATGCAATTAATAAATGGTTGGAATTTCAAAGCTATCCCAACGGGTCAACATGAATATATTCATTAGCAACCATCAAATGCAGAATAAATATATTCATCATCAAAAATAATTTGTTCCTTTCATAAGCTATGTTTTGTATATATTTGCACATGAGGAATTAGGGTGAGTGCAAAAAATGTTCTCCATGTCCTGCTAATATGAAGGGGTCTTGTGATTCTGAGTAGAAAATCTGCTTCTCCTACATAGGTAATTTCTGAGTTTGTACAATAAATGGGGGATATATAAAACTAAAGGTTCAGGTGGACCCATGGTTCACTGAACTCCTCTCAAGCAATGAAAATGGAATGCTCAGCGCCACTCTTTAAAAGACTCCTTTTACCTGACCTCAGGGAAACAGCTCAACTAATTTTATGTGGCTTAAAATATGTGAGTGAAATTCTGCTTTTATTGAAATCAATGACCAACTCCTGTGCTCTCAGTGGGGCTGTAATTTCCGTTCCATGTGCGAGCCATGACGGATGGCCTCTGCCACACGTAGCTCCAGGAAGTGTCATTTATATATATTTGTGTGGTGCTCTGCATGGCAAAGGCTTGGTGCGGTTGCAGTGAGCCAACGAGCAGGTAACATAATATAAATAATAAATGATACCTGCTGAACAACTCTGTACAGGAGGTTGTTGCGAAAAGGAGATTTATATACTACGGAAACATATTATTTAATGACTTCCCTGTTGTTACAGTTTTAGTCTGCTGGCAGATTAAACTGTCTGTTCAAAACCAACGTGACTAATTTTCTCAGGTCTTCAAGGAACTTGGGAGAGCTAAACATAAACAAGTTTGGTTTGGACGTTATGACTTAAGCATTCCAGTTTACGTTGCAGTTTGTTTCATTTCCTTTTCCCCTTCTGGAAATATTTGCTGCCATCTTGGTTTGGGTCTTCCTCTTGCTCCTGTAGATACGTTGCTATTCATCATTCCCAAAAGTGTAGGGTAAGAACATAACGACCCAGCTGAAGAGGCTTTGAAATGTCTCACTCTTATATTTCACCCCCCTGCAGTATGGACAGAAGAGAAACCCAATCACATTTGCTGCATAGAAAATCCTTCCCTTTGGATGGCCATACACCAGCACAGATGGGTGAGAAAGAACTCAAAATAAAATTGTACAAATAGGAGAAATAATGCTTAAGTCTTAAAAAAAAAAAAAAAAAAAAGAGGAAAGAGAAAAAACACATATGACTATTTATTTGTCCAATTCAGACAGGCCATATTCAAGGACAGAAGTCCAATGAGCTTAATCCCAGATCATTTTAATTTCTTCTTCAGCCAGATTTTAAATATTCAGTGATCAGTCAGATGAAAGTGAAGAATGATGAGAAAAGAGCCCCACATTACAAAGCAGAAAAATCACGATTCGTATTTTAAGTAGCCAAAAGAGGAGGAGGCATTGCAGGCAGCGTGTTTTTGTTGGTCAGTTCTAAAGTGAGATAACATTTGGTTATACTTCTTTGTTTTATAGGCAAATATTCAGACTTACAAAAGTGGACCCCTGAAATGTTTATTTTTATTATTAGACTAGGGCACTTTTGTGTAAGCTTGTGGAAATAGACACAGAACCTGAGAAGAGCCTGCAAAGAAATAAAACAATTGCTACCACTCACTGCTTTTGAGCAATATAGGAGAAAGTACATAGTGAGCAGACCTGTATGTTTATTGTTGTGATTAGGCAGACAGGATACACATTGCTGTTGCTTTCCTCCAGTAACTAGCAACTATCTGCTTGCCCCATCGAGTGTCTTATCGTACATACCAGTTACATGTGAGATAGAAACTTTTCCTGGCACAGTGCTTTCAGTAAAAGGATAAGAATCTCGGAGTTTTTTGTACAGACAGGAGGCTGCATATGCCAGATCCACTTAATGGTGGTGACTGTAAAGAACGCTCTAAAATCCTGTTTTAAGTGTTCCTGCCTTCAGTCTTAACACTGCCCTAGGGGTTTGTATCAAGTCCTCCGAAAAAGCACAAAATGAAGATTTGGTATTATAAGGTGCACATATACTTGGACGTTTGGTTCTGTATGTCCTGTAAGGTTTTCTACAACGGGTGAAGTCCATACCTCAGTGGTATTGGCAAAATGCATGACATTGCCTTCAAGCTCCCAGGAAGAAATAGGAAACTAATATGCGTGCAGGTAAAAAGAGTTTTAGTGGATTTCTCCTCTGCGGACAGATCTGACACTGACATTTGCTAAAGGATGCGAAGGCCTGAGGAGCATGACTTGGAAATTAGATGAGAACATCAGGAGCTGGGAGGTACAACTTCAGAAAATCACACACACACACAGGAAAGTTACAAGCGGTATATTAATGTCCTTCCTCAAGGTACAATGTTGTTATATCAAGCACACCGATTTAGCTCTTTCCAGCCTCTTGTTGTCATTTGTGGCAGCTTTAACCTTATTCTCTAAAATGATCACTCACTGATCATGTGCTTCCTATTAATACTGCTAAAAATCTGCCTCGTGGATTAGTTTGTGTTTTGTTTTTGTTTTCTTTTTCCAACCAATTTAGGTGCATTTAAAGATTTGTCAGTTGAAATGACACCTCAGAAAGACAATCTGGAAATTTAATATTGCGAATGCGTGGAGAGCTGATAGCTGCAGCACCGCAGCACCCTTCATCTTTCTTTCCCATCAGAGCTGTGACGTGTGTCTGCACTTTGCCTCAGAATCTGCTCAGGAATATGGCTGCCACTATGGTGGCAGATGCAGATGCTATTTTCCCCCACTAGAGACCATCCTATTCAGACAATAATGAGAAAGAAAAGCCTGATGCCCCAATTTGTTGAATTGGATTAAGCAGTTGAGCGTATCCGAAGAAATTAAACATCAAATAGCTCTGAACGCCTTGGGAAACCTTAGTGTTGGAAAAGCTGGTCCCATGGTAAGTCTGTGATAAGTCTATTCAACAATTATTGTTATGTTATCCCACTGGCCTGAAGAGAAATCTGAAGAACCAAGAATGTTGGCACCTGGCTGATATCGTGTTTCCTCCACCTGCATTTCAGTGAGCACTGTCTGTGCTGATGTCAGTCACCCTCAGCTGTTCCCCAGATGTTTACCTCCCACCCCACATTGTTAGTGAGAGGTTTCTGAGTTTCTTGAGCAGCCGGAAACAGCCCTGAGGAAAGAGGGGACTTGGGTGCAGGGGATGACAGGGGCCCCCACTGTGTTTTGGCTCAGATCTATTAAGCCCTGCTACTTGCCCAAGTTGTGCCAGAGCCTGGGTGCTGCAGCAGGTGAGTTTGCCACAGAAATCCAGTTGGGATGCCCAGTGATCTCTGCTCTGATTTAAAATCACAGTATCTCCATGCCTGGGCTTATGAGATTTTTGGAGCTGAACAGCGCTCTCCTCCTTAGTTTCCTTCTTTCCGTGATCGCTGGAGACTTTTGGATGCTGTCCGTATGTCTTTCATCCCCTCTGCTCCTAAGGGGTTATTTAGTCCTAACAGCCTGACATTTACTTGGCTTTGAGTCTCAGAATGAACATGAAGCCAGGCCGGGAAAATTCTTCTGGCATAATTTCATCATAGACATGGTGATGTTATAGATTATCCTATTTATTTTCTTTTTCATATGAGTAATAGAGCAGCAAGAGTTTAGAAAAATAGTTCTGGCAAGCAAACTCTCTTTTTGTTAAATAATATTTAAAAAGCAACTTTAGGAGCAGGATTGAAAACATTGTTCCCTTAACAGCTGTCACATCTCCCAGGTCATCTGCTGAGCAGTTAGGTAGGAAGTGGAAAAAGCTTTGGGAGTAGAAGGATCGAGCCAACCAAGGGGTTCTTTCACCATTTTGAGAATGAAATGAAATAATATTTCAAATTCTTTAATGTTAAAATTCTTTTTCTTCCCCTCAGCCAGCTAGTGCATCACGTTTTTCCATTTCATAGCTAATTCACAGTGGTTATAAGAAATTACTACCACGATACACATTCCATTACTTGCTATGTAAGCAGGAGCCCATGATGAAGGCAGTGGTTTCTGAGCTGTTCCAACGGTAAGTTTTCCACAGATACAACTGGTTATGCACTTGCAGGTGTTTGGAATACTGGAGTCCAGACTCTCCTATAGGGAAGATCTGTTTAGCCCAAAATGGCTTAGTGTGAAGTTGCCCAAATTACCTCTGAGTGAATATAAAACCTCATTTATATCCTGGACACTAAGTATGGAGGGTATTAAGTGCTTTGTCCAGAACAGTCCTCCTAGTCCTAGTTATGGATCTATTGTGAGATTTCCCTTGGCTAATGCAGACACAGAGTTGATTTCTGCCCCAAGATAGGAAGTATTGGAAACTTAAGTATAATTCAGAATAATCTTTTCTTTGGGCAAAAGAGGGGGGAAAAAAAGGCAATAAAAATAGAGGAAAAGGAAGAAAACAGACAAACAAACCCCCAACGCTGTATTTGTGAACATAAATATTTTCGGCTTTTCTAGATGATGATTGTTGAATTCACTGCTCTGATCTCTTAAACTTTTGAAGCTGGTCCATTTGACTGGGCTGGGGTAGAGGCTGGAAGTTGCACAAAGAGATTTCATACATGCATTTTACTGCTAAAAATGTTGCGTTTCCAGACCAGTCTCAATAGCACTTCTGACTGCTTCTCTTGTGCAAATCGAATACCTCCATATGAGCTTTGGTACATTTCTTTGATGTAACATTAACGAAGTAAAGAATGTGGTGACTAATTACTCACTGGGAAGAGCAGACACATTACAAATGCTGAGGGACCCAACTTGATTAACCACAGATTTTTCCACTAAGATATTCCTTCACCTCTTTACTGACCGAAGAGGGTAAAAGTCTGGAGATCCACTGCAGTGGCATCCTGTCTACAGGAGCTGCCTCCTTCTAAGTTGTGCTGCTCAGTGGTGTAATCAACATTTGAAAGTTCAGAGTAATCTACCACAAATATAACTCCCTTTTTATTAGTGTTTTTGTAGTGTTATTTTGGATATAAATCCAATGATTTCTCATTTGTAAAAGAATTTATTTAATTAATTTTCCCTTCTTCAGAAATGCTGAGGACCTTTATCTTCGAGAAATCTTCTGGCTGTCTGATTGTCCCACCTAGAGCCATTCTCTTTAGCTTGCAGCTTGTGGTTTACAGGCTTTGTTCACCTCTGGAAGTGCAGAACGCAGCTTGGTTGCCTGGGAGCGCATAGTAAGAGAGCAGGGACCTCAGTGCCCAGAGTGAACTAAATCCTCCAATAGGTCAGGAGCATTTATGGCTTATTAGATAAACAGTGACAAGGATCAAATAATTTGCTCTGTGGGCTTTCACACGCTCTGGGGAAATTGCTTAAATTATTAAAAAATATGGGAAATTCTAGCAAATAATCCGTCACCTTCACAAATATTTTCCTCTTTGCATCTAATTCCATGCAGATGTGTGAGAGGCAAGGCAACGATGCTTATGTTTGAATCTCTGCTGAAAGGTGAGGATTTTTTGTTGTTTATTTTTATTTTTTCTTTTTTAACATTCTGCCACCTATTGGTAGCTGTGAGTGCTCTAGGGGCTGTGCACAGCTCTACGATGTACAGCACAGCTGACAGAACTCAGTGTCCCTGTCTCTCTTAATTAGCATGATCATTTACTCTTCTTCCTATGCAATTTACTCTGCAGAAGTTCCTATGGATCAAATTATGTTAAGGGGAAACTGCCAAAGCATTAAAACAATTCCACTAGTTTGGGGTTGGCCTCATGACAAACCAAACTCTGATTTTGGTTTGTCTTTCATTGTAGCAATACATCTTAAATTCTGGGGCCTCTCTTTCTGGGTCTAATCTGAACACTTTTAGTAATGCTGTGTGGTAAAAGCATTTAGGATGCCAACGACTTTTATGTCTATCTGGAGGCATTATTTTTGTTTATGTATATACTGAGTATAACAGGATATTCACTGTGCCTGGAACATGTTTTTGAGAGCTCCTTCATTCTTCAGATATAGTATTGATCTTGGTGAGCGCTTTGTGTTCAAAAGAAGAGGAAGTTTTCCTTCACATAGAAGAAACTCTGGGTGAGCTTTTCTGAATATGACTAAGAAAACCTTGGTGATTTTGATTTTGATGGAATATATACCCCATATGTCTACTCTTTATTCAGCAGTACATTCAACTAACACAAGCACAGCATAATCTTTTTCTCATCTTTAATTCCCCATGTAAGTTTAGCATCACTTTAAAGATTTCGTTGTGGTGAAGGGGGGAGGGATCAAAGATTAGGCCTAGCCTGTTCTCCAGCCTTTGTTATGAGGGGTTAATCTCCCTTGGAAGATTATTATCGCTGGGTGTGAAACCTGAATCTCTGAAACAGCAGATGTGGGAAGGGTTTGGACTACCATGTTGTTGTTGGATGTCGAGTGTCTTTGGAAAACATGAAGGGAAGAATCAGGGTGAGAAGAAACAGAGGGTTGGGACAGGTAAAAACAGGTCATGTTTCATAACTTGGACATCAACCAGGAATTCCAGTGTAAGTATAAGCTGAAGATGTCAAAAATAAAGATACAAATAAAGCTTAAGATGCAAAATAACCAGAAAAAGGTGGGAGAGTGAGACAGGATGAACAATAAAAGGATTTAGCTATTAACTGACCTCACAGGTACTTGCATGTGGAGTTAAAAATAAGTAAATAAAGAAATTTCCTGTATTAAGAACAGTGTGACCAGTTGGTTTACAAAAATAAAGGTGGGAGGTAATTAAGGAACGCTGCTGAGGAGCTCATGGATGTATTCTGCCTTCCCTAGGGAAGCTGATGGGAGGTACCTTCTTTTCTGTGGCAATGAAGATGGAACTGTGTAGGAGTGGAGTGTTGCATTAATACATTTGGCAGGAAGCAGATCAGCTAAAGGATAACAAAATGCCAAAGAGTTAGACTATGGAAAAGGTGGAGGACTTGAATTGTGATTCCAGATGCCTTTAGGTATAACATTTTAAAACATTCCTGTGAAAGTAGCTAATCCGTATTAGATACAGTGGCTATAACAGATACATTTAGAATGGAAACAAACTTAAGGTGGTGTTTTTCTGTATCCTCTAGAAGGAAAGATGACCCCTATGAATTACGAATTCATGTTCATTAATGATCGTCATAACTAAACATCCAAAACTCTTGACAGTGGATATGAACTGAAAGAGCAAAACATGCCTTTCTCTGAAGAAAAATGGTACCTATTTAAATATCTTGATCTTACTAATTTATTTTTTTCTTAAATCTCAAATGACTGGTAAGTAAGTAGACAGGACATGAAACAGGAGGTAAAGTGCTATCGTGTTTCTACAGAATAGTGGGTGGAAAATAGAAGTAGCTCTAAATCTACACATGCCAAAGCCTTAGCTGTGGAATGACCCTTGAAGGAATAGACAGGGAGATTTGGGGGGTAAATAAGCCTTAGCGGCTGAGTAAGCCTGAGCCAGCACAGGCAAAGCTCCCAGCAGAAGGGAAGCTCCATGGTGTCTCCAGGTTCTGCACTGCAGTTTAAGCATTCCCCTCTGCCCTTGTCCATTTCCTCTAGCTACACTGATGATGATGGCTTTACTTCCAGGCAAGGGTTTTATTTCCATGGAAAGCTTTATTGCTCAGATGATCAAGCCAGACTTCACACAGAAGCAGCAAATTCTAGTGTAAGTGTCCAGTGAGGTTTGTTCTCTGGTGTCAATAAGATGCAAATCTCACTCTTGCTCAGATGCAGGCAGATTTACTGCACTGATCTCTGTTCCAGACCATAGTTACCCGTAGGTGCCAGGAGTTGGTGTTTCACTTGCTGGAAAGCTTCACTCTGCACTCCTGTCAGACCCATGGCTCCTTGACTGGAGAGAGTGGAATGACCTCAGAACCTCAACAAGGGAAAGAATGGGCACTGAGTGATGTCTGGAAGGTAACGCTGGTAAAATGTGCACAGAAACTAGCCTCTTAATTAATGAGTTGCAACTACTCTGCAGGCAGACTTGTATCAATGTAGTATTGAGTCACATATTAATGTACTCTCAGTTCAGTAAAATTCAGTTTGGTATTAAACAGCAACTGAAAGAGATAAGAAGAATGAGGTGCCTACATTGCATGGGAAAAAGTATAAAAATATGCTTCTGTTTTACAAATTAGTCATTCCCTTTTTTTGAAAGTATCATTTTTATTCCTTGTCACCAAATATGAAGGGGGACTGCTAAGGTAGAAGTGATTTAGGGATGAAGGAGAAAAATGATGGACCTTCACTTAGAAATACATTCATCTAGAACCGACGTAGCAACAGCTTTGAATACTTTATAATGCATTTTGAAAGACCATTGGTGTAGCACAAGGCTACATTTGTTGGAAACAACTTTTGAATTGGAGGAAGAGATGGCAGAATTTGAGAAATAATTGGCATCCAGTCTGTTGAGATGGAAGTTCACTTATTGCCACTAGTGTTAGTACTGTAAACACGATCACAGGTGAATCCACCCAAAACATAGGTTCACACCCTCATGCAGCTATCATGAATATCCACCCCATTTCATGTAGGATGTCCACAGCAAACAGTGCCTCTGCTGACCCATCTGCTGAACAGACAAGACAGTAACTCATCCATTTCTGAGGGAGAGAGAGAGGGAGTGTGGAAACTAAAATCTGCAGAACACATTTTTCTTCTTAGTACTTCTCTTTTATCCATTTTCTCTTGTAATTCAAAAGAGTTTGCTGTAGGAGTAATTGATAGAGCCTCTGATACAGAATAATGAGGCCAGTACAGCATTCACTTAGCGATGGTGGAAGAGGTGATCCTAAACTTATGTATCACTATTTGGGCCAGGAGGCTATTAGTAATGCTGAGGGAAAAACAATCAAACAGAAAAAAACATTCTCCTTCTCGAATAAGTTCCTTAGAGCTGATGTGCCTAATGGCATACGAGACAGCACCAGAGCATGCAGGAGCTGGTCACACCCGCCATTTCCTTTTGGTGCCAGGAAGTCCCCCCTTTCACTGCTGAACATGAAGGCCACCAGGCCTTAACATTTTGACTGTCTTTGTACAGATTAGCTGAGATTAAATTCATGGAATCATAGAATGGCTTGGGTTGGAAGGAACCTTACAGATTGTCTAGTTCCAACCCATGTTATGGAAGTAAGTGGATCAGGCTGTGTGGGGCCCCATCCAACCTGGCCTCCAGTGCCTCCAGGGATGGGGCATCCAACGTCTCTCTGGGCAGCCTGTGCCAGGACCTCACTACCTCACAGTAAGGAATTTCCTAAATTCTGACCTAAATCTCCACCTTACGTTTCTGTATATAACCGTGTCTATTGCTTAACTACACAGTTAACATACAAAGCAGTCTCCTATTTTCACCCTTCAGCAGCAGATGAGGTGGGCAGCGTGGGTGCAGTAGCCACTTACAAACATCTGTACTTAACAGACTCAGAGTGATGGTTGGACCTGCATTCATTCCAGAGAAGTTAACTCATGAGAAGAAGCATATGTGGATTACAATGGAGAAAAGAAAGGTACAGCTACACCATCATTCTCTGCACACCTTGCTTTTCAGAGCTCATTGCAATCCCTTTTTGCTCAAATCTCACCCCAAGACTCGTCTCAGACAAATTGCTCATGCTAGTCGTCCTCCATAAACTGCTTTTGCCTCCATTCAGCAATACCATGAAAGCTGCTGGGAATGGCCCAGTAATGCCAAATTTTATCTAGCTTTTACCTCTGTCAGGGTGTAGTTACTGGGAATTATGTTTTCCATGCTGAATGCTGCAGCAAGCTGATGTGGGTAAATGTGTGACACATGGTGCAAACTGGTGAGCAAAACTAGTGGGGAATGCATTGTTTTGCTGTTCTGTTTTCGCTCCAGAAAAACTTGTTTCATTTATAGTGAGTGAGAACAGGAATTCAAAACTTGGCTACGCATTATTTGGGCGAAGTAAGCAGGTCTGTCAGCCTGATGTTAGCGATGTGCTTTTAGCCATCTTCATGAAAATCTTCTGAAACCCAGCCAATTTGTAAATCCCAGAGAAATCTGTTTGCCTGAGCTCGGTGCGGTGTGTGAGCAGAGCCTGTCAGCATGAGCAGGGGGCCGGGCTGCCCTCCAGGTTTCCCCCCGGCTGCTAGGAATAGACTGCTGCCATATTCTCCTCCTCCTGGTGCTTCTCCTCTTGTAGGTCCAAAATGAAAGCGTTGTGGTTACCTTTTATGTTTCCTGTACTGCACTTCCCGCGGTGGTGTCTGGACCTGATGAAAGGTTGTGGGCTGCTATGTAATAATAATAGGAGCAATAATTTTGAGTGAGGCTTCAACAATATATCAGTTAAAACATTATCATGATACTGTAACTCAATGGCAAACGTGGGGCACCTGTCTCTGTCAAAGCCAGTTTGTTTTAATACAGGCCACATGTGCAGTGAGATGGAGTCTGGATTTTGAGCTCATATTTAATTATCCGTAAGAAAACATCCTAGACTTGCGTTTCTTTATGGTTGCTTACCAAGCTGGTAATTCTTGTAAGGATATTTACTATGCCAGTGGACTTCTTTCACAATTTAAAATGCATTGCCTTCAGGCAATATTTTTTGAATGGGATCAATTTTTTTTTCTAATAGGAGCAAGAAGCGGTACTCGGACATCATCACTGATAATGAAACATTGAAGTAATATTTGTATTAACTGTCATTGTGAACATGTAACTTGGTGTTCAATTTAGACACAGGAAAAGTCACGCTCATTGTGAAAAAAAGAGTCTAAAGAGGCATCGGTTGCAGCTTTCTGTAGCATCACTTGCACTGGTATTTCCTCTGGAGCCAGTTGCAACCGGTGCTCGTTTCCCAGCGCAGTCACAGAACTTCTGAGAATCTTCTGCAGTTGTGTGTAATCTCACCACGCTTTAATTATCCCTTGTACAATAGGGATGAGAGTAATACTTGCCTGCTGTCACCTCCATGTCTTTATCTGCACTGGTCCTCGCTGTAGGATCCCAAGCCTGGCTGAGCTCATAAGCAATTTGGTAATACAAATAGATGTAGATGCAGCCGTTATTTATTTCATTATTTACAAAAGATGATAGGGGCACAGCCACCTCACAGACATCTTTAATCCTCTTAATATTTGCATGTGTTTGTTTTTAATCCTCAGCCCCACAGAGTTCACAGGATGGATGCGGAACGTAAAGGAGCAGGAGTTGTGTTCCCTCGAACTGAACAGGAGAAATCCAGAAAACTGGATCTGCTGCTCAGGTTACTAAGTGCTTCCATACTGCTTCACTATTTCAAAGCACGTACATCCTCTCTTGAATCAAGGCTGCTGTTTGTCTGTTTGCTTGGCAGTGTCCAATAACACGTCAATATGGAGAAATTAAGGGAGGTCTTCTACCACTCATATGTCTCTTTGCTATCTTTTGAATTTGAGAAAGGTTTGAAGGGAGCTTCAGCGGAATCAAATACAGTTTGTGGTCTGGTTAGTTATTGAATCACAGTGGCTGTCAGCATTGTGAGTTTTCTATTTGTTTCCACTGATGGCAGAAGCTTTGGGGTCCTTCCTACGTGATTTACTTTAAGTCATCTCTGCTGAAAAGTTTTATTATTCTTTAGCTTCTCAGTTCTTTACAGAATTTTGACAGAAGGAAGCATTACCTTTTTTTTTTTTTTGATGTGAAGTACAAAACAAGAAACAAATCTGACCTGATATCTTGAATGAACAGATAATGCTGCGGTACCTGAAAGTGTGAAGATTCCTGTGCCCCAAGGAATTGTTGCTATTAAGCTGTTTCTTATATAGGGCTACATCCTGCCTTCCTCATTAATTGAACACAACTGCTAAAACATCCTTTACAATAAGCACTTCTTCATACCAGACATATTTCCTGGATCTATAAAACAGCTTTTAGAAAGGGAGAACTGTTTTTAAGGAAGACATTAATATAGTTCCACAAAATGATGCTTGCTGACATATGGAGCACTTTTTGAATAATTCACTTTGAAATTAACACTATAATACCATTTACCTTTTAAGTCCTATTTACTGGAGCTGCATAGAATTGTTCTCTGGAGATGAGGATAATGGCAAACACCAGTCTTTCAGACCTTCTTTGGTTTAATAAGGACGGTCAGCTGATTTCACGCAAACAAGACCAGTAAGCCACCTAGTTTCTGGCTTCAGCAACACAGCAGACCCGTGGAGGTCCTGCCCTCGGTCCTGTGTCACAGTTTGCTCCCCCCTTGGAGGCAGGGACATAATGGTGCAAGGGACAGAGCAGTAAACCGGCTCACAGGAGCCATCTGGGTTCAATTTAATCCTTTGGAAAACAGGGATTATTTCAAATGCGGATAAATTCCACACTGTGATTTGCAGGGCTGCCCCACAGGCAGCCTGTAGGCTCAGAGACAGCCGTCCTCCAGGGCTGGCGCAGCTCAAACTCTCCTGTTACTGGTACTACAAGGAGCATCCCAGACCTACTCAATGAAGCCCTGGCCAAGTGTGGCTGTTGCAAAAGTCTGTGTTTTCTTTCTTTTCTCTCTTTTTCCCTTCCACTTTTCTGCAACAGCTGGAGTATGCAAAGTAGTCTGCAGGAAAAAAAAAAAGGTGTTGCTGGAACTTCTGCCCATTAAAAGCAGTTGCAAATTTCTTAGCCAAATGTACAGAGCAGTGTGTGCTTGTTAATATCATAGCTACAACTCAGTTCTCTTACGGTCCCTTCATTACTTGTTCTTCAGCTAATTTTAGATATTAAATAATGAGGCTCAGTTATTAGGAAAAAGATGGGGTCTTGGTTAAGTGCCTTTCTATTGATTCGAAAATGACATTTAATATGAGTTTTTCTTGTTGACGACAGTTACAATGGATGTTGGCTTTTGGAGGCAGAGTGTTCAATTTTTATTCACTCAACACCCGTTAAGCACTACCAGCAAAAATGTTTTTGATACGCTCCTTGAATGTCGTTCTTTGGTGGGGATGACTCTGTCAATGAATTCAGCCCAAGCTGCCACTGACTTTTTGCTGAGACAACAGTGCAGAGCAGACATGTATACCTATTTCCCATTGTGGTTCATGCTGACATTTTTATCTGCTGTTTTGGTTAGCTTCAGTATTGCCAACCTCAAACAGTAAAAAAAAAAAAATCATGAGTCAGCTAACAAAAATATTGAGATTGCTTTCATTTTACGTACCTGTGGGCTTTATGGTTTATTTTCTTTAGCCAAGCGTAAGATATGATAGCATGAGCATGCGATGGCTGAGCAATCTGCATGGACAGAAGAGTGCATATACTGGGCCTTACTGCTTCCTGCCACCAGCACCATTGCTGGGACTGGTGATAACCTGGGAAAGTTGGCACCACTGACACGGTCAGCCCAAAATAACCTGTGCAGAGGACCTCATGCTTTAATTGAGCTGAAATGTAAACCCACTCATCCAGCCTCACTTTCAGGCATGCTGTCCAAACTGGGCAAAAGAAGAAAGTGTCAGGTTCAGTCTTCAGTGGGAGTCTTGAATTCCGAATCCTGCATGAGTCAAGAAATGGATAATAACATCTAGATTTGTCTGAATTCTATATATATCCCAGAGGGACTGAGTTTGATTCCCTCACTTATTTACACTGATACAAGGAAAGCATTTCAATTCTCCAAATGCTCCCTCATGTGGCTTCTCAGTACTAATACTGAAACATTTATGCGTTCTCGGAGATTACAACTCTATGCCAGGAAATAGGCTGAGACAACATAAGAGGTATTTCATGTAACCTTTGACATTAGAAAATTATGATTCTGAATCCTGCGTGTAGAATGTGTTGCTACTATGCTGTTAAATTAGCTTGAATGAAGGTATTTGTGTTTGTGTCTCTATGCCGAGGAGGGGGAAGAAGTTGCTGTGGTCATATTAGTACACTGTGTTGTCTGGTCAGATGTCACAGGGACAAGTGAGGGGTAAATGTCTGACAGTAAGGGAACTTCTTTGGTGAGAAATCTGAAGAAATGAAAGCCTGATGCATGCAGCATCCAAGAGAGCAGCGCAAGCTATTAATGAGGAACTTCATTTCCACAGCACTCACCGGGAAACACATTCAGGAGGTGAAGAGAGGAAAGGAGATGGAAGGAGGCAAACATGCCATTGCTTTGCAGCTGCAGGGGAGAGGAGAACGTCCTCCTCCACTGCGGTTCAGAAGATGCTCCTTTGAGGTCTGACCTTTCCTGTTTGAATACAATGTGGAAAGCCACTGTTGAACCTCAACAAGCAGGTGATGATGCAGTCTGTGTAGGAAACAGGCTTGCTTCATTCATTTTAATGGCCTAGTCATCAGATGACCTGGGTCAGTGCAGCTTGTTTCTGCAGTGACGGCTCTGCCAGCGCTTTGAGCAGTGCTGGGTGGGCACTGCTGTGCTCTGCTCCCCACAGCCTCCTGCTGGGAGTCAGCCACAACCATGGGCACTGGGGTCTTGATGGCACTGCTGGCTCCATGCTGAGCACAGCTCTGGTGAGTGGGAAGTGACCAAAGCCTGGCAGCTTGCTGCTGTACAGAAATCTCCCGGATAAGGAGCTTGTTTTTCCACTTGAGCATTTGAGGGACGTGACAGTGTATCTCCTAAATTTAATCCAAACATAAGCAGCCTGAGAGGGCTGTCACTTAAATGAATACAAGCAGGAAAGCTGAAAGGTGCAGGTGAGGCAGAAGTCTTCAGAGGAGTCACATTCAGGAAAATGCTTTTATTTTCAGAGCCCACACCTGACCCTGAAGCATTTGTATGAGGAATATATATGCACAGGTGTTTTGGTGTATTGCCTAGCAAAGCTGAGGATGCTCCATCCCCAGAGGTGTTCAAGGCCTGTTGGATGGGGCCCTGGGCAGCCTGATCTGGTAGGCAGCAGATGCCATTGCTGAAAATTCTATGGGAATACACAGCACTGACACCTCAGCAAAACTCCTTGGAAGGTGACACTGTGCCTGTAGACACTCAAGAGAATGTGCTCAACATACGCATTTTTTTCTCTACTTCTCTCTCTTTGGCAACATGAGCCAAAAGAAACACAGCTACTTGGTGGTACAAGAAGGTTTGCTTGTTGAGAAAAAAATCGGTTCCTAACTAAAATTTTCAGTCTATTTATATGTATGGCCCAACACTTTTGTTTTGATGAAAAAAAGAAAATATCTCAGGACATTTTCTTCAAAAAATAGAAATGCCTTTGGTTTCATCCATGTTGCATCCAACAGTGCCTCTGTTTTTGGACATGCCGTTCCAGTAGTTTTGTTCTCCTTGCTGAGGCAGGTACATCAGCATGTCTCCTGGGATCTATAAACCAGGGAATACTCTTCCCTAGTTCAGACTTAAGGAGCTGAACATTGAGAATGCAGTCTTTTTGAAAGAGCAAAGTATGAAGCTATTATATCTTCTTTTGCACATATGTCCCATTCATTGTGACAAAATGTCTGTGATACACTAAAGCTGATAAAAACTATGGAGCCTGCTCAGACATATGGCAAATGGCAGACTGAGACTTAGCAGTGCATCTGCTCCTAAAACCGTGGGGCAAAGGGTTTCAGGTCACACCTTGCCTCATGTGGCACTTCTCAGTTTTGGTACGCAAAATACAAACAACTCTGTGATTAATAACTGGCACTGATCTTTTTACAGAGAAAATGCCAGATTGGTTTATTGTGGTAACTACGGGTCTTTTTTAGCAAGGAGGTCCAGGTCAAAGTCAGGATTCATGTGAGCCTGATAGAGAGTTCAAGCACCTTCCAGGCAAAACGTTAAACAGTAAAAAATCAGTAAAACTCATCCTCTTGCATTAATTAGCAATGGCATCTCACTTGGACTCAGCACTAAGCACAGTTGGATGCATAATAGCAGTTTATACAAAGTTCCTTTGATCCTCCTCCTTTCTATGCCCATTAAGAAATCCAATTTTCAATACCACTATGAGGTTTTGTTGTTACATCAGTTTGAAATCCAGAAGTTATATTAAATATAGCAACCAGTGTAGTCACCTCCGAGCCCCAGACACTGGGACTCTTGTCTAGGGCACTGAGATTGCCACTACAGCAGCCTTGCTTTTGGACCACAAGGCCAGTCCTGTGCACAGAGAGTTTAGCAAGATGTCTTAGAGCAAACACTGGTGTTTACATCGCCCACCCCTTCAATTAGTCATTTCTTTTATGTACTTCTCCTGCCTTCAGCAGTGGAGATGGGCACTGCTTGCAGGGACTGGTTTGCTGCAGAGGGAACAGAATGCCAGGGAGGGATGCCTGACAAGATGTTGCTTTTTTAAAACAAATGGCCTCTTCTGTCTGCTTCTCTCAGCCACAGCATTACAGCAGTGCTAAAATGCAAATGGGAGGGCCTAGTTGATGGGGACGGGCAGCTGAGTGGAGCTATCTGGGAGCCACCTGTGAGCAAAATGCAAACGAAATAAGCAAACTCAAAGTTCTGTTGCAAAGCTGCTAAAGAAATCCCCTTCATTATTTGTTGCTGTTGCTTAATTGATCTTACAAGCCAGTATAGCATCATCATAAATTCACCGCACTCCATGACCTGAATTCATACAACTTGCATGTAAAGTATTCAAAAGTTTTATGATTCACTATTTTGTGTTTATTTGGATATTATTCATGTAAAGTCCTTAAAGCACTGTGAAAAATGTATTTACATCGTGATAATATTAAAAATAGGCAACGGGGATTCTAACACTGGGAATTAAGAGGGTTCAGGGACTCCTAATGAAGGCAGCAAATACAAAGGAAATTTTAATTACTAAAAAGGCGTATGTAATTCTCCATTTCTGTAATCTCGCACCCAGTGAGGCCAGCATGTGTATACATGATTTAGACTGCTTAGGCACCAATCCAAAGAAGTAATACCACCAGATCTACTGTTATTCCCTGACCTACTCATGTTTTGCATACCACTTTCCCAATGGCAGTAGAAAACAATGCGGTATAAGAAAACAATAATAATAAACACAAGCAACTACATTTAATTGAGATTACCTATTGTCAAAAATCCCACAGACTGTTCCTTTGAAAAGTTTCAGGAATGTTCATTCAGTGTAGACCTCATTTCACCTCGCTAGCAAGGCAAGGGGGCCTTACGGCAGCCGTAATTTGCATTTATAGCTACCAAGGTACGGCTGAGGCTGTGCAGAAGTGTGTTGTTTCAGTGACAACCGAGACCCAAGGGGCTGTGACTGGCGAGCTGGGATGACTTCAGCTGTGATAAACAGAGATTTGTCGCACAGAGGTTCACGCTGCCCTCCTTCCCACCCATGCTGGGCTGGTGTTTCATCTCACTGTGCAGCAGCTGACAACAGCCTCCAGTTTACCTTGAGGCACTGAGCATAGGTTTCCTCAGCACTCCAAATTGCAGTCTGGCCATTCAGCAGCTACTTCATGAGCAATGGAAACCTCTCTGCAAAAAGTTGCTCGGAGTATGGCTAGAGGCAGCACCCACAAAACCATCACAAAAGAAACTGTTCCTACTCATCATTCAGACCCTTGTGAGCATATTTTAGGGGAAATTTTTTGCATGGACAAACTGTGGCACTAAGACTTTGCAGCGCTTTAAGCAGCCTGGACAAATGAAAAGTGATTTTTGTTACATAAGACCATTAAAATGAGTAGAATGTGTCTGAAATCCTGTGCATAGCAAAACTTTGAAAGCAGCAACCACAGCCTAATGCCCTCTGTGATTTTTCTTCCTTTCCTTTACCAGATGGAGTGGCCATCTCCAAAACAACCCTTTGCGCTCATGGCCATTTGCAATCTCTCTGCACAGAGGCCAACAGGCTATTCTGCTCCAAGCAGCAAGTTTAAGTGAAGGAGCACGAGCAGAGATTCTTCATACTCAGAAGGTAAATAAAGCACGGCTTTCGAAACAGCAGACGCAGTGGTGTCCTGGACAGAGTGCTAGCTCCTATAAATCACACCACGCTCCTGGAGCTGTGGCGTACCCTGCTGGAAATCTCCCCAAACTTTTGTTTTTCTTTTTTTTTTTCTGCATGTGTGGAGGAATTTTGAGCGGAAGCACAAACACAGCCCAAGGATCACAGCTCATCCTTCCTTGCTCTTCAGACAGGAACCGCAGTGGGATCTACTCTGTACTTGGTATACACCTACTTGATGAGCAATGTGCTGACCTGAGTATCTCCCTCTCTGTTGGTTTTCAAGATACTTCATGTTTAATTTCCAAATAAGCAATAAATATGAATGTGTTCTGAGTTCCATCCTGCCTCTCGCTTTGCCACCGACCTCCTGCAAAGGAGAGATCCAAAGAAATGATCCCCGTGGGTCTCTTCCAGCTTGGGGTCTTTTACAGTCCTATGCAAAGCAAAACAGTCAGGAACTGCTGAGTCTAAAGCTGCTTCAGTTCGGCTCCCTTTCATGTCAGCCCTGGCCCTTATTTTCTCCTTGTGTACATTTTATGGGGCTGTAGAATAAAAAGCTGACTCTGAGGTTAGAGGCCACTTGGCAAATCAGAGACACGTGCTTTTCTCTGGGGACACTGCAGCGCATGCAAATAACAATAAAACCAGTGACATAAAACCACTCATTCTGAGACCAGGTATTTCTCTATTACTGTGAGCTAAACCTGGAGTAATTGGGAGCTACTTGGTGCCTCTAAATATTTGATCTTATACTGAACTTCATGGCAGAAGAACAATATATGCTAGAAACAGTGCCCAAAGGATGCCTAAGAGGGAAAGATGGTCAAACTGTAGTTTAAAGATAAAATTAAAAAAAAAAAAGAGAATAGGAAAAGTAGATTATTTAACTGTCTTGGATGGAAATGCTGAGTGAGTTTGAAAAAACTGCTTATCTTTAATGTTGGAATGACTGTGCTGTTGGATGGAGGGGGGGAAAGGGAGGAGAGTGGGTAAAAGCAGGGAGAGATATTTGGAAGGTAACCTATTGCTGCAGGCTGAGTTGGGCTCTTCAGAAGAAACATGCTACAGTAGAGAAAAGAGCTGTTACATGCATGATGCAAAGAGAAGATGGGCGCTGGAATCTTACCATTGGCTTTGAACACAGAGGGTGGATGGTTCAGTTCAAGAGAGGATCTGTGGGAAAGCAATATTCTCATAAGGATTAAAAAATTCAAAGCAGCTAACTAATAAAAGAATGGAAAACAGAGGTGAGCTGGTTAAGGACGTCTTCTTTTGGTGTGTGAACTTGTGCAACAAAACCCAGTCCTGAGGATGGATCCTGAAGGAAGTGGTGCTGACTGATGTCTGCTGCTATGCTGACACTGACTGCAACCTGTAGCTGTAGCTGAAAGGGTAATACAGAGATGGAGCAATGTGTATATTATGACCAATTTTCTGAACTGCCTGCAGTATATAATTGTAGGAGTTAATGGAAAAACAGCCAATCTGGAAGAGATTTCTTGCTTTCAGGCTCGTCTGAAGTTCATTCCTGAAAGCCATTAGTCACAAGAGGAAAAGAACACGGGAGTGAGAGAGACAAATCTGAGGAAGGAGGAATTATGACTAATAACAAGAAAGGAGGAGAGTATTTTCAGGATGGAAAAGTTAGCAGCTTTCAGTAAGAGACTTTTTTCTTTTAAGAAGATTATATTCGATTTCTAATCACAAAAAATAAAAAAAAAATTAAATGTTAACGTAAGGCAGCGTGTGCATGTGTGGGTGTGAACAGTGATTATAACAACATGCTCTTAAAGATTCTGAAGAATCTGTGGTTCCCACTTGCACCAGTCGTGGATCTGGATCCCAACAGTTCCCAGCCCCTGTCTTTAATCAGTGACTCGTTGTCCAGACAAAAGACAGATACATATCACTGCACAAGATCTATGGTATATGTGCTTATATTAGCTGACTGGTCAGGCGTGCTCTGTTTGGTTTTGACCTTAAGTGCCATACCCAGCCCTGCTCTTCGGTGTGTCAGCAACCAGCATCCACCCAGCTCAGCTATCGACTGTTCCCAACAACAGCTGCACAGATTAATATTATTTTTCATCATCCTTCTCTTAGAAACTCATTTATAAGGAATGTTCTCATATCCAGCAGTATTCTGGGAAGCACCATTCCAGGGCTTACCTCCAGTTTATAGCACACTTCATATATCTGCTCTGACTGGGGAAGTAGATTAAAGTGGTCTTTCATGTGCCTGTCAGTTTCTTCTGTCTGGAGATATTTGTTTTTACGAAGGACAAAAAGGAAAGAAGGAAATGTACTAACACTTGTACATGGGTCTGCGTATGGATGGCTGGATGCTTCAGTGAAAAACTTGTCCTGAAAAAGTTCCTAGAGATCAAAGTTCTGATGTTTGTTACAAAAGAGAATTCCAAATAATAGCGTATAAATATCTAAACAAATCAGTCCCATTACATAAAGTGTAAACCAGACCAGACCACTTGGGAAAAAGGCGTTGTAAAAAGAAAATATTTTTTTTCTCTCCTGATTTTTAATTGTCTTCCCTTTTCTCATTCACAAAGAAGCCAGGCAAACAAGCCACTAACCCAAACTAGAAAACAAATCTGTATTAACTTCATTTGGAATTATATGTGCTTTGTTTTGCTTTGGTTTTATTTTTAATTTGGAATCTATGTTTGTATTTATGAACTTCCCATTGCAAACCAAAATAGACCAGCCACTATATTTCTTCTTGTAGAAAGTGTGACAGAGCCAAATTCTGAACAGTCAGGTGATTTAAGGCATAATAGACACTGTTACACTCTGTGTTAGATCATGAAAAGTTCGGAGTGATTCACCAGCATAGTGATTTTAGTGCAAAAACTTTTCAGAGAGGTAACATACAGGTTTGAAGCTATGTTTGGAATTTTTGTTACAGAATGCCCTTTTAAAACAGTGATAAGCACGTCAATATACAAGTTTATTTATTTTGATACAAGGATTATTATTACAGTTAGCTACTATGTTGGCTCACATGACACCATCCAGATTCGCTCCACATACATTTGGGAGTTCAGACCTGTGAAGGGTACAGCATGGATTCATTTTCCTATTCCAGCAAAAGCAAAGGATATTTCTTGACTGGATTTTATTTTGAAGGAACATTTTTTTGTTGTTCATAGCACATTTTATACCCACATTGTTTGACATACGTGTTTGGCATCTCTTAAGCAGAGTTTTATAAACTTCCATTTTGAAAGGAGTGGAACTTTTAAGCTCTTCTTTCCATTCAATTTAGCGGGTCCTTGCTCTGTATTTTATTATAAATGCAGCAAAATCATCACATTCATTACCTTCAGTGATAGAAAGATTCCAGTCAGGATTAGGATTTTTCTTTTTTTTTTCTTTTCTTATTACGAGTCATGACATTTAACTTCTCTGGCACAATTTTCCACCAGTCTTGTCCTCTGAAGCTTCAGACCCTCTGCTATCTGTACCAAAAGCACCAGGCAGAATGACACATCACTGCTCAACCAGTGGGCAGTGATCTGAAAAACAGGAGAAGCCAAGCTCATATAGAAACAGATAAGGATCCTGAAGGCAAAAGGGTCTGGGAATGTTGCTTGACCACCAATGCCGGACAGGCCATAAAAATATCACTGAGCAAAACCTTTTAAATAAAAGCAAATTACATCTCCTTTACCTCTGGCAAAACTTGTGTGTGTTAATAGCAGCCATAGCAGGGCAGCTATCATAAATCAGCACCATGATTAATTAGAAAATCCTTGGAAAAAACATGAGACGAAGAGCAAAAACACTGCAGCAAGAATGTTTCCCTAGCAAAGAAATGTGCTGCTGAACACCACAATCTGTTTTGGTTTTGACAGAAAGATGTTTCTTGAGATTTTGCATCTGCAGAATGAAAAAAAAAAAAGTGTTTTACAGTTCTCTTTATAACAGCCTTTTTATGCATTTCCTTTGCAGTTTAATAATATATTTGTAGGGCTCCATACATTCAAAATGCTGGGGACAGATTTCCGGCGATGCCCGGGGTGGGTGGGTGTGGGGAAATTCCTGGTTTGATTTTTGGTTTCCCTTAATTCTTAAAAGAGAAGGGAGGCCTGAAAACTTTTCAGAAAGGATATTTTTAAGCGTATGTTCAACATTTGGCATTCAGGTTGTCTAGCCATTTTTTTTTTTCCTGGAAGACTCTATGGATCACTGGGGAGCTATTAGGCTTATGACATCAAAGGTGCCATGGAAACAAAACCTGATTAAGAGTGATTTTGGTTAGACCGTTTTAAGCTCTTTTTGTTTTTTATGCTAACACCATTTAACTCAAATGTTTGAATGAACATCTGGAAGAAAAAACCCTGCAAGGATTTCCTCTTCTTGTTATGGATTCAATTCTATTTGTCACCCAAGTTAAAGACTAGAAGATCCATCCCTCCCCAAGTTATGAGAACGCCAGACGATGTCAAGCTTCCCCACTATTTCTCAAGTAAATGAGAACATGCAAACAAAACACTACCATTGATATGACTAAACCAAACTTTTTTTTTTTTCTTTCTA
The DNA here is from genome assembly GCA_036925125.1 of Oreortyx pictus. NCBI lineage: Eukaryota > Metazoa > Chordata > Aves > Galliformes > Odontophoridae > Oreortyx > Oreortyx pictus. The sequence goes on along the minus strand of JAUPFR010000006.1, from coordinate 4,278,726 downwards.
ATCCAACACAGAGAAAACCCAGCTTTATTCTCTCTGAGATCCTAAAACACATGGGCTAAACAAAACAGAGGAAAGGACCCCATTCACCCCTGGGAACACAAACTGCAAGTCTCAATGTTTCGTGGAGCCTCAGACTAAGGCAATTAGCCTGAATGCCTTCTCTACTGAAACCAGTGGGTGCTCTGCAAATACCTTGTAATGGAATCTTCTTTGGCCTTTGTTTACCTATTTACTTCCTAAATATTTTCTAATGTTCGTGAACATAGTCAAAATGTTTAGAAACATTCTTAAGCCAAAAATCACCATCATGTTTAAATGATATCTTATTGTGGCTCGGTATTTAACAGCTATTCTCCTTTCTTCGTGCCTTAGTTTCAGTTGTTCTCTAGCTTTGCCCAAACCCTTCTGATGGCATCATTGTAACTGACTCCTGCATACCTGAAACTGACTTTTCTCTGAGATTCAGCTCCTTCTTTCTGCTGTGACTGTCCCTGATGATTTTTTTTTCCTCTCCTTTCCCTAGGAACTTTCTTCATTGTCCTGATGCCAGCTTCAACTACCCCTTGTTTTCTTCCTTTTGAATAAAACACGTAGTTGGTGAAATTTCAGTTTGTTGTTCATCTGAATGTTGAATTTACTTTAAGCTTACACTGACTAAGCATGACATATTCATCCCTGTGCTCTGCTACTGTCTTATACCCTCTCAGAAATGCTTTTGCAGTTTATTTGAAGGAGTGGTTGAGTATTTACTGGTGCATGCATTTCTGAATTACATATCACAATACACGAGAGTCCCAATTCTGTTAGAACCAGGCAAAGCTGTTTACATCATCTTCCAAAGACAACAAACAGACTGAAGAACTAGTCCCAGCTCAGGCTTCATCACACTGTTGAAAGGTGTATATCAGGAGTATTTACACTGGGATGAGAAGAGCTACACCTGTACAAACTCATCCATGATCAAAATAGAGTATCTTAGAACAAACCATGTTAATCTGCATGACAGAAGGGGTCTATGCTTTCATACAGAAGCTGATAAATTGAAGGATATCCATTTAAAGGAAAACAATTTCAAAAACAATAAGAACCTCTTCAGGAACCTCTTCCTTTTTGTTTGCATTTCTTGGTCTGAAAGGTACAAAAAAATGTTGTCTCCATTAGTTTTGTCAATTTATCCATGCCTATCCCCAAGCTATGTGCTCATCTACCGCTGCAGCTTCTGTAAGATCTAGCAATGCAGGCAGGTATATTTGGGCTCATAGCTGCAAACAATTTCCATCTCTCTTAATCATAATGTTTGCATTGCTTTTTTATTTTTATTATTTTTGGGGGGGATGAAAGTTGCCGGTGACTCCAATCCTGTTGGCAGCTGTGGGGCTGGCCTCAGGATGGGGCAGAGGACTTTGAAGAAATGGAAATTAAATTGAGGTGATGGTTTTGACATATTGCTCATTTCCTCCTCACAGTGCTGCCTATTAGGAGCAATATCTGAAGCTGAGCAGGTGGGGTACCCAAGAGGCAAGAACAATTACCAGCTCTGGCTCATAAGGGGCCAGCTGATCCCTAGTCTACTTGACAAATGAGAAGTATGAGCACCATCACCACCTTTACAGGAAACAGGTGTAAGTGCTCACAGGAAAAGGCTCAAGTGTACCCTGCTGACAACAGAAAATGTGAGCTGGTTGTGGGGATGCTCATACATGTGAGAAGATGGAGCAGCTACATAGCAGGAATGCTCTTTTCTGCAGGAGATGTGACCCTTCAGCGCTTTTAGCGTAGCCACCAGCAGGTATGTTGAGCAAGCCCTGTATCTGTGAGTACCAGGCTTTCTTTCTCTAACACTGGTTTAAGCAATGAGCTAAAGCTGTAACCTTCCTTGTAGTGCTGGGAACTTTTTGTCTTGACTCACTCGTCTCTTTCTTTAGGGCTCTTTTTTTTCTTTTGAAACTGCTTTAGTTTACTCTATGTTTCTGTTCAGCTGTAGTTTGTGTGTGTTTCCATGAGTTTAGTGCTGCAAACCAGCCCCAGTTCTCCTGGAATCTGGTGCTTGTGACATTTTGCTTTCTAAGGTTGTTCAGACTCATCTTTCACCTATCTACACTGACCATTCTAACAAAGGCTCAGTGTTCTTCTACTGCGTTGTTTTACTAAGCTTGTGGCTGCTAAATTGTGCTTTAACTGGGTGTGAGAAGACAACTCCACTTGTCTCTGTATTTAGCAACTTCTCCCTGAACGCAACGGGAAACATGTTGCCATCTTCTATGTTCCTACCTGTGCATGGGTCTAAAATACATATTGGTTACGAACCTAGTCATAAACCTAGTACATAACCTAGTATATGATTGTAACAGGAAAAAAAAAGGCTGAAAAGGATAAGCTTCTGAAACACATTGTGTTGTTCTAATTCTTCTAATCCCTGAGGGAAATTAACGTGGGGAAGGAATGAGGTGTCTGTGGCAGTTCTGCTCAACCCATGGCTCAACTCTGTTTACTGACATCTATCATGGTATCATCTGTTGAGGGTGGATGGTTGGTTGTGAAATTATCTTCGCCTTTTGGGTATGCACAATGGTCTTTAAAATTGATGGTGGGCACAAATGCACAAAGGATCTTCTCAATTGATGAGAACTAAGGAATCCATGTGGTCACATGTTCTTAAAAATGTCTCTCTGGGGCTAGTGTATCAGAAGATGTAAGAAGGGAAGGAAGTAGCAGTGCTGCAGAACTACGTTCCACTCTCAGGAAGTTTGAAGTCAGTGGTACTGTTTGAAGTTCAGAGGTGTAGAGGCTGTTTTTCTTGATTCCACTGGTTGAGTTTTCATCGAGAACGCTTTGTGGTATGTTAGAGATTTGTAGCCAGAGCCTTATTTGTTTAAAATGCTTGCGTAACCCACATATAAAGCTTGTGTGAGGCTTCCTTGGGTGAGGCAGAAGTTGCTTTAAATGGCACTTAAACCCATCTGCTTCACTGGAAGGGCCTTTCTTTCATAGTGCATAGGATACATAAGTACATCTGTTTTCACTGCCTTTGGCCAACTTTTCCCATCTCAGAAGGGAAAAAAAAGAAAAAGGAAACTTCAGCTCTCTGGTGGCCCTATCCCCATGTCTTCCTGCTCCTGCATGAAATTTCCCAAGCATTGGCATCTCCAGAGGGTTTGCCGGATTGCATGTGGTCCCAGTTCTCCGAGTGCACCAGGTTGCTCCTGTGAAGCCAGGCAGGATCTAAGGAGGGCTTTGCCCATGTATGTGGAATGTGCACAGAGGCTTGCCTTAATTTTGTCCACAGGCACGCAAGCACTCGGGTGAGTTGCGTGCCAGCAGAGCCCTTCCCACACAAACCAGTACTGGAGGAGGAGCTCCTGCAGACATGCTGTGCAGATGAGATATTTGGCTTCGTGATTTGTGGTGGGAGAAAGAGCCTCAGCACAGTTGTCTACTCATTCGGAGGCTCTAAAAACTGCCAGTTCTGATGCCCAAAAAGCGTCTGCCCCCACACCCTCTGCTGCTTCTGTGACTCTTTATTTACTGCTGAGGGACAAACAGCCCACTCCAGGCAGTCGCGTAACAAGAGGCAGGAGAAACCTTCTTGGCGGCCATAAAATGTGAAAGTAATGTAGCAAAAATAGGGGAGGGAGGTTTCATTCCTTTTGTTGGGATCTTGACCTGACTTTCCACGCCAGGCACATGTCCTGCTCCAGGTGCACACTTCCACTTTCCACTTCTGGTCCAGCCTTGGTGTGATTTGAACCAGTAACTCAAACCTGATTACCATTAATTTAATGAACAGATCTAAACCAGGAAGCCCATAGCTATAAGCTTCCTATGTGGTCTGAAGATTTGCATAGGCTCAACTGCAGGGTTTTTAATCCCTCTAGGTTTGGATCACTCCCTGGAGGTGTCTATCCCTTCCTATCGTCTAAAGGGAGCCAAAGGCAGTTAAATTAATCTCCATGCAGAATGAGGACACTAGTGTTTTCTTTGTCCAAATTATTTCTCTAGGCTCTGAGGCCTTCAGGATTAGTTGTTGTCTTTTAGCACATATTTATGGGTGTCTGACATGATCTACTCAGCAGGGAGCAAGCAACTCTTGTTTGTGTACTGCTATTTTTTCACCAGGCCCTGGGCTGGACTTTTTTCTGGCAAAGAACATCCCCTGGGATGTTCCTGTCACTGAACACCCAGCCAGGATGTTGCCAGGCACAGGTACGTGTTGTCTCCTGGGGGTGTGTTCCGTTCTTGCCCTCTGTTGAGATGTGGTGAGCTTTGAGCCCCCGAAAGCCAAAGCAGATTGGTTTTGCACGAGTCTTCAAAGATCCTACTGGGGAAAGGAGCAGGGTTAAAGAGAGTTAAAAGGAATATGTATACTTTGTTGGCTTTTCTAGCTATCAATCATATATTTTCTGAATAACAGCTACTGAGAAGTGACGTTTATGGCATCAGCATTATGTGTCTGACATCCTACCGAGTAGCAATTCCCTTAGAGAGAAGGTTTGTGTGTCTGGAAAGCATTTCCTCCCCTTTAACTTCTTAATAGACAGCGCTTGCATGATGATTGGGTGTGCATATTAAATCCTTTATGTTGCCAGTCCCTAGGGAGCCTCTAAAGGCACCAAATAACTTTGAGTAGTGTTGCCAAAACTCATGGTATACTGCGTCCTGTGTTCCTTCCTGCTAACTGGAGAAGTTAGTAGAGCCCTAGCACTTTATCCCCCCCAAAAAAGGAGTGTTTTGTGCCAGGCAGCCAATAAATCCATGGGTTTCAGAGGCTTGAAAGGAAGCCTGTGACTCCAAGTTGTCTCCATTCCCCATGGAAACTTGTTTCTGTGTAGCACATCTCCATCAACTGCGTAATAACAAATTACTGAATTGTAGGGGTTGGAAGGGACCTCTGGAGATCATCTACTCCAACCTCTCTGCCGAAGTAGTTTAGATGTCAGACCTCTTGGCAGAAGTTGTCTTAGCTCCTGGTATAGGGAGTGAAGGAATAAGAGAAGAATCATCTTTAATTAGAATAGCCTGAATTTTTCTCCCCATAAATAGAATTCTGGAGAGATCTGGCATTTCCAAGGGGGGAGGTAGGGGAACTGAAGCCTGGATTTCCTGAAGACAGTTGAGCATAATTAGAATTTGGCATATATATGTAGACATCAGAGGGATGTTGAGATGTCTTGTGAGCTACATCCTAGGCCTGGCCACTGTGAAGGATAGGGGGGTGGCAAGGTGTGCTCATCAGCCTTGGGGTCCTTTCTGGGCTCTGTGCTCCAAAGGGCAGCAAGGATTGCAGCTGGGGAACCCCACAGTATGTCTAGGCTTCTTGCTGAGGAGTGCAAGGCTGCTGGAATTCAAAACAGCTGGCAAATCCATGGGGATTTGGCTGTGTAGGCCATCTACAGGGGCGGGGGTGTTCTAAAAAGTTAAAAAGTCTCTAAATGTTTTACCCTTACAATTCAAAATGAGTGTCATGTTTATATATATACACATATATGTGCATGTATAGTCTCCTTTTTTCCATCTTAGTCAGCTGAAGTTTTTATTACTGATCTTAAATACGTACTGTGGTTGCTTTTAAAATGATTGCGTGGAGGCAACCTGATCTGCAACCCGTATCTTGGGTAACTCCGTGATGAAACAGAATTGAGTCTCATGCACCACCGCAGCCGGTTGTGTATTTCTGTTGGTTTCTGATCAAGAAAATGTGTGAAATTCAAAACAGGAGTGCTGACAGCTATTGTGCTGATTGGGGAATAGTGAAACACACAGGCTCTGAAAATAACAATATCATGTCTTTCTGCACTTGGTGAGGTGGAAGCTGCCAGTTGATGGTCTGCAGCTCAGACGCAGCCTGTTCCTGAATGCTTCTGTTCTGTTACATCATAGAACAAGGTTTCTCGTCCACTCAAGCAGTCAGTATGTTGGGTAACTTGCCCTAGCTGGTTGAAAGTAAAGCCCATTTGCTATGAGGTATGTTGTGTGAATGAAAAAGGGACGTGATGGGATTAGAGGAGTATAGAGGGGAGATCCAGCACAGTTCCAGCTCTGGGCCTGCTGTGCTCCAGGGAGGATCCAGGAGATCCTCACTGAACCAAAGGCTAAGTGCACTTTAATGAGGAGGACACATTTCTCTGTGTAAATTCACTGATATTTGCTGATTGGCTAAAATGAGGTTAAATCCTCTCTTCTTTTAAGGCATTGCATATGTGAAAGCTCGTGAAGAATTTGGAGGGACTGGCTGCACCAGCTTGTAGCTGGTGCCACAGACTGAGGTGTTCCACTGGAACTGGAACTCACTGGTGGATGCTGGTCATGGGGCTGGGAGGTTTGGGTGAAAGTGTTGCGTCACTATAGCCACTGGTGGGCATACCCAGCCACTGCAGTGGTGGCCACCAGTGCCACCAATGCCAGCTGTCCTCATGCCCCAAAATGTGAGCAACTGGAGCACGTACTACAGAGCTGTCAGAGCAAACTTTGTAAACTGCATTGTCATGGAGACAGTATGGATCAGCTGAAGGAGCATATGGTTCTTTACTCCTTCAAGCTATCACTGGAAGGAGTAGACTGGGGAATATATTTAGTATTTTCTTTTCAGCAGATGACTAAAGATAAGGAAATAAAATTAGTTTGAGAAAATCCTCCTCCTTCTCTATGGGAAGTTGGCTGCAGTTAGAAAAATATGACTGAGATCTCTTGTTTTACAGCTGATCACTGATAGGCATCTTGGAAAGGTCAGATCTCAGAGCTGCTCTTCACAAATGCAGGAAGGAAAACACGAGTGCTTTTTTCTTTGAAATTATATGGATTTGCTGCTCTTAAATGCAGGGTCAGTGGGTGATCTTTAAAGACAATCATTCCTTAAGACTCGGGATCTCAGCTGTACCCAGTTGCCTAGGGTCATTTGGCAGCTCTGGGACACGCTAGGGGCTCCCCTCATGGGGTGTGTAATGCATTTGGTAGGGCCATGGTGGAAATAAGGAAGTCCTTTGTGTCACAGTATTGGAAAGAGGGCATTCAGCTAAAAAAAGGCAGTGATATTGTTGATGATATCACTATTTTTCAAGAAAAGCTTTGTTTTAGAAGAGGGGAAAGAGTTTTTTGTTTAAGAAGCAAACAAAAGTATCATGCGAAAATATTTGACCAGCTTTAGGCACTCATTCATGAGCAACTGGACCACTGCAGTTCATAAAAGTTAGACGACAGATATTTATATCTAATTACACTTCTTCAGCAGCCAGCCCTCAGATGGGAACAGTATGAGAATAATTCACTCACTAATTAACATTTCAAGTGAGCGATGGATTATTCTCTGTCTTTATTTGTGCTCGGAAGGGATGGCCTGACTGCAGCATCCCAGCTGGAATTACTTGAGGCAAGATGTTCCCATTGCCAGGCTGAACCCCATGGCTCAGGTGGAAGAGGGTGGTAGGAAATTCCTTCCACCTGGTTGTGGTCTGCTTTGGCGCTGTTATAATCTTTCCCATCATGTATGAGTTAGCATGGTATCTGAGGAATTTCAGGGCTTGCCCAGCGATGCTTCTCTGGGTAGGAGAAACAAGGCACAAATCAAGGGATGCTGGCTGGTGCTGCTCTCATGGCATCACTGCTGCCCCTAGTTCTTTGGACGCAGAACTGCCTTATTTTTTCCAGCTGAGGGTAGGGAGAGTGTACAGATAGCAAGAGGCAGTTTGCAGCTTTTTGACTGATGAGAGGCTGTTCCTAATTTGGTCCCTACAGGCAGGTATGGGACTTTGGGTCAGGGAAGGGGACATCATGCACTTCTTTCTCTTCTCTCAGATCTGGGGTGCTGGGCAATGACTTGTTTGCCTGAGCAGGAGGAGGAGGGGGAAGAAGCATCAAAACCAGACCAACACAAGAATAACTTTGGCTGTGATTCAGCACGTGCAAATTTGACTTTACTGGGACTAGGTGTTTTGGCAGACTGTGACCTTCTTACATGTTTTTCCTTGTAACTGTATCTGTTTTGCACATGGAAAGTCTTTTCTGATCACAAAACTATGTATTTTGGTGTAAACGGTGCTACACGCTACTCAACCAGAGTGCTAAATAGGATGCGGATAAGCTGAGCAACCAAAAGAGGGGAGGTGCTTGAACTGACACTGCTGAACATTTGAAGTTTGACCAAGCTTTCTGTATCTCAAAACCAGTACTTTTAATGGGACTTGCAGCTCCAGAATGGGTAATGTTATACACCCAACAGAAGACGTGTATTACACAGTATAACTTGATTGTTTTAACCACGTGTATAATTAGTGGCAGCAACTTGGTAATGGTAACACTGAGAAATACTTTTGCTGTTTCTCCTTTACATTAAATTGAATCTTTCCCAAGGAGGAGAATCTAGGAGGCACTAGTCAGTCACTGACTCACTCTCAGCTGCCTCTTTGCTAAACCCTGAATGTATGCCATAGTAAGTTATTTGTCACAGTGACTCAGCATTGTAGGCTCCTTTTTAATTTCTCTCTCTCACCACAGAGCCAAGAAAATCTCCCACCTCCCCATGCCGTATGCTACTGAGATTGCAGTTTGTATCATCGGCCAGAGGATAACTAATTTAAATGTGTGCTAGGAGCCTTATAAGGGCATTAACACTTGCGTTTGGGTTGGACGTCATGATGGCAAGCAAGGGAGAGGTACCAATAATAGATCCCCGGTGTTTGTACATCGCGCAGTGACTATTTGTGCCATCCGTGGGAAACAGAGTGATATGCCAGACGGCAAAGTGTTTCATTTAGCCCCAGTCACGGGGGCCGGTCCCGCGCACAGCCTCGCTCAGTCGCATGTCCCCGCTCCTGCGGAGTTCAGCCAGCGTCTGCCACGAGGGAGATGAGGAGGAAGGTGGCAAGGCTGGTGCTCACAGGTTGGTCCCATGCCCTGCCCTGCGGTCAGGCAACTCCCTTTGGCCTCAGAAACTGAAATTAAACAGCAGTGACCCTAAGCCATGGCAGTGTGAGCCTGCATTTCTGCTCTGGCTGTGTCAGGCTGTAGCACAGTGTCTTGCCCATGGGGCTGGAGCATGAAGGCAGTTCAGGAGAGTGTGGCTGTGTCTCTGCCAAGTGCTTCCTCGTGGTATCATTTTGTGTTTACTCAATTAACGACCTGCTTTCCTACTGCTCCCTCCCTCAGGCCTTATTGGCCACAGGTGTGACCTGTGGAAAATTTATAGCTCAGGCAAGAGAGCCACACACTGCCATGGTGACTAAGACACAGGGCTCAACTGAGTGCAGCTTGTTCTGTATCTATCCATTGTGAGCAGCGCAGGGATTAGAGCAACTGATGAGGATTCTCTCTTGAAGGGGGATCCTATAAGCAAAGGTGCACAAATACTCTGGGTGGGGAGGACATTTGGAAAATTGTTTTGTATTTTAGTCCCAGCCATTACAAGCTACTCAAAGCTCAGTCAGAGGATGTTCGAGTGAAGTTAGAATAAAATCCATCCATTTCTTTGGTGTAAGAGCATGGCTCTCAATTAAAAATTAATGCAGTTAACCAAGGAAGACCAAAACTATTTCCACTTTGTGCTTTACAAAATGGGCGATGATTGAAGGGGGGGGGGGGGGGGGAGGTAAGATTAATCACACTACAGTAGTATTTGCATGTCTACAAATGGAACCCTAGGTGACACTGACTTTCCTTGCTAGCTGTTTTATGATTAAGTTATGCAAGTGAGAACACAACATACTTCCTCAACCAAGCAATCCCTCTCTGTGCTATGAGAGTTGCTGCCTGGTGGGGAGAGCTGTGCATGGGGCATCTGGGAGCCCTGAATACAAGAGTGCTTGTCAGCACACAGCCAAGTGTCTCCTGGTTGGTATGCCAGGCACCAGCTTCTGCTTCCCAGCCAGTGTTTTGCACAGACAAAATGGCTGTGAGCTACACTCAGTGTTCAGGCTCCATGCTGGCCAGACAGGTAGGAGGATGGCTGTGCTCCTCTCCCTGGTGGGTTGCACGGCTTTAGCTGTGGGAATCCTCAGGAATGCTTTCTGTGCCGGTGAGGACAGAGTGAGCTCTCACAGTTGACGTGCAATCCATCAAGAAGCCTCCCAGATCACCCCCACCCCAGGGTGTAGTGACCAGGTAGCTCAACAGAGCTGTGCACAGACTGTTTTCTCCCTGAATCCTCCCTGCTCTTCCCTTCCATATTATGTGAGCATTTATCTAGGGGATGTGAAGGCCAAGTATGTTGGCCTGTGGATGGAGGTGGTGTTTGCTTTGTGTCAGCTGGGAACCCGGGTGAGCTGCAGGCTGTCGGAGGTGCCTCGCAGTCGGTGAGTTCTCCACTCTGCGCTCATTTGAAACACTGCTTTCTGAATTCCAGTGTTCTGAGGCCAGGAGAAGAGTAAATAACATGTCAGCCTTGAAAGCCCTGGCTGCGCATGCCCACCTGAATGTCAATACGCACGCATGTATATATAGATGTGTATTTGTCACCACTGCATTTTTTCCATTGTATATGCAGCACTCTAATGGTGTCTGTCCGTGATGCTGCATATTGCAAATGTCTGGCTATGCAGTGTGCTGGGTCTGGAGTTAAGAGGCGAAGCAAAACATCTGAAGTATGTTACTGAAATAGTGACCAAAGCTGAAAAAAATGTCTGACTCCCAGGTTACTGAAATGTTAGAAATATTCTTGTGCCAGGTCTTAGAACATGCTGTTTCCTGAAGCTGCTTATTCATAGTGTGCTGAAACACTGGCAGGGGGGTCTCCATCAGCAGAGCTGCTGGCTTCTTTGTGTGCTGGCAGAGCTTCCCTCGGGCCCACCATGTCACCAGCGGTGCCCCGGCAGCATCAAGCACTCCTTCCTTTCTTTGCAATGCTCAGTCATCCTTTCGTCTTCTGTGACCTTTCAGCTGCAAACATATAGAGTGCAGGAACTAGCTGCGTACAGTCATCTTGTGCATACAGAGGCAACGCCACAGGAGTCCATTTTCTGAAGCAAATGATAAAGTTCTCTGGAAAGAGATGATGATAGACTTCACACTGCTGTTGAAAGTTAAAGCATTTTTTGATAGCAATCTGTGTTCTGTAAGTGGTAAAATATTTGTAGTTATTTTTCTCTGATCACTGACTATAGCCACATCAATGTTTTGGAAGACAGGGCTCATCTGTTCTATCAGTGAGTGAACGTGGCATCCTTCTGCTGATGTCCTAGGAACTGAGGCTCTGCAGCACTCGTGCGGTGGGTGGAAGTGACCTCCTGCAGATGTAACAGTAGAAGGGGAAGATGTGAGAAAACCTTCTTCCCAGCACCCCTTGGAGAAGAGGGTGGTGGGTGCCTGGTGGGCCCCTGCCTCCTGGCTTCATGTCCCCTCCTCTGCAGACAGAGTGCCCTGGGTTCGTGTTGGTGGTATGAGGTGGTCCTTGTCCTGTACAGCACTGAACTTGACAGGCACGATCTCTAAATTATGTATGTTTCTCAGCACACTTTGTGATGGCAAAATGAGCATTGGCGTGTGAACACAACCTAGCATTTGGCTTTGCTCTCTGTGAAGAGCTGCACACCAAGTGGTCAGGAAGCAAGACTCCAAGCTCCTTCTTTGTACCCATTTAGAAGCTGAGGCACGTAAACAAGGAAACTCTTCCTCTGTGCGTGTGTTATTACGGAGCCTTTAATTTCCAGTTGTGCTTTCTGTCTGCATGTTCTCAAGGAACGTTCCTTTTGGCATGATGACTGCTCCCAGACAGGGCCCAGCTGCTGTGCTTCTACTGGGGCAGTGCTGGGCTGTTCTGTACATCATGATGTGGACACAAGCAGAGGGTGGGATAAAGGGGTGTAGCCAGGGTTGGGAAGCAGAGTGTTCAAGTACTGTGGGCACCCAAGGATGCAGGCAGGCCAGGGGGATGCCCCCTGGAGTACTGCTGCTTACAGCGTGTGGGCAGCCAGGGCTGTGCTTCTTAATGCCTGTGATAAAATGGGCATCCAGCCCTGCGAGAGGCGAGATTACCTTTGCTAGAGATGAGCTTGTGGATGTCACCCTCGGTCACTGGTAAGCTTTCATGTCAGATTGATTTTTCTGTGCATGAAGCAGACTTGCTTTCTCATGTGGCAGTTTGTTCAGAGGGACATGGGCTGCCTGAACCTTCACCACTAATGCTGTCACCCTCTAATAAAGGCATTGATTTGTAGCGTGGAGCTGGGATACCTGGGACACCTGTCACTCTGCCCTAAAGTCATAAATCCTCATAGCCTCCCTCATCTGCCAGTCCTCAGTGATTAAAGCAAGAGCTCCTCTGAGCAATGAATCACTGCTGCTCGTAGACATTCGCTTGCCGCCTTACCGCTGCAGCCCACTCTGTGTGTTGTCCAGGCACCGTTTGCCTGACATAAACAATAGATAAGATGTCAAACATGTAGAATTGCTCTGGAAGGAAACAGCAATGATCTCGGCAGCTCCAGGTTTCTTATTTCCTTTTAAGCTTGGAAATTAAATGTGGGGGTTCTCCAAAACTAACATAGGCGCTTGGGTGGTTGGTGTTTCCCTTTGTGCACATAGAACACGTTTTGGTGCAGCAAGGGGAGAGATGCCATTAATACCTAGTACTAAGCATGCAAATTACTGCCAGGTTTTGTGTAAACAATTTAGAACCCCCTGTTTTTTTCCGCAGTGCTCCCTTCTATTTATCAGTTTCTTCCCTTCTGCTCACCTGCGTCTTCATTCATCATTCATTTGCACAGCCATTCCGAGTATCAGAAACCAATTTCCTCTCTGAACCTGGTCCTGTACCAAAGCAATGCTGCCCCGCATGAAAGCAATGTTATGAAGGTATGTGCTGTTCTGAGCAGGGGAGTGTGTCACAGGAGGTGGATTAAGACTAAAAAGAAGGCACAACTGTGTGTTTCACGGAATAAGTCTTGTTTTGAGCTCAGCATCCCTCCACAACAGAAAAATAGATGCTTTCTACTTAGTTCTCCCACACAGGTTTGCAAACTGTCGTCAAGCCACACGTCAAGGTAACGGACACTGAAGTTTGATTCGTGCTTTTGTTCTCCTCTAGCTCCTGCGTCCCCAATGTCTGTCTCTACTCAGACAAGTCAACAGGCCCCAGCCCACCCAACAAGCATCTGGCGAGCAGCTCCCAGTGCTGCGCACAGCTCTGCTGCTGAATCACTGCCTTGACTGAGATCCAAGGGCCCCACTTTGCACTCCCTCCAGGGCGTGCGTGCGTCTGCATGCAAGCACACCACAGGCAGCCCGTGCTCCAGCCCTATCTGCAGATAGCGAATGTAAATCACCAGTGGTGTTGCACAACCACTGAGTTATATCCGTGCAAATCGGTCAGTCTACTCACCTGCACGAGCGCTTGCTCCCACATCACTGCCTGGTGCATCCTGTGCACACTGTAGATGACCGCAGCCACCTGACCTCTCCTCAAGGTAAGGAGCTCCTGCTGCTCTTGATACATTCTTGGAGGTAGGGTTGAAGGAACTGATGGAGGTTGGGTTTGGAGTTGTCCTGGAGAGCCTGAGCTTGCATTGCAAGCCCCTGCCTCTCATTGACACCTGCCTACCCCTGCAGGCTGTGCATGTGTAGGAGGTGGAGGTGGGATTTGCTCTGATGGCTCTTGTACCACAATGCTGCTAGAGGTTTACAGAAATAAATGTTCCTTCTGATCAGTACTCAACCACTTTCAGGGTCAATATGCGGTTCAGTGGCCAAGTGAGAAGACCTTTGCAAATCTAGTTGTAAATTACTTGTGAGAAATAATTATCATGCCTTAAAATTGTTGCTATCAGCTTCAGTGGTCTGATGTTGCTTTGGTTCTGCTAGGGTTCTGGAAACAAAGTGACCAGGAGCTTCATGCCCTACTCTTGCAGCCTAGCTTGTCCCCACAACACAGCAGGAGCCATACACACAGGAAGGGATCAGGTCTGTAGAAGAGTGTGCCACAGACTTCAAGTCCTCTTGGTGTCTTCCACTCTATCTCACACTAAATAACTGCCCCATCCTTGTTCTTGCTGTAACTTCTGATTCTTCATCTCATTGGGCTTCCATTATGTTTTGTAGTCAGACTTACCATGCACATAAATGCATACTGGTGTACATAAATGAGTTATTCATGCACGTCTGGAAAGGTTGAGAAATAGTAGGCCAGGACACTGCCCAGCCTTCTGCTCTAGCACACGATCTTCCTGTTTTGTGCAGCCACAGCCCTCAGAGCTGGTGCTCTCATGCCATCTCCATGAGTGCTAACCCAGGCTCTCCTCTGCCTGCCCTGCAGCGGCACAGCCCAGCATCTGTGGCACCAACAAGGAAACAGCAGTGACAGGAGCTGTGGCTTGCCTGCCTGCCTCCCCTCCTATAAACACATCTGTGACTCTGTAAGTAACTATGGAATGCCTTTTCTCACTGCTGCCTTGACTGCTCCAGTATGAGAAGTGGGTTGCAAGGGATGCCATCCAAGCTCAAGGCTCTGATTTCAATCTCTTCCCAAGAATTTTGCTCTGCGCTGTAGGCAGCACCTGGAGATGACTACCCTTACCTGAAGTCTCTCCATGCACCTGAGGTGTTCTGGTGGCTCCCATCTCTCCCCAGCTGCTGCCACGCCCAATAGCATGGCACTTCCCTCTGTACCCAGTGGGCCCCTTGCCACCCACCCTGTTCATTCTGGAGGTACTTGGGCAGCAGCAATGACACAGCAAGCCAGGCCACCAGGGGTACAAGCTGGCACCTGTTGAGATAAGGAAGGCTGGTGACAGGGCTCGGTACATCAGGTTTATCTGCTGCTCTTGGCTGTTGGCATGGACCTCTTTGGGCTGCTGGGCTTTGGAGCAGCGGGTTACCTGCTGGCACTTCTGGGCTGTTTATGTTGATAAATACAAGTGGAGGGGAATAAACTACTAGTCTCTGTGCACAGTAAGGGTTGAAGCACAAAAGGTAACATTTAGTTAGTTCCAATGAATTATCAGAACAGACAAGCAATGGCTGGAGTGGCTGGAGCTGTTGTAGTCTGACTTCCTTCATTGTGTCAGTGTGAGGACCAAGGCAAGGCAGACAGGTCCCAGCCCTGTGTGGCATGGCTCAGCCCCACAGAACCATTGAACCATAGCTTCTCAGAGCTTGGCCTGTGCTTTTCAAACCCCATTCAAGGTTTTTTTGGGTAGCTATACATTGTTAATTAACCATGAGACTGTTGTCTGAATCATTTTGTCTTACCATCACTGTCACATGTGTTGCTTTACTCTTTGAGAATGTGCTTTCAGCCAATACCCAAAATTCATTTTTGAAAGAGGCTGGGTGGTGAAGGTGGTGTCACAGTTGGACCAGGTGATTTATAAGCAGCTGATTAAGTTTAAATAATTGAAAAGTGCTGGTATTCTATGACTTTCTTCTTACCTATGTACTTGCGATTAATCATTTGTTTTTCAGCCTAAGGTTTTCCTTCTAGATTTCACTCCCAGATTTTTCCTTCAGAGTTCTGCCATGTACTTAAGATTTACTGAGGATTACTCCTGAGCATGGCATGTCGAAAGATTTGTGAGAAAGCCGAGAATAAGATAAATGTGAGATTATGAGAGACAGCATCTTCACAGCAATCGTATCTTTCAGAGAGCAATCAGACCCACTGAAAGGCAGGGAAACCTCAGGCCAAGTTTCAGTTCGATCTCACGTAACCAAGCAGACCTCAGAGACTGAAATTGCTAGCAATGATGATAGTCATCTGGAGTTTTCCCGACAAATAAGTTGGAGTGACTTTTATTGTAGTTATCTGAATCTTCACACCTCCTTTCCCTGGTAGTATCTGGGTTAACTTCTCCTCACATTAGAAAACAGGCTGCACCAAAAGGAAAAAAATAAAGTAAAATAAAAATGAGTCACCAATAAAAGATGGGAAAACGCTGGCATAGATCATTGGTTCTTCAGGCCCACTTGTTGTCTCAAGTTCTGATGGATGAAAAGCTGAGGGCGGGAGCAGGCACAGGGCACAGGAATTGCGCTGTGACCCGTGGGTAGATACAAGCCTGAGGGGAAGCACCATGAGCTCAAGAGGACTTAAAGCAGGCAGGAAAGTCTGACTGCTGCTCTCTGCCAACGTTCTACTTTATCTTCTGATTTACCTTAACAATGAATATTGTTTTACCCCCAAATTCATCACTGGTCTTTGCCAGTATTTTGCATCTAGGCAGTGGGAATGGGCACATATCCTTGATGCCATAACATAAATACTTTTTGCATGCATGTTTTCCCAATGTTATAATAACATACCCAGTGGATATGGAGAAAGAGTCATTATATATATATATATATATATGTATTTTTTTCTTTTTAAAGCGTTGGGACTGCCAAATCTTGACCTTATTGTGGGTGAACTGCTCAGAGACTGAGCCGCAATAATCAGTCATTTACTGCTAGCTGCCTCAGTTTTTCTTTTTGTAAGACAGACATGAAAATGTCCTTCAAAGCCATAAAGATTAATTCATGTTTATGAAGTATCTGAGATCTTTGCACTGAATGCCATAGTTGGATGTGATGCTCTTACTGATGAGGACTGTATGATCTAGCCCATACAAGAGAAACAGGTTCACTGAACACATAGATTATGTTTGGGTTTTTTTTCCCCTATCTTCAATTCCCCTATCTCTCAATTTATGCAGTTTCCACTGAAAATCTCAATTTGCAGTCACTCTTCAAGGTATCTGTTCTTAGCTACTGATGCTGTGCTGCTCTCCATTTTACCTTTGTTTCTCCAAGGAAGCTAGTATATGGTAGTTTGTGACATTTCCATTAACAAAGATCCTTAACATTAAGCAGCTATGTAGAACCAAGAGCCCTTGCCCTAAGATGCATATGGTTGCACTTAAGCAGAAATCACCGCTTTATGTTAGAAAATATTGTTTTCATCTTTAAAGGTAAGTGTTCCCAGAAGCATATTAAAATGCTCAGAGATACAAAAGAAAAGTACTGGAATTCAGTCTTGGGTACCAATGTAAAAAAAAATTAAATATGCTATAAATTGAGCAGATCCAGCACTGTTCACTGAAGAGTCTTTCAGGTTATTAAAATACTTTCAGTTCAATGAGAGACACTAAAAGTAATCATGCGGTTTGTGCGCTGTTCAGTGTTAGAAACACTTCTGGATATACTTCTTCAATAAAGTTCCCTGAGTCACAAAAAAAAAAAAACCTTCAGCTCCTATGAGGAGCAATGAGACTAGGAGAACACCTCATAAAAGAAAGTGGGAGGGAAAAGGTGTAGATTATATTTAATTCAGCTCTAGTAGAGGTGATGAAAGGACGTGAGTGGTTGGACTGATTGCCAATGACATCTGTGCACCCAAAGGCTTGGCACATGCACTGTGTGCATGGCAGGTGGTGACCCGCAGGGCATATGAAGAAGAGCAAGGTGGAGGTCGGCCTCTTTTCCCAGGAAACAAGTGATAGGATGAGAGGTAATGCATTTAACTTTCTTCAGGGGAAGTTCAGGTTGGACATCAGGAAAAACTTCTTCCCAGGTGGGAATGAGGCATTGGAACTGGCTGCCCAGGGTGGGGGTGGAATCACTGTCCCTGGAGGTACATGGTTAGTGGGAATGGGCTGGGTTTAGACTTGGAGATCTCCAACTTTAATGACTCCATGATTCCTTATGGTGATCATGAACCCTCATGGGAGACGCTCAGAGGAAATAATGGCGCTTTTACTCCAGTCTGGCTCTTAGTCTTGGAAATGCAGAAGTTGGTTTTGTTGTCCCCTCTGGAGCAGACCTGCTCATGGAGCAACAGGAATGGTTCTGCAAAGGGGGCAAAACCAACCTCAGATGTGTGGTACAAATATCAGTGGAAGTAACAGCTGTATTTTTATCAGTGATATTTAACACTGCTGGGTTTGATGCCTTTACAATAAAATCTTGACTAAGCTTGCATAAAATCTTCCCTTAGGCTTGTCCCTACCTTTGGGCCATTTGATTTTGGAAAGAGTTCAAACTCCAACTCAGCCGCTTCCCAATGATTAAGAACAAGAGCTATAATTCACCTCAATAAACAGCTCATCTAAAGAGATGTGCCGTGTTGAGTGTGGAATTGCTCTCATTAACAGCAATGAATGACCCTATGAAAAAGTTAACGAGGCATAACAAGCACCGCGTGAGGCACAGAGCCTTGTGCAAATCCCCGAAAGACAAGTGTACTTGAGGCTTCATGTGTGCCAACAGCCCCGAGCTCAAACTCGCACACAACTCTGCAAAATAATATCTCCTCTATGAAAACGTGTCTATGCTGAGACTGCCGGGTCTACCACCAGTGGCTTGTGGCTTGACCTCTACAGTCTCATCCCAAAACCTGTTCCTGAAGCTCCCAGCCTCGCCAGAGATGGTGAGGCCATGGTGACCGGCAGGTGATTTGCCCCCAGGGGTTTGCATACACTTTGCGGTGAATGTTTCGAAAGGATCCTTGCAGGAATTCCTATGCAGGGAAAGCTTCATTTATTTAGGTCAACATTAACGCTATTTCCTGACTGTTGTGAATACCATCTCCTGGGAGAATTTGTTTGTCATTTTAGTCACAGAATGACAGGATAAAAATATCCTGGTCAATTGCAAGCCTAGTTGGTATGGGAACTATTTTTTGGTGTTTTTTGTGCTTTTGTTATCTCAGTGTTAGAGCCTGGATGGAGATTATTACCTTACTAATTACCCTTAGTCCAGTGGTGGCCTCCTAATAGTCTAGTTTTATTTTCTATCGCCCTTTAGAGTGCTTTTCTCCACCACTGCTGTTTCCCTGTTCTCATCATCCTCCGTTGTCATCCTGCTTCTTCCTTTTTTACACAAACGAGTTAAAGGAAGCACAGCTATATTTGAAAAAGTTTGTTGTATAAACGCAGAGACAAAGTTAAGGGTCGCTCTTAAGCAGAATTCTCCAGCACTCCTCAGTAAGTCTTGCACAATATGCACTGAATTCAAGGTGCCGGCTGCAAGCTCCTTGTACAGTTCTTTCAACAGCTATTTTGTTCTTAACAATACTTCCCTATCATGCTGAATGAGGTTCGAATACACAGCTGTTACGGAGAACTTCCATTCAAGCTGATAGGGTATTTGACTGTAAAGAAGTAGATTAATACAGTTTTGGAAAGTGTTTCCTTTTGAACATTAGCTTAGAAAGGACCTGGAGTGTGTGTTTACTTTTCACTTGTAAGTACAATTAAGACAAATCCCCACTTTGTTCTGGAGGTGCTGGATTCCTTCCCTAACTCAGGGCAATAGCAAACAGCATTTTAAAATGTGATGAGGTGAGGTGCACCTTCCCCCTCCCCCCCCTCCTTTCCCCAAGTTCACAGTGTCTGTTTGCTCTTCTTAAAGGAACGGGAAGAGAGAGTCTGTTTAAAAGGTTGATCTGTCAGCAGCAAACACTTCCCCTGCGGTTACATGAAGTGAAATGCATTCCTTATTGGAGAAGGAAAGTGTCCCCCAGTATGTCAAAGCACCCAGTAATCAGGTTGCAATAGTAACAGATTACGGCTGTCATGTTTCTTTTTTCTCCAGGTTCTGATTTCTCACCGTATCTCTGGTTTTATTCTAGTAAGAGATACCCTGTGGCTCATTTTGCTCAGGTCATCCAGGAGAACTTACATGGGCCAATAGTTTCCATTACATTTATCTCATCTCCTGTCCTTTGCAGCTAACCTAAGCGAGTGCCACACAAGCAGACGAGATGTAGCCTGAGCTGCATTTGCATCAGCAGTAGTCTGAAAAAAAAAACGAAGCAGGGATGTTTAATTCCAGAAGTTATCCTGAATCATGCCTTGTCCATAAATAACAGAAGTAGCTGAAGGAAAGCTGCTCCAGCTTTGCTGCTGTCTCTATAGTGCGGGAGCGTTGTCCAAGGCACCCAGCACTGGGATGGTGGGAACCTGGTTGACCCCTGACTTACAGCTTTCCAAGGGGCGCTGAACTCGAGCCACTCTTGGGTCTCTCCCTTAGTTTACCAAGCATACAGGTGAGCTTGCCACAATCTGAGTTCCTTCCAAGAAGTTCCTGAGTCACTGCTGCACTGGGGAGAAGCCATCTCCCCATGCCATGTGCACTTGGAGGGGGTGCATTGCTCACCGTACACCTTAAGGTGCAACCGTGCAGCTTGCCTCCTCCATAGGATTTCCTGGTATTCTGAGGAGATGGAAAGCAAACTGTAATGTTCTCTAGTGCTTTAAAGGAGGACTGAGCATTGGTGGGAGGTTTGTTTAGTATCTGAGTGGGATCATGACTACGATGTTCATCTGCATGTTACCAGCGTGAAAATACGCAATTGGGAGCGGTTTGAAGACAAGTGGGCTTGGAAGAAAGGAAAACTATTCCAGGGAGGGAGGAGGAAGGGACTGCTAACGTTTGCAGCACGAAGATCACGGAGAAGATGGGGAGCTATCGGAACAGGATAATCTGCAGGAGGAGGAGATCAGGCGTAGATCATCAGTACTTTATGGGAGGCAACCCCTAAAAGCATGCTGGGAGGATGGTATTTCCCCTCTGGGCAACAGCAGGCAGTGCCAAACCCTCCTGCTGCAGAGGCAGGAGGTTACCAGCCAACCCAGCACACACCGACCCTGGGGGACCTTTATTTCAAACATGCCACGATCGTGCTGGCACGTAGAGATGCTGGCAGCCACGTTTCACACCAGCAATGATGCAATATGTCTCTTGTTTCAGAAGTGTCTCCTTCAAGTTGACAGATACTGTTAGCATCTGATTCTGCTCAGATTGCCAGCGCTGGGGTTTGAGGCACTTTCCCAGCGATCTCCAAAGGAGCAGCATGTGCACAGTGGTTGCGAGAAGCCTTCCAGCCTGTGCTTAGCAGCACAGCCAGCCGGACGCTTCAAGTACGTGAAAAAGCCAACAAATAACAGCTCGCTGCTTTCGCCTGGTGCTTTAAGCCAGGGAATGAACATTTGCAGCTTGCTTGGGATTTGGTTGTGTTTGGCGGCTTGGTTCAAGGCACCAGGACCTTCTAGCAACGCTCCGACGGTATTCTTCGCATTCTTTTGTCTGAGAGAGGGGAAAATGTATGACTGATTCTTGCTTAATTAGGCCTCATCTGCTAAACAGTTTTGTCACTATTTACATACGAGTAGTCCTGCTGAAGTCAAGTCCCACAGCTGTATACTTCATCTGGTAACAATGTAAATCCAAGATAAACATACTTGGAACAAGAGATGTACATTGCCTTATATGTACGAACCACCTGAACATAGCAAGCCCTGTGTCGCCCAGTTCTGGCAGAGGCCAACAGCTATGCTGTCTCAACGCCCTGTAAGCAGAACACCTGATTGCAGCTCTTAAAAGTTGGACTGGGCTGACTTTTACTGAAGAGTATGGCTTGCCACGTGAGTAACTTGGCAGTAACCATACGTGTGATAATGTGAAAAGAAATTCTCCCCACCTACTCACATCAAGCGGCGTCTCACGGCTGGGTCTCCCACAGCCTGGGGGTCTGTTCTTCCAGAGATGAGTCAGGGATGTGAGGCAGGAGAAGAAAATGGCTGGAAACCCAGTGGACAGCTGGGTTAAATCTGCCTCGGCCGCTCCCCAGCGCCTCTCCTGCAGAAATGCCTGTGAAGGACCTGGCAATGACCTTCACTGCTATTTCTCGGAGGCCACTGACATCCCACCCCTATCCCTGGTCTCTCAGAACGGTGTGGGCTGTTTGATCACCAGTGAGCATCCCTATGGGATTATGATAGCTTTATCCTAACACTTCCCATTCTGCCAAGGAACTCCCAAGCATTCGGGCATCCTGCATTACCCTATCCACAATATTTTGTTTTTCCATATCCTTTATTTCTGTGATCCCAATTACTATGCTTTTTTCTTTTTTTTTTTTCTCCCCCATAAATTACTTCATACTGATGTGATGGAAGTGATGAGGAGCAGAACACCTCTTCAGCTTCATTTGGTCTGATGCCCTTGGGACCATCAGCTGTCACTTATCTCAGTGAGGCAGTGGGGTTGGGTTGAGTTATCCTATTTCCCAGGAGCATCTCAGGACAGCCCTCTAGCATTGGCAAACCCCATCAGCTGTGTGTCCTGTTCCGGCCATAGATTTCCTGGAAAACTTTTGTGCAAGTTTTGACTAAGTTCAATGCTATTACATCATTGGAATAGTGTGACCTGGCCAAGCCTTCCTCTGGATGTTCCTAGCAACGGAGACCTGTGTCAAAAAAAGAAACTCTCTGAAAGTTAATGGGAAGAGAAGCAGGGAGAAGTGCAGTGGATTGACTACTACTTCAGAGACGATGGAGCTGGGATGGATGAAAGCTCCTTGAGCCACGAAAGAAGCATGTAGAAGTGATTTTTAAAATCGATACAGTATGTTTATAGAGTCGCCTCTGCCCAAATCCGCTGAGAAGAACTCTGCAGAGCCAGAAACTTCCAGGACTTGGACGCTTACTTGTGCGTATGACCTGTGGGTCTTTCTATCCCACATAGATATTTCTGTGGCAATTTTGCCCTGCTGAGGGACGGTTGGAAGCTGTTGGCGTGGAAGGCTGGGAGAGCACAGCTCACAGCCATCCCATTTGCTGAAACTCTCATGGGGTGGTTTTAATGGAATTTAAAAAGTAGTGCTAATGTGACTTGGTAGCTGCCACTACTGTGAACTATCAGTACTTGCAGCAGTTGAAAGTTCAGCTTCCCAGCAGATGATCGGTGCCTCAGGATGGGTCTCAGGTGACAAGTGACAGGGCAATCTATTGGGTGCAGCCTTACACCAGCCTCACGAGCTGCTTGTCCTGTCACAAGTCACGCAGCAGCGTGTGATGTTGGTGAAGGGGACCTGCAGTCCTCCTTCGGGCAGGTGCACTGGAGCCCACCTGGCTTCCCTTCGGCCACCTTGCCCCCAGGACAGCCAAGGCAGGGGCATACCAGCTGTACCAGTCTTAGGGCAGCATCTGCTGGTTATTGCATGGATCAACAGAAGTGGTTGTCATGGAAGAAGCTGCTTGCTTTGGCTCCCAGGCGGAGGTACCCAGGGCTGGGGCTGGGGGGGATTAGGGGCGTTTGGGGGAGAAGCACCCCATGAACGCACCTGTAGCAGCCGCTCAGAAGGGAATGGCGAAAGGCGAGGAACTCGGGCTCTGGCTCCCGCTGCGCTCCCGAGGGCACTCCATGAAGTTTGTCGAGTCCGAGTCCGGATGGCTGCGGTTCTCCCCCGAGGGGTGGGGTGGGCGCGGCGGCGGCGGCGGCTCCAGGGATGCGGTCCCTGGAGTGGAAACACGGAGAGAAAACGGGGGCAGCGGGGAAGCAGGGGATGAACCCCTCACTCCGGAGGGACGGATGGGTGGGTGGGAGACAGAGGAGAGCGGGACGCCTGGGGCAGAGAGGGCCAGGGGGAGCGGGACGGGAAGGTGAGGTTGGATTCGGCGCGGCTCGCCCAAGCCGGGGTACCGCGCTCCCCACGGGTGCGCAACAGATCCCGGGGCAATCCCAAGGGAGAGCCGCAGGTGGACTTACCTGTGCCCCGCGGGCAGGGCCGGGTACGGCGCCCTGCGGGCCGGGAGGAGGAAGGAGCGCGGCCGGGGCTTTCCTCGGGAACTTTCCGTCCCGCTTCCCGGGGGCGGCCGCGGGCGCGTTTTATAGCGAGCGAGCCGGTAACCCCTCTCATTCATTAGGATCACGTAAGAACTCGGAGGGAAACGTGACTCTGAGCTAAGGCGTTTGCGTACATCTATAGGTTTTTAAAACTCCCTGCCAGTCGCTTTCTGTCTTCTGTAGGCACCAAGGTGGCGGAGAGTTGAAGCTCGCGGATATTGCAAAGGGTTATTAGATTCATAAGTCACACCAAGTGGTGGGCGATCCACTGAGCAAAGCAGAAGTTCTCACATGATGACTTCAAACAAGACACATTACCTTCCAGCATCTGTTGGAGAGAGCGGGTTTTAAGACACTTCTGTCTCCAGGACAGCAAAGAAACAATGGTGAGTACCCAACAAAAAAAAAAAAAAAAAAAAGCCTATTTTTATAACTAAGAAAAAAAGAAAAAAAAAGCTGGAGATGCTGCTTAACGACAGAGAGCGATATCACGGGCTCGGCTTTCGAGTACTTAACGCGCCCGGAGCTCCAACCCAACGCGATGGCGGTGCGGCCGGCGCAACTTCCCGAACCCGGAGCTCTGGGCTGCGAGGAAAAGCCCGAGGAAGTCGGAGCGGAGGAGCGGGCGGGGGGTGCGGGGCGCGGGGCGCGGGGCGCGGGCAGGGCCGGGCACGGGGCGCGCAGAGCCGCGCGCTTCACGTGACGCCAACGGGGGCAGCGCAGGAAGCGCGCAGGAAGCGCGCAGCGCAACGGGCGGCGGGGCAGCACCCTGGACAGAGGCGGCGGCGGGGGCGGCTCCGCGTCCCGCCCCGCTGCGCGTCTCCTGCGCTGCCCGGCGGGGCTGGGGGAGCCGCTCGCAGCCGGTGCCGACCCCCCCCCCCCCCCCCCATCCCCCTTCCCCCCCCCCTCCCTCCGCGTGCTTCCTCCCTCCCTCCCTCCTCTCTTCTCCCCTCCCCGCCCGCCGGAGCTGGGCGAAGTTGAATTCCTAGCGGTGCGGGCTGCGATAGGAAAAGGAGGAAAGGGAGGGAAAAAAAAAAAAAAAAAAAGAGAGACTTGCAAGCTCCGGGGGTTGGTTTGACGGTGTCAACTTTGGGAAATGCGAGTGTTTATCTCCGCGATCTAGCCACTGCCGGTGGTGTTGGCTGTGAGCAAGGTAAGCGGAGGGGTGACCCCCCCCCCCCCCCACCCCCCCCACCCCCTCTGGCTCTGCCTCCCGCTCGGTGCTTTGGGGATGGGTTCCTGCTCCGTGCCGAGTTTTGTTCCCTTTGTGGCGGGGCTGTGCGTGGAGCGTAGCGAAGGTAGGAGACGCGTTATGAGATTGCACTGCGAGTTGAGTTAAGTTGTGCCTGATTTAATCTGGGAATCTCGTATCTCGTTCTGCGTGTGCATGCTTTGGGCAGGGATGCAACCGATCTTTGCCGAGATAAGCCGCTGCTCCGGGTTTTTTTCCTAGCTGAGGATGGAAGTTGATTTTGCATAGCTGAAGAGCTGCAGCTGAGCTCTGGCTGGCACTGTGCACAGCTGATCTTACGCAGATAAAGAGACGCAGCTGAGCTGCACCTCCATGGAGCCTCTCGGTGCGGGGGTCACCGATGGCCCCGCGCTGTGTGTGTGTGTGTTTGCGTGTGTGCAGCCCCCGACGGAGCGGAGCGCCGGGCACGCTGTGCTGCCGATCCCATGTCCGCAGCCACTTCCCTAGAATGAAGGGGGGGGAGGTGTTTGACGAGCCTGAAACCCAAACGCAGCCCCCCGCCTGGAGATGGCTCGGATAAGATTTCTGCTCGCCTCCCTCTCTCTAGTGCTCCCCTCCCTCTTCCGATCCTTCCTACGTAGAAATGTAGCTAATAATATTTAGTCTCCGGGCTAAAAATAAGCTCTGGAAAGTCAGCAGTTTGGTGGAGCAGCGGCGGTGTAGCAGGTAGAGAATCTCTGGTGCTCTGTGCGGAGCCTGTGCATCGCTCTCCCCCCCCCCCCCCCCCCAACGTACCACCCCGCCCCAAACCCGAGCCGCTGTGTGGAGGCTTCCGAGGAGGAAGGGGCCGCGCTGCCCCCGCAGGGGGATCCCGGCTGGCCCTCTCTCCTCCGTGCCCCGGGGGAGCGGCTCCGACACCCCCCCCCCCCCCCCATCCCGGCACCGCTCCCTGCGGCAGAGCTGGCGGCGCCCCGCTGCGGCGCCGGCCCCGCCGGGGAGGAAGGGAGAGAAGGAGGGAGGGAAGGAAGGAAGGAGGGAGGTAGGGAGGATCCCGGCGCCCCCGCCTCCCCGGGCTCCCGAGGCGGCTCGCACGTAGCGCCGAGCAGGGAACCCCGGCAGCGCGGGGCTGGCACGGCCGGGCGTCACTCCCTCCTCCCCCCACAAGCCCCGCCGCCCCCTCCGCACGGTTACCGCGGCGACCGCCTCCCACCGGGGTCCCGGGTGCGGGGGCCGGGGATGCCGCCCCTCCCCCCCCGCAACTCCCCGGAGCCAACATGGAGCTGCCGCAGGAGCTCCGTGAGCTGTGCGGTGGGCTCCTGTCCGCCCCCCGCTCCCGGAGCGGCCCCCTCCCCGCCGGGCAGCCCGGGGAGGGGCGGAGGGCAGCCGGGTGTTTTTCCACTCGCAGTTGGAAAGTTGCACTGCCGGGACGTTTCTCGGCAGCGTCCGGGCGAGGAGAAACTCGTGGAGAAGGGAGAGGCCGCTCCGGGAGAGGTTGAATGGAGGGAGCCCGAACGCGGCTCCCTAGCAGCGCCGGGTTGTGAGATTCTTAAGGAAGCATCCTCTGACCTCTCTTCGCTCGGGAAGGAGTCAGGTGGCTGAGGGCTAAGTACGTGTGCTGCGAGCTAGAGGCGGTGAGCCCTGCCGGAGCCCAGCCAGTTCCCCAAACGCACCGTGCTTCTGTTTACATGTAGTTCCCACCCCGGGGACCACCGTGTATGTGTCTTCATTCACTTTAATTTTACATCCAGCACTCTGTCAGCAGCCCTTCCAAACTCCCAGTCCTGCTGTTGCCCTTTCTGCCTCCGCCACCCTGTTTGTGCTGAACACTGATGGCTCTCAGCTAGTCGGATGGGACGGGTGGCCGCTAACAAATGATACTGGGCCATATTTGGTCACATTTGCTCGAGTGACTCATGCCTTCATCTGCAAGTGGCTCTATTGATTTTAGTACCTAGTATTTCTCCAGGAGCTGTCACCCATTTGGTGGTGGTTCGTCACTGCCTTCCGTCTCTTACGGTTATGACACTGTAAAATGTCCAATCTCCTCTGAATCTCTCTCCATCCTGCAAAGCTTTGACGTGACAGCCTGTTTTCATCCTCTTTAATGGCTTTCCTTTTATTTCACCTGCTGCCACAAGTGTTGTCTTCAGTGGTTTAGAATCATAGAATCATTAAGGTTTGAAAAGACCTCTAAGATCACTGAGTCCAAACCCAACCCACCCGCACCATGCCCACTGGCCATGTCCTTCAGTGCCACATCTACTCTCTTCTTGAACACCCCCAGGTGTCTCCATCCCCTCCCTGGGCAGACTGTGTCAATGCCTCATCGCTCTTTCTGAGAAGAAATTCTTCCTAACATCCAACCAGAACCTCCCCGGGTGCAACTTAATTGGTTCGGTGTCTCTCGGGTTCCTGTACACAGTATGAGATGTTTTTCAGTGTGGCATTTGATGCAGGCATGATCTGTCTCAAAATGTATCGTTCTCCATTTGGTTAACCAGTAGACTTTCAACATTTTTGCTAGGTCTCCTATTTTGAACAACCTGGTGCTTCTGGTGTCCACCACTGATAGGCATGAAGGCTTGCATAGCATTTCATTACTCTGAGGGGTTGGAAGTGCTTGCTTGACTTGGTGCAGCAATATATTTGTTCCATTTCTTTACCACACCAATATTCTTGAGCTCCCCAAAATGCCCAAAGATAATGTCCTCTGGCTGCCATTTAGTAGCCAAACTTTGCTTCCTAGAAGCAGTAGAACACCACTGCCTGCCACGAGAGATTCTGGAAAGGTGGATGAATCCCCAAGGAGAAATTTCTGCTCAGTGCTGGAAGTCTTATCATGAATGAATCACTGTAGTAAATCTCCACTGAGCACTCCAAGATGTATCTGCCAGAGTTGTTTTTTTTTTTAGTCAGGTACACAAACAAAGAGAACATCCATAAGGTTTCAGGAGATCTAGTTCATTCCTCCAGCAAAAAATAGTAATGTCAACGAGATGCTGTAAACAGCATCTTGTGCAAGCAACAGTACCTCTGAAAATCAGCAGGTTCCTTTGGACTTGGGAAACAGACAGGTAGCACAGGCTGAAAGGCGTAAGGGCAGACGTATGGATAGACGTATGGATAAGCACTTTCACAGCTCCCTCCCCTTGGAGCTAACATTAGATTGAGAGCACAACGTTTCTTTTGTTGGTGGAAAAACCCTTGAGTGGTGCAGGTTTGGAAACTGGGGCTAACAAAATGAGGTTTGTCAAAGTGGAGACGTTGGCTTTTCAGGCATGGAGAGCTAGGAAGAATGAAGTGAGGAATGCAGGACTAACTTGTTGCCATTCACGGCTGGCAAGCCCTGCTCACAACAGGGGCCACAGAATATGGGCAGATGCTATAGAAGCACGTAATACTCATATGGTTAGAAGTAAGCACCGGAAACATTTCTGAGCATCCCGTGTTTCCCTTGCAATTGGGTTTCCAAACGTTTCTACACCTCCTTTCTGCATCCCTCCCACCACACAGATAGGAATACTGAGATGTCCCAGCAAGGAAATGTCCCAGGCCATCCCAGGGCTTGTGATGAGCTGCTCCGTGCGCAAACCACTCGGCACTTCCCCGAGTCCTTGCTCCCACACGCCAGCAAGGTGTGGCACAGCACAGGGCACCGACTCCTCTGGGTCACTGAAAATATCTCTGAGAAAAACTCTTTCAACATTATAGCCAGGAAAATATAACGACTGACATGGAGTTCATATAACAACTGCCCACCCATTTCATTATTCCACAAATGTGTGATTCGTGCCTGTGAGCTGTCACCGTTAACATTTCCATCTGTCTCAATATTGCTTCTATTCTTAGTTGCTATGTGATAGATGTAGGTGTATGAAAAGGATTTTTCCCCCCTCCCCGTGTCATGAAACAAAATAAATGAAAGCCACATACGTGTACCCGTGCATTTCATGCAGGCCGTAAGGAATACCAGCATGCTGCAGGCACTGCCTTTGATAGAGTGAACAACACACAGCTGTGGCCTCTGGGTGCTGCTGGAACATGTACACAATGGGGCAAAGCGTAAATAAGTCAAAATCTAACCACAGAAGAACAGTACTGCTTTGATCTTCTTTTGAATGTGTTGTTTTAGAGATCTGTTTTCCTAATCACATAAGTATGGGAGTCGTTTTACTTATCGCATAATCCTAATTGGTCTTTTCCCGCGGCAACCTCAGAGGGAAGATCCAAGGATCGAGCCACTGGCTCTGCAGATAGTCCAGACTTGCAGCTTTCCAGGTACTTGTTTCTTGGACAAACAGAAAGCTTTTTGCATAGGATGGGCAAATCCCCTGTTTCTCAATGCCTATGTGCCAGCACTGGATGCAATGGGATAACCCCAAAGGCTTACAGGCCACAGTGGCCTCAAGCACAGGCAAAACCTGGCTCCGTTCCATGTGTTCCGCAATTCCTGGCAGTGCTGGAACTTCATGGCAGAGCACAAAGTCTTGTGGTCTGTTGGCAGGCTGTATGAGAGGCCGGGCTGTCGTGGACTAAGCTCTTTCCATCAGTGCCCAAATATATACTTTCTCTTCCCTTACTTTTTAGTGCTCTGTTCTTTCTTTTTTTCTTCCCAAAATAGCACACAAAACCCTAACTTAACAAGCATAAACCATACACACTGGCCTCCAATTTATTTTGACATTTGGCAAGAATGATTACGCAACGTGTTCATTAAGTCATAACATTTTCACTACTTTGCCATTTCAGATTCTTATTGACTGTAGCACATGTGAAGATAATGAATTTATTTATTTTCAAAACAGGAAGTAGGCCACAAACCTCTGACGAAAATGCATTATTTCTGCTTGCAGTGTATACAGAGCCTTTTAGAAGCTCAGGTCTCACCTGACTGTAAAAGAGTAATGGTTCATTTCTGAAAAGGGGTGAGGAGGGGCGTGTCGTCCACCACAGTGTTTATAGGGTCGTGCAGCTGAGGTGGTCCAGTCAGACAAGTTGTTTCCTTTCTCTTAAACAGAGCCCCTTCCTCCTGACAGTCCTTTGTGGGGCTTATGAATAATGCATTAAACAGTTACGATAATAGATAATTAGATGGGCCAACTAAAAGCAATGGGAAAGGGGGCTGGTTGCAAAAGGATTACAGAAGGTGTGTGGGCATTTTGACATCCAGAAAACATTATAGATCTGGTCTCAGCTACCTCAGTCTCATGATGATAATTAAGAAATGTGGGTGTAGCAAAGCTATTTGCATGGTTTGGTTGGATTATTGCTGCAGTTCAAAATACAATTGGCACAGACACCCACATTGGACATAATTGCCCTTTGATGAGGCAGATACTGACTTTTTAAAGTTGACATAGTTAAAATTATGTCTAACGTTTATGGGGCCACAAGCTTCTCACTAGATTCCATTATTAAAACAAATGGTAACAGACAAGCTGAAGCACTTAGAAGTTGGAGACGTGTTGAGAGTGAGGGCACATTGGCAGTGAGAATTCTTTCAGATTAACCTTGCTCTCATCTGCTCAGCAAGAGTAGAAGAACATGGGCAGCATCCAGAGAGTTTGCTTCATGTGCATTTCCATGCATCCTCTTCAAGACAGGCTGCAGGGAAGGCCAGCAAGGCTGCTTCATCAATAACAGAGAGCATAAATTCTGGTTGCTGTGTAGCTTCTGTGTTGTATGGCAAATCTTTGCAGTTCTTTTGCGACTGTATGTTCATCAACAATACAGATGTGTTACCAAACTCCCCTCTGAGAAATGAGTAGGGTGAAAAATACCACAGAGAAATATATATCTGTGTATATATGTGTATATATGCTCCAGCTTCTTTAAAAGTAATTTTTTTTTTTTACATAAACAGATGTGAATGGTAACTATGGGAGGCACTGAATGTGTACAGCTGTGGAAGCTTCAAAATGTTGACTTAGGCCTCATCCTGCATTAGCAAGTATTTTTTATTTTTATTTTTTTTTTGGCACATTTGTATCCCTAAAGTAGTAGCAATGGATGAAACTTGCATAGCAACCCAATTCAGGCTTTCCCTGAGGAACCGGGAAATTCTGTATTGTCTTACGCCGTGTTCAAAGAGGCCTTCAGTATTTTCCCATAAAACCATCATCAAAAACCTGATGATGATGTTTGATGTAATATTCAGGTGCAAAACTGAATTTATAATGAGAGGACAGTGGGTTTCAGGGAGGCAGGTGGTACTGACAGGAAAAAAAGACTGCTTCTGACAGCAAATACTTTTGAAACCTGACCAACTCTACTGAGAAGGGAACACAGTGAAATTCATGAGCAAGGGTCAGGAGAGTGGAGCTGCCGAGGTAGTTAGTTGTCTCTGTCAAATAAATGCTCATTCACATCTGCTGAAAGTTTGTAAAACCATCTGAGAGGATATTTGGCTGAGTTCTATAAGCAGATACCTGATAAAATGGAATTGGCCAAGAGAAAAAGCTCTAACGTTTTTTTAAGTGGGGCTAAATCCCAGGTTTGGAATTTTCTGGTAGGTGACAATAGATCTCAAGCATCCTTTGCTTTTGTACATGCCACTTGCTGCAGTGACAGCCTAAGTGCTGTCACACTTCAGGCTATTGCTGAAATTTCATTGCATGAGAAAGGAAAAATGAATAGTACATCTATTGGCTGCAGAAAGTCATCCACGCCAGAAGTGAAGCTCACATTATTTCCCATATGAATCTTTTTGTGCCTCAGATTTGGTTTATTGACTAAGTTATTCCAAGTCCTTATACCGCACTCATCAGTCACTGTGGTATTTGAACACCTTGCTAAGTGACATGACTAATATCCGCCACAAGTTTCGCCCTCATCCTCCCCCAGGGGAGCAAGTGTTTGAAGTCTGTTTTTTTTTGTTGTTGTTGTTGTTTTTTGCTTTTTCTGTTTGCTTTTTTCCTCTGCTTTTCTTGCTGTGCGTTTGTCCTTCACAAAGGCCTGGCAGCATGAGAGGTAAGAGCTTCATCAGGGATTCGCCCCATTCTTCTCTCCCCCCGGCGCCACATCACCACCAGTCACTCTATCCACCGCCTATTCCCCAGGCAGATCTGATTCTCGCAGGTTTCCCGCCGGCCACCTGTTGTTTTCCTGCTCCCAAATCCTTCACCTAGACTCAGCCATCAGCTGCACAGCCTTGGTCATAGCCCAGGATACCCACTGCTGTTCTGGGCTCTTTCTTTCTTTCTTTTTTTTTTGCAATGCTTTCATAGATCCCAACTTTGCTGACTTCAGAGAGGCTTTTGTTCCCCAGTCTATTGCCTTTGGCACCAAATAGTTATTTTTATCATCCCATCAAAGATCTCCCACAGCACTTGCTAAAGGAGAATTCTGCTAGCTTACAGTTTTTAGGGAGCCCAAAGCGACCAAAATATCTGACAGGAAGGCTGAGCCTTCTTTTTTTTTTTTTTTAAGGCAAAGCGAGAAAGTTAATTTTAAAATGGTGAGAATTTCATATTCATTTATCTGGAGGGATTTTCCAGACAAAGCGGGGCGGAGGGAAGCCGGAGAAGACAGACTTTCCCAGTTTGCTTGCTGCTGGGCTTGCCCCGTGCCCTGGCATGCTGTCCTGTTCAGGAGCACCTCCACCTCCAGAGGCCATTTCACCAGCTGCTGCTTCTGCGTGACAGCTGCCCGGGGCCCTGATTAGCAGCGCAGCTCAGCTCGCCTCTGCCAGGCTGCTGGCACAACTGCGTGTGCCAGTTTCTATCAGGAGCACTTGGGCCTACTTGTGTGCCTGCTGCTCCAGGAACCATGGAATCTTAGAATCATGAAGGTTGGGAGAAACCACTTAGATCATTTTGTCCAACCTCAAACTCATCCTCACCATGCCTGCTAACCACATCCCTAAGTACCATATCTACTCTTTCCTTGAACACCCCTGGGACAGTGACTCCGACACCTCCCTGGGATGCACTGGGCATGATGGAGGCTTGGCACCAAGTCTGGTTTGGATCTGTTTGTCTCTTTATCTCTCATTTTGGGTTTCCCTCACACTTTCCAAGCCCTGAAGAAGTGAGAGGCTACACAGAGTAGGGAAAAAGCAAGCACCAGGTCCCAGCAGAAGAGCAGTAATCACCACTGCAAAATAAATTTATTTTGTGTTTATTATTATTTATTATTATTGTGTGTTATCAACTGTGCTTCCCGGATGCTGGTAACTGCTGTAGATTTCTGGTAGTTAATGGGGCATAAATTAAGAAACTAATCAGAAACGAGCCTCTAAATTATACCAATTCCTTTTCATTTGCTTTTATCTCAATACAACTTCCTTAAAGAATATTTTTAACAGATTTTTTTTTCAACATTTCTAGTAAAAGGCAGTAGATAAAATGTCATAATTTACATATGAAGGAGTTTCAGTCAGCGCAATCCCTTTCTAAAAAGCCATTTTACCCTAATATGGTCCTGGAGTTTAAGTAACATATTCTGTCGCAGCGACTTTTGCATCAAAACAATTTTTCTATGTTTCATATCCAAGAAAAAAAAACGTTGAATATTTAAATTCCGTATCCTTTTTGATCTTAATTCCCATCACAGAAGAGCTCTTTAGGCCCCATCAATGTGCTCTAGGTACAATATCGGAGTATGTTTTTCATATGATAGGATCTAACCCAAATTAGGAAACCAAAGGGGAACACGCTATACATGCCTGGAAGGGAAATGGATTCTGCTCTGAGCACGGAGCAGGGTAAAGCATCAAACAGAAACATAACGAAAATACGGAATAATGGTTTGAATTTCTCGCTGCAGGATCCTTGCTTAAAACCTAGTGCTCGGCTCTGTGTTGATTTACATGCTTTGCATTCCTGCCACCTTCAGCAGTGTTTATATTCAAGTTATTGAAGGCACAATGAGGCCATGGAGTATATCGTCAGGTTGCAATTAGTTATAGCAGATTAATCAGGGTAACTAATGACAAACAAAGAGGTGTTTAAAGCCACCGCTCCTTTGTAAGCATTTATGCGTCACCTGTGTAAACTACATGAAAAATAAACAGTGTCCAGGAAACAAGCACTAATAATGTGATTTATGTGTTCATACTGGTGGCGTGGGTCCAGGATCTCTGCAGGACGCTCCGAGGCCGTCCCGCTGGAGTTTGATTCTGGTGGGTGCTGGCTCACACCAGTCCCACATTAGGCTTACTGGGGTCCTCCCAGTGGCCATGTCCCCACTGCACAGCCTCACATTTAAGAAGTTGAGTGGAGCCTGAGGAAGGATAGTTGCATGCATCTGAAAAACTCGTGTTGGTTTTCTGTGTGTGAATGGCAGGAGTTTTAGATCTGAAGAGGCCATCCCCATGCTCCTGTCCCACCTCAGGTCACTGCCACCAGCAGTCACTGCTGCCACATGCCTCTGCCCATTAATCTCCCCAGTGGAATGCAGCAACGTTCATACACCGCCTGGTTCCAGTTATTAAATGAGCAGAAGATGAACAATCCCAAGTGTTCAATAAACAGACAAGACAGTGAGCAAATGAAATGTGTTAGTTAAGGGAAACTGTGTCATGAACCACAAGTCACAAGCCTGGGGAAGGAGGATGTGATGCGGTCCAGGTTTTCTTGCTAAGAATTCAAGTTTTGTGGTCTCAGTGATGATTTTACATCACAGTTTGCAAAAATGTCTACTGTTCCTCAGCTACTTCTCTCTTTAGTTTGCTTTAGTTTGTTAATATGGAGAATGTGTTGACATTCAGGTATGTATCAGGTATGGCCCTGAGCTGCCGCAGCTCAAGGGGCAATTGGACACTGCTCTCAGATATCGGGTTTGGGTGGTCCCGTGTGGGGCCAAGGGTTGAACTTGATGGTGCTGTGGGTCCTTTGTGGCTAGGGATTCTCAGTGACTGCATGATTTTATGACTATTTTTGTGTGCAAATGGCATGTTCAGTCTCTGTGCTGATGGTTGTATGGGGGTGGCAAGGCCCAAGCGCAGGCCGGGCATGCTCCCACTGCAAGTACGGTCATGAGCGGCTTAATGTGCCTCTGTACAACACACATATGCACTTCCTCGTCTGCAGGCAGCTCATCTGCACCTACCACAGAGCTTTTGCTTTCATGCACAGAAACTGCACTGAAATCCCTGACTAGAACACATGGGACAAGATCCAGGGCACAGATTCCCCGTGTGATGGGAAACTGGCATACTTTTAGCAGACATGAGAAGAGACCAATTACTTTAATTGTTGGTTCAAGTTCTTAAATTCTCCTTTGCTGTAGCTGGAGGGTGATGACGCTGAACTACTAGGTGGTATTTTCCTCAGCAAAAATGTAGTGTTTTCAGTCCCAGTGATTGAAAGGTGCTTTATCCTGTACATGCACAGCCTGCAAATCATGCCTAATGAAAGGTCTTTGATTTTGCAGTCCCTCTGGTGTGAGTGGGACTAACGTTGGCAGAGTGGTGTCACAGCCCAGTCATCGCCTTACAAACGCGATAACGCCTGCGACTTCCAATCTTGTTTATAACTCGCTGCAATTCTTCGCATTGCTTGAGTTGGAAAAGTTTATTTCAATGAACATTCCAGCCCTTTAATGTGAAAAAAAAATAGCAAAGATAGGTAACTAGGAAACATGAATAAACATAATGAAACATAAAATACTTGTAGTGATATAAGAACTGACCTCAGGCAATTAAAATTATTAATAGAAAAAATACTCCAGTGTCAAAACCTGAGCGCATCAACATCATTCACATTTGTGTAATTGGGATTAGTTTATATCTCCTGACAGCCGAACAAGAGGGAGTCCACGCTGCAGCTTCTTGACCTTTTTCTCTTTGCAAAACAGGAGGAGATACTACATTCCTACAGCAGGGAGCGTGAAGGTGCAGCTGTGGGGGGAGGCTGAGCCGCCTTTCATGGATAGACCAACTGTGGGCCTTTTAAGAAGCTTATTCTTTTCAAATATTGACTTCTTTTTATTGCTTCTCTTACAATTGCAATGGGGGAATTTAAAAGCCCCACAACCCACTTCATCATATAATTAGATTATCAGTAAATTTGGACCTCGGACATCAATCACTATAATGCATAGCCTCCTCTGAGACAGAAACCAGATGTGTGTGCTGCTGCTTTGTTCTTTATGGTATCTACAGCATCAGTGGTGCCTATGCTATTGTTTAAATTGAATTCAGCAAAAAGCAATGGTCTTACTCCACTACAAGCGATCTGATATTGCTTGTAGGGATAAATCAGCATTGTAGTGATGGACAACTCTTGGTCATACTCCTCCACTGTCACCATTTGGAACAGGGTGAAGTGAAATTGGTGCATGCAAAACATCACTTTATCTAGTCAGTAGTAGAAAGAAGACACTGGATGTCAATGCGAGCACTGTACAGCGGGCATGCCACAGCGCTGATGCAATGGGCTCAAAGCACGGCAGTCACCCGGCTGAAATAACCAGGAATGGGTTCTACTGATCAGCACCGAGCTCCAGGACCTGCAGAACCCAACTTCAGCAGAGAGAGACAAGGGGAGTTGTCTTCATTGGGCACCCGGAACCCATGGGACCCAGTGGCACTGCATACCCTTGCATATGGATGTGGAAGAGAAGCTCTCCGGGTACCTCTAAGCCTCTAAGTGTTTCCTGCAGGAAAAGAAGAGAGGCTCTGACCGGGGAAGTGTCCCCCCTTAAGGATTTCTGTTTGCTTCACAAACTAGGGCTTCGCAGGCCCAATCTTTTGGGGCTCATTCATACAGCATTCTCCTTGAAGTCAGTGTCTGCTGAGAACTCAGATTGTGTGTGCGTTAGAACTGATCAAGCTGATCATTATTTACACCACTTTTTCATTTTCCTGGCCATCAAGCACTGGCTGGTAATAATCCCCCAAGGGCTGATTATCCTGGCAAGATGCAGCAGCTCTCTCACCACACCTCTTCCCCAGGAAGATCTCGGTACCGAGGCAGAGTGCTGGGAGCAGAGCACAGAGGGAATTTCAGCACGTGGCTGCCTGGAACTTCATGTTGCCTGGGTCTTCATGTCCACAGCAGAGCAGAGCTGAACGCGTCTACCACCAAGCGAAGATTTGTTGGGCGGTCCAGAACACGCTTCCTTTCCAAAATTAAAAGCTCTGATTGCAAGCAGGCTTTCTGAACACGAGCTCTCCCCCTCGCTCCTGAGAGCAAGCCAGCAGATGCTTCAGCGTCTCTACACCACGACATTCGCTGCTGCTCATCTGCATGTCTAGTGTACGAGAAGAGTCCCTCCTCCAGGAATAACGCGTGTGTAATGTATTACGTTACAGCTAATTAAAGCAGCCCCTGCTGCTGTTCAGTTAGACTGGTGGATCATTCAAATATTTGAAGGCGTTGTCCTATGAACGCTGAACATTAAAGCTCTGCCGCCTCAGCCTTCTCACGATGCAGAAAGCGGCATAGGACGTACCACCTCGCATGCCATCAGCCACCGCCATCATAGGGCTGTACCTGGAAAGCTGGACTGTGTAGCAGGGAGAAGCCCAGCGCTGCAAATGAGTGGCAGATAGCAGCGCGGCATGCTCCAGCTGCACTCCCCTTGCTGGAAGCTGCCCCCAAAGATCCACCTTGCAGCGCCAGCAGGCGGAATGAGGGCACGCAGGTATACAACGGGGGAAGGCAGTGGCTGATCCATTCCTAATGGCAGAATTGGAGTTTTGTAGAAGGAGGACTTGAGGTGTGAGTTTTAAAGAAGTTCTTAAAGCTGCAAAGGATATGAACCACCAGGCTTGTTTCCCTTAATATATATTAAAAGCAGTTTTATTGGGGAGCCCTTCGGTGCGCTCGGGTTTCAAACGCCGGGCTGTTTTACGACGTCGCCGATCCAATAAAGGCAGGTGTTTCATCGCGCCTGCCTGGGGGAGGCAATGAGGCTTGCACATTTCTCCCGGTACAAAGGAGCAGGCACGACCCTCGGTCCCGAGGCGTTGATTGCAGCGGGGAAAAGTGCTTGGGTTGTGCGGAAGGGTGAAAGCCCGACCCGGGAGGGAACACGGCACAGGGGACGCTGTCTTTGCCAAGATCGGATGGAGCCACTCAATCAGGGGCTGCCATTGCTGCGCACTTTCCACTATCAATAATGCATTGTGCAAGGGGGGGGGAAGGGGGGAGGGAAGGAGGGGGGGTTGTGCTGCGGGAGCGCGGCCCTCGTGCGGGGCTGCGGCTGCGGCCCGGTCCGCGCTGTCGGGTGCGAGCGGAGCCGGCCCGGGCCGTGCCCCCGCGCGGGCAGAGAGCCGCCGGTGTAGCGTTACCTGGGCCGCTCATCAATAAGCAATGCCCGCTATTATCTTGATTGCATTCTTAATAGCGGAGGTCAGCGCGGGAGCAATATTTAAATGGAACAGCTCCGGCCCCGCCGGAGTAAACCAACACCCGCTCCCCCCTCCTACCCCCCCCCCAAGCCTCGTCCCAGCCCGGCCCCTCCGCGCCCTGCCCGCCGCTCGGGGGGCGCGGGGGCCGGGCCGGGCGGGGCGGGGCGGGGGCGGCGGCGGCGTGGAGCCTTTAAGCGGGGCAGCGCGGGGCGAAGCTCCGCGCCGCTCCGCTGGCCCAGGCGCCGGGCGGGGGGCGAAGCTCCGCGCCGCTCCGATCGGAGGGAGGCGGCGGCTGCCGCCGCCGTACGGTTGCTCTCCCGCCCCTCATCAAGCTTTGATGAGACACTCGAGTCGCCGCCGCCTGCGTTACCGGGGCGGCGGAAGGCGGCTGGAAGCACCGGGAGCCCGCGAGAGGATGTGACTGCCCGGAGGGGAGCGGCCGGCCTTTGTGTGGACGACGGAGGTACGCGGCGCCCCGCCGGGAAAGTTGCGGGGCTGGGGGGCACCTGCCGGCCCCGAGCCGCCTTCCAGCGCTGCCCCGACGGCGGCCGGAGCGCGGCGGAGCGTGCCGTGGGGCGCGGCCGTGGGGCGTCACGGAGCGCCCTCTGGCGGCGGGCGGGCGGAGGGGGCGGCGGCGGCGGCCCCTCGGGGAGCGCCGAGGAGCGGGATGGGAGGGGGACACTTGTTGGACGCGAGCTCCGCCGGAATGCCCGGCACGCCGCCAGTGGCCATCGTGCGCCGGCAGCGCCGCGTCCTCCCGGCCCGCCCGACGGCAGCACACCCCGTCCCACCGGCCCCTCCCCGAGCGCCGGGATCCGCGCTGAGCGGAGCGCTCCCTTCCGCGGGGAGCGCGCTCGGTTCCGAGGTTATTGCTATCGCGGGATCGATAGCCATTACTTATTTATATTTCGAGTAACGCGGTTCTAATGAATACGCGGAACCTATCCTGGCGATACTTTTTTTTTTTTTTTTTTTTTTTTGGAAGTCATCTTTAATTCATGGCGGTGTGACCGGCGGGCCGGCGGAGATGGGCTGCCCGGAGCTCGTCGGGTTGGCTGAACCCCTCTCCCTCGTTGGCCCCGGGTGCTGCCCCGCTGCCCTTCCCCGCGGTTCGCTCGCCGCACCTGGAAGGAGCCCGTGGCAGCTTCAGCCGCTTGCTGGCTGAGAATTGCTAAGTCCAGCGGGGCTCCGTAGCAGGCGGCGATTTTTCCGCTGTAGTACTACCGCTTAACGTTCAGCTCCATTGAGCCTCAGCTGGGGAAGCCCATTTGTAAGCAGCGTGCTGCCTGCTCAGCCCACTGGTGTGCTGGGCTGCCTGGAGCTGCCTGGCGCTCCGGGGCGGTGCAGTCAGGGTAAGCGGGTCAGGAGGAGCCTGGACACTACATCACAGTAATCCCACTGTAATACGGGAGACAGCAGAGGAGAAAGGGAAACTGCTCTTATCTTGGAGGCTAATCTGGAAAAGTTCTATTTCAAGCAGCGTGCTTCTAAAAACGAAGGCACGGTGTTGTAGTACTACGGAACACTGGAATACTACGAAGCATGTAGCGCACAGATGCAGAGTGTTACAAAATGTGGAAGGACGAGTGGAAAAGAAGGATCTGTTCTTTTGCTTTCAAGCTCGGAACACGGTGACGATGCTGAAGTGAAAGCAGCTGCAGTTAAAAGCCCCTGCACTGCCCATAGCACTTCCTGCAACTGTTGCTCCACTGCTGGAGGGATGGAAGCAGAGCACATTGTATCTCCAGCTCAGTAATAGCTCTGTGTCAGGGAGCAGGCATAAAAGCAGCTCCCGAGGAGCAGGCTGAGACCATTGCGTTGCTGCCAGCTTCAAGATGAGCCATTCACTCGTGTTTCCTGGGTCTGCCTTCCTGGCTTGTGTAAAAGGCTGAAATGTTGTTCTAAGAATGTGGTGTGTGCCTGCGCTAGAGATCTTGTGCTAGGCATTGTGTGTGCTGGTGGAGGCTCCACTAGAAGGGGATATGTGCTTTTAATGGGTTAATTAGGAACTTGTCATGACCCGCTCTCAAACGTATATTATGAGTGCTTGGTTCCTCCTAAATGGCTAAATTGCTGCTTAATTAGGAAACTCTCAATCATTTCTTAAATCAGTCCATACACTGACATTCCTGCTTAGTACTTATCTGTGAACACCCTTTAAAAGGAAGCTTTGAAAAGCACTGATGCGAAGCTATTTCTGTGTGTTGCTGAAATGACGTGGTAACGCCACAACCCACTGCCTTCGGTTCCAAGCAGGAAGGTGCCGTGCGTAACAGCACCCTTGTTCCCCACAACACGCCATTACGAGGTGGCACAGACATGAACTGTTGGTCAGCTCACAGATCCTATTGTTTTCAGTGCCCGTGCATGCTTGTGTTGGCTGTGTGAGCTGTGTGGGGCAGGGATTGCCATGCTCGCCTCCTGTGTGTGCAGCCCTGGTCCCTCAGTGCTAAAGGACAGATCTTGCTAGGCAGCACTGGCAGCTCTGTTAACGGTGTGTTAGACTTGCATGTTAAATGCTTAAGCTACTTTGTTTGGAAACACTAGTGTATACAATAGTAGAAGAATGAAGAGTTTTAACTTGGGGGGTACAAGTGTGTGTCAGTAGGGTAGCCATTGTGTTGTGGCTCAACATGCTTACACTGGCCATGTTGCTTACAGGTACAGGCTCTGAGCAGTCACATAAGGAATGCTGTTCTCATGAGTTGTCCATGCAGAACAGGTCCAGTAGTCCCATACCTGAAGCACAGGTGATCTGCAGGGTCAGCGTCATATTTTCTGCCCTCCAGCTTTTAGGGCCTATTATCAGTTGACCATAGGTCAGTAGGATTCAGCTGCTGCGCTCAACTGCAACCATCAACAGCGAGTCAGAGCAGGTCTGGAGTACTGAAGATCCTACAGATACCATGCAATGGTTGTCTTAGGAAAGCCAACCTCATCTCACCCGATTTTTACCATTTATAACTTGGGAGCAGGCTGGGATGATACTGATGAGAAGTGACTGCAATGCTGTGGTAACCCTGGTACTAATGGTAGCAGAAAGTCCCATTCCAGCATAATTTAGGCATCACAACTGGATGCAGCTGTCTGAAGATGAGTGGACAACTTGAGAAAGCAAAAGGGAAGCTTCATTTAGTGAATTTCCATGCCCCAGTGACAGCTGCCATAAGGCTGCAGCAGTGGTATGCTTTTCTCAGTAAGAGTCTCGTATCTTTCGGAGAAGTCAGTTTGAAACCAGTTAATTAGGACAGTTATTTCTGTCCGTGGCATTTGTATAGAACAGAAGGCATGATTGTTCTTATGTTTGTTTCCCTGAGTCCTTTGATTGACTAGAAGCTCTTGCTGCTTTACGCTATAAATTACCTCAATGCTTTGGCAGTTCATTTCTTTTCTTGTGCACTTGGTTAGGAAAACGCAGAAATCCTTGTGACTCAGCTTCAGACTACTATAAATTATGAAGAAATGGGGGAGGGGGGTCACATTGCAAATTAGGAAAGGCAGTTCTAGGAGGATGGGAGGAATACTGGTTGCTAAATTTGAGATAAGCATCTCTTGGTATCTTAAAGTCTGAGCAGCTACCGCCACCTAGAGATCCGTGGTGCCACGCGCTGCTGTGGCCGGCCCTTCCTCTGTGCCTGGGCAGTCGCAATTAGCCAGGCTGCTAATAACTCCAGTCGTTAGGGTACGCATGGGGGTACCTTAGGCACTGCCGTAACTCTGTGACTATTGTGGTGCCTGAGGGTTTTGGGGTAGCTAATCATCTTTATGCATCTTCCTTGCGTGGTTTAAATATGGCAACCAGAAGGATCACTTTCAGAAAATCATTTGCTGACTGAACTTCAGGCTGCACTTAGAGAACTATTTGCAAGTCAAATTTTACCTCAGTTCCTGCAGGTGCCTGAGAGACCTGACAACCATCCATGTTTTATTTCTGTCTTTCACTGCTGTGGGTGTAGTTTTCCAGTTTTTGAGGTCACAGTTTCCTCTTTGTATGTTTTGTAGATGAGTTTTAGACAACAGCAGACTGCATTTGGGAAAGCAGAGTAAGCGTTGTTCCTCATTCAGTTTCCCAGGAGCTGGTTGTAAGAACAGTCAACATTCCTTCTGTAGTCAATAAATTCATAATCTCGTGTGCAATTACTTTTGGGCTCTTAAAATAACTGTGGACTTACGGCATTCAAAATGCCCAGTGGAATTAGAAAGCCAACACAAGCGAACCTTAGTGGGAGCTGAGAGCTTACAACTCACAGAGCTTAGGAAGAAGAAACCCTCGGTTGTTCACACATAACCCCTTATCTTTCTGGGTGGTACTTTTGGTAATTTCTTCAAATACTTTAAGTCTGTTGGTGTAAAGTAGATCATAGTGTGTTCCATGTAAGAGCTGAGTTGTCCCTTGGAAAATTGAGGAGCTGTGGCACAGGTGCTTTTGCCATTCAAGAGATGACTGCAGACTGCTCATGCAGCCTCATATGTTACAGGGAGAGAGGTTCTGTACCTAACTCTTATCATGTCATATAATACTCTCTGTTCACCTGGAGTTTGGCGTCCAACCTTTGTCGCCCTTCTGTAGGCACTGGGCTATAAGTAGGCTTCTAGGCACTTATATACGTGCAATATAGCAAGAAGGTTCTGGCAAATGATTGAGAATCTCGGCAAAGTGCTGTTGTATGCTCCTTATTAACTCAGCATGTGAAGGACTCCGAGCATGTTGCTGCACTTAAGGCTGTAATAATAAGAACAGGACTGGAGTCTTTTTTTTTTTCTGCTTTTTGCTGAATCCTGTGTCTTATGAAAGAGTTAAACATAATCTTCTGCCAACTCTAGCACATGTTATACCTTATCTAACGTGATCAAAACACTGCTTTCTTTAAACATAACAGCTCCTGGAGAAATGCAGGCTCTTTCCTAGATCAAGGAATTAAAGGTTATGATCTCTGGATTCCTTAGTCTGTTATGCCATTTACTTTCTAAGCTTGGTGCAACATTTAATATCCATATGGTTTAGTTTACCTTTCTTTACTCTGGACGTGGTTCTCTCAGTGTGTTCAGTACTTGGTAGAGTGAAACAGAAATAAACTGAATCTAAACTTGATTCAAGGCCTGGATTAATAAGGAAATCAGCCTCCCCTTCATCATTGTTTCCACCACACTACGGAATTGTACGGGTACTGCTGGGATGAGCGATGCAACTGAGTTCTGTGGTATTTCCAGATCAATGTGCCTGCTGGCTGCCTGCATTAAGACTTGGGTCTTCACTTGCTATTTTCATTCCTTTTGAGTTGATAATCCAGTTTGACTGAGCTGTAAATGCCAGGAGAGAAATGCTGTTTGATAGAATTTGTACCAAAAAGACCAACGCAAGTCCAAGGGGGAAGCCAGACCCATAAGGAGGTTAAGATGGCAGGGATGACTTAACCAGAACCTGTGCCAGGAAACTGTGGTGGGGTAAGTCTTCTGCTGAACATCACCAATGCCTTTTATCTTTATAATGGATTGAACCAAAATGAGATATAAACACTACTAAGGTTCTCCATTTCTGCTTTTGGAGATATAAGCGTAATGGTTTATGTCAATGTCATGATTTTTGTATGTATATATATTTGGTACCTGATGTCCTGTAGACTGGTAAGAAAGGCTGTTTTTACTGGGAGGTAAGGAGGGCTGTTCAGTGTCTCATTACAACAGCAGGGTACCAGTGTGGTGCGTGCCAGTTGTTGCCAATGAAATGGTGCAAAGATAGAGGTAAGCAGGTGCTTGTTTGCATCTATTCACAGAAATACAAATTTGATGTAACGGTTAGCATGAAGTCTGAAAATGAGCTCTCCCCTTATAAGCTGATGATTGGCATCTGAATTTAAAAGCCTGCTTCCTTGGAAGACTCATTTCGAGTCTCTTTTTACTCAGTATTAATGATTAATTTCTGCTGCCCCCTGTGCAACCCTTCTCTGCAGTTTTAACTGCAAATGTAGCAGTAATGATGAGCAAGGCTGTCTGAAAAGGCTATGTCAGTCTATTTCACATACGTCTGGTGGAAAAACAAACCAACAAAAGTAGGAGCTAGGAAGAAAATGCTTACAGGCCGTTGCCTACAAAGAGATCTATCTCCAAGTCTGACAAGACTGGGTGGGACATCCTGAGTTCTGTAATGCTGCGGCATGATTTCATGTCAGCTGGTTCTTCATCAGAGTTGTTCAGCATAAGTGTTTTCTTCATTTCCTGTGGCTCCTGTAACTGTTAGGGAAATTTTGAAATCC
Source organism: Oreortyx pictus (assembly GCA_036925125.1). Taxonomy (NCBI): domain Eukaryota; kingdom Metazoa; phylum Chordata; class Aves; order Galliformes; family Odontophoridae; genus Oreortyx; species Oreortyx pictus. The sequence continues at coordinate 4,234,463 of JAUPFR010000006.1, read as the reverse complement.
TGTGTCTGGAAATAACACAAATCATTTCCCCAGGCTTTGGCTAATGAAAGGCCAGCTATGCAACAACAGCTAGGGAACACCATCAATAATGTTGACGTCTACTCTAAATTAAACACTCCGGAGCAGCTCTTTCAGTTGCAAAGCATCACCAGACCTGTTAGTATTCAGGTTGTGCTCACTGGAAAATGACTGAGTGAGAATTGCCGGTGCATATCTTGCCTTGTTCAGGCATACCTTGAAACGTGACCTGGAGGTTTGACTAGGGCCGTGCCGAGCTTTTAGTGTTTTCTACCAAGAATATGCATTTGTGGAGGTGATGTTTTTATTTTTTGTTTGTGATGAGTCTGCTACACTTGCTTCACCCCCTGTACAACAAGTCTGTGTGTGTGTTATGAGTTGGCATGGCTTTGCTTGCTGCTATTTTATCCAAGGCTAACCTTTGGTTCCTGGCAAGCTGCCTGTTTTGCGTTTGTAGGGCTGGTCAATACCTACTTCTTCATGGGGTTAGGTATTTCCTGAATTTCATAGCGAACCTCTGGCTAAAAGCCACTTCTGGATGAGACAGGAGGTTGTGATGTGTTTCAAATCAAACCTCTTAGAGGTTTTAGAGGGGAATAATATTTTTGCGTTAACAGGATCAGTTCTACCTGTTCTTGTTGTTTGCTATGTGATGGTTGAGCACCCAAATTAGAAGCATGAGGCTGAAAGCTGAAGAATGAAAGAAACAAAAAGCCATATGGTGATGGCAGGAGGTCCTGCCACCCCACCTTAGGCTCGTGACAACATGCCCTACATTTAACCTACGGTCAGGAACTAATTAACAACACAGATGGAAGTGAGCTAGCATATGTATTCAAAATAATACCCCTAAGGTTTTTATCAGCTGCCCTGTCTCTTTCTGGGTTAGATATGGAAGTTACCGTAGAGAGATTTGCAAAATATGTGAGTGATGCATGTAGTTAAGGTAGCTCTGTAGGGGCTGAAGCAAGGGACTGGGAGCAGGAGCTCATATGTTCTCTGGTTCACCGGTGGTTTGCAGTGCAACCTGAGGAAAGTTGTTTCAGTGTTGTCGTGTGCTTCAGCCTCACTACTAGAAAAGTGGGCTTTCTGATATGGTTTCTCCTCACCTAAGTGTGCGAGATTGTGTGTTTGCAAAGCACTTTGGAAGCTTTGACTGTTTCGTCAGAAATGTTACACGACTGCAGGCTCAGCCTGTAAGTACCAGGTCTCTCTGTCAGCGTTTGTGATCTTTTTTCATCCCCTCTAGATCTATTTATGATAAAGATGTTTTGTGTAGGGTAGTAGTTTTGAAAATCTTTAGTGTTATGTGGAGGTTTGGGAGACAGAGAACAACTGGCTGCCTTCTATGGGGTAACAGAGTAATTTTGTGTTTTTCTGACTTTCTCTTTCCTCCCCCTACTCCCTCCTATTTGAAGTGAGGCTCACCTTCCCTGCGGGGCAGTGAGATCTGCTTATGTGAAGGGGCAGGTATTGAAGTTTTTATAGAGGAATGTCTAATTACTGAAATCCCATCTACGAGCCTTCGAGCCTTTGTTTTGGAGCTTAAGGGCTCTCAGAATGAGGACTGTACGCTGGCAGCGGAGGTGCTTTGTTCTGTTGGGGGTGTGAGTATCTGAAACAGAACACCCGAATGTGGACTGGAGGGAAGTTGGATTGTGTTGGCCTGGGTTTTGCATACTTTTGTTTATAGGCATGTCTGGGCTATTTGTGTGCTTATGTTGGTGGGGGAAGGGGGAAGCTAGTCTGTGCACCTAGGGAACCTTTTTTTTCCTCTTTAAAGTGTAATTAATCCGAAATATGCACATATCCCTGGGGAGTGAGGAGTGTGGGGAAGCTGTTCTGCTGAAACCTGTCGTGTGTTGTTCTGATAGAGAAATTAGCTATAGTTTAGGTGTTGGCCCCATCTGATTTTATGACCATGTAAATACTGGGCCAGCTTCCCAGCTGGTACAAATCTATGAATAGAGCGCTGTGGATTTATACCAGGCAGTGACTGTGTGTGCCAGAATTAGGTCCGCTGGAATATGTACTGCTTGAGTGAGCCTCAGCACTTCTAGTGGAAGTAACCGCTGCCAATCTAATCACTGGAATGAGAAGTCATTGGTCAGGTAAGACTCATTTTTATTCAGGGGGATGGGACAACCTAATGCCCATACGCCATGTTCACACAAGTCGCGGTGTAATATTCCTCTGGGCAAGGGATTACACCATTATACAACAGTGAAAAGGAAAGGTGGGAGGTTACAAAAACCTGCAGCCTCGCAGGAGGAATTACTTCTCTTTTTCCTGGTGTTCCAATAGATGTTTGGACCTTGAGCAGTGCGACTACTGAACTTTGTTTTCTGACATTTGCATGTTCATCAGATACGCTTCTTCACCGCCCCTCTCCTCTCCCCTGGGTAACTCCAAACTCTTTTCCTCTACGGATTTCAAGGTGGAAGCAACAATGCAGTGTTGTAAATACATGAGTGGGGAAGCCCATGCTGGTCTCTTCTGGCTTGGCAGCTGCTGCTGAGCCACAAAAGCTTGCCCAGCTAGGGACGGAGGGGAAGGCTTATTTCAGTGGTCTCAGCAGCGTGTTTGCCAGTTAAAGTGCAGGACTGTGGAAGTAGTGTTGTCTGTGAAACTTGTATCTCTGTGAATCCAGTTGAAACTGGCCCCTGAATTTTTCAAGCTGGTTAGGGACAGAGTTTCTGACAGTGATTGCAGAAGTCTTGTTTCAACATGAAACCACATAGAGGGGGGGAACAAGGCTGAAAACTACAATGCTTTGAAATCTGTGATGTGTTGCATTGTCATAATAAAGTATCAGCAGTGAAGGCAGCTGTTACTGCCAAAGGGTTTTCAGTTGTTGTGCTTATGCATTAACTTCACATTGCAATGCTATCTCCAAAGGTCATGCAGTTCTCGCAGCAGGATGTGTGCAGGGCTGGCTGCCTGGTGAGATGGTTTAGACTGCTAACCCATCCGATAGTATTTACATAAAATGATGGTAGTTAAATAGAAGCTCTCCATTATTCTGTTAAGGTATGTTGAGGTAGCTTTGTGAACTTTCAGATTTCTCCTCATGGTCTGGTAGTCCCTGTGTAGCTTTGGATTCTAATATTTCTAGAAGGTGCTCTGGTACCTTACATCCCTTGTCTGTGTATGGAAAGTGTTTCTACAGAGATGCTGTGCTAACAACTGGATTGAGCGTGTGTTGAGAAAAGTCTGCACATGAGGGCAGGCAGCCAAAAGATGACTGATAACACTACTGGCGGAGCAGGCATATTGTTAATACCTGTCAGGAGTCTGACAACAGGCATTTCCAGTTTCTGGTTCATGCACATCACAGTGCTGATCATCTTCGTTTCAGGGACTGACTATGGCTATAAGCAAGGTATTCCCTTACAGCAATGCCACACACAGTCAGGGATTCAGCCAAGGTAAGTATCTTGCAGAAAAAAAAAAAGTGGATATGGCCCTTATTGTGGAGGAGACACTGTCTGCCCCAACCGTGAACAATTGTCTGATGCTTTAACATCCTTAACCACTGCTCTTCCTTGGCTAAGCTTCTCTTACATTTGCATTGAGTGCATGATGTTCTATAGGTCCTAGGAAACTTGCAACTCGCAGCAGAGATGATGGGTGCGTGGGATGCTCTACATGCTGTTCATTAGTTTATAGGCGCTTGTAAGATGCGAGCCTAACTGGTACAGCAGCTTCTGGGTTGTTGGAGGGCTGCTGGACACATGTCACAGTATGAAGGATCCAACTCACGCTAGTTTGCATGCGACGTGCTCCGTTCTGTTCCTGCTTTCAAATGCCAATTATCCTCGACTTCAGTGGGAGCTTCATGCGTGTACTTGGCAGAGCAGTGTTGTCCCGTGACAATTCGGCACGGTGTCGCGTACCGAAGAGCCATAGTGAAATGGAAGGCAAACCTCGGAGGCTGCACCAAGGTCTGAGACTCTGCCCTAATGTTCTTCCACATGCAGGTAGGGTTGGCGTTACATTAAGCTCTGGTGGCAATTGGAGTGAATGGTTTTTGGAGAACTGTAATTTATTTGCTTCTGTGGAGGAGCTAGATAGCATCTTGGCAGGGAGTAATAATTTCATTGAATGGTTTTGTGGTTGGCTTGCTGTTTTGTGTGGGTTTAGGTTTTTTTTATGATAATGCCTTCTCTAGGTGAACTTGAAGTTCACTTAAGTCACATTAACGCTACTTCTGAATGAACATAGAAATGGCACAGATGTATCACAGCGGATAATATGATACAGTCTGATTTCAGGCTTACAGAGCAGCATGAGTTCTCAACTTGGAATTTGCTAATGTTAAGGTCTCAGACTTGGAAGTCTCATCTTTACAGTCTGGTGTTTCTGGCATGGCAGTAGGAGTATGGTTGGCATGTTACTCTACCCGTGCTGCTCCCAGTGAGCATAAACCTGCTGGTAGCTTGTGTTTGAAGAGGACTTTCCCTGTGCAACTCCATGTGGCATACACAGTGCCCTTTTGGAGCTGAGCGTGCAAACAAATGATGATTGCTAACCCATGTGCAGTTGGGGTGCCCTTTGTGTGGGATGCTTTACACACAGCTGCAAACGCAGTATGTGTGCCATGGGCTCTACCAGCAATTCCCATTGTACAAGTGTAAAAATAGTGCACATCTGTTCTCTTCTATGGGTGTTGTCTCTCTGAAAGCTCTGATACCATCTGTGAGGCTGGCCTGCTAATTCCTTTGCTTGTGCATACTGCCAAAACTTATCGTGCCTGTTTCCTGGTATGGGCAGCTTGGGCCTGAGATCTGGCTGACAGAAAGCCTGCTGGGAACTCCTTCATGCCTGTACTTTGCCAAGTGAACTACAGGCACACTTGTAACAAAGAGCCTGGCCAGTTTGCTCATGTAAGAGCAACTGAATTCCTTCTCACGAGTGGTGGAGCAAGTGTGCCCCTTGCATTGCTGTTTGAGCATCCAGAAAGGTATGAGGAACGTTTGTAGGAAACTCTAAAAAAGATCAGGGGTGTTGTGGCATTACTATCCTGCATTATTTTCCTTTGGTTCTTTCCCATCTCTGGTTGATGGGACAAGTTGTATTGGGTTGGTTTTGGTTTGTGAGGAGGGGAAAAAAAAACAAGTATTCATGTTCTTTCTTCCTGACATGAAGCAGCAACTTAAAGAATACAAATTGGGCGAGGGTGTGCCTGTGTATTTATGTATACATGAGGGGTGTGTGTGTATGTGGGGGGGGCTGCTTTATTTTCAGTAATAAAAATTAATTATGTAGTTGGCATGAACAGCCGTGAGGATAACCATAGTGCGTCAGACAGCCAGTTATGCATGTATTAAAGGTTAATGCTGTTTGTTCTCAGTACATTAAGTCTTTGTAAAGCATGTGCTGACATGCATCCCATTTGGGTATCTGTTCACACACTCCAGTGATGATGCATAGAGCAGGAGCTCATGCCTGTGCCATTCAGTAGTATTTAGTAAACTGAACTTCTGTGTAAAGGTCTTAGTCATTTTCTGCCTTGCCATTTTCTATCTTTTTGCTGCTGATTTTACTTTACTTTTTTTACTTTACTTTTACTTTGCATGCTCCTTTTCTGGATATGAAAGCACTGTGAATCTATTCGCTACTGAAAGTTATTTCAACTTTCATGGCACATGTATCTGGATGTAGAAAGGCAAGTTCACATTTGCAGTTGTTCCTCAGGTCTCTCCGCTGGAAACAGAACCTGTTAAGCAGTTAGATTTCTGCTGAAAATAACTAAAAATAATGAAATGAAACAATTAGCTGGTGAGTTCTCATTAAATGCAAAATGCCTAAGTAAATCGTGCAGATAAGTAATTGACTGCGTATGTAAACTAGCTGTAGGTAATTGACATGACCTTCATTTAACAAGCCTCCTTCCCATTAGTGGAGATGGTTGCCACAATTATGTGCCTTTATTCTAGCTGTAATTGTATGGACGTTATTGAAGTACAAACTAGGTCATGTCTTCCTGAGATCTGGTCCATGGTGGGTGACCTGTTTTCATTGCTTAAGCTTTGCTGTGCTGCATTAGAGGAGGAAGGATGCTCTGGCAGCTGTGAGAATGGATGGCATTTAGGAAGCTGGTCTTGAGTGCTGTTTCTGACAGAGACATCTTACATGACCCAAGGAAATTGTTTGAGACTGAGTCTCAAGGCAGCTAGCATATGTCCATCTAATTAGGTGCTCAGCAGCTGGGAAAATGAAGAAGTACTGATTTGTCCTGTGTTCCTGCCCCTTTCCACTTCCACACAGGTGATGTGCTGACTGCCTTGTGATTGGAACGGTGTGTGTAATGTGTCAGTGCTCAGAGCCTGTAAGGCACCTATTGTAACAAGACAGCCATTGTCTTCTATCTTTGCAATAAAGAAAAGGTTTGGTAGTTGGGAAGTCGAAAAGGACTGGAAGTCTCCAGTTTGTTTCCTGTAATGCACTGGAAGTGCAGGGTTAATCCTGCTCACTAAGTGAGAGCTGAAATCATGCACACCTGTGAGTCCATTCATAAGTAGCTAGAAGGCTGCTTCTACCCACAAAAGGAGAGTTGTCTTCATCTGCTGCGGCATCTTAAACTAGTGGATTCTGAGCAACTTCTACAAGAGGTTATGGCCTTTAGAATGAAGAGGTTTCCTAGAAGTTTAATTAGTACTTCACTCAGTATCATTTCGTCGAGGACCATGTGTATTGTTCTAGTCATTGTGAAGATAGATGAGGATCTTCTCACATTCTGCTTACGCTATTCAGCTCAGTCTGCATCTCTCATACAAAGATGTTTCTCTGTGTTTGTTTGCTAATGATTATCTGCGTGTCTGCACTGCTAAATCTTACTTTGTCTTATTTTTCTATTGATATAAGTGGGAGGGAAACGCGTGTCTTTTAAAGGAGGTCACATTTTCTTGTGAATAATGGCTGTCGTAAAGTTGTTGGCTTTCAGAGACTAGTTGTGCTTCTTCATAGTACCTAACATAGTGACAGTCGGATGTCATCAGATGGGATGTAAATTGATCAAGCTTGACAGCAGTTTCCCTCCTAAATGGAGGGCTAAACCAATTAAGGAAGGATTAATTTAATGTCAGATGTAAAGTGCTGCTAGATCTGGTGACCAACCAGTGATTTGGAGGATGCTGAGCCTCCTGGTGAAGCTTCTCTGCACCTCTCTGTTTTTCATCTGTTGTCTTCCTTTAAGTTTTCCACTCAAGTGAAGTTGCGCTATTTTTGTCACTTTGGATCCTATTAAGGTCATTGTGATTGTAAATAAACAGTTAAATGTCAACAGGGAAGGAGGTGTACTCTTCCAGGAATCACTGTACCCTTGGCCTAACTTAGCCAAGTAGTCAGCCTCCAGCAGGCAAACTTAACTGATGCATACAAGCTCCTGCTTCTTCCGTGCTCACCTTAGTCCCTCCTGTGCTGTGTCCTGCAGCTGTCGTGTTGGAGGGCCATCTGGGTCCTATGTGCTTTGACAGAATCTGTCTTCTGCAGTCCAGATATTGTCTGAGACCTCTGGGCACTGCTCTAATAAAAATATTGACAACTTGATTAGGAGCCAGCTGATCTGTGTTATGTTCAGTGCTCTGGTGGTCAGAGGATGCAATACGGGTTGTGGAGTTGTTTTTTAATTTTCCTTTTATAAGAAAGAATTATGGGAATTCTCAGAAAAGGGAGAGTATGATTCCTGTTCCCACTGGCTCTGTCTTTTTATGCTAGTTAAGCCACACTGTCTCCCTCCTGTCATGTCTCTCCATGTATGACCAAAGAAGACTGATAGCTTTTTCCTTCTGTGGTAAATCATCCCTAGTGTCTGTTTCTTCCCTTCGAGGAAGAAATCTGATATTGCTCCCTGTAAAATGTGTTTTTGAAATCCTGGGATGAAAAATATGCGAAATATTAATGTTCTGCATGGTTAGAGCAAACACTATGTTCCTGTGAGTCACAGATGTCAGGTTTGTTTAATCTTAATAAATCTATGCCACAATAGCACTTTTAAACAGGAAGAGAGTTGGAGGCAAGAAAGTGAAGTTGTGTTGGGGTGGAGGTGATTCTTAGCTGGAATTTGGCTTAGTAGCTGAGGGGAGGGCGTGGGCACAAAAAATGTGTTGTTGTTTTTTTTCATTCCCCCCACCCCGCAACAATCATTAAGGAGTCTTGGAGACCCACGTGTCAGGCCCTGCCTTCCCAGTACTTATTTCTTTTTCTTTGTGTGTTTTATGATGGATTGTCTTTCCATGCTGGAGTCTTAGGAGTACAAGTTTCCCATAGCATATTCTCAGGAGATGAAGTAAGGCTTTTTACATAGCACCCTGTTGGCAAACAGAAATAGCATTTACTCCAGTGAATGCTGCCAAGTATGAGGTACTTCCGAGTGAACTTCAAAAGCCATGAAACAAGCGTTAGCTGCTGCTTCAAAAATGTGAACAATGCTGTTGCTTTCTAGCAAGCAGAACTGGTGAGAGTGCAGATGGAAGGAGGAAAAAACAACTGGACATGATAGATGTTGTAGTAGCACTTGGGATCAGACCAAGTATAGCCCTATGCCACAGCAGGATTTGGGGGGGCTCTTAGTGTAATAGTACTGTAACTGCGTGCTTGTCTTCAGGAAACTTTTCCTACCCTGAGAAACATATGGAGGCTTAGGAAAACACGTGAATAGCTGAAGTTGTGCAAGCCCAAACTGTTTTGAGTGCTGGTAGGAATGAGGTTTTTCTAATCCCAAAGCTGATGAGGAGTTTTCTTCCTGGTGCTGTGAGCTGGTGCTGACCGTGTGTGCTCAGTGAGGAAGGAGCCAAGCCAACTGATAAGCCCCAGAGCATGGCCTGTAACTTGTTCCAGAACTGGAGGCAGAATGTGAGAGAAGCAAGACGAGCTGCTCTTAGTTTAAATATGGCAGTGTGGTGCAGGCTGGCTGTGCCGTTGGTTTTCATGCGGAGCACTGGGCTAAAATAGGTGCTTTGCCCACTTGAGAATAGCTGGTGTGGGGCTCTGAGGAAACACAGCACGGGGTTCTAGTACTGTCACTTCAGTATAGCTCTTTATCAGCACTGTAATCCGCTAAGCCCTTCCCGTGGCATTCATGTGACACAAGCGATCTTTCCAGCTCCAGTTTAGTAGGGTTACAAGCACACAGTCCTGCGCTATTTTCTTGTTCTATATTTATATGTACATGCCTTCTGCTTTTAGTTGAGGGATTGACCTGGTGAGACCTCAGAGGTGCGTGGCCTCTTCTTGTGTTTTGAGGATTGCTTTTAAAATACAAATGCAGTCTATCTTGGTGCTGTTTCATTTCTTGTGGATTTAACTATTTTTGGCATGGAGAGATCTTAAACAATTAAAAATTAAGAAATCAATTGTTTGCCTTTCTGCTTGAAATAGAAATCTTGCCTTCCATGCTTGTGAAGCTGCCTTTTAATGCTGAAACGCTGTGTTGCTAAATAGCAGTTCTGCTCTTGTTATTACTTGTAATCATTCAGTAAATAAGGAGCTCGTGTAGTATCTGATCTAATACTTATCACAGCAAGACATTGGCACATATGAACTGACTCACCATTATCAATGTTGCCCAAGTTCTGGCTTACGGTTTATCTGGAAATCGAAATAAAAGAAACACTTTTATACAAGAGTGTGCTTTACCACTGATGGTGAGTTGCAGCTGCACACGTGCAGCATATCTCTGCAGCACAAGCGTAATGTCTTATGACAGTTAAGGTGAATTTTGATAATGTTGTTCCTTTCAAGTTAATTTTCTTCTTGCTCTTGTCTTTAACAGTTCCACCAAGTGAGAAGAGTGATGACCATCCTTTTCCTTACTATGGTTATCTCATACTTCAGTTGCATGAAAGCTGCCCCGATGAAAGAAGCTAGTGTAAGAGGACAAGGCAGCTTGGCTTACCCAGGTCTTCGGACCCACGGGACTCTTGAGAGCCTCAATGGACCCAACACTGGTTCAAGAGGACTGACGTCGCTGGCGGACACTTTCGAACACGTGATAGAGGAGCTTCTAGATGAGGATCAGGACATCCAGCCCAGCGAGGAAAACAAGGATGCGGACTTGTACACATCCCGAGTTATGCTGAGCAGTCAAGTGCCTTTGGAACCCCCGCTGCTCTTTCTGCTTGAGGAGTACAAAAACTACCTGGATGCTGCAAACATGTCCATGAGAGTCCGGCGTCACTCTGACCCAGCTCGCCGTGGGGAACTGAGCGTCTGCGACAGCACGAGCGAGTGGGTAACGGCGGCGGAGAAAAAGACTGCAGTGGACATGTCTGGTGCAACCGTCACAGTCCTCGAAAAAGTCCCGGTACCCAAAGGCCAACTGAAGCAATACTTCTATGAGACCAAATGCAACCCCAAGGGGTACACAAAGGAGGGCTGCAGGGGCATAGACAAGAGGCACTGGAACTCGCAGTGCCGAACTACCCAGTCTTACGTGAGAGCTCTCACCATGGATAACAAAAAGAGAGTTGGTTGGCGGTTTATAAGAATAGACACTTCCTGTGTATGTACATTAACCATTAAAAGGGGAAGATAGTGGGCTCATGTTGTATAGATTATATTGAGACAAAGTTATCTATTTGTATATATACATAACAGGGTAAATTATTCAGTAAAAAAATAATTTTATGGACTGCATGTATAACTGAAGTTTATACAGTACAGTGATTCCACAATCTATTTATTGAACATATCCATGACCTGAAAGGGAACAAAAGTCAAAGTCATTTGCGCACAAATTAAAAACAAACAAAAAAAAAAAGGAAAAAAGAAAAAAAAAAAAGAAAAAAGCAAACAAACTAAAAAGTCTGCATTACATTCCTCGATAACGTTGTGGTTTGTCGCCGTTGCCAAGAATTGAAAACAGAAAAAGTTTAAAAAAAAAAATTAAAATTGCATGCTGCTTCAATTGTGAATTGATGATAAACTGTCCTCTTTCGGAAAAATAAATTGAACCAAAACATTCCGTTTACATTTTAGACAGTAAGTATCTTTATTCCTGTTAGTATTATATCTGTTTACTGCTTTTAACTTCTGATAGCGTTCAAATTAAAACAATGTCAAGGTGCTGTTGTCATAGTTTTACTGTTTCTCTTATTTTTGAACTCCCATCAGATTTGGAAAGAAAAGGAAAAAAAAAATGCATTACCTTACTCTGGATTAAAGACAAATTTGTTTTTTGTATGTTGTGAAGGTGTTTGCAATAGCAGTCCGACTACTACTGACAAAAATAATAAAAAGAGGCAACTGAAAAAAATGGTGATGTTCCACTTCACATTGTTGAATTTTCAGGCTTAAAGACAGCTCTAAGTTAACTGTCTTGTCAACATGCTTTGCTGGGTTATGTTTTATTAGGTTGTTGTCTTTTTGAGACTTGCCTTTCTTTATACCATATTTGTTTGTGTTTGGGGTCCCCTCCTGTTTTCTCTCTCAAAGAAAGTTGATTGTGCTCTTCAAAATGTTTTACTTGGCATACAACTGGAGCTTGGCATGTAGAAAATACACAGTGTTGAGAGCAGTGATAATGATGTAGTAAGACTGGGTGAAGCCCTGTGTGATGGTGTCAATTAGAACAGGGTCTCGAACCCTCCCTGTGGATCAGAGGGAGGTCATGGCACTGAAGAGCTTGGTCAGTTTGGTAATGAATAAGTGTTTTGGCTTGACTGAGGCTGTCCAGATTGTAGTTAGCACTGAACTTGGTCCTGAGTATCTCACAGAGGGAAAGCTGTGCCCTGCATGCTGGTGCATGTAGTACAACCTTATGCTCCAGAGTGTGTCTGGTGGCCCCAGAGCACTGTGTGATAGTCAGGATGGAGGTAGAAAGAGGCCCTGTCTGCAGCTGGGGTCAGTCAACACTTATGTACATGTCTACCTCTGCTGTCAGCCTTCATGAAACAAAAATTATCATTACAAGTAAGTGAAGAGCGAGTGCTGGAGTAGTTGGCTCAACATCTGCTTAGATTCTGATGCACTCATTAGACCCTCTGCTACCACTCTAATGATCCAAATAGAAGACTTTCATAAGAGGCAACTTGTAAGCTTCAGAGCTGGGCATAGCACTTTAGCTGGCTACAGTGGGTGGAGAGGCAGAAATAGCTCGTTAGTGAGCCCAGTAAAGATAGGTGCTGCATTTGTAAATCCTCCAGACAAAGTAGCTTGAGCAAAGAGGGAACTACTGTAAGACGTAACTATTGCAAAATCCGTATTGGTCTGTCTTTCTGTGGAAATTAATTAAAAGCTGGACTGGGCAAAGCTAATTTGAAATATCGGCCCCTGTAATGATCTCCTGTGAATATATATATTTAACACAGAATTGATATCACTCCTAGTAGAAACCCTGTCCATTAGCTTCTGTGAGCTAGCACAGACCCCTTCAAAATATGCCGTTCCTTCTTAGGGTAAATGGACTTCCCTTTGCTAGGACTGTCCAAGTAGAGTCATTCTCGCTGTAAAGAGAACTTCATATTTTGTGTTGGCTGCATGTTTGTTGGGGTGTGAACAGGAAGAGGACGTTACAAGTCCTGCTTGAGCTTCAAACCTTGAGGCATTCTCAGCTAAAAATCAGACAGTAAGAAAATCTCACTGTAATGTCTTTAAACTTCAGATGTTCTTTATGCAAACTGGATACTCATGGCAATGGAAAAAGTTATTTTTTTGTAGCCAGTATATTTATGCTTATTATAATCCATTGCATTTAGTTACCTGAATGTTGCTCAGGTGCTGTCGTTCTCAGTGGCGTTCCTGGACTTCTGCAGAAAGATGGTACAGTGGTAACCCAACTCAAAAATAAGTTTCAGTGTCAGTAATGACTGAGTAATAAATGGATCATCTAGACTAGGAAAAAAGAGTGGTCAGAGTGGTAATCTAAGTCAGGAACGAAGTAATTCCCGGATCAGATAAACTGAATTTCCAAAAGAAGTGTTAGCATATAAACTATGCTAGAAATAAAGTTCCTCATTTCCTGGAGTTAATCATGGGTACACCTTCAACTCAGTCATCCTTACCTGGCATAGGTCACAGCAGTGCATGCTACAGAGTGAAAATGGTTGGATGGTAGGACTGAGCAGTGCTATGAGCTCTTTGGATGAGTAATTGAAATGAACAGGGCTTCTCATAGAATAGCTCTGTATTTAAAGTAACTCATAAGGGTAACCCCTGCGTAAATATAAAATGGAGAAGACCCACTTTATACTGTCTTTGGGAGCAAGGGACTACAGCTGATGGTACATTAAAGCACAAACAGGTGGCAAGTGCTCTGCAGTAGCTTTTCCAACAAAGCCACCTGGTGGGGTTTCTCTTCCCATCCCTTCTGCTGGTGTGCTGTTGAGTGGTGAGCTAATCCCATGAAGTAGACCCAAAAAGCCGTACCCTATAACCGCTCCCAGAGTGGGTTCCCATAATGCATACATCAAATGATGTTTTGACACCTACACAATATGAAACTGGTAGTTAAACTGCAGTCCTGTGGCTCTCACTAGCTTGACCCAGTGCAGACATGATGGCAGGCTCAGTTCAGCTAACAGAGCTGGGGGCAGGGGGCTTGGTTTTCTTTCGTGTCACTTAATTGAAATCTTGCTGTGGTCTGTTTGTGACAAAGGTATATCATGCATGTCAGCAGGCCTAGTGCTGTGTTAAGTAAAGACTCTTGCAAATGTAAGTTCATGTCTGTGGCCTTGTTCTCTACTATTCACCTTGTGTAACATAAATATTTATTGTATATTTATATAATTTTATGTTTTTTGGGAAAAAACAAACAAACTGAAATTGGCATTAAAATTTAAAAGCAACCGCGTCATATTGTAAATATAATTAAGCTATATTTAAGTGTACTGATTAATATAATATATGTTTAACTATAGAGTTTTTTATGTTTTTAAATATATTTTCAATATATATATATATATATATAAAACTCGGGGTTTTTTGGGGGACCATGTGACTCTTTTCTCTAATTGTAAAACAAACGAGTTTTACTATAAAGATGTGTGTTCTTTGTTTTAAAACAATTTTTACTTTATTTTAGCAATAAAATCTCCCTTGGAGGGCAGATAGCCACCTGTTTTCGTAGCTGGACAGTTAGCATTGGGAGGGGAGTGCTGCCAAGAATTTGCTTTCCATAAAAACTCGAGGATGCTCACAAGTTATATACTTCCATATATTTCTAGCCCATAGGTCCTCCTGAGCCTGAAAATCCATGAATGACAAATAGAAATGGTTTTATTCAGCTGTAAAATAGAGACTGTAATGGAAGTGTGTTGGGGCATCACTAATGTTAACAACGAATGGGTGAGGCCCAAGTTCTGTGCCTATAGGCTGGTCGTATGCTTGATTTTGATGTGGTGTCATATATATTTATATCCACTGCACTGAACTTATTTATGACCCCCACACAGTACTGAGAGTGGAATTCCTTGGATTTAACATATTGTTAGCATTTCTAAATGAATATGCTCTGCTATAGCTGCCAAGCCCTTGTATATTTAATTATCCCATAAGCCTAGAAAAATCAATAAATCTTTGTGATGAATAGAAAACTTCAATATAACTTAAAGGAGAAAAGAAAACCAAAACAGCTTCTCTTCAGAAATTTCCCAAGAGATTGGCGCCAGTACGGTCTCCACAAGAACCTAGGAAACAGTGCTTCTGCAGATTATCATTTCTATTAAACACACATGCATGCATGTTCCTTGCCTTACTGTTGTCCTTGTATAAGCCAACAGAAGCAGTGACATATAGGCAAACTGCTGCTGGCTGGCATGGTGGGGCCACGTCCCTGAAGTCACCGACCCTGGAGGTGTTCCTGAACCGTGGGGATGTGGCACTGAGGGACACGTCAGTGGGTATGGTGGGGTGAGGTTGGGCTAGGGGATCTACAGTGGTCTTTTCCTACCTTCGTAACTCTGTGATTCTGTTTCATCAATATGGTACATGCACCTAGGGAACAGCCAAGCACCCCAAAACCTTTACTTGTACCCAGGAACAGTCTGGGAGAAAAGAAAGATAATTCCATAGCTGTTATCACTTGGAGCAAAACTGAAGGCACATAGTTTGGCTTTTAAATTACCCAGCCAGAGAACCGTGGCAAACAGTGAAAGATTTCTGAACAGGATATCAAGGCAACATTCAAGTGCAGTGAGAAGGTGGGGATGTTTATTTCAGTCTGTCCCAGGTGGATCCAATACACTGCTTCCACAGGCCTCCTCTCCTAATGAAGGCATCAATGAGAAGATACTTCCTTGCAGGGTAGTTAAAATGAGAAGGGAAGGAGTGCACTGATTTGAAGTTAAAAAGCACCTATACCATTTAAGGTAGTTAAGGAGCGTGGGTTTGATACAAACCAATATGGTTGATATAAAAGGTTTTGGGGTTGTTTGGTGGGGCTTTTTTTCTTTATGACTCTGGGAGAGGAAAACCTAGAGATCACCTCTGTGGATCCAACTCTTCCAGGCAATGTAAGAAAGATTTGAATTCAGCGTGGGAGCTGAAATGCTTGGATGAATGGAAATCATGTTCTTGGAGCCTTACGGTGCTAGATGGAGGCAAAGAGAACTCAGAGGTAGGTTTATGCTGCTGGTTTTTGCTTTACTGATAAGAAGAAACGTAGCCTGTTTGGTAGAGGTGAAGTTTATCAAGTACTAGAATTTAAACGTTAATTCTTATATGTAAACCAGGTGTTCTTCTCCTATGCTATATTAATAGGACTAGAGGGAACGGCCTCAAGTTTGCCAGGAAAGCTTCAGGTTGGACATCAGGAGATAATGCTGTTCTGGGAGAGTGCTCAGGCGCTGGAATGGGCTGCTCTGGGGGGAGGTGGTGGTGTCACCGACCCTGAAGATGTTCAGGCAACGCATAGATGTTGTACAGAGGGTCGTGTTTTAGTGGAAATATTGGTGATAAGTGGATGGGAGGACTGGATGATCTTAGAGGTCTTTTCCAACCTTAAAAATTTTGTGATTCTACGGGAGTCTTTTGAACTAATCAGGCTCTACATAAGGGCTGAGGGTGCTTGCGGCACTAAATATTCCTTTAACTGGCATGTACTTTGAGTATTTCAAATTACATTAATAAGGTCTCCAATTACATTTCTTTTTGTGACCTTTTAAGTGAAGACCACTGTGCTGGGAAACTCATTTTTGCTCTAACCCCACATGTTCCTTAATAGAAGCCTTGCTATTTTTGGACTCCAGTCTTGGGAATTTGTTATTTAAAAACAATGAGAGGTCTATATGGCCATGTTTGTGTAACAAAAATAGTGCTGCCACCTTAGCCTTTTGGGTTTAGGAAACAGCCCCACGAGGCTATGCTGTTTTCAGTTCTATGTTCTGTTTTCAGTGGGATACACATAATTCATGTACAAAATGGTACAGCCATGATAAAACCACCTCCTGCTTTCTTTCCCAGAGCAGCTAGGCAAACACTCAGAAAGGGCTATGAGAAGAGAAGCATTTCTCCTAAATGCTTATCATCTGCAGCTTCCCAAGAGCTGCTAGCCTTGCTGTGTGTCAAGGCCCTGGTGCCAGCCAGCTGGTGCAGCAGAGGGCACAGGCAGATGGGCACTGCCAACATGTCCATCAGCGACTAGGTCAGTGCCCACGGCTAGCGGTGGCAGCATGGCTCTGGTGTGCACCTCCTCCAAATTAAAGCAGATTCCAGGCATAGCTCTGCATGCCCTTGCGGCTTTTAATTGTTGCCTGCATGGTGAGTCTAGGAAATAATGAGGGTAGAGTAGTGCAAACAACTGCTGTACAAGCTAGTCAGCCCTGCCTGCCACTGGAAAATAATCCAGTGCATGGGCTGACAACCTAAAGCCTTGCTTGAACTTTCAAGGCAGGAAGCTAGTACAAGGAGGTGATAACACAGAGTTTCTGGGGCAAGAAACTCTTTAAGTGTCTGCAAGCCATAGCCACATCACAGATCTGCTTTGAGGACCCCAGCCTTCTTGGTTATGTGTATCCTAACCCAGCTGATATCTGTGGTTTCTAAGAACTGGTGCAATGACCCAAACAAAGGATGTGTCAGGCATTACGCATGGCTATAACTGCAGTGCATTGTGCTGGAGTATAATTTACAGTTGGGTGCAAGGCTGCCAATGTGGCCACCTACACAACAATGTGTTGGAGTGCTTCACAACAAAGTTGCAAGCCTGCATATCTCTGAATCTTTCCCAGAGTTTACACTTTGCTCTCCTTTAGAGTCACAGAATCATTAAGGTTGGAAAAGACCACTAGGATCATCTAGTTCAACTGTCAGCCCACTGTCACCATGCCCACTAACTGGTCACTTGGTGTCACGTTAATTCATCAATATAATTACAAGTTTGTCAGTCGCACAATCTATCTCTGGCTCTGCCAAGGGCCAGGTCTGCTGAACTGAGGGGCTTGAGGACTTGATAAAGCAGTAGGGAATGGACTGAGCAGCTGCTGTTCTGCTCTGCATTGGTTTGGGCTCAGTAGGCCCTGAGGTGAGGCCGGAGAAGCTCTGGCTGCTGCTGGAGTGCAGGATGGAGAAGTGGTCTCCCTTGCTCTGGGCTCGTTAGAAACACGACTAGCAGCACTACCACCAGGGCATGGGCTGCTCCATTGCCTGTGCAGCTGTAGCTGAGACGTGGAGCCTGGCCTGGCCCAGGGGCTGCTGGCACCCCAGGGTACCAGTGAGGCCCTTTGCCGGCTCCTCATGGGGCCACGTGTGGCTCTTATGCCTCCTGGGTCGGCCTTTGCGCTCCCACATGGAGCAAGTTTGGCTTTCTGTAAAATTAAAGCCAGCCCAGAGGTCTGGTTTGGATTTACATGAATGTACTTGAAATGCAGCTTGCCTCATGGATCCCGCAGGGATAAGAAACCCGCGGTGCCTTGGTTTTGTTGCAGACTTGACACGTGGCCCTGGGGCGCATTGGAGCTCCCCGGCTCTGCTTTCCCGTTCATTTTGTCTGGGTTTTGTGCTGCTTGCTGGTCACTCCTACAGCAGCTGAGGTGGGTGGCGTGCAACGCCGTAAACCATTTTGAGGTTCTGCAGATCTCGGTGCGTCACCCAATGCACAGCTCTGTCCCATACTGACAAATATTCATTCCTTGATATTAGAATATAAACACACTGTGGTATAAATGGAACCATGCGTTGAAGGAGCCGAATCCAAAAGGACAGGCTGTGTGAGTCACTGGTGCGGATGCATGCTGTATTGGTTGTCAATGCAAATGTTGGCTTTGTAGGCTGATTTTATTTACCCGAATACACGCACCGTGCCCAAACTGGGAATACTCCCACCCACAGGGTATTTAAAGGATGTTCAGAATAACTCCCCTCCTGCAAAACTAGAACTCTGTGAAAGACGGAGGATCGAGTGCACCCAAGGACTGAAATGAAGGAAAATGTGGGTGCCAGACGTCAGTTTTGGCTGTGCAAACCAACACTGAGGTGTTTCCTTGTGAGGCACCTCCACCTCATGCTCCCTTGCCCAGGATTGGGCACACGATGCTGTTATGTAAGGGTCTTGCTCATCCAGGGCTCAGCACCTTCTGCCTGGTTTTGCTGCACATACAGGGGCAGGAGGTAGGAACGCACACAGGAGGCAGTTTGGAGTGCGTCAATGGGAGTCCAGCACAGAGGCCCTGCTGGAGGCCCCAGGGCGGTTGGACGTCATGGCTGTGAGTTTGACACAGGGATTTGCACAGGAGCAGCCTCCACTCGGGCTTGTTCATGCTTGTGCAGTGCCTGGAATGGAGGCACTGCGGTGAGGAGCAGATGTCTCCCTGCACAGCTGTTACAACATCTCCTGGGCGCTGCGTGCAAGCTGCCCGTCCCCACCCTCACCCCCATGCTGGGTGCCATCCCCAGTGCGTAGTTATGCAATGGTGTTTGCACTGCTTCTGAAAGTCTGAGATATCTACAGAAACTGGAGTGGGGGGCAGGGGTGAGAAGGTGGCTGCTGATATAGAATTGACATTTCTGGTTCTTTGGGTGCTTGGCAACATGCATCACTCAAAAACCGGAAGGTGGAGTTCCCAGTGTGCTGATCACCGGCTGGCTGGTTTCTTCTAACCTGGCTGTGGGGCTGCCTTGTAGGCTCATCCAGCTGTTCCCCTGCTGAGCACAGCACCACAAGGATCGTGCCCACATCTCATTTCTCCCAGCCTGACCTACCTTCAGACCTGGGATGCTCAGCAGCCAAAGGCATCAGGGTGTTAAAGTGACACCAGTAACACTGTTCCCTTAAGCCATGACAAAACATTGCTTTCATGAGTGCTATGACCAGATATGAAAACCTTTTTGGAGGGCCCTGATGCGTGCAAACAAAGGATCGATATGGCAATCAATTAAAACCGATGGTGGAGGCATTGTACAGAAGGTGTTATTTATGCTACGTCCAGCCGCAAAGTGAAAAAACAAGCCTGTGGGGTTTAGGTGCTGCGTGCTGTAATTGATGGCTCAGTTACAGCGTACCTGAGGCATGACACTGATCTGTTCCATTTTTCTGGAAAGGTCTGTCTCAGTTTCTCATTGATCACCCGAGAATTAACGTCTTGTGTAAGCACTGTGGTACGTGGTAGGGCATTGCTTCAGCCCTAACAGCATGTTCAAGAAAATGGAGAAAAGAAGCGCGTGTTTGTTTTTCCTAATGGATTAGTTGGCCTTTTTAAGAGATTATTTCTCTCTGCTTTTCTTATTTAACTGTGTGGTCATGTGGGATTCACTGCAGTTTATCATTTTTTGGCTTCCAGCATTTGAGTGGGGTTGCTGGCCCTTCCTAATTGCTGCCGTAAGGTGTTGAGCAAGGAAGGAGGAAAGCCCTGCTCCCATTTTGGCAGATGTCTGCATACTGCCTAGGTTACTGCCAACTGGGAAAGGGAAGAACTCACAGCTGTGGTATCCTAGGTCTTCCTCAGCCAGGGGGTGGGCTGTGGAAAGCACAAAATGCGGAGAAAAGCATCAATAAATCACAACGCTCCTCTCTGTTTCAGCAGTTGACCCTCTGCACTCCCGAATTAGTCATTTCCAGGACACTGCTGTGGGGATACTTGGGTTGGTTGGGTGAGCTCACATGGAGCATTAAGAGATTGCTTTGCAGTGAGACTTGAACAAGTGACAGAACTGTCCGTGTTCCATTTCTTTTCCAGACTGGCCTATCATCTTTAAATTTTTAATCCTATCTCCCTTTCCCTGTGTTGCAGTGAGAAAATATGGTGGCTGCAAGGGAAGTGCCACAGGCTATCAGCACTGTCCACGGTCAGGAGGCAGTGAAAGCAATATGGGCACCTCTGCAGAGTGGGCCAAAGACCTGATACTGCATTAGGGTTCTCGCACAAAATGTTCAACAAGGTCACAGCCCGGGCATATGGAGATGGCTGGGGACACCCACCTGCAGCTTGGGGCAGGGGTTCCACAGGTGGGTGCTCAGGTGAAGGAGGTGAGCAGGCTGTTTGCCCCTCAACAAACAGCAGTGTTTTCTCCCATGGTTTCTCACTTGTGGTTATGGGTGCCTGATTCATGGAGATGAATCTCCACTCTTCTTTTTATTATTGTTTTTTGCTGTTCAAGTACGAAAGCAAGTACCTTTGCTTCAGGAGTCTCTGGAATTGGCATTTTCTCTGTAGCCATCAGAGCTGGAAACCTTTATTTCCCTAATAAAAGCTGAGATTTTTACATAATAACACGATTCTGGTAACCAGAGCTTTAAGGAAAAGGTCAGATAACGTGACACTTGCAATAAAAGCTCAAGATTTGACAAAGCTGTATTTAGTGCAGTTCCTGGCTGAAAGTGGTTTTGCCATTATGTGTTCAGTATAAAGTACACTTAAATTTATTCCAGGAAAGTTCTAATCCAACCTGCTCCTATTAGCTAAATAAAAGATTAACTTAACGCTGCCACTCATTTTTAAATTTACTGACAGTATCAGAAGAGAAAGAAAGGTGGAGAAGATTTCTGTAGATGAGTTGCTATAGAAATATGCGATGTTGGCAAAACTACTGCTCGGTGTTATTCATTAATATTCACAGTCGACTTCACTAATTATAGTCTGAAGCCACGCTTCCTTGTCTTCTGTTTTTTTGCTTTTTGTAGTTTCATGGAATTTCTCTTGCTTTATCAGTCTGTGTGTGCATCTCTCTTTCTCAGAGCTGCTCAGCTGATGTGCAGGGGTCTGGAGGGGAACATGCACCCAAGGGTCAGTAGGAGCTTGCCAGACTTCTGTAAGACATCCACTTCCCTGTGTGGGAGCTTGTGCTCCCCTTTTGTCAGCTTGGTTCTGGTTATACGCGGGATGCCTGCCACCAGCTTTTGTGGTCTGAGAGCCACCAGCACAAGCTTGCACAGAAAATGAATGCAAGTTCTGGCAAGGGACTGTCCTTGTCCCATCTTGGATTAGGAGGTTTTCTTTGCTTCAGAACAGATGCAAGGCTTTGGTGTCTGTGGCACAGGGCATTGGTGGACACATAGATTAAAATGGCTCAGGAATAATCCTTTTTTTTTTTTTTAGCTGAACTGTAACTTTCACCTCAAACGACTTCACAAGAGCACCAATGACTCTTTATCTAAAGGGATTTTGCTCCATGTTACATGCTTTTGAGAAAAACAGAGAAACGTGTCAAAATCAGTCAACAATAAATTGTGCAAATCATACTAATATTGTAAATGGGAGTGCAAAACCATTTGTGACCAAATTTATGTGTGCTATATTCACAAAGTCTCTTCTGAGAGGATGCTTTGTTCCACTTTCCCTTATTTCACTATTGAATGAGGTCTCACTGCCTCTTAAACATACATGCTTGCTTTTTACCAGCAGTGCTTAAATGTCATGTGATTTCACATATTCTCGCTATTGTTTACCAAAATGTCTTTAAATGATTGAATCCAGTCCTGTATTAGCCTTTCAGTGTGGGCTTCATTAGGCAGGAGTATCGCAGGATCTGGCTCAAGCCTCTGCTCCTTCCTTTTTGCTTGCTAATTAAGAAGTTTCATGCCATTGATCAAATTTTGATGGCGAAAGGCTGTTTTCCTGTATTCTGAAAATGCAGGAAGAAGCATGGCTGTAAAGGTCTGGTGTGCAGGGAAGGAGTGATTAGTGGCTACGGCTAGCATCTAGAGTAGAGTAGCATCTACTGGAAATTAAATGAAATGACAGCTCAGAAATGAGAAGCACAACCCAGTCTTGGAAGTACAGGGGTGTCTGCACCTCCTCCTCAGACCCAAGCTTTCTGCAGCCTGCAGGGCAGCACAATGAGCTGAAAAGCAATCTGGATCTGCTCCCATAGCAAGTCTCTGTCATGCTCATCAGTTACGTATTAACGAGGTGCTCTAATGGTAGGACCTGGTCTCACAGATAGGGGTAATCTCTTCTCCTACTTTGACCAAGATCCTGTGTGAGTAAGCAGGAGAAGGCTCTGTGCAGAGGTGATGTGCGGCCTGTTTCTGCTGGCATCGTTTCATATCTTTTCACACAGGTAGCCCAAACCACATGAGGGAGCAAAGGAGGGAAGGTACTTCCACTAAGTGGGCTGCCATTGATTTTCAGATTTTCATCGGTATTAGGGAGGAAAAAGTGCTGTTCAATCATCTAGTCAGTATAATCGGGGCAGAACTACTCCCTGCTGGACAGTTACTGGCGGTTTGTCAACCCTAGTTCAGGAAATTGAGTTGTAGTGTTCAATATAATGGATTCTAAATTTCCATTTAATATCAGTTCTCTTTGGTTTCTGCTTTTACATTAATGCATTGATGCGCTTTATATTGATTGACTTTTCTTAGCCTAATGAGAACAAAATGCCACTTATCGTTTAAGTCATTTAACTCAAACTAGCAAGCTATCAAGCTCGCTTCTCCCAGGAGAAATCTATAATGGCTATAGCAGAGCCACGTCAATACAGAAGTGTTGGTAAGATGGATAATTCTACAAATGTTTTAATTTATTTCAAAACATAGGTAGAGAGTTATACAGCTGAATACAGCACCAGAAACTACTCCAGCAGTGAGTTAATTCCTCAGTACCAATCCTGTTGGTCCTACATGCCTTCTGCTTCCTAATGATTCCATGTATCCTATGAGCTCAACTGCTTTTTCACAGGTAGAGAACCTCTTTGCAGTCAGGTAAAACTATGCCAATGTAGAGTTAATCTGAGGATAGGCACTATTACTGAGTTATATCCCCTGTACCACAGGGCTCTGCTAGAGAAGGACTGAAGGAAGAAGAGGAACCCCATTGCCCTCCCTCCCCTCAACCAGTGAAGCAGATGCTGCTTGCAGAGGGCTGCTCAGACGTTTCAGTGTCGCAGCAGACAGAGCATGAGAACAAATGGCAGAAGTAGGTTTTGGCCCTCGCATAGGGGTTGCTGGAAAGATGCTGTGATTACTGCTGTGCTCCATGAACAGAAATATATATATTGTTACTCAACATGAAAAATATTACACCTCTGTGGAACCAGGCTGTTACAACCGCGTTCTGGATTTAAAACCCCCACCAATCTGTTCTGCAAATGCTGCCAAACTGTTACCACTGGAAGGAAGCTCTGCACTTAAACATCTGTACAGCACAGATGTGGAGCAGTGTGAAGTGTAATCCAAAACTGCCAGAAGGCAATTAAAGTGTTCCTGTTCTTAGTAACACATCACTGGACTTACTTAGAGCATTAATTCTGTATATGGGGTAACAGCTTTCCCTGTGTGTTGTGGAAAAGCTGTATTCCTGTGATGCATTCCTTGCACTAGATTTGTATAAGTTTGGGGTAAAGAACTAAAGCAGATGATGGAGTGTTTTCACAGAATGATGCAGTCTTTTTTTAATTATGAATCCATGGGGGAGATATGAGGAAGAAAAAGCATCCAGATCCTCTCTTCCTCTCTTTGGTGTGCTGTCTGCCATCACTTACTGTACAACATCTTGCCCAGAGCGTGCAATTATTGGCAGAAGCTCAGCTCTTAGGCGATGTTTCTCTGAGGTGTTCTAATCCAGCCTGAAAACAGAAAAGCCCTGAGACCGCTTCTGAATGTTAACAGATCTGTTCTCATTCTTTGCCAAGAAAAGAAAAAGGAAAAGTTAATTACCGATAAACCGTTTGGAGAGAAGCTGAAGTGCACTTGGAGAAAACAGGCTGCTGTCAGTGATGCTCTGCAGAAGGTGGAGAATCGGAAAGTTTCCCATGACTTGAGGCTGTTTCCCTGGAAAGGTGACAAAGACTGAACTGAGGAGAAGGTGGTTGGGAGCACAGCTAAGTCAGTCTTCATTTCCAGAACTAATTATTCTGGTTGCTCATGGCTGCTTTCCAAGGAAAACAATCTATCCATGCTTTCTCCATCTGTCTTACGTCATTCCAGAAGTTGCTTTTGAATCGTTCCCCACAGTCTCATGAACAAAATTGGAAGGGAACATCAGAGCGGTCAGAAGGAGTGGCCTGACTCCAGCGATGGCATGAGCAGGCTCTAAGAAATAAGAACAGAGCCAGGAAGTGTTGTGTTTCCACAGCGGCTTCCCTGGTGATGACTTGTTCAGATTAGGGAGTTTCAGGAACTGGTTTTGTCTTAGCCTCCTGCTGGCCATTGATGCTGATATCATCCTTGGGCAGGCAGTGCTGGGGTGTTCTGTGGGCTGCCAGTTGCCTGTGCTTTGCACACTTCCGCATCCTTCTTGCCCTCTCAATGTTTTCAATAGAAGATCAGTGGCAAATGCTTGGCTCTGCCCTGCTTCCAAGATTTGGGGCTCCTCCTCAGCCATCCTGTGTCCAGATGGAATAGTCTTAGCCTATCATATTCTTTCTTTCCCATACGTGATCATGCTTGTTGGTGCATCTTGACTTCTTTTCCCCAGAAGACCAGAGCGAATGAGAACATCTCATCCATGCTAACAGGGTAAGCTGATTAGGATAGCAGCATTAACCTTGGGACTAAGATAGAAAATGACTTTTCTCTTCTTATTTGTACACCATCCATGCAATCAGAAGCAGTGCCTGAGCTGCAGAGCAGCAGTGCTGAGAAGCAATCTCAATATGTAGCCCTGCCCATCCATCACTGAGCTCCTTCTTAAATAACAAGGACTCTCTGCTCCCATTTTTTCATCCTTATTCCTGTTAAGAATCTTTTTCGTGACCTTCTTTTTGGGTGAGAAACCTATTTTCTTCATTTTTGGCATAACTTATCTTATGTTGCTTTTGATTAGAATGCTATATTGAATGGAGCCCTGGGTTTTCTTTTGCTGGCTGGTCAAATCCTGAGAAAGAGTGCCAGCTGTAATGAAAGCACTTCAAAATATATGTAAAGTTGTCAAACTGCTCTGTCTTTTCTATTTGATAAGCCAGGTGTCATTCTTCCAGTGGCAGGAACTCCAGTTTCAGAGTTGATCTCCTCAAAAGGTAACACGTTGGTTTTGTGAGAAACTCATTAGCAAGAGTGCTGTGTGTGAACTGTCACTCTTACATGTGGAAAAACACCAGGAAGAGTGGTGAAAATAAGTTAGTCATTTGTCTCAGTGACTTGGTTGCTGCTAGGGTTTTGGATCTTACCACTTGGCTTGTCTACTCAAGCACGCTGACTTTACTTTTCCTTTTAAAAGAGAAATAGTTTGTAGAACACTTTGTTAGGCATGATTCTTGGGGCTAAACATAAATGGTGGATTAATCCTTCCACGTAAATGAGAAATACATTAATGCTTTATTGAGCGTATTTGGAGTAGGCACCTTAGAAAAGTCTTTATCACTAAGCTGCTGGGCTCAAGTGAGAATTTCCAGACAAAACGAGGTACGAGAAAGAGGGGAAATGATCAAGCCATTCCAGAGCAAGCAATATCCTGCTGCTTACGTTATTCACCTGGAAATAGGTCACTTAGGATCCTAATTTGGAACTGGAGCTGGTTGGGGGCTATAGATATTCATATGATTTATGTAACTGATGGTACACTTACTTCTTTCTTTGAATGGAACTGTTTAATTTTGCATGGGTGCATCAATATTCATTGGGCCAGAGAAAGCAAGTTACTCAATCCCAGATAGTTATTTTCAAAAAAAAAAAAAAAAAAAAAAAGAAACTTGAAGTTCTCATAGCTGACTTCACTGCACCGAAACTGAAGCAAGCATTTAAAGGGGGAAAAAACTACAAAGAGACAAAAGAAGGTGTCATTTAGGTGTTTAAAATTCCAGTTTTTCTGACTGAGCCTTCTCCTGGGCATTTACTTCTAAGTGCACCAAGCTCTTGCTGGAGTGACAGGCAGGTTCTGGTTTTACTGCTTTTTCCCTTTCACCTAGAAAATCCGTCACACTTAAGCACCACGCAACCTTTTAATCCTTCTCCTGGCATTTGAAGCACCTTGAATAAAAGGTGGCTATAGAAATCCACATGGCACTGCTGGTCTTGTGGGTGACTGCATGGGCTGGGATTTCCCATGGTTCTGCTCTGCAACAGCTCTAAGGCAAACACAATGTAAAGCAAGCTTTTGCATTTATGAGATTTCTACCAGGAAAACAGAGGAAAATTCAGCAAACAGTTGCTACTAAATTGGCACGACAGTTCATAGGCCAGGTCAACATCAGCGAGTAGGCTGTGAACAAGGGAAACTGAGTTTACATAGTATCTCTGGCTGAACACTGCCATGTAGAACGTGCTCTAAAATTGATGCTCTCCTTTAATGGCATGCATTAGCTTTAACAAGGCATTTCTCTCAGCTGTAGAGGAAAGCAGGGGCAATTGGACATACCTAGCTGCCCCCAACTTCAAGATCAGTGTTCCTATTTTAGTTTTCTTGTGCAGCACAGTGCAAAATCTCATTTTTTTTTCTGGCTGTGCCAAAGTGTCAGGGTGTGGAGGAGGGGCACTGTTTGCACTCCAGAGGACAAGAGCTGGCTGGACTCCCCCTGAACCGCTGGCTCCATTACTGGGAGCACAGCAGTGAAGGTTACGCATAGTCCTCCCTGCACAGTTTTTTCTTCTCTTTTTTTTTTTTTCTTTTTTACTGGGACAATGGGTCCCTGGATTTGTCATCATGATACTCATGGCACCTGAGTAAGGTGGATAAAGCCTGGATTTCGTCAGGGCTTTTATATGTGTACGTTCATTCAGTGTGTTTGCCAAAATAATCCTAGGGGGGGGATGTCTTTGGGCTCTGGATCTGTTCAAAGTTCCAGGTCAGACCACCAACTAATTTGCTTGCATTTTTCTCTTCTGCTGTGTTTTGAATGAAAGCATTTTGCTATGATTTCTCTCCTGACTTTTAAGCGTATTTACTGAGCACGCTTTCTGAATTTGCAAGCCAAAAGCAGACAATACGGCAAGTTTGAACGTTAAGTCCTCGTAGGTCTTCCTGAAGAATAGAAATAATTGATTTTAATATACTCCTATCTTCCAAAGTCACTGACAGTTGTCGTGGCAGCATGAGAAGCTTTGACATGATAAGAAAGTGGAGTTAAAATGCAGACAGCAGTCCTGAGGCTCTATTTCTTGGAGGTACTGGAGCAGGTAATCCAACCTCTTGCTATTTCAGAAGCAGTGTTAGAACTCCCTTCAGAAATGAGCTGCTCTTCCTTCTAAAGAACTGTTTTTGGGTGGTGTTGTGGTGATTTGTTTGTTTGTTTTTCTTGTTTTGTATGCAAAGCTTCTTCAGAATCTGATTTTGTGAATAGCAGGCAGCCTGTTCCCAATTCCTAATTTTACTAAAGTCTAAATTGTATCTAATCATTGTCATAGTAAGGTTGCTGTCCATCAACGCCCAGCACGTATTACTCAAAGAAGGTAAATCTCTTCTCCCCACTCCTTGTAAGATAGGCTCTCCCCTCCCATAACACCCAAGCAGTCTTTCTTCCCATCTGTTACAAATCACCAGTTTTAATGTTTGACAGATCAAGAGACAGTAGAGGTTGGGTTGGGTGGGTTTTTTTTGTTTTTTTTTTTTTTTCCCCTAAGGCAGGAGGAATCTAGTTTCCTTGCTGTTATGGAAACTCAAATCTCAGCTTCTGGCATTAGAATCTGACTTGGCAGCTTGTTAATGCAGAAACTCTTCACACAGGTGAACCTCAAAAGGTCAGTGTCGTACGGATATATTTTCACTGAATTGCGAGGCTAAAACCAATGAGACAAACATTACTGAAAATGCAAACCAAACAGGACTTAAGGAACATAGTCCCAGCCTGTAAGCAGTTACCATTCTGGCTAAAGTACTTAAGTTCAAAGGTGCAGAAAAATGCAAACATACTTCAGAAATGCCTGAGTCACCAAATCTTACGGTCTTGTATCGTGACTTATGTTCCTCTGTCACTTATTTGCATTTGGTTTTACCCGAAGTTCTGCATTTCACGAATTCACAAGCTGCCATGGAAATTCACTTTCTCATAGGCTGAAAATAAGTAGCATTTGAATGTACTCATAAACCCCTTTTATTGGCTTCCTACATGAATTTAATTTCAGTCTTTTGGTTGAAGTGTAAAACACAAGGAAGTGCACTTGAAGAAAACTAAAATCCCTTGTTAATAAAATACACTCATACAAGCAAATAAATGTTTCAGATTTCATTCTGTACTTCACACTAAAAAAGAGCTTGACAAATCAGTGCAAATTCCTTTGCTTCTTCCGCTTTTTAATTGTAGTAATGATAATGTCAAATTGGTCAATCTTTTATTCCTTGTGCCTGGAGAACACTCTCATTACCAGATTACCAAATATTTTCCCATGTGCATCATGCTCTCCCCATATATGTAATTACAAAGCAGATCAGAAGGAAACAGAAAAAGATAGAAGTGTCTTATTTGTCTTATTCTCCCTTGAAAATGCAATCCTAAATGCAGAATCTGGAATAATTAGCGGGCTTTTATACTAAGAAACAATTTCAATATAAATTACGCTGTAACTCGGGGCCCCAGCCTGCAAGCATTAAAGAGTATGAGATTATTATATGCATGTGAGTAATTCCTCTTGAGAACATTTGCAAGATTAGAAACTGGAGCAACACGATAAAAGTGTATGAGAAGAGATTGTATTACATTTGTACAGGCTGTACCAGTTTGATACCACAAATGCAGTCTAGTTAATATTTGTCAAATTCACTTCCTTCTTTAAGATAACAAGCTAGATGGATTTTGCGTGTTAAAATATCTACCTGTAGCACTATCAGGTTGGCACCTTTGACTGGGATGAGAAAGACCAACTAAATATTCTGTTTTGGGGCACAATCTATATATATATCATAGAATCGTAGTTGTTAAGGTTAGAAAAGACCTCCAAGATCACCAAGTCCAACTCCAACCCACCCCCACCATGCCCCCATATCTATTGAAAATCTGCAGTGATAGTGTCTCCACCTCCTCCCAGATTCCTCTCTCAATCTTTTCCTCTCTCCTCTCTTCTTTAATACAGAGAAAATAATCTCTCAAATTCTTTACTGATGTGGAGAAAATGCAGAATGCTGCACACGTGAAGAGGCAGCATCCTGACCTGCTGTCTGTTCAGGTTGGTCCAGTCCTGCTACTATTGCAATTAACAGAAAAATTCCTGGAATCAAAGGAACCAAACCCTGCTTACACTGCTACTGCAGCAATGGGTAGCACAGAGCTAGATGCTTGGAGAAAATAGGCTTGTGTAGAGCTGCATCAGCAAGTCATCTGGTCCTACAGAAGTCTACAGGAAGGTAATTGTATCTTGATTTAAGATTCAAATATTAAAAAAAAAGGGAGTTTAACATATGCCCTTGAGATGGTTTTCTCTGAGTTTAAAGTGCAGTGACGTGGTATGCATTAGAATGATTCAGTGATGTTACTGAAAATGCAGTCAACATCTTTGGAACATGTTTTCCTTTCTGTACAAAAGAACCTAAGATGCTGGATGCATTTGTGTGGGCATAAACAGTTTGACAGTAATTCCACTTCAGGGTTATGTTAGCAGCTTGTTTTATCGTGGTCAGACCTTTGGAAAATGGTCCTTAGGAAATGTGTGGTCAGAAGCATTGGAGAAAAGTCTCTTTACAAAACCAGAAGGTTGTTACCCATCGCACAGCCAAATCCATCTGCTCTTTAGTTCAAAATACCTACTTTAATTGTACTCAGATTTTCTCCCTTGCATAGGAGGAGAGCAAGAACTACCTTAATAAACTTGAATGCTCTTCTGGGATTTAGTCCAGCTCCCATGTAGGTCAATGGGACACATTTAATGACTTAAGTAGAGGAATACAAGTTTGTGCTATACTGGATGTAACAGAGCAACTTCAGATCTTAGTCAAACCAGTGTTTTACAGATCCTGCTGAGATTTCCTCTGAGATGGCTGATCTAAAGGTGTACGGAGAAACCATGCACAGCAAGAGGACAAGCCAAGGAACACTGGAGATACCAAAAGACTCAGACATAGCCTCAGACAGCACAGAAATTACCACAACACAGGGGAAAGAGCCAAAAGGTGAAATTACATTCCAGTCCAAACACTTTCAAGGTCCTGACCTGCACAGATGCTGGTTCTGTGCTGTGAACCTTGCTGATCATAGCAGTTCATCTGCTCAGGATAGATGGGAAATAGCAAGCTTTATATTGCCTGATGAAGACATACAATGCAGAAGTTCATCTAACTCTAACAAGCTTTGGATCTTACTCAATTGTGTTCTTTTTTTTTTTTTTTCTTTGTAAAGAGGAAAATATTTCATACATTCTGTAGGAAAAAAAAATATAGTAAGTCTGGCCAACATAGAGACTGTTCTGTTTTACAAAACATGAAATAGTTACATACAACCAGCGGTTGTCTAATACGTAATAAAAATATTTTGCTATGATTATTTGCAAGTATAATTTTATTATTTTTCATGGTAATTGGAATCTGGAAAGTTTTCCTTAAGTCTCTTTAATAAAGTCTTTGCAGACATTTTTATTGCGTTTTAGGGGGAAACTATGAACTACTCCCTTACAGCACGGTCTAAATTCAATAAACACTGATCCTTGGAATGCACCGTTAACTCCTGCCTGTATGTATGCAGAGCACACAGTGAATTTCCAGCTTTCACCCCTTGCCTACTCAGAATGCCTTGCCAAGTTACAGAAGAGCACACTGATCAGGCAGCGTTTCTCCTTTCGACCACCCTCCCCTAGGCGGAGATGCTGATAGTGATGAAAGCAGAAGGAGCCTCAGCGTGTTTATTTTCTTGTATCAAAGGGCTATTCTGACAAATCTATTTTGGGTAGTTTTAGTTCAATGGTCCTTTTTTAAAGTACACTCAAACCTTTAAAGGTTCAAACAACATTTTATAAAGTAAAACGAGATTTTTTCTGTCATCATGCTTGCGTATCCCTTTTTCTTTCAGGATACTTTAAAAGGACATTAAGCGAAGCACTTGAAAGGCAGGTAAGTGTTGCTACAACAGCCTTTACTCTAGGACTGCACAGAATAGCACAACTTGACAGCAGTCTTCTTAAAAAAATCCCCATCCCATTCAAAGTGGTTCTTCTGAAATTCTCTGATTAGCACATTTTCATTCCCTGGATGACTTCAATTTTGTACCAAGGAAAATGCGCTTGTAGGTTAGCACTCTGATAGCTTGACGATTATACCATCACCACTTGTATAGGAGAAGTGCTAAACGCTGTCCTATTAGTGTTTGAATGGGACATTTTGTTTTGTATGAAACAACAAAGGGCTCAAAGAGCTGGAGCACCTCTCCTGTAAAGAAAGGTTGAGGGAGTTGGGCTTGTTCAGCATGGAGAAGGATGCTGAGGGAACTGACAGGTGACAGCCAAGCCAATTTCCGTCATCTATCAGCGTTCCTGGTCAAACAGGGAAGTCCCAGAGGGTTGGAGGCTTGCCAGTGTGACTTCCACTACAAGAAGGTCTGTTAAAAAGGACCTGGGGAACTACAGACCTGTCAGCCTGAGCTTGGTGCCAGGTAGTTTTGGAGCCAATCAACTTGAGAGAGATCAACGCAGCATGTGTGGGACAACTGGAGGATCAGGCCCAGCCAGCGTGGGTTCCTTAAAAGCAGGTCCTGCTTAACCAACCTGATCTCCTTCTATAATCAGGATACGTGCCTGGTGGATGAGGGAAAAGCAGTTGACTTAGTCTACCTAGACTTCAGGAAAGCCTTTGACACTGTTTCCCACAGTATTCTCCTGGAGAAGCTGGCAGCCCGTGGCTCCGACAGGTACACTCCTCACTGGGTAAAGAACTGGCTGGATGGCCAGGCCCAGGAAGTGGTGGTGTATCAGGTTAAATACAGCTGGTCACCTGTCATGAGTGATGCTCCCCAGGGGTTGGTATTGGGGCCTGTCCTGTTCAATATCTTTATTGAAAACCTGGATGAGGGCATTGAGTGCACCCTCAATAAGTTTGTAGATGACACCAAGCTGGCAGGAAGTGTCAATCTGCCTGGGGGTAGGAAGGCCCTTCAGAGGGATCTGAACAAACTGGACAGCTGGGCTGAGGCCAGTATTACTGTCAATAAATAGCATTTCCATCTACAGAAAATGCCAGGAGGGGAGAGGAGGATGATAATGATCATTTTTCAATACATGCAGAATAACAGGCAGTACTTTCTGCCTGTTATGTGCTCCT
The DNA here is from genome assembly GCA_036925125.1 of Oreortyx pictus. Taxonomy (NCBI): domain Eukaryota; kingdom Metazoa; phylum Chordata; class Aves; order Galliformes; family Odontophoridae; genus Oreortyx; species Oreortyx pictus. The sequence goes on along the minus strand of JAUPFR010000006.1, from coordinate 4,201,959 downwards.
GCATTTGTCAGGAGCGACTAGAAGAATTCTGAGACAACTCACGTAGTCTAGCTTTATGTGGAAAAAATAATTGGCCTGGAGGTTAGGCGGCACTTAGCAAAAATCTGGACTCTTTCTACACGTTATTCAAGTGGTGTGTGAGAAAATAATCAAAATGCATAGTCTGCAATAAGTAACAAAGGAAAAATCTGTCATAGGAAGACAGAAAAAAAATGCAAGTATGCGCATGACCAAAAATGTACCAGGTTCTTCAATATGTATAAAACCCTGAATTTTTGACAGGGACAACAGCAATCAATCACACTGTGTGGCAAAGCAAGAAACTTGCTCTGGACTAGCCAATGAATCAAAGTTCAGATGAAACTGCAAATACTAATGCAACTGTCAAAGATTAAAAGTGATTAAATTCAGTGGTATTAAAGCAATAAAGCTGCTTTAAAGTGGCAGTCCTGAGGCAAAAGGATGTCTTAAAAACATGAAAATTGAATTTGCACTCTCTTCACTGCCCTGAATCATAAACAGCAGTCATGGTTAATTCCACCTCTCTGGTTTCAAGGGCAGACATTGTTCCTTATGGACAAGTGATTCCTTTCAAATTTTTGAAGTGTATCCTGCATCCTGATACACAGTTCTAGCCAATTTTTTTTTTTTTTCACTCCACCATAGCCTACTGTGTTACATGATTGCTATTTCTCCCTTAAAGGTAGCTGGATGCATACATACTTCCTACAGCAATTAGCTAGGTGGCTATGTAAATTAAAAAAATCCAAAATATTTGCTTTAATAAATAATAATAATCTAATAATGCTAAATATATATATATACACATATATAAATAATAGTGCTTCGAGATGATTCTGGACCACGTGCACGTGAAAATGCAAATATAAATGCTGCAGGTTTGTGATGTGTATTAACTGTGTATGAAAAGAATGTGCTACTTAGCACTGTGACACTTTTAAAGATGCCAGGGGTACCAGGAAATATTAGAAAATGGTGTAACGGTGTTTTTTATGTACATTTTTATAAAGAATCTTATCATCCCTCTTTGTGACTAAATCAACATGAGCAGGATGAGAAGGAAAATACTACCTAGCTGCAAGACAACGATCAACTAGTCCAGTTAACACGAGAACAACTACGTGCACATATTTGCATTGCAACATGAAACACATGAAAAGTAACTATTTAATATAAGACAGAAGTTTACATACAGATGTGCACCTAGACAAAGCTATCTGCAATCCACGTGCATTTTCTTACTCTTCTAATGGCTATTTTTGGCTTAGTACATCCAGGAAAGTATACGCTGAATCAAATGAAACTATTCTTGTGCAAAAAGGTCCACAAGAGAAGTTGATGAGAATGACTGCTTGCACAGTTGTAAATAGTGTCTCTTTCTCACAGGAATCTTCAGCCTGAACCTTGTGCCCGACAGAAAGTGAACAAAAGTTTCTTGAACCACTCTTCTTCCTGTGCTTTCCCTAGCAAGTCATAGGGTACGTCCTGTCATATCTACATTCCTTCTCCACCTATGCCTGATGCCGAGTATAGAAGGGCTGGCTGTTAGATACAATCTCATAAAAATATGGAGTCCTTACTAATTTATAAAGAAAGCTCATCTTCTTATTTGATTATGGATTAAATTCTCACAGACTAAAACCTCTGAACTGAAATAAACTGTACATTCATTCAAAGTTAGCTTATGCTGGAGATTGATTTCCATTTTCTCTTGGACTGCCAATGCAACTGTTTTCCAATGAGGACTTACACTATATCACTTGATTACTGATAATCCTTCAACACTCATGTCACCGCATACATAACAGACCTGCAGGAAGTGCTTGCTCCCAGAGGTTCTTCTGACATATACAGTGGAGTCTAGCACCATCTTTCATGTGCCATTAAAGTGCAACTGCTAACACCTAGGCTAATTCATCAACGAAGACAGAACTAAAGTAAGTCTGGTGCAAGATTTCACAAGCTTGAGCAATGCAGACAGTGGGATCTAGATTAATAATTTCATTCTTTTTAGCAGAATGTAACAATTAAGTTTAATGGTTAGATTTTCCACACTCCTCAGCCACCACCGTGCACTCCATGAGTGCATTATTTGGGAGCAGTACCCTCTACTTCTGGGACCTGCTTTTGTTCCAAACAGTTACCAGAATAAGTGCCTTACTAGGATGGCACAAACAGACTACCTTGTTCGTATGGAATCTGTCAGCATGCATCTATGCTTTTCATCTGCCTTGAGAAAACCATGCCCTGCTGCAGACTCAGCAGCTCTCTCTTTTTTTTGGGGGGGTGGGGGGCAGGGGATCAGGAATACATTTCTAACTTACATAGCAGCTGTTTCTTTGATTCAAATATGTTTTTTTCTATTTTCAAAGACAAAAATGCACTAAAATACCTCTATCATAGAAACACCTAACACTGTAACTTAGACCTCACTGCTAAAATACAGCACTGTGCTAACAGTGCTACTTCAGAAAGGAAAAATTAAGCGGGCATGCAACCTTTTTCTGTGTCATCTGTAGCCTTGTTTTTTTTCTCTCTTCTGTGGTCCTGCACTGGAATTCTATTTCTTCTGCTGGAATAACAAGCCTGTCAGTTTTTGGTTCCTCTGAAGAACAAAGAAAAGTGCAACATGTCATCCTCAAGCTTTTTTTTTTTTTTTTTTTCTTCCCACCAGAAAGGACAGCTCTGTCAAATTCATTCTGAAGTTTTCTTTCTCTCATATTTTTCTTCCATAGGTGTTGTGAGAAAGAAAACAGTAAGAAGAATAAGCAAAAAGAGGTTACTTCGACCTATTTTTTTTTTTTTGTAAGATTAGAACTCGACTGCTTTTTCTGCTAAACACAGAACTTATGGCGTAGAAAAGACCAAGTTTTCTTGCATAAAATATAATCAGAGAAAGCAAGTTTCCTTCTCTCCGGTAGTTCTCTGTCTTTCTTGAAATGAGGAGCCCACAAATTAACACAGTATTTGAGATGTGGCCTCACTGGGACAGACAAGTATAAATCAGAGTGTATTTCTGGAACACTATAGTTTAAGCGTAACAGTGTTATGAAGCAGACAGTGGAAGTACTATATAAAATCAGTTTTTCTGATTTTCTTAATCTCATCACGTTGTATTTTAGAATGGAGAGAGGTCTGAGTGAAAGTCCATTGCGCAGCTCATTAGTATTAGAGGAAAGGGCTCTAATTTCTGAACCTCTGCTCTTTATGGAAGGCCAAATAATACTACACTAAAGATACGTTCAAACCTGTCTTCCTACCAAGGCTATATTTTTGAAATATTGCCTGATCCTCCGCTTTATTTTATTTTTTCCACAGTCTCATCTGTCTGAAGTCAGGGCAGGCAATTTACAGTTTCAATCACTGGTAACAGAGCAGCTGCTCCTGCTCCAGTGTGATGGAAACATCTGGGTTTTATTCCAGAAACACTCTGCACTTCCAGCTGCTCAAACACTTCTTCTTGCAGGAAACAAGCCCGTGAGGATTTAATTTTGTTCACCTGCGGAATTCCATTCGTATGACCTTTTCATTGAAATGCACACATGACATCCTTCAAACTGAGAGGAGCTGGCATTAAAATGAATTGCAGCGGGGAGGGAGTACATCACTGTCACGTTAGCTGACACGTGGAGGCCTGTTGGGAACCCTTCTCTTTCAGAGCTGCAAACACCAGGCACAGACAAAATCAAAGCCAAACGGGCAGAGCTGAACCCTTAGAATAAATCAGCGTAGAAATAAATGTGCTGAAGTGGACTCCTACTCTCTTCCAGAAAAAGCCTGGGCGCGTCACTTTTATCCCATTTAATACAGACGTTACGCGCAGTGTGAGCCCCACACGCAGATGAAGCTGGTGCCAGGCAGACACGCAAACCACATGCTCCACGCTTGCCACGGACAGAACCACGTTCACATCTAATTCCGTCTGCAGGGGCACGCACGGCGCAAGAACAGATACGCGATCCGTAGGCGGTGCTTCCCGTGTGTTAGCGGGGAGTGGGAGTGGATCGAGCGCCTTGCGGTGACAGAACACGACAAACGTCAGCTATTTCGGTCCGGATTTGCTTTATTTATCGCGCACCCTGGCGGGACCCGGCGGCCGCCACCATGGCAACCGCGGGGCCGCGCCTCGCGCCTTCTTCCGGCCGGGCCGCGCCACTTCCGGTCTGGCTGCGTTAGTTCCGGCGGGGCCGCGGCGAGGACAAGATGGCGGCGCTGGGTGAGCCGGTGCGCTTGGAGCGAGGTGAGCGGGGCTGGTGATTTTGGTTTCCTTTTTCTTTTTCCCCGCGTGGGCGCGCTCCTCTTCGCTTCCAGCTGTCTCTGAGGCTGCTCCGGTCCCGGGCTCGGGCCCACGTGCGGCCTCAGAGGGCCTCAGGCAGCGGTGGGCTGAAGGAGTTCTTCCTCCTGGGGGGGAGACACGGCGCAGTGCAGCAGATGCTTTGTGTTCTTTTCCTTCTGATTTCCTTCCTACCCCTGATTCTTTCAGTGCCTTAGCTGGGGTCTTTTTTTTTTTTTTTTCTTTTTTTTTCTTTATCGTGCTGCTCGCGACATTTTTCTCGGGTTTCATTCCGTTTCCGTGGGTGCGCCTGCCCTAGAGTCAGGTCTTGGTTTCTGCCGGGAGGGCGGCTAACTTCATGGCTTTACTTTGGGTGTGTTACGTTGTGTCTTAACAGTAGGGCCCAATTTTGTTTTATAACTGGTGAAGGTTGAGTGCAAGGGTCCCTCTTGTTTGAGTTCTGCTCAGCTCCGTTATGCCCTCACGCTCGTTTTGGTCGTTATTGTGGTGTGGCTTGAAACTGTAGCCACTAGGGAGACAGGTAAGGCTTTTTCTGCAGTGTATTTTATTGAGCGTTTTTAGGAAACTGTGGTAAACCACCTTTAGTGTCTTTGAGAAGCAAAGCCATTCCGTGGAGTGCAGGTAATTGGATGAGCTGAGTGTTTTCCCATTGCTGTCCCCTCTGGGCCCGCTCCTCAGAGTGCCTTTTTGTAGGTATGTAACTCATTTATACAGCATTGTCACGTGCTGCCTACCACTGAACTTGGCTCTTTGTGCCCAGCCCTCCTTCTCACCCTGCAAGCAAATCACTTGTGATGCGTGAGAGAAAGCCTCTAAGCGGGGACTTATGTAAGAACTTTGCTTCCCACTAGGCAGCACATCAACCCGCCCAGCTCTAGAGCTTGTTAATTAGGGCAGCTGCTTTGGCAGTGGATTAGTTGCTCTTGCTGAGTCTGCAGAGTTAAACCTCAGGCAGCATTCTCCTCCACCTCATTATCCTGCCACTGTGCCTGTGTTCTTGCCACGAGAACAAACAAATCTATGGAGTTACTTAAGGATCGGTGGAACAAAAGATCTATTAGTCTTAATACTTTTTTTTTTTTCCTTTTAAGAGAAAGAGTCTGCAGTTTAATGATCCTACAAAATGAAGAGCTTTATTTACAAACTAAACAACTGTTCGATAACTGTGTAGGGTTGACTGCAGGTAACCTTAAGTTGAGTCATTTTTAGCTTGAAAGTCAACATTGCTATTGTTGTTGGCATATAGTGTATAAGAAGAGGGACTAGTGTAGAAAATGTGCTGATTTAAAATGGTTACCATATGCTTACCATCAGGACAGTTGAGAATTCTCCCTGTCTGTTCCTTCTTCCAAGCTTAATTGTACAAAACTACTACCCAAATTTCCAGAATTGCAGGGATCTAAGAATGTTGAACGTTTAGAAATCAGTCCTACAGTTTGGCAGTGGTGTATGGTAAATCTGTGTGTACCTTGGTCTATTTGAACACAAGCAGCAGAATAGGTTCCCCAGGAATGTCTGTAAGGACACTGTTTTCCCTGTGTTTTGTTTGCACATCAAAGCATGGACTGGTGAAAACAACAACAGCAAAAAACAAACAAAAAAAACTTGTGAAGAGCTGATCTAAAAAGGATAAAAAGTTTAAAGGAAAAATTTTCGATTGTGTGAATACTGGTTTATGATGAGTTTTTTTTTTCTTTTGTCTTTAATTGCTTATCTCTTACCTATTTCATTGCTTCTTGAAATCCATCACGGGAACAGATGTCCTGTCTGTGTCTGGTTCTGATCTGTTGGCTGTACTGTAATGGTAATGCTGTGGGGACAATGTCTTTCAGCTGGTGACATTCTGAGTGCAGCTCATGAGGAAGCAGGCTGTGTCAACACAATAGTCAACTATCTTCTTTTTTCCACGCACAGTTGTAAGAACTGCTTTGGGTAGTTCAGTCCTTTGGTCTGAGAGCTGTGTTGGTTTTTGTTTTTGTTTTTTAATAAATAAATGCATCTTGTGTGTTAGTTTCATTTAGCAGGAATCCACTGTGTGTCCAACCGTTGTGTATTCTCAGTACCTCCTTGACAAGGTGATTCTGTGCTCGAGGTCTGTCCTTTCTGAAAGACAGCTGATTCCCAAGCTAGCCAGTTTTACCTTAGGCTGTTAAAGGCTTCATTCAGCTCTTGGGAAACCCAGGTAGCGACTACGTTCAGTTTATTGAGAACACATAGAGCTTATAAAAGAAGAGAAATCAGTGAGTGGAGTTGTTGAGTGCTGATTACTACAGCTACTCTTTTTCATTAGTAGACTGTTCTAATTAGAACACTAAGAAATTTTAATTGTTAGATAGCTTCATACCCGTTACAGCTTAATGTGGTTCATAGACCACAGGCATGAGAGCTGCTGTGTAGAATCATGCTCCTGATGTGCCTGGAACAGTCATTTGTCTGCAAACATCTGTGAGTATTTGATAGCTGTATTGTAATTTACATACTTAGCAGACTTCTCATGGATATATGGAGCGTTACAGGATTGGAGCTGCTGCTGTCAGCAAAGGATGTGAACAGCTTCTTTCTTCCCTTTGTTGATCGTTGTACTTCAAGCTGCTCAGTGTGAGACTTCATGAAATCAGAGAGACTTTGTGCTACTGATGCTGAACATAGAGTTTACTGGGAATGTTTGTGGATTTTCATAACTAAGATGGAAGAATTAACAGTCACACCTACACACTATCTTTCACTGCACCAAATGTTTTGTGAGCTAAATACAGTGCCAAATGTATGTTAGGAAATCAAAAGCTTTACAAGTATTTTTTTTTCTTTTTGTAATTTGTTTGCACAAATAGTGAATATGCAGCACGTACTGCAGACTTGGAGCTCTCAATAGCTAGCATTTAATTTGTGGTACTCGTTTACCTGATGTTCTTGAGCTGTCCTCTGAAACAATGCATGCGACTGCAGCTGTGAGATTTGGATGCCCTTCCATGAATGATTTAGGCCCAGTCCATGATACAAATACGGCTTTAACTGTGCTAGTGGATGACCAGTTTGTGACATTACCATGTTTAATTGACTCTACTAGCTCTCTTAGTGTCTGTGAGATATCTGACTGATAGCTGACAGAAATGGACAGTGTGAACTGTGGGTTGTCTTCTCTCAGCATACTTTAATTTTGAAACATTACAGGATGGACGTTGGTTGTTACAACTCCTCCATAAAGTTTGTGGCTGTTGCTTGTCTATTTAGTGGCATGATGGCAGCATCAAAGGCATTGCTCGTGAAAAATGATCTCCTGAAGGTTAGTTAAGGAAAAAGAGAAATAATAAACTGGGGTGTAATTGTGTTCCAGACGTCATCTTCTGTAATATGTATGCCTTTTTTTATGCAGTATATTAATCACTGCTTCTTTGTGTCTTTGTGATAATGAAGGCCATAATATCTGTTTTTCTGAGAGACTATTCTAGTTCCATCCAAGGACTTACATGATTCACAAGAATGGTCACTCTAAAAGTGCAAGAATACTAATCCTTTCTACTCTTGAAGAGCTGCCTGCAGAATGTCACCTAGCTTCGGTGTCATGTTTGATGCCCACGTTGATGGGTAGTGGTCTGAAATCCAGTCCTTCAGATGAGATTTGGGTTTCACTGAGCAGCATGTGTATTTGAGGCAATAGTGATGGGGTGATCTTCCAGAAATTTCAAGAAGCTGGGGGGGGGGGGGGGGGGGAAGTTGGGTTCAGAATTCTTGACTACAGAATACTCAGCAGAGATCATTGAGAAACTGATATGAGCTGTAATCAAGTTTTGTTGATTCCAGCTGTTTGGTGTCCAATTAGTACACTCACAGGCTACTGGTGCCTGAATCAGTCTTATTTGTAGGGAAAGCGTTGGGTGTGTTTCTGGTTAACTAGTTTTTGAATGTAATAGGAGTGTTAGCATAGTTGTCAATACTGTAGATGGCTTTAACAACACGATTGCCGCGCCTTACGTAAACTGTGAAATTTAACGTGTGTAAAATGCTGCTGGTGTATATCGTCCAAGAAGTGTTGCAGCCTGATTTCAAGGAAAAATGAAATTTGATATACAGATGTGGTTGTGTCGCCTCCAGGTACTTAAAGGGCTGCATTGCTGCCCTTGACTTAAACAGTCTGAAAATAAGGTGCTTTATTGTAACGTTTTGTTAGTATGTAGCAGCATGGAGGAAATGAAACTATTGATACAGTTTTAACATGTACACAAGCACACACAGACTACTCCGTTAATTTAAAAACAAAGTCAAAGCTAGCAGGAAAGTTTCCTCAGGTATTCCACGTTACCATTGTTTTATTTATTTATTTTTCAGACATCTGCAGAGCAATTGAGTTGCTGGAAAAATTACAGAGAAGCGGAGAAGTGCCACCACAGAAATTACAGGCTTTGCAAAGGGTCCTTCAAAGTGAATTCTGTAATGCTGTAAGGGAGGTAAGTTAACTGCCTGTAAGCAATCAACCTGCGTTACAAATGGTACTTTTAATAAATGTTCCACGTGATAATCTGTTTAATAAAGAAAAACTGAGTTTGACTTGTGGACCTTAATAGATGATGATGTATTTTTTAAAAGTTCAAAAGAAAACAATTTGTGGTAGTTTAGGTGTATTGTTTTAAACAATGGCTCAGAAACAAGTTGTTCCTTGAAGATTATTTTGAGAGCTTTCTTCTGCTGGGAGCCAGCGCCCCTTATCCCATTGGCAAGTATAAATTGCTGCTTCTTTTAAGCCAGATCAGCATCATAGCTTTGCACTCATCTTCGTTCCAGATGCTCTATCAGAGATCTGAGATGACCAGATGTGTCCTCCTGTTGTTGCTGGTGATGGTGCTACGATTGCTGACAACACCTGCAATGATTTGCAAGATCTGTTTGTAAACATGGAATTGCTCTTGATGTTTTCATCTTACGAAAGACTGCATTTGTAGGATCAGCTATCATTAACCCACTTAGCATTAGGATTCATATTGTCCGTGTGTTTTCAGTAGCCTTGCTTTGCTTTAGCTATTCAGTCAGTTGCATCAGGTGAAGGAAAATACGAATTTTAGAGGGAGGGCTCGTTTGTTGGGTGAGCTGTTAAGAGCCACCCTGCATAATTTTTCATGCATCCTCACGGAAAAGTCAGACTGAACCAAGTATGAGAAGGCAGTCACCCATATCTGCTGTCAGATGTTACGGTGAGTTCTGCATTTTCACCAAGGAAGGAGGGTTGGAGTTGAGACCTAGGATGTGTGGAGTTAAAAGATACTGAGGAGTTATTTCTTCCTAGTGTAGTAGGTTCTCACTTGGTGCCTTGCAGTGCATCAGGGAATCATTTGTTAGAGGTGTTTTTTTTTTCATGTATGCAGTTCTAAGTTGTAACTGTTATTTTAGCTAAGCAGAAAAATATGTTTTCACCTTGCTTAAACTGTTTTGTTGTTGAAGGTGTATGAACACGTGTATGAAACTGTGGATATCAGCAGTAGCCCAGAAGTGAGAGCTAATGCAACAGCAAAGGTAAGTGTCAAACTCAACTAAATTACAGTAGTTTGTTACTTCAGAAGCAGAGGGAAGGTATTTAAAATTCAGAAGCGTAGTATCTAGGTATTTGGTGAATGGATAAGCGAATGAGGTAATTAAAAGGTATAACAAAAGGTGTTATAAATGAAAGAAGTTTAAAAATATTTTATTCTTTGAGTTGTAAATTTTTATAATAATGTTGGTGTCTAGGAAATTAATCTGATTTGTCTTTATTTTTATCTCAAAGTGATAAAGTATTATTTTTCAACCTGCGCACCGTGTTAAGTTAAGGAGTTAGTATTTAAGTTGAGGTAAATAGGAATATCTTATTTCCTACAGGCTACTGTAGCTGCATTTGCTGCTAGTGAAGGTCATTCTCATCCCAGAGTGGTTGAACTGCCAAAAACCGAAGAAGGACTTGGATTCAACATCATGGGAGGCAAAGAACAAAACTCTCCCATCTATATCTCCCGAATTATCCCTGGTGGTATAGCTGATAGACATGGAGGCTTGAAACGTGGAGACCAGCTGCTTTCTGTGAACGGAGTGGTAGGAATTGATTTTCACTTTCTGTAGCAGTAACTCCTTGCCTCCACTTGGGGGCGTGCGTAGAATGTACGTGGCACATATCTCTTGATCCTGCCAAAATTGCTTCTATTTGTCCTCCCAAGAAGATCTTTCGTAGGTTTCTGAGCCTATTTCTGCGCAGTGAAAGTTAATGGATTATGTTCTGGTTATATTTTTGAACTGGGAACGGCACTACTTATGTCAGTGTTTCAGTTTATGAGAAGTTGGATAAATCCAGTAGGTGTTGTGTTCTGTAATAGTATAAAACTGCCGTTATGGCTTCCTGCTTCATCCAAGTTTTATGGTGCAGATTTTAACTTAGTTTGCTGCAGTTTCAAAGGTAAGTAGTAAATTGTGATGGATTATTGTAGACTGAGCAGAGGTTCTTTAGACATCATTAGCCCAGTGAAATCACTACTGTGAAATGAAAGCTGCAGTAAGATGGAAAAACAATATAAGTGCAATAAGCTTCAAAACAAAGTTTTGTATTTTAAAGAGTGCATATCTGAAGTTCTGTTGTAGCTATTTATTTTTAAGAGGTATCCTCTTTTGCTGAGTTGCAACACAAAAAGCAATGACTGGAAGGAGGAAGCTATGGGCAGGCTTTGATTTACTAGAGCTGCTTGTCAAATGCATGTAAATCTCAAACTTCTGGATTTATTTATAGAAGCATTTACCGTATGCTTTGCATTAATGTTCTCATAACTACATCTGCAAGCTCAGTTTTATTTCAAGACTGAGAGTTGAACTAAATCCTATGCTCTTTAGCCTGAGTGGTTTTTTGATGTGTGAAGGGAATGGAGACTAGCTGGGTCCTGGTACTCCAGGAGCTGCCTGCTAGCAAAGAGCTCTATCATGCTTGGCTCCTCACTGTTGTGTGGGAGATGTAGGAGAAATCGTGGCCTTAGTGGTGCAGCTATCCTTGTCCTCACCTTCCTGGTACTTGAAAGTATCAAGGGACAGGTCAGCTGTCTACAAAGCGGCAGCTGTTCCCGTGTGATGCCCTCCTCACAAAGCAGAAACAGCTCCACCCCCAAAACATCCTGATCATTCAACAGTAATCCCAGCTAACAACAGCTGTCTGTGTGCATACACATGTAAATATACGGAGCTAGTGTAAAAATAAAGGAAATTAATAAAATACTGCAAGAAAGCAGGCTTAGAGGAAGAATCTTTTGATGCTCACAGATGAGTTACTGTCATCTTGATATGTGATGAACATTCTTGTAATCTAATTGCTAATTTAATACTTAAGAAGTAATTTGCTGCTGCCAGGGTGGCAATGGGTGTGTCTTTAAAACATGTCTTTTTTCACACTGGGAGATTTGAAGTGTACTCGGGAATTTTAGGTGTTTTGGCACAGCTAGCACTACAGCTTCACAGATTTCTTACTGCTTGTTTTTTTTATCAGATCCACCACGGCATCCAGTAGAATAACAAACATGAAAACATTCAAATGTTATGTGTTGTCTGAGTCTGACAGAAGAGAAATAACTTGGGTTTCTTTTTAACTGTTGTCTTTCTTTCTGTAAGTAACTCTGTAGTAACGGGGAAACCCTCCAATCAACAGGTACATCACCTGCCTTCTAGCTTCTAATAGCACCAGTGGGAGGTAGGCTTGGAGTAGTCCCATTGTTGTGTTTGCTAAGCTTGGGAGAAATAAGCTGCGCTGATAAACTGTGTGCTGTCGAGGAATGTGTATTTGAATGGAGTTGCTGAGAATTGCTGCTTACATGTTACAATTGGTTGAATCTAGTAATAAATCCTGAGAGTTGGTTTAGTAGAGGGTTCTTGGTTTGTTTTACAATCTGTTTTGTCGGGGGGGAATGGGGCTAGATAGTTCTTGATATATATATTTTTTTACTCTAAGTTAATCTTGGTACTTAGCACTTATGATAAGACACATATGGAGTGCTGAGATAAGCAGCACACTGCATATTACGTTTTCTGTTTCAGGTGCCTATTAGACAGTGCTTTGCTCTGTCGTAGGAGAGGATAACATCAAAAAGGCAGCTGTCTTACAGTTGTCTGAGGGCTCTTGTCCTTAGCTAAATGCAAGATAACCTTAACTAGCTTATTAGGCAAATTGTGGACAACAGTAAACTATAAAATGCATGACGATAGGAGAAAAGCAATCTCAGATGATAAGACAGTGCTCTGAATTTGTTGATGTTTGAGTGTTATTTCTGAATTGCTTGTTCTTATTTCCCTTACTCAATGTGAACGTATGTGAAGACTTAAGCATAAGCACAAGTTTTACACTGCTCTTTTTAATACTGATCAGTATGTTTATCATCAATCTTTAGTGATTTGCTGGAGAATACATCCCAAGCTTGGATGACATGGATCTTGTGAAGTTTTCAAACTAGAATATTTTAGTTGATGATATAGACAGAGAAAAATGAAAGCAGTATGTTTTCAGTGTATGTCTTCACTAATATGATACTTGATGGCTTATGCTTTGCAGAGCGTCGAGGGTGAACATCATGAAAAAGCAGTAGAGCTACTGAAGGCAGCCCAAGGAAAGGTAAAATTAGTTGTGCGATACACACCGAAGGTCCTGGAAGAAATGGAGTCAAGATTTGAAAAAATGAGATCGGCGAAACGCAGGCAGCAAAACTAACAGTGAGCAGAGTAACTTCAGGGAAATACATGCCCTTTACATTGTGTAGTTTGGTTTGATTCAGTCGATGCAATGCCCGGGATGTAAAAGTTTCTGTCATTTTCATACAGTTGCTGAGCGTTCTCCAATCTCAGTTTGTCTCAGCCTCTCCTTGTTTGTCAAATGGTGTATGAGATTGTACCTCTCCAAGTTTATGACTTGCACTTTTCTTTTGCTGAACGTTGAGCTTCTTGGTTGTTCATTTCTGCATTTTTCCAGCATTCATTGGAATGGTGCACAGGGAGTGTGCTCTGTCCCAGCACCCCTGTTATTAGTCAATCTGTTAAACACTGTGGACCCCAGTGCTGACCACTGGGGTATGTCAGTAGTGACATCCAGCAAGATTTTGTGCCACCTGCCACAGCCTTTGGTAGTTCAGTCCTCTTCAGAAGGCTTTCCTTTCAGTTTCCTTGCATTTCTCACTGTTTAACAAGAATGTGTCCTTTTAAAATCACTTGGGGTACCCTAAAAAAAAAAAATTACATGGATTTTTATACCTCTTTTTTACATTCGACCTCTAAGTGCGAAAACAAATTCCCAGGTTTTTCAGAGGCGTTTAATAAGAGTTATTTCTACTGTTGATATCACTTTGTTCTTATTTTTTTATTTAACATCTTCAGTTTGCTTGGTGAATTATTTTGCAGAAAGGATATTGATGTAGCAGTGTTTTGGCACTTCTCTTAAGAACGTGTTATAGATCAACTACAAAACCTAGACATGATCTGGTAACAGTTACCAGATCTTGTAACGTTTTGTTGAGTGGGTTATTTTTACGCTATTGTTAAATCATAATTAGTTACTCTGGAAATTTTTATTACCTCACCTGTAAATAATTTACAGTTGGTGTTCTCGTGTAAGGACTTTAACTCACATTTACAAATTTGCAACAGTAATTCCTATAACTTCCATCGTTTTGTACTGATTTTCAAGCAAATAAGGGGTGAAGACAGAACTGTTTGCAGTTCTGGGCTGTGTGGACTCTCTATATGTATTTTTATATTCAGAGACCGAAGATATGTGAATGCTTTCAAAAGAATTCCAGATGTTTCCCTGACTTTCTGCTGTTTTTAAGAAGTTCATTTTAACAACCCTAACTCTTGTGGTTTTAGTATGTCGTATTGTAATCATATATACAGACTAACCATACAGGACTTGGAGTAGTTAGTATCTAAATCACAGATCTTTGCATCTGTGAGAGTAAACATCCTGAGGCTTATATGTCAAGGAACCCTGGGGTGAACTTGTGTGGGCTTCATCGCTGAACCGCTTCTGATTTAGAGGGCTTGCAGCTGTACAAATTGTTCAGTCAACATCACTCTAAAAGTTTATGTGGAATGGTGCTGGGACAGTACTAAGAAGCCTCCAGGTGTTAGTGCTTCATGTCTTTGTTCAGGCGTGGTTGATGGTGGCACACTTTTTGTGTGCTGTTATGATCAACAGAGGTACACCTCTTGGAACCTGCCGGGCTTGATGCTGTATGTGCATACTTGATTTTAAAAGCTTCAGTTTTTGGTGTGTATCTATAATTAATTTGATGGTCTACTGGAGTCTGTTCACTTGTATGGCAGCTACGAGTGCATCCTAATTGATTATGAGCAGTTAAACTGAAAAGTGCAGTTGTGACCTTGCGACTACTCCTTGTTTTTTTTCCCATGGAGTGGCACAGTCCCTAGTGGAATAATGCAGTATGTGGAAGCAAGTGAGAGGTTATGGATCTCAACATGACAGCTTGAGGTTTGTGCATTTTCAGTTCATCTGTTGGAGAAGAAAAAATGTGATCGCTACAGGCCAGTGAGAAACGTATTTCCTTTCTGCATGTTTGTGAGCATGGAAAGCCTGCAACTACAAGCTGGGATTGTAAAGATACTGGTAGTTTGAAAATGCAGTATAAGTATTTAACAGTTAGATGACATTGAGCACTGATCTGCGTGGTTTATTATCTGTCAGAGGCCTCTATCTCAAGGCCTCGTGGCACTGGTGGGACCACGCTGCTGAATTGTATATTTTTATGGAACAGCTGATGTTGGAAGTACTGAGACCAAAATCGCTCGATAGCGCAGTCGTTGGATGTGTATTAATTTAATTGTAAAATAGTAGATATTTGTTTTAGAGCTATATATAAATATATATATAAATATTAAAGGTATGGATACGAGGTAGGGAGGGGTGTTTCTTTTAGAACCTGTATCCCTTGGTGTTACTGAACAAAGCAGTGGTTTCTGTTACTCTAAGGTAACTGACTTTAGTGTAGCTTGAGCTACTGAATGCAACAGTGTTGTCATTCTGAAGTGTAGCATCTGGAGACAGTTTGACATCCACTACAAAACGTGGGGAAGGGCACCTGGGCGTACAAATTGTAGCATTTAATAAAAAGCTTTTTAATTGCAATGACAACAACAGAACCTGGTAAGCAGAAAACTTAACAGTCATCTTCAATACTATGAAAACTTGTAACATTAAGGGTGGATTAAAATGCACCAATGAACTTTATTTCTTTTACTACTGAGCAGTGCCTGTACTGTGATGATAATATGCAGTCCCTACACATTTGATATCTTTGGGTATGCAGTTTAAAAAGAGATGATTTCTGCAGATAACTTCTGCATCTATTGCTGCTGTGAGGGATCCTCGGGTTTTATCAACAGAAAAATAAAAGTTCAATTTCATATGCTTTGGTTTGTGTATTTTTTTTTCCTGAGTTTCCATGTTTGGTGCTGTTTTCAGACAGCTGTAGTTCGGTGTTCATAATCTCTGGGGCATACTGTGTGTGGGGGGGGGGGGGGGGCATGCAAAGAAAACCTTCCAGTCCTGCTTTCTAGTTTTTCCCACTTGCTTATGCATCTTCCCTTTCCTGCCCTACGTTTTGTGATTTGTTGGAGAGATGAGAAAATTAGAATGCTGTAAAGCATATGTGGTACCTTCGACCTCCTGCATTTTTGAGACCTTCTTAGTTTCAACTGTGTGAGCTTACGTGATGCATATTACTCCGAGTCAGATATTATCTTTTAATTGTTTGAAGCAAGTATCTCCGGTAATGAGATGTTAAATATCTGTAATTCCTTGTGAGGTCTTTAAGAAAAATGTGCCTGAAGTTATGAGCTGAGACAAAGGCAGGGGAAGTGCTTCAGTTGGGAACACACAAGGATTTTTTTTTTTTTCATTTAGGTAGGCTGGACTGCAAATTGGCACTGTGCAGAAATAAAATTAAAAACATACATTTATATACACACATATAGGAAATGGATAATGAAACTGGAAATACAGCCACATTTTCAATTTGGCTTTAAAAATGGAATATTTCCGTGATGTGGCTACCTGTGTTTTGCTTTAGTATGGTTCAATTTCTTAGAGAAAAACTGTGACAAAGCCTGAGTTGTGTACATGAGGCTGGCTATGTAGTAACAGAAGCTGAAGCAGCTTGGTTGCTGCTTTCCCTTCTCCTTTTTGTCCTCAGCTGTGTGTTTGCTTGTGCTGGCATTCACTGTTTTTTGACCATGTACGTGTTTTAGATCTAAGGATTTAAAACTGGTAAGTTACTCCATGTTTCTGATTTCACCTTGGTTATCTAGAGACTAAATCTGCAGAGCAGTGTGGCGGGGTGGGGGGGAGGAACCCACCACCACTGGAACATCAGCTACCTGAATGCTGTGAGGCTTTGGCTTGTGTGCTTCCAAAGGTAAGTACAATCACCTGCACGTGGTTCTTATCTAATTGCAGCTCCGCTTCTCTGCTGGAGTGGTGCGGTGGCATTGTCTGAACCCAATCTAATCTGCGATGGAGACGGGCTGGCTAGCAGCAGCACAGTGAGCACAGCTCCCACCCGCTTCCAGTGGCAGTGAGTAAAGTGTGGAAGTCGGTGATTTATTACACTAAGGTGTGTTTCAATAGCATCTGGGAGTTCTGGTTTGGAATCAGGACACGTTTGTATTTTGCAGTGTACAGATACCGAGCAAACAGTTTGGCTTCAAAGAGCCTCAGTCTGTTGCTGAGAAATTGTAGGGTTTGTGGCTGAAGAAAACTGAAGTGAAATGTGATCTCACGCACGTGCTGAGTGGAGCTGCTAAGAAATGGAGTTTGTGCTTTGTTTTAAAGCATTACATGTGTATAACGCGTCTGTCTGAGCTGCTGCTGGCACTAGATGTGCCCCACTGCCATTTGGTAACTGTGGAGCAACACCTGGGAAATACAACAGCATCTTGAGAAGAAACATTGAAAACAATTCCAATTAGACAAACAATTCATCTGTGAGTGCTCCACTTATTCTTCCACTCCAAAACCGTATTTGCAGTGCGCCCAGAGCCTTTGGGGATTGTCGTTGTTGATATGTGTCAGGTCCCGCGCGTGCACCGCACAGAAGCATCGTGTCGCCTTGATTCGGCCTCGGTGAGTATCTCAAATCTTGAAGAATTTGCTGTAGCTTTGAAATACCTTTCTCTTGGTTCAATGGCAGGGAACACATTGTAGAAGTGTTTCCAAGATCCCCAAGGTGGAGGAAAGCCTTGGGATTTGCTTGTCCAGGTTTGGTTCTGCAGCACATGCTCTATCTGCAAGAGCTGGAGCTGAGCCGTGGGTTAAGCTCTGCTTGGCTGGGGCTGCATGTTGGCAGAGGAAACGTTAACAACTGATGGAAAAGTGAGCGTGTTTACTTGGAGAACAATAGCTCTGCGACACTTTCAGCTTTTTGGTTTGTTTTGCAGGTACAGTTACTCTGGCAATAACCTTATGCTACAGAGCAAAACGTAAGTTTTTCAACGTTGCAAGCCAGAAAGAAACTGCAGCAAGATCCTATAGGGATCTTTGAGTCCAGCTCCTGGTTCTGTGTGGACCGTCCTGCAGTCAGACCATAATGAAACAAAGCCATCCGTAGTGACAGTTTTGTATTGGATGTGGGTGTGTTTGATGAAGGGTTTTATTCCTGCCTTGGCACCTTCAGGAGTGGTCCTGTTGGTGGAACATGCTGTTGGGCCTCTGGCTTTGTGCTGGGGGATGCTTCTTGGAACTGGTGGCACTGAAGGTTATCTCAGACCTGATCTTTCCACTGTGTCAATTCCGAATCCTTCGGAGTGCCGTTTTTGGTGCCATTATGTGCAGGCAGCGGCGTGAGCCCGTCAGCACAGGGAAAGCACTCAACTGCTGCCGTTTTCCAGCTGGAAAACCACTTGCTTTTTCTAATCTGTTTTGGTTCGGATGTTACGTAGATAGAAACCCGCGTAAAACGTGGGTCCTTTTAAAGCCCCCCCCCCCCCCCTCTCCAGCGCTGGCTGTCTGGCGGCCTTTCCGTCCTCCTCCTCGGACGCGGGAGTCTGGGGCTGTGAACGCAGACGCGGCGCGGCGTCGCCGCGCGTCGAGGCTTTGCCGTGCCCCGGGGCAGCGGCGCGGCGTCGCCCTCAGCGCGGCGTCCTCGGGCCGGCTCCCTCCGCACCGCGCCGCGCCGCTAGGCCCCGCCCCCCCCCCGCCCGCCTCCGCCCATTGGCCGCGCCCGCACCTCTCTTTGCATATCCGCGAGCCCCGCGCCCTCTTCCCACCAATCGGAGCGCCGGGGCGGCCGCCTCGTTAGCATACGCACCTCGGCGCTGCGCGCAGAGCCGCAGCTGCCGCTCTCAGCGACCGAGGCCGGGAGGGGCGGGGGCGCCGAGCAGCCCCGCTCCGCTCCGCGCCGCGCTCCGTGCCGCGCTCCGCTCCGCCCCGCGGCCCGCCGGCCATGGCCGCCCCCGCGCCTTACCTGCAGCGCTGAGGAGCGGCGGGGCAGGGCGCCGGACGGGGCGGCGGCGGCGGCGGCGACGACGACCGGGAGGGCTTTTTGTCCGCCTCCGCGGTGCTTTTATTTCTTTTTTTTAGAAAAGAAAAAATATACAGTTTTTTTTTTTTTTTTGTGTGGGTTTTTTTTTTTTTTTTTTTATTATTATTCGTAATTTTTATTCTTTTAATCCTTTTTGTTGGCCGCGCCGCGCTGCGGTGCGGGGCCCGGCGATGCGGTGCCTCGCGCTGCTCGGCCTCGTCGCCTGGGGCCTGGGCGGCTCGGCCGGGCCCAGCGGCGGGGCCTCCCCTTCCCCCTGCCCGGCCTCCTGCAGCTGCGACGGGGACCGAGGGGTGGACTGCTCCGGGCGGGGGCTGGCCGCCGTGCCGCCGGGACTCAGCGCCTTCACGCACGCACTGTGAGTGGGGAGCGGAGGGGGATGGGGACGGGGTGGGGGTGGGGGGTGCGGCGGGCAGCGTCTGCGGAGCTCTGCGAGGAGCCGGCAGCCGTGGCGGATTGAAGGCGAGAGTCTCTCCGGCAGCCTGCGTTAAGTTCCTAAGGGACGGCTTCGCGATGCGTCGCTGCTTCTGCTCGCTCGGAAGCCGAGCGGGCGCTGCCCGGCTGTGGTGGTCTTGAAGGATGCTCTGGGTCCCCGCTCGCTTGCTTTCTTTGCGGTTCTTTTCCCCCTTATTTACAGCACGGCAGCCTTCGTGGTGTTTCTGTGCTCGGAACGAGCCTCTCGTAAGGCCACTGGAAGTTCAGAACGCGCAAGCAGTAGGAAGCTCCTCGCTCCGGCTGTGCAAGGAGAGCTGGGCGAGAGTACGCGGTGCGAAGAAAGAGAATGGAATCCTTCCCTCCAGCTGACACGTCTGCGGCATAGCAAAGCGTCTTAGCGATGTGCAGGGAGGAAAGCTTTGTGTGCTCCGTGTTGAGGCAGCACGGCGACGCTAGGAAATCCCCTTAGCGCTGCTGCGGGGCTCGTTGCGATTACAGCAGGGTCTGTAGCACAGAGATGGCTCGGAGCAGGCTGGCGGACAGCGTGCTGCGGGCGTGGAGCAAATACGTGGCTGTGTTTTGACACTGGCGGTGGAGAGGTGTTGCTGTTGGGGTGTTGTGGCCTCAGAGCAAGCAGCTCTTTGCTTTTAAGTCAGGAGAGATAGAGCTTGAATTGTGAGAGGTGAAGGTTTGCTCCCGACTGCAGGGAAATATAGAGGTGTGTCAGCGCTGGAACTGAGCTGTCCGAAGGTCTGGAGGGGGTGGGATGGGTGGAGGAACACGGAGGGAGTCGGAAGGGTACGGCCGGGACTAATTAGTTGATGCTTCTGCTGTGGGCGGCCATTTGTTCCGTACAATTTAGGCAGGTGTTTATGTAACTCTTAATTACCAGCTGCTCTGTTCCCTGTTTACGAAGGCTGGGATCCTGCTTTGTCGCAATGTAACTGTCACCCGGCGAGCTGATATGCCTGGGCGATAATGTTGAGGTGCTGGTGGTTTGGCTTATGTCCTCAGCGCAAGGCATTGCTGAGCTTTGCTCTGACACTTCACGCCAAAGGTGCTAGAAAGCATTTGTGTTTGTGGAAAGAAGTCACGGTGGGGGCACGCTGGTGGTGCTGCTTTGAGGACTGGCATTCCAATTTTGGGGCCTAATGCTTGTGTGTGTGTTCTGCAGGGGATAGAAAGCAGAAAACTCTGGGTAAGGGCTTCAGGGACATCTGAAACGGGCCTGGCTGCTTCCAGAGGTGCGCAGGATAGCCAGTCCTGCAGTCCCTTCCACTTACATCTGCTGCACTCCTCCTTTTGCGAACTAACCCTGCCATTGCCCCTTGCTTTTGATTTGAAACTGTCGAATGATGCCTTCTTCCATCTCTTCCCACAGCATCACATCTCATTTACCCAGTTTTCTCACAGAGATGGGTGTTGAGGATGAAGCAGCCCTCTTGTCTGCTGGTCTCTATAACCCATGTATCCTGCAATCCGGTGTGCGTTATGCCTGAGCTTAGTGAGATGAAGATGTCATAGTGAGGAGGGATCCTGTTTGATCCCACTGTCATGCAGGTTGTTCCCGCAGCTGCAGAGAGATGATTGCCTTCTTTTCAGCTCACAGGCAGTGCAGAAATACCGCCCGTGTCTCGTGTTGGAGTTAATTTCCTGCTGTGTTTATGTATAAATGGCAAAATTATGTGGTTCTGTTTGGATTCAGCAGTGCATGTGTTTCTTTTTTTTGGTCCTCTGGCTCTTGTATTCGCAGAACAGTGCAGAAATGCAGTGGGTAGCTGTGAGCTGTCTTCCTCTAACACACCAGGTACCCTCCTGCCGTGTTCCACATCCCCTGGTGTCCAATCTGCTCAGCAAGGACCTGGCAGAGGCTCAGGGGATGCCGCTTAGCACAGTTGTTATGGTGAGAAGAAAGGATGTCCAGACACAGCCTAGGCTCTGGAAAATGTAGCTTAATTGCTGTCCTCCTGAGATAGAGAGGCCTTATCTAATGAGAGGTTTGAAGGTTTTACAGTTACTTTGTTTAGTTTTTCACTTGCCTGTGCGATGTACCAGTGATACACTGGCAAGTAATAAAAAGCTTATTCTGTCTCCCAGAACCAGGAGTGAAGCCGACCCATTCCCCATTCCTCCTTAGTGAAGTGCTGCAGACAGCCCTCTGTCTCTCCCCTGGTTATCCCTGTGGCCCCTGGTTTGCTGGGAACCCTTCCCCAGCATTCGTCGTTGTGTGTCATTTCTCGATGACTGGCTTGTAAATGTGACTTGGGGAGCAGGTACCGAGATAAGTCTGTGACATGGAAAAAAAAAAAAAAAAGGACTTCAGTGCAAGCAGGTTTGTGCTGGTAAATAATTAGCTCTTCGGTTCTCAAGAGGAATTTGCTGGTAACTCTCCGCCCGAGATGGAAAATATGGAAGCTGTAATGGAAGGGCTCAAAAACAAAACAAAACCCAAAGAAACTTCCTCCGCAAGGATCTTTATTTGTTTTGTATTGTACATCTAAGCCAGCAATTTTTGCAGGACACAAGCTCTTATTTACCCCGAGAAAATTGCCGGCCTGGATTTCAGAAGAGCTGAGCACCCTTCCTCCTTTCAAAAGCAATGTGAGAACGTAAGCTTGGTGAGGGTCTCCCCGTGTCTGCTCATGCTCTTTCCTCCTCTCTGCCGCCCTGGTGCTCATTCCTAAAGCTCACCCTCGTGTTGGGAATGGGCACGAGCCCATGTGGTGTTTATGGTCTGCAGGATTTGCAAACAGCTCAGGTTTGCCTGCTGCTTGTTTGGCAAATGAGCGAGGCAGCGAGGTGGCTGCGGCCGGTTAGCTTCAGCATTGCTCCATAAGGAGGAGTGGGTTTTGGGCTGCAGCTTGGTGGGTTTGGGTGTCTTTGGGATGGAAGAAGGTCCAAAACAGCTGGGGGAACAGCTGGAGTAATCAGTGTTGTGCTAGAAATAGGAAACAGAGGCAGGAGAAGATAGGCAGAGTAGGGTGAGTCAGGAGAACCATCCCTACGTGGAAAAAAGAAACCTGTCAATTCAGGCACTGAGGATTTAGATGTTAGGAGAGCTGTGTAAACAGAGCTTTTAGCAACATTTCCCACGTTGGAGGTCCTGGCTGTCCTCCCTACTTGTTTTGCTCACTGTCTGCTGCAGCGCTGACCCAGGATTTTGCTATAGGGAAATTCTCTTGGGTAGTTTTTCATACCTGCTTTTCAAGTACTGCTGCAGTTTTCTGATAAGATATTCTCCAACTGTGGTCTGAACTGAGATTTCTGGATGTGTGATATCGGTTCTTCACTGTTTCCCACTGTGAAGCTCCTCTGCGGGTCCCTTTTGGAAACCTGGTTTGGTCAGAGGAGGGAATGCCCCATCCCTGGAGACAGACCAGGCCGGGCTGGCTGGGGCTCTGTGCTCCTGCTGGAGCTCTTTGCGTGTCTGTGCATTGCAGGGGGCTTGGTCTAGGTGACCTCTAAAGGTCCCTTCCAACTCAAACGACTCTGTGATCAAATTGGGAGCACCTGGGCTTGTATGTGTTGGTGCCTGGAAAGCATCATTGAATCCTGCAGAAATGATGTGTGATCTACCTGGTGAAAGAGCTGCCTTTGATTCTGAAAGCACTGAGTTGCTGCAGCTGTTGTTGCCTTCCATTGAAGCAGAAAGTTTCCAGTATTTTCAAATCTTACCTCGCGTGTTTGTAAATACATAACCAAAATAGCAGAATGCCTGTCACAGGGCTGTGACAAGGGCAGAGCTTCCTGGAAACAAACTGCAGTGGCTGAGAGATCAAGGTGCAGAAAGGTGGATTTTGGCTTCATCCTGAATTTAACATCACATTCTGCATGGAGTCAGACTTGATAGTTACACACTTAATTGGGTGCTTTAAAATACTGAAGACGATTTTGTTGTAAAAAAGAAAACCCGGACTATTGTGAAACATAGGAAACTTATTAAAATACTGAATCTTATTCCTGTAAGCCCTGTATTAAGAATGCAGGGGGAGCCTCAAGCCACCCCTATGTGGTCTGCAGGAAGGGAGCAGAAGCTGTGTAGAAGGTGTTGCCTTCTGGTTGGGAAAGGTGTGCTAATTCTTTTCTTCTTGAGGAAAAAACAGAGAGAATTAGTGACGACGTGAAGGGTTCCCTGAGAAATCAGGCCCTTGCCGTGAACAGCTCACAGTGTTTTCTAGTCAGATATGATGTACCTCCTCCTTTTCTCTCCCCCGACCAATCCTGGAGGAGTGTTGGGTCTCACAAGGACATTCTTCACTCCGAAAGCTTGGAGAAAAATGTGTTTGGGCTTTTAAATGGTGCACAATTAACAGTGAATCATAAATGGATGTGCAATTTCTGAAGTATGCAGGGGAGGCCTAAACCTGTTTAATTCAGCTTAATGATGCTGCAGACACGGTCGTGTATTTTATAACCTCGTCCTGCGAAACTGTGTTTTTGTTTGGGAGTTTTCCCATTACCTTCTTGACATGTGCACAGTTGCACATGAATAGCCTGACCCAGCGCCTCAGCGGGGAGAGCGGCGTGGCTGTGCTTTCAATCGGCCTGTTCCTGACAGGGAAAACATATGGGATGTTTCAGTCCAGATTCTGTGATTCTAACTGAAACGCTTGGGTTTAAGAAGGGGAAAAAAAGAAAGAACATGGATTTGCTAATATTGACCGAACTGTTAATATTTTACAGAACTAGCGTGACTTTTGCTAGCTGTAGAAAATCCATGTCTTTTCCAAGGGCAAATCTGCTGGTGCTGTGCTGCGTGTTAAGTGGAGACCAAATTTCTTGAATACCCAGCTTCAAGGAATGACCTATTCAGAAGGGACTTGCTCTTGCTGCAAATCTCTTTTCCAGAAGTTTCGAGGAGTTTGTTTACGTGTTTGTTTGTTTCTTTTACCATCTCTTCCCACAAAACCTGGTCTCCGGGCCAGAAATGTGCAGTTAGGAGTTTTAAGCAGAGTTGTGATTTGCTTTGAGGATAATAAACAGCAGTTGCTCATGCCTTCGGCCACTGCAATTGCACAGCAAAGCTGATGTTTCCTTTTTAGAAACTCTCCTGAGTAGTTGTGCCAGTAAAATAAATCTGAAGTGTGTTTGGAAGAGAACACTGTTGTTTAAACAACAGCGTGTCAGAAATCCTGCTCAAGAGTAGGACTGCCCGTACTGTTGCTGTCTCTTTGTTCACACAGGACAATTTTTCGTGCCCTGATAACTAACCACATCAGCTGCAACGCTCTTTGGGGTGATGCATATATCTAAATACTCTGCATTTTTGTCTAACCGAGTTCATCCCACAGTTCCTTCAGGCAAAGCGTATCACCGAGTCTTGGTTGATTTGGTGCCATCAGCAGTGGAAAAAAGTGGAATAGTAACAGGAACATTAATGCAATTTTTCAGTGAACTGAGCTCTGAGGATTCGGTGTCCTGTCAGTGTCTGAGGGATGTCATGTGCAAGTACCAAAGTAATCTCCAAGGAATTCTGCCTTAGCGAGGCAATGTGAAATGATCTTCCTCCGTGAGTTTCAGTTGTGCCCAAGGAGAATACACAGTTGGGAATGTCTACACACTGCTCTCTCCAGCGTGGAGTTCCCTGTTTGGTGGGAGTGCAGCTAGCTGTACTCTGAGCTTTTTCCTGTGACCTTGGAGTAGTAGATACTGGTCGTGACAAAAAATGGGATTGTGCTTGCCTACGTGGATCTCCTGAATGGTAGACACCCAACACGTACTTTCCTAAACTCTAGGTGCCTTTTTAAATAAGAGCTGGTGTCTTTTTTCCCCTGTCACGTTACTGCTGCAGTGTCCAGGGCTGTCAGCATCACTGGGTTACTCCAGCTGGTGTGAGCTGAATGTGAATTTCCCCATCACTCCCTGAACTGTATAGGAGCACATGCTCCATGCTTTATGTTTTAAAAGAACTTAGCACCTAGTTTATTTTCAGGGAACGTATGTAGATCATCCAAGAAGCTTCAGCGAATAGCAACTGAGTGTTTGTGCAATTAAAAGGGCAAACAAACGCTCTTTGGGTACTGCCTTGCCAGACGAGGCGTTGCTCATGCTTTAGAAAGGCTCTTTGCCCCAGATATGTGTAGAAGGAGGAGATTTTGTTGCAGCTTCACCGTCTTCTCAGGGTTGTGCCAATGACTTTCCTTGGGTTTTTGCACAACAGCCCAAGGCTTTTGAGGAAGGGCTAGATGAGAGGCTCATCCCACTTGCTCCCCTAAGGAACAGTCATTTGAACAAGACACTTTGTACCCCGTAACAGTGGAAGCTCTGTGAGCACCTCAAACGTTGAAAATTTTGGGTGTATTTTAAGCATTTTTTTTTGACCGTTGAAGAGATGCTATCTGTGGAGAGATTAATGAGCAACAGGTAAACTATGTTGGATCTGGGCTTGCAGAATGCAGTTTAACTGCTTTAGGTTTCAGCACACTCATTTAATTACTGGGTGACTGCATGTTTTCTCTGGGGGGTGGGAGTATGTGTGTGCGTGTGTGTGTGTCTGGGGGAACTGCATACATTTATACAAAGAATGAGAATGAAGTTTGGGGATGCCATGTTTGTGTTGCCTAAACAATCACTCTGTCTTAATTTCCTTTCAAGAAAGTTGTAGATAGGTCTTACTATCGCTTACACTTGATTACTTCAGTGTTCAGTGTTCTCTGTGTGATTTAACGTGCACGAGCTGAATTATTCTTTTCTGGCCTAGGGAGACATTTCCTTCCAAAAATTACCTTCACTGCCCTTTACCCTTCTGCATAATAGTCTGTTTGGAGAAATGGCATTGCTCGGTAAGCAATTCTGAACACAGCAGTGCCTGAAGCTGTCCTGGAACATCATGTATACCTTTTACGTTTCGTGTAAACGTAATGCAGCTGCTGGGTTGCATGGAACTACCAAATTTCTCGCTTATTTAAAGGCACTGTGCACTCAGCAGGAAAGCACTGGTTTGCACCTCACTTTGATCCTGTATGCGAGGTGATTCAGGTGAAAAGGAAATATAAATTAGCAGGTAACTTCCATTAATTCAGCTGTTTCTTTTTACAAGCAACTGCTGTTTAGTCATATGCTATTTAAATGTCAAGAGAGCATGACTATGTACGAGATGAACGTGGTGCAGTGTTGCCAGACTGATTGCTCCTCTGATATCAAAGATATACATATTTAATTTGGTGTGGAAATTTTCTCAGGATTACATCTTTCTGGTTGCTTCTCATGCTACCCTTCCTAATACGTAGTATGGAGAAAATGATATGAACGGTAAAGATGAGCAAGCACAAATTGGCAATTTCTTCCCTAAAATCTCTTGATTTTAAGGCAGTAGTAGTTGGAGAAGAATTGTTTCGGTGGGGGAAGGAAGCACTGGATTAGTTCTAACAGCTCTGTCTTCTGCAACTCGTATTAATCTGTGTGGTATACAGAATACCACCTGATGTGTCGAAGGGATGAAGATGCTGCCTCCTATGCCATGTAAACGTAACTATTTTGTGGTAAGAAGTTCAGTTTGTGTTGGACCCCTGGGATACATGGTGCCTATATTAAGGCAAGACAGTTATTTAACTCTGCTATTAATTACAGAGCAAATATGTTTATAAAATGGACTATCTTCATATATGTGGGAAAGATCAAGTGCTTTGAGTGTGACAAAGCTATGTATGGCTTACTATTGAACTGCCTTCTTTATATACTGGTGGTTGGTTGCAACCAGGCAAAACCAGAGGGATCATATTGAGAACATTTTCTCACATTTTAAGGGTGTTTTGTAAAGTCTTAGTTTCTGCTCGGTTGCAGGATTACTTGGCCTTCCCTTGTGAGTTAAATTACTGCATATGCCTTATGCTTGTCAGATTTGGTGGTGACTTTCATGTATCCATTAGGATCCAGCCTTCCAGCTATGTGGCTTCTTCATAATTCACATTGATCAGTTGGGCTCGAGGTCATAACTAGAGTATGTTTCCTTACCCATTTGCCATCTCCGTTAAGTGAAAGCATGTCCACCTTTTTTTTTTATGTGGGGGTAGCTGAGGAGACAGAGGATCACAAGTCCATTCTTCATGCTGGGTTTCTTCTGTAAAAGGCATGCTGCCAGGAGGACGCACATGTCGTGTCTGTCTACAGACAGACTGGAAATGCAGGTAGATCACTTAGATTGCCTTCTGTGGGTCTCTTGCTTTTCCTTCACAAGTACATCAGATGTGTTTATATAAAAAATTGATCCCATGTACATGATTAAACTTGACGAGCTTTAATCTCCATTGCAAAGAGTGTGGGCTAGATAGTTCATGTGGTAGGTCTTTGTTTTTCATGTAAATACTTGTGATGTTGGATTTGCATTAAGTATGCAGTTTTTACAGTGTAGTGATAAAAATCTACTTAGGTTTAAATAGAGTATTCATGTGAGTACTGAAGAACGAACTTGACCTTTTCAATAAAATTACTGGTAAGAAGTGCTGCTTTGGCCTTACTTGGCTATAATGGTGAGCAGTGGCCATCAAATTTAATTTTCTCAGAGAGTCTCTGTGACAGATTTCACTCGATTTCATGAATTTTCTTTTGAAGAAATAGAAAGCACACTAACTGTTCCCACTTTCTTAGATTCTTGTATCAGCAGTGGTAAGCATTATTATCTTTGGTTCACATTAGGGGAGAATCCAGAAGGCCAGAGCTCTGCTGCTGAATTTGGTTCATTATGCTACGTTGTGTTAATGGCATTGGTTACTTCCAGCACTTCGGGTCTGTCCTGATAGGACAAGAGGAAACAGTTTCAAACTAAAAGAGGGGAGATTTAGGTTGGACATGAGGGTTAAAAAACCCTCACTGTTTTTTTTTTTTTTTTATTATTTTATTATTATTTTTTTTTTTACAGTAGGACTGGTGAGGCACTGGATCAGTTTGCCTGGAGAGGTGATGGATGCCCTGTCTTTGGCGATGAGCAAGGTCAGGCTGGACAGAGCTCTGAATACCTGATGGAGCTGTAGGTGTCCCTGTTCATTGCAGGGGAGTTGGGTCAGATGGTCTTGAAGTGTTCCTTCTAGCTCAAACGGTTGTATGATTCTGTATAGTTTGGGAGTTTGTTTTGAAGGGTATTTGTCAGGTGCTCTCATTAGGATATTTGTGTTGGCACAGCATGAGTTTGGATTGTAGCTAATAACACTAAATGCACTTGAGGTGACACTTCATTTCTGAAGTTCAAGTTACTTTCTAATATGACAACTTGATTCTGAGCCGCTGGCAAGGCCTGGGAGCACTGTGTGCTTTCAGGAGGCCTGCTGGCACGTGCTTTTAATGACGGGAACACCGTGGCTGGTCTTTGGCGGTGCCCGTCCAGCCAGGAGGGACTACCTGAGCGTAGAGAAGTGCAATTTTCAGCCCACACCAATCCTTGGGACCGCTGGGGCTGTCTGACTGCATCCATTCCATCCATCAGCCCTCCATGGGGCTGGGTGAGCCCGTGCCCTTCTGGCACGTGAATGGCTGACTGGGTGTTATTTTTTTTCACCTTAAAATACTAAGAAACCTACAGCCAAGAGGGGACAAGGCAAACTCCTACTTGCTTTTTACTGCCGATAATATTAAAAAACTGAAACGTTAACAGTTTTTCGGTGGTGAATACTGGAAATTGTGTATACTGCTTAATGTGTTTCAGAAATCCCTGTTACTTTTCTTCCTTAAATACAAGAAAACAGGCGTGTAATGCCTCATTGAAAGGAGCCTGTAGGGGTGCTTTGTGAGGGTCTTAATTAAGGGCTTTGAAAGACTAAACAAAAGGAAAAAGAAAATGCTACAGGGTTATTGTTATTCCAGCCCATTGGCTCAGCTAGCTGCCCATCCATTGGTGCCTTCTGTCCATTTGGGAGCTGAATGACACTTTTGTTCGTGGTTAACAGAGGTGAAAGAAGCCAATTATTGGCTGTCTTTTCCACGGGGCAGCTGCAGACGGATTTAACTGCGGGCAAATATGGACTTTTCTGCCACAAGGATGGTTGTGATGACAGTTAGTTTTGTGGAATTGTATGAAAGAAAACAGATTTTTTTTTCCCCTCCAGTGACTTGTGTAGATGTTTATTGAAAACTACTGTGAATATGCTGGCTTGGAGTGGTACTGCCTAAATGGCTGGGTTCCTTACGCTGAACAGTATGCTCAACGTTTTCTCTGGGTATGTGACAGCGTGGGATTTTTCTAGTTTTTTTTTTTTTTTTCCTCTCTTTTCCTTTAAAACAGAAAATAATGACTGTAGAGTTTTTTGGTTTTTTTTTAATTAATCTGTTTGCAGCGTGCATTAACCCTGTTATAGCATCCAGCTCAGACTGTGCTAGCTTCTGTGTGCCATAGCTGCACAATGATGTTTGCAGTTACTAGGAGGGCCCTCAGCTGTAAGGTTTAGGGACCTCAGAAAGCATTTGTGAGCTGGAAGCTTGCAAACTCTTCTCCCACATCACTATGAGTTGATACAAAACATTATAATGACCTTTCGTGCAGCCTCTGAATTTCTTTGTTGGGACCTGTGCTTTAAGTTCATGTGAGTGAAAAGGTTCAGCTGATGATGAACCAGGCTTGGTCCTGGAGAAGTCTGCTCCAGTTTGGCTCAGCTGTAGATAAAGAGCCCTTGTTTTCTTCAGAGGTCATCCATCGTGGTTTGTTACACCACTGGAGCAGGTTGCTCAGGGAGGCTGTGAATGCCCCATCCCTGCAGGCACTCAAGGCAAGGCTGGATGTGGCTCTATGCAGCCTGCTCTAGTGCTTGGTGACCCTGCCCAAGGCAGGGGGGGGTTAAAGCTAGATGATCTTTGAGGTCCTTTTCAACCTAGGCCATTCTATAATTCTATGAAAATCTATCTCAGCACACTGGCTGCTGAGCTGGTGGTGATTTCAGTAGGGTGGGGGTGGGGGGTCTCTTCTCTAGTCACCCAAAGTCTGCATTTAGGCATGGTTTATAATGATAGCGTGTGTGTGTGTGTGTGTGTGTGTGTTTATATATATTTGTCATCTGCCGGCTGCTGTCAAGGCAGGGCCCCAGCTCTGCCAAGTTCCTGAAAACATGAGCTGTGTGTGTGAGCAACACTCCGAAGTCGTTCGTGCAATGTTGGCAGCAATGGCTGCGTGCACAGATGTGCTGGCAGCGAAAGGGGTGACCGGCTGAACCCAGAGCTGATCCCTGAGTGTCCTGGCAGGCATTTTGTGAGGTTCTCCTTTGGATTAGGGTCTAAGGCTCCTTGGGAGGTAAGGGTGGATGTGAACGATGTCTGCGTTTTGCTGTGTGCAATGAATGTGGCCATACAGATAAAAAACGAGGAGCGTAGGTGAAACCAGCATAGCCCAACATGGGTGGGAAGCCTTTTGGTTGAATTGGGAACTACTTGCTTGTTGAAGTGCTGTGCAGTAGCTGGCGACTATGAATTACCAAACCCTAAGTGTTATGTCTTAGCAAAACCAAGTAGCTCACGTGCCATCAGCCGGCTCGAGATGCCTCAGAAAGTGCCATGTGAAAGCACATTTAGTTCTATATAGGCAGTTCCAGGTGCTGCCATGAAATCTATTTTGACACTAGAAAGCAGCACTGTGTGCTTTTTGTTTTCCCACAGCATATAGTTAATTATAGGGCTGTACTGCAGGAAAAGCTTTTTTTTTAATTTTTTTTTTTTTGCCAGAAATAATTTTTAGTTGCATCCAAGTTATGTGTGTTATGCAAGTGAAAAAATTCTCCACGGTTGGCACCGTTGTGCATAGGTTTGGTCGGGTTGAAATGTTTATGTTTTCTGTTCTGACTTAATCCCATCAGTGACTGTGTTCATACGCTAATTTTGTTTTGCCTTTTTGCTTTGGGCTCCTAAAAATGTCGGGCTTACCCGGAGTTTTGAGGCTCGAGTTGCTTTCTAAACATTGGGTGGGACAGACTAGCCGACCAAAAATAAACCAGCAGAAAAACGAGTTAAAATCGAAATGCTTAGAGTTACTAAAGTTGGCTTTTTTATGCACTTGGATTCGTAGCCGTTCACGTGCTCTTTTCTAACAGAGCAAAATACGAAGCAAAAGCAGAAGACTTCTATACGTGAGTGTGTGTATAAGGACAGTGCTGCTTTTCTGTCTGTGATTTTAAGTGCCAGGCTCTGTCAGGACAGCTTGGAAACATCCATAGCTGTATCCCCATCTGCCTCTTGAGAGTCGGTGGCTGTGGCCAGAGGCTGCCAGCTCCTCCAGCAGTGCTGGGCTGGCACTGTTTGTTGTAGGGTTGTTGCTAGGTGGAGGAGATGTGCTGTCCAGGAGTCCAAAGGGTGAGCCTGGCTCTCTGGGTCTTCGGAGGAGTTGGCAGTGCATGGAATTGCCCTTGGAGCTGTACATGGAACACAGCGCGTGTCGTGCATGTCTGTGGCTGAGGAGCAGGGACGTGAGAGAGGAGGTGGGGAGAGAAAAGAAAATAATATGGGCTTCATCAGGCTGGTTGGGTTACATAGTTCAGTGTTGTTGTTAGTATTTCAGCAGCAGTTGTTCACGAAAGCTTTTGATCAGGAAGAAGTGCTTGAGAACTCCCTCAGTAATGGCGTACGTAGCACTGACCTTGTCACGTGTGAGGTGTCTGTGCTGCATTTAGCCTCACGTTAAAACTCTGATACATATCCCTAACCTGGGGCTGACTTAACTCATTAATGAAAACACAGGTTTATAGGGTCGTCACATGGTTACCTTGATGGTTTACTATGACTCCATGTTGGTAAGGGCGATCATCCCTGCTGCCAGTACTGCTCTGCTTGTGGCGGGCTGCAAGCACAGTGTTCAACTTCATTTACTTAATGCATGACAAATATCTCTGTCAAACTCCTTCAGGGAGTTTGGTGTTGATTTTGTTGACCACGTAGCTAAGTGTATTGTCTTCTTTGCTTGCCAAGTTCTCATTGTCTTCTTTAGTACCTTCCCTCCTTCCTGTGCCCTGTGAGAGACCTTGCTGTAGGGGGGAAGGAAAGCAGAAGGGTTATTATTTATATCCAGATGATGGATCTGATTTTTGTTAATAGTCTGATTACAGCATGCTGCCTGTAAGCAGTTGCACAGTGGAACATAAGCCAGCTTTTTTTGTCAGCGAACATACCTGTAACTGCACCCTAGGGGTGCCTAAAGCTTACAACCCATTGCTGTCTTCTCCCCCACGACAACACTGCACTGGTCATATGTGTGTGTGGAGGCCTAAGGGTTGAGAATTCCTTCTGGTCACCTCTGCTGGCTCCTACAAATCATCCCCAGTTTTGCCAGCAGATTCTGGCTGTCATGAATAGTTTGGATGCAAGTCCACACTAAGGTGAGTGCAGTGTCCCAGTTGCCTTGGATATTGAAGATGCTTTTCCTTATATGGTTTTTAAACGCTTGCACGACAGAGTAGCTGTGCTAGAACCTTTTGAGGAGCTTCCATGCCAAGAGCTGTTGCAGCACCGTGATGTGCTGGACCCCACGCCCATCCTGTGATGCGGATGGTCCCAGCTCCCATTCTGCCCTGACAAACTTCTTCACAGCCTCGTGTGGTCCCGACCCACGATGGATACCTGTAGGTGTGTGAAGAGTGTCTTAGTGCAGGGATACCCTCAGGCTGTTTGTCTACTGTGCCTGGTGCAGTCACGGCCCCGTTTTTATGCTCACTCCCCAGGACAGACAGTAAGCAAATACCAAAACCTGAATGATATGTCATTTTACTCTCTGCTTTAAATAATTTCTACCTCTGTAAGGGAAGTGCTCTTACACCGAAAGGCATTTTGTTTACCTCTCCAGCTGAAAATAAGTTCTTCCTTCAGCCCCAAACCCGCACCAAACCTGTGGCTCTTAAAAAATGACTGGAAGAGCGCAGGAACTCGTGGTGTATTTCAATTCCAGGCCGCGATCCCTTTCATAATAACGCAGTGGAACTTTCTCTTGGTTAATTCCACACCATGTGTCAACAGAGACCATTAATCCTATGTGTGATTGCTTAATGGCTGGCCCAGGGTGACTCAAATACCAGTCCAAAATAGGTCTTTGCATACAAGTATTGTTCCCTCCAGTATCTTGATGATGGCTTGATTGACACATGAATAGGGTACATTAGAGCTAGTTACTGTGTCTGAAAGAAAGCTAAGACATCGTGTTGGAGGAAAAAAACGGGTTGATGTGACATGGGAAGGAGAAGGAAGGAGAAATTACTTACAAATATGGTGGGGAAAGAGGGGAATGTTGCTTCTGTTGCAGGAACGGACCTGTCTGGCATTTTTTAGCCTTTCTGTGGCTGTCAGTGAAAATGTTGTAGGTCCTGCTTCAGCAAAATGCCCAAGGCTGACTGGCATCAACAGAATGCATGTGCATTTACGGTATTTTTCCTGAAGCAGAGCTGCATATACCTCATTTCTTAGAGCTGCTGAATGCCTCTGTCCCCTCTCAAGCCAGGATTTATGGCTGTTCTGAATGGTGGTGGCTCCCTGAAAAAGAACCGTACGTGCTTCATCCACAAGCAAGCGTTGCATAAAAGCTGCTTGAGTGGCTGAACGTCCAGGTGAGCAGTCATCCTTCCAGGCATGGAATGTCTCTAGCCAAGTGTTTGTCCAGACCCGGTGCAGGGTGACACATTGAGCCGTGCTTCGTGCTGCAGAACAAACAAAGAAGGTGATAAGGTGCTGTGCGTCTATAGGAAGTGGCGGCGTATTTGCTGGGTGGGAATACAGTGTTGTTAATAGCAGTGCTTTGGTCAGGGAAGAGGTTGACTAAGCCTTGAAGTATTTGGATATTTCCTTTCTTACAAGAATGTTTCTAAAAAGTGGAGAAGGAAACATTTGCATCGATTGCATGACTGATAGGCTTACTGTGAGTGCAAAATTAAGTTACGGGTCCAGAAAATGTTTCTGTGAGGTTCAGATGTTGGAGGTCTGTGGTCATTTTAGGGGGGCAATAGGACCATATTTAAGATTGATGAGGAGAAACGTCTATCGTAATGCAAAAAATGATTCCAAAACTTTTGTCTCATTTTATCATTAATAACCTTGTCAGCATTAACGGGAGTGCTAAATGAAGTCTGGAAGGAGAAAACTGTGCTGAGGCCCTGCAGTAAGGATGGGAGGCTGTGGGGTAGCCACCCTATCCCATGGGCGGTTGGGTTGACACTGGCCTAGCCCTCATCAGAAGCTGGAGAACACAAGTGTTGAGTGCAGTGCCAAACATTGGTGCTGTTACTTTATGCTTGTTAACTAATACTATGGGCTGAGGTAACCAAACCTTACAGTGAGAAATGTATACTTGGTGGAGTCATCATCTTTGGAGGTGTTCAAGAATTGTGGAGATGTGGCACTGACGGACGTACATGATCTGTGGGCATGGTGGGGATCATCATGGGATGGTTGAACTTGATGATCTTCGTGGTCTTTTCCAACCTTAGTGATTCTATGGTTCTGTTCTTTAATGTGTAAAAGGTAAGAAATTAATTAGTTGACCCGTGACTTCACCAGTTTTGAAATTCAGATGCTGTTGCAAGGTCACTTTCCAAGTGTAGGCTTTTCTGTAAGCATCATCTTTCCTTTGCACGATGTTTGTTTGCCATCCATTCGTGGCTTTTAGCTGCTGGTGCTGACATGCACACATGTAATTGTAGTTGCGTTAACTGAATTCAGACTCTGGGCAAACTGCTGTTCGATGTGGTGGCTGTGAAGTAATGCTTCTGCAAGGTAATTGTTAGCTTCTCGTTATCGGGAAGGTGCAGGAAAACAAAACAAAACCCTAACCTTTTTAATTGAATGAAAATAATTAAAATTTAATTGCTGACCCTCTAGGCTTTCTGCACTCTCATTACATACCAGATATGAGTAAGACATGGAACAGTGTTAATGCAAGCTCATATGCACTGTCCCCTGAGTGTTATTATATCCATCCTGATGGGACTGGCCAAATGGGAAAACATCTCTGAAATTGAGATGGAGTTCAGCTCTCCATCTCCACCAAGACTACCTCCTGGGATTGTGTGTAAATTGGTTGTCATCCGGTGAGCACGTTCCTTCGAGAGATTCAACGCTGAGCACTGCAGTGCTACTTGAACCAGCTTAGGTCACTCGCTCAGCTTCTGCTCCAGCCTGCTGTCTCTCCGTGCAGCTCCTGACCCGTTGCTCTGGATCCACCAAGCACTGATGCTGGTCCAGTGGAAAGAATCCATTATGGAGTGCGCACAGCCCTCCCGAGAGACCTTCTGCAGCCAGAAGTGTTTCTCTATTTTCACTTTTGAATTTTGCTATTATTTAATTGCCATTGGAGATGCATGACCAGCAGTAACAAGGTCTTAAGAGAAGTAGCCTTGGGACTTGCACTGACCTCTGCCCTCAGAGCATCAGTGCCCTTTTCAGCAGCTCTGTTGACTGGACTTCACCTGGATTCTGTTCCAAGCGGTGACAAGTTGCCATACGGCTACACATTGGGCCAACAGTTCTTTGTCTCATTATCTGAAAAGGGGGACAGAAACACTGTCCCCGTTTTAATGTTCCCAGTGATAACGAACAGCTCATTGCTGAGTGTTTTCCAGCACCGTGTTGCATTACATATTCAATGATCTGGCTTATTTAATATTGGAGTTTTTTACAAGTATTAACAACGGTAGCATTTCCCAGTACTGCTGAAGCTGGAGCAGTGTTACTACCTGGGGAGTTTTACATAAGAGTAAGACCTTTTACCTAATTGTTTTTGTACAAGTAGGTGGGAGGGCTTTATTCAAATATAGATAACTCTACTTAAATCATTTTGTAAGTGTTATAATTAAATAGTTCAGTGGCAGAGGGCCCAGACCTTGGAAAAGACTGAATGGAGCCTACAGTATTACATGCTATTATCTATCAGCAAACAGGTTAAGCTTGCTCAGAGGGAGTATTTTATAGGATTTTAAAGGTGCCTTGTTGAAACATGATCTTCTTTCCTTCAACAAACACGCCTCTCCCTCCTTCCCTTTCTCCTTCGAAGCTTCACAAAAGATAGGTGGAGGGACAAAAAGTTAGCTGCTTATGAAGCGTAGGGGAGTATTTTAACTTCATTTTTGAAGCAGTCCATGGTGACTGGCTTTGGCTGAGATTTTCCTTTTCAGTAGCTAGCTACTGCTGCAGGTCAACGTCCCTCAGTTTAGAGAGCCCAGTGATGTTCTCCTGCTCTGTCCTCATTAGCAAGTGTTGCTGCAACTGCCAGGTGGAGAGTTAGGCTCTGCTGTGCCTGGGAGAGCAAAACAGTACTGCCCAGTGGGTTTTTGCAAGGCGCTTGTGGTTCATCTTCCCTTTTTGTTTCCCTTCTCTGAAAAGAAGAGTGAAACTTGCAGGGTAGGCCGCAGCTGTTCACGTGCAAGCCCGGTTGATGGCTCAGCCACCCAGTAGTCTGTTGGAGGGAGCACCAGGCTGTTTACTGCTGTTAATCTCTTCTGCCTGCAATGGCGAAACTAATTGTAACGATAGGGCCGTGATTCACGCCATCCCCTCCGTGCAGCTTACTCTTGTGCAAGACGTTGCCACCTTGGGCTGCTCATGGTTGCAGTTTCGGTGCCAGCTCTGTGCCTGATCACGCCCTGACCTGCCCCAGCCGAAGGTGGTGAGCGAGCAGGGATTTACGTGGCTCCTCGGTACAGATAAGCCGAGTTAATGGCTAACTGCTGGGAGCTGCAGCTCCACCTGGCCGCGCTGCCAGCGGCGTTGGGCCATGCGATGTGCTGCGCTGCGGGGCTCTGATCCCAGCCACAGGGCTAGGGTGCAGACCCATTGCCTTTGAGATACCTAGTCCGGTCTTCAGTGTACCGCTGAACTTGAGGGCAAGCAGAGTGTTTTAATGGTAATCAAACGGTTGCTCTGCTGCTACATGCAGGTGTTAGTAAGAACAAATCCCAGAAGGGGTACCCTGCGTGCCCCTGCTGCGTGTGTTTGACCGTGCTTGCTGCTGGAGCTTACTTCTGTCGCTTCTCATTGAGGCAGCTTTTCAGCAAAGCACTGGGGTAGGTGCGCCCTGAGCGTTCGTGTCATAGTGCTGACTTCGGAATCACAATACATCTTTTCTTCTTATGGTTGGAAATGCAGTTTCGCTGAATATGAGTTTTAATAGAGTTTGTGGGTATTGCTGATGCTTCTCAAATCTTCGTTAGGAAGGTGTTCTGATCAGTGCTTACGTCCAGAGACTCAACTCCCTGTATTAAAAAGATAGATGCTAACACTTGGAGCTACAGGCAAAACATTCTTTGCTAATTTCAGCTCCCAAAGAAAGCTGAAATTAGGTAGAATTTGGATGCCAGCCATGCAAGATGTCTACATGATTTCCACTGACTCTTTTGACAACTGCCCATGAAGTTTCTGAAGACTGGACCTTTCTGGCGCTAGAAACTTGAAGGCTATTGCTTTCCAATGGGTGGGATTTCATATTTCTGTCCTAAAGAGCAACACATGTTGTACCCACTGTCCCTGACAAGGTGTTTTGTGCCCATCTGTGAAGTGCTTTCCAGTGATACCACTACCAGGGAGCATCACTGACTCTCTCATTAAACTCATTAAATTTATGCTTAAAAAAAGAAGTGGCAAAGTAAGAAGAACTGGTATTGTTTCCTGAATTTTTAGACTGTTATTGGTTTAATTATCAAGCTGAATTGGTTTTGTGCTACTTCTTATATTGAGTAATGGTTTGCTTCAGGAGGAGATGATCTGTGGTGGTTATGTAGATGTGAACTGAGGTGATGGCACCAAGTTTGCCACTTACTGCTCATTTAGAAAGCAGAAAGCTGAACAGGTCTGCATACCTATCATGTGAGCACTTGCTGCCGGCCTGCCTCTGCTCATGGCCTGCAAGTGAAATCTGCTTAAAAGTATTACCTCGAGGACGCCTATAGGTTTTGTAGGGAAAAAAAAAATGACTCTGGTGGAGCTGGGACATGTTTCTGCTCTTCTTGTCGGTTGCTGTTAGCCAGAAGCAAGCACTGTACTATACCGTGCATGTGCACCCTGTAGGTTTCCAGTCTTCTAGTGAGCAGGAAACAGTTTTTACCAGCACCCCATGACAGAGGTTTTTGCTGCAACCGGAGTCTCAAGTTACTGAGCTTTGCAAGTTTAGCTCTGATATTTCTAGAAACAGTTACTGCAGTTGGATGCTAGAAAGCTTCTGTTGGTTATCAGGCCATCTCCACCTTTTCCTAGAGTGTGAAAATCCCTAACTGTTCCCTGACAGATCTGTGTCTCTTCTTTCCACAGGGATGTCAGCATGAACAATATCACCAGGCTGCCGGAGGACGCCTTCAAGAACTTTCCCTACTTGGAAGAGCTGTAAGTGTTTTTGCACAAGTTCATTTTGCTACGACATCCTGTGGCCATGTAAAAGTGGAAGGTGGGTAGGGAAACGGTGTTGAGAAAAGCTGTGAACAGAGAAAGCAATTACACCTTAAAAAAAAAAAAAATTATAAAATAATCCTCTACATGTTCGGAAACCGGAACAGTAAATGCTACTTACAAGGGACTTTTTACGGTAATTATTTTAATCACGGCTAGAGTGATGACACATCCTAATTACAGTGTTATCCAAAGATGATATGAGAGGTGTGTAATTACCGTTGTTTCCGATGGAGCTAAGGTATAGCTGTTGCATAACTTCCATTAAATATATGTTGTTTCAGTTACTGAGCAGCTTGCTCCCTTTGCCCCCTGTAAGGCTGCAGAGGCAGTGCTCACAAGCACAGCCTGACCTGCTTCAGAACCTCAAGTTCTGCAGTACAGGACTTTTTATCACTCTCCAACTCCCAGAGCCCTC
The DNA here is from genome assembly GCA_036925125.1 of Oreortyx pictus. NCBI lineage: Eukaryota > Metazoa > Chordata > Aves > Galliformes > Odontophoridae > Oreortyx > Oreortyx pictus. The sequence goes on along the minus strand of JAUPFR010000006.1, from coordinate 4,162,934 downwards.
TTCTCACCTGTCCCACTCTCTTCTTAGCTTTATCCCTAGGTTTTACTTAGGTGGTACCTGCCCTTCTGAACTTTAACCCCCAAGCTGTGCTAGGTCTCACGTGCCCAGTATTTTGCTGAACTGAAGTCTTCACTGCTTTTGCAATCAAACCACTCCTTAACAGCATAGCACTAAATGGGATTGGATTTGAGAGCTGTTTTCAGCATTGATAAATAAGGGCAAGGCTTTGACTTACTGTTTCAGTAAGTAGTGACAAGTGACTTCTGTCTGCCTTAGTTTCCTTATCAGTAAAGTAGGATAATGGTCCAACCTTCGCCAGAGAAGGCTGAGAACCTCCAACAATAAGCAGCAAGGAAGGCAAAACCACTTCTTTCTCTTGCATTTTCGCAGTGCCAAAGTAAGTAGTATTTCACGTGTCAAGGAACATTTAAAATGCAGAGTAAGGCTGTCCCTGTTCATGACTTTGCAGAGACTGGAACTATGGATTTTGTTTTCAATTAACACAGCTCAGGGAAAGAATAGGTCATTTCTTAAGAGGAGGCAAACCCTTACGGAGTAGAGAAGCGTTGTTCCAGCTTCTCAAGAAAAGGAAGCTGAAGCAAAAACAAAAAAAAACAAAACAAAAAAAAAAAAAAAGAAAGCCATTAATAGAGGGGAGCAGGCTAAACTGATACAGATAAAACCTGGAATCTTTTGATTCTAGTTACCTGCTGTATAACTGATAGCTCTCTTCCATCTCATGGGACTGAAAGTTTGCAGAAGCTGACAGGGATGGCTCTAGAAAGGTTCGTCTTCCTGAAAGCTTTTCTGTGTTTGTTCCTTGTGCTGCAACTACACTGATGGGTCTATTAAGGGCTTCTACCTCAGCTTAGAATTTCAGTCTGTCCTCTGTCCTGACAGCGTAGCAGCTTCTGTTGTTAATACATGTCTTAAACATCTCTGTTTCCACTGAGCTTTAGGGGCTCTGGCTTGGTTCAGCACAGTTGTGAAGTGCAGGTGAATGTCAGCTGACTTGGGTTTGTGATAATTCTTTTTCCTGCTTAGCAGTTTCTTACATCTTACTTTAAGCATAGCTTAAATTTACAATATATTCTAGCATACCTTGTGGAGAAAAATATGTCTGCCAGGATTTCAAACGGCGCACGTGTACAATTGACATGATAGAAGAAAGGCAGCGGTATGGCATGAGTAGTCGATTTAAAAAAAAGGAAAAAAAAGAAAAAAGAGGCCTGGGGGAAGTTTGCTTGGCTCAGAATTCGTATTGGCCAACGCTCTGTGTGCTTTATAATATGTGCTACTGTGTGTCTGTATCTTGTTTTGTTAGATTGCATTTGTAATGCTTTTTTTCCCCCAAATGTTTAAGTCATATTTCACACCAGAAGTTGAAACAACAAACAGTGCTGTTTTCTCAACTTCATCCCCAACCTGAGACGTTTGTAGTAGCCTTCATTTTTTTTCCCTATAAGTAATTAAGCAATAAAACCTAACTGGTGGGTGTGTGTATTGTGTAACTTCCATAAAACCAGGGGTGTGTCAGGAGGTAAAGAGAAAAGGCAGAGCCTTCAGCCACCATCTATTGTACTTATTACCAATGAGCTGTCTGCTACACGCACCTCGTTGTCCCCTCAAATTTCAGCATGTCATTTTGCAAACAAACAGACTGGCATTAAGCTCAGGGTTATACATGAACACCCTTTAAATCATTCCTAGCTGGCTTCAGAGTTCAATCAAGTTCTGAAAACAAAACCGTGCAGTAAAAATGCTGATTGTCAAGGATTTGGGCATACTCAAATCCATCAAAATTACTAAAACAAATACTTATTTTTATTTTATGTTTGACTCATACTAAGGGTAGGTGTTGGATGGTGATGGTCTTCTTTTGCATGCTCTGTGGAAGTGACTGGGTGTGTTAGTGTAGGTGAATCCATCTGTTGCTTTATCCGTAGTCTCTTTTCACCTTGGAAACACCAACCAGCAGTATCATGCTGCAGAGGTAGGAGAGCCTTCAGAAAGATAACAAAACTGTTTGCACTTCAGAAGCTATCACAGATGTAGGGCAATAGGACATTGACTGAGAGCAGAGCTGTAAGCTGACAATATCTCCCTCCAGCACCAGGCAGGACACGCTTTGGTTTCGTTCTGCTGATTCCATTTTCTGTATGGGGCAGGGTACAGAAGCACAGAAATTTCTAGTCTTCAGTTTTCCTGGTTTCTTCTAGAACAGTCATACTTCCCACTGTGCAGCCATGGTTTTCCCTCTCCACTCACAGATGGTTTTCAAACTTTCTTCCCAGATTTTGTTTACAGTTGAACAGATCCAAATTTTGGCTGCCAGGCGCTAACAAAACTGCTTTTTCAGCACACAAACCTGGGTGTGAGTCTCTACACCAAAGAAGGAGAGACAGAGTTAAAGCAGAGTGGTGTTGAAATCTGTGCTGAAAGCAACTTTTCCATCTAGAACTTTTCCCAAGAATTACACGCCTGAAGCAAGCGAGAATCCCACAAGCTAATGGGAATGCAGTAAGCGCCATGCCACCATGAACACTAGTCATGCTATTCATCCCGGAGACGGGCTGCAGACACCTTTCTCTTTGTACCATTCCTTAGCCCTGCTGTTTGTCAAATCCTCCAGCCTTGGAAGGGTTAGTTAATATTGCAAAATAGTATCGCGAAAATGTAATTGAATGTAAATGGAATGCAATTAAAAGTATTATGTAGGAGGTTAAGTCTTATGTAGAGCACATACGGAGAGGATTGGATTAAAAAATGCATTAGGAGTTCTTTAATATGAGGGTTGTCATTTCCTTCATGCAATTTGGTAGTCTCTAAAGACTCTAGAGGATCGTTTTGCAAGTCCTGAAAGGAGTGGTAGCAACTATAAGTGAGAGCAGTTGCGTACCAGGTTTGTAAAAGCTGGCTGCTTGGTTTAAGGATGCCATATCACTATGGGGGCACTGATTGGGGTGCCTAAGCTTACACATCCAGTGCTGTTCTCATGTATGTTAGGTTATCTGACTGGCAGATCCAGTACACTTGGTGACCGATGGCCACTTAGAGGCCAGGTGGAAGAAGGCAGCCTGCATGATGCTAAATAGCTTTGCTTAGGGCACTGAGTGCCCAGCAGGACATCATATTTGCAGGTATAATCTCAGTTTTTGCTCCATGAAGATACCAGAGTGCTGCTAGCAGGAACAAAGGCATTCTGGCTAATCTGCAGGCAGCATCAGCCTCTTGGGTTGTGCGTTCTTGTACCCCTGCTCACAAGCTCATGCGTGTTGCGGCATAGTGCACTTATCGTGCATCTGTGGGATTCTTGCACTATTTATAAATGTTATAAAAATTCTCCATCTCTGTGTAACCGATACCCATCTGGAAGTAATTTGTGAATGATTGAAACAGCAATGGTCAGAGTCAGCGAGGAGCAGACCACCAAGGGCTTTGCCACAGCAGTTAAAGAAGCATGCTCTCCCAAAGATGTGAACATAAATGTGCTGCAGCCCTCAACTTGGTATGGAAACTAAAAATCCCTGAAGAATTTGGCTGCAGTTTTCTAACCACACCTTAAAATATTTATAGAAAGCTAGAGGAGGAAAATATAGCTAGCTAATGTGGTGTTTTTAGAAAGCAGAAACCATTTTGCAACGTGAATTTTTAAGTAGAGGAGCCAGGCTGCGCAATGTTTTGGTGCTTTTCTGCCCTGTTTTAGTTCCTTCTAACCTACAGAATTATCTGAAGTGGTGTGAAGGGTTCTGACTGTGTGATTTCTATTCACTGCACTGGTGAAATAGCAGCTGGATTAATTAAGTGGCTCTCTCTCTCGGGGAAGGCAAATTGCAATGATTTTTATTCTTGGCCAGTTTTCTATTTTGACTTCAGAAACTCGTGCCACTCACACAAAGCAAATGTCTCCCTGACTTAATAACCTTTTTACCTTGTTTTGGTTTCCACTCTTTTAACCTTTTAAAACCTCCCCTTCTTCTTTGCCCTGCTCTACTGGATAGAGCTTTAACAATAAGGCACCTTCCCCCTAACGCTGTTGGCCTCGGACCCCTCTCCATGAGGGTAGGGAAGATGCTCACTGCCCTTTGCCTTTCGTAGCTTCCAAGAGTGTACTGCAAGAAAATAATCACTCCTGAACGCACTGAGAGATTGCGGTGCACGATGACCTTGCAGATGTGTGCTTTGCCAAGGTCTGTTTTGTTTCTGGTTTTGTTGGTATGATATGAAAGAGTCTGTCTTTTGTGATGCTGTCTTCAGGTTATTATTTTATTGAGGTTTTTTATTAGCGGGTGAAAGTGGTTCTAGGGAATTAAAGTGACAAAATGAAAGTTTTAATCAATGAAAGGTTTCTCCTTTCTGAAATGCTCATCTGCTTTTTGAGAGGTGAATAAACAGCCAGAGAGAGAGTCAGCGTGCAGCTGCAGTTTTTTAGGAAAAGAAATAGTCCAGCTGAGAACAGAATGGCTGTTTAATTATATTCGTGCTGATTACAGCACTAAGAGGTCTTATACATCTCACCCACCCCCTCCCTTGAGCCAGAGTCTCTGATCGTGGCTTTTAATTGACAAAATATATTTTGAGAACGTAAGGATTAATTAAAACGCACACTGGCAGTGGAAAATTAAGTGTTTTTCCCATAAGGTTGTAATCAGGAAGTATCTGCAAGGGAAATGTCTAGGGTTATTTTTCCTCTTGACTGCAGCTGAAGATGACCACCTGGCTGAAATGTCACAGCTGCTTGCTTCTGTAGTATCTATTTCAGTATGTAATTTAGATGGTCCCCTTCCTTCTAATTTCTGCCTCAGCATCAAGTTGTGTTATCCTTAAGGAGGGAGAGGGAGCGTCTCTCTTTTATGACGTTGGTTGTGTGAATAAGACATGCCATGGAGTGAGGCCGAGGCCACCGAGGCTGAGCTGGTTGTTTGGGATGCAGTCTTTTCTCACCTGGCTCTGGAGCGTTGCGTGGAAGGAGGCTTGGGCTTCTGGGAGAGTGTTTTTGGGATGCCTGAGAATGCTGTTAAGATGTTGTAATTGATCACTCTTTCCTAAGTACAGCTAATGGGAAGCTGGAGACAATGGGTTCATTTTGAACAGGAAAGTAAAAGTGGCTGGTATGGCTGGAGATGTTAGGCTACGCTAGACCCTGTCCAGCTCCCACTGGTAGCACGTGGAACAGGCAGGGAGCTCCCTTCAGCTGCTCCCTTGGCAGGTCAGCCAGGTGGGCCATCCCTTGTTGAGATGTCAGAAATCTCGTCATCCGTCTGCCAGCTCTGAATATTTGAACAGCTGGAGGAGGCAATTTCTTCAGTTGCTCCCTCCAGCCTGAATCCCAAGAGATGAAGTTCTAATGGAGAAAATGTGAGATGCAGGTTTCACGTGTGTTAGCAAGTTGAGAGCCTAGGCTTTGACTTGACCACCTAGCATACATTAGAAACGTTCGCTGCTTTGTGTGTGCTGGAACTTTGGAAAGTGCATCAGCATGTTGCAACTTGCACTGATGAATTCTAGTCAAGACAAACCTTTAGGCAAAGACTCCCAAGTAGAATTAACCGCAGTCAGCTAAGATGCTTTTAAACATCACCTACAAACGATGTTTAAAAACACGTTGGCCAACTTGGGTTTAATTAATGCTTTCTTATCTGTGTGAGCCCCAAATCAGTTTTATTCTGGATGAGTTTCAGTCCTGCTGATACAAATGCAGTGTTTCTGTGGCCTAGAAAGCTCTCCCTGTACATAACAGTGGCACGTCTTTCCTGTCTGAGAGGACGAATTATAGTAAGTTAAGCAAACTCCATTACTTTTAGTGTACGTTTCCATGTAATACCTCTGAAACTTGGCGTGGTTGTGTGTAAGGATCCCAAGATGCATCAGCTTGAAGTGCGTTTGAGAGAGACTGAAGCTTTTTCCTTATCTGTCACCTTCTAGTTGGTGTTCAGCTATACTTTGACATGCATACAGGCAGGAGCTGGCTCAGCTCAGCTGCCTGGAGGCTGAACTTTGCAGTGTTAGGCTTCAAGACCCGTCCTACAAGCCTGGCTGTATTATGCTGCCTGAGCGCCAGGTTGGGGCTGTCTGAAAGCATAAACCAGGTAAGAAGCTTCTGGATGCCGAGTGGCACCTCAAAAGCTCCCAGGCTGTGGGCCTCCCCTCCCCAGAGAACTCCTAAGCCATTCAGTCCAGCTCCTCCTTTCAGCTTCTGGAACTAAGTGAGCACGAGAGGCAAAATAGGAGTCTGAAGGGGTGCAGGGAGCCAGTTTCAGATTCTAGCCTGGAAAAAAATCTTGTTGATATTATGGCATGGTAAGAAGATGTGATTGCATCACTCTTTCACCTTCTTTCTTCCCTCCTTTTGAGTGCTGGTTGATTTTGTATATTTTTGTGGATCTTGTGAGTGCTGAGGTTCTTACCTAATTAGCATCAGTAGATTTTTTCTTTGTGCTGACAAGGTAACCCATACTGTTGTAAAGTTCTTTTTCTGTCCCTCCTTTATAAAAGTAAAATCAGAAGTGATCCTGATAAAATATTTTGGGTTTCTTCAGCATTTGGAAAGCTGGTAGATAACCTCATTCTTCACCTTTACTTCAAGAACCATCATGAAAATGACTCCCATTTCTCAAAGGTTTTCATTGAGGAGATGTCTATAAAACCTGGTTTTTGTATTTACCTGGTATGTATCTGAAGTGGTTAGAAAACTGGCAGCAGGCTTCGTTGCCCCATGTATGTAGATTTATTACCCACTTCCACGTTTTGCAGTGTCACCTGCTAGGTGCATGGTCATTCAAATAGCCCGTGCCTGAAAGAGCAGAGTGTCAGGGCCAAAGACAGGCTGCATGGGTAGAATGAAGCCGCTTTGAGGATCTACTGTCTCAGCTGATGTTTGAGTGGGTGCTAGTGTTCAGTATAATTTACAGAGCTGTAAGTGGTAGAAGGCTTTGGGATGAGAAGTGCCTCCTCAGCCTGATGGAGTCAGTGCAGCTCCTGCACTGTTTCAAGTTAGAGACCTGCTTAGACTCCTGATGTGCCTTGGCTTACGTGGTTGCTGTTTTATAAATAATGGTTGAGATTCTGTAATAGTGAAACTACTGCAAGGAAAGGAGAGGGAGATGAGTGTGTTTTCTGTTACGAGGAGCAGAATAAAGTATCTGTTTAGGTTAGGCTAAATTGGCATGGAGGAACTGGAGAAATCTGTAGGTTATTGATTTGCTTCACAGCCTCACAGCAGGCTGCAGCTGACAGAGTCCCAAAGGAGCCATTTGCTTCTCACAGATAACCAAAGCGAAGTTCAGTTCAGCAGTGAGGCTCCCAACTATGTGTGTAAATGCAGCTGCTGAGGATGGGCATTGCACGTAACCGCATCTCCAGTGCTTTCCAGTTGTAGGGAGTTGGAAGGTGGGTATAAAATGGTTGTCTTCTGTTATTTTTTTCTCTTGGGCTTGAAAAATAATCACGTTTTATCTGTGCTCTGCTTTTAAGAAAGCTGATTTCCATTCTGATGCGGCCAGTTGTCTGGGAAAGGTGGGAATAGGTTTGTGTGCAAAGCGCAGAGAACCCTGAAACATCTGCTGGTTGGGGTGGGGGTGAGTACATAAGGATGTCAGAAGAGCATGTAGGGGGAAGATGGCAGAGAAGTTAAGAGATGGCAAAACTGCAAAAGGAGGAGCATTTTCACTCAATACCATTTCATTTCAATACCATTTTCATCCTTTAGGATGAAAATAGGTAGAAGTTGGAGAACTAAAAGGAGATGTTGAGGGAGCAGAGAACCAGTGACAAATGGTCTGTAGGGGACTGTCCAAGGATGACAAGATCTTGAGTAGGAGGCTTGGGTCTCATCAGACAGCAGCTACAATGGAAATAATGCATCGTGTGATTGCATCGTGTGGTTTCTTATGGCACAAAAGAATTGCATTCTGTGCAAGTATTTGGGATTTCCACTGAGAAAATAAGATTGCAACGTGTCCATAGAGACACACCCTATGTTTTATTATTGGAGATAAGTTTAGCAGGCAGTTAGAAGTAACCTGAGGTTCACTATCACCTGGGGTGAAAGACGAGCAGAGAGGTTTCCAAGATGTTCATATAGCATCCTATCAAAATGAGAGTAATTGCTGCAGCCAAAAATGCATCTGTGGGACATCCTTCCTGATTTTGGAGTGACACCAGTGATTCACTTGGCTCAGTGAACAAACAGCAGGGTTGCCAGACTTGTAATTGCAGAACTTGATTTCCCAAAAGAAAGAGAACGGCTTTTGCTGCTTTCAGAAGAATTTCAATGCAAGAAGCTATGCCTACTTTGTACTCTGAGAATGAGGTACTGTGGAAGACTGTTCTCCAGCCAGATTGTGTCCTGATTTCTGTAATAACAACGAGGTATCCTCTACATCTGGAGATCGTTTACTGTGCCACTTAAAATAATGATTAAAGTGTACTGGTCTCCTACCAAAAATGATGGGATAGGTGAGGTATTTTGTCCTCCATATGTCCTCCTCCTATACCCTGCAACTGTGAAATAGATTTTGTCCGTTTGAATTCATCCAAATTTGCAGAAATTTGATCCCATTGAAACACTTCCGGTTTGGTTTGGTTTGGTTTGTTTTTTTCCCAGTAAGAGTAGGAGAGTGCAGTTCTTAACCCTGCGCAGCTGCAAAGAGATTGCTGACCTAACATCTAGGTACCTTTCATTACAACTGTGTTTCCACTGCTGCCCCTCAAAACCTCCAAGGTAGCTCAGATGCACTAACACAGAATCCTTGCAGTCCTGGACAGAGGGCTGTTGTTGTAGATTAATCTGTTTTATAGTCCTACGCCTTTTGGAGATAGAGCTCTAAATGAATGTTGATGTCACTCGGTCAGCGAGCTGTAGATGGACGTTCAGCCTTGATCTCTTAAACTTCTGCTTCTCCAAAGGAAGAAAAGGATGGATCCTCAGTTTAATGGTGGGGTGCCTCCAGGTGTCACTTCGTAGCAGTTTGGAGTTCTCACCATAGCACGGAAGCTTCCAGGACTGGATCCAAGCAGCATAGTGAGGCCCCACTATGCCTGCTGAGCACGTCCCTCAGTTCTGCATCTCCATAGCTCTTGAACACATTGTTATTTGCTCTTTTCTCTCTTGAAAATGCATCTGGTTCTGTGAAAAGAAGTCCAGCCCTGCTGCGCATGGCCACAGCGGAGACAAGCACGTTGCACAAACCAAACCATCATCTTTGCCTGCTGGAAAGCTGCACCTCAAGCTGCTGAGGAGCAGCCACGCTCCCCAAGGCTAGGACACGGATGATAAATGTATATTTGGCAAACTGATTAGCAAAGCGTTTGCACACTTGGCTAGTTGTATCCTGTTTCCTGGAGGGCTGCCAGGTGCAGGAGAAACGGAAATGTAATGGATTGCAGGTTTTTTGTTGTTGGGTTTGCTTTTTTTTTTTTTTTCTGTTGGTTGGTTGCGAAAGGCTGAATAAACAGGAGTTGCCTTGAGGTAGGCTAAGTCTTGCTGTTTGAAGTCACGCAAGCTTCACTCTGACTCTGCTGTGTTTAGTTTCCAGTGCTCCGTAAATTGTGTTAGTGGGCTGGGGGAGGTTCTCCGACTGGCTTTAGTTTAGCTTTTTTTAAAACAAATTATAACCCTGGCTCTCTCTGGAGAGAGGAAGAAGTTGCAGCAAATGCCTGATAAGTTGCACGCCAGCCCCTTTCACTGGGAAGCCCTGCAGAGCTGGAGCTCCTGGACAATGGCAACTGATTGTGGCTTGAGAGCTGAAGTAGTTGGGTGCTGAAGCTTCAGTTAGGTTACTCTTGATTTGAGGATTTTTGTTTGGATGTTTTGAATACCTCATTCTGCAGTTCACTGAGAAAACAGTGGTGTAGAGAACCAGCTCTTCTATTTCTTTCTCTTTGAGTGATGGGAGCCATCTTCTAAAATCAAACTATTCTGTTGACAGTGAGCAATCCTCTTCTCTTTTTATAAACAAAACCTTCCACCTCTGACAAATGCATTTGATAAAACAGAGCTATCATGTTCCCTATTAGGCAGCATTTGATTAGTCATTAATTCTGCTGCGAGCAGATCTGTGTAGGAATCAAATGCTTCGGGCGATCTCCGTTAAGTAGTTAGAAGTAGAAGCAAGATAAAAATGTTCGTGTTGCTTTGTGCTGGCAAGCTTGATGCTTCAGATGGTGCTAGTTTGTTCTCTTCCGTTTAGAAATATTATTTTCCCCTTAGTGTAGCTGGCTCACTTCAGCTCCCTATAACAACAGTGGTGTATTTTGATATCCTGTAAAGCACAAATACTGTTTTTTAATTATTAATGCTGCGTCGTACGTAGTATTTCCACCAGATGATTTCATTTTACAACCTCTTCCAACGCTGATTTTGCTTAGCTTGGATGTGAAACCAAGTCTGAAAGTAAATACTTTGGCTGAAATGATGGCATCTTTTGGCAGCTGTGGATTAGCAGGTGTTCTGCATTATTGTCTTCTACCCCTAAAAAAATACCTCGTGTCACAGCCCTGAGAGCTCAGCTAAGGTTGGACAGACCACACAGGGTCTGCTGCTCAGGATATGGGTGAAATGTTGAAGAGCAGGGAGTGGGGGCTGGGTGGAGCTGTTGGAAAGCAGCTGTTGGGGCTGATGTTTCTGCTTTCCTGCTTTGTCTTCTCCAGTGCCTCCTGGATTTATTACTTCCAATATCACGGTTGTTTTCACAGTTCAGCATGTGCTGATGTCCAGCAGTCTGAGCTTGAAAGCAGCCACATTTTGAGATGACATGAGTATAGCTGAGGTTTCTGTTTCCTTCCTTTCTCTTTCCCTCCCCTCGAAACAGATTACTTTGCTGAAAAATGTGTCCAAATAACTAGCCAAAAAAAAAAAAAAAAAGGTGAAAGGTTGAGATGATGTCTTGATAACATTGGCAGGCTTTCTGGCAATTGTCAACACCATAAACATTGCGCCTCCATGTGAGTGTTGTCTTTGTGCTTGAGACTTCGTGACAAACTTTTCCCTGCCTCTCCTTAGCATCTAGCCGGTTTTCCTTCACTGCATAGATTAAAAACACATGGATGTCGGAGTGTGTGTTTCACCAAAGCAGTGCCAAAAGCCTGAGGGTCACGTCGGCAGTGGGAAGTGCACTTTTCAAACTTGGTACCATGAGAAGATTATTCATCTTCCTGTAGTGCGTTGTATTTTTTTCCTAGCACGATGGCAGAAGTTGGGGTTGTGAAAGATGTGCAGCGCCTGAACTACCTGATGCAAACTTGAAAGATCAAAACTGTGGCATACTTGGGTGCAAAATGCCTACTTGTTTGCAGGAATTGTTGCATTGCTGCTTTTTCCTGTCACAAGATTTTAGAAATGCTGCATTTAATGATTGAAATTATTATTACAATTTTTTTCCAGGCGACTGGCTGGCAATGACCTCTCTTTTATCCATCCGAAGGCCTTGTCTGGGTTGAAAGAACTCAAAGTCCTGTAAGTAATCGGGTTTTAGAGCTTCATATGCCTTGTTACTGCACAGTCAGCCTATTTACTGATAGGTTGGATGGAGATTTCTTTGCTAAAACAATATTGTTACCCCCTCCCCCCCTTCCCCCCTCCAAAAAAAAAAAATTTACAGTGCCCTATGTTTTCTTTATACGCCTTAACTGTAATTACTGCATCTGAGTGGAGCACTTCTTTTTCTAAAGTATTTCTTGTAGCAGTAGATTCTTAAGAAGGAAGAAACATTATGAAGAGACATAGAAAGCTCTTATTCTCAACCCATTGTTCTATTCCATCAGTTGCTCAAACTGTCTAGTACTTTAACAATGCTGGTTAACCTTTGCATTGTCCTCTAACAGTGATAAACATCATTTTGGTAGCTTGATGCTGCTTTTGGTGAAAAATGACCTAATGGGAAAGAAAATTAACATTAAAAAAAAAAAAGTTTGAATTGAATCCCTTTTCTCATAGCCTGTTTTTCCTTCTCAGCTGAGAACATTTGCTTCAACTGCTTTTCCATTGCTAAGGATAATTTTTTTCTGCTCTCTTGGAGGTTTTAAAAACCTCTACTGAGAAATGATAGTATTTGAGCCACTGGAAATATTTCCAATTGCTGGCAGGGTAGTAGATAGTTAATTAAATAGATATTTAAATGACCTAATGAAGAAGGGCTCTGAGGTTGTAAAGAAAAAGCATAAACACACAGTATAAATGAGGAAACTACTGATCTGCCATGATGTTTTGGGAACTGAATGCCCAGTGTCAAGGCCCTCAAAAGTCTTTCCATTGGGATACTCAGATCTGGAGGAGCCTGAAATTCTAGCAGGTCTTGAAAAATTAGTTATTAACTAGCAGTTAACTTACATGTCCAACAGCAGTTACCCTAATATGCATCAAAACCTAATAGTACTTAATAACATGTGAGATTGCAGTTATTTGCATTCCCTTTATATATAAAGTACCCATCATGCAATAAATGTTGTCCCACAGGAGAGTTTTTAAAAATACAGCATGACTTAATTCCTCTTGGCTCTAGTTTCATTCTGTATCTTCTTGCTGTTGTGCCCAGAAGTGCTCGGTCGTGAATATTCTTTGTAAGTTGGATTCTTAATGCATTGTGTATTGATGTGGCTTAAAGAAAAATTAGAGGTTTGTGTATTTTGTAGCATACATAGGATGATTTAACCAGAAAGTGAATGTGATAACACCATGTTCTCTTGAGTAGGACAGAAATGGACTGTGGGGTATTCTTTATAAACGTTATTGTCCAAGTACTGCATTGATGCACTGGACTTTTTTTACAGAACCCTCCAGAACAACCAGCTGAAGACTGTACCTAATGAAGCCATCAGAGGATTGAGCGGTTTACAGTCCTTGTAAGTTTTCTTACTTGGCTTTTATTCTCCAAATTCTGCTTTCAGTCACCTTGTACAAGTTTGTTTTGTTCTACGAAGTTCTGAGGGTATGGTGGTTTGAGCAATAACAGACCCAGAGTTTCTGATCTTGGGGTTTTGACGGGGGCAAAGGTTTCCTGGCAAAGCTGACAAGGAATTGTACTGGCTGTCTTTCGGGTGACCTAAACTCTTTCAAAACCCAAACCTGGGTACACACTTGCTGTATGAATGGTAGAAGTGGTAGAATCAATTACTTATCATTCTTATACATGTCCTGTGGTGCTTAAGCCATTTTAAAATGTTGTGCAAGAGTGAATCATGCCCAGGTCTTTTGTATCTGGAGGAGGAAAAGGGGTTTCTGGGAAGGAGTACTGCCTGAGACACGCATGGCATTGGGTTTACTGAAAGGTGCTGAAATCTCATAGACAGTTAACTCAGCCATTATTGGTCATTGCTCATAAAGTATTTCATACGTGCTTACACTATCTCCTGGCTTATTGTATTTTATAGAGCTGATTAATCAGACCTTAATAGTTAGTTACAGCCCTCTAGGTGGTAGATACTTACCTCCGTGATGGAGGAGTGGTGGGATTTCAAACTTTTTTTTTCCTTTCCATGCAGAGAGAGGGCAGGTTATCTGTTCCTTCTGTGCCAAAACTCAAGTTTCTGCCTAAGATCCTGTCTCTTTGCGTTGCTACAAATTACAGAAGTATTGTGCAACTCTTGCAAAGGTGCTTTCTGGAGACCGTAGTAGTTTGGTGCGGTCAGATCTGGGGATTCAGGTGCAGGAGTGTGGGCTTCTGCTTGCAGTAATTCTGCAGATTTCCTTGATGTCCACGTTTCCCTCTTGTTTTGCTGTGTGTTGGTCTGAAGGCTGCAGTCTGCTTTGGGCAGAGGTTATGCTTCGTAATAAAACCCTTCCAGATCACATGGCATGAATGATGCTGTGGTAATTCTAATAAACAAGAGCTAGAGCACTCCTCCTTCCTTCCTTCCAACTTTCTGTGATGCCAAAGAAGAAACAACTTTAGTAAATACCTGTGTTTCCTAGAAACAATCGATTCCCTTTTCTACGAGTATCCTTTTGTCTCTACTTAATTGCAGTAATGTTTGTTCTCTATTTTTAAAGCTTCAAATCTTAAATCTCTGGTTGCTGGTTTGTTAATTTTATTGCCAGATAAGAAATGGTAGAGTTAAGGGAAAGATAGTGAGTGTAACAGTTGAGCCAGCTTCTCATTCTCTCTCTTTCTTTAATACAGGGGAAATATTGGTGGTAGGTGGACTGTTGAACTGAATGATCGTATTTTCCAGACTTGGCGATTCTACCAAGTTTGCTGTTCTAGGAGCTCATTGTTCATAGACAAAGGATAAACTGTGGAAAGACTAGGAGAGTGAAAAAGGACGAAAACGGTAGCAAGCTACTTGATTTTTCTTTTTCTGTGGAAGACCAGATTGAATTTTCAGAATTACTGTGAAAAATACAGTGGGCAAACCCAGCCTGGCCGTCATCAAATATCAGTGTCAGAAGATGAGAGATTTTTCTTGTGTTGCAGATCCTGCTTTGGGTTGGCTCCTGCTCTGTCCCCAAGAGGGGTAGCTATCCACACTGCTGGACCACCACTATTTGTTAGAGTCAGTAGCCACTGGAGGATCATTTCTTTTCTTTTGTGATGAGTGTCATGAGAAATGTAAAGCATTTGTACTGTACTATCAGTAAACTTTGCTTGAATGAATTTCCGTCGTTTTCAGAAGCTTCAGGAAAACTTTCAGTTTCTTTCATTGCTTGTAAAAATTACAGTGTAGCTCTGTAGATCCCCTGCTAATGCAGAGGGCGGCATCTGGCAAGGGAATGTTGGACTGTCCTCTGAATTGGAGTAATCGTGGAAAAATAAATGCCAGCACGTTGCTTTATTGGTTTGAAAAAAAAAAAAAGACAAAAAGCCACAGTCTTTTTGAAAGAATGTGTCAAAATGGATTTAAGAATCCTGAGCTGCTCTGACTTCATAAAACAAATAACTCATTGCAGAATCTGCGCTGCTCATATCTTTTTTAATACATAATCCCAACCCAAACTTGCAAGTTCCAACATTGCTGGACTGACTCTCTTTTGGCAGTTGCCCAGTTTGCTCTAAAGTAGGCTTTAGGGGGATTTTTTCTTGGTGAAGACACAAATTACTCGTTCGTAAAGCTTTATAGCATATTGATGATGGCTTAGTTTGCAGCTCCTGTAGCACTGCCTCATTTCTCTCTTATGTGCACAAGTTCTAGCTGCGTAGGAAGGCGGCTGCCACATTGTGTGTGTTAATGAGCCCAGTAAACATACCTGGGTTGGGAAGAAGACAGTTACAGGAGCTTCATGATTTCTGGTGTTTGTGTTATAGCTGGAGAGTAGCCAGTGTGGTTCAGAATACTAAATGACAGCTCTTTATTTTCTGTTTGTATTGGATATCTTCCCAGCTCTGGCCTCCTGAGGAGAGCTAGAATAGAGTTATTCTTTATGAAAGCAAAATGTACCGAAAAGGAAGAGTTCTGGTGAGTTCTTTAGATCTGGAGGTGGTGTTGGTGAGGTATATTGGCAATCCAGGGCTGTATGGAGGGCCAGAGGTAACAAAGCAGTGTGCTCCTAAGGTGACGTATGTGAGTCCTGAAAGGAGAGGGAGGTGGTGGCAGAGGGACCCTTGTTTCAGCATCTTGGCATAAGGTGCTGTTCAACTGATGGTTTTTCTTCTGACACTGCCTATTCTGGGATTTAATTCAAGAGGTTTGCACAATGGCTCATGAAGCTACACCACTCCTGCGATTGCTCTCACTCACCCCAGAAACCCACTCAGAAATTTTTAAGTCATTGTGTGGAATTTTCTGAGTGTGAGGAGAGACTTGCACGTGCTTTACAATGGTTCTGCAGGGTGAAAACAAAATATTGCTGAATGTGATTGCTTTTCTTTTCCTTTACACAGCAATGTGAGCAAAGATAATCGAGTCCTCTGTGTGTTGTTTGCAGCACACTTTGTGTTTTCTCCGATTAGTCCCACCTTAAACATTCAAATCAGCACTAACGGTGGCAATAGCTTTGGCATGGATCATTTCTTTCCAAGAGCTGCTGTAAATTTGTCTTGGAATGAAGCAAATCCTTGCAGTGATGTTCTCAATAGGAAGGTGCAGAGAGCAGCTGCTTGATGCAGTGAGCAAACGAGTGAAGTGTGGTAAAGTGCACCTGTTAACGTGGTAGGCTCATTGCCTTACATTGTAGCAGAATTACCTATGGATCAGGCTTATCAGTACTCAACTTCAAAACCTAAAGATCTACTCCAGAGTTATTTGAGTGATCTCTCTGTGGTTTTTGAAGGAGCGCTTTTAAGTTCTTCAATAATTGTTATTGAGCAAAAGTGGTGCAGCATGAGAGTTCAGGAGTGATTTTACTTTTATTAACATCTCGGTTAGACTCTTGTTGCAGAGGAGATCTGGCATGGCCAACAGCATCAGCTCAGGAACAGTTGTGCTCCACACACACTGCCATGGCCCTGGCAGGCCTCGTCTGAATCATAGAATGATGGAATGGTTTGGGTAGGAAGGGACCTTTCAGATCCCTTATTCCAACCCCCTGCTGTAGTCAGGAGCACCTCCCACTAGACCAGGTTGCTTACAGCCCCATCCTTGAACGCCTCCAGGGAGGGGGCATCCACAGCCTTGCTGAAAAAGCCTTTTCTGAGGCTTTTAGGGAAGAGTCATAGAATCATTGTGATTGAGAAAGACCTTCAAGATCATCAAGTCCAACCCCAGGCCTTCCCCATCATGCCCACATATACGCACGCCCATGTGGTGGTTAGACTTTGAAACTTTATGTTCATTCCAATTAAAGTAAGGTGTTAGTTTTACAGTTTCCTTAAAGCAAGGTAAATAGGTTGTAGATCTTTAGTGTGCTCTATTCTTTATCTGTTTAAACAATACTTAAAATGCTCATGGGATTGCTGCTGAATAAGTCAGCTTCTGTCATTCTCCTTCTTGTGTAGTTTGAGTTTGTGTGAGGAGAGAATAAAAGTAAAGATGACAGCTCAGCAAGTAACCTCTGGGTTTATAGCCTAAAATGGAAAGGTCTCTCATAAGGCAGTGCCTAGAGAGAAGCTGGAATTGGAGTTGCTTCTGAAAGATTAGGGACTTTAAGTATATGCTGCAAGCTCTAAGTTAAAGAACATAGTCTTACCTTTAACACGTTAGTGAAAGAGGACAGTCTTTGCTAAAATTCAGTCCAAACAGCAAAGAACATCTGTTGCACTTAACTGGTTAGGTAACTGTTAGATAACTGGTAGTGCTAGTGGAGCCTTTCTCACACCACAAATGTGGTGCGTAGCTGAGTTCAGTGCTTTGCAGAGCTTGTCAAATACTCCAGTTGCGCTTTTCGGCTCGTTTCCTCAAGTACACCACTCTGCATCTCCCACATGAAATGGAAGCACTATGCTGTGATTTGCGCAGTGAACCGCAATGTAGATAAGCTTCACCTGGAAGAAAAAATCAGTAATAATGATGGTGTGTCCTATTTGCACTAAAAGGCGTGCAGGAATGTGAAAAATATGAACGAGACAAAAATGACTGAGTTAGTTAAAGATAAGTCTTGAGGTCTGATAACTAGTAACTGGTGTCAGGCAGCAATAAATTATTGTTGCGTGTAATCCGGGTCGTACCCAGGTTGGTTCTTTTGATGTTATTGCCTCAGTAAATCGCAGGTTTTCCCTTTAAAACTGTAAACTAGCTCTCTGCAAACCTCTGTTGTGATGTCTGGTGGCTTTGGGGAAGCTGGAGGCCAGCACAGCCATGTGCTGAGCCAGAGCTCAGGCTGTGCCAGTGAGGACTCAGCGATGCAAGCAGTCACAGCATGCTTAGCTTTGGCTTTAGGATTTGGCATCTCTAATTGCTTTCACCTCTGTGCAGACATTGTGCTTGTTTAGCTGCCAAGGAGTCACAGAGAGCAAGAAGAATGCCCTTTTCACGTTTCTTTTTAGTTTGTTAGTTTGCTTCTGTTTGTTTTTCTTTCTTTTTCTCTTCCCAAATCTGCATGAATAAGTGGAATTTAGGAAAGTGCACAATGAAAGCACTACCATAGGCATAGGCAAGTAGTCACAAGGACTGAGAGCATTGCCTGCCTCTCAAGGTACGTTGCTTCTCTTGGAATAATAATAATAATAAAAGAGTTTAAGAGAAGACTCGGATATGTTTATTCCACTGGAAAGTCATTCTTTTGATCTTCATGGAGGTGTGTGAATTTAGGAGGGAGAAGAAAGACAGGTAATTTCTAGTTGTTGGGTTTTGTGTGTTTTTTTTTTTTTTTTTTTACTGAAGCACAGCCCCAGGCCTTTTTTCCTCTACCCCTTCCCCCTCCTTTTTTATTATTATCACCAGGCATTTAATTTCTCTGAAATATTCCAGCCTTGATGCAGGCTAAAAGCATTCAGACACAATAGTGTACACACCTGTCAGACCATGGGGCAACTGATAAGGGGATGCCAGTGTATGAACTGTAGGAATTAGCTCTTTGATGTGTAGCTTTCGAGTTAATGGCACCTTGCTCATCTTAGGAGAGAGCCTTTTGGCTGCAGCTTTGTAAATTCCTACTTATATCTGTGTATTTGCCGCTTGATTTCATGCATTTCTTGACTTTTTATTATATGGAAATTCAGCTGCTGACATGCTTTCCCTAATCACTGGAAGCTGTATACATTGCAACAGCAAGACCCTCTTTCACAGCCTTAGGGATGAAGGTGAAGATTTCTTAAGACACTGCGGCTGTGCTTTTCTTATTCCTCTGAATTCACCATATATTTTAAATTCTGGGGGGAGAATAATTTGGCTAATGCTGACCACTGTGGTAAACCCAGCATTTTAACATGGTTATCGTTCAAGGTTGATTTCAGTGCAGTAAGATGCTCCCTTACAGGTGTGCACAGGGCTGAAATGAGATGTCTCAGCTGGCTGCAGGTGGAGCGGTGTGTAACAGTGCCTCCCTTCTGGTGACATCACCCCCACCCCCACCCTGCCCTGCTTCCCAGTACAACCCACTGGGACAAACTGGCTCCCATCCTGTGCTCCAGGGTGCAGTGCAGAAGGTGAAGCCCAGAAGCCCCTTGCTGACATGGGGACAAACATGGAGCAGTCACCTGCTCTGCTGTGAGCCCTGGCAGGGACAGGGTGGATGGCTGCAGGCAGAGACTTCTTAAACTGATCCAGCTAGATTGTCAAGAGCATGTCTGATCATGGCTTGAGGAGTGCACCGAGTTCTTAATATAACTCAACCTGTGCTGTGCGATCCATATCACAGTGAGCATCAATGTTAATGGAGGGGATGTGAGTCTGTCTCCGCAGACAGCAGCATACACACCGTGGCTGGTAGGCAGTCACTTCAAACCAGTTGTGCAAGGTGATTTCTTCTGTGCTGGCTGTGAACCCTCCAGCTTTCAGCATGCTGCTGACCCAGAGAACACAGCATCTAGGGCAGAGGACAGGCACAGGTAGCGTGTTGCTCTCAGTCACACAGGCTCTGATCTGTTGGCGTTTTTTGTCACCTTGTGGGCTGTCCCTCACCTTCCTTGCCCTCCCTTGATGAAGGACTGCCCTTTGGTACTGCTTTTGGCTTCTTCCTGTGCCAACCCTCACAGCTGCCCATTTATCAAGTTTCTGTCTGCATAGATGCAAGCGGGAGCTTTCACTCTGGTTTGTTTTTCTGTTTTCATTCCTGGCACATCTGACCACAAGGCACAGTGCTGGCAAACCTCAACCTCCCAACAGCTGTGATTGCCAGTGATGCTATCCGAGTCCTGGTGCTGCTGCTGTAATAAGATGAAAAAACAAATAGATTCATAGGATCATGAAGGTTGGAAAAGACCTCTAGGACCATTGAGTCCAGCCATCAGCGCGTTCCTTGCTGTGCCTGCTGACCATTTCCCACATCTCCATGTTGCTTAAATACCTCCAGGGATGGTGACTGTATCACCTCCCTGGGCGGCCAGAGCCTCACTAACCCTTTAAGATAGGTGTTTTTCTTTAATATCCAACCTGATCCTTCCTCAGCACAAGTTGAGCCATTACCTCTGGTCCTTCAGAGCACAGGAGTTCACTACCAAAGCCAGGCATCGGGCAGTCTTGAGTCTGTCCGCTCCCTTGGGTGGGGGCTCTCAGCTGGACACCACAGGTAAACCAGCACCTCCTGCCACTGGGGATTCATGGCTGGGCCTTAGCTCAGGGCTCAATTTGGACTCCTCGGTTTCCAGGTGTGGAGTTCTTTATTTATTTTATTTTTTTTTGGACGCTATGAACCATGAAGAAGATGTGAAACCCAATAGCATAGGTGAGCCAGTATTGTAGTGGAGTTGCCATGTGCGGTTTGCCATTCTTTTGGAAAGATTGACAAGTCATTTCCTACATGCGTTGCCTCTGCTCATATTTGAGATCAGTGAATTTGGGGTAAAATGCAATGGCAAATCTAATAATATCCAACAGTGAACAGTGCTAGCATTCTGCTTGTCATTTCTTGTGGAGTGATCAGCTGCCAGATTGAAAGAAATGTTACAGTTTTAGCTGATGGTTTGTAGTGTTTTATGTGGCAACAGGATTTCTAACTCTGTTCAAACACAGCTTTTAATAATCCTATTTTCTAAAGTAGTTGCTTAAAGTGTACAGAAGTACCCAGGGCAACACAGAGCAGTATGTGATGCTATTGACAGCACAGCTATAGGGATAATCAGTTCAAAGCAGTAACTGCCTCTGCAGTTTTCAATACGATATCGAGTTGCCATTTGAAAGGCTTGTTCTAGAGAGGTACTTATGGGATCAGGAGGGTTCTTGGGGAGAAGGTTTCTGTAGTTTCCAGTTCACTCGGTTAAGCCAACCTTGGTTAAGGATTAAAATTGGTTAAAATGCTTCAGTTGAAGTGTGTGAGAAGAAATTGTTACCAGGCTTTCTGTTTACGGGCTCTTCACTTGTCTCAAAAGAGTGTTCATGTATCACTTCAGTAAACACTCAAGCTTTTTGGTATTAAGTAATTTCACTACAGTGTGTTCAAGGCAACAGAAGTGTTCGTGAGTAAAAGGACTTCAGTATGCATTTTTTACTTACTTGATGGCTTTAGTGTGCCAATTCTTCCTGTTTTCATCTAGACGTTTGGATGCTAACCACATCACAGCTGTTCCCAAAGACAGCTTTGAGGGGCTGGTGCAGTTGCGTCACCTTTGGTTGGATGACAACAGTCTGACAGAAGTTCCCATCCATCCGCTGAGCAACCTGCCCTCGCTGCAGGCGTTGACGCTGGCCCTGAACAAAATAACGCACATCCCTGACTACGCGTTCACAAACCTCTCAAGTCTTGTTGTCCTGTGAGTATTTGTAGCTTTGCTTCCGTTCTCTCCAGTTAGACTGCCCTGAAGATGGTGTTTTGTTGTATTTTAGTACAGTGGCCTAGTAACAGCCTTTACCACCAATTCAAGATGTTATTATTCAATGTACTAGTCAGTCTGCTGGAGGCTTTCTCCTAAACAGAAACTCCAAAGTGCAATGAATGAGTAGTGAGAATGCTGTTTGTGGTGCCTTGTTTTAGTAATGAATGTTTCCAACCAGTGACTGTCAGCTCCAAAGATACTAAAAGAAGATGTAATGTGCTGCAGACCGTGTTTGTATCGGAATGACTGTTGACATGGGTGGATAGTGGTAGGACAACGGGGAATGGTTTTAAGCTAAGACAGGGGAGATTTAGGTTAGATGCTAGGAGGAAGTTCTTCACTCAGAGGGCAGTGACACACTGGAACAGGTTGCCCAGAGAGGCTGTGGATGCCCCATCCCTGGAGGCACTCAAGGCAAGGCTGGATGTGGCTCTGGGCAGCCTGCTCTAGTGCTTGGCAACCCTGCCCAAGGCAGGGGGATTGAAACTCAGCGATCTCTGAGGTCCTGTTCAACTCAGGTCATTCTATAATCTAGTCTTAAATATCTCCAAAGCTTATTATATAAAAGTTCTTTTTAATTGCACATTTAGATCATATTTTATCACGCTTTTGAACAGTGAGTAAGTGTCTAGAATAGGTTGTATTGACTGCAGGCAGTCTATTCTGTGCCCACACAAGAGTGTAATATTTCTGTCTTGAAGTGAAAGACTGCATAATCCACCCCATGTAACATCTTTTCTAAGCCGTTTAACTGTCCCGATTTCAGAGTTATCTGCTGATTTATTAATTTATGAGGTCATTCACTTGTTTTCATGCTTGCTTTTTCCTTTGTTAGACATCTTCATAACAATAAAATAAAAACTATAGGAAAACACTGTTTTGATGGTTTGGACAACCTCGAAACCTTGTAAGTATGCTTCTTAAAGCAATTCTTTGTTCAGTGTAATTTCTCATTCACAGCCCACTAAAGGTTACTTGACTGTTACGATGAAAATTTTGCAAATGAGGCGTGTGTGCAGCACAGCACATAACTCCCACACTTGTGTTAGACTCAGGTTTCGGAAGTGAAGGCTAATATCAGTGCAGTGCTCCACCAAAAGTAATTAGCTCTGTTGAGAAGCAGGTAAATATTAGCCTGGGTGAAATGTCACGCTGGATGGTGTGGCTTTTAATGTTCCTAGACCTGATCTAGCTGGTGTATCTTTGCACAGCATTCCACTGACTCGGGCGGATATATCAGAAGTGTTTGAGTGGCCCTGTATGTGATAAGGGACAAATATTTGTTTCTCAGATTTGCTGTGGGATTAAACTTATTTCAAATACGCTGTCAAATCTATTGTGTGACAACAGGAGGTTCCTCAGTGGGCTGTTTTTCTGCTGCTCCTTTCTTAATGGGTGGGCACTGCTGCCTACCAAGGGAACTGTCTTGCAAATGTCCTGGCAGCTCCTAAGTAGATCACTGAGATGCACTGCTCCAGTGTGATGCATTTATCTATGCTTCTGTTTCATATTTAGAATTGGTTTTGCTGCAGGAGATCTGCTATTGCCTGATGGCTTGCTTGCTATTTCTTTTATAAGGGCTGAAAGCAAAGTTTTTGGAGTAACGTTTTAAAGACTAAACATAACAACAGTTAGATATTTTTCTAACTTTCTTGCTTTGTTTCCTCTAGGGATTTAAATTATAATAACATGGTGGAGTTCCCTGAAGCCATAAAAGCACTCCCAAATCTGAAAGAGTTGTGAGTATTGCCTCTTACCCCTTTTTTACCTGTTTTCTCTCTCCTTTCCATAAATAAAAAGGAGAAAAGAAATTCCCAGGTTTAAGAATACTCATCTTATTATGCAGCAGCCCCGATCAGATTAAGTTATGCTAAGTGATGCTATAATTAAAGGCAAATATAATCAACAGCTACAGGGGGAGCCTGCTGAAAGTGATTTTGGAGTTATATAACCGAGGAATTTATTCAGGAGTACCATTAACATAGATCTTAATCGGGAGCTGGTTTTGGCCTCCAGTAGCAGAATTATGTATTCACTGATGGTGCACGTCTTCCTTGTCCCTTCCTTTAGAAGAGAAGCAAAGAAGAGAAAGCAGAATAGTTTCTTTCTAGCAAAACACCTTCAGTTTAGCTGACGTGCCCTAGAGAAAAGTCACGCCTTCAGACTTGCTGCTACAGTTCTACATAGTCATGTTGAGCTGCTGCCCCAATTTTGGCAGGGCTGGGAATTGCATAGGTGCAGTGTATCCACGCAGGGGAAGTGGCTGTTGGTTGAATCTGCTGGCGATATATTTCTAAATGTGGGTTTTCTTTCCTGATATCTTCAGGGCATTTCACAGTAACTACATTTCCATAATTCCCGATGGTGCATTTGCAGGAAACCCCCTTCTAAGGACGATGTAAGTAATTTTCATGCGTCTATTTTTAGTCTGTAGCAGGCAGTGACTGTAAGAGCAGTGACTGAAATGTGCTTTTCATTTCCCAGACATTTGTATGATAACCCTTTGTCTTTTGTGGGGAACTCAGCATTTCAGAACCTGTCAGATCTGCATTCCCTGTAAGTATCATCTCAACTAAACAATCCATACGTGGATATGAAATGCTATGGCTAACCAATCCGATGAAAAGAAATTCCTGGCTGCTTCTAGCTTTTCCTCTGTAACTTTTGCAGCAGTGAGCTGTAACAAATGTTGTTGTTAGGAAGGTACAGTTTCAAAAGAAGCTCTGGTAAATATGTTTTACAACTTTTTTTTTTTTTTTTCAATCTTCGTTACCTTGCGTAAGATATAACCTCAGGCCAAATGCTCAGCTTCTTACTTAAATAAACTCCAACATGGTTTTGAACAGAGGTGTACATTGTGGGAATGTTTTGCAGGTTAGAGCATGCCTGCTCTCGAATGATGACAGGTCTGGGGGTGACAAGTAACAAAATGGAGTGTGATGTCAATCTTTGAACTACAAGCAGCCTGAGAGTTAATGCCCTGTTTATTGGTGTTTTTATATAAAAGCTTTCCAATTTGATGAGTTCCAGTTACTTGCTAACAGAGGTTAAAATTAATAAGTGAATTATTATAGTAAAAGCACTGAAAAGAATAGCTTAATGTATAAAATTTAAACAATAATGGGGACGTTAGAACATCTCCATAGTGAAAATGTCTACTTCAGGGCTTTAAGTCACAATTCATTTGCATAATGGTTGACAACTAATTGTTGTGGGGATTTTTTTAGGGTCATTCGGGGTGCCAGCATGGTGCAGTGGTTTCCTAATTTGACAGGAACTGTTAATCTGGAGAGTTTGTAAGTATCTTCTACAACTTGGGTACACGTTCTCGTCAATAAATGTCTTAATACCTTAGAGGGTGAATCCTGCTCCTACATAGGCTTATGTTACAGTGTTGTCAGTACAGTTATTTATTTCAGTGCTCTGTTGTTTCTTTCTTCGTAGAACTCTAACAGGGACCAAGATAAACAGCATTCCTGTTAATTTGTGCCAAGAGCAAAAGATGCTACGAACTTTGTAAGTGTATGCATTTTTGCTCCTGTTTTCGTCCACATCAGAATGTTTTGTTGTAGAGAATGTGAAACTAATTTAAAGGAAAAGTATTGTTCAGGTAGTGTTACGAAGACGAGACCTAAAATATAGGAAGGTTGTGTTTAAAGTAAATGCAAAAGAGCAAACTGGAAAATGAAACCATTTGGGGATAGGCAAAGCCATGTTTACAAAGAGTATACATGGGAAAATTTGGAACAAAACCAGTTCCTGAAAAACAGAGAAGAAAAATATATTTTGTTTTATAGAAGATGAATGGAGATAGAGGATGATGATATTGTGGGATAATTCTGGGAGGTATCAGCACCCTTAATCAATACTTGCACTAGATTTCTGCACTGTGTATCCTTTGTGCACTTCAATCTAAGAAGGATTTTATATTGCAGCTCTCAGAATTCAGGGAGCTTGCCCAGTATGACTTTTTGCTAGGCATAAAGTCCAGCGATGAGATGCTTCAGGTAGAACAGAGTTAAACTAAGCATCCTCTTCCCATTTCCTGTTTTGAAGGGACTTGTCTTATAACAATATAAAGGACCTCCCAAGTTTTACGGGCTGCCACTCCTTGGAAGAAATGTGAGTAGAAATGCACGGTGGTTATCTTTATTTACCTCTTTAGTACACTGAGTCCCAATCTCCAGAAATGCTTTTGCTTCACTTTTGATTATAAGTACACTTCTAAGATGAAGGCCATGTGGCTGTGTCATGTGAAGATGGCTGGGCAGAGAATTCAAGCAGCTCAGGTTTAATTGTTCCTGTAGTACAAAAAGGAGTGAAGGACACATGAATCCTGAATTTTGTAGGAGCGTTGCCATATGCAGAAATGTCATGAGCACTTAGGTGTTTTCTTTCCTGCCTTTGATTTCTTGCATACTTCATTTACCATCAACCAACAGCCCAGGTTCTCAGGTAAAATACTTTTTCCTGTAGCTCCTGTGAGGTGCGTTCTCTTTCTCAAAACCTGTCTTTGTTTTTCCTCGTTTCATTGTTTTAAAGCTTCTTAAGGTTATTTCGAGGCCCTATGCAGTTTTTTTCACCTATCAGTGTTCTTACTTCTCCCTAAACCTCCCTTGCGTTCGAGCTTCTTTACACTTAATGAGATAGGGAATAATGGGCTTCTCACTGGTCTTTGCTACTGCGCTCTGACAACTTTGGGCTCATTGTACCTGTTTTTCACTGTAAAACATCTGGCAAAGCATCTTCAGAGCTCATGGTGTGTGAAGAGAGCTTATTACTCTCCAACAAAGGCACCATTGATGTAATGTTTGTTAGAACACGTTGTTGCTGTATGCACAAGGGAGCCTAATGGCATTTGTCGGAAAGGGACATAGAGAGCAAATGAACTGGAAGTATAATTTGCCCATTAGTTCTTGAAGCATTTCTCAGCATTTTCCTTTCATAAATCTCTATGTGAGAATTGAGGGTGCACCCGGGGTTAGCACATCCTAAAGATTCCTTGAAGAATTGAATAGGTTTGTGTTAAATCTCAGTGGCTCTTGAAAGTTTGTTAAGTGTTACTTTTTGCTCGGAAGTAATTTGCTTCATGCTCGACACTCTCCTTTAAGTTATAAGATTAGTGAATTAAGATTGGGCCAAGCTGCCACAAAGGAGCATCGTAGTTACACTACTGTAGCTAATGTGAAATGCAGTTAGTGTAGGGGGAAGGTAGAAAACATCTCTCTATTAGAAAGGCTGTATTTTCTTATCAGCAGCCATTGAGCTATCCCCTGGTTTGAAGTTAGCCTGTTTGTCAGTGAAGTTTTGTTTCTTCACAGTTCCTTACAGCATAATCAAATCCATGAAATCACAGATGATACCTTTCAAGGACTGTCTTCCCTTCGTATACTGTAAGTGAACATCGACGCATACCAAATAAAATAAAACTGTTTTTGACTCCAGTGTAAAATGACATCAGCTTTGGGGTTACAAATCTAGTTAACGTCAAAAGGCCAAGTATGCTGAATCCTAAGGTGAAGCAAACAATAGGCAAGAGATACTCTACTAGCAGCTGCCAGTTTCAGTCCCATTCTTTTTTAAACTCCATTTTGCTTTTGTAGACCTTCACATGTATATATATCTAAAGAGAATTTTTCTGGTAGTCTACTGTTTTGTATTATATGCTATTTATCAGAGCATTCTATCTGCTTTCCTGGAGAGGAGCAGACCAGTAATCAGAATTATCTCCTACCTTCACATGTCTAGCTGTATGAAGATTACAGAGAAACAGTGAAGGTATCAGGGAAAAGAAAGTCCAGAAGTTGACAGGTGTTTTGAAAGGAGAACCTTAATATAAATCACAGTGATCCAGCAGGAGCTGCGTCTGGATTTTGAAATCCAACAAAGTGGATGCCTTTTTCTTTGTTCTCTTCCCCCACCCCTTCTGACTTGCCCTGCTGCATGTGTCGTTGTCACCAAAAAGATCTTCCTGGCACCTTAGCCTGGGAATGGGTGACACCAGAGCCTGCCTCTGCCTTGAGTGCGCACGCTGAGCTGCTGCGGCCAAGGAAGAAAAGGGAAAAGGGAGTTCTGTTGGGATGCAGCTGCTACCTTGGGAATGGGGTGAAGCTGGTTATGGCTGCCTGTCCTAGAGGTTCAGCTGCTGCTACTGCACCTGTCTGACTGGGGGGAGAAGAGAAATGGGAGGGCTGTTTGGCTTTTCTGTCGAAGGTATAATGGATGTGCCATTATGTATAACTTTTTCTCTGAAGAATGGTTGTTGCAAAGGTTAGGTGAAACTGCTAAAATAAATCATACTTGGCTTTCATTGCAGTGACCTCAGTAGAAATCGAATCTGTAAGATCCACAAGGAAGCTTTCACCACCATTGGAGCTATTGTTAATCTGTAAGTGGGCTATTCTGCTCAGTAACCTCCTCTCTCTGTTATTAAATGGCTGAGATAGAAAAATACTTTGTGCTTAAAACTGGCATGTGTCCATCACCTGTTTCATCTCTGTGGACCACGAAACCTCTTGGTAGCTGACTCTATGCAGGGCACAGCAGAAGGAGGCATACTCTAAATACCTGCAGCACTGACAGTCATTTTCCAGAGCACAGCTTTCGTGTGAGACCTTAAAGACTTCAAACTTACGTTGCTGTAACGCTGTCTTATCGTTCACATTTCAGAGACCTAAGTTTCAATGAGCTCACCTCAGTTCCAACAGAAGGATTGAGTGGATTGAACCAACTTAAACTTGCAGGAAATTCTGAGCTGAAAGAAGCTTTGGCAGCGAAGAACTTTGCAAAGCTCCGGTACGCTGGTTGATAGCACTACAGAACCTCGCTTACTTAGACAGTAGCAAGCAATCTGACAGTAAATGATGGCAACTTAGCTAATGTGCCAAATGATCAGGCCCTTCAGTAAGTCTGTAGTGCCTCCATGTTAAAATCCCAGCTATTATGACAGAATGCCACTTGCAGACTTTTTTCCTGGAACCTGTTATATTTTTTCCTCCGCCACTTTTCAGGCAGATATAATCATCTGACTTTATAGCAGTGGTTTGGATAGATTCCATTTGGTATTGAACTGAGCACATCTGTGTTTCAGTGTGTGGGAAATGGGAACAGACTTGCAGGTGCCCAATTCCATGATCACCACGCTTGATGCATATGCTATTTATTCTTGGAGGCAAATAATAGGAGTAACAGCAATCGTTCATAGGGCAACCTGTTACTGATTGTGATAGGTGGTGGATCGGGAGGAGGTGGTGAACTGGTTTCCATTTTGAGAGATCTTTGTACGCATTGATATTTCACCCTTCAAGAAGCAGTTAAAATTGTTTCCTTTTGTGTCCAATGGAAAAAAAAAAATGGAGGTGAAGATACTGTGAATTTGTGTAAGGCTAGCGGAAGACTCTGTGTCAGTCTGAGAATCAGGCCTCAGCAATGCCGTGGAAATAACAGTTTGGTTTTTTGTTTGTGGTTTAGGAATTAACTTTCTTACAGAACAATTCTGTATAAACTAACTTGATTAATTTGCAATTTTAGCTTGTATGGTAGCACCACAAGCTATTATTATTATTATGTTATATTAATATATCAGAATTTGTTTTGTATAAGGAGGAAAAGGAGAAGTGAAGAGAGCAAAATGTCACAGAATTGTCTCAGTACTCCTTGCTGCCATCAAGACTCAGGTGCATCACCAGTCCTTTGTCTTGTGGAGAAAAATCATCAGAAATGGTTACAGCTGATCCAATTTGATCTATTTTTTTTCTTCATGACCAGGACAAAGAACTTCAGTTTTAGAGTGACCCTTCATATTTTTAATAGGTGATAACCTTAAAGCCCTGTCAGGTAACAGTCTTCATTGTTTCACCTATATTGCAGGTCTCTCTCTGTACCATATGCTTACCAGTGCTGTGCGTTTTGGGGCTGTGATTCTTACTTAAACTCAAATGCTGAAGATTCCAGTCACCAAGCTCAAGATGCCTTGGGGGATCGTGAAAAGGGTAAGTGCACTTACCCTAATGGGGAACATGCAGGAGCAACTAACAGTGTATATTGTCTTTGAATAAGCAAACATGGAAAAGCTGGCTCTGAAAGCGCTTAGCAACTGCTTGCAGATAGACAGAGCCATGTTCTTCCTAAAACTGTGAAGGGGTTTTATCTGATAGTGTGAGATCTGCCTGTTTAGGTTCTTTTTGTTTGTTTTTTCCTTTTTGTTAAAACTATACTGAACTGCCAGGATTGTTTCTGTCATTTTCTGCCAGAGCATAACTGTTGTAATGATCTCAGTATTTCAGCTTTCGTGTTCAGAAAGGTTGTCCTTGCACTGTCTAGTTCAAAGCTGGTAGATCTTTCCCCTGGTGATGAAAGTTGTTGCTTTTTTGTTGCAAAGCACTGAGAGCAGCTACCACAGGCAGCAGTAAACTTAAAGTGCTGCTGCAATTTCTGCACTGAGTGTTCAACCTTATGGGGCAAACCAGAACTGCTCCACTTGTTGGAGGCTTGAAAGCTGGTGAAGTGTTAGGTCTTTGATCTTTCAAAGCTGTGCTTCCGTCCTGGGCAGCTTCACTGCATTTCCTTTTTTTCCTTCTACAACTAAACTGTTTTTCATTTTGCTTGGATACAGCTGATGCAGATGGCCTGAGAAACGAGGAAAATGCGGAACTGGCTCAGACTATTATTCACTGCACACCAGCAGCAGGTAAATCTAATACAGCGCTTTAGCCACATATTGAACTTTATGCATTATACATATACATTATACATATATACAGCTGTCTGCAGAAAAATGCTTCGTTCCTCATTCACTCCATACAGAGAAGGTTAAATTCTGTAGCACTTGGGAAACTTCATTTGATGCTGATGTTGGTTAGGACGAGCAGTCAGCAAAGATCTGGCTCAGCTTTACGCACAGCACTATACGGGAGAGCTACATTACAAAAAATCTGAAGTTAGTTTCCATAAGCAGAACATACCAGACGGTGATACTTAAATTTGGAGCTTGCTGTGTTCAATGCACTGCCCCCTAATTCTGTGTTACTCTTGTCAACAAAGTATCTGCAGAGCAGATGGTATGAATGCTCATCTGTTCCAGCAAGAGGTCAGCCTGTGCTGTTAAAAGCTTAAACTATTGTCACTGGGGTTTAAACTTAGCCTGACACTAACCATCAGCTGTAAGCAGCTGGAGTAACATCTTACACTACTGTGGATGTTGGTGCAGTGAGTACTCTTATTGGTGTACCAGAACTGCTTCGATTTGTGCTCGGATGGTTCAGGAGTGTAGAAAGTCTTTGATCTTGCAGATGAATATTTCTAGGCAGTTTCATTGCTGCCCTTCCTATCTTCCTTGCACTGCACATTTCCACACGTGGTTCTGCTTAGCTCCTGAAATGCTGGCTGTGGTGCCTCCTACTTCCTCACCCTTGCCATGGGCTGTTGAGAGGAGCTTTTACACATCTTGTATCCTCCTGCTGGCGTGGACAGGGGTACACAGATTAGGGGAGAAGTGTGCGTCCAGTGAAGCTGATTCTGGGTCAACAGTTTTCTGAGTTTCATTCTTTTTTTCCTAGACTGGTATTTTACATCCGCTGTGAAAACTCACCTGTTTGCTCTTCAGTTTCTGGGATAGCTCCAGCTTTAGTGTACAGAAATATTACAGAGATTTTTCGATTACAGTAAGAAAAGAGAACTGTGGTCAGAAAGTCAAATTCACTGCTAATGTAACTGCACACAATCTGAGGAGTGATTTGACCAATGCCATTTGCTTTGAGCTCCCATTCACAGAATATGAGTTCAGATGATGTGTTACATGTGTTAAATCTTTAAAGCCTTTAGCTCCCTTTTTGCTCATAGCAGAGATGCTGTAGCTCTACCAGGAACAAAGAGCTTGTTTTACAAGCTCACAATTTGCCTTGTTTTTCACTAGTCCCTCCCATGCTAACAACTTATTTTCCCTGCTGTGCTGTTGTCTGGTCATAAGTAGGACGCTCCACCCACCACCTAAATTCTGAATCATTGCTCATCCCGTAGAACCACTTTCCACTTTGCCTAATGGCAGGAATGGATTACTGAACTCAAGCAGCAGAATTCATCCTCCCTAGTGCGAATTTTCCTGATGGCTTCAGTACGTCTGTGTTCTTTTCTAAAGATGCACCGTGAGGCAGCGATCAGAGAACAGACTTGAGTTTGGAAACACAGCTCACATTTTTAGATTTTCTGTGCAGGAGGTTATTTTTATTCTCAAGTATATTCAGTTTAGATTCCGTGAGGACCTCCTGCTCAGGAGTACCTGCAGAAAGGAAGGGAGGAGAGGGAGTGGGATTTACTGCTTGTTCTGCTGGTCTGATAATCCAATTAGCAGCATTATTTCTTACTCAGAAATGAAGCTTGCTCATTCAAACGAACAGAAAGATTCTCTCCTGACCTGTCACCTCAGTTATTTCTGCAAGTTGCTCGAGGCTTGGGAGATGTTTGTGCTGATGTTGAATCTCCCTCTGCAGCCAGCATTATGACTGGGTTTTGCTCACCTTTTGCTTGTCTGAAAGAGGGGTGGGAGCTTGACAGCTCAGGAGCTGTTCTACAAGCCCAGTTTGGCAGCAGGGTTTGGTGGTTTTTTGCTTTGCCTTCAGCTCACAGAGGGCCTGACTGCATGAAGGGATCCCTTGGTATTGTGTTTAGGACAATTAGCAGAGCCTAATGGGGATAAAGGAGAGGTTAAATTCTTCTAATTGTTACTTGAAATCAGTGGGATTTCCCTATGGAATAAATAGCAATTAGAAGGATTAGGAGGGTAAGCAGAAACAGTGACCTTTTTTGCTGGTTCCCCTCATGTTGTTTTGCTTGTTAGGCGTTATTATTTAAACTTTTCTTCTTTTGCCACTTAGTTCTTCACCTCAGTGGCAAAAGAAGAAAATCCCATTCTTTGTATAAGGCTTTCCAAGCTCAAAAAGCCTTCCAAGAAGATGGAGTGGGGGAGAAGGACTCATGGTGAATTCCTGTCCCTATTAGAGCTGATAAATTGAATTTGTTGACTGTTTTAGGCATGTTTCCTTGTGACCAAAAGCAACTCCGGAAGGCATGTTTGTGAAGCATGTTTTCAGAGAGCATGTTAATTCAAAATGCGAAATCCTTACCCCTTATGAGTTGGTTTTGAACTTCTGATTTTGTAGAGTTGCCAACTTTTTTGTCAAGTATGAAATCCCCCCCACCCCCCAAAAAAGACAATAAACCCAAGAAGGATGTAGCTGACGATAACAAAAGCTATTTTGAGGAGCTAAAAGATAGTTAAGTTTGTTTACGTAGCTTGTTTATTCGAAGTACTCCCAAGTGACCATTCATCACAGTAATTACTATTTCAGGCATAATTAATTAGTAAACAGCTTCAGCAGAACAGCTTACTTTCAAGCACCCTATTTAGCAGTTAAGCTGGGTACTCTGTGAATTAATGAATGAGCAGTGCTCTTGTAAAACATGTGGAGATCTTGCTTATTAAGTCACAGATGTCTTTTTTTCCCTAAATTGGTTCTCCTTCTGCTTTTTTTTTTTTTCTAGGTGCCTTTAAGCCTTGTGAATATTTACTGGGAAGCTGGATGATCCGACTTACTGTCTGGTTTATTTTTTTGGTCGCTTTGTTCTTCAACCTGCTTGTCATGTTAACAATATTTGCATCCTGTGCTCCATTGCCATCTTCCAAACTGTTTATAGGTCTGATCTCTGTCTCTAACTTATTTATGGGAGTCTATACTGGTATTTTAACTTTCTTGGATGCTGTCTCTTGGGGAAGATTTGCTGAATTTGGCATATGGTGGGAGACTGGCAGCGGCTGCAGAGTCGCTGGCTTTCTTGCAGTGTTTTCATCAGAAAGCGCCATTTTTTTCCTGATGTTGGCTGCTGTTGAACGGAGCTTCTCTGCGAAGGAGATCCTTAAAAAGGGGAAAAGCAATCGCCAAAA
Source organism: Oreortyx pictus (assembly GCA_036925125.1). NCBI lineage: Eukaryota > Metazoa > Chordata > Aves > Galliformes > Odontophoridae > Oreortyx > Oreortyx pictus. The sequence goes on along the minus strand of JAUPFR010000006.1, from coordinate 4,129,715 downwards.
ACAGTTTCAAATTGCAGCAGTTCTTGCTTTCCTATGTGCTGCGGTAGCAGGATGCTTACCGCTCTTCCATAAAGCGGAGTATTCAGCGTCGCCCCTTTGCTTGCCCTTCCCCACTGGAGAGACGCCTTCACTGGGCTTCACAGTAACTTTAGTGCTCCTGAATTCATTGGCGTTTTTGCTGATGGCTATTATCTACACTAAACTTTATTGCAACTTGGAAAAGGAGGACCTCTCCGAAAACTCGCAGTCCAGCATGATTAAGCATGTTGCTTGGCTGATCTTCACGAACTGCATCTTTTTCTGCCCTGTTGCGTTTTTCTCATTTGCACCGTTGATCACTGCGATTTCTATCAGCCCTGAGATAATGAAGTCTGTTACCTTGATATTTTTTCCGTTACCTGCGTGCCTGAACCCCGTCCTCTACGTCTTCTTCAACCCAAAGTTCAAGGAGGACTGGAAGTTGCTCAGGCGCCACGTCACCAGGAAGAACGGAGCGGTCGCCATCTCCGTCAGCACTCAAGGGGGCGGCGCGACGCAGGATTTTTACTATGACTGCGGCATGTACACACACCTGCAGGGCAACGTCACTGTGTGCGAGTGCTGCGAATCGCTCCTCCTGTCCAAGCCCGTGCCATGCAAACACTTGATCAAATCACACAGCTGCCCCGCGCTGGCGGTGGTGCCTTGCCAGAGGCCGGATGGATACTGGTCGGACTGCGGCACCCAGTCGGCTCACTCCGACTACGCGGATGAAGACGACTCCTTCGTGTCGGACAGCTCAGACCAAGTGCAGGCCTGCGGCCGGGCCTGCTTCTACCAAAGTCGAGGCTTCCCTCTGGTTCGCTACGCCTACAACATACCAAGAATTAAAGACTGAGAGGCTCAGCTGCCAGCTCTCCGAATGTGGAGGTACTTCACAGACCGTTGCCTCTTTCGGCCTTTCCGAGCAGGAAGCACTTTTGTAATCATTGTTTAGTGTCATTTGTAAAAGAAGGGAAGTGGGCAGTCATTTCTTTGAGCCATACGTTGAAAAACAGTTAAACAAATAAATAAATTGCCCTGACTGTAAATAATTGGTCAACCCAATTTGTTACCCGATGTTTTTACTCTGTTCAAGCAATAGCGGTTCCTTTTATACTGTTTTTACGTGCTGATGGTCTGTTTCCATGTTGTGCTCCAGCTGTGTTGTACTTCTGCTGTCGGTGAGGTAAGTTCTGAGGATTTATTTTTTTCTCCTGCCAAAGCACAATATAAAGGACAGCTGTTAATATTAAACAAATTATTTTTGAATGTGTCTTTTCTGTAATTAAACGACAACTCTCTTGCTAGCTTTGTATAGTGTATTCAGCATTGAATCTCAGGACGAACTATACTGCGGGGCCAAAAAAAGGGATTAATTCTCCCATGCGTAACTGTGAGAGCAATATGGTAATACTGTGTTTTTTTTTGTATTTCAAGCCAACGTTCAAACTTTTTCTTCTTGAAAAAGATCGTTGTAATAAAAGCACTCGTAATCCACAATATCTGCAGATGACAAAATTAGGAATATTAACAGCTGTCAGGAATAATAGGACTGAAGGCGTTTTTCAGTGAGGATGCCTTACTTCAGGTGAACCACAGCCATCTCCTTCAGTATTACACAGTAGGGTCACGCCGGTAGAAGGAACTTGGATGCGCCGGGCGGTGTGTTGGTACAAAGAGACTGGCTAATACTCTGCAGCCTGCTGAACACTAGTGCTTCCCAATAATGCCTGTGAGCAGGTTTAGATTTGAGCAAACAGGGAGGAAACAGGAATTTTTGCAATATAAGAAAAGCATTTTTGCTAGTTCTTTCTTAGTGAGTGTGAAGTACAGTGTGCGAAGTTACCGATTTTCACGTAAATCAGTGCATTATTTTTAAACCATTTATGTCCTGAGATCCGAGTGATTTAACTGATCTACGTTTAGTTTGAAATCTTTAATATCTGATCGATAAAAAATTAGGAATACGCAATTAAGTAATGATGTTGTTTGGACAATATGATAAGAGCGAATTCACTGCCATCCCAGTCACTCTCGAGACATCCTTCTTAAGATTTAAAGCTAGATTGCAGTTTTGAGAATGAACCTGTACATACTGTTCATACAATGAATTTTTATCTTTGTATTGTAAATTATTTGATAGAACACATGATGGGAAATGTGGCTTGACTTCATTTTGTTAATTAAAGCTACCTCCTAAACAATAGTGGCTGCCAGTAGCAGAATGTTTAAAATGTGGTTTATATACTTTTTTTGCATTGTAAATAGACATGGTTGTATATTGTCACTGTAATAAAAACAGAATCCTTGTATATCGAAATCATGTAGTTTGTACAAAATATGGGAGGATTATTTACTGTATGCTGTTAATTTTGTAAGCCAGAATATTCACATGTAAAAACAGAAGAAAAACAACCCAGAGCTGTTAGTTCTTATATTTACACTCATGAATATTACATCTGCAGTTAGCATGGAATGTTACACTGAACGCAAATAAAGGGTACATGAACACTGATTGCTATTTATCTCTGTTTTTCAAAGACTTAGGCTGAAAGTGGTGCACAGGCATAAAAGTAGACAACAACCAGCAGAATTAACGTGGTTAGGGTTTGGGGAAGGAAAAGCCAGCAAAATAAGAAAGTTGCCAGTTTACTGCGGGTTCATCGTGTCTGATTAATGCAGTCTCATGGGCTGCAAGAGGTTAAAACCTTCAGAGAAGCACTCACCCTCTTGCAAAGCAGGCTCTTTAATATGGGCATCGTGTATTGTATTGAAGCTCAAGTGTTTTTAGTATGGTTTGGAAGACGGACAGATGCTGATTGTTTTTGTTGCGTTTCCATTGTTTGAAGCAATCATTTTGGAAGAGTTGGTTTGCTGACACACTCCCTCTGTTGGCCGGCTACTCACAGGTGACAAGAATGTTTGGGAAAACAAAAACAAATTTCAGACTCCATTTTATAATCAGTAGGAAGGAAATCCAGCGATCAAGCTCCAAAAAGCCAACTGCCTTTTCCACAGTGCTCTTCAGTAAGGATATGTGTTGTCTTCTGTTTTTACAAATGAGTCTTCACTGAAATGCTTTTAAAATGGTCAAATGTTTTTCATTTGGAGTTCCAGTAATCCAGCGTTACGTTTTTGAGTTGTTGCACCAGTGGTCCAGTGTTCTGCAATGCGCACAGGTTTTAAAAGATGGTAGAGAAGGAACGCAGGCCATAGTTAACTAAACTCAGTCCTTTAAGAAGCAGTGCTGCAGAACTTGCCTGTTTCAGCATCACCAAATGCCCAGCACCTACGGACCACCGCTTGAGAATGCAGAGAAATGCAGCCACCAGGTGCTTAATCCCTCCTTTGTCACGTGTATTTGCTGGATGGGCGAAGCAACCCAAAGTAACTGTTGTGCTGAGGTCCAGCACCAGGTGTAGCAGGCAAAAAGAAGTTGCTGTTGACTTCAAACAAGTGAAAGCTTTTGAGTGAGGAGAGGATTCGCTTTTTCTTCCTCCTGCTGCTGTGAGGAAGAATCTTTCTGCAGCAGTGCAGAGGGAAAAACTAAAGGCACCGGAAGTTGTTGCTGAGATATTCCACACCTTCTCTGCCAGTAAGTAGTTTATGGACAGCTGTTAACTTGCTCTAAGAAAGTATCCTGGAGAGATCCCTTGATCTGAAGTTACATGAATAGTGTATCTACTTGTCAACTGTTGGGTTTAGATCCTTCGGCCCTTTGCCGTCACGGTAGAAATTCCTGAGTTTAATCACAAATTTACTCAGAAATTTCAGAGTTTTACTGGGATACTTCTAACGTTGATTATAGTTGTTAAGCCTTTGGTTTTAATTACCAGGGTAATATTTTTAATTAAAAGCACAACATACAGTTCACTTCATATGTACTCTCAGTTTAATAACTCTTAATTACATAGATACTTTTGATCTTTTACTGCTGGTATAATAAGATTATTTTTAGCTAGTGATTTTTAATATTGCCTTTCATATACTCTGCAGCAGAATCTGAGCTATTTACTCTCAAGCTAGACTTCAGTTGAATATTATTCAGAAAATAAGGAAACAGGAAAGGTGGAATGTGATAATGTATCATAAATTACTGTGTTTTGTTTATTGCTTGTTGTGCTTGGAAGATGAATGGGCACATTCCATATTGTTGCAGTTGTGGCACTGCAGTAGCAGGAAAAAAAATATCATTATTTAGGTTTTACTTAAGAATACTAGTTTATGGTGAATGTGGCTATATTTGCTACAAGGAAATAGATTTGAGGGTAACAATGGATGAGTTTTACCACTGGATTCCAGTAACAAAGGAATGCATAACCTACTAGTGTCTTTTCAAACGTCAGTCCCAAAGTGAATAAATCTGCAAATAACTGAAGTTTTAAATGAGGACTGAGGTAAAGATTTTGCATAAATAACAGTGGAATGGTGTACTGCAAGGTTCGGAACGGGCCAGAAAATGAAGGAAAACTGAAGCAATCCAAGACCACTTTAATCAAGCAGAATTACAGACTTGGGCATAAAAAAATAGCTGGTGCACAGGCAGAGACAGCTCAGTCAGCTCTGATGGTGAGTATGGAGCTAAGCAGTTTTGTGCTGTGCCATTTTTCCCCACTGCAGACAGTGCGAAGACGTGGACTTCTTAAATTGAACTATGTTTGTTCAAATTATTCTGTATTTTTTCAGTTGGCGAGTAAAATGTAGACAAACTCTTCCAGAACGTCTGGTTGTTTGGTATCAGGTAACTTAAGGTATGTAGCCTAAGCCTTAGTTTATGCCTCCATTTAGTTTGCTTATTTATTTTTTAGTAGGATTGTTTTATGTTCTCTCTATGCTCCTGAATGCAAGTGCGGAACTAGACATTACTTCTGAGAGCTATCTCATTTGATTCTTTTCGTTAAATCTGACGACTAGCGTTTAAATAAATTCAGCTGAGAGGTCCTTGTGCTCCCAGAGGCTGAGCTGATCAGATTACAGTTGAATTTCCAAAACTATTTCATAGGAGCTGTTGGCAAATTTGCACATTTCATAGAGTTGTCAAATGAGGATCGTTAGTTGCTTGAAGTAGTTGATTAACGTCTAGAAGTGAGCTTGTTTCTGTGTTTCAGTCACCTGTAAAATTAGTTCCTAGGAACATTTTGTTTGGGAAATGGTTTTTTGTTTTTTTTTCAGGTGCTGCGTGTGATATTTAGGAATTGCGTGAGCACACTGTTGGAATCATTTGGAAGTGCAGGCACATCAGCTGTCATCGAACAGACCCAAGTGATGGGTGTGTGAGGATGGGCATAAGCTCCCCGGTACCGTATAGTTGAAAGCACCCACTCTGTGATGTTTGGTTAGCTCAGAAAGACTGAACTTTGGTTTCCGAGGTGAACACTTGGGCACATATTTCACAGGAGGTGTGCGGGCGAGTGCGCGCACACGCGTGTATGTGTATACAGATACTTAATAAATCCATTCTCTACGTTCAGTTGTTTGTGTCAACTTTTGTTCCTCGTGTCAGCCTGGCTGTAGGCTTCAGTAATAACCGCGCTTCATTTTTGCCACGGCAGGTGCTTTTGGTACGCTCCACCTTGCTAGAGGGCCGCTTCCAGAAAGCCCACCGGCCCCCTCAGCGCTGCGAGGCCCCATCTGGAGCGCTGTGTCCAGAGCGCGCATGCGCGGGGCGGCGCCGCGTGCCGGTCTCTATGGCGGCGGCGCGCTGCCCGCTGGGAGCTCCGCTCGTGGGGGCCGGGGGGAGGGGGGGGGCTGCGGTGCTGCGCGGGCGCGGCTCGCGCTGGTCCCCTCACGCAGGTGCCCGCAGGCGCCATGAGGAGGGCCGCGCGCACGCCGTCCTTGGGCAGCTCGGACGGCGAGGAGCCGCTCAGCTCCTCCAGCTGCTCCTTCCCCGCTTCCCGGCGCGGCTCCCGCGGGGGCGAGGAGGAGGAGAGGCCTGGTTCGCTGCCGAGTGCGGCATCCCGGTGCGGAGCGAGCAGGTCGGTGTGGGCGCTGCGCGGGGTCCCGCAGCGCGGCTCCATCGCGGGGTGAGAGAGCGTGGGCCGAGGCAGAGCGGTGACGTGCTGGCACAGGCTGCCCGCAGGGGCTGTGTGCACTGCGACCCTGCAGGTGTTGGAAGACCTGGGCTCAGTACTTCATCCAGCAGCCCTGCCTGTGGTGGGGAGCTGGACTGTGATGATCCCCTGCGACCCGACCCGTGCTATGGTTCCGTGACTGTAATCAGTTTCGACCAAGTGTTCTCACAGTCACGTCCCTGTGTAACTGCTGAGACTGCAGGTATAATAATAAGAAGCGTTTCTTACACAAACGCTCCTCCTCCCCGCTGTTTCTCAAAGAGCATTCTTGTCTTGAAACTACACAAAAAGTAGCCAGAGGCGGACAGTTTAGCATGGGAAAATTAGTATTTATGGAAGAGGAAAGCTGAAAATGAGACGTTGTACAATGGTGTTAGGTGTTTTCACAATTCCAGTATCGATCACTATTAACATCCGATGGTGTGACTTCGATGAACGTGTGCTGGATTCTGCTCATCAGACTTCAATCTAATGCCAAAACCAATTTAAGAGATTTATTTTAATACAAATGCGTGCTTGGGAGTGCAGTGTTTTATGAACTCTGTTATTCATGGCCTTCCCCAGAGTCATTAAAATATGGTTCTTGCGTGGGGTCCTACAAAATTCAGCCTTTGTGTGGATCATAATGCATTGCAGCAGGCGGGCAGCTGTGTGCCAGGAGTGCTGGGCCTGCCGTGCTCTTCTCTACACATTGTCTATGTGCATTCTGTCACTTCCATCACACTGCCAATATCTCTAATGCCTTGCGAATATGCCAGACTTTTACACATGTATGTATGTAAACTATAAATACATATATATATATAAATGCTTAGAAGATGAGTTTCAGGAGCGTTAATGTAATATGCTTATTTGGTTGCCTCTTTCATAGCCTGAGTTAAGCAAACAGGGTTACTCACTGCAGCAAAGTGTGTAGGCAGGTGTTCCCAGAGTGCGCGTGTCCATATAAAATATGAGCATGAAGTCTAATTTCATTGTTTTGTTGTTAAGAAAAACTTCTGTATAAGGTAGGGGAAAGCTTAAAGAAATCTTCTGGCATGTTTTCAACTGAATTAAAGCCTATTGTACTCTCTTACTTAGGAGTACAGAATACTATAAAATATATTCCTTGCCTGGAGGTGGGATCACCGCATTACTCGTGACTGAAGTTATGAGTGAGTTATGCAAGGTGTTCTGCTAAAACTCTCACCTTCTATAACATTACTAAGTGTTGTGCACAAGCTTTGTTTTTTAAGGTGTGTTTCCTGTGAATGTGTTTTAAGGAGGAACGTTTTAGCTTGGAATGAGTGGATGCTGAGTGCTGAAGCTGTCCGATACCTTCCAGTTCTATAGGACTTGAAAGACTGAAAGTAGTCTTGATTGTACTTTGCTGCTGTGAAAGGCTGCTTGCTACTCTGAGCATCTCAGTGTCAGGATGTCAGAAATCACAGGTAAAACCTGTGATTTCCATGATCTCCATGCATTAGAAGAGAGGTGACACTTCCACGTTTCCGGTGTTAGATTTTGGTTAGTTCATAAAAGATAATGTTCGAACCTGTTCCACAGTCTGGAACAGAAAGAAAAATCACAAGCTGGATTTTGGTAAGTAGAGCGTAAGGGGGTGATGAGGAGCATAAAATCAATGCTGTTTATCCATCCTGGAGGTTACTACACAAGTAGAAAAATAGTGCAGTTTCTGCCACAATGAAGAGCAGTGTGATTATTTTGAGACAGCAGCACTGGACAGATTTTCAAGCAAAATTCTGACAGGTAATGTTATTTTGCACTTCTCATTTTTAACTCAGGGTAGTTGGTGACTCTGAAATAACAGAAGGAAACGAGCAGTCTCCTTTGAAAGATAATCTTTCACCATGGGAAGAGTGGTTCATTGGAAAAGAGAAGGAACTACGCGCTCGCTCACAGGCTAGGGCTGCAGAGGTGAGTGTATCTTAGCTTGACACCACATAGCAAGCACTGAGTACCAGGATTTTATTTTCTGTTGGTTTTAGGAAAAACTAGTCATTTTGTCCATTATTTTCAGTTTCTTTAGACCTGTGGAGTGTTAGTGTTTGCTGGTACCACTGTGATTCATGCTGTGAGCACTGTCTTTTGCTGTATGTTGCACATCATTGAAGAGGTGCTCTATAATATTTTGCTTTTCCTACTGACACGTAATGGTTCATGTTTAAAAGTGTGTAATGTATTGATGTAATTGGTACCTTGATTTTCATCACGGTTACACATGCCTGTGTGTAGGTAGTGAAACATCCAGGGTGTGTGCTGGGTGTAAGCACTGCAGGCTGCTTGGTTATATGTGAGACACAGTGTTGTTACCTGCTCAGTGGGTAATTGCACAACTGCACAGTGTCATTTCCCAGACCACTTAACTAGCCCAGGTTTACTTTCACTCCTTCCATCTCTTGCCCCCCTTGCAAACCATGAGTTCTTGAACACTGAGACTGGGGCAGAAGTAAGTGAGAGCGCTGTATCTTTTCTTGATTAATGTATTTGTAGTTGCAATTGATTGAACGATACTATTGTTTAAAGTCAATCTGGAAGAATTGGGTAGTGGTTAGAATAATCACATCAAAGGTAGATAATTTCCCACTTTAGTTACTGATTTACCATTTGACCTTGAACAATGGCCTAACTTTTCTGTGATTCACTTCATCTCTAAAGTGCATGTAACATATAGATTTTTTTAACGTGAGTTACCTCACTGTTTCTGAAACTTCTAACACTGGAATGTCTTAGAACATTGTTTTAGAGATCAGCATTACACCAAAATAGTTTGCCCAACTTGAGCAATATTTTCTGATCTATTAATATTCTCCACACATTTCACATCTTCCCTTTGAGGCTCTAGTTTGGTAACTGTCCCTTCTTTTGATTTGTAAGCATGAAAAAAGAGCCAGAGTAATTTCTGCTGTCACACCACAAATGTGGTTTGTGCATGGACTTCTCATACGGTCTTGATGAGTAACTAAAGCCATTTATTCTTACATATCACATAAGAGTGCTCTCTTAAATATGTATTAGAAGTAATTATAGGGCAGGTAGAAATCAGTGGTAAATGTTTTCATTTGGGGGAATGAATACAGTCAACTTTTTGGGAAGATATCAGAACAGGACGTAGTGTATGATGGTGGTATAAAAATGTTACTCTTATTAAAAGTATTCCAAAATAACATCTTAAAAAACAAGTTTGAAGTCCTAGAGCTTTTGCTGATGACAATGCTGAGTCTGCCCTGGATGTAGGAAATGTGGATAAACATTTGGAGTGGATAGTGGGTACAGTCTTAAAGATATTTGTGGGACCATTCTATCAAAACCAGGATCTCTGCAATAGGAGTGTCTCAGAACCTAAAAGAGATGTTAGTTGTTTTAACTTTGCCTCAGCAACAGCTATATTTTCAAATACCATCTGGATTGTAAGTGTTCTCCATGAGTTGCCTGCAGTTTCCTAGTTTTTCTTGGTGTCTTCTGAATTCAAATCCAGTGTCAAAGGAGAAGAGGTTCTCTGTGAAACTCACTGCACTTTAGGGATCGTACTGTAAGTTTAATGGAAGTAATTCCATCTGGAGTTCGAAGGTACAAATTGTTTTTGACAAATAATACTCTGTTCTGATGTTACTCTTAGAGATACTAGGAGTCTGAAGTTCTCTTAATCATGATTTTTCTTTATTGATCCGTTTCCTCAAAGAGTCATAAACAGTTGTGTATTTACTGTGTGTCATACAAAGATGACAAACTTCAGAATTTCTTCAGTCACATTTAAAATAAAGATCTTATTCTGAAGTTCGATGAAATCCTTAAAAATTCTGGCTTCAATAAACTTGGGCTTCAGCCCTAGCGTTCCTGTAGTTTCTGTATTAAATGTCACAGGTGAGTAATATTTCACTTAGCTTTGATGACTTCCTAGATGCACAGCAGTAAATCATCTGAATTTTAAGTACTGCAGAAAAGTAGTAATAGCAATTGAGATCCCATTGACTGAGGATGTTTAAATAAGCCAAGGAGGGATTTGTTGTGTTGAAATATCTCCAGAGCCCAACAAAAATATCTGTTTCCAGTTCGTACTGTAAAAGTTATTCATTTCTGTTGGTTATATTTTATACTGTTTCTGTGTTAACTGTATTCATTTTTTCTAAAATCTCTGTGAAGAAGAGTGTTCCAAAAGTAATGCTTTGTAGATTTTTTTTTAACTTCAGAACTCTTTCCACTATTGAGCATACTGCTGTATGTGGTCGTGATGTATTAAAGATGTGTGTTTTGTGTTTTCTTTTAATTAGGAAATGAATATGCAGCTTGAGAAAATGAAGCAAAATGAAGAATTTGAGAGAAGGAAAAGGGTAGCTGAAGAGAAGCACAGGGAATGGATGCAAAAAAAAAGAGAAGAGGTAAATAATACTTCAGCTGTAAGTATTCTGGTGCATGCTGTGCTTAAGTAAACCTGTGTACAATCTACTTAGGCTGTTTGGACAACCATTTTTTAGTTCGCTGAAAGAAATACTGTTTGAACTGAAAATTACAAAAACATGCAAACACAGTTAACCAATTTTCCAAGACTTATTTGTGTTGTTGTTTTTTTTGTTTTTTTCCCATGAGGTATAAAGAGATTTGCTTTCTGAATAGTCAGATTATTGATAATTGTCCTACATCTTCTGCAGTAGCCTCCTGCTAATTACAGCTGGGGTTCTGATCTTTGGTGTACCCTAGTCTTTCTGACTTCCTAGGTTCAGTGCTTGAACATATTGATTATAGTCTACAACTTAACTGCAATGTCTTGTACACCAAGTGGAGCCAGAAAAAGGATTTAGTTAAGTGCCATTGCGGACAGGAAAATAGTATGGTCGAGTTTAGAGAGATAATTGAGGTGTGAGGCCAGATTCAGGAAATTCTCGGTAGCCCACAGCTTGCAACTGGGAATTTCTTCATCTAAAAAGTCATTTCAGAATGGGATCAGGAAATCTTTTTCAGTTCTCTGGAGAGGATACCAAAGTCCCATGTCAGAAGCAGCCAGAATCTTGATCTCAGCAGGACACTGTATAGCTCTCTGTCATACAGCGTGTTTGCTGAGAGGCATAATTAGAGAAGTTTGGGAGATGGGGTTTTGTTTAGCCCCTGGCAGTTCATGGGCATGTTTGTCCACTGTCTTATGGTCTGTAGCAATTCCAATTTCTTACTGTTCCGTACTGCTGGTTCTCAGTAAAACTGGATGAAAGATTTCACAGTAGCACTGCTTTGGCTAGCTATCGAAGCCTAATATCTTTATCTTCACCATTCATCTTCCAATTTATTCTAGGACCCCTAGAAAAACTTGTTTGAACCTAGCTTCTTGATTTCTCTTGGCTTCAGTGCTGACTGGAGGATTAGCATAACCTCAAACCTCAGCAATCCTGATTTAAGCACTTATTATGATGTAGAAAGGGATCTTATCGAAGTACACATCAAAAAGTAGAAGATTGATTATTCATCACAAACAATGACGTTTTCCCCTTCTAAAACAGAAGTTAACAGCTCCCTGCAACTGTTCATTGGCTTGAACAAATGTGTTACGTGTTAAAACTGTTCACAGTTCAAAACAGTGTATGTTCTCTTTGGATGTCTGTCTATCTCAGTCACCTTCTGTACGTCTCTACCTATTTGTGTTCTCCTTGTATCTTTATCTTTGTAGGTTTGCTGATAACTTCTTCCTTTCTGTTGTCACTGGGACTAGGAGGTCTTTCTGAGGGTAGCATCAGCTCAGAAAACAGTGGGGGGGAAAAAAAGTATTTGTGTCTGGACTTCTACATGTTATGTTTTGGAAGCTTATGGTCATTCTTAGGCCATGTCCCAAGCACTTAGCGAGAGTAATCTGTTTTCCATTTGAATCAGATGATTCATTGGCTTGTCTTTTCTGTAAACCACACTCCGGTCAAGAAAAAACTGATCTTGAAAGTTTAGCTTTCTTTAGGATTTTAACATTTGTGCAGCACAGTCCTCTGCACTACAGGTTTCCATGAGGTTATCTGTGAGTAACATATACTGAATGCTAAGGATGCCAATTCAGTGGCTGAATCTGTGTTTGTGAAAGATTTCACATGAAGTTTAAGGTTGGATTCATGCATACTTGCTGTGGTTTATCTTGGAGAATGTGCGTACATGTGCAGAAGGTCTTGTTATTTTCTCCTATCAGCATGAAAAGGTGCTCCTTGAGGGCAAAAGTCTATAAGCAGCTCCAGGACACTGCTGGAAAAATCTTTGTAACATGACTGTAAGACATACCCATGCCAGAATGAGAATAGCTATGTGTGCCTGAAAGAATTCTGCTCTTTTTTAAGGTATCAAGCCAGTAGCATCTGATTACGTGGCAATGTCAGTTGTAGTGCTCTTGTTTCATACTGTCTGTATGAAGTACCTGAGGATGATTTTTGTTTGTTTAATATCTATTTAAAACCACATGATGTGAAGTTTTTGCACGCTTCCAGCCATTCTGCATAAATTATTGGTGAAAATCAAGATGTCGTCACCGTTTAATAAATTTTGATATAAATAAGCTTTTGTGATTTCAGAGGTTGATAGTGAACTAGTATTACTTGGAAATCTGAACTATCAGTGTGTTCTAAGCTGTGAAAGATGTATAGAAATAGAAAAAATGTGCAGCTCACAGGGAAGGAAAAAATACAGTCAGCTGTCAGGTGCTGTTGTGGTTCTATTCATGCCTTCAGAATTTACAAATCATTAAGATCTCTGCTGGACAAAAATGATTTTACTTTCTCTGTCTCCAAAGGTTGAGTCATCTGTGGGCAGACAGTAAATTGTCTGTCTGGTTTGTTCTGTTTTAGATGTAACAGAGCTCTGTGTTACAAGTCACGGGGATACTGGGCAAAAGATTTTAACTCTAAAGGTATCTCCACACACGGATTTAGATTCCAGAAGAAAATTTGGAACCAAAGCTAAAATCTTTTTCTGCACTACTGTTAGATTTCTGGGGAAAAATGAGGTTAAAGAAGCCTTATTTTGAGATGGGTTTGACTGGGACCTCAAGCAAGACCATTAGAACATGTCTTACTGTTTCTGGTATGCTAAAATGGTTGCTGGATTGCTAATTGCTGTAGTTAGACTCCAGTTTGGTGGTGAGCTCTTTGTAGACAACTTGTGGCTGAACTGTGAAGCTTAACAAGGAAGGAATTGACATCCTGGATCCCCCCTCTCATCATAGATCTAAATCTAGAATAGGCATTGAAAACTAACTACTGTCTCATTTATTCAAATTAGAATTAGTGGTTGTGAAAGCTTATTTTCTTCATGGCTGTTCATTCTGAGCCTTTTTTTTGTTGTCAGATTTTTTAATCCCTGTTTTTGTCCTAGATTTTGATAACATTGAATGGATAGATCTGTTAATGTTACATGGAGTAAAGCTGTAGGAGATAAAAATTGATACGTGCAAGTGTAGTTTATTTTGGGTTGAAGCAGTGCAACTCTACAGAAAAATGATAAATCTTAATGCCGTAGATAGAGTTTAATGTCTTCAAAATATTTGGGAATTCCATCTCTGCTTCCTTCCAAGGATTTTTCTCTCATATCTGAATTCTGATGGATATGTGATTAGAAAACTTGTTGGTGGATGTAAAATGAGCAGCAAAAGTTTCATAGGTGAGGTTGTGGATGTTCAGAGCCAATCTTTCATTCATACTTTCTTCTGTATTGCCTTCTTCAGAGACCACAGCTTCTGAGAGTTTGTCCAAAACAATTCAGTTCCAATTCCCTTTGCAGTGTGAGCAGACACTGGTTCTGCTGCCTCATTACTTCTTGTGTTCAGTTTGGTGTTCTGGCCTTGTTTTATTCCCTCATCTGCCTATGAGTTTATGAATTAAACCACACGTAGCCTTCTTCAAAGAAGACTTAATTCTCAGAACCTAATCCCTCATGGGTGAGGAGCAGTACAGAGAACTGATTGGTTTATAAAAGCATTGTCTTTCCAGACTCCTTTTCTTCTTCACATCTTCTTCCATATACCTCTGGAAAGAACTGAGGATGGTTTCAGTTATGGACTTCTATACAGTCTCACACTAATTGTTCTTATCTTCATGTAAACAGAGTCCCAGCCCCTACCATTATAGTTCCTAAGTATAATCTGGGTTTAAGATTTCAAGTGTGCTGTGTTTACAAGTCTGTATCTGAAGAACCCTGGTTATATATGAGCAATTCCCTATTGTTTTGCCATAGAATAGGAAGCTTGTTGACAGTAGCAAGTTTCTTTTTCTTCTTTACATAACTGTTGATCCACAGATGTGAAGTCTCTTTGGTTCCTGTCAACAGCTGTGGGATTAAATGCTCAAATAATCACTACATTTAAGTAGTGATATAGTGATTAATTACTATAAAATCACAGTCCCATAGGCTTTGAGAAATGCATTGTGAGTGCACGGACTGTGAAATAAATTCTAATGAGAAAAATTATAGGAGAATTAGCTGTTGTTTTTTCATTGAAAGTTACATCTTTTTATCATTTATTTTGCTTTTGGCTGACAGTCCTTATAAAGAGGAAGCAATAGGAAATACGAAAGCTAGAAACGTGAAATAATGAATGACAGTATCCTGGAGACAACTTCTCTTTCTTGGTACGTGATTCCTCCCAGAAGAGAAACTTAAATCACAGTCCTTTTTCCAAAGGCTTTGCTGAATGCATACTGCCTCTCACTGTTGTTAATACAGCGTACAGATTGTTTGGCATGACTTTCAAGCTAAAAAGTCCTGTTCCTGCTGTCTTTCTTCCACTTAATGAATATTTAATTACTAATTATATTTATGAGGGAGTTGTATTTTTCAGCATCTAAACATGGAATGTGGAATACATTACAAAATAGTCTCTTTTCTTTATTTAAAGTACAACGTTTGATGTCTCTTCACATGGAACGGATCTTTTGAGTTTGTACGAGGCCAAGGCTACGGATATCATTTTAGTTTGTTCCATTTGTGTAAAGCTTACCTTTAGATTTCTGTAGCAGAATGAACTAATTTCTCATGTTCGGTGTGAAAATGAATTGTGGATAGTCCTGCAGAGGTTAAATTCAGAGTGGCAGATGTTTAAAATAAGGTTGCTTGTGTTTTCTGGAAGCTTTCATGGTGTCTGCATTCTTCTGAACACCCTGAGAATATTCATGGGCCAAATGCACTATGACATTCTGCTTGTCACTTATATCAAATACCCACATGATAATTCTTCAAAGAAACACACTTCAGGCAAATATTTCTGTAACTGTCTTAGAATTCTCCAACTTCTAGGCTGCAATGGAGTCTGCAGTGACTTTGTGTGCATCGTTGTAAACCTGCCTGTTTGTAGTGTCGGTGTACTGACCTCCTTTCTCTTGTGTTTTTTTTTTTGCTTGCCATTTCTGGAGAGGTTATAGAAGTATTGATGTGAGCCAGGATTGGTGACTGAGCTGAGTAATAGGACTAAATTGAGAAGATACTAACAATTGGCTGAATGACCTACATTTCTGAAGTTGTTAAATGTAACTGGCATTCCAGATTGCTGTGAAGATATATGAGGAAACTGGCATATACGTTCTGATGTTGACAGTGTGGTTTACTCTGTAGGGTGGAAAATAGGAAAACAATTGCTGTCAGAAGCACCTTAAGAAATAAAACAACATGAATTTCTGTAAGTCTTTCTATTCATAGCATTGTGACATGATTTGGGTTGGAAGGAGCCTTTAAAGATCAACCCTTCCGCTGTGAGACCGTGTATAGAAAATACAGAATATAAAGCAGCCTCTCAATTATTAATATGAAAATACAGGATTGTATGTTTTATTAATTTTCTTCTGGATGGATGTGTTGTCTCAGTTTCAGTGGTAATTGGGCTCTTTTCTGCCTTAGAGATTCCTTCTGACAGAAGGCAGAAATGCTGAGTGAGGTGGGATGCCTCATCACATTTAAAATTCCTTTGACAAGTCTCAGCGTATCCATTGGTCTGATTTTTGCATGACAGGTTAATAGTTCTGTTGATGAGGCATTGGTTTGGTACTGACTCAGGAAGGCACACGCTTTGTGCCATGGCTGGGTTTGTTCTGGGTGGGGGATTTCCAAGAACAGACCCAACCCAGTCTTCATTAGGTTCCGAGGCCTGCTAGGATCACAGCCCATAGCAGCAAACCTTCGGACCAGATTTGTGTTCTTCTGCTTAATAATGTGTTTGGGTGGGGTGGCAGGAGAACAGGCTCTTCCTGCAATCAGTAATGGGATGTTTTACAATCAATACCTTCATTTATGTAACACATGTAATCATATTTTAAAGTATATGTAAATGTACTAGTGGTTTGGTGGATAGTTATGTCTGTTTGCAACACAAGATCAAAGAGAATTTTTAAAGCCCGATCTGACCATGCCACACATAAATAAATTATATAATTTCCCTCCCCTGACATATGTGGAAGGAGGGTAAAGGAAGGATTGAAGAACATGTACCTTCACATGCACGTTCCTAACCTTTTTGATAGACTTAAGAAAAAGTAACGAGAATGGGGGGAAGGAAAAGGAAGCGTTTCTGATTTACTTGCAGAATAATTCCTGGGCAGCTGCCAAGTCTGCAGTTCTGTAGGGGCTCTCCCAGTCCTTGTGCTGTCTCGTTGGAAGTAAAACTGAAGCAATAGCTTTGACTTCCGTGGTCGTATGCATGGCATTTTGTTCTTTGCATAGGGCGTTATTTAACCTTGGGCCAGCGTAGATAGTAGCTAATCTGGTCCCCCACAAAATCCTCCTCTCTATATTATGGATTTGGTGGGTGGACTGTTCAGTGAGCTGGTTGCAAGATCATACCCAGAGTCAGTGGCTCAACATCTGGATGGAGATCATTGACAAATGGTGTCCCGTAGGGGACAGAGCTGGGGCTGATGGACATTGACAGTGGTAGCCTAGGCTGCCAGTAGGGGGAGGGAGGTGATCCTGCCCATCTACGCTGCCCTGGTGAGATTTCACCTGGAGTACTGCATCCAGATGTGCAGTCCTCAGCACAGGAAGGGCACAGACCTGGCAGAGTGCATCCGGAGTAGGGCCACAAAAATGATCCAAGGGATGAAACACCTCCCCTTTGAGGATGGGCTGAGAGCTGGAGCAAAAGTGTGTTGTTGAATTCCTCCATGCAGAAAAAAATTGTGCCCATCAACATTCACTGACACAAAAACTCATACCTTGCAGATTATGGCAAATGCAATTAATAAAGCATTTAAAAAAAATCATAACATAGGTGCAAATGTTAAAATTGAATTATCACTTCTATTATTGCCAAACACAGATAGGAGCGCAGTAATGCAAGTAATTTTGTAAGCTATCTTCTTCAGATAAGAAGACAGCAATTTAGCATTGTGACATGTTACAATGAAAGGAATGCCAAGAGTGAGCTAAGGTTATGCTTAAAATGACTTCTTTAGAGAGACAGTTTCATGAACTGTGGGTAAGAATTCAAACTTGAAATTGTTATCCAGTACAAGCTTACAATAAAAACAGCAAATGTTTTTAACAGAAAATCCATTACTTTCAGGATATTAACCCCATTTTTGCACCTCGTGCAGTGAGTGGCTGAAGTGAGTTAAGTATTTTGCAGGGCCAGTATAAGCTCATGTTTTCATCCTGTATGATGATGCTTTATCGGATTGCTGATGGGTATTATCACAAAGGACAAGCAAATATTGTTTTTAGATCAAATCACGATAATTGTGCTCTTCCTCAGCTCCACTATTACGTTTTCCACTTCTTTGTGCATAATTGGATTTTCCAGAAGTGTAACAAATCTGAAAGTAAAGGGGAGGGAGGGGGTAGACCTAGCTTTCTGGAAGGTAAGAACATTCCTGTCCATATTGTAAATATGTTTTTCCGCTTCTCGCTGAACAAAGTAGCCAGTTTATTTTACTTTATGGTTGTAGTTCTAGGCATTAGATATCCATATTGGCAGCTGCAGTAATTCTGGGGTGGTGTATTTTCCTGCTAAGCTGCAGATCTCCTCTGTTCAAGTGGTACAGTAAAAATTTGTTGTAGTGCCTAGAATTAGAT
Organism: Oreortyx pictus; assembly: GCA_036925125.1. Classification (NCBI taxonomy): domain Eukaryota; kingdom Metazoa; phylum Chordata; class Aves; order Galliformes; family Odontophoridae; genus Oreortyx; species Oreortyx pictus. The sequence goes on along the minus strand of JAUPFR010000006.1, from coordinate 4,111,608 downwards.
TCTTCTAATTAGTAGCAGGGAGCGTAAAAGAAAAATATTTCTTAAAGAAAAACATCTTTATTCCACAGTTCTGTTCTGTAAAATGGAACATTGTTGATCTCAGGTCTTCTGTTTCTCCTCCAAGTCATGTGTATACCTTGTCTAGTGAAGATTTTTGCCTCTGTGCATGTGTGCGGGTTGTTCAGAGCTAAGTAAGCTAAGATGTAGTAGTAGTGAACCAGTAGAATGCCAGGCATTTCAAAAAGGTTATTGGAAAGGGAGGTGAGGGGTATTGTTCATCTTCAAATGAGATCAAGAAGAGCCCTTCGGTATGTGCTTGTTAGCTTAGACAGTGGCTCTCAAAACACTGTATTCACTTGGGAATGACAAAGAAGTGATTAGACCTCTGTGTATCATATCTTAGAGAGCTGATGTACGTGTCAGTAACTCGGAAGGGAACAGGTTGACTTCCATTTAGAACTGTAGTTTGCTCTAGTTTCACTGAAAAGTAGATTTCTTAATTTAAAACACGCTTGTCAAGAATTGCAACATAGATATCTTTCCCAGAAATACTGAGAAGTGTTTGAAGTCTGTGAAGAGATTTCTAAATAAATAATCATCAGAGTAAGCATAATAGCGTAGCGAGTCCTGGAAGTAAATCTTTATCAAGATTTACAACAAGTGTATGTTTTCAAAACTGTCTGCTGTGAATGTTGAGTAGGTTCTGTCTTCAGGGATTGCAGTGTGTTTTTTTTTTTCAGGGTTATGATGATTTTCTTTCTAATTATGTAATAAAAGTATTCCTCAAAATAATTACCCATTGAAATGTATTGCATTTTCTTAATTCCATTTCTTTGGTCTTTTTTGTCTAGGAAAGGAGGGAAAGAGAGCGAAAATTGAGCAGAGAAATGGCAGAAAAAGCCACAAGGGAACTAGAAAAAATGCAGTTGCAAGAAAAGGCCGAAGTGAAGTACAATGAATGGTTAAAGAAGAAGAGAGCTGAAGAGTCAGAAAAGAAGAAGAAAGAGAAGGTATCGATTATGTATTTGGATGAGTTTACCTAACCTATCAAGTATATTGCCTGATTAAATTAATCGGAATTTATCAGATAGTGTGATGTATGTGAAGAATGGTTTCAAAAGTTATGCTGTTGATGCACTGAAGGTATCGAGGTATGGCCAGAGAAGGAAGATGTGTATTAAGCAGATATTTGTTACTAGTTTTATTGCAAAGCCAGGCAAGCCTACTGCAGTTGTGATGTGATAAGAGAAACAGAAATACAAACCAACCTGTATCTTTATTTTGCAACCCAGGCAGAAAATGGATATCCTTCTAGACATTTTTCTCTCTACACCGCTACTGTCACAGTCCTTATATTTACATGTGTTTCAAATTGAAAGTATTTTTCTTTCTATTTGTGTGAACCAGTCTGATGCTAGGAGTCCTAATGTTAATGTTAATTCGGATGGAATAATTAACCGTCTGTTTATTTTATAGTGTGCTCCAGAGCACCTCTTATTTGTTGTAAGCTTCCTAAAACACAGACTGTGAGGTCCTAGGGCAAATATATATATAAAATATATTAGTAATACTTGTGCCTGAAAACTATAAAGTGGGCAACTACAACTATTATATATGAAGTTGATTGATTGTAATTAAATTTAATCAGTATTTTAGTGTTCTTTTTCAGTTGTATTTGTAATTTGTATTACGCTACTGCTGAGTGTTAGCGGGATTGTGGTTAGAAGAATGTGTCTGCTGTAATTATAGCAGTCATTCTTAGTGTGAAAAGAAGATTAATAAGTGTTTCTTAAGTGTATATACTAATTCCTTCGGATTATCTTAAAAATACCTTAAGTTGTACCATACCGTTTTAGAGCCCTCACAGACCTTAATTTTAATTATTTTCTACATTTCTCATATAACTGAAACGCGCTTCAATATTCTGTACTGGTTGTGTTTATGTCCTGCATAAACCTCTAAATTGTGCAGTGCAAGGAACTTGAGACCAAAGTAAACTGGAGTCTTACGACAGATTTAAACCAACATATGTTCCCTTCAGTCCTCTCTTTGTTAATGTAGGTTCTTATAAGTTGTGTCCACAGTATCAATTAAACTTGATTTAAATCCAATCGCAATGCCTATATATACTGATTTTACTCTCAGTACTGACTGTCTTGTGCAGCCTTGTGGGCAACACAGTCTAGGCTGATTTAGGACTGCATGAATATGGGCAATAAGCGGAGCGAATGGCTGTCTCAGATGCAGTGGTCTCTTTAGGCTAACTGCACAGGGCTTTGTCTGTAGGCATCTTGAATTTTATTTTCAGGAAAAAGAAAAAGAAAGGCAAGCTGAGCTGCAGGAGAAGAAGAAGAGAGCAGAGAGGATCTTTAACGAATGGCTGCGTAGTGCTAAAAATAAACCACGCCCTGTGTTAAATGGTTATGCCTTTCCACATGGGCAGTCTACAGGTTTGTACTCTTACTGCGCATATACAATGACTTAGCATGTGGTTCCTTTCCTCTAATCTCTGAATGTAAAATGATGCCTGTTTAAGATTTTCATCCAGTATCTCGTTTTGGTGCATGAGAATGAATATCCCATATGGTATAAGTTGGAAAAGGATTTACTGTCAGACATTTGTGCATTTCTCATAGAGTGTTTGATTCTATGATTTGTTATTTAGGAGGAAAAGAATGTTACTTGAGAATAATGTGACATACCAAATTATAATTGATTGTGATCACATTATGTTCCTTATCAGGCCAATTACTGGTTCCTGTGAAGCATATCAGCTGTGCTGACATTCTCATAAAGTTAGTGTTTGTGTTATGGAAAATGTGAGCCCTCTTATTGCATCAGAATCCATGTTAGAAAAGAGGCAGCTTTTGAGATGCAAAGATTAATAGAAGTCTGGCAGAAGTTCTGTTTGAAAGGGGTTACGTGGGAATCATCCTCTATTCAGAGCTAGAGTTTCCATTTAGCACTGCAATTGCATCACACCTTCTCACGTCTGTTGTCATTTTTTTTTTTCACTTTAAGGGGACGTGTTAAACAGAATGCCAAGGGAAGTGTGGAGTTTTGAGTCTCACTTTGTTGTTGTTTTTTCTTTTCAATTCCACATGGTACAAAAGCTGAAGAGCAGTAAGAAATACTCACATTACATTTCAGTGCTTAAGTAGATGTCCTTTAAGAAAAAGATCTATGCTTCCATCTTTATTTTTTCACAGAATCAAATCATTATTATTATTTGAATTTTTGACAGAAATTATCCTAGAGCCTAAATCCTAGAGTTTGAATGCTTAAGAAAATCTGTGTTAGCAGATGAGCAACGAGTTGCTCTTTTGCTTACATCTGTTTATAGATGGCGATACACTTTGCTTTCATGTTTTGCATTGGTAGCTCATTACTTCCTGACAGCCACAATCACTTAAGTGGGTTGTTTTTGGTTTTTTTTATTAAGTATTTCTGTACTCGGTAGTGTGCATGAAATAGAATGTCTTATAGACTTTGTTTTACCCAACCTCATGATGTATGCACTGGAATTTCACTACAGACGAGTGTGACTGATAGAACAACATGTTCCTTCTGCTGCGTTTTAGAATTTCTGATACTGGTCTGAGGCCCCCAGATTAATAATTGCAGACAATTAATGAAAATGTGGAAAACTGATGTATTTTTCTCCTCAGTAAAACAAAGAGTTCTAAAAAAGAGTAGTTAAACAAAGATGGAAAAAATGTGTATTTTACATGTGACAACAGGAAGTATTATTTATAAATGCTTTGAAGTAATGTGAAGTGGCCAATTCATATACATACACATCTTTTAAGCGTACAAAAGACTGAGCATTTTGAATGTTGCATAGAATTCAGCCTGCTTTTGTTTTTTTTTTGTACAGATGAGGAATACACTAGTCATTGGTAATAGAGAGGTAGATTTTATCACTTTAAATCCTTTGAATTGTCACGTGCACTTACTGTATTTGTCTGAAGACATTGTTCTCTCTTTGTTAGTCTGGGTGATTATTATAACTACATGCATTAGAAAGCCTGTACTGTATATATTCCTTTTCATTTAAATGTATTTTCTAAATGTTTTAGGGAGTCCTGATGGAAATTCATATCCAGTTCCAACATATTGCAACCCCATTCCTTGGAAACCAGTACACATTCCTCCTCCAAAGGAAGAAAGTGTTCTTACCATGAAGAACAGTAAGAAACCTGTGTCTTGTCAGTCACATAAGTACTCACCAGCAGTAATATGTAAACCCAAGAATAACCTTTGTGTAGGGTCATTGCATAGAAAGTAGGTACAGTACTGAAAGCAAAATCATTCTTCTGAGCTTGAGTGAGCTGGGATGTAAATATGCAGTTACATGTACCAACTTGTCTGCTTTTCTTTTTTTGTGACCAGGTTTTGTATTTATTGGTAACTGACCCATCGCATTGTTTTTCATGGGCTTTTGTATATTTTGTATATTCAGTTGTTTTTTTTTTTAAGTGATAATTAGCCAATATTAATGGGACTGTACTTCAATATCAATAAAGTCTACAGGATTGTTTGTTGCTTTCCTCATTTTTTGTCATTTAAAGACTTATTTTTTGCATGTGATTATTATTTTGGGCAACAGTGTTACTGGGTTTTTTTAAAGATGCTAATTATAACAAACTTTAAAACAGTTCTTAGCTTTATGCGCAAGAAACTCAAGGCCTGCGTGCAGCTACAGAACAATGGTGACATTGGGACCATGGAAATATGTATTTGGATAGCTTACGCTGCTGGAGCACTGCAATGGATGTGATACAGGCCCTTTGGGACAGGAAGGATGGGCCAGCAAGGAGTGCTGCAGCAACAACTCATGAGGCTTTACCTGAGGACTGATGATTAGCCAGACGAGACCTTATGAGTTAGGATTGAGGGAAGACCAAGGTGAGTGGATACTGCAGTGGGCATTTGCTGCAGACTTAAATCACCGTGAAATCTGGAAGGACAATACAGCAGAATACAAGCAACCAAGGGCATTTCTAGAGGGTACTGATGACTTCCTGACCCATTTGAAAAGGAGTTCTCTTAAAGGAATCTAGGTTGGAAGAAATCTTCCAAGATATGTGATCAAGCCCCCTGTTGAAACAGAGCCTTAGAATGCATTATCAGGTGTCCTGTTAATCTGAATCTTGTGAATTTTCAATTAGTAAGACTCCACCTCTTCTCTGGGCTGTTTTGTTTCCTGATGTTTAGTTTTTCTTTTGATGATTTCTTTTTCTTACGTGAAGATGGAACTTCTTCTGGAGCAACTTGTATCCATAGTATCTCTCTCTGTTACCGTGTGGTGAAGAGGTTATCTTCTCTCTAGCTATCTTTTAGAAATTGGAATATAGATTAAATCTCCACTGAGCCATCCATTTGCTAAGCTGAATTGAGCACTGTTTCCTCAAATATTCTTCGTATGGCACTTTGCAAGCCTAACTACAGTACATGAAACAGTTAGGAAGGAAAAAAGTGCAGGAATTACATAGACTTAATCAAACAAAAAGAGTGAGATCTGATGAAGTTACAGTTTTTGTTGCTGTTCTTTTGATCCTTATCTTTGAGGGGAAATCAAAAAAAGAAAAAACTAACCTATTGTACATATTAACATTCTTATCCTTTTATGAAATCTAACTGCTTTTTTAATTTAGTCTTGCCTGATGTTACTTTGACTTGTGAGCACTCTGTTATTGACCAGTTGTCATTACAGATGACGACTCTAATCAAATCTGAGCTTTGTGGGATTTTGCTAAATTTCATTGTCTTCCTGGAAGAGGATTAGTTTATGGGATTTGCTTCTCCAATGGGATGCATAGAAGTCCATGGAACCCAATAAGATTTATCCCAGATTACTCAGAGACCTGGTTAATGTCACTGCAAGACCTTTCTCAATTATTTTTCAATGTCTGGAAGCTGGCAAAAAATGTTCCAATTTTCAAGATGGGCAAGAGGGATGATTTTGCTGCCTGGTCACTATCAGAGTTCTCTAGAGCTAGTTCTCCTTAATGTTTTCATAAATTACTTGGAAGAAGAACTTGAAGGTGTTTTGAGCAAGTTTGTTCATTGTATTAAATTCAGAGGAGCTGTTGACTCTGTTGAGGGTGGGGAAGCCTAGAGTTCTAAACAGATTAGAATGCTGGGCAGTCACCAACCATGTGAAGCTTAACAAGTGTTGGATTCTTCACCTGGGAAGGGGCAACCCTGGATATACATACAGACTGGGGGATGAGACACTGGAGAGCAACCCTGTTGAAAGCGATCTGGGGGTCTTGGTCAACAGCAAGTGGAACATGAGTAAGCAGTGTGCCCAGGCAGCCAAGAAGGCCAAAAATATCCTGGGATATATTGAACATGGCATTGCTAGCTGGTGGAGGAAAGTGTTTGTCCTGCTCTATGCTGCAGAGGTGCAACCTCACTTAGAGTACTGTGCCAACTTTGGATATCACAGCACAAAAAAAAAAAAAAAAAAGATATTAAACTATCCAGGAGCCTCCAGAGGAGGGCAACAAGCATGGAGAATGATCTAGAGGGACAAGACTTACGAGGAGCACCTGAAGTGCCTTGGTTTGCTTAGCTCAGAGAAGAGCAGGTTGAGGGGAGACATCATAGCCATACAACTTCCTCAGGAGAGGGGCTAGAGAGGAATGGCATGGATCAGGTTGGATATCACGGAAAGGTTCTTAGAGGATGGGTGGGCACTGGAACAGCCTCTCTGGAGAAATGGTCTTGGCACTGAGCTTGGCAGTGTTCATGTAGTATCTGGACAGCACATTCAGACATATGGTCTGATTTTTGGGTGGTCCTGTATGGAGGCAGAGTGGGACACAACAGTCCTTATATGTCTCTTCCCATTTGGGATATTCTGTTATTCTGTACTTAAGAGTGCATGGATCATGACGTGCCAATTTTGATAACAGTGGTTGATGAGAGCCTTTGTACGTCTTAGAAGTGTTTCTTACTGGATCTCTGACTTTGCTGTCTGCCTTAAGTCATCTGTATAACTTGAGAATAATAATCTTCTGTTAGCATATAGTGTAACTACGAGATGCGGTTCTGAGAAATGGCAAGCTTCAAGCAGTCAGAATTGTAGATTAGAGTGCAATTATTCTTGCATAGAGAAAGCTTTTATCGTGCAGGAAGCAGAGGTTCTGCAGCCAGCAGCACTGTTCATTTAGTTCTCAGTGACAGTAGTACAAAAATGGGAATTTAGCCTGATTCGCTACTGGTAAAAACTCAGACCTTGTTCAGTAGGTCTGTATCTGAGAGCTTTAACTGTTTCCACGAGGACTTGTGTTGTAACATCATACTATGTATATACACGTACATATAAATGAGTATATACATAGGTTTACCATGTACTATTGGTACACAGGCTGATCTAATGCGTTTTGCTTCTACTGTCTCTTAAGATATTTAGTCTCCATGGTGTCCATGATGGGTCAGTTCATTTTTTTCCCTTTTACAGAAATAAAATGTAAAATATTTATGAATATGTAATATACAATATAGGTTATCATAATACATAATATACATATGCAATAAAGGTTAACACTACATCATTATGTTAGTTATTGTATGCATGCTAAGAGTGCATGAGTTTCTGCTGTCTAGTATTTGTCACAGGGAATACAGTGTTACAAATACATATATCAATAGAAAGTAGTCTTTTTATGCTGTATTTATTTACCAGTTTATTTTCCTGTTTATTCTAGTCTAAGCAAAACGAAGACTCCTCATGAAGCTTTTAAGAAAGGCAGTAAGAACTAGCAAGGTCTCTTCTGTTACTTACAACAGTGTTCTCTTAGTCTTGTTTGTAGGCTATTGCCACATTTTAAAGTATGTAAAGCTTTTGGTTCACAGCAGGTCGCTTTTCTTTAAAGGCAAAATATTAAGCTTAATTGTTCATGCACTCCTGTCTATCTATTTAATTTGACTACAAAAAGAGAAATCTGGATTCCATGAAGTATGTGGAGTGCCAGGCTCTTTCTGTAAATTAGGAGTATGGGGGCTTCTCAGAAATCAAGATGCAGAACTGTGTCTGGATTTCTCTGTAAGGGATCTGTGATGAATGGGTTATGAAACCAGTGGATGAGGGTATTAATTATCAGTATCTCGAGCTGACCTTCCCATGTGGAGGTGTGTGAGTAAGAAGCTGGACAGCTGTGGAAGCTACCCGATGCTTGTCAGTGTTCAGATATTTGCCATTATGTAAGTAACGGATTTTAGATTAACAATTCAAGGTTTCTTAGGACGCTGATTTAGAGAAGCCCTGCACTGTCGTGCTAATATCTTATGTAACAGTCTTTCTGAAATAGTACATGGCCACCAGTAAGCTGTAATAGTGCTATAACAAGTAATTATAGCTTCTATTTGGTGTAAAGTGACCTATCGTATGAATATAGACATTGGTAGTATTTATATTAACAGATCTTGAAAGCATCTCTGACTATTCCGCCATAACACTTAGTTGACAGGATTTCTCTTAGCTTATATGATAAAGAAAAGCTGCTTAATAGAGCTTCCTACACTGTATTAAATAGAGGAGACCTTCAGAATTTCATGTCTGCACCCAGGTGGAAGAGCTCAAGGTATCTTAAATGCATATTTGGTTCAGGAATAGGGATATATCAGTAATAATAGGAGTCTAGTAGCTTTCGTTCAGATGACTCAGCCAAAACAGTTAAGCTGAATACTTACTGGAATTCTAGTTTAAAGATTTCTTTTAGAAAACACTAATAAATATCTAAAGCTGTTGTTCTTTTTCTTTCTCATCCATAGGTGGTATTATTTTTTTCTCCACCAGATTTTCTATGGAAAGGTTAATCCTGCCTTCTGAATCAAACAACATGTTTTATTTGGAGAGAGATCTGTAAGTGGACTTTTAACGCCCAAAATACCAACTTTAAAATGAGACCCTTGCTGTACCTCTTCTATAGCATTGTAGATACTATGCAGTCCTAATTAGATTATAAATAAGGATAAGGCAAGATGAATGTACGTATTGGCTATGATTCAGTCTACATCATGTCTTTGCTGAGCTAAGAAGAGAAGTGTTGTTTGGATGTTTTCCAGCAGTATTCGCCTGTGCAACCTGGTGTAGGGAACCTGCTTTGGCAGGGGGGTTGGACTCGATGATCTCTTGAGGTCCCTATGATTCTATGTCAACCACAAAATCAAATGTCCTGATGTTGTACCTTAATTTAAGACTACATCCTACAGAAAGCTGTAAGTTCATGCCATTGTGACAGGTAATTAGTTTATCCCATTCTTTCTCAGGTGTTAGAAAGATCTTAACACATTGAAGCTTTAAATAGCATTCTGTATTCTCTTAAATTCTCTCCCGGATTTCTCAGCTTGTGAAATTTCACAGTACAAGTTGTGGAACCTTTAGTTACTCATTAAAACAACCGAAGATCTTGTATACCGGTGTCCATGCTGCTGGAATAATATGTCTGAAGCTCACTTTATTTTCATCCACTTGCTGTGTTTCGAAAGTTACTGCGTAGGTGCTCTGTAAAACAGCATGACTTCCTAGTAATTGACAGTGGATCCACACAGGGCTGAAAGTCTATGAGCTGTAAAGTGGATCAAGAGAAGTCAGAAATGAAAATATTATCAATAAATGATCACTGTTACTCTAGACAGCATTACATCCTTAGAAAGTAGTCCCATTAATGTCATGTAATATATCTGCGCTGCTGGAATTCTCGTTAGTGATTCTGATGGGTAGCCAAAGTTTCGTATCAAGCCAGATAATGCATCAACTTCTAATTATGACTTTGCCAGTGTAATGATCAATTGTAAAATTAATTTCTTAATTTGCTGTTTTGGAATCCAGTTGGAAGAGCAGTCAGTACTCCTGATAATGATTTTCACTGCAAGATTTTTGTGAGTTAATGTGAAAGATTCCACGCTTTATTGTTGTGGTCAAAAGGTGAGTGTTCCAGACTGCTGTCCCCTGGGCAACGTGGTGAACTTTGTTTAAACTCAGTAAAGAAAAGGAAATCTGAGCACCCTAATCTAGTAAAGCTTATAAACACTTGGTTAACTTGAAAAGTGCTCGAGAGATCATTGATAAAGCATAGCTAAAGCTGTCATGCATTCTGTTTCATGTGTAAGGTTATGCCCTCATTTTTGTATGAGTAACGCATTTTGCAGTGACTTACTATACCATTTGCTATAGCTAGTTATGAGCATGAAATATTGCAAGATTAGAAGAGTTTTTTGTACTATCTGAACTTAAATGTTTGTTTGGTCAAACTTAGCGAATTAATCAGAGACTGCAAATATTTAATTTGAAGGCAAGTTGGCATTTATGGAAAATCGGCCAGATGGCTGGTTTGATACTCTTCATGGCATAATCTACTAAACTACGCAGTGACTAGATTCCATGTCAAATTTGGTTGTTCATAGTATTGTTACACAGACTTTGATTTATTTTGCTGAAGTCAGAGCTGCAGTGCTTTTAATATTACTAGCACTAAACGTTGTAAGTGGTTAACCCAGCCAGAAAAATATCTAGTTGATGCTTTTGTGTATAGATTCAGTGGAAGGTGGGTCTTTGACTTTCACAGGTAATTCATTTGAACAGTGCGGTGCTACACGTTTTGGCAACAAGTTTTTAATAAGTAATCCAGCAATGTGAGAAGTTAAAATATGCTCAAATGTTTTCTCTGTAGCTAAGCCCAACTCCCCTTTATACTTGTATATTTATAATGTTGCCGGGGCAGAATGTTCTGTGCACATTGTTGTACCTCAACAATGACGCTCCACTCTCAGTACTCCCTTAAAAGAAAACAGGAAGGAGAATGTAGTGTGGCAGCCTTTCTGGAGCTCTGTGGGTCTGTCGTTTTCAGAATTAGAGTGGGCTGGTAGGGGAAGAGGACATTTTCATTGAGTGGAGTTAACTTTATTTTCGTAGCTTTTCACACTTTGCTTGACACTATTTAGCCAGTATTAAAAAACAGCATTAAAAAGAAACAAATAAAAACCTTTAACTTTTATAGTGTTGCACATATATCATTGGGCTGGCATGAAATCTGCAAGTTGTTTTAGTTAAGAAGATGGTCAGGGTGAAAACATACCTCTTCAGTTTTCCCTTTACTTGACAAATGTGCATGTACTTGTGCACATGTGCAAAGTATAGAAGGACATGTGATTTTTGCAAAAACTTTCCCTACTAGATGTAACTGCTAGGAAACTCATGGCATAAAAGTGTGCTCACTGTCTAATTGGAACAGGCAAATTCTCATGCTTGTCCAGCTTTCCTTCTGTACCACCTTACCCATGGTTTGTCAGGGGTATATAAAAAATGATCCCAAGCCAAGTGTGGATGGCAACAGCTTAAATAACCATCAGTAGAATCTAGGCAGTTTGATATTTATTAAATGAAGGCCAAAGCTGCTGCACTGATCTGATAGCATTTGTCTAGCACTTGCCCATAATGTTTCAGGTCATCCTAGCTGGCGTTAACTACCTGAAAACTCCAAGTTTTCTTGTGTGAACCTTAACCTCACCTTGTTTTTCCAAATTTACTACTATTTCATGTTCTCAGGGTAGAAAATGACAGAGTTTTAATGGTTTAATGGTACTAAAATAATTTGTGTAGGGAAAGTGAGTAATACAATCCCAACACATTTAGCATGGGAAGTATTCTCATACTAGTTTAATCTGCTAGTAAAACAGAAGATATGGGAATCATAGCCTGGAGAAACTCTTAAGATCCAGGTGCCACCAATGGTATTTTCTTTTCCTTTGTCTTCAGGCTGAAGTTTTTACTGAGCTACTTATGAAGTCCATTCTTAAACGCTGACTCTGGATCTGTTTTTGCTTCACTATTGGTTACGATGATGGACTTCGATAATTGGTAAGATTACATATAATCTCCTGAATGCAGTGGATGTGCTGGTCATGTTTCATGAAATTCCAACACAAACCTTTTGAAGAAAAAAAAACCCGTCATCTTATTTTTTTTTTTTCTGTTATTTCAGGTGGTCTGGGTATGCTGCTCATACATAAAATGGTTAGGATTTTTCTAAGACTGCTTCAGAGGTATAAGATTTCAGGATTAAGGTGCTTAAATAGAATTATGCTCAACATTATGCCTTTTAAAACTACTGAAAAATGGAATCACATCTTCAAACTTAACTGTAAACCTTTGATATTTTTGAACTATACTCCTGTGTAACTGTTGAAATGTTTGATATGATCGGTTCAAATATTTATGGCTAGTTATAAATTTGAGTGGTGTTTTATCATTAATTTATTGTCCTTACTAATGAATACACAGCATTTGATCTCCTTCAGACATTGCTGTTGAAACCTTTTTCAAAAAGAAAATAACTTATAAACAGTTTACAAGTAATAATGATTCTATAGCCACTGGCTTGGAAGGATGGGATACGTGAGTTTCAGTCTCTGATCCATGAACTTTTACTGAGCTATGCATAGTGAAATACTTGCAACAGAAAGGATTGGAAATCTCCATGTGATATATTCTCATTTGGTCCCCAGGTGTATCTGAATATACAAGGGAGAAATTAATGAAAATCACTGATACTCTTGATAATTGTTGCCTATTGGACATAATGTATTTTGGGTTTTTTTTTCAGGAGTTAGGGAAAAATCTGTCTTCTATTAATCTTATGTTCTATTTACAGCTAACAAACTATTTTATGTGAAAATTTTGATGGTGAGTGAGCAATATTTTACACTTTTTATCCTGATATGGACAGTTTTAGTTTGGATACAGTTTGAATGATACCCTGGGGTGACATTTGGTTATGGAAAACATAGTTCCTTCACTGATGCTAGAAACCTAATTATTTTTACAATTTTATTCCTTAGCCTGTGCTGCAGTTAAGATTTTGCTGCATGCAGCTAGTTGGCAGAGTAGGTATGCACGGATGTCCACTCATGTTTGTGCACTGCAAGTTTGATTTCCCTGTGTGATGAACAGAGAGGCTAGCTGGGAAGAGAAATTACTTAACATTTTGTCTTTAATTGTAATACAAGTATTGCAGTAGTGTGCTACTTTTTCCTTTTAATTTTGCACATATTCAATGGTAAATTATGTCTAGGCTCTATATTATAAGAGCTTGTTATCTAGACTTTCTAGACAAAATCATGGGCAAACAAAAGACGTGCATCACAAGTCAATGATAAAATCTACAAAGTGTATCCAAGGCTTGGTTTGTTTTCCTTATAACACTATGAAACGCTTCTTTTTTTATCTGGGAACTTTTTAAAGAGTAGAAACATATATGAAACTATTTTGATTTGCATAAGGTTTTCAAGTGCATTTCTTTGGAGTCTTATATGTCATGTATTTTTATATATATGAAAAACATCTGGCTGAGTTTCAGTGTCACTTCAACTTTGTAAAGAGGAAGTAAAATGAATAATCATGTGCTTTTTAATCACGATCTCAAAACTTAATTCTTGTCTAGCTCTGTATAGTTTGTGGAGTTCCAAAGTAAACTCTTTAATTAATGTTGAGACAGTATAGTGGGTAAGAACACTGTCGAGATGAAATCAAAGAATTCTGTTTAAACCTCCTGAGTTATACATTTAACTGTGCCTCTGACTCTTTGTTAGATGTAAGACAAGCAAAGTAACTTCTCCTTGCCAATGTTACAACATCTGAAAGCTAGCAGCATTCATAAATCAGCATTTCTGGTAGCCATGAAAAAATACACATGAAACAGGGTGTAGTAGGCTCAGTTACACGGAGCAGCTGAATGATTAGAAAGAACTTTGTTGTCTTTTTTTTTTTTTTTTTTTTTGTAGTGGCTAGCCTTTACAGTCCTACTTCAACTGCACTGATGATCTGCTGCTCCTATAAGAGGCACTGTCTTAAACAGATACTATGAAATGTTATCACTATGTTTTCCACCACTTCTAGTTTGGTTTCTGTCTTCACTACCACAATGTTGTTTTTGATTATGAGTTTAAAAGTCATGCTCTGGGAAGCTGCTAAATGTACTTTGGCAATGATTTTTTTCAAAAGCAAAAAGTATAAGGAAAGCTTACTGTGGGGCATAAACAAAAGTCCACGAATGTCTGGAACTAACATTGTAAACCAAAAAGTGCTTGCCCAAAAATCAAATAAAAATGCTTGGCAATGGAGATTATAACCAACTGTGAATCTGATACTGTGCTCTTAATTAGGATCTACATGTACAGAGTACCTATTGCGTATACACATTTTCCTCTCTCTTATCAATTAGAAAGCATGATAATTTCTCTGCGTGTGAAGTCCACTCCAAATCCCTTTAGTATTCATTTTTAGAAAAAAATACAACACACAAACCAAAAATAAACAGCCATTCAACCAGTTGCACACAAAATCTTGACTCACTGCAGCCTGAGGCGTAGTTTGGAATCCAGCTTTTTGGAAGGACAAGTTTTTCCTGTTGCTGGAGAAGGCAGCGAGAGACTGTGTCTTTTATTTTAAACAAAACATGATTTGCACCATGAAGGATTGGCAGTATTGCAGTATACTTGCAAGAGTGGTCTTCAGTGCTGTTTTATTTCCTAACTGAGCAGCTTTTGATATGCCTTAAAGAAGGTGAAGTTTGAAAAGCTGCTGATCACTTTAAATTGGATATTATTTTCCTTAAATTTATTGTAAATAATTTGAAAGACAGGAAACCCAAATATCAAATGGATTAGGTTTCATCTCTCCTAACTTCAGAAACCTACCATGCAGACTGCTCTGACTGTGTTCCTTCATATCAGTGAATAGATACTGGTATGCTCAGGATGCAGTTAGAGTCTTTTTGGAAAACAGATTTCACTCGAGAAGTCCATGCTTCTTTCCACTGTACGTAACTACTATGCCTGATGATGATATCTGCAGGGTAGGTCTCTGCTGTTTGGTCAGGTTTACCTTATGCCATTTTTGTTCACAACTTCTGCAGCATTAGCTGTGTCTCATAATAAACTGTATCTACCATTATGGTGACTGTCACAGCTTCCTTTTTTGGGAATACATTTAGTATTTTTTCATTACAATCCTGGATTCAATGATAAAAATTAATAAGTAAATTAAATATATATATATATAAAGCTCCTCAAAGTACTATTAAAACAAGAATTGGTGTTGTGATTTTTAAGCCAGTCCTCCAGTAATTTCCCGATCATCACCTCCTGCTTTTTTGCACTTTTGGGTACTGTTCAATCCAAACTAAATTACTATTTGCTTGGGTTCCAGTTATTCCTGAACAAGTGAAGACAGACAGCATGGTAGTTTGTCAGTTGCAGGCCTTCGTATTTAAGTTACACTTGTATATTGGATTTTAAGTGTACTGTGTCTGATCAGAAACTTAATTTGCACTGTAATACAGAGAAAGGCAAGATGCATGTTTTAGAGATATAAAGATGTATTTTGTATATATGCTTGTGCAGGTCTTGGTAGTCCAGTCACAAGCAGCCTGAGTATCCTCAATCCAGCATCACTTGGAGCAGGACACAAATGTATCGTAGATAAATGAATAGTACAGGTTGTGCTTCTGGGGCTTAGCAGCATTACGTGTTGCAAAAAAAGCATTACAAGTAGGGAAAGGAAAAATAATGCTTCTATTTTTTTGACTTTGTAAAAGTGAATTCCGTACAAGTTGTAAGATGAATCTGGAAGATTTTTGGGAAGAAACCTGTGTGAGGCTGCATAAAATGATAACATGTAGGTTTAAACACTGAGGGGTCTGATTTCAAGGAGTTCTGACCACAAGAAAATCCCATTAAATTTTCCTGCCCTGTGAACAGAACCAGTCTCAAGTTAAACAGGCGCTGTTATAAAATACATATATAAAAGAAAGAAAAAGATGAAATCATATAAATAAGAGACTATGACTTAATGTCTAATTTCAAAGAATCCAGCACTGTCTCACCACTACCAACTCTTAAATTTACAGCGATCCTATTAGAAGACATGTTTTTAAAACCTGTTTCCTTGGTTGTGATTATTTGATAATTTCATGGCAGGTTTTTGTTATGCTTTTTCATGTCAGTTTTGGTGTGGAAATCTCATGTTTCCTTTGGAATTAAAGGAGGATTGACATCTTGCACGATGTGCTTCATCGGCATTCCTGAATTTTATGTAAATATGATCTGTAGTGATAAACACACTAGGTATCAATTTAATGGTTAGGACCTAATGCCACTGTTGCACATTATCGCTCTGAGTTTAAAAGACTGTAAATGACAATCAAATAAACAGATTAAAGAACTTGTCCAAGCATTTTTAAGGGGAGCAGGAAATGGCTGAATGGTGTCTGACATGGAAGTGTGTATGGAGTGAAGGTGTGTCACTGAATTCCTCTGTGCAGTAAACGTTGCACCCACTGGTGTTCGTTGAAGCTTGCTGAATGGTTCTGGAGACTGAACGTGGACGTGAGCACAGTGCACTGATGCATTTCAGCAGTCAGCGATAGTGAAAGTGATGTGACGTTCTGATTGGCCATGCTCAGCTGTCACACCATGAAAAGAAAAGCATCTCGGTCTGCTCACCCATAGGTTATGACCCGTATATCTGTGCTTTTTAAATGGAAATGTTACTTTCTGAATCTGACAACAGTTCTGTTTAACCAAAGCAAGTTCATATTCATGGAAGGTTTGCAGTATTTGTCAATAATGAACCCAGATGAAAATCAATATTACTGCTCCCGTGAACTTTTCTTTTTCATAATATGGAATCATTCAGCTTGATTTAAATAAATAATAATTTTTAAAAGTTTGCAAGCTAATAATTCCAAGAAAATATCAGTTAGTGAGTGCAGTAGGTAGCTGGCAAGGGGTTTGACTCTAAAACCATTTTCAATATATTCTGTTTAGATGAAAGCATTGATAGAAGTGAGTGAGATTTTTTCTTTCATCTAGCTGAACTCAAAGTCCTAATGAATCTCTAGGTTCTTTTCCATTGTTGGAAGCTCCTTCTTTTCAATTGCTTTGGAAAACAAATATTTCATCTTGAGGACACAGCACTTTGCATGCTTTGCAAGCATGCTCTGGTGTAGCTGGCTGCTTAACCCTATAATCATTTTCTTTCTCTCTTACTTCTTCTCCTAGTCTTGATATCACAGGCTGGCTATAGAAACACAAAGGAATACAAAATCTTAGCTTATAGACCAGTATAAGGGAGGGCTTAGAACAAATAATGCACCATCAGTTAAGAGTCATGGCCATAACTACGTATTTCATTAATACAGTCATGGATTTCCTTTTTGTTTATTCAGAAGGTAGTTTGCTTCTCACAAACATTACATATTAAGTTTTTTTGTTGATATGTGTGCTTTCAACAAAGTTTTTCCAAACTTTTTTGGTCTAAGGTCAAAATCTGTCAACATTACATGAGCTTCCTTTCATTACTTTACATATCATATATGTGAAAAACAAGAAAGAACTTGTATTCTATGTACTAGATCTATGAGATTAAGATAAAATGTCAAATTCAATATGTCTAAATTCTGACTGTAACACTGAGGCTCCAGCATGTCAAAACTGACCCTGACAAATTCAGGCATTATATGTTCGTCTTGTTTTTAAAGATAAAAATCCTCATCTCGCATTGGCATCGCTTAGAAAGAACGTGCACTGTTTCTCTGAATGAAAACCATACTGTGGAGTTTGTTATCTACCCTATGGCACACACAGCTAATAGAGAGGACAGGAGATGGTTATGCCAGCAGTTTAGAGTTAGCTGGTGCTCTGCAGCATCCTTTGCCAGTGTAGCTGTATGTTGTAGCTTCCTGGAAGAGCTCAATGGTTATGAAGCTCAAGGCCAGAAACCCCAGGTTCATGGAAGCTTTTGAAGTTATTCTCTGGGTTTTGCCTAGTTGATGGAACAAGCAAGAAGAAGCTGCAGGTCTTTGTTGTGTTACGCACATTCTTGGGACTCCATTCAGCATTTCTTGTGGTTTACAATGTGTTTTTCTCACACTGCCCTCCACTTATCATAAACTAGGTTCTCTTACACATCTGTAGCAGAACATGTTGAAACTAAGAAGAGGAACTGTCTGTGTGAAGAAAGGCTTTTCATATTTGACATCCATACAACTGCATGTCTTTCTATTCAGTACACCTAAAAAGAATTAACATGCACGGTTCCTGAGTTCCAACTACTTCAGCGTAAAAGAGATTTAAGTAGATTTCAGGAGGCTCATCTGACATTTTGCATTTTAGTGGAACCAGGTGCTTTGCAGTGGGCTCTTCAATTGCAGTTCTGTACTCTAGGTACCCATTTACACATGTGCTTGACAAGCTAATTAAGAAGTGATTGGATGGTTTGGGGCTGAACAGCCAGGCAGTTCTGCTGATGCACATGGAAGTGGGTATGCCAGTAGAGCAAGAGAAAGCAAGCTATGGGAGAACTGATAAACTGTTGTATGTTTGAGCCAGTATTATTTCTGGGATAGTTTCTGTAATGAAGGGTAGCTGTCTTCAAATCTAGTTAACAAAGCCAAATATTGACCCAATGTCATCAGTTTCTTCTTTGAGGACTGCTATATTGACTAGGGAAAAGCATAACTGTGCCCATTTTCAAAGAGAATTTTTGACCAGACTAAACCTGTGTATTCTTCCTTCCCTGACCCATCTTGTTTACCTGTGTCCAGTGGTATAAAGGTTGCTTGCCTAGGGTATGTTTTGTTTCATGGGTGCACTTTATTACTCTGGTGTGCATTATTGTGAATTTTTAGTTCACAGGAAACTGATGTAGTCAGAATAGTGAGGAAGTGTCACTATTATTTGTTGCTCTCTAGCACTCATGATGGTATCAGATAAATAGGAGAAAAGCTGCAAAATTGTCCTGCTTTCTTGACTGAAGAAAGAGATTTATCAGACAGGAAGTGAAGATTATTTTTAGAAAGAGAGGACAGTGTACAGAAGATCTAAAATAATTTTCTGGAATCAGAAATCAAATCTTGTGAAATCCTGTAGATAAGAATTCAAAGTTCTGGAGTAAAACCTCCTTGTTTGCTTGTGCTGCTTTGAAGTAAGCTGAAAATTAAACCTCCATGTTAAGGACTAAAACTGTTAAGTAAAGTTTGCATGCTGCTCCGTTTTGTACCTCATCAGGATTCAAAAGGGAGCAAATGATACAGCACAAGGGAGTTCACTGATTTTTGAAGCTTAGGATGTTAGTATCAGTTCGGTTTCCTTTTCCTGTTTGTACAAGTGTTTGAGAATAGCTTGGTAGTTTGACGGGATGGGAGAGGAGGCAGATGTAGTAAGGATGTTTTTGTAAAGATCAAGATCATCCTTCATGTCATGGGACTGGGCAGATGTCAGGGCTGAAGGATTTCTGTTTTGATCATATGAAATAATTGGACTTTTAATCATTCCTGACTTCACAAGAAAGACATTGCAGCTTGCAACTCTTATTTCCCCTGCAAAGTCACGTCTGTATCTTGTGGTGCTATCCTGAAAATGTTATGAAGGCTGTCAGCAGAAGATGAAGTACAAAGACATGATGGGACAGTGTGTTGATACCACCTGTCCTTGTCTAGACTCAGCCTTCTGTAAGTCATAGGCCTTGTCAAAGCCCTGACTGGCTCTAGGTATTTTTCTCTTGAGGCTGTAACCATCTGGGAAGGAATAAACGGATGCCCTTGACTGATGATACCAGAAAAAACAAAGTGCAAAAGTATCCCTGTTAATTAGTTAATTAGTTTGATGAATCCAACTTACTGTGTTCTGGAGATTTTAAGGCCCCATAAAGGCTTGTCTTTTTGGTGATCCTGTTCTCTTATACCTGTTGGAAGTGGTTGCGGGCACATAGGTTGCTCCAAAAGTGACTCCTCCTATTTATTTCCACAGAAAAGGCAACAGGCGCAAAGAGTACAATAACACTGTTTGATAGAGCGAATTCTTGCTACAAAATACCATTTTTCAACATAGTCATCACCAACAACCATATTTTTGCCAGTGATTAACAAGAGCCTTCAAGCTGTGCTTGTGAAGGTCTCCATGGCAATCTGGAAGGTGGTTTGTCTTTCACATATCTGTTGCCCCTGCTGAAATTCACCACCACAGTGTGCACACATCCGCTGTTTTGTCTCCAGAAACGTTCAGCAAACATCAGTGACTGTCAGTGGGTGCAATTTTCCACACGGAGGATTTCAGCTCCACTCCTTTGCTTCATATGTTCTTCCATGTCAAATACCGTTTCATCAGACTGCCCCTCTGCTGCCATCTGTCATATGACAACAGAATGTGATGGACTATTGGCAGGAGGATTCAACTTCTGCTGCCATACCATCAACATCTGCCTCTGATGTCTTCTTGAGCCAGTGGAATAAAACAGGAGGCATTACTTTCAGAACTGCATTGTATTTTTACCCTTTCTCTAACAGTTCTGTTGGAAAGGTCTCAGAGCTTATGTTCAGTGACTTTGGCCTGAAGAAAGTTTGGTTTCTGACCAGCAGTATTTCTAGCAGGACTTCACCCAGAGGTTGGTGAAAGTAGTACAGTTAAGTATGATCCTACACCAAAATCAACAGTTCATCTTTTGGCTGTGCTACCCTGTTTGTGTACGATGAATGATTCCATTTTTATTATTGAGTTCTTCATGCGTTAAGAAACATTTTACTGCTCTTTTTTTCTTCGTCTCTGTGGTGTGGCTGTCACATCTCACTTTCTTGACTGACAAAACTGTTTATTTCAGTTAGCCTATCAATTAGTGCATGGCAAAATGCATGGTTTGGGGATCCTTTACCTATTTACTTAGCCATCTCTATTAGGATCTTTGTTAGCTTCTGCTGCCTGAGATCTGCAGGCATGGGTACGTACTCAAGACCTAGAAGGAAGGATAGATATAGCTATGTATTTCTTGGTACTCATCTGAAACTTTGTTAACAAAGTAAAAATACTCACAAAAAGGAAGTGTTGTCTACATGTTTCTGCCAGCAGCAGCAGAGCTTTCCATTAGATCAGGTTTCATTGTATTTGTGTGGCATGGATGCTCTCGAACTAACGCTGCAATAGTTTTGTTGTTTGAAATTACTGTTCATTGAGCTATTGCTGTTTCTTTATCTTCTCAAAGATTACTGTTGCTTGTCAGTAAGCCTCCTGACAGCATTATGGTCTCAACACTTCAGATATACATACAAAGGCCTCCTTTTTTTTTTCTTTTTTTGTCTGCAGCGATGTAATCTGCATTTTAGATTACAAGGATCACACAGTTTCCATGGACCTAATCCAAGTGTAATTGATAGACGTATCACTTGATTAACGGCTGGGTGCCTGTCTGAACAGGCTGGCAACTTCCCTGTATGAAATTTGCTGAAGTTGTGTTGTCTGTAAACTTTGATTTGAAATTTTAGAATTGCCAGATTCGAGCCAACCAAATAACTCTGCATTTAGAGCAGAAAGTCTGCTAGACCACACCTGCCCTTTTTGAGGTGGAAGCATGATAGAATAAAGAGGTAATGTCTGCAGCCACTGAAACTGCCTGCTGAACTGTTTTCGACCATATAAGCTGATGAAGTTCATCTGTGACCTTGTTTAAGCTTATCCCAAAAGTGAAGTCATTTCTGGCATCTAAAGCAAGTCCATGAAGCTTTAAAATCGTGGCTCTATAAACTGTGTTCTTCTGCATTACGAATAAACTATTAGTAAGCACCATTTAAGATGTGAATTTGGGCTGTTTTGCTTCAACCCGTATGCGCAGTTCAGAAGGTCAGGCATTACCGCAGTATCTCTCCTGTTATTTTAGGGCTCTCATGTTATGGTTGGCCCTGATGGCGTGGCATTTGGTTTCAGTTAGTTTTTCCATGGCTTTGGCTTTTTGGAATAGACACATTTCAAGAAAAATCCAACAAGTTGCAAAGTTCACAAAGGCTGAGGACTGTGATCACTTGTAGATGTTAGCAGTTGAAAGGAGATAAGCATCTCAATTTAAGGACTGACTGTTTAACCTGTATATAGCCAGCCTAAGTTATGGGTGATGGAGAAAGCAAGATTTGTTGTGGGTTGTGGAGTGGAGAGAGGCAAAAGGAAAATAGAGGCAGTTAGTGTTGTAGTAGCTGTGGATTGCTTTCCCACTCCTACTATTTTTTGTCCAACTGCTCTCAATTTTGAAGCATACAGATGCAGAAATGAAGAAACAGCGCTCTTCATTGCATTACAGTTTAGTAATTAGTTCAGTAGATAATACAAAGGGTGGAGGAGGGATTCCCTTCTGGTCAAAATGCTAACCCTTTGATCCCCAGCTGTTGCTCATCATTTAAACTGGTGTTTTTCTTGTTGCTGTGGATTTTACTGTAATATGTTGTTTTTAACCTCTGTGTAGAGACCTGTGCAGCAAATGTAGGCACCCTTTGTTTAAGGAATGCCTGGGGGTAGAGTGAAAATTCCAAGAACTATATTTCAAACTGCACGTGGCTGTTTAAATGATTAAATTCTAGTAGTATTAAAAGGAGTGTGTGTATCCTATGTTGCCTTAGGGTTTATAGACTTGCCATCTAATTGATGTGGTAAGATTTTCAAAACTGAGAACTGCTTAATACTTTAGAAAATGTTACCCTCAGTCTCCTTCCTAAGACTGCTTTCGAGTATTGAATGAAACACGTTAATGCCAGCATGAAAGAGATGCATTTTCTGTAGCTGTGCAGTGGTAGTGACTAGCTGCTTATGTAGAAATACTAGAAGGCATGGGAGACCTGAAGGAATGTGTATTTATGTCTTTTCAGTCATAAAGAAGAGTTTTATATACGTGTAAATCCAGGGAACATGCAACCGTATAAGAAACTTGTGGATGTGGAGTCCTGAAAGACAGAGTTTAGTTAATCTTTTTGGACTCTGCAAATTATCTGCTGTCAACAGAAATTTGATGCTGGAGCCCTAAATGGACTGTGCCCACAGGTCAATGAAAGATGAGAAAACCTTTCTAGAATGTGCAGTAACATGGACTTGGTAGGAAGAGTCTGTGTCTCCCACTATTTTCTACACCTGAGAGAGTATCTATGGCTCTTGCTGACACTGTGTGCATTAACTAATTTTGGTGCAGTCACATTTCTTTAAATATGTCTGACAATATCAAGACATAGGGTTTGGGTTTGTTTCAAATTTCAGGTCTTTTATGACTCTTATTCTAATCCAAATTAAAACTTGTTTCAAGACTGCACTATTTTGGTAATGTAGATTTATGATACTCATAGGAATTCGAGTGTGTAAAGGCCAAGGTTTACGATACTGGTAACACAGCAGCTTTTTGAAGACATCTTGTGTCTTCCATCTTTTCTCCAGGCACTTGCATGATGGAGAAACCATACAGTTAAACATAACATAACTTCTGTTACAGTGAAAAGCACAGCGATGTCTATGGAAACATTCCTGACTTCTCTCATTGCTATAATAGTCTGAAATAAAAGATTAAAGATTTCATGTTCTTGTGAAATAGAGTGATATATATTCTTGCTTTCTACTGAAAGTAAAAACAACTTAGTGAGTTTCTTACCAGTTTTAAGGAGCAGATATGTTAGACTAGGTCTGTGTAGGAAAGACAGATGGTTAAGACTACTAGCTGCTTTTGCTTACTGTTGAAAGATCACCACTGTTGTTGACTGAAGATATGGTCTCTAACACCAGTGTGAAGTTCAGAGCTTCACTATACTTTGGATTAAGGATCCTGTTAAAATCAACATTTCTGCTTTTTAAATTCTTCCTGTTTTTTTTCCAGTTACGTATGCATCTTATATGCCTGCTCGTGCTTAGTGTACTCATCAGTCCTGCTACCTTGGAAACATCTACTCTTTTACTTGTATCACTGGAGAGACTGTGCACTCTGAATGTTTGCAAGTTGTGTAGATCCTTACCTGTATACTGCACACTGATTGTCAAATCAGTACAAGCAACATATATTTAAGTACCAGTTTACAGCATGCTATCACAGTATAAAAGTGTAAAATATTTAAAGTATAAATAGTGTCTCATCACTGTGCATGCACATCCTTGTTATGTGGTATACCTTGCTTGATTTTCAATCATTTCTGAGTGAAAGTGAACTTCTAATGTGTTTTACAAGTTTCTCTTCATCTTTCTGATATTCTTTAATGCTGTGAAGCATGCTGTCAAGCAATTTGAAATAGAGTTTTATGAAGAATTATGTTCCAAGACAGTATTTATTATGTATATTCAAGGAGTGTGATGAGACCTAGATCATCTCTCAGTTCTTTTCATTGCCTCCTGGACTTGGGTGACTATCGGAGGAGATTACTCAGTGAAAAACACAGTTGTCTTGAATAGTCCAGCAGACAACTGCTGTGGCAGTGGAGAAGTACTGCCATAAATCCAAATGCACCGCTGCATAATGAACTGTAGCTGCTTTATTTGAATAACTCTGGCTGACTCTACAGTAATGTGAGGATTAAAACTGGGAACATAAGTATTTCCTTGCAAAGGAAAGTAAGAACCAAGACTCCAGAAAGAAACAAGAATGTCTTAAAATTAATTTTTATTTCTGCATAGCGTTGCCTAGTTCAATAGGGGCTCGGTTGACTAACTTGACTGAGGCCCCAGTAAAATGGATTTTACTCTGGGTCACCTAGAGTTTAAGAAGTTCAGGAAGAGAGCAGAAGAAATATTTTTGTGTGCTTTCAGCAGGCCTCGGCAGTGAGGGAGCTATTGTTTGCGAAGGGCTCGATCTGTTGGACAGAACCCGTTAACCTGGGAGGGGAAAGGGGAGTGTAGTTAATGGCAGGAAATTCACTATTTATTATCAGTCAAAACTAAGAGGTATGTGTAAATCTCCAGTGAGAACAAGGATGTAAATGCAGCATCGTATTCATTAAAATGTATCTTTGCCCAGCTTATTTGCTGCTTAACAATATGAAGTACTAAGATGCTCTCTCATGTTTTCTCCCACGTTTTTTTGCTAATTAGCACAACTTCCAGTTAATTTTTCCTCTTTCCTTGTGTTTTTTTTTCTTTAGTAAAACTCGACCAAAAATTGGACATTGGAAAGGAGAAAAGAAATACCTTCAATTTCTGGGAAAAAAAAAAAAAAAAAAGAGCTATGTATGCAACTAATTTCCCTAAACTAAAGAGCACTTTTATTTACTTACTATGTACTTGAAACTGATGAAGTTCCTGTGAGTATTGGTCTCTGAAATGAAATATGAGAAATAAAAGCTGCTTGAATTCGTGGAAGTTATTAGGTTTTAGACTTTGTTCTTGACCAAGAACTACCAGTGGTCAGACTTTGTCCCTTCTGCCATGTGGATGAGGTGCAAGATTTGACCTAAACCTTGGTGAGTTGGTGAGCATCCATACTGCTATAAGCATCAATGCACAGGACCAGCTCTCACTGAGGGATTGGACTGGTCTTGGGAAATCTGGAACTTGAACAACTGAAAGACATTCTGAGCTCTGATCTCCTTAAAGATGGTGGTGATAGATTTTGCTGTAGAGATGTATGTTTTATATACTTGAGTACTGAGGATTTCTGATGAAATGAGTCTGTTTGCTGAACTGAAATTGTTGCCAGGAAAGATTCAACAAGCTAGCAGGGTTTTTTGATATTCCTATTCTGATATTCTCTCCCTCTCTCTCTCTCTCTCTCTCTCTCTCTCTCTCTCTTTTTTTTTTTTTCCAAGTTCAGTGTTGAAATGCAGCTTTCGCTCAGATAAAGAACATCAAAATCTGAAGGAAGTATTTCAACAGCCTGGAAAGCAGAGCTGTTCTCTCGAGCCTATCTATTCTTCTGCATATGATTAGTCTGTGGACATTTTCCCCTCCGAATTTTCAGCTTCTTTTGTGGTGAGGAAAAATATTTGAATTCTTAAATGCTGACAGGTTAGAGAAACTGTTTCCCTTGTTGCTTCCCCTGTAACTGTGGAGTCCTTGTTTGAGGACCGATAGCACTGGGACGGCAGCCAGGATCGACACAATTCAGTGGGGCTCCAGCTGGTAGCAATGCTAACAAAGGAGCTGCTCTGAGATGCTTTTGTTTTACTGTCATCAATGTCCCATTGTTTGCCCGGATAATTGCCCAGTTAATCCTAACTGGTAGGATAATCATATAAAGCTCATGTCCAGTGTAAACAGGAGACAATATTCTCTCTTTATCTTTGCCAGGCATTATGTTCCCTCAGCTTCTAGCAACCACCCCAGATTGGCCCTCCATTGTTTACTGTCAAGCAATATAGGGTGACAGATTAACATCAGGGACATGGGATCATATCCTAATCTCCCTTATTATTGAGGTGAAATTCCTGGTTTTAGGGCCTAATTTTACTAGATCGAAGGATTAGGCCTAATTAGATTGTGTCCTGTATCTATAGCCACCCAGCTGGTATTGCTAACTTTGGAACAAATAGTTTCAGAAGTTCATGCGTTAACGAGCCTTTTTCTCAGCTCTAATGATAATTCTGATACCTTTTTATACCCACACTAAAGAGGGCGATTATTGAGCAGTGACACCGTTTGCTGTATAAAAATCTGATTGTTACTATGGTGGCAAATCCTTTGAAAAGTTACACACTTTACTCAGCTTAGTAACATTTTTATACCCATCAGCTAATTACAGTTATGAGAGCCAATTCAAATGAGTGCTTTATAGCACTGAAAAATCGTGTTTACTTTACCTCCCCTTTTAACCCTTGAGATTTAGGATGGGGTTTTACTTTGCATTCTTACATTCTTCCTAGCCTTGTTTACTTCCAAATACTTGTGAAAATTAGGTTCTGAATAGCAGTGTTTCACTGTTGGGCCCATAAACCTCAGATAGCAGATCCCTGCACGCTCTGATTAAGGTACTTTTAATGGGCACAAGGTCATTGGTGCTCTCTTCAGTTCTCTCACTGTAATTTTTGTGGTGGGTGGAGTTAAGATAATGGTAGAAGTGCCAGGAACATTCCCTGCTGTAGCCCAGGGGGACTATTTTAACGTGCCTGCTTTTCCCACTGAAGTTAATGAGAAATGCACCTCACGGAAAACATGAAGGATATATGAAACTTCCTAAATGACTTGGTATTTTAGGAAAGACTTTTTGAGAAATGTCTGTCTTCAGACACCCTTTCCTTTCCTTTCTGGATACCATCCTTTCCACAAAGAGAGCACAACTATTTTTATGTTTGTTAGATTCAGTTTTGGATAACTATATTATCCCCTGTTTTGTCTGGATTTCTAGCTGGAAGTTCTGTGTACTGCATGATACAGTTTCATTTGTTTGTTCCTGTAAACCTTCCTGCTACCTTTTAACCATCGAAATTTTGATTCCATGAGTCATTTTACAGAATTCCAGAAGTATGTTCAGGAAAATCAGGAGAATCCAATTTGTCTCATCCATCTTACTGAGGATTTGGCCGTATGTGACAGAGAGATTTTGAGGTTTGTGCTAGTGTCCAGACCACTAAAACAGATCAACGACGCCTTTTGGCATTCAGCTCTTTTTAGTCACGGTTGAGAAGATGACAGTGTAGACTGCTGTTCAGTAACTTTCTGCAATAAGGAGGACTCTGGAAAAAATGAAGGTATGTTTCTTTCTTTGTTTGCTTTTGGGTAGGCAAATCTCCCTAGATCTAGCTGCTTCTTTCAAAATCTCTTAAAGTGTATTGTTTATTCCTAGTTCGAGTTTTCTCCTAGAAGCCATGCTGGCATTTAAAGCAGCTCTTCCACAGTAAAAGACTTGAGCAAGTTTTCATCAAATCTACTGCAGAACTCCACTAATACCCTGTGAGGCTGATTTGTAATGGACTGGTTTGGTTCTCTTTATGTGTTTGGCTTCTCTGAATGGTGACATTCCCCACACCATAGGAGCTGCACCTCCAAGAAGAGACAAGAACGTGGAAACCCAAGGCATGGGCTGGCCCAAGGGTCCCAGCTGAAGCAGTAAAAGAACCGAGAGTTTGGAAATCTCTCATAGCAACCGAACAGTTTTGAAATGGTATTTCATTGGGGTATCTTGGTTTCTAGGCCTGTAGGCACAAAGCTGCGTGTACGGCTTTGAAGAGCTTTATACAGTAACAATTTTGTTGTTATTGTGAAATGCTGTTTCACAACGTGTGTGTACTTTAACAGATTTCAGGGAAATTAAAAAAAAAAAAAAAAAAGGTTTGGACCCAATCCAAAATCAAGCCTTTTTTATGTGTGTGTGTGAAACAGAATTTCTCAGTAAAGTGGAAGTCCTGAATGTTGCAGATTTACTGCAGTAACTAAGTGGGGAATAAGAGTATGATTTGCACGTAAGCTTTTGAAATGGAATTTGCAGTGCTCCTTCATACTTACTGCTAGAATGTGTGCTATTGATCAGCTAGCACAAATCTCATTCAAATCTGTGAACAACTGAATTATGTGGAACTCTTTTATGTTTGTGTTCTATTACCATAGCTTCTGAGAAGAGTATGCAGTAAATTAAGTCTATCAGTTTCGCAGTATCTGCTGCTATCAGTTTTCTTGGTATTCCCTTTCTGCTTTGTCTTTTCTGTTACTGTGCTCGTTCTGAGAAGTGGCACTGTGATCTGTACAAGTTCAACATCAGACCAAAGACATTAGTGCTGACAATACTATATCTTCTACTAAACCTTCCCCAAAATGAACGCAACTGTCATGAAGTTCTGGGAGAGAGAAAACAATTTCTGGTTAGTCGGGTCCTGGGCCCTTATTTAGGGCTCCTTGCTGAAAGCAAAGGTATCAGCAGTGGACAGAGAACCAGCAGCTCTGCTGAACAATGTGCTGAGGGATATCCAGCTCTTTCTGCTGGTACGTTAGCTCTAAATGTCCATCTCCTAGTACTGTTCACACCTCCACAGCGGAGATCCAGCAGGAAAACAAGCTTTGCCATTTTTTTCCCATGGATATCTTTTGAACTTGGCTCAGAATTATACCAACTAGAGCATGTGATGAAGAGCCTCGTAATAGAGCTAGGTGGTATGTGACTGCGATTGCCAGTGGAATAACTGCTCTGTCCTGATCTGCAGGTGTAGCAGGAATTTTTGTCTGCTGACTGCTGGTGGAATTGTTTTCTAGGTGCAACTGTGTAGTGCTTGTTTTCCATGCTGACTGTATTGGGTTCAAGCCTTTAGCTAGAAGTCAGACAACAAATGTTTGACAGGAAAGGAGGGACCTGTTAGGACAGTGCTGTAATTGCACGCAGAAGAGTTAGATTCAAATTCTGGCTTTGCTGCAGGTTTCCGACGTGACTTTGCACAAACATCCTAGTGCATCAGTTGCTAATGGAAAACAAAGATATAATTTCCTTTCTTCCACTTCCAGTCTCACGTACAAACTTTTGAGGACAAGCGTTATAACTTTTTATATTTAAGTTTTACAGAACTGGGATAATTAGCTGCCTCTGTGTTACCAACAATAAATAGAAGTGAAACAGGCAGTCTTGTTCTGCAGCAGTGACAGCTCTGGACTGCTGTCAAGGGAATGGTGATCAGAAGCATATGTAGTGTCTGTAAAATATTTTATCTCTCATTTCCAATTCCCTAGTTCATCCAGCCTTCCAGTTATCCTCATGTAGAGAAAGAGGCAGTGCCAAAAGCCGAGGAATCAAGCTGTAGCTGCTTCCCGTCACTTCTTGTATGGGGCACATAGAGAAATGGGAGCTGCTCTGCATGTTGTGGCACTTCATACCTAAGTCCTCCTTTTGAGTCTTGACCCTCCTGGGTGGAATCAGAGAGATCTGGGCCACTGAGCATTGTGCTAGCAGATGTGGCAGGAGGCTCATACTGGCCTGCCTCTCTCTAGAGGCCGCACAGCATCAGCCACATGCAGGGGGTGATCTGCGAGGCTGGGGCAAGGAATGGGATCAGCTGCCTATGATATTGCCTCAGTGCTGCTTTCAGCTTCAGCACAGCGTGCATTTCCCGTGAGGTAGGTGTCAGAGTCTGTAATGTTTTCAACTGCTGTGGGAAAGCAGCCTTTAAAATATCATCATGTATTTATCCAGAAAGAGCTTTAAGAACAGGGCGTTATGGGCAAGTCTTCTCAGTCATTGGACTCCAACAGTGGAAAATGGAGAGTGGCCCTCTAGTCCGCATAAGCAACTCCGGAATGGACTGGGATGGAAATACCTTGCACTCCAAGGAAACTATGTAGGAATAATTTAGCTTGGGAAAGATGTTTGTGGTGGCTGTCCTGGGAACTGGGCAAAGGCACCACTGTTGTGCTGCTTACTTCTGTGAAAGATTGCCAGGGTCTCTGAAGCTTCTGTGGTGCAAAATGCAAATCTTGGAGAGATTGACGGTGGTTAGAGAGCAGAAAGGGAGTAGTTATATTGGTGTGGTGATGCCTTAGCAAATACAGTGCACTGTAAACAGTCCCTAGGTTAGCTAGGCTGGTATCAGACTGGTGTCTCCTAATGGCATGGTGGGACGCTAGCAGAACAGTAATTCACGGGGAGGAGTGCTGTCTACAAAATTACAGTGTCTCCATTTTAAGCTCCTGGTATGTTTCTGGAGGTTTTTGTCAACCAAACATTGGCACCATTTTGTTTACCCTAGATAAGGGGCCACAGCCTGTAGTGATCGTAGGCCATTAGGGCAGTAGCAAAAGGGAATGTTTCAGGCACCTTTGGAGACTTAAAGAAATGCTACTCTTTGATGAGGTTCCAAGAAGAGAATCCTGATCGTTTTGATTAAAATGTATTCCAGTTCTACAGTAAGATGTGTGTATTTGGGGAATGCTTATGGATATCTCTGTCAGATAGCATTGCTTCCTTCTTAGCCTGCCTGTTTCCCTTGGAGAGTAGATCTCTTCTGCCCCCTTACCTGCCTGTGAGTTTGTCACATGAGTGATACCCACTTATAACTCTCATTGGTTTTCCTCGTTCTCGTCCCCTTTTTTTTTTTTTTCCTCCCCATTTCTTGTCCCTTCCTGCTTCACACTCTATATTCATCATCACTTCATTCGTTTTTTATTCTCTCTTCTGAGTGCAGGGGGATTCTTCCCACTTGGGCCATTTTGAATGGGTATGCCCACGTAAGGGAACAGCAGTCAGAAGTGCTGGTGCGCTATTCCTGTTGTGTTAATTAGGGTCTCTTTAGAGGTCACTGAAGTTCAGTTCAGTGCCTGAACATTTGTGACTTATTTATAGATTTCCATTGGTCAAATTCGTAGAGCTCTATAAAGTCATTTTGTTATTTTGTTGAACCACGTGGGCTCCATGCCAAACAAACTTGCCACAGTCAGATTCTTTAGATCTTAGAGCTGTGGTTGTCAAAAGTGCCAAAAAACAAGTGCTCAAGGCCAGATTTTTGTCAGTTTGTTTAGTCATCTAACCATCTCTGAAGTGGGGGTTTGTCCTCGGTGCTGGTTGCAGCCTGAATTTGTTACTCCTCTATGGAAAGATGCTTTTCAGCTCTGAATGTGTTGTGCTGTAAGATAAAATGTATGGCTTTTTCTTATAAGGAAAGTTATCAGTCAACGCTGGATCAGTGGTAATTTTATTAGCTTCAGAACCCCATCCAGTCTTATTTGGAAGAATCTGCTTTATTTTCTATCTGCACATCTGTGTAGCAGCTGCAGTTACACAGTTCCCAGGGGCTCAGTCTAATTTGTAGAATTACAGGGGTTGTGCCTGGCTATAGAAAAGGTCTATTAGTGTTGCTGATGTTGAAAATTTAAGCCTGATGCCTTCCACATGTTTGTTTTTTTTTTTGTTTTGACTTTTTCTGGGCCCAGGATTAACCCTTTGGAAAAAATTCATTTTAAGCCACAGTATCTATTGTTACTGTTGTCTAATCCCTGGTTAACCATTTTCAGGAGGCCGCTGTTTCATACCACCTCCTCTGAGTTTCTGACAGCAGTGTCAAGTGAACTGTGAACTCAGCTGAATTTTCTCTTTCTTCATCTTCCTCCGTCTCCTAAGTACATGCAGAAATCAGTTTCTCCATTCCTGGAAAGTAGCCACTCTCACAGAAGTAGCAGTTGATAGAAGAGGTGTGTACAAAGCACACAAAGAGCAGTGTTCTGTCCAAATTAAACCTGGAGTGAAGTTGACCTGATCTGAACACGGTCAAAACGCTCAGCACAAGTCTTCACTACAGTTTTTACAGCATTCCAACAGCAACCCACACCCCGTGGTGAAGGGAGAATGGGGCTGGACTCTTAGACAGCAGCAGATCAGCAGTGCTGAGTCGGTCGTGCAGGCAGCTCCATGAAGATGAACTCTATTTTCATCCCGCTGAAATCCACCATATGTTTATGTTCTCCTAGAGAAAAGCATTGGAAAAAGTAACACTTCACTTTCTGAACCTTTGGACAATGTGGCTGTTGTCTGGGATCTGACTGACCAGGGCTTCTTGCCAGACTGCAGCCTCATAGAGGAAAGTGCCACCTACTGCGTAACCACATCCTGCCGTACGTCTTCTCTGCCTTCTGTCTACACACTGCTCATCTGCTCAAACAAAACTTGTCAGCTTTGGCACTTTCTGTGCTTGAAGGAACACTAAAGACTTAGAACCAAGTGGCAACAACTGTGCCCTTCAGCACGAGCTGGGAGCTATTGCTTTGTTTTCTCACTGAAAATGAACTGGAGGTGGAAGCGAGGGGTTTCAATATTAGTTAGCTGAAATTTTGGATTTGCTTTGGAAAGAAATTGTAGCACTTACTTTTCGTCAGGCTGACTCTATGAATTCTAATTTGTCAAACTAAGACAATTATTTCCACTTAGATTTGCTTCTTGTTAGTCTGTGTTCATCTCAGTTGTTACGATACCTTCACAGTGCCTTATTTCACTTCTACTGCAGGGCTGGGTCCACTGGAAGAAGCCAGATTCTGGTTACACCGTAATGCAGTTTGCATCCCAGAAATCCTGTCATACTGGAAGATATAGTCGTGGAGACATTCAGCATAGCACAGAAGTAGGACAGAGACAGACTTCAGGAGAGGTACTGTGAGAGCTCAGTGGAAAGTAAATCCAAAGATAAGGTTTTAACACATACAAATATCCTGAGTGGTCCTATCTCTGCAGGAAAAATCTCAATATATTATTTGTGCTTCCTTAACTTGAAAAGTTAAAAGAATATATCTTATTTATTCCAGAGATCAATCTTACAGCTGCCAAACTGCTGTCTTTAGGGATAGGTTGTTGAACT
Organism: Oreortyx pictus; assembly: GCA_036925125.1. Lineage (NCBI taxonomy): Eukaryota > Metazoa > Chordata > Aves > Galliformes > Odontophoridae > Oreortyx > Oreortyx pictus. Next base: position 4,078,561 of record JAUPFR010000006.1, on the reverse strand, counting down.
GAAAACTGTAAGGAGAAGGTCATCTCAAGAGGAGAGTTTTTTTTCTTCTTATGGGTTACATAGTTGAGATGGATTGCACAAGAACCAAGTGCACGATAGCCACCCTTAGCATCCAGGTCCTGCTGGATCAATTGAATAAACTCCTGTAATCTCCAGTGGAGCCACCCTCACTTGAAGTCTTTAAGCCCTGTTTCTCTTTCTGTCTTTTGTATATGCCTTCTCGCTTTCTCATTCACCCTGAATTCCCCACTCTATGCTTACAGGCTTACTACATCCATCACTAAAATGCAGCCATTCCTGTTCAGCAGCTTGCAGCAGTGATACGTAAATAAATCAAGAGGAACATGGAAATAGAGTATCAAATATCACAGGTGACTTTAGAACTTTTAAAAAAACATATTTAGACATTTAAAATTACAACATATTGTCTTTGTACTCTCTTCAAACCTGCCATTTTATCTTGGACAAACAGTGCTGTAAGAATTGCTGGAGTGCTTGCAGATATGTGTTGGGAGGTACTGCTTGAAGCTTGTCATAACAGATGCACACACAAGGGTTTCAAGTGTCTTTTGCCTATAGTTAGAAGTATGTTTGTTATTGATGTAAGTAACAAAAATATTGAGGCCAGTGAAATAAATTAAGATGAGTAAACACATTTTCTGCTCTTTGTTTACCTTTCATTCATTATCCCATTATCTGTTCTTTAATTATGATCATTATTTAATCTTTTAGCTAAATTCGTGCAAAGGAAGTGTATTTCTATATGCTGTGTAACCATGTGTTTGTGTGTGGGATAGTTTTGCCTTTCAGAGAGGCTGCCACGATGTTCTGCAAAGTCTTTCCTTTTGCAGCAGCATTTCGGTTACCTCTTCAGCCATGATTTCTGTTCCAGCTGTCACATGTGTATTTCTAACTGTGTAGTGTCCAGACATCCCCATAGCTATGTGGAGAACTTCAAACTGAAAGGAAAAGATTAATGGTCATTTAATAACCCGTGAGGAAGACTCTACTTTGGTTGTCTTCATTGTTTAACATTAGTTGATATATGTACAACAGAAAAAATGAAGTAATGGGAACAAACTCAATTAAGTCAGGAGATGTTTGGAAATTCAGATGTGTTTTTGGTTTAGTGAAAGCCTGAAAAAGTAACAGACCTGTGGGAAACGTGAAAATATGTGCACTAAAGCAAAGGGGGACTCCATTAGTCAGCTTTGCTAAAATACATTGGTAGAACATGAGGTCCTGATTTTGTGGTCTGGAAAACAAATAAACTTTAGGTCTCACCCTTAGTTCGTGTCTGTAAGCATAGGTTCTTGAAGTCAGTGAGACTGTGTCAGTATGTTTTAGTTAAAATCTGTCCCTGCATACCTACAAAAATGATGATCAGAAGCCATTCTTTATGAACAGAGTGACTTTGTAGGTCAAATTCAGGTTTCCAAAAAGCTGTGCTGGCACTTGCTGCCATTCACTGGAATGAATTTTCATTCATTGTATACACCATTCATTTGTATACACCATTAAGCAATGTACATTGTTATTAATTATTGTATTACAAGTGAAATTGCTTGGCTTTTACTTTCCCCACCCCCTTTTTTTTTTTCCCTGCTAACATCAAACTAAAGAAATGGAAGGCTTCAGCTAAGCTAGTACTCCTGCAGAACTCAGCTCCTGGCATGGACTGTTGGAAACCCTGCAAAGGCTGAAAGTGAGTACTCTTCAGCCAGCCCTCCAGCTCTGAGCATTTGCAAAATGGTTGGTTACGGAAAGTACCATCACTCTCAGGCATACAGCATAAGTAAGCAGAAAGAAAGGTTGCTGCTTGACTTTCTGCCAAATTTGTTTTCACTGAGAAGTACTAGAATATGGATTTCTGCATTTTCTGTTGTTGTTGCTTTGTTTATTTATTTGTTCTGAGCACTTAACTGTTGGACTATACATAAAATTTCACTGTGTGAAAAACTGCTCAGGGAATTCTAACACACTCCACTAGATCACTACATCAGCATGCCAGGGAATGAATGGAGAGCGTTTGCATTTAAGGTAAACATTTATGTCATTAGGAAATATTACTTAAAAAATTAGTCAGATTGTTTAAGCTTTGTGTCCTCTTGAACTGAAAAGAAGTTGAAGAAATGAGAATGTTATTACTAAGTGGAAGAATATAGCATTCTGGGTGTAGAAACTGATAAGCATTTAGTTTGTTTTAACGTTGGATGAAGAGATTCCCTTTTTTGTGAGTTAAGTTCTCATATAAGTGGGCTTCAGAAAAATGCTGATAGAAATGCTGATGTAAAGAAACATAGGCATAAGAAATATAGGCAGAAGAAATACGTTTTGTTTAGCAGCACAGAAGATAAAAAGGTGAGTCTGAATGAATAGTTTGGCTACAACACAGTTAATATTTTCCAAGTATCTATGCACACATACGTTCTATGGCAAATGACTGTTTATTTTAGCCTTGTTCATCATTATGTCTTTTTGCACTCATGTCCACAGAAAGACAGCAATTTCTATTGCAAACTACCAGAAAACTCACAATAACATTTCTTTCTCAGGATGGTCTCTCTCTTCAAGGACTTAATTCTGGGCAGTTTTATGCTCCTTGGCAGTTGTACCCGCTAAGCTGTCAGGCAAGTGTTGCTCTCCACTGGGAAAGGCATAGATGATTTTAGCAGAAGATCCTCCAGTTCTCCACTGTGTGTGGCCTCAAACAGTTCCTGTCACAGGAGGAATTCTGGGAAGCAGAGGGCTCTCAGCACCCCTTGAAGTGCATCTCCAAGTTGTCTCTGGGAGATTTTGTCCTCACCAGGTATGTAAGGGGCCCTGGATCCGTTCCTGAAAACAGCAACGTTTTGATCAATGCACACAATGTGTTTGAAAATCGCTATGATTTAGTATAGTTTATATGTATTACTATATATATACAGTGTGTATATATCTAACTATATATTACTGTTATCATACATTTGCTGTACAAATGACCGTGGCAAATCTCCAGAGTGATGGAACTTTCCTTCTCCTGTAATTCACAGCAATTCTTGAAAGCTTCCCAGATTTTCCTGTGTTGCTATTTTTATTTTGAATGGAAAAAAGTGGTTAAAGTGGATATGAAGAGTACCAGATGTAGACACCTTTCATGTAAAATTATTCTCTGCTCTTCTAATAGCGCACACAGAGAGGAATTGATGCTATACACTGGCATCAGTGTAGGGTCTGCATTCACAAGCATGTTGTGAAATTGATTTCAAACCAAACGCTGGTATTTAATATGCAAGAAAATGCCACATTTCGCTGCCTGCACTCAGACTGCATTTTTTAAGTAATGATTGCCATGCCAGCCATGCTCACTTCCAAAATCAAGATGAGTTCCAAATTTTCCTAAGCTTATTTTAGGAAACAGAAGTTCTTGGCTCTTCAAGAATTAGCATTAGCAAGGAACTTAATTGGCTCATTATAAAGACTAATTTGGCAAATCAAATCAAAATGTTTCATCCGAGCTTTACAGTTTAACTTAATTTTGAGTAATTTTCAAGATGTTTGGAAAGCCAGAGGTTGCCAAGGATGTTGAGCATAGCAAGCTGCATCACACAAGCAGAATTTTGGAGTGGAATAATAAATGGGATCCAGAGCACAATTCCCAGCCCCTTATGGTGGGTAAGTCTTTCTTCAGAGAAAAACCCGTCAACAGTAAAAACCATATGACAGCTCCTCAGTGATATATGCATACAAGGGCTCTCCAAATTACCAATGAACTGATCAGAAGAAAGCCATCAGCATGTGAAACAAGGCAGGCAATAGCTTGTCTGTTGACACAAAGGCTCTTATTTCTATTGTGTTGTGCACAAATGTTTTGTTATCTGAATTGCAGGTACTTACTGACCACGGTCACAACCTTGAGGTCTGCACAGCGAACAGACCTCTTATTTCAGACATTTATAACTACAATTTTCTTAACTACTTAAATCACTTGATTAAAGTCTTAAGTGTTTCTAATGGACAATGGAGATGGGTTTAATGAATATGCCTATTTTGAGTGGTTTCCAAACGTACCACATAGGTTATATGCTACTGTTGTCACTCCACCATGCAGCTTATAAGCTGCTGTAGTCATCACTTCCTTAAATTGTTGCTACCTTTATGTGTCTGCTACATTTACTTATACATATGCATGCTGGTGGGAATATTGTTGTGTAAGTAAAGAATGTGCATATTTGTGTCTGAGGCTTATAAGTCTAAAGCATTTCTTACTTTGTAGATATATTAGAAATCTTTGGCTTTTGGTAACTGTCTCATTTTCTGTTTTCTAGGGAAGATGTTTCTATCTTATCTGTCATGTTGGCTTATGAGAGTTCCAGTTATTTAAATGATCCTGAATATCTGCTTCAAGGTAAATCTAGTACAGTTTACTTTATGTTGAAATTTTAGTAAAAGGCAAGATATTGGTAATGACATAGTACTAAAGAAGTAATGATATATGTATTTTTTCTTAACAAAGATGCACCTGAACCAGAGACAACTCACCAGCTCCAGAAGGTTGTCATGAGTTCTTGCTTCTTGCATGTTACAAAGATGAGATGATGATGCACTCCACCTCAGCGTTCCGAGACATAGGTATGCACGGATTGAAGAACTAACATTTTCTCCATGCTAGTTTCTGCTTTGTTAACATCAGTGGTAGGGTACTGTGGTCTCAGGGCTTGCTGCATGTGAAGCTGGGAGAAGTGATTCCCAAAAATAAATTAATTTCCTTAGAAGAAGATCTATGTCCTCATGTACGTGGCTTTTGAGCTAATTCCTGCTCAATCATGTATTTCCTAAGAGCTTTGTTTCATTTAATGGGTATCTCCCCCATGAACAGGCTCAGTGACCCATGATATGATATCACAGCGACCCTGTTATTTTGTCAAAACCAAAACTGATATTGGAAACTATATTGCCACTGCTGAAGGGAATAAGACACATAAAAGCTTATCGTTCTGCTTTGAGGGGCATAATCAGACAAGGGGAATGGAGCAAATTTCCTTTATTACCTGGCCATTATAATGCATCTACCTTCTGTTGTACAACTTCTGTTTGCATAAGCTGAACAATGTGACTTATTTGTTCTAATGAGCATAGGACTTTGTGGATGTACAGGTCTGCAGGAACTCAAAGCACTTGGAATTCTTCTATAAGCCAGATAACATCTCTGTCCAGGAGTACAGTGGTCTGCAGGAAAAAAAAAGAAAAAAAAAAGATTGTTTAGATGGAGGATCACTTGGACTGAGGGAGATAAAATGCAGACAATTCAGAGCTCTGGATGGATTTCATCAATCAGAAGACTGCACATCACTATGCAAAAAGGAGACCTGGACTCCCGAAGTTCTTCAGTCAAGTATTAGAAACAACAACATGGTAAGCTCTAACTGTGAAAAACATTGAATATTTTCCCTGAGCATGGCAAATTAGCACCAGATTAATTCTGCATTGGTTCAAATACAGCCTCCTAGGCATCTCAAATACTGCTATCAATTTGTAAAGTACTGGCAAAAGGTTTTCAAAGTACTTAAAATTATTCAAGAATAACAGCTTCTGCAGCAACAAATTGTTTCCATCTACGATTGCTATGTGCAGTTGAGCTGAAGGCTAAGTGAGGTTTTCCATGTCTGTAAAAGTTTATAGTTCCACTTCTTTATTCTAACTTGATTTTATACAGTGGATTGTGTGTGCACTGTGTGTATGAGGAAATGAAAGTAATTACTATTTTAATAAACATTCAACAGAACGTGATTACTTCAGCCCACCTGCAGATGGTATTTAGCCTGTAATGCAAGCAGTTACGAAGATACTCTAGTCATTCACAGGAAAAGCCAAACAAACAAAAACATGACAGGAAATGCCTATTTCTGATTAAGCCTATAGAACTGAGATTAGCCAAATTAGGCTGTGTGACATAACAGGAATGGAAAGGCCTCAGGAAAGTTAGCAGAGTTTTTTAAGTTAATTTAGGTCCAGTATGGTTTTTGTTCATAAGCCATTCCAGGATTCTCAGAAGTATGAGAAAGTAACCTCCTAATTACACATGTGCTCTCCCTCTCTTGTTAATACTGACTCCAGCGGAGTCGGGATTGCATCCTTTTAACAGTGTCTGCCTCCCAGAAGTTTAGCCCTTTTACTTACCCCAGATCTTACTTGCCTTCCTGTTTTCTTGCAGTGGTATTCCAACTTTGAAACTTTTTAGGTGAGATTCCTAAAATAATAGTTTGTGCAGCACCCTCTAAAATAAGTAATTATATGGTATCATACGAATTGAGAAATGTTGCTGCTTACCTGTGCTGTGGCAATTCTTGGATTACAGTTGGAGCACATCATCTGGGAACATAACCGGTATTTTTTTTGTTAACCTCCACATTCCTTCAGAACTTATATTTGCATCTGACTAAGATTTACAAGTGTGCCCACCATTCTGCTATCAATAGCATTTATATTTGAGAATACCTGATTAACTTTCCTTGAGTCATAAAACAGCATTTCTAGGGCAGTCTGAGCCACATTCATAGCCAAAAAAAGCCTTACTTTACTCTTCCTCTGTGATCTTGTTTCTTCTTTAAATCATATCTTGCCATTTCCATGTTTTCCTCTGCAATGCTGCTGAAGTATTTGTGCACTATTTTGTTCTCACAAAAAGGTCTGCAACTAATTTTGATCCAACATTTGTCAAACTCTATGCATGCTGTTGTCTAAACGTGTCCCAGAATATACCCTGAAGTTTTATTTTTTATTTTATTTATACATTATTTTAAATTACAAAAAAAGAACTGTACAGTACATGCCCATTTTGTAAGTAACAGATATGATCCACCCTTTCTTATTCAAGACTGTATAGTTTCAATGTGATTTTAAAACACAGAGCAATTATAATAGTTCACAGTCTGAATGCTTTCTGCCTCAAAGTCAATGCTTCCTTTCATTTAATAGTAGTTTACCTGGAAGCATTGCTGTCTTGCTCATGATACAATACAGAGCACCTTCTCAAACTTCCAGACCTAACTATCATTGTTGCCATATCTTCCTTAGAGATCCTGTCTGCTTTTAATTCATGCTGCCTTTACTTTTAGTAGCTCTTGGAGACAGTAGTTCAACTAGAAGTCTTCCTTGTGTATTTATAAGCACGGAGAGATATCTCAGTTGGTATGTGTACATAAAACAGAGTTGGAGAGTGTGCTGCTCAGGCATTATGCCAGGAAGAAAGCCAAGCTTTTCTGAATTGCAGAAGCTCAAAAGATCTGGGGAGGCAGTCTGGTTTTCCTGTGTTTTCTCACATGACTTGCTAGAGTCACTGCACCAGCCTATACTGTTCAAAACAAAGACCCACCCAGTGGTCTGTTAACAGGCAAAATCTTTCACTGTGTGTCTTCTAGTGCAGACGTAAGATGTAGATGCATGGTAGATCCCCACGTGTCACCATCAGGATCTGCAAGCCACTGAGCAGTATCTAACATCTATATAATCTAATCTGACACAGCAGTAAACACAGACTTGGAAAAATTGTAAAATACTTGCATCATAGTAGCTGATAAATATTCTTTCCAGAACAGAGTTTGCTCTTCGCAGGACTTTTTATGCATCTAGATGTTTATTCTTCCTTGCTTTACCCCAGACGCTCCTGACTTCCAAGCAGGAAGTTTGTCTGTTGTAGAAACACAGTTTTCCCTTCAGTTTCTGTATGTCTTGAAGATGAATGAAGACTCTGCAATACACAGCCATTCTGCCCAAAGAGCAGAGCAGGGCAACAGGCCAGTCATGACACTTGCTGACTCTTCCTACAGCTTTCCACAACATCTGACTGAGATGGCTTTCTGTTTAGTACCTGCTGCTGTCAAGTTTTTAGTTCCACAGACTGTTTCTACAGTCAAAAAGCTTGCCCAGAGCAGCTGACTTAAAGAGAGCATCGCTTGCTTCATGCTGGATCTCTCTTCTTACTTCACCTCTTTCCTCAGCTCTGTTACAGAGAAAGAATTTAACAAGAAAAGATAAAGCAACTGGGTTTATTTGGCAAGCAGTAAGGGGTTAAAACTTAGTAGCACATATTCTTTGGGAAAAAAACATAGGGAGGAGGACTGTGGTACCTGATTTGTTTATTTTTCTTGCTGAGGTTTTTTCCTCTGAAGACGCCAGCTTGCCGGAGCAGTACTCCATATACAGAAGGTTCATTTACAGTGGCAGCCAAGCAGCTGTGCACTCAGCTCTATTTAGTTTATGTTGTGATTGATGACTTGGAGTGGGACACGTGAAGAGCCAATTAACAGCTTTCATAAAAACACTTTGTCTTCCCATTGACTTTCCACTTGGTGTCACCATGCTGCTCTTGTCTGTCTTGTCTTTGAGGACCCCTTTCCTTCTTTTTTTTTCCTTTCTTAATTTATACTACTTCTTCACCACACACACTAGTTCTATGAAGAAGCTGTTACATTCACCCCTGTTGGTGAATGATACTTGGGAGGAAAGAAGCCTTCAAACATCTACCTGTAGAAGATAGCTCTGGAAAAGAATTCAAGTAGGGTGCATTCAAGGGGTAGGCAGGTGGTTAGGATAAGAGCCTGCAATCTGAGAGGTTTCCATTCTTCTACTGTTTTTTTGTGATGTCTTATCACTATAAAAGAACACTGTCACTCTCCCACAGAAGAAGTCCTAATGTGTTTTGTTTTTTTCTTTCCTCCTAGTGCCTGGGAGGACACTGTACAATGCTACTGTGAGGATACAAAGGTAAGTTATGTCATCCCCAACACAACACAAGATATATAGAAGTTATAAGCTTTTGTCTTTTCATTGTTTAAAAATACTGAATGCCACGGAAAATGGGAACTAAATGGCATCTCACCAGTCTGTCTAATTTCTACCTCAATACAAGGTCAGACAACTCATATTTGAGATCTCATTAACATTTTTATGCTTATTCTTAGACATCTGCAATGATGAACTCTCTCCAGACAATGCATTCTTAACTTCTGCTATCCCAAACATTAGAATATTTAATACTTGAGTATTCTGTCATGAAATTTAATCCCCATTAACTTCATACATCATGTATCTTGAGAGTAGATTTCCTGTCCTTTCTGCAGTATTTTGTTTAGTATTCTGCCTGGCTTTTGAGTTCCTTTCTGCAGGCTAAGCAGTCCATGTTATGCCCAGGCTTTCAGCCAGTTCCAGTAGCTTGTCCAATTCCTTGAAATGCAGCACCCTAAAATTAGGCATTGTGGTCCACCTCAGTCAGCTGAGAATGTTCCTTCTGGTCTGACTGTACATTGTTTGCTCTCCAGTGTATCAATTCTCCCCTTATCTTCATGTCATACATCAATTAATAGCCTTGATCTTAATTGTCCTGACTATTAGCTGCCTACTCCTGGTCATTCATATGGCTGGATTAAAAAAAACAGAAACAAAAACCACCACCCATAGCATCTCTGGAAGAATCCCAGCTTCCATTTACATTAAGCATAGATATTTTTTTTTATAAGTGTTCTCTAACCAGTTTTGTACCTGACCTTTTGCATTTTAATCTAGGAAGCCATCAGTGTGATTATAAGAAAATACCAAAAGCTTTACTAATGTAAACTTCTGTGTGATCTTCTCCTCTGCAAAACCATGGGACTTGATACCATATAGCAGAGGAAAAGCAGAATATCATTACATTACTTTCTCTTAACTTGGGTTCACACTAACTGCTATTTAAGGACTTATTTTCAGTGCTTACACATAAAATTAGTGAATTATTACATACCAGTCTTTTTGGATGAAAGAAATATGCTGTCAGGTCTGAAAATTCTCAGCTACTCTATTTCTGCTCCTTTATATGAATAATCATCATTTTCTCCCTTCTGCAGTCTTCTGGCACGCTGTTAGCCCTCCATAGAGTTCAACAGATAAGCAATTGCTGGGGGCTCTGGGCTTTCACCAGTCTTCCTCAGGTTTTTGTTTACATTAGCCTGTCTTGAAAGTATTTAACCTACCCAAGAACTCTTTAACTTAACCTTTCCTTGTTCTTGACTCAGTATTAACTGCAATTGCATTTAATTGTGATTTCTGAATTTTAATATCTAAGATCTTTAATGAGTTTGGTTTCAATGCTGTCAATAGATCCTTATTGGCCTAGAGGACAAGAAAGGTCAGGCTGGGTATTAGAAAACATTTTCCTGCCACGAGGGTGGTCGGACACTGGAACAGGCCTCCTTGCAAGGTGGTTGGTGCCCTGTCCTTCTCAGTGCTCAAAGGGCATTTGGATAATGCCCTCAGTAATATGCTGTAACTGTTGGTTAACTGTTGGTGTAACTGTTGGATAACTGTTGGTTATCCCTGAAGTGCATTACTTAGTAAATTTCAGTGGCGTGCCAATTTGGAAGTTGGATGGGATTCAACTCCCCAGTCAGATTTACACTGAAGCAGAGATGGCCTCTGATTGTTTTAATTTCACTAGATAGACATCCAGATGCAGTACAAAATCCTAAAAAGATGAGAACTGAAGTGAATTACATCCTTAGCTGCCAGGCATAAGGGTGTATCTGAGACTTCAACAAATGAAACACTGGTTAAATTTATTACTGCCTATTGGGATTTTGGTGTCAGTTGAATAATGAAGCATAGAACTAAGTAGAAACAACCAGTAATACCTGTGAGGGGAAAATAATGTGGCCATTGAATTTTCCTGTTAGTGACATGACTACTCTTGTGTTTTATTGCAGCATTTTTGTTCCAGTCAGGGGGTTTGCCTCTACATGCACAAGAAGTAAGGCTGCCAAGAGAGCAAACACAACTTTAGGACTTGAACAGAGATAATAGTTTGAGAGTAGAGCCTAAACTGCTGTTAAAATATACGTATTAAGAATGAACGGAGTTTCTTTTCATTTTAATGACAAATCTCACATGAAACAAGAACCAATTTAATTTGGAGTTATGGTGCTATCATTTTTGGATTGTTTGAGGTAAGGCAAAAAGGTACTTGAAGTTGTGGAGCTTGCTCTGTTTGTTTTTTAATAAGCTGAATAGATTATTTAGGAAGTTATATGTATTTATTTTCCTCATTTTCAGCATAGAAAAGTGTGTGAAAATGAAAAGGAGTTCATCTGCAAAGCAGCAGTGATCTTTCTTCCCACAATTGGTTAAAGGTGCGTGAAATGATTTAGCAAATTTAGCATGAAAAAATGAACAATTGTTCCTAATAGATACTCTGGCTCAGTAGGGAAACTAGAGAACATGTTTTTCGTTTGAAAATGAAGTTAGAGTATGAATAATATGTAAGTTGCATAAAGCTTGTGTGTTTTCAAATATAATGATTATAAAACTAATTAGTAATTACTGTTTGCCTTTCAAGAAGAAAGAAAAGGGCTAGGTGCTGTACAAACACATGACAACTGCACAGATACCATCACAGAATCACAAGTTGAATAGATTCTGAAAGATAGGGTTTATCATGCCACCCTAAGGTGAGATTAACTATACCTGTGTTATTCCTGGGAGATGTCTGTATGAGTTGCTCTTCAAGTCCCCCAAAGGTGGACACTCCACAGCTTCCCAGGGCTATTCATTCTGGTGCATTACCATGCTTCCTGTTAGAGAAAATTTTTTCCATGACATTTAAACATAAATTGCTGTTATTGCCATTTAAACTTATTTCTTTTCCTAACCACCAAAGATATTTGAAAGAGTATTTGCTCCATCTTGCAGCAGCCTTGAACACTTATTTTACTCCTCCCTTCCTCAGCCTGCTTTTTCTTTTCGGCTACATGACAGCAATTAATTCAGGCCTTTCACGTAAGGCAGCTGTTTTGGGCCTCTGGTCTCCCTCCCTTGTCTTGCTTGGAAGTCTTTCTGGTGCTTCATCTTCCCTAAAATGTACCCAAAGTGAGAAGCCAGTTCTCAAGCTGAGGCATTGCTAGCAGATGTAGGACTCCTGCACATTGCATGTTCTGCTCCAGCTTGTGTCCCAGTGAGGTGTTTGTATTTGTCAGATTGCATGACTGCATCATGCTCAGCTGGTGATCCCTTACAACTTCCAAGGCCTGTTATGAAAAAGAACAGGTCTAACCCTAGCTCATCCCTCTCTACTGTGGATTTGTGTAGTTGGTTAATCTGGCCTAAGTGCCATACTTTTGTTTCGCCAAGAGAGACTTAGGGTGCGTTTTACAGCTGGACAGAGGCTTGAGGTATGGAAGGATAAACTTGCTTAGACAAGATCACACAGGGAGCTTGGGGAAGAGCCAGAAATCCTTTCTGTCTGACCTCCAGAGGCCTCATCCGCAGAGTCTCCTCACTGTTGTAAGTAGAAAATAGAGTTGAACTCTGAAATTATGGCAAGCTCTAATATACTTTCATTCTGACTCATTTTCACTCATTAACGTATTTATGGCCTTTACTAATAAGTGCCAACAAGATGAATGTTTGCCAGCCATCTATCAGAGATCTCTCTACATTCATTCTATACGTGGATTTAACTATAACTGTATACTAAAACCATAAGTTGCTAATATTTCACCACGCAAGCATTGCGTGAATTAGCAGCTTGTGCACACAGACAGGCTGCTAGCCTGTCAGATGGCCACTTATTTTGCTTTCTCTGAAGATTAATAACCCTTCTACTTTTTATTTCTTAATGAGAAAAACAGTCAGGCGTGGTACAGTCAGCCACTGGTATTTACCACGCTGCCCTCCAGTTTTGTATTGACAAAAAGAGAAGGAGAGGAGGAATACCATGACGTTGCTAAACTGCTTCTCCTGTAAGAAAGCCAGTTAGGTGCAGGTTTCAAATACAATTTCCTCAGTGGTGTTTCTGTTAGTGCTGGAGTTGCTGGTGTTAAGCACTCTGGAATAACTAGTTATTTCACTAAGTTCTCTAAAGGGAACAAATCATAGGTTCACAGGATTGCTTAGGTTGCAAAGGGAGATCATAACTGAGGGGGTCTAAGAAAGAAGAGCCTGTTGTGGTAGGTCAAGTGGAAATGATTTCAAACTAAAACAGGGTAGTTTTAGATTGGATATAATTTTAGATTGGATATAAGGCAGAAGTTTTTTTTTTGTTTTTTTTTTGCAATAAGAGCGGTGAGACCATGGAACAGGTTACCCAGAGATGTGGGGGATGCCCTGTCCTTGGAGACATTCAGAGTCGGGGTAGACAGGGCTCGGAGCACTGTGATCTAGCCGTGGATGTCCCTGTTTGCTGCAGAAGAGTTGGGCTAGATGACATTTAAAGGTCCTTTACAACACAAGTGATTCTTTGATTATCTACTTCCACCCCTCTGCCATGGCAGCCACTAGATCAGGCTGCCCAGGGCCCCATACAGCCTGGACTTGAATGCCTCCAAGGATGACATCCACATCTTCTCTGGGCAGCCTGTGCACATGTCTCACCACCCTCTGAGTAGAGAACTTCCACCTAACATTTAGCCTAACTCTTTCTCCCCTTACATTAAAAAGTTGTTCCTCCTTCTCCTGTCACTATCGTACCATGAAAAAGTTGGTCTTTTGCCTAATTATAAGCTCTGATGTACTCAGAGGCTACAATGAGGTCTCCTTGGAGCCCATTCAAGCCCAGCTCCCTCAGCCTTTCTTTATGAGGGAAGCTCCCAGCCCTCTGAGCATTCTCATGGCCCTTCTTCTCTGGACCCACACCAACAGCTCTTCATCTTTCCCGTGTGGGGAACCTCAGACCTGGGTGCACTGCTCCAGATGGTGCTTCACAAGGGCTGAGTAGAGGGGGACAATCCCCTCCCTCCCTGCTGGCCGCCCCCTCTCTGTTGATGCAGCCCAGGATACTGTTGGCCATTGAAGCTGCAAGAGCACATTGCTGCCTCATGTCTTTTTAAATTACATGGAGAGTGGCTGGACAAGCACATCAGCAAGTCCCTTCAGACCCCTGGATACATTTTATCTGTCCCTATAGACTTGAACATATTTGAACCACCTCTGACTTGCTCTGCTCTCTGAGAGAGAGATTTTGCTCCCCGACCCCCACCTAGAGGTTCAGGGATGAGAGAGGCATGAGAAGCCTGACTGGCAGCAAAGAGTGAGGCAAAGAACTTCCTGTGTATCTCGACCTTCATGTCAATTACAACCAGTTCTCCATTTTCATTTATCAGAGGGCTGCAGTCTCCTTTGCCTGTCTCTTCTGACCAGCATACCTGAAGAACCCCTTTTTGTTCCTTTTCACATCCCTTGCTAAATTCAGTTCCACCTGTGCCTTGGCTTTCCTGATCCTATCTCTGCACATCCAGACAGCATCCCTGTACTCTTCTCAGGTCACACATTCCTGCTTCTGCATTTTCTTCCTTTCCCTCAGGTTGACCAGCAGCTCCTTGCTCAGCCATGCTGGTTTCCTGCTAATTCTGCTTGACTTACACAGTACCCCTTAAGAGAGCTGAATGGCTATCTAAAAATTAATTGAGAGATGTTAAAAATGAGGTGCTTCAAGCAGAAGCTGCTAACAAGAAAAACAGTTGATAGCAACAAGAGATGAGCTGGGCATAAAGCAGCACTATGGTCTGCTGAGTAGAACATATCAGAGTGTGAAGTTCTATTGCCTTTGGTGCTGCTGTTTGAAATATTTAACTTGACTCTGATGCTAATGATTAGAAACATGCTGTTCATTACCAAACAGAACCAATCATTGTTTTCTGCTCTGATTTTTGAAATGAACCCATCACTGTGGTCACTTCTTGAAACATTTCTTTTTTTTTTTTCCAGCAAAGTTACACAAATTCTACCTTCTGCTGAGTTGCTGCTGTCTTGTTCCAGACTACATGGACGTCAAGTTCCCAATGTTTTATTTGGTTCCTGGTCTGCAGAAAAGCTTCCTGTGCAGGTAAACCAATATTTTAACAATCACTCCTGGGGTAGGCGTGCTTTCAAAGTTCAGCTACAAAGGTCTGCCATAGGGTTAGAGTGTAGGTTAAAATGGCCAAGCAGGCACTTGTCAGTTTGATTTCCTCTATGCTGAGGTGAGGCTTAGCCTTGGTTCACATTGTGTGCATCCTTCTTTCTTGGATGCTTAGAAAATCCTGGGCACATTACATGGAGTTAGTTAATACTATCCCTTAATTAGAAAGCTGGATACCATTTCATTCTTCCAATAAAAATCAATGTAAATTAGTACTGTATTAATCCTAGCCAACCATCAAAATTAACAATGGACATAGTACTGATCAACCCAAACACAGATCTGGAAAACTCTGGTCAGAAGCATTCAGCTCAATGTTGAGACACTATTAAACTGAGGAGGATGAGGACTCTCAAGTTACGCATTCTCAGACAGCAGCCTGGTAGAAATGTATCACCTACATTAAAGGGATATCCATTTAAATGATTTGATTAGTACTTAATGATGTTTACATATTGGCTTTGTATTTCACAGCTCACATGCAGTACATTAATTGATTACCCAAATGTGATCGTGAGATTTACCCTTAGAATCACCAGGAAAAATGCCCTACACTTGAGAGATCTCAGAATATGGCTCAACAGATAGCAAAAATGTTCCAGAAACCATTTCTCAGCAGATCTTGATGTTCCTGATTCTCAGTATGGCTGTAAAACTTGGGCAAAAAGGAACCAGAACTGCTAACTGCAGCATGCCTTTCTAATTACCTATTTTTCAGAATCTATTTAATTCCTTCCCAGTTGAGCACTAGACAGTAATCTCAGCTCTAGAAAATAATTGTTTTTTCAGTAAGAGGTCATATTTAGGAAGAAGTACCCTGCAATTTTGTACTTAGAGTCTGCTGGAGGGTACAAATTAGTGAACTTAGATTATACTCAATAATGCTGTCATAGCCTTTGATACTTCAAGATTTACTGTTAAAATAACTGCAGAGCTAATGAGAAGCATGCTTTGGTGTCAGTGTATCTGCTTGTTAATGAAGAAGCTCTGGCTGCCTGCTCATTTGAGAAGTGTGTCTCAGGCATTTGTTACGTTCTCCGCTTTCACTGTGTGGCTTGCAGGAAGCTCTCAGCAGGACCAACCTTACAGCCCAGCTACACCATTTAAAGGATGCTAATAAAGCACCCATAGAAGTCATCTGTTGTTACTGTCATGATACAGTAGATGCAGTTTTCCAGTATGCAACTAATACCAAATACTTCTGCCAGTAGCAACACAGAGCTGACTCAGAGAGAAAACTGAATGGAAGACAGGCTAAAAAAGCACACCTGGGGGAGGGCTTTGAAAGACCTCACACACAATGAGTAGGAAGGGCTGCAGGGAGAGCAATAGGGAAAAAAATACTAATGAAAGAGAAGGTTGCTTCCACCTTGAATGCTACTGGTAATTATAATGAGCACTAAAGCAGTACTGGTGAGAAGATCATTTGCACCTCCTGGTGGCAAATAAAAATAATCTCAAAACACGTCTAGATCAGATATGCCAATACCATTCACTTAAGCTGTTTGACTGAGGAAAACCTCTAATAAGACAGCAGCAAATCCCTGAAGTCCACTGTAGGGAAAAATAGGTACAGAAACAACAGAACACACTGAAGACTTAGAGCTTCTCACATGACTTCTGAAATCAAAAACAGATCCACAGGAAATACTGGTCTTTAAAGCCAAATTCCCAGTGAAACTATCTCAGTACTCACATATACAATACATACATTACACAGGAGTAATGAAGAAGCCAGGACAGAGATTGTGTAAACATGCTACACAACGGGAAGTGCATATTCTCTACTGTTTCAGCCACAGTAATGCAATATACCTTGCAACAGCTGGAAAACATTGATTGCTTTAGAAAATAGTATTGTCTGGTAACCTCACGTAACAGCAACAAAACTAAAGCAATGAGAAGGTATTACAAAGAAAGAAGAAAATGCCATGCTCACCCATCTCCCAGGATCAAGGATCACAGGGAAAACAGAACAAAGGAGAGAGCTCTAACAAGTAACCCCGCTCAGTGGCAGCCAGCCCTTAAATGAGGTCTGGGGGGTGTGGGGGATGTGGAGCCTGGCTCCAGGCCTTCCAGTCACACAGACGAATTGCCTTCACCTGTGCTCCCAGGGCTGACCAGGTCTCCAGGTACTCAATCAGTGGTTCAGACCATGACATAGCAGTTGCCATACACCTTACCATCAAGAATCCAAGCATGTTGTTTCACTCTCTGATAAGCTGCAGGCTTCCTGATTGTTTTTTTTTCTTCTGTTTTTGGCTCCTGTGACTGTCATTTGCAAGGTTCCATTGTAATAAGTATCAAATAAGGTAATAAGCACCTATGGAGTTCAAATCTTGCTATGAGTGGTGTGAACGCACACACAAAAGGATTTTTCTGATTTTGAAGTGTGCAATCAGGTGTAGGTGAAGCACAGGACTTTGCATTTCTTCAGACAATATGATCACTGTAATATCTTGACGACTGAAAACCACCTAATGACAGTTCTACTGGAAAGAACAAAGTAATCCCTTTCTGTGTCTCCAAGAAGATACAGGAGGCTCGCAATGGTAATTTGGTAGTGTGGCTTGGAGAATGTGCAGCATTCAGTCCCAATGGCATAAGCTTAAGGCAAAATAGAAAGGATCAGAGATTAGTTTGTCAGTTGGGCTGTCACTCCAATCAGCAGTGCCCTCACAAGGTAGGTAAGGATCTCTTCTATAGGACTGAAGCCTCTGTTAATGAAAATGAGATGAATGATTGCATGGATTTCTCCTGTGCTTTACAGCTTGGATGCATAGTCGATGTGATGTACCCTGAAATGTCTGCTGAGTTATACTGGACATGGGACACAGCTCCTGGGAGGTCACAGCTGTCCTTGTGAACACAGTTAGATTGGGAAGAAAAAAAGACTTTCCAATTGTAACTTCATTGCGGGCGCTGATCTAAGCTCCATCTCATGCACACTGTTGTTTTATGGGTACGTCTTCCGTGCAGAGACAAGGTCCTAAAGTTACTAACAGAAAAACAGGGTCAGGCAGTTGACTCATGCAGGCAAAGTCTTGCACCTTATCTAATCCTGCACAGAGAATGTTGCTGAGTACTCCAGAGATGCTGCACACATACCACCGGTGAGGGGCTCGGGGGTGTCTGTAAGTACTCAGGAGAAGCCTGCTTAACTTTTGAGCAGTTGATGGACAACTGAACTGAAATTCCAGTGGCAAACTGAAGTTAATGTGATGTCAGTTGGATTTCATTGAACGTTGCAGTAAGCAAGCAAATATGCTTGGTGGTTTAGATCAGACTGGAGCATGCTGTTTTCTTTAAGCCTGATAGCAACCCTGGTCTGTGCAAGTTAGGAACAGTTTCTGCAGCTGGAGACTCAGACACTCAGAGAGTATTCTCATTGAGAGGGAACATACACAGTTTAGTAGAAAATGTTTGTAAGCCTCCACTGTGTGTCTGAAATCTGTCAAGACAAACAGCAGCAAGGATGGTGAGACCATTTGCTAGAAGGACTTCCAGAAAGGCTGCGTTTGGCAGTATCAATTCCTAATCGTCTGGGTAGTTACTGAATCTTTCTCAGGGTACTGATTGGTCCCACCCTCAGAGGAATGTCTGATGGCTAGCACGGGGCCTGGCGCTTGGGAAGAGCTGAGATGTCTCTAGCAAGCTGTGTTCCAGGGCAGATTATGAGGTGAAGGGAACAACAGAGCACAGGCAGGTGACTGTGGGATGTAGTGCTCTGCTGCCTCAGTGTGGGCTGGGTGTTTCAGGCATGTCTAGCTTTGATCCTGGGCCTGGCTTTACTCACATGCTGATGTCAGTAGGACTATAGGAGAGGTTGAATGGGATGAGTGTTTGCTGTATTGCAGCTTTGGTTTATATCCGCTGTTGGGGAGCACATGAACAACATGGCTGTGGGTAGCTGGAGTCACTGTCTGACTCACACCGCTCAGTGGACTCGAGTTAGATTCTCACTAGAAGACACTAGCTGAAAATAAGATAAGTTAAACACAGGAGTTCAGTGTCTCATGTCTTCTGTGTGCCAGGACCACTAAACCTGTTTGTTCCACACAGCTGCAGTTTCTAATCACATTTCCCTGGGGCAACTGGTGCTAGTGCCCTGGTGCACAGTCTCCTCCTGGCCTCAGCCAGCTCTCAGTCCTAGTGCCAGGGAGATCAGAGCCTTCTGTCATCAGTAAGTCCAGTTTCCTTATTGGCATTGAGAGTGGGAGTTTTAAGTAATTGCTGGATGTGTTTCTTAATTGAACAGGCTTGTGGTATACTGTGAAAATTTGCTGGCTTGTTTTGTTTTTCATCCTGAAAGCAGAGGACGCAAATGATGCTTGGAGAATTTGTATGCTTCTATAGAGCTGCTGGAGAAAGATCCTGTGTATTTTAAGTCAGCACTAGGTACTTGTTAGCTTCAGTGAATCAAGAAAACTTGTGTGTGTAAGAGTTTTCCAGGCTGGTCAGAGCTCTCAGGAGTCTGTTTAGTGGTGTGTAACAGAGCTGTTTTTTAACACAGGCTGCTGTGAGATAAAGGAGATTGAGCAGTGTGTGAAACATGTTTTTTTTATTGTCTCAGAAATGATTCCAAACAGGGATTTGTGGTTTGGATGTGAGGTGTGAGGAGGTTATCTTCCTGACCTGGGAATCACACAGGGTATCTTAAGTGGGCGTAGAAAACAGTTCTGTCTTCCAGCATAGGGTTGCATGCCCTGATGTTTGAAACAACAGTGGACACTTAGGTGACCTTCATTACAAAAAGCTGAACTAAAGAGCTGTGTGCATGGTGCATATATCACACTTCTTCCACCTTTCAAGTGAAGCTTTGGTGTAATGCAATGTGAGAAACCTGGCTAAAGGCTCTGTGATGATCTGGATGTGACATAACAAGGTCTTCACTAAGCTTAAAGGGTACGTGGAAAGGTATTTACCGATTCAGCTTTTACCAAAAGCAATTTCAAGTTTACAGCATGAGCCAAAAATAATTAGTTCTGTAATAGCTTTTAATGATCAATCAGGCATATGAATAAAACAGGTATTAGAAAAGTACAGAATAAAAGCAGAAAAGCTCTTTCCTCTTAATCAGTCATCTTCTTTAATCCCAAGATGTCTTACTGAAAAGTTATAAGCTGAAATTCTCACTAAACTGTTCTAAGCAAAATATCAGTTAAAGCACAGTGTTTCTCTCATAGAATATAGGTATAAACCTTTCCCCCTTTTCATAGCAAGGACAACAAATGTTTTCCTCTTCTTTCCATAGTTAAAGGATACCCCGGGAAGTCAAATACCTGCTAAAAGCCCTTTTTGTTATGCATCGTGTTACTGCCACTTCAAAACTCAACAAAAGCATTTCACTATTCATGAAGGAGGACTGGCTCCAAACCAGCCTGTGCCAACTCACACCAAATTCCAATTTGTTTTATTTGCTTACTGAGCTGAGTCATCTGGGAGAGTTTGCAAGCTTAGGTTAGAGTCTCACTTCGGGTTGGGTGAGCTTTTATTTCTTAACAAATTTAGTTCTATAGTTACTTGATTCCACAGTTTCAGTTCTGTTCTTTTAGCCTGCCAGGAAGAGGCAAGATTGCATTTGGTTTTCAAGCAGTAACTTGAAAATAAGCAGCTGAATGGAGCACATCTAGTAGTGGAGGTGTGTTGGTTGAGCCGGGCTCTCAGCATCCTGCTAACTCTGCAGCGGGAAGGACGGTTAAAGAATCAGCACAGCGGACGTATTGTTGGGTATGGAAGTACATATTTTAAACCTTTCCCTTTCAATTTGGTGTCTGAACGTGGGGGAAAATCCAGTGGTGCAGAGCTGTAGCTCAGCTGCTGCGTACTTCTCCAGTGACAGTGATTTGTGCATGGTGTCATCTCTAGGTGGAATGCTACTGAAAGGGAAGTGTCCATCCCTGGAGATGTTTAAGGCCAGGTTGGATGGTCCGTTCTGATCTAGTACTTGATCTAGCAGCTGGCAACCCTGCCCCATGGCAGGGGGATTGGAACTTGATGGTCCCGTCCAGCCCAAGCCATTCTGTGAATCTGTGGTCCAGCAGACCACCTCTGTTGAAGTTGTGCTCTCGAGCTTGGTGTAACAAAACTGGACCTGAGTGTGGTTGCATCTTGTTTGTCAGGCACCGAGTCAGCAGCTGCCTCCTGAGTGTTCCGATTCCAAGCTGTGAAGTGGAAGCAGAATTCCTCTTCCTGACTTTATTCAGAAGTCTATCAGCCCTGAAGATCTTCATTTTATCTGTGCACAGGTCTGATGTCATCCTGGCCCTGCCTGTGACCTCTGCGCAGAGATTTTTATACTTCTGGTGTAGAGGAAGAATAACTCAGTGTATTCTCTGGGAGCTCTGTAGTGAAATTTCTTTGTGGCTGTGACAGTCACATGTACAGTGAATATACAGAATATAGCACTTGTTGAATGAATTGTGTTGAACTGTGGTTCTGTTTAGAAAGATCTGTCTAGCTAAGTATCTCCAAAGTGGAGGTTGCTTATTTTTGTAATGAATTTGATTATGATTTGTGCAAAAAAGGGCACCTTTTTGAAAATAGTGGGAGGTGCTGTTCATAACATTTAGTAAGTAACATTTAGTAAGAAATGATTCTACATTCTTTCTTGACATTCCTTCAGGCTTGCTAGGGAGGCAGGCGTGTTTGTGAAGGCGCATCAAGGTAGCCCGATACCCAGTCAGCCCCAGCCTCTTTTTGCCCTGGTCAGCAGGATGCTCAGTCCCTATTGAGAACCCTCTTTCGGAGGAGCCGGAGCCTCGACATGACCACATCCCAGTCCGCATAGGCGCCCTCGAGGTGGCGCGTCACTTCGGAGCCCGACTGGTAGCTGTGGCGGCCGTGCAGCACGCGCCAGTTATCAAACGTTACTATGTCCCCTGCAGAAAAACAAACAAACACAAAGTTTGACATTTAGTATGTTTTATTCCTTCAAACTGAAAACGTTGAGTTAGATCTAAATCAGTAGCTAAGGAGTGCTCATTTCAAACAAGAGGGCGGATCCCTCTCCAGCTCTTTTCTTGTGTTGGCCAATCTCATGGATGGGTAGAACAGAAAACAGCTGGGATATCTTAGACAACACGATTAGAAAAGTTTTTTTATAAGAAGGTCCCTGTTTAAAAAAGAACTTCTGCCAATAAAAGAGATTAAATCTTTCTTCCCAGACTCTGGGATGCGTGGACAAACAGAGCAAGAAAGACGGCCCTAAGTAATGTAGAAGACACACCTTTCATTTTAACTTTCTAGCTCATGTATCCGCACAGTTATTGTTTGGAGAAAGCCGTACTGAGGTGATGCTAGATACAGAGAACAACCAAGAGCCTGCAGCTGGGGCCTAGCCTAGTGCACTATATAGCCCCAGGGGCAGGTAGCCTTGCCACAGCTCAGAGGCACAATTGAGTGAACTGTTAGGGGATCTACACTCCAGAGAAAAGCACATCCTGAATGGAAGCACCACTACTGCAAGTCCATGGGAAGGACAAAAGGGATCAAAGGCACAAGGGAGATTTTCACTTGAAAAGTTCCAGAGCAGTCTGGAACTACTTATACAATATGCATCCTGCATTACTACCCCTGTGAAAAGAGTTCTGAGAGTACAAAGCCAAGTCATTAACAGTTAGGAGCTGGCGTAATTAGGGCTAGCTCGCCATTTTAATTTTTCTTTCTTGTGTGCCACTGTTACGATAGATCTCTCATTAAGTAACCTCATACTCTTTCTTTCCTTCTCTCCTTTCCCTCTACAACCATTTTGGTGGTAGAAACAACTTAGAGAGCAGAAGAGAAACAACTCACTGACCTGGTTTCAACTTGTAAGTAAACTTGTACTCTGTGCTGTTCAATAAGTCGTTGAATTCCTTTAGAGCTGCATAAAATGGCTGCACTTCGTCAACTGGTACGTCCAGCACCGTGTCTCTTGTTGCATTATTGAAATTGATGCGAGCTGCTTGGCCTCTGTAATCCACGCTGCCAGACAGGTGAGGGAAGGAACAGAAATATATACCTTCTGACGTGGCTAACGAATGACTGAACTCTCCTGCTGAAGTTTCAGTGCTTTTCTACAACTAAATCCAATTCTGCGTCAAAGGACAAGTTTGTTTATTTCATTCAGGATCATGATTGGATAGGAACTTGATAATCAATCCTAACTAGGGAAGGGGGTCGTCAGAAGAAAACTGCAGACACTAGGTTTCCTCCAAAATCAATTTTATAGTGCGAATCTGATCTTTTTATCTGATCTTAGTCTGAATGCTTCAAATTCAGACCTGTCTTTGGTCCTGTACAGATGTCAGCATGTACTGGGATTTAGTAACAAGCCCAGCTGCTGTGGCTCTGCACCTAGAAGTTACCCTAATGCCCACAGATTCTTGCTCACACAGGGGAGACCGAACAAGGAAAGCTATGCTGTAGTGTGATGAAGTAAAAATAATGTGCTGGCCAAAAAAAATTCACCACGCAACAAAGATTCAAACCCAGACCCAGCGAAAGCACTGTTTCCCCACGAGGTGGCAGGAGCAGACCTACCAACAGACGTTCCACTGCACGTACATCAGCAATTTTAGTTTCCAGAGTTATTGTGTGAGGATGGAGGTCACTCACTCTATGATCCTTTGTTTGCCCTGCACGGCAAAATCACAGTAGTCAACCCCAACATCCGTGTAGTCTACAGCAGTAGAGGACAGGATCTGATATGCTTGAGGATTCTGCTGCTTCAGCTTGTTGGCTACGTGAAATCCATCTACGATTTCGCTCTCCCCTCCTGTGCCTGTTTGCTTAATGCAGTGGAGAAACTGAACCTGTAATAAATTAAGATCTCATTGCAAGAAGAATTAGCTTCCGTATTTAACAGTCTGTTAGAATCCGTCTCTTCATATCTATGTGTTTTTGTTTTTCTTTCCAGCAAAACACTGACTTTCA
This sequence comes from Oreortyx pictus, assembly GCA_036925125.1. Taxonomy (NCBI): domain Eukaryota; kingdom Metazoa; phylum Chordata; class Aves; order Galliformes; family Odontophoridae; genus Oreortyx; species Oreortyx pictus. The sequence goes on along the minus strand of JAUPFR010000006.1, from coordinate 4,054,740 downwards.
ACTGCTGTAGCTTCACAGTGCTCTGCAACTATTATCACACAGGCAGAAAATTGAAGTATCAAGCTCATAAATGCATCCCCCTTGGGATACCTTCTAACACTTGCAGCCTTTTATTATTTCCTGCAAGTCTCTGCAGTCACTTCTTTCTCTTAGACTGCTCTTTGCTGCAGTCTCTCTCCTTATCTCTGCAAAGAGGATTACTTTGCTGTTGCGGTGTGAGTTATCTGTTCACACGGGGAAAGGTTTTTTAGGGAAGGCAACAGGCCCAGTGTCTGTAATAAAATAGGATTCAGGAAGTTTCACTGCACTTCATAGTAAAATTGCCAAGAAAAAGGATGGAACAGGAAGTGCGGACTCTGAAGCAGTGTTAAGTTGGATCTAGCAGAGCTCCCTGGGACGCTGACATTAATCGTGACCAAACTAAACAATGTACATCTGTCATGCTGTATGGGATCACAGCCTGAACCACTGATTGATCACCTGAGGCGAGCACTGAGTCAGCTGCAGGGACACAAGTGAGTGTGATTGGAAGGGGTGGAGTTTGACTCCACCTCTCCCAAGACCCCATTTAAGGGCTGACCATCCCCAGGAAGGGATTCCTCCCTGGTGGAGTTGTCAGCGAGCCTCAACCATCATCAAGGTGAGCCACTCTCTTTTTACTATTTGTTTGTATTCTATCTACTAAAGCTATCTACTTAAGCCTACCAAAAATCTACTACCTTTCCTGCTATTTTCTTTGAGTGCTATTCTCGGGGGTTATTTGCCCTACAATTGACAAGCCAGGCAGGCTTAAATATAGATATATATCTCCAATAATTAAACATGTCCTTCATTTGGAACATTTTCAAATGGTCGGGGGGTGAACATTACTCCCCTAGACCAAGCAATTCCTGGTCAAATCCCAGGATTTATGGGATCACCCTATTATGGTCTAGCCACTGTTACTGAAAAATGGGGACCCCTGTGGGTTGCAGGGAGTGTCTCTCCCTCCCCAGCCCAGCTGACAGATTATTTTCAGGGTCTAGATAAGGGCATACTAATTACAAAGGATTGCTGGCTAGCTGCTTCTGCTGTGGCTTGGCCTCTAATAATGGCATTACATAAATTAGAAATAACAAATATAAATATAGAATCTGAAAATCAATTGTTAAGAGATCATATTGAGAAGTTGGAACAACAATTAGGCACACTAGTAACCAAAAAACCTGGACTAGATCTCCCAACAAGACAAGTGCATAGTGTATCAGTGGAGCACACCCAGGTACCTGAAGTAGTGGACCTGGATGTCTCAGAAAACAAGATTTATAAATGGGATCTTGAAGTTCCATCTGTGGTGGATCCATTTGAGATCCGACCAATCATAACTCAAAAAACAAAGGAAATGCAGGACAGACCAGTGGGGGTGCCTCCTGAGCAATGGCCCCCTGCTGAAACAACCTTGCATGTGACAGCTTGCCTGTATACAGTAAATGAGTTGATGGACCTAGTACAATGGTTCCATCAAAAACCAAGAGAAAGCATACCATCATGGCTCCTGAGGTTATGGGATGCAGGAGCTGAAAGCGTATTAGTGGGACAGAGATGCAGAGATTAGCATCTATAGCTATACACCCAGCCCTGAGACAAAGATTATATGCCGCCATCCACTATGCAGATGAGAATCATTCTATTATAGATTGGTTGATGGCAGCATGCCACCTAATGTGGCATAATAAGACTGACCTTCCACTCAATACCTGTTTATGGTCCTCTATGGAGGACCTCCAAACATACATCCGTGAACTTGGTATGAGGGAGGCCATGTATTCAGATATGTTTGAGAGCCCTGATACGGAAAAATTCTCAGCAGGTATGAGAGACCTAATACTGCAGCAGGCCCCCTCTCACCTTTATGGGCCTTTGGTCTCCATATTGAACCCTTTGGTGGCCTCAGAGGCCATCGTCCAACAGGCAGCACGCTTGGTGGCAGACCTGGGGGAAACGGAGCGCATAAGAACTAGGCGCAATGTTTGTGTGGTAGAAGAAGCTGAGGCCTTCCCGATTAAAACTAAGAGGCCTGCCCCATGGACGCCCTGATCGGGCCCCATACGGGTATCCCAGAAGATCACGTTCAGTGATCTTATATGGGCTGGGGTTGCCTTTGTTAAAATCAATGGACAACCCAACCATGTTTTGTTACAGCTCTGGAAATAGCTTAGAAACGATCAAAAATTTCAGAGTACTCCCAGAAAAATCGGGAGTACGAATAATACAGGCAGAACTGACAACAACCTGGAATCTGGCTGACTTTATAGTGCCAAGCAGAAGGAAGAAACATCCACAGGTGTCACAGGCTACAATGCCTGAGTCACCTGTGGTAAAAGATCTGGATCTAGCAAAATTCATGGCGTAATGATGGACATTGGTCCCCTTAGGACCTCCAAATGTGACCGGAGACCCTGTGCAGAATTAACAATATTTTGGTCAGAGAAGAATGTTCAAAAGGTGATGGCTCTAGTAGACACTGGTGCAGAAACATGTATGGAGACCCAACAAAGTTTAAGGGCAATAGAGTGATGATTGGTGGGTTTGGGGGACAGACCATTCCAGTCACCCAAACATGGCTGAAATTGGGGGTTGGGTGTCTCCCACCCCGGGAGTATAAAGTGTTGATTGCCCCAATCCCAGAAAACATCTTGGGCATAGACATTTTATGGGGTCCATCTCTCTAGATGACTATGGGAGAGCTCAGACTTCGACAGAGGTACATTAGTATCCAGGCGATACAGACAGTATTGAGGGGCCATGCGAAACATGAGCCCATTTGTTTGCCAAAACCATGCTGGATTGCTAATGTAAGACAGTATAGACTCCCAGGGGGACAGGAAGAAATATCAAAGACGGTGCAGGAACTAGAAAGAGTAGGTATTATAAGACCTGTACGTAGTCCATATAATTCCCCCATATGGCCAGTGTGGAAGTCAGATGGAACATGGAGAATGACTGGATTATAGGGAATTAAATAAGGTCACGCTGCCCATCCATGTGGCTGTACCCAATATTGCTTCCCTAATGGACACACTCAGTAGGGAAATCAAGACCTACCTTTGTGTCCTGGATTTGGCAAATGCATTTTTTAGTATCCTGATTGCCAAAGAATCGCAAGATCAGTTTGTGTTCACATGGGGATGCAGGCAGTGGACCTTTCAGGTCCTGCCACAGGGGTACGTGCATTCACCAATGTACTGTCATAACTTGGTGGCGCGTGACCTAGCTAATTGGAGGAAACCTAATAATAACGTTAACCTATACCACTATATTGATGATCTCCTGTTAACATCCGACTCACTGGAAGCAGTAGGAGAGGCAGCAGATTCATTAGCCTCCTACCTAAGTGAAAGAGGATGGGCTATCAGTCCTCAGAAGGTGCAAGGTCCAGGCCTGTCTGTAAAATTTCTGGGGGTAGTCTGGTCGGGAAAGACCAAAGTGCTACCCAGTGCCATCATAGATAAGGTTCAGGCATTCCCAGTCCCTACAACACCAAAGCAGCTGCAGGAATTTCTAGGTATATTGGGATACTGGTATTCCTTTATACCTCATTTGGTGCAGCTGCTGAGACCTTTGTATAGACTCACAAAAAAGGGCCAATCATGGGACTGGGGGAGAACAGAACAGGATGCTTTCCAGCAAGCAAAACAGGCGGTGAAACAAGCCCAGGCATTGGGTATATTCGATCCTACCCTCCCAGCTGAATTGGATGTTCATGTTACTCAGGATGGCTTTGGCTGGGGCCTGTGGCAACGTCAGAGTTCTGTTCGGACCCCCATTGGATTTTGGTCTCAGGTCTGGCACAGAGCAGAAGAAAGATATAGTATGATTGAAAAACAGCTATTGGCTGCCTATTCTGCATTACAAGCAGTAGAGCCAATAACCCAGATGGCCGAAGTCATAGTTAAGACCACTCTTCCAATTCAGGGGTGGGTAACTGACCCACCTTCCTAAGACAGGGGTGGCCCAGGCACAGACGGTGGCACGGTGGGTTGCCTATCTCAGCCAGAGGAGTAGGCTGTCTTCCTCACCATTGAAAGAGGAACTCCAAAAGATTCTAGGCCCAGTGACGTATCACAGTGATGCACCAAAACAAACCTTGGTTGCTCTGCCACAGAAGAGCCCTGTCCAGAAGGAAAATATCCCATTCCTGAAGATGCCTGGTACGCGGATGGGTCCAGCAAGGGCAACCCAAGTAAGTGGAGAGCAGTAGCGTACCATCCTGCTACAGATACGATACGGTTTGAAGAGGGGGATGGTCAAAGCAGCCAGTGGGCAGAGCTGCGGGCCGTGTGGATGGTTATAACCAAAGAACCTGGTGACGGTATCCTGAATATCTGCACAGATAGTTGGGCTGTGTACCGGGGGCTCACTCTTTGGATCGCACAGTGGGCTACCCAGGACTGGACTTCCACTCCCGGCCGATCTGGGGCAACGATATGTGGTTAGACATATGGAATACAGTCAAACACAGAACTGTACGTGTCTACCATGTTTCTGGTCACCGACCCCTACAGTCACCAGGAAATGATGAAGCTGACACACTGGCCCGAGTTAAATGGGTTGAGAACTCACCATCTGACAACATTGCCTATTGGTTACATCAAAAGCTGCGGCATGCTGGACAGAAGACCACGTGGGCAGCTGCCAAAGAATGGGGACTGCCTGTACAACTATCGGACGTAGCTCAAGCATGCCGAGACTGTGATGCCTGCTCCAGAATGAGACCGAGGTCGTTGCCTGAAACAACAGCCCATCTTGCTAGAGGACACAATCCTCTACAGCGATGGCAGGTTGATTATATTGGGCCCCTCCCTCGATCTGAGGGGGCGAGATATGCCCTAACCTGTGTTGACACTGCGAGTGGGCTAATGCAGGCCTATCCGGTACCAAAAGCCAACCAGGCATATACCATCAAGGTGCTCACAAGATTGATGGCTGCCTACGGGACACCACAAGTCATTGAGAGCAACCAAGGGACTCATTTCACGGGTGCAATGATACAATGCTGGGCAGAAGAGAACAATATCGAGTGGCGATTCCACTTGCCATACAATCCAACGGGGGCAGGCCTGATTGAGCGTTATAATGGTATTCTCAAGGCTGCCCTGAAGACAAACTCTCAGTCTCTGCAGGGGTGGACGAAGAGACTCCATGAAACCCTGCGAGACCTGAATGAAAGACCTAGAGATGGCAGACCCAATGCCTTGAAAATGTTGCAAACAACATGGGCCTCCCCACTTAGGATCCAAATTACAGGTACAGATAATGAGGTAAGACCTCAGTCCGGCCTTGAGAACAATATTCTGCTCCCTGCCCCTGAGAACCTGAAACCAGGCACCAATAAAATAAGATGGCCTTGGAAGGTGCAGGTAGGACCACAATAGTGTGGCCTACTTGCACCTTGGGGGAGATTATTGGAGGTGGGGGGTTCAGTAGTCCCTCTGGTAATTGGTACATGGCCTACTGATATGGTGGTCAACACTCCAGTCTTTATTGCTAAAGGAACCCCTATCATGTCTCTGTGGCAGATCAGGATACCCCCTTTGGTGCCTGATATAATCGTGCAGCCACAGACATCTGGGCAAAAGGTTTGGTACAGGTGGCCAGGGCATGCCCCTGTACAAGCTGAAGTGTTGACCCAAGACAGGAATACGGCCTGTATCTTACCCTAGAGGGCAGATCTCCCCCTCTCAGTACCTTTGAAACATCTGTATTACTCCCCATGAGTCTATGAGTCACCGGAGGGAACCAAATGATGCTGCAGTGTTCCAGGGTTGCTATAAGATCATGTGCAACATCTGGTGATGGTCTGCCCGGGACTGATGAAGAGTAGGATGGGCCTGCACAGTGTGAGAGCATGCTTCCAGTAGACACCACCAAGCACTGGCCCAAGGAAGAACACGAGCCATACGCTGATCATCACTCATCCCAGATTACATGGATATGCATCGTGACGGGTCATTATGTAAGCATTGCGATGTATTGGGTCTCTGTATTAAGGAGGGCTCACCCTATAGTTACTCGATCAGTGGTTCATGTTGCGAAGGGGTGGAGTGTATGGGAACTGTTGAATCACAGCCTGAACCACTGATTGATCACCTGAGGCAAGCACTGAGTCAGCTGCAGGGGCACAAGTGAGTGTGATTGGAAGGAGTGGAGTTTGACTCCACCTCTCCCAAGACCCCATGTAAGGGCTGACCACCACCACGGAAGGATCTCTGGTTGGAGATTCCTCCCTAGTGGAGTTATCAGCAAGCCTCGACCATCATCAAGGTGAGCCACTCTCTTTTTACTATTTGTTTGTATTCTGTCTACTTAAGCCTACCAAAAATATACTACCTTTGAGCGCTATTCTTGGGGGTTATTTGGGCTACACATGTCAACACAGCTACCTTTAAAAATACAATGCTAACATCTGGGAGGATATACAGAAACATGTTGAGAGAGGGGCAGAGAACAGTTTGTCACTGTCTCCTGATGCATTGTGCCCATAGCCCTCGAGAGAAGGCCCAAACAGCTGCTTGTGCAGGAGGGGACTTGGTCAACATAAAGCAGGAGGAAACAGTTCTGCCCAAGATCAGTAGACAGCTATTTCTCCTCCAATCTTTCTAGGCTTGCAAAGGCTACAGATAGTGTATGCACATGATGCAGCAGCTTCCTGCCCTCCTGTCCCACTGCCTTTGGATTCTGTGTCTTGTCAGCGTGTTTGAATGAAAGAGTTTTTGCCCTTTTACTTGTGTTTGGTAACAGTGAGAGCCTTGGCAGCTGTGAGACTGAGTTAGTTCACATCTGTGCTCAGTTACAAAGTTCTGTTCTATTCTTACTTTTAGTATTATGTAAATGAAGAGCATCTAAATGACTTTACTAGGTGATGTTAATTCAGCACTTACTTGTGGATGAACCACACTGACTTTTTACTTAATTATAGAAAAAAAATGATATAAAGTACTTTGAGATGTTAGAAAGGGAAGTTGCAGGTATTGATGCAAACCTTTGCAGGATTGATCTTGTTCTTTTGCACACGTTTCTGTTACTTCTCAGTTCCCTGATGAAGTGGATTGGGCTTTGATGAGACAGGGACAGGGCAAGCATGTGTTTCTTGTGGTGGTTCAGCTTTACAGAGCCCCTTTATGAAAGGGTAAAAACGTATCTAACCTCAGGCAGTTTGTAGAAGGCAATACAGCACTTGGATCATACTTCTTCCAATTGCTTCTCCTTCTCACCTTGTCCTAAGACATCATAAAGTGACTGCAGCATTTAGACCCCCAGCTTCTTGGATATAATGAAAACAGTATTGGACCCTTGTGCTTTCCCCCTTTACATAGTGAAGAACCTACATAAGTAGGTTCCCCTTACCCCAGGTGGATGCTGCAGAACAGGGTAGTCGGTGTGAAAGCACAGCTTCCCTGTAGTGTAAGCCACGTTGTTGGCATCTGCTTTGTCCTGCACTTGCCAAGTCGGCCTGTACAATGAAGGGGCAAAGAGCAGACGTGTTAACAGACAGCTAGTGCATGGTGAGAGTGTGCAATCAGAGTAGAGGAGAGTTGCTGCATCTTTGAACACTGAAAATGTTACAAAATCTATATAAAAAGTTGGTGGCCCAGTGTGGCAGGGGTTTGGAACTTGATGATCCTTGGGGTCCCTTTCAACCCAAGCCAGAGTCCACTGTTGTTTGTGCATTTAGCAATTTGGAAGAGGCCTTCTGCATAGCCTCATGGGACACACAGTGCTGCCTTGTAGGACTGGTTGTGGCTTTTCTGTAAGAGTTGTCCGTGCATCTGCAGGCAAGGAAAAATGCATCCTGTCTTAATTTATTAACTCACAAGGGAAGTCCAGCAAGCTGAATTCAAATGCACTGGATGTAATGACATAGCTGGCAAAGCAGGGACATTAAAAAGCTCAACTCACCCATAAAAAGTGAGACGCAGGAAGCCAATCCTGTGGCCAAGCTTCACCAGCTCTCCCTGTCTTGCAGCGGCTCCTGTTAGCAGCACAACTCCCATCTTCTTCAGGGTGCACAACCACTTGTAGGCACTCTCATCATTGTACATGATTTCTTCAAAAGGCATTTTGGGAAGCTGCAGGTCTGAGCCCCAGTACTGATGTTCTGAAAGGGAAGGAATAGAGAAGCAAGTATTCAGCTGTTTTAGCATCAGAGCACAGAACACTCAAGGCATGAAGTTAGAAGGATTTTTACGCGTTTGTGAAAATGCTCTTGGTCCTGCAGGGACCTGAGCCACAGTCCCTAAGTTTTCCAAGTCATCTTTATGATAAAGTGTAAAGTTAAAAAGCAAATTTAAATCAGAAACTTGCAGTACAGTGTAGCAGAAGGCGTACACCAGCGTAACAGCCTAGAAGCTGTGTAACTACGTCAGTTGCATTGGTGACTAATCAGTTTTCTTTTGTAGGTTTGTCTCTACAAAGGCACAGCCAGCCACATGAAATCCTGCAGGATGGTGTCATTCCTCATCTTTTTCTTCTTTTGAGTGCACTGATGCCATTTCAGATGAATGCCAGTAAGAGCCCAAGACGATTCACAAACCCAGGGGATGCTAGGAGATAAGGAAAGCGAGGTAAGGAGAAACTGAACAGGGAGCTGGATTCTTCTCATTCTCAAACAATATGTGAGAGCATGTGACAGTAGGACAACGTAAGAGTTAAGAGTTCCCAAAATGGAAGGAACATCTCACCCACACAGAAGTAAAACTAAAATGCTGGGTTCTGAGTAGAAGAAAGAGTGACTTTCTCTTAACTGGATTATTTTCTGAGGAAGAATGTACTTCAGTATCAGACCTGGCCCCATATCCATTTGTAAATATCTGTGCTTACAGTTGCTTCACCTGAACCTGTCCTGCCTCTGTTCTGCTGCAGGACGGAAACTCCATTCCTTCCACTTTGGTACTCCCAACTTCAGACAGCACTACAGCTGTGAATCAGTCACCTTACCCCACAAACAGTGAGCAGACCAAGAGCCCCTTTTGAGCTCTCCTGCACAGTAGCTGGTTGCATCTACCTGTGAGTAGAGGTACCTCTCAAGGTTATGCCTGCGCAGAGAATCTTTACGCCTTGATATCAAGTCACCTTGCTGATACAGATCCTCAGTAAGTGACCAATAACCTGTTTTTTGTTGTTTGGTTTTGTTTGTTTTTCAGCTTTGCTACAACCACATCTTGGATTGATCTTGCACATGTTATCCCTTAGACAAAACTGTTGACCAATTCTGGAGTAGGAGAGGATCTGGTCGCATATAGGCTCCTTGGCTGTTTGTCTCAAGGAGTTGAGGAAAGCAAGGGGTCCACTCTGAACCTCGTGACTTAGCAGGAGGCCCCTGTATGTGTGTTTAACCCTATCCTCTATGCAGTATGTAATCAAGTGTATCCAGCCGTCTTCATTCTTGCTAAGTTGCTGTTAAATCACTACAGTATATTATGTCAGTAAATATATTCCTGTTCCTCTGTTATGAACAAAGAATGTAGAGCAGTTGTTTCCTTCAGTGACACCGCAACAGGAGATGGCATCTGCTGGGGATTGCTTCTCCAGGACACACGTAAGTAAGCCTTGGAAACCTTCCCAAGGTGAAGATGATGATGATTAAAAGTAATAGTAGCACTGAATTTTTCCCTTATGGCCACCCAGCATGGCCAGGTTGCCATAGCTGTTCCCTATTGCGCCTCAAAAGTGGAAGCAAATTAACCAAGTTTAACCACTGAGTGTGGGTAAGCACTTTGTTGGTGTGTAACAACACCAGTAGCAAAAGGCACTTGATAAACCAGCAAGGCATAAACACACAGAGGGTGGGCAAGCAGGAAGGCACAGATGGCTGCGTGCATGATGACTGGGAAGCAAGAAGAAGAAATGAACTCTGAGAGCAGATGAGGGGTCCTCCTTTCCATTCAAGAGGAGAAGAAAACACCAACGTGGAAGAAAAAGAAACAAAGGAAGAAAATTGGGCCACACCATGGGCTTCCACTCAAAGCCCTGTACCTTGGAAATGGTACAAGGTACAAAGCACGGAGTTCCAGCACTCCTCTATTTCATACACACAGATAATTGACTTTGTTGTGGACTACTTGTGTTGATGTGATGTATACCATTAATAAATACCAATGCAGTAAAGTGTTACTTTAAAACTAAAAACAGTGCTTTCAGGTCATTCAAACAATTCCAGTATGGGGGCATGCTGCATGGAAGTGGGGGAGGGTATGTACGTACACTTGAAAACACATAGAAAACACATACACACTGTGACTTTGTCCACTTCCAGATCAGTTGCAGAATCATCAGAGTCTGACCCTTCAGGGTCAGAATTTGAACTTGGGTAACCCTAAATAACCCTAAAAAGCCAGAATTGTGCTCCAGTCACCACAAAGGGCTCATTGGGTGAACTGTAGTCATACAGGAGGTAGAAAAAAATTTCTAAGTTTGACCTCTAATCCCCAAAAAGGGCTCTTTGGGTGACCTGTGCTGGTAACAAAGGGCTGAAAATTTTCTAAGTTTGACCTGTGGTAAACACAAAGGTCTGAATGTGAACTCTAGTGACACCAAAGGGCCAGATTTAAACACTAGTGACCCCAAAGGGCTCACTGGGTGACCTGTAGTGACATGGGGACATTGAAAAATGTCCAAGTTTGACCCCCTAGTCACAATAAAGGCCTCCTTGGGTAACCTGCAGTGATCCAGGACCTCAGAAAAATTTCTGAGTTTGACCTCTACTACCCACAAAAGGCTCTCTTTGGGGGACCTGTGGTGATCACAGGAGGCTGGGAAATTTCTAAGTTTGACCTGTGCAAACCCCAAATGGCTGAATTTGAACTCTTATTAACCCCAAAGGGGTAGATTTGAGGACTAGTCACCCCAAAGGGCTCATTGGCTGACCTGTAGTGACACAGGAGGTTGGAAAAATTTCTAAGTTTGACCCCCAGTCACCCCTAAAAGGCTCTTTGGGGCACCTGTGGCGATCCCAAAGAGCTGAAAAAATTTCTTAGTTTGACCTCTATTGAAAACAAAGAGCTGAATTTGAACTCTGGTGACCCTAAAGTGCTGAATTTGACCTCTAGTAACCCCAAAGGGCTGAATTTGACCTCTAGTAACCCCCAAAAACCAGATTTGACCTCTAGTCACCCCAAAGGGCTCATTGGGTGAACTGTGGTGACCCCGGGGGGCTGAAAACTTTCTAAGTTTGACCTGTGGAAACCCCAAAGGGCCGACTTTGAACTCTTTCTGACCCCATAGGGCCAGAATTGACCCTTAGTCACCCCAAAGGGCTCATTAGGTGACCTGTACCGATCCAGGAGGTTGGAAATGTCTAAGTTTGACCCCTAAAATCCCCAGAGGGCCCTTTGGGTGACCTGCGGCCACCCCAGGAGGCTGAAAAATTTCTAAGTAAGTTTGACCTGTGGTAACAAAACAGGGCCGAATTTGAACTTTCTAACCCCAAAGGGCCAGATTTGAGCACTAGTCACCCCAAAGGTCTCCCTGGGTGACCTACGGTGATCCCAAAGGGCTGAAAAATGTCTAAGTCTGAGCTCTAATACCCCCTAAAGGTTCTTTGGGGGACCTGTGGTGATCCCAGGAGGCTGGGAAATTTCTAAGTGTGACCTGTGGAAACTTGCATTGTGACCTGTGGAAATTTGCACTATGGCAAACCTGCTGATATCATAATCATTTCTTCCAGAGGGTGAGTGATGTGCAGCAGGTACAGGAGATGGAGCAAACACAACCAGAACAACACAACCAGAACTTCAGCACAAGGCACTGCTGTGCCACGCTGTTACTTTTTAACCAAAAGCCATTTTGGAATTTTCCCCTTGGAAAAGGGGAAAAAAATATTTCAGTTATGACTCCATTGCAATTTGAAACAACACACTGTCAGGCTTATCACACAGACCAACACTGCTTCGCAGGACTCATTTCTGAGGCCTCCAGACCTTATCTGAAAGGAAACAGCTTTTAGGAAACACAGCCCAAGCAGCAGAATGTCTCCCACCCTGCAAGTTTGCCGGGACGGAGCAGCGCTGCGTGGCTGCTCCCGGCCTGCAGTCCAGAGGTCAGAAGAGGGGAAAGGGCAAAATGCGCTCCCAGAACCTGTTCCTGCTTCAGCTGGATAAGCTCAGTCCTCATACAGGGACACTCTACCTAGATAGGGTCTGCAGTGTCAGCCCACGCGTGTTCAAAACCTGTGTGACAGGTGTGGGTTTAATTCCTACCTGGTAAAAATAAATCTTGTCGCATTTCTGCTCTGGCTGCCTCAGAGAAGCAACGTTTTTTCAGCCACTCAGCTTCGAATTCACTTGTGTGTTCATCGGGCCATGTGATTGATATCTTGTGAAATAAAGAGAAGTGGAATATTAGGGGAAAAAAAAAAAAAAAACAAGCAAGCAAAAAAAGCTCCTTAGAAATTACAGAAATTTGCAGTATTTACATCAGTGTTGTCACAGCTAAGGCTTCCACGTAGCTTAACTCCAAACACTTAATGAAATTCCAACCTGGACAGCATCCAAATTCTGATGCCTTTTATAGATCGTTATTTTCAGGGGAGCACATGACCTCATTTGCTATTTTCTGCGGGCTGCTGTCACTGCGTGTACTCTGCCTAACAGAAACTGGGAATCGCAGAAGCTGCTACAACTCAGAAGAGAGCAAAAACACCTTCCAAAAACAGAAAAGGACAGGAGAGCTGTATGAAGAAGACAAATGTTAAGAGACAAACATGGAGGCAGACACCGGGTCAGTGCTGAACGCTGGCTTACACTTTGGTTTGAGCTCTTGCTCGAAAATGACGCGCACTGAGAGATCAAGTATCTGCTCATATGCTGCTATATTCTTTATGGATTAAGATCACCATCCTCACCTTTTTTCTGTCGGTTAGAGTGACTTCCTTGGCCACGATGTCGACGTCCAGCTCATTGAATTGCAGCTTGCGGGCCTTGGCGGAGCGCAGGAAGCAGTGCGGGCACTGGCAGTTGTCCCGCAGCCACACACAGGGGTAGCAGCTCTCGCTTCCATCCTCCCACTGCACGCGGATGAGGTGCTCTGCATCTGGAGCCTCAACTTTCCGAATCACCGTGCTCATTTCACCTGTGTGGGTCCCCCGTGTCGTCCCCCAGCAGCAGCACTGCAGGTCTGCAGAACCAACAAGCAGGCGCCAGGCTCTGGGAGCAGGGTGGACTTTGGTCCCCAGCAGGACACGAGCTGCCCACCTCCACATGCTGACCTCGGTCGGTTCCTGTGGGGCCACAGAGAGCAGATAATTAATGAGGGAGCAGCGGTAACAGATGGAGCGCTTTAAGGTGATTCTGCCCCCTACCTTCTACCTAAATATTAAGGAATACTCTTTATCTCGTATAATGCTGAATAGGACCCTAGTGTCTCCTTTGGTTTTTATTTAAACACCTTTCAAGGAACACTCATCATCAAGTCTAAAGTATTACAGAAGCCTGACAGGCTCAAACAGCACCCGAGCTTCTCATATTCTACCATTCAGTTAAGAAGTCTAAACTTGTTTTTAAGAAACCCCTTACAATTCTGCTGATAGTAGAAAATGATGTTTTTTTTTTGTTGTTTTTTTTTTGTTTTTTTTTGTTTAGTGACAAGGAATTAAGGTGGGTTTGTTGTTGTCTTCCCGCTGCAGATGCTGCTTAACTGTTTTTTTTTTTTCTCCTGGCAATGGATATGTCACAGAATACATCTCAAGCAGAGTTATAAGTCAGTGACATTGAGTTTTGCAAATGCTCTGGAACAAAGTTCAATCAATTGGTTTAGTTGCTGCTCCTGGTCACGCGCCCCTGCTGCCGTGCAGAAGCCACTACACACAGCATGGATGGTAGCAGCCTTCTCTTTAGCACCTGCGTTGCTGTCAGTGGTACCCCCATCCCGAGTGACTTCAGCTTTCAGCGTCCTCAGTCTCATCTACTCTGAATTACTAAGTATTCTCTTGAAATACTTCCAGTCCTAGCAGCCGGACTCAGAGCAGCCAGCCACTGCCCCTAGACGGAGGGGAGGCTCTCCTTCGCCGGCAGCAGCAGGAGACTTCAACACGTTTAGGGTAGGAAACAATTCCGGTGCACACTTTGTGGCTTTTTCAGTATGCAGATCTGCACTGTCTGCTAATATTATGCGTTTTTTCACCAAATTCCAACCTTACGTTGTAACATTTCAAGTCACAAAATGTCGGCGACGTGCGATGACCGGGGATCCCTTCCTCGGAGCTCATTCATATCGTTTGTATGTTGTAAAAATGTTGCCTCTTCAAAGGAATTGGAACTCGAAATGAAATAGGAGCATTGTCCATTCTCCCTCATAATAATAATCATAATCGTAATAACACATTAACAGAAAACAGGCCGATAAGAAGTGGCCTGTCAATTTTGGTCTAGGATTCCTGTAAAAAAATACTTTCACGTCTATCACTGACGATCATCATTAGCGTTTGAGGAAGATGCCTGAAGAAGAGCTGTCATCAGATCTGCCCTTCTTAGGACTGATGTCGTATCACTGAAAGTTGTTTTCAGCAGGAGGAATAATGTGTAAACACTCCAAAATATCTCTTGGACATAGGAAGGCATTGTTTTTGTGCAAATCATATCACGTGTGGCACAAAATCAGATGATTACTTTAAATGGTGGAGAACATGTATCCCAATTGTTCCAGAAACACTCAATGATGACCAATGGCAGAGATGGCAGACCTCAACACGGAGCGCCACGACCCCAAACCGTCCGCAGTCGGACGTAGTCCAAAAGGTAATGGCGAGGATGATTGATTCTTCCATGTGGATATGAACGTGAAAACTCATCACTTGTCTCCTCTGTTTAACTGTAATTGAATTTCAATGTGTACGGATTACAAAATGGACGCTTTTGAAAACGTTTGTTAGGGACACAAAGTCACACTTCATATAGGCATCCGCTACTAACAAATCAGGTGGACGCGGTTTAAAAAGAAGATTCTGTAGCCTGGGACCTCTTTCTTTCAAGAGATCAGAGACGGCAGGTCCCGAAAGCGAGGGACGCTTGTCAATCAATTATTTACAAACCGAGTGGTTGAACGCGCCAGAAACCGCTAGGTGGAGTTGACTCGTACATGAACTGGAGAGCTTTGTGAGAAAAAGAGTGGGTCAGTGATTTCAAGTGGGGGTTTCTCGAAACCGTTCGAGCCGGGGACATTCTTAGGCAGCGTGATTATCGTTCCATCCGCGTCCAACGACAAGCGATCTGTTTCAGTTAGGAACAATTATCGAACTTGTTCATGAATGTAGCGCGTCACAGTCTTGAAGTTCCTATATCAGATCTAGAGCCCGCGTGTCAAAGCGTCATCGCCCTGGGCCGGCCCTAACGAGGCCCGGCCGCACTAACGAGCCAATGATCCGCAGGTGCCGCGGGTCCGTCACGGGGAAGGGCCCCCTGCCCTCAACGCCTCTTAAACCCCTCCAGAGGCCGCTGGGAGCCACAACGGAGCTCCCAGAGGTCCTTTCCCTTCGGGAGCTGGAGTGGGCTGCGTTTCTTCGGTCGTCCTTGTGCTGTTGCAGCTGAAAGGTGACGCGTGGTGGGGCTGCTTTTAAAACAAAACCTCGGGGTTCTGTGTCACGCTGTTCGTGGCTTTGTTTCAGGTCGCAGCGACACCTGGCTCGATAAGGATTGGACCGAACCTGTGGGCAGCTTTGGCAGTATCAGGGCCGCGGAGGCGTCGAGCGCTTGGGATCCCATGAGGGGAGGCCGCCGCGTTCTCACCCTGCTCTTTTTAGGGCGGTCCTTCAGCTACTGCTAGCTTTGCCTGGGTTTTTGTTTGTTTTTTTTTTTTTTGGTTTGTTTGTTTGTTTGAGCCAGGGTAGCATTGCCGCTCAGATTCCGTCATTTTTTCGGAGGAAGCCGGCACTGAGTTCCTGGAGTCTCGGCTCTCGACAACCTGGGGTTTCTTAGTGGGTGTTTCATCTCTTTCCGCTGTCATCAGTGAGAGGGAGCGGGACAGGACCTTGTTTTTCCAGCTTTCTTACTGCCGGAAATAAGAAGCGATGCAGACGAGCACAAGGCAGAAGGTTTCTCTGATCACAGGCGGAATAAGGGCCACAGCGGTGCTTTCCATCAGCCCGCATGAGTGGTGAGCCACCAGGTAAGCTCTCTGTTGTTGAGCAGGCTTCAGCTGGGCTGCCGTCCCCGACACAGAGCACGATCGGCCCTGTCCGCTTCGGGCAGCGGGAGCGAGCAGGACGGGGTCCTGTGTTTTTCCCCTTCCTTTTTATGTCACTTCAGGAGCATTGTCTCATTTCTATCACGGAGAGGTGGCTGGACAGCTTCAAGGTCCCAAATGCTGTTGTGGATGGCTGTGCTTTTTTCCTTAGGGCAGATGGACCGATGCGGCTGCAGAGCTGCTTTTCCTGTGAGAGAACAGGAACGTATGGAGCTACACCTCAGGGCGAACGATGAACTAAGGGAGAGCTTGCATCTGAAGCTCAAGAGGCAGGTAAATGTTGGTAAATTTGTGACACAGCAAGCAGGGTGTGGCAGTTGGTCTTCTGAGAGCAGCTGTGGGTGTTAGTTACCACTGTAGACTCTACGCTTCCTGAAGCTGCTGAGGAAGCTCCTTCCGGGAGGTTGGTGCAGTGCGTTGAGGGTAAATGTAGTGCTGCAGGTAATGCAGGAGAGCTTCTTTTTCACGTTGAGGATGTGAAGACTAGGGGTGGCCTCGAGCATGGCAGCCGTGACATAGCTGGGTTGGGATGGCAAAATATCCCTGCAGTCACTAAATATGTACAGTGCAGGAGTCTAGTTAGCAGGGATGGGCTGCTCAGGAGGTGTGTGACAGTTTGTTTCCTTGAAGATGGGAGTTGAATATGAACAAGGGGAAGAAAGATTTGACTGGGTGTGATGGAATAGGCTGCCTGGTGAAGTTGTGGAGTCTCTGTCTTGGAGAAAATTCAAGGTGAGTCTGGATGCTTTCTGGGGTGGGGAGCAGGGGTCTTTTTGACCCCAACGGCCCTGTTACTGTTGATATCTTGTTGCAGTGTGGGGGCTGCGGTGAGCTGTTTCTTTGGGACTTGGGTGGGGACGGTAGCCTACGGAACTATTTCTGTGGGTTTGGGGCTGGTTGCTGGTGTTGTTCTGCCTGAGTTCTGCCCTGTGCTTTCTTGACAGCTCTGGAGGTGTGTGTGTCAGGTCCTCTCCTGGAGAAATAGAACAGCTGGAGTGAGAAGTGCTGCATTTTATGTCCTGGAATGATGGTCACCACTCTGGGCTGGGAGCAGAGCTGACAGGTGAGTGTTTTGTGTTGGGGTGCACCCTTGGTTGCTGTTGAGTGTTGGAGCTATTAAGATTTTTTTTTTAGTGGTTCAAGTGGTGGTTTGTGCGGCAGTAGTGACAGTTGCATAATGGTAGTGTGGAGGTGAGTGGAAATAGTAGGTTTAGCTGTTGAGCTGTGCAGAGATATTTTTTTTTGGTGCTGTGGGTTTTGTGCTCTAGTGTTTGTGTTAGTGGAGGTGGATTGTGCATTTCTTTGGGTTTGGTTTTGTGTTAAGTTAGGTGTTTTTTGTGCAGTGATGGTGTTTTTTTTTTTTTTTTGGTTCAGTGGTTTTTTTTATTCAGTTTGTGTTAGGTTTGTTTTTGTACAGTGATAGTGGTTATTTAGTTATGTGGTTTTTGAGCAGTAGTTATTTGGTTTATTTTATGCTGGTTTTGTTTTTATTTCTTTACCTTTTGGTTAGGCTTTTTTTTTTTTTTTTGTGCCATTTGTTTGGCTGTTTCACCTGTGGCAAAGGGGAGAAAAACAAACTTCCCCATGGGTGAGCCGGGGCTCCCCCCGAGTGGGGGTGAGGGGAGAGCCCCTCCTGGCTGTTGGGGCTTCTTCCTTGGGTGCTGGAGTGGCTCCTGCATGGCGGTGCCAGCTTTTTGTGGAAGTCTTCTTTAGCTGGAAGGAAGAAGATGAGGTAGGGAGGAGATGGGTTCCTGGATCCAGGTTCCCTCTTCTGAAGAAAGACAAAGTTCAGTTAAAGTCAAAGCCTTAGGGAGAGTCTTTGGGTGAGAATTCTTGGGCTGGAGCTTGAGAGGTCCCTCTGAAGGAACTTACTGTGGGCTGGGGGGGTCCTTCTTGACAGGGTTTAGGGGGGTGGCCAGAGGTGAGGCGCTCCCGTGGAGTGTGTCTGAGTATACAGCCCGGACTGCTACAGATGTGTTACAGCAATCGAGCCTGAAATGGTGAGTCAGGAAGGACGTTGCTGGTCTTCTCATCGATGGGACTGCCTTCACTGGCTGCTCCTGGGGGTGGAACAAGTCGGTCTAAGGGGCCAATAAAAAGCAAGTGCTTAGGAAGCCTCCTCTCCTGAAAGGTGTCTGACAAGGCCTATTTCATCTTTAACTTTAGATGATTATGCAGAGGCAGCTATCTCTGTAAAATGTGAGGTTTAAGTCAATATTTAAAGTGATATCTCACATAAAATGGCCTGAATCCAGTAGGTGGGCAGGTGACTTAAAGGCTCAGAATTTTAATCTTAAATGGTAAAAAAAAGTATCCCTTTTAAGAGAAGTCTCTTATGCTTTTTCTATAGCAAGAAGGTAGAGGAGAACTTAGAGGTGTCTCTCTTCATCTCATCTGGATGGGGGTCCCTGAAATGCTGGTACTGCAGTTTGTTTCCCTGGGGCGGACAGCGGGTGAGGATCCATCACTTTTATATGGGAGTCACTGGCTTGTTATGGATTTTTGGAAAGGCTGTTTCTACTGAAGGCGGAAATGCTCTGTGTAACAGGTAGAAACTGTTAGGCCTCAGGATTTGTATTGGAAGGGGACAGCTAGGTTCATCTGTTGCACCTTTTTGAGGTGAAGGGGGAGACCTGTCTGTCTTCACCTTGAAATGAGATGATGCATCCTCAGTTTCTGCTTTAAAAAAGGAAAAAAAGGTGGCTCCAGCTCTTTTTGAGGTTGGGGCTTATTCCTTTGCCGATGGGCTTAGCTTACTTGTCTCCCAGGATGAGAGGGAAGGAAAACTGAGCCTTTTGCAATGGGCAACACAGCATAGTGTGTTTCTTTAACAAACAAAAGCTAGACCTAATGACATATACTTTTACAAATTATCCCCTTCAAAGCTATCTTGTTTTATAGTTGCTCTACTCACCCAGTAAAGTTGCTGAGCGTAGTTCTCGTGTTGGTATTTGCAGCTGATTTCATCTGTGACAGCATATCCCGAGTTTGGTAGAGCTTGAAGGCGGGTGTGCCCCGGAGCGGCACTGACTATTTAAAAAAAAAAAAAAAAAAAGTCTACAAGTTTCCTTTGTTCCATTATTTCACAGGAGCTCCTCTCGGTTTCCCAACTATGTAACTGAAGCTAGTACTGCCCGGTGAAACTCTTCTTGTCGAAGCCCGGTCCCATAACACCTGCATTCCTTTCTTCTGAATGGAGACTGAACTCCAGTGTGACTGATGAGAAGATGTCCTATTCTCTATTTCCCTGATTAATAAAAGAAATGGAACTGTGTTTGGATTCTGCCTTTGCCTTTACTGTTTCCACTTAGCATAAGGTATTGGCTCCTAAGACTTCTCAGAAACTAATTGGCTTTGGTATTACTGACTTAATGATCCCTTACTGCTGTGACTGAAGAGCAACATCTAGATGATTCCAGAGAGAAAATGGATTGTTTACTTAAGTATGATACTACTTTGCCAAGGACTTGACTCCAGCTGAGTTTTCATGACTTACATCACTTTACTTGTTAGTTCGATGCCTGCTGGCCATTAATGGGGTGCTCCTCAGAATAAAACTATACATTTGTTTTCCCACAAGGATTTATAACGTGTGGAGATCTGAGAAAAAGCTTAGTGAATAATAGATAAAACTGCAGCCTCACTAAAGTGTCCCTTTATTTTGTTTACCGCATCATAAAGCAGCCTCGATCGACAGCCACCTCTCCCTCTGTGTGCCGTCCTCATAATTCAAGTGCAAGGCACGACAGCATTGTCTAAACTGCGCTCAGAGCTCAATGTGAGACCGTGCTGCTGCAGGGTGGGGCGCTCTTTCCCCTCGCCCTGGGCTTCGGGCAGCCTGTTGGGGATTGTGGCTGACTTTACCTTGCTCTTGACCACAGCCCCAATTCCTTTCCGTGCGGTTGCTCTCTGGCCTCTTGTTCCCTCGGTCTCTACACTGAGCTGATGTTGGGCCATCCCTGGCCCTCGTCAAACTTCACGTGGTTTGTGACCGCATGGCCTACTCCTAGGACAAGATCTCACCGCCGAGCCTTTCTACCCTCCTACTCTACTGTCATCAGCAAACACTTCACATGCATCTGAGTGCCCTATCCATATCATTTATAGAATTACAAATTAAAACCAGCCCTGAAAGGAAGTGCTGTGGAATCTCAGTAGCATCTGTCCACCAGCCTCTCACGCTCTCGTTTATTCTCATGCTTGGAGCCTCTTCTTGATGGGGCTGAATAGCAATTTAGCGTTTCAGCTGTTTGTTTTAAGATGGATAATCAGGGAGGGCCACGTTAAGACATGGGATTGAGTTTTTGACTGTGCTTGCTTGATGAAGATTTTCCTCACGTACTCAAAGGAATTAGAAACTTCTGAATCAGACTGCTGGTAAAGACGCCAAGTTTTTGTAACCCATGCTGACCCTCAACCTGCTACATAATCCCAAGCAGTGATAAACTCATAAGAACTATTAAAAATAAGAGAAGAGATACCAAGGAACTAATCAGAATGTATTAGTTCAAGGTAATGGAGACATCCCTCTTATATTAGAGCCTAACGAGATCAGACTTAAATGGTTAATAAGTGAAAACTTGTTAGGGCCCAGAGTTGGACGTTTTTAACCCCTAAAATCCAAGGCATTTTGGTACTCAAATACTCTCAGAAGTGAACTTCCAACATCTTAGACTTAGAATGTATCTTTCCTTATAAATGGAAGTATAAGCTCTCATGAATCAGAAGCCTGGGCAGCCTAAGTAAGTGTATTCCTTCACGGGTGAATAGAAGGACTTCCATTCTCATTTTGTTTTAATTTTAATGATACAGCAGAAATAAAAACCCTAATCCTCAGCTCACAGGGGGATGGCCTCTGACCAGGAACGGTTTCACAGCTCTGACCTTTGCTCCTCCTTCATTTCTATTGAGCACTAGTCCCTAACTGCTCTGGCCTTGAGGAAGCTCTAATCTTCTCTAACTTCTGTGCTTGTGTATGCAGTAATGTACCAGCAGAGGGACTGGCACAGTGAGAGGATGATACAAAGAAAAAGAAAAGCGGCGCTCATCTGTCTCTGAGGTTCTGGGCTCGCAGAAAAAACTCCCAAAAGGAAGGATCTCCAAAAAGAGAAACTTTCTTCAGATAGCCCTTAAATGAGATCTGAGAGGAGCCTGGCTCCGCCTCTTCCCCTCTAACAGGCGCATCTCCTTCACCTACGCTCCCTGGGCTGACCCGGTCTCTTCCCCAGGTGCTCCATCAATGAACTGTTCAGGCCTTGACTCAGCTGTTCCCCTGCAGTAATCATATACACAGTCACCTCACTTCCACATCAACTCCGGTTAACCTAGCCAAGAAGATAAATCCCTCCCTGCAAACCTACCCGATGAACACCAAACTAGAAGGAGTTTTAGGTTGGGTAACCCTATATTAAAGGACTTCTAAGTAAGTTCTCTCTGTGTTGCAGAACAGCCAAGTGAACACTAATTTTTTCATCCTTCTCACACTACTGTAATTGTTATTCCAGACTCGTATCCTAGCCGGTCAGAGCTTACCCTTACATTTGCATCATCCTCTCCACAGGCCCCAGATAACCTAATGAATGGGCAGCAGGCCGACTAGGGAATTCGGCCACTGTGACCTAACTAACACCTCCCTGGAGCTAATGAGAGTCAAACCTGCACTTTCTGTGTCCAGAAGAGTACCTCATCTGCCTGGCTTTGAGTGAGGCGAGGGCTGCAGCACCCCCGCTGTGAAAAAAAGGGGGAGACAGTCAGATTTGCTCACACACGACAAGAAAAGACCACATGGCAGCCTTCCAGGGCTTGAAGGGGGAAGCTTATAGACAGGAGAGGGAATTGACTTTTAATGCTGTCTCTGTAATGCTTTAACAAGAAGGAAAGTACCAGGACAATAGCAGGAGGGGGCAAACCCTCCTGTCACTGAAAATGAGGATGAGCCCAGACAGGGCAGCCGCAAACACGAAGGAGAAAAGCCGCTTACCTCAGGAAAGTCTGGGGAACATAGACAACTCCAGAGACATCCTCTCTCCTTTGCTGCCAACCCTAAAATGAGGCCTGGGAAGGGGTTGATCCAGTCTCCACCCCTTGTGGTCACTCCTGTTCATCGCCTGCAACTGAGCTCCCCTGGGCTGACCCTGCCTTCCTGCCAGGTGCTCTCCATCAGGCTGTAACTCAGCAGTTTAGTTGAGATATTAGGAGGTACAAAGAACTTCTTTTGAGATTCCACTCGATGTTCAGCACAGAAAGAAACTTGTAGATTCAGATTCTATATGTAGCAGCCCAAATCAAACGAGTCTTTCGGTTGCCTTTTGTCACGTTCCTGGTTTTTGAGATTACTCAAACATGTTTACTTTTTTCATTTTCTCCAAGTTCAACTCCAAGTTAGCAGTTACTATGTTAAGAGAACCATCAGGTGTTCGCCTATGGCATGGAAAGGATGAAAGTTGGGAAGCTATAAGAAAGAATACAAAACAAACCAACAAAAGAGAATATAAAAACAACTCTCGAAATGAACCAATCACTTCTTCTTTCAGTGAGAAACTCTACCCATGGATCGGTTCCCTCTGCTCCCTCTGCATGTGGAATTAGAACCTCATTTCTTACAATGACAACCTTACAAATAAACACAAAGCTGGGACTCTGCCCTTTTTCTTCTACAAACGAGGCCGTGAAACTCTTTTGTCCCCTTCAACTCATCATGGGTACACTGAGACCCTAAATCTGCCAACAAACTGAGTTCTGTAATAAAATATGAATCCGGTGACATTAAAATAACAGACCACAAGCCTTCGAAGGAAACTCAACGGGCTGCCTGATGAAAAACCAAGCGCTTAAGGTGAAAGAAACCACAATTCCGGCCGTAACTGAGAAGAAATCAGGATTGGTCATTCTCGTAACTGTCGTGTGATATTCCTTCTCTCAAGATTATTTCATACTAACCGACACACAAATTCACAAATTTAATATGATGTATCGCTCTCAGTTCTCCTGCGAGGAAAACACTAATTTGGAGCGCAAGTTCAAATCTGTTCCTTCTTATTTGGAGCGATGTTAAAAACAATTTTCATGCACCCTTTAGTGCTCCTTAGCAGGAGCTGAAATATTTCCATCTGAAATACTCGCTCTTTTTCTGTCACAGACTCTAAGCCCAACTGTAACAGCTGAGATAAGGCTCAGGCGGTGAGCTTACATTCCCATGAGCAGCGGAGCGCTGAAACAAAGCGCTGCTTTGAAGAAAAGAAAGGTTGTGAAGTAGAGAAGAAAATTGATAGGGGAAAACCAACGAACTGTCTTATCTGGAGGCCTCCTATCTCTTCATTTCTTAGATTTCCGAATTTCCATCCTTCGTACAAAGGAAGGACTGGGAAGTCAGGTGATATATTCTGTCAAGAAATTGCTATTTAGGAAACAGTCGGATTCCCCTTAATGAAAATGCCATAGGAGGTCATAGCGACACAGCCGCCGCAAATGGTTCTCCTTGACAACTTTGAGCGTGGAAGTAGATGTGAGTTTTTTCGCATAGATTCCCTGTATCCGGCGTCCCTATCAAACTGACTTTGTTGCAGGAGGTTCTGATCTACTCCACCATTCTCATTACCGTTAACTTCCCATGCCAGTTTGTTTAAAAAAACAAACAACAACAACAACAACAAAAAAAACACAGTAAAATAATCATTAATCCAATGGGGGGAATCTTTACTCTGGTTTACTCATTTCTGACAATTAATGCCGAGAAGTTTCTGTATGAAGTATTAGCAGGATTACCATCTCTTCTTTTCAAAATGGCATTTTAAAATGATGTACTAAGCAAAACAGGCTTTAAATAGTAACTTGAAAGGCCTCGGTAAAGAATTCTGTGTAAATTGGGGATGTCGAGACGGATTGTCAATCTCAGACTGACTAGCGTCGCATCTCTTCAGTTATACTTTCTGTGAAGGGCTCTTTGCAGATGTCTAAATGTCATATGTGATCAAGGTTTCCTTGTACTCTTGCAGAATAATCACGTGCAGTAACTGAATAGTACTAAAATAGTGTTAAAACGCTAAACAGTATTAAAAGCTATTCTATACATGTAATTTGTGTAAAAATAGCTTTGATATCCCATATTGTAAACTTGTATAGAAAATTCTACCAACGGTATTATCTATTTTAGCCTACTGTAAATCATTTCATTCATGATCTTCATCTGTCAATATAAGACATTTATTTTCCCTTTCAACTATCACATGCGAAACATACTGATTTCACAGATGTGCTGAAAGAAGTTGGGAAAAAATATACATTACTTCATAAAATCTGAAGAGAAAAAATGCATTTAGTACCAAAAAAACCAAAGCACAACAAAAAAACAAGCCCACCAAAGGGATTTAGAAGTTTAGTTCTGGTGCGTTTAGAAACTTACGCTCCAGAGATTCGTTTCTCTTTGCAACAAGAAGATGAAACATTAGATATTGCTGCCCTTAATTATGCTGTTTCTTAATCTTGTTCAGCTCCTGTTGGGTTTTCGCGTAGCCTGTGCCCGTGACGATATGTATTTTCATTTTGGAAGCACGGATTGAAAGTAATAATGCGCAACACAGGAACATTCAAAGTAGAGGACTACAGGAGCCAGTTTTCTACGGTAACGTTGACCCTGCATTAATTGGTGCAGTGGGCTCCAGTGTGAGAAAGGAGTCGCCACGATGAATGGAAAACAATTGGCTATTTTTTCCATTTCACGGCATCCTTAAATATTGCAGCTGCAGTACCCTTAGCGGTGTGCAGCCTGGCGTTTAGTTTGATCTGTATCATACTTCACTATATCTGCCTTCTCCATCTTTCAATACCGAACTCGAAAGTTTCAGAACACGGATCTCTCTCGGAATTGGTTCCATGCTGACCCGTCGCTCTAGATTTTGTACCCAGCATAAAACTGTCGACTTTATGTTCCCTCAGAAAGTAAAGTTGAAAGTTGACTTTACCCTTCAGAGAAACACGATGTATTCAGTACCATTTATGACTGTTTTGTTTTGTTTTCTCATGGATGCAAGAGATCTTGAACAAAGGTCACTGCTTCAGACCGCCTGAAGTTCAACGGAAAACTTCGGCACACTCACCCGCAGCAGAGTGCATTTGAATCAGTGTAAAACATGTTTGTATTTAGTAACAGAATTTATTATCTCCTCAAGAGTTTCAGCTAGAACCCAGATACTGCCCAGGTACTAAGTAAGTACTAACTACCCAGGTACGTAGGTACCCAGGGTACCTAAGTGGCAGCGTAGCGGGCAGAAGAACTAATATTAAGATGAGCAAAAGGGCAGCGGCTAACCTGCATGGAAATGCGCAAGATGAAAATGTGGCATATTTTCTAGGTCTTTACGGGGTCGGTTGTTATCTGATACACTTTTCGAATTAAAAGGTCCTTTAATCTGTTGGAAATACCTCAGAGAAGGCTGGCTGCGGTGTCTGAAGCACGGACTTGGACGTAGATGATCCAAATCATTTATTACAGGTTTTAGCATCACTTACACACATTCACAAGTTTTCTCTTGTAACTTTCCCACCCGCCTTTACGTGTCAACGAAATACTCCCCGAACAGTCCTTAACCATGCACACAGCTGCTCATCCAGTCAGGGTTGTGAGTCATTCCGAGCCATGTGCTCTTCTTCCAGTTGGGGTCTGCCATCGCACGGCTTACTTGAACTTGTTTTCCTTTTCGTCCGGAGTGTCCTCGGTTCTCAGCCTTCCTTTCTCATGCCATTATCCCGCTCTGCAGCTTCCGCTCTAGATACGCTTCCTTGTATTCTCACAGATGGCAATAAATGACATTTTATTCCTGAAGAAATGAGAAGGATTAAGGTAGCTTTACATCAAAATTTTCTAAATGAAAACCAGTGAGGGATCAGAATCCCAACTGTAAAATGCCCTCGCATCACTACGTACGTTCATTTTGTAACGTATATAAATGGGAAGCAACGAGGAAACAATCCTTTGAGACCTAAACGATCGGGTATGCAAGTGAAGTTTCACAGTTTCGCTCAAAACCACGTACAGGAGACCCTCAAGAATGAGCGGACAGCTTTGATTTTTGTCCAATGTCGCAGATGCGACGTTAGTTCGCACGCTGCGTAAGTAACATCTGACTTCCCGTCCCTAAAGCCCTCCATTGGTGTTGTTAGCACACTCAGCTCATTACCTGAGGCACACCCACAAACTCTGGGACAGTTCACCCTTATGACTACTTTTAGTAATATTAATTTGTACCTGCACATAGCAAAGGACAATAATAAAAAAAGTGGAAAGAAACAGTGCTTCCATGTTGTTTCCTTGGGCCCAGAGCTCCCTGTCAGTCAGTATCTGTGCTATCTTCAGAGCCAGCTAGCCGGTATGATAGCAGTAGAATTTCGGTGCCTACAACCACAGAAACACTGAAGATCTTACGGTGGATTCGACATCAACCAAACATTTAAATCCCTTTCTTTTTTTAAGATAAGAATTATGCACAGATCGATTTCTTCCACTGACATCAGCAACCGAGTGTGCACTGAATGACTTACAGATGTAATGGGGAAATGGTCTAAGTAAAATAAAAATAATACAATAAAAAAAATTTAATTCTTCTCTTCAATGCATTTGTCATTTTCAGTTCCCCGTGTGTAAAACAGTTATGGTATTTCCTGGATATGTCACCTGTGAATGGCTCATGCAAAAACGAGAGACCGCAATTGCTGAGACACAGCCCCCAGACTACTTATTTTTCCATATTGGCTTCCAAAGTGTCTGGTATTTGTACACCAAACAGGAATGAGATCATATGTCTAATAAAAACCGACAGTGGTAAAGAATGGAACTAAATATGTGCCCAGTGTAACCTTTAGGTACTGTGGGAAATCTCGTATCCGATGTTCCAGGTAACCGAACGTTTACCGACTTACTGCTACACTGCAATACAAGTTGCTTTTTTCCCCCTTGCTTAGAAATGATGTTTTTCATTCACATTCAAGAGATACAGAACATACGCTTCTTTTTTTTTGCTGCTTGTTTTTTTTCCACCTTGCCACTCTCAAAATAGCTTGGGCATAAAGCAGTTCGGCTTCATCAAGCACATTTAATTTAGATCGGCAGATTCTAAACAGTTTCTATTTTAACTCACAGTGCATACAATTTCCAGTGCGATCACCGAGGAGAAATGTAGTCTCACCTCATTAAATTCCTCAGCGAGACCACTCCACGTCCATCCCATCACTGCTCCACTGTGCTTCACTCAATACACATCCTTTCAAGCATTTGGAAGGACTGAGAAAAAAATAGAACATAAATGTTTCCCTTTTTCTCTATTAAAGGTCATGCAATTTAAAGAGCTGTAGGTATGCCCCGTGAACACAGTGCCACGCTCCTCTTGCAGCCAGCAGACATGACTTTGAGTGCACGTTGCAAATCCTACTTCACGTTTTAGAAGAGAAAGGCTCCGAGATCCCAGCCATGCAGCGGCCTACTACTGCAGCCAAAAGCTTAGTTTTTGAGCTACTGCATGAGTAACCTCTCCCTCTGGACATTTCCCACTGTAATGTGTAATGACACTGTGGTAAATGCGCCAAAAGCTGAAAATGCATTGCGTACAGCTCCAAGTTTTACTAATCCTTGGAAAATGCATGGAACGCAGCAGCAGCTGGTATCTGAGACAAAAAAAAACCCAAAACACTATCTAGTGCAGCTTGTAAAGTTATTGTTATTACAAATATTCCCTTACTTGATGGCTTCAAATCTTTGAATGTGAAACTTCTAGTATTTTATCTGAACTCCAACTTTTGCCTATACTGAAAATAATTAAATTTCCTTAGCATACTTATGATCATTTCATGTGCAAGTATCAGATGCTTTACTCTTAAGAATGCGACCACTGCATTTAATACTAAATATGTAAAGAAAATTAGGAAAATAATCAAACCAAGAGCAAACTCGCATATTTACAGCATAAACCAAACTAATGCCTTTGCAGGACTGCATAAAAAAATTCTCCAAGGCTACAAAAGACCTCTAAGATCATCAGCTCCATCCATCAATCTCTTTGCAAGGCCTCTGCTTTCTCGATGGAGTCAACAGCTCCTCCCAACTTACTGCTGGCTGCAAAGCCCATCTTCAAATCCTGTATCCAAGTCACTGATGAAAACATTAAAGACAACTGGCCCTGAAAAAGAGCTCTGTGGAACCCCATTAGTGCCTGGCTGCCCTCCTGACGTAACACTGTTTTCTATAAACCTTTGTTCATTGCAGGAGAGTTGGATTACATGGTCTTTAAAGGTCTCTTCCAACCCAAAAGATTCTACGATTCCCATTCCAAAAGGAGGAGGAGAGAGACAAATCACAGGTCAACACTGAAAGCAGCAATATTTGTGAAGACCTCCTTCTCCTCGGACCCACATAAAACAATTATCTGCTGCCCTATATTTACAAGTTGACAAATTAGCAGGTCCATAACGCTTTGGGAAAGGGACAGGAAAACGTACAAAAACCACAGCCGATCCTATGATGCAAAGATACTCACATTCTTCTACTTAAGAACATTAAAAACAAACCAAAAGAGAGCATTGGCTAGTGTTTCCTGGTGGGAACTGATCCCATTCATGTTCCTCATTAGTTTATCATGTCAGCACAGCATATTTCTTTCCCACTATGTAAGCACAGTTAATATAGTTTCCATTGCACTCCAGCTGAAATTTAAGAACATAAGCTCTAAGAACTGAAGGAGTAGGAAAGTCAGCAGTGAGCCATTACCGTTTGGACAGCCTTAGTTCTCACTTGTAAAGCAGCACTGCATTTGCCATATCAAAAATCTCAGTGCTTACAACTACAGCTAAATCATTCACAGGGGATAAAACAAAGGTCCTGCAAACGTAGTGGGACAGGAAAATCTGGAACTTTCTGAGATTTCAGCTACGGAATTAAGTCAAAATTGTTTTGCCCCTACACTTCAGACCCACAGTAATGTCTACTAATGAAAACAAAACGTATGTAATTCCTTGGAGATGCATGGTATAATGCCTGGAAAAACTACATTATTAAAAAAAATTAAGATGAAAGGCAATGGCTTCAAGTTGCATCAGGGGAGGTTCAGGTTGGATATAAGGAAGCATTTCTCCTTTGAACGAGCAGTGAGGCGCTGGTTCAGGCTGCCCAGCGTGATGGTGGAGTCACCGTCCCTGGGGGTGTTTAAGGAAATAAGGAACATGGAGATGAAAATGCTTCTCGGAAACAACTGGCAGAAGAGTTTCCAGGAATGGCTGGTTATGTTTAGAAGAAACAGAATGCAGGGCTGGCATTTCAAATCATCATCGGTAATGCTACACCACTAGGATATGATTAGCTACTTAAGAACGTGTCATTTGCAGTGCTGTAACTGCGGGGAGCAGAAGGAAGCTGACTTTAAACTTACCCAAGTAGACAAGAAGTGGGCCTCTAACAGCCGGCAGGCAAATTCACTTGCCTTAGAAATACGGCCATGCTTGCAAATGAAATCTGAGAAATGCTGGAAGAAGCAACCTGTCATAACGAGCCTGACCTTTTTCAGAATTATGAAGCAGAGCAAAATGACACTACTAATGTAACCCCTGGTCACATGCCCCTGCTGCCATGCAGAAGCCACTACACACAGCATGGATGGCAGCAGCCCTGTCTTTAGCGCCTGCGTTGCTGTCAGTGGTACCCCCATCCCGAGTGACTTCAGCTTTCAGCGTCCTCAGTCTCATCTACTCTGAATTACTAAGTATTCTCTTGAAATACTTCCAGTCCTAGCAGCCGGACTCAGAGCAGCCAGCCACTGCCCCTAGACGGAGGGGAGGCTCTCCTTCGCCGGCAGCAGCAGGAGACTTCAACACGTTTAGGGTAGGAAACAATTCCGGTGCACACTTTGTGGCTTTTTCAGTATGCAGATCTGCACTGTCTGCTAATATTATGCGTTTTTTCACCAAATTCCAACCTTACGTTGTAACATTTCAAGTCACAAAATGTCGGCGACGTGCGATGACCGGGGATCCCTTCCGTCCGCTGATATTCTGCCCCAAGACTTTGGGCCCAACTGGGTGTTTGGTTTATGCCTAATTACTGAAGTCAGTGGAGTTGCACCTGCATGACTTCGCTGCTAATGAGGAGGGAATTGGGCCCTGTGGCTCCAGGGCTATTCGGTTTGCTAGCTGTGCAAGAGGAAACTGTGCAAACTATTATAGCAAAAAGATTTCCCTAGTGGTGAAAATATTTTTAAAAGATTCAGCGATGTTTACATTACACTTCTGTTCCTGCCTTCACTGTAAAGCAATGGTTTGGGTTAGCCACCTTTCTAGAATCCCTGTAGCAATAAAGAGGCTGTTTATTGTTTTCCTCGAGTCTGTCATAACAGTGTCACTATTAACACGAAAATCCAGACGGCAACGATTAAAAATATCTGCTACAGCACGCCCCCTTGGTGTTTACCTTCTCAGACACACAAATTAAATAAACGTGCAAGCCTAGATTTTGTCCCGTACAGCTTCACAGAAAAATGTTCTCCCCTCGGTAGTTCCCACCCTTGGTCAATGATCTCACACCAGTAAACCACTGGGCTGCACTGCTGTTTTCGTAGTTTCGCAGTTTTCTCTCTCTGCTCTCACCACGCGACTGACAACAAATGCCGGGAGCCGCACCACAACACAGCACCGTGCGCGAGCCATAAAAGAAAGCAAACCTACGTTTACACGCTCCGAGCCGGCGCGGTGCTTCACGCGGAATGCCACACGGCGACGCTGCTCGCACGGCTGCCCATCAGCGAAGCAGATTCGGCCACGCTCCGCCTTCCGGCTCCGGCGGCAGCCACGAGGCCCGCAGGCCGCGCGCCGCCCCGGCCTTGCGTAGAGCGCGGCCCCGGCTCCCCCCGCCCGCGGCGGGGCGTTGCCGGCCGAGCGGCTCCGGGGGCGTGGAGCGGAGCCGCAGGTCCGGGCCGCGCCGCAGGGCCGAGCGGCTCAGATCTGGGGGGGGTGGCTGGTTGGTGCGGACAGTGTTCGTGTCGAATAAACGCCGTGAGCGTCTTCATGCAGAAGAGCTTCCTGGGAATCGGTTTGAAAAGAGGAGTGGCACGCGCTCCGTGCTCGGTGCTCAACACCGTTTGTGTGACAAATGTATGAATGAGGTGTTTATTTGAATAGTGTGTGGATGGAAGGCAGGGTACAACAGGCAGAAGCGTGGATCACAGGAAGGCGGTGGCAGGATGAATCTTAGGATCCCAGAATGGCTTGGCTTGGAAGGCACTTCAAAATCATGCTGTTTCAGCTCCTGCCATCCACCACATCAGGCACCCACACCTTCCCTAGGCAGCCTGTGCTAGTGCCTCACCACCCCCGTGTGAAAAACTTTCCCCTGACATTTATTCTAAATCTCCCCCTCCTTTAGTTGAAAGCCATTCCCACTCGTCCTATCACTATCGGACTGTGTAAAAAGTTGATTTCCCTCCTGTTTAAAATCTCCCTTTAAATATATGAAGGCTGTAATAAGCCCTCCCCAGAGTCTTCTCCACACTGAACGACTCCAGCTCCCTCAGCCTGTCCTTGTAGGAGAACAGCACTCACATCTATTGGCTTTCCAGTGGAGCTTCCCGTGCTGGTACTCAGGTTTTCATCTTGCTCTGGACTGGGATCCACACCTTCCCTGTGCGTGAACTGGTGACATGCCTGAACTAAAAAGAATTAAAAGGAAAAAGCTGTAGTTTCTTGTGTAATGTCTTGCGACAGACACTGAGGTACATATTCCCCTGGGTACCCAGTGTCGATACTGTGGCCTGCAGAGCAAAATACCTAGCAAAGTCCTGCTGCCTCCACGTAACCAGTGCAGGGAAAACCTTTGACATAAGCGTTGGCTGAGCGGCACTTTTCACAGGCAGCAAAACACTGAGAAAGATGAAGAGTTGGCTAGTTGGATGGAAATAAGCACACACAAGTGAAAGTATTAAATGACTGTTTAGAGACTGTCTCTCTCTAAGCGTTCTGGCAGTTAGAAAGGCTGAGGCTTACGTCTGCAACTTATAGGAAATTAAATATTTTTGTTGGTAGTGATCATTCAACATCTTCAATAAAGAAGTCTTCGTGTGCCAAAGCAGTGCTGTAATGCACTGCTGGATTTCGTTCCTTTACTTTAAGGCAGCAGCAGTAGGATTTGCTTTAAAATTAGTGCCCAAATGTATTTTTCACTTTCACATTCTTGCTCTTTTTATGATTTAAATTACATTAATTGAGCTTCAGCTTGAGAACGTGAAGTGATTTTTACGATTTGCTACATAGGATGTCTTGGACTTCAACAGAACAGAACAAACAAGCAGAACACAGAGAAGTCCGTACCCGCAGAGATTTTTAATGTCACAAAGAGTAGATAGTTCTTTCCCAGTGTCGATCATTTAATTTTTAATTAGAAGTAAAAATCTGCAAACACTGGCGCTTACCAAAGGGCATCCTGCCCATGCTGAGCATAGACTGTAGCTTGAGAAGCCATGGATTTTCATTTCCTGACTCTTGCGCTGCTGGCCTTGCCACCGATTTCATTAGCACTATGTATCTCAACTACTTTTTCTTCTTTTACAAGCAGTGCTCATCCTGGTAAATGCATACAGGATGATATAAAACATATAATATATACACATATAAAAGCCTAAAACAAAACAAACAAAAAAAAAACAGCAGAGGAAATATTGTTTAAAATACAGGAAGAAAGGCTGCACACAGATTAAGAATGAACATTATTTAAGACAGAAGGGGAATGTTTTGTGATATTATAAACATAATCAGGAGGATGTGAGAACTGCTCTCATTACAAGTCTCATTCTCTAACAGGAATGCTCCAAGGTGTTTGCAAGACCTGGTCTCTATTTTTATAAGGAGTGTTACATAATATGTAAGTGGAAAAGTATCCTATCCAAGTGGAAATTAAAACAAACTGCCTTCAAGATTACATAATAACTCAGCAAAGTATGACTCGTTATTGCTGTGCTTTTATTTGCTGAATATAAAACAAGGAATTTTAAAGAGGCATGTCAGAAGTTCTGCGCAGTGAAAATCTGGAGCTTATTTATTTTGCAGTACATTTAAGTGTCTTTTTACTATCACAGTATCATTTTACAGAATCCTGTGGTGCAAGATTAATTTCCTTATTCCCTTTGGAATTCACTCCGTCTCCGTCATTCACATGGGGAACTGAAGTGGGGGTAATGCTGTAGGTTTCCATGTGACTAATAGCCTGTGCACCCAGGGCCAGATAAATTTAAGGTTGGCAGCAGTCAGTCGGTAATGGGCATTGCAAAATTCAAAGTCATAGGCAAAAGCACAAAAAGCATAAAAAGCAGAATGTCCTTAGAAAGCAAACTCCGACTTTTGTCCAATAAGTGTGTTATCCTGCTACAACTGTAAGAGTCTGCCAG
Organism: Oreortyx pictus; assembly: GCA_036925125.1. Taxonomy (NCBI): domain Eukaryota; kingdom Metazoa; phylum Chordata; class Aves; order Galliformes; family Odontophoridae; genus Oreortyx; species Oreortyx pictus. The sequence goes on along the minus strand of JAUPFR010000006.1, from coordinate 4,021,114 downwards.
TATTCCCAGTTGAGGGAAGCTTATAGAAAATAATGGTGGTTTTCTGGTCCTGCCAGCTTCAGCTCTGCGCTCACACTGAGGAAATAGAAGTAGTAACTTGTAACGGGCCTGGGATGTTGTGGGAGATCTTCAGGAGCCGGAAGGCGAGAATGGGAAAGCCCTGGGGTGGGATGTGAAAGGGAGCAGCAGCAGCAGCAGCAGCATGGAGCAGGGTACCAGCCTGAGAGGATGGGCATGAGCTCTCTGAAGTAACTCGGTGCTGCAGGGTAGGCTGAAATGTAGCTTAGAAATGCAGAAGAGCTCTCATCAAATTCAATAAGACCACATAAGTAAATAAACACCACTCAGCCTGCACGTGGTTGTGGAACCAGACACAAAGGTAAGGCCATTAGGGTAGGAACTATAAATCAGTCACAGGGGGAGGCTCGGCCTTTGAAATCCGTAATTGCCACAGAGAGGAAGATGTCAGAAACGAAAACTGTGCCTGGTCACAAATTAGCTTCTAAGGTAAATGAGCAGAGGGTGAACTCAAGTTCATCCAGGGCAGGTTTATCCCTCTGCACTCACATTTGTGCGTACAAAGAGCACGGAGTGAAGAGACTAAGAAATCATGATCACTGATCATTGTTTCCCAGGTAAAGGCGCAATAAGCTCTTCAACAAATTTAAGACAAACAGCTGAGATCCTAAGACCAAAGGCTTATTCGTGGCCCGCTCAAGTAATTCAGCTGGACGTAGCCCTAAGCCGAAAATTCAGGGCACATTATTTTTGAGAAGAAACAATAAGTAGACAGGAGGAAAAAAAACCCAACGAAAATAACCTTTTGCAATTTGGACAGTCTGTATATAGTAAGGCCTCTATTGTTTAGAGTAAAACTAATTTATGGCGGTAACTGCTCTTGCAGTGAAATGTTTGCAGCATGGAAAAAGAATGGAAAGTATGATGGAAGTAGGCAGCTTTTTCAGTCATCCTGCACTTGCCAATAACTATTGCTGGATAACAAATCTTTCCCTAAGCCAAGCTTCTCCAAGGACTTCCCTTTTCCCCAAAGAAAGCTCAGATGTGAACAACTGCTGTTACACAGACGGGCTCTGAGTATCTAAAAGAGGTATGCACGCAGCCTAAGCAAGGCTGTCATCTGAGAAAACACGATACCCTTGGCTTTGTCTTTTCTTATGAAGGAATGGTAATGGTATGCTGGAGACAGTCAGCGATACCTCCCCAAGGTGAGGCAGTTCTCCGGGATGAATGACTCTACAAGGCATGAATGACTCCTTCCAAGCCACATCATTAAAAGCGTAATGATTATGGAGACCATATGTTTCTCTTGTTACAGAACCAGTCTTTAAATGGTGTCTTTTCCAACTGTAAACTGATCTTATAGGCAGGATGACAACTTTATGAAGAAAATAAAATAATCGCAGAGTTATAGTCTTTTTTAGACATACATATTCTAGTAAAAGCCTTTTCTTTTTTTTTAAAGAACATGTAGCTGGGTCAGTGTTTTTGCCAGTTTCATATACTTAAGGAACAAAACACAGATCCGTAATTTCTTCAATTTTTGGCTAGTGGCGAGCCAAAACCAAAGTAATAGGGAATAAATTCCCCAATTGGCCGTAAGTTAAAATATGTCTGAGCAGATAGAAAAATGTCAGAGAGCTTTCAAACACACAGGGCTATTTCAGGAATAATAGCTGGCAAACACATTTCACCTGACAACACTGAAAAGCCCTTTATCAGTAGCAAAAGTGTTATCTGGTAAGCACCAGCGAGCATCTTTTAAAGTGCCATGAAGCTCATTTCAGTACACTACACCAACACAACAAGCACACCCAGCAGGACTTCTCTCTCCTCCACAAACTAAACATTTTCAAGGCAAGACCGTAAGCAGAGCCGATGCCGTGCCTGTTGAGGAGCCTTTTCTTTCTCAGCTTTCATGGGTGCCCATGTGAGAGGCGCTCTGCTCCGCAAATTATACTTTGAGATTCTTCAGCTCAGTGTATATCTGTAGGCATGAGACCAGCTACAGCTGAACACTGACTGCAAAAGTAAGCTGCCTGGAGAGGAGCAGAATCTTGCTCCTTAATGACTTGCTTGAACTCTTAATGAGTTAAGTTCCAAGTGAGCTCTCTATGACTGCTGCCCTCTCTCCCATTTACGTTGTTTTTTTTTCAGCAGACATAATCATCTGCTCTTTGACACCACCATCTCTTTAATAAATTCAGGAAACGTCATATATTTTTCAAAATCTCCAGAACTCTCCAAGTCATTTTCAGTTCTAGTGTGAGAAAAAAAAAATAGAAAAGAGAGCCCAAAGTTGATGCTATAAACACAACAGGTGGAGCTATTGGCTCAGGAGAGCTGCTACAACTGGTCTGGTGAAGCTCCTCAGGTAAAAACATGTGAAGAGTTTTCAGTGATAAGAAGGCATTTACTATTTGAAATACATCACATAAAACCAATGGACCTCTTCTAATGAATTAAGTTTTATCAGATAAAAACAAACAAACAAACAGCACAACAGTGGTAAGAATACAAAGGATTACAATAGTTTTTAGGATCTACTTGGAATGTAAAACTTTGGACTGCTGGATATCAGTGGGCAGCCAGTTTGTGCAGGCCTTTTGCAGCACAGCTTATCAGACTGCAGATGTCTAAAGGGCGCTCAGTTACACAAGCTCTGACTCAAAACTGATGCACTTCTAATGGATAGTCCTATTTGCCTTAATTAGACCAGCCAAGCTGACGTTAACCAAACTGAAGTGGATTTAAATATCCTAAAAGTTTTGTACTGGCGTCACAAAATCCACATAAAATTGTCCCTTTTTATTAAGCGGACAAATTTACGCGTGGCCCAAACTCAGATTTATGCAATTTCTTCTTGAAACAGAACCTTTAAAACCTTCTGTAGGAGAGCAGAATTCTGGTTGTCTCAATTTCAAATATGAGAAATACTTATGTGTTGCCAAAGTACAAATTGACAGGGAGATTTGTCAGTATATTCTTATTTATCCTAAGGAACGCCTACCTGGATTTTAAAGAAGAACAGTTTTGATTTGTTAGATGACAGCTTTGACAGCTTACAAAGGGAGCTGAACGAGTTGTTCTGTAAATCTCCAGGTACGCCATATGATCTCCTGCTTTGAAAGTAACCACTCTGCAAATATTTACCACTCTTGGTGTACTGCACACTGCAGAATAGCTTGCGATTGACCGAAGGGTTGCTCCTGCAAACAGAACAGTCCAGCTGCTTAGAGTATCCAAGAAATTGCACTTTATCTACTACTATTTTTCTGTTTGTATTTGAACACCATCCTTGCTAAAGGAAAAAAAAAAAAGAAAATAAGCACAACAAACTGGCACGGTTTGCCACTGTACTTTCTTTATGAATGCTTTACAGTTCAGTTCACATTATAAGCAGAGCCTTAGAAAGCAACGAAAACACAAATATTCGCAAATATTCGGCTAGGGCAGGGTTTTAAGAAGAATCTGAGCACAAATGGAACAGCATGACATCTTTGGCACATACCTCTGAAAGCGTAGGATCCAGAGAGAATAGAGCCTGAGTGAATGATGCCCTCAGAATCTGTCAGAGCTTTTCTTCAATGTACGGTCACTGATCCACCCCAAGATGCTTTATGCTTTGTTGTGGTAGGGAGCAAACGAGACTTAGTAACTTCAGTGGACCTTTACGCTGCAGTGTTTTTTCGTCTGGCCTTAGTGGCAGGGAAAGTATCACAAATAAACAATTTTTTCAGAGCTAGAACCTGTCACACCTTCTCCCTTGGAAGCATACATGAAAATAAATGGGATGGTTCCCAATCCCAGTGAGCACATACCTCTGTGAAACATCTCCCGATGCCTTCAGCACTGTGGTTCCAGGTGACTTACGCTGACCCCGACATCTTCGAGGAGCTCACCCAGCTGATGGTCTGCAGGACAGCATAGAACTGAACGGTGCAAGAGCTAGCAGGATCAGACCTTAAATGCTCATGTTTTGTTGCTGTAAGGTTGCTATACTTGGCTTCTTAAAAAGGCTTACAAAATCCAGAAAGAGCCCTATATGCGCTCTTCAGTATCGCTGTCAGAATCGTTAAGGTTGGAAAAGACCCCTACAGTTCCTCTTAATGAAACTTGCTTACCTCTTGAGTCTGTAAACTTTTATTTGTTTTTACTAAAAGCGAGTCATTTAGTTTGGCAGCATCTACACGCTCACAGTTGTTGTTTTTTTTTTTGGCCGAGCAAAACATTACAGCAGCATGTTTTAAATCAAGAGCGTCTCGAGCAGAAGAGGACAAGAACAGCGTGCCTTAGCGCGGTTTTCAAACGTTTATTGAAACAACACAAACTTCCCGCACCCAAGCAGCAATGCTGCCTGCGTTGTCTGTCATCCAGCAGCCACATTACCCCAAGTTGACGATTACATAGCAAGGAGTGTGAGAACCCAAACAATCCTCCCCCTCCTTCCCACCAGGCGCTTCTGCTATTGTCCAGGAGCACGACTAGGTTTATTAATAGATTAGCTAGCAAAAGTACAAAGGCACCAACGGGAAACGTCGCTACGCCGGAACAGACCGAAACAGTCAGTCTGCTTTAGAAACACGCTCTGAGAAACCAGGCTCTGAAATCTGGGACCTGAGACTGCAATCACTGCTAGGGCTCCTTCTTCTTGCTATAAAAGCCTGCACTGGCATTCCCGGGATCTGACATCAGCTGGCTGGCTCCGGGGGTTCCGATAAGCAAAGCCGCGAGGAGCACAGACCCTGCCAGAATGAGACGCCGGCTTCCCGAACGCGGACGGGAATCGCAGCTTGGAGTTACGCAGCACAACAATGCTTTACACGAGTACAATACATGCCGTTACACAAGGTTAGGAGTTAACAGAGGGTTCGCCCCGAACGAGAGTCCCGACGGGAGGAGTCTGCTCTCCCGCTGCACGTGTCGGTGTCACGGCGAGCCGACAGCCAACGCTGGAAGGGGAGCACGCTCCGTCCGACGCTCGCTACGACACGGGGCGGTTTTTTAGACGTACCTCCACCCTTCCGCTCAGCGCAAACGTGCCGTTCGCTCGGGAAGTCCTATGCAATAAATACGCGTTTCCAGGGCGGCCGGGCGGCATGCCGGGGTGCTCAGGCCCGCAGGTAGTCGTTCTTGAGGCGGCTGAGTCGGGCGCCGTGGCTGCGCACGGTGAGGGCCAGCAGGTCGTGCTTGTCCCGCAGCCCGCTGGAGATGGCGCGGGTCTCGCGGAGCAGGGCTCGGGCGTGCAGCAGCAGCCCCAGGAAGCTGTCGCCCAGGCGGGCTTCCTCGCGGCCGCCCTGCTCCTGACCCTGCCGGAATTTGCCCTCCAGCTCGCTCAGCGAGCGGTCCGAGCTGGAGTAGGCGTCGCTGATCTGGGCTGACTCGCGGCGCAGGTAGGTGCTGTAGCTCTCCTCCCCGTCCAGGTCGTAGGAGATGCTCTTGCCGATGCCCTCCAGCACCCGGCCCGCGTCCTCCACCTGCCGGCCCAGCACCGTCAGCTCCTCCCGCAGGCTCAGCCCTCCGCCCGCCGCCGCCGCGCCGCACCGCCGCTGCTCGCTCACCCTGAACAGCAGCTGGCAGCGCTCGGGGTCGTCGTTCTCCTCGTAGTCCCCGTCGGGGACGAAGTAGTGGTGCAGCGTGCCGTTGGACATCTCGGGGTACAGCGGGCCCTCGAAGTACCCGCGGCACAGGCTGCAAAGGCAGCCTAACCACAGCAAGCGCAGCGCCGGCATGCTGCGGGCAGCCTAGGGCCAGCCGGCGCCGCGCTGCCCCCGCCCCATGGGCGCCCCGCGGGGCCGCCCCGAACGCCGCGCTGCGGGCCGGGAGCCCGGCAGGAGCTCTGCGCTCGGCTCACGCCCAGCCGCCCTTAAAAGCCGCGCCGAGAGCGGAGGAAGCGGCCCCAGCGCCGCACGGGACGGCTCGGCCTCCGGGCATCGCCCCCCCGGCGGCTGGGGCCGCCCCCTGCCTCTCTCTCTCTCTCTCTCTCTCCCTCCCGCTCGCCCGCCCTCCCTCCGGGCTGAACTGCGAGACAAGCTCAGCCGCGCTGTGTGCCTCGGAAAGAGGGGATGCGGCGCGTCCCGCCGCGCTCTGTGAATTTCGAAGCGTTTCGTGAGAGTTTTCGTGTGCATCCAGCAGCTGGATTGCAGAGGGCTTGAGTCTCGCATCAGTCTGGCTCGGCCGTTTTCAGACAGTTGAACCGTGGAAACACGGGACGGTTTGGGTTGGAAGGGACTTCAAAGGTCGTCTGGTTGTGACCCCCTGCCATGGGCTGGGTCACAGATGGAGGGGTGATCACAAAAAGTAAAAGTCACGAGTCTCCTCAAATCCTCTTTCGTGGAAGCAGTCAGCGGCCTGCAGAGATCACACCTACCCCAACAGGGAGCACACCAAACCCCGCAGGGACCACACGGACCCCACAGAGATGACACCAACCCCGCAGGGATCACACCAACCCTCCAGGCATACGGTGCTCAGAGTCCCGCTGCAGCCCATGAAAGCTTTGCATGCAAAAATATGCACACCTCTCTATTAATAAATATTTATGCCTTTGAAGTATAAACATTTCAGCTGTCATCCAGTGCTTTGCATGTGCAGTAATAACTGGGACGGTTATGACTAGTGTCATGGGGAAATAGTTCCAAGCTCTCTAAACGCGGCCCTGCCCAAACATCTTAGCTCTTCTCAATCTCATTTGTCATTGTTCCATGCAGACTAGGAGAGTTTCACCCCGAATCAAGCATTAGCTGAGATACCGGGCAGGAAGCACCAGACTGCAATGAGATCTCCCCAGAGCCTGCTCTTCTTCAAGCTGAACGAGCTCAGCTCCCTCAACCTTCCTTCACAGAAGAGCTGCTCCCACCCACTGATCATCATCGTGGTGCTCCTCTGGACCCTCTCCAACAACTCCGCGTCCTTCTTGTACCGGGAGCTCCAGGCCTGGACGCGGTACTCCAAATGGGACGTCACGAGAGCAGAGCAGAGGGGGACAATCCCCACCCTCTCCCTGCTGCTACCCCTCATTGATGCAGCCCAGGATACTATTGCCCTTCCTGGCTGCAAGAGCAGACTGCGGGCTCCCATCCAGCTTTTTGTCCAGCAGGATTCCCAGGTGCTCTCAAATTCTTCTCCCAGTCTGTGCTCATATCTGGGACTGCCTCGATCCAAGTGCGGTACCTTGCACTTGGCCTTATTGAACCTCATTATGTTCCCACATGCCCACTTTTTGAGCATGTCCAGGTCCCTCTGTATGGGTGGCATCTGTCTCTTGTATTGGTGCCATCTGCCAAGCTGTTGAGGCTGCAAAGTCCTCGTGGTGAGTGCAGCCTTAATGTCTCTTGTATTGGTGCCATCTGCCAAGCTGTTGAGGCTGCAAAGTCCTCGTGGTGAGTGCAGCCTTAATGATAACCGACGCTATCATCATCCCAAGTAGTGTCTGGAGAGCATTTAAGCAAGCACAGAACATTACACAGCTAACAAACACTGAGAAAAAAAGAGCTAAAACAAAACCAACGAGTCAGCAACCTAAACCTAGGGCTGAGATAGCAGAGTGGGTCCTCCCAAGCCCCAGCTCCATTGAGGACATGTGCCCATAAACCTGGAGGTGTGCGGTGTCCGCTGAGGCCCAAGCCAGACCAGCTGTCCAAACACAAACACTCCCCATGTTTGGATACACTTTAACTTTGTCATTAAGCTCAGAAAACACTAATATAAGTAGATTGGATCAGGCTAAGCTTTTGTGCTTCAGCTTTCTATGTAAGGTTTATGGCTTCTTCAAGTGAGCTTGCTTGGCATTTGTCCTCAGTCCGTGTTTGCCAACAGAGGCTCTTTCAAACACTTTTATTCCCAGGACGCTGTCGTTTCACCCAGTATTTTACTTGGTTCCCCACACCATGCCAACCACAGCACTGTATCTGCACAGGTTTCTTGGTGGCCGCCAGCTGCCTGGTTTGGCTGGCACTGCACTGCGGTGGGCTCCCTTCTCGAGGTCTCTTCATGGAAGGACCGCACTGTAAATCTCTCAGCTCTGGTTTTGTCAGCACTGTTTTGCTCCCCGGGGCCACGGTGGGTGGAAACTTCAGCCTTAGCAATTTCTTTTTCTCCCTCTCCTCATATATTAAGAGACCAAGAGGTGTCTGCTGCTCCCTGCCTTTACTGTTTGCAATCCAACATGCATAATTTGTGTTTATTTAAATGTTCTACCCAACTCATCTTGCCTTGAGTAACCCATCTGGAACGCCTCTGCTGCTGGAGGATGCCTGCAGTTCGGGATCTGCAGCTTTAAAGCCTCGGTGGGCAAAGATTTGGTAACAGTCTGGGCTTGCTGAAGGATGTGCAGGAGCCTGATTTAAGGCAATACCTATACAGATCGTTATTACAGTGTGACAGAATCCCAAATTTTTACTGAGAACATAGGTAAAGTGATCATCAAGCAAGGGAAAGGACACAGGCTAAAGCTAACAGAGAAATGCTCTGTAAAAGTGGAGAGTGGGGAGAACCAGGAGGGAGAGGGCAGTCGTGTGCTGAATGGTACCCTTCTACTAGGAGCCCTTAGGGCTAGTTCTGTGAGGTCAGAGATCTGGTGAGGTTCTGGGACGCAGCCAGGAAACAGCTGCTCCTTGTGGCATGCCCCCATGAAGGCACTGATGGGGATCCTGGCATTGTCAACGGTCCCGCTGATTGCACGGCAACAGTACTTTACCCGATGTGTCTGCTCAGGAGTAGAAAAATTCCTTTTGCATAAAACAAGGAAAAAGCATTGGAAACACAAATAAAGAAGGATACTGATACTGTCTTCTTACAGATACTTGCCACGATGCGCTCTCCACTGGTAAAACCATTGTTTTTCCACTGAGCAGCATTAGGGTTATAACAGTGTGAAGAACATCAGCATTTATCCTGCTTAAACAGTTATCCTGTTAATGCAACAGCACCAAAACCAGACTACAGAAATCGACAATGAACCAGTGGCAAATACGTAGTACTGCGTGCATGATCTTTTTCTGCGAGCACTGCTCTCTCTTTGGTTTTCAGCTTGCTATTTCTGTTACAGATCACAGTAAACTCTGCAGCATCAGAACGTTTCGGATGTAAGTAGTCAGTAATTTTGAGAACAGGTATACGTTATATGGTCCTAAAGGCCCCACAGGCTTCAGGGTATTAATACTGTTTGCTCACTACTGCCTTCTGTTTTCCTACTGTGAACTGTTACGTAGCTTTGTATAAAAGATACCTTGTCTAAAGGTGAGACTAACAAGTATGTGAGTGTAATGTCTAATTGTAGGGTGTAGTAGCAAATGCTCAAATGGCATCGAGTTAGGTGTCAGTAACAGCTCATGTATTTATCCCCCGCTCCTCCTGTTCTTCATCAGTCGCTGCTAATGTTCTTGCATGTTCTATGCATCACCTACATAAAGTCCTTTATTTTATTTTTATTTTTATTTTTATTTATTTTTATTTTTATTTTTTAATTTACCCCAAAGTAAAAATATAATTAGGAGCAATGATAATTTTTCAGGATGGAACCTTCGAATCATGTCTGAAGGTCTTTTGGATGAATAAGACGTTAATAGAAATACAGGGAAAACTCATTTTAGCAGCAGTAGATTTGTATCAAAGTTATGAAAGGCAAAATAAAGAGTAGGCTTTAAACTTAGATATTTTATCTATGTGTTAAGCACATAGAATAGCATTATTCAGACACGATATTGGTAATAATTTTCATCAGTCTGGCAATATCCAGCTGTTTCAAAACTAAGCAGTAATTGTTTTTAGCATGAATAATGCCCTATTCAAATTCTACTGAATTGCGTTCAATACGTATGCTTTGCTGAAGTGAAAAGTATATAATTTTGTTTGATTTATTAACAGTTGGCTGGTTTATAAATACACAGCAACTTTACTACTAGTTACTTACAAAAGGAGATGTTGAGAATATTGCCAGACCAAGTGAATACCTGACAGCTTAAACATGTGACTTACAAATATTGGTTCTTACCACTTGGCTGTGCAACAGTTACAGCAGTCATCACTATTTCATTCTGTTCTTGAAGGTCTATCATTATCAGCTGAGGGATATGAATCGGGGATACGTGTCAGAATAATGCCAGTTTTTCAGAGGAGTATTAGAAACATTACCACGAGAGTATGACGAGAAAATCTGCAGAAAAGATTTGATTTGTAAAATGTGACTTTTCTAAAACACTTCATTCAGCATCAATTTGGAATCCAACACAAACTAAGCATGGATATGCTGAAGCATAAGCTGTGCTGAATGTTCCAATACCAGCATGTGACTATACTGAAATCCTAACGAGTGAACTTAAATCAAAGTTGGGAAGCTGAACGGGAGATTTCTCACATACAGCTTTGTATAGAGAACAACACTTGTGCTAACATACAAGCTGGCAAATTTTGATAACCTGTTGTTTCTTCGTGTATTGGCACAGGCCGCCCAGGGAGGTGGTGGAGTCACTGCCCCTGGAGGTGTTCGAGAACTGTGGGAATGTGGCACTGGGGGATGTGCTCATTGGGAATGGGTTGGGGTTGGGCTTGGTAATCTTAGTGGTGTTCTCCAGCCTTTATGATTCTACGGTATTTCAGGGTCAAGCCACAGTTATGACTGGGTGCATAGTCCTCTGAGCCCTACTTGGCTAAGCAATAAATTGTGTTAAAAAACCCACATATTTATGAGCAGCATTTAGTTTGGGGCTGAATGTGAATACAGCAAATAAAAAGGGTCTGCCAGTCTGCTCGTCTCAAAAGAATATGCAGTCAGTACTGAATCTGCCTCAACTTCAGCCAGTAATAAAATGAGTTCAACGTTGGCAGAAAAAATGCAGAGAAAAACATTTTACACATCCTGTCTCTACAGTATATAAATATACGTGGGTTAAAGCGGAGAACTGTGGATGTATTCGGGTTATTTTTGAAAAGTGCTGCATCTGCATGCCTTGTGGGAAGAGAAAGGGATTAAAAGAGAAACAGAGTCAAAATCTACTGGTATCATACTAGTGCAGTTTCATTCTGCTATTGAACAACTCCAAACCCCAAAAGGGATATCTCTGCTATTGCTTCAGTGAGGTTCCTGAAGTGGAAATAATAACACTTCTTTGGTGGAAATGAAAACAGTTTGGAAGCATCACTGTTGGCCAGAACATGGAGAGGTTTTCCCAGTCCTGTAAATGTGGTTTGTTACCGAGTCAGATTGTTGCACTGTTTAAATGTTGATTTGGTTGTCATTCCTTTCTGTGTTATTTTTTATGCTGTATGTGAAAGTGAAAAGGCTGTATGCGTATTGTATATACTTTGCAAATGTTATAGGAACATAGGTCACTCGTTACTCATGAAAATATATTCTTCTTTCTAACCTGTCAGAAGAAAACCTCAGTGTGTTTTAGGATTTAAAGAAATACTTCTTCCTTTTCTCTCTCCCTCCCAAAATAGAAGAAGCTCAAAACCTGCCATGTTCTGCTCCAGCAGGCTTGGAAAAGAGCTTGAATAAAAGCTTTGGAAAAAATCTGAAAGAGTCTGTTGGGGAAATGCTGGTGTGGTTTCAAATGGGATTAATCCACTGATACAGTGGCTGAGGATTTGCAGTCCTGTGATCAAATTGATTCATTTGATCGAGGATCTCAAAACATCGAAGTTTTCAGAAAGCTGAATTTCACCAGTCCTGATTTCTAGGTCAGTTCCCTGACAATTTGAGCAGATTTTACACTATGCAATTTCAAGTTTTGCCACCTTTACGGTGCTGGCATTTTCTGATTCACACACGCAGCCTTATCAAGATCAGAATGAATTCCTGAAAAAGTGGACAAATTTGATATTTGTTAGTCATCAGGTTTCCTCTTCTCACCATTCCTTTAAGGTCCCTGGTGGTGAGTTTAGAGCTTGAGCCTACTCGTTCAATCTAATCAACCTCATGGAGCCTGCAAGAGTTTAATCTTTCTACGTCCTGCTGCAGATCAAAAACGGAAACGTTTATGGTAGTATCTTTTCTTCAGATATACCTGAGAGATAGGAAACGATGAACAAACGTAGGATTTGACTGGTATCATCTTCTCTCCCATGCTCTACCCAGTGTGGCAAATAAAGAATAAAACAAAGTGTGCTTCCATAGTAAAATTCACTTGTATTCCCAGATCTGGTTTTTAGAAGTTGGAAAAATTCCATTTTGTATCCTAGCACATTCACTCAGATTTTTATTTAGGTGTTTTTAACAGTGCATTAAATTTAAAACTAGACTTACTTTGTATTCAAGCAGCCTAAGACGAAGCATATGGTTTCAATTGAAATATAGCAAAATCTTCTTGTTAAAAAAAAAAAAAAATCATTCCCTTTAAAAACATCCTTATAAAATTCTACTTGAAGAAGCAGGTGAAGGGATACTATTTACAGTCAGCTCTGTATTTATTTTTGTGCAGTCATGGTTGACTGTTCCACAGGTTTTTAATGACCTAGTGCACACAGAGCACTCATTCAGCGCTCCTAGCACTGTGTTATTCTCCCTATGCCTGAGGTCTGTGCAGAATATTGATAGGGAATTTCTAGGTCCTCCTACAATTTATGACTTCTATGTAGAACAACATGGCTTAGGACCTGGTGTTTGAGATGACTTGTGGCCTTACGAATCCTCCTGCATGGGAGACAAGAGGCACCCTGGTAAATCTTACCCCAGCGCTGTTGTTTGGTGAGACTCACCTCAAACCAAAGTGCACAGCTCTGCAGAAATGCTACGTGCCTACTTCAGGTTTACGGTCGAGAAGAAAGACATATGATTAGTTTTAATGGAAAGAAGATGGACTGATTAAAGTGTGTGGGTTCACTAAGGTTTAGGAAATATTACGTCTCTTCCAGCCCAGTTGCCTCGGATGAGAAAACCTTGGCTCAGCTGCAGGAGTGCAGACTGAACACCACATTTAATCTCACAAATCAGTCCCTTCTGGTGCTGTAGCCCCACTGGATTAATGGAATGGAAGTTTGTGTTTTACAGTGGGCAGATTCAGAGGTGTTTAAAAAGCTCTGTGGACTTTTAAGAAGGTTCAGTCAAACCAAATCAATTTCTGGGATGACTGTTTGAAATGATAACTATGAGGATAATACTGGAGACTGAGAGCTGCTTGGAAGGTGGAGCAGGAAAACCCATCCTCTATGAGAGTAACTCACGTGCTAGTCACCTCTGCAGGTTAAATGGCTGCAGCGTGCCATGCTTGCTCTGGGCTAGCAGCTTTTGGAGCAGAAGGAGTTTGTCTGAAACACAGGTTGCCTCTCTTTCTGCTCCCACATGTAATGGAAGGGAGGATCTGCAGAATTAGGTGCTGCAGGTGGCAGCACAATGGCTGACCGGAGAGGAATCGCAGGTGTGTGTGGCCTCTTAGAATAGTAAAAGCATTAAGGTTTGAAAAGACCTCTAAGATAATCTTGCATCGATGTTTTCCCTTCATTTTTTTTTCTAAAAGGGTTCATTGTAAAGCATGTGAGCATACCTCTGAGCATGGTACCTGGACATTTGCTGCTATTTCTTTTACTACGTAGACAAAAAAAAGGGTAAGGAGTCCAAAGCTGCCTTAGCACAAATAGTGACTTCAGTAACTAACAAACTCAGAAAGAGAGCATTGAGGACTGTATTTTCTAAAAATATTTTCTCTAACTAACTCTTGCTGAAGGCGATGAGAACTTTACCTGCGTCCTCAATGGGACAGTGTCAAAAAAGAATCCTGGAAATACTTTGCTCTATTGTAACTGCTTGCTTGCCCTTGGCTTACTTGCAAATTCCTTGCAGACAGTAGCCTTTTCTCTGTCCTTTCTTGGTTTGTCAGTCATCTGGGAATGAATGCAATGAATAATACAGGAGCCATTCCATGTTTCTCAAAATATGAATTTCCAGAAATGCTAGGCATTTCCACTTATGACTCATAATTCCTCCATTGTTCATTGCATTAATTTACAATGACAGATTTGATCGTGATCATGTTGTGGCTTATTCTCTTTCACCACCAGCTATTGGCACTACTTGTTGATACGTGATGGTTAGAAGCTGTGACAAAGCTGTGGCACGAGAAAAAGCCTCACAGCAAAGAACGCTCCTAGAGCAAATTTCTCAGCAGTGTGTGAAAGTGTTGGCACTTACAACTGGTTTTGGTCATCAGATGTCCAGACAATTAGCCATACGATTTGATTAAGAACGGCTGAGTGCTTAAAGCATTTTCTTAACTAATGCAACTGAAACACTTCCTTGCCTTATGCACAGAACTGTGATGATTAAGAAGAAAAGAAAGCAAATGTCTAATTTGGAGACTGAATTATATGCTCTGATGCCCAATTTATTGTTCTTTACATACAGTGAACCAACTGGAATCCCGTCCAGACATTGTAACTTCTCCAAGTTCCTTCACTGGTTACCAAACATCTTCTTTGTCCAAATGTTACAGCTGTTAATATTTGGAAGTTGAACACGCTAGCAAATGAAAGGGTGTCTATCATCCTCTGGAATTACACAGAACACTATGTCATCATATTCTCTAGATCTATTAGAAGCAGAAGGGCTTGTACGTGAGTTGAATAAGACCACGTCATGCTTGCTGAAGCTACAATATAAAGCGAATGGAATACACTAATACTTTGATTATGGATGATAAGGAAATAGGACTTGAAAAACTTCCAAATGATGATGACCTCTTATGCACTTCATCAAAATTGTAGTACATCTCATGGTTTTCCCATATTCACACTTTAGAGCAGTACCTTCAGCATCAGCAGCTGTGGGATTAGTGACACAGCACAGGCACAGGAAACACAGCCCTACCTCCTCTCCTGGCTTGGACCCGTTGTTGACAGGAGGCTCCAAGGCTCTGGATCTTGCAGATGACTCTTGGGAGAGCTGGTGCACACCGTGGTTTGTGTAGGATTTGAAAGCAGGTTGTTCTTCATTCGTAGCCAGAAGCAGTCAGATCGTTCAAGATCAGCTAGCAAATGTTTCACTGTAACAAATCCAAACCAAGAGTTTATCAGTGCTCATCCTTTTTAATCTTTCACAACAGTGAAAAACAGCAGAAGACTGCTTGACCTCTAAAAAAGAGGGCAGCAAAGAAAAGCATGGCAAGCAACGTGAGAGTGGAGCTGTGCATATAATATAAACAAGTATAAGCCAGAAAAAATGTGGGAATAACATTTTCTTATCATGACTGTGAAGATGATAAAGACAAGTATGGACAGAGATGCTTATAAATCAGTAATGACCAAAGAGAATATATGTCAGGCAAGTCTATTTCTTTCATTTGTTTAGCAGCAAGTATTAATTCAATATTTTATTTTAGGAAAAATCCGTGTGAAAGATCAATAGTTCAAATTCTGAATGAGGCCAACAGCTATTTAACAAGGTTGAAACACTGCTTTTTGGTAACATAGTCTCCAAAAAAAGCCCACAATATCCAACATTGCTGCTGCTTGCAGTGCTCAGATGTAAAAAAGAAAGCATCAAGCCTTTCTTGAAAGCTTTGCTGGATCCCAAGGCACGCTTGGATGCAAACTTGGATGCTCCCGTGCTGGCCAAGGTCAGAAATGTCAAGGGTTTGTTCAGCTGCTTGATTGATTTGTTCTCATTGTACTTGGGCCAACTATAAAAGCCTTAAAGGCTCATCCAGACACACAGAGTCAAAAGCGAGTATAGGTAGGAAAAGCCATACCTCTTTTCCCTCCCTCCTCATCACTGCTGCTGTGTCAGATCCCAGCAGGGCTTGTGCTCAGCTCCATGACCTACACAGCCCCTGTTTAGTGCAGGAGGAGGAGGGCAGACTGTGTAGCAGCAGGCACTCGCTCTGTTTTCAAATGCAGTTTTAGAACCTTTTCTTTGATCAGATCGAGTGTAGTTCTCATGATATTTTATACTCTGGAATCATCTTTCATTTTGCTGTCAATACCTAACTTGGCCAGATGCACAGTTTGGGATGTTTATCACAGAAATTTGGCCTGCTCTTGGTGTACATGAGGCTGCTTATCTCCTTGAGAGAATACCTGGATTTGCAGGGCAGCACTGAAAGCAGAAAATTCGAAGATTCAGGGGATTTAAGGCTACTCGATGAGCAGTCACTGACACATCCTTTTGTTTTGGCTTATCCTTCGTGGAACACAGATAACAGCACATTCTACCTTACTGCATTTTGCAGTGCACACACTTCGAGGCACACTTCCTGCCATGACATCAGTATGGAATATTTAAACCGTACGTGCGTCCTCATTGAATCAGCTTTCTCCTACTGAGTGCAGTCCCTTTCAGTTTGGCAAGATATCTGAGGACAAACACATGTTCGGACAGCACTTGCTGCTGATCTGTGGTTTGTACAAATTCTCCGAGATCTGCCTGCAATAAGAGGAGTGGTTGGACCATACTGACCTAATCCTCAAATGCCTCCAGAGAGCAGCTAGCTTGTGAGAAGCTACATCCTGCTCTTGAACTGAACAAGAAACACGGGGAACAGATACATGCAGTCGAAAGCACTGTTCCCAATAGGATATGGTGGAGAGCCATTGCATCTCTCTAATGCAACTCCAAATCTTGTCAGATAGTAACATCAAGAGAGAATTATTGCTGTAATCTACAGGTTGTTACAGCGTGCAAATATACAAAATGGATAGCTGTCCCTGTGGGAGGTAACTGCAGACATTTTGGCCCAAAATACAGTGCTCCATGGGCTGGACCAGGCCCAGCTGGATGTCAGCATGAAGGAGAAGAGCATTTTGGAGGGGCTCACCTAATCCGGCTGAAGGCATTGTTGTAAGGACCCTTGCGGCGGAGTCTCCCACCACCATCTAGAGAGCAACTGACCATTTGATTCAAGAGATTAGTTCCCCACAGCAGAGTCTCTTCTAAAAGACACCAATCAGTTAGGGATTTTTGGTTCCCAACAAATGCTTTTTCCACAAGAGTCTGTGAAGCGAGGAGAAAATAGGAATGCTGAAAATCTGCAGTTCGAGAAAGGAGCAGAGCCATCCTGAGTTCTTTTATAACCTTGGTAATCTTAAAATCACCTAGTCCAATCGGTTCATTGCTGAAACCCTGCTCAGCTATTGTCAGTACACATGTAGACAGAGTTTGCTGTTAGTAGAAGCCATTGGGAAATAATAATAAATAATAAGGGTGGTGAGGCGCTGGCGCAGGCTGCCTAGAGAGCTGGTGTGTGACCCCATCCCTGGAGACGAAATAAGCAGAATGGTTATTGTTTCCCCCTTCCCCTTTGCTTTTATCCAAGGTAAAAGAGAGGCTCTCAGTCAAAAGTGGGATGTGACTTGCTATTTTTACAGTCTTTAATTTTATTCTCAGAATTGCTAGGTCTTGTTCTCCCTTAACAACAGCAAATATACAGATGTTGACCCAGAATGGAAATCCACTCATTTGCTTTCCTCAAATTACTGTCTTGTAATTCTCCTTAATGACAAGACTTGCTCTGGAACAGCTGAGCATATGCCTGTAGGCAAAGAAAGGATTTCAGTTTTATGGATTTCATAGTTTAGGTGCAACTGCACATCAACAGCATGACTCTTCTAGATTATGAGCTAACAAAGATCTAATCTTCCTATTCCTGCTGTATTGTTCTTGGACACTTGTTCTTCCTAGACAGCAGTGGGAAGCTGTCTTGAAGTTGCTTTTGATAGTCTGTAAACAGGGCGGATCTCTCTGTGATCCCGAGTGAGGTCCATTCCATTTGGAAAAGATGGACACGGTGCTATGAACTCAGCGATTTCTGAGAACTGGGAGGTGCCAGGAGAGAAGCACATCAGCTTAAAGAAAAAAAAAACAAACTGCCATCAAGACTTCAGTGTGACATGCCCTTCTGCCTAATTGCCTGCTGAAGGTAGAAATCCCAGTCCTTGTGGAGTTATCAGAACGATAACCTTGGAGGCTGAGTGCCATTAGCTGATAAGTGAGAGATAGAGGCTCTGTGCTGGGGAAACCTTTGGGATTACCACCAGCCGTCAGAATGTCCCGGGCTGCAGTATAGAGGTGTAGCTTCTAGCCATGCTTTATCTGCGTGCTGATAACAGCTGTTTGTGGCCACACTGCAGGTCAAGATAAACATCCAAGTGTTTGCCTACCTTCACCCGTGACGCTGCAGATTGCAGTTCTGTCCTGCTGCAAGCAAACAGTGACCCAGCTGTCTTACAGCTAGCTCCCACAGCTGCACCAGCCCCCAGCCATGCTTACGCCAACACAAGCCGAAGTGCCTTTGCAAGTTTACAGCAAGATTATGTCCCAACATGGAGCAACATAAAGCACAACCCAGCCTGGAATTGCTTAAAGCATCCTCTGGAAACACCCTGTGGGGATGATAGCAAGGGCAAGGTTACACACTTTGTCTCCCATCTGTTCATTGTTTTAATCTCAGCCACTATGGGAGTTACAATCAGAGCAGCCTGTGTGTGACGGAGCATGGGAACTATAGCCTAGATGGAGATTACTTTTATCGCCAGCTGTTACCAGGGAACAAGGAGCAATGATGAGGTGATAAAAGCCCGGACTGCCTGCACAGAGAGCACGCGCTGAGGGCAGGCTAGGGAAATCAGTCTGGTACATTTAAAGTATTTACAGAAGGCTTCCATGGAACCCAGCGGAAAATTAAACAGCCACATAACTCACTGGGCCAGCACCTTGCTACTGAAAACCTGCAACCTCCAGAACCAAACCCCAGAGCTTTTGATTTGTAAGCTCTTTAAAACCAAACACCAAAGAGGAACAAAGCAATTGTTAACAGCAGCTTCATCAGTTACCAATCAGAAAACCATCTCTTGGTGCTTCAGAGTGGCTCTGGGAAAGGGCTGGGACTGCTTCTAAAAACAGGCACATGTGCTTTTTCCAGCACGGAGGAGGCTGGGCACTATTATTTCCTCAGTACTTTCCGCTTATGTGCCGGAAAAATGAGAAGAGATTCGCCAACCGTTACGAATATAATAACATTAAGAGGTGCACTGAAGTGCTGGACATGTGAACAGCAAGAACCAGGCAGACGTTCCAACAGTTTCACAGCACTTCTGGCAGAATGAGAAGGGATAAACTGAAGGAATAAAGAATATTTGTCACCTTCATATCAGGGAAAAAAAAAAAAAACAAATAACAAAAAACAACTGGCCAACAAAATCCTGTGTCAAAAGCATGAGTGAGGAAGGACAGAGCTTCAGCACAAAAATCAGTGAAAAATACCGAGATAATATCGTTCTTCTCATAGCAGTGAGAAATGCTCATGTTCGGTTTTCCCAGCTGTGGCAGCTTTGCCAGTCAGGGCTTACAAAGCATTTTTGCTTTTAAGGGGCTTGAACTCAGCTTGCCCTGAAATGTGGTATGCATTGTTTGGTGTGCTTGAGGCAGGGCTAGCCTCCCGAATTTCAGACTTTTGGCTAAAAGAGTCTTCAGAGATATATGTCCCCAAACTCTTACATTTTTTTTCTGAAGGTTGAAAAGTTATAGCAGTGTCGGTCCGTGCAGACTCTGCCCTCTTCAGGCCCCCAAACAGCAGCCCCACGTCCCTCCAAGCACACGCTCCTGAGGCAGAGCAGCACTGCTAGGGCTGATGTTAACAAAAGAGCTTTGTAGCTCTGAGACTCAGAGCTCCAAACCAGCTCTACGTGGTCCAGCTGGGGACACAGGAGTCTAAAACCTTCCCAGTTCATCCTTTCACCTCTGAGTTCATGCCATATCTATAGGGTATCACACCGTCTAAACTTGTGTGCAGACAAACTCCTCTGCATAGAAAATTCTTGTCTCAGCCTTTTTTTTTTTTTTTTTTTTTTTGCTTTGATGTATCAAGACATACAGTATGATGTGTCTTTTTACCAACAAGGTAGCCCTGCTATTGCCACTTTGTACACGCTGCCTTATTTTGCAGGAAGCATTCAGTCTGCTTGCATTTGTTTATGGAAAGAGAACAAGCATTGCAAGGGAAAGAGAAAAGGAACGGCAAACTGGGAAAATGCCTTCTCTGTCAGCACTACAATATTAATAGTGCTTGCTGTTTCACTCAGTAATAAATAACAAGCCATTCCTTCCTTAAAAAAAAAAAAAAAAAAAAAAAAGCAAGAACACACCCTCAGCCAAAAAGATCCCAAGCAGAAAGGCCAAGTTTCCATAAGCACAAACCTACATTAATTATGTGTCTAAACAGCCCATGGCTTGTGCAGAAACCAAGATATCTCTTTCCGAGCTCTTACTTTTCACATGGATTTCAGCCCTCCACCAAGAGGTTGTGTTCCCCACTCAGGTTTTGGTTTAGAACTGCGCGGAGCTGCGGGGCTGGGAGGGACGAGGAGGGAAGGGGCACCCCGGCCACGCAGCTCAGTTTTCTCTCAAATCAGACCACTCTGACTCCATTCTCTGGTTGCACTAATTCATGGAAAGAAGCTCAGTAAGCTCCGGCAAATTCGTTGCTGCAAAATATTACTGTTCAAGCCTCTTGCGGCTCAAATTTCTTTCTACAGCCATATACAATTGCAGAACCCCTGTCATGGAGACTTGCTGAATCTAGCATAACTCTTTCTTCTGGAAAGTCTGACACGTGAAGCAGCACTGTAACAAGTTAAAAAGGCAGCATCAAATGGACTTGCAGAAATATTTATTTTCCTGTTTGTGTTTATCCTCTGTTGCTAATGATAAAGTTTCAGGGCTCTGTAAATGATCTCTTTCTTTGCTGCTCTGCCCCGTCCTTCAGCAAGCCAGTTACCCAAAGGCTCAGCTCCAAGGAAGTGCTCTAAGCTAAGCACAGGCCTCTTTGTATGATGAGCAACCATAGTGCTATTACTTTTTCTTGTCTTTTTATGTATCTATCAATATTTTTTTTGCAGAACAAGAGCCAAATCCTTTCTAGTTACAGGATTTTTGTCAACAGTATATTTAAAACAGTGATGTGAGAGTTTTTTGCAATTGCTTGTGCAATCACAGCTGAGGTGTGGTTAAGTTACAACCTTCATTTTTGCAGACAGACAATGAGATTTGCAATGGATTGCTTCGGTTAGAATGCACTGATTCCCTTTACATACTTGGCAACTAACTGGTATAAACAGCTTCTTCTGAATCAAATTAACTGTAATCACAGAGCCTAAACTAGAATGCAGTTGTTATATTTCTAACATGCCATGGCTAAGCTTTTTACATTATTAAATATTGGACAGAAAGAAAACATGTTAAAGATGTCAACAGCTTTTAGTGTAGATCAGTGATTTAGCCTTTCAGGTTGAGAAAGCATTGCCAGTGTGACACTAGCTTTAGGTAGATCTGAAAAGCAAAAGGGCCCACGAGCAACTGACTGCATTTTGTACAATGATTATACTAATAGTCGTATGCTATTCATAACTGAAGTTGCAATGGAACCTCCCATTTTCATATTTGCATTCACTGCTGTAGCGAATAGTGGGAGGGAGAGAAAACAGAGGTCCTGTGATGAAATCAAGATATCCTGGTGCTGAAAAAAAGTATGCAGCCTAGTTCCTGGCCTCTATGCATATGCTTAGCTTCACTGTAGATCTCCCTGGACATCTGTTCTTCTGAAGGCACTTATCCTACATATTACCAACTGGAAAATCATGGCATTATCTCTTCCACCAGTACCACCTTTCCTGCTGGGCTCACTGAGCATCTCACACATGAAGGCCAGACTGCTAAGCCTCTGCACTGGGGGCCAAAATGCCTGTTACAGGCCTGACCAGTCACAGACATATCTATCTACATGTTTTTTAAGTAGCTGTAGATTAGATTACAGTGGAGTATTTCCCCAGATAACAGCCATGTGCCTGTTTTTCTTCCTACCCATAAGCAGATGGCTTTCTTTCCTCCTTATTTCAAGGATCTTTCATTCCTGTGCTTCAGGGTGTCCATGCACTGTCATCAATACCTACCACTTCGGATAAGCCATACAAAAATATACTGCCCACCTTCATTATTTTGTGTGGGTACTATTCTTTTGGGGTATTCATCCTACACATTGTGTAGACAATCAGTTGATTATCTTCCTTGATACTTCTATGAAGTCATAATTTACTGAGTGGCTGTCTCCCTCACATGACTTCGCAGGAATTCGGAGGTGGAAAAATTTGTCTTTCCTGCTTGGTTATGGCAAGTGGTGGACCCTGAATGAGTTAAGGAATCCCTCACTTTTCCCAAACCGGACATTTTCCTGGCTATGACACTGATTAACTCTATCCCTGCAAGCATGTCACTTCATTTTGTGTATTTTGAGAGCTTTTAGGTACATCTCAACACCATGTTGAACAGGTCACTGTAGGAATACAGTTTATCTCACGCTCTTGGAGTTTATGATCTAGTGTAAGAATTCAGATTACCAGCAGCAAAATATGAGAAAACCATATTGGATGATATCTATCTTAACCATATAATAAGGATCTCACCTTATGGCGTCTAGTTCCTGGAGCAGAGACCATCTTCAGTGCTATCTGAGCTCACAGTATATAGCTGTGTCTTCTGTTTGGAACTGCAATTCAAACAAAGAATAACAGTTAAAATAGCATTGAGCTAGACCAGCCATAGGGAATTCAGACGTAAGTGTGAACACAGGAAAAGAATCAGACAAAAATATCTAATAAAAGACTGCTCGGTTGGGCCTGAAAAGCTTTGTTGGAGTGTCTCAGTTCCTTCAAGCTTTCACTGAAACCAAGGTAGGTGCTTGAGGATCCCAGAAAGAGCTGTTCCCCAGTGCTAGCAGGGTGAATTCCCAACTGAGACGCAGACACTACAGACCAACTATTGCTCCAACTGTTTCAACTATTACAACGAAATGGACAAGAACAGGTACTCTGGTGAGCAGATGGAAGAGCTACAATGTTAAAAAAATAGAACTGGACTTAGTTTAAGTCAAGCTAAACACAATGGGAACTTTTCCACAGACTTGAAACCTGGCTTCTCAGGGAGCTCCAGAAGGGAATGTGTGGTCTCTGAGGCTGTCCTGTCCCTCTGGTGCTAGAGGGGGGGGAGGTTTAATCCTTTCCTTAAGCTGGTTGTGATACTTCTTTTGCAAGATACAGCAAACAAACACTGACACCTTGAAATATGAACAATTCTATGGGACATAAGATTTTATTAAAATATCACTCCTTCAATTATCTTGGTCAAATTTTTCAAAGGCAGCCTGATTTTGGCCAGTTCTCAAAGCTGCTGCACACTCACATGCTGGCTCTGATCCCGCTGCCCATACCTTGCACCTCCCAGGGTCTGGGCACCAATTAGGTTTCCATTTCCAAGGCCAAGATGACATGTAAGTGCTGCCTGATGCTTCTGCTGGTCTTCTACGTAAGGCGAACTTCATACTAAGAATCCAGTAATTACGCAAATCAGTTCTTGAATATCAGGTCATAGCCAACACTATCAAGTATTCTTACATTC
The DNA here is from genome assembly GCA_036925125.1 of Oreortyx pictus. NCBI lineage: Eukaryota > Metazoa > Chordata > Aves > Galliformes > Odontophoridae > Oreortyx > Oreortyx pictus. The sequence continues at coordinate 3,997,719 of JAUPFR010000006.1, read as the reverse complement.
CTAAGACTGCTATACTCAAATGTTACTGCATTTTTAAGCGGAGACAACATGTCAGATTTCAGCTAGGTTCACCTATAAGTACAGACCCATTTAGCCAGCCTGGGAAATGTCTTTAATGCTCTAGAAGTACATTGGTGATTTTCTGATAAAAGATAAATCATCACTATTTTTTTATGATTTATTGATTCTTTCATAAAATTATTGTTCATACAGATAAAAGATAGAAGCAGTGATGTGCTTCATCCACTCTGTCTCTCCTAAGATAATGCAGATTAGTTTTTGCTAAGTTAGTTGCTGTCATGCTTTCATTTCAGTAGGAGGAAGCATGACCCTACCTTATTTGAAGTGTGAAGACTTATGCTAAAACCCCTTCCATTTACTGTGCGTTCTGGTTCATACTGCAAAGGGATCAGATGAGCAGCTGGCAGTCTCATGAACTCATCTCCTTGAATTCTGAGCTAAGTTAAAAGTTTCAATTGACCTGAAAACTGAAATCCAAACCCAACTGTAACTATCAAAATACTGTCATTTTTCATGATCCTTGATGTACATGCACTAAGCAGAGTTGGAAAACAGGGATAGTGCCAAGATTTTTGATAAATATATTAAGTATCGCAGGATTTAGGCACACTTAGGAGGATGTCAGATTTCAACTAAAAATAACTTCTTGGTTGGTGACTGATGTTCTTCTTCATGGCTTCAGCATAGTTATACTATCTTAACTGCCTAAAAAAATGTACTGCATTGCTAACATTTTATTATTTGTTATTTTAAGGAAATGCTTTTCAAGGTAAAATCTTAGTTACGTTGGACTCATCCACAAATGTTATGTGAGTCAAAACAAGTCCCACTTTTTGGAAATATTTAGGTGTTGCTAAGGGGCAGTAGCAGGACCACAACTGCATATGTTGTAACAAACTAAGAATACCCAACTTGGACTAGGTGACTTATTAAGTTTTTCAAGAACTGTTCTTGGAACTAATATTTTCATTAGTGATTTTGGCACAGAAGCCTGCAGGATGTTAACAAAATATGATAGTGCTCTAAAACTGGAAGACATAATCAATACAAAGTGGATCAAGAAGAATTTATTACTTGCACATTGTAATAGAATAAGGATGAGATTTGGAAAAAACAAGTACTCTGGAACTGAGAGGAGGAATTTCTGCCTTGAGCTTGGAACTCAGCAAATTAAATGGCAGGAGGAGAGAAAATGCTTTGAGTATTAGCTGATCACAGGATTGCTAAACCATTCTAATGCAGCTGTGGGAGGATGAGAGTGGAGCCTAGTGTACTTTAACCAAGAGATATTTTGGACATAAACAAAGAAGTATTAGTGTGATTATTAAAGGACTTCAAGATGAAGTGAGTTAACAGCAATTTCTTACTAAAGCAATTTTATTTCAAACAAACCAGAAGAAAAAAAAAAAAAAGCATGAGAACAGAGAAGTCTGTCTTATAGGGGAGACTGGAAGACACTCAACGCATTAAGCTTAGTAAAATAAAGCCTGAGAAGCAATATAGCTTCTTTCCAGAAATACACTATGAGCTAAATATTAGGAACATGTGAGAACAATTTAAGCTAAACTACCATATATACACACATCAGTATAACAAGTAGACATAAACTGGATGGAAATGAGCCATCGAAGAAGAAAAGTTCTTGAACACCCTCCCAGTAAAACACCACAGGCCAAGGACTGAAACAATTCAGAATTGAAGACTGTGCAGCTTATGAAAAGAATTATGTGCCATGGTTATCCCCTGTGATATGGAGCTTATTCCTATGAGTCAGAGGGCTGGCAGACAATGGGGGGTCCAGGTTCTTCCTGAACTCATTCAACTCCTTGTGATAAGCAGAGGAAGAGCCCAGGAACTGACCAGCCCATCATGGGCCCCAGGGCACATGGAGAAACCAAAATGGCAGAGGAGGTGAGTGGCAATCGTTAATACAGTCACCTATTGTCACTCGGGGAGAATAGGTGTCTGGAAGGGGAAATGAGTTGCAGGTGGCCAGATTATCAACTGGAAAAGATGTTAGGTGCCAACTGCTTGATTTGAAAACCTAAACTTTATCTTGACTGAGAGGAGCAAATCAACTTGAAAAAAAAAAATCAGTTCTTTCTTGTCTCACATGGGATACTTTGGGATATTTTGTAAGTTAGGCTCTCCCTACTTCAGTTGAATTCAAATAAAAATGAAAATATTCAGTACATTCTATGAAACATCTTCTCTCAAGTGTTTTATCCATCATGATGGATGGTAAAGTCTCTCAATTAATAATGCAGCTTCAGACTACACATGCAAATACTTCGTATTTGTATTCATGGAGGCCAGATTAGCTGGAAACTGGTCAAAAGAAGCCTAGCACCAGAAAGGACCTGGCTTAAAGGTGCATGGAGCACGATCACATAGCTATTCTATATTAGAATACCTGAAGCACAAAGTTACTCAGAAATGGAAACATTTAGAAGTGTCAGTAAAAGAACCCAACAGACAAACTTAGAGAAAGAGATACAGCAGCTGCTAATATCATAATTGGCTGCAGGAGCTGAGACCACAAAGGAAGGTTTAGGTTTAACACCTTCATAGTACACACTCTGCTTGCTGGAGTGGAGAATTTGCATACTAAGGGCAGGGGGTGATGACAAAGAAGCAGAGAGATGGTTCCTCCAAAACCTATCGCAGTCTTCCTAAACAGCTGCCTTGTAGTACTTCTGCTACTGGCACAGCTCCCATCCATAGTGCTTTCACACTGGCTGCTCACCAAGGCATTTCAGCCCTGCTGTCCATATGTAGTTCTTAGAGAATGTCCAAACGTAAGACAGCTTACGTGGCTGTCCAGGTAAGTCTCCTTCTCAGCAGACACAGCACAGACAGGCTCACAGGACTTCTGAGCAGATTTGGCAGCTCTCCCTCTCCCTATAGTGTGCTGTGTTGCTTGAATAGTTTTAATTCTTGGCAGTATTTTTGGACCCTCTGTTTCAAACTGAGCACATAAGTCTAGAAGTCGCACTCAGGACATGGGCACGGACACTGCTTACCTTGAGAAATCCATTATCCACAACTACCAAAAGGGGCACAGCCGAGAAGATTCAACTGCAAAGCTCTTAGAAACATACAGGTAGTATCTCACTACCAGCTCTCCAGTTTTTTCTTCCTCTCACAAATGACTACAGCTCCATACATAGTTCCTTTCATTTCCAAGAATGACTGCACACTCTCGCACTACTCTTTTCTCACCATGGCTTTGCTTCCCCAGCAGAGAAGTCTATGTAATAGACTAAAATTGTTAGAAAAATCAAATTATTATGATCTGCCCTTGTGTGATAATAATTAGGAATTTGGACTCTTGTTGGAATAAGTTCATTTGAAACTATAAAACTGGAGAACCACAGCAATTTACACTTGATTACAGACTTCTTTTTGTTATAAAATATAGATTTTCTTTCCATCTCTCTCGTTCGCTTGGTTTGTTAGTTGCCTAAAATGCTCTACCTATTACAACTAAAATTGTCTGTAAGCTTTACCAATAAAGCAAATTGGCTTAAATCCTTTGGTTGCTCCAGCTTTGAAAATATATTAAGCATCACTGGTTACAAAATTCTGTACGTGTACTTGTGCAGTTGTGGTTTTAGGCCATTTCTAGATTGCGTGATTTTCGATGAAGTAAGTTAATCTATGATGTCTAGACTTTCTTTCCCACATGACTCCAGTAAGGAAGGCTTTCTCCAGCACTATCCCAACCTGCATAATTTATACATCTGTAGCGTATTTTCGCTGTACGCAGGCCAAGCTCCTAGAGTAATCTCTGCCAAGGAATTTTTCCAGCTCTTATTTGATCGGTCAAGCCATGATTCTAACACCAAATCCCTTATTTTTACCAAATAATGGGAACCAAACACAATTTTGCTGCAGTATGTTGTCCACTTAGTCCATTCTAAGTACAACACAATGTCGTCTGATCTTTCTGTTATTGTTTCTACAGAAGAAATCTTTGTTTTTTGTTTTCAGGATTTGCAGTTAGCAGTAATTTAATTGTCAAGCTATTTCTTGGTGCTAACATGACAGATCTGCTTAATTGCTCAGTAGGTCTGTTTCATTTAGATTTCTTTCGGAGATTCCTGACATTGTAACACAGTTCTGCCTAAGTATGTGGAATATAAGATGACTTTTTTGTTCAGGTGTTTCTATCTAACAACACTCCTAAGCATTCTACTAAAAATAATGCAAGTCCAATTTCTAGCATCATTTCTTTTGTTGGTTTGGACCTCATTTGCAGATAAAAATAACACAAAAAATATTTTTGAAGTATTAAACCAATCAGTTTTGTGGAAAGGACTGGAGCTACTGCCTTGGATTCACTTCAGCCCACATTTACACATGCTTTGTTTTCACTTCGCTAACTTAAGTCTACTGGGCCCGCTGACAGTGCATGGACAATACCTCATGAACAAAATAGTTGCTTTGACAAAAATATGTATGTAAAGGCCACCAGATGACTTTAGATTTAGGGCTGTGTCTTAATGGGTTTCTTTGAAGCTCTTAGGATGAGCATCTTGTGTTTAGCTGGCTGGGTTGCAAACCTTGCTAAGAGGACGCAAGTCTGTATCGAATATGCTTCTCCTGCTCATGAAACAGCAAGACTGTTTTGGAAAACAACTGTGGGCTGAAATATGTGCTGTTAGTGGAGTAATCTGAACAACCAGCCTTTTACTCATGGCTGCACATTTCACTGACAAAAAAAAAAAAATAAAGGAGAGAAGCAACTAACCCTCGAGATACTGACAATTTCCAGCGTAGCGAATGCTCCCTGGGGAATTATGCAACGAGAAAGAGAGGTGAAGCACATCTAAAGAAATGATGTATCTTCTTTCTGATTCTCTGTCTCCAGAGCCAAGCAGTGCATTCTGGTCCTAACGTGTCTGGCTGCATCTTATCTACATTTTCTGCCAAATCTCTGAAACTCCTCTGGAGTTTCTGTAAGCACTCAAGATGATGAGATAGAGCAGATGTCTTTCCTGTGAGATTTCTGGTGCCTTTTTGCAGGCTCAGGTGGTCTGGGTCCCTCAGCCCTTTTGGCCTCTCCCTGAAGCTCTAGCATCAAGAATGACCTTCTTGGTGATCCCAAGCATTGCATCCCCAAGAATTAGCTGTACATAATGCATTTCACTCATCATATAATCCCACAACAAAGTCTATGACCTGAGAGAGAAGTGTCCTGCCATCCTTTTAGCCCCTAAAGCAGCCCTCTGCAGCAAACAAGACTTGATTATGCTTACATATAAATGTTTCCTACTTCATGATCCTCCTGACATCAATGCTGGGAGTGCCAAGTCCTTCTGGGACAATCAATTCTAGAAGAATGGGATCAGTTTCATAAGCTCCATGAGTACTCCATGGACTCCTCTGGGTTTCAGAGTGACAAGTGGAAAAGCAATGAAATCATATCTGCCACTAAGAAAGCAGCAGAACTGTTGTCAGCCTGTTTCTCCTGAATAGTTTTTACTAACCATTTTTACTAATAGGTTTTTTTACTAAAGTGCTGGTGCACTTTTCCAGTCTGACAAAGTGTGTGTACCAATCATCTCAAAGCTGCTTGCCTTTGGGACATAATATCAAGCTCTTGGGACTCAGAAAGAGCCACCTGCATCCTGCTGTCTGGGAATGCTACAAGCATACACACACACGCATTCATAAAGACAGATATAAAACACAACCTTGTCATTGTCCCTAATCAGAAGACAGTTAATTGCTTCCACTTAATTAAAAAAAAAAAAAAACTGATGTAATTAAGTAATTTGTATTTGTAATCACTAACATCTTGCTTCCCAGCACTGTTACAATCCACATATTTCATGATATAACACATGGAGAATGTACCATATGTCTGCAAAAGGAGCCACGTAAGTCATTATGTAGAAGCAGAATTCTCAACTTGAAACATAATTCACAGGAACTCGAGGGTACTTAATCATTTCTGCACCCATCCTCCTTGGAAGCGTGGCTTAATTTAATGTAGCTCAGTGATTGCATTGGTGCAAATGCATTTTGAAATCTTAAAAGTTTATAATACAGATTGTTTCAGATGATCAAAATCACGCTGCCAGTGCATGGTGGGCAGGAACTCTTCTACACAATGACTTTTGCCCTGCTGCAGCCACACACCCTCCGCCATCATCTCCCTCACTACAGAGATTCATGGCCATTTCCCTGGTAGACTGAAAGCATATCCATCCAGGCTAGCCATAAAACCTCCCTCCACTGGGGCAGTGCAGGTAGCTCCAAACAAAAGAGCCCTTTATTTTCCCCAGTTTCAGTGATAACATATTCCTTTAGCACAAGGGTAAGCCAGTTCCCCTGTGCCCCCCCAGCAAATAGCTCGTCCCGATGTCTGCACACAGCAACTAAGGGAGATTTGTCCCATCTCCCTGGAGCTCCAACAAAAAAAGAAAAAAAAAAAAAGGTTACATTATTAGCAAATTCCTCTTTTACACAGTTCCTTCCTTACTGATTTTTAAGTCATTACCTGGGACCTTCCTGAAGTTATCAGCTTTATGGTAAAAAAAAAAAATACATACATGAAGGGAGAGGAAGTTAACAGATACGCATATAAACATAGATGGAGATGTTTTAGACTGCCACAGGACTTGGAGTTCCTTCCTTTATTGGTCTGCCTTCAAATCTGAAGACAGTTTCCAGGAATCAAACAATCTCTGTTTATTCCACTGGCTTGTAAGGTACAGCCACCCATGCAGCAGCTAAGGAAAAACAAGCTAACGGTTTTAAAATGTTGCTGTTTTCTCTAACAGTCATGGATGATTGATAGACTCACTCTCCTAAACTATGCACAGCATAACAAATCACTTGGGAATACTGAACATTTAAGGTTCACTTCTTCTGGGATGCCAAAGGACTCCCATAGAAATGATGCACTGTGAAGTGAAGGTGAGCTCAGGGGAAGGGAACTCCTTTACAGCAGAAGTTGCATTGCTTCAAAGGCAATGCAGTCTTTCCCCATAAACTCCGCGCTTGCATCATCACGCCGCTGAGGCAGCACTGCTAGCACGCCATGGTGTGCTCTGACCTGCGGATGGTTTTATCTGTCCTCGGGTATCTTGGGTAATGCTTCAGTTAGGGCAGATGTGATGGGTCTGTGAGAGCTGTATGGCAAACTTTTCGCAGCAACAGCACTGAGTTACAGCCTTCTGGCTCCACAGCTGAAGTTATCAAGTGTTACTCTTAATGTAGTTCAGCACCCTTCAAGACATTTTTGTGGTGGCTGACAGGAAGTCTGAAATTGTTTTCAGAGATCCCATTCAATCGCAATGCATACTGAGCTCCTGATGTGAGACAGAATGGGAGAATTTGGTCCCATACTTCTCATCTGCTGTTCCCCTGAGTATGGTTGTATGTTAGTGTTCTAAGTTTGTGAAAACAAAACCAAAACCAAACTAATAGCTTGTTTCATATACTACAGTTATTAAGCTTTACCTCAGAATAATCAGGAAGCTAAACATCTTGACATCTCTAAGTAGTGCCAGTTGTGGTAGTCAGCTGCAGAAGCAGGAATGAAATGTCAGCATGCTTGGAGGCCTTTTCTATGCAACTGTACTTGAGTATTATCTGCCAAATGGAAATTCTTAAAATAACTTATCTCGACCTGTAAGTGCTTCAGAAGAAGACTGTGACTGGCAGTGAGAGCGATGATATTGCAAAGCTTGTTTTAAGGAAGTCAGATGGAATAGCTTTGTTTTGTTTTGTTCCACTCCATCAGGCTTCAATCGCAAAAGATATTTTCCTTCTGTAGTGCAATTCTGCAGTGTCTGAGTGGGACTTGAAGCAAGAACCTCTGGCATGTTTCTCTTGCAAGTTTGCAGAATGCAACCAGCTAGGAGAGATGCCACTTGAGGTACACTACGAAATAAGCACATACTTACAGAAGCATGCTTTGCAAGCTTGTAGGAGTTCTCAGCATTACAATGCATACCTTGATCCATGTCCTGGCTCATGATTTGGAAAGCAATACCTACTGCTTTCAAATTAATGCATAAATAACAAGAGAAGGCACAGACAAGAGGAACAAGACAAGAGGAGAAGCCATACCATGCTAACGCTCGGTTACAAACTGATTGTCACCCACCTGGACACTGTAAGTGCAAAGCAGACCAAAGCACATCAGTGGCTTTGTGATTTAAGCCTTGGGTTTACAACAACAGCTTTACTACAGACTGAAATCCCTAAGTGTCAACTTACTCTTCCAGAAAGAAGAAAATAATCAGGAGTTGGCTTTGCATTCCTTTCTCAATCAAGACAGAGCTTTAAAAGCAAATTGCATGGCTATCTGCCTAATTCCAAAGCACGTTCTTTAAAACGGAGGAAGATAGCTTGTGTTCTTCCTTTCCTCCTTGTTCTGCAGCCTAACAAGTAATGTGAAACATGGAAAACTCGCCAATTGTATATTTATGTTCATTTATATTTATGTATATAGATTTATTAATACATATGTATACACATATGCATAATGTATGTGTATGACATTGTTTTAATACTCTGTTACATTAATTTATTATTCCCACTATTACAGAGAGTATATTGCAGCTTCAATACCCTTGCAGATTTAAGAGGCAAAACATTAAGGATTTAATGCATAGGAGCACAGATGGTGTTGGAGGTGCTGCACACACACAGCTCCAAGACCCCATTGTGTTCTGCACAAGAGCCAAGTTGGGTGAATACTCGGGCACCGCATGCTGCTCCTGGGTACCAGTTACACTCACAGCATTCAGCCTACCAGTACAGAATCTGTCGGCAAGGTCCCAGCCACAGCTCTGAGCTAAGCACAGGCACAAGCGGGAGACATCAGGAAGTCTGAGCTCACTTTGGAGGGGCTTATCCCTCTGGCAAAGAGCCCCACCCCAGTGGTAAATTGTCTTATGCTCAGCCAGCGACCCTGGGGGCCAGATGCCAAAGCGTGGAGGATATATCTCTAGCAGCAGCTAAGCTGATGACTGCACATAGACCTTACACTGCCAGTTCTTAAATTGTTTCACATCCAGTGAGCAGAGCTCCCACAGCTGCCTCGTCCTCCTAGAAGATAGATGCTTTTGACTGATGCTTTGTAGTATTTCAGGAGGATGTATTAGAGTTTCCTTGCATAGAGTTGCTACTTCTTGTCACTTCAGTGTGAAACAAATAACATGGAAGCAAAGGAGTCTTTAGTCTGCTGTTTTACACTCCTGCTTATGTACAAACTTCACTTTTTCAGGGTTCCAAGACAGAATTCAAAGTGCTGAAGCAAATAGCAAGCTACTGTTTCCTCTCAACACTACAATTATGTGTTATCTGACACATACCAAACACAAGAAATGACATGAAGGGCTGCCATACAGAGTGTAAAGGTCCTAAGAACGTAACCATGTGCAGCACTGTTACCATCTTTCCCAATGAAACCATTCCCCCACAGCCAGCAGGACGACTTCACAGAATAAAATTTCACTTACGTTTGCAATTTCAAGACCTAATTAACTGCACAGACATCCAACTTCATGAAAAGCAGAGGATGGAAACTCTGAATGACTTTTCACAGGCCACAGAGCATGGTGGAGACCTGCTGGCATTACCTGGCTGGATTTAACGATCCCTGAGCAAGGTCTCCTTGACTGACTGCAGGATGGGACATGCTGCTCCTGACAGAGTGCATTGAGGAGCCAGCCCTCAACAGCAGAGTGTTTATGGGGCAAATTAAACCCTTCACCTGATATCGGCATCTTCCCATCACTCCTTGCACAACTTGCCAAGCAAACTTGCATACCACTAAATGCCTACCACATCATGTCTCTGCTCTTCATGACTTAGATGAGTTGGTTATAGATGAATACATACTAAACAGTGAAGATAGTCATAACAACTCTTTTTAGTTGTCTGATGTCCACCCAAGACCAGCAACATGATGATGATATTAAAAAAGAAATCCAAACCCTTACAAATATTAATACTGATTCTCTACAAAAGCCTTTTGTCCATCACCCAAACTGGCTCTCACTTGGCAGTAAACACATATTAATTGAAGATATTGAGCTGTGAACATTTCACTGAAAAAATAAAATAAAATAAAATAAAATAAAATAAAATAAAATAAAGTAAAAGACACTCTGGTACTCATATAAGATTGTTTCCACATCAGATTTCAAGTAATTTATAAACTATGCTATCATCACTAAACCAGTTCATCAGTTGTAATCAGATTAAACTCATATGCATAAGCATGTACAATTGATTGACGTAATTTCTGGAACAGATTCAGAAAGCAGTCACCAACATCTTAGGCTTTTACAAATGGTCCCAATTCAAGAGCGGAGGAGAATGTCTGGCTTTGTTTCCAGATTCCAAAGCAACACACAAAGAAAAAAGTGCTTGTTTAGCTACAATATGGCTCCTTGCTACACTGCACTTTATCAGTACAATTATATTTCTTCCACATACCACAGATGGTATTCACAGAATCATGTAATTGTAGAATCACAGTATGGATTGGGTAGGGACGGAGCTTAAAGCACACAGCCCCAACCCCTGCTGTGGGCTGGTTGCCTCCTGGCATGAGACTGGGCTGCCCAGGGCTCCATCCATCCTGCTCTTGGGCACCTCCGTCAATGGGGCACCCACGGCTTCTCTGGAAATTCTGTTCCAGTGCCTCATCACCTAACATAATAAAAACTACCAGAGAAATCTGTGTTCTGGAAAGACTTTTACAGCAAGAAAGTGAGGTCATTACTGACCTCTGTTTTACGTATTGTGCATTAACCCTTCTGTCTGTGGTCAGGCCATCCCAAAATAGGCCAGTAGCTGGCTGTGGCACTGATGTTTCCCAGCCCCAGAGGTTGTACTCCCAGCAAGACTGGTCTAAGGAGGACCAAAGGGAGAGGCAGGGGCTCAGCTGCTGTTCAGCAGGCAAGAAGCTGGAAGATAAAATAGATCCCTTCTCCACTAATTATAGTAATTAAGCACAATGAAGCCCCACAGGCAGGACTTGCTTACACACAAGCACACGCACATGCACAAGAATAAACATTCTCATATTCTTTTGACATTGAGCACAAGTGAAAACTGCCCATAAACAGGCTGCTGGCCTGCAACACTCTGCAACTGGGAGCACCAGCTACTCAGTTCCTGAACTGGAGGTCTTGCTGATGGCAGCTCCTTGTGCAGCTGCTGGGCTACACCGAGCACGTTCTGTTGGCTTGTCTGAGGCTTCACTCAGAAAAGAAATGCTTTAAAACAAAAGCTTCAAAAGAAGACAGAGGGAATCCTTACTCTCTCGTCAGGATGTTAAAGACTGAAAATTAAAAATAATAATAAGCCTAGAGCAAATTTCATGTCCAGAAACTGAAGTACCATTCTGCACAATCCTCCATGACAGAGATAATGATGCCCAGTCCTGCCCTGGCCTTTTGACACTGATCTTCCCTAAGACAACAGCTGCTCTGTGGGCATCTCATAATGAACACAATTTTGCTTGTTTCCTGCTAGATATGTGATGTACAATGCATTTCCAGACTCCAAGAAATTCACAGTTCCAGCCTCAAGATGCTCAGTTTCTTTATAAATAATATCCTATTTATTCTAATTGGCTCCTTGCGTTTGTGAAGAGCTTTCTTTCAAATCAAAAAGGAAGACACAAGCACTTCAGAAAGAAAAACCTTTCAATTCGTTTCTAAAGGGAATCCAATTAAAATTCCATTCCTCCCCCAGCATTGTGGCTGGGAACAGCAGCACAGTCAAGGTGCAGATCCTGCAGGGATTTGTTCACTGGGGACACCCAGGGCAGCTCAGTATCTCCTGGGATGCCACGAGCCACACGATGCTCAGTCACTGCAGCTTCAAAGCTTGGCAAAATATGATCCTGAGCTTTGTATGAATAGTTCAAGACATTACTTTAAATTTCTACGTAGTCGCTCCTGAAAAGTTTTCCCATCTTACCTCTGTACAGCAGAACATATTTTCCAAATGAAAAGACAGACTCAAAATAACGTAAGGGTTTCAGCCTACATCCATTCCTCTTTGCGTGGGAGACCTTGCAGGTCTGCACGATAAGCCATGGTGGCTGACCTGCCTCTAGCAGCGCCAGTGTGAGAACAGCCACGACAACTGCACACTGCACAAGATCTAACTACAAGTCTTTGTAGTTGTGCTAATGCTAATGGTATAGTTTGAAGAAATCTAACTGGTGGATTATAACAAGAATTCTTGTAGGTCTTTAAGCTGGACTCAGTACTATGTGGTTAGTGCCAAATTGCTTTCATCCAGCCACTGCCCTGAGCTTGCAAGACATTTATCATTCTCCTTGCCAAAAAAAGGCCTGAACACGCAAAACGTCAACAAAACCCTAAACAAACAAGGAGTGAAAAATGAGCATGAAGTGCTGTGGCTTCAAGTTATGGAAACGTAGATTTGGTTTGCTCACAATGATGGTAAGATTTAAGAGGTTACTTTTGTAACTAATAATAATGAGCACATCTACTGCTAATTGTAAGTGCCAAAAAGGGAGAACAGTAACATCCAAAAGATGCAAATGGTTTAAGAGGAAAGGCAGCTGCTTTCATGAGTTGTGAGGTGTGATGGCTGCAGAATATGTTCAGACAAACAGATGCTTTCTGCCTAAGTTTTCAGGCCTGTTCCTCTGCAAAAGGTGAGCAACAAAACTACATTTCAAACACATTACAAAGACAGACGTTTACTTTTTACACTAGAGCACTCCCCCGGACACTAGGATGGAAAGCCAGACCATATGCTACTAGGACTGTCATGCTGTTGCTTTTTTATTTTTTACAAGTATTCATTTCTGTAATTCTTAAATTGTGAAGCACGCCATCTTGGAGAGGGATAACTTGGGTAAAATGGCTGCAGGAAGTTGTGCAGCTTTTTGATGTTGAAATATACTGACTGCATATGGACCATATGTATCCTAATGGAACAGGTAAACACTGGATGAAATGGTGTTGGAAACAGATATGGACAGATGCTAAAACACTGTGCTGGACGTGGGGCTATCCATACTCTTCAGGGGAAGACTACCCCCAAATCAACACTGCTTTATTTTGTATTAGCAAAAGGCTAAAATACATGTAAATAGTTCAAAAACAAAAAAAGCAAATAGAAAAATGCTACAGCATTTAACACAATATATCTCCTCTGGATGTCTTCAAGAGACTATCAGATATGAAGTTTTCTCTATAAATGCTTAAAAATACCTGCAAAAGAGATCCTCTTCCCTCTTAAAACACCAATTTTTTGGAGTAGAAGTGGATTTATGGATTTAATTTATAAACATTACATATATGTAATCCTGCTAAACACGTTAGCATTTTACTGGGTTTGTGGAAGGTGTAATTTAAGGACTGTCTTTCTAACTGTAGCATTAGTGGAAAAGATATCAAGACATTATGCACTGCAAGTTCCAGTAATGTGTAGTGTATAATGATCGATGAGCATTTACAAAAACATTTCAAAATGACTTCTAGTATTTAGCAAAGGATGGCATCCCTGTAAAATCCTATTATCTTTGGGCTTAGTCTTAAGTAATGTGTTACTATTTAATTCCCTAAGGCAGCAATCACGGATTGTACTTGGTAAATTACAACATTAGGCCTATGATTGACTTTTTATTGTAGAAAGAAGAAAAAGCACAGAACAGTATGCTGTAGCATCTATAATTGTAGGCAGCACTGTAGTTAGAATTATAGATGGCTGCAGCTTATGTTTATTAAAGACAGCACTGTCACGCTACAATATAAAGGAGGGAGACGAGGTTCTTTAAGATTATGTGTATACCCAGCGTGAGATTAAGAAGCAACGGTTCAAATGTTGGTCCGACCAGTTTATTACCAATATTGACCAGGGACATGGGGAAGGGGAAGGCGGACACTGTTAAGGGTGATGGGGAAGGGAAGGCGAGCGATACGAAAGATAGGAAAGAAGCAAGGGTTTGTACAACGCAGGGATAGTCACCAGTCAGGATCCTAGGGGTGGTAAGCGGATTGACGGTTCGAGGCCGAAGAGCAGGGGTGGCAGAAGCGGGGAAAACAGCAGCAGCGACGGGCAGCCTTGAGCAGCAAGCAGTCGGCCGGAGAAACAGCGAGGGGTCCGCACCGGGTCCGCACCAGAGAAGCAGCGAGGAAGGCAACCCCGAGAGGGGCAGCAGCGAACAGTGATCAGCTCGTGAGGTCTCTCCTAAGAGAAGGCCTCTCCAGGCAGCAGCAGTGATCAGCTCGGGAAGTCTCTCCGAAGAGAAACTCCTGTCAAGCAGCAGTGATCAGCTCGGGAAGTCTCTCCAGGTAGCAGAGAAAAACCCCCAACAGAGAAAACCCCCCCAGCTTCGTGGCTGCAGGACCCCTCTATTTATCTTCCAGATTCCTCCAGTCTACTAGACAAATCCCATGCTAGTGTGCCAGGCAACGTCTCCTGAGATGACTATCTCCCCACGGAGATGAGTACCAAACAAAAGAGTGTTCAGCGGCCATCGAGCTGCAGCTTATCTCTATTTCGTTGCCCCAGGATGTGCCCATCTGCTTGTCCCTTAGACAAAGGATTTCACAACCTTGTCCAGGACTAGCTTGGACATGTTTGGACATGTTCATCAGCAAACTTTGAGGCAATGGTATTAGAATAGTCTCTTACAAGCACCCAAAAACCTCAGTGGAAGGTCTATGTGCTGTGAGATCTACACATCTCTGAAGTGCACATGTGTTTCAGCGAACAGAAAACCTACAATATCTGTTGGCAAATTACAGCAAAATTCCCCAAAGCCTGTAAAGACTTGTGCACCCTTTTTCTTCATTTTTGGATATCTGAGCTTTATTAAGTGACAGAACTGGAACATTGCTCCCTGCCCCCTGTGGCCCCTTGTCTCCCTGCCACTTTTTGTGTCTGGCTGATGTTCTGTCCGCTGCTGCTCTCTTTGGGTTTTGGGTATGAATGAAGGAGGCTATCGGTTCCGCATGGGGGCTGAGCAAGCAAGCTAAAGAATTTCAGCAAATTGTTTTCCATTAGTAAAACACACAGCCAGCAGTTTTTGTTTAAAGAGACTAGAGTAATGTGGAAACGAGCCAAACTCTTTTACACACAGTCGTGCTCTTGGGTTTGATGTGAAATCTTGGAGATTTGACCCCAGCGGCATCGTACAGCGGTCAAACACTAAGTTAAACAGGTTGCTACGATGAGATGGATTTATATACTGCTATTCACGAATCCTGAACACCAGAAAAGGCAAAAGCAACATTTTATCCAGACTGAAGTATTTGATCTATTCCTCCCCTTGAGGATGGAGAAGGATATTCTGCAGGTATTGACTTGTACAAATGAAAGATGGAAAAAGCAGAGCTTGAACTCCTTGAATCAAATTCAAATGATTGTGCACATCATCTCTGTATAAGCAGGGAAGTACAGGCACTTCAGTGTTTGAAATACACACACACATACACACACAGACTACCCTCAGAAGAGAGATTTAGGCTGTGTATGAAAAATAACTTCACGGATAAGATGAAGAAGACAGTAGGTTATGGACAGTCCAATACCCAACAGCACGACTCCTGTCCCCTCTCAAGCATGCTGATAACCAAGGGACGTGGCGGGGCCTTCCTAGCTCCTCTGTCTTGGGATTTTGACTGCTACATCTGTGCGTTTGCTGCTGGCATAGTTCTGAACTGCTGACTTCATTTTCTTTCTAAAAAGAATGGCAACCTCCAAGATCTGTGTCATGTCAGTCCAGAAGAAACATAAACTTGTAAGGCGTAAGCAAAAAAACCAACACCAAACAAACCAACAAACTAACCCCAAGCCAGATTTCATAATCTTTCAAGTGGATCTCTTCTCCAAAGCTGAAGCTATTTTTAAATCCTATTCTCTCAGTGTTACATATACTCCTCCTTAAAGAAAAAAAAAAAACGTCCTTCGCACTTACAAATAAAGTTGCTTCCTCTCTATGTGCAGAGGCCACCAAACCGTTCCTATGTTCTTTATGCTGCATAAGGTACAGATTGCACAAGGAACTGTTATATCTGGATTACATCAAGTAATATTAGCTCCAGTTTGCAGACGGCAATTTCCTTGCCAAGTTTCATGTTATTAATCCCTTGGTAAGCTGAAAGGAAAAATATCTGGTTATAAACTCTTCATAAAACAAAGAAGGGAAATCCATGCTTTTGGCAGGGGATGGGGGGGATCAAACCCTGGAATTTTAACCATATTTATTTATGAGCACTGCTGTTTAAAGCAAAAGAATGGGAAGAGCTGAAGTAAATTTCAGCTATTGATAAATAAAATTAACTGCAGTATTTACTAAAAGATGGATGCTGAGGATATTGAGAAGACTCCAGATTCACATGCATGGCTCTTAAAAAAAGAATTTAGTCCAGATATTCTAGGCATTACCTTTCACCCACATAATGCAGAATTTATCACCTAGGCTTCCCTGGCTGAACGAATGTGAAAATGACATTGGTGTACAGGGAAACAATTTGCTTTGGGTGAAGACATTACCATGCAGGCATGGAAAAACTGCTGAATGTGCACAATTAGACTTTATGACAGGTGGTAACACTTGGCTTGTCCTTTTAAATTAAACATTTAGTATAAATAGCATTCTTTCTTTTTTTTTTTTTCCCTTCTGAATAATAATAATAAAAAATACACATTAATTAGTACAGTCTGTTAAGACAACTTGACTTCTATCCAAAAGGTCATTGCACTGAGCAGCAGTGCCTGTAAGGATTTTTGGTGGGAAACTCAAGTGGAAATTGTGCTCTTGGCTTAGGTGTAAGCGTGGGTGTGCATGTAATACAGTGGGAGGCAAGAACAGTGTAGGTTATTCATTATCAGGATAGCACTGACAAGATGAAACCGGCTATTATGGGTTGGAAAATGTAAAAGGCTGTAATCTTTCAGGAGGCTGTGCAGCTTTCTCCCACGCAGCAGTTCAAGTAGCTGCAAGTCTATTTTGGGGGACTTGGGAACAGCCAGAAGAATCCTGGCTGTGGGCTGCTGCACAGGACAGTGCGTGCGCAGAGACTTGTAACATATTTTGGTCTTCTCAAAGCCCCCAAATGGGTAGAAACATGATAACTGCTGGAACTGGATAATGATGCTTGGTGCCCTTCAACCCTCTCTTCTGCCCCGGCCCCGAATGAATGGGCTCCTCCTCACTCCATGCCATCCAGCACCCAGTGATACTGAACACATTTTTGCAGTGTTGGGGACACCATTCACAATAACCCTCAGAAGGATACAGTGTTAAGCGCACAAGACATCTGTAGAGACGCTCAACATTCTTGAAAAACTTACATCTGCAGAAACCTGCCATAATTAATTTTGCACGTTTTGACTAACTTATGAAGGATTTCAACCCTTAATGTATAGGGGAGCAACTCCTGAGCTATAATTCCATCTATACATGTCACTATTAAGACAAAGTGAAAAAGATTTTAGTATGCTTTATAAAGCTCCAATTGGAACAGACCCAAGCTACCCATGGAAGTGCAACCTCCTTGGCATAATGATGTGACTTCAGCTCAGAAGCACGCCAGAGACTGTCTGCTACATCACCAAACAAACACACCAACTCTACCGAAACTTTCACTGCAAGGTTTCTTGGAAATTTCTTTAAAGCATGGAGAAAAAGAGATGCCAGTTTGTAGCTTGTGGGATCTGATAGCTAGTGATGATATGGCAAAACAGACTGACACAAAGATAAGGTTCCTTTGGGATGCCCATGAGAACACAAGGTTATAACACCTAATATTTCTGAAAAGTCCGAAGTGATTTCCCTCTCTGTGTTACCTGAATCAAGAATATACAATTTTTACATATACATGTGTATGTATTTGTGTATATATATACGAATTGGAAATTCAAGTTGGAAATTAGGAACAATTTCTTCTCACAAAGAGTGGTGAGGCGCTGGCACAGGCTGCCCAGGGAGGTGGTGGAGTCACCCTTGTTGGAGGTGTTCAAGAACCATGGAGATGTGGCACTGAGAGACATGTTTAGTGGGAATGGTGGGGATGGGCTGGAGTCGGATTAGATGATCTGAGAGGACTTTTCCAACCCTAATGACTCTGTAATTCTTTATATATTACTTAAACCCTTCTGAAGACATTTGTAAGAGTATTTAAGAGTCCATTGGGCATGGATACTGAAACTGGGAGCATTTTTAGTCATGAACTGCATTTTAGGCATGAACAAGCAACACCAGTAAAATGGCATTTCATTACTGCTTACTTCATCAGAACCCACATCAGCACAAACTTCCTGAGGTCACGGCTACAGTGGCAGATTGTGCAGTACTGTCGCTGATGCCGGTGGGTGCAAACTGCTAGGCACAGTCAAAGGCAGAAAACGTTTAACTTGGCGTTAACTAGAAGTGCTGCCTGGATGCTTGGGTTGCTCACAAGCCGAAGACAAACCACCTATTCAGTCTGGTTAGATCCAGTGTGCTAAGTGAAAATGCAGGTTTAAATACTGGAATGCAGCACTATAACATATAGGATTTCAAGAAGAGTTAATTTTTCCTGGCACTCAGTTTTCTTCCATATTATCCCACCACCTTAAATGTCTCATATACCCTCTGGTGTGAATGATACGTCTATCATCTTGTTACCAAGTAACATTGCAAAGAAAACGTCTCTGCAGCAAATGATATACCAGAACATTTAGGATCATTCCTGCAGCGTTTTCTTAGTTGATGCTAACAGTTAAACTGACACTACCAAATAAATGCCCAGATGCACAGGTTTAGGTATTTCATCAGTGTTTCCACTGCTATAATTCTCCCGAATCCTTGCATAAATATGTTAACTTATCTTCTTGAGAAAATAGCCTTCTAACATGATAAGTTGTTTTTACAGCGTACCTGTTTGGTGTTGGATGGGGCGCACCCTAAATCAAGCAAATCTATCAAACAGAGCCATGCTCTGAAACCTGACTTCACATCTCCCTCACACACACAACGTTTTTATTTTCATTGTCACAGTAGACTGATAAAGCACACAGTTAGTTGGAAGATGAATTTTCCAGCTTTCAAAATCCTGTGTGAGCCACTGGAGAACCAAGCATACCTCCCCATGGTAGAGGTGATTAAACCTTCACACTGAGATGAATACTACATAAACTCAAGATAGCAGAGGAGTGTAGTATAACTTCAGCAAGTCCCCAGGAGCTCTCAGTTCCACACTGTATCTCCTAATCATGAACCAAATACAATAAAATACTGTGTGGATATTAGGGACATTACTCTTCAGGCAGCCTTTCCATGAAGCCTGTGTCTTTCATTTAAGTAGTCTTAACAGCATATATCCTAAGAGGTTTCTAGAGCACTTTTTTAGGGCTTTATCAGATTGCAGTAAAACTGATGAAAAAGCTGTTTCAGAAGCCTGGAGCAAGCAACACAGAACAGTTACAAAAATAAAGTGCAACCACTCTAAAAGAATAAGAGAGAATGAAAAAATTCCACAACCACCTGTTATGCAGTTTTCTTGAACTGATCATAAATTATCATTGAAGTAACACTGTAAAGACGTGTAAGTTAAGCCTAATTTACCTGAAGGTGGGTAGCAAGGTACACATTGCAGAAGTTTCATTTTGTGCCTGGAGTGATACTCTTATGTCTTCTATTTCTGATCTCTTTCATGCACCCTGTTAAGAAGCACTGCTCCCTAGAAATGCCTATTACTCTCTTCTAACGAGATCTAAAGCAGAACTCTTCACATAGAGTGTATTCTGTACACCTTTTATACAGCATTATCTGTACTTATGAACTCAAGTGCAATATTCTAACCTAAATCATTCCCATTTGAAGAGCAGGATGCAAGGCTGTTGCAGAAAAGAAAACAATATCAACCACAAATGCAGTGCTGCATGGCAAAGATGAAGGCTTCTCAGGCCTGGTGCACTTGGGCTTTCCCAAATCTAAACCAAACCCAAAAGCAGCACACGTCTCTCCACACCTGAACTGGTATTCCCAGTGTCTGACAGCCTCAATTCAGATTTTTTTTCTCTTTTTCACACACCAATTCTAGCATACACACCATAGAACAAAGCTAAAACCCAAATCTTTGCTTCTAATTGATATAGCTTTATCTCGCAAACTTTGATTCCTTAAAGGACGTAAACCAGATAAAACAAGAAAGGACTGATGCAGATGTAGGTAATATTCACATAATTAGTAACATTAATTTTCAACAAAGAAAATTTATTTCTTGGTACCCTTTACCACAAGCCAAGTCCTTCCCCAGCTTATACATGCCTCTTTAAAGCGTAAAATGTCTTAGTGTCTGAAACAACCCCATTTAAGGGCTGACCAGCACTGGGGAAGGTTCTGTTGTTGGAGATCCCTCCTGTGTGGAGTTCCAGGCAAGCCTTGACCATCAGTAAAAGGTGAGCCTTTCCTCATTTACTGATTGTCTTTATACCATCTGGATAAGCCATGCAGAAATATGCTGTCCACATTCATTATTTCGTATGGATACTGTTCGTTTGGGGTATTCACTCTACAAACTCAAAATCTATTTTTCCAAGTTCCTAATTCACTGGAGTTTTCAAATCGATACCTGTTTGCAAACAACCCCTAACACCGTTGTTATTGGACAAAAAGAAGGACTGAAGTTGTAAGGAACACACGTGTAGGTCTATGCTAACAGTACAGGTGCAACCTGTATATGATATATACACCCATACGTGTGCAGACATGGAAGATCACCCAGTGAGTCTCAAAAGAACCACTGGGAAGAGTTCTATCTTTGAATGACACGAAAGCAATATTGTTGATTGCATGTATGTACAAAAAGTATTTACCCTTTAAAAAAATAATAATTGAACTGCAAACTGCTTTACATCACTACAGGCATGGAATGGTGACAGCAAATCTATGTCATTACTCTGGCTTGTTTTCAGCCACTGTTACAGGACCCTGTGTGTTGGCACAGGAAGCATCCCCACCTCAGGTTGGGGCATCATATTTTCCCCTTTAACCAAGCCTGAGACACCCACCAGAAAGAAAAAACCAACACACTGTTGTCAATAGTCCCCTCCTGTGTCTGTAATGTCTCTGAAAAGCAGGATATTACACCTGAAAATCATGCAATCGTAGCATAGGTTGGGTTGGAAGGGACCTGAAATATCATCTACGCAGAGAGGGGATGAACATCTCTGAAATGAAATAACATAACACAGTAGGTCAAACTTGAAGAAAAAACTAACTACAGGAAAACACCGTTTCATGTTTTCACAGTAAGTCTGATCAGTTTGACTTGGAAATGTCCATTTGCAAGTTGAGATTAAAAATAGTTCTAACTTAGGAAGTTATCCTCAGGAAATTGCCTATGCAAAAAGGAAAATGCTAAAGATGTTAAATCATTAAAAGGTAAATACTGTCATTTTCTCAACAAGGTGATTGCAAATAGGCTGAACATACACTGAACTAACCCTTGAGTTATTTCCAAGACCTGTGTCCATTAAACAGCACCATGAACAGTTATCCAGAACAAAGTTAGAGGCCACTCAGAGAAGAATGTTTTCCTTCTGTGTGAGTGCAGAAACCTCCTGCTTGAGGACGCTGTGTCCTCCTGTTTTGCAGCAAACATCCTGCCCTGCAGCCCGCAGCCCACAGCCAAGAAAATCAACAGAACAAAAGATGCGACAGTGCACGAACCTCTGTGTCCCAGTGCCTGCCCAATGGCCTAGCCAAGCATGTATTGGTGACACAACTGGAAAGCACAGATAGAGAAATAAGATTCAACATTTCCTAGCTGTGATTTTCATGGAACAGAAATTCCAGTGCATTGGGAAACATCAGTGAAATATTTAGAGTGTATTGCAGGAGGCAAAGCTTGAGTTAATGTTAGGCAAGCAGAGAGAGGCAAGGTATCTGTTCAAAGGCTGTGTATCTGGATGGAGATTTCTAAGTGGTTAATACTGTTTTACAGAAGAATTTACATATGTATTTTCTGCATTCTACTCTTGACAAGTTATTCTTACTACAAAATGCTAATTACTAAAGGAAATTAAACCTCCCTTGCCAGACTTCATAGTGGGCTTGTACATGAAACAGGACTGGCAGATCGCCTGGGGAATGGCTATGTTAACATATCACAGGCAAGTCTGATCTTTCATATGCATTCCCAAGAGAATGTGTCTGGAATAATCATGGTTTATTGATTTTGTTCTGTCATGCTTTTAATTTCCCCATTCTTCTGTATTAAAGATAGTCAAAATTAATTATTGGGATATTCTGGCTTGTCTTTGATCACCATGTCGCCCGAGGGATCATAGAAGAGCTCACATAACTAAAATAGCCAGAATCGCATACTTGAAACAGCTTCAAAGGTAGGCATTTACCAAGATACTTATTTTCTTCTCAGAGGATGTGATGCAATGCAATCAGGCAGATACTGAACAAAAATGAGAACTGTCAGTTAATGGATACAATACAGCTCCAGAGGAGTGATTTTTTTTTTTTTTTTTTGCTTTCAACCCTTTCCTTCTCACGCCTTTTCTCTTTCTTTGATAAAGCCAGGTATTTCTTCTTTCAAAATAAGGAACTAATATCTGCTTAGGCCTGATACAACTCCTCCCCAGAGTAAGAGATTTCAAGATAAGTGATAAGCCTATCAGGCAAAATGTTGTCAATCATGAAACTTCACTGTGACCTGATGTTGCAGGTCAGGACAACATACTGCACAGCATTTTGGAGTGAAAAACCAGTCTGACAACCATGAAGAGAAGTCACAGCAGCATGGAGAACGTGCTGCACATAAACTTCAGTGCGTATATGTCATTCAGTTAACCTATTTGAGGTGTGATCTTATTTAAGGGAAAAATAGAGCATGTTTTGTTTTATTGTGGTGTTTGAAGAGATGAGTTTCTTTCTGCAGTGCATTCACACTGAATCAGTCTATTGATTTTATTTTCTATTTCTTCAACATGGATTTAAGATAATACATAGTTTTGTCAGGACTTTATAATCTGTTTACTCTGAAAATGAGTTTGCTTAGAAAATATTTGGCAGTGCAGATGTATGTCCCTAAATGAGAGACACCTACATGTATTGGTCACATCCCATTGAATTCATGTAACTTAACAGTATTTACAATGCTAGGGTGCATTTCGTATTGGTCAGCTAAACAAACAGGAGATGACAATAGCCTAGAATAAAAATAGCCAGTATTAACTTGAACCATTTAAGAAACAAATGATCTCAATCTCTTACAGCCTAGGGAACAAATTCTTTCTTATTTATTAGGTTTTCATAGCTTATCTGACCAGATAGACATGTCTAAGCAGTGAAAACAATTAGCTGTGGCAAATTATTTGGCTTCCTACACATGTAAAGTTTACAAATAAAATACTAGTTCTTAGTTCAGTTTCTAACAAAATAATAAAAGTGCATTTTCACTTGGCTACTTTCATTTTAAGTCTGTAAGACTATACCCTCCATTCATCTTTCCCACTGCTCACTGGCAAATACTGAAAGCAGTTACTGTATTAAATTAAACCTACAAACAATAGGGTTTAACTTCTACCACTTTCAGTTCATCTGCTTTCAAGTACCCCCTGTATCACATGCATTTACAGTTCCCTCTGAGAGCTTCACAAGGCTACATTCCATTGCCCAGCTGATTCAAACAGACATCTCCAAACCCACTCATCCTGCAAAGTGAGGGCAATAATGGGGCAAGGCCCTGCCTATAAGAGCAGAGGAATCATAAAATCATAGCATCCTTAAGGTTGGAAAAGAGGTCTAAGATTACCAAGTCCTACCCTAAGCTATCCTCTCTATGACCTCTAGGTATGTCCCTCAGTGCCACATCACCACAGTTCTTGAATGCCTCTAGGGACGGTGACTCCACCACCTCCTTGGGCAGTCTGTGCCAGTGCCTGGCCACCCTTTTGGAGAAGAAATTCTTCCAAATACTGAGCCTGAAGCTGAATTCCCATTGTAGCTCATACCTCTTGTGTTCACTTCACCCTTCCCAGCAGTGCTGCCTGTAAAACCTCCAGAGACAGTGATTGTGCAGGTGGGGTAATTAACGGCTATGCGGTAATGGACTGAATAGCTTCCAAGTGGGTTTCCGACATTTTACTGTCTTGAAATGGTGGTCTGTTTTTTCTGTTCTTTGAGTACATTTGAAAAGATACCTTTTCCTCATTTGCGACCCAGTAAACAACTCAAATTTGTGAGAAGGAGAAGGCAGAAGCATCAACAAAACAGATGAATCCTATGTTTATGTGGGGACTTACTGAAATCACTGATAAATTACACAGATTAGGTCTCCTTAACGCAAGCTGAAGTATCTCCTAGGTAAGCAGCTAGTTGTTTAAAGACGGAAGGACATCCTAGAACTGAAATCCAGTTGAAAAACATCTGTGGCTGTGTGGAAATACCAGCTCCTCTACATGGCAACAAGAAAAAAAAAAAAACACGCCACCTACTATGGGAAAAAAAATCTTGTAGGTTTTTCCTTTCATTTTGGAACATTTAAAGCAAAGCATAGCTAAGACTACTTCGAGATTCCCAGACATAAATTTGTGTAGAAGTAACTTTAGCACAACAACAACAACAAGATGGCTTATTTACCTAACAGAAAAACATTCCTGCATGGCTGTGTACACAGCCTACTGTGTGTAGCACATTGGTGGTTGCGATATTCAGTCTGTGCAGATGGAAGAGATAAAGAGCCATTTTCCCATTTGTTTCCTTGCTTTTACTCTGCTGTTTCTGCAGAGATTTACTCTTGCCAGCTAATTTAAATGAAAATACAGTCTTCATTAATGAACTATTTTCTGTAGCACTCATTGCATACAAGATGTGATGATAGACGTAGTTGGCTTAGAAAGTCTTACACGTCAATGTAGAGGTGGATATGAAAACCATGAGTAAGTTACAACTCTGACAGAACACTGTGAAGCTCAGTTGGACTTTTGGAAGACCAAAATATTCAGAATTCACGTTGCCAAACACTGCAATATTTCAACTTCTCTTCCTGCCTACGGACAACACCAGCACTGGTCAGTAAAGAGAAAGACTGCATTTTGAAGGTGATTAATCTGTGACCAGGAGAATGAAAGT
Organism: Oreortyx pictus; assembly: GCA_036925125.1. Taxonomy (NCBI): domain Eukaryota; kingdom Metazoa; phylum Chordata; class Aves; order Galliformes; family Odontophoridae; genus Oreortyx; species Oreortyx pictus. The sequence continues at coordinate 3,972,599 of JAUPFR010000006.1, read as the reverse complement.
TAACAGATACCAGGCATGATTTCCAACCTAATAAATCTCCTTCGGAGATGCAGCACAGAAGCAAATGCCAAATAGATGTGCTTTTTGAAAATACTTATTTGAGTACTTCATCTGGGGCGATGGCCATTTATTTTATTTATTAATTTGTGTGGAGCAGTCAAATTGTAATTTATTCCTTTTCAACTAATCTGTGCTTGAGCAATTTCTGATCTCATGTTTTGAAGAAGGTTCAGGATGGATTCTGGTCTCCTTACAGCTGTAAAACTAGCAATTTCTTTTCCTCCTTTCCATGCAATCAAGTGGAAGAGCAAAACATATTGTACTCCTGAAAAAAATCACAACCTTCCAAAACAAGCAGAAGGAAATTTCTTCAGCCAAATATATATATATATATATACTTAGAGAGACACAACTATCATTTAATTACACAGATTTAAAACAAATATGTAACAGAACAATCTATACACCATTTTGGGTGGGGGGAAAAAAACACCGTTTTTTCCAGAGACCGTTCAACATGCAATGCACTGTTCTTTCACTAGGAATTAAATCTGCATTGCTCCATAGGCCAATTCCTTGTCACAGATCTAATTAAGCACCAGTACCAGTTTCTAAACACACACTTGATGAGTGACATGATTTAATAATGAAACACAGGGCTTGCTCATGCTGTTGCTTGCCTGGTTTTCACAAAGTTCTCCTTTATCTCCTACTTCTGCTGTGCTTTTCGGTCTTGTTCGACCAAGCCATTTTAGTTCAAATTCTGACTAAATTCTGCCTTCTCTGGTTCATCAGCTTACCTTCACCTTTTACTCCACGCTCACCATTGTGTGCTTCTGTGTTTTCAGTTTTTTTGTTGTTGTTAAAAGAAACAGTAACAAAATTCCAGCCAGCAAACACATTTCACTTTCCAAACCCTTGAAAACTCTTAACTATGCTAAAAGCAAAAGAACAATCACATAGAAATTACATCACAAGTGAAACAGGAAAAAACACTGAAGGTTTCTCTTCCTTTCTTCACCCTCAATAATAGCAAAAATGTATTTATCTTATTTATATTCCTGTTATTAAACCTACACCAATATCCTTCTTTTGAGCTTACATAACGGTCCTGCTGGCTTTTATGTAGCATTCCCCCTTTTGACTGTGGTGTGTTGGAAGCAATCTGGAAACAGCAGGAAAACCGTAAGCTGAGTATAAAGCCTCAATTACAGAATATATTTTGGCAAGTGTCAACGCAATGAACATCTGGTAAACATTTAATTGGCCGACTCAGCTGTTGATGCTGCTGTCAGATCATAGTAGGAGTAGGAATCACTTATCTGGGGGGCCCTTTCAAGACTTAGTAATTCAAAGATTGAGGCTGAATACGTAGGGAAATAAAGGTGCTAAATAAATAGGGAACAAAAACTGGTAATTTTTTCAAGACTGAACAGTCTGGCAAGTTTAAGTTTCTACTTTCAACGGCCATTACCTCCTTCTGAAAGAAAAAAGATTGATGATTTCTATTTTCATTTATGCTTATAATGTGTTTTTAAAAGCATAATAGCACATGCCAAACATTCATCTTTGTTCTTCAGCGTTTATACAAACTGCCATCAGGATTCAGCCATACTTGGCATCAAATGACAGGAGGACAACCATTTGGGCTCAGAACAATTACTGGGAAAGTGGGGAAAGAGGTAAGGAAGTGAACATCAATTTGTTAATTTTGACATTCTTCTGGAGGAAAAAAAAAGATTCTTAAACTCTTTGGGAGAATTAGAAAAAATCAGTACAACAAATTATTACCACATGGAGAAACCCAAGCAAGTTAAGGAGCCTATGACTACAGTGTCATGTGGTGGGACAGACTCGAATGTCAGAAATAGCACCAGCTCTGGGTTAGGCTGTCCTGCTGTAAAGATTAGTAAGTTAAAACTCAATGGCTTGGAGTACCTAAAACCAGTAACTGGTTTCTGGAAAGCTTGACTTCTTTTTCCATTAATGGAGACTCTAGAAGGTTTGCATAAGCCAGTAAAAATAAGTCTGAACATTCTAGATGCAAGATCATGGCTTTCTGTCTGTTTTGGATGAAGGAGCCTGGCAAAAGCTTGAATAAGAAAAGTATAAGAGGTTTCCTCATACTGTCTCCTGCCTACCAGAGGAGCAATCCAGAATTTTATGGTATATTGATTTCATTTAGCATTATATTTAAGTGAACTTTGATACACACATTATGATATTTAACGCTATGGGTTGAGCAATGGGGCTATTGGTGTTTCCTGAAATGATAAGAAATGAACTGACATCTTTCTGCTACAATAAGGACGCAATGTACTCAGAGATTACTGAAAGGTTTGATTTTTATCAAGCTTATTGTACTCCGTTTTTCTTTATTTTAGCAATTGAGGTGTAATTTCAGTCAATACACTAATAAAACTCCAGACTATAATCTGTCCCGTCTGAATTAGGTTTTATGGTAGCACCCAGGTAACATATCTCTGTTCAGAACAGAAAACGTTTCTGTGTTAGACATAAACCTTGAAGAAATTAGCGTTATAAAAAATAATTCATTCTGTACCTCCAACTAGATATGCTCCTCTCCTTGTAATACCAGCCCTAGGGCAACCCGGCACACAAAAAGCTGCAGCTGGGTGCCACCCTCCCCACTGTAGAGATGCTAACAAAGAGGTGTTTTTTACTTTTATTTTTACTTTTATGACATTGAAAGATTTATTTTTATCTATTTTCAAAATAAATCTTCCTTATTTAGGAGCACCAGCTCACGTGTTTAAAATGCTAGTAATGTGAATCACAGAAAGAGAAACAATAGCGGTGATTGTTCATTATATATATATATATATCTCCAGATGAACTTTTGGGGATCTGCGTATTCAGCAACTGAGATATTATTGCCAGCCCATACATTCACCATCATAGCATGCAAAAACATATGGACGTCGTTACAAGTAACTTGAAGCTGCTTTTAAATTATAGTAAATTAAATATTTTTGGACTGTTGAAACTGCAAGTCTTTCAAACATAAAATTAGGAGTTATTGTTTAAGCATGTTCTAATAACAGACTATTTATGATTTTTAAGCTATCTTGTGAACTTGAAATCCCCAGGAATCATCAAACTCTTGTAGTGACAGGAAACACAAAAGAAAGGAGGTAATGTTAATCATGAGCACTTAGAAACTACTCCTTGGTCTTCCTTTAGGCTGCCTTTTTTAGAGGCTTCTTTTACACCTATAAGCATGCATTTACTTTAATAAAGACCTCTAATTGTATTTGTTGATACAACTAGAATCAAAGTGTAAACTTAAAAGAATTTGCTAAGAAACTAAGAAGAAAGAAGCTGCTGCAGCTTGCATGGAGCAATAGTCTGGACCAAAGCTATGGGACACAGCAGCTGCAGAGGATGATCCCCAGAAGGACACCCCCTCTACTCTACATGGGTCCAGATGTGAACCAGGCAGACATGGTGATTGCACGTGGGTCAAATTTTTCATCTGAAGGCCAGTGATTAAAGGCCATCCCATACAGAAATGCAAAGTTCAGAGAATCTGCTGCCTCCCCACTCCTGGCTGAGGTTCCTCCAACCTTCTCATGGGGAAGAGGAGAACAGGGAGAAGGGCTCATTTAGTAACAGCTGTCAGGGCAGCATTTGGTTTAAACCACCTCCCTGCTGACACGATGACAGAGGAAAATTTTCCATGGGATACTCAGTGTTGTATGCCTTCTGAACACACTCCTCCAGCTCATTCATGCTGATTGATTACGAATGAGAAACAGAACGGCTTTTCCAGTGGTGGAGAGAGGTGGAAATATTTTCAGATCCAGACTTATGTTTTGAGACCTTTGCTACTAAGATCGTAGCAACAAACTGAAAGGCCAAGAATTTAGAAGCATATGCTCATCTGTTTTATTCCAGCTATACTTTGCTTTCAAAGATAGTATGATGCATAGAGATTTTCATTATGTTAAAATCTGTGTTATCCCTAAATATAAAATGTTATCTATTTTCTGTTAACGGTCATGTTCAACCCATACATGTCTTCCATCTATGCCAAATTTACAGCAAGCCAAAAATATTTCTGCATTAATTCTCTATTTTACTTGAATGACTTACTTCCTCTCTTTGCTATTAATGAATACTCAAGTCTGGAAAAGCTCAGACTGCTCCAAAATGCCAAGATAAACATGAGAAAAATCACATGCTTTCACTTGCCCCTCCAGCTGTTTCTTAGCTGCTCTGAGCTCAGTGTCCAGCCAAGCAGCCCTGTTGGTGAGATGACGTGTATGTCGCGTTGGGTAAGCCCACAGAAAGGGCAGATGAACAAAACCTCTTGGATGGATCAGGAGAAAACGAAATTGTTCACAAAATTAGAAACAAAACCTACTACCAAGATCAAAGCACTTCTGATGTTTCCAGGAAACTTCATAGAGCACATTTCATACAGTACATTTGAGTGGCTACACACATGCTGTTACATCTCAGAAGTCTGAAGACCACGAAAGAAAATGTGCTGTCATTTACTGGGAGCTGCCTAGAAAAGCTCTCACAAGTGTTTATGGGCCTTTCACATCCAAACCTTAAGGTGTTCCTGGGATTGCCAACATTTCATTCAAATGACTCAGCTGCTATGGACCTAATACTCCACTCATTTGCAGCCAAACGTTATTAATATGTGGCCTGATCAGTCTGAAAACAGAAATTCACCTCATCATTTACAAAAGTACATTGGAAAATTTTTAACTTGCCTCACACGCCACGGAAACCGCACATGTGTGCATACGCAGGACTTGGCTTTGACTCAAGAGCCAGTTCTGCAAGGTATGCACTTCTGCAAGAACCGTGCCATGCCGAAGCAACCACCGAGGTCACCGCATTAATACCACCTGGACAAAAAACTGAAGATGAACTTTACCTTCATACCGAGATCATAAGGTCTGATCATGATCTACCTGCAAGCGTACACTTGGCAGGATTTGATGTTCTCTCATGTTAAGGCTGATTATGGGGAATCAGGGCTGTAGCTTAGGGTGACACAGTGATTAACACAGACATGACACAAGCAGATGTTACAGTCATCAGTCTGATGGAGCAGTACACTGGTCTTGCCTTTAGAAACTAACAGATATAATGCCATCCCTTTGTGGTTAGCTTTTATATATGTATTTTTTTTCCAATAAAGGACTGCCTTCTTGAATTTTTATTTTTTTAATATCATAAACAAGCCCATCTGTTTGTTACTACATGGCTGCTCAGAAACCCTCTGAGGACAGGCAGTGAGGTATCTCCTGAAACCCACCCACAGTAATTCAGTCGACTGAGGCTTCTCCTGAAGTGTCAGAAAAATATCAGAACTATTTTGGTAGACAGGAGATGTTGAAAAAAATTAATAAACAGCCAAGCAAACAGCGGCTACAAAAACCAGCCTGAAAAATGTATTAGAACTTATGACATTAATCTTTGTAATATTTTGACTCCATTAGAAATAAATCCTGCTTTGAGAACAGCTCCAATGAAGCATGAGGAATGCTATTCTGTCCTCCAGAGGAAAGCAGCTGGAGGGCTAAGTCTTGAACTCAACCATCAAGTCATTGGTTCCCATTACTGAGTTACACGCAGGAGCTGAAATACAATCACATATTCGAGAAAATTCCTGTGCAGCACAAGCAGAGATGCACAATTTACTGCCTCTACTTCCCTTTGTAACACCACAGCCAGTTTTTGAGCCTAAAGATGCATTTGACAAAGCCCTAAAGATGTACGGAACCTGCGAGTTTCTTGCCATGCTGGGAAAAAAACCTGTGGCTTTGAAACTAGAAAGGAAAATTTTTGCAGATGTTATTGTTTATTCTATTTCATAGATGAAAAATAGCAGGGCTGGCTGCTGGTTTGTGAGGCAGTAAGTGGAGTATGTAAGCAAGGTGCTGTGAGCCAGGGACATGACATTGAAAGTTTATGAGATTAAAGAACACCAAAAATCCCCACAGCCTGGTAAAAGAGAGCATCTGAAATATCTGCTGTGAGCTGAATAACAAGAGAGACATGCTGTGAGCATTTGCCCAACACCTCTCTCTGTTTGGATTAAATATTCTCATTACCTGTTGTTTTTGATGCGATCAACCATACATGCAAAAGACGCCAGATCTGAGCCGAGCACTATTCTGCTTTTAAGAAGTTGGGTTAGGCTCTCTCCTTTTCTTTTCACTTATTTATCTTTACAGTTTCTTCCAAGAAAGTGGATCATGTTGTGGTACAAGAGACAGCCTGCGACTCTGTCATAAACGTATGCACCAGCTAGACTTGGCAGAACAGGTGAGCAGAAGCCTAACCTAGAGACAGCATAGCAATTAAATAGATGTCCCCTATGACAGCACTAGGAGAGAGGATGTGCAGACACTTCTTACTCCTCTGCTCTCATCAAGCATCCTGCTCCTCATCCCACACACATGCCACGGGGTGTTTGTCCTGGATGAGACACGTCTCTGCTCACTGGAATCCCTGCAACAATAGAGAGACGTGCCATGCTCTGGCATGTTGCACGCAGCATGCTACCGACGACTCTCTATTACTCTGATTTAACTTGGGATGATGGCAAGAATTTCAGACAGCATCTCTGGAGCCAGCAGCCATTCAATCAGCTCTCCTGTACATCATCAGCACGGAGCTACTGAGCCAACCACCCCTGCTGAATGGGACTCCTCCAGACATCAAGTCACCAGCTAGCTGTAATTGTATTTCCAAATACATTTTAAGAGAGTTCTTAAGAGTACTTGGGAAACTCAAGCAAAGCGCCAGAAATCTGTCCAACTGAAGTGGATTTGCTACTATTCAGAATATTTTCTTCAATGTTATGAACATATTCCTCACTCTATTCCTCACTGTAAACTCTCCACATACTTCCAGGCTACTTTAGTAATCAACATCTCATTTGCCTGGAAACAAGATCCCAAGATTTGTCCTTGCCAAAGAAGCTGTTGCTGCTGCAGAAAGTGGAAGGGTACAAGGGACATTCTTCACGCCCCACTACAACATTTTCAAACACTGCTATCAATCCTGAACGCTTCAGATCCCCAGATTAGGTTCCCTTTCTTTTCCTTGGGGAAATCAATACTCAGACATGCTGGAAAGAGCTCCATCTGACAACAGTCAAGAAAAATGTTTTCTAGTTAGCACTGTCAAAAGACTTTACAAGTTTGCATCGAAGAAGAGAAGACCATAATTTCTACAATAACCACGTAGCTGGGATACATTGTGCCTCCTCCTTGCTGCTGTTCTGAGGAATGCATGGGCTGCACTCAGTTTCACTTAACTTCAATGGCAAATTCATTTCATGTGCTATTATTTGACAACTGGTTATGTTGCCATACCTTATATGCACAGAACAGAATATTACATGTATACCTCCCTCTGTATACATACAAAATATGGCCATTTTAGAGCTCTTCCTGGATTTCATACCATCATAAATCTCATTATATTCTTTGACATACATAAAGTCCTGTCCCTTCTGTTGCTTTTCCCACTTAATTCTGAGAAGTGGCTGAACAACTAGTTTATCCTCTTCTGTCTACGTCACAGATGTTTTACCTGTATGGATCTATTAGCTCTAGTTCATTATTCTAGTACATCCTACAGGCTTCATACTACTTCATATCCCATTTCCTACCATCTAAGAATAAGACAAAATGTTAATGCAAGAAAAAGATAGGTGAACACAAGGCAACTGTCAGAAAATTGGGAACACTGTAAGAGGCAATCAGTGATTACAAAATACCATCTGTTTGTCCACGATTGATTCCTCTCCCCTCCTCCCACACCATTTTAGTTGTTTCAACAGAAATGTGTTGTTAGACATGGAGGCCAAAAGCCAAAGGTTGTCTTGCCTGTTTCTTTGGGACATTTCAGCTCCATGTAGGAAACAACACCTTTCCATCCTTTTGGCAAAACAACAGCAGAGTCAGCAACAGATAAGACACAGTCATGAAGCAGTGCGTAGACAGGTATTTGGTATAAGCAGCTGGTGATGTCCTCTTAATCTTATCAGTGATGCTTAGCATGAATCAGGAAAACCGTCCTCGCACTAATATTTTGGTAGAAGTTTCAAAGGGGACCAGACTGAATCTCTGAAGTTCTTGAATTGGTAAGGAAAGAGAGAAGCACACAGCAGTGGAGACTATTTTGGGAACTGAAGCAATGCGCAGCCCAGATTTATCACTGTGTATTTAAGCTAACTTGTAGGCTTGGGGAAGCACCTGAGACAAACTGAATCAGCCTGATAAGAAGTGGTTGGATCAAAAACAGAGAGGCTGTTTTAGTAATCATCAGCAAAGAAATGCTAGCAGGAGGCATATGCATGCACAGCTTTGATCAGCAAGATGCAGGCAGAGGGAGACAAGAGTTTAAGGACAGAACTGATTTTAGAAAATACAAAATAAAACTTGGAAATTAAAAATGAATCCCTATAAAAAGTTAACAGGAAATATATTCCCATTTTGAACAAGCTCATCTCCTAGCCAGTGCTTTCTGAGTTTCAGCCAGCTTACAATAAAATTAGACAGTTTCCAATAAAAAAAATCTTTTTTTTTTTCCATGATTCTACAATTTAGGTAACTCATGAGATTGCCAGCATAAAATCTCCAAGCAGTGAGATATTCCAAGTAAGTATTTAAACACAGCTTGAATTATTTTAAAATTAGGACCAAATGTTGCCTGAGCCCTGACAGTATTCCCTTGCTCCAAATCCAATCTGTAGAACCCAGATCAGGACTGGCTGCAAACAGGCTTGCAGAAGCACAGCGTGTGGCCAGAGTGCTGTGCCTTGGAGGATTTATCTTCCAAGTGTGCTAACGAAAGAAAAGTATTTTATTAAAATTTTGTTTGACAATTACTCTGAAATACCTCTGAGGAAATCAAGCCACTCTCCAGTACAGTCCTTGGAGAAAGATGGCAAAAGCCCTGTGTCCAGGTATCATGGAAATGGATATGAGAGGGAGAAGGTGGACTGGGAAGGAACCCATGCAGCCACGTTCTCCGGGTCAACACTAGTGACACTCCTTGGGCCAACTCCATGGAGTTGGTCCAACTCTTCTAGCAGTACACTAATCCTCATAAAAGATTGATGAATGCAGTGATTCACCGTCTGTCTCAAAAAACATGGTGGATTTATTTGAAGGCTGTTTGTGGACCTCAAAACTGTCACTATTTTCTAAGCTGCATGACACTGGCAATTCTGTTGAGGAAATTTGGACAAGAATTCAGAGAAAGCTGAAGGCTCAGTGAGACTGAAAGCAGCTCACGTTCCGTACTGTCCATGGAGAAAATGGAAGAGCAGAGTTGAAACCTTTTCCCATTTAGTTAAAGTAATTAAAATAAGCATTCTAATCTGAATATCTTCAGAAATTTTGCCCTTACATTCTAAAGGGTGAATTTCCAAGAGAACAAGGGTTCTGTGACGCTGTTTCCATTCACACTGCTGAAGCAATCTCTCATGCTGAAATCTTACTAGACTCTTCAAAATACAATGTTGATTAAAACCAATTCACACAAAACAGTACTAAAATTTTCTTTCCTGAGAAACATTTGTCTTCTCCTGCAGGATTTCTATAGCACCTGCACTCTTTTGATATGCCCTAAGTATTACTCCCATGCTTTTTGTTATTTTATTAAAACAAACAAACAAACAAACAAAACAACAACAACAAGGCACAGATGTTAAATTGATGTTTCGAAGTGGCCCTCCACTCCCCAGCAATTATAGGAATATTGGTACCACATTTATAGTTATCTCCATGTCCCTAACCCTTATATGAACTAGGAAAGTTTGCTGGCTCTCATTACATGCAAAATTTTCCTTCTCCTGTCAAAAATACATGACAAACGTGCTTGTCAATTTGCTGGTTATCCAAGATTCATTCCTTTCCTAATTTTTTTTTTTCCTGAGGTTATCCCATTCTCCAGACACCCAGAGGAGCTACCACTAAACAGCAGCATCTCTACAGTGGTATGTTTTTGCACAGTATGCAATACCTCAGGTTTTAATTAAAACCATCATTGCATAACTGTTTGCTTGCTTGTTTAACATGCTGTCAATTTAGCACACTGCTCTTGAGGTGACTTCAGATCAGCTTACACAGGGAAAATTATTAAGGTGAGATTCTGCTGGCCCCTGTGAGCATGTGGCTGTGGGTACACCAGTGTTCTCCAGAGGAAGGCCAGCAAAATCTCCTAAGATGAGACTGGGGGCTCTGAAGCCTTTAAAAGCATGAACTCTTATTGCATCTCATAAGAACATTTATTATTACTTTCAGGGGGAAAAAATATTTCAATCTATTATTTCAGATTTAGGAAAACTTGGACAAGATAAATGACCCAAGGAATACAAATATATGCATCTCCAGTACAAGTTATCTCCTGGTGATCTTTTCTGACAACACCAGTTTTATTAATATGTTATGAACCTTCTGTATAGAAACCTGGCCTAGGGAGCCTGCTTTGGCAGGGGGGTTGGACTAGATGATCTCTAGAGGTCCCTTCCAACCCCTACAATGCTGTGAATCATAGAATCACCAAGGTTGGATAAGACCTCTAAGACCATCCAAGTCCAACTGTCAACGATATAAACAATTAATTGTTTTTTTTTTTCTTATTTCTCCTAAGAGAGCACTCCTTCCAATCTAAAAGAAATATTTAGACTAAATAAATAAATCTGCACTGCAAAGTATGCAGTCTGCACGTATTTCAATTTTTCTCAAGAACACAATTAACTTGGTTCCATCTTCTCCTTTAAAAGAAAAGGAAGACTTTACCTGGGCTTCCTTAATGTGACTGCCAACAGATGAGGGGAGGTGTTTAGCTAACAAGAATTTGGGACTACCAAAATGAAGTTTTGCATTTGCACTTAAGGAAACTAGAAAAATTCCCATAGTCCAACTTTGAGTGTTCAGAGATACGTAGGAAGTAGGAGCTGTACAAGTCCAAATTTCCCCCCAGTGAGACAACAGTAAATCTCCATCAACTTTAATAGGATTTACTTGCCTACTGCAGCAGGAGAATCAAAGCCCTGGTGTGCAGAAACAAATGATATTTCTAGTTCTTAGCCACAGGACTCTGACAGATTGAGAACAATAACACAAGTGGCTAGAGTACTGAAAAAATGCTCTGCTTCAAAAATTAAGGCTCACAGGCATACCTGCATCAGCACGCATACAAAAGGGCTTCAGAAAATTGGAGAAACAGGTTACACTATCCCTACACTCAGATCCCCGACCTCTGTGGGCATTCTTTTTTTTTTTTTTTTCATTTCTTTTGATTTCTATTTCCCAGGCTAGGAGCAGTGGAATTTAATAGACTGCAGTGAAAAATAACAAAGCAAAGACCATTTCTGTAATCTCCTTTCTTAACTAAATTAACATCAACTTTATTTTTAAAAGTCCAAAGTGTTCTTGATTTACTGTTTTCTTTGTGCCTGATTTATTTTCCAGACAGAGGACTGTAAAAAGCAGACAATTTTTCAGCATGGTGTCTTATTTCCTGCTGCCTTAGTTTGTCTGCCAGGGAGCTCTTAGAATACAGAAGAGGAAAATGAATTATATGTCACCGTACCTGAAGAATACACATGACCTAGGGCACAAGAAACAACTTCTGCACGTTATGGCATGATGCCGCAAGGGGGTGAGCATTTTCTTCCCAGTATGAGCCAAAGCTCCTGTTTTCTGTTGCACAATTTCTGGGGGCACGGCGAGACAAGGTACCAGCCCACTGCTGGGTTTCCTAAGATCTCCTATGTGTTTGTGGGGTTCTTTGCTTCTGGTGCAGAAACTTGAATTAGTGAGGAGTAGCTACACGCAACATTTATTAAGATGGGCAGTTTTCTTCCTACAACTATGACTGAAGCACTTCAAAAATGAGAATTAAGAAAATGGATATGTAAACAACAGGGCCATCCTGGACAACTATGACCACCCAGTCAGATTTCCTGCAAGTGAATGCATCTTGTTTGAGTTGGATTAGAACTTGAAATGACAACAATTCCTGATCTAAAATTTTGCATAATAGAGCAATTTCTGTGCGCAGTTTTGAAGCTGCAGAACAATGTATTCTTTGTTACAGTTTTGAAGCTAACATTTGCTGCATGTTACCTCGCACATTAAATTATAAAAAAAACCAACAAAGATTAAGTTTGGACTCATTTCAGGCAAGCAGTCCACATACCAGAACTTTTATAACTAGGGTTGACGCTTGAAAAAACAAGTACTACAAACCAATTAGAATAGAGTAGGAAGAATTTTTCTGTATTGTATATCTAAAGAAGAGAGAATTTCTATTCCTTTTAGTAAATGTTGATAGTAATCACAGAATCATAGAATTGGTCAGCTTGGAAAAGACCTTAAAGGTCATCAAGTCCAACCACAACCTAACCATACTACCCTAACTCTAACAGCCTGATGATTAAGATGAAGAAACCATCTCAGTAAGTAGTCTCTAAGTTTTCCATCTGTGTGATGAACCTGTAACATGCATGACAAATAGCCAACTTCAGCATTCATTTTTATCTGTTAAGCATGTTAGAACCTTAGAACAGCATGATCCCAGACACAGATATCCTATGGCCTACAGAATAAAAGATAAGAACATTTCACGAGGAATTTTTTTTGCTAATGCCAGTGGTAAATAGAGTGGTCTTCATAGAGTCCTCCATGTAAACCACAGCAGTGTATTGGAAACAGTAGTGTCTCTTTAAATTGATAAATAAAATGGTAAACTGGGAACTCTTCCCTATGCAACTGAGGGTGGTCCAGATATACCTAAAATCATAACACTGTGTTCAACTTGAATTTTCAGAATTCCCTATTTTCCTCTTTGAAAGCATTCTGAAGATGCAACAAAAATCTCTGAGAGAACATCTGAAAGCACCAGACAATGAACTAGCAAGAACAAATTAACACCGTTCCACACCCCTAAAAAAAGCAAACCAATCAAGGTGAACCCCGCAGCCTCAATTAGCCTGACTATATATGTCTATCATTGCTCTTTGGCTGATAACCGCTACCCATGTCTCTTTGTATACCTACCTGGCACACCAACAGCCTGCCTGAATACTCAGGAAATTTGTCAGCCCAACAAAATCTTTCTCAGATTGCTTCCTACATCTTTCTCCAGAAAGACAATGAGATTGCAGATTGTATCAACCACAATCAACAGCGACGACGCAGTGCATGCCCACACCTAAATGCTCTGCACTTTCACAGGGAATAATGAGGTGTTTCCATTTTGCTTCTCCATCTCATACACCCTACCTTCTTGTTTCTATTGCAAACCATCAGCTGCTATCCAGGTAACAGGGTAGCTCAGGGCACCTCATACACCCTACCTTCTTGTTTCTATTGCAAACCATCAGCTGCTATCCAGGTAACAGGGTAGCTCAGGGCACCTCATACACCCTACCTTCTTGTTTCTATTGCAAACCATCAGCTGCTATCCAGGTAACAGGGTAGCTCAGGGCACCTCAACACAGCCCTTCCAGCTTTGATTATTTATGATGACCCAGACAATGCTATCTTTACTGTTATGAAGAAACAGCAGTAATTAAAAATGATCCCTGTGCAGCAGTTTTGCAAAGTGTAGGTCACAACTGTTACTTTTATAGCAACGTTGCCCTGAAAGTTATTAACATTCCAGATGAAAAGAACATCTAAACCCTGCTTATAAGGACCCAAGCTGTCTGTACTCTAACCTTTATGTGATTTTAGTCAGTCACTTGGAATCTGCTTTGCCTCTAAGAGAAATTGTGAGATAAAAAATAAAAAAGAAAGAGAAAAGGAGCAGAGACAAGCAGGAGAAACAGAACACATAATGTAGCAGTAACTGTATAAAGGCAATGTCACAAACACTGCCATACTGTTTTGATGCATGAATGAGTATATGGAGATTTGAAACCACAGGTTTCATACACCGAAGGAGTAAAAAGTACTGAAGTAGCTTACAACAAATTCAAAGAACTAACAAATACGTGGTGTGATATGTTTGAGCATGAGAAACATGCATTCCTGTGAACATATATCACCCACAAAACCATCTTCAAAGTGTGGTAGACACCACCATCAACTTGTTTCTGCTGGGATTGCCAGTGGTTTTTCAGCAATTTTTTGGGTAAAAATTGAAGTGAATCCTCAATTTTTAGTTTCTTATGTATACAAACTTATGCAGTTTATTAAATGACCATTGTCTATGAATCAAAATGATGGATCCTAACACTTGTTGTGGAACCAAGTAAGGCACTGTGCACATCAGCATGCTGAATTAAAAAACAATTCCACTGTTTTCAGAATATTTCATAGTATTATGGGGAACGGCTGAGGGAACTGGGATTGTTAAATCTGGAAAAGAGGAGGCTCAAAGGAGACCTTACCACTCTCTACAACTACCTGAAAGAAGACCCGGGCAAGGTAAGACTTGGCCTCTTCTTCTAGGTGACAGCAACAGAGTGAATGGCCTCAAGATGCACCAGGGGAGGTTCAGGTTGGATAATAGGTAACGTTTCTTAGAAAGGAGTGGTGAGGTGTTGGAATGAGCTGCTCAAGGCAGTGGTGGAGTCACCATCCCTGGAGGTGTTCAAGAAGAGAGTAGATGTTGCACTGAGAGTCGTGGCTCAGAGTGGTCATAGGCATGGGTTGATGGTTGGACTGAATGATCTTAGTGGTCTTTCTAACCTTCACAGTTCTGTTATTCTACGAATATTTAGGGCAGATTCCCACAAGTGGTTATTAGACAAAATTCTGATTAATGCTTCCCAAAATCTGAATGATTTTTATACTAAATGTTTAAATTCAAACAACTCCAGTCAATGGCTTGACCAGCCTTTCACCATATTTTCCGCACAGAACTGTTCCTACCAAAATATTTGCCATGCCTGTGAAAACTGGGTTATGGAGCTCAGAAGACATTTGACTGTTGTGCCAGACAGCAGTAAAATTATAGTTAGTGCTTAGCAGCTTGTGAATCTTAAAAAAAAAAAAAAAGAAAAAAAAAAAGAAGAAAAAAGGGGTGTTTCCTTAATACTAACTGATTCTGTGTAACGTGTGGGGAACTGTTGAGAATTTTTGATGCAAGGTGTCCACACTTGGCATTATCCCAAACAACAGAAAAAGAGATAACACAGCTTGACATAATTTTGGGTTTATCATTTTCTATTTCATTATTGTTTTAGAGACTGCCTGAACAAAACGTGGACAAACATACCCCCTGACCTATCAGAGAACTAACCTGATATCAACACAGAGGCCGACAGCAAATTGGCATGCACCTACCCATCTCCACTGACCTCTGCCCTTTTTAAGTTATCAGAAGCTTGGTACGCTATCTCTTATCTCAGTGCAACAAGAATATCTCTGATAAATCAGTGTTTAGGACATAATGTTCCTAATATCACAGGTACTGATATATGCTCTATGTCATATATGACCTCAGAGTCATTTAATTTTGGCTATTGCTGTTGGATTTAATTATGTTCTGCTTTCAGAGTTCAACGTCAGAGTAATTACCTTCTATTCTTCCAGAAGAGAATGGAACATGAACGCAATTGTTTTAGTTACTAAACCATTCTTAATAAGTGTATGTGAAATTTTTAACAATTAGTTTATAAATTTTCTGTGTGTGCACTACACACCCAGTAGTCATTTCACTGTCTTTGATAGTCCTTCTGTACTTTATCTTGTACTGGTGGACTACAGTCAATAGCCCATAGGCACTAAAGACAACAGACAGCTATGTGTATTTTTCCCTAGGGTTTAACTGCAGTCAAAAGTTGATATAATCTTTGGGTAAAACAAAGCAAGAATCAAACAGTGCTCAGAAGAAATGTGACTGTGGAAAAAAAAACAAAAAACAAAAAACCAAAACATTGCGAGCTGCAAAAGGTTAAGCATTTGGAATTCATTTTCCAGTAGTTACACATCTAAATGCTGTCAACATTGATGTAAATTAAGCACAAATGAGGAAGGAAACCTAACCATGTGCTTTTGTATGTCAAGACTCATTCATCACATCAAGGCATTAAAACGAGCTTTTCCTCAAGCCAGCAAATCACTGCTAACATAGGATGTTCACCTTCAAAAATCAAACCACACTCATAAGTTAAAATATGGATCATCACACAAAGCACAGAGTGCCTTTCAAAGATGCTGCTCAGCAGCACAGTGCCTTTTCACATGTTATTTTTGAGCTGCACCCACACAAAGCTCAGAAGCAATTGTGACTGGAATACTAAGAGCGAAATGGTTTTGATACGTACGTTGTACTCCAGTTGTACTTGAGATATTACATACAGTCCTTATACCCTTACTTCTAAATTACCCAAGGCTATGATGGAAACATAAAATTCAGATCTCCCTGTGACTCTTGCTACTGCTCAATATAAGCAGGATGCCTACACCTCTTTTGGATCAACAAAGCAGAGCAAAGCCCATTGTGCAAAATTCACTCATAGTTCCAATGGGAAGAGAATGACTCATTGCCACTTGTTTTAAACCTACACTAGTCCAAGCTTTCTACAGAGCGATAACCTAATTTCTATAGCATCTTTTCCAGATCATTCCTATCTGGTTTCTCCTCTGAAAACATCAACACTTTCTGCGTTACAGAACTGTGCCTTGTCGCCAAGCCTGGAGAAGAGTGATAATGAACCAGCCACGCTTCAAAAGACTTCAGAAACGTTTAATGCATGCAGCGATAAGTTGAGAGGAACTGCACTTCCCTGAGTGCTCATTTGTATTAGTATAATTCAATTACCTGATTAGATAGTGTTTTGAGAACAAAGTGTTCTACAGCTTGTTCCACAGTTATAAACCAGAGATGGATAGCCTATAAAGAGTACTTAGGTCCTGACCACAAATGTCCATCAAAATCTACAGACAGAGCTGAGGAAAGGAGCAAGGGTAGAGCAAGGTAAACATTTTTGCATTATGACTATGACCTGCATTCATCTGAGAAGTGTTTCCCTATGCAGAACCAAAGGATGAGCAACAGACTTTATCAAAAGGCCAATTCACAGAATCACAGAATTGTAGGGGTCAGAAAGGACCTCTGGAAGGGACCCCTCTTAAGCAGGTTCCCTAGTGTTGGCTGACTTTTCCTTCACCTCCATTCAGACATCTGAAGTTAAGCACCCTGTCTTTCCCCTGGTCCTCTCCATGTGGAAAAGGGACATAAAAGGCTGAATTCCTAACCCAGAGCTGTGCAGCCTATCAGCAGGAGCAAGCATCAGATTGCAAATCCTGTTTCCAAGTCTTCACCCGCAGACAAACACAACTTGAAAAATAAAACCAGAGAGAGAGCAGCCTCTGTGTTGTTTTTCTCCTACATTCCTCCAAATGGGAAGCAATACGGAGTGGCTGTTTTGCAGATGTTACTGTGCGACATCCAAAATAAAACAACAACTAAAACATAAAAAGAAAAAAAAAACAAAACACCATGCTGAAACCAACAGCCTTCAAAGTAAGCAAGGAAAAACTCAGACAATGGTAGTAAATGTATTAATCAGAAGTTCTGTGTACTGCTGGGAGCAGTATGTGCAGGAGGGAGGAGCAGCAAGCCCAGCTGCAAGTTTAAAAAACCAAACAGAAGCCTGAAAGCCCATTCCTGTCAAACCTCACGACTAAAATTGCTCTGCAGTGAAGTCTGCAGACTCTCGACAGTAAGTGTCTTACCCTGAATTTTTTTGGTTAGCTTGCCACCAATATAAAAGAAATATAAAATAGGAACAAGGCAGTTGATCCATTTTCAAGCTTGCAGAAGATAGACAAGATTTATTTGATGTCTAATTCTGCAGTTCTTTGTCATAAAATAAGTTATAGGAAGCATTTTTCTTCTAGAAGGATGTGATTAAAAACCCACCACATCTCACGTGAGGAATAAAACCTCATCATTCCTAACAAAGTGTTCTGCATTGGAAACTTGAGCTTTTTCACTGTAGGTCTTCACATATAGAAAACAGACCCAGAACTCATCCCTGAACCTATGTTTGCTTCCAGTGGTCTCAACCTGAATGCCTGATCTTGTAGTGTTCCTTGAACACAGGCTACCACTGTAATTTTCTTCTATTCCCAAGTTAACTTCAAGGGTTATATTTACAAAATCATTCACCATGTGCACTCAGAATCAAGTTTTTGGATGAAAAAATGATGCATACTGGATGAGAATTGTGTTCAGTCCTTGCAGATTGCACTGAGAACTGTCCCAAAGCATCTGGATATATAAGCAATAAATAAATAAATAAAATCCCAAAGAAAGAATATCAATGGAAGAAGCACACACTGAATCTTAGAATTGTGGAGCTGGAAAGGCCATCCAATCCAACTCCCCTGCAGTGAACAGAGATAACTACAGCTCCATCAGGTGCTCACAGCCTGACCTTGAATGCCTCTTCCTGGCCTCTCCCAAGTTAATCCTAAGTCTCATTTTTTGTTCCCCAAAACAAGTTAAAGTGCCTCTGCTGTCCCACAGTCGACAGCACATTAAAAGCCAAACAAATTATGGAGAAGAACAAACAGCTGTAGGAGTAATTGTTCACATAAGCAAATTCCAGAGTCCTTTTTACAGCTCTTCATGCTGTTATGACACCCCTCTTCCTGATTTCAAAGTGATGACCGCGGCAGCCCAGCACACGCAGCCTGGTGTGAGGAACCGAGCACGGCTTGCACAAAGGCAGGCAAAGAGGGCATGACACGAACCCAGGCACTACCTGCTGCCCAGGGGACAAGTCTGCTTCCTATTAGCCACATTTTCTCAGATTTCCAGTGCTCGCTTCATGTTGTATTAGTTTTCCTGCTTTCCAGAAGTATTTTTCCCTCTCTGTTTGCTTTTTGGACTTTCAAGTGAGAGTAGAAGTTTTCAACAGCCAGCAGGACAGCCTAAGTAAAGGGGCACACAAAAGCTCATATAGCTCAACTGAAATTACTTCAGAAGGTTTAGCAAAGTAATAAGGATGTTAGGGCCTCAGATGCAAGACAGAAGAGAACGTCCACTGGG
This sequence comes from Oreortyx pictus, assembly GCA_036925125.1. Classification (NCBI taxonomy): domain Eukaryota; kingdom Metazoa; phylum Chordata; class Aves; order Galliformes; family Odontophoridae; genus Oreortyx; species Oreortyx pictus. The sequence continues at coordinate 3,953,576 of JAUPFR010000006.1, read as the reverse complement.
CAGTGACCTGAAGAAACATGTCCCAGTCCCAGGTGTGTTACAGGAAAGACCAGGTCAATCCAGCTCTTCTACCCACTCCTCTCAAGAAAACCAACTTCACAGCTGGAGGCAAGCCTATTTTCTTTTAACCATTTTTTACTGGGCTATTATAACCATGAGTAACTCTATTTTCAATCTTAATATATTATACCTTTATTTTAGGTTAGAAAAAAAATGAAAGAATGGAAAAACGATACACAAAATCCAAGCAATATTGCAAACCAATGGAAGCTATTCTTTTTGAGGAAAAACAAACAAACAAACACAAAAGCTTTTTGTTATGTGGTAATGTTGCTGTGCTGTATCTATATCAAGATAAGGATGTGAGTACATAATGAGTGAAATTATACAGGCAACACATGATGAAGAGATTCTTTAGAAGTATATTTAGAAAGAAAAGTGAAAGCACTGGAGGAAGTAAATAAGTAAAAAATGTGTAAAAGATGAGTGATTGATCACCCAGTCCTGCTGAAAAGCTCTTACTGTGGTTTCAGTTTTCCATCAGAGATGCAGGGAACAACAGATTTTTCACAGCATGATTTCAGTGGAGTGCATGAAACCTCTAATCCAATTAAAGATGCCGGGCCCATTTAGTGCTAAGGCACTTAATTCCCCAGGGACTGATTTTCCCTTTCTCCTTTAGTATGGTAACCAGGGGTAAGTGAAGGGTTGTGATCCTCAGCTGTATGCTAAGTAGAGCTGTTCAGAGTGCAGGCTTCCTGTATGGCCCATTAGTGAGTATTTGAGGGTCAGCACTATCTTTGTATGCCTAAGTTTGCTGTGAAACCTTTTCTAAATGCTTCTTGCAGAGCTGAAGCTGTATTTTCACTGCTTATTAACAATTGAAGAGCGAAGTAGACTACTTGGGTTTTGAGGCTTTTAGCAGCACAGAGAGAGTGAAGCACACTTTTTTTTTTTTAAATATTTTTATAGCACATACAACCCAGAGCCACCAGGGAAGAGTGATCCCAAGGGGAGGATGTCACGTCCCCCAAGGAATAACCTATTTTGAAATGATATGCAGTGCCTCCCGTTTACCAAATTGCTGGGTTGTAATGATCTTTGTATAGCTAAATAAGCTTGGCTTTCAGAGGAAAAAGTAATCATTAAAGAGGAGCCTCTTAAGAGAAGACAAAGTCCACCATAAAGGAAAGATAGCAACCTGCAAGTTTAACAGCGACTTCTGAGTTATACACCTTTGATTTTGAGCACACTTTGTGCTCTAGAAATTCTCTTTCCCTCAGTTGCCTACTTACTCATTCTTTTTCAGCCATCCACTTCAATGTATGATTTAAATTCCCCAATGACTGTTTATGATTTTTCCACAGATCTATATTGAAACACGTTGAGAAGGAAGCCAACGAATAGTTTGGTCAGGGTTCAGTAAAAATGCTTGCCTACTGTATAGCAAAACAATTAGTTTATTCATGCACTTGATTTCATTATCTACACTAACTGGAGGTAGAAGTATTTTCAAATACTTCAGGATTGCACAATTGTTTACTGGGAAGACTTATTTCAAAGGCTTTTTAGTGAAAAAAAGCATAGACAAAAATAGAGGGAATTTCTGACCTAAGTGTTGGAAAAGTAGTGCTTAGAGAAAAAAGATGCAATATACATTTTTATAATACAATTTAGAGAGGCTGTTGCCTCTACATCCATGAGAGCATCTTAGTTTTGGAATTTAAATTAGATGTGCTATATATGTATAGAGCAACACATTCAGAGCAGATCAGCAAGCCAACATCCTCTGTTAAGTCTGAGTTTGTATTATCTTCCAGTATAACTCATTTACAATAATTAACAAATCCCGGACTCCAGACCCAGGTTGAGCGCAGAAGCTGCAAATTTCTTAAGCCATTTAGGAACTGCAAACCTCATGCTCACCTCTTGTCAGTACCAACGATCAGTCAGTGATCAGGGGTCAGCATTCAGACTTGTTACAAATGAGCAACTCAGCTGAAAGCTGTGAGGATATTCATGGTCTGATGACCAAGCATTACATGATACAGTGCTAGCCTAGACTCTGAAAGGGGTGACTCTGCCATGTGAAACCTGTATGTACTCCAGCAGGTGAGTTCACATATCAAGAAAAAGGTACTTTTTTTCCATCTTCTATTTCAATTTCACAATTTTTAGTATCTTTAATCACTGGAATATAAGCAAACTCTCTATTACAAAGGGAAAGTCACTTCAGTACACCAGTGAATTAGCCCAAGACACATTTTGCCCTTTGCATTTGGTCCTAGGTATTTGCTAGAGATCCACCATTGCTCTTTCTACTGCTAGCAGTTAAGAGAGAGAGGGTGACCAAAGAGGGCACCATCCTGCCGGTTTCAGGCCACAAATCTGCTTCCTCTGCCAGATTCTGGTCCCAGTAATTCACGTCCTATCAGATGTCACATCAGACTTCAATTTTCTGAGACCTCTCTGCTCCTTCTGTTTCTCAATCTTCCTGCACGTTTTCCTATTTCATTTCACCAGACGTGATAGGCACTTCATTAAGAAATACTATGCCCACTGCTTAGGATTTGCAGGGTCTTATTTCATTTTGATTTTTTAAGTTCCAATGCACAAGGGATCAAGCAGTTAAGAAGAGGTAAACTTTCTTAGCCCTAAGGTGGGAAAAGCAAAGTGTCATGGAAAACCATTTATACAGAGCAGTTCTTTGCACTTTTGGAGGCTGTCCAGCTGTCGCCTTCAGCAAATATGTTTCTACAGAATGAAAAGAGATATTTTGTCAGAAAAGTCTTTGTGCAAAACCGAAGAAAATTTTGGGATTAAGTAGTATTATATGCTAGAGATTTTGCAATGGGCTGGTAGGTCCTTCCGTTCATACTTGCATCCCTTTTTGTAGATGCTGCCTTTTGTGAAAAGAACCCTCCTCTCTAAGACCAACCCTCAATTCTTGAATGTAAATGAAGACAGTATCTGATATAGCCTACTAGTTATAAATGGGCTAAATTAGTTTAGGAAACATGATCTAGAGGGAAATTGAAGATTGATGCATAAGAATATCACACAAGGTTTTGATTCAGGACTTCATTTCAGTCAGTATAAATGCCAAATATGATTATGTATATACAATTCCACTAAGCAAAGCTTCCTCCTCCCCTGCAACTCGTTCCACAAGGTGGAAATATTTACTAGAAAAATCTCCTGCAAACTGAAATAGGACTTCAACAATTGAAGTATCTGCGTAAGCACTAACATGCTAATTTCTCAATTATGCTAAAATCTACTTGCAATGAAGTAATCATCTCCCCCTTTCAGATTCAAAAGGGTTAGAACTAGAATTTGGGTTAATGGAAGCAGAAAGTCCACTAGAGGAAAAGCTCAAATATCACAGTCCTATACATAACATTTACTGAATAAAGAAGACAGATAAACCCAATTAATTATCCCGCTTCAAAATACATGTCAAAATAAAAATCCAGAGTACTTAAAGGATACCACTGAAATAAGCAAAAGCAGGTAATGTACATATCTTGAGACAGGATACAATTCCCATACAGTAACTGATAGGAAATGTTCTCTCAATTGCTATTACCCGTGAAGCTTCACAAGCTAGGGGAAAGGTGCTACCAACTTAGAATATAACTGTGAAATAGAATTATTTGATAATTCTTCACTTTATACACTTCCAGTGATTCCACGTATTATACATTTGCTCCTTCGGACATCTTCTCTCTTCTCTAAAGCTTTCAAATCCTGTCATCAGCAAACTTAATTACAAGTAACACTGAAGACCATAAAAAAGCAGTTATTGCAACTAATCTCCGCCAGTTATCTAAGAGTCTATTCTGAAGAATTCACAAAGAGAAAACTTAAGTGGCAACCACATACGAAGCACCAGTTAATCACTGGGTGTGTCCAAATATGGCCTTGAAGTGAGCAGTTTACGCTCAAGGAGCACTGACAGTAGTTACGCAATGTGATGCCGCCCCACGTGGATGGTATGTGGGCACCAAAACTTGGCAGACGTCTCAGTTGCAAAGCGTTCTTCTTACATAAACGTCTAACTGGCATCATAGGCTAATATGGATTGAAAGTAAAAGGAAATTAAGGTTCTGAAAGTTAGTTTACTAGAAAATAAGAAAATCAAATTATTATGAATGTTCAAATATGAACTATCACAAGACACTACACTCACTGAATTGGTAACAGGAGAACTTTCCTCAAGCTTTAGTAGGGTCTCAAAGGGAAAGCTTTTAACCAAAATAATTGAGAATAAATAATTGAGGCTCAGTCAGTTTGATTGTGATACTAGAATCTAAAGAATGCTGAAATATTACCAATCCAGAAAACAGAATCAAGCAAATGCTTAGTTGATGTCAGTCAAACTCTCCTCTCACCTCTACTCTCAGAAAGGGAGCCAAGATAGCATTGCCTACGAAGACGATCATTGCCCCAAACACACAAGCATTTCATGGCCTCATGGCCTCGCTCCATTAACCTGTACAGTAGCACGTTTTGACACCTGTGAGAACTGCACTGCTAAACAAGGATCTTCCCACTCACAACACCTGTAATTCAGCACCGGGTGATTATCCAGCTGCAAACAGCCTTAAGAGCAAAATCCAAACTCTTTTTGTGTTCAGTCCTTGATCCACAGTTGGAAAATGAAAAGGCTACTGAAGAGTCAAGACATCAAACTTCTTCCTTCGGTTGACCTGACTAAACAAATATTTAATTTCACAAGGATTCCAGTGTTTAAATACAAAACTGGAGTGCCTGTTTTTTATAAATTTTAATGTATTATTATTTTTCAGGAAATACTTTCAATTATTCCCACATAAGAGTATAATCAATGTAATGGCTATTCCATACAATATCATGAAGGTATAATGACAGTGTATTGAAGGGCTACAGAACCATAAACACTGACCTGGAAATTTCTGACTTGAATTCCAGCTTATTGTCCACTGACTTTTTTCTGCTTCACATAGAACTCTATCACCCTAAAGTACTTTTTTTTCCTAGAAATATTATGAAAAATTACCCAACCTAGAATGAATGTTACAGTTATCTCCTACTTAGATTTACTCTGGTAACTCGACAGGCACACAGTTGACCTAGAGAGCTTTTCTAAATTTCCTTGTTTATTTTCAATCCCAGGCCCCACCAACAGTTACTCACCACCTCAGCACCATCAGGCCCCTGCAGTCTTACCACATGAGATGTACTTTAGTGGTTCAAGTGTAAGAGAGACTGCCCACAAATTCACTTTGCAACTTTTTGTGAACTCATTAGGCATTGACATCACTGACCAGTGCCGAGCTGTGGTTCCAGGTGGAGGCATGCACGTATCTACCTTTGTAGCTCTGCATGCCTGCACCCATTACACCAGCCTCAGGCCAGCCCAGGCTGATGCTTGATTGCAGAACCTTGCTACTGCCATGGCGTGGCCAGAGACAGGCTGTAGGTATGAATCAAAGCATCAGACCTGCAGAAACTGTCTGTGTTGTTACAGCCATAAGCAGAAGAAGGGAAAAAAGCAGAGGAATGACTGGCAAGTGAAAGTTAGTGCTTTTTTGAAAGTGGACACACCTTAAGACATGTTCTGTACAAAAGGGAAATATTAACTAGTGATGAGGGTACACTTAGATAAAGAAATTACTGTAAGGTGGTGGGGTGAGTTTGCAGAGCAGTACCTCCACCAGCTTGCTGTAATCAGTTTATTGCTCTCCCATCTGGTCCCTACACTGCACTAAGTGCAGCTTCCAGCACAAAAATTATTGCAGTGGTAACTAACAGGGCCTTAACTGATATTCCAACTGGAGGAGGCCTCACAAATATGCCCATGACTTTGCGTAAAATTACGGGGACTAATTTCCTTTCATCTATAATTGAAGAGCATCCATCCCTAGCCAAGGTGAGGCTTAAGAGAAGGATTTTTGCCATTATAACCTACCCCACATTACTGCATCTCTTGTGATGACCTCCGAAAGGAGCTTTCCACCCTTCCCCTAGGGCTGTGCCTGCACACCACCTCTGCATTCAAGTTTATTCTTTGGTATGATAAGCCCTTGTTTACTTTGCAAAATGTGCTGTTGTATTGTAGATGGAGGTTGAATGAATATTGACTTATTTAAAACCAACCGACCAACCAACAAACAAAAAAACAACCACGAAAAGAAAGCATAATTAACTGAAATCCAAAAATTATGCCTTCAACGTAGTTTAGAAAGCAGATGCTGTTGTCTTATCTCCTTTTCTTTGGCCTTACATGTCTGACCAAGTTGTGCATGGAAAAATGCAATAAACCACACGATCATTAAGGTTGGCAAAGGCCACTGAGATCATCTAGTCCAGTCATCAGCCCATCACTGCCATGCCCGCTAAAGCATCTCTCACACAAACTCATAGAAGCTATGATTAAAACTGCAGTTAGTAACTGACAGCGAACATCAGTGCTAACTGAAAGTCATTCTCAGACACCACGTAACGCTAACTATATTTCTTTTCCAACATGAGGGTACCCAGTGAATGTAGGCTATGAGTTCAGGATAAAGCATTATGATTACTTTTAATCATTAAACTTCCAACTCTTTAAGGAACAGTGTCTATCAAGGAGCACACTTAAAATGTCAAAGGACAATTGAGAACCCTATCATTTGATATTACAGTTTAGATTTTAACCATATGAAGGAATGGTTGCTTTGAAAACAAACTCACCCATAGGGTCATAGGTCCACACACCGCGTTTTCCCTCATTTCCCTCTCCTTTATTTATTTTTTTATTGCTCTCATTTTATTATTTAAAAATGCTGATAGGTTAGAAAAGAGTCAGATCAAGTCAATCCATCCGGCTAATATTTAACCTCCAATTAAAACCTCCCAGATAAAAAGGGAGTGTAGGACAGGCTTCACAGCTGCAGCCCCTGTCCGGTCTGCCTGGCAGAAACATCAGTATCACTAGGGTCTAAGAGCATGCAACACCCTCCTTCCTTATCGTGAGCTAGCTGCTTGTTGGGGTTTTTGTTGGTTTTTTTTTCCCCCCTCATCAGAGGTGGACCGGATAAAAAGAGCCATCTCAACCGAACACTCTTCCTACTAATTTCTCAGTGATAAGGTGCAGATAAGCTACACCTTTGCTGCTAACAGAGTAGACCTGTTTAGAGCAACAGCTGTAGTACATAAGAATCCTCTGCCAGGGGATCGCCCAGCTGCTGCTATGTCAAACTTCATAGCTCCAGAAATTAAAAAATTTGTCATTTGGGACTATATTGTTTTTGCAGGACTGTTTTTAGTATGTGCTAGCATTGGAGTCTTTTTTGCAATTAAGGAGAGAAAAAAGAAAACTTCAAAGGAGTTTTTGGTGGGTGGTAAGCAGATGTCATGTGGACCAATAGCCTTCTCCCTCACATCCAGCTTCATGTCAGCAGTGACAGTTCTGGGGACACCCTCTGAAGTCTATCGCTACGGAGCATCCTTCATTCTTTTCTTTCTTTCATACACGTTTGTCATCATTTTTACTTCTGAGCTCTTTCTACCTGTATTTTACAGATCTGATGTTACAAGCACTTACGAGGTAAGTGAACATTTTTTAACAAGTGCATTATTTCATTATAAAAGACAGCATGATATGTATGGATATTTCTGGAGAAATACAGAAGACTTACTGCAATATTTCACAAAACAAATGTATGGGCACAGGAATTATTTGTAAAATCAGGTTGTATTATACGAAGTAGTAATTAATATATATTGCATAAATTGAAGGCACAAATTAAATGCCAGAGGTTTTGTTAAAGGACAAATAGCACTGGCAGGATAAAGACTTTACACACCAGCACAAGACCGTCACAACTAGAAAATATTTGAAGAGCATCCTAAATGCTTTTGAACTGTTCCAAGCTGGTTTGCTTTCCAGCATCTGGGGCAGCCATCTAGTCTTTTAATCAACTGCTGCAGACCTAGATGCGCCAACTTGTGGGAAGCAAAGATTGGGTGAGCAAGGCCGTGCTACTTCCCAAGGAGCTTTCTGATAATGGAAAGCTTACTTGCGCTCTCTGCACTGAAACCCAAGGAAAGGCTTCAGTCTGACAGCTTTGCCTGGCTGTTTGGAAACATACCAGTCAAAGGCAGGAGAAAAGCAACAGTGACCATCTATTCCCACTGCCAGGAATAACTACATTTCCTAGCTGTTTTTAATGCAACATCAGAGAAAGAATTTCTTATCTGAACCACTGGAGGTGTCATCATGGACACAGTCCTTCCAAGCATGCTGGAAAGATGACTCTGCTGACTTCATGAATTATTTTTAGAAACAGGTCAAATAACATAAATTAGCTACTTATTTGCACAGCAATCTGTGGGGCTTATTATGCAAGAGGCAAGAAGTTAATGTTAACAAAATTAGTAAGACAGAGTCTGCTTCTGAAAAACTGCCTAGAGACAGGTAAAGACAGCAGAGCCAGACAGAGCCTGATGACTTCTGGGGAGCACAGTGGCCCAGGGGAGGCTCACCATAGCTGCCCCAGGAATAGCAATGCAGATTTCATTTTTAACTCAAATTGGCAGAGAGGTTTTAGGTGGTGACTTGGGCTTAAAACCTGAGTTTTTGGGGAATTCTATAAGAACTTCGGTAGGGGTACTGGAGATCTGTTGCAATTCATGGGATCTGGGTAGTGGTACTGGATGGATCATGGAGGCAACAGGATGCCCAGAGAGCTGGTAGATCCCCCACCCCGGGAGACATCCAAGATCAGACTGGTCAGGGCTCTGAGCATCCAATCGAGCTGTTTATGTTCCTGTTCATGGCAGGGGAGCTGGACTAGGTTGTCTTTAAGAGTCCCTTCCAACTTCAACAATACTGCAATTCTAACCTGTCTTGCCTCTACCCCTTGATCACGTGGATATCTGCCTTCAGAAAAGGCAAATCAGAAAGCCAGCTTAGCTGAGGGGCTGTGAAAGCCTTTAAATTGTTGCTTCTTTAGCCACTCCTGCAACTGCTTCTGTCTCATTTCAACAAATGACAACCATATTTCTTTTCTTTGTAGTCTGTGGGCTCTTCCAGTTATTCCCAATACAAAACAAATAATGCATGCTGCAACCCAACATATAATTTCAACTACATTCCACTGAGGAGAAGATTTCTTAAATTATCTCTGCGTGTAGCAGTAATTACGCTCTCCTGTTCATTGCTCACAACAGTAGTGTCAGTTGCTGGTAGTTTTACTTGCACAGCAAGCTGTTATTGAGGGAGAACAGAAGGTTAATAGCTATGTCCCAGATGCTACATGTGCAATTTACTGAAATTCCTCTTTCCTAGTATTTGGAGTTAAGATTTAACAAGACTGTCCGCCTCGCTGCAACAGTGATCTACATCCTGCAGACGGTAAGAAGATACTCCCTCCTTGTTTGTGATCATTTCAATCAACATATTTATTCTGAATGGCACCAGACTGAATTCCCTTTTCCTTACAATTATGTCCTTCTTGAGAAACTAGATGAGTAGCACTAGGTACATTTACTGCAGTGGCTTACCTGCTTATGACACTTAGTAAGGCTATCCTCCTGATAAGCTGCTGTGTATAGCACTGCCTGGCGGATGCCTAGATTGCTCTAGCCTCATGGTGGCACTGGTGGGGACGACCCAAGGTGGGGTTTCTGCCCAGTTTGTCCCTAACAACGCTTGGCCCTTAGGCAGCAGTAGCAGCAAGACTATCCAAGCCCCAGCCCCAGCAGGGCTGCTTCAAGCAAGAGGGGAGAAACCACTGCTTAAAGTTTAGAGATTCCACATTATAGACTGCTCTGCATTACCAAAAAGCATAGCCTAGTCATTCCATAGCCCTGCATGTATAGATAAATCAAACAATGTTCCTGGCTCTTGGACAGAGAGACTGAACAGAAATCAGCTTTATTAGGACTTTAGAAACTTCCCAGAACACTCTTGTAGGTAGACATCACGTAGCTTTTTTGCCCTTTGATTTAAAAGCACACCAACTTCCTCAGAACACTGATTATCTATTTGATGAAAGCCTTTGCAACACTGGAAGACATTGCTACTTCAATTCCATTTTAATTAATTCTAGAACCTATAACGAGAGACACGAATGTTCATTTGCCTTCAGGTTTCATTTCTGCCTCACTCAGAAGGCCCATGTGACATCACATTAGCTACTTGAAAAGCAATTGAATGGGCAAAAGGAAGTTTACTTTGCAAGATCTGATATAAGTCATTTCTATATCACCACTGGGACCTCCTCTTTCTCCTTGATGAGGATGTCTGGACATCCAGTCATCTTAGCACTGAATGAAATACAAAGTATCAAGATAGATAATTCCTTCCTGATAGGAGGACCATTAAAAAAAGCCTTTTCATTTTGTAGACTGAAGCAGAAAGCAATACATATGGGTCTAAAGAGATTTCTAGGTCTGATATTCCACTCTAAGCCCCATTCTTAATAGAAGCATTATCACTGAGCAGTCACGCGCATGTTTGTTTTTTCATGAACATTTTCTCTTCCAGATTCTTTACACGGGAATAGTGGTTTACGCTCCATCACTGGCTCTCAACCAAGGTGAGTTTCCCTGCCTACATGGCTTCTCCACCACACTACAAGACAAGAATGACTCAAGCAAGGCAAGCATTTAAACAAGTCCTCTGTAAAGAAAGCTCTTCAGTTCTGTAGCAAGACTTCTGTGTGCACCTAGAAGGCTCTCCATTTCTCACTCCCCAGGTCCCTCACACACCAGTAAATTAGCAGTTCAGCATTTGATGTTCTGTTCTTTTGCACTCAGTAACAACCGAAAGAAGTTCGTGATGAGCAATTTCTCAACATCCTGACAAAGTCCACAGTACAAGTTGATGATCCAAGACCGTATTCTGTACTTTGATTCCTCCCTTCCCTGCCTCCTGAGCACCACCATCACAGTTAGTATCTTAAGCACAAAGCTGATATTATTTTTTCCCCAAAGTATTTGCAATCACACAGCTGACCAAAGATATGCAGAAGAGTAATGAATCTTACCAGTCATTAAAGCAGCTAAAAACATTCATTTAGGGATGACACCAAGTTAACATCTCTATAGGTGCTGAGGGATTTTTCTTCTGGCAAGGGTGCCATCTTTAGGCAAGAGGTAAGTCAAGCTGCTGATGTTGACGGTTAAGTGTCAAGATCCTACTTCATTTCTGACACCACAACAAAACCTGAATGCCCATTGAGGTTCCAACAGGGATAAGCCCATTCCTTGTAGCTGGACACTGTGCTACATATCACACACTTCCTTAACTGATCTTAACAGATATACACGACAGATGGAATTAGTAAACATACTATCATGAAGCACAGAGAGTCACTAGGGCCTAATCCTTGGCAGATCTGACTTAATTAGGCCAACTGGGAAGAGATTGGGAAGCTCCTTGCATTGTTCATCAGCCAAGCTGCTTCTGGTTTCCCTGATACCACTTTTCACACACTGAGTTTCCTTTCTCTGCAGCTCAGCTCTTCAAAGTGACAGCTATGAGTCACGGACATTCATGTTCATTATCAGGCCACATTAACCATGCTATTAAGAAAACCTTTACAAATAGATTTACCCTCACAAACAATGCATGGTGGGAGAGCTTTCAAAATAAGCCAAACTGAAATTTGCATGTCTTGTTTATAGAAATGTCATGAAGTAAAACCAACAAGCTAAATTATTTCAATGCACTGTATTTCTCAGCAGCATGGTTAAGTGATTAAACTGTTCCTGGTTTCAGGAAATTGAATAATTTCCTTATGATTCTTTGGAGTCTCTCAATAACTTAATGCCTCATGAAAGTTCTAGACTAAGAAGTCTAGAACACACTTCTGCACACCTGTAAGTCAATGAAACCCGAATTACAGAAAAAAAACCAAACCAACCAACCAACCAACCAACCAACCAACAAACAAACAAACAAAAAAACCCTAACGTAGTAGCATTAAGAAACCAGGACAATCCACCAAAGCTCCTAACAGACTGGAAAATGTTAAAACCAATAACAATGTTCATCCTTCCAGAGCTAGAGGATCACAGCTTTTCTCTTACCATCCAGAAAACCTACCCCCACCTTGCTAACCATTTGGTTTTCTTCGGTTCTACAGTCACTGGATTCGATCTCTGGGGCTCTGTAGTTGCAACAGGAGTTGTCTGCACTTTCTATTGCACTACGGTACGTAACAGGTGTTGACTGAACAGCTTAAACACAGATTATTATTATTTTTTTTTAAGTCAGCCACTCTTTTACATGAGCTGTAACAGAAGTGAAGTTTCTAAATGCAGTGTGATCTAAATACAGTCTGATAACACTTAGTTCTTCAGTGTTTCGGCCCCTGCTGGAAACACTACATATGCTATTCAAGCACCATTTGATGAAATATGAAAGTAACTACGGAAGAAAGCTCAGTTGCAAACTTTCTGGGGGCTACTCTGTATTGTTAGCATAACTGGGGACCACTTTGAGAAGTGTACAGTATGCTATGGAAGTACAAACATAGGCCACGCTGTAACCTCTAACATTGTTCAGCAACATGAGGTACTCTTTATGTGCATAACTAGAAAGGTAGGAAAAAAGCATATTGAGCTCAGTATTCTCATATGACTGTAGATCAGCCATTGGGCTTGTCTGCAAGATCACAACCTTCAAAAGTGAGAAAAGACATGCTGGATGATATAAACACAGGCCTAAAATAAGACCCTAAAATAAGTGCTACTTCTATGCTACTTCTACTTCCGGATGTCTTTGAAAGACAAGGTGGACAATGAAAGATTAACATTTGTTTGTTTTAGGGAGGATTAAAAGCTGTGGTCTGGGCAGATGCATTTCAAATGGTGATCATGGTGCTTGGCTTCGTAACTGTTTTGATTCGGGGAACTATTCTGAACGGCGGGACAACCAAGATCTGGGAAGATGCCTACGAAGGATCGCGACTAAACATATTTGAGTAAGAAACTAATGATGCAAACCTTTTCTTCTTGTACACTTAGCATTTAGAAACCTTTTTCAGACTAAGCCCAAAATACTCTACCATATTTCAATAAGATACTGCCAGTGAACTACGTGAGAGCCTAGCCCTTATTTCTTTGGATCTTGGGAATACAGTTGACCTCCAAGGAGAAAAGAACTCCTCTTTCCCTTTCCTGCTCTGAAGAAATCAAAGTCCTAATAGGCTTTACCATTTTTCTTTGTGTAGCTGCAAATGTACCCACTTTTCCTTCAAATCGCATATATCTTCCACTTTCAGTTCCACTTTATTTTAAGTACGCTCATCACAGTAGATAGCAATAAGGAAACAAGGCATCAGGACAGAAAATGGAGCTTTGTTTAGCTATTTGTGGCATTAATTAGAACTCATTGGTCAAGTCAAGTCATGACAGTAACTAGCAGCAAGGCCAAATGTTATCTGCTGTACGTGTAAGACTAGCAGAACTGCAGAAAAGACAGACGTAAGATGGGAAAGATGTAGTGATTAGAATAGCTGAGTAATGACATTTCACAAAAAATATAGTACTGCAGCTGATGCAGTAACTCACAAAGGAAATAACATGTCAAAATGACGTAACCAGCAGCTCTGTGAATTGTTAACGTTTCCTGTATGGCTTTGCTCCTTGCTAAGAATTGTGTCCCAAGCAAGATAGCTTACAGGTCAGTTGGTATAACATGACAAATCTGAAATCATACATGCCATTTATTTAAGTGTATTTTTCTACATGACACACATTTATCCCAACTAGACAGTAACATTCCAATATAAAGTTAAAAAGAAGTAACCCCAAATCTAAGCCCAAACACATCAACACAGTACAACCCGTTATCAATGTAGTATCAGAGGATAGAACTGACTATTTAGTCCTGAAAATTCACCTACCTATTGTTAAACACAACTGCATTTAAACAAGGGAACTGAACTGCTTATCCTTCTCTTTTGTAGCTTTGATGTAGATCCTTTAAGACGGCACACCTTTTGGACAATTGTTATTGGGGGAACGTTTACATGGCTGGGACTCTATGGAGTGAATCAGTCCACAATACAGAGATGCATTTCTTGCAAATCAGAGAAGCATGCAAAGATGTAAGTTACCCGTCCTTAGCCTACTCTAGCAATCAAACATAACTGACATGGAATTATGCCAGCAGTTTATCAGTTACATTAAATGAATACTGGGATGCCATTGGGCGGCTGTTAGATGATTTTGTCCTGACAGTCTTATCCCCTCTGGCCCTAAGTGATGTAAGTATTTGAAGAAAGAAAAAGGGGGAGGCTTACTCGTGCACAGCTTGTTAATTTGCAGTCAGGCTGCCAAATCAATCTCCAGAAGAAGAGTCTGGATAAGATACCCACACAGAAAAAGCGCTCTCTCTAGCTTTCCACAAAAAGCATTATTTCATCAATTTTATCTATGTGGTATTTTACTGAATGTGGTTATTCCATTAATGGAGCATACTATAGCACAAGGCATCATCTAAATAATACGTGATCATAAATAATTATTAAAATTATAAAACATTTAAAAATAGGATAATTATAGAATTAACTATGAAACTTCACAGTACAGAGGTACAGTGCCCAGTCTGCTAGCTTGCTAATGTTCAGCATGAGTATGTGCATAACACACACTCTACTAAACAACCCAACTTCTTCTAATACTAAGTGCTTGCTCACTTAATAAAAAAAAAAAAAAATTTCCTTCTTTAAACCACTTCTTTGGCTGACTGCAGTCATACTCATTTTTTCTTAAAGCTATGATACATTATAGGAATTTACCTTATTCAGATCCAAATACTTGCAGAAACTGAAAGTCATGACAGCAAGAACATCACTAGCAAAGGGCTAGAAGGACCTTTGAGTCCTAGCAGCATAGCTCTGAAATGGAACTTGCGCTAGCCAGAGAGACCTGGTGGGAGGTAATGTAGGACCCATAGAATCTGGCAGCTCACAGGGACTAGAGGATTCCTGAATGAAACACAACCTCCCCAGGGGTACTGCCACCCATGTCTGACACAAACTGCAACTTTGCATGGCAGCAATGTAACCACGACAGAATCCAGTCAAACTAATACTTTACCTGCCTTGAAGGGAGAACACCAATAGCTCCTGTCAAACAAAAACCTGCTCCTGTAGGCAAGAGGAAGGACCATACCAGCACTTCTTGCAGCCTGTCCTGCATACAACAGTTACTCGTTTTACAGCAGTCCCCTCCAGCTGTACCACGTGTAACCTTCATCCTCGCCCTCTAGCATAAGAAGGCTGTATTTTCCACTGCTGTTATCATTATTGGTTTGTTTGTTTGTTTTAAATGTGTTACACATTCTGGGGATGGGCAGATGTTTACGAGATTATACAGCTAGGTATGATCAAAGAATCTCTTGAAAAGAAATGAGGAATAATTAAATATAGAAAAACTTATAAATTATCTTGTATTAATCAGAATTTCTCTTCTGCTGTAGGGCACTTTACCTGAATTTATTGGGACTTTGGATAGTCCTGGTGTGTGCAGTATTTTCTGGGTTGGTGATGTATGCTCATTACAAGAATTGTGACCCTTGGACTGCTGATTTCATTTCAGCTCCCGATCAGGTACAGACACAGATTATTACAACTTGGAGCTACATTTCTATACAGACACTGCATGAATAAACACCATTTAAGTCTTGTGGGGTGCTTTATCCTTTACACTTCTCTGTTACCCAGGAAAATCCTAACTGATTTTTTCTGTTTCTCCTTCTTTGTCTTCTAACCCAGCTCATGCCGTATTTTGTTATGGACATCTTTTCTTCGATGCCAGGAGTCCCGGGACTATTTGTCGCCTGTGCATTCAGTGGAACACTAAGGTCTGTGAATCTGAAATGACATTTTAACTGCGTGCCACCAATTTCTCGAGTACTCAGAAAGAGGCCAAAATGAGAAACACTAATGAATACACAGCTGTTTTTCTTAGCACACGCTAGAAAAAGCAATGGTACTTTGCCAAGTTGTGTTATACTAAAATCTAGCTCCACTTCTCCTGTATCTTTTTGTCTCAAAAATGTTATATATTTAACACTACCAGTACAAAGATTTGGACATAATGTAATGAGGAAACACCAGAGCTCAGCTAACTGAAATAACTTCATAGTTGCTCACATCGAAGTCACATTTATTTAACCTGACTGCCATGTTATCATGGATAGGAATGGAGAGTTTTTCTAGCAAGCCTGTCTGTACATCAATAGTTGCATAGGAAGAGAGATGTCTACACAGAGAGTTGGAGTAACTCAGGCAATTCCATGCTATTGTAGTCTGTACCCTCTACAGGCCAAACATCAATACTTCATGGGACGTTAAAGAGAAGATTCAAAGTCACTGTGACATGTATCAGATGCCAGAGACAGTCCCTGACATTCTGTTTCAAAATACTTTATGCATAGAAAAAATTACAGCAAGAGAGCTGCCAAACCAGGAAAGAAACACACATAAAACCACCTGCCTGCTCCTAGCAGGAGTCTTACAGAACAGAGGCCACTAAATGACAAATAATGCAATATGGGTATTGATGCTGCATTTCTCATATACTGTCACAACAAGGCCACAGAGACAAATTCATTTAGTTAAAAGAGCCAAAAAACATTTCTGTTTCATGTTTTTCGCTTATGGGGGAACATAGAATGTTGTAAGTTGGACTACAAATCTATGGATTCTCCCCTTTAATAGATGAGAACAACTATTACTTCGGATATAACATTGACACTAAATTTTCAGGTCATTGCAGTTGCATAAACGGAATAGTCAACTGGGATGAGTTTATCTTGTTGCATGAAGCAGAGTCCCAAGCAATCACAGGAAGGACAGAAACCTCACCAGAATCTGCAGTATATGTAGTCAAAAGAGCTGCTTACAGTTTAGGAGAGGATTTGTCTTTGCAGGGACACGCACCAGACCTAAAATGTGATTATTTAACCCTTCCTATCAGAAGGAAATAATTCTCCTCACCACTCCAGTTCCCATATCCATAGTGACACTCTTTGCATTCATAACATATCATGAAATTTGCAGTTCTTGAATAGTATTTAATGCTTCATTTTTCTATAAAAACAGTTTACTTTCAGCTCTGAATTTACTTAATATTGTTGTTCTTCTCTTCTACAGTACTGTGGCAGCAAGCATCAATGCTTTAGCAACTGTTACCTTTGAAGACTTGGTCAGGAAAATTTTCCCAAACCTCTCTGAGAGGACAGGCACGTGGACCAGCAAAGGCTTGTGTAAGTAGCTCAAGTGAAATCCATTTGGTTCAAGACAAAATTGTCTGTCACTCTCAATTACTATTACTACAGGACAAAATAGGGCAGCATCTTATACACTCTGGAAAGTAACTTGATTGCCTCAGACTGTACTTGGTCTATAGAGAAAGGTACCCTTCACATGTGGGCTGAGTGCTCTCTACAGAACTGCTCCGTTTCCGGAAAATGCTTTCTCCTCCTGACACCTCCATTGATCTTAGAGTAAGTCAACAGAGATGAAGCTTTTATCTTAAGCCGCCCAACTAGGTAATTAGAATTAAGATGAGTTAGCTCACTTCTAGTAACCATTTTAACTGTGCCAGTGTGGTCTACTAACATTCAAACAATCGTTTCATTGAGCTGTGATTTTTTTAAAGATGACACTTCAGTGTAATTAAATGCACACGCTACCTGACACAGAAACAAATAGAGACTAGCAGCAACAACAATCATCCATAATCTTTTTGAGAAGTTACACATATTTTTCTGTTCTGAAGGTACTGGGAATACTCAGGAAACTGAAATAGTATCAGCGTAGTTACTACTACATCACTTTACTGCAGTATAACTAAATATTATTGCTTCCTAGTAGCACAATAAGACATTTCAGTTTAAACGTAGAGAATCATCAAAGGTTGTTCAGTTTCCCAGCAGACAATAAAGTTACAGAAAACAAAACAGAAAAACGTGTCAAAACCAGGTCTGAAAGTGGTTTGTATTTCTATGATAAGTTCTACAAGTGTTCCAGTATTGCCTTAACCCTTCCACCAGCATTTAAATAACATCATAACCCTTGACATGTATTAAGATCAAAACCAGTCCTTCCTCTGTCTCTGTAATCACCTCCAACGTTTTGTGCCCTAGCTTTGCCACTTCCCACCTATCCTTTCCATAGACAGGCCATTTTGACATTTGGGAACTGAGATATGCTCATGAGACCATGAGACAAGTTTGCAATGCTGTCATAGCAGTCACCAAAAACAAACAGTGTTATACCTAGGAAGCCATCATTTGTATCATTGCTCACACTCATGAGATCACTTAAACAGTATTATTTAAAGACAACAGGAACTGAAACACTTCTAGGTGTGACTTTCAGTTCATTTCAAAGATAAATCATGCTTCCTAAGAACAAAAAGCCCAAGACTTCACACAAGACAGCACTGAGCACTTAATGACCCACATCAAAACCCAAACTGCAAATTCCTCCCTGACACTAGCTCCATTAGAACTTGTCTGTCCTATTACTCAGCACTGACAATCTTACTGATTTTTTCCAGGTATATTATACGGCATTTTATGCACCTCCATGGCTGGAGCAGCATCACTGATGGGAGCAGTTGTGCAGGTATCTAGCACTTCAAAATAGCAATGATCTGGATGTGGACAGACTGCAATGCAGTGAACTGAACAGATAATGCTGGGGGACCATTAGCCAACCTGAACAACTCCTGCAGACCATCCCATATCAATTCCTCTAATCTGCTAAGAGAACTAAGTAGGAGAAAAAAAAAAACCATAAAAAATGAAATCTCTTTCACTACTTACTCATTGCTGGGAAGTGACACCAATTGCAGTCCTGTCAGTCTTGAATTGCACACTGAAATTACTGTTTGTCCTTTCTCCACCACTGGAAATGGAATCAGAAATGCTCAGGCTCCCCCAGCTACTGCTTTATTCCGTGTCTCTTCTCTGCATCCACAGGCTGCACTCTCCATTCACGGAATGTGTGGAGGGCCCATGCTGGGGTTGTTCACTCTGGGAATAATCTTTCCTTGCGTTAACTGGAAGGTAAGAAACAAAAGATTCTTATTATCAAAGGGAAAAATCTCCTGGCATTGTTCAATTAAAAGCCCACTTTCAAAATATTTTTATGGATTTAAACTCCAAACTGGCTGTCAGATTTAGAGTCCAATAGCTGCTTAGAAAGCATTTTTCTCTGTCTGAACTCATCTCTCCCCAGCTGTGGAATAATTAGTGATTAGACACACACTGGATGTCTTTATTTGTTTGGCTGACTGTGTCTTCCTCTCCCTGCTCAGGGTGCAATCGGGGGCTTCCTCACCGGGATCACGCTGGCTTTCTGGGCCGGCATCGGCTCTTTCATCTATCCCGCACCGCCCGTAAAGACCATTCCCCTGGAGCTGTCAACTCTCAACTGCACGCTGGCAAACAGCACAGCGCTGCCGACCACAGCAGCTCCCATCACAGCTGCCGACAGGTATTTCCCTACTGCTGTGACTTCAGCCCAACGTGGGCATCCCCCTCAGCAGCAGCAGCAATGAGCTGCCTCCCTCACTCCTGTCACACCTCCTCAGGCCGCTGCTGGCAGACACCTGGTACTCCCTGTCCTACCTCTACTTCAGTACCATCGGCTGCCTGGGCTGCATCATCTCAGGGCTGCTCATCAGCTTTGTAACAGGTTGGTGCTCAGTAAAAACAACCCAGCTTGGCTGCTGCAGAGCCGCTCGTGCTGCCCAGGCTGAGGGAGCACAGCCAGTTTTCCGCTGACCGTTCTCCCCTCCTTCCAGGACCTTCCAAAGGAGAGGACATCCGCCCGGTGCTAATTAAGCCAGTCTGCAACTTCTTTTGCTTCTGGTCGGAAAGGCTCAAGACGCTGCTGTGGTGCGGCGTGCGGCACGACAGCCAGGACGTGAGTATCACACGGAGCCGTGGTGCAGGCTGCAGCCCTCTGCCACGGCCACGCACGGCTGCCAGCACCCGGCTCCAGTCAGCAATAGGCGACCTCTGGGCAGCCACAAAGCCGCACTCTACACCTCAGAGCCTCCTTCGGTACTTACGTGCCTGTGGAGCTCCGCCGGTGCCATCGCAGCCTCCAGAGATGGCAGATGTTCCGTGCTGAGCTGCGGTCCCCCACGCCTGCGGCGAACAAAAGCGTCTCCGCAGGCGCCTTTTGTTAAGCTGAGAGCCCTATTTGCTTAATGGTTTGCAGAGATTTTGCTCCTTCTTATCAAAGCCATCTAGGTTGACAGGTTCGAGATACAGCTAACTGCGTGTTTTCAGCTGCTGCAAGCAGCTTTAGATCTTTTAAACTTCAGTCTGCAAGGCCCTCGGCTTTCAGCAAAAAGGCAGAAGCTGTCCCTCTCCACCTAGCACGCCACAGTTTTCACTCTTCGTGTGATGGTTTAATTCAGACAGCACCTGTGGCTCTAGATTTACTTCAGCCGTCTGACTTGGCTTTAGACGTTCAGCAGGGACTTCCTGCAGAAAAATGAATCCCCACAGTAATAAAAACAGTGGGGGAAAAAAAAAAAAGATAAAGCAACCAAACGTGCATTTATCCCCTTGTATTTGCTGAAAATACACAACAGCGAGATCGATTAAGTAGTTGCAGCATGAAGCCACTGAGGCAAGTGTAGGCTGGACTTTTGTCCAGCCACCCCGCTGAAGTGTACATAAATATATTAGTGAAAAAATAAATTTTGCCGATCAGAGACTTAGTAAGAACATAATTCAAGATTTGTACATCAACAGAGGAGTTGTGAGTAGGCAGTCATTTCTGTAGTGAAGTAATGCCTCAGATTTGTAGAAAAGTGTGTCAAAATTTTACTCTAAGCGATTACAAAAGCAGTGCATGCTCTCTTGAAACGACTAGGGTATTTTCTTTCTTATTTCAGGAAGAATTTGAAAAGAATCTGCCTGCAGTTATCACAGACAAAACTGGAACAGAAGACACCTTCAAGAACAATGTCAACAAAGAAAATGCAGTCCAGTTGCCTGGATACAATCCTGAGGAAAAATCCTATATGAATATGAGCAGAGAGTCTCGTCTTTAGAAGCTGAGGAACAGGACATTTGATCAGTCTTCACTCCTCCATCTTCAGAAATGGCTCTTTATGCCACATTTACCACCTTCTAGATGACCAAGAACCAACTGCTCTCTATAGCAATAAAGGCCAGATTTTTATTTACGAATTTCGTGACAGATCTGGGAAATCATAACACAATGTACTTTTCGGAAGCACTGATATTACAGAAGAAACGTTTCATGAATCTTGTCATGAAAACAGCTAGGAAGTTGCTGCAATATGTCTGTCCTACATTCTCTGTTCAGTAACTAGTCATTGAAGGGTAACGTGCAAAGGTGAACTAGAGATAAAACAAGACTTCAGATAAGCTTCTGGGGTCTCTCACTAAGGTGAGACTGTGAACTGCCCTCTGATGGAGGGCATGCTCTCTCCACTGCAGATGGAGGGAATTCGAGGGTAGACGAAGGAGGTCTGTGCCTATTCTTAGGCATCACAAGAAGCCTCCTCACAGAAACGTTGTATAGACCAGACTGGTCTTCTGCTGACTGAGTTTGTTGTGCTTGCTTCCTCTGTGGAACCAAGAGGTTTTTATAGTGTTTTATTCCAAGCAGTAGGAGAGGGTAACAAATTTTACTTCAAATTCAGGATAGTTCTTTATCCATATTAGTCTTTGAAAGACATCCTTTTAGCTTGAAAAGATTATCTTCAGCCTTTTTGTTCGGTTGAATGTTTGTATATCTGTTTTCTGTGGGTTTTTTTCTTTTTTAAGCTGCAAAATCCATTTACTAACTGTAAGCAATAAATGAAGTGACATTTTATAATGCTTCCTCTTTGAGAACCCATGAGGATTTTGAATAAAGCACATCATGAGGTGAAATAGTCTCCATGCTACAGTGTTTTGGAAGAATGTACCTAAGCGTGCTAAGTTTTTAGTGAAATGCATTTCCCTTTGCATCCCACCTGTTGTTGATCAGACTCAAGGATTACCTCCTACCCCAATAAGCTCCGGGATGTAGTTTTGGGATGAACTTATTAAAAAAAAAAAACCAACAACAAAATCTGTAATTAAATGAAACAGACTGATTGAAAATATCAAAGAAGACTCAGTAAGTTATGGATCCAGCTGACATTTTGTTCATATTGCTTCTGCTTATCAGTGACCCTGTCTTTATGACATAGATTTAGGTCAAAGTGAACCTCTTAAGTTATTTCCCCCTCATGCCCTGCCTCTGGTAACAGTCCTCGATTACTCAATTAAAAGACAAAAATAACAGTTTGTAAGTGACACTGTCTTGCCTGTGGGAGACACTTTGTCAACAAACTGAGAGTTAAGTCAATATTTGTGTTAATCCCTTTTACACCGCTTTTATAATCTCATAAAAGCTTACAGCTAAATCTAGCTGGCAGCCTGTTGTCTCACGTGACAAGCTTTCTCATTTGTCCATTCAACCTTGATATGGTTAGCAAGGCAGAAATGGAAATTTAGAAAATACAAGTATTCATATCTCATTTCAGCTCTCAACATAACCTATCAACAGTTCAGGAGTGAAAGTGGTCTAAAACCAGCATCAAACTACACAGATAAATGGTGGCTGAAAAACAAACAAAATTTCTATACTGGTAGTGGAATAATATCTGAATAAGACATCTGACTGGGAAAACTATTCAGTATTGAGCATTTCTCATTGCAGTATTCTTACATTCCTTATGCTAGAGGCTGCCCAGTTTGTATTTTTCAGTACTTCTTCACACGCTTAAGAACAGTTTTGCATTTCATTTGCTACAGACTCACTATCCTCCAAAGTATATTTCTGCACCATGTTTGTTTCAACTACAGCTGCCCATTGAGCCCACATGTATTTCGTGTCAGACGTTTTGCAGGGTTTTACGAAGTGTAACACATGGCCTTACATATGGTGGCTAAAACTGTTATCAGTAGTTCATTAATCACTCTTCTACCAAGACTTAAGGCTAAACTGAAAATCAGAAAAAAATTACCATTCTGATTAAATATTCAGTGTTGATTAAAGCTGTCTTATCTTCTTGTTTGCTTTAACTCCTGAGCCACTGATCTTTCCAGAGAAGAGCTAGCCTGTGCACTTGAGTGGAAAAAAAGAAATATATATGAGATTAAGAAACTAAAAGGATGTCAATTTAAAACATGAGCTTAAATTTAAGAAATTATTTATTGTTAGTGAAAGCAGTAGCTGATAAATGACTGAGTCTATAGGTGTCCTGAAGCTACAGTAAGTAGTAAACGTTCAGATGCCTGAGACAAGTTTAACCCACAAATTACTTCCTCACTGTCATGGTTTTATGATTTTTGGTATTGGTATTCCACATCATAACAACATGTAGTGCATTAAGAGTTAAAGAGTTAATACTCCAACTCCATAGATCATTGATATTTTCTGGGTATACCTGTCTCAGAAGAGAAGAACTATATTCCCCAGAAGACTTTGCGATGCTTTGCATTTTTACGTATTTTCCACTCAGAGGGAAAAGATAAAAACCCTCTGCGATCACGGGACACTCTCTTTCCTTCAGGATCGACTCAGCAGTGGGTGCTCGCTGCCGTATCGCCTTCAGCATTAGCGTAAGGCCTTCGGTTTATCGGACACTCTCTCTTGCTCATTTTATTTGATTCATTAGCTTCAATTCCAATTATATTGTATTATATTGTGTTATTTTGCTTTCTGATATCTTATTTAGTAAATTAGCTTTCCTCCTCAGATCGTTGCCGCTGCTTTGTTTCAAGGCCCATCTCCTTTTTTCCTTTTCCCTTTCCCCCTTCCCCTTTCCTGGGGCGTGGGTCTGCGGGTCCCCCACACCAATCGTCACGGAACCGGGCCGATCCAGCCCGGTAAACCGTTGACACTCACAAACTATGGTTTGATGGCACATGAACACTCACCATTAGAGTGTATTTTTCATAACTTTGAACATCTGGAATTATGACACACAGAGATTCCTTGAAAGATATCCAAGTTTATTACTGAAAAATGCAATATTCAAATGTGTATGATACAGTAAGTAGTTGCATTTGTACATGTAAACCTTGATAAAGTAAACAGCATCTCAAAGACAAATTTATGCCAAAAGTGTCTTACAATAGTTAGTCATATCAACAACTTTTCCTCAGTGAATTGTTTTAGTTCTGGGGTACACACCAGCTTGTAAGAGTAACCTTAAACCCAAAAGGAAGTGAAAGCTGACAGGCCAGAGGAACTTCTAGATCGTAGTGCATAAAAGTTAATTTCTCTGAAACACTTGGTGGTCATCATATTTTAAACGTTACTTACAAAGTTTGGAATTATGAATAGAAAAAATAGTTGAAACTGTACTCTCATTTCCTACTTAGAAACCAAGTTGTATTTAAATATTACATAAATTTCAAGTATATACACATTTTAAGAAATCTCTTACGCTCACGATATTGCAAGTTAGCCAGGACTATCAGAGTAAAAATGGCTGAACTATATTACGTAGATTTTACATGAGATTATTTCAAACAATGGAAAGTTTAGTGATACTACTCTAGGTAAAAATTAGACTCAACAGTTTCGTAGATTTTTATTTTCAATACAAAATTCTGAGTCTTCTAAATAGAACATGAAATAAAAAGGTGATCTGAATTCTTTGAAATTTCTAACAGAAAAATTCTCAAGTTCTCAGTGCTTAAAATCACATTAGCTTTCGACCGCATTGGGTTTAATTGTCATTTCTCACCTAGCAAGCTCAACAACAAGCTCATGGCAATTAAAGAGCATTCTACAGGGAACATCTAGTGTTACAAAGCTATGGCAAGAAGTTAGAATGAGCCAACAGAACTAACAAAAGGTAATTTCCAGTGCAGTGATGAGGGGATATTCCATTAACATTTCAAGACAGAATCCCAGTCCTGGACTAAGAAAGTTCCTGCATAGCACGGAATAGCAAAGGGATTTCTCTATAGTTCTTTGTTGTGCTGTCATGAATTTGTGCTGTTGTGGCAACATTGTGCTATCACGACTATGTCAAAATTATATCCATATAAATTGCTATTTATGGTTGTAAAGTCAGAATTGGAGAAAAAATGACAGTATGAGCCTATTCATGCCAATTTCAAAATGCCAAGATTGTATAGGGCCTTCAGGAAACGTGTGTGTGTGTGTGTCTGTCTGTCTGTGTGTGTGTGGAAAAGGGACAGAAGGAGGGCAAAAGGTAGTGCTGGAAACTGTGCTCCAGTTTCAACCCCTCATTTTAGGGGAACTGATAAGGGACTCTGGAGCAAAACTTGCTAAAATGAACGCAAGAGCTTTGCTTCCACTTTGCTTCTCCAGCCTCAAAATGCTGGTTTGTTCCACTTTACTGCAGCAAGAGGTGGGTTTTATCTAGCATGAGCTTCAGCACAAAAAGATAAAGACATTTTTGAAAGCCACTACATTTTCTGCCACAGGAATTCAGGTTTGCAACTCACTTAAACACTTGGAAAAATCATTACTGCTCACGCTTCTAACTACGCATTAGAACTAACAGAATAACTTACTTCATCTTCCTCAGAAGTCTGCCTAAATGCGGATCTCTGAATTCTAGTGTCAGCTGTAACATGAAATACACACTGTTATGAATGGTTGGTTATAGATATGCTTCAACCTTCAACCCACAAAATTCAACATCAGTCATTCACGAGGACTAATCAAAATTAAATAAAATCCATCTGGAAGTACTAATGCAATTTTAAGTGATCACGAAAACACTGATAATTGTTTTTATATCTGTCCCTTTTCTTCTATGTACCCCTATATAGAAAATATAATTGATTTCCATCAACTGTACTGCTTTCATATGCAGCTGTATATAAGAGTTTGATTTGAACATTACTCAGTGTCTGTAAAAAAAATCTAGTTTATAATAGCCCTAATGAAAATTTGTGATGCATGTAAGTTAACTATTTAAGGAAAGGTTGGTTTTTTTTTGTTTTTTTTTTTTTTTCCCTCTTTATGGACAAGGATACTTTTCAGTTAATCAAAGTGATCTGATGTTTCTAAACATGGGTCTACTAATTTCCCCCAGAAAATTGGTGAGATAACTCTAAGATGAATAAATCCCACGTGATACCACGCAGGCCTTCATGGATAGGGAAGACACTGAACTGCATGGCTCTAGCCATTCTCTCTGGCAGCGCTTGCATTTGGAGTTTGTGAAAGGAGAATCCAAAATAAGGAAACCACAGATATGCACAGATTGTCTTAATGACACAGCATTTACAGAATCACAGAACCGTAGGGGTTGGAAGGGACCTCTAGAGATCATCCAGTCCAAAGCCCCTGCCAAAGCATCTCCCTAGCCCAGGTTGCTCATGTAGGTGTCCAGGTGGGTCTTGAACATCTCCAAAGGAGGAGACTCCACCAGCTCCCTGGGCAGCCTGTTTCAAGAAAAAAAATATCAGGAGTTCATGCTTTTCCCTGGATTAACACTCACGCAAATGCATTGTTTCCCAAGATATTTTCCTTCCTGAAGAACACCCCAAGAAATTATTGAATTTATGCATTAAGGTGTGTATCTCTTCATCTATCTTCACTAGACTGTCCAAACATTTTTCTTTTCAGTTTTCTTCCAAATACAGTGGAGCCTAAGCAATCCTAAAAACACAATTTAAGTCAAATTGCTACCAGAAAAGGGCATAGTAAGAGCTGATACATCTGTGTTGCAGGAATGAAGATACATACTTCTAAAGAAACATCTAAAAAACTACGTTTGCCATTTGCCGTCCAACATTACTATGGAAACTTAAGCCTTGTCATCAGTACTAAGTGTTCATCTATATTTTCTCTATAAATGCTTTAATAAAAAAGGAGGTTGGGAAGAAAGTTTGCCATCACGTGGTCTGCCTTGTTTCAAAATATTAGTACTCAGTTAGGACGTCTAACCACTCTATAGTAAGAAAAATTAAATTACAGCATAACAAACAGGGAACCTTTGCTCAACCTGCAGGCACCCCTGTTGGCACTCAGTTGTAAATACTGAGCACTCGATGCACGCCCCTTCACAGACAGGGATTCTGAGCTCCAAGAAGGAACTTATCATTAGGAAGGCCAATGAAACAGAATTCTTTGGATCCATTTCATGTTCATGCTTTGTTTCCTTCTCCTTCTGCATCCACCTGAATTCAGAGCTCACACAGTAGGCACAAATTTGGAATGAAAAGTAACTAGAAATATGTATAATGGGTGTCAGTTATTCACAGTTTCTGAAATGGAAATTTCTTCTGTCTGCATCAAGACACTGAAATTGGTTAGGACTAATTAAGACATTTTGGACTAATTGATTGCATTTAAGAATACCTAGTTGCTCATGCAGTCTCTGTAAGGGCGCATGCGTAGAGCAAAATTGTCATAGATTAGATCAGCAATGATCTAAAGCATCTTTGCACAAATTTCAGTTCGAAAGCTTTGTTGGGTTTCACAAACGCAGCTTGCATGCACGATCTATTCATACTGGTCATTCGTTTGGAAAGACAATACCTAGAATAGGAAAGGATCATTCACTGTTCATAAAATACAGTATTCCTGAGGACAATGTGTGCCTTGTACTTCAGTAAAGTAACGTGCAGTCAATGCAAACAGCGTACTAAACAAAGTCTAGCAAAAACTTCTCAGCTTAAGCAAATGGCTATTAGTGGCAAAACCTTTATGCTTTGATCATGTCCTTCCTATATAAAGGAACACAGTGTTTCTCCAAAGTATCTTGTGCTTTTCCAGTGCATAAACAGCAGTGTCAGTTCTACATACTTGCCTTCAGTCTACTTTTATACACCAGTGCTGAAAATTGTTAAGAATATAAATATTTAAATTCAAATATATCCTCGAATACAAAAAAAGGTTTTCTTTTGAATGCTCTTTTAAGTTCATTTGGAATTTGCCTGCATTGACGTGTGCCAATATCCACAGTGGAAACAAAAAAGCACAAAATAATCACCTGTTCTGGCTTTTGCTGATTTTTCCTCTAAATCTTCTTACCTCAGGCCAGCCAAGGCATGTTGCTGCTAGAGAAAACTTTAAAGAAAGAGCTGAACTGTGACCTTCTGAAGAATGGAAATATTATCGCTACATGGCACAGCAACAGAACCTGTGACACGAGGTTAATGCTGTCAAGTGGTGCTTGATATTCCACAGTATGAAACAGGGAGAGAATAAATTAAATTAAATAGTGTGCATCTAAGAGCATTGAGGAGAGGGCTGATATTTATGAGGAGGTCTCCTGAGGAACTCAACAAAATAGAAAGGAAAATAACCAGCCTTTCAAAAATACAGAAAGCTGAGTTCCAATAGCCCATTACCAAAGAACTAGCTGCTAATACATCATCATACCTTTCCATTTCCTTCCTCCTTTGTGCAATACTGTAGGTACTCCTATAGTTGCCTTGTCAGGTCACATTAAGCTGGAATTAACCGAGAAATTTCATGAATACAGTGAAATAAGAACTTAAACTTTGATGCTAAAGTCCACTGGATACAATAGATTCTACTCATCTATTTGACGGGCTCTTAAAAATCATTTTACATGGCATAATAATACTAATAATACTGTTCTAATATATGTAAGTGGATACTGGAATGACACTTATTGCCTCAATATGGTATTTATCAAGTAAAATTTCAGGTTTTTTGTATCTGTCGTCAGTGATTTCACTGCAACTTTCTCTCTAAAATAACATGACTGTAAAAAGATCGATATGGTTCTGTTTGTTTGGGATTTTTTTTCTCTTTTGATATAAAGGTGCATTGCTAAAATTGTACAAGATAAACGGGATGATTACCACTCTTTCCCCACTCTCTATGCTGCAAGTGAACTCCACTCGCTTGCTTGAATTTTTCAAACTAAGTGCTTTTCTTTTCCCACGTCATGAAATGTTAAGAGACAATTTCATCAACAAAATGTGACTATAACCATAAGCAACACTAACTTACACTGTATGCACAAAAAACCTGTTATTTGGTTCTTTACACAAGTGTCTGTTATTTTTTATAGTGATTTCATACAATGAGCTCCCCCAGACTGTAAGAAGGCATACAAATAATAATAAAAATATCTAAAAGTAACCACTGTGTGTATGTGCTTTTATATACAATCTGTATACACATCTGCCTGGATCTAATTCCCATACTTTGATTTATTTAGCCCCGTAAAAGAAGTGCACACTACAGGAACACTTACTGTTACAATAAGAGGAGCATTCTTATAAGGTGCTCAGCTTCTTCTTCCCTGAACAAGCAAGTTGAAATGCTATACTGTACGTCTGATACATATCTGCATAAGCTTGCATACTATAAATAGTTAATTGTCTATTCAGAATGAAGTAATTTGCACTGCATTAGAATATTTCAAGTTAGCATTCAATGAAGTCATGGAATCATTGCTCAGACAGGTCAAAGAGAACAGGTACACAGTTAGACATCCACATGCTACAGCAGAGCATGGAAATGACAATTCTTTCATCCTCCATGTGTGTGGAGGTGGCCTTTCTGCACAAAAAAAGCGGAAAGATAACTCACAGCCATGTCATTTTCAAATGCAACTGCAATGTGGGCAATGCAACGTGTTCTAACGCTGCTGTTTTCTCTTTGAATTTAGAATTTTTGGTTTTCAACTAGAAGGATAGATTAATGACAATGATGTGCAAATCTTAAACTGCATAGTATATAATAAGCAGCCATATACCCAGTTCTTAGGGTAGGACCACATCCACAATCTCAACAAGAGACTAGGACAAACCTGACAAAACAATAAGCCTGAAGATCATTTATATCAAGTAATGGCCACAAAGGCAACAATTGTTTTTTGTCTTCAGAGGCATTACAGATGCAGCTGAGCAATCAGAAGCTGTAGTGGATATCACGTAATTTTAGTCATGCCCTTACCATTTATGTTTATTGGTCATTTTTTATTTTTGTTATGCTGTTAGCATCTTCATGAACAGCATAAAAACTCATTGCCATTTTAAAATCAGTGTCCAAATTTTTAATCTGCTGCACATTCCTGAGTGCCAGTTCTCCTGGGCTCTCACCTCACAGACCACTTACAGGTAAGGCTCTTCATTTTCTTCATTGGAAGCACCTGTTTTCCACTTCCTGCCAAAGCCTGCAACTGCACAGCCCAACAAGAACATATATACACTTTGAATTGCACACACTGATGCAAGACTGACTTCATTTCGAAATCCCATTCTTCAAGTTCCAAACAGCATTTTTGTTGCAGCATGGTATTGACTAAGGCCATTCATGGTGATACTGTTTCCCATTCTTTTTTCTTTCTCTCTGCAAATGCTCTAGTTCAGCCTCATACATCATTTCCTGGACTAAGTACTTCTCTCTCCTCATTCTGTCGCACAGGTCTTTGGGCATGTCTGGAATCAGGTAAGCAATGAAAGACTTTATTCCAAAAACGAGGTGCTGAAAAGAAGAACAAAAATCATGGCTTCACACACGCATCAACACTCATTCCTAGCATCAAATGCTAGGGCCTAAAAGTCAGCGGCAGATTTGGAACTGCAATTTGACTCATGACTGAAAGACCATTATCCTTTTTTAATCTCTATTAAGATATACAAGGGCTTCTCTGAAAGTAATGCCTTCTATTTAATTATGCTGGCCCACAACATCAGAGGTGGATGTCAGTGGTATGGCAGTAGAGGTTGAACCTTCGCACCAATATTCTGGTACATTTTGTTGCTGTGTGGCAGATGGCAGCAGGGGAGCAGTCTGACAAATGGTGTCTGACATGGAAGTGAGTATGAGGCAAAGCTGCATAACTGAGTTCCTTCACGTGGAAAAAATGACACCCACTGCCATTCATCAATGCTTGTCGAATGTTCATGGAGACCAAACAGTGGAAATGAGCACACTGAGGTGGAGTGTGGTTTGTTTCAGCAGTGGCAACAGCAACAGTGGTCACCTCCACTGGTGCACATTTTATGAACTTGGTGCTGGTGAAAATGCATTGCTAATGGTGGTGACCATATTGAAAAAGAATGTTTTGTAGCTGAGAATTTGCTCTATCAATTAGTGCTATTGTGCTCATTGCATCTCTTGCCATTTCCATGGAAAAAAAATAGGAGGCATTGCTTTCAAAGCGACCTACGTATATGCAGACATAAATACAAGTATAAATGAACAGTCTATCAGAAACACTGTAGTCCTACGAAAAATAAAACAAAAGATACAGCTAGCTGTCATGGTTTTATGATTTTTTGTTGTATTGTTGATATTCCACATCATAACATCACATGGTGTATTGGGAGTTAGAGAGTTAATGCTACATCTCTGTGGATCATCAATAGTTATGGATATGCCTGTTTCAGAAGAGAGGGAGAACTACATTCCCCAGAGGACTTTGCGATGCTTTGTATTTTTACGTGTTTTCCGCTCTAAGGGAAAAAAGATAAAAATGGTCTGCGGTCACGGGACACTCTCTTTTTCCTCTGGGATCGACTCAGCAGTGGGTGCTCACTGCCGTATCACCTTCAACGCTAGCGTAAGGCCTTCGGTTTATCGGACACTCTCTCTCTTGCCCATTTTGTTTGATTCATTGGGCTCAGTTCCAATTGTATTGTATTATATTATTTTACTTCCTAATATCTTATTTAGTAAATTAGCTTTTCCTCCTCAGATCGTTGCCACCGTTTTGTTTCTTTTTCGGGGCTCATCTCCCTTTTCCCTTTCCCCCTTCCCCTTGTCCGGGGTGTGGGCCTGTGGGCCTCCCTCCTTAGCTGTTGCAGAACCAGGCTGAACCAGCCCACAAACCTTCTACACTAACGATCAAAATTCATACACAACTGCAGAACCAGTATTTGTTAAGAGGTAATTGTCAAAGTAAGCAACCGGTTCCTCAGAAGGTATCTTAGTCAAAGTTAGTACAAATTTCCAGTGTTGTATCAGAGTAACATCAGTATCATTTTCCTAGCATACATTTGAACTTCTAATAATGTTTAGTTGTGAACTATCATGATGTATAAGACAGCTGCTAAAAAAATATGATTTGGGGGACTCCAGAAGCTGTGCATGTTCCATTAATTCAGTTGGAAGTAGCTGATTGCCAGCATTTTGAGGGGAGTAACTTTTTTCTCTCAAGTACTATAATGAACAAAGAACTAACGACAGTGACACTTTCTTTATGAGACTATTATAAAAAAAATCAACTGCAGTTGTAAAAAGGAAGAAGAGAACTGTTGCATTCTGTGACTAACCTCAAAAACGATAATGAAGGCCAGTCGTGCTGCCAGAACGTGCCAGAACTGCAAGGTGAACTCATAGGGAGTTGAACTCCAGGGAGGGGCTCTATAATCTCTGTACCTGTAAAGCAAAGATAAACACTGTAAATTAGTCTACGCTCAAAAACCTGAATGTGGAAAAAAGCTCTCAAGCTTATCCCAGGGCTGCTTAAAAAGAGAGAACTTGACTTGAAATCATATTTCAAGAGGAATAAAATGAAAGATTATAGCTCACAAAATAAACGGGAAATATAGCAACTTTTAAAATGGCAGTTTTTTGCTTCAAAAAACAACAACAACAAAACAGAATAAAAATTTTCTTCTGTTATTACAAAGCTACTATCTTAGAGTATTATGTTCAAGTGTACTGACTCTAAATTGGTTCTCATCTTTGCTTATAAGAAGTTGAGATTCTGATGTCAAGGCCTGCAGAAAGGTGACAGGATTGTTGTATAACTTAGTTGGTCTGAGGTAATTTTCACCATAAAACTAAATCCAAAACAAGAAAGGGTGCACTTAATGCAAAGTCATGTTTAAGTTTTGTGCTCGATTTCTCATATTTATCATGCGTAACATTTGGAAGTCTGGGCAGGATTAGAGCCACAACAAACATTTTATTGCATATTTTAATGAATAGACCTCAGAATGCTGGGCAAAAATGAAATGAGAATTTTTAGCCTTATTTACAGCTGTGGAAACTCTCACATGAAATAATTCTTACAGGCCAGTAGCACATGGCTTGCCCTAATCCTGTAGAAACTAAGAATATGACATGGATTTCCATTGTCTTAGCGTTGCATCCTACAACACACCTTTCACATCTGAGATTTCTGTGTTGAACAAACTTAACTCACATACTTTTACAAAGGCAAATGCGAAACTGTTCTGCCATTAGCTTAACCACCAACTTTCCTTTTAATATCTATTCAATGTCTATATACAGTACAAGCAGAGGGAACATCAAAACATACCGGCAGTATCCTGAATATCCCATTCCAAGTTCACTCAGATCAAACACTGATAAGCTGCTGTTGACATATCCTTTTAGGCATCTGGACAGCAAAGACACAGGGTTAGATCTCGATTCGTGAAACGGGCATAAAGAATAAAGCTGTGTGCTATCACATACTGTGAATCAAGTCATTTATGTTTCTGAGGCAATAAATATGATTTATAAATCTCTTTTGAGAAATTTGCATTTTTTTTGTCCTTATTTTTCCTCCTGGCTCATCTACCAGCAGTTGCAAAGCAAACCGTTTTCCTACGGTACTATTCACTGTCGCCTTTCAAACCCACTGAACTAAGAAAGATGACTAGAAAGGCAAAAAAGATTTCTTGTCAAATCTGCCACTGCTATCAATCACACAACTTACAGCAAAAAAAGTTCAAAAAAAGGTTTGACACATGGAACTAGTGATGAGTTTTGACCAACTGTGAGTGCACATATACCAAACAGCTATCCTAAAGGTAACAGTCATTGGTATTAATGACAGAAATGACATAAGTACACTGAGTTATGATTACAGGAGTGAAATTTTTCTACATCTGTCAAGAACTACTGGCATCTAAGCCATCCTGTTCTCCTGAATATGCATCCTGTAATGTAACAAAAGGCACCCTGAAAAGCAAAGAACATTTAAACACACAAGGTATCTATTTGCTGAATGTTCAGGTTTGCTGTGGCACTTAAAATTGCTACAGGAAAAATAATTAGGGTTCTTCAGTTCTCTGTTAAACTGGCAGTCCCCTTGGGGCAGTAAACATTTTTCCACTATTGTAGTTTTTTGTTATATCCTGTCCTATTCTTTCTGCCCCTAAATTCTCACTTCCTGGGAAACCATAAGAAAAGTAAAACTCTTTTTTGAACCATTAAATATGAAGTAACAATGGTAGGAATGACAGATCCCTGTGGAGTGGCTGAGACACAGCTTGTGAACACCACAGAACTGCCTTGCTAGACAAACAGTGATGCTTTCTCTGTTATACGTCCTCTTGGGAAGTGAGGTAATTAAATTTAGCTAGAGATGCACCATCACAGCTGCAGAATTAGCAAAGTGCTTAGTCCTTTTCTCAAGGTAATCCTGATTCCAATATTAAAAAAACAGCAGCAACAAAACAGAACAACAAGAAAACACTCACAAGACACTTGTAGAAAAAACATTCAAGAAACACTGTCATAGTGATTGAGCACCTGGTGAGAAGGCAAGGCCAGCCCAGGGGAGCTCAGGTGCATGCATTATACCTGAGTGACTGGAAGGGGTGGAGCCAGGATCTGCCCCTTCCCAGGCCTCATTTAAGGGCTGGCAGGGGACAGCAAGGATGTTTTGCTGTAGATCCCTACATACTGGAGGCCTTCCCAAGGTAAGCAGTTGTTCTTTTGTTTCTCTGGCTGTTGAGTTTGGCCTTGCTCTCATTTGTTGCAGCTTAGGTTTGTGCTACTCTGCTATTATTGCTGTATTTTCCACCATGTTATAATATTACAGCACTGATCTCCAAATGAAAGAGAGAATGCCCATGAGTATAGTAGATACACAGACCTTTTCTGTTTACCTAAAAGGTCATGAAAGACAGTGGGAAACACTGACTGTGAACCCATGGTGTGGAAACATTAGGAAACATCTAGGGAGATGTGGCAGAAAACTGGCCTGGCTTTGTCTCTTAGCAAAACAATGCAGACCAAAACCATCACAGAAGAGAACAGCTCATATAGGAAAAGCCTAGAGCTTGCATGTGTTTTGCGTTTGTTGTATGCATTTAGAAGGAAAGTGGTGAGGGAATGCCTGTTACAGACATTAAGCACACAAGGACAGACATTAAGCAGCCAAGGTTTGTGCAGATGTAAAAGATGGCACATTACTGCTGAACTACATAACACAGACAGTAGAAAAAACATAATTCCACTGAGAAAAGCATTTATAAATACATGAAAAAGATCTTCATTACTTTTCTTGTCTGTATCCTTGATCTGTACAGGGACCGTATTTATATGCATAGACAAAACGTGGAATGTAATCAGAAGTAATGGCAATAACAAAGGCATTGGTGATGACAGCCAACACTCCAATTCCTTCAAGAATCCCATACCAGATACCTAGAAACAAGATAAATGACAAAGTGATTGGTTTTGAGTCATAAAAAGTCTTACAAGTTATATTGCAGCCATTATTAGACCCAACCATTTTGTTTCTTCTTAAGAAAGTTTTTTTTTTACGACTCTGAAAAACTAGTCAAGGTAAAGCCATGTCCACATGCTCCCTCAGCTACAGTCCACATTACAGTGCAGCCCATCCTGCTGAAAAGATATCCCTGGTATTTGCAGGCTACTCATAGATATTGCTTTTGACACATGAAATACTGCAAGGGGCATGTTACATCAGAGAAAATGACATAGAGGGATTGTACCTGACAGTGCTATTTGGCTCTTACCTATATCTGTTGCTCTTGCAGGCATAGGTCTTCGCCACTGAGTCACAAACTTATACGCGTCTAACCTTATTTCTATGATGTTGTTCAGCAGTGCCAGGAGAGGTGCCAGTGGGAAGGCAGCAACAAAGATGGTGGTGAAGCCAAACTGTAACACTAGGTAAGCATTTCTATGATTAGTAACTAGATAAGCAGAAACATTTCAAAATAGATGTATTTATTTTTAAATAAAGTGAACTGTCTATAAACTTCTTACCCATCTCCAAGTACTCATCCATTAAACCATGGAGATTCATAGGCTGCAGATTCCAATCTTTTTCCCACTGAGGTAGAGAAATCTTATGCTCCATTGATTGTCCTCTTCTCTTCATTTTGCGTCGTGACCACCAATTCTGCAACAAACTGCATTAGACAAATGGAGTATTACTGACTGTGTTGGCTCAGTAACTTGCAATACTAACTGCTGTTGCTTTGAATGGCATCTGGGGGTTTACTTAGATATTACATGAAAATATTTGCAGTATTGTGTAAGAGAAATTTCAGAAGTTTTCAACTTAGTATTACGGTTTTAAATATGTATTCAGTGTAGCATGTCAGGTACTGTAATAAGCCTTTCAGAAACTTTAGTTTCCTTGCATTGAGTTTTTAGTTATTCTTTTAAGTGTTTACCTGCATTACATTTTCAAAAACAACCAGGAAAAATGTTGTGTATTCTGAAAGCATTAAACAAAGACTGCTTTATTTTTGATTCTGTAAGAGACAAATGAAATAAGCAGAGCTTACTAGGAATATTAGGATATATTGAATAGCAGAATATACCTAAGATTTTTTGGACAAACCCAAGAACTTAGATGCTCTATGGAACCTTTTCCTCTTTAAGCAGAACGTGTTGTCTAAAAAGATGCTGCTTAAGCCATATATATTGAAGACTTTTTTCATGAAGGTCTGTAAAGGCCTTTTCACAAAGTAGTTATAATCATAAATAATAGACTCACACATAAGTGTGCTATACAAAGGAAGAAATATTACCTAGTACTGACAAAGGTGGCAATTAAAGGCTATTATTTATTTCTAGATATTACTGGAAGAAGAGAATATAGATAAGAAATAATTTGTGTGAGTATTTTTATTAACAGGCTGCTATTTTTCTCTCCAACTGACTTAGTACTTAGCATTTCCTACTGGAAGGCTGCAATTGCAAACCACAATTTTGTTAAAAGATAACACTGCTTTCTGGAAAGGAACAGGCCTGCTCTAAAATAAAGTTGAGGCAGAGTTGAGACAGTGCTGGGTTGAGAAGTCAGGAAGCCTGTTACCTCAGGAAGGCTTATTCTTTACAGCCATTTGCTTCTCCCAACAATGCAGTGCACAAATTGCAGACTGACTGCACACTGTGAGCATAATCTTTCCTGACATTATCAAGGTTAAGAATGATTAATCTCTGATGTACAAGTTATTGCTGAAAACATATTCTTCCAGCTTCTGAAGAACTGTAAGACTCTTGGGCCATCACTCTCTTAGTAGTTGAACAGCTCTGTTTTTTTTACTATGGAAAATAAACTCACAGTAAACAATTTAACTGGTTAATGCACCTTGAGAAACTTCAGGGCATGGATACTGTTTCCCTTGGGAGTAAATATACAGTACAAAATGGTGAGATGGAAAAACAAATATTCTCTAAGGATGTCATTTCCTTGAAATAGATTTTCTGGCAAAATATGATCAAAAAAATTATGTAAATACCTGGATATAATTCCTTGCCACCCTTCAGGGAAGGCTGAAAATATGTACTGACACTGTTTGTGAGGGTTACTACACGATGTGAGCTTGCTGAAGAAGTTCATTTTTCCTTCTTCTGAAAATATGCTTTCAGAGATCAGCAATGCAGCTGCACACATCTTCATCAATTAGTGATGATAAAAAAATAATTCAAGGCTGTATTTTACCCTCTGCTTGCATGAAAAACATTATTCCCTGTTGCTGAATTAACACTAATTTGCAATCACTGTCTGTGGAAAAAAATACTGATGATGGTACTTACGGATAGCCTAGCTCCATAAAGTTGTTCCACATTTGTTTCAAAACCATAATAACTCCCATCTGCAAACACAGGTCTATCAAGCAGCCACTTGGGTGACACTGAAAGGAAATAGATAAGGATCAGTAGCTTAAGTCAGAGAGTTCTGTTCATGAGGTGAATGGAGAACACCAAAATACATATGGTGAAAAGAAACCACTTACTTCCAGATACAGAAATATTATGGCAATGTTAATACATAGTTTAATGGAACAACCTTTAGCCATTTTATTTTTTGAATAACTGGAGTAGGCTATGTGGGCTAGATACATGTTAAATTATATAGGTTTTTTTTGCATTCATTTCAAAATAACAGAACAACATTTCATTTCTTATAATCTAGGTCTGAGCAGAGACTTAGCAGTGGAATACCTGATACAGCAAAACATAGGAAAACATATTAGTAAGTCTTTGTTTACTCTTCACTGCACTTAGATGGAATAGTAAGTATATCTTTGAAACTGGATGTAATTCATGTCCTTCACTTGTTTCCTTTTTACTCAAGGAAATTTCTCAGGAACATAATACAGGATTGCTTACCTCTTCCAGTCTCCATCTGTTGAAGAGCTTGTTGTACTTTCCTGGGCGGCCTGCAAATCTGGAAAATAAGATTTCTGCTTAGTGGACATTCCAGAACCATGCTGTATCAGTCATTATTTCACAACATCCACTGAGCAAACTCAAGAAATATAAACAGATTAAATCACACAAATATCGGTAGGATATGGAAACTTCAGAATGCAAACAAGGGAAAAGACCATCATCTTGCAAGAAATCCTATGCTTTTATTATGCCCAGGATGAAAATCCTAGCTTCAGAGGTTTTAGATGTCAGATACTCAAACTCTCTAATCTATGTTTAAGAAGATAAGCTGTTGCAATATGTAGGAATTTACTGCTGCAGAGATTTGCTTGCTTGAGTGAAATGTGCACTGGGTTGCACCCACAGACAAAAGAGAAGTGGGTGGGCTTTCAGATCTGTCACAACAAAACTTTTTAAGAGGTTTAAGAGATTCTTGATTAGTAAATCAAAATTCTTAACTATCTCAATGAAAATTATGTGTGACAAAGGGGGAAAAAAACAAACATCCCTGGTCCTAGCAGACACAAGACATAGCAAGGCATAAAGGCGTCATGAAACTGTATGACAAAGGCATTGCTGGACATAACATTCAGACATTACCAACAGTCTTCACTTTTTCTTTCCAACAATCTTGAACTTAAATGGCATTCTAAATTTATAGAAATGTGTCCTTGGAAATAAAACCAAAGGAGAATAAGTGAGGGGGGGGGAAAAAACTTAAATGTATCAGTGCCAGGCTGAATACAGAGATACATTGAGGTAAGTTCTGTATTTTTAAAAGTTCTGAATTCCTGTTTTGGTAGTTACTTAGATCTGCTTAAAAGTAGACTTACTGCTGTCTAATTTCTGAGATTTCAGGAGTATGACTCTTGCATACTGCTACAAACATAAATTGTGCTGTTACCCTCAGAAACTGTATTGCATTTGGAGTTCAAACTGTCAGTGTATTTCCTTGAAAGCTGTGCAGTTACTGAGGATTACAGGTTCTGTGCAAGTTAGGAAAGGTAACTTACCTGCCAAGAAAAAAGGCAATGTAAAAGATAGAGCTGTTCAAGTTGACGAACTGGAAGAGGAACATTTTCAAGGCAAAGCTGTTTTCCCATTCAGACTCTGTCCTTGGGTGCTCTATGGAAAGACACAGTGCACACTATATAAACAAAAATGAAAGTGAGTTATGTTAACTGCCTGGAGATCATCTGAAAAACTAAAGATGGATTCAAGCCATAGTGCTCCCAAGGAAAGGAGGAGGAAAAGAGACAACCAACAGTCAGCTGGCTTCTCACTCGAGCACCTCAATCTCTAAATTCTTAACACCAATACTTCCTCCTCCTTCAGACTTGTTCTGTTATGATGCTTGTGAAGTGTCAAACCATTTTTAATGCAATGAGAGAACAGGGAAGTTCCATCTGTGCTTTCTTTGGAAAGAAATGCAGACGTACATTAGGATTGCAAGTATTTTGTGTGGGTCTACACTGACTTGGGTATTTTTCCTTTGCGGAATGATTGACTTCTGCATTATAAATAGGTGGAAATGATTAAAATCACCTTCCTTATTTGTAAAAAAAAAAAAAAAAAGTCTTATCAATGCTTATCAATGCATTCTATTTGTAATATAATGTGTTTATTAAAATGCCAAAGTACACACAATTCAGAAATCTAAACTGCATTGGTTTTTAAGTTATTTGTACTATGTGGTTAACTATAAAGATAGTGTCCTTTGAAATAAATCAGTATATGGATTTGGAGTGTAGTGGTTTTGCATCTGGATGCTGTTGTTTATCAAAAGTCAGTATGACCACTTGTTATTGAAAGCAGTAAGCTTTACAAAGAACTCTCTCCTGCCTCTTGATGTTCCATCATGCTTAATTCAAGTAAGCTTTCTCCAAATTTAATTGAATTAGATTTTATTTTTAATATACTGAGAAAACATCAGATCATATGTGTAAACAAAATAATTTTCTTTCCCATTCCCTTTCAACAATGTAATAGATTTGAAATGTTTAGTTAAGTGGGGAAAGAAGAATGATCTTAAAAAGACGCCACACTACTTCAATGCGTTTTGCTAACTTGAACAAGTTGACTACACATTTTGAATCTTTCTAACCTGTTCAACTGCCTGTTAATGCAACTTCAGGTAAAGTTTTGAGCTTGTTACTTAATTGAGACTCTTCAATGTTTTAACCAAAAGGGGGAGCTGTTAAATTGAAGCAGGGAGAGTTTGCTATCAACTGTGTAGTTTCACAGGGGCTGAAAAGACAGCATGTAACAAAAATACTGGAAGGTAATGTATTCACGTAGAAGCAAGCCTTAACTGTTGTCTTTATTTAGTTTTCAATAAATTAGAAAGCTTTACCTGTATGACTGAATAACATAGCTGCTTTAGCATAAATTTGTAAGGCATTGGAACTAGAGCTACTTTAAATTTTGGCATTACATTTTCCATGTTTAAAAAAAGAAAAAGTTATCTTATCTGAACCAATTTTTCCATAACTCAGTTCCAATTAAATGCTCTTTTATTTGCATGCTTGTTTTTTTTTTATTTGGGAAGAACTGATGAAACGTTTTAGCATTTTAAGAAAGAAAACGCTTTGATTTTTTTTTCTAACACAATCTTTTTTCTTTTTAAACTATTACAACATAGAAAAGTAGAACTATAATCTGGAGGTTGGAACTCAATCCTTGGTATCCCTTTCAACCCAAGTCATTCTGTGATTATATGATGTTTACTTTCTTTTGTATTATTTCTTTAGTTAAGACATTATAACATTTCTTTACCTGATAATACTAATTCACTTAGGGAAATGCCAGCATCTTACTGTGCATACACCTATTTTATGGAAATTTGAACATAAATGACATCACTAGTAAGGACCACATCAGTAGTTAAGACCTACATACCTAAATCTGTCAGGAGATAGGCAACCTTTTCATACACCTGAAACAGAAGGGATAGTGTAAGTACAGTATATCTTGTCTGTTTTGATGTCAAATGCAGAACAAAGAAAACAACAAAGGCATTGGTGTTTTATTGCTGTGAAGTGCCAAATGATATGGGCAGAGAACAGAAGACAAGGTCTTAACTTTGTCCGTAACTTTGCTGTGCTTTTTAAGATGTGGAAGTGCTTATGTAGTAACAGAAATAAATACATGACAGCTCTGTTTTGAAGACTGCATTCTTATTGCATAAGTCCACAATGTCATTAACATAAATAAAAGCCAGTGCTTGCTGACTCATTGTTTCTTCTTACCTATTGGTGTCTGAAGAGGAAAAGGAAAATGATACATGCTATTGCAGCTATGAAGTAATACAGTTTGTGTCAGTGTACGCTGTGCTATCACAACAAATGATTAAACCTGTTCTGTTACTTGAAAGGAAAAGCTTAAACAAGAACTGTATATCACAGTTCTTCTGTGTCTGAGCAACAGTGACATCCAAGCTGCATTTAAATTAAGAATCATTTCATTGATTGAAGTCATCAGTTGAAAGGGGGTAGAAAAAAAGAAAAAGCAACAACAAAAAGACAGAAAAGGGAAATAACCTTGTTTTGAGAAAACAAGATAGTTTTATTTGGAGAACTGGCTTTTTGTGAAAGGTACATGGAAATTTAGAAGGCAAATATCAAAAGCATCACACCATTGTACTGGTGACATAATCAAAGATGCCTAGTGACAAACTGAATAAGCTGTAGAGGTAAAGCTGTAGAGGTAAACACTGATAAGCGTAATATTAAAAGAGGAAAAAAAATCCCTGAAATACCAGCACATATATATTTCGTATAGACAGTGAAGTCTGTGACCTTGTATGAATCACTCTTTTAAATAAAACCCTCCATTAAATGAAGACTTACAACATTGAGTGACATGATGATCATAAAATTGATGCAGACTCCGGTGCCAGATGTAGCAAACTGCCAATACTTCTTGATGAAATACCACTTGAAAGAAGCAAATTGTTCCATGGCTACCAGGCGATACACCACGACTGCGAAAACTGCAGTGAGGACTAGTGAAATCTACAGATAAATAAGTGTTTATGAATGGAGAAATTAGAACGAGGAAAAACATATTGGAAATATTTTCCACTGAATCAATAAAATAACAGGAGTTTTAAAGAGTCCCATCCATTTTGGGAGGAGACTTAGAGAAAATCGAAATATTAAATGGTTAAATTAAAGTATTTCTTTAATGTACTTCTACAAGGTAACAGTATTACTACTTTTAAAACAAAGAGATCCCTACACAAGCCGTAAGATTGAACTGATCATTTTATCTATGATAATATGCAAATCCATTGATCTCAATGAACACATTAATGACTTAGTTTAGTATTTACATCAGGATAAGATTAAAAGCTATAACTCCAATGTTATTAAATCTCACCATGAAGAATATTCCTGAGACAGACACCATCAGTCGACTGAGCTTGTCAGGAAAAGGCTGAAAAGGTTCAGGTTTTCCCGTGATGGGATTTACTCTTTCCACTTGGGAATATTTTGCTTCAAACTGGGGTCGCAGTTCTTCCTGGAATAACAAAAGAGATGCCATTTGTTGTGCTATTTATTTCATCAAACTACCAAAAATCATGCAGTATGTGATAAAAGAAATCATCCTGATACAAATTCTGTTTCTTTTTCATCTAATATTCCACTTCAAATAATTTTCTCTCTTGAAAATTTTTTGAAAAGGTGCAAGAGACCAGTGAAGAAGAGAGATGCTATGAGCCTTCCCCACTCTGGGGGAGGTATAAAAATGACCATGGATCATGGTACTGTTTAAACACTAGTTTCTTTGCAGAAATTGATAAGAATGGTATAAATTAATGCCAGTTATGATGGTGCTTTTTGGGGTATGAAAGCAGTTATTAAAAACTACTACCTCATATTTACAAGTCTGTGGAAAGCTATAAAGCAAATTATGATAAAGTCTCTAG
The DNA here is from genome assembly GCA_036925125.1 of Oreortyx pictus. Classification (NCBI taxonomy): domain Eukaryota; kingdom Metazoa; phylum Chordata; class Aves; order Galliformes; family Odontophoridae; genus Oreortyx; species Oreortyx pictus. The sequence goes on along the minus strand of JAUPFR010000006.1, from coordinate 3,910,271 downwards.
ACTTATACTACGTGTGAATCAACAATATAGTTAGATTACATTACATCTATCCTCGCTATGATTTAAGGAGTAAAGTAATAAAATCATTTGATCATTGCTGAAGCTGATAGCAGAATGTCAAAGAGTGAGTTACGCCTCTCAGAAGGATTTAAAATCCACTCTCTGTCCCTTTGCTTGCGCTCCTTCTGTTTCTAGACAGGATTAAGGACTTTCAAGGATTAGAACTTGGCAAGTCCACAGAATTAAAATCTTGCAGGGATTTGTGCTGACATTGGTAGCAGCTTTTGTCCTCTGTTATGTACATTATTTCACTTCCTGGAGTTTAGTTTCTGTTCTCTGCTAGTAATTGCATCTTTGCCTAGCGGGGTGGCTAAATCTGGCAGCCTGATCATCCAGAGCCCTATTAGGATGCTTTTTACAAACATGTATTGTAGAAAAAACATCCTTCTCCTCTTTCCCAGTATATATTAAAGTCCACTGTAGACACCACTCACTCTTCAGAACTTGAAGCCCTGAACTGGCTGGGCTTGCCAGGAGTGGGCCAAAGCTTAACCTTGAACTCTCTCAGAAAGCATTCACCTTGTTATTATGGCTATTACAGCTCACACATTTTATTTCTGTTAAAGAACAATTTGTAAACTAAAAACAATAAATAAAAAATCCACTGAATTTTTCAAAGGGCATTTTTAATAAGTGTAAAAATCTATTAGGATTTATTCTACAACTATATGAAGAACTGCAAATATAATCTGAATGGTAGATGGCTGGCATTCAGTATGACTATCTACACTCGCTTGAATAGTGCCAATTGCAAAATGTGCTTTCAATTTATCTTACCTCTTCATCTTCCCAATCTATGAGGTCCCAGTCATAGGTTAATACAGCTCTCCGTCTTTTCCAAAACTCCAGAAAGACTGTAGCTGTGGAAATACATAGCAACATAGAAATACAAGGTTAGAAAGGACCTGCAAGATCATCTAGCCTAACCTCCTATCACCATCAAATCATCAACTACATTTAGTTATGGAAACAGAAAGAAAGAAGTCCATGCTGAACTCAAGAAAATGAATATATTATAACACCACAACTTTCCTTAGATGTTTTCTGGCTGATACTCCATAGAACCTGAAAACTATAAGTAACTTCATGATAAACACAGTTAAAACTGAAACACTATTATATGATGTTCATCTAAAACTTATTTTGTTGTTATTATTTTGTTTTCTGCTGTATCAATACAAACAGTACCTGTTAATATGAAACACTCCTACCCCTTTCAGATTAATTTGCTTTTAATTTGGTTCAAATATATTACATGGTTTAAAATCTTTCTCTGAAGGAAAGTACATATATACACAATGCTATCTATAAATGCAGAGTTAGATTCCAATTTCATTTTATTCAGTTTGAATAAAACCAGCATTGCCTCATTCACAGTTAAATCAGTTCCTACTGGTGTATCTTGACTTCTAAAATATTTCTTTAAATAATTATTTTTATCTGTGTGCAAGATCATATTCATATGCTCCACATACTATATGTTCTTGGTAGGTCCTACCAAAATAAATATAAGCAATTAATAACTAATTTTCCAAACACTGCAGTTTGCTATTGAAGTTGCCCATTCTTTACCATAGTAGAGACCAAGTGCTATACAGGGCAAATGCCTTGTTTGGGTGAGAGCCGTACAAAATGTGGGCTTGCCCAACTTTTCCTCAGAAAACAGTGATTTCAAATAGGGACTGAGAAAACTTGTTTTCTCTTAGCCAGCCTACTGCTCAGAACAAGGATTGTCTGATCCTACATTGCTTCTTTTTTAATATCCCTCTAAATATATACATATAGATGCAGATAGGTATGATTTACCCATATGCTATTTTGAAGTGCAATGACTAGCAGTTAGAAGTTTAATCCATACTGCTACCCAGCAACCAGGGATGTCTGAATAAGAGAAACTTGTTCCTGAGTATTATTTCTGAATAGCATGCTCTTACATCTCTCTGGGCGTAGTTCTCCACCAATTTCATTTAATTTTTGCATGCTCCTAACAACAAAAGTACACAGCTCCTACTTAGCTAGAAGTACGGTTTTCTCTTGGATAATCTAAATCAAAAATAACCTTTTATCATTGTCTTTGGAAGGGCTGTTAAAGCCAGTGCAGTATGAGACTTAGGAATGTTACAACACATGCATCTTCGCAAGAAAAATCCATTCCCAACAGGCATTCTGTGAGGACTCAGGAGCTATACAGAAAGTGAACAATTTTCTACATGATCAGACAGGTAGGAGATATACAACATATTCCTTAAAACAGTGTTGGAAGCTCCTCTATGCCAGCCTGTTCTAGAAAGCATCCATTTGACTTCTGCCAAAAAAAGATATGATTGCAATGGCATAAATCAAGTTCACATAATTACACTCAAAGGCATAGAAGTTAAGGAAAAGGCCCATTTATGGCAAGTAAAATAATGAATTTTCAGTCCAGCTGATATAATTCCCCTAGTCAGTGGAACGGAAACTAAACAACTGGCCATTTCCATGGGAAACCTGCATCTTTTCTGGTTTGCCTTTACCATCTCACTCTCCTTGTCATTGAGCCCTTACAGCTCCCAGTTGCTAGGCACTTCTCCCTGACTCATCTCTTGCCCTGAAATCGCTAAGCCTTGACTTTTCTCAATCACCTGTGCAGAAAAACAAGACGTACAATAGGTGACTAATCTAACTGTCTGGACAAGACAACGACGCCCATGATCCAACAAGGTTTTGATAGGGCAGTTTCTGCCCAACCCTTCTGCTCATGAGATTCTCACTCTTGCATTTCCTTAGGTTTACTTTCTTTACACCAATGTTTCTTGTACTGAACTAGAACCCTGTGCTGCTTGCTTTCCGCCTTCCTTAATCTCCAGTATACAGAGGGCAATGTTTGATGCTTAAGAAAGACAAAAGATCGTGGTTGTTCTCTGATGCAATCTGCACTATAACAAAACCTTGTCACTGACAAGCGGAACAAAAGACAAATGGCAGCTGTTAAATGCTATGAATGGAAACCAGACAGTAGAGAAACAGAACAACGCCCAGAGAACCCAAGATTTCTATGTGAACACACCTCTTCTCAACGCTGCGGAAGATGCAAGTGACAACTTGAGCAGGGTGCTCCTTTCCCTAGAAAGTCACTGCAAAGAGGAATTTCTGTAAGGAGTTAGGGGACCTTCTCCACCGTCCTTCTGAAGAGCTTGGCCACATCAAGGCCCTTCTGAAAACTCTGTTTCATTACTTTTCTTTTTGAAAAATACAATTCAGTAGGACTCTGTCACAGCAAAGCTATGCAATAAAAGCAGTCCGACAAACTTGGTACAACAACGACTACTACAACACAGTTTACAGACTGGAAACTGCTGCGTAATACACATAGGCTACAGCTGAACGACAGCTCCGTCTCATCTCCCATGTCTGGAGTACCCAGCCACCCTGTCTCCATATGGCTACAGCTCTACATCTGCTAACACTTGTGCTCACTGCTGGAGATTTTGCCTTCCAGGAACAGAGGGCCAGCATCCTGGCTCTGCAATGCAAGTGTGAGACACTTAGCCAAGAACTGACACACAGAGCACCTCCTCCTTAGGCTCTAAGTCACCCGAGCAAACAGATTTTGCTTTCAATAGGTGAACTGAACTGCTAACAAATGAGCGACCCGAACAAGCCCAGTGCTGAAGTTACTCAACAGTTACTCTTGAAGAGAACCTTTTTAAGGTCTTTGCTGTTTTCTTTGCTGAAAAACTTAGTATATTAACCCCTTGTCACTTAGTTAATGCTGCCTATGATACAAATTTGTATGCAAATTAGCGGCGTTTGTTTTCAGATCCCCTGAGCAATCTGTTAATGTATGTCCGCTCAGACACAGGCAAACAATATGAGATGGATGTTGGGCTACTCTACAGAAAATCTTCTTTATGAGAATGGCAAAGAAAAGCAAAAACCCACAGTATCGGGCTCTGTCCTCCTTCCTTTTACAGACCAACGCCTCATTCCCCAAAAGGGGCAATAAAAAGGACAGAACCCGTCACAGAAATCCTTCTATTGACCCCTGCAGCAAATTGTGACAATGCCTCTAGTTGTCCCTTAAGAACATCTCCTTCGTACACCACATCCTCAACCCTTCTCTTGATGAAAAGTTATGAAATAGCAATTGCTCTTGATCCTTTAAAAATCTGAAGTGGATGCAGATAACAGAGCCATGGCATTCCACTCAAACGCTTCTGAGTCACTCTTCACCACATACCATACCAGCCTAGAATAAATACACGCAAAGAACAATAGAATAAAAAAAAAATCATGGGTTCACTAGATCATCACATTAGTCGCCGTTTTATATAATATACAACAGCATGCTTTTCTTAGCCTAACCTTTTTTAGACTTCCAAAGGATTAAGCAGTAAGGACTGCATACCCACTTTTACCATAAACACTGCAATTTCTGGAACCCCGTAATGACAGAGCTGGCACACGACAACAGGGAAGCTGCTCAGGCCAGTTCTCAGGCTGCTTTCAGCAAAGCACTGCCCCACCTCACTTCACCTGTACTGTGCATTCCTGACGAGTGTGACACTGTCACATGCAAGGCTCCTGCACTCCTGCTCCCACCAGACTGGCTGTGCTCTGTGCCACAGCACTATTCCAACACTCACATATTTTGCAGAGCTCCAAGGTAAGTCTGAGGGGTGTTTTTAAGGCTTATTAGTAGTGAATCTAATTAATAACTGCACTATTCTTTTCTATGGTGTTTGGGAAGCTCCTAGGTATTATTGCAGTCAAATTCTACACTGAGCGTACCTGAGTCAGTTCAGAGTCCCTTTTAAATGCTGGGTGTAGAGAACTGTATATCCCAACACAAACCAAATTTCTGTAATGAAAGGTTGTGCTGCCCCATTACCATTTGAGCTTTTTATCTGTACAGACAATGCACACTTAGAAAGCAATGCTAGTGCATTTATACTATGTAATACCAATACTGCTTTACAAAATGTACTAAAAATGTATAAACTACTTTCTCAGCTCCATACATAAATTCATTGAAGTTTGAAAATGTATTATTTGTTGCTCATTAAATTTCAGAGCGTCCTATCCTTGAAAGGCAATCTGAATTTCAGAGCAAGCAGCCACAGGTACAAACATTCAGTAGACTTCTGGAACCATCATTTGCTACTGCTTCTTTCTGGACATTAGGAGATGATAAACTCTCTATACTCTGCTTTATACTTGTTCCATCTATTTTTTTCAGTATAAAGGAAAAAAAAGAAGGTTTGATAAAGCTTAAAAAGCTTAGTACATATGCAACCTCTGCAAACCTGAACATGTTACCCCAGACCTCAAGAAACAAGTGCCACTGAGAACTTTCTCATTGTGTCAGTTGTGTAAGCTACATCATTTATTAGATAAATCATTTTCTAACTACAGTAATGAGGGAAGTAAAAAGTGCAGGGTTCGGTTTAATAACATACAAAGAAAGATCCTTTACACCTATAGTTCTGGAGATTTTTCTCCCACAAGAAGTTCAAATGATTTTCAGTGCAACTTTTTTGGCTAAATCTGGACTTCCTCAAGAGTGCAGGTGAGCAGACATGTGCATGTACACCAGTAGCTTTTAATTGAGTCTTGCAGCACAGAAACAAGTGCAGAGTGCAAAATCCACTAAAGAAACACGATGGCAACCATCTCATGTCTCATTCCTCATGCTAAAGCCAAACTAGGTAAACTGGGAACCAAAGTGGAGCTTAATTCCATTTCATCACTTCCATTCAATACATTAATTTCCACTGAATTGGTACTGATCAATATGAACACCAGTAAATAAACAGAAGGACTTTGTTTTCCACTAATAGTGTTATAGGAATAACACTATTTGCATATTAAGCTCTAAGGCCAACATTAGGACGACACTCCATGCTCAGGGTCACTAAACCTTACCCACCAATTTGTAGGGCTAATTGTTACAATAACAATTCTTCCCAGTGGAGCATAACTATTGAGCATGCTCTTAGCATGCCACCCTTCCTGGGAAACATGGCCTCAAGTGCACCATCCAACTGCTTTCTACACAAAGCAGTTTTGGATTATTCCCCTCATAGCATCAAGCTTGTTTATTGAAACATAGAGGCTTTTTTTATTTGTGTTCAGAAAGCGGTTGTTGACAATCAGTACTCTTTTGAGTCACTGTTAAAGTCCTTAACGCTTGACATAAAGCTTTCAGCATCAACATGAGGTCAACTGCTGAGACTTTTACAGCCTAACACCTTTTTTAAAGAAAACTTCTTTGAATCTTAACTGTGTAGTTTTATTTTGCAGAATAAAATAATGTATCACACATTCTCCATATAGCAAAACAATTTTTGAAGTCAGTACCATGCAACTCCCCTGCGGAATCACTTTCCTTTTTCTGCTTGCCACAATTCCCTCTGCTGTAAGTCAACCTGCAGCAACTGTCAGTGCCAATAAGAATGTAACAGAGAGAAGAGAGATGAGCAGCCAGCCAAGCAGCACACCTCTGAGATCCACCGATGGCACCATGCTACCTTCAACGTTCACTACGGCATCAAAAGATGGAACAAATAGCTCTGCCCTGAACTGGAGGAGAATACTGATATCCTCAGCAACATTTACAACGCCAGGTGACTTTTCTACAGCAACTGAAGATGCTGCTGTGGTTTCTGCTGGTGTGCCATTCACAGAGACACCTAGCAGCTCTGCACTCACAGGCAGCACCCGTCCAACTGCAGTGCTACCCAGTGACAGCGCTTCCACGATCCCCACCTCATTCCTCACAGGCACTGCTCTGACATCCCCCACGGTGATGCAGGATGCTCCTACACCAAACCTCAACATCACTCAGCAGGCAGCAGACCTTAAGGATAATTTTACCAAGACTTCTACTGTACTGTCTAATGAAGAAGAGAACAATAAAGGTAAATACATAGCTACAGACAACCTAAAGTGGATAAATTAGGGGGGCTGGAAATAGATGATCTCTGAGGTCCCTTAGAACCCAAGCCATTCTATGATTCTTTAATAAACTTCTAATAATGAAATCAAACCTTTTTCTTAAAAACAAACATTGAACTGGATGCTACATATGTTGTATAAATTAATAGGTGTCCTACTATAGGCTAAAACACACCTAAAACAAAACTCTGGCATCTCTTACCAGTTATCTCATGCTTCAGCTATAGACTGCCTGACTCTTATTGCACTTTTATTATTTAAAGAATTATACACAACCCTGCAGCACCCAATTGCCTCATTTCCAGCACTCCTCAGTGTGGAGAACTAGCAAAGGAAGGAAAAACAATAATACAGTACAAAGGGTGATGGTGCGGACCAACAGAGAACAACAGAAACAACTTAAATGTGTAGCACATCAACTTAATTTGGTTCAGAAACATTTATGATTAAAGGTGGCTTCTTTTAAATATTTCCAAAGGAATTACTCATTTTGTGTTAATTGTCAAGTTGAGTATGCGTGGGAAAACAATGGAGCCTGAAGCTTTCATGACACTTCTCTATCCTACTGTTGGAAGCTGGGTCTTTAGGAAAAGAAAAGATTACTAGTTACACTAATTTTGCCATTAATTAGCTTTCAAGCTTTTCACAGAGGACTGAAAGGCTTATCCATTGTATCCACTGCAGTACAGTATGTACTAAAAACTGAAGGAGCATCAGGCTTTCACATTTCCTTTCGCAGTACTAATAATTACAGCATACCCTATTTTTAAATAACGTGACTGAAGACTAAGGGGGGGGGGGGAGGGGGAGGAGTAGGTAGGGGGAGAGACAGTTCAATTTCATCAGAAAGAAAAGTGCTTAAAGAAAATTTTCATGAAGCCTGAGGAGAAATGTAGTTATTCTGCTAACCATCCAGGTACAAAAAGCATTTCAGGTCTTCTTACCTTTGAAACTTAGTCACTTGAAATTAAGAAGTTGCAATTTCAGCTGCTGGTTTAAATTCTTGCAAATAAATGCACTCAGAGAGTGACTATTGCTTGTTTATTTCTTTAAACAAAAGGGTAGTATTTGATTCTGTTATTAAATTAAATTAGGCTGAAAACTCACTTGGACTTTTTTTCTTTTTTCCTCCCCCTTTTCTTCCTATTCACCTGAAAATCAAAGATAGAGATGTCTGTTTTCCTTTACAAAAGCTGGTAATTTCTGCAGAGAGGTTGGTTTCCTCACCATCTGCAAAGTGTTTCAGACACTTAGTAATTTCACTCCACGAGAACCTTGACTTCCATAAAGTGAAGGCTAAGTACCTGATTATATAGGTTTTTGCCATTTAAAACTCTTTTGTCCTTTTTTTTTTCTCTCCTAGGCAAAACCAACAAAGGAGGAGTAATAGTTGGCATCACTGTAGGAATTTTGGGGTCTATATTAATTGGTCTGATGGGACATTTTCTGTGTGATAAGAGAAGGTCTGAATCATTTTCCCACAGAAGGCTTTATGACGATACAAGAAATGGCCCAGGTAAGAAGCAGCATAAGTACTTTGCGTAAGCTCATGCTTTATTTCCATATGGAGTCATTTAAATGACCTGGTCTAACTTTTTTTGGGAAAATAGTTTAGGAATTATTGGGAAATATATCATCGAGTACAGTGAAACTAATTTTTATCTGATAGTACTCTCCCTTATTTTTAATTACAACTTAACCAATTCTCCCCTTGACTCTACACCTCTCTCCTCCTTTCCCATCATTCATGAAAGACAGTTTTTAAATATCAAAATATCAAGGAATAATATCACATCTGGTATCTTTTGTCTTTTCTATGAATATGTATAAACTTGTACTCAAGTGTAATCACAAAGTCTCCAAACATTCATGTTCCCGGAGCTATTTTAAAATGTTTAAACATCAAGAGTTTAAACACATTTTTTTTTTTCATACACAATCAAATCAAAACAAAACTCTGGCAATATGTCCTTTCTGGCTTAAAAGCACAACAGTTGAAAGCTGCCAGAATGTCAGATTAGGAAGCAACTTTGGAAATGGACCACCCATAAACATGCTGAACGGATGCTACTGGGAGGATGCATTATCCTCAAATGTTGAACTGTGACCTCTGCCTTCTACTCCCCATGGCCCCCATGAGTAAAAAAAGACTTTTCAAGCAATATAAAAACAATAATCATATGACTTTTACAGTTCTCCACTTAGATAACTCGCTTGGACCACATGCAACGAGTTTTGGGACTGTTCCTGATGGCAAATGCAGCACAGCAGTCATGGCAGTGGAAAACAACGCAGGGTGCCCACATGATAGCATCCCTTTGGATGACATGACACCATCCCACTGTGAACTGTAATGTTTGCTTTGGATTATATTCCCACTTGTTGTCCCAAGACACCCTGACACATAAAGGGCAGGGCCCAGGGCCACAGCAGCACTCTTCTGCTTTGAAAATAGATGATAATTTACAGTTTTCATGGTAAGGTTTTAGACTTGCCTTCTTAGGAAAAAGTACAGAGAAATAGCGCATAACTTATGTAACTTTGGACAAGAATGCAGACATTGTAACAGCACAAACTCTAGCTAGAACTGCAATATTATGTTAGCATCAGTACAACCTTCTTCCCCTACACTTCGATGACCTTGAGGTGAAACTATTCCATCCAAATATCATTCCTATCCGATTAATGAATCAAGACATTAATTTTCCTACTCTACATGTGTATCTTCCATGGAGAATAACACAAAAAGAATTAGTTTGACTTGGATTACCAGAGGTTGAAGTTTGCTCTGGAAAATGGAACTACTGAGTAACATGAACTAAATTTAACCTGTGACTGTGATGTCAATTAAAAACATTATCAAAGGGAAAAATGAAAGACAAGCCTCTATTCATCTGTCCAACTGATTGGTTATTTGCATTACAGGCGAGACCTGTGGAAATTACGCAACACATTTTGTAAAGGTTAGACAGAAGAAATAATTGTCTCAGTGTGAAAGGAAAGGAGTCAGCACTGCCATGCATATAGATATCCTAAAAAGCACGAGCTTCGTCCAGCTAATGAGTAAAAATATGGCAATAAAATGCAAATAACTGCTGTTTATCTCTTTGCAATCTCCAGAAACCTCTATGTAGAAAGAAAGAAAATGAAAAAGACATAGCTGTAGAGGTACAGATGTAACAAAAGACAAAACAAACAGAATGAAGTGCCCAGAAAATAGCTACTCACATGAAATACATACTTGATACTATGATGTCAGAATGCCTAGAATGCAGAGCTGATATTAAGTATGGCTTGGGTTGGGAGGGACCCCAAGGATGCCCTTCAGTTGTGTTAATTTTTAACAATCTAGTTATGACTTTTGCATGCATGTGCATATGGCTTATGTTATCTTGGTACATCTTTTATGTTTGCTTATTGTTTTTAGCTTCTAACAGGCACGGCTGTAAAGTTTGTAACATGTTTACCCTTCATTCTAAGTAGAATGATTACTGTTTATTCTTACGTTTTATGTAAATAAAGATATCTCGTGTCATTTGACTATTTGGGATTGTAATAGCTGGCTTCAATTCAGACATACATACATATGTGATCTGATGTTATTATCTCACGGTTTACACAGACTAATGTTTATATTGGTGAAATTAATTATCTCCTGCTCCTAATTCCAGTCGTTCGTATTTTCCAGTGGCAAAATACTATTAGGTTCAGTGAAAACTAATTCCATCAAGTGGTTTATGCCAGGAACATCACATCTGTCTTGCATGGCAGTGTTATATTGACCTTCTAAAAGAGAAAACTGCTACTAATAATTCCTTTTCAACATAGACCCTGTGGTTACCACCCTGCTTCACTCCCTGCGATATCAAAATGAATGTGTTATTTCAACTGAGAATAGGAAAACAAATAGTTAAATTGCTGTAAACATCTATCATCATATTTATTATCCTTTTATTAGCTCTGCAAAGCACTGTCATTCATTCTTCAAGAATTCTGTACACAGGCTCTGAGCACCTGATGGAGCCATAGTGTCCCTGTTCACTGCAGGGCAGTTGGACTCAGATGACCTCTAAAGGTCCCTTCCAGCTCTAAGGATTCTGTGCCTCTGAAATTATCCCATATGTTTGCCTGCGTGATATAAAATTCAGGCTTAAAAACACTTAAGAGAGTAAAGACAGTCATTACATTAGCAATAAACGGTATTATTTTCAACTACTGCTAGTACACTAATTGAAGAGGATGAAAACAGAGAAAAAAGAAGCGTTTATGCAATAAAGACTTAATCCTTCTTCAGTTTTTGTTACTAACTATAATCTCTTCATCCAGTATTCCTCAAAAAGGGTCAGGTCAATTAAAAAAAAATAAAATAAAATTTACTTACCCCAGATTGCCATGAAAATAGCAAAGAAGACAGTCCCTCCATTATCAAACAAATGTGTGACCTGAATAGAAAATAAGTACATCAATAACAAGCAATATTGCCACCTTCAGTTCAGCACCAAACAAGCCCAGAGTACATAACCGATGACAGAAATTAAAAGCCAAGTATTCCATCACAAAGTCCTGCTCGCATGCTACTTTTAGCAATGTTTGTCCCATCCTATTTTTGCCTATAATTTGAGCTGTTTTCATAGCCTATCACTTCAAGCATCTCCAGACTGCGTGCTTCACAGACAGTACGAGATTTTCTGTGACCAGACAGGCTAAAAATTCCTCTAGAATTGCCCTCAGATTCTAGGTCAGGTTTCCATTCAATATTTTCTATTTCAAGGCTTTCACATGCCTAATTTAATTCAGGTGTTTCATATTTTCTCCTCTGTACATTACTTAGTTAATGTCTCTTAATTTCACTCTCTATTTCTCCCAAGCTACTCTGCAATTTCTCTGCATGCAACAATAGAATATAATCCTTTACATAACGACATCACAGCAGATTTTCCTTGTTTAAAGGCTAGAGCCCCTCAATTCCAAGAAACATGAAATAAATTATAAGTAACCGCCTCTGAAGTGCAAACGTGAATCATGTATTTAATTTTCCTTCATAAATGCTCTAGTTCTTGGTAGATTTATCCCTTATCTCACTGTTCCTTGTATGCTCTTCAGGGCAGAATATGTACTCTGCTGTAAGGTGCAAAGATTACAAGTAGAAAATATGGAATAATTAGTTTTTGCAAGCCTGTGGATCACTCTAGGAATCTCTCTTGTGCATACATCAGAATTCATATTACAAAATTCCAGAGCTTCTTACATTCAAAACATAATAAGAAATGGTATTTAGGAAGCTGAAATTAGGATCAATGCTCTTTAAATCAATGTCAGGTTGCTAATTGAGAGTGAAGTAAATTATCCAGGAATACTGGACCTACGTTTCTTCCTATGAAAGGTGGTTAAGATGCTGCTGAGCATTAGCAAAAAAAGAGGGAAGAGATGAAAGAAATGAGCAGGAGCAAGAAGGAAATATGCAGGTTTTGTATTTGTCTGCCTGGCTAGCAAGAAACCGCAGAAAAAGCATTTGAGGTATACGATTCTCCTGCATTACTTTGATTTCTCCGAAGTACTCCTCTAAAGGGAAATGTAGGGAAGCATTTAATGGAAGAAACCCTGACAGCAATTTGAATAAGAAGAAATATGAGCCCAGCTCTCTCATATAAATGAGGCAGATCGCATGACATAAGCAGACTTGGGGAGGTAATGCTTTGCTTAATAAACTTAATGATAGCATACTTGTACACAGTGAGTTGTTCCAAAGAATAGAATAAGTATCAGAACTCTTATTCCAGAATGAGAGTGTGTTACCATGAAATGAGACAAGAAGAACTTCCCTTCTATAACAGCTCTTCGGTTGTGTGTGCTGAAGACGTAAAAATAAGTCAAATTCTCTTAACAATAAAATCAGAGGGAAACACAGACAAGCTCCTTTTCAGGAATCAAAAGCAAGTAGGAAATGCTGTTTTCTTAACCCAAAGAGCAATACAATGCCTTACTTTTAAATAAATTATTTCAATTTCCATTATTAATGGTGCTACGGAAAGTACAAAGGAATATTTCATTTGAAATCAAATTGTACTTTCTAGCATTACAGATCACTTTCATTCACTAATTGCTGTGCAGATGCAGTGGAACTGTTGACATGTGCTTGGGTTTTTGCTGCTCAACTCAAGCAGCACAGGGGCAATCAGCAGGACATGAGCCCTTATGGACACCAGAAGTTTCCTATGAAGAGAGATGAGTGAAGATATAGAGGACTTTTCTTTGGAGACAACACGGTGAATGAAGGCATTACAGTTATATCCTCACAGTTACACAAAGCCTCTCTGAAATTCTCTTGCCATTCAAGTGGCCAGATGGTTATCATATTCTTTCCCAAAGAGAAGCCTTTCTCTGTCCTCTCAAGATCAGTTCTTGCACATGAAGTGCACGTTACCCTTGATCAGACCCACATGGGGGAGATGCAGAACAGACAAATCCCAAAAGGAGAAGTTTGTTTTCTGTGTTCCCACCTGAAGTTGGCCAGTTTTTCAGAGCAAAAGCAGAAAAAGCTGGCAGCCTACACTACTTTCCACAAGTTTTGCAGACATCAGAAAAAAATGCCTCTGAAGAAGGAACATAAATGGTTACTGCTCATCTTCCTTAGTTGTCATCTGATTTTGTTTCAACACAACTGGTTTGAAAGCATATGGAAATATGGATGGAGTGCCACAGTTTTTGGGGATGCAATTAGTTTTTCAAAATGTGACACTAAAATGCATGACTTAAGAGCAAAATGCAATAAACACATAATTGAAAGACAAAGCCTGCTTTTTATTAACTGAAGTTTTTAAAATAACAGTATGCCACAATACTAGTGTGTATTAATTCATTGTCAAACTGCAGTGCACTGCTGCATGAGTTACTAAAAAGAGAGGCTTCCAGGATGGGCTGTAAGATTTGCAAAGCATCATCTCAATTAAGAAAGCTTTTATCTTCAGTACAGAGTTTTACTTCAAGTCCCATCTAAATCAAGATTCCAAATCTAATAAAGAACTGATTATTCACTAATTAAGCAAGGAAAACAGAATAATAAACCAGCTATAATGAAAAGTAGGATTAAATTCCCAAGAAAAGTGTTTGCTTTTTTTTAATTTAGGGGAATTTATCAATTGATAAAAACAATAAGAATTTAGAAAGAAAGCATTTTCAGAAAGTAAAGCAAATTTCCAAGTCATCTCTGAATCTCTCAGACTATTTAAAAGCACAGGTATAGAGCATTACACCATCACACCATTTGCTGAAACAAGGGCTGCCATTACACAGTGAAAGTGGACTTTAGACAAAAACATTCAGGAGAGCAGTAAACAAATAATTACCTTGGCGTATATGCAGCTTTCATTGAGCTTTTGTAGCGTGCAATTGCGTTCACACATAGGGCACATGATGGTTTCATTTGCCTCGCAGATCTCTTTGCTTTGGGATAAGGTAGGAAAATAAAGGTTATAAAAAGGCTTTCAGACTTTTTGAGGCTGCTCCATTTGTGGTCTCTATTAGTTAACAGCATGCCTAACCACAAAATGGACTCAAAATAAATGAAAAGGGAATGTTTGGTATTAAAAGCTTTATCTCAAGCCAGTAACCCTAAAACTGTGGGCCTTATAGTCGATGCAATGTCCTTGGGCATTGTGCTACAATCCTTGTGCTTGTAAACATGCCATTCTCTCCCAAATGAGTATAATGAACTGAAGAACAAAGCACAGTTTCCTAGTTGATGATCAAATTACTGCATATACCACATATAGAAGACAAAAAACATGAGATATCACTGATTTCAGTCAACTTATCCAAGCCTACATCAGCTGAGGGTCTACGCCACAGTATGATAGTGTACACACTACGATCAGCGGGTCACAGCATAAAAACCCACTAAGAGGGATATCTGGCATTAGCAATTTAAATCTTTGCATTTTTAATACCTAAGAAAGAACCTATGGTTGGGGACAATAAGAAAACCATATCCTTATTTTGGGGCAAAATATCTAAAAACCACGTTCAGAGGTTTGTCATGGTTTTATGATTTTTGGTATTGGTATTCCACATCATAACAACATGTAGTGCATTAAGAGTTAAAGAGTTAATACTCCAACTCCATTGATATTTCCAGGTATACCTGTCTCAGAAGAGGAGAACTACACTCCCCAGAGGACTTTGCGATGCTTTGCATTTTTACGTATTTTCCGCTCAGAGGGAAAAGATAAAAACACTCTGTGGTCACGGGACACTCCCTTTCCTTCGGGATCGACTCAGCAGTGGGTGCTCACTGCCGTATCACCTTCAGCGTTAGCGTAAGGCCTTCGGTTTATCGGACACTCTCTCTTGCTCATTTTATTTGATTTATTAGCTTCAATTCCAATTATATTGTATTATATTGTGTTATTTTGCTTTCTGATATCTTATTTAGTAAATTAGCTTTCCTCCTCAGATCGTTGCCGCTGTTTTTGTTTCTAGGTTCATCTCCCTTTTTCCTTTTCCCTTTCCCCGTTCTCCTTTCCTGGGGCGTGGGTCTGCGGGTCCCCCGCACCAATTGTCACAGAACCGGGCCGATCCAGCCCGGTAAATCGTTGACAAGGTTCTAAGGTTTGGGAATATGAAGTCACTGACTTCATTAGGACTACTCATATTCAGAGGTAGTATATAAGTAAGTGCCTTGATGAAACAAAATGAAAAAAAGTACAAAAATGAATTTTAAGGCAAATTTTAACCGTGGTGAGTAAGCAGAGAACCACTGCAATCACCATGAGCAATGCTGACAAACCTGATGTCACGCTAGCAAAGTAATGGTATATCTCAAACACCAGGAAATGACTACTTTAATTAACATTGTGCTTTCACTTTTTCTCCTCACAAAACCTGAATTTACAGTTCTAATACTATATGGAATATTATGTTTGTTTCCAAATGAGTACACGTATTAGATCCCATCTGACAGAATGGTAAATAAAAGACCACAGCTGTATGAAACCAGATGTACATGCTCACTTTCTGCTTTTTTCTTTCATTTTATCTGAGCCTTTAAAATGTAATCCAAATATTCTGGAAACTGCTATGGAGTTGGTTCATTGTTTTTTTCACTCTCAGAACTTCTCTCTTGCTTACACTCATTTAACAGCTGAGTCCTGGAAGTATTGGTTGACACAACAGCCAAAGCGCCCAGGGAGGCCTCAGTGCCAAATCCTGGCAGTGATGGTTTACCAAGCTTGATTGCAATCTCATATAAGAAAAAGAACATCTCCCATTCCAACATGCTTTCAATAAAACTGCATCTCTGTGGAGAAAATCTGTTTCTAAACATGGGGCAAACATGCACAATTGCTTATAACAGCACATAGTTCCTGATATTGCGGTGTACTGAGGGGCTGCCTTCTCGTTTAATTATTTCACCTTCTTTCTCCATGCTCAGTCACTGAGTGATTCAATCTGATTTGGAAGCTTTCCTAAAATTATATCTGAGAAAGCAAGGGATCCTCCATAACAAGGGGCAAAAGGCATTGTGAGTGCGGCACAGGAGGAAGGGTACCATCAGGAGGGAGCAAATATGCTCAGTTTCAAACTGGCTGTGGCAGTCAAGGATGAAATACACAGACTGCCTTTCCATTCTAGGACTGAAGGCCCTTGGCTGTGAGCATTCAGCAGAGAGAGTCTCCCTGTAACCACCTCATAGTAGAACAGACAGCGGGCATGGCACTGATGCAGGCACCTGTACACTGTGTGACCAGGATAAACTCCATCTTAGACATGACAGCATTTTTTTCACGAGCTTCTGATTATTGCTGCAGCAAAACTCAGGCTGGCATCGCAATCACCTTTTGATTTTGTGGCAATGCAGCTCATGTATGTACTCATTCTTTCAGCAGAGAAAGATTAAAATGGTCTTTTTCTGCCTGCAGCCACTAGAGGGGGGTTCGTGAAGCTACCTTCAAGCCAGCCTAAAAAGGTGAATGGGTATTTCTGAGAAAAGCACGCTTCTGCAAAAATGATTAAATCACTCGCAAGTTCAAGTTTTGTGGACAGATGAAAACCTTTTTTTTTTTTTCTCCCACTTAAGTCACAGCACTGTAAAACAACACTTCCTAATATCCACTGATTCATGATTATAGACACTAATAGGATGAATGCTCAGTTCCACATGAAAGGAAAATAACACTGGATCTGGGGTAACATGGCTGTGAGGACACTGCCATAACACTAAGGCTAAATTCCTAACTGCTACTTGGTTTCCTGTGCCTAGATTTGTTCAGAGTAACGTACCTGGCTCTGTCTCTTCCTGATGGCTGACGCACATTGCGTTTGCATAATTTCACATCTACAGAGCTCAAAATCAAATAGGATATTTTAAAATTGATATGTTGATGTAGTAGTTTCCTCAGAATTCCTACAGAAACACTAGACAAATAACCTCACAGTCTCAGAGCACAGTGAGAACTAGAACATTTAGGTTGTGCATTCTATCTGCCTTCTCATGAACGATCTCACAGCACGGCTTACTAATTTGTTTACAGCAATGCATAGAGATGATGCTTCTGTGTCATGACAAGTCAGAGTGAATGCACAAATTCACACTCCAAAATCCAGAGATGACCCGCCCAGAATGAACACGTCCAGATTACAAATATTTTGGGGCTGCACAGAGCACATGATGCAGGTTTGTGCACTAACACACTGTTGATATTTTGAAGCTGATACTTGTTAATGTTAGCTGTAACAATATATAACTACTCCCTGCCCTTAAACCTATACAATAGGTGACCTGAATTTCAGGCCTTCATTTCTAGAATGGAGTCCAGAGCTCCTGGTGGGACATAGATCTGTGTGCAGCCCAGAGTTGCACTGAAGTGCCTCAGGGTGGAACCTGAGACAACCAGCCTCCATGAACCTGCCTGCTTCATCTGCAGCTGCTCAGCAGCAGTCAAGGGAAAAAAAAATTAGGATTGGAAAATATGAAAGCTAGCTTACCTCTGCTTATCTGAGAATCATGCCCTGAAACTTCTGCAAGCAAAATAACTGCCTCTCCTATAAACATGCTAAGCTGGAGATACGTATTCAAGGGATAAGCAGCACATAGTGCTTGCACAAGCACATAGCAGCTCAAAGTTTAGATGTATATAATTAATTTATTTAAATTCTGAGAAATTCTGGTTTTATTTATTTTTTCTTCCTGGGGAATGCCAATGCTACAACTTCTCTTCTAGTGCCTGGAATATCAAACTACATCCTGAGCACAGTAAATAATGACAAGATCCCCCTTACTGTAACTGTGCCATTGTAAAGGTGAAGAACACAAGACTCCCAGAGTTCAACACTTCTAACATTTGTGCTCAAGAACAGGATGACCCTGTACTTGCTTTTCATTGCATCTCTGCATTTCATGTACATTTATTGTTCAAAACAGCCCTAATACAGAGAAAGATGGCATATTTTCCTGGCTGGTACATTTATTGCATTTTATTACTTATAATGCAGGCTGAAGTTGTAAAGTCTCTCTGGAGCTTGGTGTAAAATAGAATGCCTGAAAAAGCTTTAATTACAGCACTGCATAGCATAATAACTGACTGTGTGACAGAAAACAAAGAGAGTTCCACACAGAGCTGTCAAATACTCCTGCTCCCAGTGCAGGAAATATTTCCTATGAAATCTGACACCATCGTGCTTACTGCCTAAGCATCCAAACTGGTTGAAGCAGCAGCTATAATTGTATGATTACTAATATCCTTCTGTTTGATGATAATCTGTTGTAATAAGGGTGTTTCCTCTTGAAGTGGTTCCTAAACACACAGTCAGTACTCAAGTCTGACACTCTCATCGCTATTTCTAAACCGACACAAACCACTCTCTAAGCAAAATCATAACAGTGGGAAACTTGGAAATGAGGTGCCTTTCACATGGTTATATTGCCCTCGAACGGCTGCAGATTACCTCAACAAATTTGACACTATGAACTTTTGAGGGGGAAAAAAATACACACAGGTCGAAGTTTACAGCTGTAATAAACTACAGCCAAAGGCAAAATGGAAGTAAAAATAAAGACTGTCACTATTTACACCCATTAGCTTAGAATTAGCATAAAATGATAACCACTGCAGTATAGTTGACATTAGTATTTGCACTTCTTTCTTATAGACAGAATGGAAATCATTGCAGATGCAATGGTAAGAGTGCTTGCTGTAAATGCTATGCATCCAGCTTGATGCAAAACAGATATACAAAGTGGATGCACTTGATTGAAGAACCCAGTGTTCTACTTGGTTATTATTATGATTACAATATTTGAAAAGCATTTAAAAGTAAAATGATCTACCTCATGCCACGCTGTTCTTTATTTTTAACAGGCTAGTTTATGTTTTTAAATGGGATTTTACCTCACTTGGCTGGAGTCCATTGTAAACAGTCCATAAAGGAAAACAAAGAGTCCAACCAGGGCAGCAGGAATCAGCATTCCAGTGTACCATCCCAACCAGGCAAAATACAGTCCGATTTTTTCACCAAAATATCGCCTACATGAAAAGGAAATGTATACATTTTCTCAGGTCAAAACTTGCAGTAACCACCATCTTCACAGTCATACAGCAACACTAACGAGGAATCACCATTATGAGCTTATAGTAAATGCTGTTGTCAGTTTACCAAAATGTTATCATTTAGGCTAGCACAAAATTACAGACTTATTACAACATGTGTTTTATAAGGATATAATTGAAGTATTCTGCAATTTTCAGTTCCTTGCAGTGACTTAATGGAGGCATCCGTTTCAACAGCCTCAGATGGAGGAAACTATTCACACACAAACATACAGACATACACACAGCCTCTAGAAAGCAGCAGTATAGGTTGGCACCGCTTACGTATTCTATTATAAAAATCATTTATGAGAAGCACTCACATAATATGACAAATTTCAAACTATTAACTATTATCTCTATAATAAGGGATTGAAAATGCAGGCTGGAGGTTCAGGTTTCAGTCTTCAAAACTTGGATATCAGTTGCAATAGCAAGCAAGAGTTGAAGCAGCAGTGAACAGAAAATGAGAAGTAAGCACATGCTTAGCTCCACAGCCTACATATTTTTCTCTGCTTTACAGTTGGGAATCTATGACATTAAAATACTAATTGCTTCTTATTATTAATTTCCACCCTGCAACTGGATCTATGTATTTATATTCAGCCTTGCACAAAAGACCAACCAGAAGAAGCAATTTAAAGAATCCCATTCTTACCTGATAGTACTAAATCTTACAGAAAGCGCAAAGAATTAGCAGTTTAGCAGAACAGATTATGCATCATTTCCAGGCTCTTTGTATCCCAGAAACAAGCTGCTTGTAAAAGTACTAATACCTGATTAAATCAAGAGGTTGGTACTTGTACCACATTCCCCACCGTGCCCAGCGCTCATATAAGAGATGTCTGTGATTCTGAGCTCCATGTGTTTTGATGGGATGTCTGCTTTTGTGGCTTCCCTGAAAAAAACACAAAGAAATGAAACGTATTACCAGACACTATGGAAAATGAATACATTTCTTCTTTATCTGAATCTAATTCTAAATAAAGATTTTACTACTTCTAATAAATAGATCTCAATTTGTTATGGACAACTCCAGGAAACATCACCTGCAAGTACGTAAGCTGACAGCAAGAGAGACAGTTATATACACTTCTGAAATAGCCAGCTTCTCCAAGAAGTTACAACAAAATCATAATAGTATAAGGCTATCAAGAACTACTCAACTCTATACTGCTTCAGAAACGGTGTTTCAATTTCATTATTCTACACTTATTTGTGTGCTTTCACTCATTTCAACTTTTCAAAAACTCTTATGAAATATGGGATGGTATTGGTTTTTTCCTTTCCTAAAAAATTTCAGAAAATTCTCCTAGGACAGATAGATCCTTCTGTCCCAGATATTTCCAGTGATTTTATTTAACTCCCATTAAAAAAGTATGGGAAACTGTAGAAAATGTGTACCACAGCAAGGCTGAGAAGACAGAAACAAAATAATGCCAGTTCTGTTGAAGTCTACAAAGGAGTCTCAGAGGGATCAACACACAGATTCACTAAACCCATCCTAAAGAGAATTGCTTGTATTTGTCATTTTACATCAGTTCTGAGGCACATTGTCTTTACTGGATTTCTTCCCCCCCTCCCCCCCCATAATGTCCTTTCTTTGGGCAACACTCAATAAATAAAAATAAATGGTAAATAAATGTTTCATCAAACCACTCACAGCTGAATCACGTTGTGGGAAGAAAACGGAGACACTCTTGAACCTGATAGACTCACAGTTCTAGTCATTCTGAATTTTATACTTCGATATCTCAAGAATTGCTCACATTGAAATAACACCATTTGTTGGATTCTGCTATCTGGTTTACGAATGACTGAAAAACGTTTTGCACTAAAATCAGCATAGCTCAGAAAAATGTATGGAGTGGCCTATGCAACATCTAGAAATCCCTAAGGACAGAGCACAAGTTTATTTTCACAGTCATCTGAAAGAATGAGTGCACTGCATAAAGCGTTATCCAGAACAGTACATTTTAAGTATTTTTTCTGCTTCTTTTTGCACTGTTTATCCATAACAAGTCTCATAGTGTTCCCACTGGGGCTGAATTCTCACTCTTGCCTATTTCTGTGATTAAAAAAAAAATAAAGAAAAAACTGGTGTGTTTAGCCACTATCCTTAGCGCCAGTTAAGCTGCAATTAAGATAAGAGTGGCTTAAAAATATGACTTCATTAAACTTGCACTGAATCTCTGAAATTGCCACTTGCATCTATATTTCTTTGTTAAGTCACAAAATGGATACAAGAGCATGGATTTGGAAGCAACTGAAAGCTTCACAGCTTTTTCTAGCAGTACTGCCCCACTGAAGCATTAACAATGATATTCAATTATTTCTCTATAGTACTCCTTCTCTGAATTTCCCGTATTTAATTATTAATACAATATAAAAAATTACTCTTGGCAATTTCTGAAGCATAGCCCAGTCCTTTGAAACATGAGATAAAGTCACAGCACTCAGCCCAATTAACCACAGAGTTCACAGCTGCAATTACAATTCTACCGATAGGCATTTATGATGACCAAAGATGTGTGGGTTGCTTTTATCCTTTCAATACACAGAGAAAAGTTTTTCATTTATTTCACACCTCTGCAGTCTTCAGTAGATTTTAATCTACTGAAGAAGATATTGCCAAGAACAAAATATCCAGGACTATGCAAAAAGGTCTAAATAGGAAATAAAGAACCAGTTTCCCTAAGTTTGGTCTACTGCACAATCCATTAGAAAGAAGGAGAGTGTTTTTGAATGGTGGCAGCTAAAGAAAAAAACTTAAGGAGTCAATGTTAATTTAAGAGTTATTAATAACTCAGCATTACATAGCAAATTAAAAAACTTGCAAGACAAAATTATAAACAATGAAATATCTCAAAATATTAGTGGAATTTTTAATAAAAGTGTAAATACAAATACAAAATTAATGAAGTTACCTCATGTGGTGGAAATGCTGCTTCATACGTTCCGTTGTTTAGTAATCTATTAATACCTAAAAAGAAGGAAATGCAGTAGTTCCAATGTTTTTTAATGTAGATTTAGCTTTACACACTGAGAATCTTCACATTGCAAAAGGAGAATGCACGTTCCTATTAGGTACTCAAGATGCTGTTAAACATGAAAATCATCGGTAGATTGGCTGGGGGCCTTATGATCCCTCAAGCTCTCTGGCTGCCAAACTATAGCATTCTGAGAGTCAGTGTCTCCAACTTTCCTTTCATGGTAGGGTTCCTGTGCCAGATCAAGTGTGAGGAGGTGGTTATACTACTGTTCTATTAATCAGAGCATATGATACGGATTTTATGGGTGACCAGATCATCTGGCGTGCACACAGTGAGAGGCACGGAGAGACCATCCTGTTACTTCTAAATATGAACCAGCTGAAGGAGTTTGTATCAGATCAGAATTCTGCTAGAGCCTTTTGGATCCATTCCCAGGGGCCTCCTAAAACCAGCTTTATTCTACTATTAAAGGACAGTACAAGGAATAAATAACCTTAATAATACCAATAAAATGATTCAGTAGTTTGTGAGGGCATACTTGTGTAGCCAAGTTCAGCCAAGAAGTAAATTCTCATGACAGATTGCTGTCCTATCCATTTGAACATACAAATTACACTAATTACAAGATGAAACTTACCACCATCATCTCCAATAGCATTTGACTTCAGCCTTCAGTTTCTTTGATTTTCTTACCTCTGCTTTACTCCCAGAAACTCAAGCAACAACTTTTTGTAATTTAAGTATATCTATGTTAAATTCTTTATTGAATTCCCACAGACAAAACAGAAGATCATACGTACATACTCTATCAATTGCAAATGAAAATTAACAACTGGACTTTCTGATACATAGTATTGTAATAAGAGTGTTGGCATAAAGTGGATTTAGTCTTTAAGTCAATTGTCTCTGAGCTGCATGGAGACAACAGATAACTGAAGTGTGGTTCTGATCAGGTCTGCTGGCCTGGGACTGCTGGGTAGCAGCAATATCTGGGCCAGACTAGAAAAATCTTGTCAGTTTTCTGAGGTCTGTTATCTCTTTTATGGCTCTTTATCACTGAAGCTATTATCATCTCTCCAATTCATTTAAGAAATAAGTATTTAGGTAAAAACAATTCCTACTGTTCACTGAGTTACTTCACAGAACAAGTGTGTGCATCAAACAAGCACAGATATAAAATTTTCATAGCTTCAGGTTAGGAAAAAATAGCATTCTCACCCATTTTGGATTTTCCATCTTCATACTTGGTTCTCTGTAGCACATGATGCACAATTCTACTTCTTGTGGAGTTGCTGAAGAAGCTGTCTTTGTTGTTTATGGTAAAGCTATTGAAATAATGGATGTCTTTCAATATACAAAACAGTTCACAGGTGCTGAAACGTAACTGCTCAATGTGTTCTTTCTTATAGTCATTTATTGTACCTATACCCTTATTGGTTACTGCACAAGATAAAAGATTTTACATTCCTAAAGCATCTTTTCAGACCACACAAAATTGATGTTAGTGCAGACTGCTGGGAAAACACAACAAAATAAATTATTTTTTTTCCAGAATGTCCTACTGCTTCGGTAATTTTCAATCCAGATATACATTTGAAACAAAACTAACAACAACATCAACAAAAAAATACTCTTCAGAAGTAGTAATCATCCTGAAATTCACAACATAACTGAGATCTGAGTACAAAACTACTAGCATTGCCATTCAGGGAGAAATAATAATTATATCCAGGTACCAGACGCTTGAGGAGCAGCTCCACAACCTCCTTCCCTCAGAGAATCCTAAGATAGAGCCAAATAACGCAAATAGCCTTTCCCAGATGGCTCAGGATTCTGAATGCCAGAAATCTGACACATAGGAGCTTTTCCCTACGCAGCCGTGCCAAAGGTGACATTATTGCAGTTGATCACGTCAGCTGAGCTGGTGGAGAAACTTCACCATGAAGGAGTGATTGACCCAATGCATTATAATTAATTACAAAAAAAAAATGAGATGATGATGCATTTATTCTGCCTTTCTATGGCGAAGCCAGTCTGCTTGCACATAGCTTCTTCACTGAGAAACAAAAAACCTATTTGGCCAAACTTCTGTTTTTACATTATACATACTTTGCTCTCCTAAGTAAGTACAACAAAATAATCTTAAAATGAACAAACAGCTGGAATTCCAAGACTTTTACTGTTTTGGTGCTTTAAAAAATCATAACACAGTTAAAGAACTTCAAATAAGCTCATTGATAACGATCGCACACCATTCTTCTTTGGAGTATACATATTTACTCTCACAGACAACAGCATTGTTAAAATGTACAGCTGATAGCAAAAGCTCTGACACTGTATTTAGCCCATTTCCAGCTACTCCCATTTCCAGCAGCTGTCTCAGGTTTTGCCTAAGTAAAACACGCAATCAAGGTAAGCAAATTTGAGCAAGTATTTGCATTTTGTAATGAAATGGAAAGAAAAACTTCAAAACCAAAAAGGTGGTGGTCATTTTTCAGTCAACCTTTTGCCTGTAGTACTGGCTATAAATATCAAATCACAAGCAACAGAGAGCAGATCTTTTGCTTTAAGAGTAAATTTCATAGAAAATACCAGACATGATGCTGGGCATTTGCCAGTGACCATCTGTTAATGGCTGCCTCGATAGGGAGAAAGTAGAAAACCCTTCTGGTCTGAGGCACTGGGTTTTCAGTTCCAACACTTACTGGTGTATGCGTGCACGGCTGAAGGGTGCTGTGTAGCAATCTGTTTCCTCAAGATCTGGTAGGGCCTCCTTATCAAGCTTCATTGGATTTCTGGGCAACCAACTTTTCAGCTCTCTCATATTCCTCTGCAGACTGAGACAATAACAAATGTAAATTTGCATACTCATACCTGCTTGCAATTTCTATATCCATCACTGAATATTCAATGACATCATAACAGAAATGGGATGAAAACAGGTGATTTCCTAGCTTTATGTTAGGACAGAGTGTAGTGATATATCAAACGAAATGGAAGTTACGCTACCTGCAGTCCCCTAACAGCTGACATTGTAACACAAACAGAACATAATTTATTTTTTTTTCTGATTAGATCATATACTGGTAAATAAAAGACTTTCTTCCATTGGCATTTTGACTTATTTTAGAGCAAACACTGAAATTTATCATCCTATTGCTCTAATTTCACATGCCTTGTTGGCCTGTATTTTTCTGATATTGAACTGCAATAAAACTTGAATATTTAAGGGTTAGTTCTTACTACAGAATGATGTATGATGACACCAGAATTGCCTGAGAGATCGTGGAAAAAACAGGAATATGCACAACATATAATGAGAACCAAAAAAGCATAATGCTAAGTACAAGATTTTTGTTTGAGATAAATACGGAATTGCCTGTGTTAAGCAGAAGCACGGCTCTCCATTTCATAATTCAAATGGGCACACAGTAAATTACTTTCAGGCAGCAAAGTCACTTCTGTGAAAATGTGCCCCTCATTATCCACAAAAGCATTTAAAGTTCTACCCATGTCTAGCACCATGTCAGACAGAAAACTATGCCAAAAATGGGACCATAATTTTAAAACTACAATTAAAATTCTCAGTATCTTCTTGCTACCAAGGTGCTGTAGCACTCTTGTTGTTTAACTGGTACTGCACATGAGGGATACTTCTCATACTAAGCATTATGAGAAACAGAACTCATGGGAATTGTGGTCATAAAGCTGAAACACAGAAAACAATTCCCACGCAGGTGCATCCCTTCAGTATCTCATTTGCTAAAACAATATCTTAACATGCAAGATGATTATCTTAATAGTTCCAGGGCAAGCTCTTCCAGCACAAAGTTGTACACTGCATACACAAGAAGTTTTCATGTGACTGTCTTCTTTTATTTTCCTGTTGTTAACACGCTATTGTTTTAACCATATATTTTGAAACAGGCAGATAGGCAGATACATCAGGAAGAAGAGCAGTGCATCTGAAATCAGATTCTATATTGTGAAATTAGTTCAGACTAGCTGATGTAAAAGGCCTTGACTATTTTTACTCTCCAAAAGCTGGAAAAAAAGTATTTGATTATCTTTATCTTAAGGAAATCAGACTCAAGAATGAACAGAATTAGAATAAACTAAAAATCATTTCAACATTACATTTATGTTTTTTCTTCTGAGAGAAAGGCTTTTTGACCCTTCACTGCCTTACTTATAATTGTTCATTCCAAAACCTAGCATCACATAATAGCAGGGAGTTCCACTGAAATGTACATCTCCCCATGTTCAATACTAATTTAGCAAAAGAAAAGCCTCTTTTCTTGGCTCACTTACTCTACAGATAAAGAAAAAGATACTTAACATTCATGGAGTTTTCACTGGAAGTAAAGAAGAGAAGGCTCTGAGGCGACCTGACAGCGGCCTTTCACTATCTAATGGGGAGCTACAGGAAAGAAGGGGACAGACTCTTTAGCAGTGTCCGTTGGAATAGAACAAAGGGAAATGGTTTCAAGCGTAAAGAGGGAAGAATTTAGGTTGGATATAAGGAAAGAGTCTTTTACAGTGAGGGTAGTGAGGCACTGGAACAGGTTGCCCAGAGATGTGGTTGATGTCCTGTCCCTGGAGACGTGCAAGGTGATGCTGGATCAGGTCCTGCCTTAATCTAACTGCAGTCTATTCAGTTAAGAGCGGAAGCCAGATGCAGTCTGGTGAAGGCACTCATGAAGTTTCTTGTTCATACAGTGAGACCAAATATGTCCCGATTGAACACGGCTGCTCGTTCACACATACTATTACTGAAATCACTCCCACTGGTACTTCTGTAACCTTATGAACTTCGGACTATGATAAATTAATCTGAAATACATATACACTTCTTTCTTAGAAAGAATAATATTTTATGAAGATGCATGTAGTTTCAGCTTTGTTCAACTTTACTGCTCAAGTGTAGTTACATTTTATATGGCCAGTTATTCTTTTTGGAGAACTAAGTCCAAAAATCCCTTCAGATTACATCTACTCAGCAGACTTCAGTGCAAAGAAGCACTATGTAGGTGAAATTGGTGCACTGAGAATTAATCTACCATGATGAGGCCATGCACTGTGGCTGTAGTTTCGGAGTTAAGGCAGACTGATATACAATACTTCTATATTGCCACTTTATGTGTGCAACTGTATGCCACTTTTTCACTCTTTAACCATAATGACTTAAAGGAGCAGTTATTTCTTATGAAAATTCTATTGGGATTTTCTGACCAGGATCCACAGTTACAATGGAATGAGACAGGACACCAAAACTGAGCAACTGCTCACATGGGATATTTTGACAGCAGTCAGCACCCAGCAATTTGCTCTGTGTTTGCCTCTCATATTCTGACAAAAATACAAGAGGTTTTAGAAGTCTTGGGAAGTAAGGCACTGCAGCTCAGTTGCTGAACAAATTCATTTTTGGTTCTCTAGTCTTACAAGTACAAAATGATTTTAATGTTTCGCTGGGGAGAGTGAAGCCACATCCTGGAACTACTGGCTTATAATTTTCATTCCCTTGATGCTGCCCCTTAACTGGCTTGGGGATGTCTGATAGGGGAGATACAAGTTGCAATCAAGACCATAAATTTGAGAGAGTTCAGATTATTTTTGATACATGCATTTTTTTACCTCAGTGTACCACCTCTAGAAACTTTCTTTCCTTTGACAAGGCTTTTCAGATCAATAGATTCAGAGAAACATATATAACACAGCAATGTCTAATGTAACAGTGTTACCCGTATTCTTAACCATGGAAACTCAGTGGCTTTAAAATTTTACCTCTGATCTACAAGGATTTAAATCTACATTCCCCATCCTCGCTCTTGTAAACTCCACTTAGCTTAGAAATATTAAGAAATACTTGATGAATTGCATAGAAGTTAAACTCGAAAAGATTTAAGATGCAAAGAGACAATGGCAGCAGCAAGTTAAGATGATGAGGTGCATGTCAGCAATTTTAAAGTTAGCTTGCAGTTTCAGATATTTTTTATTATAAATTATTCCAAATCATTCTTTCATGTACCCGACTGTACAAAATGCCAGAGAATATATATATATATATATAATACATCCCCAAATTCCAGTTAAATCACAGGTAAAAACACTTTTCTCAAATGGAAATTCAACCTGGCACTAGAACTATTTATTACTTGGTCTACAGGCACTACATGGTTCCAGCAGGATGTTTGAGACATCTGTCCTTCTAAATAAGGAAGACACATTTGTTTAATACCTAGGACTCAACAGATGGATTTCAAATAAAATAAGATGATTTTGCAGTATGCTCTGTGAATTTTGCCTTTGAATTGCAAAGCACATCACTTACATTTTTCATAATGCACACTAAAATGGAGCAAGCATGTGGATGATAGGAAAGAGGAAAAATGCAGTTGTAAATTTATGTTATAGATTGTTTCATTTTAATATATTTTACTTGTTTGTGTATTTTTTTCTAACTTCGATGCTCAGCAGTGCTTTGTCTATTTTTGCTAAATGATTACTTTGCAAACTGTTACCACGAGACTCCGCAGATTGTTCCTGGGAAATAATGAGAACTCTCCATCACCTAAAGTAACAGCAGGAGAACCTAAATCAAATGTAATCTCAAGATTCATCTCAAGAAAACCCATGACACAAAATCCTTTCAGAAGTTTTCCCTTGTAAACATTTTCATATATTTTCCATAGGCAATTAGGATTTACAAGACTTCATGACACCTGACTAGAGCAGGAGGGAGCAGTTATAGTTTCCCAGCTCCCCCAGGCTCCTCAAGCTGCATTCATTCCCGTCCAAGCTGCCAGGAGCAGCTGGAGGTGAGGTTGGCATTCATCTGCTTGTGCTAGGCAGCCCTCTCATCCCAGCCTGAGCTCATACTACAAGCAATCTGAGCATTAATGCAATGACTGGATGGCTTATGGGAAAGAGATCCATTTACAGTAATGGCAGAGTCAAAGGTATTCTAGAAGGCACACACAACCTCACGAGAGGTTGGACAGTTAGACCAGATGATCTTGGAGGTCTTTTCCAATCTTGGCAATTCCATGATTCTATGAGAACTCGGAGAGTGAAAGGTCTTTTACTGAAGCAAAAACACTACTGTCAGCTATCAAATAAAAATTCAAACTGACCTTCAAATCACATCATCGATTTATTCCTGCTCAACAGGCTGCAAATGAGAGATGATGCATTTGCACCTTTAAAGAAATAGCTGACTATCAGAATTCAGACTGAAGACGTGCACTCAAAAGTAGCTTACACGCTCAAGAAACATCTCTCTGTGGGAGCAGACATAACTGTAGAGCTGGATCCAGTAGGAAATCTGTGCTGCCAGGAAAAGGGCCACTTTTTTTCCTGGCATAAGCACTTCTGCACTTCTAAAATGAGAACTGGCAAAGCTTTAAAGTATTGCATCTTGTTACCGATGAATATTTTAACACTTGGAGCTAACATATTTTGAGTTTTTGGGAAATAGTCTAATTCTCCAAGTTTCTTGGATAAATTTACAACTGCAAATGGATTTTATTTAGCAGGGTGGCTATTTGACAAAATCAGAAGCTACACATCACCCACCAACCTGCCCATGGTTTTGCTCCTCCAGTCAGTGTAATAACATTTTTTCCTGAAAGAACAGTAAAAATCAGCTGAAAATAATCAAGCAAGAGACAGTCGAAAAGGACATATACATTAGGAAAAGAACACTGGACATTATAAAACATGCATTTTCATAGACAGAAAGATGAAAAACAGTTTAAAAAGTAAACCAAAATAGAGTGTTTTCAAGTCTGAAATGTACTCCTCAGAGAAATTTACATTTCAGCTACATATTGTAGCTAATAATATCTGATCAGGGATTCATGCATATGTCAACCATTAGACAGGGTTCAAATGTTGTTGTGTTTGTATTCATTTCAAGTCAACTTATGTATGTCATACTTAAAACTTGCCTAAATCCTTTCATCTTCTGCATGGTACGTTTATTTACGGGAATTAAAACAAGTCTGTGTAGATACATTAACATGAAGGCTTAACATTATTTTCAGTAGATAGTTTATTCTCCCTCACCCTTCATTCTAATGCACAAAAAAAGCATTACCACCCTGGATATGTAAATCTCCATCGGTTAATAAATTCATCCAGAACCAACAGAGGTAACAAGATTTGCAACTGCCCATCTGGACAGCATTTGAGATTCATTAAGATACACCAAAGTAACAAATTTATCTGTCTACCAATCTGTAGGCAGCCTGATAACTTGGTATGGCTAGGGAGAATTTTAAGCGAAACCAAAAAGAATTATTACAGAATCTGTAGACATCAGATCTATTGATTCATTTTTGAAAGCTTCCAACATTCCACATAATCACTTTTCGCTCTTCTGCACAAATGGATGGAGTCCAGTTAGAATCAGAAACACCTTATTTCTTCACCATACACAAGCATACTTCATATTTCACAAGAGATACTTGTGGACACTGATAAAATGAGCCTTTTTTGTGGGTTTCAGAACCATCTCGGTTTTGTTTCTCCTCACAGATTGCACAGTTCACAATAATATCTATCATTTGTTAAATTAATAATAATAATAATAAAGTCATGATTTAAACATTGTTCTAACATAAATTAGATTTGAAAGCATTTATACTTATTATATTTGAAGGCAATAAAGCAATTCTTGCAGTCTTTTGAAATGATAGGAAAAAACTTCAATCTTACATTGCACATATTTTGCTTTTTACATATCTGCCAACATATTTAGGCATCATGCCATGCTAAAATTGAGTTCTAGGATACTGGTTAGTCCCTTGGTTGGGAAAAGTCATTACTTTTCAGTAAAATAAATTTTTCTTTACTTATAACTCTATTGATTGTGTTCACGTCCCTGCGTTGAGCAGAATAAACCTAAGAAGTCAGAGTCCAATTCAGGAGACTTATTCTTTATGTATTATTCATATATGATACTGATACTTGGCATTCTAAGGACCGTAACTAAAAGCCAAATTTTTGCAGCGCTGCACAAGATGATACATTCCCTGCATTGAAACACTGCAGGGAAGGTTAGTTCTGTTCTTCAGTTCTATATCCAAAACAGACAAAAATTGCTGACAAAGTCAAAGAGAAATGATCTGTTCTTGGGACTAGTTCATTGCAACTGTGGTATGATTAGAGCTTCCCCTGCCCAATGAATGAGGAAAATAGCTCAGGAAAACAATAGGTGCCATCCAGTTTAGAAAAGTTGAACTTCAATAAGCGAGCTCAGAACTTAAAACAAAGTAAGAACAGTGCTTTTGACAGAACATGAAACTAAATTCTAAAATGTGTGACCTTAGGGTGTTGTTATGGAAGTGCACGTGGCAACTTTTGCATCCATGAAAAGGCTAACAGAGGCTAATAAAAATGAAGATGAACACAAACTGTCTCAGAAAGACCACAGACTTCTGGAAACACAGAAGGTATCGCGGCATGCTGCTCTCCTCTGTACTGAACATCCCACACTGACTGCAGGCATAGCACGATGGACCTCTGTTCTAATCTCAGTCTACTTGGCATTCACTGTAAAACTGTTGTGTTCAATTTTATGTTAAAAAGTGCAATTAAAGAAATAGCCTATTTGAAATATTCACACAAGTTCTAGCTTGCAGTCTCACTTGAATTCATCTTTAAATCTTTTAGAAGAGAAAAAAAAGGTGATCAATTTCATACTTCTCACAGAGCTGAAAGTGAGCAGCAGACTTCTTTTTGACCAATAGCAGTTCACCCTACAGCAAACTAACAAGGTGAAGCAGTGAATTAATGATATAATAATACAAACACAACTATGAATGATAAAGTTGTCTTCTAAAAGTTGACCTTTTTTTTCCAAAGACCATTACTGATCTATGAAGTTGCTAAAATGATGAAGAACTTTAAATACTGATAAAAATCAACTTCTGTGACTTCGAGTATTGAAAACAAGAGAGAACTACTTCTGGAATGGGAATTCATATTGTTTATGTATTTGTGTACACATATGCAAACACTCAGTGCTATTTTTAAAATGTAGACATGAATCGTTCATACTAGGAGAGTTCAAGTGACACTCTAATATTGTTCTTAAATATTCAGTAGTTATCTGTCAAAGAAAATATTCTTTAATGGAAAGGACTCTGAACACTTAATGGGATGATGTGGATACTCAGTATATGACTGGGTATTTGAAACCAGCTTTGAGCTAAAGGTGCTTCATGGTGACTAAGTTTCTGGCTTATGCCACATTATGATAACTGAAATCATCAGGGGTATGAAAGATAGAGAATTTGGCAATTTAAGTGAAAAACAAGTTCTGTAAGGGAATTTTCCATGAGTCACACAGGTTTATAGCACACTACAAAGCTCTTCTCTTTCAAGAAGAACAACATTAATTGAGTTGAAAATAAACATTTAAACCTTTTAAAATTTTGGTGTGATTACAGGAGATACTGACTTGTCCAATAATATTTACTGCAAAAAATTACAAGGAATTTGTTGAGCACAGGCAAGGAACTGAGAGTTCAAGTAACCAACATAAATATATTATTTTCTTTTAATATGTTTTAAGCAATAAATTACAAGTTCATTAAAATAGTTTCCACCATACCTGAAAGGCATCCTGATGTTCATTCTCTCTGCATATTTGCACAGCGTCTCCCATGGACAGTGAATTTTAACGAACATGATATCGCTGTTTGTGACAGCTGGCTGCAAAAAGCCATAACAAACACACATAAATAATTCAGTCCCATGTGACACTCACACCTCTATATACTTCAAGGTCAAATTTCATCATGAAGCATCTATGCACTCCTGAAAACCTTGCAAGTGCTCCAAGTCTGACAAGAGAAAATGTACAGCTCCCATCCCATCCCAAATCCAGCCATAGGAATGAACAAGAAACTGTTGAAAGGAACCTGTAGGACAGTTCTTTGCTTATAAACCTAGCAGAAGTAGAGTAAGGCTTAAAAGCATCGTGTTCACCTTAAATGAGCCTTTTTAAGACCCCTCCACCCATCTCACATTTGAGGAGAAGAGTGCAATGGTACTCAGTTGTTAGGGCTGTAAGACAAGACTACACATCCCACTTCACCAAAACAGAAAATCCAGAAGCAATAAGCGTGATGACTGCTGACACCTTGTAAATGTGATCTCTGTATGATTTTTCTTCATAAAATTATGAGGCATATTCTACAGAAATGTTTTATATCATGCATTTGTGTGAACAAATGTACACAAATGAGTTTCAACACTACATGTTTCTGTATTTATCTTTTTTTAATCAGTATTTCAATGTTAAACTCCCCTACCAAATATAATTGCTTGAGTTTTCCACAACCAAACATTCTGGTAGAGCTGAGTCTGATAAAAGCCTCCCCTAGGCTTGGAATTATACAAGGTTTGGTAAGCAAAGATAACAGAGATAGAAGTAAATTCAGTCAGATAGTTCAAATGCTTGAAATTCTGCCCATCATCACCATGAGGTCATGACACAGTTCAGTAATATTGCTTCTAGGATTCATTTTTCTCAGAAGACAAGGAGAAAATAATACTAGAAAGCAATTTAAATGTCTTGATATTTAGAATTGCTATCTACTACAAACACATTTTGTCTGAAATGTCAGCACTTCTAAATTGACTCCAGCTGAAGATTGTTCCCATTTCAATAAACATCCCAAAATCAGGTGTTTTTTTTTTTTTTT
The DNA here is from genome assembly GCA_036925125.1 of Oreortyx pictus. Classification (NCBI taxonomy): domain Eukaryota; kingdom Metazoa; phylum Chordata; class Aves; order Galliformes; family Odontophoridae; genus Oreortyx; species Oreortyx pictus. Next base: position 3,875,984 of record JAUPFR010000006.1, on the reverse strand, counting down.
AGACTCAATACAATGTTTAAAACCTTAACAAGTTTAACAAAACATCCAAGTCAGTTATTTACAAATCTTCAACGTGCTATATCACTATTGCAAGGACTTCTAAGCAGCTAAAGCTAAAGCTTTAACATGGAATGTGTAAAGCAATGCTACCAAGTTGAGTTGAAGAAGATAAATCAAAGAAAAAGACACATGAACTATATGAACTTACTTCAGGAAAGACTAAATATATGCCTGATTCATAAGTAATTCACAAAACAGTAAAATTGCATGGCTGTTTTCCTGTTTCCTTCCTTTTTATGTTAATAACTCTCAGTAATGTTATCCTAATCACAACAGCAACAGCTTCCCACCCTTCTGAAAAGGTTTTTCACATTTCACAGGAGAAATATCTATCACAGTACAATACTGAGCAGCACAAAAGCTAAGACACAGAAAGGAATGGGAAAGACAAACGAGGAAACAAATATATATATATATTTTTTCTGACAATGCAGAGAACAATTTAAAAATACATATTTATTTTAAAGGCTGATTGTGAACATCTAGATTAAAATGCTAATTAATCCCTATAGTATCAGCAACTATATTAGGAACCTAATTAGGAACCTAGAGGGATATTAATTTGGACTCTTGGGAAAGCAAACTATTACAGATCAGATCAAAGCTGACAAAAAACATTCTTCTAAGTGAAAAAAAGAAATCTTTAATAACATTCAAAGTTCTTAGTGTTGAAAGGTTTCAGGAAGCAAAGAAAAAGGGGGTTAACAGCAAAACTTGGCATGACATTGAATTTTTTATCCAGTATGATTAGAAAAATTAGGCTGGTTTTATGTTTGTTTGTTTTTCTAATTGCATTCCAGAAAACTTGGAAGCCTGAGCAGTAGCATGTAAACTGTAAACTATTCTAGCTCAAAGAACTGAACCAAGATTAGGACAGGTAAGATAGGGATGGATTAACTTGATATCATTACCCCTCAAAAAATATAGGGAGATTTAATATCATGTTACAAGACATACTGGTTATATATTGAAGTGACAACATAGGTTACTGAAATTTCTTCTGTTTTGAACATGTAAGGAGTTGGATGTTCCTCTGTGTACTGCACCTCATCTTGTCCTGTTTCAAAGCGATTCTATACTGGGGGATGCATGTGAGTTTACATAAGCATGTAAACGTGCATGAGCAAGACAAGTTAGACACTCTGCCAAATTACTGCTATTATTAATATATTAGCACTGAACAGAGGGACCAGCCTGACCAGAAAGACTTGTAAAACATCAGGAGTCTATTATAAATTTAGTCCAGCAAGACAGTATTGCAAAGCTTGCTTTATACCACATCAACTAAGAACTCACCTCTCGTTCTAACATCAGCCCTTCTGCTCTCAAATTCTTCTCAAAAGTGCTTCGTTTCTCTACCTGTAGACTTGACTTTTTGTAGACCAGGATGTAATCGATGCGTTTCTTGCCGTCTTTGAAGAAGAGGCCTGATGAAGCCATGGCATCAGCCTGGAGAAGATAAAATTAAAATCTGTTAAATACGGCATTCATAAAGCGAAAAGAATCCATCACAAGTTGCCTGTAACACAGCACTTTCTAAGGTATGGAAATGTCCACATATCCATGGGATGAATATATAGAAAACAAGTCACAAGAACAGGCTGCTCTCGTGCATTGGTTGTTCAGGACATCAAATCAATCAGAACAGAACAGAACAAACTAAAATGACTGTACTACAATCATAATCTAGCCACTTCTGTGCAAAAATCCTGCGATTTTTATGTAATATATAGAGAGATGAACACTTTTAATACTTACTTTCCCATTCGAATGAATAAAATTTAAAGGTAAGGAAATTAAACATTGTTTCCCAGCTTGCTACCTGGGCAAATTTTACAAAACAAAACACTGTTATATTTTTTTCCTAAAGAAAAATAATTTTGAAAAATTTAAAATGAAACACTACTGATGAGGAAGCTTCCTCAGATATTCCAGTCGAGCTCCTTTTGCAGTTCCATGTTAGCAATGCTTAAATCTCATCTAATTCCCTCCCACCGCACTTGTAAATGCAACAGATCCTGTGACTTTGATATGGAAAAGCCCACTTCACACAGCGCTGCTGCAAGCTATTTTTACAGTCTGTGTTTTGCATGATTCAGAATAGAGAGTGACTATATCAACTTGTGTCAGCCTATGAAGAGTTGAAATCTGAAAAGGTAAACTGAGAAGCAGTTGTATTCTTCTGGAGGCTGCAGCATCATTTGGACATAGCGCTCTGTCTGGAACATATATGGGAGTTTTAGGGAAGATGCAACACACACACTGTCAGAAGTCTATTGATGATGAATTACTTTTCATCAGGTAGTATATTTGTCTTGGAAATGTATCTTATTTTCATTGTTTGAGATACAACTAATAAAACTCAGTCACATCCAACAATTATTCTCTCCCTTGACAAGTGGAACTGTACGCTGGTGTGTGCTGCCAGCAGCACAGATACTGGTTACCAGCTCATCTGTTTGTGAAAGGAATTTCATTTTTAATACTCCCACATACCTTGTAGCTAACTTTCTACACACACAGTGTTTCTGAGATCCTCTCAGTCTGCAAAAAAAAAAATGTTTTCTAAGATTATTCTTCCTTCTCTGCATTCTTCCTCCCAAAACTACAACCAAAGAACAATTCTCAGACCACTCATGGTTACAAAATCACACCACACCACCTCTGGAAACATGATTTAAGCGCACTACGCTTCCATTTAAATTCAGTTAGCTTCTATTTCCTCACAGCAGCTAGTGATGGCTGCAGTTGTCTTTATTTTCCAGATGACACTTTTCAAAGCAACTCATGAAAGCATCTGTTATCTACTCCAAAGTACGTACCTGCTTATGTATTTCAGTAATGAATATCTAAATAGAAAACGGGTGTTTGAGATCTAAATGTTGCCCTACTTGTCTGGAGCTGTGACTTCAGTGCTCTGCCTCAGTATGTTTAAAGGATCACTAAATCTTATCATTGCTGAACAAACAAACACAAACTCACAACAAAACAGGGCTTTTATTCCTGTTTGCTTTTTCCTTCCATAGACATCTGACCAAAAAATAACACATTCAAATCTAATTTTTAACAGTGCAAACTTGCATCTGTTCTGTAAACTGAAGGGTGTATTTAAATTTATAGTAGAAATATTCCATTAAGACATTTTAAATTATAACTTGAATAGTGCAGTCTTTATACACAGGCCCATTCGTAAAGAAAGATTTTTTTTTAAATGACAAGACATCCACAATACAAAAGCCCTGCTTCTATACCATTTAGCCCTTGAGAGACAAAACAGTAAAGCAGGGTATGTGGATCTTCCTACTTTTGCATAGCTTCCTGTGTTTTTACAGTTTGGGTGTTGCTCATCCTCTGGCACGCTCCTTACTGGCATCACTGGCAGGCCTAACGACTCACTGTCTTACACCTCATTTTAATGAGTAAGACCAAGTGGGCATCTTTTCTCTGCCACCTTCAAATTGCTCCTACATTCTTCAGCAGGTAGCAGCATTAGTCCCCAAAGTGCTTGTTGATACATTTCCCTCACTGCTCACAAATAATCTCATATTTCATCCTCTACCCCTCACCTTCTCTAACTACTTCTACCACTCCTTTTTGCCAAGAACCCACTCAGTTTTGGTAATTCTTGTCTTGACTTGCAGATAAATATGATGCTTTGGGGATTGAAGTTGCTCTTCAGCAATGAAGTGTTCCAGCATTAGCATTTCACAAAAGCAGACTTGAATTGGTTTCTTTTTTTGGACCCTGAAGTTGGAAAAACAATAGGAAAAGCCTGACCAAAATTCCCCCATGGGGAGATATAGTGTATATGTTATGGTTTTCTGCTCATGCATTCTCTGTACAGACATCCTGCAAATTAAATTTCCTTTTTTCTAAGACACCTCTACCTTTCTTTTGGATTATACTTGTTAGCTGTCTTTTTACCTTGCTCTTATCTCTTAGCAAAAACATTCCTGCAAGAGAAAAGCGAACTATTTTTTCCTTGCTCAGATTAACAATGGTGCAAATATGCCCTCAGGTTCATCTGCACTGAACAGAAGTCTCAGGGGGCAATGTTCAATAAATAATGATCTGCACTGTCAGAAGAAAGAAATTTCCCATCTGTTCATCTCAGAATGTTTTCAGAGGATCTGATTCTTACAGATGCACAGACTGAAACGTGCAATAGTAAAACTGCTATTACTTTCGCTTTGCTGGTTTCACTTCATTGTAATTCTGGAGGAACAATGTCCACCACCTATGTCACCAGAAACATTTGGGCCAGAGAAATAATTTATCTGCTTTTAGCTGATCTGAAGGAGCTCAATGAGTAAGGAGAAAGATAGAATTAATTTCAATGAAATGTATAAGTTAATATTTCCTGTTTTGCTTGGAAAATAGGTGCAAAATCAGGCTGATCAGTGTTAATATTGGCAGTAGCCACCTGATCAGCTTTCCTACACTCAGAGTCAGGTATGGAAACCTGCTTATGTTTTGTTTGAGAAATTCTCTTTGGAGACTTGCTGCTGGAAAGGTACTACTATACAGGAACTGAGAGCGACTATTCTAATAAGCCATGTAGGGTTGACATATTTTTAAGCGATCACTAGAACCTTTTGGCAATAATGACAGGCTAAATGAAAGAACCAGCATGTGTCTTAGGAGACTCGATTTATACAAAGGCAAAAAGCAAAAATAAGGCAGAATGGAAACTTATTGTATGGGAACTGTTGAATCATGGCCTGAACCACTGATTGATCACCTGAGGCGAGCACTGGATCAGCCGCAGGGGCACAAGTGAGTGTGATTGGAAAGGGTGGAGTTTGACTCCACCTCTCCCAAGACCCCATTTAAGGGCTGACCACCACCAGGGAAGGATCTCTGGTTGGAGATCCCTCCCTAGTGGAGTTATTGGTGAGCCTCGACCATCTTTAAAGGTGAGCTGCTCTTTTCTTATTAATTTTCTTATTAACCATCTGTTCATCATCTGCTTAAGCCTATCAAAAATATACCAGCTTTGGCACTATTTCTTTTGGGTGCTATTTTTGGGGGTTATTTGCCCTACACTTATACACTTCTTTTACATTGTGTTGATGAACATGGGTTAGTGAGAACTGTTAGTGACAGGTGAACGGTTGGACTGGATGATCTTGGGGGTCTATTCCAGTCTTGGTGATTCTATGATCATCTTGCAACATCTGGACAGCTTAACTCAGAAAACTGCAGCAACACAACAAGCTCTTGGAAGAATGTATGTTATTAGGATTTCAGCTTCCCAGTTGTGGACAACTGGTTGTGCTCAATGCTGCCAATGAGAGATTCCTGAGGTATCTCCAGTGAAGTGCTAAATACACACAATTGAGTTCACTGGGCATTAGCAGCAAATTGCTGGAAATCCTATTGGTACATAATGGAAGCAAAATCTAACAACCTTCTGTGCTTTTGTAAAAACATCCTGAATCCATATTGCATGCATCCCACCTTTCTGTAACCATAATGGCATTGCCATTACCAACTCACAGTTCAGTTAGAATGTGACAAATTTTTAACCCCAATCCTTGTGTTGAGTTCCTGTTTTTAAAGTTAGGTAAGAAATGACTAAAAGTGCTTCAAAATTCCACTGACATCACTGACAGCACATACAAACAATACGTGGAGAAATAAACCCTCACCAAGAGTACCAACAACAGTTGAAATTTTCTCAGCTGCTTAGGTTGCCTGAAGTGATTGCCCTCTCCATTTCAGAGAAATAATACTGTTGGGACAAATAATTTAAAAGTTAAATGCTGCCATTCTGTCAGAGTGCCCCTCTGCTGCCATCTGTCATACACCAACAACATGTAATGGAATATTGGTATATGGGAACTGTTGAATCACGGCTTTGAACCACTGAGCTCACCTGAGGTGAGCACTGAGTCAGCCACAGGGGCACAGGTGAAGGTAATGTACCTGTGTGATTGGAAGGGATGGAGTCTGGCTCCACCTCTTCCAGACCCCATTTAAGGGCTGACCACCACCAGGGAAGGATCTCTGGTTGGATATCCCTCCCTAGTAGAGTTATTGGTAAGCCTTGACCATCTTCAAAGGTGAGCCACTCTCTTCTTACTAATTGTCTGTATACCATCTACTTAAGCCTATCTAAAATATACCATCTTCTGCACTATTTCTTTTGGGTGCTATTCTTGGGGGTTATTTGCCCTACAATTGGTGGGAATGTTCAGCCTCTACTGCTGTAACGTCAACATCTGCCTCTGTTGTGGGACAACAGGAGGCATTACTTTCAGAGCAGCCCCCATATATTATAATAATACAAAAAAAAATTAAACATTTTGAAACTAAATTAGGACCTTTTAATGTACACCTTTGACATAAAAATCAGTCTCTGCACTGAAGCATCATTCTCTTAAGCTTGCAATTTCAATCACTATTCATTTGACTAATTTTTAGACATAATTTGTTGCATTTTGTATTTTTGTGTTGTTTATTCTAGGGAATTAATACATAGCCATGTTAAATTATCTTGGCATTCATTTATACAGTGGTACAGTACAGACAACAACTGACCATTTACAAAGAAATTCAACACCGAGGCTTACTTCAGCATACTGGAATCATCAAACTGATGTATATCTAAACATGTCATTAATGACTCTAGTTTGAACAGTGACAAGAAAATTTTTATCAAGGCAAAACCAAAGTACTTAACCATGAGTCTAACCTAAGAAAAGTCACATTACTAGATTCCACACGTGTTTCTCTGATAATTTATCCTTACTATCAACATTCAGTAAATAGAGTCTGACGTGGAAGAAATTGCTTAACTTGTTATTTTAAGGCATAAGACTTTCATTAACATTATTTCACATTCAAAGGCAAAGTGAAGAGCTGGAAAGCAGACCTTTACTAAAAACATTTTAAGATCTGCTTTGTAGTTTCCTGAAATTTTGAAGTAACAACCAAGCAATACACAATGAGAGTGCTAGCCTGGTGGCACGCACAAAGTGTCTCAGACTCAGCCCAGAGCAGGTTATTCTGACCCAAGATATGTATACAATGAGAGGCAACTTTTACTTTGGGGTGTAGCTCAGCCAGTGAAGAGCCCGTGTTTCAATTTCTGAATTCAAAGGCTGTGATTTACTTTCTAAAAAGAATCTAAAGTAGTTTCACGTTTACGAGAACATCAAAGAACATCATTTCCCAGCCATAGCCAGCACAGCTAGGATTCAGTTACTTTAATGCTGACTGATCCAGCACAGAAGAATTAAAATGCCACAGTACAAAGTGTTTATTTTTCTTCCACAAGAGACAAGATGAAGTTCAACTGATCTCCATGTACATTTGGATTTAAATTGTAAAATTATGCAAAAGAAACTACGTATCACAGAATTAGAGAATTGTAAGGGTTGGAAGGGACCTCTAGAGATCATCAAGTCCAACTCCCTGCTAAAGCAGCTCCCTAGCCCAGGTTGCACAGGTAGGCATCCAGGCAGGTCTTGAATGTCTCCAGAGAAAGAGATTCCACCACCTCTCTGTGCAGCCTGTGCCAGTGCTCCGTCACTGCACTGTGAAGTTCCCACATACAATTTGTGTGGAACTTCCTATGCTTCAGTTTGTGACCATTTCCCCTCATCCTGTCACCACACACTGCAGAGAAGAGTCCAGTCTCATCCCTTTGCCTCCTGCTCCTTAGATGTTTATAGACATGGATCGGATCCCCTCTGAGTCTTCTTTTCTCAAGACTGAACAGACCCAGATCTCTCAGCCTTTCCTCACAAGGGAGTTGTTCCACGCCCTTCATTGTCTTTTGTAGCTTTGGATTCTTTCGAGGAGATCCCTGTCTTTTTTTTTGTATTAGGAAGCTCAGAACTGGACACAATATTCCAGGCGAGGCCTCACCAGGCTAGGATAAGGATATCAACAACACTATCTGTGATTGAATCTATAGATAGACACAAAATTCCACTTTTACATCTGAAAACTGCTAAACTCTCTTCTCAAGATCTCTTTATTGCAAGGTGATGATGTCTGGAACAAAATTTATTTCCACCCTAATGTAGAATTAGATATGAATTCTGACAGTTAAATGTGCTACAGAATCATAGGAGTTAGAAGGGACCTCTGGAGATCGTGTAGTGCAACTTACCAATAATGAAGTAACATATTAAAAGAAGACTTACTGACTTGCATTTTTTTCCCTTTTCTTTTTTTTTTTCCCCAACAGGGAAATTGTAAGAGAAAGGAACAGTGTAATAAGAAAAAAGTGATTGTTACTGGGAATGAAAGCACTGAGTCTCATTCTCTCTGGTTATCCATTGTATGGCACTTAATAAAGACATGAAGAATAGAGATTACTTTAAAGATGCAAGAGAAGAACATAAAAAAAGGGTTTTGTAGGTCATTAGGTAACGTGTAACTTACATGATCCTACATCTATGTTCACAAATCTACCTTCTTCAATATTAACACTTACACGTAAACAGAGCATCAGCTGTCAAGGTTCCATAAACCATGCCTTGATAAGGAACAGTATCAGCAGTCAGAGCAGAAACAAAACTGCCATGCACAAGAGTGCCAAAGCAACTGACAATATCTCCGTTTAAAGTAACAAAGCCAAAGAGTGCATCATGGATTTGTCCAGTATTATTCACTGGTAATACATTGCATCACAGTAAGAATGGAATATAACTTGAGTAAACTTTTTTTTTTGTCTTAGTCATAAAGGTTAAAGGCATTCTTCTCTTAATTTCTGCAGCAAAATATTTATGCCTTTGTCTACCATCCTTGCTAAGCTTGAACTTCTCTTTCCAGGTTCAGGAATTTCAATTGAATGTCATTTCCCATCTAACACCCTATTTAATTATTATTAAAAAGAATCCAAACTATATATGAAATCTTGCTAAAAGTATTTTGTACCCCCTGAAGTGGTAGGAGTTGATCTGTGAATACAGATTATGAGCCCCAGGCATATCAGCAAATGTATCAGTATTCATTAGACATAAGTAAATTCATTTGCAAGGGAACGGTTGTTCTCATTGTTAACAGACCTTTTAAACTTATCTTCAAATGTTAGACACCTCTGTAGCAACTGAACTGCAAATAACATACCTCATGATTTTGTTAGTACCCCATCAGTGCCTTCCACACATAACAAACAGAATGTACATATTAGATCAATACTCTTCCCCAGCATTACCACTCTACAATGGCACCTTACAGGGAGAATTTTTGGGATACAAAGATGTTTTCACATTGTACAACAAGGAAACATTTGAAGAAGAACAAAAGACAAGAGAATAGACTTGCAAGTGAATGATTTCTCATAGAAGATGACCAGTGAATGGTCATCAATGGCCTACTGCTGACATGCCATGCTTTTAAAACCACCACCATGAAGTTTATTGACATAGAGTCTTCCTGGCTAATTAGGACAGTGTAGAACATTCTGCAACATAGAAAATGACTCTGTACTCTTGCAGTGAGTATCTGCTAGGAATAGAGGAATGAGAGAAAAGAACATAGCTCACAATCAAAACACATTGGTAGTTAGATGTGGGACAAGGAAAAACTGTTTTCTGTATTTCTTCATCTCTTCAATTTTAAGAGATGTTTTACAGATAATAATGGATGAGCTCAGGGCTATTGAATTGTTTATGAAACCAAAGTAGCCATGGAAACAATTTCAGGAACTAGAACTGATATGTGAACTTCTAAGATAACATTACTACCTATGAATGAACAGTTGCACCATTGTCACCCTAAGTAGAATTGTTATTTCACACAGGAGAAATGTTTCTATTGATATAGTTCACTAATGTTCATAAGATGGTATCAGGTAAAGATTACTGGCTGACTCTTGAAAACCATCCTGCTTATTTTGATTACTCTTTCTCCCTAATACTGTTACCATGAACTTTGAGTTAATAACTTTGGTAATATTCACACTTAAAGATGATATCATTATTTGAATTATTTTGTGTCCACATTCAGAGCTTATGACACAACTCTCAGCTTTGAGCATTTTTTTGAAATAGTTGTTACTAACACTAACCACAACAGGCTTATTTCCAGAAACAGAAGTGAGATGCCATATTAATGCTTTCTCTGTTTCAGGTCAAGCCTATGACTCCAACAAAACTACAGACTGGAACTAGCTGTGAAAATACTTGAAAAGATTTTAGACTATAGTAATGCACTGAAATAAAATAGTGCTAGACTCATTTTTAATATTTTTCAAGACATACTTTCTTTAAAAGTACTCCAAGATGTGCTTTCTGAGAAATTAACAGGACTAAGTTAACAACCACCTTGGTTTCAAAGAGTTTTGGAAAGCTTAAACCTGAAACACATTTAATATATCCATCCTTTCAATTACTTAATTCCAGAAATTGATTAGAAAGATATAAATAATATCAGAGTCAACAAAGGCTGCTTTATGTGCTGTACTGCCATAAGTACTCGTGCTTATGCATTTCTGTATTATACTACACTGAACCGTGCAGAATATTTTTCCTTTTTTTTATAATGAAACCTCACAGCAGATGAGAACCATGTGCTGAAAGCCTAAACAAAGTTTACTTGTGCTGCACTTGACTGTGTCATTCTATTCTGGAATAATGATTCTATCTGTTATCATTCCTTTTAAACTTTATTTACTTTTGCATTATTAGGTTGCATTAGCAGACTACTCCTTATCTATGAGACTCCCTTTGCTATTCTTCTTTCCAGTACATTGTTGTCAGCTGACCATATCTTGTTCTTATTTATACACTAAAACAATTTTAATTGCCAAGCCTTCTTGAGCATGCATTCCTGGCTTCAACTGAAGATATGAGCAAGATAGACTGAGTGAAATAATGTACCTAAAATTAGTGGTGAATTATCAGTATTAGAACAGATGGTACAAATAAAGTTTAAGAAACTGTAACTCAACGTCATGAGCACAAAAGTGACAGCAATAGAAGGAGAAAATTTCTGCAGAAGCATGGGGAAAAAAAAAAGTATGAAAAATATATTTACTCTGGATATACATTTGATTTATTCATTTTTATTTGATATATTCAATCTTTCCAAACCACCTACGTGATTTTTTTTAACAATTTAATTGTTTTGCAAAAGAAAGGAACAGACATGCTCAAAATCCATCAGAATCCAATTAAAAGCCTAAGCAATATGTTTCAGGTTTGCGCCGGTAGCTCTACCTGTCAGTAACCACAGTAGTGATTTACACCAAAAACACTGAGCTTTGCTCAAGTCATACTGGATTTTCAGTGTTATGTCCAGCTAATTGGAAACAACTCTCCACATTTTAAGCATTAGTTTATTTACAATTTACTTAAAATTTGTAGAACTTAAACATTTCCAAAGACTGAAAGAAAACCTGTGTCAGATCTTATGCAACACAAAGCTATTTTTGACATGGAGTATTACAGTGGACATTGGTAGATAACACAAAAGGCAGTAAATGAGGCTACTGTACAGGTAGCCCTTCTTTGTATGTCCTGAACCCATAGTGATCACATGTGAAAGTTCTCCTAGAAGCCCTTTCTTTACCTTTCCACACTGCAAAAACCACTACCTAAGGAAATTGTCACCTGATTAAGGCCAGTAACAGTAATGTAGTAAAAGAAAAGAAATAAAAGCCTAATTTCTTAAGTATTTCCATCTTGCCACTATAGGTGTTACACTCACTGGTACAGAAATAGTTCACTGCTACTGACTTCACTGCTTCATCAGGCATCTTCAGCTTCCCATTCAAGTGACAAAATATGTTTAGCTCACTTTCCTTTCTTAGCAAAACTAGAACATTTCAAATATCAACCTTCCACTCAGGGACCTTCTCATTTTCTATGTTTTACTCACAATTAACAGATACCACTTATGTCATATTCTGTTCAGCTGTCACTTGCTGGCATTATTCCTCTGCATGAGATTCCTTGGCAGAGCTACATATGTGAAGTCATACTTTCTAAAGAATCTTTGTAGCTGTTGGTGTTGAAAACAAAGTAAATATGGATAATGAAGCCAACTTTTCTATCAGTCTAAACTAGAGCGGATTAACAGTTTTACATCATAATGAAGGAAACCAGTAAAGTAGATGTACCAAGATCAATACCAGCACTGAGGTGCTATCATGTATATTATCTGATGTTTCTAAGGCTCTAAAACTGCAGTGACACAAGGCAGATTTATGGAGAGCACACATCATATATACAATCTGAAACACAATTCCCCCCAAAAATATGCACTGGCTTTCATCATGCCAGCAACTTTATTATTGCTGAAATATTCAAGTAGCTTATCACTCAGACATCAAGGATTAACTGCAAGTAACCATTTGTCCCCAGGTCTCTCAGGCGCTAAAACAGTACTTCCAAACCAAGCCTAAATTAGAATTATGAGCAGAGAAGAATAACATACTTTTAACTTTCTAGGCTGCATTAAGGCAGTATTTCTGATTTGGTCAGGGTAAGATGCTTTTAAATAATGACAGCTGAATTTATTTGTATATGAAGGCACTTACCTCCTGTAAAGCTGCCTTCTCTCCTTTACACTGCAACTTTCAGCAGTCTCAAAAAGAAACACAAGTCTCCTTTTGCCAGTTTTCTACCAGTCTAGGCTAAGTTTTCCCTAGATAATGTCCATTAACTGCCAGAAGGATCTGTACACTGTTTCATAGGCAGAATCATACCTTCTCTTCTACTATAATAGTGATCTAGATCACCTCTGCCTTTTTTTTCTGTGGAGGCAGATGAACAGTAAGCAGAAGAACATCTCATTTACAAAAATGGTACAAAAGCCAAAGGAAGTTTCCAAAGTAATTGCTATGATGAAGCTTGTTGTCAAAGCTAAAAGTCAGATGCAGTTTCGGAAGACTTGGAAAAACTTTTTTCATTGAGTCAGGATGTACAAAGGGTGAGACGTAAAAATTGAATTAAGTTTCAACTTAATACAAACACTAGCCCCCCCACTTTGAACTTTGGAAGAAAGTGAACTTGCTGGCTTCCTCTGAACTCTGTGTTAGTCCTGCATGCAGGGCTAGGGGAAAAATTGAGTCACTTTATATTTTACATGAAAAAAGAAGACTGCCTTGCTCCAGCAGAATGACAATCCTGTTACTAGACAATCATTATCTGTAACTAAACTTTTTAAGTTGCCTTACTGCTACGAAAAATATTTAGTTACCTATAATACACTTTAAATCCAGCAAATTCCACATACTGCATTTTTTGTTACCTCACATTGAACATAAAAGGCTTCATCTGAGTAATTAACAAAATCAAACAAGGTTCTATTAAAAACAAAATTCCCAACTACCACAAAAAAACTTGGTAGTGCAAAAAGATCTTATTGAAGTGTTATTTATTAAAATATAACCCTCCTCTGTCATTTCCAAATCTTCATTTCTTCATCACAGCTTTCCAAACTGTGCACATTGCTATATATATATAAACTTATCTCGATGTTATTAGATAGCCATCATAATAAAAAAACAGCTTTTTGTGAAAGCATCCAATGATCAGTCTCAGAGAACACACTGACCTGCTGCTTCATACAGAATCCTGTAGTGAAAATAATACAGCTTGACTGAGAAAATTAGCTTTATGTCAGTTACAAGACTCATACCTGAAGTGACAAAGTTTAAAGGGCAGAATGTATGTCAGAACTGCATAATGGCTGACTGAAAAATGTGGTCAGTGAAGAACAAACAATGTTAAAGAAATATAAGCAGGTTTAGATTTGTAGCAAAGGGGTTTTGACAGTTTTATATGTCACAAATTGAGAATCGTTATTTAATAAACTGTACTGCAAATACCCTATTTTCTAGTGCTTGAAGAAAAAGATCACTCTGAACTTCATGAGAATAGGTCATGTGTCTTATGTTTACAGTAAACTATGCTTGGTTCAAAGGAAAACCACAGATCTCCCAGTCTGGAGCAAAAGCAGAAACAAACAAACCTATTTTAAACTTAAAATCAATCATAATTCTTCGGCATTACTGTAGATGAACTCTTGTAGGAAATGCACTGAGATGAATACTGTGATTAACCGATGACTAGGTGAGACGACTTGTCAGTTTTGTCTAGGGAGATGTTTTTTTTCACTCTGTGCTTGGAGGCTTAAGTGCTCAGTTCTGTGCAGGGTCATTTTTTCATAAGGCTACAGCCTCTCAAATAGGTCACTACAAACCATGACAACATTTGACATAATTTTTGGTGACTTTTTCTACAGAGAATTCTCTACACTGCTTCTGTAAGCTCTGTAAGGAACCTCCTGCAATTCCTTCCATGAAACAGCTCTTTATTTAAACTTCAGCTTAACTTAACCCATACAAATTATATTTTGAAAACATTTAAGCATATTGTTGCAATTGATAGAATTTAATGAAGTTTTGTGTTTGTTACCTTTAAAGATGATTTAGTTCGAGGTTCTGTTTTCTGCCTGGCGAGCTTGTTTTGAATAAGTAATGACTGATCTGTACGAACATCATAATTCCCATGTTCTGAATCATCTGTGTACGTGTCTTTATCCTTTCCTCTTTCTGAAGAAAAAAAAAGAGAGGAAAAGAGTGAACTCATTTTAGGTGATTGTGGAAAGACAGTGAAGTTACAGCCAAAGCTAAATATTCCTTTTAAGTATTCACTTTTCAATAACTTACTGCAACATTTGAAACGGTTGTCTAAAGCTAGAAATGACTTCTATTTTAGTACAAAGCTTACTGAAAAGGTTTCTCTATTATTTTTCAAATAAAAAAAGCCCACATAGTTCTACACTTTAGTTCAAGACGAAAGGAAAAAAAATACAAAATGATGAAAGACTCAGATACTTTGGTGCTTGACTCATAATTGAGTCATTACATACAGCCACAGAAAATCTGCACATTCAGAACACAATTTGAAGCGTACCTGATGATGACAGAAGATAGATGACACCACAAGAAAGTGCATATTTGAATATTTCAGGTTGGATATTAGGAAAAATTTCATCTCCAGATTAGTGGTCAGGCCCTGGAATGGGCTGCCCTGGGAGGCAGCTGAGTTAACATCCCTGGAGGTGTTGATGAAATGTTTACATGTGTTACTAAGGAACATGGTTTACTGGGGGAATATTGGTGGTAAGTGACAGGTTGGACTGGATCATCTTGGAGGTCCTTTCCAATCTTGATGATTCTATGAGTATCCTAATTGCATCTGATGGAGAACCTTCATCAAAGCTTATTAGGACCAACTATTACAGGTTAGATTTCACTCTACATCATCACCACTGTCTCTTTGAATTAAGTTTTCTGAGTCACTCTATCTCATTCGGCCAAAAAGGAGAAGTCTTTTTCAGATGCTGAATTTCCTTGTGCATTCTCTATCTAAAATATCATGACAAGACTTACTCAGCAGCAGTAAAATGAAGGTTAATGCGTGTGCAGTGTGGGACCATCCAATTTATAATGACTGCTGGAAAATGTTTAGATTTGAAAAAAATATCTTAAAGATTTAAAAGATGGAATAATTATTCCCTCACAACCATGTGTAGGACAAACTGCAAATTGAAACTATTCAGGCAGAAAAGTTACCCACAAATCGTGAGCCAAGTTTTCATCTCAGCTCTCACATCAACATGGGAAAAGTCAGAGGAACTGGGAACAGTATTTATCCCAGCAATTCTAAACCCTAAATAGAAGCCAAGAAACAAGCCACGGTTGCTGTGGGAACTGCAATCTTGAATTTCCTGAATTTTATATTCAGAAAAGCTCATCTGCAACAGCAAAGTATTTTTCATTCAGTTGTTCAGCCAAATTCTCCACAGTAAATATTATAGAAAAAAATAACCACAATTATCTCATGTCGCCTAAACAATTCAGAGAAGGAATATTAAACTAGAACATTTAAAGAGAGCTGCTTTTCCTACAGTTTAGCTACTTACACAGTAATTACAACAAATGAGCCCTCAGTAATTTCTGATGTTGATATTAACCTCAGTAAATCTGTGAAGGGACTTTTTAATGTATAAAATAGCCTATTTTTACCGTGAAAGCACCAAACTTGGCTCTTAAAGAATCACTCTCCGGACAACAAAAAGAAAGTCAGCAAAAAGACTGCAGAATGCAGGAGGTATATAAGGTAGGAAACAGGGTTCTTAAGTAAATGAGCTGACCTGACTTAATCCCAGATATAACCAGCTCTTATCTTTCCAAAGATCAAGAGCTTAGAAGTAAAATAAAATGAAGGAAAAAGTCCTATGAAACCTAAACTCTTACAAGCTAAACAGTTTATCTGAGTTGAAAGAAACACACGTATTAAAAAGTCTGCGTATGTGAGCTAAGTTTAAAAGGACTAAACACTTTGAAAACACCTCACACTCACCAAAAATTGGGCACAAGTTTTATTAAAATATGATTAAATTAAACAATTCAGCTATTAAATGAGTTTATCCTTATTATTTAACATACTTTCACTGACTTAAAGAATACTACTCAAAAAATTACCTTCCATTTAGATATATGCTGTCTTATCTGTAAGATAAACCAAAAAGGTTATAGCAACAACCCTTCCAAACCCCTCAACAGCAATAAGGAAACCTAGAGTTAAATGAATATAAAACTTACCTAAGAATATAAGTACTGTACATTTAAACATGACATTTTATGTACCAAAACCACTATCTCACAAGGCAAAATTATCAAATACAGCAAAAATGGGAAGAATGATTAACACAGAGCATTTCATCATCACAGTGTTTGTTACACCTGTATGAAAAAACATCAGAGACAGCATGTAATATGTAGTGAAAAATTAGGCACGTATTTTTCTTAACATCAGTGTAGTTGCGTGTTTGAAAATACTTTGATACTTTGATACTTTCTATGCCATTTGCCTCTTCTGCAACATTCACTAAGACAAAATATTTGATGTAAGTAATTACATTCAAGTTTAATAAATCGCATTGCATTTATATCCAGAGCTGCTTAGAAAGAACAATTGCACTGGGCATGGTTTTGGAAGGCGCCTTTTGTTTCTCAAGTTGAATTTTTTATAAATGGCTCTTGAGCTGTTTCAAAATTTGCAACAGGTAAAAAAAGAATTTGGTTTATTTGAGAACGTGACCTCAATTAAAATGAGATGAAACTTAAAAATAGAACAAAAATACTGCTGTAACTGGCATTCCTCTATGAACAGGCTCTTTTCTGTAATAAAGTATCCATCACTTGCATTGAGAAAAAGAAAGATGAAGTTTCTCTTTTAGAATTTTCCCATTAAATCAAAGTGACATTCCCTTCAGGATAGAATTATACAGCCTAAATGACTTGGAACATGATAGTTCCTAGTTCCACTGCTGCTTGCCACGTTTTGTACAAATGTGGTCATTTAACTTCCTCAGCCTTTCTTTAAGATCTGCAGCTTTAAAACTTCCATGACAATTTTTGTATAATTCTTTCCTATGAGCCAATACTGTTTTCCACCATGTATTCCTCCACAGTCCTTTTGCTTGTTTGTTTTGTCTTCATTTCAGCTGACATTTGGAATTGCCACATGCCAAATCAAGATAATAACCCCGAATGCTGTGAATGGAGATGTACTGCCCAGAGGAGTCTTTAATGCAACATTCTCCAAAAGCAGTGAAATGAACTGAGTCTGTTTGGCTTGTGTCATAAGTGTCAATCCTTAAATTCAAACATGGAGCCCTTATTTAGCTGCAGCTCCACAAAGCACAATGACAGACACTTGTCTGCCTTGAGCACTTCACTCTGTGCTGTAGGAAAGCTGCTGTTTACTTCCTTTTATTTTATTTTGTTCTATATTATTGTAGCTCCTGGATGGATTCTGATGCCCATCACCAGCTAGTCTGCCCACTCTGGGGGGAGGAGAGTGGAGGCAAGGTGCAACCAGAAACAAAAAGCAAGTCCAGTTCATATTGCTTTAGAACTACACGTTGTTTTCCTTTTGTTTGGTTGTTTTTTTTTAACCCCAAGGGAATTGTATGATGTAGTCAGCAAGCCACTCTCAGTGATACTTGAAAAGTCATGGTAGTCATGAGAAGTCTCTGGTGACTGGAAAAAAGGCAACATTAGACCCAATTTTAAGAAGGATAGAAAGAACGACCCAGAGAATTACCGCACCTCTGCGCATGGAAATATCATGGATCAGAAACTCCTGGAAGTTATGACAATTCATATGGAAGAGAGGAAGGTGATATAAGACAATCAGCATGGCTTCAATAAGGGCTAATCCTGCCTGCCCAACCTACTGGCCTTCTGTGATGGCATATCTGCAGCAAAGGACAAGGGAAAAGCCACTGATGTAATCTGTCTGGACTTCAGTAAAGCCTTCACAGTCCCACCCAACATCCTACTCTCCAAATTGGCAAGATACAGACTTGATGGCTATGCTGTTCAAGATGAGGAACTGGTTGGAAGATCTTAGACAGAGAGTGGTAGCTAATGGTTTATTATCCAACGGGAAGTCAGTGATGAGTGGTATCGCTCAGGGGTCAGTACTGGGACAGATGCTCTTTAAAATCTTCATCAATTACAACAGCAAGCTTGCAGATGCCACCAAGCTGTGTGGTGCAGTTAACACACCTAAGGGACAGAATGCCATTCATAGTGATTAAGACAGTCTTAAGCAGTGAGCCAGGAGAACCTCGTGAGGTTCAACAAAGCCAAGTGCAAAGTCTTGCACCCGAGTCATGGCCATTTCCACTACCAATATAAGCTGGGAGACAAAAGGATAGCACACAGCCCTGCTACAAAGGATTTAGGGGTGTCAAGCTGCACATGAGCCAGCAAGGTGGTCTTGCAAAACAGAAAGCCAGATATATCCTGGGCTGCATCAAAAGCATCATGGCCAGCAGGGCCAAGGGGGCAATACTAACTCTTTACTCTGTGCTGGTGAGACTTTGCCTGGAGTAACGCATCTAGATGTGGAGTTCTTAGCACAGGAGAGCGATAGAACAGTTGAGAGCACATCGAGAGGATGGCCACAAAAAGGATTCAAGTGATGGAACGCCTCTCCTTTGAGGACAGGCTGTGAAAGCTGGTGCTGTTCAGCCTGGAGAAGAAAAGGAACCAATCAGAACTGGGAGCAGCCATTCAGTGTTTAAAGGGGAGTTACAGGAAAGAAGGGGAAGAGACTCTTCAGCAGGGTCTGTATGATAGGACAAGGGGAAATGGTTTCAATCAAAAAGTGGGAAGATTTAGATTGGATATAAAGAAAAAATCTTTTACAGTGAGGGTGGTGAGGCACTGGAACAGGTTGTCCAGAGATGTAGTGGATGCTGTGTCCTTGGAGACATTCAAGGTCAGGCTGGATGGGGCTCTGAGATCCTGACTGAGCTGTTCATTGCAGGGAAGCTGGACTAGATGACATTTAAAGGTTCCTTCCAACTCAAATGATTGTAATTTGATGATTTTAAGGTTAATCAAATTCTCAGCTATCACTAAATACTTCTGTATGATGGCCCACAATCAGTGATTACGTACTGAAATATATCAGTTCAGCTCACGTATCTGCAGAGGTGTCTCAAAAACCTTTAGTCAACGTAGAACCTGGAAAAGTAGGCAGAAAGACTGCAGTGCTTGTTTATAAAAATGCTTTTCCATTTTTCCTTTACTGCAGAATCAAATTAAAAAACCCAGAACATAAAATGATTTCTATCTTTTTGGGTAGACCGGCGCTTAAAAACAGCTCTCCTACATTAATGTTAGAATAAATGGCCATCCTGGAGGTAAGTGAAAATGTGAACTGAAAACTGCAAAACCTGCAAAACCTTGAAAAGGCATAAAGAAAAATGAAAAAAAAAAAAGAAAGCAACCAACCAAACGACAACAACAAAAAAAAGAACCCAAACATAAAACCAAACAAAGTATCTGGTATAAAAAAGAAAAAGACATTGCAGTCTGAAGACCGTAAATGGGAGGGCAGGTTAGCATATGGACACATCCATGTCCTCAAAGTGTTTTCAAGGGCATCACTCTTCACTCTATCTCCTCGTCTGTTTTTGAGCTACTGGCATTTTTGAGATATTTTTATAGACAATAAAATACCTTTGCTGATGCACTGAACTTATTCAATTACATTAATTAAACTTGTGCGGTAGTTAAGAGTTTTTGAGTGGCAGTCACATAACAAATTTTCATTTAATAATAATTAATGTTGGATATCCAATTCGTAAGATCCAAGTGACCTGCTACAGCAAGGAACATGTAATTAAGGCCATCTGTATTGCCAGCCTGGATTCAGACTTAAGTACAAAGTTACTTAAAGAAAAAAAAAAAGCATTCAGCAATTAAGTAATAGATCTCTTTATCAAAGCTGTCTGAAAACCTACCAGTAGCTCTGCTTTGCTGTCACCAGAAACATGAAAACTTCAGTTTGATTGATGCATCTACTGTTCTGACATACAGTTTTGTTAGGCTTGATGAGTTGCATAAGATTTGCCCCCAAAGCATTTATCGGAAAAAATGATGGAGAGTCTTTTAATTCTGCATGTCTTTCACCTGACAATACAGAAGCACTAAGAAATTAATTTCTAGGTCCATACTTTCCATCTTCATCTTTGTGCCTTCTTAATTACTTGGCTATCTTTTTTACTCTCACATATTTCTGAAGGGGCAAGAGTGTATTTTTAATTTTATGACAATTACAACATAAAAAGTGCTCCCATCTCCCTGTGACATGCAATCAATTAATATTTTAGTTTAGTGATGTAGGATCACAGAGGTTTTTCAACTGAAATGGAAAATAATATAAAAATTGTTCCTAAATAGTTTCCTTTTCACGAATTCTGAAAGGATGTTTCTTATAAGACCTTGTTAGATTTAATAAGAATGATATGATTGGTCTAGAAATTAATCTGGTTTTGCCTTAATCCCTTTTTGCCCTCATTTTAGTCCCAGAAACAGTAAGTAACCTGGAGAAGGGTATCAATAGACACCTGGATAGGTGATGTTGGATGGAATTAGGCCATCTTACTTTACTCCACTAAGTAACTGGAATACTATAGAGTACACATGCTACAGAATTTTTTTCACCTGTATGTCTGTACTTAAGTACCAAAGAGGAGCACAGCTGATAAGTGCAGGCTTTTCTTAGCGTACAGTTTCTCAAGAGCTCTCACACAGATGTAACTACTACATGGAATATACATCATTTTCACTAAGACGTTCAGCAGGTTTTTATGCTCTCTGGAGGAGGTAAAATGGTACGCAGAATTTGCACAGGCAGATTAAATGTCTATGCTACTTAGATTTTGAACCTCATTATTATTTTTTCAGAAGATGAACTCTTTTACTTAGTTCAGTGAGCACTGCATTCCTAAATACATTCTCTGTGAGCACTAAATTCCTGGAGAAGACTCCAGGGAGACGTGAGAGGGGGGGCTACAAAAAAGGAGGGGACAGACACTTTCTTCTCCAGGCTGAACAAGCCAAGCTACCCCAGCCTGTCTTCATAGGGGTGGTGCTCCAGCCCTCTGACCATCCTCATGGTCCTCCTCTGGATCCCATCCAGCAGCTCCACATCTTTCCTGTATCCGAGGCTCCAGATCTGGATGCAGTTATCCAGGTGGGGCCTCACAAGGGCAGAATAGAGAGGAACAATCACACCCCTGCCCTTGCTGGCCACTGCTCTTCTGATGGAGCACAGGAGTACATTGAGTACATTATAAACTGTCCTAATGTCTCAAGGCAGTCAGAATAGATGTGATCGCCCTTACGCAGACACTGTCTGAAGATCAAACAAGCTTCTGAAAAATGTATTCTAAACTTCACAGTGAAAACCTCTCATTTCTGTTGAAACAGAAATTAAGTCTGGCTTTCTTGAGTCAGATTCTTTGCAGTTTCTGCATCACTATGCATAAAGCACTCATAATTAACCTAATTCAGAAATAAAAAACTCAAAGGATTGAAAAAAGAGAAAATGAATTAGAAAGTGTTGTTTTATTTGCTAACGTGGCAGCTGACAAAAACTCCCAAATAAGATAAAATTAGATACCTCTTATATCTAAGCTCCAAAAGCCAATTTCTATTGATTGTATTCATCCATTACTCATTTTTGACATCTTATTTGAAATGAGACATTTCAGCTTGCTATTATTCTGCATACATTGGCACAGTTTAGAAAGCTGCATACACATTCATGTTTCTGTTAGAAAGAGCACATTGAATTTTGGGGTTAACAAGCTGACTGGGCTGCTTGCAGGATTTTCACCTGGTTCAGTGGTGTTTCCAATATGAACTAACATCTGAAAATCTTGATACTTTAGCTACATGTGATTTTTAAAGGCATTAATCCACCCTGTTACAAAAAATCCTTAAGTAAATGTGGTTTATAATCTGAGAGTGGGCATAAAGGAATGCATACCTGGCAACACTAATGACAGCAATTTGAAATGGACCTAGCAGATAGAAAAACAGGTTGCACATCCATCCAAACATTTCTGCTGTCCTCCTATTCCTGGTACTAAACCCAAAGGCTGATCTGAGAAAAGATCAGACTGCTCAGTATATGATTATTTCCAATTTTCGAGATCTCATGCATGGTAAGACACAAGAACTGCTCTTAAAAAAGGAGGTTTTCTACTGAATTAAATACAACAAATTCTCCTGCAAATCAGAGTAAATCATTTCAGCTTAACTCAAGAACAGTTCACTGTCAGTTCAACTATAAGCAACTTCTAATTTCTCTTAAACTCAGTCAGCTCAGAACTCCAAACAGGTATGTAATAACCACCATCTTGAAGACATTACCTAAGAGGATTTTTCGTAACTATTCATAATGATAAATTTATAGTACAAATAACCACTGCATATTCCTCAAAACAGAAGACTGACAGCCAAAGCTGTAAACATTAAGAGAGAAAGCTTGCTTATTTTTTTGCATATGATGGTCTTTGAAGAAAGATAAATGTTTTATTTAAAAAAATGTACCAGTTAATGATTCCTTCCACACATGCATGCACACAGCCCTGCACCAGAGCAGCAGCTCCCAGACTAAACAAGTCATCAGTTAACCTTCCTGGGGTCACAATTGTATTATGTTTATAAAACCTAAATGGTTTTAGAGAAAGATTTTGTTAATGTGACTGACTTACTGCATGTAGTTGTCCTAACTAACCATTCCCCACTTATTTGCCCCAGTTCCACCTACAGCCACTATTATGGATAGCTGCAGTAAGCACAGAAAATCATGTTATACATTAGAGAAGCTCAGTGCCTTCTTTCTTTGTATTTACTGACTAGTCAAACTCAAAACACTACTGACTGTTTAAAACTTACAGAAGACGAAGTGGAAAATCATAATGTTCTTGATTGCTTTTGTCAGCTGTAACAAAGGTGGAATACATAACCTGCCTCCTTGGCAAATCCATCATTAATGACTAAATAAATGCAATACAGTCCACTGAAATAAAGGAGAATGTTTCCTCTGAATTCGAGTCTTTTATCTGATGTCTACTTATCCCCTTCTCAGAAGGAGGAAGAAATTATGGACAGTTATGATTCTGAAAGAAGAAAATGCCATTTGGTCTGATTCCACGATAGAGCCTAATTAGAAATGCACCACATTCACTTAATTCAGCATTCTTTCATGTTCTCAGGAGAGTAGTTTGAAAAGATTTCCTTAGAAGGTGATACCCATTAATCAGCTTATTTTGCAGACTCCATCAAAATGCCAGAGCACCAGCTAAATAACAGAGCAGAGCTGTGTCATTCTCATTTTCACAGTCTTCACGATCGAAGTTCAAGCAACAATACTCCTCCTTTTTTTCAGACACAGGAAAGTAAAAGCGAAGCTTTCACCTTGGACACAATTTCTTACCCATATAAACTGGATCCACAAAAGCAAAACTGTGCTCTGAAGGTGTGCAGAAGGACCTTTTATTTATTTATTTTTAATTTCTTACTGTTTGTTTTTGTTTAAAAGTACCTTTAACTGTCCCTGATTTATCTGGGTGAACTTCACTGATAATGCTGATATTATCATAGAATCATAGAACCACCAAGGTTGGAAAACACCTCCAAGATCATCCAGTCCAATCGTCCACTTAACCACCAATAATTCCACCAAACCATCCCTCAGTACAACATCTAAATGTTTCTTGAACACATCGATGGATGGTGACTCCACCACCTCCCTGGGCAGCCCATTCCTGTGCCTGACTGGAGACGTCTCAATTTACACAGGCAAATGAATGAACCAAGTTAGAAAAGGCTACCACTTAAACAATTTTTTCTGTCCCATCAAAGACTATAGCTGTAGTCAGAAGAGGGGAACATCCACTGAAATTTTAATACAATTTTGAACAGATGAGACTCAAACCACGTTTTCCTCAATCTCTGACTCCTCTATGTTTCATTTCAGGTGAAAACTAAATGACATGAATGAGAAATAGTACATCATTTACCAAGAGAAAAAAATTACTGTTGCCATACATAAATGTGCAATAATATCACTTTAAGTAAATTTGTTCAAATAAATTACTTAAAATAAATTGAGAAAAAAAGAACGGGATGAAGAAATACGCCTGCCTGATCAATAAAAGCAATGACATTGGGGGACTGTGGTGTTTCAGCCGAAACCATACTGAGATGCATGGTATTCTTATACCATATTTACGCCAAGTTTTTGTAGTCTCTTCTGATTTTGAAACATTTTTATTTTGTTTCAGAGGAAGCATCAATTTCCCTCACATTTCCAATAGCCACTTCTTTAGGAGACCCTAAAGAGCTTTTTCTCTATTTTGGGAGGGAAGAAAAATCAATACGAAAACACGTGAGAAAAGGAGAAATAGCTTTCTGAAACCAAATCTCTTTCCTCCAGCTTAAAGCGCTCAGTTTTTAGTTTGGTGCTATGCTGACTGTGAGCAAAAAGATCTTTCACAGGAGTAACACAAGGTACAGAAAAACCATTATGTATTTCAAATGGGTAATATGTCAACAAGGAATTACAAAATTAATTTTGGAACCTGCAAATTAGTCCTTCTGTGTGCATATACAGACTGACCGTGCAGTGTAAGGGAGGGGTTATTCTGAGACTTCTTTTATACCTTCATTCGCAGTAAGTATCAGAAAAGCATAAATTCATATGCAAATACACCCCAATTACAGTTCTGTGTTGTTGTTTTTAATAAAGCAAAAGCAAAGTACACACAGCAATACTGAATAAATACATAATAAAACAATTTCAAGAGAGGTTCAGAAAAGCATTTCAAGGTGATTGGATTATGATCAACTGTTATGGAAAAGGGTTACACCAGCTGTACAAAAAACAAATGCTTCTCTTATGTCGTTATATATTGTTGGTTCAAAATGTGATAAAGTGTTGGGAAACTTTCTGAAATGCCTCCCTTAAAATACATAGGACAGCACCCATTTCTTTAGTCACATTTTGTCTCCTATTTAAACAAACTAATAAACACAAAACCAACCCATCTGGCAGCTCAGGATAAGTATGGCCTTTCCACAAATGCCACAAGTGTAACTGAAACACAGCTATTGTTATTATTTCAATTCAGACATAAACTTACCTAAAAATGGATCACTGTATTCTGTACTAGACAGCTTGAGCAAGTTGTTTTCCAAAGTCTCCATCACTTTAGCTGGAAGAAATGCAACAACCATGTCAGCATAGACATGAATTGAAGTAAAATATACACTTTCAAAAACTGTTATTGACTCAAACCAAAAATTTTCTGCTGCAATTTTAATGAGTATTTTCCATTGGCAGGAAGAAGGCTTTCTTCCTAGGAGAAGTTCCACTTGGTAGAATAATACTACAGTAACATTTACTGCCTATCAACATTGAGGAAGGATTTCATCAAAATCTAGCAGCAGGAAACAGCTGTGTTAATTTACTCTATGCAGTTTCATGCAGAGATGACAATAGTGTTTGGCTGTAGTTAGCAATAGGGCACACATACAATGTCTGGGATCTCCAGTCGCTCCAGTCTATCTGTTAATTCATGTTTATTAAAACAGAAATCCTAAAATAAAAGTAATGCCTCCATTCAGCGCAAGGTAAAATTCATAGGGATTTTCTGCCTTTTCTTTCCTTTTCCTCATAGCACTCTCCCTTGGTGTATGACAGTCAATGAACCAGTTCGCTCCCACGTGTTCGTACTTAAAGACATCTAGTACAGAAAGGCCAATATTTATTTTTAACTCTCTCCCCTAGGAGAGACTATTGAAACTCTCATGATGTTTCCCAGCATACGTGAGAACTTCCTTGCCTTGTTTTCAGTGAGCAAATATAAGCCTGTAATTCAGAAAAATACAACCAAAATGCTTTTAAGTCTCACTTCAAGCATTTATAGGGATTGTGCTCAAGAATTCAGCAGCAAGGTTCATCTAGCTACTGCGGGCAACTCTGTCACAGACATTTTAACAAGATGTAGATGTCTAAACAAAGCAAAGATCATCAGATGCCCTTGTAATTTAATGTAAGTTGCTTAAAAAATACATCTAAGATCATGGAATCACAGGGGTTGGAAGCGACCTTCAGAGATCATCGAGCCTAACCCCCTGCTAAAGCAGGTTCCCTAAGCAGGTTACACAGGAAAGCATCCAGGCAAGTTCTGAATACCTCCAGAGAAAGAGACTCCACAAATTCTCTGGGCAGCCTGCACCAGTGCTCTGTTATGCTCAGGAAGTTTTTCCTCATGTTCACATGGATCTTCCTATGTTTCAGTTTGTGCCCACTTCTCCTCATTCCATTGCCAGGAACCAATGAAAAAAAATGGCTCCACCATTTGATTCCCACCCATTAGATATTTATAAGCATTGATATGATCTCCTCTCAGACTTCTCTTTTCCATGCTGAACAGTCCCATTCTCAGCCTGCCCTCGTAAGGAGATGGTCCAGGCTCCTAATGGAGCTAATCTTTGGCTCTTGGCTAGACTCTCTCCAGCAGTTTGCTGTCTTTCTTGAACTGAGAAGCCCAGAACTGGACACAGCATTCCAGATGTGGCCTCATTAGGCCATGGCTCAGGGGAAGGATCACCTCCCTCAACCTGCTGGCCATGTTCTTCATAATGTACCCCCAGTTGTGGCCCTCTTAGCCACAACTGCACACTGCTGGCTCCTTTCCAGCAGATCAGCCCAGCATACCACAGGACTCTAAACAATGATCCCATGCATTCCCAGTGTGGAACAAGCTGCTGAGAGACAACAGCCTCTTACCTCGTTCCGACACTACGTCAACGGTAGCTGTAGATGCCCCTGCACTCAGAGGCTGAGGCTGTGGTTGCACACGATTTGGCTGCAGAAATGAAGAATGCTTGCTCAGACTCTGAGGATGCGTTTGGCTCTGTGCTAAGCATGGCATAGATCTTCTGGAGGGTTTCAATGGGTGCTCCTTCACCGTCTCACTCTTGCTCGTATTCATACCTGAAGAAGTCAAGAGAAAAAGAACAAAGTTCTGTTGAATTACGCTGTAACAAAGGAAGACTACTAATTAATTATGAAAATTAAAGGTGGATCATTCAATTAACAAGCAGCCCTCCAGCTAAATCAAAATGCCTTAAGTACACACCAAGCTGTGTACAGAATCCAGGAATTCTTTGCCCATCCTGCTATTCGGGCAGTACATATGGACATGTGAATCCCCTAAATCCTGAAAGTTTCCCCTTAAGATAATTGTAAAGCTCATTAACCCTAAATTGCAATAACATAATAATTATTCAGATTTCTACTTTTTCTACAGACTCACAGGGGAACAGTGAGCAATCCAAGCACATTTGTCAAGGACAGGAGAACTGATGATGCTATACTGACAAGAAATAAGGGGGAAAAAAATGCCATTATTTTTTGTCACTGAACTTGAAAGGCTCTTTGCCAGGATGCTCAGAGTCTGCCTTTGCTCAGCTCACAGTGCTCAGCACTTCCCCCGTCATCAATACACTACGGAACTGTTCATCAACGCACATTGAATATACACATAATCATCTTGATTTACATCATCATTCTTATAATGTGAGATTTAGATTTCAGGGTGCCATGAGAACGCTATTCTTCACGACACCAACCATTACAAAAAAGTCTGATATTACTTTAATTACACAAAGCTATGGATATGTAAGCATGAAACTTTTGATGGCAATTAAATACATGCATTCACTGAATAGTAGGTATTTCACAAGAAAGAAAGTGTCAAAAACAGTATTTTGCTTTACAATTGGCTTTGCCCTTCTCTTGTTTCTTGTCACTGAAACAGACATGAAAGCTCAATATTTCATTTCTAGTTCTGGAAGCATTAGAAAGAAACCGCTTGCTACAGGAAAGGAGCTTCTTGGAGAGCTTGTTCTTCCCGTGGATACATGGACACTGCAAGAGAAAGCCTTCATGAATGCTCAGAATCTTGTTTTCTGTGTCGAAAGCAAATTATTTTGTCTCAAAATGAAAACTGTCTGTGCTTCACTTAACTATTAAAAGCAATAGTGCAAAGATTTGAAAAATAGCAAAGAAACAATTGAAATGGGAAAATAATACCCCACCACTTATTAGTGGCATGTATTTCCTGTCTCATGCATTTCCAGCTGGATGTTAAATCTCATGATGAATGTTCCAAGTAACACATGTTGGCCAAGCCATTGGGTCCTCCCAGAACATTTTCCTTGATAAACTTCACCCTTTATTTACTTCAGCATGAACATTTGTAAGCTGTGAAGCTGATTATCAGCACTTTCATAAAAATGTCCTATGTATTTTCAGAAGGCACGACAAAAGCCAAGCATCTTCTCAAATGCTAATTTAAAATGTACGCTCTACCTCTGCACTGGATTTTCTTACAGCTTGCCTATGTAGAGTGCTGAGGCCTTCTGTCTGCATGTGCCCACACAACGTCAAGAACCCTCTAAAGATTAGTGGAGAGAGTCCATTTCAGTACCCTATTTCTCTGCTGTAATTACAGCGTTATTTACTCTGCAGCAAATTCTTCTAAATCTGTATCTCCTAGAGCTGTACTTTATCCTTTCCAATTGTACCGGAAAGATATGGGAAATACAAGTATTTCTGCTGCTTGGAGCACCATGAATTTTTGAGGCATTTTCCTCCAAAAAATCTGCACCACTGGAAGAAAGTTATTATCATTGAAACAACATAGCTGTCCATAATGAAGGGCCTTTAATTAACAGTCTACTTCTGGTATTTACCTGCAATGGCTAAGGGTTGAAAAGGCCTTTCATTTCATGAATCCCCCAGCTCACACACCATGCTTCGCTCAATTCAGTGCTAATTTGAGGTTAAGGGAGACAAAGGTAAGCTCCTACTGCCTCCAAAGGTATCACAGGTCATTAAATAATGACTAGTGGACTAGTCATTCCTAATGAATGTCTAATGCTTCCTAATGCTTCTGAAACAAAGGCTCTATGCCAAAAGAGCATGCAGGGGCAATGGGCTATGGCCCCAACTTTGTCGTGCTCAAACACAGCTGCACCAGGTAGTGCCTGCCATGCTGCCCAGACAGGTTTATTAGACCAAACCTATGGCAGCTAGAGGAATGGATGCTACACAATAAAACCAAAAGAGATGGATTTTGTAACTACAGTGCATAGCTTTAACACTGTTTCTCAAGCAGTCACAGACTACCGGTAATGGATCCTGCTGCATCATTAGTACTGCTGGCATAAAAATATCTGGATCCTTATTGGAATCACCATGTGCAACAAGATGAATCATTTTATTACCCAAAAATATAAGGTAACACAAATAATACATACTGTCATTCAATTTTAACAACAGTATAAGTGATCTGTGTATTTTAAAAAGTAGAATTCTTTTATAAGATAGCCCCAATTTAAATGAAAATTACTTACTTTTGCATCTCTTCATGTATATTCCTCTGTGTCTTTTAATACAAATTCCTTAACACAAAGGAGCTTCTGCTTGTGCAGAATGAGTCACAGCAGAACAGTCTCATGGCACATTTGCACACAGCTGCATGATTTGCCTTCACAATGCAAATTGCCTAAGTTCATCCACTCTCTGCTGGAGTGTCCCAGTCCAGTTCCATGGCCTGCGAGCTTTGGTGGCGTTTTGCTGTTGCAAGCCAAGGCTTACTGATCTCTGGCATACCAACAGCTTGTGGCTGACACCATACACAAGGCCACTGAATTGACTTACTGCAATTATTTCTCTTCCTTCCTCAGTTCTCTTTTGGGTGTGTTTTCTCAAACCTGGACCTTTCCCACTGCAACTTTACAACAATAATGTCGTGTCGGGGATACCTGAAGCTGCAATAAAGAACAAGAAGCTACTTGTCAAAGTTATGGTACACATGGACTTTCAAGGAAGGAAATCCAAATGACCAGTGCAAAAGTTTTGGAACATGGTGAAGCTGACTATCGTGCATGTTATAGCAGTATTAGCACTGCAGCAAAATGGTTGAAACAAAGGATTAAAGTTTGCCATCAGGCAGTCAAGACCATGACTTGAAAAATAATATGTTTTTCTGTTTAAACTGCATCTCTTTCATCTTTCCCTGCAGAACGATTCTCTGGCACTTAGCGTGAGTATGGAAATGAACGCAGCGTGACTACAGAAATTTCTCACCTCGGAGAAAAGGGTGCTTAAAGTTTATGGTTTAATCAGATCCTGTCTTTTATTTTAGCACTTTTGCCTTAGAGAGTGCTCCTTCTGAGGGAAAACAGGGGATTCCTGCTATGTAAGCAAATCCCTCCGTGGCTCAAAGCCAGAACAGCCAGCTGTACTACATCTCACGGCTCCCTGGCAGGGCAGGCAGGAAGGATGGAGCTTCAGAGCGATGAGCTTTTCTGACTGTTAAATCAGTACCCACGATTTAATGCACACTCAACTTTCTGACAATCCAGAGAAATACCAAACAAAACCAGCTCTCAGATGCCTCCAGGTTTTGGCCAGCAGAAACAAAGATTCTCCCATGCCCCATTTCGTGCAATGCAGTTAATAATTGCTATTAAGAACACGGAAAAAAAAATCACTTTACATTTCACGAGCTCCGAATTGTATCTGAGGGAAGTTTATAGGCAGCCCATGTGCACTGACAACCTAATAACGGAAGCACACTCAGCAAGACTTAATCAGTGCTAATTTAAAAAAGAATCCAAGAACTATTGCCCATTTAATCCAGCATAAATTTTAGCTTGGAGCAGGAGTAATTACTATTGAAGTCAAATCAATAGCATCAGCTTTATAGCAATAGAGTACATAACAAAGTCCACAATCAATGTCAACAGCGTACAGGTCTTACCAACAATTCATGTCATCAAAAGCATTTCTCGATAAAGAGCTTCTGAAATGTAAGAAAACAAAACCCTCCGAAAACCAACTTCAAATGCAACACACAACTAACTAAAACACAACATAATTCAAGAACCATACTGAGAAACTGAAATTTCAAATGTTTCTGTTGTGTCATCGTTACTGGACTGTCCAATGAAGTACAACACAAAGAAAAGATTGCAATAGTTTTCATCACATTCACAATTCTGCGTATTTCTACAGAAGGAAGAATAAATCAACTCCATTCTGAAGAGCATGATAACATTTAGGTTTCAGTAACCGATGGATGTAATAGGTACTTACTGCTAATAAAAAAGCTTACTCCGATTGGCAACTGCAACATCCAAAAGAAAACCTAATACACATGGTAATTTCTCTATTAAATTTCAGGAAATCATAACTAGAAGATAGATAATGATGGAGAAAGAATAAGTTGCTTAGTAACAGCAAATACTAGTTCTCATCTCTCTGAAGTACCTCAGCAAGCACTGAGGATATTCAGCTTCACCTAGTTGACATATAATAGAGCAAGCTTATGAACTCCAGTTTTCTAAAGGTGTTTTTTTCAGATTGCCTTTTCCATTATGAAATGAGCAGGTCAACATTATTTCTTTCAAATGTTCAAGGGTAGCCACTGGGTGAGTACAATTGGCTAGCCAATAAATACCTCCTGAATGATTGTAACAGATTGCAATCATATTTTTCATTGTCATCCCACACCATGTATTAAATTGATTTATTAAAGTGTTCATGATATAATGAGATTTAACAGTATTACCAATCATGCTTTTGAAGATTGTTTCCATTTAATACAATTATTTTACCTTTTTTTTTTCTTTGAATATCCAAGCATTGTGAAAGAGGAACGTAAACATGTAAGTACACTGTCTGTATCATACTTTCACCAGATTTTTCTTTCCTGAGGTAGACAGGCAATAAATAAACTTGGAACTGGCTTCTCCTTTTTGTTAACTGTTCTTCCCTGAATCTTTTTCATGTCTATAGTTGCTTTTGACCATTATCAATCTCAGTAGCTCAAGTCTATGAAATGTAAAAACATAAAGGAAATGGCTATGGTGCATAGATAAATTTTTAAAGGGATTTTTTTCCTTCTTTTTAAATATTTTTATTTAATTTTAACAACCCCAACTTCTCAAGCTATACATCAGAAAAAATTTCTATCGAGAAATAAATATTTATGAAAATAATATATAATCATTTGCACAGATGCAAAAGAAGGAGTCTCCCTCATAGCAGCAACCAAAACAGCTGAAGAAAAATGTATTCCAGTGCTTCTGTCAAGCAGACACCTGGATCCTATCCACTGTGTTCTTGAGTTTGCTGATAGCAACTCCTATCATTTATCTCTAAATTCAAGTATAACCAGCTTCTAATAAGAATCTCACAAAGGAACTGATCTATGTTGTAATTTAAAAAGGATCAGCTTATTCCTTAGCAAGTACAACTCCACGTACAAAGTGGTACTGTTTCCAGCAACAAAACTGACTACAGTGATTTCTCTCCTTCTCAATGAGCTGTTATTTCTTTTTGTCACTTGTAAAACAACTTTTTGCCACCTTTGTATTTTTCAAGTGCAGGTGAAAGAACAATGTTTTTGCAGATCTTTCTTACAGTACATTTCCAGCCAGCCTAATCCAGATTTTGCTTAAGAAGAGATGGTTTCCTTTGCATTTGATGCTAATCCTAAATTGAATCCTAAATCGAACTTTAACAGGTAATAAAGGAATGAGACAGGAACTGAAGGAATAGGCAGTTGCATGCTTCACCATTTAAGCAGATCAGTAGAACCAAACCACCTCAGTTTAAGAAGAAGATTTTGGGAAGTACCAGGCTGAATTATGCTTTTAACTTCAGAAGCGATCACTGTTTACCTTCAGAGAACACTCTTAAATTAAAGGCTGCTGTTAAAGTGACAATCGCATCAACACGTGACAGCCTCCAGCTTCTTCTCAGTTGCTGGCTTGCACTCAGTTTAGGGCATCACATTCTGCTGCCTTCAGGATTTTATATATGCGTTCAGGTCATTACTAAATGCAGCAATTAGAGTTAAAAGCCATCTCAAGGGGATTCTGCCAGGAAAGAAACCTAGTGATAACTGTTTTCCTATACCTAATTTTTATATTTGGGTTTGCATTTGATATTTCCATCAGTACAGGACTCTTCTGCAGTCCCAAAGGACACCATCCTCACCTAGAGAGGCAATCCTACAATGCAACAAAAAAAAAAGGTCTTACAGAGTGTTTAAGACGTTTCTTCCATTGAAGTCATTTTTTCGGAACAAGCTTTCTCTTTCTTTAACTCTGATTGAAAACTTTATTTAAAGAGGCACTTCTTTATTTTTGTAATTGCATTTGTAACAAATGCAGAGTAAAACAAGAGAAAAAAAA
Source organism: Oreortyx pictus (assembly GCA_036925125.1). Lineage (NCBI taxonomy): Eukaryota > Metazoa > Chordata > Aves > Galliformes > Odontophoridae > Oreortyx > Oreortyx pictus. Next base: position 3,842,293 of record JAUPFR010000006.1, on the reverse strand, counting down.
AAAAAGGCACAAGAAAACCAAAGACCTACTGCAACATTTTCATGGAGAAGTTAAAACCACATTTCTTCATTACATACCTCTTGAACTGAGGCCAGTGAAGAAAAGACCTATTTCCTTGTGGAAGCAGCAGGAAATTCAGCAGCAGAACTAACAAATTGCCAGCACCGGCACAAACCTCTCCTCCTAAATTTAGCGTAAGTCTGTCCTTGATCCCACATAGTGCCTCTCAGAGTAATTTCAGTAATGATCAACTTTAAAAATAAATGAGGTCTATTACTTTAAACAGCCTTACCTTGGTAAAAAATTACATCAATAACTCTGAGGTTGGATGAAAAAATAAATAAATAAAAAAGTACAGCCAGGTTTTTCAAGTATTTGTTCCAAACAGCAAGATTTATAGAAGTAGCCAATAAAATTGCAATATTTAAGGCTCATTATACTGAAACATCACTTGATGGTTTGCATTTCTTTTTTAATAAAAACATTGTCTCATGAAATCTCTCTAGGCATCCTATTGTACCTTATGCTCTGGCATTAGGAAAGAAGGTGGTTTCTATTACAGATTGCCATAGGTAGACCCCTATTGTTCTTACTAGATGTCTTATAGGACCCTGCATGGTAAGGACTGTTACATACACACACAAAGCTGATTGTATTCCCATCTAAGAATAAGCGTTACCTCCTTTAGAATTAGTATGGTTCAGCTTGAGAAGAAAGCGTGCTCTTCTTTCACATCTTCACCCTTTAATTCACTCCTATTTCCTCGATCAGCCACAGCAGGCCCCAACGTATTCTCTCTGTATATCAGACTGAGACCTGCTTCAGACCTTGTTTTCTCATCTACTCCATGAATATATTATTTTTAATGGGAAAATGTTGGTGCATTTATTTTTGAAGAGAGCTAAAATGGAAGGAATAACAGGATTCTTTATCTAGAAAAATTGCATTTAGTTAAGTACAAATTTGGGGTTGCTTTAAGTACCACACCAGTAAGGCAAGATGCAAAGCAAACCTGACACACTGTCAAGCACTGCTCCATTTGTACAAAAACACTGAGACCATCCCACAATCCTTACATGATTCCATGCTTCTCTGACATTGCCTGTGTTTGTGAGATGTACCTTAAAAACTTTCAAGCATTTGATCTTTCCTGGCATAGCTGAGGAGAAACTTAGTTTTAAAGTAAAAAAAAATATATATATATATTTATATTCAGACAAACACAGTGATTTGTTAAATACTTTTTTTGGTTGCCATGGTGGTCTACTTGCTATCAAAAACATAGTTAAGTAAATAGCTCTAAGAAGGGACTGCATTCTAAAGCATAAAGCAGCACCTTTATAACAAAGTCTGCCTTCAGGAATATCTGGTCTTACATAACTTGAACAGAATGAAATATATGCCTGACTCATCAGTAATAGTTCACATGAAAACAAAGCAAAATATTTTTGTGCTTAATTGAATCCGGGAATTAAAAGGCTTCAGAAGTCTGGATTATCTCCAGAGCTGTAACAAACATTTCTGCCAAAAAATATCAGAAATGTAACAAAATATGTTTTCTCCCCAGACCCAGTAACACAGTAAATCTCTAGAAAGCTATGTGTTCGCCTCAAAGTAGGCTATTCCACAGCCCCTGTTCTTGAAATTCTTAAAATGCTTTCTCAAGAGTATCCTCAGGAGACCAGAAGCGGTACAATTGAGTTGATTTAGCAAGAATATAATGAGGTTAAGGAAAAGGAAGAAAGTGCATTATTGTCTTTTAATAGAGCAACACAGTGCTTAAATGCACCAAGCATAAAATGAACAGGTGCCCAGGGTTTTGAACCCAGTTATAATACTTATTTGTTAGCCAAACAAAGGAGAATAAACATCAGGAGGGAGCAGCCCTAGAAGGAATAGAAGTCACGATGTTGGTGCCTCACTTTTACAACCAAGGAGCTCTACTTCCTTTTCCATTTTTTGGAGAACGCTCTCCAGCAGTGGTTCCTTTACAGAGAGGCAAAGTGAAACTACTCACCACCTCACTGCCCTTCACTCCCAGCAAAGACCTGCAGCCACCATGAGGGCTGCCCTCAGCTCCCGCCCTTGGGCCCAACAAAACACTGCAACCTTGGCTGCTCCTCGTGTGTCTTGTCCTCTAGACCCTTCACTGTCTTCATTGGCCTCCTTTGGATGTTCTCTAATAGTTTTAAGTCTCTCTCAAATCATCTTGCAGATCACAGAATTGTAGGGGTTGGAAGGGACCTCTAGAGATCATCTAGTAAAACTCCCCTGCCAAAGCAGCTCCCTACACCAGGTTACAAGAACCACAACTAATCATGATACATGCATTCTTAACACCCAGATTTAACTCAACTTCCCGATACACTGATGCCTTGCATTTGCATTTTGGTTCCAGAAATTGATCCCAAAGCTGGAATGCACAGTGGATTACACACCAGGTTCAATTCTAGTTCAAAGGAAACCAACAGGTAGGTTGATCACGTCTCTGCTGAAAATCTGTTGCCTGCCTAATTCTGGTTAAGAATTCCAGTTAGTTGGAAGGGGGTCTGAAGAACAACTTGACTGAGCCTTGCGCACTTCCACAGGAAACTGGTGAGTGGAACTGAATGACACTCTGATTCCATGCCAGTAGACAGAAGAGATTTGCTTTGGTATATCATGCTGCTATGAATTACACAGAGTATTTTGGACATTGTTCATAAAACTAGTATTCTCAGGGAAATATCCAAATAGTTTAGACGAGGATTAGTATATGCCTGGCAGGTGGACTGGTGCAACAGAAGAGATGGTGGAAAAATGTAAACTCTATAAAGATAACTGTCAGTTTTGCATGAATGGACAATATAGCAGAAGCTAAAAGCATTGTATACTGATAAAGACAAGTTTGTATGCATTGAGAAGAACAGACAGTTTTTGTGCAGAATGTGGAGTCCAGGAACAGGCACTTTAAAATCCGAGTGTAGTTTCTTATGGTCAGGTAGGCTGCAAAAACCCCAAGATAAGAGAAAAAGCACGGGAATAAACCATTTCTAAATGCAGACACAAATGAAACTTCAGTGGCTGTAAATAATAAAATACATAAATTTACTGAAGTAATGATGAAGTTTGACATGAGATAGCACTAAATCATAATAGATGTAATTAATGTAAAGGCATATTGTCAGGAAGGTTCAACCCCTACACCACACCACCATCTGCTTCTGGTGTTGTGGACCAGGATAATAAAATAAGGGGCATTACTTTCTGAGCAGCTGCCTTCTTTCTTTTTGAACCTCCCTTTATCTTGTCATCTCTCTCATAAGAGGAATAAACTAAGGAACTTCTCTAACACTTTTGCAATGATTTATGTATACTGTCCATGCAAATGAAAGGTACATGAATGTTATGTAGGGTGCATTGACCTTATGTCTTGTCCCTGAGGAGGTGCTGTTGTACCTTACCCAGCTGTCCTCACATGCTTGGGGCCTTGGCCATAAGGGCAGGAGCTGTGCTCACAGAACACAACCCAGTGACAAGCCCAGCTAGGGCACTCAATCTGTGCACACCACATGTGACAAAGACATTTTTTTCCCCAGTTTTTTTGTCTGTTGCAACCAAAAAGAATACCTGATCTTTTTCAAAAGTGTTGGGAAAAACATATTTGTTAATGTGAAAAAAAAATTCTGACATTTTCACTGAATAGATATCTTGCCCACATGTTTTAGAATGGGATATATGAATTTGTAAAAGCTTTGCTTTTAAAATGTGTAGAAAAATACACCCACACTTGATCAAAGCATAAACTCCCCAAAATCTCTGGTATACATTAAATAATTTGTTCCAAAGATATGGCTTCATTCATTCCATAGTCTGCATTTTGACCTTGGGCTCTATGGACTCACGTGTGATGTAACCTGTCTTTCTGTCCAGCTTTATTAATATTCACACTGGAGATCCCTGTGATAAGAAACTAAAAGCCAGATGCTGGGAACCAAGAAGAGAAGAAAAAAATAAACAACTACGACAAAAAAAACACATGTCTGCAGTGAAACAGACTGAAAAAGGAATCCTGCTTAAAAAATTCCAGAGGTACGAATGCAAACTTTGGTTACTAATAGAATATAATTCCCTGAGAGAGTTTGCTTGAATTATTTTTCACAACCTCTTCCCATCACAGGGATCTGAAGACGGTTGGTTGCACACCAGTGTAGTCAGAAGGACTGCAGAAAGAGAAGTGGACACAACCCTGTATTTCTGAGGACCAAACCAGGTCACACAACCTGAGTTTCACTCTGAAACAGAACAGATCTTGTTGACAGAAGAGAAGTACCCTGTACAACTTCCATCCTAATTTAGTAAAGCTTTTGATGATACTTTAAATGGTAGAGTTAGGCAGTGGTTGGACTTGATGATTTCCAGTTCTTTTCCAGCCTAAACAATTCTATGATTCCATCCTGTGAAACTTTAATCCATTGATTGAGTGCACCCACTGCAAGTTTGTGGATGTCACCAAGGTGTGTGGTGTGGTAGACACTCCTGAGGGATAGGATGCAATCCAGATTAACCTGCACAGTCTGAGCAGTGGGCCCAGAAGAACCTCATGAGGTTCAACAAAGCCAAGTGCAAGGTCTTGCACCTGCATCATGGCAACCCCCACTAACAGTACAAAAGCAAGGGAGTTGTACTAGATGGACTTTAATTGCCCCTTCCAACTCAAAAGATTCTGTGATTCTCTGCAAGAATTCTGGTTTCAGATTTTTAAAGCTGTCATTGCTTGGATACAAAAGCAGTTGGCCACTAATCTGAACAAAGGTCATAAATAGATTAAAATGTAGTCATTATCATTAAAAATTAATGATGCTACAAATGTATTGAAATACTTAGCATTTGCTTTCAGAATGGAAAAACGCATCACTTAGTCTATAGAGGAGGATATGGGACTGAATTAAAGCAAGCATGTGATCAACAAACAAGTACTGAACAAATTTGGATTGTTTAGTCAAGCAAAGAATGATGGAAAACATGGTAACAGACATCAGATGCATAAGCTTATACACTTGAGAGGGCAATCAGTGCTTTTCTTTTCCACAGTGGTCAGGAAGAATCAAAGTGAGCTTCTGACACAAGAAAGCCAGCTAAGTCCCATGCTAGGAGATACTTCTTAAAAGGAAAAATTACTTGCCCTAAGACAGTTTTTAATGATATTTTAAACAACAACCCCTCTTGCTTTTTTTCTCCTTATTTGGAACAGATTAAAACTTATCTATCAGAAATAACAAAGTAAACATATGTTACAGGTGAGGAACATCTTAGAGATCTCCAGAAAACCTTTCTGGTCTCACGCAGGGATGGTCATTCATTTAACAGGTCTCCTTCAAGCTTGCCTGCCTAGGTGTGTTGGCAGCAGCCCAGACTTCAGCATCACTCAAGAATGTTTGGATGAGTCCCCTGAGTTTGCAGGTCCTTTTATAGCCAACTGCCATTGAACTGATTAAATGCGGCACAATGTGCTATAAGATATCTGCAATTAAGGCCTCAGAAGGCACTTAATATTCTAACATTTCTCAACTGATTAGCACTGTGCACTCTGCAAAATTAATGCAATGATACAGGAAAGGAATTCCAGCAATAACCGAATAAACAAGAGTTAATCTAGCATTATGTAAAATATGAAAAGCATTAGCTGTTTACAATTAATGTTCATAGTAATTTCCTCATCAACTTTTATAATCTTTACTGCATCCAAGGTAATGCCATGAACTCCTTAGGTTTAGCTCAGTACACTGAGTTTGTCTCTTCCATTTTCCTTTTATCCGACATTTTAATCAAAAATCAATTTATTATTTTTAAATTGCCTTCAACGAATGATTCCAGAAAGTTCTTTTCCAGCCTCTGGTACCCAAAGCTACAAACTGGACAACTTGCCATGACCTGGAGAAACACAAAGGACTGAGAAAACCAAAGCAGCCCATCCCTGCAGATGTGCTCACATGGTGCTTTTAAAGGCTTGACTCAAGAAGCCACGTCCTTCTTCCTGATGGCCTGGTTCTTACAATAGGTCCATTAGGGTTCAACGCCTTGCATGCTTCATCTCCACAACCAGAAATATTCTACAGGCCTTAACTGTAGAGCAACCTACCAGAAGAAATTTAAGGAGCAGGATATATTTAGTTTGATTTCCCTGTGCACTTCCACAGCTGAGGACCAGCCAGACTTCCTACCTGCTTAGCTTGTTAGTTCTCTTCTACCTTCAGAAAAGACAAATGAGTTTGCTGGTGAGCTCTATGATAAGCGAATCCTTAATCATAAAAAATTCATACTAAATTTCATGTGAGGATTTAATGGCTCATCATGTGAAGCAAGCAAATAATCCCTGGCTTTAAGAATCCCAAAGTACTTATCTACAAAAGTGACACTAATGGTTTCAAATCTCTTTGTGCAGACTTGTAATATGTATTTGTAGGCACATATGCATTTCAAAATGGCTCTAAATACTGTCATGGTAACAAATACTTAATAAAAAAACACTAGATGTTAGTGCTGAGAAACAGAATCACCACAATATATTTGGTAAAGTGATACTTCTCATGGAAGAGAAGTAAACTCAATTAAAGAAAATCATTTCAAATCTGTTAAAGAACAACTAAAGCACTGAACGAAGTTGATGTCACCACTCCTGTTACTGTAAACGAACGTTTAAGATGAAATTGTATTACCCATTTCTGATGTGGAGATGGGTGAAGATAAGTGCTCAGGATCAGAAAGACACTGTTACTTGCATGCCAGTCACCAGCTTGATAGAAAATCCCTGATGAAAGTAGAAACATTACAGCCCTTTACAAAATACTGATTCAAACTCTATACACACTCAGAAGCATTCACCGTGGAAAAATAAAGGTCAGTGTGAATTTAATTGCACTCACTGAAATCATCCTATATTGTTCTCTGCATACAGGAGGGCTTAGCTCAATGTTTGAAAGCCAGCCAGAACCCTACAGAATACACAGCACTAACGAAACACTACAATCCAACTCCCACATCCATCTATTATACCTTTTTTCTTGTTTAAGGCATATATACTTAAAGCTGTCAATTTTGTCTTCAGAAATTATTGTTTTTATCTTATGCATCTAAGACTTGAGAATTTAGTTCTGATTGGAATTAGTGATTTTCAAACCTAGATACACAACGAGCAGTTTGTCATGAGGTAATTTAGAAAGTAAGTGCCTCCAGGAGGCTGGCCATCTGCAATGTCCTGAAGCACTCCAGCACCAAAGCCCAGTTGTGTTATTATTCTTCATGAGTTTCCAAGCTCAGTGACTTTCAGCAATATTACTTTGGCTTGTTATTGGTGAAGAGTATGCTCAGAAGAAGGAAAGGAAAGGAGGAATGCCTGGGTTAAATTCAGAAATCTGGCTATATCCTTTTATGCCATTTACTCTCTGACATCTCTCATTCCACATAGAAAGGAAATACATTGCAGATAGCTTTTAAAATCAATTACGTGTGTATTTTTCAAGTTCTTTTGTTTGAAAGACAGGGCAGTATGTACAGCCGTGTGGACATATGCTTTTGAGAAGGGCTGGAGCTGCTGTTTGGCACTCTGCCGCAGCATCTTTAAAGCCTATTCTTATTCTCTTAAACGCTAATATCATCCCCGAGGAGACTTTTCTTTTATGCTGAGTTACAGTCACTGTTATGTAACTTGCTCTCCTTTGGTATCCTTCTACAGCTTGGAGTGAAGCAATGCTGTTCAGATTCATACATACCTGTACAAATGCTTACCCCTGCCTTTATGTACAATCCATTTACGTGCGTAGATTTAAAGCTCTGAGTGCTGCCCGACGGCTGGCAAAGGGCACTTTGTATGCAAGGCACCCTCCTGAGTAAAGTGAAATAAATCTGAAACAGATGTGCTATTAGATGGTGCTCAGAACTACATCACTGACAATTCCTACTTCGCTGGTGTACTGCTCCTGTGAGAGATTGGATGAAATAGGTCATCAGTTCGAGAGGAACGGCCACGCATTCCCACATCCAGCATATGAAAAACAGCCACAGTCCCTTCAGCACTAACATGGTTCGTGCTGAAATTCAGCCTCTGCATTCAGGGAGCTGCGACAAACATCCTCGTCATAAAACAAAAAGCAGCGAACCAAGCAAGTACCCTTCTCTGAGCTAGCACACAGTACAGCCCTTCTGCACAGCAGGATCATCACTTTTCACTTCCACAGGCGTTAGGAGGATTAGACAGACTCAATTCTTTAACACAAACAATGTGTCTGGACACTGCACTGCCGAGATTTAGGTAGCACAAACATTCCAGAATGCTCAAGTTCCTAAGCAGCTTTACAAATTTGGGAAGAAAGCTTTGGCTTTTTACAAAGCTTTTTACAAATTTGGGAAGAAGCTTTGGCACTTCTGGAAGAGAAATGTGTTTCTGGCTCCAAGTGCAATCAATGCCCTTCTTGATTCCCACAGTCTGAAAAATAATCTCTTCTACATTCTGGCTAAACATTTACTAAGCAATTTTATTTACTAAAGCGTTTATAGAGCTCTTCAGTAACCTCAGCCATGTATTTGGAAAACTTATCAGTGATAAGTGGAGAAATAGTCCCAAAGAGATGAGGCACACTGTTTCTCACAGAACTTTGCTGAATCAACTACAGAGCGTGTGTAGCACAATACTGCCACAGCTCATCAGGTCTTGCCAGGCTTCTGAACATATGCTTTGAGCTCTGACAGGTACCTACTAAATCAAGGTACAGCGAAGATTAAATCCAAGATATTCTTATTGGAGATTTCCTTCATAAGGCTGCTTCGGATTGATGCAATGTAGTACAGTGCAATGATAAATGTTACCTATGTATGTTTTAATTATGCAAAACTGGTTAAAAGACACTGAAATATATTGATATGGCCGATTTATAACTACAAGAACTTCTCTCTAACGTCACACAAGATAAACTCCTGTGTTGAACAGCATCACTTGGATGTTTGGCCTTTTTGCCTCATTCTTTAATGCAGACTGTGTGCTCTCAGTGCTGCTCCCACAGCTCCCATCTGCCCCACTGGTGTTTCACCACAGCCCTTTGCTCTGACTGTGCAACAGCCAGGAGGATGTCCCAAAACAGCTTCAGTTTTAATTAACATTGCCCAATATAAGTTTCATGTTCTGATTAGATCACACCAGCAGATACTTCGAGGTTCCAATGGCTCATTTTACGAGCTTTAACGTTCTTGTTGGTGTTCTCTTGGCACTTAGATGAATGATAATTTTGTGGACTTAATTGCTTTTTAACCCACAAGATGAGGCCCCAAAATATTTCCAACTGCTCGTTAGGAAATAAAACTATTTTTAAGACTTATTTCTGGTATAAGATGGGAGGAGGAAAAGACAGGCAAGGTGAATGCATTCTGATTACTAGCCCTTTCCTAACAGGTATGTTCCTACCTGCATCTAGCAATATATATATGTATATATAAAATATATATATTTGCATATACCAGGTGCAATAAAAGCAAAAACTTTTAGACGATTTATTTTGCAACATACTCATACCGAATTAATTTTAGACATCTGAAGCCACCCCTGTGCATGCAATAGCAATGCTATTGACAAATAACCGAGTTCAATCTCGAGGGAATTCAACATGTTTCTTTATTATCATTATCATTTCTTTAAATACTCCATATATAGACAGCTCACTTTCCAGCCACTACAGTAACACTTTTTTCTCTCGCCCACAGTTATCTGAAACACTAAGGCCATATTGTTCGACCAAAAAAACTGCGTGTATTTTAATACAACTTAAAGATGTAAGATTAAAATGAAGGGTCTGAAACCCTGAGGAATCTCAACATCTGGCATTAATAATGGCTGCACCAATGAACTGCCTCATGAAAACAATTGTTATTTTGCTTAAATAATAACAGCCGTGATTAAAACACAACCTTTTAGCTGGTTTAAGCCTCATTACTGGAAGATGTGGCACACAAGGAATATGCCTGGAACACTTGCTGTGTGGACACGTTCTGCAAAGGACCCTCACTCAGATGAGAATTCCACATTTCTAGTCCAAGGTAAGGATTTAGATTTCTCTAAATCATCTTTAGATGGTGAAGTAGGCTTGGAAGCACTTCTAGGACAACGATTTCTGAACCTGCTTCTTAAATAGCTCTACTTCTCAGTGCAAAAATGAATGGATGAAGGAATGGATGACTTCATGTTTGAGGCTGCATGAAGAGAAACACAAAAAAGCTGGCAAGAGTTACACAGCAAGCTCATGCAAGGCCCAGAAGAACTGATAAGTTGTGACACCTAGAGGAAGAGAAAATTGTCCTTAACACCAGCAGACAGTTTCCTGTGGAAAACTCAGTTTTGGTTCTCACATGTTTGTTTACCCCACTGAATCAAACTGAGATGTGGCTTTGTTGCTTATAGGCTGGCATATGAACCACTAACAGATAACAAATTTGGATTTCATCATGGTGCAACCTTGGCTTGCCTGAGAATTTTGGCTGTCAATCACCTCAGCTGGTAATGCTGCAGAACTAAAGAACTTCTTTACCAGATGTGGTGTAGCTCCCTGCTAGCTTTCAATGACTTCGAGATTTTGCATGTGACAAAGGCTTCTTAGAGCAAGATCCAACGAAAAACCTGCTCATTAATTAAAGGCTTTCTTTAGCCTCCTTCAGCAACCTTTGTGCCTATCTCAAGTCACCTGCTTGTACATCAGGCCCACGTAAGACAGCTCAGTGTGTCATAAGACATGGTGTGGAGGTGTACAGAGCTATTTTTAAAAAAACTGCAATTTTATAATTCTCTGAAATTACAGGGGAAAAGTTGAGATCATTACTAAAGCACTTAAAAACTCCAAAGGTTAAATAGCTGAAAAAAATATATAACTGTGCTCTTTCAGAGCCCATGATTTAAAAAGAAAATGATATCCTTTCAACAAACACAATTAAGCAAACTGTACAGAACTTTGCAAGTATTCTATATTCATCTCTGTACCTGATTTAGTACAGAAATCTACTGTAAGATTTTTTCCCTTCACGAATAATGTCTTTTAAGAGATCAAGACTAATGTACTCTATTACTGATTTTTAACATTATTAAAATGGCAGACTTGTTCACCTGGAACACAATTCTTATTTCTCCACATCAAACCCATGCACAAATGTGTTTTAACCACTATTTTGCACTTCTCATACTATCCACTGCATCTCTTCACATGGAAAGATGGAACATCACATACACATGTGAAATTAATTAAGTGACTAAAGGTATTTCCTGGTAATGCCCTTCCATTGAACACACATGACAGAATCCAGCTACAAAAGTGTGAGCTTATCTTTGTACTTGATTGTAGTGACAAACCAAGAACCCCACTGAACCTACCTACCATATTACTCTGTCTCTTAAGACTATAACTCTCCAGGAGTCCATTTTGGGACTATCCAAAGGCATTGGCACAGGCTGTCCAGAGTTGTGGATGCTTCAGATCCTCAAAGCACTCAAGGCCAGGCTGGATGGGGTCCTGGGCAGCCTGATCTGGTGGGTGGTAACCCTGCACATGGCAGGGGGCTGGAACTGGATGGGCTTTAAGGTCCCTTTCATGGCAAGTCACTCTATGATTTTTGTCTAAAAGACTTCCTGCTTATCACTGGAGACTAAAAGAGCAATCACCATTTAATCTCAAAATATGTTCAAAATTACGTATTTCTTGCATCCTGCATGAAATAATTCAACACTGAAGGATGAGACTGCTTCACAGTCTGAAGTCCAGACAGAGAAAACAAGAAGCCATACATTTGACTGCAGAAAGAATTTAGAGTCAAGTCTAAAAATAAAAGTTCATGTTGCTCTCCTTAGCAACTTTTGAATCCAACAACTTCTACAAATTACTTCTGTCAATTTAAGTGAAATTAGTTTATGACAAGATGAGAGAGTGGCAAAACTGATGGATATATACTCTATATCAAATGCACCAGGAAATATGCTTTTCTTTTTTTCTGTTGCCAGAAAGCTAGTGCTAAAAGAAATTTTAGCTAGTGCTAAAAGAAATAATTAATCACAGTTGATTCTGCTATATTGTTTATCTGTTAGTTAGTATATTTAGTAACAGTGAAAGGATTCATTTATGGAAAGTAAAAGGCTGATGGTCTGCAGGAGGAGGAAAAAAAAATCATGCTTAACACAAGAAAGAGAAGCTGCCTCTTGGGAACATCATGGAGTATATGATAAGCAGAAAAAAATTACAGATATTAAATTCAAATATGTATCAAAAAAGTCTTGGACGATCTAAAAAACAGATCTCAGTAGCCTCTGCAGTTGGAGTTCTGAAAGCAAAACATACTTTGTAACTCAATACTTTTCATACTCAATACTTTCATAACTCAATACTTTTACTAACTCTCAGCTGTTTGCTTTCATATCCAGAAATGGAGCCAAACTGAAAAGGTTTTGACCTCGCTTTTATCTAAAGGTTACAGTGCAATATATGTAGCCTCAATTGAATAATATGGAACCCCACCCATCTCCTGAGAGCTCTGCTCATGTACTCAGTGTTAACAAATACGTATTCAGGACTTGGTAAAGGATGGTCACTACTGTCCAACATTTCTATAATAGAACAAGGGTGTGCACAGCTTTGTAATACAAAACACAACATTTTTAACCGCAGTGGAAGATGAGTTATCAAAAAGGAAGAAGTTCATGATTAATTTAAAATTCAGTTACATCAATTGGACCTTCTGAAGGAGGAGGTAGGCGACACTGTTTTATATACACTATTAATTTTACAACTTTTTTAATTTACACTGGAAATTTGCAACTTCTATTTAAGACTTGCAAAAAGTGCTTACGTGCTTAGAAGCTTGTCTAATTTTTCTAATTACACTAACTAATAAGAGATATCATCTCCTTCTCTGCAAAACTTGCCTCGCTTTGCTCTTAGAATTACTAATATCATTACATACTCTGCGTAATTAAATGTAGGGGAGTTACATCCAAGGCAGAATTAGAATCTACTTCTAATGAAAGATATTCTATGGGTAATTATTGACCTTTCAACAATTAGTACTTCTATTCAAGAGTTTGGAGCTACTTCTATAAAAGCGGGGGAAAAAAGAGAGCTTTAACTTTTAAGGAAGCAGAAAAAAGGTGCCTATGAAACTATAAACACAGCTGGCATCAGTGAGATGGTAGAACTGACATCTGGCATTCATTTCATTCCTCTTGAAGGCTCCTATACCTACTCATTTTTTCAGTTCTTCAAATTTCCATTAAGATAGCCTTTAAAATGAAGGATGTGGTGATATCATAAGCAATGAGAATGCTTTAAGCTAATATTCACCTTGTAGCTAAGGCCCACAAGGAAGAACCATTCTGTGCCTCCTCGGATAGACACATAACACAGAGCAAACAGTCCAAAACATCACTGACTTGCGCATGCATGGATGAGTCACGTCATGAGGTTTGGAATCTTGCAGTAAAAGTGAAGAATGGTCAAGACAATTTACACCAACTTCAAGATTTTCTAAGCTTCCCAGCAGTACTGTAAATCAACAAGAATACCGTTACACAGTTACAAAAGAGTGGAAGAGTGATGCTCCACTGAGAAAACAAACAAACAAACAAACAAACAAACAAAAACATCTGAACCACTTGACACAGTGTGTGTGAACCTAGGGACCAAGAACAAAATGTGAGGAGCTGTGACCATCATGTTGGCTCAGGAAAATTTTACTTAAACACCAGACTAGCATCTACTGAATAAATATATCAGTATAGTAACACACATACCATGCAGGGACCAGCCATACAGGGACCATGAAAATAAGGATGCTTCAATATCATTCAGGCTTCCTAGCCCAAAATCTGTTGTTCTTTTTTTTAACCCTTGCACACTGGTGAGCTATCCCTAATAAGAATCTATGCTGAAAAAGACAAGGCAACTTGCTACTCTCTTTTTATCCAGTAATACAGACAAATCATTTCATGAAACTGGCTGCAAAACATACTGTTTGATTGCAACTGGCTAAGACAACAAAAATGGATCAAAAAATTTACCAAATGACACAGTCAACATTTATAGCACTCCTCTGTATTTATGTTTCTTCAGTCTCCACCTAGGTAAAATAATCATAGCTGTTGTTGATATCAGTCATAAAAAATTAGTTGCCTTGTCTGAAGACAATGGGGCTTAGTTGACACTGAGCATGTTTGTCAGAAATATTGTCTCAAAATCTTGTGTAAAGTATTAAATGAATCCCCAGCCCTCAAAATATGTCTTAGCAATTGTAGGCTCAGAGTTTCAAATATCAGACAATCTTATTCTTAACTTACGTACACATAAACAAACATACTTGGCATTTGAGGTTCACTTAAAGAAAAATAAATCTTCCCAGACATGCTATAGCTTTAAATTAGTTCTTTGAAGAACTGCAACTAGTAGAAAGACTACATCCCAGTGCCTTCTATTTCTGCACAATCTTGTTTCCAGTCGCAAATAACAGTTTAGTGTAAAATAAAGAAAACCAGTGGACCAGTAGTGGAACTAAATAACTTGCCAGCACTGATAATCTGTTTGAAAGAAACAAATCCCTACACAATGAAAAGGAGTGAAAATGAACAAAACCTCAGTCCAAGGAGGTTTCTACAAAAATCCTAACGATATATTCATTCTCAAGAAGACCACGAGGCAGTATGCTGTTTTAAACGGCCTTAAACATCCCATTCTGACCACTGAGAGCATCCCAGTCAGGTCAACACAGAAGACACTAAGCCCATCTGCTTCCAAGGCTGTTCTTAATGCACAGAGGGAAAGCCCTTTCTGGGGGAGGAGGGCGAAATATGAACAGTGGTTGTATACATCCAAGGCTGTTTAAATTGCCACAAGGGAACCCCCCACTCTGAGACTGCACAGAACTCCAGCGACATAAAACCAATTTAAAGATAACATCAATGTTACCTTTAAGTTTAATACTGTGTTCTGAGTCTTTTTTTTACTGAGTTTTTTTTACTAACTAATGATTCAGAAAGTTTCTCTTACATAAATAAGATAAAATTTTAATAAAGGGGACTCATATTACTTGATATGGTAGAGGCACGAGCTGATAGCCTTCATTACTGGAAGAAGGAAAAACTTCATCCCTAAGAAAATTAAACGAGATGCCTCTATACGAGGCATCTTTGTACTATGTCAACATCACTGAGTTAATGTGGAAGCAAAAAGAATGTACGGGGGCAGGCTGTTAAGTGACAGCATGCAGTGGTGTGAAAGTGGACCGCTTTGGGTGAGGAATAGGGATTTTTATATTCCAAAATTAAGCTATAAAGGGGATTTCTCTGGCAAAGTGTATCTATAAATTTAGGAATCTTTGTTGATGACTCTGTAACGCTTCTGAACATGAATGTGTCAGACAAAAACATATCCCCTCTAGTAAACAAGTTAGAAATCTTCATCTGCCCAAAATATTATTTCTTTTGACACACATTAATATTCAGAACCATGAAGGTGATGAATTGGGAGATAAAAAATCCCTTTTTTTCTATTTATTTGTTCTAAAATAAAACCACTCTGTAAGACAGAGTAAAGACAATACTCTCATGTCTGAAAAACACAAGAGAAATCCTCTCTTGTCTGCTAAACACAAACAGAATACAACTTTTCAAACATGGTCAAGATTCGAGTCTACTTTTGAATGGCAAAGATTCAAGCCTACTTTTGAATGGTGGAGAGATGTACATAAGTTATGAGGTGAGAGTTTCAGCCAACTTCTACTGCTAAAATAAGAGGATGCAAAGGAAATCATAATCACCAGACATGTAGAGGTTCCTAGAAGAAACTTCCTTTGTTAGTCAGACCTCTGGTAAGTTTTGCCTACTGAAATATAAAGCTCTACCTTCTGTACCTGTAATGTTAATACAGCAAGGTGATAGAAGAGCTGCTCCCACCAAACTACCTCTCTTTACTTCACAAGGTTTGTTTGGGATATTCTACTGGCCAGATATCTTAGTCAAGAGTTCTGCAGCATTTATGCAAGTTCATTTTAAAGTTAAGTAAGCAATTTATTCTTTTATTCATTTACTCTTCATTACCTGACATGGTGAGACAGCATAACAACTGTGCTCTGTAGGCAGTTGTCACATATCCTAATGTGGCCTCAAGATCACCCTTTTTTTTTTTTTTTATTAAACTTAAATCCATGCAAAGCCTAATTCCTTGGCATTATTTTTCCAAGGGTTTACAAGGAGGACTGGTATTAAACAGAGATAAATTTATCATAGAAAAATTGGAAGCTGGTCACAAATCAATTGTTTCTTTATGAGAATAAAATCTCATGAGACATTTATTATAAAAGTATCACCTTCCTCCTCTGACAAGTAGTCATTTTTCCTGCCTTGGGAAAAAAAATTCTCATAGATATCCCTATCAGGATTAGGATCTTCTCCCTTTCTATGTGGGTTCTTTGTAAGAACCATTTATATTTCTGCCTTCTTTTATAACACAGTTAATAGAATATTTACCAACTGGATGTTCAGATTACTGAATTATTAGGAAAAAAGATGAACCATATTAAGGCATTTTTTTGGCCACAGTCTATATTGACATATTTTCTGGTCAAGTTTTTAGGCATCTACAAATTCTTGTGAAAAAATGAAGGAAAAAAAACAACACCAGGACTTACAAGTCTGAAGAGAATTGGACAGTGTGTGCCATTTTAAAACTTGGGCAAAGAACAAGCATTCTGCTCTCAGTACCCTGAAGCTATACTGTGCTGCAGATAGATGCTGATGCAGCCTTCATCAGTGCAACACTTTGGATCACTCCTTTGCACTCTAAGACATGAATAGGTAGTTATAGCCTTATTATTATCCATGAGGCCAGCTTTTCAGAAAAGACAAAAAGAAAAAAAACAGTCTTAATGACAATGTAAAAGGAACTGCTTGCTTATATTTGGATATTTGCTTGCCCAGCAACGCTCAGAATGTCTTGAGAGAAAGCCTGCCATAGTAATGCATGTTCACATCTTATTTCTGCCTTGTTTCCATCAGCATTTAAAAGAAAATACAAAATTGCTAACTCAACAATTACTACATAGCATAAAATGTATCTTCATCCAATAGTGATGGTCAATTTCTCGACTGTTTTAAAACTGGACTTCAGCATTCAAATATTTATAAAACATAACAAGAAACATCAGCAGAATCAATAAAGAAGACCTTATGCTTCTAGAAGATAGATCATTACAAGGAGAAATGGAAGGAGAAACAGCACTGCAAAGAAAGCATATAGCTGAAAGTATAACAGTACATATCTTTCTATTGGAAACTACAAGAAATTATCACTTTGTAAACACAGAGATTAAAAATGAACAGGAGAAACATACAAAACCAAAACCTTCTTGAGGAGCTTTGCTCCTATTCCCTCCAAGCTTTTGACTCCTGAAAACGGGAAAAAAGAAGAGCAAAATACCTTGGTGAAGCTAAAACTAAGAGGTTCAAGGCTAAAATGTCTGAACTAAAATGTATTGTTCCTAAGAGCATTTATTTTGAAGATATTTGTGATGAAATGTATGAAATATTCTGGACAAAGCTGCTGGTGGTTTGAATTCAGCTGTCATGATTTGCTTCCTCATGGCATATTAATGCTCACATAATTAATGTAAGACTGTTGGTTTAAGAGGCCAACATCTTTCCATTGATGGCTGCTTCCTCTCTCTGAGGTATGGATGTATAAACAGGATGTATAAAATATAAATGTACATTCGGCAGATTTACGAGTGTGCTGGTAATGAACTCCAAAGCAGGCAGAAATGGGCTGTGTCAGGGCCCCAGTGTCAAGCAGGGATCCCCAGATGAGTGCAGGGGAAGAAATAGCTTCTCATATTTGAGAGCAAGATACTGCTACCAAAGCTCTGACCTTCTTTCCATCTGCTTGTTCTCTCCCTACCCCTCTGGGAGTTCTGAAGGGCTCTGAGGAGCACAGATGACAAAATCCCCTCTGACGCTCCTCTTAATGGCGCAGCCTTCTACAGGGAGCACTGGAAAGCTGACAGGCCAACCAGGACAGCTTTTGTCACCTGCTACCTGAAAGCAGGGGTGGCAAGAAAGGAAAGTAGAGCTTGATAAATTATATGGGTACCTGGGTCACAAGGAATGACCCAGTCAGGAGCCATGTAAAATAAACTTGTGTCTGGTAGGGAAGTCTAGTCATAAAGTCTACTTGTCCTCAGTGGGGTGCACACATCATTGCTTCATTCCAAACATCTGCCATTGCAGGCATCAATGGAGAGCACAATATACTGTGAAGGTCCAAAGGAACATTATGAGCAAAAGAGAGGGTTTGTCTATGAAAAATCTTAACTTTGTTCAGTATTTCATTTTTCACAGCATTTCCCAGACAGAAATACCCTTGGAGTCCCGCAGTAATGTGATTCTTTTTAGATACCTGCTCAGGAATTGACCAGTAAAGCTGGTCAGGAATGCTCCAAATGGGAATATTACCATAAGAGATCCAAATGTTCTTGAAATCTTCCCAACTCTTCTAAGCTACACTAATGTAGCTTCCAAATGAGCCCACTAAAAGCTCCAACAAGAAGCAAGTGATTGGCAGCAGAAACAAGTGAAGAATTATCAGCATCAGAAAGAAAATTAAAATAATTATATCCTAATTATTCTACCTCTGCACAGCAATTTAAGCTGATGACTTCGAATCTGTGCCTCGGCATGAACAGCTTCAGTGTTCACTGGTACAATTTAGAACAGAAAACAAACGTTAATCCTTCTAAAACATTTTTTCTACAGTAGAATTCAAAAGAATCCACAGCACAGACTTCTTGTGCTTGGTACTATCTAAACTTCGAAAGTTATCTTGATTTTTTTTACCCTAATTGGTGGACAGGTATCACATTTCTACTTCTGTGGGTTTTGTGTTTTCAAATTAATGGTTCTACATTCCAAAAGAAAAGGAAGTGCTGAAGACACTCCTGCATTTTGCGTCTTATGTGGCATACCAGCATGCCTGCCTAGAATACAACAGAGCTGAACAAAAGAGAAGAGCTGCGCAAAAAAAAAAAAAAAAAAAAAAAAAAAAAAAGCTCTTTGGGAAATATCCTCTCTACTGCTCAGTGTATTATAAAGACTGTTCATTTTAATGAGCCACAGACATCGTGTATTTGTAACATGAAATCTGGTAAGCAGACAGCACAAAATAGTTTTTTTATTCACCTTAACAAGAGCATCCAGTTTCAAGTTGTTTCCCAGTTTTCTCCCTTTTTCCTTAAAATACTGTTTTGTCAAGAAGTCATATGTCTAATACTTTGACTTATCATTAACCACCCACACCAAAGATGCTTGTTCTTTTTATTACGAGGCTTCTAGAGCAGCCCAGGGCTACTCTTAAAGAACTGTAAACAACTGCAGGACGGGAGTAGAGATTGTTAACCGCAGACTGAATTAAACACTTGTGAAAACGCTCCTCTAAGTTGAAGGATGGTTTATTCTGAAAGACTTTCTCCGACACCAAAGCTGTGGCCCACTGCTCACTCCAGAACCACCACACCACAACTGGACATACAACAACAGGCAAAAACCAGGATAGCAAACAACCTGCCAGACAGCAGACAGACCTTGTCTGGTCACTGGGACAGTTGGCTCGGTCCAGAGAGAGCTCAGGTATCTCTGCCTGGCTTTTGTCTGTGGAGCACCCATTGCTAAACAAGCAGTCACTGCTGCTATCAGTTGCTCTGCATCGCCCTAGCTTGCCTGTATGTTCTACTACAAGTATTTGGCATTAACCTCACTGCTGGTCACCCAGTCATCTCAATCATCCAATATAATTTCTTGTTTTCTCACCCACAAAACCTGTCACCTAGTTTCTGATAAAATTAAATTAAAATTAAATATATAACTCAGAAGGCATGGAAAATGATTACAGCATCTAAATACAATGTGGATTTATTTATTTATTTATTGAGCACAGAATAATTATTTGTTTGTGCTAGTGTATTCCATTCTGATTTAAGTCTTCAAGTATGAAAATTATTCAGAAACGCAATATAAATTAAGATAATGAAAAGGAGAAAAAAGAATCAAGAAAACATATTGAGAAATGAACATCCCAAACTAATTTAGGATAACATTAAAGTATAACTCATAGCCAGGCTTCTTTGTTATCCATGAAAAGGAAGCACATCAGCTGTATAAATATATTCATTAATAGCACATGAGTTCCAAAGTATAGCTGGCAGTGGAGTGGCAGAGGTTGGAAGCGACCCCTGGAGGTCAGTGGTCTGAGACTCTGCTTGGAAAGGGCCACACAGAGCATCTGGGTCACCCCAGCACCACATCTGGTCAGGGCTGGAGCCCCCACAACCTCTCCAGGAATCCTGCAGTAAATCTCAGTCACTCTCCACTTTAACCCTCTTCTGCCAAAAAATAAATAAATTTTATAGTAAATACTAAAATTTACTTCTATTTCTTGTCTAGCTTTACTCCTACTTATTACAAATCCACCCTCATCTTGCTACTTTACAATAATCCAATTACTGAAAATGTCATCAAATCTCTACGAAAGCCTTCCAGACGCAAACATATAATTGCTGGTTAATTAAGCGTTGGACGGTCATTTGCTGCTGCATTATTTGCTGTATACAGTCTCATACTTATTTCCCAATTTACAACATAAAATAAAGTTGGTGAAGCTCCTATCCTTCATCAGAAAAAGAAACCAGAAAGCTGGCATTGATTCCTAACAGCATGCTATATTCACTCCACAACATCTCTGTTTTTTCAATGTCTTATTCAAAAATACTCAAGATAGTTTCCGAATCAGACACCATGAAATACCTTTGAGCCCAAGTGGCTTTCAGGAAGGACTGCAGTCATGACAAGTGCTTTCTTATGGCAGCCTGGTTTCCCATCCAGCTTTTCCATTCTACTGAGATGTCGGATTTCTAAAACAGCACCTTCAAACTTCTGCACTTATGAAAACGTGAATTATTAATAGCAACACAGTTAAGCTCCTGTACATTATTCATTTATTCCCACTTGTGCATCTGAAAATCTTTTCCTCCTTTTTCACACCAGTCGACATGCAAAAGAAGCTCACAAGAGCATGAGCAATACATTGGTGCTTCCTCAGACGACAAAAGCGCCTCATTATTGCAATACAAGCAAACTTCCAAACAAACCCAGTCTTGTAGCATCCCCTGATGCTCTGCTCTCACAGCCCAGAGCATCTCCCACAGCCCTGGATGCAGTTTTAGGAAATAATTGACTTTTCTGGTTAAGAGACTCCTTGTTTTAAAAAACAAAAAAACAAACCAAAACAACAACTACAAAAAAAAAAAAAAACCAAAACAGTTTTAGATATTTAGTGTTAGCTTGTTAAAGATTTAAGTACTGAAGTACATTGAACTCCAATACGCTGTAGACAGTATTATGAGAATAACTCCTGTCAGTTACTGCACAGTAGGGATCCAAGTGCAATTAAACATCCTGATGGAAAATTCAGCAATCTGAAGTCCCTCAGGTGCTACAGCACTGAGTAGGATTTCACCTAAATGGATTGGAAGTGACAACCTTCCTCTACAAAGGATCAGACCACAATCAGCCTTCAGAGTGTTCATCAAATGCTTGATATATACTCAATTTTTAATATATAGATTGATCTCTTGCCTTTAAATGCATCAACGCAGTCTAAGCTTTCTGCACAAGATCCCCCCTCAAGACTCCACCCAGGCAATTCAGAATCCAGGAATATCTTTTACCACCTTTCATTTTAAAGCATGATGGCAAAAAAACCACAAGCACTTTAAGTGAGGTACGCAGGCTTTGCATCGCAATTTGAGCTGAAAGATGCAGCTTTTGCAGTGCATTCAGGCAAACACATTTTCACATTCACATGGTACCTGTTTATTTTTCCATCTCATATACTTGGCTCTGCACAGTTGCATTCAGTGCTTTTCACATCCTAGCAGAGCAATCTTTAAAAGCTGAAGGCTATCTGCTTCTATCTGTTACTTCGTCCCCTTTCTCTTGGCAACTGACTTGGAAATCAATAGCATTGCTATACACACAGCTCAAGATGCTCTGCCTGCATTCAGGACCTGGTATTATTTTATATATCTGTCTGTCTATCCACCTACCAGTTCTGTCTCTCCACATCATTGCTAACCTTTTCTATATTCTCTTTTATTTACACTTCGGTGCTTTAAAACTTCCTCGATCAAGCAGTGTGGGAAAAAAAAAGGGAAATTTCACATACATCACACCTTCCAAGTTAGAAAGACAAACAGAAGAATTTACTCAGCAAAAATACAGTAAGGAATGAGTAAATGCTTTTGAGCAGGAGTAAATCCAATAACTCGGACAAGTAGTGACATTTCAGACACTTTCCAGCCCCAAAGCTTGCCATCATCATAGCAGTTATCTGGAGCATACATGACTAGTAACTGTGATGCAATTATGAATTTTTCAGTGGAGATTTGAGTGCTCTACTTTCTTCTTTTGATGCATGCTTTTGGAGTCGCCAGTGCTACACTGAAATCCAGTCAGAACTGAAGCCGAGAAGCAAGAAAACCTATCCGTCTTCTCATTCTGTGTAGTTACTAATAAAAAAACAGATGCCATGTGGTGGCATGCTGCAGTTCAGAAGAGATTTCTGCAGATAATCTTCATATGTGTTACTCTTCAAGTCACACTCCCTTTCCTGCACTGCAAAGGTGGAAGCAAATTCAGCGTGCTTCTCTTTCTCAAGAGATCCTACCTTTAAGCAGACCCAAGAGTCGCATCATGAATGTTGCTTTTCCCTGATGCCTGCATATTGGAAGTGACCCAAAAACGTAACCAAGATATCAGCTTCTCCACCCATTTAAAGTAGGCAAATGAATCAGGAATTAAACTGTCTCCACAGCCATCAGACAAATGAACAACACCTCACTTCAGTCGCACTGACTTCACGTCTTCCTAAGGCAGATGATAATTTAAACTGAGGTAGACTCAGAATCCCATTCTGAGCAAACAGTGATGAATTTGCACACACTGAGGCTCGGAGTTGTTAAAACATACTGCCACACACTGTAGGTTAGTTTTGAGTTATGCTCATCTTCAATAAATAATCTATCACAGCATATGTTTTAGGATGTATAGAATAGAACTTATTATAAAAAGAGCTCGGTGAAGGGAAGAGAAGATTTCTATCCAGGGTTATTCCATATATGTATCACGCATTCTGAAAACTTTATCAAGTGTGCGAGTCAAGAGAACACAGTCACCACCTCTGCCATAGATAAGTCCAAGCAGTAAGCCAGAGACCTTCCTGTAGCTCAACCAATGTGGATTTTGCATAGTTAGTTTCTGCTATAATGGCATACCTCGAATAGGAGTAGCTCTTTTCCCCCTACTTTTCAGTGTAAAAGAAATCACTACTTTATTAGCTGCTACTTAGCGGGCTGCAGAGCTCAGTCTTTGGTCTCTGGGTATGCCTCATAGAGACATCCATTCCATTTCTCATGGCTGAAGTTATAAAATCCACTTACTTTAAAATGTTGATTTAACAAATCCACTATATTACGACATTATTACAAACACTGTATTTACACTCTTGTTTATTTCATTTATCATTCTCATACGGTAGATTTTAGAAAGGAAAAAAGCAGAATGAACCAATCAAAATAGAAAGGCGCAACTGGTGCTAGTAATATTGTGGCAATACTCAATGAAACATAAGTGATAAAATAAGAATGCTAAAGAAAACCAGTGCCGATTGAGATTGCCTATCTTGACAGTGAGGAAGATCTGAAAAGCTTTTGAATGGGTACAAGGTTTGTCCACAGATCATCCTGTGGACAAGGATCTGCCACCTACCTGTGTATAGATCTATTAAGCTGTACTTAACATAGGAAGCTAACACCCAGGCATCTTAGCAAAGAGTTGTCTTCTGTAGCCAGACAGCAGAGCTACGTCACCAGCCACACATGTCAGATTTCCTTCAGTTTCTCAGTCTACATATTCGTTAGGAGAAAAAATATATAGCAACAAGGTTCCTACAACACTCAGGCATCTGCATAATAGGTTAAACATCACAACGGAACAATCTGGAATAAAAAGACATCTTATGGGCCTTTCTAAGATCTCTGACAGAAAAAGGTGAAGTGTGCCTTACACTGCGTAGCTGTGCCAGGCAACAAATACAAGAGAAAATACATTCTGGTGTAAACCTTATCAAAATTGGGCCTTGTGTTTCAGCGCCCCGCTAGAGCATTATAAATGGCACTGTTTGAAAATGGTATCGTTTTAAGGGAGTGTATTAATAGCTGTGTTGCTCTCAGCTTTTGGAGTCAGGAAGAGGACAGCTTTGAAATTTTCTGTAGATGCTGCTTTGCTCCTTGGAATGCAAATGAAAGAACTGAGCCCGAAAAATACTTTTCCTCACGCTGATGTGAAAACTTGTTCTTTCTGCTCCTGAGAACAAGGTGTAAAAGTCACCATTTCTCATGAATTTGCCTAGGACAGAATTGCGTTTCTAGTAACGTCAGCATCCTCTTTGCATTACTAATTGTATTGGGTCCACCAATGCCACCAAAGCATCAAACTTCCTTGGAGAATTAGGCATGAAAATCTTAATTAGAAGTCCAAGTTTCTGAATACTGAAAACTCCAGAGGAATATATATATAAAGTACTCTTTACAAACCCTCATTTAAACTCACAATCTGAATGCAAATTAAATTCACAAGTTGTTCTATAATGAATTCTGGTCATTAAGAGCTCAAAATTACAGTAAAAATTACAACAGCAGAGAAGTTCTGCTCTTCTACAAAGCTGGAAGGTGGTTACAGAGGGCAGCAAACGAGGAGACAAGTGCTACCATGCAGAGAGAAGGCCTGAAGCTTCTCAGAGATCATTAAGGTTGAAAAGAGCACTAAGATCATCAAATCCAACCATCAGCCCATCACTCAACCCAGCCCACACACCAACTAACCCGCACTACAGAGCACTTAACAAAGAAGAAACAAGATGTTGTTACCATTTGGCTCTGTGAGTATATCTTCTGTAGAGATATCTGATGTGTTCAGGAGGTGGGTGACTTCAAGACCAATCCCCCAAGGAGCAAAATCAGCACAGAGAACCGATGCAGAGCACACTGAAGTTGTTGAATGCCTTCCTGTGCTGTTACACAACTTGAACAGAAAGGATGAGAAGCACCTCAAGCAAGGCGCTGGATTTTAATCTGCACTCCTTAAAACTCGTACGCCGTGCTAAAAGCGGCTCCGCTTACAGCGAGAATGTATTCTTTTTTATTTCTCCCAGCCTTATACTCCTTCGTCAAAAAGCTGTGATAAAGGTATTAAGAATAACAACAACAAGCAATAAGAGCACCCAGCAGAGCATGTAGAAAATTGCAGTCTGTGGATAGGGACTAAAGATGCAAGTATTAAATTTTAAAGCACCGTTGTTGCCTTGACCTACACCCAAAATGTAGGTTTGAGCTTCTGTCAGGCCAGAAACATTACAACCCACTCACTACCAACCACCTGCCTCTTCCAAATCCCAGGCTGCCTTTCCTTCTGAAGCAAATCATCTTCCAGAAAAGCTTCCTTTCCATCTTCAGCAATGTTATCTCATTCTTATTTGCCCTTGATTGTTTATTAATCAGTAGTTTTGAGCAAAACTGTATATTAGTATCTGAGGACAGAGACTTGTCAGCTCTAAATAAATGAGAAACGTTGCTTCCTTTTTCCCCTCTTTTAATTCCTAAGAGACCACAGTTTGATTGACATTCTGAAGAGATAAAGGTGCAATACAGGATAATAATGAACATCAATAACGAAATGTGCATCTTTGAGAATATCATTGAGGAAGGTAATTTCAGAAAAAGCAGTTCCTGCCACAGCAGAAGTTAAAAATAGCAGCCAGATACTCTACAGATGGCTCAACAGATCTAATGCACTACCATGCAGACATGGATTAGCCTACCTCCAGGACATTGCTCTTTTCGATAGGGATACCTTCAGATAGAAACAAGGGAGCAACAAATTGGAGGAAAAGTAGAATGAGATGCTTTTTCCAATGCTCTGAGTATCTTTTTCTAATGCTACAATGTGCTATAGTGCTGCTTTTGTAAAGGAAGGGCTTCGCTCCCTGTACACAACCTGAAGAAGAAGCAAGACAAAACCACGCTGGCACACTGAACTGGCAGCCTCCCACTGCAAATACCTCCTCACTCAATCAAGAAGGGAAAGGAAAAAGAAAGGAAAACAATCTCCACCCAGAAACAAATCCTTGGGCTATAAATGCCATTCCTCTAATTTTTTCTCACTGTTGAGGACTCCCCTACTCCCAAGAGACTGGAAAACCTGTGCCTGTGTTTTCCAAGCCTTGGAAAGCTGGCACTGGCACAAACACTGCTCCTTGTCTCCTCAACTGCAGAAAAGTGCTCAGAGTAGGGAAACAAAATGCTCCCTAATCCATTCCATCTCCATCATAAACATTACATCCCTGAATATTTCCTTATCTGGCAGCAAGTATATGATCTCTGTATAAAAAATAATAATAAATTAAAAAAAATAGATTAAACTGTCTACTTTCTCCACAAACTATTACTTCCATTGCTTTACATCTTTCCCAGTGGATTGAGAATCTACATCAAAATAATTCCCTTCCAATTCTCCACCAGAAATGAAGCTCAGACTTAACGCAAGTGAAGCGTGCAAGGCACAGCTGCGATGGGCAGTTGGCCATTTCACGAGGATTACCACTGCTCTTCTATAACAGGGAATGTAGGGCACTGTTTGGAGAGCATCTTGAAAGCAAATTGTGCATTCGGTCAACATCTCAGCTACAGCAAGTTTGAAAAACACTAACTGAAATCAGGAGAACTACATAAAATACCAAATTTGGGGAAGCTAAGGGAAATACTGTGATGCTCTGCTGCTGAGAGATCAGCGTCCACCAACAGCAGGGTGCTGGATTCTCTGCTTCTTTTCAGCTCCCCACGATTAGATCAGAACTTCTTGACTGTGCTTTACGATTGCTTGGTTTTTCTGCAGCCCACAATTTTGCCCACCATTTCGCCCACCATTTCAAGCTGTCCTGCCCCATGTCCAGATGCAGCAGGTTAAGAAAAAGCCAAGACTCTCGTACCCTTAGGGACGTACTGTTCAGAATACAGTAGAAAGATTATTGGAGAATTGATGCACATCCCAGACAGCACTGGGCAGGCCACAGAGCTCCCTAGGAGCACTGTCACTCCAACAGCATTCATCTCAAGGCCTTACTGCCAGTCAGGCACCTCACTCAGGATTTCCACAAGGAGAACAACCATCTCCTCAGTATGTCAGGTTCAGAACACAAGATTATTATGGAGGTTTACGAGTCCCACAGACATATGATTTCTTAAATCCTGCCGTGCAGCTTGGTTTGAAGCAATCCAATAGCATCCCTGAACTTGAATGTGGTGAAGTTCATTTTCAGGTACTTTTCCCATCCCCCCCCTTGATAATTACAACAGCTG
The DNA here is from genome assembly GCA_036925125.1 of Oreortyx pictus. Classification (NCBI taxonomy): domain Eukaryota; kingdom Metazoa; phylum Chordata; class Aves; order Galliformes; family Odontophoridae; genus Oreortyx; species Oreortyx pictus. The sequence goes on along the minus strand of JAUPFR010000006.1, from coordinate 3,814,783 downwards.
AATGGCTCCTAAAGAGCCTTGGCCAGGACCCTAGAGCCAACCCACCATTGCTGTAATGTAAAAAGATGGTTTTTGATCACGATAATTTCCAAAAAGGATTCATACCGTGGCTCCCAGTCACTTGATGCTTCTTGGGGGGAAAAGAAAGATTTTCTTACACTATTAACTTTGCACTTGACCAACGAGACTGCTCACAACTTGCACACGAGCCAGGAGGTAAATGCAGCAAGGAACCAAATCCATCATGGGATTACCTGAACGCAGTGAGTGCGTGTGCATATGTGAACGACTGATGCCTCACGAACCTCTCAAACAAAAGAACTCGGATGAGGCAAAATCCAGTCAGTGAGCCTGTGACTTACATACAGAGAGCACATATAAAAGGCATGATGTTTTCCCCCCATCACACCGTAGAGCAGCGGCTCCGCACCTCCTCTGCACACCTCCCATCCCAGCTGCACGTTCACCTTTTGCACGCGTGGGCCAGCGACAAGCAGCAACGGCGTGAGGGCACCGCATCCCGAGCCCGACGGCCGCTACTGACCTTTCTGCTGCCTGAAGGACTGGATGGAGCCCGAGTGATGGACCATCTTGGCGCTCGGCAGCCCGCCGGTTCCCAGCCCGCCGGCTGCGGGGCGGTGGCGGTGGGAGGGAGTGCGGCTGCACGGAACGCCCCAGCTCGGCTCTGCCCGCCCCGCAGCATCCGCCGTCGCCGTGGGAACGGGCGGAGCGGCGGTGGGAATGGCGGTGGCCCGGCGGGAAGAGGTGCCTCACCCCCCCCCCCCCCCCCCCACCTCCCCGTAAACGCTTCTCTTTCGGAGATCGGAGGTGACAAGTGAGGTTACAGAAAGCTGCCTTTGCACCCATGCAAGTGTCTCAGCTTCTGCCTCCTTGTTGTGACACTGTGAACTTACGTCACGCTCTCAGCATCACGCACCTTAAAGCTCAGAGTCCAGATGAGACCAGACGCAGCTTTCCGCAAAATAAGGCACTGAACTGCACATTCAGGCCCATTTCTGAGTTATTTACGTTCTAATTTCTCCTTTCCCAGGGGTGTATGCCAGGAAAAGTACTGATGCGCGCAGTTATTCCTCCCCAGCTGTAGGACTCTATACCTGTATTTATTGAACCTTGTGAGGTTCTTCTCCACCCACCTCTGAAGCCTGCCCAGGTCTCTGAATGGCAGCACAGCCTTCCCGTGCATCAGCCACTACTCTCAGCTTTGAATCGTCAGCAAACTCGCTGAGAGTAGTCTCCATCCCTTCAAGTAATCCATTTCCTCCATCCTTTTGTATTTGGTCAATTGCACTCTCAGCCTGAAGTCCCTCCCCACTTCCAGCACTGTCAGCAAACCTCCACGTAGGGTTACATACATTATTTGCTTGACAGGAGCGAATTAAGGCACCTGCTGTAAGCTACACAGCTTGTGGCAAAATCTGTTCGGTTCCTCCCAAGCTTGGAGGTCCATCTGCATGTTGGACACATTTTGTCTGATAGTAAAGCAAAGCCAGAACTTCCCCATAGTTCACCGAGGTATGCAGTATGCCATCTGCTTTACGAGTTGTATGTTTGCCTCCCCGTACTACAGGCCAGTCTGTGCTAAGGTATTTTGCTACTTTAAACAATTCTTTAGGATGCTTTGGTCTACTGTGAAAGCATACTGAACAGATGTACACAGCCTGATAAAGCCATACAAGGGCTCACATGAGTAGATGGGTAAAAAAGGTATCCTTACCACAGAGGAATTCTCCAGGATTTTTTTTCTGGAGTGTACCAGATGTCAATGTTAAGTAAGACACAACTGACAGGTCCAACTGTCATTGTAACTCAAGGGAAGAGAAGAGAAGAGGCATTGCTCTGCACTCCTGCAACCTCAGGAAATCTGCTCCAAAGCTGCTGGGAAAAAGCTTTTTCCTGCTGAGGGAATGTGCTACTGGCTTTGCACAGCTGCCTGAAGCAAGAGGAGCCAAGCAACTAAGCTGGCTCTTATTGATTGACCAGTGCTGGAACACAAGGAACAGACCAAAAGAAGATGTAGAATAAAGTCCTCATTTTTGCAAGCTTTAGTTATAACATTAGGATGAAGAAGTAGGGAATAAAACCCGGCAACTGAGGTTTGTCAGGGAAAGAAGAAACTATAAACACACTGCACATTGTAAATGTAGTTATAAACAAATGTATGAAGGCTGCGAACAGCAGTTGTGAATCTTGACCGTAATAATGTGAGCTTTCTAAGGTTGTAGGCCAGACTTGTTTCTCCAGAAGACCTTGGCTGATGCCTCTGACTTAAAGACGAGGTAGAAGAGCAACACACTTTTTGCTTCCTTCCTTACCAGAGGAAAACAGGAGGACAGTTGTCTGCACTTGTATGATAATAACCTACAAAATGCTGAGGGGAAAAAAAAAGGGTGCTCACAAGTAGAATTACAGTCTGGAGTTGCTCTCTCCTATACCCTCAGAAAAGAGGCTGTCATACTTGGTACTCAGGGCCATCCATCCAATTCCACAGATCTTTATAGAGAGTCCTGAACTACTGAGTTCAAAGAGATTCAACAAACCCTATCAACGTGCATAATGATAGGGAGAGCAAGAAAAGCTAAGGTAGTGCCCAGAAGCTCAGCAGAGGAACTAAACCTGGAGACAGAAGAGTGTTGTTTTTCCACTTGTAGCTTCGGAATAAAGCTCTATTTCTAGCAACAGATAGTGCATATGTATGAGACTACAGATATGACAGCTGGGGGTAATGTCTGCAAAGAGAAGTAAAAATACCTCTACAAAGGTGGTTTAAATTATATCCTTGACTATGTCAACTGAGTAAAGCTTGATAGTATTCAAACACGATGATATCACCATCTAGAAAACCAATTCTTTGGAAAAAGAGAAAAATTGATCAAGTTTTGATAATATTTTTAGAGCGCAGATAACAACTATGAATTGATGGCTAAGACACTTAGGAAATGCATAAATTCTTCAGCTTCATGTACACAAACTACTTTGTGTCTGAAGCTTAAAGTAAATTCAAAAAATCTACATTTGCATTCACTCATGAATGCCTTTTGAAACCCACGGCTTTATAAAGCTAAGTCTTATGTTATCCTCCACTGTGACATTTCATAAACCATTTTTAAAACAGACCACAACTCTGAACTTGGTGAAGAGATTAGGATAAACCAGAACTAGACTTAAACCCTCCAACTCTGTAATCACCATGGCTAAAATCACAATTCAAAAGCTAAAAGTTCAAATACTTGGACAGCTCATGCTTTGGAGTATTCAGTTTTGACACTAGGTCTATTTTAAAGGGAGATTTGCAGACTCAGACTTTTTTCCATGAGACGACAGATGTGAAACTAAGTTGCTCTGGAGGTCTCACTTCATCACAGTATATGTAGCTCTTCAGATATGTTAGTATTTCTCATGATTTCAGCTTCTAATTATCAGTATTTTTGTTTTGTTTTGCTCTGAATTATTATTTTTGGTTAGGAAAACAGGTTATATAAAGAGAGATGTTTAAATCTGAACTCTGTACCTCTATAGTGCTTTTCAGAAAACCACATTAAATTAAAACCTTAAATTAAACTCCCCTGCAATAAGCATCGTATGCCAGTTAATATGTTTCACACAGAAATGCAGCCATCACAAAAATTAATTGTAATCAACTGTCACCTACTGCCCAGACAGAAAACTAAGCTTTCTCCAGCAAAAACTCACAAGGTTCAACAAGCACAAGACTCTGCACCTGGAAAAACTCCATATATCAATTCAGGCTGATGAAAAGTACCTGAAGGTTATGGGAAACACCAGCCTGGATACCAGCCAACTGTGTGCATGCATCCAAGTAAGACAAACATTGGGAGGTATGTGGCCAACAGATCAAAGAGCTATTCACCTCCTTCACTTGGCACCACTGTAACTGCACATGCAATTCTGCCCAGCTTTGCCCCTCCACACCCTCTCAATCCAGAACTGGTGTTGAAAAACTGGGTAATTCTTCTATGGCCCTTCACCAGTGCTGTCAGGAATCTCATACTGAACAGTGAGCAGCTAAGGAAACAGGGCTTATTAAATTGTATGAATGAACTAAGTAGCTCTAGCAGCCAATAACTACTTGAAAATCAGTTAAAAAAATGGCAGTACAAAACTCTACTCAGTGCTAGGTTGTCTACATAATTAGAACAGATACATACTATGGCCTGTGAGATTCAGACTAGACATTATGAAAAAAAAATAATTGTATTATATTGGTAGTTCAGCATAAGCAAGACCCACAAAGTGGTGAAATAGCTATTCTTAAGATTTCCAAATAATCTTTGACCAAGTTACGTCTGACCCAGGTTAGTAATGGCAATGGTAAAGCTTCCAGACAGGAGGCCAGACTACATGACCTCCAGTGTTTGTAATAAAGCATACAATAAAAAATGAATGCAGGAAAGCTGGAAGTAGACAAATTCAAATCAGGAGGAAGCAAATTTTGAGTTATATTGTTATTAAATTGAAATATGAACTGTTCGTCCTATGTCTGTAACAAAGGTCTGTATGGAATACATGCCTATGCCACTCATCATGGCATGACATGGGAGGATCACAGAATAGTTATGGTTGGAAATGACCTCCAAGGACCTCCAGCCCAACCATCCACCTGCCCACCAATATTACCCATTAAACCACGTTCCTGAGTTCCACATCCACTCTTCCCTTAAGCACCTCTAGGGACAGGGATTCCACCACCTTCTTGGGCAGCTTGTTCCAGTGCCCAACCATTCTTTTGAAGAAGAAATTTTACCTATTATCCAACATGAACCTCTCCTGGTGCAATTTGAGGCCATACCCTCTTGTCCTATCCTACCACAGCTTCTGTTCAGAGAGCCGTAGAGAACAAGATGACAATGTGGAGTACAAGATGATGATAAACGTCCCATTTGAGCAAGATGTTAATAAAAATACTGGACACGTAATATACGTAAGTTCAGAATGAAATGTCCTTTCACACACATTCAAATTCCTAACGTTTCCAGTAAGTTAAATTCCTAAACATTTTGCAAGAAGGTCTTTGATTATATCAGGGTGATTTCTCTCTCCAGAGTGTTGTCTCATTGAGGGCACTAAACAATTACAGCAGCATCAAAAATTACTTTCTTTCAATAGACTTAAAATGCCTAAGAAAATAATGGAGAACTGTTGAGTCCAGCTCTTGCAATGGGGGTAACTCCCTACTATTTTAAAGCCCTGCAATACAAAATTCATCTTGTTTAATATCTTTAGTAGAAAAGAAAAATTATTTGGAATCATTCTGTTCTTATAGAAACAAGTAGAAATTTTTCCACTGACACAAGCATACTGAGGAGGTCTTACCTTAAGTCTGATAAAGCTCTCAGTCACAACACTGACATAGAAACCAGAGCAGAATTGGATCAGTGTAGAATGGAGCCAAAGTGTGTAATAGATGATATATATATATATATAAAAGGAACATTTCTATAAAGATTTTACTTTGTGTTGCTAAAACACAAACCCTTCAAATCTCACTGAGATCTTTAAGGTTTCCATAATTTAAGATTTCATTTCTACAGTGATTTAATTTTATGGCAGTTCTACTGGGCCTTTTCTCTCTGGCTAGTTAGAATTTTCTTGTATCCATGGGGTTGTACCATGTTTTCTGCCTAATATAATGCATTTGGGCCTTGATACTGTAGCTCTCTGCAATTGCATGTTTATTTTTAAGCTTGTGCTTCACAGACTCATGTTCACATCCTTAAATAGAGTTACTTTTCCAGTTTTGTCCACAATTTATCCACTTGATGCCAGGAACAGAAGGAAATTTACCGTTGATATTTAGCATAACTTAATTTCCTTCAGCAAAGAAGCTCCATTTTGTTCTGAATTATTTGGGACAAATTAGAAGTTTGAGGAGTTTGACATCCTTGTACATGGAATATGCTGTAATCCTTTCAACAGACCTCCACAGAAGTGAAAAGATGGAGAAAAGTCATTTTGCCGAATCCCCTTCTGCAACAGTGTGAAGAGGTGATAGAGAAAGCAGTGATGTCAAGAAACAGGTGAAGAAGGTGAAACATATAATAGCTTCCAATATATAAGCCTGTCCTACTTTCCAAATAGGCAACTTTCAACAAAACCGTATTTTTCTTTTCTTTTATACATCCCTTTTCTCATTTCACATGGTGTCTGAAGGATAGCAAGAAAGATTGTCATGCTCCAGCTCAGCAGTACCTGCCTGGAAAGTGTTGCGATGTATTTCTGTTTCTAATTAGCAGCCCAATTTGACAGTGAAGAATGCAATTACAGATCAATAAAAACCTATCAATAATAAACTTATCTATTGCCTGCTGCCTGTTTCCACACTTAAGAAGCTCTGCATCCTTTCTTTACAACCTGGACAATGGTATAGGAGTATCTGAAACTTAAGATTTGCTTTAGATATTGCAGCTTAATGCATTTCTGAGAGCCCTTTGTTATCTCCAAGCTAGTTGTGTCTGGGACCTCTTTGCTATTTTTTGGGTTCGTAAATGCTTCTTTTTCCACACGCCTTTTAAAATTCCTTCCTCCCACCAACAAAAGTGTCAAGAAAAGGTTCCTTATAAGCTATTAAAAGGATCAGAAAGAAAGTGGAAAAAAGAAGAGGAATGAACATGTTTTATGAGCATAGCCAGATTCTTAAGGCACAGAACCTCCACCTGCACATCCTTTAGTTATCCCCATGCAAAGTAAGATGGAAACAGGATGGCAGTGGTATCTGAGTTTGGTACGTTACCTGCATGTAAAGTGAAAGTTAAGTCTGCAGGTAAGGTTCATTCAGAAAAATGGTCTTTCTTACTACACCATTCTTTACCAGACTCTAAATATCAGACTCCAAGTCTGTATCTGAAAGCCCTCAGCATCACAGTAACACAGACAAAAAGTATTTTAACCAAAACTCATGCTCTTGGCAGCAGTGTAAAGTCACTGCACAGAAACATCAGACTTCTACTTTTCAAACTTTACAAAACACTGAAGTGATCAGAGCTGGTTTCAGATAAAGTAATTTTACTTTTAAATTCATCTCACATCATGCCACTGGCCAACCTGCCATCTTCCAAAGCAGAAGAAAGTACTGAGAATTCCTTTGAAGATGACTATTTCTTCTTTGCAGCATCAACAACAAAATCATACCAAGGTGTTTCAGTGAATGCCTTTAGATCAATTCCTCTGTTCGATATCATGCTCACATGCAGCTTTTTGCCTTCCTTATTGCATGATTCTACCCTTCTACAGCTGCATAACCCTCTACTAGGGAGTATGTCCTCACTGCAGCCCTGCAACTACAACTATCGTGTATTATCTCTGTCAGCAGTATCTGACTGTGGATCAGTGCCAGACGTGTGAGCTATGAGCCCACACACATATTTACCATGCATCAATCACTCCCCGTCAGTTTGGAAGAAACATACTGAGGTGGGTTATCCCATCCCACAGACTTCTGCCTTCCTTCACCACAGAGCTGCCTGCTCGGCTCTACCAAGTGATCTCCTACAGGACTCATGCCTGCACTGAAAGTAGTATGGCGTCATCTGGCCTAGTGATCCCCTGTTCTGACCTGGGAAGAGCTATGCTATTACACAACAAGAAAATAAGCAAGTGTAATACTGTGAATGCTGTTTTATAAAATTATTATCTGAGTGTCCTTAAAACTACAGCATTTAATGTCAGATTCAATTACATTAAGTTAGGCTTTGGAAAAAAAAAACAAAAAAAACCACAACAGCTTTATTTTTATTACAGATTTACTACAGTGCTTTGTTTCATAGCTGAGTATTTTAGTTAGATTTTCGTAATACCTGAAATTGATGGAAGAGTGGTGCGAGATTTTCAAACATTACATAATTCATGACCCTGACTTGCTGTTAATGAGCATGAGTTATCAACCTGGATTAAAATAGTAAACAACAACAACACTTATATACTAGTGTTCAAAATGTTGGGAAGAAGAAATGTTTCAGTGTTTAAATACTGCTTTGTGAATTTGCAGCCCTGAAAGTCAAAGTAATGCATTAGTGCACAATACCTGAATTAAAAATAAATACTGGGAAGCAGCTGATGGGAGAGAAGCACTTTCCTTATCTGCAAGCAGCACACTGATTTAATGACACTGTTATAGGTTACATGGGCTAGAGGGACTCAAGCTGCAACCATTCTCAAGGACTAATTCTGAAAGGTACCTAAATTATGCTTTATTCCTCCTACACACAGATAGTTTATTTGTTCCTAACAGCACGACTTGCCCTCAGAAATTGAATGGATTTCTATGTCTCTTACGCACGCCAAGCAAACTCACTGCAGACAGGACAGCCGTACATTACTTATGTCCTGGACAAATAGTTGTGACATGCACATACTGATAAAGAATAATATACTCCTGGATGAATGAATGCAGATACTTGTGGGCTATAACCAGATGGACTTACAAAACCAGAATGCAAATCAGTTCACAAAAAAATGTGTTTTTTTTATTGCCTTGTGGCTTTCTTATTCTCCATCTTTTGTATTTAAAAGATGTCATACTTTGAAAAAATAAGTTGTGGGAGACCACAAAAGCAAAATATTAATGTTTTTCATAGATGTTTATTAACATCTATGCAAGAAGCCTGATATACTTGTTATTTCGCTGTGGGGTGAGAAGATGAAGGAGTTGGTACAGGTACCATCCATGTCTCCGTGTAGGCTATGGACCATGGAATGGCATACTTGCAGGCTGCTATGTGCTGGTAAAGGGACTAGCTTACTGCCAGGGCCTATACTAATGAGGAGGGACTTGCCAATTCTGCTCAAATTCAACAGAGAAAGAAGGACAAAGTTCTTCCCAAGCTTGTCTTCTCCAATTTGGATTTCAACTAAGAATTTTTGATACCACAGTTTTCTAATTTTCTTGAGCTTTTTGGGGAGTGGAGCTAGAGGAGAAATATCAGTACCAAAGGGGTTTGGATGCAAGTCCATGAGGCTTTTGCCTTTATTTCACTAGGAACTGGTAATGATCTTTACTTCTGATCACACAAATGCCAGTATTAGAACAATATGCATAATTAGAGCTATTGAGAAACTGAATCTATCATCTGTTCAGCTTCAAGGTAAGCTTTCAGCATTGCTCAACCGTGCCAGCTACCCTGCAGGTGTGACTTAAGAAAAAGCAAGAAACATTGTTTACAAAATATTTGATTGTCTACAGTATCTTGGATTTAAATGTAACAGATCATTTATCGTTCAGTTAGTAGCAAAAAATAGGGGCATCGATTCTGTATTTCCAGAATCCATTTGTAAAACACTTTCACGTGAAGTACGTTTGACAGCTACTCAATACCTGAATCCGAATGGCCTGAGAAAAAGGCTAATTATTTCCAATCAATGTAAAATGGTTCATTATAGCATTGTGTTCATTTCACTTCATAACATGGTCATCAATTCAGCAAACAACTGCATGCATAGAGACAGCCTCCTGAGTCTAATTTTCCTTTCTGTTTCCTTTCTTTTTCATATTGAGTAAGATCCAAGCCATCCAAAATCTTTAGAATTAGTCTTGTGTTAGCTACATATTCAGGATTATTATGCTAGCATAGAACTAGAACTGATTAATTTCACATTACTTTCTCATTTCTCAGCAAACTGCCCGCAGTAGTTACTCTGAAAACAGACTCTCATGAGTGGAAAACATTTTTGCAATGCTCACCTCTAACAGCTTTGATCTCTTGGTTTATTTGCATGTGCTTAATTAAAAAAACATATGCTTGCTATTGCGTGAAGACACATGAGGAATCCATTCTATATCCGTGACTATCCCAAAAAGAATTAAAGGAATAAAAGGCAGCCTGATGCCTTTTGGCAGGTGACAGGACAGCCCCAACCTCAGCACAGAGCAGGTACACAGGGCAATCCCGCTGGGGAGGCCCTGGGTCCTGCACCCCAACATCAAGCAACAAGCTATGGCAGCTGCCTGAGAAATGGGCAATTTTTTTTTTAGTTATTTCTCATTACTGTCCCTATACAAAGTTATCCGCGGCTATTTGTAGCTAGATTCGCATTGTAACAGCGACATCCACTGGCTGGTATATGTAGCGGCACGTTATTTTCTGCCAAATAGGATTAACCGACTTCAATACCTAACCAGATTTGTTTAAAATGGAGTAAATAAAACGGATTGTTCCTTGTCCAGAGAAACATGAAATATTTTAGAGATTATGGTACTGTAGTACCATACATTTTACAATTAGACCTTATCTTAACATGAGAAAAGTAAAACAAATGAGAAAATAAGTCTTTTAGAAATAAAGGCTCTGGTGCCTTTTTTATTCCCCAAAGGAAGAGCATGGTGCACTCTCTGTAAACCATCTATCCTGCCAGGAACGCACATAAAAACGGACAATCCCTATTGCTAGAAACATTGTGTGTCTGGACCTCTTCCCTGCATTTCAAAACGAGGACCACCCCAGTGACATGTGGAGGTGGGAGGGAGAGCCAAGCAAAGACAGAGAGAACGTAGATCAGTTAATCTAGAAGTTACTTCTGCCACAGGGTCCTCCTTCAGCATAACCAGACTGGAGCATAAGGAATAAAATCCGAAGTTACCCTGCTCAGAGGAGAGCTGACAGCCCCGTCTCCTTGGCAGGGGTTCGCTCGAGCTGTGTCTGTGCAGCTTGATCAGTCTAGCACCCAGTGCTCATGATGCACTGGGATGTATTTGCTCTTTTCAAAAACAGGGAAGGCACAGGTGCTGAGGCAGCCTATGAAGTCTATCAACAGGAGCTGTTCTGCCCTCAGAAAGGTGCCCTGCTTCTTTCACCTTAGCTGACCCCATTTGAAAACATTAAGCCACTCACTGCTTAGTTCTTTCGTCCAGCTGCAACCTCGTCTCTCTAAAGAGATGCAAGAAGATGTCAGCATTTATTTCCTTTTGAAAAAGTATCTGCTGAAATCTGAAGGTATAAGCGAGAGGGAGGAAATATATACCAGTCTTATCCATTAATTTGTCCTCTGAATCAGCAGTGCTAAGATTATTCCTATTTTAACACTCTGAGGAAGATAAAGATTTCAAGGACCATGTTTTCAAAGGAATACTAATATTTCCTTGCAAAGCTTTCTTCACCTGTGCCCTAGCCCATGCCATGGTGTTCAGCCCAGCCTTTTCCTCTTTTCCATGGTTAATAGAAATACATCTGCCAGCACTGAACAGGCACGAGTTTCATGATTAATGCTCTGATCAATATAGTAATCAAACATGTACATGACAACAGAAGAAGGCATTTGACAGCATCAGATTTTACGTGGGTGAAGATTTCCACTATGATAAACAATCACTATGCTGATCATAGAAATTTAAACTGGAGCACAAACTCAGCTGGATTCAGGCCAAGGCTGGTGCTGGTGAAACTGAGAGATCATAGAATCCAACCCTGCTGCCAAAGCAGCTCCCTAGCCTAGGTTGCACAGGCTGGCATCCAAGTGGGCCTTTGATGTCTCCAGAGAAGGAGACTCCACCACCTCTCTGTGCAGCCTGTGCCAGTGCTCCATCACTGCACTGGGAAGAAGTTCTCACACACATTTGCGCACAACTTCCTATGTATCAGTTTGTGGCCATTTCTCCTCATCCTGTTGCCAATCAGTAAGAAATCCAGTTTATCTGATTCTTCACACAAAGCCCTTGTCAAACAGCCTCTTCCTTTGTGATGAGTGCATTAAGTTTAAACTCTTCTAACAGATTAGAGCAATAAAAAAAAAAGATAATTGAGTTTTCATTAAATGGAATTTCATAAACTCAGTTTATGGGGCAGACAATAAGGAAAAGATGGAGTAAGGGCAAATGTTTACACTAAGGTTATGTGTAAGTGCTTGATCACCTATGAGGTCAGAGTATAAATAAAAGATTTGTCAGGCCAACTAAGAATGGATTATAAAAAATTAAGTAGGAAAAATCACTGGTAGTTGAAAGCTGGCACCATGTTCTTCTACCTAATATATTTTAGAGCTAAATTAAGATTGCACAGTAACAAGTATTTGTCTTCCTTTTATTATTACTATTTGTTATTATTATTATTATTATTATTTTCAGAAAGTGATAAGTAGCAATGAAAGAGCAGGAGAAAGGAAATTATCTGAGGTCTAAAAACTGATATTTCTACCACTAAGTGCCACACTTTCCAAACCATCTGAATAATTGTCCTGTCCAATATGATATGTCAGACAAATGTCATTTCAGACTCATCTTTCAGCCTCTGTACCAACCCTATGATAGAAGTGAAATGGTGATCCATACTCCTGTCAGTACAGCACTATTTTACATACTATATTCTGAACAAAACCATTAAGAAAGCAAAATTCCTTTCTGACACGTGCAAGTGAGCTCTTGCAAATCAGTTTTATGTCAGCCTTTTGGGTATAGAAAATCTATGATTCTAGTTTAATATTATTCTATATTTGTACATTGTGGACAAAGTATGGTTTGGCTCAAGGAAAACAACCTTTTTCCAGCAAAATGTGATAAGACAACACAAAGCTATGAAATCTTCCAGTGTACAGATCTCAGAAACCAGTGACATTTCCCACCATTCTGTCCTGTTATCAGACTATAAAGTATGTTTGAGTTATAATGCATCTATTACCTGGCTTTAGTGGACATTAAATAGTTACTTGTAATGTGGTTCACGATGCTGCTTTACTTCCAGAAAATATTAAACAACTTTTTTCCTTGAAAGTGAATGTAAGCGTACTGAAAAACTGAACAGAACAAATGTAGTTAGCCTCATTGCTACATCTCGATGTTTTTTCTGCAATTATTCTTTCCCTCACTGTGGTCAGTGCATTAAATGAATGTGAGACATAAGTGCTTTGAGATTAATAAGAACGTGACCATCCTATGATGATGAGAGCTAGAATACTGTTAGACTAAATATTCAATCTCTAATAGATGGTTTGTTTCTTGGTTTTTGCTGTTAAATATTTTTTCCTTCCAAAGAGTGCACTTCCAGAGTACAGAGAATCAACATTTTTCCTTTAGTGCAATTCAACTTATACACAAAGTCATGTGAAAATGTGCTTTTCTTTGCAGCTGACAGTGTAGGGGGACCTCTTATTGGTACTACTAAAGTCACAATAAACCTCAAGGAAAAATTAAAGCAAACTCAAGGAACTCTCATTCGCCTTGGAAGTAGAGTCTCAGACTTATCCATCTAGCTAATGGGAGAGCAAAAGAAACAACCTGGCCAAACAGCAGGATAACTTACTTGCAAATAGCAATAAGTCAGCTGTTCAGGCCAGACTCATTAATTTCTAACAATTACTGGCTTGAGTGAGCCAGTTTTTAAACTTCTACTTGTCCCTGAAAATTCATTGTACAATAACCATTATAGTCCGATTTTACTTCACTTTTCTCCTAGTAGGATACCATTCAATATTTCCTCATTTTCATATCAGTTGCCTAAATGAGGATATTAGATTCAACTGTCCTTTGGGGTACATACATTGAGACTTAAGTTGTAATAGTGATAATGGATACTACAAATTTCCTTTATACATTTCAACACTTCCAAAACAAACAAACAAACAAATGAACAGAAGGGAAAATACAATGAAAATTAAAATATAAAATGGAACAAGACTGTTAGGTATGATAGTAAACCACATCCTTTGCTTTTCTGTTCTTTGACATTATCACTTTTGACAGTGTCACCTGAGCACATCCTCAAAGCTCTGCACACCAATGAATCACACGGAATTTAGTGTACTGTAACTTCCTGTTCCACATCACCTCACAACTTCCTTGGAAGTCTGCTAGCAGAGTACAAACTGCTATTACCCTCCCCCAGGGAAAGTTACTTCAATTTGTTGGTCTTCATGCACACACTGAGAAACTATTTTTCTATTTACATAGCTAACCAAGCGTAACACAACAAAGATTACTTTCTACATTCCTCAAAGGCTGAATTGTTTTCATTTCACTTAAAGGATCTTTTAACATTATCCCCGATGCTCTGCTGCATAAGAAATCACTTTGTTCACCCTGAATGAAGCCCACAGTCCATCCAATCTGTCAGCCCAGCTTTAATGGCAGCTGTGGCTGACTTTATCATCTGACTCAGTGCTCAGGAAGATATTTCTTCATGAATTTATTGTTGACAAGTTGTAACTTCAAAGTGGTAAAAGCCACTTCAGGAGCCCGGCTTGGTGTACTGGGGAGATTGCGTGCTGTTGTTGCTCCCAGAGCTTTTAAGAGTGACATGTTGAATGCTGTGACAAAGATGGGAATGATTGATTTCCTAACTCAAGTAACAATATTTTCAGTTTTCAATTTTTTCTATACAAAAGAGTTAGAAGAAGTTGAACTGGCAGTTTCTCCAAACTAATGCCAATGGTACTCATCTTTTCCTGAAGAGTGGTAAAAGAGAGCTCCATATGGCTTCTTCAGCAGCTGGAATAACAACTGAGAATTTGCTTTCTTGATCTGCCATCATAACTTCTTGTTATTTGCTTTCCTTCCACCTCCCTCCCCCCTTCCCAACTCCAATAGATTTCTAATACTTTACACTATTTCCCTGTCCAGAAAGAAGCAAGACCTGCGTCATGGATTTATTATTTTTGTTGTATTGTTGATATTCCACATCATAACATCATGTGGTGTATTGGGAGTTAGAGAGCTGATGCTACAGCTCTGTGGATCATCAATAGTTGTGGATATTCCTGTCTCAGAAGAGAGGGAGAACTACATTCCCCAGAGGACTGTGCGATGCTTTGTATTTTTACGTGTTTTCTGCTCAGAGGGAAAAAGATAAAAACTGTATGCGGTCACGGGACGCTCTCTTTCCTTTGAGATCGACTCAGCAGTGGGTGCTCGCTGCTGTCTCACCTTCAGCATTAGTGTAAGGCCTTCGGTTTATCAGACCCTCTCTCTTGCTCATTCATTAGCCTCAATTCCAATTATATTGTATTATATTGTGTTATTTTACTTTCTGATATCTTATTTAGTAAATTAGCTTTCCTCCTCAGATTGTTGCCGCTGTTTTGTTTCAAGGCCCATCTCCCTTTTCCCTTTCCCACTTCCCCTTGTCTGGGGTGTGGGCCAGTGGGTCTCCTGCCTCAATTGTCATGGAACTGGGCTGAACCAGCTCACAAACCATTGACAACCTGTAAATTCTCAGAAAATTCCAATCTGTAACCCACAATTAGCTTACCATCCTGTTTGTGCACTACTAAGTTTGAAATTAACCATCCACCTGTGTGGTGGAGAAGTCTTAGTGAGGAGGCACTGTCTGTGGAATTCAAGGCACCCTGATGGGTGTTAGCTGGGGAGATGATTCCTGGTGTATGCTTATAAACTAATTGAAAAAGAGTTTTACATCCAGAATGTAACAAGTAGGAAAACTAACAAAGGTTTGGGCCCATTTTCCATGGGCCCTGCATGAATCCAGTTGTGAAGTGCGTATTCAAACTGCCCTACTTGTTTACAACAGCTTGATGCTTGAATTTTTAAGTATGTCAACAATATTAAGGAGAGAAATGGTACATGAAACATCTCTTAAATGGAGAGCAGGACTGAAGCCAGACTGCTCAGATGAACAGTCTTGTCATGCCATGGTGTAATCTCCAGCAATTTTTGGTATTCCTTTTTTTTTGTTTTGTTGTTCTATAACTCAATAAATAGCATGATACCATCAGAGGGAACTGCTGACAGTAGTGTTCACAATAAAACCATCCATGGAGGTGCTCAAGAAGCATTTAAATATGGCACTGGGGGACATGGTTTAGTGGGAAACAGTGGTGTTAGGCGCACGGTTGGGCTGGCTGACCTCAGAGGTCTCTTCCAACCTTGGTGATTCTATGATTCTAAGCTTTATCTAAACATCTATGTTTAAACAATACAAGCATGTTATTATTCCTTATTGAAGACACTGAGCTGCACAACTCCTACACTTATTTTGGATAAGATACTAAAATAGTAATCATAAATATTAATATTTAAACGCAGTGGCCTTAGAGAGTCCTTCCTGGCACTTGAGAAAGACATCAATGGGATAAAGTTCTGACAAGTATTCCTGATACAATTGTTTTTTTTTTCTGCAATCTGCAGCAGTTGTTAGAGTTTGTTACTGAGCGTATTCAGCAAATTTCCTCCCCCAAAAGATATAATTTCAAACTCATGCCAGGAATGATATTAAAAATTAATTTAAAACAAGGAAAGCAAGATGACGGTCAATTTTCATTTGAGATACTGTAGGTTTCCTAAATAAAATGTATTAAAAGCACCAATTTCTCAGATGTTCTTCCAAGAGTACACACAGACTAAGAGAATGTAGGGGAGACAGTAAGGCTCCGCATACTGACACCTAAATCATCTTGCTTCAGACACTGATCTCTCCTGATGAAGTAGGGAACAAAAGAAAACTCAAGTCTTCCTGCAGATACCCGAATACAAATTCACTCAAAGTGAGCATCAGGAGCAGCAATGTATCCAGCAGAAACTTCAACACAATTAATCTTATTTCTGTTTCTCTGTCAAAGTCACATGGGGGCGGAGATCAGTGTGGGATAGCTGCCCTGCTCTGCTGATCCTGCAACCAAGTGATCCAATTAGTGAACTGTTTAAATCAGAGCAAATTGAAACAGCCCTTTGAAAGCAGTCAACGCAGACTAGCTTTGTAAAGGTAACTGGGGAAATATAACTCAAGAGAGAAAAACCTATGGAAAAGAAACCAAAACATTAGAAAATATACATTCTTACAGAAAAACCCAGCTCTTCTTCATACCTTTCTGTGCCCCTTAAGAGTTTTATTTAGCCGAAGCGTTCAGTCAATCCAAACTTTTGCAGTTTTTCACTTTGTAAGTGAACTCTAGAATGTGTTTGCTTATGCACTTTCAGCGCTGAAAGACATTTACTAGCTGCAGTTAAACTCTGAAATCCATAACAAAGTCTGCACTGAGATTTTTGAGTTGCAGAAGCATGTTTAATGAATGCCAGCACGGTCAAGCTAACAGCTAGAATTAAGCTTGCCTGGATTTGCCTTAAAACAAGGTCTGTGTAAAAACTGAAGAAAGTGTAATTAGCAGACAAAGACATCTAAATAGGACGCAGTCAATAAGCATTTCGATTCAGAAAGTTCTGAGGCAGCAAGGCAAGAGTCTGTTGTGGTCTACTGTGCTTGTAAGCATACTGACCCAGGGCTGTACCCAAATGGAGATGTCCTTCCTCCCCACAGATACTATTGTTTCAGGTGAGATGGGGCAGGCAGAGCCAGCCTGCATGTATCTTTACTCAGCAGAAAGATCAAACATTAGATCCCTCCATGAAAGCAATTAGAACTTTTTTCCTACAAAATGGGGTAATACCACTTTCCCTTCCCTTAGGTCTTATCTATGTTATATTTAGCTTATAAGCACTTTTGGAACATCATTTATTTCTCATACAAAATATATGAGCCTTTCCTATTCTGGTGAGTGTGTAATTTTGTTTGGGCTCTCTGGGCATTGACAGAGTGAAAAAGTGACTGGCTATGTGCAGACCGGATACTTCTCCCTAAGTGACACGGGACAGATCTGACACTGGCCTAAAATAAAGTTGAATGATATCAACTGCAGATCTGTGCCTTCCTAGTGCTTCCTTGTCTCCCCAATTATTTCTCAAAACAAAGCCAAATTTAACCTAACTGAAGGACTCCTTGACAATTCTTCATCTTCACATCTGTCAGCATCTTAGCACCAAAATATCACAGGGAAGACATTTCACAGGCAACTGACTGGAAGCAGGAAATGATGGAAAGCCCATGAGAACACAGATCTGGCAAGGTTACAGATTCAAGTTACTGAGATAGTGTTTTTGAGAAAAATAACAGTTTCCTTACGATTCCCATGCTGAACCTGATCTATGAAACTCATTTATAAATAGTCCAAGAAGCCAAAGAGAAAAGAAACAGAGAGGGACTGGGAATGGATTAAAAGATATTACAGTGAGAAATGGGAAGCAGCAGGAGAAAGCAGCAAGGTTATCCAGCTGGTTGGCCAAAGAGCATGAAACAACCAGCTTTCCTTTCAAGACTCTCCGCAGGTATCCTTCTGAGGACTTTGAATGGGAAAAATGTACATTGATAAGTGTGCCTGGCTAGCTGGCTTACTGTGGTGGGATTTGTAAGAATCTAAATAAAGTAATAATAAAATAATCAAGCAATTACACTTCACATACAGAAAATATATAAGCCCTTTAGATATCCATCATTGCCAAATAACTGAGTGTTACAGACGGGTGAGTTGTGGCTGAGGGTCACTTGGTAAGGTGCTTACTTTACCTCAAGGTTAATCACTTTCTTCAGCTTCTATGGTAGTTTTATTACTATAGTCCTTTGGATGAGCTCTTGGTACAAGTCAAAGCAATATTTCTGTTTAGCAAATATAAATTCTACTTTCAGGTAAAACTACTGTGCAAGATGGCTATATTCCCTAAGTCTTCGATTCTTTTTTGTACTTGAAAATCAATTTAAATCATACTTGCACTATTCCAAATGAATGTACTGAAACATACAGTTCAGGAAACAAAAAACAAATCTACCTTTGTGCTAGTGTGTAAGCAAATTGTACTGAGAAGCAGTCTGGCAAAATTACTCCCTTTGTGACCATAGCCAAATGGCAGTAGGTTACTTAGAAAAAATAAATAAATCAGAACTTACAGAAGCAGATGAATACGACAATGTGTTCCCACGTTTTAATTACCCATATTAATTTAGTTATTTTGACCTGATGTACTAATGAAATGTTTGATTGTACTTAAAAACTTAGCAGCTCAAAGAAAACACGTATTGTAGTTTGAAGTGTCACTAGAGGGAGCTCTGAATTTATTCACAGCTAGTAAGATCAGTTCTTTCAGTTTCAGCAGTCTGAATAACCATTTTCCTTTTTATCCCGTTATTTCACTGAGAAAACAAATGGGGAATAAGAGAAAATAAAAATAAAATAAAAAATAAAAAATAAGAGAAAGAAGTCCCACAGATTCACTCCAGTATTTGTGGGATGCACTGACATATTACAAAGCTTTATCTATTTCTGTTGATACATTTTGCTTCCTCTCTTGGAAAAAAGGTAACTTTTACACTGCCTGACTCAGAAGGCATTTCAGAGCAACCCTACCACAGCTGTCCGGTAGGACAGTATTCCATATTTTCCCAAGAAATCTCACAGACTCACAAAATTCAGGCATTTCATCAGTCCTGAAGGATTTTTTTCTTTAATGCCATCCTCCGTATTAAGTTTACATTTAAAAGGAAATTGAAGTAATCATATAATCTGGATTCCAATTAGTTCAGATTTGACTACTGCACACATTTCCTAACACCATCTGCAAGACGTAATAGGAAACATCATGAAACCAGAACCTTCTGGTAAAACTCAAATATCTATTAATTTTACACAACATCTGTTTTAATTACAGTATGGGTAGGAAATAATATAGAAGATATGATTTAGGGGAAAAGAGACAAAGAGAGCTTCAAGTCCATCCCTGTCATGATGGCAGGTATTCTGACTCCCTACATTTCCCTAAACATAGGGAGGTTCACGCAACTTCCTTGCATACAAACACTGCTTCTTCTGCCCAATCTACTGCTGAAGTGCCATCAGTCTATCAGAGATATTTCTTCTATTTGCGAGGAGATGGAGGGAAAGGCCACTTATTACCACAATACAATACTTTATAGCATGGCCTGTCCCTGCATCCTCTTACCACAACCTCAAAAACTGCCCTGATAGAGAAGCTAGGGATGAAAAGCTATGGTTTCTCTGAGCAAATCTCAGTGACTAAAGAAGAAACTGCTGTTCCTCATTTCACCCAGAAGTTACTTTAGCAATACATGAATCACTGTGGAAAGATTCTGAAATAAGAATGCTCTGTAATTTTAGCTATGGAAATGTACATATTTTTATGAGCTAGATTCAACTGAATTAACTTTAATGTTGATGTGTTAAAATAGCAATAAACTGCCCATCACTGTCCATCTTAATTTCTAGAAGAAGCAAATTTTTATTGCAATCTCTAAGAAACATTCCTTAAAAGAAATAACCATGTGGCCACCAAACCTCCAAAGGTTGCTTTGTTCAGCATCTGATCACAGCCCATGCTTCATGGCCACATTGCACGATCCCAAATCAGTAAAAATTCCAGGCCTTAGTATCCATTTTGTAAGCTTAGTTTGTGCAGAGTTGATATCCTCACAAATGACAGGTCTTTGTCCAGGTTACTTGGCTTAGGAGGTGAAACTGCAAGATCAAGTACATGACCATGGAGACTTAAGACCATGACTTCCATATTTTCACATCTATGGCAGTGCTAATATTCATTTCTCACTTCTGTACTGTAGCAGACCTGCAGATTAATCTAGAAATTGAACTTTGGCTTGTGTTTCTGCTAGGGATTTGCTAACAATAAGATCACTGGTTATTTTTATGTTCAGCAACAGTACAGTTCAACTACTTAAAACTGAAGCAAATTAACAGGAAACCCATTGGCAACAATGAAGATAAAAATATAGGAAGAAAGTGAAAAGCATACACACTGAATTTCCCCATAGCTCATTTCTCACCATTTCCTCTCCTTCTGTTTCTTAGTGTTAGGCACTGACAGCACGATTCTACTTCACTGCATAACTGCAACCCTTCCTGTTATATTTAAGACATTAGCTTAAAAATTGAATGCCAGTAAAGGCATACAAATATCCTAGGAATTTCTTAAATTGAAAAATACATAATTTTCAGCATGATGCATACATGCACATACAAACAGAACCACACAAATTCTACTCCAGAATGGTTCTTGACCAAGAATAAAATAAATAAAATAAAAATAAAAATGCAAGTTCCTGAGTTACATTTCCCCCACCCTGAAAAAATAAGTCTTAACATGAACCTGAGATCATTAAACACTTCTCAAGTAGCCAATAAAAAAAACATCAGAAACGTATCTGACACAGACCATCAATTAAAAAAAAAAGAAGAATTTGCAAAGTAGATGGAATGGCAACTTCAAAACTGCTATATGAGTGTGCATCTTCTGCACACTGATTTTTGCTCCTAAACAGAAAATATACAACACTCATCTCTCAGGGAAGATATGCTAATTTGGCTTAGTGAACTTCAGTAGCACGATTTCTTAACTTCCCAGTATTTTGATTTTGCAAGATTCTAATGCTATCATGTGGAATATATTTAATTAAATCACTGAAAAGCACACTGAATCTCTGCCCTGCTTTGGTCATCGTGGTGCCAACAACCATTTGTTTCACAAGAAAGCAATCTCCTCTGAAACTAATGGTTTTGTCTTCACCTACAAATTTAGAAAGTGAGATACACACATTCTTTCCCAAACAATCTTCAAGGTAAAATCTACTATCACAGGGGAAAATAAAAAATAATTACTAAGAATTATTCATGAATGTATTTTTACCCTATAGCTGCAAAATCACCGATCTTACTAATATTTGGAAACAGGCTTAACACATCTAAATCTACACTTAAGTGAGGGGAAAAAAATAGATTTTTAATCAGCATGTATTCCTACATTATGTTATTGTCATACAATTTTTACATTAGCCTGTTACCACAATATCTTACAGATAATAGTATTGGATACAGAAAATGAAGCTAATAGCTATTCTAATTTCAATAGAAGCTCAACAATATCTAATACAGCACCGGTTTTGTTTCTGTTATGAAGAATAATATCAGTAATTAAAATATCTAAACTAGATGGCCATCTCCAGGTCTAAAATATATCCAGCTACTACAAAAGTACAGTGGTGAAGCCAGGAATGGATCCAATTAAGATCAATATGGAAAACCATGTAACCTTCTGAGCACTTATGAAAAGATCATCCCTTCTGTAAATCCTTCACAAATCTGAAGTCAGATTTTTACTATGTTGGCTATTTTCCTCTGAAAATGAAGGAACTGTTCATTGGACTGTTCCTTACATTTTCCCCTCCAAGCAATGCAAAAATACCGGAAAGTTCTATCAGTTGCCTTAATTACTGGTAAACCTCTAATAACCCACTCATAAAGATGAGTTCTTCCCTTCTTTATTCAACAAACACAAAATGAAGTTAAAGGGGAAACAATACCTCAAACAAGATCACCATCATGAAAAAAGAAAGGTCTGCAAAAATATCTACTGTTACAGCTGCTGTCAGCTGACACAGCAAAAAGCAGATATGCACACTCGTACTTTAACAAATAAGGAGCCTTTCAGTTCTTGCAAAGGTCAGTTATGGCATTTGTGGGGCGAGGGAGGAATGCATAAATATGATTTACAGTAAACAGAGAAGTTGCTTCATTCTAACAATGAAAAGCCGCGTAGTAGAAGATTAAACTGATAGATGTACTTGACATTATATTTATTTTCTTCTGAGGAATTTTTTATAGAGTTTATTTGAAAGATAAGGCAAGTACTAATCCTACAGTGACTGTGGAAGATGGGTGGTCCAAGCTCTTCCAGTTCTGCACTATCAAACAAGTCATTTAACCTCTTCTATACTTTTTGTGAATGTGAGTTATGACTCATATTGTAAAAAAGGAAACAGGCCCATAGTGTAAACCTTTGTGCAAAATGCCTTGAGTAACAATTATAGGCAAATTAAATCTGTTGATTGTCAATTGGTTATGTTGATTATCAGTCAAGATTTTTCATATCTATTTAAAGATTTGTGCTTAGGTTAATCTAAAATGAATGCACACCTTGTGAAGAAGTCTATGATGAGAATTGTACACTACTATGTAAGTGCATAGTCAGTTTTCACTTTGTATCGTGATTAAAGGAGAGAAAACAAAGATAAGTGATGTAGTAGGACTTCCTCAGGTTCTGTGAGATAAATAGCAACACCAGAAGATTAGTTAAGTAACAAGACAAGTCAGAAAGTTACACTTGGGCCAGGCCACTGAGCTTCTCCAAAGATATTCCCATGGAAAATACAGATTTTTAGTTCTTCCAATCACAAGTGTCAGTGGTTTCAATTTAAATTAGCTTAACCACTCTAGAGACGTTTCAGTCAATACAGAATATAGGGGTTTATTACAGCTGTAATCTCAGATTATTTTTTGAGATGTTATATTCTGCTTTACAGAAGAGCAAAGTGGCATTCTCCCTACATCACAGCTGAGCAGCAAAACTGCCATAAACACAGTAGATCTCATTGTGAATGAATTTCTGTGCTAACATTTTACATATCATGTAAGATAAAAGGTATTCCTTGCTCAAGCAAAGTGCATCTCCAAAGTAACAGCTGGGTTTCCTTAATAAATGCTGTCATCAGCCACCCTATATAGTATACAGAAGATAATAGCATGGACTCCACATTTCTTATACATCAAAATACAAGAAAATGGTCACACAAAAGCAATCAGACAGTCAGATATCTTCCAATGGCTACTGTTGACACTGAAGTCTTTCTGGAAGAGTGGAAAATATTGGGGTACAAAAGACTTTTAGAAACAGTCAATATCTGACTGTCCCAACACAGCATCATTTCTAACATAGCATAAATCCTCAAGTGACTACCTGGGGCGTACTAGCTGAGGGAAACACCTCTCAAGCTTAGTTGCCGAGGGGTATCAGCAGAGGTTTACTGATAATAGAGCCAGGAAGATCAGACTGATGTGATTTTTCTCCTAGCAAGTCCTGCTAGTTTTCTGTGATGTGAAGCTTACAGAGCTCTAATAACAGGACCAGGATTCCCATAGACTTGATGTATCCTCTGTATTTATCTAATCCTATTTCAAATCTCTTGCATTCTACAATACATTGCAGGAAGGCAAAGTGTGTCCTTTCCTGTTTTGTCATATTTGCTTGTCTTGTCCTGTCACAGTGCACCTTCCAAAGTATGGGTTACAAAAAACAGTAAGTAATCATGGAGTCATCTGAGTTGGAATGGACCTTTAAAGGTCACCTCATCCAACTCCCCTTCAACAAACAGAGACACCTACTGCTAGAATGGATCCCTCCCATTGCCATCTTCTGTCTACTCTTAGTTTGTCAGACCCTTTCCTGGTTCAAACACTTGCTGCAGTTTACCCCTTTTCCAGGACAGAGACCAAGCTTTTGTTGGTACTTCTGATTCTCCTCTGCTCTTATTTAGATGAAGTACCAAGAACCACACAGCACACTCATGATATGAGTACACAGTGCCACATGCTACAGCTTAGTTTTGCATTCCACATGGGTCTCTTTTTATTCTTCAATAATTCTAATTTCATTTTCTGGGCATGACATTGATTTGAAAAAACAGATTCTAGCAGTCACAGAAAATAGAGAATTCCTCACTGTATTTAGATTAGATTTGTTTTCCCCTCTTGCATTAGTTAACTTTTTGTTAAGTGAGGCAAACATCAGGCAACTAGCAGCCCACTTAACAAATTAATCTGAGTGTTGCTCCAGAAAGATCTCACTATTACTTTGGTACTACTGCATGCATCAGCACAAGGCTGATCAGTAACAGATAAATTACACAATCACTGTACTGGTAAAATCAGCAACTGCAATTGGTTTCAAACCTGCATCACTTAAACACAGATAGTTTTTGTAATAATCATGTAGGCTTTATTTATAATCTTAAGTCTTACTGACAGCATCAATTGCAGCAGAAAACAGCCAAAAAAGAAAACTTCTTTCAGCCTAATCCTTGATATTTATTTTCCACATCTTAAATGTTTATTAGCTTTAGATGTTTTCACCTTCTATACATGCCAACACTTGTGTGGAACCATTTGTCTCATTCCCCCTTCATACTCTATTTTCCTTTCAGCCTTCATTTCTTCCACCACCTTTTCTAGTGGTGGCAATGTCTGCAACTTAAATAACACTCAAAATTTCATTGTGCTTTGACAAACACAGATAGAGAATTAACAATGACATTTCATGATATGGAGCCAAAGTTAAAGCATCAGAGATGTATGTGACTAATCTTAAGCACACAACTGCTTTTTTCATATTGAATCTTGTGTTTAGAAATCCTTTTTTTCTTCAAAGCCTGTCAATTCTAATCTACACCAGAAAGAAACAAACAATACAAAAGGATCAGGATAACCTTCAACTGAATTAAAAACTGGCATGGATCCACTAGCACATAAACAATAGCCAAAGATCACAGGGTCACAGGGATTGGAAGGGACCTCAGGAGATCATAGAGTCCAGCCCCCTTGCTGAAGCAGGATCCCCACTGCAGGTCACACAGGTATGCATACAGATAGGCCTTGAATATCTCCATAGAAGGAGACTTGACAACCACTCTGGGCAGTCTGTTCCAGAGCTCAATGAAAAGATGTCCTGTAATTGCACACCACTGGAAAGACTGACCACATCTAATTGTCTCCTGATATTTATAAACACTGATTGGATCCCCACTCAGTTTTCTCCTCTCAAGGCTGAACAGCCCCGGGTCACACAGCCTTTCTTAATACAGGAGATGCTCCAGGCTCTTTACCATGTTTGTTGCCCTCCTCTTGACTTTTTCCAGGAGATCCCCATCTCATTAGAAGTTATGCTCTATCATTTCTTATTCTTTGGCAGATTTTGCTACTTTGAAGTGCAAAATTCTGCTAGCTACCTGCAAACTAACCTGATAGTGCATCTAAATACAACCTACCAGATCTTCCAGGGACGTTTACATACTTCTGTATTGTGAAGACATCTTGATTTTTGTAGGGATTTTTCCAAAATATCAAGAATCTTTGAAATTCCTGTAATAAGAATTTTATTTGTCCATACCAAAACTGAGTATCTGATTTACTAAATTACTGGGCACAGAGTAATACTTTTTAATGTTAGCATGAGAACACCTGTATAGACAACACTCTGCTCCAGCGGCGGTTTCTGGTTTATTTGAGTACATTTACTGTTAATTTTGTAAGCTGCAAACTCATACAGATCTCTATTAATTCAGCGCAAAGTCATGAAAGGATAAAATAGATGCAATGACAGTATCATTTCTGACTCATTCATAGAATCTATTCACTTTTGGATTCTCCAGAAAGTTATTTTCAAAATGTCAGTGTCTTTTTGACCATCTTTCCTATTCTTCCCTATGATTTAATGAATGTTTTCTGACCCACGAGTAAAGCAGCAGGTTAGGAAGGATTGAATTCTGCTTTAGCATTATCCCTCACTGCCCAGTGTGAACAGAAGTGACACTTGATCTGTGCATTGTAAGGAACATTGTACCAGCACAGTGGCAGCACACAGAGTGCACAGTCACTTGCACTGTCTGCCTGCTGCTTACAGAATTAACTCCCCTACTGCAACACACTGGGGTTTTGTAGAACTGGGAAGATTCAAATATTTATGCATTTTTGAAAGGAAGAATCTTGGTCAGCTAACACAATCCTGTTCTTTTGGGTTATGTGTTCAGTTTGGATGGAAAAAGTAGAAGTAACCCTTAAATTCCATAACAGCTTCCAATTTTGTTCTCTGAAAGTTGTCTAATTTTTGAAACTATGCATCTGAGAAAATATGTTTCCAGTTGGTTACAGGAATCTACACAGGAAAATTCTCTGCATGACATCCAGGAGGTTGTCATAGGGAAAGCACCAAACCACCTATGTCAGAATGTTGAACAGATGTCAGTCTCATAGATCTCTTAAGTTTATCCTTTGGAGGAGGTGGATAACCCCAAATTTATAGTTCATACCATATAACCAATGCAAGGATGGAGAGGCTAGCAGTTTTATCCGTCAAAACATATGCAG
Organism: Oreortyx pictus; assembly: GCA_036925125.1. Taxonomy (NCBI): domain Eukaryota; kingdom Metazoa; phylum Chordata; class Aves; order Galliformes; family Odontophoridae; genus Oreortyx; species Oreortyx pictus. Next base: position 3,788,041 of record JAUPFR010000006.1, on the reverse strand, counting down.
AAGTGCAGAGCCAAAGCATAAACATGCACCTAAGGGCACTCATTATTCTACTGAGTTATTTGCATGCTTCGAAGGTGGTGCCTCAGAGTCTTATTTTTTACTAGACTATTAACACAGAATTTAAATAAAAATTAGTGGTTTAAAAGAGGCAATATTTTCCAGCCTTTTTTATGCTTAATGAAATAGAGCTAAGAGTGGTATTCAGGAATGGAACTATTTGAATCACCAAAATAATCAGCGACTTTAAAAGCAAAAACAATAACAACCAAAAAAAAACAAACCCAAACCAACCCAAGCCAATATCTGTTTTCTTAAGAAGATGAGAGGTTAAACACAGAACTATAATAGATATAGTCAACCGGAGTAATGCTAATTCAATAATCCTTTATTAGGTAACTGATTTCCTATTTTTCAAGTGTTTACTATGCCAGATTAGCAATTTGGCATTACAGTAAAAAAATTTAGCTTTCCTACCTCAATGGTTATTATTATTATCAGAGTTCAATTAGAAGAGAAATAATGAGCTAAAATCTGTAGGGACTCAATAAGATGGTAAAGCAATAATGGTTGGAACGAAACTATAGCAAGCAACTCCGCTGAAGGATACAATCTATGGTCTAGTGGATGATTCCATGGTCCCATCTGTGGCCACTACAAGTCATCCTTAGCACTACTAAGATGATGACAGGGAAGAAAGCATTTAATTCACCAGGTAGAAGAGTCACTTCAGAAAATACTACCCTATACATTTTGCAAAGAATACTGCAATGCAAGAAAACACCCCTTGGTGCATACACATATATATGCTGGTGATAAACAGGAAAGCTTGCAGCTGCTTCTCAAAGGTGTGATATTTATGGAAATAAATAAATCTAACTCAGATCCCTTTATTTCCAACCCCTGCTTAAACCCCTGCTTGTGCTGTGCCAGTAAATTGTGGAATGCTATTGATTTAATTTCTGGAAGACTTATTTCATCAGAACAGTTCAAAGCATGTGTTACTGTGCCACAGACAATTCCTCAGCTTTATAAGTACAAGAACTCCAGTAAGCTATGCAAATGAAAGGAAAAAGTGTTTCACCAACCAAAATCCTTGCTCCATATATTATATATTTATGCTGACTGCCAATTCTTCAGCTGAAAGCAACTATTTGGAACACTGGTGATATTTAGCTATTTTACAGTCTTTCTCACTTGCATCATATGCATACAGACATGATTATTGCATAGTTATCCTTTTTTGGTGGATTTTTTTTTTTTTTGGCATTAAGTTCCAAGTAAACAACTGAGTGCAAAACTTTGGTCAGTAGGAGTGGATCTATACCAATACATGTCCAATTGCTAGAATTGCTGTAGTTCCTCCAAACTATTTGCACTAATTTTTATGCTATTCGTCTGTTGTGTTGAATGCCAGCAACACTGTATAAAGACTACTAAAAATTAACAGCTACAAAACAGGTGCATGGCATGCCTAAATATCTTTTTAGTGGTGACTGAACCTGGAATTTGATTAGATTTTCTTCTCTCCCATCCACACAGTGTAAAAACATGTAAGAAGAAAAGCGCAAAGCAAAAACATGCCAGAAGGAATTGCCTTACACAATAGTTTGAGCCATAAGCAGTAAAAAGTCATAATAAGCCAGAATAAGGTAATGAAACTCTTGTTCTTTGTGCTTAATATCATAGAATCACCGAGGTTTTAAAAGAATTATGAGATCATCCAGTCCAACCATCCACTTATCACCAATAGTTCTCCCTAAACCATGCTCCTCAACACAGTGCCTAAGCATTCCTACATACATACCCCCATGGTTGGTGACTTCACCACCTTTTCAGGCAGCCCATTCCAGCGGCTGACCACTCTTTGGAGAAGTATTTCCTTGCATCGAGTCTGAATTTCCCTTGGCACAACTTGAAGTAATTCCCTCTAGCCCTATCACTACTTAGAAGAGAGAAGAGGGCGACCCCCAGCTCACTACAGCCTCCCTTCAGGTAGTTATTGAGAGCAATGCGGTCTCTCCTCAGCCTCCTCTTCTCTAGACTGCTTGGCTATATTAATGATGAAAGCTCTCAGTGACAGCGGGCATCTCATTTATGCTCAGCATATACAACACCTATGAGAACAATGGCTCAGTCTGCTTCTTTAGGCTGACAAGGATAATATCATTCTGACCTGAAATATGAAAAAACACTGAGCAAAAAACCTTCACGCGGTACTGAATTTAGTTTACAAAGGGGTGAATTTACATGGTGCTGGACTCATCCTTGGTTTATAAAAACATAGCAGTAAAATATATGTTCTAGGGCCATTAAAATCTAACAAAGTGAAAAGTGTAAGAGCTGCTCACTTTGTTCAACTTAGGGGAGGTCTCATAGCGGCCTACAGCTCCTCATGAAAGGAGTGGAGGGGTACTGTTGAGCTCTGGTGACAAACAAAAACAATTTTTTTCGTATTAGCTCACACAGTTCTGTATTTCTTCTTCCACCCTTATTGTTTTGTCTTTCAGATTCTGCATCTGCATCTGAGTCACGGCTAATTAACCCACATGTTTATAGAAAAGGACAGCAAAAAGAGTGCAGTCCAGAATGCAAATGACAATCTACCCTGCCATTTATGTAGAAAATACTTAAGAACAACAGCTGTAAATTCAATATTGTGGTGTAGGAAAAGAAGAGAAATGTTTAATAGTCAGGAATATTTTTAACACTGTGTAATGCTGCCATCCACAAGTATCTAAGAAGTGCAGAGAACAATAGAGCCCACACCGCACATGCTCCAACCTCCAAAGGCAAGTCTGGAAGCTCTCAAACACGTGTGGACTTACCACCCTTATGAAATGATATTCCACAGGATTCCTTCTGGAGATAAGGAGGGAAGTGGAGGAGAAGAGTGACTTCGTGTATAAAGGAGCAGTTACTTAATAAGCTATTACCTGCATCATTCTTTCACTTAATGATCACAGCAGAAAGACATTTTAATTTGATTAAAAAAAAAAAGTCAAGGAAGGTGATGAAATTTAATACAGAAACATTGTTTGTGAACATCAGGAGAGGCTTTAAAATCTGTCAGTGCTGACATCTGCCAGAACACGAGGAACTGGTGATTGGAAGAGAACAAGCCATGCACAGTTCAGGCAGCAGTAAGCCATTCCAGCTGGTCTCAGAAACATCATGCTCCTGCACCCCACTGCACTTGCTCCCTCCTCCACCCGTCCCTGCTCTGACATTCATCAGGCCCCTTGCTGGGCTGCTGCAGTTTGCTAGCTTGATAGAGAACAACACGAGCCAAAAGAAAAGGCTTGTCTGCAGTTCGCAAGCTGAATCAGCCCGGCAAAGAGCTCAGTGCACATTAAGAGCTGGTGCGTACTGTGGCTGGCAGTGAACAGGAGGAAAAGGAGAGCAAGGGAACCAGACCACTCTGCTTTCTTAGATGACACCCACAAGCATTGCAGCTCCTACAGACATGCTGTCTTATAACCTCAACATCATTGTGAAATCCACATCATCCAAGCATTTATAGTCAGAAAATGCAAATACACCATCTCAACACCAGAAAAAAAAGATAGTAACTTCATTTGGAAAGCAAACTATTTGATATTTCAATGGAAATGGCTTTCTAGGCTTTTTAGGTGCTGTTAAACTTTTGCTGAAGTACTCCAAACAATGTCATGGGCTCTCTGTTCATATTAATAGCACAAGCTAAACATTCTAACTCAGAGAATCCTGCCATATACCTTCAATTGGGCTGGCATCACTTGCACAGAACGTTCATGAAATGTCAAAGCTTTTAAGAGTAGCATTAGTTTTACTGCTGTAATTAAAGAAAATAGAAGTATAGTAAGTAACTATAACAATTTCTTCTTTATAGCCCTGTAGTTTCTGCTGCTTTTGACCTTTAGCTTCGTACCACTAGCAGTTCGTACAACGCTTTGTGATCTAAATGCCTGTGTGACCACAATGTGAGTTTGTGCTCTGATAAAGAGAGTCTGTGTCTTCTGATAAACAGTATTTTATTATTCGACTTCCTATCTTTTTTTTTATTAATGCACTGATAATAAACAGTAATTTTAATATAAAAATACACGATAATTCAGTTCTTTTAAATTTAATAACAGGAGGTGGGCAGCAACCTTACACAGCAGGTATTACTGCAGTATTATGAACAAGTAAACGGACCTTCAAATAGCTCAAGTGATGTACTCTGAGGCATCCAAGCAGACCTTCAGAGATGCTGAAAGGAAAACTGAGAAGCCTTGATGCCCTGGTCTAATCACTGCACCACATAATTTGCTTTTATAACATGCCATTAACCAACTTGCACAACCTTACTTCTTGCATCAGCGTGTACCAATTTTCATAAAATAACCACAGACTAACACTACATTTGCATCTGAAATCTTAGCTGTATGAGAAGAATATTGAAGTAAGCAAAAGAGTTAATGAGGGGGAAGATTCAGTACCCATTGAAAAAGAGATTAATAAATTCTTATTTCAAATTCTCTAACTTCCTTAGTGATTTTAAATTAGTGTGGCACATAAAACTGATGTAGCTAAGCAGAACAGAGAGAGTACATTAAACTTCATTTGAACATCAAGGCATAACCCAGGGAAAATGTACTATCCCCTTTAAAACATACTGGAAAACTTAATATAAACTAAAAAGTAGCCTAGGAAAGCATGAACATTAATCATGGAAATGGGGCCTGCAGCCATCTCTCACCTTCCCATTTCCATTCAGCTTGCAAATAGCTGTGTGCTGGGAGCAGAGCAGGCCTCATGGAAGTAAACTTGTGTTTCATAGTTTACCTGCATCTATGAAATGACAAGAAAGAGTGTGAGCCAGGAACTGGTTAATAAACAAAATACTGCCATGCAGAGCCTACAGCTGGAAGGTGAACTCTGTAATCTCCATGAGAGACTGAGAGATGGGAGAGATGCAAAGGAGTTCTTGCACAGAGATTGGAGTACAGTCATCTTGCACTAAAAAACTGAAATTTGTCAAGCAAAAAGAAAACTGGGTGATCCGAAGCAACAGCATATGGCAACAGAGCGGGACATGAATACCATAGGAAATCCGAAATATTGCAAGTAAAAAAAAAAACAAAACAAAGCCCTGAAACAACTAGGTGAAATGCATTTAAAATCAAAAAGGAAAGGCTTTCTTTCTACCACATTTTTGTGTGCAGTAGGTGCTCCCAAGGGTTTTTGGAGATATTCTTTAAATCAGACTACAGAGTTTTCCACTATCTTCATTTAAGCACTAGAAATGTAACAGCACTGCGATTTGACTCAGCCATTTAGAAAGTCCCAAAGGACAAGAAACTTCAATTAAATGGGGTTGCAAGAGAGAGAAATATAATTGAGTTATATATATTATTCTAGAAAAGCTGCTGTAAAATGATAAAAGTAAATTTAAATCTTTCATGCTGGAAAATCAGACCCAGAACATTTAACAGATTATAGCATGGTTATTTTTTTATATATATAAAAGCATTGACATCTTGCTATGTAGATCAATACTGAGTTTTCATTAATTTTACATGTTTTGCTAACATGGCTGCTATTAAAACCAAATGAATTAAGCAATCAAAAAAGCAGAGTTGTGCTTGTCATGATCTTATTTTATGAGTTTATACAAAATCCTAGGCTCTGTATTCAGTCAACCATTAATGTGCAGGCACTGCTTAAGGCTCAATCTGACTAATATTTCAGCCTGGAGATGGCTCTAGGGAGACCTGAGAGTGATCTTTCAGTGTCTGGAAGGAGGCCATAGGAGAGAAACATGTTTTAGCAGGGTTTGCTGTGATGAGACAAGGGGAAATGGCTTCAAAGAGGGGTGATTTAGACCGGATATTGGGAAGAAATGCTTTAATATAAGAGTAGTGAAGCACTGAAACAGGTTGCCCAGAGAGAAGGTGGATGCCACATCCCTGGAGACATTCAAGGTCACACTGGATGGGGCATTGAGCACCTGTTGGAGCTGGGGGTGTCCCTGTTCACTGCAAGGGATTTGGACTAGATTGCCTTTAAATTTCTTTTCCAACTGAAATGATTCTGTGATTGTAACATCTGCTGTGCTCCAGGCATTTTATGCTTCAACAAAGGGAGCAGAGAGTTACAACTTATTTGAAGAAATCTTCTGTTTTACCAGTGTCTTCATTTCAGTGAAATTACTTCAAATGTAATTTTCACGTCACCTAAAAAAAAAAAAAATAGTAAAAGCCTACTATGCAAGATTTTACAGTGCTTCTACTTCTGTTCACTGCAAACGTACTTGAAACAAGTGAGCTGCTGAATAGAGTAACGTAAAGGGAGCTGAACTAGGGTGGCTGGTAAAAGGAAAAAAAATCTCATTTTATCACTGCTTACAAGGTTTCAGATGCTGCTTGGATAGTTTTCAAATAAACTATGCAATTTTTACTTCTAATTGTCATTGAGGAGATGAAATGAATGTGTTTGAATATAGCAAAGCATTTGGAATTCTAGTCTGGATATCTTACATAATGCTAATAGTCTCATTTTTCCTTTGTTTCCCTTATACGGGATTGAAAAGAAATGGGAATAGTTCTAGTGACATTATCCTGAGATCATAATATTCTTAGAGGAAATACCAAGTTTAGCGACTTCATTGCTTCCAAGACCAATTAAAATCATTAAAGATCTTTTACAGGGCTATTTGCAATAGCAGTCTTTAAGCTCCCATAAACTTTGTTTTGTTTCCAATAAATCTGTTGAATCACAAATACCAACATGTTATTACAGGAGGACGTGTTGTACCGTTTTCTCTACGTATTTCTGGATCATCCCAGTTAAAGTTTCGAGGCACTTGACTTTTGATCCAAGACCACAAGAGTTCACCTAAAAATACTAATGAGGAGATAGTACAGCTGTGTGAACACAGTGGTCATAAAGAAACTGTGCATACCAAGAAGTACTTTTTAAAAAAATAAGATAAAAAAAAAAAAAATGAGGCACCCTTTTATAAGTGAACCCTTCCCTCTGTTCCGTGAAGTCAGTTCAGTGAAGCAAACAGAAATTTGGGCAGTCGCATTCTGGTCATCTTACATCGTATAGTTATAACTGAACAGAGATGAACACCAGGGCTTCATGAAATGTCTCAGAAAGCACAAATCTCCCTTAGTACTACCGAACATTCAACCCAAGAACACATCCTTCTAGCATGCCAGAGTTAATCAGTTACTAAAAGAAATACCACGCAGAATGAATAAATCAAGTCAGTAGAAAAATTGCATACAACTACTTTGAAGAAGTGAAAATAGACTAAGACAGTCACCAAAAATACTAGCTGGATTTTTCTGCAAGTAGATAAATAATCACAGTATTATTATTGAGCTAAAACACTCGTTAGCCAACTCTCTCTTTTGAATCAAGTAATATAAGAACTGAACATGCAGGTCCCTTATGGTAAACGAAAACTATCAAGATTTGCTGAATCAGGAACTCTGAAACTAACAAGTCTGATTCAATTCCCAGGAAACTACAACAGGTATAAAGAGCACAATTGACACTTATGATGGAAAAATATCTCAGCAACCAAACATTATTTTTCAACGTTGTCACCACCATCAGTTACGCATTTTCACCAGCAATGGACAAGAGCCAGCATGACAAGCTTGTCAAAATATACACCAGCAGAGGTGTCACACTGTCACCATCACCACTGTTGAAATGTACCACCCATCATATCTACTGTTTGATATGCGTAAGCATACAGCAAGCACTGATGAATGTCAATGGTGCCAAGCATATTCAGACTGATTTGGTACAATGGTAGATCAGTTCTTATAAGTTAGTCTGTGTAAAAGGAAATAACTACTGTTCTTAAAAGCATTCCACTGCCCTCTACACAACTAGAGTAATCAATCAATTTTGTTCATGCATTACAGAAAGAAATCACTCAAACATTAGAGGTTTTCATTTTTTGTAGAAGCATTATTTAAAGCTCTGGTATGGTCCATCTGCACCAAATATTTCACCTCTCCTAGAAAGTTCTTCATTCAGAAAAAGTGATCTGAATCATAAATCATACATATTTTCAAAGCATGTAGCATGGTGAAATGTTTAAAAGCTATTTTCTACTGCACACTTGGCATTTATCAGGGCACTTAGTACAAACAGTACTGGTCACATTAATTGTTTCAGACTACACTTTTGTACTACAATGAGGGTTTCAAGCCTGATGTGAGTAGCAATTAAACTGCTCAATTTATTAAGTAATTCTGACTTAAGCAGTAGTCCTCATGTTATTCTTTACTTGAAGTTCTTCTGTATATCCATAAACACTGAGACATAGAAAGCTAGGCATGAGGCAACAACCAATCTTCATAAAAATCAGAGTTTGGAAATACATTTTCCATCTGCTTCAGAGAGAGCTGTTTAATTTATCTTTCTGATTAATTAAATAAGTCATAATGAACACCTACCCAAACCAAAATAAAGACCCGCACTCTGAACTACGAAGTTCCGTCTCTTAAACTTCAGTTTCTCAAGTCTCTAAATAGTTATGTTTGAACTAACCATGAAGACTACAGATTTTTATTTTATTTTTTTTTTAACTCAGAACGGCATTTAATGGAAATGTTGTAATATAAAGTGAAGTAATATAATCCCATCTGAAGAATAGCACTAAAAAGAACTACAGAACAAATATTTGCACTAGTTAACTATTGAATCTGAAAATATTGATAGGAAATAGCCACAGGTTACTTTGAAGTCTTCTTGCACATAGGCCTTGGTCAGATCACTTTTATCATTTCTTCTCAAATGTATTTATGTCTCAGAATGGTAATGTCAAAGATCAATATTTACACCTATTCTCAAAAGCTGCATGGACTAGATTCTGCAAGACATTTTGCCAGCAAGGCCTCAGCAAGACCATCTGGCAGGGATTTCTTGAATGCTTTCCATCCCATCATCAATCATCTCTGTCTGCTTTATATATGTACATTGGGCCTGATCCAAAATTCACTGAATGGCTTGAATTGGCTTGGGCACAGTTTGCAGGGGTCTGTACTTCCACCCCCAGCCTCCCAGTGCTGCTGATAGTGAGTGGGTATGCTCCAGTGCAACAGATGACTGTCACCTCCGTGGGAGCATGAGAAGCATGGCAACGGATGCTGGGAGAATGGGTTGAGGCCCCTTGTGTTTGCAGCCACAGAAGAGCTTAGTCTAGTGAGCTCAGGCCACAGGCATGCGGGTAAAGAAGAGTTCCCTTCAGAAAATTATCTCTGCATTCTGTATACCATGAAGAAAAGCAGATAATTTTATTGAGAAATTTTCCAAACTGTTTAAAGTCTGAAAACCTTAGGTTTAAAAGGTTAACTTGAGGTTTACATAATGCATAAACTGTTAACTGTATTCAGTTCTGCCCTTCAAGAACTAAACACAGAAGAGTTAGTGTTTATTTTAAAGGCAGAGACGGCATTATATCAACCGTTGACAGGATTGAGCTTTTGAAATATGACATGTATCAAGTCAAGTTCAGTTACGCCCAAGGAAGAAAGCCTCAGTTATTCCTTTCTGGCACTGAGGTCAGGAAGAATTTCAGAAGGAGACAGTTCCGCATTTTGTTCCTTTGGGATACTCTCGCCTTGATTCTGGGGACCTGAAAACAGCCTTAGGCCAGCAGGCTCTGGCCAAAGTCTGTCCCGGAGTAAGGAAGAAGGGCAAAACTGCAGGGAATCATTAAGTGAACCCTTCAATGGCTGAAAAGATGTTCAGGTGGGCTACTCAACTCTGCCTATGACTCTTTTGACCATTTTGTGTTCCTGCAGCGATGGAAAAAACAAAAACCACAAGAGCAGTCTCAGGATGGTCTACAGAAATAACAGCGCTCTGAGCAACTGATGAAGCTGGGGGTGTCCCTGTTCACTTCAGGGGAATTGGACTAGATGGTCTATTCCAACTCCAAGGATTCTGATTCTATAAAGGGAGGGGAGAGAAAGTTAGTTATGAAATCTATTCTGACAAGGAAGATTGTTGCTACAGAAAAAGTTAATGAAATGTTCTTTCACATAATAGATTGAATATTGTGTTGCAGAACCATAGTCTGTAGAAAAGTTGTATGGAAATGCTTTTAAAACATAACAAAGGCCTGTTTTTAAAATTGAAACTTGTCCTGACCTATAAAACCATGAGGCTTCTTGATGTACATACATCCTAAAATACTATACTTGTCACCAAGATGGCATTTGAAAGACAAATGATGACATAATAGATAGCTTTTAAAAATCAATTTACAAGATCCCAGAAACCAATTACAGCAACACAGGAATGACTTGATGAAATTCTCTCTTGTCCTCTGTTTAAACCTAATTCCCTGATCCCAGATGAACTTGAGCCAAACTGAGCACTAAAACAAGATTCAACCTTTTGTAAAAAGTGCCATCTACTAACGTACACAGTTTGGTTTGACATGGAATTAAATGACTGTTCAGTCAAGAAGAACTGCAACCAGCACACAAAGGTGGGCTATACTGAAGAAATATTTAGAAAAAAATGCTTCAAAAAAAAAAAAAAAACCCCAACACAATATGTAAAAGTCTAGAACTGGCTAATACTTTTCATGCCACAAGACAAAAATGTTACCCTGTCATGCACTAAGGTCCATTTAATTTAGACTTAAAAATGCAACTACATTTTTTCCTTTCTTTCAAAAAGGCTCAAATAAAAACATAAAATTGTATGTTCGTAAATAGGATGTTTTCTGTCACATAAACAGTATGGGTCTGTACTCTGTTATTTTAGTATTCTAGTATTGTTCTCTTTTATCTTCAAAACAAAACATAGATAAAAATAGCTGAAAAAACAAAGGCGGGGGGGAAGGCGATTAAATCTTTTTCCAAAGAAATGACCTGGAGATTTTTTTCTACATTACAGTCGGATACTTATTCAAATATTCAAATGTAATATGGTTTTATCATCACAGAATGTAAAACTGCTCAGCTCTACAGCTCTCATTTGTGCATATCAAAATACCAAAATATTGGAAGCCATCATTTAGCACTATTTGTAATTAATATTAAAACTTGACTAAAACAAAGCTTTCATCATTGTCCATTATCTAATACTATAAACTGATTAATTCAGCACATCCCACATTGCTAGATGTTGCTCTCTGGTTTCAAGAGGAAGCCAAAAGAAACCTCAAGGAAGAAGACAGCTCTGAGACCTACAGAACTAGAAGCCAAACAAAATTCAGTGAAAAACTTACATTAAGGATATGTTCAAGTACAATCAAATTTGAACCTGCACTTCTTGAACCACTGCTCATCGCCCATCTTGATTCCTGGCACCACTTTCTTTCTGCTTGTCAGCTATGACTTTAGAGGTCGCCATAAGGGCCATGAGGGACTAGCGGCTGAGATCCACTGACAGAGAGCCAGACATAACACTGTGTTTTTTTAATTCATTCAGGGACTGTTGCTAAGGACTCGCTGCCTATAATCCTATACATCTGTAGGCATCAGCATAGTCAAGAACAAACATAAGTGCTTCAAATAAATGCAGAGGACTGGGAACAGAAGAATTATTTTATGATAAGAATACTTAAACAAAAGGCTATCATTACTGTCTTGGTGGTTCAGACTCACCCATTTAAGCTGGATATAGAATAGAGAAGAATGAATTTCTTGACATATGAAGTAGCCATATTGTATATACTCAGCAAGAGCTTTCTGCTTGTTAACAAGTCACTCGTTTTTCCCTTTTATTACTTATCAGTGTATTAAAAAATATACATTTGCTTCTCAGACGACAACATTCAAATTTCACATTAAGAGTGAGTTTAGAATATTGAGAGGAATCTTGCTTTCCAAACATAGGCAGCCCTAAATACAAGGATTCTCCTTTTACTTCCTGTATGTCACTCAAGTTCAACAGAAAGTACAACATAATATGTAAATGCAGCACCATGAACTATTTTGGCAACATTTGATCAATCTAGTCCTATTTTTGCATTTACATCTCTTTTACTAGTTAGGGTTGCCTGTCTCTTTTAAGTTTTATTTTCCCTTATTTGCTCACATTGCATGTTTTGCTTAAACTCAAGTAATTTGATTTATTTGGCAGCAGGTAAACATTCTGCCCTATTACATCTACCCTTCTTAAAGCACAGTTAACATTTAATTATTCACTTATCTCCAAACCTTCAGTTTTCTGTCAATGTTTTTTCCAAAACTGTGTATTCCATTGGGTAACATGGTTTGCAGCATTTGAGATTTGATTCAGAAATAAACAGCATCTCCCACAGGTTACTTTTTATCACCAGTTCTTATCACCTGAACTGTAGAGATTAGAGCAAAATCCAAGATTTGTTTGGCTTAGAGTCGCATCTGGAAATAAACTTAAGGAGTATAATTATTGCCAGGATGGGTAAATGGGAAAAATAAAAGGAGAACTCATGTTTCAAACTATCCTTACTGCACTAAAAAAAAGTATCTTAATTCGGGTTGGGATTGTTTAGCTCTTTAAGTAGTGGAAAAATATATTTAATACAGTGCTTGCTGTTAGCAAATTCTCACAGAAACAATAGTATCTATTCAATTTTCTACATAAAAACAGTAAATTTTCATTATAAAAATACCCATCAGTACTTTTTATGGTTGAATATTTATATCAACTTTGTCAAAACAGAATACTACGATGAAGTTGTGAAAAAGTTTATACACGTAGTCAGTTTGATAAAATGACTGAACCTATTTGGCCCAAACCTCCTTAACAGTGTGCAATCAAAATAAGATGATTAAAGAGCAAGAGAAGTAATGAAAAAGGAAGAATATTTCCCATTATAATGAATATGTTAACCTATATAACATTCAGCTGTTTTAATATAGAGAGAAATAATAGCCATTGAAATGCAAGAAGAACTTTGACGAGGAGAGCTTCAGAAAGGCTAAGGCTTATGAAATTTAGGTACATTCTGAGAAGGTATTTCTGAGATTTGTATGCAACTGAGATGGGTCTCCAACTGACAAACAATTTCATAGATCCTGCATTTTGATCTCACTGAGGAATTTTACCAAGTCTTGAATAATTCCACAACGACCAACAATGATCTTAAGATACAAGTTAAGTTCTAAAGAAATAAGCTGAGATTAAGACTATTAAGGAAGTTCTTCACCAAGACAATTTCTACGCTTCAGATATCCATAACTATTCAGGCTAAAGTCTATAATATCAAATAATGATGGAGTTACAAAACCAAACAGAAAACCCACAGAAGGGATCAAAAACAAGTTAAACTCTTCAGTAGAGCAATTATAAAAATAAATCCTTGTGGGAAATATCAGTATTGTTTTTGATGGAAATTATTTCCATTAACTATCTCCTCCCTCTCAAATACACAGAGAAAGCAATTGTTTGTTTGTGCTTTCTTAAGAAACATTTCTTTGGAGGAAAAGTGAACATGAGAAACATATAGAAAACCATGTCATGCAGTACATTGGTAACTGATCATATGCACAATCAGATAAAAGACAAGATGATTAATTTACATCTATGATGCAACGGGTACTGCAGATCAATAGCTACCAGACCAGGTAATAGAGTACGTATCTGCCACATGCTTGCCCCTGAAACATATAATAGTACAGCTGTATCTTCAGTCACAAGAGTGAAATTAACTCAAGTTATTCAGGCGCCTAAAGATGAGCGCATGAGGAAGAATCAAAACAACTACCTGTTCAATTCCTGGACCATGTAAATGCAAACAAGCGCATATACATTGTTACCCTTCAAGAGATTCTGCTCTTAGGTTAAACAAACAAGTCCTTCAGTTTATGGAGGGGAGAACTGTAAAACATCTTTCAAAAAAGACTGGTATAGTAGTTAGAAAACAACCAAATCCACTTGAATCTGGAAAAGATTATATGAGCAAGAGTTTTAATTTAAACCCTTCGGCGTCCCACTGTGAAGCAGGAATGTAACTTTAGATTTGAAATTCTCAAAAGAAAAAGGCTAACCTCACTCGGAAGCTATGGAACTAACCCTAAAGCAAGCTTTTAGTATAAGGCAAACAGATTATTACTTAACAAGAAGCAGAGTCCAACTGTTAGCCTACCTAGATTGTTGAAGACACACTTGGCTTAAAAAGGACGGGGAAGAGAAGGGAGTTAATCCCTCCCAAAGAAATCCCACCTGGCAATTTCGGTAGAGCAGATCTGACATGAAAAGTACCAATTCAAGATCTGTTTCTCCAAGGTCTTGTTTTGTCATAAATGCTGTGAACAGTATGTCTCTTATGAAAAAGCTATTTGTTAATGAAGAAAAACACGCACAAAGTAGCAAATCAAACACAAAAACCCCACCACCCCTCCAAACTGCTGGGTAGTACAAAATGCCTAGCACACGAAATGAAACATTAGCAGAGTTTTAAGTGTTTTCTCTATCCTCTTTAGTCTAGGAATTCATCAACAAAGAGTAATACTTGTCAATGGCATTCTGGTTGAATGTCTTCTGTGTGGCTTCCACATGCCAATAGTCTGAGGCTGTGTCTCCAAGCAAATGAAACAATAGTGGGCACCAGAATGTGATGGTTTTTGTTATTATCCTGTTACCCATGTGGGACATAAGAAGCCACTTAGAGCAGTCTCTGTCTTGCTGAGCATACTACATAGTGCTCCCAAGCAATTTATTTGCACAATTCAGAAATTAACATGGATCACTAATTATTGATTACAATAGGAGCATGCCACTGGCATACTCCCAGATTGCTCCTTCAGGACTATTCCAGGAGATGCCTTACCCCCATAGTAAACTCCATGTACTCAATTCATGGCCAAACGATGTGCTTGGCATCATCCTGAACTCCAACTCTGTAAGCCATAGAGAAGATCCTCTGGTTTCAGTATAAGAGGAGGACTATGGAAGAAGAGTACATGGAAGCAATGTGTGACAGAGCAGGCATGCTGGCAGAGGGAAGCCTACCTTGTTGCTTATGGCTAGTATTGGCTTGGCAATGCAAATATGCCCACTTACTGCAACAAGATATGTATGAAGCTACAAAGATAAAAGCTTAAACTCTCAAACCCTGTGACCAGAACCTGCCTGGGCTGCTGACCTGGCACACCCTCGGGACATGGGATGCTGGAGATACAGGATTTAGTCTCATAAGAAATGCACAGGTCATTGACGCATCTGTTGATGCTCTGAATGACCAGCCAAAAGCTGAATAACTGCTGCTGTAAGGTCACTATCACTGTGACCAATCTTCCAACCACTGGAGCAAGTGCTAACAGCTGCACCAATTGCAGTAACAGGAAAACAACAAGCTGCATCTACTCAAAGGGAGCTTTCTATTCTCTGGTGTTGCTGTGAACATAAAAGTCCCATGCATCTCATCTCACCCCATTGAAGTTTCATGTCTAATAGACAAATGACTCAGACTTTTCCTGGTGATCCACAAAAGGGCTGCAGCAAGCTGAGGGGTCAGAGACCACTAAAGTACCATCACAGAAATCTGTAGTTTCCCTGACTGAGAATGCCAGATTCATTTCTTGCTGTTAGACTCTGTGTGGCCACCACATTGCACAGCTAGCTAGTCCAAACACAGCCTGCAGAAAAATGCTGTGTTTGTACTGCAGATAAGCCAAGAGTGCAAGACATTGTTCAGAAACTGCAAGGAAGAAAGGGCTGAGCTGTTGGTTCGGATAACAGCAGTTTCACAGAATCACAGAACTGTAGGGGTTGGAAGGGACCTCTAGAGATCATTGAGTCCAACCCCCCTGCCAAAGCAGCTCTCCAGCCCAGGTTGCAGAGATAGGTGTCCAGGCAGGTCTTGAACATCTCCAGAGAAGGAGACTCCACCACCTCTCTGTGCAGCCTGTGCCAGTGATCTGTCACTGCACTGTGAATGGTTTTTTTTGCATAAAAAATGAACCAGTGATACTGCAAACACAAAGAAAAACAATAATGTGCATTTTATCCAGAACTTATCAATCTGTATTGTCATATTTCTAGGTACAAACCTCCCACGATGTTAATGAATTAAAAAACTGGGAGTCAGAGAGGTCATTGATGGAGGAATACACAAGATGAAAAGAAGTGAGCCACAGAGTTAGGTCTGTACAGATCACTTCTATGTGTATGGAAGGATAGCATGATGAGAACACAAGAACAGTATTTACACACCCATTGCTAGTAAAGCCAATCAAAGGGAGCTTCCAGCATTACTATACATATATATATATATATATATATATATATGAGAAATATATTTCAATAACTAAGTGACATAATGTTTTCTTTTCAGTGATCATTTTTAGTGTCAATAAGCCACTGTCATACAGGGTAATTTCTTTACAACACTGTGTTCATGTTTTCAGTACTAAAGACGTGCTTCCACCACCACCAACAGGAGCTACCTCGCTACTTTTGGGCTTTTGTTCTAAGTGGTTTACACCGAGCTACCAAATTCATCTGGAAGAATATTCTGCATTTTTACTCAGTAGTTTTGACAGAATTTGATACAAAAAGATAACTTTTGATCCAAGTGATATGTATTAAAACATACAGCAACAGCCTCTTAACTTTTATCTACAGTGCAACAATAAAAGCACTACTGTCACGTTAAGATAAAACTAGAACCCCTATAAGCTCAATACTAGTTACTTCAGCATTTGTATAAATGTAAGTTGAGATTATAGGAATGACAGTACTATCAGAGCAGCATGGATTCAGTGCATTGTATAGAAGGAAACTTGCATCACACAAAGACCTGGGTATTTCAGAGTATGACTGCCTAAGTATTAAGTCAACCAGTTTTCGACTATTTTCCAGTTGAGCCACCCCCTCACCAAGTTGTCAGTTTCTGCATATTACACCTGGTTCTGCAGTCTTTATCTCATGTGAAGTTATAAAAGAGTCTCAAAATGGAGTCCTTTATAAAATAAATGATGCAAACGGCTGCTTTGCATGCCTAACCAGACGTTGCAAAAGGCTGGTTAAAAAAATCATTAAAACTTGGTATAGGCTAGAAAGTATTTTCCCAAAACTTTGTTTCTTGTGCAGGCTAGAAATGCAAAGACATTTTAAACAATAGAGGTTGTCGATAACCACAGATTCAATTAATATTCCCTGTTGGCGTCCTCCTTGACAATGGCAACCTGTGATCAGTTAACCTCCTAAAACCTTTCTGTAAAAAATGCTTTAGGCAGGAAACATCAATAATTCTGCCTTTAAAGAATGTAATTTCCACTATTAGTTTTCACAGAACACAACTTTCATCAAAAGTGGTCAAACTGCTGATAACTATGCCTATTACTCCTTCTGCTATGTTGTATGATGCCTAATTTTAACTGCACACATCAGAAAGATGATATGAAATTTTAGCATAAGCATATGCTACGAGATCACGATCAAGTTAAGCTTCACCATCAGATGCTCTAGCTATTTAGTCTCTTATTTCAAGACTGAGTTTTTATAATTAGTTATTGACCAATTCTGTGTAAAATGTCTTTTGTTGTTGGAATCAAAGTTTCAGAACTAAATAATCAACAAAGGAATTTAAATTTCAAGATGTAATGCATCTGTACTACACTGATGCAGTAAAACTATTAGCTGCTGAAGGCTTTCAAGCATTTACTGACATCCTAATTAAAACAATAGCAATTTCAACTTACTTCGTATCCTTATGCTTTGCTGCAACAACCCAAGGCCAACATTGCAGAAAGCAGGCTTTCTCAAACAAGCAGCCCCAGAGCCAGTGCCTGTGTGTGCCAGTGCAGAGGCGGAAAGAAGGAGCTGGTGCAGCCAGGCTGCTCAATAACCTTTTCATAAGATATTTCAGACACAGTGCTGTGCAAAGAAGCAGCACAAGAGCTTTAGACAGCACTGAGCTCTATGTTTTAAGTACTACAGTGTGTAACAGTGGCTTCAGGAGAAAAGTCTTCTCCATGTGATGCAAAAGAAGCAGAAACGTTGCTAATTACCTGGTGTAGGGAACCTGCTTTGGCAGGGGGGTTGAACTCAATAATCTCTTGAGGTCCCTTCCAACCCCTAAGATTCTATGATTCTAGTTAACTAGTAATCTGGTGTGTACTTTCAGGTCTTTTAGCAACTTTTTAAAGCTTCTTCCTCCTACTTTTGGAAACAAAACTGACTAAGAAAACTTCTGCCCTGAAATGGTAAAACAAAGGAGACACACGACTTCCTTAAACTTGTGGAATTACCATCTGAAGTACTTTGGGAGGACAGTGTGAACAAAGCTCATAAGCCAACTTGCAATGCGCGGTAGCTTCATGTCTGTAACCTTCGCCGGTTTTGTTATATGCCTTATTTTAACATATCTTTTCAAATGGGGAGAGGGACCATTTGTACATCCAGCTACACTGTTTGGATATTACAAATCCAAAGCCACGACTGCACCCACGCCTTGTTTCATGCACTCATTGCATGCACTGCAATGAACGAAGGATTGCTGACAGTGCCAAGTGGTCGCTTCCCCAGTCTGTTCTCAACATCTACATATGGATCTATGCACAGCGAGTTGTTCCAGGTTTTAACATCATCTCAAATCACCACATAAAATGCCTCAAAACCACATTGTCACAAGGTATGCATGTCCAAAAGATTCTCTGCTTCTCTCCCTCATCTTTCTAGGATGAAAGGCTCAGCCCTTTTTTTTTTTTTTTTTTTTTTTACACTAAAGGCTATTAGTTACAAATTAATTTCTGCAAAGCGATCTGTAAGTATTTTCCCTCCCAGAAAATCCGTTCGCATTTCCATAAAAAGAGTCAAAACTTTTCTTTGAAACTCACTTCACCCCTTCTGTTACAAACAGCTAACACTGTCATTCGACTTAACACAAAGATTAGTGCTTAAAGGATAGGAGCATCAGTAAATGACTACTTTATTGCACAAAGATTATCCTTGTTGAATTCCCACTGTTGAATTCTCCCTATTTACTTCTGTAAATTGCTTCTCACAAGTGATTCAACTTTACTGTTTAGACAGTTTTTACACTCACAGTTGAACTTCACCATGATAATATTCTACAGGAATTAAAATTCTGTATGTTTATATTGTAACTTCAAGATAAATTCCCTCATTTTAAGCAAACATGTAATTCTGTGAACCATCAGCTTTAGATGAGGCAGAGCAGTTTCTTCTTAACATGCTCACTTCTGACAGACTATATCCCAATTCCTTCTATATTCTATGAAAAGATGGCACTGGTACCTTAGAAATATTTTCACTATCTATCAGTAGAAAGTATTAAGTTATAGACACCTTATTCTTGCTGAAGGTCATCCACTATGTTTTAAAAAAGGTATCCAATGGATAAAGCAGTTATAGAGCAGTAGAAAATATATGAATATGAGTGTGTACATCTTTAAAATTAAAACCCACAGACAATTTGTAGAAGTTAAGTCTCACCAGCTACCTCATAGTCTTTTAGCAAATGAGATGGGACGTCTTTATCTGGAAATGCTAAGTGGTCCCATCTCCATGCAAAATCAGGAAAAGCTTAAATGGTGAGATTATTATTAAGTATAATTTTGCAAAGAATTGCCTAATAAAAAATTCCTCATTGTTGAAGACATTTAAAATTACATAGATGGCATACATCACAACAGATCTTTTACTGCTGAATCTAGATATTAATTCTTAGAGTTTTAAAAATGAGACAATAAGCTTGAAGAAGAAAGCATAAAAGACATGGAAATAATTAAGAGTGGTTAAAAAATAAGGTACAGTTAAACAACTGATTTCAAGGAAGGAACTAAATATGGATGCTTGAAGAATGTGATATACTTCGAAAAGCTATTGCTTCAAAATTGAGGGGTGTAAAGGAGCAAGTGAGAAAACAAATGCCAAAAAACCCCAGATATGAAATGTGCAAATTCACAAACAAGATGAAAGCAACTATAAAATGTTGACAGAAAGATGAATAAGGACACCTTATTCATCACCTCAAGAAAAAGTTGGGAATTCAAGCAGAGGGGAAGATAGTTTCAGGTGCTACATGTTGATACTGAATAGATCAGAAGGGAGAGAAGAACATGCTCAGACCATGAAGAAGAACAAGAGAGAAATAAAACTAAACATGAACTACATAGAAAGAAGTCAAAATGAGTTATGAGGCTTTTCAGTGCCAATCGTATGATGATCGTTTTCAGAGGCTGGTTTTTAAGACTCTCTTCGCCTCATTGAACCCCAGTGTTGAAATGACTAAAAGCAGCAGTTCGGGAAATTCTGTCTCAAGTGACTAAGCTCTGTATTTGTGAAGCTGACAATTCATACAATTCATTTTCTTAAGCTTGGTGCCATACATCCTGCAGGGCTTTATTACTGCTAATTCTGATCAAGTGGTAGGATATCCTCAAGGAGGGACTGGACGTATGGCCAACAGGATGCTTTCCTGTTCTTTCCTACGAAATAGCAAATGTTGATAGCTGCCAGAAATAGGATACCAAACATGGCAGACTTTTGACATAGGCAGGGCAATTCCTACAATTCCTATCAAGGACAGAAAAGTTTAACAACTCTCCAAAGAGTTGGGAAAAATCAAAAGGAAATCAAGGTTAAGAAACAAGGTTTCCTAAAAATAGAAGTAGTACTTTTCAAGTTAAGGTTGATTGTAACTAATACTACAAAGAGAAAACAGGGCAAACAAATAAGCTGTTTCAAGATTTGAGGCTGACGTTGAGTCTATAAATGGGACACCTATCTTTACACCTTTGAACACCAGTCTATTTCCTTTTCAATGTGCCAGTAATGTATCCTGTTTGAGAAGAGTGTGCTAGTGATAAGACTGTTCTTCCAGAAATAAAGGAAAATAACAGAAAAATCAGTCAATAAATAAAAAACATTTAGTACATGATTTAGTTAAAATCAGAGAAAAAGGCCATATCCCTCTCAAGAACAAGATGTCAGTACTTGAAATTAACTCCTCCTTTCTTAAGTTTTGAGGATCCTTGACATTTGAAGATTTATCTTCTCCTTGGGCTTTCATAAACAAATGAAAAAGGCACAGACCATGCACAATACACAGAAAGTTCCTTAATCCTGAATGACTCAATCTTTTGTCTTGCTTTTTAACAGAAAGAAAGAAAATAGCACTTGTATTCTGGGTAGCACTGATATTTTTACTACTGTTTGTTCCTGAAATATAACATTAAGTTTAGTCAACAGGATGGAACAGGGACCGTCAGCATCTCAAACCACAAGGCCACAAAAGCCAGCACAAATGTTGTAGCGAAAGTAGGCTCTCTGTTTCAATACTTATTTTGTCTAGAGTCTGCGCATTTTTTTCAAATTAGTTAAAAACCAACCAGAGAAAACACAGATGAATATAATTATACTCTTGATTGACATATATCAGGAATTGCTTTTCCAAAAATAACTGGCAAGAATTCCATGTCAAAATAGCAATGAATAGAAAGGATCATTTCGGCTTGTCAAGGCCTACAGGCCAAGGGCCTCTATTCATTAAGTTTGTCTCTAAGGCTGCATTAATGGAGCTTGCCTTTGAGAGAATACTGGGAGAGAAGCCATGCAGACCTCATATATCTCACTCCCAAGCAAAATAGAATCTGACAGCTGGAATCTTGAGCATAAATCTGAAATAGCAGCACGGGATTTTGATAGCTGTTCACATAAATGGTTCATCAGAATCCCTGTTAAGGTTCAGCAGCGCAATGCTGAGGTGAAGGAGAGATTCAGTAAACAAATAACCTCTACATCCAAATGTATTCCTTGAGAACAATATAGTCTTTCAGAATTGAAAACTTTTGAATGTAGAGAGATAGGAGCAGCTTTGGAATGTCAACATCAAAATGTCTGGAACATAAACAGCAAAGATAATTAAAGATAAACTGAGAAAAAGTTTGCAGAATAGACTCAAGGTTGTTTTAATGACTTCAGGGAATGCTGGTATCTAGACCCTGATCCATGCCTAGGTAGGGAAAGCAGAAATGCATTTTAACCTCTTATTCACAGTCCCAGTGCCATGCTAACTGTGATACTTCTGAGAAAGCTTTGTATCCACAATGACTGAAAAATGATTTCAGCTGTTATTCCTTATCCTTGAAGGAAAATAGCAGGAGAGAAAAGGTAAGGAGAAGAGCATTTTAAGCAAGTACTAGAAAGCAAACAAAAAATAAATCCCAACCAAAAAGCTTGCTGATGGAGATGAGAATTTTCTTTCCAAAAAGCATGAGAAAATTATTTATTTCTGATTATGCAAGGTACACTGAGAAAATTAGCTTGTGCCCTAGAGCTCAGATAGGACTGCTCATCGATAATGTACATCACTTAGTTCTTTATAAACATATTAGCAAAATGCTATTTTACTGCTGTTCTTGTTAACTTCAACTTTCTGATATAAATATTAGTAGCTGATTACAATACGCGTCTTCACAAAATATACCGCATTACAGAGCAAAAGAAAAGTACAGAAGAAAAATAAGGAAGGCTCTCTGAAAATTTCTGATACATAATCTAATTTGAGATGCTGTATTGGAGTGCAAGCTCTTTGATGTTGAACAGAAGGCGTATATTTTAAATACAGTCACCTTAAAATGTTCATTTAAAACAAAAACCTGAGGCTAATTATTTTTATGAAATATACATAGGTTAAGAGATATGGCATAATTTCACTAGCTCAAGAGATTTGTGTACTTCAATTTAAGCAACACTCCTCCATTTCTATACCAGAAGTGGAAGCATAAAAATGATAGCAATTTAAATAATTGATGATGCTGCTGCATTACAAACACAACTGTTAACGTTACCATCTCTATTTAGTATTTTACCAACAAACAGTGGATTCTAGGATTGAGACTAATAGGCAGCCAAATTCTTTCTCATTATGTACTCTTGCAAAAGCACACTTGCCTCTTCCAGCAGCACTCAAAACTCTTTCTATTTATAACATTGTGTTGCCTACACAGATAACTGCATACGACTCTCCCATGATGTCCTTTCTAAATATTACTAAACAAGTGTTTTTGGAAAGTTAACTTTTTTTTTTTTTTTATCAGATTAGCTGGGAACATATTAAAATACATGAACTAATAGAAGAAGCAAAATTTCTGTACATTCAGGATAGCATAACAGAAGTCTAAGCGTGAGTTATTTAAGACAAAGTAAGAAACTGAAACCAATTGCAAACAAAAGCATTTTGACTATGTAACAGACATCATTTGTCATCTCATTTCACTCAACCTAGGCATAGCTGTCACGTTTTATAGTAAATCATGTGAG
Source organism: Oreortyx pictus (assembly GCA_036925125.1). Lineage (NCBI taxonomy): Eukaryota > Metazoa > Chordata > Aves > Galliformes > Odontophoridae > Oreortyx > Oreortyx pictus. The sequence goes on along the minus strand of JAUPFR010000006.1, from coordinate 3,764,815 downwards.
TGTATTCTACATTGCCAGAGAAATGTCCTTCTTTACATACCAAAGTTATCGTCACATCTTCTTTACATATAACACTCAAGAGCTTCAGACTTGGTCTTTAAAAACTGGGACAACAAGAAGACATTTTGTCATTGTACAAGCACATAGAAGCATTATTTGAGATTTCAGTTTTTAAGAGACCTTAAACAGCTCAGTGACTTCTCATCTGTGTTTTCATCTTACATATTGTAGCCTACTGGACACCTGCTTCTCAACAAGGTTGTTGTTTAAAAGAGAAAGAGATAGGCATGCAGCCTTACTTCTACTAACAAATGCTTCATAGCTGTGATCAGGTTTCTCAGACATGAAGTACAGACTGCTACAGGAAGGTTGCTCAGGCTTGACCATTGCTCCCTTTTTTTGACCTTTGTTATTGAGTTTGGACTAATGTTTTGTAAATATTGACTTCATCTTTCAAAAGATGGAAAGTTTTAATAGTATCTGTAAGGACAGCTTTCTTTGTGTAGACGTGCTAATGTTACTACGGAGAGAATTTGAGAAATAAGACGTGCTCATAAATCATTCAAGTAACATTCTTTACTCAAGAGTTTCAACTTCAAACTGAAAGTAAATATCTCATTAGAGGAAGGAAGAGCACAGAAGAGAAATGATGCCCCTGAGAGAAATTAAGTTTCTATATCCAGATTAGCTTGTATTTATTTTAACTACATGAAGATCAAAATCATGACCCACAGGGGCAGAGGTGAGTGCCTTAGTGCACTCGACCTCTATGTGATCTCTCAATTATTCATTAGCTACAGCCTTATTTTGTATGTTATTAATGAACTTTTTGGCACAGAGGGCAGTGCCAAAGAGAAACGTCTTTCAGGTGTACGTCTAGTACATCTTTAGGATGAGTAGCAGAAAAGATTGATGCCTATAAGCTCGACTGAGGGTATACTTCATAACCTCAAGTCCCAGTCTCCATGAATACGTGGACAATTTTTTTTCCCCTGGTTTTTTCTCCACTTTCAGTCACTGTACAAGAGGGCCATTTCCCTTGGAAAATAACAATGTTAGTGACAAGGACATCACAAACTCTGCCTCCAAGGTACACTTAGAATTCAAGATAACATTGAAAAAGATGTATAATTATTGTATTGTCCATCAGAAATAATGGAATGCATGTTGCTACACTGCAGTTAGGAGACTAATAACTTGTAGAGCTACTTGTATCACTGAATCACTTGTTTCATGATGGCTTTCAGCGAAGTGCAGGCTGGGTATGGCACAAGTACAAGGGTCGTTTCTGAATACTGGCCTAACAAGATCTCAGCACCTTCTTGAAATGAAGGAAAACCATATTCCTTGACCTTTTGGTGAATAGCAGAAAAAGAAGAAATTACAGAGAAATAGTACCTAAGCTATTTGCAATCTTTAGTTTATTAGATTTGTTCATTTCACACAGACACTTAAATGGTTTCAAAAATCGGGTTAGTGTAGGAGTTTTGAGCTCTGATTCTGCACTGCTCTGCAGCTACATCCAGAAAGCATTTTAAGACTGTGGGTTTTAATTCCTTCAACTGCACTGTAACTACTAGACACAGTATTCTGTGTATGGTGTCTGCACTCTTCTTGTTTTTACTACGTTAATCCTACTGCAAGTCATTGAGGCAAATAGGTGGTGTGGTAGAGGTGATTTATGCAGAAGGCTCCAGTTTATCAGTTCTACTTATCAGTTCTCCAGACACCGCAATGCAAACATAGCACATTCAAAACCATAAATAAAGGGAATGAAAAAAATCTCATTCAGAAAATACCTTCTAAATTTCAGAAATAGGAGACACTGGTTTAGCAGATTTTCACTAAGGATCACTGTGATATTTCAGCAAAGACAGACATCTGTTCAGACAAGGGATGTGACAGCACAGGAATGAAGTTCACACAGGGCTTTGCAACCAAAAAGAAACAGGAGATTTTGGATTTTCCACCCGGTAACATTCATATTAATAATTTCTATTTCATTAAAAAATTCTCTGTTGAGAAACAATGGTCCACAAGTTTGTATTCTAGTTTCACCTGATGTCAGAAAAGAGTGAGAGGCTGTCTAGGTGGGTTACCAAGAGACATGGTAGCGAACATTCAGCTCAGCCTGCTGCTGCCTCTTACAACCATCTTGGAAAGGAAAAAAGAGACAAATAACTGTAGGGAAGTTGAAAAAATTCCCACCGCTTTTCCAACTCTCAAAGGCTATTCTGCCCTTAAACTTCACTAAGACATTTGTTACAACATACACGCCGACTCCGTGGGTGGTCTTGGTCACAAAAATATTAACATCTGAAAGCGTTTACTCAGTTGTAGCACCTCTACTCAGTAACTCTCATTTTCCTTTCCCTGAGCTCCTTATTAGCCCAGCTGTGATTTTCTTGTGCCATCTGAATTATCCAAAGAAATAAGCAAGAATGTGTTCTTTATTTTTCAAGTGCAACCCTTCTAAGATTCTCTGAGTTTGATACTCCATTTTGATCCTTCTATATCTGCGTAAAGCATTTGGGATATTTGTAACAAAAAAGCAAACCAGTAGTAAAAATAGCTGCTGGAAAATAAGATAGTTTCACATCCCTTCCTAAGAACACTGATTGGAAGGAAAGACCACAAGCATGGCAGAAAAATATCTGTCCTGGCCTCAACACTTTGTTCTTTCTTGCCTGAAGATTTCTGCCAGAAGTTGCTCGAAGATTTCTCAACACTCACTAAATTAAAGGAACAGAATCGTTAAACATCCCATTTCATGAGAGTCCAAGCGCTGTACTCAGATCCAGCCTTTGCCAGTTATGGTACTAAGACTTTAGCTTTGTTTGTTTTTTTTTAAGTGAAAAAATAAAAAGGGACAAAGCTACCTTCAGGAACACTAGAATATCTGTGAAGAAATGTTTGAATGTGCTTTTGTATTAGAGTCATAAAACAAAGATAAAGAGATAAAGGTTGTGGGTTGAATGTTCTTGGCCTTTTCTAAGATAACAGGAGATGAAACAGAGCATCATCTATCAGTGATAATTTCTAAGTCTGCACAAATATTTACAGCAAGAATATTCAGAATAGCTTGGCTTCGTGTGAGAAGTCTGAACTGTGAATACACCAGGTCCTGAAATAAGTTCTGTCCTGCCAAATGCAAGAGCTCATGCCCTGTATTCCTGTATCTTAAATAGACTTCATTTGCAATTGCTGAAGACAAACAGTTGTAGCTGTGACACTGACATTCACACTACCATGGATTGAAGTCGAATTCTTCACAGGATAGACAGTGTTTAAATCATAAAATGAGCTTCATTTCTTTCCCAAGACTGTTTGGCACCTTTAAAAACAGTCAGCCCCAACATCATCCTCCGTGTCTCCAAGTATCACTACTCCATTCCATTGCTCACCCAGAGTCCAGTTGTCCTGAACACCATGGGAACCAACACTGGTCGTTCATCTATTCGCGGGGTGTTTTGTAAAACAAGGTCAGTCACGGGTTTCAAGATTTTCTCTTTTGAAACTGTCTCAATATTACACTGCAAGTGATCAACCCCAAATATTTATACGACGCACAGAAAAATGAGGATACACAGACTATTAATTTAACAGCGCTGTAGTTCATATTCTAGCGTGTTGCAGCAATATATTTTGACATACTTGCAGACCCCAAATAAAAAGGCATCAGGATTAGTACCGACATCAGTATTAAAGACTGAGTGAAGCACACTAAGTCAGGTTTATTTATAATATTATTTCCTATGTAAGAAGAGAGAAGTAGGAAAGTAATTTAACATTTATACCCCATCGCTACAACTTTGGTTAAAGCAGGAACAAGATGCTGTTAATGTTTTCATGCCCCAGTAACTCTGAATAGACATGAGGTCTTCTAATGACGTTTCCATTTCCCATTCATAGAGCATCATACTATTTCAGGATACCACTTAACATTGTCAGAGCATTCGCTTCTGCCTTTGCACTGTTGAGCATTATGTTTAGAATTAAACCCTGGGTAGCACAGGAAAATGCTTTCTCTCAAGTGACAATGCCTCTGTAGTGAAATCTGTTTTGTAAACAAAAAAATCTCAGTACAAATAAGCATGATAAATTATTTAAGAACTTATTATTTAAAAACTCATAACACAAATACGAACAGCAGAGAAGGGCATTATTCCAATCCTTTTTCCAGATTTACACTACTCTAATTTTTTTTGTATAGCTCATTCATTTGCCTACGAAACATGATTGCTTCAAAACTGCCTATTCTTGAAGAAAGAGGATTCAATATAACAATCAAAAGCTGTTTATATTCTATCAATGGCTATGGCTGAGCAAGTAGATGTTCTTTTTAGAAAGCGCCATGTGGAAGCCGAACAGGTCTTGTTTACTCTGTTTCATTCAGACCTCAGCTAACCCAGTGTAAGTCTGGAAACTACAAACAGCTTGCTTACTTCAAACACTGGTAAAGTACGAAGAACAGAAGTCAAGCTGCACTTGCTTTATATCACCATTCATAGAAATAAAAGTATCAGCATTTATCTGATCCTTCCTATACTTCAAAAAGAAAACAAAGAAGTACCCATAACTCAAAGACAATCAATAGGCCTGTTCCTGTTTGCAACGAAAGTATTTGCAAGGAATCATTATTTTAACAAGGAGCACTTATTTCCAAAAGGATGATTTTCATAAGGTAATTTGATATTTTTTTCCAGTCTCTCTCCTGCAGAGTCAAATGTTATAATTTCACAAACAACATGCAGCTTAGCTTAGAATTTCATTTTGCAATAGAGTGATGGGATAGGCTAGAGCAGATTACTAGGGCACTAAGGGAAAGTAGCTAAGTACATCACTTAGGATAGACATAAGTCCTTAAACAAAGCTTCTTTGGAATAGGAGTGGTAACTTTTGAGTTAGGTTACAGGACCCCGGGGAGCAGGCAGGTGCATGATTCCTGAGCTTGCAAAGATATGCCAAACTTCCAGAATTTATTCTACTGAAAATCCTAAGTTTATTGAAGGCTTAACAAGAATTTTAATAAATTATTCTATTACGAAAACCGTAAGATATTCTTCTAGCTTGAGAATAGATAGCACGACATCCCAACCATCTGCTCATTTCCTTGTGTAAGGTCTGAATTCATAAGAACTGTTTCAAAAGCTTGTCATAGACATTAGAAAGTTTGTTGAAGACATCAGTTATTTAAATAGTCACCTACTTCAGCTAAGCCAAAGTTGCAGTCTTTGACTGCAAGTTGTTCTGTCACAGGATATAGCATTGCTTATGTTCAGATACTGTTCATTTTCCTTGCCTGCCCTTTGTTCCAGTGCTCATAAACAAATGAAAACACAATAAAACTCAGATTATCCCTTGATAACTGTTCAAGTCACAAAATATGATGTCGTCCCACAAGTGATCAGAGTAGTCATTCTTCAGAAGTTTTTGCTAAATGTATGACCATCCACCGCTTTAAGGAATCTTTAAGGAGGTAAGTGAGATGGCACTAGTCAGTTGCAGTCATGTTAGCAAACCCAAGGCAACAACTCTCTGTATGTCTCCATGACTGACATCCCAGGGAAATTCAAGGTGCACTTTTAACTGGTGTTTTGGAGTGTCTATTCTTGCTACCTAGCCTACATTATAACCTACCACGAAACAAAAGCTATAAATGGACCACACAGGTCATGAAAGAGTGTTACAACAGTTCCCTCTTTACAAAGCCTGGTGAGAAGACACATCCCAGAGGAAAGAAGAAAAGAAGGCATGGTGTTAAGCACTAGAGGACACAGCTTATATCCACACCTTGTATGTGTCATGGCAGTGCAGCTATGGGGCTGCCCGGACTTCAGGGCCACCTTATCTCACACAGACAGCTCACCATGCAGGTGATGCAGAGCAAACAGTCACTAGGGCTCTCACTAGAGTACTCAGAAGACTCTGAAAATATAAGTAAAGAATCAGCTGTATGTTTTTCCCCGTTACCTGCAGGGAAAATGACTGTGGCTTGCCTACGCGTGACAGCAGTCTCCTGTTTTTCTCATTAGTCTCATACTCGACCCACAATACATTACATGAGTAAATAAACAGAGACACAGAGCTAAGGAAACAGTTGATACAAATGCAAGCTTACCAGCTGGTGCAGAATGCGAGCAGTGAAGTTGAAACCCATGATACTCGGCACAGAATTCATTCAATCTGCCTTCCTTAAAGTCTGACTTGGAATCCTTTTTGCTCTCATTCTCATCTGAAGAAAGTTTATCCAGTTCGATTATCACAGCTGACATTGCAAGACAGCCTCAGCGTCACCAAAATTAAAACAAAGCTCGATTAAAGAAACCACCTTAAGTTCAGCTTTCCCAAGCTTGCAGTCTGGGGAAGGAGTAACTTCCTATGGTAAAAATAATAGTGCAAAATGCTTTTAACTCTCTTAGCTGAGGAGCTGCATTTCCACGAAGCTGCTCTTCCAGATCTGCAGCATTTGCTAAGTATTGCAGCTCTTCTCTAAGGTAGATAACTAGTTGCAAAAGTTCCTTTGTTCTCAGAGTGACAACAATATTACATTTCTGCAGAACTTGTACAAAAATAGAAAGGGTAAGTGGAGACATCTGTAACTCTGCGAATTTCTGGACTAACTTTAAGAGCCTGACTCCCATTTCGCTCCCCACTGGTCCAGCTGGGAGGGGCTAAGCCATACCAATGAAAACAAGTGCAGCTGCCCCGGGGAAGTTCCTCCAGCCACAATTGGGTTTCCCTGGTGCACGCTCAGGTCTCGATCTGGGATGTGTGGCAAACTACATGCACACAGCTACACTGCTCCTGGAAAACAGTAAGGAACAGCTCTTGATCCCTCTGTTCTATAGTTTCAAACCTTGATCCTTTTCTTTTTTTTTTTTTTTCCTAAAAAAAAACCCATTTCCAGTGATATTAATGAAACCGGTCCAATCCTTGAAGCATTGCTTGTTGTGTTTTGCTTTTGTTTTATTTCACCCTTTTGAAACCCTCCTCCCCTTTGAAGCAATACCTCCAGAGCTGAGAGCAGTGTGTACCACTCCCCTCCCTCCCTTCCTCCCTCCTCTGCCTGCCTAGAGCATCTGTCCGAGCATGCCACGTGGGAGGCTTGCTGGGAAAATGGCCAAGCCTGACTCAGGAAAGGGTGGCTATCGATGGCTAGTCAGCTGTTAGCTGCCTACAGTGGGAAAGAGAAGCACGCACAAGAAGAATCCATGCAGCCCGATAGCTTGCTTGCTCTTTATTAATAAGCAGTCCATCACCCTGTACCAGCAGGAGAAATCTCACTTCTCCAGGCTCAGTTCAGTACAGAATTACCAAGGCCACCCTGACTCATGGCAGCCCCATTTGGGATGAGCCCAGAAAAGTGTCCTGTACAACCTGGGTGCAGGTAGAGCATATTCCTTCTTTGCTACAACCTGCTGGGAAGCAAAGCGCCAGCGGGACACTGCTCCACCTTAAGGGAATTTGCAAGAGGGTTTTGAATGGGTAGGTTTATGATCAAAGAAAAGTAACTCAGTGGGGTAATACTATGACAAGTACAGCAGCACTTTGATGGCTGGATGATATGACCTTAGTGGTCTCTTCCAACCTTAATGATTCCTTAATTCTAACATAGAAGTGGAACTGAAAAACACATCTGTATTGGCTATGATTCAGTCTACATCATGTCTTTGCTGAGCTAAGAAGTATTGTTTGGATGTTTTCCAGCAGTATTCACCTGTGCAACCTGGTGTAGGGAACCTGCTTTGGCAGGGGATTTGGACTCGATGATCTCTAGAGGACCCTTCCAACCCCTATGATTCTATGTCAACCACAAATGTCAACCACAAATCAGTCACAAGGGAGGCCAAAAATCATTTGAGGTAGTTGGCTTTTTCAATTCAATTAATGCACATCAGGAGTGGGAAAAAGACAACTTGCAGAAAGAATCACAGTTACCCAAACTTACAAAATGGCTATATAACAGGCAGAAAAAGCAAGCAAATGCTGCATTGCTTGGAAAGCAGATTCAGCACAAGTCATGCCAAGAAAGGCAGAAACAAAGTTAGCAAGACCCAGAGTTACACTGCATCATTTCAATAGTATCCTATTTCAGTTCCTCTTTCATGTAAAATCTACATCTACTTCTGCCATTATTGATGGTAGATGTGTGATTTTGCTTTTAGAAGAAAATTCTCTCAAATAAAAACGCTGGCTGTTAATTTACAGAAGCTAACAAACTTTCTAATACATCTCATCCAAATTCCACTTAGATTGCACTTCCCTATTGCCAAATATGCAAGAGTTGCTATTTTACATGGTTGTTATAGTTCAATTTAGTACATTAAGATTTCTAATGGAAGAAAAACCTTAATCTTATGATGACTACACATACTGAATGTGCAGAGGGAGATCTGCTTTTCTGAAATTTCTTATCTTCAGAACTTCATACTGTGCTTGGCTGGGTACCCCATGATCTTTTCTGGATACATAAGCAATTTCACCTCCTGCACAAATAAGTTTCTCTAAAGACATTAAACTCAACATGAAGCATCCTAGCATCTTGTTCCTATTGCTACATTGTTTCCTACAGAAACACCATGCAGCTAAATCCCTAAATCAGTCTGGAGCCTATTGGGGTTTAGGCACCTCTACCTTTTGATTTACACAAGGAAAGTAGTATGATTTTAACTAATTGAGAAAGAGACTATAAAGATACTAAGCTGTAATGCATCAGAATCGTTTTTAAACAGCAAAAAACATTTCTACATCCATAGCACATTCATCATGTCTTCAACATTAATTGAAGAGTTATACATTTAGATTTTCACAGAAACACTTTGTCTACATTACATGAAGAGGTAGAGAAGAAAATGCCATCCATTTTCCTTAAGCAGCGCAGGAATATGTTAGATCACTTAAGTCAATTCAGGCACAAAATGAATTTCAATATGTCATTATATAATCACTAATTCTGAACTTGAAGAAAAGTGAGGCAATTCTGACTACATTCTACCAATGAGTTATCACATTTGAATGCCTTGCAAATAGCTTTCACAACAATACTGAATAATTCATCTTAGAAGTATATATATATATATATAACCATTTGTTTTCTTATTTAGGGTTGCTGGGAGAAATAATATTTGATTTTGAATTAACTACTCCACATCAACTTAAAATTCCCTTTAGAATTTACAGCAATTTTTTTCTCTAATACTGCTTGCATAATTCAATAAAGTCCTATCTGAAAATAGGACATAGCAACAATCATTCTCTCCAGGGAAGAGAGAACAAAGCAATTAAGTAACCAGACAGCACACTCTGTCACCACCTAACTCTACCAATTATAACAAGAAAATAAGTTAGGAAATTCCATTAATGTCAGACACACACTTAATGAGCTGCAGTCCAAAAGTTTCAGGGATCTTTAATCTTGACACTTCCTAGTTGTAGGAATGCATTATCTTAAAGTAATTTAAGCCCATCTTACTTCTTAATAAACTCTGCCAACATATTCATAATATACATATGTATACATTAAAAAAAAAAAATCTTGAAGCAACTGTTGACATTTATTTTCTTCCCAGGTCAGGTTAGAAAATGTGAAATTGTATTCAATTTTTGTTTTTAGCAGGCTTAATGTAGTCAGAGAGATAGGTTGTCTGTTTCTTATTGACACCGAAATTTAACATCAGATATTTAACATTACAGCATTACTCTTACAAAACTTTTGGTAGAAACATGCAATTCACTTATTTCCAAATGTACAGGAGAAGACCACCAATAAAGACCTGCTGACATGAAATCTGAAAGCTAAATATTGGAGCAGAATTAGCTGTTTTACAGGAAAATAAGGAGACCCATAATCAACAGTTGTGCCATTATATACTCAACGGCTGCTCTGAAAGTAATGCCTCCTAATTTATTCTGTTGGCCCACGATATCAGAGAGATGGTAGTCATGTGGCAGTGCAGGCTGAATCTTCCCACCAGTATTCCATTACGTTTTGTTGCAGCACCACAAATAGCAGAAGGGCAGTCAGAAAAATGATACCTGACATGGAAGTACATATGAGGCAAAGGATCATTGAATTCATAGTCATAGAATCAGCAAGGTTTGAAAAGACCTCCAAGATCATCCAAGTCCATCTGTCCACCTATCACCAATATTTCCCACTCAACTGTGTCTCTCAGTACAACATCTGCACATTTCTTGAACACCTCCCTGAGCAGCCCATTTCAGCACCTGAACACTCTCTCAGAGAAGTAGTATTTCCTAATAGCCAACCTGAATGCTCCCTGGAACAACTTGAGGCCATTCCCTCTAGTCTTACTGCTAGTCCAAAAGAAGAGGCTGACTCACACCTCACCACAACCTCCCTTCAGGTAGTTTGAGAGAGGAATGTCACCCCAAGCCTCCTCTTCTCCAGACTAAACAATCTCAGCTCCCTCAGTCACTCCCCATTAAGCTTATGCTTTTCCCTGTAATGAGCTAGTTATACATAGGTTCTGGTAAAAACAAATTTAAACGCAATGCATGATTTTTATTAACTTCAGCTGCATAGTATTAGATGCAAATTGGGATATTTAAATACCACTAAACTAGATGACCTTAGAGGTCTTTTCCAGCCTTAATGTTTCTACGATTCTACGATTCTAAAGATACCAGGACATACAACAAAATGCCCTGGAGTTTCAAGAGGACTCTGTGATAGCTCAAATCTCACCCATACTGGTGTGAGACTGTAAATGGTTTGCAACTCCAAGTCAACCTCCCTAGGGATTTAATCAGCCTACAGCAATTCTGTTATTTGCAGACATAAACACAGATGCGGGGAGGTTCTCCAAGACTACTCTGTCATGTTTCAGATCACACTGACCACAAAACCCAGGCTTGATTAAATTTAATAGGGACAAATCCTACACGTTTGAATTTCACAGAAACTTCAAGATAGAAGGATGAAACCAACCATCCTGATTCCTAGTCATTCAAATACACAAACCTGGCAAGTGTTTTAAGGAGAAGTAACATTTCTGTGCATTGGGTGGGTTTGTTTCTTTTGTTGGCTTTTTTCCCATGAATTGCAAGTTCTCTCCCAAGTCCAGTCTGACATATTAAAGATTTGGGGCAAGAGATGCTCAGCTTCCTAGCAAGGCAGTTGATGTCTCTTGCCACTCAGTGTTAGAGAAGCATTCAGATAATGCCTTCAATAGCAAGCTGTAACTTTTCGTTAGCCTTGAGGTGCCCAGACAGTTGGACTTAATAATCTTCAAAGGTCATTTCCAACTGAACTATTCTATTTTGTCTTATTCCATGATCAAAGCACCTTTAAAACTGCACCGCACTCTGTTCTACTGAGTAAGATGATCACTCTTACGGACTCCAAATGTCTACCTTTCCCTGTATGTTTTCTATATCCAGCCTATAAAATTCATTCTGTCAGTGGTGACCAAATCCAGCATACCATAACGATGCACATGCCAAGCTGTTTTTTTCCCTCTCCCTGTTTCTTTAGTTTCACTGAGAACGTTATCTAGTATATCTCAACACATCATTTCTCTATGTGATCTTTCCTTATTCAAAAGATGGCATGGTAAAATGGAAACTTTACTTGTAAGAAATAATCACTTTTTATAATTAATACAGTTCACCCCATTCACCTCCTTACAAAGCTCTCTACATAACCTGAAGAACTGGGTGCAGAATACAATCCCAAATGCATTATGTACACTCTTGTCAGTCTAAACAGCTGCACTGTCATCACCAAGATTTCAATATGCTTGAAATTACACGATCTGCAATACCAACATATAAAACAAAGAATATATACGATATAAAAACCTTGATCAAGCCTCTTAGGTACTTGATCAGCAGATCTTTCTTGAAGTACACATAACTTTCAGAAGTGAAAAGCTTGGCTAATGCAAGAAAAAACACAAAAAACAGAATAAAGTGAGGTTTTTAAACTTAGCAATTTCATTAAAAGTGCAATAGTGCCACATACAACAACTTCACCTGAAGTATTCTAAGAGATAACATTGGGCAGTTTTCTTTGGATTCAGTAATCATTTCCTTACAGTCAAAGCAGGTAATCAGGAATGTTGCTTTAATAACACCATCTACTATTGTAATTCTTATTTCTATGTTTCATTTGTTTCTTTTGAAGATGCATACAATTTTCTTGAATGCAGTTGGGTATGTGCTCAAGTTGTGCATGAAATGCTTTCTTAGTATGAGAAAACATAGAGCTTCTGAGATACAAAAAAATCTAGCAAAATAGCCTGATAAGGAACTGGATGTGCAAGAGGATAATAGTGAATACTCCTTAAGGAACCAGAAATTAAGCCATTTCCTCGAACTTTCAGTTATTGCTTACTTAAAGAGATACAACACTGTCAAATGCAATACTTTTTCCTTACAATTACACTGCTGCTCTAAGCACTGACAGTTGTATAACATTTTACTGTACATCACTATATTTTTGCAAGGCTCTGATTTGCATTTACTATGATTACCAAAATGAGCTTTTATTTCTTTAGAAGTCACTATGTGGTGTACTGTAGATGTGCAGTATTCCCTCGGGGTCAAGCAGAAACTCTGAGCATGCTTAGCCTGCAAATTACACGTTTGCCCAAAGAATGAATTTGAACCAGACACTAGGTGTCTGACTTGCTTCATGGCAGGACACAATTGTTGCTGAACAGAAAGGAAATCAGAGCGATCTGAGAGCAATTCACTGTGAGAGAAAACATCTGTGGCGGTTTCGTTTTTTGTTTGTTTGGGTTGTTTTTTTTTTTTTTTTTTTTTTTTGTACCACTGCTTGCAGTTTCCCCACTAGCCAAAAATAAATGTCAGAGTCAAGCCCGGCATTTCAGTGACTTCCTCACAAGTCCCAATGTGGAGGAAAAGCAGCTTTCCATATTTCCCCTCCCATCCACTGTAGATATTGTTGGAAAACCCATTGCAGTGTCAGCAATTTTTGTCTCGTTTTACTCTTTTCTTTCAGTTCATTATCCTGGCTGCCTTGACTGTGAAAATCTTACTGGGAATGAAAGTAGACAAAAGAAATAATACAACAGTTTACCCAACAGTGGGTTTTTGTTCAAGAAAGGATCGAACAACTGCTTATCTAACAGAATATAGCATTATTCTGCAATTCCACTAACAAATACCATTTCTTGTGTAAGGAAAAGGGCAAGTATCTACTCTTGTAAAACCACAAAATTAACTGTTTGTTACCAGGACAAAAGGCCAATTCTTACAGCTAGAAGAGCTTCTGGCTACAGTTCTATCATTTGAAACTCAATCACAAAGGGTGTTTTTGTTAAGGCAAACATTTTTGGATAAGGTTACTCCTGCACATTCAGTTGCACCACACTGGAGAGGCATGTACACAGATTATGTGAAAGGGAAAAATGACAGGTCATCAAAACAGTTTGGTCAAAGCCCTGTCAAAGCTAGATACAACTCACCTAGTTTGAAAGGACAGGTGAGATAGAATCACAGAATTGTTCAAGTTGGAAAAGGCATTCAAGATCATGAAGTCCAGCTGCAACCAAACCATACCACCCTAACTCTAGATCTTGGGAATTGCAGTGGATTTGTTTTCAAAAATAATGTAGGACTGATGCTGTTTCTGAATTAAATCGATCTTAGACCACCTATAAAGGAGAAAAAAGAAAAAAGAAAAAGAAAAAAAAAAGCTGTCTCATAGAACTGCCTACTCCTAAACTTACAGTTTGTAGCAAGCATTGTTACTGTTTCCAGAATTGCAACATTTACCTAACTACCATTCCATATATGTTCCCCTTGAGAAGCAGGTGCCAGTGCAGCTGGAGAATGTTGCCTGACCATGCACAAACACAGGGAATAGGTCTGAGCACTTTCAGAGCCCATAGCAGAGCTGCAGCTCACTCTAGCCCTGAATTCTATCCTAAAAAGGACTGAAGGACTCAACTGCCTCCAGGTTTCCCTAGGTCTGGTGCCCTTCTCCCTCTCAACAGGAAGGAATACTCCAGCAGCCACTTTGGACAGGCAGCAAGAGCTGGACAGTTACAGGCATGGACATTTGAACACACTGGAAGGCTTGAAACAATGACCAGCTCTATCCCTGTTGGATACAAACCAACAGTAAAGACAGGCGGAGTTGGAACTTCAGCAGACCTGAGATCTTTGTTTAATAAAGGAAATACAGGATAAATTTGTAAGCCATCCATGTCTCCCGAAAACGAGGATGAAAAGGCAAACACTTCAGGAAATGGAAAGACACCTACAAACGGACTGCATGAACTGTCTTCAGTGTTACTGAGGGGAACTGAACATCTTTCTTGACTGAGAGAAGTAAGTCAAAGCGAAGAGAAAGCTATAAAGCTGGGAGGAAGGGAAGATGGTACAGGCTAAATTAATCTGCATGGGAAAGGAAAAAGCTTTCAACACAGGACCAAGGAGTCTGGTAGAGAATTACAAGTCGTCTAACTCCGTGAAACTTCTCCTGTTTACTGAAAACTGCCCAAGGCATTTTATATAAGCTGACCCAGCTGACTCCCATTCAGTGACTTCAATCCCCAAGGCAATCAGAGACCTGAAACAGAAAGACTTCAAAATCATATCCTGTGTCTAAGGAATGAGAGTTTCAGTTTCAGTAGTGACTCAGATACTTAAGCAGCTTCCAAAATCCTACCTGATCCTTACACAACTTGTGGTAGCTTCCTGTTCAGCTAATAACAGGGACCCTAACAGGGCACAGTCTAACTACTGCTGATTGTACCTCTTCTCCCCACCTTTCAGGGAAGTTGGAATAAACGTAAACTTTTCTGAATAAGTTAAAAATGAAAAACCAGTGAAATAATCCTAAGATGTCATCATAAACTATCCGTATTTTTCATGTTTTATTTCTGAGGCAATCAGCATAGGTCCTGCAATTCCAGGTATTCTGAACACATTATAGAAGAGAAAGAACACACCATTGATTATGGCTGGGATAAGGTTGATTTTCTTCTTAGAAGCTTGTAGGGATCCACGGTTAGGTTTTTAGTTCAAAACAGTTCTGATAACACACCAATGTTTCAGTTGTTGCAGAGCAGTGCTCTCACAGAGCCAAGAGTTTCTAAACTTAAAAATAGTTGATACTCCAAAAACTATTTGAACATCTTATCACTTATGATTCCTTTGAATCTATCAAATAGTCATAATTTTACACTGAAATTGTAAATGGCATTTCTATTTGTCAACGGTTTACCGGGCTGGATCGGCCCGGTTCCGTGACGATTGGTGTGGGGGACCCGCAGACCCACACCCCAGGAAAGGGAAAGGGGGAAAGGAAAAAGGAAAAAGGGAGATGGGCCTAGAAACAAAACAGCGGCAACGATCTGAGGAGGAAAGCTAATTTACTAAATAAGATATCAGAAAGCAAAATAACACAATATAATACAATATAATTGGAATTGAAGCTAATAAATCAAATAAAATGAGCAAGAGAGAGTGTCCGATAAACCGAAGGCCTTACACTAACGCTGAAGGCGATACGGCAGCGAGCACCCACTGCTGAGTCGATCCCGAAGGAAAGAGAGTGTCCCGTGACCGCAGAGGGTTTTTATCTTTTCCCTCTGAGCGGAAAATACGTAAAAATGCAAAGCATCGCGAAGTCTTCTGGGGAATATAGTTCTTCTCTTCTGAGACAGGTATACCCGGAAAATATCAATGATCTATGGAGTTGGAGTATTAACTCTTTAACTCTTAATGCACTACATGTTGTTATGATGTGGAATACCAATACCAAAAATCATAAAACCATGACATTCCACCCCTTATTCCACATCATTACATCATGCTTGATACATATAGAAGAACAATGATTAACATGCATTATATACACACACACACAACATATATATAAATCTATATACATGGAATTACTGACTGCACTCCCCCAACATCAAATTCCCTTGTGGTACACACTGAACATCCCCATTCTTCTGCATCACCCACCAAGTGGACCCAGGTCCCTGAGCAAAGACAGTTCCACGGAGAGGTTTGCCCTTTCCAGAAGCTGGAAGGACCCAAACCGCTTTCCCCAACATGTTCTTTACATGCACTACAGGGACTTTATCTCCCTCTACAGTAGGTAGAGAGCTGGATTGGGCAGGACCATCGCGATTGATGGATCCTCGGGTGTTGACTAACCAGGTGGCTTCTGCCAAATGCTTCTCCCAGTGCTTAAATGTTCCGCCACCCATTGCTTTCAACATGGTTTTTAACAACCCATTGTATCTTTCAATCTTACCAGAAGCTGGTGCGTGATAGGGGATATGATAAATCCATTCAATACCATGATCTTTGGCCCAATTATTTACAAGAGAATTTTTGAAATGAGTCCCATTATCTGACTCAATTCTTTCTGGAGTGCCATGTCGCCATAGGACTTGTTTCTCGAGACCAAGAATGGTGTTTCGGGCAGTAGCATGGGGTACTGCATACGTTTCAAGCCACCCAGTGGTTGCTTCCACCATGGTAAGCACGTAACACTTGCCATTGCGAGATCGTGGCAAGGTGATATAATCAACCTGCCACGCCTCCCCATATTTATATTTTTGCCATCGCCCTTCCCCCCAAAGAGGTTTCATCCTCTTGGCTTGTTTAATTGTGGCGCATGTATCACAGTCATGGATAACCTGTGCAATAGCGTCCATAGTTAAGTCCACCCCTCGGTCTCTAGCCCATTTATATGTTGCGTCTCTTCCCTGATGGCCTGAGGTCTCATGGGCCCATCGAGCTAAAAATAATTCACTCTTATGTTGCCAGTCCAAGTCTACTTGAGCCATCTTAACTTTGGCAGCTCGATCTACCTGATGGTTATTCTGTTGTTCTTCAGTTGCCCGGCTTTTAGGAACATGAGCATCTACATGGCGCACCTTCACAACTATATTCTTTACTCGGGCAGCAATATCTTTCCACAGTTCAGCAGCCCAAATAGGTTTACCCCTCCGTTGCCAGCCATTTTGTTCCCATTGCTGTAA
The DNA here is from genome assembly GCA_036925125.1 of Oreortyx pictus. Classification (NCBI taxonomy): domain Eukaryota; kingdom Metazoa; phylum Chordata; class Aves; order Galliformes; family Odontophoridae; genus Oreortyx; species Oreortyx pictus. Next base: position 3,747,815 of record JAUPFR010000006.1, on the reverse strand, counting down.
CCACCCCCATAAAGCATTTGCCACCATCCATGAGTCAGTGTAAAGATAAAGCACTGGCCACCTCTCTCGTTCAGCAATATCTAAGGCCAGTTGGACAGCCTTTACCTCTGCAAATTGGCTTGATTCTCCTTTTCCTTCAGTGGCCTCTGCTACTCGTCTTGTGGGGCTCCACACAGCAGATTTCCATCTGCGGTGCTTTCCCACAATGCGACATGATCCATCTGTGAACAGGGCATATCTCTTTTCATCTTCTGGTAGTTCATTATATGGTGGGGCCTCTTTAGCACGCGATACCTCCTCTGCTGGTGTTGTTCCAAACTTTTTACCTTCAGGCCAGTCCATGATCACCTCCAGGATTCCTGGATGACTGAGGTTCCCCATCCGAGCTCGCTGTGTAATCAGCGCAATCCACTTACTCCAAGTGGCATCAGTAGCATGATGGGTAGAGGGAACCTTTCCTTTGAACATCCAATTCAGCACTGGCAGTCGAGGTGCCAGAAGGAGCTGCGCTTCAGTACCAATTACTTCGGAAGCAGCTCGAACCCCCTCGTACGCGGCTAAGATCTCCTTCTCAGTTGGAGTGTAGCGCTCCTCAGACCCCCTATATGCTCGACTCCAGAAACCAAGGGGTCGGCCTCGGGTCTCTCCAGAAGCTCTTTGCCACAAACTCCAAGTGGGACCTTCCTTTCCAGCAGCAGTGTAGAGGATGTTCTTTACATCCTGTCCCGTCCGCACTGGCCCCAGGGCCACGGCACGGGCTATCTCCTGCTTGATTTGCTCAAAAGCCTGCTGCTGCTCAGGGCCCCATACAAAATCATTCTTCTTCCGCGTCACCCGAAAGAGAGGGCTTACAATGAGACTATAGTTTGGAACATGCATTCTCCAAAAGCCCACTACACCCAGAAAAGCTTGGGTCTCTGTCTTACTGGTGGGTGGAGACATGGCAGTGATTTTGTCAATCACATCTGTAGGGATGTGACGACGTCCATCTTGCCACTTTATACCTAGGAACTGGATTTCCTGTGCAGGCCCTTTCACTTTGCTTCGCTTAATAGCAAAGCCAGCTCGCAGGAGGATCTGGATTATTCTCTCTCCTTTCTCAAAAACTTCCCCTGCTGTATTGCCCCACACAATGATGTCATCAATGTATTGTAAGTGCTCAGGAGCACCGCCCTGTTCCAATGCAGTTTGGATCAACCCATGACAAATGGTTGGGCTGTGCTTCCACCCCTGGGGCAAACGGTTCCAGGTGTACTGAACGCCCCTCCAGGTGAAGGCAAACTGTGGCCTGCATTCTGTGGCCAGAGGAATTGAAAAGAAAGCATTGGCAATGTCAATGGTGGCATACCACTTGGCTGCTTTTGACTCCAGTTCATACTGGAGTTGAAGCATGTCCGGCACAGCAGCACTCAGTGGGGGTGTGACTTCATTCAGGCCACGGTAATCTACCGTCAGCCTCCATTCTCCACTGGCTTTGCGCACTGGCCATATGGGGCTGTTAAAAGGAGAGTGAGTTTTACTGATCACTCCCTGGCTCTCTAGCTGACGAATCAGATTATGAATGGGGAGCAAGGAATCCCTGTTAGTGCGGTATTGCCGTCTGTGCACCGTTTTTGTAGCAATCGGTATCTGTTGCTCTTTCACTTGTAGCAACCCCACAACAGACGGATCTTCTGACAGGCCAGGCAAAGCAGACAGCTGCTTAATGTTGTCTGCGTCTACAGCAGCTATTCCAAAAGCCCATCGATACCCTTTGGGATCCTTAAAATATCCCCTTTTGAGGTAATCAATACCAAGTATACATGGAGCCCCTGGGCCAGTCACAATAGAATGTCTTTGCCAGTCTTTACCACTGAGGCTTATTTCTGCCTCCAACACAGACAATTCCTGAAAACCCCCAGTCACTCCAGAGATATGAATCAATTCTGTCCCTTTATAACTTGAAGGCATTAAAGTACATTGTGCACCAGTATCCACCAGTGCCTCATATTTTTGTGGTTTTGATGTGCCAGGCCACCGAATCCACACAGTCCAGTACACTCTATTATCCCTCTCCCTCCTCTGGCTGAGGGCAGGGCCCCTCTATTCGTTACCTGTAGTGATAGGTATAACTTCACTAGTAGTTGGTCTGTGTTGTAATTCTCTCACCCGTGCTCGCAGTGCAGGGGTGGGTTTTTGATGCCATTCCTTCATATCTTCTCCATGTGCACGTAAGTAACTCCACAAAGCCGCACGTGACATGAAGTTAGTGAAGTCAGTGCTGTCATTTGCTCGAGCAGGACGGCGTTTGCTTCTGATAGCTGCAACCGATTCAATCCTATCAATCAGTCGGGATAATTTTCCCAATATATCTTCCATTTGTCCTTCTAACTTTGTTATGGCTGAAATGGACGTGTATGGCGGCGGAAATTTTTGTTCAAAGTTTTGAAGTGTAAGAATTAGTTCAAAAATTGGGGGTTTTCTGTCTTGGTCCTCATATCTGTTGAACGTTGTCACTAGTGTACCGGCGTACCTTTCTGGTGCTGTTTTTGAAAGCTTCTGACATATTTCAGGTGTACTCCTTACTTTCTCCGGATCATGGTCCCGATCATCAGGATCAAACGTGGGATCATACAGCATTTCCGCCACAGCTGTTTCTCTCAAATACTGGATGCCTTCCTCAATAGTTTTCCATCTTTTCACTTTAGGTGCCAGGTCACTCTTGTAGGGGTATCTTTCTCTTACAGCTACTAGCATTCGTTGCCAGAGGCTGGCAATTCCTTCCATATACCTGCTGATCCCTCTGTCGACAGCCGGATCTCGGGCAATGTTTCCTAGTTGGCGAGCTTCGTTACTATCAAGGGAAACACTGTTGGCCCCATTGTCCCAACACCGAAGCAACCAAGTGACAATACTCTCATCCGGGCGTCGAACAAACTCCTTTCTTGAGCCTTGGATCTCAGACATTTTCATGGGCCGACGAAACGTGGTAACTTTGACTCTCTCCTCATCTTCATCATCACTATTTTCTCCATGTCTCTCAGTTTTCTTTGTTGCCTTTCTCGATGGTGGTGGAGTTGTGCCCTCTCCCTCGCCTGTATCTTCCTCTTCTTTCATCACCTCTTCTTTGCGTTCTAGGCGCGAGGACACACGTTTCCATTTCTGGCCTTCCACAGGGGCAACTGACTTTGATACTGGTGCATCCTTTGGCTGGTCAGGTGTGACCGGGAGGTTTTCCTCTTTAGTTCGGGCCTCAGTTTGGACACTCTCTCTCTTCATAATAGTATATAAACCTCTGTAAGCATAAGCCAAGCCCCAAATAAGCTGTTCCACCTCAGATCTTCCCGAGCCGCAACACCCTTTACTCAGATACAGGCCTAGCTCCTCAGGATCCTGCAAGTGCTCAGGAGTGAAATCCCAAGGCATCGGGGGTCCCCATGCTTCTAATTTCTTTCCTAAAACACTCCACTTTCCCTGCCATTCAACATTCTCTGTTTTTGGGAGAAGCTTCCTGCACATTATGTAAAGTGCTATTACATGCAGGAGGACTAGTATCCCAATCATTAACCCCATCCCTAAGCTGTAATCTTGAAAATTCATAGCAAACTGAGAGGGGAACCAGGGGAACCTGGACACCCATTCAAACATTGTATGATTTGTTAACATATTATAGTTTGTTTCATTAGCCGGGCTGTCTTGGTATCCGGCAAGTGCCTCCATCACTGCTTTTTGTTTTTCATACAGGGACCAAACCCAGTGGAACAGAATGGCAAACTTAACCACGTTCCAGTACGTTTTGAGCATTAAAAGGAAAAAAACAATGAAATGCAGCCCCTTTAAGAGCACTTTAAAACGAGAGAGCATTTTTTTTTTTTTCTTTACTAAAACAAGCTAGCAGCACCCAAAAAAGTTTACATATATCCCAGAACAACTGGCAGTACGCCCAGACTTCAAGGTCGTGTTATGCCGTACAGTACCTGCACTACAGATAAGCTTGCTAGCAAGAGACAGAGATTCACTCTAAAACTATGTCTCTGCCCGGCTAAGGCAGCTGGTTTGCCCCACGTTGGGCGCCAAAAAATGTCAACGGTTTACCGGGCTGGATCGGCCCGGTTCCGTGACGATTGGTGTGGGGGACCCGCAGACCCACACCCCAGGAAAGGGAAAGGGGGAAAGGAAAAAGGAAAAAGGGAGATGGGCCTAGAAACAAAACAGCGGCAACGATCTGAGGAGGAAAGCTAATTTACTAAATAAGATATCAGAAAGCAAAATAACACAATATAATACAATATAATTGGAATTGAAGCTAATAAATCAAATAAAATGAGCAAGAGAGAGTGTCCGATAAACCGAAGGCCTTACACTAACGCTGAAGGCGATACGGCAGCGAGCACCCACTGCTGAGTCGATCCCGAAGGAAAGAGAGTGTCCCGTGACCGCAGAGGGTTTTTATCTTTTCCCTCTGAGCGGAAAATACGTAAAAATGCAAAGCATCGCGAAGTCTTCTGGGGAATATAGTTCTTCTCTTCTGAGACAGGTATACCCGGAAAATATCAATGATCTATGGAGTTGGAGTATTAACTCTTTAACTCTTAATGCACTACATGTTGTTATGATGTGGAATACCAATACCAAAAATCATAAAACCATGACACTATTATTAGTGGGAGAACAAAAAAAAAAAAAAAAAAAAAGATCCTGACTCATCCTAATGCAAATTGATCAACTTCTACCACAAAAGTTACTGGTTACATGGCCATTAACATTTAATGCTACCAATTACTGTGTTAATATCTGGGAAAGACATAACTCTGTTGACTAAGCCTATCACTAGAGGCCCTTAACATTACATTTTCTCGATTAACTGATCATTAAGTTCTTTCCTTATTAGCATAGAAAAATACTTATTTCCTCATTAAGAACATGCATTTATCACACTTTGTCCAAGGCAGTGAACATTAAAAATTCATCAAACCCCTGAAGTTGCTTTAACTTGCTCTGAGTTGTTCAAGTTTTAACTGAATGCATCAGACTTGAATTGCATGGCCAGGAACTAGGAAACATCAAGGACCAAGGCATGAGTTATCTTCAATAAAAATGAATAAGTAAATAAAACTAAGGTTGTGTTTTTTGCTAGATAGTAACAAAAGGCAGAACAAAGAATAGACGTGGATTTTATATACTGTTTGTGAACATCTATTGCAGTGGAGGCTAAGTACGTGGTTATACTCTGTTCCTCTTCATACCACTCTACTGATTCCTTCTGGGCTTGATGGACTCAGTGCATTGCTACCAGCACCTATTATGAATGGAGGATCAGGAGGTTCTGAAAGCTCCTCCTGCATTTAACTTTTATAGTGTAAATCTGCATTAAAAAGATTATCAGGCAAAAACTAAGGATCCTTTTGTGTTTCTTCTTTTTTTATTTTCACAGAATCACAGAACTGTAGGGACCTCTAGAGATTGAGTCCAACCCCCCTGCCAAAGCAGCTCCCAGCCCAGGTTGCACAGGTAGGCATCCAGGTGGGTCTTGAACAGCTCCAGAGAAGGAGACTCCACCACCTCTCTGTGCAACCTGTGCCACTGCTCCGTCAGTGCACTGTGATGAAGTTCCCACTCACGTTTGTGCAGAACTTCCTATGTATCAGTTTATGGCCATTTCCCCTCAACCTATCACCACACACTGCAGAGAAGAAGGTGTAAAGCTGTACAGGTTTGATACTGAAATTACACTTGAAGGTTTCTCTAACAAAGCCATTTCTGCTAATTTCTTTTTCTCTGTAGGCAGGATGATTTTTCCATCTAAACAGTTTCATTTTGCCTGCATCATTTCCCAGTACAACACAAGCACAGAAAATAGCAGAAAAAAGGCCTTCTAATTTACATTACATACTCTTTCATTTGTACTTGTTTTAAGCGTACTAAAAAGGTTTATTTGGCATAATAAATGCTGGTTTTCATGTCTCACTCAGTATGTAAACTACTTTATAGTATTTAGCACGCTCTGTTTTTCTCCATGGTACCCATATCAGCATGACATCACACACTGCATTTTTTCCTACACAGTACATTCCCTCCATTAATGGAGTCAGGCATCTTTCTAGTAATACTCAAGTCACTTTCCTCCCTACCTTTTATCAAGTAACATGAAGCAACACAGCATGGTTCCATTTTCATTAGTAGGCATGCTGCTATGTTTGTGACAGATAAACTCGGTTGCTCTCTTTTTACTCAGTACATCTGACAACAGTTAAGAGTTCTGTTTAACCAAGTCCTCAACCACACCACTCATTCACCTTGACCTCTTTCAAAGCATTTCTTACCCTTTTATCATAATCACTCTTCACAAGAAAAGTTACTTGCTAATAAGAGAGATTTACTTAGAATTCAAAGAAAATACATCTGATTCATTAAGGTTTCTCTGGAGGTTCTGTTAGATCACTTAACGCAAACAAGAGTTGCTTCACTGAGCCTATTAGCATTTTATATTAAACTCTGACACCTTAGCTAGTGACACTACAGTTGAAACAAGAGGAAGAGCTATCATTCAAAATGTTTTGACACAAAATGGATAGCGAAACACTTGTTTTTTCTACCATGATCTACATTTTAACACTACTTATCTGAAAATATAGGAAGGTGTTTTTTTTTTTTTTTTTAAGTACTCTTTATCAATCTTGGTTCAGTTTATCGTTGTTCTTAATCTTTAACACAGACTGCCTATGGTAAATATTTATGTTTTGGTGGAGTAGGACTTAAGAGTTCCATGCAAAAATAGTACCAGTACACTTCAAGACAAACTAAGCACTTGGTCCTTATAACATGATAATAGTAGTTTCAGCAAGAACACAAATATCTGTTTGGACAGTACTTCGTAAACAAACAAACAAGCTCCTAATTATACTCAGTGTTAAACTCAAGTCCTATTTGGTTTCCCAAGATTTGGCAACAGGCCCCACCTGAAGAAAACAAAGCATAATACTCAGTCACTAAGACAAGTAAATGATGCTTCATAGTTCTGGGTAGACCCATCATTTCATATACTATCCATTATCTTCTGTCGCAGAATTTTCTAATTTCAAAGAAAGCAGCTTCAGCAAGAAATCACCATGATTTTCATCACAGCTTTCATTACCTTGTAGTATGTTTTTCTGTCCCAAAGTGGTCCTAAGTGGATGCCTAAACTCTCAGTATGTATGAATCAAAGGAAGATATCTGAAACGGTAATATTTATGCTCATGTGTAACATCATTAGAAACCCACGTGCACCATTTCCCAGTGTGCACGTAGATGCAGCATGTGTATACAATGCACTCTTACTCAGTCTAGACAGAGAGGAGTGGAGGAAGTTGAGAAGAGGAGGAAGAAGAGAAATACCAAAGTTTCCAGCCATAGGAAGTGGTCTGCATAAACACTCAAAATGGACTCTTAACATCTTGATAAAACATTTGTTGCTTTGCTTTAGTGCCTCTGCCATAAAAGTCTTGAATCTGAAGAACAGAATAAGGTTTGAAAGACTTCAGGCACTAAGTTCCATGAAAACACATTAAGACTAGACGTGACTGAAAATACTGATACCTAAATTAAGGATTGAAAGACAACTAGCTTTCAGGTGCCTTCACCTTCTCTGCTGTTTCAAAAGCAGATAGAATTTATCCTGCTTGCCCGTTGTATGAGGATTAAGTCTGGAGATGAACTAAAAATCAGGGTTCCTAGGATTTTTGACTTCTCACTCTAGACTAAATACACAATAACAACTCAGCATCTCAGAGAGTCAATAGCCTAGAACTGATTATTCTTCACCTTCAGTTAAATACCTACATGCCCTCTTTGAAATAAATGTTGGTTGATCCCACAAAAAGCTAGATACAGGTTGTACCACCATTTTTCCTCTAAAATGTGGTTTTGGGAAAAAGGCAGAATAGCTTTCCCAACCTGCTTTGGGAGGCAAGTCCAACGCTTGCATTTCTCTGAAAAGGCTCTGCAGTCACACCAAGGCCACTGTGCCTTCTGCAGCACTGTGCTCTGCCAATACTCCCCATTCCTATCAGCCAGAGCTTAGAGAGGTCTGCAGCCAACCAGGCCATCCCTTCAGCACATCCTACTTCTCCCAGATCCCTCCAGCACTAACGCACAGCTCCAGCACTCATCTTACCTCAGTTCCACCCTTCCATGATTTTCAGTTCAGTGGGAGTGAAACAGCTCTTGGCAATATCCTCATGTACTGTGAGAGCTTCCACTGAATCACAAAATAATGTCATCTGAAGAATACTCTAGAAGTCATGTTATCCAGTACCCCATTCAATCAGGATCACCTCAAGCAGGCTGCCCAGGACCACATCCAGACAGCTAGAGACAGATTCCACAAGCTCTGTGCTTAACTGATTTCATTTCCCTGTGTGCCCCCACTTTACTCATGCCACAGCAATCAAGGCCACAAACACAGAACAGAACAGGCTACACATGAATTGAGTGCTTCAGTTAAGGATTTGTGAATAACTGTGCAATCTGCTTATGACGTGGTTGCAGAACTATCTGACAAAGAAAACATACCACCTTGGATATCAAGCACTCCATGCACAGGACATCTAAAGCACAACAAAATGAAGTTATTTGAGCCATGGGAGTAATTTGTTGCTTTACACACTCAAAGCTGAACATAATTACCTCATAAATAACTAAAATGAACCAAGCAGCAGCCTCAGACCTGAGAGCAAAATTTGTGTTGTATGATATGTTGCCACTGAATGCAGAACTTAAAGAAATTCCCTTTTTCTTTGCACATGAGTTCATCACAGTGGCATTTCATGCAGTTCACTGCAAGTATCCTGCCTACACTCCTTCCCCTTTTAAAAAGGACTCTTCATAAGACAATAATCTCTTTTCTTAGTGACTTTAAAATAGGAAATTGTTTTTTGACCTGAGGAATTATTTTCTTCCACACAATAGCCAAGAAGTGGTAAAACAAACACAAAATAATGGCACCATTTTTGTAGCAAGGTCTTTTCTATTTTATTAAACCAGAAATATATAGAAGAAAGCCACAGCATCACAGAATTGTAGGGGTCGGAAGGGACCCCTAGAGATCATCGAGTCCAAACCCCCTGCCAAAGCAGCTCCCAGCCCAGGTCGCACAGGTAGGTGTCCAGGTGGGTCTTGAACGTCTCCAGAGAAGGAGACTCCACCACCTCTCTGTGCAGCCTGTGCCAGTGCTCTGTCAGTCTTACAGACAAGTAAATACACAAATAACCTTACAGTACATCCATCTTGCTGCTTCCTCTTCCTAACTAATGCTGAACTCATGTAACCACATTGAGGTGCACAGTTATGGCCGTATTTCCACTGCACATGAAACAAAGTTTAAAATCCTGTTTAAACAAAGAAAATGCAAAACAAGGAAAGGAAAATCAAGTCACTAAGACAGATGAAATTGCTTCTGTCACAACAGTGACATTTCTAATGGAGTCCTATGGAATACCATGCAACATTCACAGCTCTAATGACAGCATACACACTTGAACTGAATGCAGTTGTTTGTTGGTACCAGAGGAAGAGTCTTGCAAACAGCAATTTCTAGATCAAGATCACAAACAACCTTGTTCAAAGGGGCAAGAAAAGAAGAAGGACATTTTGTGGAAGTTCAAGGGAGAAATAATGGAGAAAGCTCCAAGAGGGAAGAATCATCATTATGTGAATGAAAATGATGAGGGTAAGACCAGTACTGGCAACAGCTTCTCCCATCAAACATTTTCACTATGTGTATTCATTTGCAACCAGATTAAGATACTATCTCATTATTTAGAATATTTTGGTATCTTACCACCTTGAAGGTAAAGTATTAGCAATCATAATAACCAGATATCATGGAGCAACTTCTTTTTTAATAGTTTGCTTAGAGTCAGGATCCTCTGGATATATCCATCACAGACACTGAGAAATAGCACCATTTTCATGCAATTAACATCACGGCTGTCAAATTCAGCCTCCTAACCTGTCACATTCAAGGTTCAGCACTCTGCAATACAATAAGAAAATATTTTTTCCATTCTTATTTCTGTATTTCCAACAAGAAAAAAAACCTAAAATTTGAGCACTAATAAGATTTGTTAAACTGTTCATTTCTCTCCAGAATATTTTGGAGAATTTCTATCATAACCCACCAAGTTTCACCTAAGAAATCACACAGTAGTTAAGGAGCTTTATTGTTACTAACTCTGTCATCAAGCATTGCTTTGTGCATTGCTGGTTTTGAATACTGCTTACAACAACCAACGTTTCCTTTGTGCCTTGATGTGAATGAAGCACTAAAGAAACTACGAATCAGTAACACAGTTCATACCTTAAATCACTTCTGGTATTTAAGCACATAAGTAGTATTATTGGAATCCAGAAATCCTCCCTTTAGAACTTGAGTTCTGTTAGCAAAACACAAACTATAGTTTTGCTCTGTTAAGGACCAGGCAGGTATATAGGAGTAACACCCTAAAGTCCAAACACCAACTAGGAAATGTTTTTCCTAGAGCTCTGAATATGCATTTCATAATACCATTCATGGAAAAGGCTTAAGGCTTTTTTCTTTGTTATGCAGTCAAACTGCTCATAATCTGATTTTGACTAGAATTTCATTGGTACTAAAAAAAACAAACGCATAGCTCCCACTGATTGGAAGAAGTTAAGATTTAGGCCTACAATATATTCACACTTCTACCAGCATTTCAAATAACTGAGGTTTATGATATTTTTCCATCCAAGTAAGCCTCCATCCCACTGATTAGTAGCTAATATGTACAAGGAGTTTCTTAGTAGCTTTCTTACTTGTGTTTAATTGCCTTAGAAGATATGATGCTTGAGATGGGAAAACCAGATAAGGTAGCTCTGCCTTATACACTCAGAGGTTAGATACGGCACCCCATATCACCCTGTATTCAAACCTGAAGCTCTCAGCATATTTTAAATAGAGTGGATGTGACCTTGAGATTTGTTTAAGAATACAATATTGAGACTATTTCAGGCTATTTCTTAATCTCTATGTAATCCTCTTTCCCGAAGCATGGCCAATAGCTCTTTGCAGTTGTTTTGCACAAAGGAATGAAATTGTGAGTCCATCTGTTTTGGTTTCAAGCTGCAGTGACAAACTGGGATTGCAGTCAGACATCTGTATCCTCTCTCAGTGTCTGTGCCAACATCCAAAGAGAATCCTGGGCCAGCATTTTTTCTCCGGTATTTTCAGCACAAGACATCCTGCAGTGTACCACGAAAGTCAAAAGAGGGAGCTCTGCTTTCACTAAATCCCTGATTTGTATTTGAGGCGAGCTCTCAACAGCGCTTCCTACCGCTTACTTCCCTCCCTATGTACAAAGGCATCTCTGAATGTAATGCCTCCTATTCTCCTATTTCATTCTGTTGGCCCACTATGTTAACGGCGGACTCTGGTGGACTGGCAGCGGTGGTTGAACCTTCCCACCAGTTTTCTATTACAGTTTGTTGCCATGCAACAGATGGCAGCAGAGGAGCAGCCAGATAAAACAGGCTGAGATGGAAGAGCAGATGGAAAAAAGGTGTGTCATTGAACTCCACGTGGAAAAAGCGGCAGTCCTTCAGACAGTCCTTCACAGACAGTCCTTCACAGAACATTTAGAGAGAGCAAACAGATGTGAGCACAGTGAGGCTGGGGGTGGTGCGTTACAACAGTGGTGACAGGGGAACACATCTGCTACTTGAAATACATAGCTAATGGTACTGAATATGTAGAAAAATAATGCTTTGTACCTGAAAGTCTGCTCTGTCAAGCAATGTTATTATCTTCTTTGCAACTGTAATGGTTTCCATGGAAATGAACAGGAGGCATTATTTTCAGAGCAACCTACCTATACATTGTGCAAGAAGAGATGGAATCAAGAAGAGTTGCTGTATGGCTTGCATAACACTACTTCAAAGGTCAAATAATCCTGATCTTAGAGGCACTTCTCTTGCTTTTTCCAACATTTTCCACCAACATTTTAAACATACCATTTCCTGTCCTACTCTCTCGCTCTGTACACCACCAGCACTCACTCAATTTAACCTGAAACCCATGAAAGGATCAATGCTGACATCATCTCCTTCCCATTTCTTACCTGCAGGTATTTGGGCTCAAAACAACCCAGAAGAGATTTCAGACATGCCACTTACACTTCCCCTGAAGTGCATCCTATAAGCTGTTTCACTCCTCACTCCCTCCACTTGTTTATCTGGCACCAGAAAACAACAGGATGGCTACTCTCTCTCTGCATCCATTTGTGAATACTTCTGCAATTAATCCAGTAACTAGAACATACTATGTCTGTAGCTAAATAGAAAAGCAAAGACAAAACCAGAATGGGTACACTGGACATTTGCACAGAGACAGAAACCAGCTTCCATATTCACTACAAGAAGGAAGTCACAAGGTATGAGCCCAAAGAGTAAAGGATGGATAGAATCCTATAATCACAGATTCACGTTTAAGAGGGCTGTCAATTCCTGGTTTCGATGCTCTTGCTATTTTATTTTGTCTGCTTTTAGTTGAAATCATCCCTTAACAACCATTGCACCTCTTTCCAGGTGGTGAATGCAGGGTAGAGGCACTGATAGCACTTCAAATACGTCTGAGAAACTGCCCCATTTAAACTGGAATCTTTCAGATAAATTATATGGTAACCATAGCACAAGCCCACAACTGATGTAATCTTACAAAACAAAATCAGAACATTTATTCTTTCATTGTTTTATGACAACAACAGTATTTGCAAAGCTTCATCCTTCATCTGTCCACGGCACTTCCATTTCATTACTATTTCTATTTCCTAATCAAGATGTGACCAAATTACTCAAGGGGAACAGAGTGTGTGGGAGCACCTTCCAGCATGTAAATACATGAACAAGGGAGCGATTTTACTGCCTAAGTACTTCCTGAGCACTTGAACATGCAGGATCAAACCTCAATAAGTATCTTGGTTATCAAAAATACTGAGTGTCATTGTAGAGATAAACTCCTACAGCCTAACATGAAGAAGTTATGGCCCAAACCAAATGTTTTTGGTGGTTTTGTTCCACATTCCAAGTGCACTATTCACTGCATTAAGGTACAAAAGAATGAAATGTTAATTCCCAAAGGAAAAAAAAAAAAAAATAAGACCAGGATCATATAAAAAAAGGCCCAGAGGCCATACACAGCTACTTCAATATCTCATATCACATTCCTGGGGGAATGTTTATTATCAGCCAGTGACAGATCACAAGCAGGCAACTCCTTGGGACTATAGTTCAGAAGACCTAGTGGAGGCTTACTGTGCCTCTGGGTATAATTGCTCTCAGCTCACCCAAAGCCCTGGGCTCATCTGTGAAGGAAAAGGACTGAAGACGTGACTTTATGGGGAATAAGATCAGAATACTTCTGTACACACTGTAAACTTTAAATGCCTTTCTGGAGTAATGGATCTCAAATACCTAAACACACTGCTGCAGAAGTAGAAGTAATAACACTGAATTAGAGAGAACTCGCAGATTTAACTTTTAAACACTTGAACTCACTCCAACAATGCCTGGCAAGGTAGGAATGTTACAGTTCCCAAAGGTTTTTAATACACTTGCATTTAAATACTTGCATATTAAGTACTTGAATCGAAGAATTAAGTCCCACAATGTTTCCTTTTCAAGAAGGAGTTATATCGATGCTACTATCTCTCTTGATCAACTTTCACAAGAGCTTATGCATCAAAGGCCTCGTTAAGTGAATTGCTACTAATTACAATTTGATATTACATACAGAAAGCACAACCGAAAAGTGAAGATAAACCACGACAGAGTAGAAAAGGAGCAAAGTAACCTTCCACTGGAAAGGGTAGCAAAGCATCTAGGCTGGCTGAAGGATGGTCTCACAGGCTGCTTGTTTTAGCCTGTCTCTGGACATCATGCTGAACAAAGGATGCTGCTTGTCACACATCACCTTGTCCATGACTCTTTTCACTTAGGTAGGAACTCCAGCTCAGAACTTCAGGAAGAGACTGAGAGCTCCATGTCCTAAACCAGCACACTGTGCAGCCTGCAGAGCAGAGCTTTTCACGGTCAAAATCTGACATGGAAATGAACGAAGCTGAGCAGAACTCAGGTGAGTAGCAAGTATCAGGACTATGAAACGTATAGTAAGAAATAAGTCAGGCACCAGAAGTAAGAAATGTTACAGAAGGCAATAAGAATGTGTTAAAAGCACTTCTCAACCCATTTTCTTTTTTTAAACTACCAACTCCATTGGCTGTTATCATCTGAATCCTTTGATCCTGCTGAGAGCTGCTGTTCATTTTCTGGCTTTGTTTTCAGTGAGTGATGAACCAATAGACTCAAGTTTACTAACAGATAAATATTTACCTAACAATTGACATATTTAAAAAGTTTACCACTCTGACACAGTACCAATCTGATGAAAAGTCATGAAATGTGGATAAAAGGACTCCATCTTCAGGAGGAGTAAAACAGAAGCAATCCTTCTGTTAGTACAAAGAGGAACAAATAAAGCAGCTTCATTAATTCAGACATAGCTTTGAATATTAGTATTAGATGCATTCACTCCCTCTAGAAAGTGGGTTTCCAGGATTTCACATTTGGCAAGGAGAGCCCAAAGACTAAAAAGAAAACAAGAATGCTGTAGGAAAGTAAGAGGAAACAAGAGCAAGACATGTCTGCCAACAGATGTGTAGCACACATTACGTAACGAACACTCAAGAAAAGCAACTCCTAGACTCACCTTTGAGATTAAGGAATATAAGGTAGAAAGAGCAATTAAATTACACCACAACTGTTGTGAAACAAAACAGGAAATAAAAATGTAAGCTTAGGCAATGTCTCTCTGCTAAAGTTAAATATTTTATGCACAGCTGACTGCATGCAAAGTAATTATATCAAGCATAGTTGATTCATAGATTCATAGATTCATTAGGTTGGAAAGGACCTACAAGATCATCTAGTCCAACCATCCTCCCACCACCATCCCTACCCACTAAGCTACTAAATCAAATCCCTTAGCACCTCATCTAAACGCTTCTTGAACAGCGCTAGGGACGGTGCCTCAACCACCTCCCTAGGCAGGCCATTCCAGTGCCTGATCACTCTTTCAGAGAAAAAATTTTTCCTCAAATCTAATCTAAATCTTCCCCGGCGCAACTTGTGGCCATTCCCTCTTGTCCTGTCATTAGTTATCTGGGAGAAGAGGCTGACCCCCTCCTCACCACAGCCTCCCTTCAGGAAGTGGTAGAGTGTAATGAGGTCTCCTCTGAGCCTCCTTTTCTGCAGACTAAACAATCCCAGCTGCCTCAGCCGCTCCTCGTAAGACTTGTGCTCCAGACCCCTCACCAGTTTTGTTGCCCTTCTCTGAACACGCTCCAGTGCCTCGATGTCTTTCTTGTAGTGAGGGGCCCAAAACTGAACACAGTACTCGAGGTACGGCCGCACCAGAGCTGAGTACAGGGGGATGATCACCTCCCTGCTCCTGCTGGCCACACTATTCCTGATACAGGCCAGGATGCGATTGGCCTTCTTGGCCACCTGGGCACACTGCTGGCTCATGTTGAGCCAAGCATCAACCAACACCCCCAGGTCCTTTTCCTCTATACACTCCTCAAGCCATTCTGCCCTAAGCCTGTAGCATTGCATGGGGTTATTGTGGCCAAAGTGCAGGACCCGGCACTTGGCCTTATTGAACCTCATCCCATTGACCTCAGCCCAACTGTCCAGCCTATCCAGATCCCGCTGTAGGGCCTCCCTACCCTCAGGCAGATCGACACATCCTCCCAACTTGGTGTCATCCGCAAACTTACTGAGGGTACACTCAATCCCCTCATCCAGGTCATCAATAAGGATATTAAACAAGATGGGCCCCAGTACCGACCCCTGGGGGACACCACTCGTGACAGGACGCCAGCTGGACTTGACTCCATTAACCACTACCCGCTGGGCACGGCCCTCATGCCAATTCTCAACCCAGAGAAGAGTGAACCTGTCCACACCATGGGCTGCCAGTTTCCCCAGGAGAATACTGTGGGAGACCGTGTCAAAGGCTTTGCTGAAGTCCAGGTAGACTACAGCAACAGCCTTTCCCTCATCTACCAGTCTGGTCACCCAGTCGTAGAAGGAGATGAGGTTGGACAAGCACGACCTGCCCTTTGTGAACCCGTGCTGGCTGGGTCTGATCCCCTGATTGCCATGCACGTGCCGTGTGATCTCTCTCAAGATAAATTGCTCCATAACTTTCCCTGATACCGAGGTCAGGCTGACAGGCCTGTAGTTCCCTGGATCTTCCTTGCGGCCTTTCTTGTAGATGGGAGTCACATCAGCAAGCCTCCAATCTTGTGGGACCTCTCCAGATGACCAGGAATGCTGATAGATGGCAGAAAGCGGCTTGGCAATCACCTCTGCCAGCTCCCTCAGCACCCTTAGGTGGATCCCATCTGGCCCCATGGACTTGTGGCAGTTCAGATGGAGGAGCAGGTCTCTGACTGTCTCAGCTAGGATCACAGGGGGTGTATGACGCGCTTTGTCCCAGACTTCTGGGTCAGGGCAAAAAGTATCCTGAGGATAACTGGTCTGTCTATTAAAGACAGACGTGAAGAAGGCATTGAGAACCTCAGCCTTTTCCTTATCCTCTGTGGTTACATTCCCTGCCACATCAAGTAAAGTAGGGAAATTCTCCTTGGTTCTTCTTTTACTGTTTATATATTTATAAAAGGGTTTTTTGTTCTCCTTTACTGCAGTAGCCAGTCTAAGTTCAAGCAGGGCTTTTGCATTTCTAACTTCCTGCCTGCAAATCTTGGCAAGTTCCCTGTAATCTCCCCAAGTAGCCTGTCCCATCTTCCAGAGGACATAGACTCTCTTTTTCTCCCGGAGTCTCAACAAAAGATCCCGGTTCATCCACACTGGCCTTTTTCCCCTCCGGCTTGACTTACGGGACTCAGGGACAGCCTGCACCTGTGCCTTTAAGATTTCCGTCTTGGGGAGGACCCAGGCTTCCTGGACCCCTTTACCCCTCAGGAGCGAGTCCCAAGGGACCCTTGCAACAAGCATCCTGAACAGGTCAAAGTCTGCCCTCCGGAAGTCCAAGGTAGCAGTTTTGCTAGTCACCCTCTTGACGTCACCAAGAATAGCAAACTCTACCATTTCATGGTCACTCTGGCCAAGACAATCCCCAACCTTCACATCTCCTACTAGTCCTTCTCTGTTAGTGAAGAGCAGGTCTAGCAGGGCACCTCCCCTGGTAGGTTCTTGCACCAGCTGTGTCAGGAAGCAATCTTCCAAACACTCCAGAAATCTCATGGACTGCTTCCTCTGCGCGGTATTATATTTCCAGCATATATCAGGGAAGTTGAAGTCCCCCATGAGAACTAGTGCTGGCCATCGTGATAACAGCTCTACAGTATGAAATACTGTCATTACTGCAAAATTGCCCTTACAATATGTCATCTCCAAAAGAAGCCCATGCCCACTAGAAGATGACCTGTTCTAAGAACTATCCTTTGCAGTTGGACTTGATGATCTTGAATGCCTTTTCCACTCCAAGCAGTTCTATAATTCTGTTCTATAAAAAGGAATTATCTTGATTCTATACGCTGACAAAACTAGTCCTGAGCCAGTGAAAAAGATAAAGCAGGAATTAAGATTTACTAACTTATGGGGTTAATGTAATTGAGCAGAATATATTACGTTATTAAAAGTAACTCCTCTCCCCTTGCAATATAGTAAGAAAGATATGAGTTTAGACTCCAGTTGGCTCTAGATTTCATAACTTACTTAGTCATTAATCTCCATCACTGTAACGTTAGTACTTGATACAAGAGTTACTTTATTTTTTTCATTCATCTTAATGTTCTTTCAAGTTTTCATTTGTAAAGGAAATTGATTTATAACCACTTTATCATGTGATAGTTAGATACAAATTTGAAAAGTTTATTAATATGTCAGAACATATGGAAATGCTATTTGCCTATGTCTTGCAGTCAACACTGATGGGAGCGCTAGATGGAGCTTGGAGAAACAGCTTAAATTATTCCCCTTCTTAAAGATATTGTGCAGAGAAATGACAAATTTTGCTTAGAAGTTGAAGAACGTCTGCAGTGCAAGCAGACTGAAACACCTGGTTGTGAATAACAATCACGAGGAGCCTAAGCATCAGTACAGAAGGGGAAAAGTTTTCAGACATGAAAACTTTCAGACAACAAAGCACTTAACACTTGTAGGAGATAAACCTATCTACAGACTGGCTTTTTAGCCTAGCATTCCTGGCCTTGAGCCTGCAATTAAATGCAAGAGACCATCTTTTACTCTAGACTTAAGGTCCTCTCTTCTCAGGCTAGCTTTGTGGGTGAAAACCTGCCCGTCTCTGATCTGTTATGATCAGTAATTGAAGTGTTTGTTGAGGTAGCAGCTCCCTCCATCATAATCAGACAAAAGCCAAACAGTAATCAGCACTGAGTTAAAAGTACAACTGTGGACATGATATCAATGAACTCAGAGTGAGGTAAAGCCTAGATTTCACTTAAACACAAGAAAAAAAAGTTCCTCTGAAATCCCTGAACCTCCTTGAGTTAAAATCATCTCAGCCTGAGACTAAGCCATCACAGAAGCTGCTTTCTGTCTCTCTGTATTCTATCAGAAAGCACACCAATAAAATGGCTTTTCAGAAGTAGATGGATAACCAGCTGCTGGTAAGAACTAGACAACATGGGAACACCTGGAATATAACATCAGCCATAAAATAACATTTAAGAACAACTGCTCAGAAATGATCATTTATTTTCCTGAAAGAAAATATTCTTGCTTTATTCATAGCATCAAAGATGGTGTGGAGGCACAAGAAGAGTGTTCGGCTATCAAGTCTGAGTGAAGAGACTCAAAAGCCCTGAAGAGTCAGGATTTTTTATTTTTATTTGACAGAAGCTTAAATCACTTTAGGATTCACAAAACTTCTCGCCAATGGTGTTTGACTGTTATTTTGATTACCTATATTTCACAGCATGCATTTCCCCTTGCAGGTATGTATGCGTTTACAGAGGACCACTTCGTTAGCTGTTCTCATGTGTCACTGGCATGTAATCTCACTGCACGATCTACAGATAACAAAGCACATATGAACTTCATTTATTAGACAACACTATGACACACAAGGCAGCAACTCACTAGGCAGAAACCCCAAGACACTGTTCTAGATATAGTAATAAACAAGACCAAAAAACAAGATGGTGCTCATATCATTAAACAGTCATCAGATGAATCCGTAACGAAAGCCACACATACATAACATCAAAATATAATATTGAATGGATTACTGCAGCATACATCAAACAGTGAGAGCAAACCCCAAATCTGTTTCATTACATTTCACCTGTAAAATAGGTGAAAAAGGCTCCTCTGAAGATTTTATTTTTATTAATGATGAGTTCATCAGCTAAATCAGTTGTTGTTAAGCAGAACTCTCTTCAGAGTCTTACTTGAACAGAAAACACAGAATTAATAGACTAATTTCACTTTTAAAGATGAAAACTGAGCAAAGACACAGTTCCAAGGGCAGCTGAATGAGATTACATTCACAAGCAGAATTCACAAGTAGAGACTCTGGCTTGCACATGCAGCTGAAAGATCTTCAATTATGACTCCTCGAACTAAAAAGCTAGGAATGAACAGAATTATCATCTCAACACATCCACTAATTTGGCTCAGATTTGAAGAGTACAGACAAAAACATGCACTGTAGACAATAAATACCCTTCTCCTTTTCATCAGTGGCCGTTGGAAGTTCTAACTCACCATTTAAACCCATCTGCCCTCTCATATACAAAAAACTCCCCATAAGCTGCACCAATAACAACAGCAGGTAATAAATGACAGCAAGTGTTCCCAGAGCAATGCCTCCTACCATTTGTCCTGGATTCGCCCCTTCCATCAAGTATTATTTAATTACTGCACATTAGTCACAGCCCACTGAATTCTCTACTTGTTTTCTCCAGAAGGATTTGCCTTGCTTGCCTACAGGACTATCCCCCACAATTACCCTTGCCTCACACTGGCCTGACATACAGCCTTTCAGCAATTGCTCTCAATGAGAGAGGAAATCTGTAATTCGTTAACTAAGTTCAGTGTATCCTAAATGCACATTTGTCTGATCAACTTGCATCTTGAAGCTCATGCTTACACACACACACAGCCCATCAATAGACAGAGTATTTTATTTTATTTTGCTTTCCTATAACACGTTCTACCACACTGTGTGTACTGTTTGATGAATTTATCCCTGAACTTATTCCAGTATTTATCCCTAAACATTAAAGGATGGAACTATAGGACTTTGTGTCTTAATACAGAAATAAAGATCAACTGGTAAACTGGTAAACTACTAAAGTAATAAGAAAAATAAGAATTTTTAACTTAATGCTAAGTATAAATGAACATAGAACATAAAGGCCCATGAGACTATAAGGAACAATCATGTTCAACTACAATGCTGTTTTACTGGGGTTCAGTATTTCTTGAAACCTTTTTAAAGGGCTTCTTCAATCTGACTTAGAGCACTTAAAACTGGCATAGCTGCAAAACCAAGTCACTCAACACTTTGCTACAAGAGTAAGTAGCAAAAACCTTTTGATTGCTTAGGAACTAGTTCCATTTTACCTTATCTTTGTCATTAAGTACCCCAAAATACAATTGAACCAGTCTGCTCACTAATGGACCTGTCATGCATCCATTTAAATTAGGGAGCCTTCGGTCGCATTAAGGAGACAGTTGTTAGTCAGTGTTGTACAAAAATCAATTCACAGTCTAGAAAGACACTTTTCTTCTGCAGCTGACACTTAGAAGATGCAATATCCATTTTCATCTTGTTTGATCTACGTAAAAAATTAGCTATTTTAAACTCACCATATAAGGCTTGCACAAAGCTTCTGACTTGGTATACATTAAACCAGAGAATCAATAAAACAAAGTGTTTGTGCAAGAGTTCACATTCTGTCTTCCATAACAGTAGGAAGATTTCATTAACAGCCTTAGTCTATTGAAAGCCTAGCAGTTACTAAATAACCTTAAGCTACATATGCATTCATATATATAAATAAGCCAATTCCTGTAGAGTCCGAGTAACATGTCAAGTGACAGCAAGATATGATAAAACTTTTGTCCATTCCCATGAGAATGATGCTTACATAGATCCCTGCTCTTTATTTTAAGCTGTAGCCACCTCTTTAGCAAGATATTTTGTCATTTGCATCAAATGCCAGAAATTCAGGCATCATGTATCATTTTCCATTCATGCAAACTTAAATTCGCTTCCTGAGGAATAAACTTCAGGCATCAAAAGGATCAAAACGCACCACTTAAATGACTTCTTCTCACATGCCCAAAAATGACCGTTTGGATCTGCAAGTGAAACGCACCTAGGTAATATACAGGTTTATCCTCAATCTCTTAAAGTGTCTAGATACTTGAAGCAGCAAAACACAGTTCATGTCAGTTAGGGTTAAATTAAGCACAGAATATCCCAGTGGGATTTCTAAATCCAGAGGAAGAATGCATTACTGCTTGTTTTGTGTGAACTCTCATCTTATGAGGGAAGAAAACACTACCGAAAAGCAATATGATTTACAACAGATCCTGATGCCATAAGACAACATGAATGTAAGTAGGGTAAAGTTAATCCATGAAGCAAATAAATAAAGCCTACATCCTATCCATGGCCTGAAAAATGATCCGCAAAAATGAAGACAAGAAGCTTTATGAAAGACTTGTAGAAAATCTTCAAATAAAATCCGTAAAGTGCACAGAGTTGTTCCCCCCCACACACATACTGAAAATACACTTTTAATCCACCATCCTGAACACAAATTCATTAACACCCCCACCCCCCACTGGAAACTTGTCTCTGACCTCATTTAGTGTTACTCCAACACATTTACCAAAAATTGTGGTAACTTGATTTTAAAAGATTTCTCAGTGATGTTTAAGGGAAAATATTTTCCTTACTTGGAGTTCACATCATTTTTCAATACTATTAAGGTTAATAGAAGTGCAAATAACTTGATTTGCACACCACAAATATTTATGGCAATAGCAAAAGACATATGCCAGCTAGGCTATGTGGGTAGAAAATGATTCAGTTGCATTAGCACTATTTTCTGAGCCATTATCCTACTTGAAAACAATCTAGAGATTGAACAGGTCAAGACTGGAAAAAAAAAAAAAATTAGCCTTGCACTTTGTTTCCCATTAGTCTCATATCTTCATCCACAACTCATGGCATTTGTATTTATTAAATAGCTCCCCCATTTTCCCACCAGTAACACTAATGAAGCACAGATTTCCATACACATTTGTTGCAAATTTATCTTTTGAATGTTGTTTCAAAACTAACTGAATATACACATTTTTCTTCCTCAAAGCAATGTATTCTGACAGTACTGTTAACAGCTCCAGAGCTGTTCCTCTGTTTATAACCTTACTCCAGTTTAAGAAGAGTTTAAATATACAACTTACTGTGCTATTCTCTACCCATTCAAACTGAGGGCCTAAAAGGACCTATGTAACAAACCTATAAGGCCATGCCCTCCATATTTAGAATATTTAAAGTTCAGCACATTGTTATTTTGTGCTGCAGCTATGCCATTAGCACCATTTGCCTTCTTCCTGGTGAGGCCTAGCTAAAATAATCATCAGAATAATACAGCTAGTCCAAAGGGTACGCTTGAAACCTGCTATCTAGCAGCAGAACTACTCTGGTGAAGAAGGGCATCAAACCCATCAAGCGTCAAGGGGATAAAGACAACTGAGAATTCTACTTAAAACTAGGAGAGCTTAAGTAATTTGCACTCCCATATTCCTCAACATCCTCTTTTCCTCCCCCTCTCCTTCCCCCCCCCCGGTTTCTAAGGGAACTATATTTCCAGATTGAGACAAGCATCAGGCAGATTATTCAGACTTATATCCCTAGTTCTGAGCACATGCAGTATTTATGATATGCTTAGGATAATGAAATGGATTTGACTGACATATAGGCCAATACCTATGAAAAGCAGGTTCCACACTGAGGCAAGCAGAAGCTTTAACAAATCAGCTTGGTCAACAGCACGTCAGTGGTTTGACTATCTTATTCCAGAGTAAATGAGGATGGCAAAGTGGTTCACTATGTGCACATACCCTAAATTGGGACAGCTAAAATCATTCTCTCTCCTCTGAGAAGCTTTTTCCTTCAGAGACTCATCTTGTTCATGCCAGATGTTGGGAATCAAAACTGCTGCTAAAGTCACTGTGCTAAGAGGCATAGGACTTCCACCCACAGCAAGAGAAGAACACCCGAAAGTATTGGTTCAGCACTACCTTTATCCAGGAGCAGAACAACAATAGCATTCTCCTTCTTAAACAGCTTTCATAAAGATGGATCTTTCACCACCCATTTCTGCCACCTTTCAAACTTCATTCTTGGACTATTTGTGACCTGAACAACTGCCCACATCTGAAATGAATAATACCACAGCTGCAAATCTATTTAGAATAATGGGATATCTTCTAAACATATAGAAGAAAAAAGGTGTTTTTACACGTGATTTTCTGAGATCTTTTACTCAAAAGAAGTGATTAGTTCAGTATAGTCTCCTCTCAGACTGATCATTAAGTCTTCAGAGCCACTTTGCAACTTAAAGACCTGTCAAAACACCAACACACTTTTAGACAAAAATAAACAAGCTTCTCTGCTGCTGTCCATTCATGAAGCCAAGTTGAAAAGAGAAAAAAACCTACCAGGTAAGTAATTGCTCAATTGTGCCTTGCAAAATCATTTTCTTAAACACAAGTTTTAGCAAGCAGCACAAAGCTATGGATTACTACACTGTGCAATACCAAGATGTTTTTGTTTGATCGTGTGGGCTCATGTACTGAAAGCACCACAACTAATTGAAGAAGTTCAGCATTGATTGGTCAGTACTTCATGTCATGAATCAACGTAAAGGAAGAAAAAGAACTTTTAGGGTGTAGACTAGATGAAAAAGTATAGAAGCAGGGTTTTTTCCTCAAGCACACACTTCATCTCAAAGAATCTATGAAGTACAGTAGCAAATAGTTTCCCAAAATGATTTTCCAACAGGAAGCGAACCTTTAAACATCTAAGAAAAAGAAATTCTGACTCTGAAAGAGAAACACACCTACTGATGTTCTCCCTGTTCCCCTCAGTCCTGAAGAAGAACAGGGGATGCAGGAAGAACAAGATTCTGAGATCAAAACAGCAACGTTTTTTGATAGGCAGATGAACTACCTAAACAATGGTATTATTTCTATTTCCAATAGTCTTAACTGAAGGCTAGAGGTTGGTAAACTGATGAAATGCAGCCTGCAGTTAGAGTTACTTCTGTTATGGACAGTTTGATAAGGTACTGTATGGCAACTGTTGAATCACAGCCGGAACCAATGACTGATCACCTGAGGGGAGCACTGACTCAGTCGCAGGGGCACAGGTGAAGGTAATGTACCTGTGTGATTGGAAGGGGTGGAGTCTGGCTCCACCTCTCGCAGACCCCATTTAAGGGCTGACCACGACCAGGGAAGGATCTCTGGTTGGAGATCCCTCTCTAGTGGAGTTATCAATGAGCCTCAACCATCATCAAGGTGAGCCACTCTCTTTTTACTATTTGTTTGTATTCTAGCTACATAAGCCTACCAAAAATATACCACCATTTGTACTATTTTCTTTGAGTACTATTCTTGGGGGTTATTTGCCCTACAATTGGCAAGCCTACCTGGCTTAAAAAAATATATATATATATAGTAATTAAACATGTCCTTCATTTGGAACATTTTCAAATGGGTCAAGAGGGAGAACGGTACTCCCCTAGACCAAATAATTCCTGGTCAAATTCCAAAATTTATGGGATCACCCTATTATGGTCTTGCCACCGTTATTGAAAAATGGGGACCCCTGCAGGTTACAGGGAGTGTCTCTCCCTCTCCAGCCTGGCTGACAGATTATTTTCAGGGTCTAGATAAGGACATACTAATTACAAAGGATTGCTTGCTAGATGCTTCTGCTGTGGCTTGGCCTCTAATAATGACACTAAATAAAATGGAAATAACAAATATAGAATCCGAAAATCAATTGTTAAGAGATCATATTGAAAAGTTGGAACAACAATTAAGCACACGAGTAACCAAAAAACCTGGACTACATGTGCCAACAAGACAGGTATGTAGAGTTTCAGTGGAGGACAGCCAGGTCCCTGAAGTAGTGGACCTGGATGTTTCAGAAAACAAGATTTCTAAATCGGATCTTGAAGCTCCGTCTATGGCGGATCCGTTTGAGATCTGACCAATCATAACTCTGAAAACAAAGAAAATGCAGGATAGACCAGCAGGTGTGCCTCCGGACCAATGGCCCCTGCTGAAACATGCTTGCATGTGACAGCTCGCCTATAGGGCAAATAACCCCCAAAAATAGCACCCAAAAGAAATAGTGCCAAAGCTGGTATCTTTTTGATGAGCTTAAGCAGATGATGTACAGATGACTAATAAGAAAAGAGTGGCTCACCGATAACTCCACTAGGGAGGGATCTCCAACCAGAGATCCTTCCCTGGTGGTGGTCAGCCCTGATGGGGCTTGGGAGAGGTGGAGTCAAACTCCACCCCTTCCAATCACACTCACTTGTGCCCCTGTAGCTGACCCAGTGCTTGCCTCAGGTGATCAATCAGTGGTTGAGGTCATGATTCAACAGTTCCCATACACTCCACCCCTTCATGATGTGAACCACTGATCAAGTAACTATAGGGTGAGCCCTCCTTAATACAGAGACCCAATACATCGCAACGCTTACATAATAACCCGTCGCCATGCATATTGATGTAATCTGGGATGAGTGATGATCAGCATATGGCTCGTGTTCTTCCTTGGGCCAGTGCTTGGTGGTGTCTACTGGAAGCATGCGGTCATATTGTGCAGGTCCGTCCTACTCTTCATCAGTCCCGGGTAGACCATCACCAGATGTTGCACATGATCATATAGCAACTCTGGAACACTGCAGCATCATTTGGTTCCTCCGGTGACTCATAGACTCATGGGGAGTAATATAGATGTTTCAGAGGTAAAAAGAAGAGGGAGGTCTGCCCTCCAGGGTAAGATACAGGCCGTATTCCTGTCTTGGGTCAACACTTCAGCTTGTACAGGGGCATGCCCTGGCCGCCTGTACCAAACCTTTTGTCCAGATGTCTGTGGCTGCACGATTATATCAGGCACCAAAGGGGGTGTCCTGATCTGCCACAGAGACATGATAGGGGTTCCTTTAGCAATAAGAACTGGACTGTTGACCACCATATCAGTAGGCCATGTACCAATTACCGGAGGGACTACCGAACCCCCCACCTCCAATAACCTCCCCCAAGGTGCAAGTAGGCCATACCATCGTGGTCCTACCTGCACCTTCCAAGGCCATCTTGTTTTATTCGTTTTATTGGTGCCTGGTTTCAGGTTCTCAGGGGCAGGGAGCAGAAGACTGTTCTCAAGGCCGGCCTGAGGTCTTACCTCATTGTCTGTACCTGTAATTTGGATCCTAAGTGGGGAGGCCCATGTTGTTTGCAACATTTTCAAGGCACTGGGTCTGCCATCTCTAGGTCTTTCATTCAGATCTCACAGGGTTTTGTGGAGTCTCTTCATCCACCCCTGCAGAGACTGAGAGTCTGTCTTCAGGGCAGCCTTGAGAATACCATTATAACGCTCAATCAGGCCTGCCCCCGTTGGATTGTATGGCAGGTGGAATCGCCACTCGATGTTGTTCTCTTCTGCCCAGCATTGTATCATTGCACCCGTGAAATGAGTCCCTTGGTCGCTCTCAATGACTTGTGGTGTCCCGTAGGCAGCCATCAATCTCGTGAGCGCCTTGATGGTATATGTCTGGTTGGCTTTTGGTACTGGATAGGCCTGCATTAGCCCACTCGCGGTGTCAACACAGGTTAGGGCATATCTCGCCCCCTCAGATCGAGGGAGGGGCCCAATATAATCAACCTGCCATCGCTGTAGAGGATTGTGTCCTCTAGCAAGATGGGCTGTTGTTTCGGGCAACGACCTCGGTCTCATTCCGGAGCAGGCATCACAGTCTCAGCATGCTTGATGTCCAATAGTTGTACGGGCAGTCCCCATGCTTTGGCAGCTGCCCACATGGTCTTCTGTCCAGCATGCCGCAGCTTTTGATGCAACCAGTAGGCGATGTTCTCAGATGGTGAGTTCTCAACCCATCTAACTCGGGCCAGTGTGTCGGCTTCATCATTTCCTGGTGACTGTAGGGGTCGGTGACCAGAATTGTGGTAGACGCGTACAGTTCTGTGATTGGCTGTATTCCATATGTCTAACCACATATCTTTGCCCCAGATTGGTCGGGAGTGGATAGTCCAGTCCTGGGTAGCCCACTGTGCGATCCAAAGAGTGAGCCCCCGGTACACAGCCCAACTATCTGTGCAGATATTCAGAATACCGTTACCAGGTTTTTGGTTATAACCATCCACATGACCCGCAGCTCTGCCCACTGGCTGCTTTGACCATTCCACTCTTCAAACCATATTGTGTCTGTGGCAGGATGGTATGCTACTACTCTCCACTTACTTGGGTTGCCCTTGCTGAACCCATCCGTGTACCAGGCATCTTCAGGAATGGGATATTTTCCTTCCTGGACAGGGCTCTTCTGTGGCAGAGCAACCAAGGTTTGTTTTGGTGCATCACTGTGATACGTCACTGGGCCTAGGATCTTTTGGAGTTCCTCTTTCAACGGTGAGGAAGATAGACTACTCCTCTGGCTGAGATAGGAGACCCATCGTGCCACCGTCTGTGCCTGGGCCACCCCTGTCTTAGGAAGGTGGGTCAGATCTCTTACCCACCCCTGAATTGGAAGAGTGGTTTTGACTATGACTTCGGCCGTCTGGGTTATTGGCTCTACCGCTTGTAATGCGGTATAGGCAGCCAATAGCTGTTTTTTAATCATACTATATCTTTCTTCTGCTCCATGCTAGACCTGAGACCAAAATCCAATGAGGGTCCGAACAGAACTCTGACGTTGCCACAGGCCCCAGCCAAAGCCATCCTGAGTAACATGAACATCCAATTCAGCTGGGAGGGTAGGATCGAATATACCCAATGCCTGGGCTTGTTTCACCGCCTGTTTTGCTTGCTGGAAAGCATCCTGTTCTGTTCTCCCCCAGTCTCATGATTGGCCCTTTTTTGTGAGTCTATACAAAGGTCTCAGCAGCTGTGCCAAATGAGGTATAAAGGAACACCAGTATCCCAATATACCTAGAAATTCCTGCAGCTGCTTTGGTGTTGTAGGGACTGGGAATGCCTGAACCTTATCTATGATGGCACTGGGTAGCACTTTGGTCTTTCCTGACCAGACTACCCCCAGAAATTTTACAGACAGGCCTGGACCTTGTAACTTCTGAGGATTGATAGCCCATCCTCTTTCATTTAGGTAGGAGGTTAACGAATCTGCCGCCTCTCCTACTGCTTCCAGTGAGTCGGATGTTAACAGGAGATCATCAATATAGTGGTATAGGTTGACGTTATTATTAGGTTTCCTCCAATTAGCTAGATCACGCGCCACCAAGTTATGACAGTACGTTGGTGAATGCACGTACCCCTGTGGCAGGACCTGAAAGGTCCACTGCCTGCATCCCCACATAAATGCAAATTGATCTTGCAATTCTTTAGCAATCAGGATACTAAAAAATGCATTTGCCAAATCCAGGACACAATGGTAGGTCTTGATTTCCCTACTAAGTGTGTCCATTAGGGAAATGATATTGGGTACGGCCACATGGATAGGCAGTGTGACCTTATTTAATTCCCTATAACCTTCCGTCATTCTCCATGTTCCATCCAACTTCCTCACCAGCCATATGGGGGAATTGTATGGACTGTTTGCAGATCTTATAATACCTACTCTTTCTAGTTCCTGCACTGTTTTTGATATTTCTTCCTGCACCCCCCGGGAGTTTATACTGTCTAACATTAGTAATGCGGTGTGGTTTCGGCAAACAAATGAGCTCATCTTTCACATGGCCCCTCAATATCATCTGTACCACCCGAATACTAATGTACCTCTGCTGAAGTCTGAACTCTCCCACAGTCATCTGGAGAGCCAGACCCCATAAAATGTCTATGCCCAAGATGTATTCTGGGATTGGGGCAATCAACACTTTATACTCCCGGGGTGGGAGACGCCCAACCCCCAATTTCAGCCATGTTTGGGTGACTGGAATGGTCTGTCCCCCAAACCCACCAATCATCACTCTATTGCCCTTAAACTTTGTTGGGTCTCCATATGTAATTGATGTTTCCGCACCAGTATCTACTAGAGCCATCACCTTTTGAACATTCTTCTCTGACCAAAATATCTCTAATTCTACATAGGGCCTCTGGTCACATCTGGAAGCCCTAAGGGAACCAATGTCTTTCATTATGCCATGAATTTTGCTAGATCCTGGTCTTTTACCACAAGTGATCAGGCATTGTAGCCTGCAACACCTGTGGATGTTTCTTCCTTCTGTTTGGGACTATAAAGTCAGTCAGATTACAAGTTGTTGTCAGTTCTGCCTGTATTATTCGTACTCCCGATTTTCTGGGAGCACTCTGAAATTTTTGATCATTTCTAAGTTGTTTCCAGAGCTGTAACAAAACATGGTTGGGTTGTCCATCGATTTTAGCAAAGGCAACCCCGGCCCATATAAGATCACTGAACATGGCCTTCTGGGATACCCGTATGGGGCCCGATTGGGGTATCCGTGGGACAGGCTTCTTAGTTTTAATGGGGAAGGCCTCAGCTTCCTCTACCATACGGACATTGCACCTAGTTCTTATGCTCTCTGTTTCCCCCAGGTCTGCAACCAACTGGGCTGCCTGTTGGATGACAGCCTCTGAGGCCACCAAGGGGTTTAGTATGGAGACCAAAGTCCCATAAAGGTGAGAGGGGGCTTACTGTATTATTAGGTCTCGCATACCTGCTGTAAATTTTTCTGTATCGGGACTTTCAAAGGTCTCTGAATACATGGCATCCCTCATACCCAGTTCCCGGATGTATGTTTGGAGGACCTCCATAGAGGACCATAAGCCGGTATTGAGTGGAATGTCAGATTTGTTAGGCCACGTTAAGTGGCATGCTGCCATCAACCAATCTGTAATAGAATGATTCTCATTAGTATAGTGGATGGCAGCATATAATCTTTGTCTCAGGGCTGGGTGTATAGTTATAGATGCCAGCTTTGACATCTCTGTCCCACTGACTAACACGCTTTCAGCTCCTGCATCCCATTGCCTCAGGAGCCATGATGGTATGCTTTCTCTAGGTTTCTGTTGGAACCACTGTACTAGGTCCATCAACTCATTTGCTGTATACGGGCGAGCTGTCACATGCAAGCATGTTTCAGCACGGGGCCATTGGTCAGGAGGCGCTCCCGCTGGTCTATCTTGCACTTTTTTTGTTTTTTGAGTTATGATTGGTCGGATCTCAAACGGATCCTTCGAGATCTGATTTAGAAATCTTTTTTTCTGAAACATCCAGGTCTGCTACTTCAGGGACCTGGGTGTCCTCCACTGGTATGGTACGAATTTGTCTTGTTGGCACATCTAGTCCAGTTTTTTTGGCTACTAAGGTGCTCAACGGTTGTTCCAACTATTCAATTCGATCTCTTCACAATTGATTTTCAGATTCTATGTTTGTATTTGTTGTTTCCAGTTTATGTAATGCCATTATTAGAGGCCAAGCCACAGCAGAAGCACCTAGCCGACGTTCTTTTGTAACTAGTATGTCCTTACCTAGACCTTGAAAATAATCTGTCAGCCGGGCTGGAGAAGGAGAAACAGTCCCTGTAACCCGCAGGGGTCCCCATTTTTCAATAACGGTGGCAAGACCATAATAGGATGACCCCAAAAATCCTGGAAATTGACCAGGAATTGTTTGGTCTAGGGGAGTACCGTTCTCCCCCCTGCCCCATTTGAAAATGTTCCAAATGAAAGACATGGTTAATTATTGTATATGTATATATATATATATATTTTAAGCCTGCCTGGCTCGCCAATTGTAGGGCAAATAACCCCCAAGAATAGTACCCAAAAGAAATAGTGCCAAAGATGGTATATTTTTGATGGGCTTAAGTAGATGATGTACAGATGGTTAATAAGAAAAGAGTGGCTAACCTTTAAGGATGGTCTAGGCTTGCTGATAACTCCACTAGGGAGGGATCTCCAATCAGAGATCCTTCCCTGGTGGTGGTCAGCCCTTAAATGGGGTCTTGGGAGAGGTGGAGTCAAACTCCACCCCTTCCAATCACACTCACTTGTGCCCCTGCAGCTGACCCAGTGCTCGCCTCAGGTGATCAAGCAGTGGTTCAGTTCATGGTTCAACAGTTCATATACATACACTCGCCCATATACAACAAATGAGTTGATGGACCTAGTACAGTAGTTCCATCAGAAACCTAGTGAAAGCATACCATCATGGTTCCTGAGGTTATGGGATGCAGGAGCTGAAAGCGTGTTAGTCAATGGGACAGAGATGTCGAAACTAGCATCTACTACTATGCACCCAGCCCTGAGGCAAAGATTATATGCTGCCAGCCACTATGCTAATGAGAATCATTCTATTATAGATTGGTTGATGGCAGCATGCCACCTAACGTGGCCTAATAAGACTGACCTTCCACTCAATACCAGTTTATGGTCCTCTATGGAGGACCTCCAAACATACATCCGGGAACTGGGTATGAGGGAGGCCATGTATTCAGATACGCTTGAGAGCCCTGATACAGAGAAATTTACAGCAGGTATGAGAGACCTAATACTGCAGCAGGCCCCCTCTCACCTTTATGGGCCTTTGGTCTCCTTATTGAACCCGTTGGTGGCCTCAGAGGCCATCGTCCAACAGGCAGCACCATTGGTGACAGACCTGAGGGAAACAGAGAGCATAAGAACCAGGCGCAATGTTCGTATGGTAGAAGAAGCAGAGGCCTTCCCGATTAAAACTAAGAGGCCTGCCCCACGTTTACCCTGATCAGGCCCCATATGGGTATCCCAAAAGACCATGTTCAATGATCTTATATGGGCCGGGGTTGCCTTTGTTAAAATCGATGGACAACCCAACCATGTTTTGTTACAGCTCTGGAAACAACTTAGAAATGGTCAAAAATTTCAGAGTACTCCCAGAAAATCGGGAGTACGAATAATACAGGCAGAACTGACAACAACTTGTAATCTGACTGACTTTATAGTCCCAAACAGAAGGAAGAAACATCCACAGGTGTTGCAGGCTACAATGCCTGATCACTTGTGGTAAAAGACCTGGATCTAGCAAAATTCATGGCATAATGAAGGACATTGGTTCCCTTAGGGCTTCCAGATGTAACCGGAGGCCCTATGTAGAATTAGAGATATTTTGGTCAGAGAAGAATGTTCAAAAAGTGATGGCTCTAGTAGATACTGGTGCGGAAACATCAATTACATATGGAGACCCAACAAAGTTTAAGGGCAATAGAGTGATGATTGGTGGGTTTGGGGGACAGACCATTCCAGTCACCCAAACATGGCTGAAATTGGGGGTTGGGCGTCTCCCAATCCCGGGAGTATAAAATGTTGATTGCCCCAATCCCAGAATACATCTTGGGCATAGACATTTTATGGGGTCTGGCTCTCCAGACGACTGTGGGAGAGTTCAGACTTCAGCAGAGGTACATTAGTATTCGGGTGGTACAGATGATATTGAGGGGCCATGTGAAAGATGAGCTCATTTGTTTGCCGAAACCACACCGCATTACTAATGTTAGACAGTATAAACTCCCGGGGGGTGCAGGAAGAAATATCAAAAACAGTGCAGGAACTAGAAAGAGTAGGTATTATAAGACCTGCAAACAGTCCATACAATTCCCCCATATGGCTGGTGAGGAAGTCGGACGGAACATGGAGAATGACGGAAGGTTATAGGGAATTAAATAAGGTCACACTGCCTATCCATGTGGCCGTACCCAATATCATTTCCCTAATGGACACACTTAGTAGGGAAATCAAGACCTACCATTGTGTCCTGGATTTGGCAAATGCATTTTTTAGTATCCTGATTGCTAAAGAATTGCAAGATCAATTTGCATTTATGTGGGGATGCAGGCAGTGGACCTTTCAGGTCCTGCCACAGGGGTACGTGCATTCACCAACGTACTGTCATAACTTGGTGGCGCGTGATCTAGCTAATTGGAGGAAACCTAATAATAACGTCAACCTATACCACTATATTGATGATCTCCTGTTAACATCCGACTCACTGGAAGCAGTAGGAGAGGCAGCAGATTCGTTAACCTCCTACCTAAATGAAAGAGGATGGGCTATCAATCCTCAGAAAGTACAAGGTCCAGGCCTGTCTGTAAAATTTCTGGGGGTAGTCTGGTCAGGAAAGACCAAAGTGCTATCCAGTGCCATCGTAGCTAAGGTTCAGGCATTCCCAGTCCCTACAACACCAAAGCAGCTGCAGGAATTTCTAGATATATTGGGGTACTGGTGTTCCTTTATACCTCATTTGGCACAGCTGCTGAGACCTTTGTATAGACTCACAAAAAAGGGCCAATCATGAGACTGGGGGAGAACGGAACAGGATGCTTTCCAGCAAGCAAAACAGGCGGTGAAACAAGCCCAGGCATTGGGTATATTCGATCCTACCCTCCCAGCTGAATTGGATGTTCATGTTACTCAGGATGGCTTTGGCTGGGGCCTGTGGCAACGCCAGAGTTCTGTTCGGACCCTCATTGGATTTTGGTCTCAGGTCTAGCATGGAGCAGAAGAAAGATATAGAATGATTGAAAAACAGCTATTGGCTGCCTATACCGCATTACAAGTGGTAGAGCCAATAACCCAGACGGCCGAAGTCATAGTTAAGACCACTCTTCCAATTCAGGGGTGGGTAAGAGATCTGACCCACCTTCCTAAGACAGGGGTGGCCCAGGCACAGACGGTGGCACGATGGGTCTCCTATCTCAGCCAGAGGAGTAGTCTATCTTCCTCACCGTTGAAAGAGGAACTCCAAAAGATCCTAGGCCCAGTGACGTATCACAGTGATGCACCAAAACAAACCTTGGTTGCTCTGCCACAGAAGAGCCCTGTCCA
Source organism: Oreortyx pictus (assembly GCA_036925125.1). Lineage (NCBI taxonomy): Eukaryota > Metazoa > Chordata > Aves > Galliformes > Odontophoridae > Oreortyx > Oreortyx pictus. The sequence goes on along the minus strand of JAUPFR010000006.1, from coordinate 3,713,683 downwards.
GGAAGGAAAATATCCCATTCCTGAAGATGCCTGGTACACGGATGGGTTCAGCAAGGGCAACCCAAGTAAGTGGAGAGTAGTGGCATACCATCCTGCCACAGACAAAATATGGTTTGAAGAGGGGGATGGTCAAAGCAGCTAGTGGACAGAGCTGCGGGTCATGTGGATGGTTATATCCAAAGAACCTGGTAACGGTATCCTGAATATCTGCACAGATAGTTGGGCTGTGTACCGGGGGCTCACTCTTTGGATTGCACAGTGAGCTACCCAGGACTGGACTATCCACTCCTGACCGATCTGGGGCAAAGATATGTGGTTAGACATATGGAATACATTCAAACACAGAACTGTACGTGCCTACCACGTTTCTGGTCACCGACCCCTACAGTCACCAGGAAATGATGAAGCCGACATACTGGCCTGAGTTAGATGAGTTGAGAACTCACCATCTGAGAACATTGCCTACTGGTTACATCAAAAGCTGCGGCATGCTGGACAGAAGACCATGTGGGCAGCTGCTAAAGCATGGGGACTGCCTGTATAACTATCGGATGTAGCTCAAGCATGCTGAGACTGTGATGCCTGCTCCAGAATGAGACCGAGGTCGTTGCCTGAAACAACAGCCCATCTTGCTAGAAGACACAATCCTTTACAGCGATGGCAGGTTGATTATATTGGGCCCCTCCCTCGATCTGAGGGGGCGAGATATGCCCTAACCTGTGTTGACACCACGAGTGGGCTAATGCAGGCCTATCCAGTACTAAAAGCCAACCAGGCATATACCATCAAGGCGCTCACGAGATTGATGGCTGCCTACGGGACACCACAAGTCATTGAGAGCGACCAAGGGACTCATTTCATGGGTGCAATGATACAATGCTGGGCAGAAGATAACAACATCGAGTGGCGATTCCACCTGCCATACAATCCAATGCGGGCAGGCCTGATTGAGCGTTATAATGGTATTCTCAAGGCTGCCCTGAAGACAGACTCTCAGTCTCTGCAGGGGTGGATGAAGAGACTCCACGAAACCCTGTGAGATCTGAATGAAAGACCTAGAGATGGCAGACTCAGTGCCTTGAAAATGTTGCAAACAACATGGGCCTCCCCACTTAGGATCCAAATTACAGGTACAGATAATGAGGTACGACCTCAGAACGGCCGTGAGAACAATCTTCTGCTCCCTGCCCCTGAGAACCTGAAACCAGGCACCAATAAAACAAGATGGCCTTGGAAGGTGCAGGTAGGACCACGATGGTGTGGCCTACTTGCACCTTGGGGGAGGTTATTGGAGGTGGGGGGTTCGGTAGTCCCTCCGGTAATTGGTACATGGCCTACTGATATGGTGATCAACACTCCAGTCTTTATTGCTAAAGGAACCCCTATCATGTCTCTGTGGCAGATCAGGACACCCCCTTTGGTGCCTGATATAATCGTGCAGCCACAGACATCTGGACAAAAGGTTTGGTACAGGCGGCCAGGGCATGCCCCTGTACAAGCTGAAGTGTTGACCCAAGACAGGAATACGGCCTGTATCTTACCCTGGAGGGCAGACCTCCCTCTTCTTTTTACCTCTGAAACATCTATATTACTCCCCATGAGTCTATGAGTCACCGGAGGAACCAAATGATGCTGCAGTGTTCCAGAGTTGCTATATGATCACGTGCAACATCTGGTGATGGTCTACCTGGGACTGATGAAGATTAGGATGGACCTGCACAATATGACCGCATGCTTCCAGTAGACACCACCAAGCACTGGCCCAAGGAAGAACACGAGCCATATGCTGATCATCACTCATCCCAGATTACATCAATATGCATGGCGACGGGTTATTATGTAAGCGTTGCGATGTATTGGGTCTCTGTATTAAGGAGGGCTCACCCTATAGTTACTTGATCAGTGGTTCACATCATGAAGGGGTGGAGTGTATGGGAACTGTTGAATCACATCCTGAACCACTGAGTCAGCTGCAGGGGCACAGGTGAAGGTAATGTACCTGTGTGATTGGAAGGGGTGGAGTTTGACTCCACCTCTCCCAAGACCCCATTTAAGGGCTGACCACCACCAGGGAATGATCTCTGGTTGGAGATCCCTCCCTAGTGGAACTGTCAGGAAGCCTTGACCATCATTAAGGTGAGCCACTCTCTTTTTACTACTTGTTTGTATTCTATCTACTCAAGCCTACCAAAAATATACCACCTTTCGCAGTATTTTCTTTGAGTACTATACTTGGGAGTTATTTGCTCTCCAGGTACCCAATAGCCTAAGCATTGTAACCTGCCAGTTTAGAGTCTCAACAACCACTGCAGGAGCAGTACTTTCTTGAAAACAACAAGAAAATTTATTACTATATAAGAAAATCAAGAGCATTAAAAGTCATTACTTTCTCTTCAGTTCAGTTGATAATTCCAGTGGCCACTCATTGCATCTCATCAAGTTAGCAAGCCTAACAAGTTTGAGATTAGAAATACCTGTTCAAGTAAATTTCAAAGCCAAGTTAATGAAACATTCACCCACTGTTTATACAAAGCCAACAGAAATAACCCAAAAATCAAGTTGTGTAATTAACCGTATTCTTCTGGCCTTTTCAACTGCTTAGTCATTAAATCATCCTCCAGAAATTTTATTCTCAGAAAATCCACATTACTGTGAAGGCTAATTTTCCACTTCAATGCACTACACTTGTCAACGCTGTAATTTTCCACTACAAACCGAAATCCAATTTCCAGCAGCCACTACTCATCAGCTGGCAGCTATCTGTTAAAGTTCTGCAATTCACTTTGACAAATACAAGGAGGATTTCCCCAAGACGGTTTAGAACATATATACTACTTTACACCGTGACTGCCAAGCAGATGTATATTTTCACAACTTGCTGATAAGAAAAGAGAATGTGTTCTACATGTCACCCCCACAACAGAAATACAAAATATAAATTTCTTCAATTTCCTCGGAGAGTCCAGATTTAGGAAACGCAAGTAAAAATCACCACAGAGGCCTTTCAAAATCTACAGGTATTTATTCTGCCTTGGGGCTGGAACTCTGTGGCAGAATATCAAGTTGGTAAAGCATTCAAAAACAGATTTTTCTCTTTACTGCAGAATATTGAATTAAAAAAGAAAAACAACCATAAAGAAACGCTCTCCCTCCTCCAAAGTCTACTTCCAGCGTTTTAAAATATCACGTAAAAAATACAGTGCAAGCAATCAAGAGATCAATATCATTCACAGTCCTGAAGGCAACAAGCAGTTTCCAATTAAATCCTTTCTTAAAAAAGAAAGGTGTTGGAGATAATGTGGTTACTCCCCCACTCTGCGCTAAGTCGTTACAGACTACAGTACAATTCCAGTAGGGAAAGAATGCAACTGTTACCATCTCCAGTGCTTGCACAAGCAGTTGCCTTGACTCCTAAGAGGAAGTTTCAAAACCTCCTGGCAGCACGTTCTACTGCTTTTTCACCCTAAAAGCTAAGTAAATCTTGTACCAAACAGCAAATGCCCCGATATTTGTTTTTATTTGTATTTCCTGTCTCTCATTCTGTTACACTAAGGTCACTCCTTTACCCTTCTCTACCAGCAGCTAAGATTCAGGTTTCTCAGAGCCTCCTTGCCCCAGCCACCTCAAAGCCTTGGTGGCCTTCCACAGGACCTGCTCCTGTGTTCTGCTCAGAGAAAAACAAAATCACTTCCAAGTTTCTTAATGATACCAGGCGAAGTATGCAGGGGTAAGACAACAATCATGCACAGAAAGAAAATTCAGACTCACTCAGCTGGTGTAGGGGATTTCTGGCTACGAAGCATGCCTTCTCAGAATGCAGCCTAGGTCCAGGAGATTTTCTCCCTTCAGTGGCTGGACCTTATATGAGTCCAAGGGGGCACTACCCTGGGTTAATCCCTTCTGGTCACAGCTGCAAACAATCTGCCTGTTCTCCCTCTGTGAGTCACAGCCCTTCACCAGGTGCTCAATCACCAGTTCAAGCCGTTACCTAACAGCTCATCTACACTCCTGTATTTTAGTCTGGGCAGCCCAGAACTGAGTACAGCAGTCTAGATCCTGTTACAGAAATGCTGAAGGAAGGGGACCATTTACTGCCCTGCCATTTATCCTAATGTAATGTAATGTCCCATGTGCGACCAACCTTCCTCCATCCCTCCAAGGGCCCATTGCTGACTTGTTCACTATGACTTGTAAATCCTTTTCTACACAAAAATCCTACCCAGACAGTACAGTGCTTTTAGTTACATTGGGATCTCTCTCTCTACAAAAAAGATTTCACATTCACATCTTCTTTGAACTTCATGACTCTCACTTCAGTCCATTTCTCCATCTTGTTAATGTTCCTCTGACTTGCAGACCCTGCCTCCTGTATTCTGATCTGTCTCCCTCAGCTCACTATATACAATCATCACTGAGCTGTACTGAATCTAGCATAGGTACAAGAAAGGCATTAATAATCAGCTACTATTTTGACAGCCTAGCATTGATCTCAATTCTTTAGATCCTGACAGTCAAATCAGCTATCTAATCCTCCAGCCAGACTGTCTGTCCAGTTCTCTGGACAGTAGAATTTCTGTAAGACAATGTGTTAAAGGTATTGCAAAAATGAGAGCATACAACATCCACAGTTCTCCAAGGTTTTACCTGCCCAACCCACTGAACAGGAACAAATCACACTCAGTAAATCCAAGCACGTTGTTCCATCTGTCCTGTACCAAGTGTTATCACTGATATTCAGGAACTTGAACCAAATTCCAGCAGCATTGCTTCCATAACCTTTTCTCCCAGAGACAAAAAATGAAGTCTAAACCCCAGGAAATGGAAGACAGTTACCAGGCTTCTTTCTGAATTGCCTAAGAGGAGACCAAATCTCACATTTCTTGAAAATAGTAAACTGATCGATTCGATATCAGGGATGAAAAACATTAGTACATCTCACAGTAGTTTACAGAGATCCATTCCTGATTATGGATTAATCAACTGCAGTTGTCCTTATCCAACTTAACACAAAAAATTAGATAGCTGTAAGAAAAGATTGTATTACATAGAACTGGAACTAGGATGCCAAGTCAGGAAGAACCCCAAATGAAATACACAATTCACAGTCATAATATTTAGCTTTAATCAACCTGAATACCAGAGATGAAAGCCTTGTATGCTTTAAACCATCGTTACACCTGGAAGTGGTTCAGCACTTGTTAGTTACTTTGACTGTTTAGGTAGATGCTGTAGATTCTGTCCTGTTAAAAGGACAAGTAAAAAGGCAGAAGTAAAAGATGCACAGGTTGTTGTGAAGCATTAACTAAAACCAGCTGGAGGGAAACTGAGCAGAACATCACTACATCTGTGAGAATATTGAGAATTCAGGTAGGAAAAGCACTCTGCTAAAAACAAAGTGACACATAGCCCACAGCACCACTGCATTTTAAAGGAATAAATAAATAAATAAATGCAATCGTTTCAATACTTACATTAAAGAAACTAAAATCTGGTTCCAAATCACCTCATTTCACAACAGGAGAAAAAACACAGGGATTGTGAAACACCAGGACAATATAATACACCCTCAACACATCAACTAGAATCCGAACGGGAGATATGACCAAGTCTGAAACTGTTTTTTCTTGCGTGAGGCACCAGACTGATGTTTCTTCTATGATATGAGTAGCAATCAACAATAGCTACATACACGTGAAGTTCAACACTGATAAGAATAGCAACTTTTTGCTATTGTGGCCCAAATAAAACCGAGAAAGCAGGCAGATGTATTGCAAAGGGAAGAGAAAGGTACAGTTGTGATCAATTCAGGACTTTAAGTGCTGAGAAAGGAGAAGCCTTGATAAAGAAGTGTCATCATAGCATTCTTCTGTCTGCAAAACCATTTCACACTTGTAAGTGTTCACGGAAACTATGCTCCCAAACGATTTCAAAAGCAAAAAATCCCATTAATATGAACCTAATCAGTGAGCAGAACACATTCACAGGCCATGTTAGTGCCATCCTAAGCTCCATAGATTCTCACATGTGAATGCAAAACAAAACAGCTCACTTAGGAAGAGCTGAAAGGAAAAAAAAAAAAGATTAAAAAGCTTCAGAAATACCAGGTTGTCAGCCTTGATAACCCCAGGTAATCAGCTCCAGCATGCTGAGAAATTCTCACATGTGAAAACAGGTGAAGCTTCACTTCAACCTGGATTCCTCGGAGGAAACCCTTTTCTTTTTGAGGACAAGTTGAAGTGAAAAGTGTGCTTTGGTCCCAAGCAGCAGCAATGAGAGCTGACACCCAGCTAGGCAGTAGATACACTTGGTAGTGGTCATTTTATGATGCAGACTCTCCACAAGCTCTGCTCTGGGTCTGAGACAGAAGTTGAGAGGTTGCAGAGATTTGTCTCCAGTCCACTTCACCAGGGCACACAACACATTCCTCAAAGATGGATTATAACGTTTAGTTGACAATAATAAATTAAAAAATAAATTGGCCTTCAAAGAATGGCTTATATTGGAAGGGACCTTAAAGACCATCCATTTCCAACCCCCTGCCATGGGCAGGGTTGACACTCAACAGATTAGGCTGCCCAGAATCTCATCCAACTTAGCATTGAATGCCTGTAGGGATGGGGCATCCACAGCTTCTCTGGGCAACCTGCACTAGTACAACACTGCTCTCTGATTAAAGAATTCTCACCTAACAACTAACCCATATCTCTCCTCTTTTAGTTTAAATCTGTTTCCCCTTGTTCTAACACTACCATATAAAGAGTCTGTCAGCCTCCTGATTATAAGATCTCTTTAAATACTGGAAGGCTTCAACGAGGTCTCCCCAGAGCCTTCACAAGACTGTAACAGCTCACCTCCCTCAGCCATTCTTCACAGGAGATGCATTTCAGCCCTCTGAACATCCTTCAGACCCGCTCCAACAGCTCCACAACTTCCTGTACTGGGGACTCCAAACCTGGATGCACTGCTCCAGATGTGGCCATATACAGGCAGAGTAGAGGGGAACAATCTCCTCACACCCTGCTGCCACCCCTCTGCTGAAGCAGCCCAGGATACTGTTGGCCTTCCAAGCTGCAAGAGCACATTGCTGCCTCATGTACAGATTTTCATCCAGTAGGACCCCCAAGTGCTCCTCTGCAGGGCTGCTTTCAAAGTGCTCTTCTCCCAGTCTGTACTTACAGCTGGAATTGCCCCAGTCCAAGTGCAGTACCTTGCACTTCGCCTCGTTAAACCTCATTGTGTCCATATGTGTGCACCTTCCAAACCTGCCCAGGTCTCTTTTGAATGTTGTCTCCTCCTTGTATTGTGCTAAGTGTGCCACTAGGCTTGGTGTCATCAGCAAACTTGCTGAGGGTGCATTCAATCCCACGGTCTAGGTAGTTGATAAAGCTTTCTTCAGCTTTAGAACACAGTAAAAGAACACATAGCAATAATCCCATCCACTTAACTCCTTTTCTTTCAGGAGTTTGCAAGTCCTCTGCAACGTTTACACCACAAAAGCACGCGGCTTCTGTGAGGCACATACTCCAGATGAACCCTTCGCCTCTCACTGGAAGATTTAGCTTTGCAAGAGACAACGTTCGGAAAATGAAATGCTACGTAGATCATGCAAGGCACACTAAAGGGAAAAAAAATTCATGACACTTTCAAAGTTCAATAACTCAGTTCTAAAATGATTGCATGTCAACACCCTACAAAACTACAGAAATCCCATGGAATCCTTGTAGTAATCAGTCACATAGGAACGGAAATAAAGAAGAAAGATTGCCATTGACTTATTTTTAACAGGTTAGAGCTGCAGAATCCTCCAAGGATTCAGCAGAAAAGTTTTTAAGTTCACCAAGAGCAGAACCATTCAGCTAGGAGTTACCATGGTATCACAAGACCTTACCTTAACAACTGCTCTGAGCTAACTAGAAGCCTATGAGCTAGACCTGAGAAAGTTGCTTTTTCTTTTTCAATAGTTATGTCACTTTCTGTTTCGATCTTTTGTTCCTCTTTCAGTGCCCTCTAACAAAACCACAATCCAGGAATCATAGCTAGCTTCTTATTCACACCTTTTTCTTAAAAAATAAAAAATATCATTAAAATAGCATTTTAATCTTATTTCAAAATGCTGAGGAGAAACAAAGTCTTCCTCACAACCAAAGCAAACAAGATAGCAAAAACGTAAAATTTAATTAGGCTTTACACTGGAAAGATTTATCACGTATCTTCCCTCCTCAATATTAAAGCATAACACTACAGAAACATAAATAGGAAAATGCATATCCTGGTTTACTGTGGTAACAAGGGAAAGCTTCATTACAGAAGGGATTTTTAACCAGAAGCAGAGAAGTGATAGAAGAAAACAAAAAGGCAGCCATAAGAAAATTTTTGCTGGAACTAAATTAGGAACTTCTATTTAAAAACAAAATGAAGGTCAACCCTCCTGGCAGCAGAGGTCTTAGCAAACAGTCATGACCAAGATCACATGATGTAACAGATGGCAGCTCACTTTGATGACAAGAAGCAAGAATTCAGTGGAGTTCCACCCTTGGTTCTGCTCCTTCTGGTCACCCGGGGGCACAGGTGCAAACAATCTGCCTGTGGTCCTTCAACACGTGTTCAAGCTGCAAGCTAACAGCTTCCCTACAGAGGGGTTTAGTTTAGTTTTTTTTCCACCAACATTGCTAATTAACTGACAAATCCCCACTCACAGTGTTACCTGAACCACTGATTGATCACCTGAGGCAAGCACTGGGTCAGCCGCTGGGGCACAAGTGAGTGTGATTGAAAGGGGTGGAGTTTGACTCCACCTCTCCCAAGACCCCATTTAAGGGCTGACCACCACCAGGGAAGGATCTCTGGTTGGAGATCCCTCCCTAGTAGAGTTATTGGCAAGCCTCGACCATCTTCAAAGGTGAGCTACTCTTTTCTTATTAATTTTCTTATTAACTAACTGTACACCATCTACTTAAGCCTATCAAAAATATACCATCTTTGGCACTATTTCTTTTGGGTGCTATTTTTGGGGGTTATTTGTCCTACAACTTGCTAATACAAAATAAAGATGCTGAATTTAGTGTATAGACATTTCCCTGACTAGTACACATTTCACTTGCAACGGGACAACTGCTGACCCCCTCCCAAACTCAGATCTCCACTGACAAAATCTCTGTTCACTGTCTGACAGAACCATGATGTGTACCAGTAGGGAAATGCACAAAGTACTGCATGAGCAGAAACAAGCTTTATTTGCGAAGTGTTAATAATGGACCCTGACAAATAAAAAATATTTACCCCCAGCTTCAGCTCCAGATGTAATGTCCCATACACTTTGCAATTCAAGACTTAATGAAATCCCCCTTATCAACCCAGAAACTTCCCTCCCACTCCAAGTAACTTGGAAACACTTCATTTGATGATTTCAGATGACAGATCTTCCGTGACATGGTGACACTCTGTATGGGAACTGTTGAATCATGAACTGAACCACTGATTGATCACCTGAGGCGAGCACTGGGTCAGCTGCAGGGGCACAAGTGAGTGTGATTGGAAGGGGTGGAGTTTGACTCCACCTCTCCCAAGCCCCATCAGGGCTGACCACCACCAGGGAAGGATCTCTGGTTGGAGAACCCTCCCTAGTGGAGTTATCGGTGAGCCTCGACCATCTTTAAAGGTGAGCCACTCTTTTCTTATTAGTCATCTGTACATCATCTGCTTAAGCTCATCAAAAATATACCAGCTTAGGCACTATTTCTTTTGGGTGCTATTTTTGGGGGTTATTTGCCCTACAATTGGTGAGCCAGGCAGGCTTAAAAATATATATATTCATATACAATATGAATATACAATAATTAACCATGTCTTTCATTTGGAACATTTTCAAATGGGGCAGGGGGGAGAACGGTACTCCCCTAGACCAAACAATTCCTGGTCAATTTCCAGGATTTATGGGGTCATCCTATTATGGTCTTGCCACTGTTATTGAAAAATGGGGACCCCTGCGGATTACAGGGACTGTTTCTCCTTCTCCAGCCCGGCTGACAGATTATTTTCAAGGTCTAGGTAAGGACATACTAGTTACAAAAGAACGTCGGCTAGCTGCTTCTGCTGTGGCTTGGCCTCTAATAATGGCCTTACATAAACTGGAAACAACAAATACAAACATAGAATCCGAAAATCAATTGTGAAGAGATCGAATTGAATAGTTGGAACAACCGTTGAGCACATTAGTAGCCAAAAAACCTGGACTAGATGTGCCAACAAGACAAATTCGTACCATACCAGTGGAGGACACCCAGGTCCCTGAAGTAGCAGACCTGGATGTTTCAGAAAAAAAGATTTCTAAATCAGATCTCGAAGGATCCGTTTGAGATCCGACCAATCATAACTCAAAAAACAAAAAAAATGCAAGATAGAACAGCGGGAGAGCCTCCTGACCAACGGCCCCGTGCTGAAACATGCTTGCATGTGACAGCCCGCCCATATACAGCAAATGAGTTGATGGACCTAGTACAGTGGTTCCAACAGAAACCTAGAGAAAGCGTACCATCATGGCTCCTGAGGTTATGGGATGCAGGAGCTGAAAGCGTATTAGTCAGTGGGACAGAGATGTCAAAGCTGGCATCTATAACTATACACCCAGCCCTGAGACAAAGATTATATGCTGCCATCCACTATACTAATGAGAATCATTCTATTACAGATTGGTTGATGGCAGCATGCCACTTAACGTGGCCTAACAAATCTGACATTCCACTCAATACCGGCTTATGGTCCTCTATGGAGGTCCTCCAAACATACATCCGGGAACTGGGTGTGAGGGAGGCCATGTATTCAGAGACTTTGAAAGTCCCGATACAGAAAAATTTACAGCAGGTATGCGAGACCTAATACTACAGCAAGCCCCCTCTCATCTTCATGGGACTTTGGTCTCCATACTAAACCCCTTGGTGAATTCGGAGGCTATCGTCCAACAGGCAGCCCAGTTGGTGGCAGATCTGGGGGAAATGGAGCACATAAGAACTAGGCGCAATGTTCGTATGGTAGAAGAACCTGAGGCCTTCCCGATTAAAACTAAGAGGCCTGCCCCACAGATACCCTGATCAGACCCCACATGGGTGTCCTGGAAGACCATGTTCAATGATCTTATATGGGCCGGGGTTGCCTTTGCTAAAATCGATGGGCAACCCAACCATGTCTTGTTACAACTCTGGAAACAACTTAGAAACGATCAAAAATTTCAGAGTGCTCCCAGAAAATCGGGAGTACGAATAATACAGGCAGCACCAACGACTATCTGGAATCTGGCTGACTTTATAGTCCCAAACAGAAGGAAGAAACATCCACAGGTGTTGCAGGCTACAATGCCTGATCACTTGTGGTAAAAGACCTGGATCTAGCAAAATTCATGGCGTAATGAAGGACATGGTTCCCTTAGGGCTTCCAGATGTAACCGGAGGCCCTATGTAGAATTAGAGATATTTTGGTCAGAGAAGAATGTTCAAAAAGTGATGGCTCTAGTAGATACTGGTGCGGAAACATTAATTATATATGGAGACCCAACAAAGTTTAAGGGCAATAGAGTGATGATTGGTGGGCTTGGGGGACAGACCATTCCAGTCACCCAAACATGGCTGAAATTGGGGGTTGGGCGTCTCCCAATCCCGGGAGTATAAAATGTTGATTGCCCCAATCCCAGAATACATCTTGGGCATAGACATTTTATGGGGTCTGGCTCTCCAGATGACTGTGGGAGAGTTCAGACTTCAGCAGAGGTACATTAGTATTCAGGTGGTACAGATGATATTGAGGGGCCATGTGAAAGATGAGCTCATTTGTTTGCCGAAACCACACCGCATTACTAATGTTAGACAGTACAAACTCCCGGGGGGTGCAGGAAGAAATATCAAAAACAGTGCAGGAACTAGAAAGAGTAGGTATTATAAGACCTGCAAACAGTCCATACAATTCCCCCATATGGCTGGTGAGGAAGTTGGATGGAACATGGAGAATGACGGAAGATTATAGGGAATTAAATAAGGTCACACTGCCTATCCATGTGGCCGTACCCAATATCATTTCCCTAATGGACACACTTAGTAGGGAAATCAAGACCTACCATTGTGTCCTGGATTTGGCAAATGCATTTTTTAGTATCCTGATTGCTAAAGAATTGCAAGATCAATTTGCATTTACGTGGGGATGCAGGCAGTGGACCTTTCAGGTCCTGCCACAGGGGTACGTGCATTCACCAACGTACTGTCATAACTTGGTGGCGCATGACCTAGCTAATTGGAGGAAACCTAATAATAACGTTAACCTATACCACTATATTGATGATCTCCTGTTAACATCCGACTCACTGGAAGCAGTAGGAGAGGCAGCAGATTCGTTAACCTCCTACCTAAATGAAAGAGGATGGGCTATCAATCCTCAGAAAGTACAAGGTCCAGGCCTGTCTGTAAAATTTCTGGGGGTAGTCTGGTCAGGAAAGACCAAAGTGCTATCCAGTGCCATCGTAGCTAAGGTTCAGGCATTCCCAGTCCCTACAACACCAAAGCAGCTGCAGGAATTTCTAGATATATTGGGGTACTGGTGTTCCTTTATACCTCATTTGGCACAGCTGCTGAGACCTTTGTATAGACTCACAAAAAAGGGCCAATCATGAGACTGGGGGAGAACGGAACAGGATGCTTTCCAGCAAGCAAAACAGGCGGTGAAACAAGCCCAGGCATTGGGTATATTCGATCCTACCCTCCCAGCTGAATTGGATGTTCATGTTACTCAGGATGGCTTTGGCTGGGGCCTGTGGCAACGCCAGAGTTCTGTTCGGACCCTCATTGGATTTTGGTCTCAGGTCTAGCATGGAGCAGAAGAAAGATATAGTATGATTGAAAAACAGCTATTGGCTGCCCATACCGCATTACAAGCAGTAGAGCCAATAACCCAGACGGCCGAAGTCATAGTTAAGACCACTCTTCCAATTCAGGGGTGGGTAAGAGATCTGACCCACCTTCCTAAGACAGGGGTGGCCCAGGCACAGACGGTGGCACGATGGGTCTCCTATCTCAGCCAGAGGAGTAGTCTATCTTCCTCACCGTTGAAAGAGGAACTCCAAAAGATCCTAGGCCCAGTGACGTATCACAGTGATGCACCAAAACAAACATTGGTTGCTCTGCCACAGAAGAGCCCTGTCCAGGAAGGAAAATATCCCATTCCTGAAGATGCCTGGTACACGGATGGGTTCAGCAAGGGCAACCCAAGTAAGTGGAGAGTAGTGGCATACCATCCTGCCACAGACAAAATATGGTTTGAAGAGGGGGATGGTCAAAGCAGCCAGTGGGCAGAGCTGCGGGTCGTGTGGATGGTTATAAGCAAAGAACCTGGTGACGGTACACACTCCAAGAGCACAAAAGTTGCATCAAAATCAGTCAACAGGTGTGCTTAGAGCTTCTGGCCACCCCACAGACAAGCACACATAGCCCATATGGCTATGAAATTAATATTTGGCAAAAAAGGATTCACATTTGCCAAGGGCATACACTCCCCTTGAATAGAAGGAGCTAATCAATGGTTCTGGTTTCATTTTCTAAATATAATTTAAAAATTATTCTTATATATACAGCAGATATATCTCTTAACTACTAAAAGCTCAACTCAGACAAGGAGGTCATGCTTCTAACCCGAAATTCCACACTTTTAGATAAGCATTACCTTTTTTACCACCTTCCATTTTGATACAGTCCATCAGTCTGGTCCTGGTTCTGCAATGAAGCATTGCGGGCCACCTGCCTGGGAATTGTAGCAGGGCTACGCACAGTAAAATAGTAGCAGAAAGACCCTTAAATGTAAGTTCTTGTTGGGCAGGTGCTGGCACAAAAATGCAGCTGAATTTACGCAACAACCAGTACTAGGAAAACAGTGAGCAGCAGTGATCTTGAAAAACATCAAATGGAAAAACATTCATTCAATTAATGAGAAAGAAACACCTTTTGTGTGTGCGCGTTGGTGATCAATATACAAGGCAATATATAGCCTCTCTCTTTGTCCTTCTCTCGAGACAAAGACAAAACTAGAACACAACCCACTGAAAGCTCATAGTTCTCTGCCTAACTGGGACTACGTCCCCAACTAGCATGACCTAGTCCCGTGCCTTGTCCTGAGCAAAGAAACCATGGGCAGTGCTTGGGTGCTTGGGCATGAACACAGACACACGGACCCTCGTGGTTCACTTACCCACTTCAAAGCATGGGGACGTGGGAGAGCGCATCCCAGTGACCTTTTCCAATACCTCTAGCAGTTTGAAGAGCCAACCTGCAGGTCCAGCTGGCTAGGCAGCATGGCCTGGTGGGGCACACAAGGCCTGCCCTGCTGGGGGGATGTAGACCTCGGGCCACTCCTCAGACCTGAACCCACCCCGCCCCGCTCTGTCTGCAGAGCTTCCCTATCTTTGGGCTCCAGCACAAACCTCAGGGGTTGCTTATTCCAACAGAACAGAAAAAATAAACAAAGAGGCTGAAGTTGTACTTCCACTCCAAGCCTTATCGACCACAGTGTTCCTGCCAGGCCCACCAAGAAAGGCCGCACATCCCCCTGCATCGTTGGCCTTGAGGGCAGCACTGCCATGCCGCAGTCCCAGTAAAGCCCTTACAACAAGCAAGAGAAGGGTTTGCCAGCTGGTAACTGGTGTCTGCTGCTCCTTTCGGAAGAACTGCATAAAACCACACTGATTTACATTCCTGCATGGTTTACAGGCGCGTGCCCTCACAGAATGCCTGTTCCCAGGCTGCGTGCCAGAGCACGCAAGCTGCAGAGAAATTTTGTTTGCTTGTGATCACAAACAAACAAAAAGTCCCGGCCCCAGTGTGCAGTGTGCTTCATGATGCATTTAAACCACATATTTATTTGCTTGGTGTGCTGCCAGAAAGTCCCTTTCTCACCTGTCATGTTAGACCATAGCACAACAGTGTAATTAAAAATAAACAGAACAGGTGTTTCTTTCCCTTTTCTTTTGTTTTCTTTTCTTCCTTTCCAATTCTCTTTGACTTTCTCTTCTTTTCCTTTCTGTTTTATTCTATTTCATTTCTCATTTCCTTTCCAATTCACTTATCCTTTCCTTGTCTTTTCTCTTGTTTTCTTCCTCTTCTCCTCTCCTCTCTCTTATTTTTAATGTTCTTTGTTTCATTTTTCCTGTAAGATTTTTGTCTTTCATTTGTATTTTCAATATTTTTTCTCCACTTTAATAGGCCCAATACTTTGAATAAGGTTTTAAGTCTACCATTTGCAGAAATATATATATATGAGTCAATTTTCATGAGTTATGCATGATATACATGAATGAATATGATGACACGCCTAAGGATGAAGACCTCAGCTGAATATTTACCAGATTACAAAATGACAGAATCACAGAACAGCACGGGTTGGAAGGGACCTTAATGACAATCCGGTCCCAATCACCAGCCACAGTCTGGTTGCACCCCACCAGACCATGCTGCCTAGGTTCCCATCCAACCTGACCTTGAGCACCTCCAGGGATGGGGCACCCACCACTTTTTTGGGCAACTTGTGTCTGCTCCTCATCATCATCTGAGTAAAGAATACAGTGCCCTACTGTGCCTTATAGCACATACTATTTTTAAATACACTGAGGCAAAGGAAAAGCCAGTATGGTTAAGATGCCCTGGCAGCCTTTCAGGATATGAGTCTTATAGCTTTCTCTGAGCAGAAATTCTCTTTCTAAACACCAAGGCATTATTTGGCTCCTTCAGATTGTCCGACAACTTGCACTTCATAGTCCCTGGGAACTGCGAGTCCTCATCTTGTGATAGCAAGCATTTTCAAAACAATCTGCTGCATTTAATTTTAGTTATATCTTTGAACTTCCTACACTAAAAAAGAGTTTCCACATCCTGAAGTTACTATGAAATCTTTTCATGCATCAAGTACTTGGATTTTTTTTTTAATCTTCCCAAAAATAGTGATAACTCCAGAAAGCTGATAAGAATTTCGTTACTCATCAGTGAACACTTGGTCTGGAAAATGCTATGCTGTGTTTCATTGCTCTCCTCCTTTAGAATTTTTTCTAACTCACCAAAAGGTGAAGATAATTAAAATGTACTTGCAGCAAGCTTTAGAGAAGAGACTATGATTAATTTTTCATGATGGAACCTTCCTTGGACCCTGATGCCTTTTCAGCTGCTCATGACTGAAAATAGAAAAGCACAGCTCAGATTCATCCGTCTGTTAAGATTTTACTGTTCTTAAAATGATGTGATCACCAGCCATGAAAGGCTCAAATCAGCATCACTAGGGCCTGAAGAGACAAGTTTTCAATAGCACTAGTAATGAACTTACAAGCAAGTTTAACAACAGACTTCATAAAATTGCATGCTAAACCAGTCTAGCTTTTTCATTGAAAAAGCTGTTTTGTTTTGTTTTGTTTTGTTTTTAAATCAAATGGAGAAAAATTGATCTACATCCTGTTCTTTCTGCTGAGAACAGGCTTCTGATCCTGACAATTATTTTGTTAGGATGCTTTTGTTTCTTTTGTAATCAAGAGTTGATGCCATAGAAGCCATAAATAGACAAAATGCAAATGATATTTTTTAGTCAATTTAAGTGGGCAAGTAAAAAGTGAAAGGAAGATAAAACAGTTTGACAGTAATGGTTTCTGGGATGGGCACTGGAATCAGAACGGTGCTCAGTGGATACAGTTGCAGGGTTACAGAAGAGATTGCTTATAAAATACTACTGCATGTGTTTGATGAATGTGGGTAGGTTTTCAGTGCTACCTGATTTGCCACTAAATTAAATTTAAGAAAACCTGTGTGTTCAGATGTCACTCATTAAAGGACATGCTCAGAAAATGCAGATTTGTTCTGCTCTTATGTCTCATGGCCTCTTTTGAGAATATGTCAAATCCATAATCTGGAAAATAATTATTATTTTGAGGAGATTCTTCACAAAGAAAAAGATACTGCTTGTCAAAACTGTTATTTTATACAAATAAATACACATTTCTTTTTCAATAATGGTTAAAAAACCATGCAAGACATTATCTTGTTCTTTTGAAATCAACAGTTTCTAGAAAAAAAAAAGTAAAATAAAACCTCAGCCTTAATACATTCATTGTTTAAACATTCCTGGTTTTGAATTATTCAGGCTACAAGACATACAATTCACAGAAATTGATGTTACATTGTTAAATTAGACCACAAATGGAGTAAGGCAGATATATTAAATCATCATAAACTCTCAGACAGAAGTATTGCTATTTATTAGGTTACTAAAATAACCAGATGTATTTACAGATTTTCATTTTGATAGATTTCCATCCTCTGTTATATGGGGTATTTTCTACCTTATGTTAAATAACATTTCAGTTTTAACTCCTTATTTTAGCTAAATCCTTAAACTTCACTTTTCTCCCTTCTCTGTATCACTTTTTAGGTATGTTTTATGTTAACTGAGTCTGGTTTTATGATGACACATCCTATTTTAAATACCATGAGTTCTTCTGTTAGCATAAATTCCTCAAGGTTTTCTATAGAGCACGTGTCAGTAAGCAGCTCAGAAGTACAAACATTTGTACATATATCAAGCATGGCTAATTATGCACAAAGAATCTCAAAACAATAAAATATATATTTTGTTTTGCTTTATTCAAAAAATGCATAATAAGCTGCTTTCTTTCTGAGAGGTAATTTATTTGGTGAAGTTATTTATTTAGGCTGGCAAGCAAAATCAACCTTAGGGACCAAGTATATAGCTAAGTGAAAGAAAATACTACAATCACAATGTAAGGCAAAAGGAAGAACCACAAAGAGAGAGTGAATGGAGCTAAGAGTGATGAGGTGCTGACACAGGCTGCCCAGAATGGCTGTAGATGCTCCAACCCCAATGGTGTTCAAGACCAGGTGGATGGAGCCCTGGGCAACCTGGTCTAATACCAGATCTGGAGGTTGGTGGTCCTGCCTGTGGCAGAGATGTTGGAACTTGATGATCCTTGAGGTCCCTTCCCACCCAAGCCATTCTATGATTCTATGAATGCAACTCCTATCAACTCATATTACAGTAATGCTCCACAGTAGCGCAATCAGTTCTCCTTAGAGCAATAATGAAAACTGCAGAATATAAATTCATAGGTCTATGTGTAACTTTGCAATAACTGTAAATCTGGCTACCTACACACTCTACCTACATTTCATTTTGTATACATACATAGCATGGCAGAATCAGAAGTAGAGGAGTCACTGCAAAAAGTCCTTCCAAAGTCAGACCAGTGGATCTGGAAATCAAAGAACATTCACGACCTTGAAGATTAAGATGTAGATCTGCTGTACACCATATGCCAAAAAAAAATTATTCCCCAGCTGAATTAAAATTAATTCAGCCAAGGGTGCCTGTAGGGAAATGTGATTCCAGCCACAACAATAAAATAGATCTAAGAGTTCCACAGTCATGGCTCCTGATCTAATCTGAAATAAATCAGAAATCAGTTCAAAATGCTGTCACCTGCAGAATGCTAGCTGCCTAATTGAAGTTTCCTTATCACATGATGCTCTGGAAAAATGTAAACTGATACCTATTGCAAAACAAAAAGAAATGGTTAGAAGCTGCAGGAAGGGATATTCCACTTAACAAAGGAAAAAATCCTCTTCACAGTGACAAGAATTCCTCAAACACTGCAATATTTTTTCCCAGGAAAAATTTCTCATGCAATCTCCACTTTGGAAACTGAGAGTTTAACTGAACAACAACCAGAACAGCTTTCAAACCTGCATTGTGGGGAGGACCAGGCCATCTCCAGAGGGCTCTTCAAGCCTAGATTTACCAGGGCTCCTTGACAATGTGCTGAGCTACTTGATCACTTACATTTAAGATTAAGGTCATTTTTACCTGTGTATGTAATTCTTAAAATTCTTAAAAAACAAACAAACAAACAAACCCCAGCAAAACTAGCTATACATATTGGATCCAGCGTGAATTACCAAAAAAGATAACGCAAATAATTAAAAGCTATGCTCTTCAGCTTAAGCTTCATCCACAGCTGCTTGCAATGTGATTATCACAGATGAGTTTTATGGCTCATACCAAAGCTCTTGAATTCATAGCACTGCCTTGCAATGTCAGTAAATAGAAAGAAAAAACTGTTTATTATCAAGTAAATGTACTTTGTGTCTTAAAGGCAAAATGAATGAGAAATATATGCATTTATTTTGTTACGAATAACTTAATCAGCCTACAAAATCACTTAAAATGTTATTTATGTGTCAGAGGCAAAATTACTTGCCAACTTCTGTTGACTGCAATCTTAATTGGGACTGGAGATGGAGAAGCATTTTATTACAGATCTTACCATACAGAAAATTACAGTTTAGCCTTATATTTGACGTGTAAAGCCTGGGCTGATGTGCTTTGCTTAAGTAAGAGTCATCTGTAAACGCAATGAATGATGTAGCTGGTGTTACCTCTTCATTTAAAACCAGTGATGTAAACATTTTATTCTCAGATTGTTTTGTTGCTGAATTGTGTTAGCACTTGCTGTGTCCACGCCAAGAACAAGTTTTAGAAGCCAACATCACTCCATACTTCTCAGGGAAAATAAATCTTCACGCTTTATTTCTTAATTTAACAAATGAGCCACTGCGTTTTCTTGCTGGCCTGGTTACTTTTCTGCTCCCCTTCACTGCATGCTTAGAGTGATGGATACCAGAGGAAAAACCCTGCAGACCAAAATCTTGTGTTTACACACAGGGAAGTTAGAACCCAATCCATCTCCTTTATATCTTTATTTCATTATGTCCAGGAAACATTGAAAGCTGTAGGAGGGAGGAAACACTATAAACACTTTTGTTCTGTACAACATTGCCAGAGGACAGGGGGGTCAGAGCTCCCTGAATTGCAAGAGTGTCGGGCTCCCATTTCTCACAGACATCTGCTCTCTCCATGTGAAATAAAGGGAGTCTCAGTAATACACATTTCTTCTGCCCAATTCCTGTTCTTTTTGCCAGTTTGTAGCACTGTGAAGAGAACTGAGGCAGTTGTGACTTGCTGTTGGAAACCAGACTTTCAGTGCATTCTGCTTTGAAGTCTGACCTCTGGACGTTTCTACCACGTGATCTGATGAACCACAAATGATTTGCATCTGATTCAAATCAAGCCCTGATGAGGAATCTCCCACTGTTGACAACATGATATCCTTTCTGTCTTCCCCAACCACTTCCTTCCTCCTCCTCATCATGTCTCCTGGGATCAACACGTTTCTTTATGGGCTGGTTGGCTCAGGTAATAAATAAACACACATCTGACATAAACTGCAAAACCAGCTAAAAGCTGGAGTGATCTAGAGCATTAAGACTCAAAAGGCACTGATCCCAAACTTAATTCCAGGTGACAGCTTCCAAATACAACAAAAGCCTCTGCTGCTGACAAGTGTTTGCCAAAGAACTGCAGTGTGATGCCAGAAGGAGGTCACTCCTCAACACTGCCCTGCTTACCTTGCTGTGAAACCCATTTGTGGCCTTCCTTTTATTGACTTTGCATTATCTCAGTTAAATAGAAGCTTTCTGAGTCAGGAGAATGGGGCCTGATGCCAAACTCATAAATGTCACTGTGGTAGCAGGTGCAGTGTTATACAAAGATCGCCAACACTGGTAGAAGAAATGGCAGGGGAAAACATTTTCCCCTCCAAGGGCATTCGTACCTTCATTCCAACCCAGGCACCCTATAGTTTCCACTCTTTTACATACCTAACACCACAACCTGAAAACATGGTGGGGGTTGCTGTGCTTCTTCTTTACTGCTTTTTATTTGTGTAGCTTTCAGCGCAGCAAAAGTTGGCACTTGGCTGGAAGAGTATCAGTCACAGTGGGCACAGTGCTGAGTTAAACACAGCCAGTCTGAAACTGAAAACATCAATGATGCTAAAAGAAAGACAGAGTTGGTTACTTGAACATTTTTTGGGATGACTCTGAGGCAATTGTGTCTCTGCAGGCAGCTCCTGCTGCTGTTATTTCACTTCTGCATACAGCCATTCTCACTAGGACAAAACATGCTCCATCATGTCACAAGCACAGCTCTTCACCAGCAAATTATTTATACTCATCCACAGAGGGAGACTGTGTCAAGAGAACAATGTCTGTTTCCACTAAAAAACACTTCTGTTGGTGTTGGGGCTGTCAGAGATGCTGGTGACGGACATGATGTGCACAGATCTCAATAACTGGCATTACAGTCTCACTCTCTGGGTCTCACTCCCAAACTAACTAAAATCCCTATGAGGGTTTAAGTGGGCATAAATCAAGATAAATAAGATAAGAATGTATACACATGCAGATACATACAACATAGCTGCTTTGAAGGGTTAAATTAACTATGCAAACAGTTATACTGATGGGCTTAAGTACTCAACCATGCATGCAAATAGAAAAACATGCAACAACTCCTTGAATAAACATAGTATTCTTATTTTAAGTCTTTCAAAAGTCTTTCAAATCATTACTTAGAAGTCAGAACACAACAGTTACACTAAAAATTCTACATTCGTTCCTTCCACCCTAATAATTTGCTTTCTTTAACAATCAGTCAGCCCTTTCATGAAAATACTGACTTCATAAATGCATAAATGTGCTGTAGAAACAACCTGGGTTCAGACAATATGTTGCCTCATAATTTTTTTTAATCACCACTGTCACCTACGAGAGATTTTAGAAAGAAAAAAAAAAGAGAGATAAACTGATGGTGAGGACAATGTGACACTTTTTTATCATGCCTATAGACTCCCTCGCTGATAAATTTACAATCTCCACTGTGATGAATGTAATTGATGATAGGTGTACACTTCAGGATAACCAACAGGGACTCATAAAAGCAATCTGGATATGAAGCACAATTCTGTCATCTTTTTTTCTTCATTTTCATGCTTGCAGTTTCCACCCTGAAGGAAGAAACACACCAAAGTGATACATAAACATTAATATGTTAGCAACTGCCCAGGATGCTGCAAAACAAATATGAAAAGCAGAAAAATCAGCACTGATCCCAAAACCTTTCGTGAGAAGTACCTTTCTGCAGTTCAGATGACAATTTTCCATTTACACAGAGAATTGATTGCCCCATCTGTTATCCTTGTGCTTACAACAGTGGTATAATACAAAAATCAGATTATACACTCAGGTTTTCAGTGGTAGCTTTATTAATTTGTTAGGGAGCAGGCAAAAATCACACGTGAGCAAAGAATCTCTGCAGAGACCTCAAGATAATTTAAATATATCGAGACCCAAAGGGCTGCTGAGCTTTCCTGTAAATTAAGTTTCCTTCTCAGTGTTACAACCATCCACCCTACCTCCCCCCCCACCCCAGTAAGCAGCAGCTTTGCCAAGTGATGTTGGAGGAGGAAGAGAAAAAAAATTGGATGCTTGTATCCACCGTGGTGAACAACAGGCTTCAGTTTGATGCCTAGAGTGGTTCACTTCAACACAAAACCACTGAGAAATATCAGAAAGCCCTTTCTAAACCCCGTTTATTTTTTTCTGTATTTGCAGGTGTTTGTACCAGCCAGTAGCCCATTTTTGTCAAGGAAAAGACTCCTGCTTTCATCTGCTGCCTTCAGAAATAAGTTGTTTTAGTACAAATGCACAATGTGTTTTCCAGGAGCTGAAATACTCGTGGTCTGTTTGTTGCACAGTGCTACATTGTGGACTTTGTGCTGATATGACACTTGGTCACCTGACCCATCCCTGAATGGAGGCAATGCCTCCTGCATGCTATCAGTGGTTAGGTGCAAAAGCAAAATCCTTACACTACATATCAGGATGTCTAAGTCATCCTCAGGAACAGCAATAGACAAAAGTGACGTACAAATGCAGAGCATCATTTAGAGAGGAAAATAATAGGTGTAGAATTGTGAAAAGGTCAGGAAGCAGTTTAGGTTTAAGGTTTAATGAGAACCCACTCACGTTCCACAAAAGGTTATAAGCTGCATTATTTCCTGGAACTCACAAGCAATATCAGTCAGTTACCTTACTGCAAATCAGGGCTTATGAAATACTACGTAAACCACTGAGACATCTTTCTAAATGTCACACTGAAACTGCACAGCAGCAGCAATATTAAGAATACAGTAGGTGAAATTAGATGCTGTGTCTGGTTAACAGCTGTTTGCACAATGCTCGGCTGATTTAAAAGCATCTGTTCTTCTGCAGCCCATTCTCCACCACTGTATGAGAAATCAAGCCTCCTTTGTATACACCGTTTTGTGGCCTGAGTTTCTGTTGCTCATTTCAGTATTGCTTTCTGAACAAGTGGAGAAAACACGCTGAAATTCTGGTCACGTGCTCTGAAATGATACAGAGCAACTCCCGTTTTTCACTTCTTGATCATTAGAGTCTAATG
Source organism: Oreortyx pictus (assembly GCA_036925125.1). NCBI lineage: Eukaryota > Metazoa > Chordata > Aves > Galliformes > Odontophoridae > Oreortyx > Oreortyx pictus. The sequence continues at coordinate 3,690,301 of JAUPFR010000006.1, read as the reverse complement.
TGTCTTTGCATCTAAATAAACTATATACATGGTAAACAGCCATCCCTATGACATTGTTAGCGCTCGGTTAGCTAATGTCCTTCTGTGGCATTTCAAATGCTGAATCTTCTATTGCATATTAGAGAGACCCAACTGATGCAATAGATCTATTAAAAAAGAATTTTAAGAATATTCACTCTATAAATAAAGGAGAAAAAATAAAAAGAGGGAAGCTCTTTGTTTTCAAAAGATTATGCAAATGTTTTCAGATCACAGCGCATACTTTTGTCTTGCTTTCAGTACTCTTCTCATTGCTGTACAACTTGGAATTGTCCAACAGCTCAGCATTATGCTTCTGTTGGATTGTGTAGTGCTAGCTGACAGCTCCTGGTTAATGTGTGAGGCACCAGCATAGGAGTTGGGCCCCTGCTCACACACATGTGCATTCTGAGCCATTCAGGTCTTGTTCTGATGGGTAAAACCAACTGGAAAAAGACTTGAATTAACAGGAAACTGAACAGAGTTGCACTGACTGACTCAAATGCAATTCTCAGAGGAAATGTAGCTCTCTGTACTGTGTCTGCATTTCAAACCTTTGACTTCAGAACTTTAATTAACTTTGATAGGAGCTTAATGGTTGAATCTCTACATGCTGTGATAAGAGAGTAAGAATAGACAGCTGCTCCAGTTTTCTGGAGCAAGCAAACCCCACAGTTTACTTACTTTTCTTCTTAGTCTTCAACCTTACTTTTCTTCTGAGCAGCCCCTGAAAGCAGTGACAACACACACTGCAACCTGCATGATACGCAGACTCATTTTTCCATGATTTCATCTTTGAGATGACTGACATTCAAGTCAGGACATATCACAGAGGAAAAAGTGGACAACAGACATCAGCAATAATGAAAGTGCTTTGCTGTCAATTATTCAGGAGAAACACTAAAATGGACGAACATGTTTGTCAGTGTTGAGATAGATAATGCAAAATAACATATGTAAGGCATGGAGTTGTCCTTTTCTCATCTCATGTGTTTTGCTGAAGCATGAGGACTTTCCTTATTAGCATTTGAAAGGCTGCCCTCCAGTGGGGAAATGTAGGGTAGGTAAGAGGAGGGCAGCAATTCATCCCTCCTCTGGGAATCTCCATGATATGTAACAGTGCTCAGATAGTAAAGAAGAAATTTGCCAAAACATATGACCATGTCTAGTCTTCTTGATCTAAAGACTTTCCTATTTTCCTTGATTTCCACTTCAGTACTACCCTGTGTTCTCCAAGTTGAAGTAAATTTGCTGTCTATATGCTACCTTTGAAACGAAGGTCAGAGTTTGACACTGGCCTCCCTTCTTTAGGATGGGCTGATTTGTAAGGAAGTGTGGGAATATTGCCTTGCGACTCTGCACTTCCATAGCTGCTGAAAACAACATGAAGCCCTGGGAGAAGTGAAAACAAGTTAAGTGCTGATAAGATCCTTGGGCGCCTTGCAGTCGGGCACTGTTTTATAGAGCAGTTGCTTTTGTTTATCAGGATAGTTAACTAATGAGTTGTTAAGCACAAGTGTATAAGAAAGGATCCTGTTCATAATAAGAAAACCTCTCTCTCTGACCCCTTGATTGAGCCCTGGCACCCATGTTGTTACCCTGCAACAAAGAAGGGCCTTGCTGCTCACCTGAAGGCTGATCAGCCTGACATCCTACTCATTGCACGCTACTCCCTTAAAATATAACAAGTTTATTTCTCATAAGTAGGCAGAATAAGTTTTCTTTAGGACAGCATCTGGTATTTTGTTGCAGATTTCACCCAACTCCGGACCTGTGATTAGACTCCAATTCTGGAAGATGGACTCTATTTGACCAAACAAATCAATGAATAATTTAATCCCACAACCTCCTCTCAGAAGAAAGGCTACACGAGTGAAACGCGCCAAATAACACTGCCAAGCAGAGTACAATACAAAATGAAATGCCAGATCAGCTGAGCTTAGCTACAGAACTGAGGGCATCACACAAGTGATGTGACAATTTACCACCAACCATTTTACTGCCAAGGACAGCTCCATGTCTGTCCTGTTTTTAGGTATTCCTGCTCTAACAAGACTGGTTATATGCCTTGTTCTGGGTGCGGATCTGAAATGGGAAGCAGTGGGAGGCTTCTACTTTTTATTTTCATTTCTGCATAAATCTGCTTCTGGTCACATCAGAGCATTCTATCTCCAGTATGCTCTCTGAAAAAGCAACACTTTTCTCCTCCTTTGTTCCTCGTGTTCTGCTCGTACATATTTAACTAGACAGAGCAAGGCTGTGGAACTCCTCATTACATCACTATTTTGTGCACCGCTGGGCAGTGTTGAAAGCTCTACAGATTGATCTTTCTCTTCTTTTTGTGTGTGCTTGAGAAGAGCCAGGGGGTGCCCATGAGATAAATGGTTTAGATAGACACCGTGTCTCTGAATTAGCATGGAAGTTTTTGTCTCTGAACCTGGCATGCATTGAAGAAACAGAACACAGCAGTCAGTGGAACAGTATGTGAATTGCAATGGGTCAAAAAGAGACTGTTCCAATCTTCATCTGATGGATGCCAGTAACACAAGGCATCTTTGAAGTCTTGCAGATAACTCATCTCACTTATTTTCTTTCTAAAACGAACATAAATGGAAAATGTCAGGTTAATTCAGGTTAATTCAAGCTCCTTAGATCTTTGCTCCATCTCCTCCCCTTCTCCCCACCTCCACTAAGAATCAACCTCCCAGACAAAACTTTGGAAAAATAACCAAGATCTCAGTGCTCCAGGAAGAACATCTACATGTGTCTGTGCTGAAGAAGTTGGCTCTACCTTAGGGAACCTACATTCTTCCTAGGACCACAACTGTTCTATTGCATTATTTTTTTCCACTAGTAATAAAAAACTTCTAATCAGTTTGGGACGAACATGAAATAAATATGATACACTGACCTTTTCAGAAAACTGAAACACAGAAGAGAACCTGCTTTTCATTCAGCACCATAGTGTGTTTCTCCATTCCAGGTGTGGCTGCGTTATGCTGCAGAGCCTTCTCCCTGTGGTTACATGGTACAGATACCAGCAAAGCCCAGTATGAGGTGAAGTCCCACAAAGAAGTGGGGATTTTCACTCTTTAAGCACATCAGGTGTCACTCAGGTGACTGAGAAAAATAATGGTGCCACTGGGTCTGTAACAGTGCTAAATCCTGCACTTTCACATCAGAGCAGCAATGTGAGATGGACTTTTTCCTCTGAAATCATCCCGGTCAACCTCTGTCTTAGGCAAAGCACAACATGGAAGTTCTGCTGCTCCTGGGGGATGCCAACATGTACAGAGAAAATTAAGAAACCTGCCCCAAACAAGAATTCTTGCTTCTGGCAAGCCATCCAACATTCCTATGGCTTGACTACCTCTGAGTATAACCCATGAAGGAAACTGTCTCATACGCAAAGAAAACTGTTGCTATAAAACACAACTTTCTTCTTAAAGTAGATGCGTAATATTTTAGAGCAAGAAACATGCTCTATTTTTCTGCAGAAACTTGTTTCTCACCATGCTTATAAAGCACTGTGCCACCATGTGTTGAATGTTCATTCCAGGGCATTATGTGAGTACCAATAGAGTTCCTGCTTTATCGGAAGCAAAACTCAGGTTTCTCAAATGAATCAATATTTAATTAACAAGTTTAAACCATTTTGTCTAATGTAAGCTGGAATTTCAGATGAATCGAAAAGAAACAGAGTACAGAGTCTGTGCAGCCAAGTTCAGAGAATCCTCAGGACTGCACGCATCCCTTGAGCACACTTTCCCATCATTAGGATTTTGGATATCATTGTACCATCTACACACACATCCTAAAAACACTCACGTTTTCCAGTTCAATTTTGGCACTCTCTAGTGAGATTTAACTCTAGGTGAAAACTCCACTAAAAATTTGTTATTGCTGAGTTTGCTCCAGGTTTCTTCTGAATATTCTAATAAGCGTATTAATTTTCATTGTAATTTCCACTGTAATGTTTATTAGGTAATTATATTCAATATGTGACTTCAGAAACTTTTTGTAGACAATTCCCTGCAATTTATATGAAGATCCACTAATTCCAATCTCCATAAAGATAGTGTCATCATAACCAATTTCTGCCTCGCACCAGTGTAAAATAGAAAGTACTCTGAAATCACTGGTGAGGAATAGGAGTGCCGTTTGTATAAAAATGAAAGACTTGTGCTACCTGTGGATAATATGAGAAACATCTGTACTTTTTTTAAAGGAAAAGCAGGTTGCTTGACACAGATGCTCTGTCTGCACTAGCAGCATTCAAGAGATTTATATCCTAGGTGGGAATTAGGATGTTTAATGTAGGTAACTGGATCTTCCTGGGTTGATTTCTAGGACAAATGCTGTTAAAGACTCTATATATTTGTTGCCTCAGTTTGCTTTGAGAGTGTAGAATGGGAGAAAACATCAAACTATCAGACAAACCGTGACCTTTAAAGCTGCAGAACACTGAAAACCAGAGCTAGAATGAGAGATACACAGACATTGTTGATTTCAGTCTGCACATCCCCTGCCCTTTCTCTGCTTAGTTTACAATGAAGTGTAGTCTCTAAACACAACAGCTGGATTCACACTGTCACAACTGTCACAACTTACCTCCAAAGAAAGCCCTCAACTGATAAGAGAAAATTCACTTCATAGTTCAGCTGAAAGATAGCCCAAAATACAGTCCCTGAATTGTTCGGAGAGCAAAGTCACAGTGGCACAGTACTCCCTGCTTTAACAGATGCTTCCAGCAAAGCTTCAGAGTGTGCATAAGGAGTTTCACACTGGACCTCAGGAATGAACCATCCCAAGTCTCCCACTGGAGACAGAGACCTGCCTATGACTGCAGCATACCTTGTTGACAACACCTACACCCAATTGCATGTGTAAAGGACATGGCAGGGAGAGGTCTGTACCACTGTTAGTATACAACCCAGTTTCATGTGAAATAAGCAACATTTTTTCAAGGAAAAGGAAGGAATAATACTTGACTAAGTACTACCAGCCCTCTAATTCAAGAGAAGTTCCCATAGGAGTTTATGGTTACAGAGGATATGAATAATCTCTATGCTCCTTAGCTGAATTAACTGCAGTCTCCTATTCTCAAAATGCTATACCACAGTGGATTTTGGCAGGTTATTCAGACAAGTTCAAAACAAAGAATTTGGTTCTATAATTCAGATCATAATGATCAGGAAGTACAGCTGCACTTGGGAAATGGGAAGGATTTAGTAGGTGAAATAAACACGCACTTTTTTCCTTTTATTAACTTCATGCATAGCTGAAGGAATACTCAGGGATCTGTAAATAAGTGTAAAATACAGTGAGTTATTTTAACAAGCACCAACTCCTTAATAGACTATAATAATTCATTAATAAGACTTTAAACATGGAATTAAGAACCTTCTCCTTTCCTCATTAATAACTATAAGTAGACATAGACAAAAAAAAAAAAAAAAACGTGATACAGGGAATAAATATCTGAAATGATTTAGTAGCTGACAAGTAAATGTACATCTTATGGTTTTTAAAGGTGATCTCATAAAAAGAAAAAAAATATATTGCTTGGAGACATTTAAATGTCGCTTGAACTGTACTGTTAACATTTAACACATAATTGATTCGGCAGTACAGCAACAGACCATTCTTTGGAATCCTTCTCTTAGAACTTAGTTGCCCTTACAGCCCAAAAAAGCCAGCTGTATTCTGGGCTGTGCCAAAAGTCCATGGGACCAGACATTTTTAAGCAGATATAGAGATGAAAAAACATGCTTTGCAAGGACCAGCTTAATAACTGCCAACTATTTACTTTTAGCCTCTCTTTAGCAGCAACCTTTTCATAAGAAATCCAGGAAAAAAAATGCTTTCAGGTATTTGATCGCTTTATCTGAAGATTGAGAATGTTGGGAAACACACATCTTTCACTTTACAAACAGAATCTCATCTATGAGATAAGACAACAAACAGCAAAGATCGCTCAAAAAACAGCTCAGTGTTACCTGGAGTACAAATGGTGAATGAAATTGTAGTTGACTTTACAATATAATAGAGTAACTAAAAGTGAAGTAAGATGACCAGTGAAATTCAAACAAAATACAGTTTGGCATTTACAAATATTCTTCTGCTGGAGTCGATTAAATCACTAGTATAATACTGATAAGCATGCTGTTTAGAAAAACATCTTTCTCCCTGAGAGGAAACCTTTATTTAGTTCTAATTGATACTAAGCAACACAGAGAATTTGGTAGAGTATAAATCCTTATTTCATGTTTCACGCATGTTTTTGACAACACATACAGGAGTATTATCTAAAAATGAAGGAACTGCCATGGAAAAATGCCACAAAAATGTGTGCTGTTTGGTTCTTTGAAACTTCAGATTATGATGTTTTGCCAGTAAAAATTTGAGAAAATAAGGGATGCTGGAAAGACAGTAATAGCTCTCTTTTCCTTCACATTCCATTTCCCCCCTTGCAGTGAGTCAGGTAAATGTAACCTTGACAAATTCAAAGGTGTCTTTACAGCACTGCTTGTCCTGCCAGTGCTGCCAGCCCAGCCAGGCTGGCAGGGAAACTGAGTGTTACAAAATGTCTGATATGTGCATTTGGAAATTGTATGGACTACCTCCACTACTTACATGTTCCCTCTGATAATGTGCTGTAGACCTTTTGTTAACAATTGTAGTATAGAATCTCCCTTCATGCACAGAGCTGAGAGAAGGTGGTGATAAATAACAGATGTAGCTCTTGTTTCCTGATATATAATCAAGATGGGCTATTATTATAATTGCCATAGATTCTCTCCCAAAACATTTCACATTCAGTCCCCAGCATAATAGATTCTGAAGTGCTGACAGGTTAAAACTTCATTAGTAATGTTGTGTGGATCCTATGTAAACCAAGATTAGCTCTGTCCTTCCTAAAGTGCTGTTCTGACAAGCAGAAATAACAACTTCCAGGTCTTTTCCCTGTTACAAAACATAAAAATTGTTATATCACCAAGGGAAGACTGCAGGAATTACCACTCAGCCTGTACACACTCTAACAGCATAATTTCCTCCTTACTGACACATATGATGCACGGCAACTACCCATTCTTTCCCCATTCCTGTTTAATTACCCTGAAAGAGATATTCCTTTCCGCTGTTAGTGAATATTCCTTGTTTTGTAGATGAGACTGTAATTAACAAGACTACAAGAAAGGAGAAAAATAGGAATTAATTAATATTACAGACATTATGGATTAGAGCTGTTCAATCTGGCCAACTAGGACAACAGCAGACAGACAATGTCTGCTTTCTTCTGCTTTCATTACAAACATTTTTAAATAAAAGACACCAGCTGAGTGGAGGGAAAGGCTTCTCTTTTATTCTCTTCCTCATTAACCTGCAATTTCTGTGCTTCCTCTCCCTCTACTCAGGACAACACTGAAGACATAAGCCGAGAAATACAATTGGAAGTGATGGGAGAAAGCACACCAAATTCTCTGTTTTGACATTTCAATATGTTTCAGTGTGACATCCAACCCCCAGCTCTGCTGTCCCAATGTCCCCTCGTGCAGCTGATCTTGCCAGCATGCAGAGAGCACAGCGTCATGCCAGCTGAGCTCTCCTTTCATTTGGAAAGAGACATGCTGGGACAGCAACCAATTTAAAATGCCTCTTTCTGACTACAAAAGATGATGAAAGATAAAGAGAGAAGCAGGGTGTGCCTAAAAACACCTTGAAAAATGACATCTGAGCTGCTACTGATGTACTTGTGTACTGTCAAATGACGGCGTGAATCACTCACCTCACAGCTCTTCTGTGGTTAAAGATGCACGGAAAGAAAGAGTAAAATAGGTACTACAGCTATGTAGAATGCCAATGAAAAGAGGCATTTCCCATACATGATCATCTGGTTTTAATCACAGAATCATGACGGTTGGAAAAGACCAGTAAGATTCCCAAGTCCAGCCCCAACCCTCCCCCACCATGCCCACTGACCACATCCTTCAGTGCCACATCTCTACGGCTGTGGAACAGCTCCAGAGATGGTGACTCCACCACCTCTCTGGGCAGCCTGTGCAGAAGTGCACACAACACATAATCTGTAGCTTTACCTTTTGAAGGAAGAAAATGTTTTAATTTTGAAGGGAAACGAGGATCTCCTACTGACAGGGCATACAGCCAACCTGATAACTGCAAGCTGCCATCCAAAGAGGCCAGAATCATTTCAACTATTATCAGAGCATAGCAGAGTGATGTCCTCACAGATTAAAGGTTTGGGTACAAATGCTTCACAGTATCTGGGAAGAATCATGATAGTGCCATCAGCAAATTTATAACTAGAGAAAGTCTTTCACTGTTCCTGTGATAGCTGCTCATTAAATCTGCAGTCTACTTTGGAATCTGGTTGGCTTCCACTGAGAGCACTAAGATTTGCCAACCATGTAAATATGTGAAATCTCATCTTAAAAGCCAGTTTTTGAAAGTCTGTGCTCTCATCACTTGGCCAATGGTTGACTGTATGCCTCAAAGTTATTACACTACTTACACACTGCTGTCTGAAGCATGGAAGGGTTGGTGGGGGGCTATGCACACTACAGTATAACAACTGTATTTATGAATTAAATGTAGATGGCAAAGAATACAAGATAAATCTATTACCCTACTCATGTGTATCTGCAAGTTTTTTTTTCATATTTATTCCTTCTAGTTTTGAGGAATACAGTATATAGAAGATGTGACACACAAAAGCTCTCCGTTTAGCACCATGAATTAATCTGTCCTTACAGGCATATAATTACAGGAGCAGTGGAATCTTTCACGCTTTTTCTGCCGAATCCAAAGCGAATGAATTGATTTATGAACTTGAAAGAAAATGTGAAGAACCACAGATTCTGAATAGGCTGCTGGACTGCCAAAGACACTTCTGTTAGCTGCTATGAGAAGAGCAATACACACTGACAAGGTGTAGAGTGCTGGAATGACTAGAGCTATCTCAACTGACAAAATAAAATACTTTTTCCCAAAAGCCTGTGCAAATCAATTTCCCTGCTTCCAGTGCCAAAAGTAAAAGGTAAAACAATGAACCCAAAGCCCTTACTGTAAGGTAGCATTACATTACAACTGGTAAAAACAGCATCACCAAGTTTACACCTTCTCTCCCTGACTGCTTCATTTAGCAATTAAAATTTCCACCTATGGAAGTTTTACAAACCCAAGGAAATAAAGATTCTTAGACATTTTGTTTGCTTTCCTTTACAAACTTTTTTGAGATGGTGAATTCCTTTTCTTCACTGAATATTATAAATCGGTGTTTTTCCCCACAAATGATCAGTTCTTTCTTAAGCACAATCATTTTCTTGTTAAAATGGTTTTTGTAGGAGGGAGGAAGAAATGAGGAAAGGCAAGAGGTGGCTGAATTAATCACAGAGCAGTCTCAAAGAGCAATGACTGCATTATTTCCAACAAATGCATTATGTCCTGAGTGAGGAACAATAAGAAGTGAGATTTCACATGCTACGCACAAAACAAATCCATTAGGAGAGGAGAAAGGTGGAAAGGTGTAAGTACCTACAGAGTACTGCAGGATGCTAATGTAGAGTAATATCAAAACTAGAACAGGTTAATTCAACAGGCTTTATAATATAGGGTTGACATCCATGCACCAATAAAAATTTCATTACTGATACAGTACCTTTTACCCCATCATGGACAGTTGTGTGATACTAAGGTTATTATACTCTGAGGCCCAGCTGGTACCTCTAGATTTAGCTGAATATTAGGACATGAGGGAATTTCTTACAGATGTCAACTGTCTCATCTGCGCTGGAAAAGGTAAAAGCAATATAATTTCATTACTTGCAGTGAGCTTCTGCTTGTCGCATCTGTGGAGCAATGACATTAGATTTTTTTGAAGTGTTAAATTTCACTTGAATACCAAAAATATATTACGGTTTCTCTCTGTGTGTGAACTACCTAGGAAATCGGTTGGCTTATCAGCAGCTTGTGTGCATATATTTGAATCTGCAGCCTTTGTAGAAGTAATAGATGTCTTATCAGCAATCACAGATGCTATCAAACCTGTAAAGCCATTATTTAGCTTACTTTTGTTTATTGATTCAGAAGCATTTTAAATTAAAACAACTCAAATACTGGCACTGTTTGTTAGATAATGGAATTAATATGAAAAAGGGCCAACTCAGGCCTTATTTTGTCAGTATTAATTAGTTCTATTAATCAACACTACTTAACATATTCTGTTTCAAAATGATAGTTAAATTAATAGAGACCTAAAACTGAAGTGAGAACCTCATGTTTACTTGGTTTTAAATTAAAGAACCTAAATTAAAAACTGCCTCATTTCCAGAAAGGATGGAAACCTGACAGCTCTAATAGGGCATAAATGAGCAAAGCAGCTTGGCTACATGCCTTCACACTTAAGAGTCAGCTGGGATGGAAATGTTTACTTTGGATTATCTGGCATAATGCTATGCTTTGGTTCTAGGAGAAAAACAATGCTGCTGGGCAGTTTTGTTCAGAGTCAAGGCCATTCCAGCATCTCTGTGAAGGGAGGGAGGCCCAAGGAGCTGGGAGGGACCAGAGCCAGGACAACTGACTCCGCCTGGCCAAAGGGATATTCCATACCACATGACATCCTGCAGCAGATAGCTACAAGGAAACCCTTAATATGAGCGGCTGTATATTTAGCACTGGATTTGCTATTCAACGTGTAAAACTAGATTTTACTGCAGAAAATTAAATGCTTTCATGTTAATGTCTGGGATTAGATTCATATTAATGCTAGCATTTCAATTAGCAGGAGGATAATTCCACTTGGAAAATTCAAATTGAATTCTTGAGGTAGATGGTGTTCAGCTTTTCAGTCCTGATGTTTGTATGAGTAAGTAAGAAACAGCAAAACATCCAGCTAGGATGACGAATCAAAACAGAGAAATGAGCAAGGGCTCAAAGTATGCACAGACCTCCAAACAGAAAGTCATCTCTTCCTCTGGGATGAAAACACCTACAAAGTCAAATTTTCTCTTACATTTTTTCATGTTACATGTACAACATCTGCACCCTTAAAGCAGTTTGAAACTTAATTCATGTAGATCAGTTTTGATCACTTTTGCCAATGTGGAATATTTTACTGTAATTATAATTATTTAGTAACTGACCAATTTAAATTAGATGACATTTTCAGCAACATTATCCATCACATCATTTTATGCTGTTCAAAATATGACAATTATGTGTTAAATAAAAATTTACATCCCTACACTCTACTCATCACATGTTCCTTAGTGTTGTGTACTTGATGTTTTCTTTGCTAATGCTTTGACATCACTAAAACAGCAATTCACTATTTCAAAATTTCTAATTTGTAATTTTTCACTAAGATTTTTTTAAATCAAGAAATGTGGACATTTCAAGGTGAGAAACTTAGAATCAAACAAACAAAGCAAAAAATAACCCAACACATCAGAAATTCTAAATTTGTATTCAATAGAATTCTAACATAAGCATTCATACGCTAACTCTAATACTTGTACTTCCCTTCAGGTCTTCAAAGAATGTTTTTTTCCAATGAGCTTCTCATAAAACAAAACAAAAAAAAATCATAGAGTTAGGAAACAATTTGACCCAAGGATCATGAAACAAATTTGAATTTTTAACTCTATATGTGTCCAATTTCAATCTGCAATCTTCCCTTGACATCAATAAGAGTAGGGCTGGTTTTGGTGAGTTTCTTTTGCTTTGCTACGTTTTAGTCTTTTATATATTTTACACATTTTTAATGCTTTTAGATTTTATCTTCCATCTTTTTTTTTTTCCCCAAAAACTTATCATATTGAAAGCCAATTGAAGCTTTGTTGAATTATGCATCAGTCCAAGTGTGAAACAATAATACTATTTAAACTGCATGCCTTCCCACATCACACAGAAGATGTAAGTAAATTCTCCTTGTGTTTTAGCCACTAAAGGCTGTGTTAAAGCAATTTTATTAACTTTGCCCAGGTTGACAATTCTGAAAGAGCCAATAATAATGTCATATGAAAGGCATCCATAGAAAAGAGGAACGTGGTAAACTACTGCCTGTCATATCCAATTCTGTTTTACATCATCTTTACTCACAGAATGAGTGCTATCTGCCCTGAAGCATGCCTGCTGTGGTGCCTGAGCCGATGCTAGGGTTCAACACTAAAAGTTTCAGACACTGTCCCTCAGCCAGGATGCCAGATGCTCATCCAGCAAGCTCTGTGTCAAATCAGCTGTCTGTGGTCAGTGACCCAAGAGATGCAACTCAATGCATGTGCAGAATATGTCTTTTGTCAATGGGACACGACTCTGGAACGTATCAGCACCTACTGCAGCAGCCTTTAGTATGAACATCAGCCTTGAAGCTGACACTCCAGCTGACAGCTTGACAGCAGAAAAGATGAAGAGAAGGAAGGAAGAAAGCGAGAGGCCATTATCTGATGCATAGGAAATGAAATCTGTCTGAATGTGACACTGCTTTACACTATAGGTCAATATTTGACAAACACAGACAATTAACCAAATATTTCTTGATATACCGAAATATTAGTTGCTTGTTGTTGCATTAGTCAAAAATGTTTCCCTGAAGTTACAGCTATAAAGGCAGACGTACATAGAAAGCTGAATATCCAGTGTGTCTGCTACATTTTATTACTATTATTGCTTCGTAGTTTTAGTCAATCAATCAATTCAGTGTTGAGCACAGCAGGGCAGTGTGCCTGCCACACACGCGCATATACACCTACATGCATTTAGGAGATGCTGGCACCCCTGTTTAAGTAGGTACTTAGACACAAAACAGGAAATAAAACAGAAGGCGTTACTTTCGGAGGAACCCGCATACATTTCTGACACTCACTGGAAATTACCATTTCTGTTTAGTTCCATTTAACTCAGCCAAGCTTAGTCAGTAGACACCAGTAAATAATCCTCATTTCTTGAGTTAATTACAGTATGTGAATCCACAAAATTCAACTATTAATCACTGTAGAGAACAAAGGAATCAATTACTGCAAGATAAATCAGAATGTACACTGGAAAAATAAAATCCTCATTACTATTCTCCTCTTTCTGAAGCAGTGCCTAAATAATTGTTGTCATCCTCCTGTGGAAACAAGGTTGAAAGCACTGAAGTGAATCTCAACCATTGCACGTGAAAATAATCTAACAAAAATTACGGAAAAACATTTTCAGCGAAAGAACATTAAGTTAGTGACTGTTAGGGTGGCTTTGTTGGACAGAAAATTTAACGTGATTTACTTCAGGTGCATGAGTTGTTTGATGGCTTGATTTAAAATGAAAATTATATAATCAAAATGTTACATAAGCCATATTAAAAATAGTACAGAAGAATCAAGTTGAACTGTTTTACTGACCATTAATTTGTATAACCCTGATTGACAGTACCATACGGAATTATCTTAGAAGAATCATTTAATGAACTCTGGATGTGACTAATACTGTAACTATTCATTTGAAAAGACAATTAACTGGAGTCAAAGTTGACCATTTTCAACTGATGTTACAGTAATTCATGTGTTGTATAATTCTTCCTGAAGTTCTTACAGGAGTGAGACTGCTTTCCTTGGAGTCACACAACCAGGTGGAGACATGGAAGTCAACACACCTTCAGTTTTCTAAGACTGGCTGAGAACCTGTTCCCATCTCCATTCAGACAAATTCTTGCTTCAATAGAAAAGCCAGCCCTTCAGAGCACATTTTAACACACACACCTGCCATGGACCAACACTACAATTTCTGGCTTTCTGATGCCACTTATTACCGAAAAGAATTGCAGACTTCAGAAGTTATTGGATAACTGAATAAAAATGCTCTCTCTATATCCAGTAAGAAAGGTCAAAATTGGACTTCATTATCTAATTTTTCAAGTGGGGAAGCACTAAGACTTACTTTCACGCTTCCAGATAACTAAAATTGTCTCATTAAATATGCATGCTATGTCTAACAAAAAGATAGGCCACATTTAACTGCAGAAAATGACCCATTTTAAACATAAATAAGCTTAAACATTTGTAAAATATTTTCAACAAGAAAATTAGGAGACTTCAGCATTTCATTTTGGTATAATGGCATTACCATGACTTTTGTCTTTCTGGTAAATTGAGCACTTCTTAGTTACAGCTTTCATGATGCTAAGGAATACCTTACCAGAGATGAAATTTCACTCCACAATTTTTATTTACTTACACGCTCACTCATATGGGTATATACATACATGCATCTAAATTGACAGATAAACATAATAGGCATTGTAACATTTAGAAATACAGATTTATAGAAATCAGTTCAGTGATGGAGTCTATAATGCAAAAGGAAAACTCAAACTGTAGTTTAAAATGGAATATCCTTAAGCTGGAAATTGCTTTTAGCCATTAGACACTGGAATATCTAATAGAAAAAGCCTCATAAGTTATCTCTAATGCCAAGAAAAGGATATGGTGTGTGACCTAGTTGCCAGGCAACTGCACAGCACTGCAAAATATTTTCTTAAGATGTGCTGCTCTGTGGTGTGATGTGCCCTCATAAGAAAGTAGACCCAGCCACTGAGTTCTCTGTGAAGCTGGTCATAAAAAGAGTTTTGGAGTATTCTAGGGAGACCAAGTATGACTGTAACTGAAATTGTATAAACTGCAGTTCCTTTACGGCCATGTTCTTTGTAACTTCTAGTACTCACACATCAGAAGAAATGCCAACATCTGTTCACCTCCATCCCAGCACTGGGATGTCAAATTACTCTCATGGCTGGAAAGACAGAATGGTTACTGATCTACTGAGGGAAAATATATACACCTTTTCTGGTAAAAAACATTGTCAACATACAGAGGCACCCTTGTGAGGTCTTTTTCCCTTTCTTTTCAATTATTTTTCCCACATAATTCTGATATTTTCTCAAATACATGTATTTACCATCTGTAAATTGAACAGAAGTTACCTCTCAAATCAAAGAGACATTTCTAAGTTTTTGAACAGAAGGTCTTTGAAGCATAACCACGAAGGTCAGACATCATGTCAGATGTGTACCACACGCTTGGTGCAAGATTAGAATCCTCCTAACAGCAGTACTTTTTAAGCCATGCCAACAAAATACGTGGAATATACTCATGTCAAATACAGGTAGAAGATGAATTTATCCATCATTGTTTTTCTTGTTATGCAGATTATTCTAAAAATTGTTGGTGTGAAGATGTCAAATGTAATCAGATGGAAAATGAGCAGCAACCTATGTCTTTTATGAATGTAGTCAAGTAGTTCACAAAGTGGACACAGTTGATTTACAAAACTAATTTTGCCCACCAAAACTGCTTTATTCAGTTCTGTCACTTGATCTTTACCATCGCCTAGAAAAAGGGACATACAGAACTGAAAGCGGACATGCATCCAAGTACAAAATTTGATGACAGCGGTCAGGATCTGTTGTGAAAAAGCACATCTCAGTTCTGATCATCTGTATCTAAAATTTCAATTCTTTTGACACTTGACATAGATAATATTTTCTTTGATATTTGACTTTGTTGAGTAGTATTTTCACATCACTCAGTCAGTCCACAAGTTTTTCCTTTTCAGATTTCTTGAGATTTCTCCAAATAAAACAAATCAAAACCCCAAAACTTACCATTCTGCAGCATCCTCTTCTGAGTAGATCAGCACAAGCAAAATGTCAGAGTAGAATGAGTTTCATGTCAGGAAGGAACAGACAGTTATTCGATGAAACTGCTGAGAGATAGCTAAAACCAGAACAGAGAACACCACTAAATGAAATGAAAAAGACTGTATGTTTGATTTTTAAACTGATTCAGAAGCAAAGAAAAACCAGCTAATCTAAGAACATTACTTTCAGTCCAGTTAACAGTTGTAATACCCTGCTGTGTCAAATGAGAGGGAGGTGGGAGCATACAGGTTACAGCTGCTTAAAATACTTCATGCAAAAGGAGAGCACAAAAGCATTTTATCAGACAATGAACTGTTCCTAAGGCAGTAGTTCTTTAAAGATTTCCATCTCAATCATATGAGGCAAATAGATTCTGCTGACAACAGCTCATACTCTCTCCTCCTTCATCCCCTTTCCTTTCCACACTGAAACTCTCTGCCATAGAATGTGCAAAGCATGAGAAAGCAGAAGAACCCTAAGAGTCACAGAACACACCCAAACCAAAACACTCTTCTCTGCTTTAGTGCCCAACACACCACCTGCTGTGGACAAAACATCTTTTCAACCATTTACAATCTAATGGTGAGGTGAGTGCAACTGCAAAGGATGGAACTGAAATGTCTCGATGGGTGCTCAAACTAAGAAATCTAACTTAGTTTCACCTGCAAAAATTTTTGCTTACATTCTAAAAACAGCAGCTCTTCCTGTCCTTTAACTCTGCGTTTTTGCCAACAGTTAAGCAATCAGAATAGAACTAGTTGTGACAACAGTTAGAAAAAATAGCAACCAAATGTATTTTATTAAGTAAGCAGATTTTAAATGTCATTACTCAAAGTTAAGCATACATGGAGCTTTACTGTCCCATTATTACATTTGTTCTTATGAGTTACATTGCACTTCAATTAGGTTTACACAGATTTTTAATTTTTTTTTTAACATTAATTCCCTTTAATTCTTTATTTAAAACCTAATCTGCCATAAAGGTTCATGAAATAGAACGGAGAAAATACTTGAGAATGGCTTTTTTTTTTTTTTTTTAAACAAATAAACTAATTTACAGTATGCAGTTACTAGTCAGGTAGAATAGCAGTTCAAAAACTGGACTGGATTACAAAGCATTTTTCCAAACATCCATTTTGGATTATTGCTGAAAGGTACTAATTGGTCTATTCTAGACTAGTTTACAAACATTCATAAAATAGTGGAAATGCATGCTTTAGAAAACTGGTACTATTCATGCCCCTGGACTCAAAAGAATACGAAGATGGTAGCAAGTGATGAATATTTTTAAACATATATTAGAAGCAATTAGAGTTTCTTTTCTTTTGTGCTAACAGAATCTTCAGACTTTTTCTCATTTCCTTCAGGTGACTTTTTCTCTTCAGGTTTAGTCCACGGAAGGTTATGCAACATCTGGTGAAGGTGAAAACAGTATCAATGCAAATACCCTTTGACAATGGAAAAATAATGCAAGTCTGAATCTTTATTTATTTATTTTGCTTGACTGTTTGGTCTATTAGAAGAGAAAAGCACAGGTGTACAACTCAAAGGAGTCCTTTGGTAAGACTGTTGAGTACACCTTGACATATTTTGAGAGGTACCACTGTTTTGACCATCTCTCCCTCCCTCCCCTTCCCAAAATTGTTGATGTGGCATTATTAAACCATTTGATGACTAGGCCGCTCCAGTTCAAATATGAAACAGTTTTGAACAATGTTAATAGCCACGAGTCATTCTGAGCAGACAAACTGAAATCTGTTAGAGTACCAGTTCGTGAACTGAGTAAGCAGCTCTTTCTCCAAAATGTTAGAATAAAAAGATTGAAACATACTTCAGGTAACTGCATGTTTTACAAGAGCTGTAAAAAAAAAGGACAATGTTTCTGAGAACCAAATACCTGAAAGTTTGTCTCTGTCTCTGCTGTCTTCAAATGAGATGCTGAATTATTGTGGCTCCCCAAACATGTCTTGCCAACCTGTCAACAGAGATATCATAGGGAAGTTCTATGAATTGTTTTTCTAAAAGACCTGTGGAAGAGGATAGCAATTATGATCTTCTCTTGTGAGTGAGGAAATAGTAATGAACGGCTCAAAGCTAGCATTAAATTTGAAGATTCCTTTATCCCTGTTTTCTTGTCTGATTTGCTAGGTCTCTTGGGTATAATAATCACTGAGCTTATTGAATGGAGAAGTCAGAAAACGCTCAAGCTATGGGGAGGCTCATTAAATTAATCACTGTCATTTTTATTACAGCAAGAATGTCATTTTCCTTGCGAATACTCTTTTTAACATGAGTGAAAACAGAGATGAACAATATAAATAAAATGCTGGAAGAATTACAAAGTGGACTGCAAACGAAAGAGACCTTGCATTATAAGTCTTAATCAGTGAAAAAAGGCATACAATTCAATAGTGTATAAATGAATGCATAAAACAAGAAACCAGTAATAATCACTACAAAATTCACTGGCTTTTCTGCAACTTCTTTTAGGCATCTGGTTTTCAAAAATATGACTGATGAAACTTTTCTAGAATAGAATACTCTCTAGATAGAATACAAGAGAGAAGTAAACTAAGAGAAAAAGAAGGTCTAAATAGTATGTTTTGAGGCTTTTTTCTTGGAGAGTTTTGCTCAGAAAAAAAAATTAAGTCTGAACTCATCCCACAAAGTAGATTAAAAATCACCTCACTCAGGAGAGAGCATTGAAAATCAACACTATCTTGGAAATTAAAAGTCAAGAAATCACATTAATATCCTTCCAGTACAAATGACATTAGGTTGAAGTTGATTAAAAAGTCAGAGATTAACAAGGGGAAGAAAAAATCATTATGTTTTTTTTCCAGGTGGGTCTTGAATATCCCCATAGAAAGAGACTTCACAGTCTCTCTGGGCAGTCCGTTCCGGTGATCCTTCACCCTTACCATAAATAAGTTCTTCTGCACATTAGTACAGAGCTTCTTTGGTACAAATTTAGGAATGATATACTATATCATTTACAAATATTCTTTTTGTGGACCAGGTAACATAGGCCATGTTGGTAGGAAAACAAAAGTGAAGGTTCATGTTTGTAGCATTCTGAATTTTCCCACTCACAAGCGTTTTCCTTTTTAGCAACACACCACATGGCACATAAGTGATATATTTATTAAAGCAAATGAACAAACATACTCACAAATACCCACAAACATTTTACTAGGTCTCTCTCTGCCAAGTAGCAAGATGATTTTTTTCTTTGCAGTCCTATCTGCATGTCTCTTTCTATCCCATTTGCTCTTACAAGAGGTAGCTAATTACAGAAAGAGAGAACAATTTGATGCAGTGGAAATTCACTCAAAGCAAGGATAATTGCTTTTATACAATAAAGGGCTGAATTGCGCAGGTGTCCCTGTTCATTGCAGGGGAGTTGGACTAGATGGCTTTTAAAGGTCCCTTCCATCTCACATGATTCTGTGAGTCTTCTGTAAGTCATTGGTGTGGTTTTCTGTCTCAGGTAAGTAAGATTTGAGGAAGCTCTCCTGGAAGATACTGGGATTTTGCTACGCTCAGCATCAAGATTTCAGCACACCAGCTCAGCTGGAAGGAGCTTTCAGACTGTTCTCTTGTTTTCCTCACCCAGCTACATTATTAAAACTCTAAGCGTGACCATAACACTTAGAGGTTCATCAGAGATGAGGAGGAATTCTGCTATACTTATTTACCTGAAAACTTCTCAAATCAAGGACGTCTAATCCCAGTTTCAATAGGACGTGCCCACAGAAGCAACTCTTTCTTTCTAGATTCAGAAAGAAAAATTTTCATCGTTTATAAACACAGCCACTATTCATGCAAACATACAGTTTATTTAATAACTGTGACTAATGTCTAAAATTAAATGGCAACAAAGTGAGGCAGAAAGATCACAGAATCTTTAGAGTTGTAAGAGAACCTCTTTTAAAGGCCACATAGCCCAACTGCCCTGCAATGAACCTATGTATACCTACATGTATATATATACCTACAGCTCCATAAGGTGCTCAAAGACCCACTTCGCCCTGACCCTGAAAGTCTCCTAGGACAAGGCAACATGTCTCTGGGCAACCCGTGCCCGTGCCTCACCACCCTTATTGTAAAAAACTTTCTTAAATCAACCCAAATAACTCCTTCTCTAATGTGAAACTATTTCCCCTCGTCCTGTCCGAGACCCTGATATACAAGTCCATCCCCTTTTTAATTGTGGCTCCCTTCTGGGTACTGAAAGGCCTCAAAGCATTCCTTTGAAGCTTACTGAGAGCTGTTTTCTCCCTTCCCTTGTATTATCTTATTTTAATAAAAACAATCATTGAATATGTCACCATTAGAAGCATACACCAGAATTTCACACACAAATAAATTTCCCGTGCACAGTAATCTTCATGTTTTACATGTGGAAGGATACTTTGCCTTGCCATTAAGTTGCCACCACTTATTAGCCAAGGATGTCTGCCAAATTATTTATGGGCTTATTTTTTAAGAGAAAAAATTTCCTCATTATATTACACATGCTCTATTTTTATCGTTAAGACACCAGGAAATATCTAAGGTCTGAGCTCTTAATTTTAAAAGCTCTAACACACAGCAGTGAGAATTCTGAATAGCTATGACTACAAATGCATTCTCAATGTTGCCTCAAGCAACACATTTTGTGTATGCAACAGGAAAAAGCCATCTGCAAGAGTGAGGAGAGAAATTTAACAAAGCATGATAATTGAGGTGGGGCACGTGCCTTGAAATATTGTTCCATTCTGATTAGTTTAGTTTGCAGTTTTATTAGCTAAGTATATTTATATGAAATTCTGGTTATAAAATCTGCAGCTTGGTCAGTGAAGTATGCAAAATTTCAGGAGTTATGATATTCAGTTCAGCTAGTGAATTATACAGCAGATCAGGAGAGGTTCGCAGCTGGATGTATAAATTATAAAGGTGGATCAGCCAAGTGTGCATCTTCATTTTAAAAAGAAATTTCAAAAAGCCAGTTAAAATTCAGCACGTCCCTGGGCTATTAAACTATGCAATTTCATCTGCAAACTGATGAACCATGTAACTACAAGGGTAGTCCACTGTATCTACGCAGTTGCTTTTGTTACTCAAGGAATCACACCACTTATCACAAGTGGACAGGAAACCAAGAAAATATGTCCACCTCTGCTAAAGGGATAAATTCTGATAAATTCATTTCCTGTTTCCAAACATTTTGCATTAACGAAATCTTTAAAAGACAAACTCACCTAAAATTACCTAAAACATTCATATTAAATTGAAAAAACACATACATAAAGCAGGAAAAAAAAAACCAACAAAACCAACAACATGTTTTCTCAGACACTGCAAATCTTACATAATGTTGCAATTATTTTGACATCTGAATTGTTATTAATCCACACCCTGCATATGCAGCAGGCCCGTTAGTGGTAGAAGCTCTATGTCCTAGTTGTTCATCTAACCAATTATTACTACCCGTACTTCAGGCTGAAATTCATCAGGTCACAAGATTTTACTTCTCTAACATATGCATTACACACTTCTCTGACATGTGGCTTTTTTTCCTGCTCTGAATGGATATTTTCATTTCTTATATTTCTTTTCTTATCTTGTAATAATACATCTTTTCCAATTTTTCACCTTGGATATTAATGAGATTATTAAACAGATAAACTCTTACAATGCCATTCTGCTGTGGAAACGATGTGAGTAGGCAAGTCAGGTCTACATTTAAATGGAAGAGTCACCATCCTTGGAGGTGCTCCAGAACCATATAGACCTGTCACTGAGTGACATGGTTTGTGGGCAATACTGGAGATAGGATTATGGTCGAACTAGATTCTATTAGAGGTCTTTTCCAGCCTTACTGATTCCATTACTTATGTGCATAAAGAGTGCACATTTATGTTCATAAAGCACTTCTGCATCTTTTCATACCCCCCTCCTAATTTAGTACACAATGCATTCACTGGTTGCTTAAACTAAACTGATGTAACATCTTATGACCTGCATAGTGCTCATTTAAGAAGCAGTATTACTGAAATAATGTTAATTTTATCGAGATTTTTATCATTGAAATTCTGTTATAACAGTTACTTATTTTTTTCTCTCTCATTAATTCCTTGGAAAAACAATGGGAGAACACAATGATATCAAAGGTCTGCAACTGAAATTGGCAGAGAATAATGAAGGTAAATTCCGTGGTTGCTTAGAAACATGGATACGTTTTGGTCCAATACTCAGTGTCCTTTGTCACTGAATGATTAATGAGCAGGCCGTGTTTGTTTACTGCAGGAAATTAAAGCAGTAAATAAAAGCACTATCACTTTTATTTATCAGAGAAAATCTACAAGGACACTGAACAAGAAACTTTAGAAGAGAACAAAGAAACACTTTATGAATTGTTGGGTTTTAACACTACCAACTAAACGTTTTTAAATGATATGCATAAGAAGTACTTGAAATGAAAAACAGACAAGGTACAATTCTGTGTTAAAGTATTTGTCCTTTAAGTTCAGAAAAGGCTCCCAGAAGCTTCCAGGGAAAAGAGAAAAGCAAAACAAAACAAGGAAAAGCTTTGAAACAAATTCATTTGAAACCCTACTCTTCATCATGGCCTCAAGATTTTCTTGTTTTTTTTTCCCCTCATTTTCTCTTTTTCTAACAAAAGACACAAGAGAATCTATCAGATGTTCTTCACTATCCAGCCTGTACTTCCCCCACTGGGAATTTAGCCACTGTAAAACTTCTGATAAGCACATGAACAAAACTTAATGAGGCTAAAAATACAAGAAAAAATCTAATGCATTCCCAAAACTGGAATTTTCGCAATAGTGTTCACAAGTGCAAATAACAGCTTTTTATTATTGAAAGACGGTGATCCTTTAGGAAAAGGAATTAATTGTAGCTCGTTAAGCACAGGAAGTGATCTATCTAAAATAACAATACCAGGATGATTTGCAGAAAGTCGCTTTTTTGTTATCTGTAAATATATATATTGAAAAGTCACAGAATTGCTCAGGTTGGAAAAGACCTTCAAGATCATCTTCAGCCTAACCATACTACCCTAACAACCCACTGCAACATCATAAGATCTGGTTCTCATAATAAGTTTGGCTGGTATGAAATCAAAAGGTCAGGTGTGGGACCATAGGAGAGAATACGGATTTGTCTTAAGTCTTCAATGGGATGGTGGCAGAGAAATAAGGTAATATCTTTGGGAAAGGAATTATGAGTGCAGCCACATTTTGAAAATATGTATTTCTACAAGACCCTGTGGATTGGGATTATTTTAGAGACCAACTCTTTCACCTTAAGAACCAGATTGTTTCAGTTTGTCCTGCATCCCAGAAGCCATGCTTCTTCACTGTCCACTTTATTACACTTAAAAATAGAACTAGCAATTTTTATAACACCACAGTGTATAAACATTGCACTAGAGGTACATAATAGAGAGATTAAATGATACAAGTCTTAATTCTATAAAACAAGCTTAGATGCATAACCTAATTTCTACATCTGTGAATTATAATGCACTTAGAAAAAGGAATGAAACAGGGTTAAAGTTTGATTGCTCTTCAGCTGTAACAAATCCTTCAACTTCCCAAAGTGTAACCAACCTCCAGTCATAATCTAAATGGAGATAGCTCCAGCTTCAGAACTATAGATCCAGTTCTTTCTTCTCCTTATTAAGAACAAATATTTTCATCTTTACACAAAAAAGTGCTGCAATAGGAAGTTATTAATTCTTCTTTCTACATGATTTCTTTTTGCCTTTGCCCTCTTGAGAGGATGTGGCAGAGAAGTCATTTATAACAATAAAATATTAATGTTTGCAATCAATGCATGAGATGTGTGAAGCAGCTTATTTGTTGGGTACTCTGTCACTTAGACCTGTTCCCCAGGCTTTGTGTTTCTACACATTGCTGTGATTGCTACCAGCAAGCCACATGCTCACTCCCATAGAAGGTGGTTGTGTTTGGATGAAGGTGAGTGCTCAGCAGCTCATTTAAGAGCCTGTCTGATATCTTTGCTGCCATCTCCTGTGTTTCACCTGCAACATAGTAAAGTTAGACCTATATTTTAGATTACTGACCTGACAATGCATTCTGAAAAAAACCCCTTCATGTTATACATTCTGTTCATTTTTCTGTTTCATTTCTACTATTCCATTTGCAGTCTTAATGAATGTAAATAGGATTTGTCTCCAGCTCCCACCACGTTGTCTGGATGAGTGTGACTCAGTAAAAGTAGCAGACTTTGCTCTCTAGTAGATGTGTTGTAAGATGAAGAAAGCTTGCAGCTTGCCCAGACTGGCAGTGGATGGAATTGTCTACTTCCATGATCACACTGCCACCTCTTTTTCCTCAAGCTAACCATCTCACATCTCTCTGAAAGTTGTGTTAGCACCAAAGGAAGCATCTGACAGAGGTGTTTATCAGTAGAGGAATTGTTTTGTAAACAGTGTTCTGCGCTATTGCAACAGCTCATTAACCAGGCTGCTGAGTGAACAAACCGATTCTTGAAACAGTTCAACAACACACTGTATCTTTTTCCACTGCTTTTCTTCCCACAATAGCTCTACAAGCCCTATAGAGTAACAGAACCTGAAAAAACTGCAAGGATTGACCATGAGGAGCACTTTTTCCCTCAGCACTTTAACGTCGAAAACGGCTTATAAAATACATGTGTCAGCTTGGTTAGGAGAAGTAAACCACATTGAGAGACACCTAAGGTTTTACTGTTTTCATGCAGTCTAGATTAAAACCTGATCCCTAGGTAAGCTCAGCTTACATCTTGAGAATCGCACTCCTGGATGCTCTGATTTTCCTCCTTTCTTGAGGTCATGTGAAGACTCTCTTTCTCTGCTGAGACATTTTGCTGGACATAAGAAAAAAAGAAAACAAAATTAAACTTACAGATAAAACTCCATAAAAATCAAATTATAAACTCAGAAGAACCAAAAAGATCAGATCCTGGAAACTGTTAACTACTTCATATACTTCATTTAAAGTATGTTTAGTAAAAAGGAATGCATTAATTCACAATTTCATTAAACCATTCCCCTAGAAAGGATTACTTCTGTATAGATAATCCAGGTTTTCAATCTGAAACTGACCACACAGAAGTGACTTTACTATATATCATCCTGCCCATCATTTAGCAAGATCCATACTTCATAAAATGCAAGTTAAGCTACATTTTCTCTAGCACCAACATTTTGGGGAGGGAGGTTTAAAGAAAAAGTTTTTTGAAACAATGGATATCATTTCATAAATGGTGTTTTATCCTTATTGAGTGATTTGCTTGTTTGGATTGCTATCATGATAATACAGTTCTGCAAATTCACATTTCTTCCTGTTGAATACAACAGATGTACACTGAATGATTGTACTTGTAGTACACACATCAATCTGATTTCTTGACTATGTGCAGCAGTAAATCTATCCAGGAGGGCAGGAAAACCAGTCAGCTTGAGCCCTTATCAACACAGCAAAATAAAGGTCTCTGCCTAGATACCAAACTTCTCAGTGTGTTGTATTCATTTCTAAAAAAACATGGGAAGTCAGAGATATTTAGGGGAGACTGCCATCATGGAAGCATTTCCCCAGTGTCCTGTTTTCAAATACTACTTCTAGGAAAATGAACACAAGAGAATTCCCCATTCTTGTCCTCTTTTAATACTCATACTGTCTGAGATGTAATGCTTTATCTTAGAAGCATCCCCCCCGATGCTTCATTTGGTCTGATTTCTACTTGACAGGCATCACATCACTCAAGCTATTACACAACTATCATCTCCAATTGCTTTTCATATTGTTACCCCAAGCTGCCATTGATCTGTGAGTCTTAAGTTCTAGATTGAAATGCCATGACACTTCTTGCATAGGTCACAGGAAGTTACCAGAACCTGAAAGACAAGGAAAAAGGACAGGAAGGTGTCTTGCCAGGCCGAGGCTGGCTCCTGTAGATTTGAGTACCATCACTGCAGCCAGAATGGCACAGGGTACTCTTGTGTTTTATCTATGTACCTTCAATCTATAACATTTTGAAACTAAACTTGGCTTTTTACATGGAAAAAAAAGTCAATTAAGAAAAAAAATCAAATTTTTTTCAGTGCTTGTCTCTTCGCTGGTGATGTGGGGGCTTGAGGTAGGCTCTGCATACAAGATTTTTTGTTATCAAAAACACTTTCTCCTAACAAAAAATGGATATGCTGTCTGAATGAAGCCAGGCAATGAAGCCATTTACTAGATTGATGGCTAACCAATGGAACTGCCACCAAGCGCTGTGGATCAAACTGCTTTGGAAACAGTTTCTCAACTCCTTCCCAATTTGCCTAAAGCATTCAGAACCCTCTGCAAAGCTTTTCAATACAGGATTTCACATGTGAGTATTTTTTCAAGGATCATTAAACCTTTTTTCTTTTTTTTTTTTCATTTTTCTGTGGGAAAGAGTTTTTAAATTGTGGAATCTTCCTGCCGAGACTTTACAAGCCTGATTAAAAACTCTGAATTTCAGATACTTGAAATAAATAGATTTTTTACAGTACATTTAACAGATAGACTTGCTGATAGGACCCACTGGAGTATGCTTTGCTTGTGGCCAAAATTTCAGAACACTTCTAACTGAAAGCAATACAAACTCACTATTTTTTTCGGTACTCTTTCAAAGTCTGCACTGAAAGAAACTACAGGTCATCTCTGCCATAAGCCTTTGAAATTTTTTTCACTTACACTCTGTATGTTTTTCACTTGTAACATCTTACACATTGTCTTCTCAAGGCATGCATTTTTACTGTATTCACTTTACAACTAAAAAAGCATGAAAGTTAGATAAATAGCATTCCACCTTCCGCAATCTTTGACTTCTATACATATTTGAATTCTTTCCTATTGCAATCACAGAATGGCGTGGGTTGGATGGAACCTCAAAGATGATCTTAACTCCAACCCCTGTGCTGTGAAAATGCTATCCAATCCATCTTCACATATGGCTTTTCAGCACCACTGCACCTCTCTTTAGTCATTATTTGTTGATACAAATTTGTTGCCACAGTTCTGCTGACAGGTCTACTTGCCAAATGATTTGCCCACACAAACCAACACATTTATTTCATGTCACTGAGACCATCAAGTCGTTCTTTTCTATGCTAAGGGTTTCTAGTGACTTCTACATTAAAGTACTTCTATTAAGGATATTCATTCAGGTCTAATAAAAGTATTGTATGGCATTTTGAATGTAAGCAAACAAACTAAGCAGTTTCTTGCTCAGTAGACGTTCAAGGTGCAATACAAGAACAAATAACTTGCATGAGAGTCAAGATAATCCTTATCAAATGACACACATAATCTTTATGATAAGCGTATCCATAGTCTGGACTTTCAGTCAAGAAACCATTGGATTTTACCCAGGAACAGTGTCGACAAACAGCTTTTGACTGGGCCAACTCAAAATCATGCACAGAGAAGACTTGCTAGCCAGCTGGCATGCCTGCTCTGTCTGGTTGTACTTGGTGGCGTCGGGCTGGTGTCTGGAGTAAGGCTGTTGTCAGAGCTCCAAGGGCTAGGGGGGCTGGCATTCAGCTCCTTACAGAGGAGCTGCTAACCAGGGCTCCTCAAAGGGACCACAAATAGGAGAGAATCAGCACCTGAGCTGTTCCCACTCTGCAGCATGCTCAAGGGTTTGTCTATTGTGGGAGACTTCTTATTCTTTTGGGATATAAATGATTTATTGTCACACATCTAGGTAATCTGAACTTAAGGATTTGTAGCAGTTGCTGTGAAAAAATAGAGCAGTTTTGAATGTAGAAAACAGATGAAGATATCAGAGATTTCTGGGCAAGGAACATAGTTCAACAGCCAGAAATATCTCCTTTTCAGCATCAGTTCTATTTGACTGCTCCTGGAAACCAGAGACTTTGTCGGCACATCACTTGCACACACAGGCCAACAACCACATACACCTCACATACTTTTTCAAGAAAAACATGTTGATACCGCCATCTTCCCCATCTTATGGCTGCATCATTTGCAATTGCAAAACAACAGTTACTTTTTACAACAGACTTCTTACCTGCTCTCCTAGTCCTATAGATTTCAGATGTTTTAAAGAGGGTAATCTGTTAAATCTCTCCACAACAGAAATCACAGATAAATATGTATGACTGTCTGTACAGAGTGTAAAGCAAACCATTGAATCACATTTTCCCAACTTTGCACTTTTTCACAGCAGAATAAACACATGAGAAGTCCAATTCTAATGCCAATACATCACCCTATGTATCTCTATGATGCTAACTACAGAGTTACAATGATACAGGGCACCAGGGAAATGGAAGATGATGGTTTGCTTTCAAAGACAAAGCAAAACACTCTCTCTAGGGGAACTGGGCACCACATGTAGCAAACTCTCAGAAGAGGTTATAATAAAAACAAGACAGAATCTAATAAGGTAAAATAATGATAGCTTATCTTCCTCAGTTCATAAACAAAATATATCTGCATTTTCAGAATGGACAGTCCTTTAACTATGCACAGCAAACTAGTGTTTAAGTTGATGCTCAAATATGTTCAACAGGGTTGAAACGTGTTTCTACAGAAATAGCTGGAGAGCTATTCTAGGGCATCCAAGTAGGCAGCAGATGTCTATTTAAAGCAACTCCCAAAATACAAAGCCATGCGTGAACAAAAAGATGCATCTGTCTATTGTGTTATCCTGCTCTGAATTCTGCTGTTCTCTTTCTACTACAGCTGGGAGCATTGCATATTTCACATAATTTAACCAAGTGTTTTCTAGTAGAACCTTAAACATTCATATTCAGTTGCCTCGCTTGTAACAAATGCATTTTCTTACTGTATTTACACCATTTAGGGAAAAACAAACAAACCAAACACACAAAAACCCCTTATGAAAATGGATGCCATCAATTTTCTCTGAACCAGTACGTTCTCTGTAATGATTCACTGTACCTCAGTTTTCAAGAATGTCAAAACAATGCGTTTACCCAAATTTAACTGCAATCAAGGACTCGTGATACCTAAGTCATGTGTTTTCGGGGGACAAATTAAAAATAAAACATTTCCAGTGAGACTTCACAGGGAAAAGAGCTAAGATTACCCAACATAACTAAAAACAGAAGTTAGAAATACTATACCACAGACTGACTTTGTGAAATCCACAAAACAATGTACATTAAGCTGAAGACAAAACATCCCCATTGTAGGACAAATAACCCCCAAGAAAAGCACCCAAAAGAAATAGTGCCAAAGATGGTATATTTTGGATGGTTTTAAGTAGATGATATACAGATGATTAATAAGGAAAGAGTAGCTCACCTTTGAAGATGGTCGAGGCTTGCCAATAACTCCACTAGGGAGGGATCTCCAACCAGAGATCCTTCCCTGGTGGTGGTCAGCCCTTAAATGGGGGGTCTTGGGAGAGGTGGAGTCAAACTCCACTCCTTCCACTCACACTCACTTGTGCCCCTGCGGCTGACGAGTGCTCACCTCAGTTGATCAATCAGTGGCTCAGGCTGTGACTCAACAATTCCCATACACTCCACCCCTTCACGACATGAACCACTGATTAAGGAACTATAGGGTGAGCCCTCCTTAATACAAAGACCCAATACATCGTGACGCGTTACATAATAACCCGTCGCGATGCATATCGATGTAATATGGGATGAGTGAAGATCAGCATGTGGCTCGTGTTCTTCCTTGGGCCAGTGCTTGGTGGTGTCTACTGGAAGCATGCGGTCACGTTGTGCAGGTCCATCCTACTCTTCATCAGTCCCGGGTAGACCATCACTGGATGTTGCACATGATCTCGTAGCAACTCTGGAACACTGCAGCATCATTTGGTTCCCTCCGGTGACTCATAGACTCACGGGGAGCAATATAGATGTTTCAAAGGTACCAGGAATGGGAGGTCCGCCCTCCAGAGTAAGATACAGGCCGTATTCCCGTCTTGGGTCAACACTTCAGCTTGTACAGGGGCATGCCCTGGCCGCCTGTACCAAAACTTTTGTCCAGATGTCTGTGGCTGCACGATTATATCAGGCACCAAAGGGGGTGTCATGATCTGCCACAGAGACATGATAGGGGTTCCTTTAGCAATAAAGACTGGAGTGTTGTTCACCATATCAGTAGACCATGTACCAATTACCGGAGGGACTACCGAACCCCCCACCTCCAATAACCTCCCCCAAGGTGCAAGTAGGCCACACCATCGTGGTCCTACCTGCACCTTCCAAGGCCATCTTATTTTATTCGTGCCTGGTTTCAGGTTCTCAGGGGCAGGGAGCAGAAGGTCATTCTCATGGCCGTTCTGAGGTCTTACCTCATTATCTGTACCAGCAGATCCTTTGGATCCTAAGTGGGGAGGCCCACGTTGTTTGCAACATTTTCAAGGCACTGAGTCTGCCATCTCTAGGTCTTTCATTCAGATCTCACAGGGTTTTGTGGAGTCTCTTCGTCCACCCCTGCAGAGACTGAGAGTCTGTCTTCAGGGCAGCCTTGAGAATACCATTATAATGCTCAATCAGGCCTGCCCCCGTTGGATTGTATGGCAGGTGGAATCGCCACTCGATGTTGTTCTCTTCTGCCCAGCATTGTATCATTGCACCCGTGAAATGAGTCCCTTGGTCGCTCTCAATGACTTGTGGTGTCCCGTAGGCAGCCATCAATCTTGTGAGCGCCTTGATGGTATATGTCTGGTTGGCTTTTGGTACTGGATAGGCCTGCATTAGCCCACTCGCGGTGTCAACACAGGTTAGGGCATATCTTGCCCCCTCAGATCGAGGGAGGGGCCCAATATAATCAACCTGCCATCGCTGTAGAGGATTGTGTCCTCTAGCAAGATGGGCTGTTGTTTCGGGCAATGACCTCGGTCTCATTCCGGAGCAGGCATCACAGTCTCAGCATGCTTGAGCTATGTCCAATAGTTGTACGGGCAGTCCCCATGCTTTGGCAGCTGCCCACATGGTCTTCTGTCCAGCATGCCGCAGCTTTTGATGCAACCAGTAGGCGATGTTCTCAGATGGTGAGTTCTCAACCCATCTAACTCGGGCCAGTGTGTTGGCTTCATCATTTCCTGGTGACTGTAGGGGTTGTTGACCAGAAACATGGTAGACACGTACAGTTCTGTGTTTGACTGTATTCCATATGTCTAACCACATATCTT
The DNA here is from genome assembly GCA_036925125.1 of Oreortyx pictus. Classification (NCBI taxonomy): domain Eukaryota; kingdom Metazoa; phylum Chordata; class Aves; order Galliformes; family Odontophoridae; genus Oreortyx; species Oreortyx pictus. The sequence continues at coordinate 3,659,406 of JAUPFR010000006.1, read as the reverse complement.
TGCCCCAGATCGGTTGGGAGTGGATAGTCCAGTCCTGGGTAGCCCACTGTGTGATCCAAAGAGTGAGCCCCCGGTACACAGCCCAACTACTCGTGCAAATATTCAGAATACCGTCACCAGGTTCTTTGGTTATAACCATCCACATGGCCTGCAGCTCTGCCCACTGGCTGCTTTGACCATCCCCCTCTTCAAACCATATTGTGTCTGTGGCAGGATGGTATGCTACTGCTCTCCACTTACTTGGGTTGCCCTTGCCGGACCCAGGCATCTTCAGGAATGGGATATTTTCCTTCCTGGATGGACTTTTCTCTGGCGGAGCAACCAAGGTTTGTTTTGGTGCATCACTGTGATACGTCACTGGGCCTAGAATCTTTTGGAATTCCTCTTTCAACGGTGAGGAAGACAGACTACTCCTCTGGCTGAGATAGGCGACCCATCGTGCCACCATCTGTGCCTGGGCCACCCCTGTCTTAGGAAGGTGGGTCAGATCTCTTACCCACCCCTGAACTGGAAGAGTGGTTATGACTATGACTTTGGCCGTCTGGGTTATTGGCTCTACTGCTTGTGATGCGGTATAGGCAGCCAATAGCTGTTTTTCAATCATACTATATCTTTCTTCTGCTCCGTGCCAGACCTGAGACCAAAATCCAATGAGAGTCTGAACACAACTCTGACGTTGCCACAGGCCCCAGCCAAAGCCATCCTGAGTAACATGAACATCCAATTCAGCTGGGAGGGTAGGATCGAATATACCCAATGCCTGGGCTTGTTTCACCGCCTGTTTTGCTTGCTGGAAAGCATCCTGTTCTGTTCTCCCCCAGTCCCATGATTGGCCCTTTTTTGTGAGTCTATACAAAGGTCTCAGCAGCTGCGCCAAATGAGGTATAAAGGAACACCAGTATCCCAATATACCTAGAAATTCCTGCAGCTGCTTTGGTGTTGTAGGGACTGGGAATGCCTGAACCTTAGCTACGATGGCACTGGGTAGCACTTTGGTCTTTCCTGACCAGAATACACCGAGAAATTTTACAGACAGGCCTGGACCTTGTACTTTCTGAGGACTGATAGCCCATCCTCTTTCATTTAGGTAGGAGGTTAATGAATCTGCCATTTCTCCTACTGCTTCCAGTGAGTCGGATGTTAACAGGAGATCATCAATATAGTGGTATAGGTTAACGTTATTATTAGGTTTCCTCCAATTAGCTAGGTCACGCGCCACCAAGTTATGACAGTACGTTGGTGAATGCACGTACCCCTGTGGCAGGACCTGAAAGGTCCACTGCCTGCCTCCCCATGTGAACGCAAATTGATCTTGCGATTCTTTGGCAATTGGGGTACTAAAAAATGCATTTGCCAAATCCAGAACACAATGGTAGGTCTTGATTTCCCTACGAAGTGTGCCCACTAGGGAAGCAATATTGGGTACGGCCACATGGATGGGCAGCGTGACCTTATTTAATTCCCTATAATCAACAGTCATTCTCCATGTTCCATCCAACTTCCTCACTGGCCATATGGGGGAGTTATATGGACTATGTGCAGGTCTTATAATACCTACTTTTTCTAGTTCCTGCACCGTTTTTGATATTTCTTCCTGCCCCCCCGGGAGTCTATACTGTCTTACAATAGTGATGCGGCATGGTTTCGGCAAACAAACGGGCACATGTTTCGCATGGCCCCTCAATATCATCTGTATTGCCCGGATACTAATGTACCTACCTACCTAATGTACCTGTGTCGAAGTCCGAACTCTCCCACAGTCATCAGGAGAGCCAGACCCCATTAAATGTCTATGCCCAAGATGTATTCTGGGATTGGGGCAATCGACAATTATACTCCCGGGGTGGGAGATGTTCAACCCCCAATTTCAACCATGTTTGGGTGACTGGAACATTCTGTCCCCCAAACCCACCAATCATCACTCTATTGCCCTTAAACTTTGTTGGGTCTCCATATATAATTAATGTTTCCGCACCAGTGTCTACTAGAGCCATCACCTTTTGAATATTCTTCTCCAACCAAAATATCTCTAATTCTACATAGGGCCTCCGATCACATCTGGAGGCCCTAAGGGGACCAAAGTCCTTCATTACTCCATGAAGTTGGCTAAATCTAAGTGTTTTACCGCAGGTGGTTCAGGCACTGTAGCCTGTGACACCTGTGGATGTTTCTTCCTCCTACTGGGGACTATAAAGTCAGCCAAATTCCAGGTTGTCGTTGGTGCTGCCTGTATCATTCGTACTCCTGATTTTCTGGGAGTACTCTGAAATTTTTGATCGTTTCTAAGTTGTTTCCAGAGCTGTAACAAGACATGGTTGGGGTGCCCATCGATTTTAACAAAGGCAACCCCAGCCCGTATAAGATCATTGAACATGGTCTTCCAGGATACCCATATGGGGCCCGATTGGGGTATCCGTGGGACAGGCTTCTTAGTTTTAAACAGGAAGGCTTCAGCTTCCTCTGCCATATGGACATTGCGCCTAGTTCTTATGTGCTTTGTTTCCCCAAGGTCTGCCACCAACTGGGCTGCCTGCTGGACGATAGCCTCCAAATTCACCAAGGGGTTTAGTATGGAGACCAAAGTCCCATAAAGGTGAAAGGGGGCTTGCTGTAGTATTAGGTCTCGCATACCTGCTGTAAATTTTTCTGTATCAGGACTTTCAAAGGTCTCTGAATACATGGCCTCTCTCATACCCAGTTCCCAGATGTATGTTTGGAGGTCCTCCATAGAGGACCATAAATCGGTATTGAGTGGAATGTCAGATTTGTTAGGCCACGTTAAGCGGCATGCTGCCATCAACCAATCTATAATAGAATGATTCTCATTAGTATAGTGGATGGCAGCATATAATCTTTGCCTCAGGGCTGGGTGTATAGTTATAGATGCTAGTTTTGACATCTCTGTCCCACTGACTAACACGCTTTCAGCTCCTGCATCCCATAACCTCAGGAGCCATTATGGTATGCTTTCTCTTGGTTTTTGATGGAACCGTTGTACTAGGTCCATCAACTCATTTGCTGTATACAGGCGCACTGTCACATGCAAGCATGTTTCAGCGGGGGGGGCCATTGGTCAGGAGGCACTCCCGCTGGTCTATCTTGCACTTTTTTTGTTTTTTGAGTTATGATTGGTCGGATCTCAAATGGATCCTCCAGAGATGGAGCTTCACGATCCGATTTAGAAATCTTTTTTTCTGAAACATCCAGGTCCGCTACTTCAAGGATCTGGGTGTCCTCCACTGATACGGTACATATTTGTCTTGTTGGCACATCTAGTCCAGGTTTTTTGGCTACTAATGTGCCCAACTGTTGTTCCAACTTTTCAATTTGATCTCTTAACAATTGATTTTCGGATTCTATGTTCGTATTTGTTATTTCCAGTTTATGTAATGCCATTATTAGAGGCCAAGCCACAGCAGAAGCAGCTAGCCGACGTTCTTTTGTAACTAGTATGTCCTTATCTAGACCTTGAAAATAATCTGTCAGCCGGGCTGGAGAAGGAGAAACAGTCCCTGTAACCCGCAGGGGTCCCCATTTTTCAACAACGGTGGCAAGACCATAATAGGATGACCCCGTAAATTCTGGAATTTGACCAGGGATTGTTTGGTCTAGGGAGTAACGTTCTCCCCCCTGCCCCATTGGAAAATGTTCCAAATGAAAGACATGGTTATTGTATGCATATATATATATATATATATAATATAAATATATAAATGTTTATATATTTTAAATTAAATTTAAAATATATATATTTTAAGCCTGCCTGGCTCGCCAATTGTAGGGCAAATAACCCCCAAGAATAGCACCCAAAAGAAATAGTGCCAAAGATGGTATATTTTTGATGGGCTTAAGTAGATGATATACAGATAATTAATAAGGCCCTTAAATGGGGTCTTGGGAGAGGTGGAGTCAAACTCCAGTCCTTCCACTCACACTCACTTGTGCCCCTGCGGCTAACTCAGTGCTTGCCTCGGTTGATCAATCAGTGGTTCATGCCGTGATTCAACAGTTCCCATACACCCAGATTTGTATTTTCAAGTGTCATCAGTGTTTCAGTTATCAGAATAGTTGTTCATTTGCACAAAGAACTACAAGAAAACAACGTCCTGCTGTTATTTTTATTCTTAGAGGAGTTTAACAACCCCTGGATCTAAGAATATCTCCCAACACAAATAACAGAAGCAAGAAACTACTTGCAGGTGTTTGTGAATAATTCAGCCAAGAGGAAAACACAGCAATGCTAATCAGATAAACTCTTAACTGTGAACCACTTGTTATGTTCTCAAATTATACAAGACTTTGCAAGTTTCCAAAGTAAATGTGTGTAATGTCTAACACTCAGAATAGAAGAACAGCAGACAGAATAATGAAGTCTCTACTCCCCTCTTAGCAGATTGTTGCAATATTCTTTGAGTTTGTATTAACATGCAATAACCTGAGAGCAGAGTGTGGACAACTGTTTCATTACCCACACGAAAAGAACAGCTTCAAGTCCAGAAGCAAGCAGACACCATTTCCTGAAGGTCCTTACTGCCATGAAAATGGTTTATCACTTTCATTTGTTCTACACAGAGCACAGTAAAATTTAATTCTGGGTACATTCTGACCAGCTACATTTGTTCCACAAGATCATTCTGGCTGCCAGATTTCTTGTCTGCACTTTTCTGCAGTGAGACTCTCTATGAATAAAGACCAATCCAACCAGTCAAACAGAATTGTCTTGAAAGTACAGCTTAATTCTACAGATAAACAATCTAACCTGTATTAGTCTGACAGTTATGCTTACCTGACGACAGAGGATGCTCAGCCACATTCTGTTTATTGCAGGACAATTCTACTTCCACATACTTTCAGGTGCTGACAATTTGTGCAGTTAGAGGAAAAATTCTTAATAAAAAAGACATGGACAGCTTTTTTCAGATAACAGAACTGAGGTCTGCAGCTAAATATATGAGGACATCTGCAATAAACAACTATGAAATTTGAGGACAGATGGCATTCCAACATTACTTGAAATGGCATCTCATCACAATAATGCCACAAAAAGAAACAGTTATTCAACTTTGAGGGTCACTGACGGCTGTAAAATTTTCCAAATGAGTCCCAGTTACCAAAACACCTGTGCCCAGTTATTTTTATGCTAATTTAATGAAAAATGCTGCTTTTAGCATCAAGAGCTGACGTAATTCCCCGTGTATTACCAGCACTATGTTAGCCTATTGTTTGTTCACTCTTCAGAAGAGAACATAACTGCAAAGTGAATTTAAAGGACGCTTTTCTCACAGATAGACAAACCTGAGCATATCTGTCTTTGTTAAAGAACATCCAAAACTTGCTAACCAAATTCATATTTTAAGTTACTCATAAATTTAAACTACACTACAACAAACAACAAGCTAAAGATTCTGTGTATTTAAGAATTTATAAAGCGAGCACATGGAAAACAACATCTTATCAGTAAAAAGCAACATAAGAATCAGTATTATCATCAATAAGTGACACGGAATTCAGTCTGAGAAGTCAGTAAAACAGCTAAAATACTAGCTTTGTGTGACTATATATTGGATTTTGTGTGTAAGCAGGGAGGTGTTCCCACAGCTGTCTACAGCTTCTGTCTCATTTTAATCATTTGGTGATAAATGAAGAGAAGAAAAATCTCTCCAAAAATACACACCCCTTTCATGAGTGAGTACCAACAGATGAAAGCTTGTGCCTCAGGAACAAAAAGAAATTGTACTTTATGTTATCCAGCCAGAAAATTAACGAAGTCCCACTAGATGTCCTCTTTTCCATTAGTAGGCCTAGCTTTTGATAACCCTGATTTTTACAGTTGAGAGAATCAGCCTATTACTATGCAATTTGCTGTTTAAGTCAACTGGGCTAATGACAGAGCATTTCCTCAATGCTAGTTATGTAGTCAAGTGTGAGGATAGCTGGCTGCTGTGGAAAACTCTTCATAACACATCGTGGGTTTGCTCCTGCAAAATTGTAGGCACCAGTATGGCTATCTCAGAGCAACAGAGAAGGCTCAGCACCTAACAAAAAGCGGTGTAATTCCTGCTAGTGATTATTTCCCTGAGCTCAGATCTCATGATGCTATAGGTAGGTCACTTCTACAATCCATGCTATAGAGTATGGTTAACTCCTCAGACAGCCTTTCCATAAATTTCTCTGAAGAAGGTGATCTAAAACCTTTATTTATATCACACAGGTGTGCATATCTCACTGGATACATCTAAGAGTATAAAAATATCCCTGCTTAACTGCTTCCAAGGTAGTTTACTGCACCCAGTACACCAAAAAAAAGCCAGTACAGCGCTAAACGAAAAAGTAGAACTACCTCCAAAATGGCCAGGAAAAGAATAACATTTATTATCTGAAAACTCTAAACAGTTGGCCTTAAAATAAGGGTAGATTTGTCATGCAGCACATCAAGATTTCCTTGAATTATTGGATTGTTGAAGGACTTTCTAATAGACTTTTGGCACCCGTGTCATTAATCGTTTCTGTTTCAGTTATAAACTTTTAACTTTTTGTTTCTCAATGCCAAGCAAAATAATTAGAGGCAACCTAAGAAATGATGGCTGTGTACATTTTAAAATATATATCTACTTTCTGTATTCCACTGTTGCTTAAAGGATTGATCCTGAGACATGCTGTCTATTCTACAGGCTTGGTCTGAATCACTTGGATATTGTTCTAATAATTTCATAGGCAGTAATAGCTCCACTACACTCCATTTTGCTGCCTTATAGTACCTAACAAAACAGTCTACAAATCTTGTTTTCAAGTACATTTTTGAACTCCAAGAACAGACTTTGACACGACTTTCCACATCTTCTAGGAGCATTTGGTGAAATACCGTGTGAAATTCATTTATTTCTAAGTGTAAACAACAGTTTTAAAAATATTGAATGATGAATGATAAGTGAAAAAGACCAAATACAGTATATTCTGATATCATGTCTACAAGACATCAACAACAGAAGGTGGATATTCCTGAGTGGTTGTCTCCATCTCATTTCCTTATCTCTAATTATTGCTTGTCACATCATAAATGGAAATTTATTTGAAACAAGGAAAAAGCATGAATATGATAAAAATCAGCATCTTCAAAGTATTTTCCTATAGTGCTTTTGAGTAGGCAATGCCACTTATTTCATTGATGATAAAACAGAAGTACAGCTTAGCAAACCACAGGATCACCTAATTAGTGGGAACAAGTGGAAAATAACTTGGTTTCTTTGAGCTGATTGTGCTGAATCTTACATGGTTTTCCTCACATAGGAATAATAAGAAAAGTAACAGTCAAGCAAAATTAAGAATATTGTAGTAGAATTCAGAAATTATGTTCTCTTACAACAAATGCAAGTTTTCTTCTGTGCCCCAGGCATGTGAACTGAGTGAATGCATTTTGGAATTTCTAAGAATTCACATGCATTTAAAACATAAAGATGAGGGCAAATATAACTCAGGATGGCAAGTAAACTGTAGTGTGCATTCCACAAAGGAATAGCGAAACTTCATAGGCATTCCACATTTAACAATTAAAGATATTCAACTGCAAAGCACAACTTGTACAGCATTTGTACAAATGCTATGCTGTACAGCACCGTGGCTCCAGACATACATTTGTATTCTGTGCTAAGATCAGTATTCCTTATTTCTCTTGATCCCCACTGAAATACTAATGCACACTTTGGAAAAAACAAACAAACAAAACACTTCAATAAACAATATGTACATTTTAAACCATTAGCTGACTTTTCAAATGTCTTCCCAGTAAATATTAAATATGCAGGCACAACGCTATCATTAGAGGAAGAAGGGTCACCTTGACAAAGGTTAATTACTTTAGGCACTCACATAATCACCTTACTGCCTTTCAACTGAAAGTTGATGCAAGTCAGTAACTTTGTTTTATAGATCACTTCATACAAAAGGTGGCTGCTATTTCTGTGTCTAAATTCACGTTGAAACAATTTTATGCAACTCCAGTGAGGCTAGCCTAATCTTAAAATCATCTGTTTGAGACGATACTCAACTTCAACTTGAGATGATACTTCACTTCTTTCTCCCACTTGATTTGCAGTGGGAGTTAGACACTGAACTTATCTACCATTGCAGCTCTCTGTGTCACACCTGTGTCACATCATGACAGGAACACGGAACAAGACATGAAAGAAGAGAAACCACTAAACCACCAAAATGAATTTTATTTCCTAATAACTCAATTCACAATTAGGGCAAGACTAAGCTTCATGATAGGCCAACCTTCAATTTTATCTTACAGCTGAAAATTGAGAAGGCAGCACTTGATACTTTTTAGGTTAACATTTGCACAAACAAGCTCAAATTCTACTCCATGCATTGAGATAGAAGTACTTCAGTTAGAGTACTTCCCTATACTCTGATGACTGTGCATTTTCAGGTAGAAGAGGCTGACAGTGCATAAATGGTCAGCCGTTACATGGTCAGGCAGTTAAAGTGGATGAACTCTGAAAGTCACTTTCAACTGAACTATCTTCTATTGTAAATAGCTAATCTGTAACATACTCCATAATCACACTATAACCATCCTTTTGTACTCATTCAGTAGGACTGAAATGTTAAATGAATAAACAACTGAAAACTGTTGTCTAAACTCTGCAAAAATTGATGAGTGTGACATGTTACTAAAGGTGCCGAATATCATTTCAAATGTTGAAAGGGTTAACAACAGCAGCTATCCAGTCCTCTTAGGTACAAAACAAATTAAGCAGATGGAAATCTCAATGATTTTTTAAAATACAAGGTTAACATATCAAAAAGGCAATATTCTCATGTAGATAAAACACGTCTGTAGTTATGATTGCATGCAAAATGCTTCAAAATGCTGTCAATCTACTTTTGTTTTCAGTGTAAGGCACACCAGGAATCATCAACTTTTCAAAGGATTTTTGAATACGTGGAATAAGCAAATGTTGCAAATTGTGTTCTCTGTAGGAAAAGAAAATCTTTGGGACTTTAACCAACTTCTAATAGGTTGGTTCAGCAAATAATGAGCAAAAAAAGCCAAGACTTTGAAAAACACGTAATAGCCACATGCAGCTTTTCTCCAGGGGAAAACCTGTTTGTGAAGAACCACTTTCACAAAAGTTAATCAGTGTGACTTTGGTTAACACTCCTAGAAGTGAGAGCACTTTCGTACTTGAAAGGATGTATAGAGCTGTAACGCAAAACATCAGATTCCTGCACTGTCATACATACTTTTGTTCAGAAAGTTTCCAGAGTTGTTCATACCAGTGCTATGCACCCAGGGCACAAAAAATACAGAAGGGCATTGGATAAAAAAAAAAAAAAGAAAAAAAAAAGAAAAGAGCATTAGAAAGGTACACAATGTCTACTGTGTTAAATGTCCACTGTTTTAAATATCTACTTCAGTGTTCCTCCATGAGTATTCTGTCAATATTTGACAGAATAAAACTACTAAATGTAATAACTACCTTTACTTTTTATTTCCCCTTGCTTGTGAGAAAAGCACGATTCCTTTGAGTATCATCTGCTTTACAATCACAAAGGATTCACATTTCCTATTCAAGTTCTCTTAGTGATGAGGTATTCCATAGCCATTTTTCAATTGTTCCATAAGGAAAACAGATTAGAAATTAAAAAATCAAGTTTTCATATAAACTACTACTTCTGGTTTATGCACAATACATGATGATCAGAATTCATTGGCATCCTTAAAGCTAAAACGTTGCTCTCCCAATATTAGATTCTCAAGATGGCTTCAGTATTACACTTTTTCTTTCTAATTTCCTGAATCACCCATCTATTCATCACTCAGCACTGTTTTCCACAGAAAACAAATATTAAAGTTGAGATTTGGTGATGAATCAGATGAAATATCTTTTCATTTATCACTTATTTGTTGTGACTATCTGCAAAATACGAAAGTAGATTTTCTTCAGGTTAGTTGATCATTTTGAGCAACTACCTGCATGAGCCACCCCAGCACCATTTTCAAATATATTTTGCTGCCTTCTTGTATTATATTCTACAAGCAGCTAACAGAATTCCAGTCCAGAAGTGAGACATTTGACATTCACCCATTAAAACAGTTTCACAGAATGAATAGAAGTGATTAAATAAAGTTTTTCTCTTATTCAACTTTTTTTCCCTAAAAAACATGACTAACAACCTGTGACGTTTGATGTTGACAGTGGGACAGAGTTTAGAATAAGAGAACCACAGATGTTGGAAAGACACTAGGATCACGTAGTCCAACCATCAACTTATATGCGTTACCACCACAGACCACGACCCTTGGCGTGACATTTGCCTTTTCCTTGAATACCTCCAGGGGTGTTGACTCCACTACCTCCCTGGGCAGCCTGTTCCAGCCCCTGACTACTTCTTCTAAGAAATTTTTCCTAACATCCAATCTGAACCTACCCAGCACAAATTAAGCCTATCGTCTCTTATCCTATTGCTAGTGAACTGGGGAATAAGGCCAATCCCCGCCTCACTACAATCTCCCTTCAGGTAGCTGATGAGTAGAGAAGAACCCTCTGTATAACACCACAGATAAATGGATTGTTAACTTCCAGTGGTTACTGAAAGGCAGACAATTTCCTCAGCAAAGAGAAAATACAGAAAATAAGCTCATCTCTGTATAAATATTTGTATAATATGTGACATTTTCATTCTAATTGAAAAATTGAAGTAACTCAGTGAACATACTATCTTGACTTTGGACCAAGAATATGACTATGCAATGTAAAAACGGAGAATGATCATCTTGCACAAAGCCAGAATAATTACAATTTCAAATATTGGAAAGCTTTCCTTTCCAAAAGGAACTCATCTCTGTACATAAGAAACAGAGAAGCTATGTCAAAACTACAATCATAGCAGTGTCTGCACAGGAGCAAACATTACAGAATCGGCCTGCAAAGCAGGGAGAACTGAAATTGCTCACTGTATGTTGCTTGAGCTAAGACACAGCGAGCTGTAACCAACAAGACTCTACTTCTTGCTTCTTCAGCTGTTCCTATTGTATTTACTGTCAGCAATCAGCTGAAGCTTGAACAGCCTGGATGCTCAGGACAGCTAAATTAAAGACAGCTGGAATTATTATGTTCCCATTATAGTAATGAAGTATAAATAAACTCGTGAAGGGAAAAATAAAAATCATAACCCTATGATTACACCACTGCACTAAGAATCACATCTTTCACTGCCATTCTACTCAGTACTTAGTCAGTATTTGAGGGGTACTGAAACTGCAAAATACATTCCTGCTAGAATGCCATCACATATTTCCAAGCTGACAGTTACACTGTCATGTTAGTACGTTGCCTAAATAAACAGCACTGCAGTATTTCTACATAAATTCAGTCAAGATAAATGATAACAGTTGTAGTTTATAGCATTTCTGTTTGGGAAGGTAAGTATATTTCTGACAGATAATAAATACTTTATATATATTTTTTTTTAATTTATATATATATATTTGTATTCCCATAAAGGATTTTTTTAAATCACTCTGCAAAATACAGATGATCAACCTAGCACTCCTAGGAACATTTACCTTAAGTTAATTGAGAAATTCCGAGCAAGCAGTAGTCACTGTTAAAGTCAAATCTAAACAGAATACCATGGGAACACTGTAATTTAAGATGTCTTCCTTTCAATTTTTTCCATAACTCTTGATGTTATGCTTAATGATTCCCTTTGCAAATAATTTAAAATCACAGAAACATAAAATTATTTCAGTTGGAAGGGACCCTCAAAGGCCATTGCAAACTAAATCTCCCCTCTTTTATGTTCAAATCTTGTCCAATCAAAACAGATCCTACACCCTTCTTTTGTACAGCTCCCCTGTAGATAATGAAAAGCCACTCTCAAGTCTCTGTAGACTTCTCATCTTGTATTGATAGTGGAGGTGTCTATGACCTAGGTGCAAGACCTTGCACTTGTCTTTGCTCAACCTCATGAGAAACTCCTTGGCCCACTCCTTGAGCCTGTCAAGGTCTCTCTGAATGGCATCTCTAAGTAGTCTAAACCTGAACTACATCAGTATAGTGTTAATTTTCATAATAGAAAGCTGGTGGGGTTTACAAGGGAAAAAGGCAACTGTTGGATATACTGCTTGTTAATGAGTGAAGCTGTTCCCACACTATTTCTTTAATCACATTTTGGCTTAGTAAATTTTAACTCAGTAATGTGCCATGTGCTTAGCTGTGTCCTTTGTTTTCACTGTTCTGGGCTGTTGCTTCGATGACATCAGTATCTAATTTGTCAGTACAGAACTGGAAGCAGTTGTGAAATCTTGGCTCAACAGAGAAAGACTTCTTTCTTTGAGCTCTCAAAACTACAGACTGCATCTTCACACGTGTTACGCTGAAGACAAACAAAAGCATTCATCTGCAAAGTTTTTATACAGTGGTAACATGGCAGATTAGGATTCTCCAGGTAAGCAACAAATTCTTTATAGAAAACATTTGTGGCAAATATGTTTGCGGAGATTATGTGCCTACAAGTGTTTTCTCTGTCCTTAAATTGAAAGATCATTCATAGTGGATGCCAACATTTGCTAACTGCAAATATTACACCAAGAGGATATCCAGACACTGCTGGTAGGAAGGTAGAATTTGTATTTTTAGCAGCCTAATCACTCGTGATCAGATATGCCTGATGCCAGAACATGATTAGCTTACTTGATATGGATCATTTCACTTCTTATTTCTTCTAATAGTCATTTGTTTAGCAGTAGCTCTAGATATCTACTGTAAATTTATCCGCAGATAAAACAACAAGAAAATAGAATTAACTAGGCTTAAAAAATGGAAGAATTTTTTGTAGGATCATCATTTATATAACCAGTATTATTATAGAAAAACTTCTTATTAATGTAGGTATAAATGCCAGTCACATACATATGCACGATCTAAACTTATAATTTGTCATTCCCTTGATTAAGGGATCAATTTTAACATCTGCTTGGGCAAACTGGGATACTTGATATTTTGAAGTATGGAAAGTTTAAGGATGGTTAAAGAGGGAGATGTTTATATTTACGAGTACTAATAAATATATAAACAATTCTTCTCACTCTGACTTCACACATACCTTTAAAACTCCTGTGAATTTCATTTTAAAATAATGTGTTCCTGATTACTGAGAAGAAGTTTGACACTGGATGGACAGCCTTCGCGTGAGACTAGGAGAGCCCCATGCAAAGAGGTGGAAATTGTGCTTGGTGAAAGGGAATAATTGCTCCTGTTGTCAATTCTTCTATCTTCTACTGCAGCAGCCATGGGAAGACATCATCAAACTACAGCCTCCACCTCACAGCCACAAACTTTCTACAGACAATGACCTAAGAATGAGGAAGGACAGACACAGTCTGTAATGAATTACAGTCCAGGAAGATGGAGGCTCCCCAAAACCACGGACAAAGAGATCGCCTCACCAATCACCATCTCTGCATCCCACAATAACTCTATATGCAGCTGGTGGCTCCCCAGAGCCATGAACAAAGAGAGTTCTGCACCAATTTCCTTTATTTTTTTGTTTTGATAATAGAGTACAAACTCCTTTCTCTTTTTTTTTTTTGTTTGTTTTTTTCTGTTCTTTTCAATTGTCAATCATTTCTGATGTTTGAAAACAGGCTATTCAATCATGAAGAAAAAAAAGGTCAATTTTACAAAATGTAGCATACATACATAAGTATCTCAGACTTGATTTTTCATTAGTTGCTTGGTTTTTGACTTTATAATACTTAAACTGAAGCAAACAAATGAATGCACTATCTCCATAACAGTCTTGGTCCTCTGTGTTCACCACAAAGGAAAAAGCAATTAGCTGAGGGACAATTAACACTGTATAACACATCTTACATCTCAGAGTAGCAGTAGTACACTGTGTCAGGATATGCTTTATAGGTAATTACAGTCTGCTCAGATGAAACCAACTGGATATTGAAGTTACAGTCACAAACATGGGCATTTGCATTTTCAGGAAGACAAAACTCAGTGCCAGATGAGTTACAGACCTCAGAAGGACAGACACAGTGAAATTGGAACCCTTCTGAAGCAGGAGCTAAGTTTCCCAACTGAAGTCACGTGGAAGGCTTTTAATTAATTTAAGAAAAAGCAAGAATTTCAGCAAAGACATATTTCCCCAAAATAACCTCTTTCCTTCCAATTCTCTGTTTCTTAACCTCATTAAAAAGTTCTTGACAAAAAAGTTATCATCATGACTAGAAGTATATGAACAGGAACTAGGGCTACTGCTTATAAAGAACTATCTCATAATATATAGTAATGAAAAATATTCAATATCATTGTTAAAACTCTTTTGTCATCACCTCAAACATTCAATTTAACCACCATTCTCTTAAATCTAAGAATATAACAAGCTTAGGCTTAATACAAAAAGGCTTTTGTTTAATTGTTTTAATTGAATGTAAGCTTTTCCACTGATGGCACATTTTTTCAGACGATTACTCCCTTATCCAAAATTAATTAAAGAACATTTTAGATATATACTATAATAAATTAAGGGGAAGGCCTAGCTTAAAAATTATGGAAGAAAACGTCAGCTTTAGGTCAGTAAGTGATTCCTTACATTACTCGGAACTGAATTGAACTTGAATGCCTTAGGTCTATTCTGCTTTTATTTATTTATTTTTATGCTTGATGGTTCAATGCAATGGTTATAATCAAATTACTAGATTATTCAGTACACCCCAAATACTCAGCTGTCATGAATCAGTGATATTCTCCAAATCACATCCTTTCACAAATAAAGGAAAAATAACAACTATTGTTAATGTTTCCCACTTGGCTTCATATATACATATAAAGTGAAGCTTTGTAACAGTAGATTAATAATAGACGTCATACACAGGACACCCACATCAGTAATTATTATCGGCTACTTGTACCCTATAACAAGGCAAAGAGGTCAAAACACTAATTTATGAAATGAGGATAATTAGTAAGATAATGTCACTAAAACTTGAATTATATTAATTACAATGACATTAATAAATGAAAACATTAGTTTGGGATCTGAACTAAAGAGATGCCTGGTACATTTTTTTTTCTTTCTTCACCCCCCCCATTTCCATTGATTGTACTTAGTGAAGAAAAAACATCTAAAACTAATTTACTATCAAGGGATCCTGCTAATAATGAAGACTACTTTCAAGTAAGCAATAAAATGAAAGAACTAGAGCTTTCAATTTAATGATCTCTGGTGTTAAATGTTTTCCAGCTTATAATAAAATTTTATTAAAAATCAGCCACTTGAAGAACTCTAGAAAAGGAAGCTTTCTGAGCAAATAAAATCATACTCAGTCTAAGGCAAATTTGGGAAATAGAATATAAGAGGAAGAGTTGCCATACTCTTATGAATCTTCATTAAAAAAAAATACACTATTATGGTTCACATTGAGTTAATCATAATGATAATCAAAGTCTATAAGCCTAAAAAGAGCAGCTAAAATGAAGGTACAGGTCACGACAGGAATCCTTCTGTAATTACATTACCTTTCATCTTTTCAAAACAAATTTCTTTCATTAGACTTGCAGATACTCTTAGTATCTGAGATTTCTACCATAAGAACCTTAGAAGGACACGAGCATTCCTCACTCACTTTAAAATTAAATTCTAGAACAATGGAAGGCATCATTTTCCAATAATTATTTTACAGTGTTTATGTACTAGGCAAGAGTTATGTCGTTACTTCCTATTACAAACATTCCTGATTGCATTTAGTAATTGTCTTTTTCTTTAATTACTGTTTCCCAATCCCAGTGCTTAATGCAAGGAACTATAACTTCACATGCCAGCGATACCTCATTAACTGTCAGAAGGCAAAAGGTGGAGGAAAGCAACATGAGGAAAAGTAGAAAGATACCACAAAAGCAGTCTTCCTAAGGCCTTAATTGGAGCACAGTCCTTTTCCCTGTCCTTGACATTCTTACCATTTATCCATGAATGAACATGGATGTTTTATTTTTCATCCTGGGCTTCAACTTCTGTTTCTTCTGGTAAAGTTATGAGAGTGCCCACTAATCTTTTCTCCTTGGTCACAAAACAGTTATTTTCTAAAGAGGTCTGAGCATTCATTGCAACAGCTGCATTGGTTTGTATCATTCTGGGGTTAAATCTGACATGAAATAAGTTTTCCTCTATGTATTTTTCACAATCACATGTGAGAAAAGTTAATTATTAAGAAACAAAAAAAATTAAAATGAAAGAAAACAGAGTAAGAGGAAAAAACTTTACTACTTCAATTAACAGCAAGGAAGCATTCAGCAAAATCAACAGAAAATTGCAAAATAATCATAGTAAATATTCTGCTTTACACAGCTTTGGTTTTCCAAGTGTGTGAAAGAGAGACTGTATTAGCAAAAAACATATACGTATCTCAAATATGCAGTCTCTATCACTAACTTATTTTTAAATTCAACAAACTCACTTTGATTTTACAAACTGAACCCTGTCATGTGATATCTAGAGTGGGGTTATTACTGACAAAACTGGGAGTGCTTCCTGACACAATGCAATAATGTCAGTTCAAAATTTACTGCCTAAAGAAAAACAACTCCCACATTAAGTTTTCAGAATGTTGTAGCAGAGGTCACCCCAAGTAAAAATAAATCTGCTGCATAAGAAAAGATTTTAGAGTCTTAATCTGTCTTGTAAGGACAAAAAAAAAAAAAAAAAAAAAAAAAAAAGAACTTACTTTATCAGAACTTACTTTAATTTTGGAGTATTATGATGCACTATCTGATTGGTAGTAGCTCTAATTTAGAAAATAGACATAAATTCCTCATGCAATTTGTTCTGATTTAGGTTTTGTTTGTTTGTTTGTTTTAATACTAACAGTGAGCCAAAGATGAGATGATAAATTGCCACATTCAACTAGCTAGTTTTTTTCATAAATCTGAACCAAGCGTACTAGTCTTTAAGGCTATGCAACATGATTTTAAAATATGACTAAAAATAAGCTGCTCAGTCCTCAAAAACATGGACTAGGTCTGACTTAAGCAATCTCAAGTGTTATTTCTTCTGTTGAAGTGTTTATGCATATATTGAAGAACATTCTTTTCCAATTTACAGTCAATTAGCATTATAATATCCTACAGTACTAACATTTTACAGGACAGCTCTCATTCTTATCCTGCATTTCTTCTATCAAGACTAGACACAGAAGTGGTGTTTGTAGGTGGTCTTTCCTTCAAGCCTTGTGCAGGATGAGACAGGTGTTATTTCCTTCACAGTTTGAAATTCTCAGCTACTTCTACTCTTAAAACACTGCAGTTCACAAAATACACAAAAAGCACAGGGCATTTATAATGAAAGAATTCATTTGGGTAATATGTGGAACAGTGTTAGACAAAACTCCCTAGAGCAAACCAGTTCCTGTTATTCTGTATCTTTTTCACTGCATTCCTCACTATTTGTATACTCAACCTTGCTACTGCAAATAGAGGCTGTTTCTCCATTTCACGTCTGATTTTGCTTTGCAATTAATATTCCAAATTATTGAAGTTAGGTTTTTTTATTTGTTTGTTTTACATTTGGGGCTCAGATATCTTTACACTGCTCAAAGACGTATGAATGGCAACTACCATTATAAAATATTTATTAAGTAGAATCTTAGCACTTCCCAGAAAGGAGAATTAAAACAAAGTAAGAAAGCGTTCCATCTAATGAGGCCACATATTTGGTAACAGATCTATAACTTCAGAGTTGTTTGGTAAGCAACATATACTGTAGAAAAGGTTTCAATTGAAAGTCAGTACTAGAATTCACAGGTTATCCCAACTCATGTTTCCTGCAGCAGGTAGCTTGGTAAATGTTACAATTTCCACCACTTAATATCCATTAACAATACTCCACGAGTACCTAAATTGCTGTAAAGTTTCAGGTCCTTAGGCACTCCTTCAGAGATTCGAAAAGAAAGCAAAACAGAATGCCTGTCCTCCCCCTCTTTATTTTTCTTTTTCCTCATGAGCTTCATCATGGGAATGACACAATACAATTGCTGCACCAGGCAACTCTAAACTCACTTGGGAGCATTTTGCACTTAGAGAAGGCAGAATGGTTACTTGCTGGGACATTACGATGCTAAAAGAAACTGAATAATAAAAATAACTGTCAACCGTTCAGAAGGATCAAGACCTCATAGTTCAGGATTAATGACCAGCTTTCTGATTGCGCATGGTTCCCTTTGGGGTGTTAAGAGTCACTGAACTTGCATGTAGATAGTCTTAAGTCTATTCTTAATGGTAGGTGCTTTTGTCAGTACCATCTGTGTTATGATGGCTAAAATGAATTTTTTCTGAAATATTAGAGCCAGTTCTGCCTCATATATTATCGTACATGTTAACTCATTTAAGAGATCACAAAATGCACTGCTTTTGATAAGTTTAAGGGTAATCTTTATACGATTTAAAGACTTAAGAATTGCCCATTACCTACCCACTAGTCCAAATTACCAAACTATTCCAAATCAAAGAATCATACAATGACTTCTCTTGGAGAGGACCTTTAAGACCAACCCTGTTGCCACATCCCTGCCATGGGCGATGTTGCTGCCCACCAGGTCAGGATCCCCAGGGAGCCATCCAGTCTGGTCTTCCAGAAGCCATGCTGGCTGATCAGATCACCACTACATCTTGCGTGTGTCTTAACATCTCTAAATGCCTAAGATCAACAACAACTGAGGTGGTGTTGGCTTTTTTTTTTTTTTTTTTTGACCAATTCATTCTCTTTTATCCACTGATTTTTGGAAGTCCGTGTACAACTCCTTGTATTCCAATCTCTTAAAAGTCTAAAATACCTCCTTAGCAAATCAATTTTTTTATAGTGAACCTTCACAAGAGCTTCAGTAACTTATTTTCTTAATAATTCTTTCTGCATTGTGTTCTTATCTTAAATATCTTCTCTGGCGAGTATTCAGATGCCAGCTATTTATATAAAAATATAACCTTCCTATTTTCACTTTTTTTAATAGGAAGTATCCCAGTCCCATAGGTCAATGTGTATCCAAGCAATACAGATGCCATACAATGGATTTAAATAAGTTTAACCATTTTAAAATAAAATTTTTAATTGGATAAGAGGATCTTTGTACATATTTACCAGACAAATGATCATTTTTTTCCTGAAGTTTTGACTCCTGCTAATCAGACATGACAAGATGCTTAAGTAAGTTCCCATTTTAAAATAGGAACACATATTTAAATTAACCAAACACATTTACATTCACTTAAATACAAGACTGCTATACTGATACGATTATGCAAATATTCTAGAGAAAGTATACATCTGTGCTTAGACTGAGTTGGTTTGTAAAATTAAAAAAATAGCAAAGAAAATGTTACACAAGAATGGGTGTCATTCTTAAAAAAAAAAAAAAAAAAAGCTTCCCATAATTCAGCTTTGATGCAGAGAGTATAATTCAGGACTGACTATGATGACTTGACAGCCTATTTCACAGCAGCAGATTTCAGTGGTTTTATAATCACAGATAATGCACAGACTTATAATAATGAGGTGTCAATATGGGGAAGAGCAGGACTGCAAATCACTATTTTTGCAGACATTTTCATGGCATATGCCATGTGCAGAGAAATGTGAGCGATGTCGATTAAAGAGGCAGTATAACTGAGTCAGGCACCCATGGGATACAGAGCAGTCAGACTGCAGCATGGAAATACTGCTACGTTTCATGAACAGGAACATTAAACACAAAATCTATTTGATTATGGAAAGAGAACGAAGACTATTTTGTGTTTCAATCAAACATCAAAAATCCAGTTCCAAACTCTACATTCTATTCCTTTGCCATGCTACAGGAATACTCATAAAACCAAAGAGAGATCAGATACTTCAAAGCCTCTGAGCTCATATCAATCTCAAACACAGGTACAGAGGTATGTTAGGTTGTATTTTTCAGAGAAGCAACATTCTCACGACAGAGGTGCGAACATCTGCAACCTGAAGAGGAGGGCAGTAAGCACAAAAAAGACTATTTGATTGCCTGATATCCCAGGGTAAAACTCAGCCTGTATGTCACACAATAAGAGTCCACTCTCCTTCAGAACACAGAGCTAGTAATCTTAATCTAAACATGAACTCATAATCTAATTTAATCTAATTTGCAATTAATACACTGATTTGCTTCCAGAGTTAATTTGGAAATAGAAATTTCTTACTATTTAAATATCTATGGAACCTATAATCATTGAGCTATGAGCAGCAACACGAGATTCAGTTTTACAATTAGATCCTGAGTTCTGAAATTGTATTTCAGTTCTAATTACATACAGAAAGATTACAGATTTTTTGCTTCAGTCTCTGTACTAACAGGGCATATCAGCAGCTGCTATATAAAATACATATTGGCTGTGAGTTGGCAATTCCTTTCTATATTTCTGAAAAGACTTTTGGAATTTAGGAGGACGTGATATTCTCCCTCCATCATACTCCTGTAAAATTTCCTTCCTTAGCCTTGGTCTAAATTTATTGAATCACTTGAATAGATGAGCAAAATGCAAACCTGGAGATGGAAATTATCAGGATATCCATCAATCATAGCAAATTTTGACCGTAAAAAAATGCTTTAATGTACTGAATCAAATCACGTTTCAAACCAGTTTTTTTAAATCATACTTCCTCCTGAACTTCAGTTTCTATTTCCTGGATGTATCATGCAAATCAAATATTCCCTGGCCTATTATAGCATCCCTTTTGGCAAATCCTGCTTGGGTGTCCCAACCTGCTTCACACTTCTAAATTGGCCTTTGTCATGGCTTTCTTTGAGAAACACAAAATCTGACCCACTGTTCACTGCTCCATTACTACAGACACACGATCTGTGTCCACCAGATAAACCAATTTATAGATTTGCATTCTCATTTTAGGTGTAAATCTGTCTTCCTTGTAGATTTGTTACACAGACACGGTCCATTTAGCAAGTGATGGACAGAATTCCATTTTGCAGCAGAAAAAGTACCCATTTCCCAACTTCGTACAAGTTTACTGACATCAGCAAGAGGCCTTCAAAATTTATCCTAATCTTGCAATGAATTTAAAATCCTCTTTAGTTCCACTTTGATGCTTTTTCAGGGCTAACTCTCAGAGATGCTTGAAAACAAAGCAAGGGAGAAACCATACCTTGGTGCTTGTCACTGGAAATGGAATTCTTGAGCCCTTTGCAGCTGGGGAGGTCAGTTTCTCTGCTGGTTTTGAAGGTATTTGATGGCTAGTGGGTGGCTGATTGTGCAGAACGAAGGACAGGCAAAGCTTCACAGTCTCCTTCAGAGCTTTCAGCTGTGACTCCTGGGGAAAAATCAGAAATTATCGTTTCTCTGAGATGTGCTATTATGAACAGAACTGCTTGTTTCATCTATCTGTATTAAAGCAAGCATTTACAAGCAGCAACTGCTTTTATTTTTTTATTTTTTAATTAGTGCAAGAATTTAAGATTGCTTTTCATGGTTTTTATACAAATAACTTGCTGTGCATTAAGAAGTACTTGCCCTCTTAACTTTCATCCTGCATTTCATCTATATCGACTGCTGTTAATACTTACTAAAGATTACTTTATCATTAAAAAAAGAAATATATAACCTATCAAATGTCATTGAGTCCAAAATTCAGCTATAACAATTAGCTGAGAGAGGCAAATATTTGCAAGTATTACAAATACACAGACTTCACATGGAATTTTGTTTACAATATTCAGAATAATTAGTACTTTTCTGCACTATAAAAACTGATTTTAAGGCAACAGAAGGATGACTTCCCTCATATACATACAAGTTCATATTATGTTGTTGCTCCGTACAGTAGGCAAACCACAGGCTTTTCCACCTGTTAAGAGTATGACTGTACACACCCATTACTGTACTTCCAATCAAGATAAAATTTTTAATTGGTAAATCAACTTCTATCCTCATAATTGCACTATGGCACTATACTTAATTTGGAAATAAACTGCCAGTTTGCAAAGATTCCCATTTGAACAGACATTATCTGCAAAATTACGCTGCCAAATTTGATGAATATCAAGGAATGCTTTCTGAAGTCAAAATAGTGGAATTGAAAAAAAAGTCTGCCACATCAAACAAAATTAAAACTCAAACAGACTCTGTTAGAAAAGCTAGTTATGTGGTAGTAAATCTGACTGCAAAATATTCAAAACCATTTACTGATGCTGGGTTAATTAAGCAACATTTGAAAAACATGGCAGATATAATGCGCTGTGAGAAAAAATAAATGGATTTCTCCTAAGATCAGTTTGTCTCACCAGATAAACTGAAGAAATGGGAGAAACTATCAAAGGCAATTGGGAGAGTAAAGCTGCTAATTTCAAATGTTCTGCTTTGGTAATAGATGAAAGTACTGATGCTACAGTAAACAGTTCAACTCACCATTTTCATTTGAGGTATTGATGATGAACATAATGTCACTGAAGAAATGGCTGCTTTGGTGCCATTAAAATACACAACTAAAGCTTTTGATTTGTATGAAAAAATAAAAAATTACATTTAAGTGATTTCCTTTAACTCTTACCAACATCTGGTATAGATATTCATATCACCCTGGAGATGTTAAAAAGAGGGGGCTTATAAAATTAACAGAAGAAGATGCAATTGACACCAGCAATTCCTGCTGACAAAATATCACTGTATCCAAGAAAATTTACATGAGAAAGCTTTAAAAATGGATAATATTATGCAAATCATTGTCAAAGTTGTGAATTGTATAAAGTGTGATGGACTGAATCATCACAAACACAAGCGTACAATTAAGGGAAACAACCAAAGATGTCACTTGACAAAGTTCTCAACAATCTTGCATGTATCAGCTATCTGCAAAAGCAGTATCAATATATTATGTGTGTCTTAATACTTCCCTGTTTATATTTTTGACATATTCTGTTGTCTATCATCTACGCAAGCAATATTTAAAAACAAATATTACTAAGAGAAGCCTTATACCCTTCCAAAAGAAAAATAGTTTTATGCCAAATTATAGTCACAGTTTGAATCACAATCACTCAGTTATTCATTTCCAAAAACATGCACTGCTTTCTACATGGATCCCACTCCTATTATACAAGCAAGCACTGTCAAAGCGCTTAAAGAAACTCTCTGAAACTTCCACTTACAGAGCATGCAAACAATGACACCATTCAAAGACACTCTCAATGATAATTTGCCAGAAGATGGCTCAATTCTTCTGGAAAGCCTACAGAATCATAACCTAGCCCTAATTTAAAATCCCATATTATTTACCAGGAAAAAAACAGAGGGTTAGAGAAGCTGGTCGTGTGTGCTGCAAATCTCCTTTTAATATGCAGACTAAATTCCTTAATAGCATTCTCATTACAACTTCTTGATCTGAAATGTTCTTTGCTTTCTCCTTCACAACCTCTCTGCATAGTAATGAATAACTGCTTTGAGAAGATATTTAGCACTATCATTGTCCTCTTGTCATTGTCAGAGACAGCACATGGGCACTAGTGTGTGCGCATGCATGTGAAGAGAGAATGCACTTAATTTTTCAATTCATGTTTGAAACAGCTATACATGCCAGCAAGAAACACCTGCTGTATCACCAGAAACACACAGCTTTGGGTAATGCTACTGTGTTCATTTATGTTGAAGGCATCTTACTGATAAACATGCTTACATCATGTTACACTTCTTACTTCATCAAGGGCTGCCTTTTCCAATTCATCTTTTGCAACTGCCAGTTTCTGCTCCAGATCTGTTAGTTGTTGTGCCTGTGGAAATAAAGAGAAAATTAATGTCACCTACATTGTAATTTTCTGGCTTTTACACGGCATAGTGCTATTTGCCTGCAGGGTCCAATGGGAAGGTGATATCTCAAGAGATGTCGCGTTTCAGCATTAGCCATAGGCTGTACTGGCTGATAAAACAACAGAAGTCTGTCCTGTGTGCTTCCCTGATCATGTAAAGAACTACTTAGTCACATTTTACAACAGGATTATACCTGTATCTGTGGATTAATCAGAGCAGTCACACTTTCATTAGTCAAAAACCTGTATAATGAGACAATCTTGCTTCAAAGCAGAGACATCTGCTCAAATCCCTTGAGAAAGTATTCCCTAATTCCCACTGCATCCCATTTCTTAGAGCTTAGTGACTCTTACTAGTCACCGTCTCACACAGAAAAAAGAATGGACTGCTGATTTGGCTCATCAGTACGCAACAGAGCAGCCAATATTGAAAGAGTCCTTTGATCTTATTTTCTGCAGTTTAAAAGGAGTAACCACATGGGCTGTTAAGGGGAAAAATAAAGTAATTTATGTGTAAGAATTTTCCTAGAGTTCAGCAACATTTACAGTTGCTACTAAATGCAGCATATAATGCTGCCAATAAGCTCATTTCTTTGAAAGACTGAAAATGAAATTTGGCTTTGACACAGAGACAGTACTCATTCAATGTTAGGACTGGGCAAAGTAATTTCTCACATCACTAAGATTGCAATTATTGTTACACAGTAGAATATTTTTCCCCACTACAGTTATACAGATTCATACAGTTTCAATGAATGAGAAATAACATTTGAAAAGCAATATATGTAATTAGGTAATTTCCATTTCCATTAAGAAAGAAATTATACAACACAGCACTTCTATGATAGATGAGAGGCCAGGATGGCATCTCTGGTGGTGTGTATTTCTAAAGGCTTAGGAATATATAGAGGATGATGGATCATATTAGTAAAATCTTCTTATGGGCATCATTTATCAAAACACATCCACATTTTTGTCCACATCATATTATTTTGATTGATTGACTTTATCTGCATCTTTCATGTATGTTTTTTTTTTTTTATTTCAGAGATTACAGAACCAAAAGGCCATTGACAGCAGAAATCAAGTCATAATAAAATTCTGATATTAAAAATATTTCTGTTTTGGAATGATGAATTGCACACTTACAAGTAGTGATGACTGTTTACAACTTAGGCACCACTGCAGAACGATCTGATTTTTTTTTCTGATATCTTTTTTTTATCTATGAAGCCTGAATTCTTATTGCACTAGTTCCACTGATGTTTTAATTAAAAACATTTTTAAGAAGCCTGTTCAATTACAGTGGTTTAGGTAGTTTATAAAGTACAAGTGCAAAATGACAGGAGGACTACACAAGGCCAATTTCCATAAGTAAGAAGAGACCCATGCAGAGCGTCATCTGGGAAAGCTTCAAAATATCTTCTCTCACTCGGTCTTACAGAATTGAATTTTACCGACAAAACTGAGATAAATCAATTCCTCATTCCCTGCAAAAATTTGCTGAGCCATTTCTGTCTGTGAAGTGCCCTTATCCGTATCAAAGGAATATACTTACCTACATTCATCGTGAATTGTATTACACATAATATCTATATTTAAATTTTTCCAGGCATTGTAAGTATTACAAATAAATAAATAAATAAAAAGGAAAATAGAGGAAGAGAGAGAAAAGGAAGAGAGAAAAAGAAAAAAACTGAGAAAAAAGAAAAAAAAAAGAAATTAAGAAGAGACATGCATGATTTTCAAGTAGAGAGAAATCCAAAGTGGTATAAAATTTATTTGCAGCAATTAATTGAGACCAGAGTGAACTATTAAATGAATATCAAAACAACATGAAGGCAACGTCCACGTGCCTTTGTTCTGATACTTTTGAGCATTCAAGAATTTACAGTATTCATATTGATATAATATAGATAACTGTATTATTACAATTTCTCAGTCACACAGTAACAACAGCTTTGTGAGACAGAAGCTAGCAGTACTATACTTCTTACATTAGTGACAAGAAAAGAAAATAAGAAAAACCTTAATTAAGGGCCTTGGAGAATTTCTAGCTTTAATTTGTCCTAACATGATCTCCTCTAAAGCTGAATTGATTTCTGTAACATTATCGTATTCTAGAAATCAATAGATAAATAGATGAATATTCATGTAAGAATAGCCTCAAACACAAATAAAATTTACAACATTCTTCCTCACCCACCGACAGAACTGCTGTGAAGAACACTATTATAATTTTCTTCCCACTGTTATGATGACCTTTGACAAACAAGGACAGTCCTTGAAGAAAATACACCTACTTTCTAACAAATGGTGAAAATATTAATAAATTATGACACTTCAACAGGAAAAATCATCTCTCCCCAGGATCACAATCCTGGCTGTCACACATCACCAGGCACAGTGACTCTGTTGGAAGAGAATTAATTACTGATTAAGCTATTAAGCTTCTAATTTTACTGATTGCTTAATTACCCTGTTTTGCAAATGCTTCAGAAGAGGAATGTCATCAATTTAATTATCTGTCTTTCCATAGACGTGTATACAAATGGAACTAGAGCATGGAATTCAAACCACTCTGTAAGTTCCAGGCCTGCAGAGAGCCTCAACTGCACATATGATCATGAAATCACTTGGCCTATTACTCAAAAATCTTTAGTAATAAAAACTCAAAGACAATCATCCCTGAGCTAAGGATGAAGAAGAACATTTTGCAGCACTTGTATTCATGATGCATTCTCCTCCTACACTCAAAGGCACCGACTACAAGAGCACAAATCATAGTTCAAAATAAATACTCAAAATTTTACTATTAGAGTCATCTCTCAAGGTCTGGGGCTAATTCCACAGCATATCTTTGTTGATGCTCTATTTTAATTCTTCCTCTCCAAATTCTGGTCTCTCCTAAAAAATTTTAGACACTGTTTTAGACGAAAGATTGGTTTTCTAACACCACTCTATATAATTACAGATTGATCAGACTTTTCCCTCTGTGATCTCTTATCAATCATATTTGTGCATCATTGTTTCTACTGCTTTAGGAAGTGTTATCAAGCTGTAGGACTCGCATTGCTCACAGGCTCTGTAGAGAGTAGATGAAATACCTGAAAACTGGAAAAGGAAAAACACAGTACTCTTTTTCAGAAATAAAAAAAGAAGAGGTCATTACTTACAGATCTGTTAACACAACATGAATTTTTGGAAGAATATTGAGAAGAGCAAGCAAACTATCTCCCTAAAGAGTCAAGTTTTATTTGCTATGTATATAATTCATGAACAGAACAGCAAACTACTATTTACTCATCAAATGTTCTGGTGACATAAAGCACAACTCTGCGTGTGACAGAAGATACTTTTCTTCCCTAAATTTATCTAGACAAACTAGAGAAAATAGGATGATGTTCCCTAAAGACGAGTGCAAGATGGTAAACACAGATAGGAATCATCACTGAAACAAATACAGAATATAAAATGGCAGGGATGATGACTCAAGATGATATCACCACAGAAAGCGTCATGTATTTGTCAAAGAGGCAAAGAACACCATGTGCACAGAGGACAGAAGTGTTTTAACTCTGCTCAGTATGGGTGAAATGTCCAGCTGGACTTCTGTGGCCACTTCAGAGCACTATAAGTGGGCAGAGTACATAGAAAATACATTCAGATGAGAATTAAGCCCTGCATTAATGGTATGCAAATGAATCTTGAAGAGAACTTAAAAAAAAAAATATATATATATATATATATATATTTAAAAAATCCAATCCCTACCTACATTAGTTTAAAAAGTAGGAACTCTGGGAGGGTAACAGGATAAGAATTGCAAAATATGTCTATAAAGGGAAGAGGAAAAAAAAACTACATTCTAAGTCTATGGGAAACAATATTGGTTGCTAGTTGATTTCCTTTTCAGTAAAGTAGACTCAAGTGAGATACAAAAAATCATTTCTTACTTTTCAGGCCAAAGGAACACAAATACATAAGTTGAACTGCTGCAGGCTTCTTAAAACAAGCTGGATAAACATTGTGAAAGAATAATAAGCACATAATAGAATCTTCTCCAGTGTAAGAAAATAAGGAATGTCCTCTGTGTTTTCCATATCCTCCTGAGAACATAGATTTCAACAAAACTCAGGTGCTGATGGGGACTTTTCAGTCACAGTAATTATTAAACAATCTTGCTTATTTATTTAATAGGAAAAAATCCATAATATTTTCAGACTTAATTTCTTCTACTGCATTGGACTCTGCTTTTGTCACTGATACTCTTAAAGGGCATTTTCTTTTGCTACCTTTTCCTTCAACATGTGATTTCTGACAAAGTCAAGGGTGATCTGTTGGACAACATTTCCATTCCTAAAGTCTTTGCATCACACATTTGATGTGTAATAATCTGTATTTTTCTTCCAGATCCTATTCAATTACTCTATGTAATGAAGTCAACCTATATTTTGTAGAACTTTGCCCTAATCAAGTCAATAGTTAAAAATCTCTCTCAAAAAAACCCAAACCAAAACAAATGGTCAAATGTTTTGTATTACACTATGTTTATAGCAGATATTTGTTTTGGTTCTCCTACGCAGTGTGGCTAAATTTCCCCAGGGAGGTTGCAGAAGATTCAGATGCTGGGGAAATGCACTGGATGAACAAATACAAGGCAGGCTAGAGACTGGCTACAAGTGAGAAGAGCAGTCATACAATCTTGGAAAGTTTGATACGACATTTCCACATGAAACTACTCTCAGTCTCCTCTTATCACCGAGGTACAACACTTGCATTTACTGTTACAGGGCAGTGTGAGAACTCCATTAAAAACAGAAGTACCATTTTCATGTTATATAAATCTAGGTGTAAAGTTTAAAGAAAATAACATATTTTTCCCAAAAAGGCCTGTTTTAAAAGAAACACAGGAACATAATGAAGAAACCTTTACAGTGTGTTAAAATGACCTCTTTTTTTCAACACAAGCAAAACTGAATTCTATAGTTGACAATATTAATAAAGGGAGAGGTAAATAATGGGAAAAGTGAAGGCATATTATGAAATGGATGGATTTCAGCCAGGCTTGACTGCCTACAAAAGTAGAGTTGTACTTGAAAACCAAAAACCAAACACTCTTGCATTTTTGTACGCGTGCAAGCACACAGAGCATTTCTGAAAAAGGTTCTGGAAGGTATAAAATTACTTATCTATTTCATACCCATGTAAAAATGCCATTTATATTTAAATGCTTAACACAAGTGTTCTATGCTAAATTTTGTATTGGTTATCTGTGTCCCCCCTTATTCTTTAATCATTGCACCTCCATCACAGAATCACATAGCAAAATACTTTCCAACTCCAGGACTCAGATTCACTGTGGTATGTAATTAAATTCTGCTAATATGGTTCAAAACACATACAGTAGAATCTGTTTTCATTAGATAGAAGAGTGGTGAAATTACTGCTCCCAGCCAGTGTGAGACAAAAGCAATTCCACAATTTTGTTTTACTTTGAGTCTATTTACCACACCACAAGCATAGTTCAGAATGTTTTCCATATGCTCAAATAACTAAATGATTGGTGCAGCACAATGCACTTTTAAAGAATTTGGAAAATGGTTTTGACTATAAATAGCAGACTATAGTTAGATCTTTTAAACGCATTCTTTGTCTCTTCCATATAGTCAGTTCAGCTGTTTCTTAGGTACTTGTAACAAGTGCTTGAAATAATGAAATATTTTTAACCCGCCTTCACTTTCTTATGCAGATCTCTGTACTTTGAAACATAAGAAGAGTAAATACAGGCCAAATATGAAGAACTGGTGTTTTATTTACTACTACTAATTAAGTTACTGTCACACAATGTTAAAGCTAGATATAATTCACTGAGTATTACAGGAGACACTTGCCATCATAAAAACAAAGAATTATAGACCAACTTGGGTTGGAAGGGACCCCAAGAATCATGGTATTCCAATGCCCCTGCCATAGGCAGGGCCACCAACCTCCAGATCTGGTACTAAACCAGGTTGCCCATGCCTCAGCCAACCTGGTCCTGAACACCTTCTGGGATGGGGCACCCACAGCCTCTCTGGGCAGCCTGTGCCAGCACCTCATCACTCTGTAAGAGAACTTACCTCCCACAGCCGATCTAAAGCTTACCTCCTTGGACTTAAAACCCTTCCTCCTTGTTCTATCATTATTTCCTGAGAAAAAAATTGATTCCCCTCCTGTTTATAATCCCCTATTAAAATACTGGAAAGCTGCAATGTGGCCTCCTCACAGTCTTCTCTCCAGGCTGAACAAGCCCAGCTCCCTCAACCTGCCTTCGTGCCCCAGCCCTCTGATCATCTTCTCCCCAACTCTTCCTTCCTTTCCCCCTTAATCCCCAAAGATCTAATCAGTACTCTACAATTGACAGAAAGAGTTGAGACAGTGTAAAGCTCATTAAAAACCTGTTTCTCAGTGTTCATTTTGAAAAATAAAACCAATAAAAACACAACCAAAAAAAACTCTTGCCTTATTAACATCTTCACCATTAATTCTACCAAAGTATCAGTTCTACAGGCACAGACTGCAGAGCTCTTTCATGTCCTCTAGAAATCATACAGACCCAAGTACTCATCCTTCCACTGAACATCATGAATCAGAAGCTAGCAATGTTCAGAGCTACACAAAGAACACAATTCCCCAAATTATCACTGTCCAGTAAAGCAGGCAGAAAGCACAAGGTTTAATGGGATCCCAGTGGGAGGGGAGAAAGAGTAGAAGTTCTCATTCATAGCAGGAACTAGGAACCAGGAAATGATTTTCATGCTATCCATCCACTGCTTTGATCACAGAGCATGAGAGCCTCACAAAATAGCCTCAAACAGCAATGATAGCATGGAATCTATCCCGCTGGTATCAAAGCAACCAGAAATGAAATGAAAAAGCATCTGTTCTTGCTCTAATTTTGTACCCCCTTCTTTACCAAGCAGCTTCCACTCCACTCAGTGTGTCTTCAGAACTGAAATAAATACAGATTAGCAAATTGAAACTACTCTTTCCCACATCTTCCACGGCTACTTGGGAGGATAACACAAGGATTTTTTTTTTTTTTTTGATCCATTTTCTTTTTAAATGAAATTTCCTTTAGTCAGGAAAGCAGCTAACAATTACATTTCTTTCTGCATAGAAAGGATATAGCAAATGAAGATACCAGGTATCTATCACAGAACTGAAGAGTGGAGAGATGTTTCAGGTATTTGCACATCAACTTCTCAGGAGGCAGGACTTCAGAATAATTTTCACAATTCATTAACATTATTCATCTAATGTTCTCAAAAAGCTTATAAATAAATTAGTTCATAATCTCCCCAAAAAGGCAAGTAAACATTTTCCCTATTTTACAAGTCAGAGCACTGAGAGCAGAATGCTCCACAACTAACATGGGACACACTTTGTGTCTGGTAGCTTCTGTATTATTTTGTATGCCTTCCAGAGGAAACTTGGACCTTGTATTTACTTGGAGTTACTTTGTAAGTAACTCTATCTCCAGGCACTTTGAAAATGACTATTTATCTCCACCTTCCAATGCAGGGAATAAAAGCACTATACAATTAGAAGCCTCCAGCCACACAACCTCAATTTAAATTATCCTAAGAGAGAGACCTAGGCTTACTACAAACTTAAAACTTCACTCTAAATGCTGATAAGAAATTTATTCTGCCATGGATGTCAAAGGAAAAAAGAATATCCACCTATTAATTATTCATCTGTTTAGTTAGAAAGGTGAAAAATATGTTAAAGAATCTATGGAGTAGGGCAGTAGATTTTGGTCACCAGCAAGGAACTAGAACACTGTTTTATCTGATCATACAAATAGATACTCCAACTATTTTCCACTTGTCCATTTAGAAAGCTATCAAATAGTATTTTAGGCTTTGAAAGTTCTCTTCTTTGCCCTAGAAAGCAATATAATAAAAAACTCTGTCCCAATTAGAGTGGCCTGCCAAAAACAAAGAAAATCCACAGAAATCCACAGCATTTCTGAAAATACACTATGGCATTAAAATTGTCTTCGGTCTTTTGGGTTCTTTTCAGTATGGAGAGAATTAAATAATTCCTTACAACTAATGAAAGCAGTTATGATGCTGTGCTCCCAGATTACTTCAACATGATAGCAACTCCAGTTTCTAAGCTGTGTTGAAATAAACTCACCTTAAAAATCAAATCTTTTTTCCCATAACGAAGTTCTTTCAGCTGGGCTTGGATCTTTTTTGACTGAAAGCAAGGATAAGAGAATCAATGTTCTTATTTCTTTAAAATACTTGCTTTTGAGACCAAAATAAAAACAGCAAGTTCTGACAGCATGAAAGCATAACTGGAGGCATCACCTTCAAAACAACCTTCAGTGCACATTAAAACTATTTCAATCACAGACTCATAAAGGTTGCAAAGACCTCTAAGATCATCAATCCAACCATTAGCCCATTGTCACCAGGCCCACTAAACACATCATTCATTGCACAGCCTGAAAGAGTACAGTGAAGCATGAACTTCCTGGTAGGCAAGTCTATCCATGAAAGATGTTTGATCTAATTATTAAAACAATAAATATGTGAAATTGATAATATCTTCGGTGTTTAGAACTCAGTTAAAGAGTAACAAATACACTGCAACTCTCTGGCTTGCACCACCTAAATCTGGCAAAATGACAAAAAAATAAGAGATGGTTTTGTAGCATCTCTGCTTATTCTCATAGCACTGACCCACTTAAAATCCATACATTTGTCACAATGATTCATCAAGTCTAAAACTCTTATGGTTTAAGATACGCTCACAATCTGCTGCCTTGTGTGCTGGTTACTTCAGATTTATTTCCCTGATATTCTCTGCCAGCAATGCTTGCCATACTACGGTGAACTTCTTTTAATTTTAGACTTCACCTTAAGACTTAACCGACATTTGTGTTGCTAATATTAAACAAACAGCAAAAAGTTCTTCAGGTTAATTACCTAACATTCAAGACATTGTGCAGCAAGGAAAAACAAACACAAAAAAGACAGGTATGTGGAAAGTTTTGTTGAATACTGACAATTCTTAAAGCAGTAAACAAGGGAAGCATATATATGTATATATTTGTACTCAGATACTCTGGCATGTTTGAAAACTGAAGATAACACATTCTGAGAACCAGCAAAAAAAAAAAAAAACATCAAGATTATGCATATATGGTAATAACCACTCTCATGAAAAGTTAAATAGCTAAAGGGACTGCTCCAATGAATACAGTGACTTGGGCACTTAGGTGTTTGAAAAAATGGAGGGGTGCACTATCAACTATCTCTGTTAGCGTTTCTGTAGAGGGGATATTTTATAATATGACACTTATTCCTTGAAATAATGAAGCATTATAGAAATCAATAGTAATAAACCTTTCATGTCTTTACAGATTACTTGAAGAAGGCATTTAGCTACTCCTATCTTATTTCAGACATGACAGATCAGGGAAAGAAAATCAGTTTAACCTATGTTACAGACAATAACACACACTTACAGAGATATACGTACATTAAATAACCATTCCCAAACTTTATTGTGGCCCACATCTCGAGTTGGCAGACTGCTGATGTATTAAAGTTGCCTCTAGTGAAGTCACAGAAATGAGTTCAGATGAGTGCTTTATAAACACTCATCACACATGTTCAACATATCACCTATGCTAGAACCTCAGTACGAAAGACTTAAGAAACTTCTTTCGGATATGCTAAGTTTAGAATAGAGAGGAACCTTTCTTACCTCTTCAGCATGAATACCACAAAGCTTGTTTCCTGACAAAAGCTTGTTTTTGAGGCTTTTGTTCTGAAGGGAAAAGATTAAAAAAGGTTTTATTACTGAGACTTAATGGCATTTTGCGTGATCTTTTGAATATTTTATCACACTGGCATTATTTTATACTTGGACAACACCTTCAAATCACTGGAATAGACATACATAATAAAAGACAGTAGCTGCATAACCTCTTTTAGAAAATTCTGAAAGCCTGCAGCTTTGAATTAAAACATGCTTTTGAAGGAAGAAAAACGCACACAGAAATTTCAAACCGTGCCAACAACTGCAAGTAATTTAGATTAGTCATACTGAGGTAGAAAGGAAAAGACACTTCACCTGGCATCAGTGCTTAGCAGAGAATCAATTTTAGTAAATCGTTGCAACAACTGAGTCAAAGGTGTCAACACATAGTCAAGGTTAAGAAGTAAATGGGAACTTTTGATTAAGCTTCCCAATTTAAACCAGCAAGTGATCAAAATCTTTTAAAGGCCAACTAACTGAGTATACTGACCTCTCAGTGTTCTTATTCACATGGAAGTTTTAAATTACTTACATTGTAAGTACACATATAGAAATCTAGACTGCCACATTTCAGAAATATTTACTTGTTAATGGCAGCTTATCTTCCCTGAACACTGTGCACTAGAACATACAGGCACTGGATAAAAAAAAATTATGATTCAGTTCAGGATATCAATTCAAGTTTAGGTCTACACAGAACTGAACCACTGAGCCACTGTTTTGTGAACGAGCTTAACACTTTTCTCCAAAAAAAAAAAAAAAAAAAGAAAAAAGAAAAAAGAAAAAAAATTTGTTTTAAAGCCAAGATAAACATACAAATTTAAAACCTCCATACAATTCCAAAATAATGAGGAGATATGACAACCTGTTTCATGTATTTCACTGTTGCTGCCTACTATGCAATAATGCACAGTGCTGCAAAAAAGTCTTTACAAGGCGATGCAGGCATCTACAGCTCTGTGATGCAAAACAAAAAGCCATTCGGGCATAACTTGAAATAAGACAGCCTAAATGGGGACTTCCATAAAAAATGATTTGCAAAGGGCTGCATGGGAAGGGAAGGAGAACAAACATTCTCATCAGACTCACGTTTCAGTGAGTTATGATCTCTGAAAATGAGGTGGTGGCTCCAGAGGAGTGCCTTCTTGCACTAACCACTGTTGAAATAAGGGACTGGACTCCACAATAAGGAAGGTAGATAGCAGATGCAAGGTGATCAAAGATAAATAAAAAAAAAAACAATCTCAAAAAGATGAACTACATTCAGGACAGCTATTTATCACAAGGGGTAAATACAAAGAGATGTAAAGTAATCACACATTAGATTAAACTGGTTTCACGTAAAAAGACAACATCACTTCTTGGGCTGATGGAGAAACAGAAGTGCCAGAAGCACTATCTCATTAGGAAAGTGCACTTAATTAATCTAGGAATTCAGGTCATCTCTTCAAATTGCTAAACTGTGTTAATTATTCTCTGATTACCCTACAGTCTATCAAGGGTTGTAAGAGTGAATTGTCATCTTTACAATTTTACTCATTTCTCTTCCTTTTACCAAGTGAAAGACACCACGAGAAATATTTCTATTAATACTACGATGGGTCAAAATTAACTTCTATATGCAGTCATGCAGAGGCCCTGCATTAACCCCAGAGGTGAAGAACCAAATGTCTACCCACCTCAAAACATGCTAAGTTGTAGTAAGTGACTGTTGTAACTCACGTTTCATGCCAGAACAGTCTGACAGAAGAATATAGCTAAAAGAAATTGTTCAAAAACAAAATTTTATGAACATATTTCAGGTTGGATGGACATCATTTTGGAGCTTTAACTAGGTCTAAGAGGATTTACCATTCCTGTTCTCAACATCCGGCCTAGCAAGAAAACAGAAAATGGGGCTAACAGAAAGCAAGTAAGACACGCATGATTTCATCTGCACTTACTAGTGTGTGTTTAGAAATGAGAGTAAGCATTTAAAGGTCACAGTTACTAATAGCATAATGAGTTGGAGCTTGTCAGAGGGAGCTGACAACTTCTGTTAAACATTAGGTTTTTTTTTTTAAGTAACTTAGCAAATTACATGTCGCTATCAAGTATAGCTTTGCCTCCTGATTAATATCGATTGTTTTCCATAGCAGAATGTGAAGTATACTAATAAAAACATGAAAAATATAACAGAGAAGGATTTGATTGTTATTCTGAATTAATTGTTGCTAAATGAGGTGCGTCTTCATGTACATGTCCCATAGATTTTCTAGAAAGGGGCTACTCAATTCAATCAAAGATTTTTCAGTTAAAAATGAATAGCAAATCACGGTATAAGATCTCACTCTTAGACAAGAATTCAAGATAAACCTTATTTTCCTATTCAAAGAAAAAAAAATAAGTTTAGCTGGATATTTTTGTTTCAAACATTGCATTGATTTAAATTACTTGAATAAAAAAAGATTTTAGACATTACACATTTAAAACCTAATAAATTTAAAGAATGAAATAATTAACAATGTCTTTAACAGCCTCTCTTAAAATGATGTACAGTAATGATTTTTAGACACCAGCTTTTAGATTTACAGAAAGGATATCATGATATTCACAGAAATGCACAACTGTAGGGGCTGGAAGGGACCTCCAGAGATCATAGAGTCCAACCCCCTGCCAAAGCAGCTCCCTAGCCCAGGCTGCACAGGTAGGCATCCAGGTGGGTCTTCAATGTCTCCAGAGAAGCAGACTCCAGAACATCCCTGGGCAACCAGTTCCAGTGCTCCACCATCTCTACACTGTGCAGAACTTCTTATGCATCAGTTTGTGGCCATTTGCCCTTGTCCTATCACCACACACTGCTGGGAAGAGCCTGGCCTCATCCCTTTGCCTCCCAAAGGGCAAAGTCCCCAGGTCTTTCTCAGCAGGGCTGCACTCTATCCCTTCATCCCTCAGCTTGTGTTGATCGTGAGATTTGCCTCCAGGTGCAAGCTCTTCCATATGTCCCTCTGGATGGCATCCTATCCCTATGCTGTGTTGACCGCACCTCACAGTTTGGTGTCAGACAAGCTGACAATCAGCAGACAAGCTGAGAGTGCACTCAATTCCACAGTCAGCATCACTGATCAAGATATTAAAGAGTATCAGTCCCAGCACAGACCCCTGTGGGACACGCCACTTGTCACTGATCACCATCCAGACATGAAGCCATTGACCAACACTTTCTGGACTTGATCCCGCAGACAGTTCCTCATCCCTTGAACAGTCTGTCCATCAAATCCATCTCTCTCCAATCTGGAGAGAAGGATGTTGTGGGGTACTGTGCTAAAAGCCTTATGAAGTCCAGGCAGATGACATCAGTAGCTATTCCCTTATCCACTGATGCAGTGACACCATCACAAAAGGCCATCTTGACTTCTAGCCTCGTACAGAAGTGGTTTAATGTAAGGATACTGACATTTTGTAATTTATAGCACCTATATTACCACTTTGAAATAGCAGCAGGACATCAACAGTGGATGAACAAACTATACAATTCAGACATCATCAATTCAAGGCAAGTTTACTTCGGCTGCTAGCCTTCTGAAGCATGAGGACAGAACATGTTCAAGCAAAGAAAATCACTTTCCCTCAGAAAATTATTCCAAGCAATTCACTTCACTTCAGACATTTTGTCTGAGGTGTGACAGCAATAGCTTGTTGTATACAAGATATATCTGGCTCTGCTTCCCCTTGATGAATAGCACAAATGAAATAATGCTAAGCTCTAGCTCAGCATTGCCGCCTTTCACTATTACAGACATTCGATAGAAATCATCAACAAAAGCAACAGCAACAAAACTCAAATGTAACCGAGATAACAAAATACACTCCTAAACAAAAAAAAAAAACCCACCAAACCTCTGGACTGTACTCATTGAGACTGCCAGAGAAAATTGCCAAGATGAATACTCTTTCCCACTTCCCATTAAACAAAATCTGCTCACTGAGCCATTTAGAAGGAAAAATCAGAAGGCAGCAACTGACCAAAATCAGATACCTTGCGTATCTGATATCACAACACACTGGCACCCATTTTGCTTTGGATATTAGCTTTATATTTCAAGATGATGAAGAACTGTTTTATATAACAAGAAACAGAGTGAGAGCTTTAATCCCAATGGGGTCAACTCAGCCTTTCATCTTTCTAAGACAGATAAACTGAGTTTCCTGCACTCTGCTGTCTGAGGGTTTTTTGAAAAAAAATAAAGTTGCAAACTGCTTTGCTTCAGCCTTCCCTAATCCAAAGTTTTACTTTGATTTAACATAATTGTAATTTGATGATATTTTTAGGCTCACTAAAACACACATCTAAATGGTAATATCAAACAGAGTTTACAAATATGCACTTCCTCAGGAAAGAAGACAAAAAAAAAAAAAAAAAGCAAGCAAGCAACAATAAAATAACTAATGATTTTAGGAAAAGAAAAAAAAAAGTCCTTGAATGAGTACTATTTATAAGATTACAATACCAAATAAAGGTACATGCAGTCCTTTTGGTGAATGTTTCAAGTAGTTAAATGAAAAAAGCTCCCTCAACCTCTCATCACTCAGTGAATTCTCCTATTACAGCAATAGATGGATGTGCAGGGCCCAACCATTCTTTTTCTTCAATGTATTTTCTCCTTTGGGATTTCAGGAGACCTGGGTAATTTGTTTTCCTTATCCCAGAGTAAAAATAATTCTATATGAAAAAATGATACGAAGAGATATACATTGGAATAGATGCAATTTTCAATCACACCTTCCCAGTCATTTCAAGCATACTTTCATATGGGAAAGAAAAGGCCACTTCTAATTCTTTCCATGTTCTAATCAAAAACAACAGCACACTGAAAACAGAACCATATTTTACAGGATGTGTACCTCAAAAGAGGCGTAACTGCCTTTTAAATGCAGGATTATCTACAGCAGAGCCCTGACAGCTCTTTGATCTTTCCCTTTGGCAGAGTTGCATGGTGGCTGAGGGAAAGTCTGTGCAATCAGCAAAGCAGAGCCCCTCCTCAGATAAATATTTGCCCTGAAACTCCTTTCTTTCCTATCTTTGACACTTGTGAACACAAGGGGTGAAAAGAAGCTAAAACTGCTATGAGCTGCAGGTTAGGAGGAAAACAATAAACAGCCCATTGACAACCCTATCAAGATAATCCAGGGGAAATGAAAATTCTGACTGCAACAATAAACCAAATGCATTTCTGACTTCCAAAGAACCAGGCTCTCTCACACAACAAGAGTGAAGTGTGACTGGTTACATTCAGCCCTACAGACCCTTTTCCTGCTATACCAGCAGCAGGAGGCGAAATTCTGCATGAAGTGCATCTTAGATCCTTGAACATTTGCATCCCAGAATTATCAACATCTGTCTTAAAACATAAGTGACATAATTATGAAAGGAGAAGGGCAGGAGGTGACTAAGGCACGTGTGTATGCTGCCCTCTGTGAATTCATATTGTTCAAGTTCACTTTAATATTAATAGGCTCCATCTCATAAATGTACTCAGTAGCAGCACCCTGAGTCCTGTTGTTAAAGAACTTTCAGGCAATTCATTTAATTTTTGGAAGTAGCAGTCTACAAGTAGAGTCTAAAAATATCTCAGTATACATCTTTGTTGGTTTTAGAGCTGTTACCGCAACATCTCTCAATTGGGAAATAAATTTCCCTGGGGAAGTTCTATTGGATTGATTCACAAATTAAACAGACTTCCCACCATCCTAACCCCACTCAGTATAGTTAGAACTAAGTGCCTAGATAATAGATACTAGACAAAACCTTCTTGCCCCTGTCCTGCTATGGTGTATCCCCACTTACAGAATACAAAATGATTTTCAGAAGTACAATAATTTGGATATTAGAATATCCCAGGATTTTCTAAAATATTATTTTCAATTCAAACATTCTACTCAGATGCTATCACCAGCACAACAAGGTTTGAAAGGAGAGACTTCCAGCAGGGACAGGGTTTGTATCACAAAGCAGTCCAACGCTGGCTCAGTCTTCGAAAGAGATGTAATAAAGCTGGGCTCACATTCACTTATGCCTTGTTATGAAAATCAGGACAGCAATCTACCACTACATGTAGCAAAAATGTCTTCATCTTTGGAAGGGAAAAGAAAATAAGAACATTCTAACCTAAATTGAAGTATGTTTATATGCTTCCAAAAAGTATTTAATTCAGTACAAATACATATGACATAGACAGTTCATACTGAGCTGTCAAGTTTCCTAATTAAAATCATTGCAGAGCGGTTCACTCTTTTCTAGAAGCAAATAACATGTACATATAGAACAAATATTTTCAGAAAAAAGTAAAATACAAATATATTTCTGTAAAATTCTGACTTCAGGATATGAAAGACCACCGTGACAGATGCAAGAAAGAAACCGAAGTTGCAGACAAATTTTCCCAGTGCTTTTAAATGAACCTAAGCAGTCAAGAGAAAACATGACATACTTTTGCCAAGAATGTTTGGAATTTATCTCTACCTGCTCATCTGCAAATTAATTCACGTCACTACAAATATCTCCTTTTCATTAGTACTGCCACAGACAGGGAGTTGAGTGACTATCTCAAATAGAAAGGACAGCTTGAGCAGAATTCAAAGTTGTGCCTTAGAACGTTAACAATTTCATCTTGTAAAGTCAGCATTTTCTTAGAACAAGAACTATTTTCAAAAGGGTCTTTCTGTCACATGGGCAATGACAATAAAGTGTTCTTTGAAATCATTCCTACCAAACATAATTCACTCAGTAGATAAAACTTCTCATTTCTTCCACACTGACAACTTGATTCATTGTTGATGCTTAGCCAAGGAGAAGGGGAATTTATTGATAAATTACATGTAGTCTGAGGTAGATTATTAACAAAAGTTGTGCTGTGAAATCACATGCACCAACACATTTCTGCATTATATTAAGAAGGAAACTCCCTGAACACACCAGTTATCCAAGCACACAATATGATGTTTTACACTCAATCTCACTTTTAGTGCCAAACCAGCTCCATAACAAAGTTTCAGACTGGCTGATAACAAAACTTCCACTAAACCTAACAGCAGAGTTCAGAACAACCCTCTCACCTCCTGATCATGGTCAGTACCTGCAATGCAGGACTAAGGAGTTATTCCTTTATCAGATAGAAATGGAAAAGATACATATCTGATGCTTGCTATTTTGCTGGATAGAATGCAGATATAAAAATCCTAATATCAATTACTTTGATATCAAATCAACCAGCACTTTCATGCTAAAAATAGAACAAAATCTGCACAGTAGAAAAGATAGCCATTCCCTTCTCCCACTTCTACTTCAACGTGACAAAGACATTCAGAATACTGCAAATATGCATTAGGAATGTTGACATTCTCTTTCTGGTTGAGGTTATGATGAAAAATGTTTTACTGGATGTGGTAACTGGTGTGTAGAATTACATCAGAATTAGCACACAGTTGCACTTTGGATTCCTTCATGATTCACAGCCAAGACAGAAAACACTTCATACTGATGGAGTGAAGCAAAGCAGGAAGAATTAAATATTTGGAGCACCATTATGAATGTTTTTAAAACTTCATCTTGTTGGGACTAAAAAGTTACTCATCCCAAAATAAAATGAAGACAAATTTATCATGATCTGCTAACAACTGGAAAATAAAAATAGACCCAGCCAGATATTCTGCCCTTTCAGGAACGCATCTGTATGTATCATATCAGTCATGAGCTGAGCCTGTCCCCTGCCCCTCACACCCCAGTTAGTAGATTGTATTATGTGTGACTTTTTCATCCAAAAGAAATTTAAGATCAAGAGGCATGGGGGAATAATTAGTCTGGTGATTTAATAACACTGCAACACAGGTTCTTTATTCCTGTGTTGAGCCTTGAATTACTAAATACTGAAAATGTCATGCAGCGGCATTGAATTTATGACTCAGCTTGAGATTTCTACTCTGGTAGTTGGCAAATATATCCATAATTATGGAGAAAGGACATTGTTGCAGCATCCCTTCAGCACACAAGACTTCAAAAGGAGCGAGCTCTCAGTAAAATACCATGAAATATAATGCAAAATAAATGACAAATGTACATTATTTATCCTGATAGTATATTAACAACACCCAGGCATACGCATACAGAAGTAACAGATGAAAATGATTCTTCCTTAATAAAGAGATACAAAGCATGTAGAATAGCTCAGCATTATTGCTTGTACAAAAAGCAAAAGGACAAGCATGCCAACTACGTACTCATTAGGTGTGAATTCCAAATTGAAATCTGTCAAATTTACTAGGAAGAGCTGTGAAAGATGGCAAGCACAAGAAACTGCGCAAGAGACTGCAAAGTTTCCTTAAAAATGAATTAAAGTAGTCAACAGTTATAGACTGTGGTATTTAGTTTAACTAGAATTCATTAACTGAATGACTGATTTAGTTTTAAGTGAGTGCCAGACAACCGGTCTTGTTCAGGTTTACATTTCATCACAACCTAAAATCCAAGTTGCAAGTGCACGCAAAAAGCTGAAACCACACAGGCAAACAGTTCAAACTCGTAACTACTTATTTGCTTGGTCTTTGCTCCCTAATTCTTCAGTCCAATGCATTAAAATAATGTATGATTAACTACATGCTTCTGGGTACAACACAGCGTAGTCAGTATTCAGCAGCTCACGACTGGGGAAACGAGCTGTCACGTTGCCCTTTCATTGAGTCTGTGGAAGACCTAAGCTTAGCTGTTTTCTTGACAACCTCAGATCCAATATCCCCTACTTTTTGTTATTTTAGGGCCATAAAGGAAAAAGTATTTCAATACTTATTAGTATTTTTATTTTTATTCTTCAAAACTAAGTGTTGAAATGTTTGCCCAAGAGAGCAAAAGTGACTGTCCGCAGATTTCCCAATACTACTCTTCTTGAAGAAGTAAGGATGTAAAAATGTAATTTACCAATCCTATGATATCAAAGAGAATATTGGTGTGTCAATCTTAGGCAAGTAATCTAAGTCACATCTGCCCTGTAAATTTAATAACTTTTATATTCATATACTTTTCAGAAATAGCCTGAAGTTCTGTCTCTAGGTCACACAAATAGCAGTTCTTATGAATGCTTCCATAAACTACAGCTGAATATGCATAATAAATGTTTTAAAACAAAGTGTTTTTTTACCTATAACACACATTTCAGTGTTTCTTAACCCAGCTGGGTTTTCAGAGGAGCAGCCTTTAATGAACTTACTGCTCAATCACTTCACGTCTTAGTGTCTGCAATTATTACTCCAATCCAAGTTCCACATTCACCATAAAGATGTGCAAAGGCAAATTCCCACGTGCTCAAAACTCTAATTCATAGGTGCAGATACCCAAATTTCTGGCAAGCGTGACTGACTATGTCCTGAAAAGTCTACAGCCAGTAAATACCCAAGCATGGAAAAAAAGGTCAATTCATTATTTCACTGAGAATCATACATAGGCTTTTTAAAGAGGAACATCACCTTCATATTTCATCTAGAGACCAAAATAGCATTAAGCTGACTTTTAAGTGGGCTAAACTGAGGCTATGGCTGAAGGAAATGGTTGAGGTGGAATGAATAAACTGCTTTAGGTCAAACAGAGCAGAACAAAGGAAGAAAGGTAAAAGCTTTCTGAAGCTTTTTCAACTCCTTTCTGCTCAGTGTGCATTTACAGTGTGGTTATTTCAGGATCAGAGAGGAAAAGTGGATTTACATATTTATTTGGTTTGGGAGTCAGCTGCCACCCAATAAGGGAAAGCATAATCACAGATCATCTCTAGTCCAATTCTCATGGTGACTTTAATACGTGCTAATGTAACATCACATTTTTACCAATCTCCTCCTAACAATATGTTTCACAATCTAATAACATCTGCATCATGTTTTTCTTGCTCAAAACAAGAGCTCAGTATTTGTTAAATGGAGATTCTAATGCAGTGGTAGCTGTATGGGTTGGAACAGAGGGGTGGAGCCATGTACAACATCAGTTACAGTACAATAACATTTATATCCATCTACTATCAGTAGTTTACATTTGGTAATTTCAGTGGATAAAGCAGACAGGTAAGTTCCATTTTTATAGAAGGATGGCTATTAACAGTTTAACTTGTAACTGGTGATAAAATTAAGGGGATTAATACGCATTTATTTAAGGAATTTATTATAAGAATATGCGTTTATTCCCTTAGTTTGAGATCCTGGCTGCCTAAAATGTGTCACTGCGAATTTTTGCTTGGATCAGTAGTTTGTTACCAAGCTATTCCCATCACAGATGAAGTTCAGATAGTTTTGACTTTTGACCAACCATGATGAACTAACTGTAGGCTACCACCCACACCCTGTGCTTTCTCTCACTGATTATAACACAGCTATGAGAAGTGACATAGCCAGTGTAAGCCAAGCTACCT
Organism: Oreortyx pictus; assembly: GCA_036925125.1. Classification (NCBI taxonomy): domain Eukaryota; kingdom Metazoa; phylum Chordata; class Aves; order Galliformes; family Odontophoridae; genus Oreortyx; species Oreortyx pictus. The sequence continues at coordinate 3,615,324 of JAUPFR010000006.1, read as the reverse complement.
TGCAGTCTCCTCCTGAGCATGACTAAGAGCTGTCATGGTTTTATGATTTTTGGTATTGGTATTCCACATCATAACAACATGTAGTGCATTAAGAGTTAAAGAGTTAATACTCCAACTCTACAGATCATTGATATTTTCCGGGTATACCTGTCTCAGAAGAGAAGAACTATATTCCCCAGAAGACTTTGCGATGCTTTGCATTTTTACGTATTTTCCGCTCAGAGGGAAAAGATAAAAACCCTCTGAGGTCACGGGACACTCTCTTTCCTTCGGGATCGACTCAGCAGTGGGTGCTCGCTGCCGTATCGCCTTCAGCGTTAGCGTAAGGCCTTCGGTTTATCGGACACTCTCTCTTGCTCATTTTATTTGATTTATTAGCTTCAATTCCAATTATATTGTATTATATTGTGTTATTTTGCTTTCTGATATCTTATTTAGTAAATTAGCTTTCCTCCTCAGATCGTTGCCGCTGTTTTGTTTCTAGGCCCATCTCCCTTTTTCCTTTTCCCTTTCCCCCTTCCCCTTTCCTGGGGCGTGGGTCTGCGGGTCCCCCACACCAATTGTCACGGAACCGGGCTGATCCAGCCCGGTAAACCGTTGACAAGAGCCAATCTCTTCTACAACTTGCTGGTTAGACAAAAGGCAAGCCACCATTAGTCACCTAGAGTGCTGATTATGCTAACTATTGCTTTCCCTGCAGATGTGTTTTCTATTTCTTTCTATTTTTTTTCTATTTTTTTTCAGACAGATAAATGAACACCGTCAATCAGAAGAGATAAAGAGAAGATATTTCTAAAGACAAGCATATGAAAAACTCCACTGCTGTCACATTTATTCCTTGCTCTGAATTACATCATAACAATGACAAAGCCTATTTCTAGTAGGTTGGCTTTGTTGCTGAAGGAGCATACCCACTACCAAGCCCTTTTTCACCCGTAAGATGTTAACACAGACATCATCTGCAGTCATAGTGCTGGATATTCCAAGGTCCTGTTGTCACTAATACAGAAAGCAGCTGACTGTTAGAACTAGCAGAAGACTTTTCAGGCCAGGTGAAAAGACATATTTGGTCTGTCTCCGTGGAACTGTGACACTCAGCTTACAGCTCCATGTTTTGCAGCACCATTCTGTGCTGTTTCCTAAAATTAAATTGTGTAATATATGAACTATTTTATAGGCTTATTGTTATAGGCCAGCTATATTACCAGAGGAATCCAACCATGGAAATCAAACTCATACAAAACAATCTGCAGCGTAAATAAAGCCAGTGAAGAGGAACTGCCAGCTACTGCTATGCAAGCTGCAGTATGTGTATCCATCTCAGAGGTAACTCTGGCATTATGGCTTAATCAAGTTAGAGAATCAGGAAACACGTGTACTTTAAGGAGCCTGATGGAAAGCTCAAGAAATCAAACTGAATCTAATTGTCCAAAAAATTCACTAACTTCTGCTGGGACCTGAGATAGCTGAATCATCTCTGCTGAGGCCTGAAAGTAGAAGAGTGATGAAGATGCAGACTGGATTAGTGGTTTATTAACAGTATTAATTTGAAGCCACTGTTTGTAGTGGTATTCGTATCAAAACAAGATCTGTTTCTTGTGACTTAAAATTGTCAACGGTTTACCAGGCTGGATCGGCCCGGTTCCGTGACGATTGGTGCGGGGGACCCACAGACCCACACCCCAGGAAAGGAGAAGGGGGAAAGGGAAAAGGAAAAAAAAGGGGAGATGGGCCTAGAAACAAAAGAGCAGTAACGATCTGAGGAGGAAAGCTAATTTACTAAAAAAGATATCAGAAAGCAAAATAACACAATATAATACAATATAATTGGAATTGAAGCTAATAAATCAAATAAAATGAGCGAGAGTGTCCGATAAACCGAAGGCCTTACGCTAATGCTGAAGGCGATACGGCAGCGAGCACCCACTGCTGAGTCGATCCCGAAGGAAAGAGAATATCCCGTGACCGCAGAGAGTTTTTATCTTTTCCCTCTGAGTGGAAAATATGTAAAAATGCAAGGCATCGCAAAGTCCTCTGGGGAATGTAGTTCTTCTTCTCTTCTGAGACAGGTATACCCGGAAATATCAATGATCTATGGAGTTGGAGTATTAACTCTTTAACTCTTAATGTACTACATGTTGTTATGATGTGGAATACCAATACCAAAAATCATAAAACCATGACAAATATATTAGAAAAAGGGGAACAGCATATCAGAACATTTACACTTGATATGTGTGGAATCAATAAATTTCTGTGCATCAAAACTGGTTGATGTATAGAAAATAAAAAGATGCAAGCTTTTTAAAATGCATTCTTCTCAAACCCAACTGCCTATCAGTTAAAGTATTAATCCCTTAAGCAGATCATCTTAAATTCTCCCCAGAAATATAAAACCTTTAGCACAGCAAGTGCTAATGAACTGATAGTTTTTCACATAGCAAATGCTCTTGTGCAGAGAATACAAGCAGGAGGAAGCATTGCCAGGCAAATACCACAAACTACATATACACATTTGAATCTTTCTCATGTAAATAACTTGGGGCTTTTCCCAAATGACAAAAACAAGAGTTGGCAACGGTCACTGAGAATCTGCGTCAAGAGAAAAAGATTTACAATATGTTTTCCACCTAAGCAAACATTTTGGTGGAAAGCAACCATATAATACTGCTTTTTATTTAGCTCTACATAATTTGGATATCAAAGTAGATCTGTTTTTGCTGGTTGCAGTGGGAGAAAGCTCAAGAAAATCTATTTTTCCTTTTGAAGCTAAAGAATAGTCACCTTCCAATCCAGAAAAAAAGATGTTATTAATTATAATCATACGAGCCAATGCAGCAAGCAAATTCTTAAGTGTAGTCAAAATTACACTTAAAGGAGTAGCATGAAGCTTGAAAAATAAATAGATAAATCACAGGAAGAATCTGTAGAGAATATCAAAGACTAATACTTAACAGCCAGAGGAATTCTGCAGAAGCAGATCATAAAAATCTTTGATTTGCTGCTTATATCCACTTTCAGCTTCTCTGGGATTGACTGGTTCTTTCCTGAATCAGTTTATTTACATATTTGCTACCAATGACATGTTCACCACACTGAATTTACACACCAAGTTTTATCTTTACATGAAATTAAAATGAAGTGACAGCACTCTAAAAGCAACAACAACAAAAAAGGAATTTTATGAGGTACAGCCCCAACAGGTACCTCAGTGATCACCTCTCTTGCTTCAGCATGAAATACTGACATCACTACAGGAAGAACTGGTTATAGTTTTTACCCCAAAATGATCACCTTCCAGTGAACCAGTGCAAGATATAGATTTCATTCCAAGGTGTTAATATTTCCTTTATCTTGTTTTGTCCAGTTTTAGCAAATAACAGAGGAGATCGTATCTGTGAACCTCTGAATCTACCTCTCTTGTCTCCTAAGACTCAAAGTTCAGCACATAACACTCATAGTTTAAATGTTAATTGCCTACTGTTGGCCAAAACAAACACACAGAAGCTCACGATTGAAATGTGCTAATACACCGAATGAGAACATTTTCCAAAAGCACAAATTGTACTAGTGGGAAATCAGGAAAAAAACCTGCTCAAATATATTTTCCTTCCTGATTCAAGAACACAGAGAAATTGAGGCATCTCCAGCCTAACAAGCCTTGGATTTAATACAGACAATTCAGAGAGAGAAATTACCTCCAAAACTTAATCAGGTTCATCTGGGATCTGTGTCTACCAAAGCACTATTTCAGAGTTGGAGCACAAGATGACCAACAGTCCATCTGCTCCCACTCAACCATTTAGACCAAGCTGCAGTCACAGTTAGCTATCAAATGAGGCACCATGACAGGCATCCTGGGAATTCTGCTTTACATAACTCTTCTTTTCTACACATCTAATATGCAAGATGCTTTGCTGCCATTTATACTGCTAATTGGAAAGCTGTGGCTTTGCAAAAATGAAAGAATTGGAAATTAACAAAATATAATCCTACCACCTGCACTCACTCCAATATTAAAACAGGTTTGTTTCTTCTACCACCTTGCCTGTTACAAAATAGGGCCTTCAAAAGACAAGCAAATAAATAATAATAATAATAAACATTTACCAAGACAGAAAGAACTTAGATGCTACTTTATTTCTTTTGAAGATGGTTCAGGCTCTTATCTTTTCAGGTCATTAAGGTACTAAGGGCAATGAGGCACTGTCACAGGTTGCCCAGACATGGTGGATGCCCTGTCCTTGGAGACATGCAACATCAGGCTGGAGGGGCCTCTGATGGAGCTCTACGTGTCCCTGCTAATTAAAGGGGAGTTGGACTAGATGATCTTTAAATAGTCCCTTCCAATTCCAAGGATTCTGATCCTATGGTTTCTCCACATTGCAATAATTCCCCAAATCCTTTCAGCTTCCTGTTATCTTAGCACCCAAAGTCACACAGAGCTAAGGGATCCTTGCCTACCAGCACACAGCACAGCCTCCACTCCTCCTCTGAAGCTGAGACTATCAAATACAAAAAAAAAAAGGAAAAGTTTCCTGAGCACAGCCTGAGAAAGAGCCATCACAGTTTACAGAGTCTAAACTGCAGGCATTTTGGTACCTATAAGCTACTCACAATTGCATTATGTTCTCATATTCACATAAACACCTATCTGAATTTAGATGCCAAGAATGATTTCAGCTTCAATGGAAACACAAATACATGCATACATATGCACAAAACCAGGAAGTGAAGACCCTGTTTTAAATACACAGCACTAAGTTTATGCTCTTAAAACATTAACTATTTTACATTTGGAAGAATAATCCCAATGAAGGAAAGGACTGAAATTTCCTTCAGAGGCATAGTAATCCATCTGGTGAAACAAAACACTACTTAGACATCCTCACTCACAAAGGAACATGGAGATATGACTCAAAGAATAACGTTTGCATCACCCTTTAGATTAAACCCTAATAATTTTGCTTAACAAACACTTCCACATCTTTAAACATTGCATGTTTGAAATTGAAGACCTAGATCATTAAGAAAGTTAATAATTCATGCATGCTTGGCCGTTGTTTAACGCATTGTCACTAATGAATATTGTGGAGTTGAATTCTGCAGATAAACTGCATTGGAAATGTTAGAGGTAAACCTGATAAATGGGCATAATTTTTACAACAGACGTGGCAAAGCCATTTTGAGGTGATCTAATGAAAACTATTTTTAAATTAGAGTATAGCTATAAATAAGCCTGAGATCAATACTTAAATGACAACTAAATAAAATTAATGCAATTCACTCAAGTTGTTATACTTCAAATTACTGACAGATCATTGAAACATAAAACCACCAGGGCTGGACATCCGCAACCTCAGATATGGTGGAGGAGAGCTCAAAAGGAAAAAAGGATTCCAGAACTGAATGGTTTTTAATTCTTCCAGATAATAAAAATTATACCAATTTTGCCCCAAAGCAGCACTATTTCTACTTTTAAGACTCCAGGAGGTTGACTAGCCACTCAGACTGAACTATTTCCTATCACTGAAGTGAATTACTGGAGCAATTGTATAGGAAGAAGTCCGATCGGAGTGTGTTCTATTCCCACAGCAATGAACACTCAACATTCCCACATCTCTAGTTCTAGCAAGAACATTAACAAGGCTGAAGTGTACATTAGAAAAAACAAAGAGATAAGCACGAGCTGAACAAAGTTTCATCAGTCCTCCTATAGGCACTGAATTTTTATGTATTTATTTATTTAAAGGCTGAGATGCAAAGCAGATGAGAACCAGCTTTGTTGCTGTCATTTCCTATGATACTATTCCTTTTAGGACAGCACAGTGGAGTTGCACTACAGTAGAACAGCACATAGGCTTTCTAGAGACTTGGAAAACCCAACAGACACATTCACTCAGGTAATGACACGACTGATAAGTTAGGAATTACAATCAAGTCTTTAATTATTTTTAACATTTAATCTTCCTTCAATATCTCTATATAATTGGAATTATCAGTCCAAATATTGCATTTAGTTTGATCTAATTAAGGCTAGAGGATAACGAGTCTCAGGAGAGGGCTACAATCTTTATCATGTCACAAGCTATCAACTCTCAGTTTAAAAATAGCTCACCATAAAAAGCTGTAATCTTCCAACCACACTAAATCTTGATTAAAAACTGTAAAACAACAACGGTCCAATTTAATTTATACCTCTAAAGAGCAGAAAATGCTTTTCAAAGTCACTTTCTGCTCCCACTCAAGTCAGCAAATAAACTCATTTGTATTCAACAGCATGATAGTAAAGAAAATGCAAACACTAAGACTTCTACCTCAAAATCTATGTAATATTTTTAATATTATAACATAATGTGATTAGTATAGTTTGGGTTTTTTTTTTAATCTTTTCTTTTACTCTAGATTCCCATTTTCTTTCATGGAAATCCACTCTTAAAAGTGAAAGAGATGCTCTTGGTAAGACTGTTGCAATCCAGTTGCAATTTATCATGATCTAACAACACTCTAAACAAATAACCCAAGTGTATTTCAACGCCACATTGACACTTTTTAGTTATTATGCTGTAAAGCATTGTGTAATGTTTTCAGGAGCAAAGAATAGTCTGGCACTGATTTTTTACTAATTTTTTCAATCATCAATGTATATCCTCTTGTTAACGACACACGTCATTGTTATTCCCCTTTAATGGATCTCCCAACTATGTAATTTTAACGTCATGGTGCTGAAAGCCAACTCGCCCACTGAGCTGCAAGAACAAATTGGATCAGTGTATTTCTTTCTCTGACTGATTAAACTGCACTTCCACATTTTCATTTTCTGAACAAATCACACTGGAAAAAAAATAAGGGAGTCATTAATTTGGAGGGGAAAAGAAAAGGATTTATTTATTTTTTTTTTTCACTCCTCAACTGAAGATTCAAAGGCCTTTAGCTGCCTGCTATCAGAAACTGCTTTTGTACTCTGCCTGCCTGTGTATGTTTTCCTTGTCAATGCTGCTGCCTCTGATACTTATGGGTGTTTTCTTCTGAACTGGAGAACCAATGTGGTATCCAAAGAGGAAATAAGGCTTGACTCGCCTTTCTTATGTACGGGACAGTTCTTATACTTTGAAAATACACAGGATAAGAATTAATTTAATCTCCAGAGTTTAAAGACAGAAGAAATACAATGTCCTCCTTTACAGAATAGCACCAAGTGTCAAAGCCTTAAAATTTCATTTCTGCTTTGCTACAACAATGCAATTTTCCCCCCACCATCTTTCAACGCAGTTCAATTGAATTCACCCTGCAGGGCACAAAACTCCCAACAGATCAGGTGGGACTTAAAACTGCTTCGACTTTACCTTTTATTAGCACAGCTATGCACAGAAAGATTGAAGAAAATTCTGTTTTAAGATGATCTACTTGACACTAAAGCTATAACCAGAGTTTATATGTGAATAGAACCAAAGTATTGTTTATAAGGTACTTATTTGAAACGATGCTTCTTAGCAGGAAGAACACATATTACCGTGAGCTACAGTCGAATTCATTTTCTGCTTCTGGTTTACTTTGCATTGCCTGTACTACTTTGTCTTTTATGTAATTCATGTTTTTCAAAGTCCTGCCACAGCCTAAACAGCCAAGAAATATACTATCCAATATAAAACACTGTGCCAGCTTAATAAACACATGGGATTGTGGTAAAATAGTACATATAAAGGCACTAAAATACTTTAACATACGTATACACAGATATAACAAAACGCCTTGCCCAAAGATAATATCCCAAACTGTAGTCATATCTTCTCTAATCACACTGTAATAACATTATTTGAATAAGAGTGCTATTTTTTATTTTTTAATACAGATACCTTTATCCAACCCTAATGCGTACCAACTACAGCATCCTGATGACAGAGCTGCATAACATTTTGCTACTTCTCGAGACAGAATATAGCTAATGAGAGCATTTATTACATTTTGTGTTAAATACCCAACTTGCTTATTTGTTTACCTCAAGAAATTACATGCAAGCACACATCAGCTGTGCACACTTACAGACTTGTTCAGGAAGCACTTAGAGACCTCTAACAAAAAGGAATTTTTAGACACAAACACTGTGCACTGTACATAGCACTTATTTTTTCCCCTCCACACAACTGCTGATTTTTGTTGTTCTTTGGGGCTTTTTGTTTTTGGTCCAAGTCTTGAATAGCCTGAAAATTACATTTCCGTACATTGGCTTTTCCTCATATGCTACATCACAGCTGCTACGTTCAGCTGGAAAGCTGCTGTTCTTTATTCCTGTCTCTGAACTGCCAAGATAAATGACAGCACAGCATGTGCTGAAAGGATGGAAATAAATGGGGAATTATTTTTATAGTTATGGGGGAATCTGGGACTGCTGCATTCAATATTTGTCAATAAAAATAACAGAGCAAATGCAATATTTGAAAGATGGGCAATAGTAGCTGAGAATGGAATTCCATTCCATATTATGCACCTTTATTTATCTGTATGAAGATAGAACCTTTACAATTATCTAGAAGCCCTTACTATTAAATATATATCATATCCACTCTTAGAAACAGGTTTCTTAAGAGCATGCTGCATATTCAGCAATTGGAGACAAGGCACGGATAAACAGTGTTTCCTCAGAAATAAATCATTTGTTCTGTCAAACTAATTATCAAAATATGAAGTCCTTGTTGAAAACACCAATAACAATTAACTGAAATTCCAGTGTCATGGTTTTATGATTTTTTGGTATTGGTATTCCACATCATAACAACATGTAGTGCATTAAGAGTTAAAGAGTTAATACTCCAACTCCATAGATCATTGATATTTCCGGGTATACCTGTCTCAGAAGAGAAGAACTACATTCCCCAGAGGACCTTGCGATGCTTTGCATTTTTATGTATTTTCCGCTCAGAGGGAAAAGATAAAAACCCTCTGCGGTCACGGGACACTCTCTTTCCTTCGGGATCGACTCAGCAGTGGGTGCTCGCTGCTGTATCGCCTTCAGCGTTAGCGTAAGGCCTTTGGTTTATCGGACACTCTCTCTTGCTCATTTTATTTGATTTATTAGCTTCAATTCCAATTATATTGTATTATATTGTGTTATTTTGCTTTCTGATATCTTATTTAGTAAAATTAGCTTTTCTCCTCAGATCGTTGCCGCTGTTTTGTTTCTAGGCCCATCTCCCTTTTTTTCCTTTTCCCTTTTCCCCCTTCCCCTTTCCCGGGGCGTGGGTCTGCGGGTCCCCCACACCAATTGTCACGGAACCGGGCCGATCCAGCCCGGTAAACCGTTGACATCCAGAAAAGCTGTTAGTGGGCATTAAGGGAGTTGGCAACGTAGTGTAGAGGTTACATAAAAAGCCATTAGGTAGGTGTAGCTACTAGTTCCTTTCTCATACACTAACTGATATACATTCTCTCAAATCAGATTTCTCCCAAGGCAAATTTAGTTGACTGAGTCACAAAAAGAATGCTGGAGCTTCTGACTTCCAGGCAACTCTAGGGCCATATTGATGCTTTAAACACAAGTAACTGTTCTGCACTTCCTCCTGAAATACATGCAAAATAAACAGTGCCTAAAATCTGTTCTTATATCTTCTTTTGTTCTTCCTCTCATGGGAAGGAACAGGACTGGGGAACATGACTTTATTCTCATCCCAAAGTGAAAACCTGGAAGACCAAAGCCTTACTGCATTTTTTTCAACACCTTGCTTCCTCTTTGCTTCATAAAACATAAAAGACGACCCATTCCTTCACTCACCTCTTCTCTACCATACTCTTTCTGCAAGACCTCATCCTTTCTCACCCGATACCTAATTTGAAACATATGAAGAAAGCACAGTAAGGTGCTGTAGCTCCATTTAGAACATCTAGAATTTTTTTTTTTTTTTTAAGAAAATGAATTTGCCTTTATGTTCTCTCAAATAGAGTTTTATTTGTTTATTTTTAATGTCCTTCTTAAGATCAACACTGAAAAACGTGGAAGTAATACAGATTAGATTTTATTCTTCTGAATAATTCCAGGGACATCTGTATACTGATCTAATCATATGCAATAATGATGTAATGAGGAGAGAGAAGTAGGTGAGTTAGGATGGAGAAGACATCACTGAAGAATTTAGCAAACAGGAAAATTGTTTCAATAGTCTGGTGTGTTCTCCTTCCCATCTATACACTTCTAATCATTGCTTTACCTCCACGCAATGGAGGTTATTATCTCCATTGTTACTTCGTTTGCTTTTTGAGAAGCATCAATCACACAGATGTCCCAAATAACATTCGTATAGAAAACCAGAAACTGCTTGCTCAACAGCTCACACAACGCTGGTGCATGTTCTCTATTTTGTAGTCCAAGTACTTTAGTGAAAATGGAGGGAATCACAAAGATGTAGGATACCATATATACATAAATAAAAAAACTCTTAAAACATTTACAATATGAACATCTGCTTACATGCTTTTCCCTAAGCATTTACCTATTCTCCAAACATCTTACAAGCTATAAGAAAAAAGCATAATCTTCATGTAGTGTAGTACCTAGAGATGCCAGTCAAGCTGAAGTTGCATTTAGTGCCTGACAATCATTACACAACACAGACTGTGACTGAAAAAAGCTACACAGTTACTTCTCTGTTTTTGATTGTGGGTTTTTTTCCTCATGGGTTTTCTTGGGTTGAGTTCAGGTTGAATATTATCTCTTCATGGCAGACACTAGTTGCAACTGCTAGCCAAGAGCAATAATGGATATGAGTGCTTCAGAAGAGCAAAACTCACATAGATCCTGGGTATAGAAATCAAATTCATGAACAAGTACTGAGCTAAAAATAAGGTGTACAGTAAAAACTTCCGAAAGGAACAGTCAGACAAAGAAAAAAACCCACACAAACAGCCTAGAAGCTGTTCAAAAACACTGTATCAGAAATACCCAAAGCCCTGAATGAACCTAATAAAGCTAAAAATACCACAGGAAGCAACTGAGAAAAGTTTGCTGAGAAGAGGAGATGTAGAAAAGCTTTTAAAAAATAATCTTGTTGAACAAAAAGTGAAGTAAGAAGGATTTTGATAACGTAAGTTGTGGAGGTGTTTGGTAACAGGAAAGGGCCTAGAAAATCTATGTATAGCTGATTCATAAACATATACTACAGGGCATATGCACTGATACATCCTCAAAATTCCAAACCCCATTGTCTGCAGAGAGGCAGGCTCACATACACTAATTTGTGATTGTCATTGTCGCATGAGGTACTGTGATCAATGAACCATCAATCACTTCTTCCTGCTCCTTAAATTCATAAGATGGGAGGACTGACACTACCTCTGCGCCTCGCCCAGAGCATCATCTACAAGATTACAGTGACTTCTCAGCACTCTGCTGGCCTGTATGCATTTCTGATGGAGCAAAACTCATCTCAATGAAGGTACCTGGGGTACATTTGTTGTTTGTTTCAATGTGGATTATTTTTCGTTCTGATTGCAAAAGTGAAGCGTAGATGTAAAACGTATGTGAAATGGCACATCTATTGATATCCCCATCAACTTGTTCATGTTTTGAATTGAAGGAAAGCTGATCATTCTTCACTGCCCATTCATTTTAGGCAGATGTGGACATATTCGCTCTGCAGACTGATGAGCACTGGGAAATTTCAAATTGGCAGTACCCAGACAACAGTTTATCTAAAGTGCTCCATGACCATCCTAAAATAATTGCAGATCTAGTAAATCCAGCTACCCATTCAGCTTTTGCAACTTCAGACAGAAGTGTATCCAGAAATAAAGCATCATTGAATAGCCTCATGTTTAAATTGAGAAATAAATACTTCTGAAGGAAAAAAAAAAACACAGAACAAAATGGCAAAATGCATTTTAAAGCTGATTTTCTAAAATGGGCAATAAAAATTCTAACCATTAAGGAAATTTGATGGTCTTTTCCTTAAAAAAAAAAAAAAATATATATATATATATATATATATATGTTGAGGGGGGAAAATATATATTTCCCCCTCAACATTTTTAGAATTTGCTGTTTATTCCTGGACTAAACTGAGAAGTCCAAGATTTAGTTTGGATCCAGTATTTGTGATAGTACTATTAGAACAATTAAAAACTTTTGCTGAAGGTAGATCTTTTATCAAAATGTAGTGATAGTTAAGAATTTTCATATTGTTTCATTTAGCATTGCTGCTCTACTATTGTGGCAAGCTGTTTAGTTTAACGTCATCAAAAACTAAAGCATCAGTGTGTTACCAACATTACACACACCCTAAATTCAAATCACAGGACCATTCCCACTACTAGGACAAAAATTGTTTCCCATCTCAAACAGGGATATTTACTGAAAATTCTTTGAAACTGATTTCATGTATGTATTGCTGACACTTAAGCATTCCTCTTACCTCATTTTGGAGCGCACGGATCATTTTGCTCTTTCTTTCCATTTCAGTCTTCAAAAAGTTAATCTACAAGTGGGAAAAAAAAAAAAAAAGCCAAGTGAGTTTCTGAAATGTAGATAAAACATCACAGAATGGCTTGGGTTAGAAGGGACCCCAATGATCACCAAGTTTCAACACCTCTGCCACAGGCAGGGCCACCAACCTCCAGACCTCGTACTAGACCAGGTTGCCCAGGGCTCCATCCAACTTGAACATATCCAGGAATGAATGGGGCACCCACAGCCTCTCTGGGCAGCCTGTGCTAGCACTTCACCATCATAAACCTTTTTTCTTTTAACCTTATTCGCAGTTTTCTAAATAAATAAATAAATAAACCACGCCTAAACAACAACGTAACTTAGAAAGTTACTGTTGTTGTAGCAGACTGGTATAGGTTACAGCTCTGAATGATCTGATAAACCTTTGAATGGATACACTGTATTTAGTGAGAAACTTAGAACTGAGAGAAGAATATGCATTAAAAAAAACAGAATTCTAAAAGTTATTGGTCCCAAGGAGATAAGACAGACAATTTCCATCAGACTGACCTGTGGAATAAAGCCTAATTTAAATGGGGAAGTGGTTGAATCCACTCTTTTGTCCCTACTCATTTTCAAGGTTTGTCCTGGAAGGTAACACTCTCAAATCTCATTTTATTAAGCAGTTTTAATTTTTTTTTTTCCTACAAATTTAAGTTTCATTTAAGAATAACTTTTCCTCAGACTTAATCAGAGAAGGAATGTTTTAATTGTAACAGCTAGCATTAAATGAGTATAGTACTTTCTTGTCAAGGTATCCATAAGCATCTGTCTTCAGTTCACTAAATTCTCATTCTAAAATGTATACTCAATATCCCATGTGTTCTTCTCTCCATTTCAGATACAACTACCACCTACATCTATGGGAAACTACAGTTCACCTGACATTGGAACAGGCTCCTTAAGAAAAAGAAAGAAAATAAAGTAGGCAGACGTCAACGCTTGAGAAAATATTACTGGGTGTGACACTGATCTTATCATAAAATTGATGAGAGAATGCCAGCATCACTTAAAAAGAAAAGTCTATATGGGTGTATGTGAGACAAATATTGACTGATATATGCAATGCAACCTGTCCTGAAACCCTTCTCAAATTTTGTCTAATGCTTTGGTTAAGGGGAAAACACTAATTATGAGTGATACTACAGAGGATCATGCTTTCAAAGAAGATGAATATATTCAGTCCTTGCCTAGAGATCACATCCATAAATAGTGAAATTTAATTTACATACACTGTACAATAAATAAGACATTTCTACATATTAATTAAGGTCACAAAAGTAGAAGTTCATGATTAACTGAAAACTGAACAAAAGGAAAAGGTGCACTTGTTGCTGTTTAAAAGATTTGCAAGCTACCAGTGGATACTGACAGCAAGCATTAATTGTGCTTCATTGAAGAAAATGTTCTTAGCCCTAATTCTCTCAAGACAATGTTAGCGTTTCCTCAAAGCTTACCACTCCTAAGTCTGTACACATAAGAAATACTGAAAAAGATAAAGTACTGGATTTGTTGACTGTGCATTCCCCATACAAAACCTGAAATTACCAATCTCTTCTGGGGAAGAGATTTTTATGACACTGCAGGACCAACAAATTAACCAGCAATTTGTGTGATGGTTTTAGTCAGTCCTAACAACAAGACATAATAATGGGCTTCAGCACTGCTTCAGAATCTCAAGTTGAAAAGTGGAGTTTTGGGGGCAAATAACAGCAGTGCACAAGCCCCTTTCAAAAAGAAACATACAATTTCTGCTTTCAGCCTCCAAATCCTACTAGGGTAATACACAAGCAAGCTTTTGAGCTCCCTTCTTTATTGGAAGAGAGCTACATTAATTGAAAGAATTAACTATGAAACTTTCTACATCTTTTCCACTTTCTAACTGCTCCTTGTTCCTGTTTGATGTTCAGCTCTTTCCTACTGTTGGCTGTCTTTAATTACTACCTAGCTGTAATTATGGAAACACATAATGAAAATGCATAGGTGATTCTAAGAATGAACTTTTCAATATTAAGCAAGGACACTGCTTCTGTCTCCTGGAGACAGACATCTAAGGTACTCAAGAGCTTCAGAGCTCATTACGTTTATTAAAGGGAACAGTTTCCATCCAGTAGCCTTTACTCACAGCAGTATGTGACCTTGAAATGTTCAAATTAGATTTTTCCCCATTGAAATACAAAACACTTTAGCAGATGGCTGCAACCTAATTCTATGAGACAGATATTAGTTATCCGCCACAGACAAAAAGTGGAGGAATACCAACAAAGTCATTACTGCACAGTCAAAGCTCAGCTGTATACTTACTGCTTACCTCCAGACACCTTTCACATTGCTTGAGGACGAACAGCAGAACAGTTAAGATGGTACTGAAATACGTTCATTGACACCATTGACTAAGTTGACCTAACACACTCAGCACTGACTTTCATGGTCTTATTTTCAAGATACAGGGTAGAAAATGATTCTAAAAGCCATAGAAAATGCTTGATCACATAAAACACAGAAAATTATCTATCTTTTGGTAAAAGAAGAGAATAATCTACAAAGTGTTTGATATTTCTGAAACCATAGCTAAACATGTTTTGGCTGCAAGGATTCCTTACGTGAACTTATGAATTTTAAGCTGTAGTTTAATGAAGAAACACTTTTGCCAGAGACATTTATGACTTTGTGATAACATCTGTTAGCAAACAAAATACGTTGCAGTGAAATGGACATCCTATCTTTTTACGAGCCTGTAACACGATTCTTGCTTGGTGATAGATATCAGAATTTAATCTTGCATGCTGTACTTGTGTTTTATTCCTAAGAACACCCTACTGATATCCAATCAACCATATCCTTTTTGTTTATTCTGTAACAAATTATATGCAATGGGTTACTTAGTCCCAAGCATTCATGGTAAACAGTGACCAACTAATAAAAAGGATTTTATTCTGGCCCTTTCCCCTTTTTTTTTGACAGGCTGTACAATAACTTGTCAAACAATTGACAATAAATTGTCAAACAATTTCATCACCACACTTTAATAAAAATTCTTACCATGATATAAGATAGCAGCGGGAACAAAATGAAAAAGGCAGTCTAAAATTAGTCTACCTACCCTAGTTTCACTGTTTTTTTTCCCCCCCCTTATGGTCCCTATGGTAATTTCCCTGCTTCGTTCTTCACTGTCTCACTCATCTAGAGCAGTCCAGCTGGTTTCATACACTTTGATTGAACTTAATGGGAAACAACTTTACAGAACTCAAGGTGACTTCCTAAAATAGTACCTACTTGTGAAGATACAAGCAGTTAGCACCAAACAAAGTCAAACGAAGAGCCCTTTTACAAAAAGCTCTCAAATGTCTGTTAACCTAAGGCAGAAGTAGGAATCACTACTATCCTATATATTGAAATTCACTGAAAAAAATAAAACGACATGTGACAGTTACAGAAATGTGTCATTTGTCCTCTACTTCTCTGCTAACAACTGTAAAAATTAGCCCTCCAACCTGAATTCTGTTTCTTCAAGCAGTGAAGAAATGGAACCCTCTTGCATATATTTTGCATTTATGCAATAAAAATGTAATAAAATACGTAATACAGACATCACCATCTCACAGGTGTTCCCTGATGAATGCAAATGTTAACATCTATATACACTGCATTAGGCAAGGGAAGAAAAGGGATGTGTATTTACAACCCCTCCTTTGCATTCAGTGCACGTGGTGTTGAAAAATATAACTTTATGCTTATTTTCTCAGATAAAAAAAATCCAGACTTACTTCAGCAAATCCTGTAGGATAAAGAGTGCTTAAGCTTGATTAAACTCAATTCATTAAATTAGAATTAAACTCAAGCTAGGCTTGCCTCAAAATAACTATACCTTCTTTCAAATTCATATTGCTTTCAAAAATACAGGAATCACACAGAAACAAGGAGAAAAGTAACTGTGAGACAGTAATAATATTTATTTCTATTTCTAATGCAACTTTCATTCGAGGACCCTGAAGCACTTTTGGAATATTCATTCAGACTCATTACTGGTGAATATGTACATTTTACCCTCAGGCATAAGGAAATAAATGTCACAAACCAAGGATCCATCACAGCTTTCCTTAAAATCAGTGGCCAATTAAGTATTCTATTATTGGCAACTTTTAGAATACAGTTCAAGAATTCTGTTCCCTAACCACATGGCAACACTCCAAGTTACTATTACAAACTCAGGGATTTTTCTTGCTCTTGTTTGCTTTTTTTAGTGTTTTTGTTCTGCTGATCTTCTGTAATGGCTTTGTGCTCCTTCAAAGCACTGTTTCAGGGGCTGAATTTACGCAAGGCACCATTGCTCAAGTTAAAAAGACAGCACTGCGTCATCAAGAACAGAGCCAATAATCCATTTGCTATAGATAAAATGTATTTAACCCACAGACAAGTTCATCTCACGTCTCAAAATGGAATTTAGAGATTAATTGACTAAAGGCGTTTTCCACATTTGTTTTATAGTTAGAATTTGCAGAGCCACAAAAGCTAGTGAGAATGTGCCAGTGTATTTGTAAAAAAAGATAATTAAAGACAAAGTTGGAAAAGTCTGTTTTGATTATGTATCAGAGAGAGAGAGGATGGCCTTATTGTTTTATTTCAGGATGTTTCTTTAGGAGAAAATTTTAGAAGTGCAGATTTTGTTTTCTATATATACACTCCGGCCTGACAATTGGGAAAGATCCAAAATATAATTTATTCTTTTCAAGTTCATTGCAGTACAGCATACTATTTATTTTTTCCCCTCAAGAATAGAAGAGGGCTTTTATTCTCTCGTTAAACCAGTAATTATATGTCGTGGGAGATGAAGGAACTGGTAAAAGGAATGTTACCTTAACACTTCTGTTTTCTGAGTAACTGCATATCGAGGGAAGACCTGTGTGTTCCATTAACCTCCAGATCCTACTGCTTGGTGGGCAACACTCCCACAAGAACACACAAATGCTAGTGGTAGTTAACTGTGACAGCTGCCTGAAACACTAGAATCTGCCTTAGACACTAAGAATTCAAACATTCCACTTTGAGCACTTAACATGTAGTTTAGTCATAGTGACTATTCATCTTGGGTCACTTACTGAATTGGAATGAATATCTCGTTTCTTACTGAACACACTGTAGATATAATCGCTGCCATATATATAATCGCAGCAACATCTTTAATCCATAAATCATAAATACTTATAATAATAATTAAAATAATAAGCACATAAGTTGCATACCAAGAGCATAAATCCACACAAAAAGAACACATGAAGGAAAAAGAAGGCATTTCTGAATATTCACTAAATCATGCATTCCATTTTAAACCTCTGTCTTGGGAACACTCTTGTTTAGTGAGCCTGAAAACCAATAAAATATTTCTAAGTATGCCAGCAATTACACAATGTGAAACTAAAAATACATCTACAAAATCTTCTGGCAGATTATTTACAAGACCAGAATGAGAATCACAGAACTCTTGATGTTTGAAGGATTCTATGGAAATTATCTTGTCAACTTCTGCTCAGAAATGTTCATGTTATAAGAATACCACTGACCAACAGTGATCAAGAATTAAACAAAGAATGATCCTTTTCCTGCAGTAGTAAAATTTGGCTATTCATGTTTTGAATTATTCTCTTCCATAGTGATATTGAGATCTGTGGTCAAAAGGAAAGTCATTAGCAATTAAATAAATGCCAATGGCTATATGACAGTGTACACTGCTATAGGTAAGACATGAGGGTCCATAAAAGTTATAACCTCATTGATGTAGGACTTGGGCCCAAGCCTCCAGGATGCTGTGTACAGACACCTAAAGCTCACAGGAGTTAGACAAACATCTCAGTTTTTCAGAACATACCAACTTTCTCCACTCCTTTCTTCTGACTCTTATAGAGTACAAATACATATTTAAAACCTAAGAGTTTGTTTTTACACGTAGACAAATTTGAGATGATGACCAAATCTCAATGGTAGAAGGAGTAAAAAAAAATAAAAATAAAAAAAAGACAGAAGAACTAAACCCAAAAATTGGAAGAGGGACAGAGACTCACTCACAGTAGCCTGCTGCTTTTCTGCCTTCTCAGCTGCCTCATTAAGCTGCTTTTGAAAGGCTTCCTGGAGAGATTTCATTTCTTCCCTAGTTGAAAACACAAAACACAAACTTCATCCCAAGTGGCCATTAAGAATTCACATACCAGCTTCAGTAAGAGGTGTTTTTCAATTACAAGAGTAACAGACAGATGTGCTGTATCTGCTATGTGTCTTACTAACAGAATTAAAATAAACTACTGAATGATAGTGATGGTGCCAGACCAAAAAAAAAAAAAAGTGTGATGGAAATTGGCTATACTTTACATTTACTGAATGGTTTGTTGTACAGAACATCTGCCAGTGTATACTTTCCAGGAAAGAGATTGGCACAACATAAGCAAGGTAAGTGGTATTCTGAAAATACACTGGTTGAAACTACACAATTATCAAGAACAACTCCTAAAAAGGTTATAAAAATACTCTGATAAAATTCAAACTTATACACATCTTTTTCTAGCAAGAAACATCAGAAAAGTCAGTAGAAGATCCTGGCATAGAAGAGGACAAGAAAAAACAAGGTGGTAGTTTGGACTGGGCATTATTTGAATCAAAACATGCTTGCAATTTGGATGTAATCAGAGAATTTCTTCCAAGTGATTGCAGCAGGCTGAGATCCTCTGCTGGTGATCCCCTTCTGCCCACATATGACACATTTTGGAGATGTTGCACAGCACAGGACTAACATATTTCAGAACATCTATAAATTGCTTTCAGAGCTATTACTTGCATCAATAAACCTTCATGAATAAGGGAGCAACACAGAACTGAGCTGACATTCAGCTGGTAATTTAACTCGAAGAAAATGAATCTGGAGTGGAAAACACCTAAACTAATTCCAGAGCAGAATACGTGAGCTGCTGGATCACCGTTTTTGTCAATTCAGGCCTCTATTACTTTCGCAATTTGGATAATGCTAGATGGAAACAGACTGATTCAAAATAGAGATTGAGCAGCATGGAACCAAATATATCATCAGCACAAACCAACTCCCTTATTGTAGAAACAAAAGTGATCATTCTGAAACACAGGTGTTTCAAACAGACATAGAGGGCAACACCTCCCCCCCTCTTTTCCTTGTTTGTCCCTTCTGAACAGCTTTCAGTCATCAATAGCCATGCTCCACTCATGGGAATCATCCCACCAGATTTTGGTAATGGAAAGTACCCCGTGGTTCTCCAATAGCACGGTGGCTTCCAAGAGCTGTATGATATTTTATTATGTCACCATCTTACTTACTACTAAAAAACTGAAAGTTCTTGTCACAAGCTTTCTTTCCTTGCCATATATGCTTCTACTTTGTGTATTTACATAAAATACGAGCAATAAGAGGCTCAAGGGATTTAAGTTGTGCACTTATAACAGTGATAGAACTGTAGTTCGTGTTGTGTTGTTTTTTTTTTTCCCAGAGAAAAGTATGAGATAATGATTCATTCATTAAATAATACTGTTTCACATAAAGTGATCCCTATACTAGTTATGTTTACATGTGATTGAAGTGATATTCATGTCACGATTGATTTACTGGTCCAAACTCCAATAACTGAGTGGGTCACAATGCTGAATAATGACAGAACTAAGGAACAGAAACTTTCATAACTAAAGAAAACAGAGGAGGTACCCTCTTACCTTTGCTTTAGGCCCAGTTCCAGAAGTTTCTGCACATCACTTCTAGCTGATGCTTCATCATTTTTCAAAGACTGACAGCAGAGAAAGAAATCAATTACTAAAGATATCATTAATGTTACTCATTAGTGAAATGATTGATTGGGTTCTTTTTTGTAAAATGCTCCCAGTGAAATACCACTGGTGAGAAAAGGAGGAACACCTGGACTTTACTTTTACCACAGTTCAGCACTCCTTAATGTAAATATCATTCCGCCCCAAGCACTAAATGCTATCTGAGCACATAATAAGAAACAAACAAATGACCAAAAACATTAAAGAGGTATGGCAAAGATGAGTGCGTGTACAGAATATCAGAGCATTCCTTGCATATCTCTGGATATCTGCAATATACTTCACAGTATGAATTTGCAGTATAAAGAATTGCATTCTACAATAACTTAGCTACATGTAGAACCATATTACTCAAAAAACAAAACAACTTAGAATAATAAGGGAGTGGCAAAGCATGAGAGATACTGGAGGGTAGGGTTGGGTGGATGGAGAAAAAGTTCTGTAGTGCACAGTACCCATCAATTAGGAGGGAAGTCTGGAATACAGAACAATATAACATGATATACTACAATACAGTACTGAGACACAGTACCTGTATTCACCTATGAAAAGATAAAAGATGCCACTTGTTATATTTTTCCCACTTAGCTTACATCAACATAAGGGTAAATATGCAATATTTGTCCTTTAAATATGCAATAGTGTCCTTTAAAATGATGTGCAATAGCCAAAATCTCAGCTGATGATGAGTCTTCACTAGAGACCAACAGGCTGTATCAGGCAGATAGGCATACTCTCAAGGAATCATCTGATCATTTCAGTACTTTGGATGCGCAGTAGGATCTCTACTTTTCACTCTGAGATGATTTTACTTCAGTGTAATGAAGTACCCGACTAATGTCCTTTCAGCCAATCCATGATACCCAGAAAACCCCCTCAGTAAAAATCAGGGGTATCTAAGCTCTGAATAGCTGGCTAGCAGTTCTTGTAACACAATTTGCCAGTTAAACTTGTCAAGTAATCCCCTGCAGTAAAATCCAGCTTGCATGTAAGCTAGGTAAAGCGAGCAGCTACACTAAGCTGCATATACGCAACTTAAAAGTGAAGAGAAAGACTACAGCAAAAAAGGAAATCAGGATTAACACATGGAAACTCCACTAAGATAGCTTATTCATTTCTGTTTCTTCTTTAGTTCCACTCTATTTTGTTTTCACATTTTCTCCCTCTCTTTTATTTTTTTTCTTTTGAGTAAGTGGACAAAGGGCCCAACTCACTTGGACTACATTTTCCTTGAAAACAACACTTATAGCGCAAGATAAGTAGAACTATTTTCACTTGATAAAAAGTCAACAACAATGGCTTTTTTTTTTTCTTCCCATAAACAGACACTGGTATGAAAACTCAAGCTAAGTAATCCTAAGCCAAAGGAACCCAGACATAACCTTACCTGGAGATTTACTTTAATTCCCTCGAGTTCTTTAGAAGTCTTTGACAGTTGACGAAGAATATTACTCCTTTCCTTAAAGACTTCTTTCAGCTGTCTCTCAAGTTCTTCATAGCCCTGTCTAACATAGAAAACAAAAGCATGAGATCCTAGGTAGCAAGGTAGTAATTGCTAACTAATAGCATTTTATTAGATATAATTAATTGCTATCTAATAACAGCTAGATACATTCTGCAGAAGATGTCTTACAAAATATGATTTTTGAAATAAAGAAAACTATCATTATATAGCAAATGGTATTTGAGATACCTAGCAGAGATGGAAGTGATTGAAATGACTCTTCCAACAACATAAGAAGCCAGGCAAAGCACCTTAACATTCAAGAGAAGTTAAAATTCAATAGAAGTTGCAGCAGAATTATATAAATATATACACACACACACACACACACACATATATATATTTTGCTAGAATGTGGCAAATTAAAAGCATGGAGTTGTTAGAGATTTCATCTCTCTAAAGAAACAAAATATCTAGTTTTATTTTAGAGAACAGTTGAAGAGGGAAAGAGGAGCAGGATTTGGATTTTTTTTGTCCAAAACCAAAAAAACAAGTTTTCCAAGGATGGAAGAAATCAAGCTGAGATTTAATACCTTCTGTACCTGATAGATAACAAGTTCAACTGTCAGCAAAGCATTGCATTCTCTTGGTACATTGTGTTTCTCTCTCTATTTTTAAACAAATATTATTGCAAGAAACAGTCATTTCATACCACTTGTGTTAACATTCATCTACAAAAGAAAACAAACAACTCCAGGTCTTTTGGGGGACCTCTTAGAATGACTTCATGAATGCATAGGGTAAAGATTATGTACAGAGGTAACATTAAGACTTGGTTATATGTAACCTAAGTAGTAACGAGGCAGCACTCAAGTTGGTTATCCCTGACACATATATATATATATATATACACACACACACACACACACATACATACATATATATATATACACATACATATATAATTAATGGCAGTGAAATAAATCATCCAGTGCAGGCAAAAAGTCACAAGAAATTTACAAGAAAATTCATATGCTCATAGTTTAAAACGTCCACAATTTATATAACAGCGTATTGCTATGTGAATTAAATGATATAACAGTAAGATACCATTTTACACTGATAACTAACAGAAGTCAAGCAAGAACTTCCCCCCGCTACAGTAACAAGGCAGTTTCAGTAAAGTCACCACTTCCACTCCTCTTTAAGCAGCACAACATGTATATTGGTGTATAACAGTGGCTTTTTGTCACTGAAACTGTTATGCTTTTGTATAAAGTTAACCTTTGAATTAAAAAAATCTGTCCAGGCAATAATGCCATTATAAATAAAAATGAAATTAATTAGGGTATTTTCCTAATTTTTAGATTAAATTTACTTTAAGTATGCATGCACTGATTTTCCTTTGTTTTGTACATAATGATCAAGGTGGAGACAACAAAACTAATCACTTGCCCGCGTCTAAAAGCAAAATCCTTAGAACTGTTGGAAGAAAAAAAAAGAAGAAAGAATGAAGACACAAGCTATAGCTATATTAGATCTATTAACTATTAGATCCCTGAAGGTTATTAATTGTGGACAAGATTACCACTGCTATCAAACTTGGACTCTTAGCACTGTGTCCTAGAATGGTGTCCATCTATCTGAAGACAGTAAAATACCACTCTGTACTTGCGTGATAGCCAAAAAAACCTCAATTTAACATAGCTATAGCTCACAATCTCACTTTCCAGATTGAAATATGGTGAACTCTGATGCCAGTTTTGTACTGTGGGACAATTTGGGCAGAAACTGACTCAGATGCGTGGCACCACACCATGCCATAAACAGTATATAATCCTAGCAACTGTCTGAAATCTTCCAACCCTCAAAAAGCATAATTATAGTTATATGTGGGCAAAACTAAGAGTTTCACTATGTAGTTACATACAGATTAAATAAGTTCTCTGAATATTAAGTTACACCAGTAACACCATTCAGCAAAAAGAAGTGCTATTATCAGTATACACTTCTGGGATGAGAATAAATATTCATTTTAGGAAGTTTTAAGATGTACTCTACAAAACAAAACAATTCAGCAACACTCTGCACTTTCAGGTCATCGGTAATAGCAAGTTGTTTTGCTTATACCATCAGTCAATTGATGCGTTGTCAGTTAGAGTCCCGATATCATTTGTTCTCAGGGAATAATATTCCCTGATAGCTTTAAGCTTAGGCACTTATTTTGACTCTTCTACTGCTCTTATTGACAGAACAGAGCACAGTATAGGAAATGCTTCAACAGATCCTAGTTTTTGGTGTGCAACAGAGAAATGCCTCGTAACTCCATCACTCCACCTCTGACTTATTTCTTTAAACAATGGAAGTCTAGCTTTTAGTCTTCAGAATAAAGGCTAAGGTCTTCCTTGAATAATATGTACAATGGCTGGACAGAGGAAAATTGATTTTGTTTTCCATCCACAACTACGCTTACAAAGCCTATCTGACAAATACAACTTCAATAAAGACTTCAATTACTTATGGTACATAAGCTTTTCATTGCCCACAAGGACATTTAAAACCTGACCTCCATAATTTGTGCATGGTATATTTCTTTGGAATACTCCATCCCTGCCTACCAAGAACCATGAACAAATACGTGGCTCAGGCTTGGTTTATTGACAGTTCGAATAAAATCACTTAGTCAAAACTTCTAAAAACATTTAAACATCCTATGTATTCTAAGTGCAATAGCCCATAAAATGGTTGCAGCTCCAATGCATTTTATTGGGTTCTACACAACTAGCAGCTAGAGAATCAGGCCCTTTCCATCTATTTTCTCTGACTTGTTAATGCATTCATCGTAAATAAAGCAAAAACAACCTGGCTACTTTTTGGCAGACACTTGGCTCTGCAGAATCAATGACCCACCAGGGAAAACATGCAACTGCCAGTTCCCATCAAAGGAGCAAAAAGAGACTTCTGAAAACTTGTAGTTGGCTTAGAACCATCGCCCCAGGAAGTGGAACACCAGGTTAACTTGTTGTGGGCAACTTGATAATGAGAATGATGACCCACCAGAAAAAAAAAAAAACATGCACTGATCTACTTAAAACTGCAGAGGCCACAAAATCAGAACTAAAGTCACGAGTACAAAACCCTGTAACTGATTCCATGGTAAAGTAACTCCTCCTTCCAAGCATAGGTGGGACAAGACTTTTTATTTCTTCAGTTCACCAGACAGAGGGCACTTGACCTAGAGCAATGAATCCTTGTTCAATTCAAACCTTCTGTATTACAGTTGTATAAGTGACTGCTCTTTAACTTATCAAACTCTTCACAACTATTCAAACTGCATAAATACATACTCGTCCTCTACACAGAGTTCACATTTCACCTCAGTTACAGGTCTTTAATAGGAAACAAATCACTCCCTTTTTTATAAGTAACATTACTATTTCTCAAGTTCTGATATGCATTGTTTATATGCACAATACGGCCTCCACTTGAGTTTTCTACTGCAAACCTAAAAACTTTTGACAATGACCTCAATGTTACTATATAATACACTTACGCTGCTCTCATCAGATAACTAGCAATGCTTTTTTCCAACATCTCTAAGAATACAGTTGGGTTAGCTACTCTGACTCAGCTATATGAATCCATTAATAATTTCTAGGCAAAAATCACCGCAAGGAACATTCTTTTTAAATTTAAGCTGGAATGTTATAATCACACTACGAGCATTCGTGCAAGAGCACCTAGCACTAATTATCTCCCTTAGGTCTCTATTTGCCTAAATCCATTCACCATTTTTACTGGATGTTTAGGGGCCAACAATATGAAGTTTAACTAGCTAACTTAATTCAATGCAATTCATTTTTTAAAACAAATGTGACACATCTTAATAGAGAACTACCCACTTTGTATCACGTACCACATCACTGTCAAAAACCTAATACTACTGAGTTAGATGCAACCCATTATTAACCCATTCCATGATTTTTTTTTATTTACTGTGAGCATATTGATATAGTAAGCATATTGCTGGCAAGAAACAAACAAAAAAAAGGCATCATAGTTCTCATAAAGAGCTTGGGCTCAATCTGTTGTTACTGACACTATTAAATTGCCTACTTGCTGGCTACAAGAGCTAGTTGCAGAGCAAGCATGCATCTGTCTGAAGATGATGATGCATCACATAAAAGCAGCTTCCATAGGGAAACAGTTATTAAAGCTACTCAATAAGTGATGTCTATCAAAACCACTTATCTCGGCTCCTAGACACTGGTAGAAAACCTGTCATTTCAGCAGTTCTCAAGCCATTGCATCTTTAGTCTTCCAATATTAAATGCTTATACAGGGGAAAGCTATCTAGGATTCCCAGTGAACTTCTCAAAACTATCTGTGGCCCAGTAGTAGTCTGGTGTGGCAAAGCTTGTTTAGTTCCCAATGCTGCACTGGTCTTAAATCAACCTGCTATATAATTACACAAAAATAAACACTGCAAAAGACTTCTTTCTCATAGGAAAAGAACAGTAGCAAAATTCTACCTATCTGTCATACATAATCTAGCATGAAACTGAGGGGGGAAAAGAATAAGAGACGGAAAAAAACCACATCATCCTTACAATGAAGGAGTCACCCGCTCAACAATTCTGCCAGCAGTTCTGTCCCTGCACATGCTCTGCACCCTGTTACAGTGGCATCAGAACAACAAGCAGAAGAGACAAATACAATTGTACAGTTCACTTTATGCCAGAAAGGACAACTTTGATCAATTTAACATTAAATTAGTCTTCATAGCATCAAGTCACCTTTAACTTTGTTCAATCCACTGAAAACAGACCATCTCAAACTACTGTTATCTTGCGTGCTTGTACAGAACTCAGGATAATACATACTGCAGCACTGCTGATTTTTTATTTATTATACTTCAGACTTATTTCTTGTGAATCCAAAAAGTGACGGTCTGTACAAAATCCATACTCTTAAAAAGCTGTGCTTAACTGGAGACCTCTATTCTGTTGAGAACTCCTGAACTTTTCGCTGCTATACTGTGTATTTTTCGGGAACTGAATTATTCAAATGTGCTATATTTCTATTTTATATACAACCGAATATTAAAGCAAAGAGCATTGCTCATGAGGATCATACACTGATTGTCAAAGGAAAACTGATTAGCCAGAATGTACCTTCTTTTATATGTTCCAATGCAATATGATCATCAGATCATTAGGTTTTTTCCTTTCCAAGAGGAAAACTCTCCTGTACCTCCTAAGCACTGAGCTATACTCCTACAGTAGGGAACATGCATTACATAAAAACTAATGGGAAGAAAAAATTGGAGTTCAAAGTAGCAGCAGAAAGTAAATATGAAGTTCTGAAGTTCAGGATGAAATCTAAACAAGAGACAAACATTTGAATAACTCCAAAGAAGAGCTAAACCCTCACAAAGCAAGCAAGCAAAATAAATGAACACTTTAAGGTCTATTGCTCCATCTCCAACTCCTTAACAGTAAAATATTGAGAGGTCTGCTTTCAGCACAGGCTACAGTTGGGAAACCTGGAATAACCAAGTACAAGAACTAGTGAATGGAAATCACCAAGGATAGCCCATCCTACTTGAGAATCTAAGAACTGGCAGTTTCAAGATGTCAGCTTCTGAAACATTGAAGAGAAATGCAGAAAAGAATAAACTAGCTAGATTTTAAAGAACTGTAGATGCAAAACAAATGAAAGGGACACAAAAGAAAACACATTTCTGTATTTAACACTTGCCAAAACAACATAATATATTGCTAAAATTTCTGTCAGAGACATATTCCTCACAATTTCAAAAATATAAAATGATATATCAACAAGTGTGTGTAGAAATCACTGAAACATGTAAACAATGTCTACTTTGTGGCTCTTGTTTTAATATGCAGTACACAGTTTTATTTCATACACATGAAAAAAAAAGATAGTACAGAATCTTCTTAACATCTGATATTGTCATTAGACAGACATTTAAAGCCATATTGATTTTTCTCTCTACAAAGTCTGTGTGAAGTTAGTATTTGTACTATTATGTTTAAAAAAATATAACTGATTAATAAAAAGTTGCCTGTGATATTACTAGCTTGCTGAATCATTAGTAACATATCTCAAAAAACAGAACAGAAAGACTAATGGGTAACGTGACAGAGCAGATCAGTAAAATGTATATGCTTTCATTCTTCAGGTTTATTTCTTCCTCATTTCATTCTTCTACAGCAAATCTTTATTCCAAAAACTTACATATAAACTTTTCTGCTTATGATACAAATTATTAGCACGTAAGTGAGATCTGAAGCATTCCTTAGCAAAATATTCTACTCTTGCCCAAGACAACTTCAGGATGCTTCTGTGACAAGGAACAAGAACGTGAAGAACCTGGACAAACATACAGTACTGACAGTTGGATGCAATCTGTAGCAGCTTCATCATTAAGTGACTTTGGGAACAGCAGAAGTGTACCACCACCTTTACAACTTTTCCTTTGTCTTTTCAGAGAGACTGTGAGAACTGCAAGTATATATGAAGTTTTTCAAGGCTCACAGCATAGATTACGATGCAAAGCATTTCGAAGTGCAAATATAAATGTTCCTGACAGTTTTGACTATAATCTTTTGAGTTATTTAAAAATACTTATTTCTGAATATATCAGAATGAGAAGTACATAGGAAAGGGGGAAAGGGAGAAAAGTGGCTGAGAAAATCCTTCTGGATTGCTGAAATATAGCTTCTCTTTGCTTTTTTTTTTCTTTTTTCTTAGAGATACACACACACACACACAGAAAGCACACACAGAAAGCAAATGCCCACCTCACTTCCTACAGATTTTCTTTTTCTCAGAAAGTAACTTTTACCTCAGCATATGTCCCCATCAACAGCCAGCACCTGATAAGCCTTGTAGATGGAACAAAACATACCTCATACCCTCACCAAAAAGTTCTTGAATTATCAGGCTCCCAGTGATATAAGCACTTCTTCAGCTACACCAAGAACCTGCTCAGAGTGTTTCTAAATGCCACAGAACAGCCGTGAACATACACATATTTCTCCTCTCACTCTCCATCTGCTTTGAATGACACTTCTCATTGCAAAGATTTTCAGGATCAATGGAAGGAAATGCCACGGAGCAAACTTCTATGTCAATGCACCTTGCAAGATCAAAGGTTTGTCTCAGAGAATGACACAGGAACGTGCCTGAAATCCAATATACGTGCAAACTAAGGAGGCTTGATCAACATAGCAGGCATCGTTTCTCTCTCAGAAGAAAAGCACCCAGTCTTTTTTTGCTGGTATGAATTCATGCAACCATCAACATACATAATTCTAATATGGCATTCACAAAAGAAATAATAATATAGAAGGTTTGTATCATCTTTGTGACCCTCACTCATATAAACTTATATACAATGGGTTCTAACACAGGAATTCTGCAATGATGTAAACTTATACTTCTGCTAGATTTCCCAGGTTATCTAACAGAAATACACTAATTTCCAGTCTACAAATGCTACTGAAATTTAATTTTCTGAAACTCACAAAATACCCACTTTCACCCTTTCATTCCAATGATTTTTTTCCCCATATATAATTAATATAACAAAAAAGAGTTCAATTCAAAAGCTATTAAGGACTTAAAATTGAGCAGCTCTAGGCACAATTCAAAACCCTCCTCTCTAATTTTCAACTCAAAAAAGATAAAGGCCATGGAAATACCACGTCCAGCTAGTCTACATGTTCTCTCTTATAACTGTGCTCCTGAGCACTATCGTGCAAGGTGAGAGTCAAACAAGCAGTTAGACAACAGTCCAGTAACTTACACCATCAATTTGATCCAACTTCTTACTGATAAGGCCTAGCACTGAGAGAGCTAAAATGTTGTTCACTTTTCTGGAAGCAGACAACCAAAATTTTAGCTATTTCTGGACCTCAAAGAATGCTGTGAGAGGTATGGGAAAAATGTTATTCCCACAGTGTAAGCACTTGGCTTGACACACTGTTCCTGCTGCACTTGGGTAGAGTGCTAAAGACCATTCTGACAGTGAGAAACAATCATAGCTTTAGCAGAGATTGACTACAAATTCCTACAGTCACAGTGAACAGTAGTCAGTCTTCCAGGAGGCTGTAAAGAGACTCTTCTGTTTGCTGCTACACTTTCTAAGAAGGTTAGAAAAGACATACAACCTATATAACCAGCAGCAATTTAAGGGGATTATTGATTTAGCTTCTACCTGAACTGGAGAATGGTTTACACGAGGGGAATTACTTTATGTGATAACTTACCAAGGACAAATCCACTCTTTTGCAGAGTGATGTATTTTGCCTTGCTGTATTTACACCCGGGTGTGCAACCAAAGAAAATATGAAAGAATGACTTAAATTATACTGAATTACTGGTATTACTAGATAGGAGAGTGGATTAGTTACTTCCAGGGTGAAAGTAGCATTTAACACAACTCACTTTTTGTGCTAACAGCAAGATCTGATGTATAGACTTCCTGATAATTCCACTCATCAACCTTCTCTCCCTCCCCGGTGAACAGTTCACTCTTCAAACAAAACCAGAAATCAACAGATGTTTTCAGATCAATTGCTTCTTCCACCTGGCACACCTCATCACATTAAAGCAAGATAGGCATTGTATGTGAGGGAAAAAAATGTGTGTATTTGCATTCATATTCATATCTAAAAACACATCCACTCAACTATCTCTGGAGGATCAAATCTAAAACACTTGAAATCTTGCAAAAAAGCCATTATTTGCTAGTTACTATTCATTATTGTAGGTAGAGCTTTATATTTCTTTCACTAACTTCAGAGAACACAGGGGTAACGTAGAACCTTGATGATATATTTATATTTCCCAGTTGGAAGAATTTAGAAAAACATGCCTGTACTGAGTTAGCTGTTCCTATGGAGCTCAGAAATAAAAAATGATGCTGTGATAAAAGAGTTTGGACAGCCATGCTTCAAGATCCCATTTCACAATTCCATTTATGCTACAAGCAACACCCAGCACAATTCTGTTATCATCTACATGAAGAGATGTCAGAGTTCAGAGGCACTGAACTTGTGAGCTCAAAAAAGACTCAAAAAAATGATCAAACCTTGAAGAAGCCCATTCTTAAAGAATTCCTCTGAGCCAAAAATGTCTTTCATCTTTATTTTTTGTTCCTTGTTCCAGTTGGTAGACTACACTAATATCCCCTTTTTTTCAGGAGGCAATCAGTGCTCGACTATCTTTAACAGCTTATTTGTGACACAGTTTAATTACTCAGGGCTGTTATTAAGAACAAAGAACTGGAGAACAAGAATAGCAAAGACTACCTGCTCCATGTCCACAGACCAATTATCAGTATGTAGGAGATTTGAGGCCGTACTTTCAATTATTTTAGCTCTCATCTCAGATAGCCATGTCACTTAATCAGATCTTAGATCACCCAGAGGTGATACAGCAATTCTTGGCATCATTTGCTGATGTTGTTTGTGCTCCACAGAGCGTTATGTATTCGTGGTGGTAACAGCTCCACACCATCACAGAAGCTTAAATCTTTCTCTGCAAATCACAGAATCATTAAGGATGGAAAAGACCTCTGAAATCCCCAATCCCAATCCCAGCCCACCCCTTCTGTGCCCATAACTACAGGAAGGTAACATTAAAAGCTGACATGTCATAAAACCAGCAACTTGGATTTTTTGAAACCGTCAAGTGATAACCTCCTGTACAGCATACTGAATGACTCTCTCACATGTGGTTGCTTGGACAACTTATCCAAGATAATTTATACAGGATATAAATTGACATTGCAGAGAGATTTCTTCAAGGAAGGAAAGGCTGCCACTGGTTCTAGCAAGAATATTCCACTCCCCGTGACATACAGCCATTTTAAAACACACAGCATAAAAGGCATTTAACATAACAGCTTAACTCTTTCAAGTCACCCTTGGCTCATATCACACATCCAAGGATTAAAGAAGGGGTGAGGGAAAATGCTGTGTACCAAATGATTTCTGTAAAGAAGTAATTTCTATTTTAGCTTCATGTGTAGTTTTTCCCCCCAAGTCTTACAATCTTTTCATTACAGCTTTATTCAGAAAGTTTATGTACTTACCTGAGAGATCTCTGTCTCGTTCCCCACTGCCAGTTTCGAAGGATATGTTAAATTCTCATCCCTTATCATTCACATGTGGTCTGTTTTTTCCAAGTCTAGTATTTAAAGTTTATATATTCTAGTTCAAGTGTTTTTACATTACTATTTTTAAAGCAGCCAAACTGAGGAAATGATGATCATTGAGCCCTAGGTTCTCAAAACTTGATGTCTAACTCAACACTCACAGTTCATTTTCTTTTGCATAGGCTGAGACAGCCTGTGAAATCAGGACTCTTCAACACATATGGTTCAGAAATCAAGATCTATAGTCCTTACCAATAACTTTATGAGGGGAGGGGAAACAAAGCTGTATTTTAAGTTGTGTTTCTAGCCCAAGACAAGATCAGTGCCTAGTTAACTGAAACTCCCTGAGAACCATGTATCTTCCTCTACACAGTTAAGCTTCATTCTGCAAAGCCTGTTTACAACTTATATATGCATAAAAGCCGTCTACTTATGTCACGCACTGCGGACTTTTAGATAGAGCAGCATGAAAAAGATTTACAGCAAACACAGAAACCTACATGGAAAAACATCTGGATCTGATGGCTTTAACCACAAAATCAACATAGAGTATCTTCCAAGGAAATTTCTTTTGTGCAATGAATCAACCTCAAAGTGCAAATTCCACCGTCACATGCTGAAATATAAAAGAACCTAGTCCTGATCCTATATACTCATATACAGGATATGTATATATCCTACAGAATTTACCTTACACGGCAGTCCAAATTCATTTCCAACTTCAACCATGAAGTCAACTGTGTCAGTAAAGTCTACTCGCAGTGCTTTCCTATCCTCCTCTTTCCAGAAGCTTTCCCTGAAATCTGCCAACTATCAAGCAGTAAGAAAGGCATCACATCCAAACTGCAGGGAAGGATGACACATACAGCATCATTTCAAGGCCTGAGGGCCTTTCTGCAGCTACTTGCTTCACACACCGGTGAAGCAGAACTGTCAATACTCGGGCAAATCCCTCATGTGAACACTATGGAGGAAAAAGCAAGAAGAGCCCTCATTTTAAAAACAGTGCAATATCCGGCTCTTTTTAGCAAACATATTCCATTTGACTTATCATTCCCAGAGTACAAAGATGTATTTAACTTCTGAGAGATCATACCGCATTATGCTAAGCATGTTTATTGCACTTTTTTTTTTTTTGAGCTCACTTTATAATCACATTCTAAGACATACTCAGTAAGGTGCAAAATGCTAACAAGAAATGTATACTAAAATAAGTTGTATCCTGAAGATACAAATGCACTCAATCACAGACTGGGAATTTATTAACATTAGCTTTATACTGGAAAGCACAAAGGTTAACTTTTGATTATATAACTTGTTATTTAATGATTCAAACCTTTGGTTCTCAAACACTTTGTATGTAGACCTATTCCAGATGTTCTCATTCTTGTTTCTTAAGTTAGGAAAAGATCATTTTTATTTTGGTTATAATTAGTACCAGGTGAATGTAGCAAACACACTGTATACATATTTAAGCCTAAAGGAACTTAAGTTCTACACAGTTAGCTTGAAAACAACATTGTCCTTTCCACAATAATGAATTATACATTCAAAAGATGAACAAAAATGGCCAATGAGGGAAAGAAGATACTACGCTAATTGTGAATCTATAACCTGGTTTAACATCAAACTAGGAGGGAGCCAAAGGGATGAAATATAAATCCATATCATTCTTCATTTGACCTAAAATTAGATTAATATTTTTAATTAAGAAGGCGATGTGTTGGCTGTATGAAGAAGCATGGGCATTATTACTTCAATATCTAAGAATGATGGAATAATCTACTTGCTTCCTAAACAAAACAAGATGCAACAAAGATAAAAGACACAATGAAAATGAGTCATAAAGTGCTACTGCAACTCAGGAAAATACAATTTTTACTGAAATATAGAAGATCTCTAAGGCATCCCCAAAGTCCGAAGATAGATTTGTTCAATTACTCTGCATTATCAATATATAATCTGTGGTAAAACACATTCTCATTCCAGGACTGACCTAGAAGCATTTTCTTTTTACAATTAGTATCTCACAGTCTCTTCTGGGCTTACTTTATACCAAATACGCACAATACCTATTAAAAGGAAAAAGAAACATCATCTGTCAGGTGGTCAAAAGAAAGAAAACTGAATGAAGAGGACAGAAGAAGAATAAGAGATTTCATGCCCAGTTAAAAGGAAATATGTTTCTTCTCCTTCCAAACTATTGCACTTCAAAGCAAAATCTCCTAGCTACAGAACATCTGAAATATGAAATACAGATATACCCGTGGCTTTATGGTACCTTCTTCCTTGTTTTTCAACATGAGAGAGAAAACAGCATTTACTGAGAACAGAAATATCTAAGGAGACCATGGGCAGTATTACAGTAAATTCTGCTGCACTAGGACAGTTAAAGCCAGTGAACAGATTTTAGTGGAATTCTAGCTCAGCTGGCACAGAAATTTTACAGAACTGACTTATCTGAAGCTTCATTTAATGAGTTATGTGTGAACTTATTCACCTGTTAGAAGTGAAATCCTATTAATTCCCCCCTCCTATCACTGCATTTTCCACCTGAATTCATTTTCTTCTAAAAATTATCCCCAGAACACTAATAACTTGCTTTCATAACATTTAGCATGTTAAATGTATTACATGCTTCTAATATCTATGTGAAGCCACGTGTGTCAGTCTTTTCTCAATTACTGGTGGGAAACAGACAACTGAGAACAAAGTGACAAGGTCACAGAGTACTTGTTCCTTTTATCCATTTCTGACAAGGCATGGTTTGATCAGCTAACTTTTCTTCTTCTAAACCTCATTAGGAAGGCAGAATAGTGATTACTCATTAAATATATCCCAACACAAAATAACTGATGATCCTCTGGAAATGAGTGAATACTGCTATCACGTTCCTATCTGCAAATATAAAGGAACACTATCCTGATTCTACTCAGTCCTATGCTACAATAACAATAACTGAACACCTATGACTATTAATTTACTGAACACACACAAGAATTTCGCTGATTTAGGAGATAAACAGAACTATATCATGCACAAGGATAACATTTAAATGTATTTTGTAATACTATTCAAATCAGCACAAGCAAGTTTATTCTACAAAACTATGCAAGCCAGCACACACGTGCTCAGACAACTAAAGTTTTTAGCAGCTATTAAAAACATACATATAATTAATCATGCTAACCCTAAATCTATAAGCAGCAGATGCAAAACACTTTTTGCTATACTTTTTACATAAATTTGAGTATCAAAGTCATCCCAGCAACATTTCATCATCACTGAAGTACAGTATCCTGCTCTTCAATTTCTGTTTTGGCATGGATAACATCACATTTAGATAAATGCAAACAGAAACTTTTCCTATGCAGCCATTCTTCTAGATTTTTATAACAGTAAGAAAGGGTTCAGGGGCTGACAGCAAGTTCAACAGCAATGCCTTTCCTGAAAACAGCTGCAGAGTTATGAGCTACAAAGCTAGCCTGTACTGACTACCAAAGAATCTGGATGGAACAAAATAAGCCTAAAGAAAATTGACCTTCACACAGTACTTCCCGCCTGAAAACTGAGGTCTCTTGGGCAACTGAAGAGAATTCACTGCAGCTTTATAGAAAAAGAAACAAAACCCTATACACACAAAAAAAATCAGTATTAATGAAGTTAAGCATTAATGAAGTTAAGTTAAGTCTATTTTGTTCACTTTCTTTTTTGGGGAATATGCTCACAATCTGAACTTAAAGTTATCACATTGGGAGAAAGAGTGTTGTTCAGCATGGCACGGAAAAAATACACTAACAAATAACACAAGTGCTTCACAAGAGGGACTCTCACCAATATCTGAAATAGTGAAGAGGTCGGCATGAATTAAGTACTAGTTACGACTTCTTACATATAACATAATGTTGACCAGAAAAATCTCCATTTCACACGGATTCCAGAATGCAATGATATCAAGCATCAACTGAGTTCCTCCATCACCTAAGAGGCATTTAGTATTTTCAGGGCAATAGACCCCAGCCTTCACAGAGCTGTGACTGACCTTGACAGATCCTATGGCTAAAAAGATTAATAAATTTCAGGCACTGCTGTCTATTTTTAGCAGTTACATATTTGTAATTTCATCCAAAATAAAGCTTGAAGCAATACGTATTTTCTGTAAGTAGCAATCATATTTATAGTAAAGCAGAAACACAATACGACAATGGCACTTGCAGTTTTTAACCTAATTAAGAATGAATAGACTTTAGCTTTTTTCTGCCATCAGAAAACCATGGCATGCTACAGATTTGAGACCCTTCTTGAGGTACTAAAGGCAACCTGCACCCAGCCCTGAGGGTCTTCAAAATGCCCCAGTCCCACTCACAAGCCCTCATAAGTGTGTGTTTATTCAAATAAGATTCAAATGCACAGAGATGCAACCACACAGATTACAGCAAAGGATTGAAAGGATTTTTAAGCACTTCTGAAGTGTAGCCATTGCTACCACATCCTGGGAAGACACTAGCACAGCTGCCCAGGGGGGTGGTGGAGTCACCACTGCTGGAGCTGTTAAAGAACCATGGAGATGTGGCACTAAGGAACATGGTTAATGGGCATGGTGGGGTGGGTTGGGGCTGGAC
This sequence comes from Oreortyx pictus, assembly GCA_036925125.1. Classification (NCBI taxonomy): domain Eukaryota; kingdom Metazoa; phylum Chordata; class Aves; order Galliformes; family Odontophoridae; genus Oreortyx; species Oreortyx pictus. The sequence continues at coordinate 3,578,758 of JAUPFR010000006.1, read as the reverse complement.
TTGGGGATCATAGTGGTATTATCCAACCTTAATGATGCTATGATTCTTGCCCAACTCTAATTTAACTCTTTTTCTTGTTTCTACATGGCTTTTTAGTACATCACAGAATTTCTCAGAGCTTCATGTATTTTTTACTAAATTAGCTTTCATCCAGTTCTGACAGTTTCAGTTGTTGCTCTGCAGATGACCTCATGAGTATTCTCCGTTCATACTGTACTGACAGCGCTATCAGCCCTGGCTTTTCAGCTCTCATTCTGCAACATATAGAGAACAAAATGCACTGCAGTACTTGAGGAAGCATTTCATCGTCTTTAACATACAACCAACACGAAGCAAAAACCATTTTAGTTCTGTGCCTGCAGACACCAGAAGAATTAGTTCCACATCTTCTGTCACAAAAGACTGCGCACTGCTAATGGCTTTTCTTAAACTACCACTTCCATGTAAATATTTGCAGTTTAAAAATATAGAGAGAATCCACCATACTGTCAGCTTCAGGCCAGCAATTTGGTTATGTCGAAGTAATTGCCTTGAACCCATTTGTCACTTCAGCCATATTGGAACCTCTACATGCACAAAAATGTGCTCCCACACATCTCTCTCTCCTTGAAAATATGATCTGCACAGCACATTTATTGTTTCCCTGCTACCCATTCAAGTGAACTCCATTTCTTTGTATTTGCCTTAAAAGATAATGAGGTGCTGTAATAGTGGGGAAAACCAGACAAGCATCCAGACCAAAAACAGCAGTACAATCTTATCTGCAAAAAGAAGTATCTTGAGGAATCTGAATTTCACTGAATTTTCTTTTAGCTACAAGTATTTCATTTAGCTACTCAGTGTATTCCAATAAAATAAACAAAAATTATCTAGTGGTTTTTACTATTATTATCATTGATCTGTCACTATCCAAAAGAAGTTCCTAGAACACACACACAAAAAAAAAAGCAAATTCTGCAAGAACTGAAGACATTGAATGGAAAAAAATTGAATTGGCTATACATTTCAGATCTATCTTTGAGTATCACTTCTCACATTCTAGTTTCATCGTGGAAATTAAGGAGAATATCCAGAAAGGCACCTTGACTGAAAAGGCTATTGATTTCAAGAATATTCACCGTTTAATCATTTAACTGGGCTGGGATCTTGGATTCTGACCTCAGCATTTTCTTTTTGAACCTGGTTTCATTATGTAGTATAATCACTTTTTGACATCTGCCCTTTATATTGAGTCTTTCTGTACAACTCTGAACGTTATCACCTCTTTCAAGAATCATGTTAGAAGTCAAATGTATTACATCTCAGGAGTTTTCTCCATGTTAAATAAATAAATTGAATCACACATGGAACCAAAAGCTTGACCTTGGAGTTGCCTTTTCATTTAATCAGCTGTCAAAGGTACAGCAGCATCAGAGGTTTGTTTGTTTGGTTTCTTCAGTTTCTTTTCTACTTTTTCTTTCGAATACAAGTTTAAATCAGGAATACCTGGATATTCAGCAGACACTGGAAACTCCACTTCTGAAGTACCTAAATTGGAGTGGGGTTTGTTTTTTAATTATTATTATCATTTTTTTTAATTGGTTTTGGTCTTCCCTATTCTTCTCAGGGGACGTCACAGACAAGGCTCACAACCTAAGGAATTTCTACTTTATTTATTGGCAATAAATATCAACTTCTGATCACTGAAAAATAAATGAATTAGAGCATCACTTGAATTGCAAATACTAGTGATTACTGGAGACATGTTGTTCTGTACCTGCACAATTTAAGCAGGTAATAATATTTTAACACACCACATCATTCTCATTTGTGCCTAGATAAAACAGATTCCTGTCATGTCTTAATTCACAGCGAGGTTCATGAAAGAGAAGAGCTTCCTCTGTTCCCTGATGCAGATGAGAATGTAGGAATAGATACCTCTCTGCATGGTTGCAAGAAGGCAATTTCTACCTTCCTATATTAATAAGGGTGCAGAAGTATCTGGGCCTTGCAGACAGGTACTAAGACTGAAAGTTGACACATGAGCAGATGTTCAGTTTCACAATTGCTTTGTATTTTCTAAATGTGCCCCTCAGCTCTACAAGGTACAATTTTTCTACTGATTAAAAAACAAAATAACTAAAAACTAAAAATGAACATTTCTTCATATATCCGTGCATAACAATCATCAGCGACACTGCAGTGGTAACACAGAAGAGGTCAACAACTTTTAAGAGAAACTGAGCTATAGTTTGAAGAACTGACTTGTTGGTATCTGATTTCATTCTTTGCTTGTCTACAAATTGAAGTGCAATACTGAATATTTGCATTCCCTAAACCAAGTTCCAAAAATCCAAGTATCCATTGTAACCGTGACACCTGTATAAAGATGATCATTATTTGTCAATAGATAACCCTACATACAAATGATACATGATATGTTGTTGACAATGAGAGAAGCAGTTGATTAGAAATGGCAGCCAGAACTTTGGATGGGATCATCTTTCACTGTCTAGGAAAAACGGAAATAGAAAACGCTATCATGGGAAACTGCAATGCACTCAGGGTAGAGACAGTAAATGCAAACAGGATTCACAGCTACCACTGAAGCATACAGGACCCTTTAGAGGAAACAGTCACTATCTGGAGGTCTTCCAGTGCTGCATTAAAATATGCTACTCTCGGAAATTTAGTACTATTTCAGCCCTCTAAGATGACTCTGCAGGATTCATTTTTCACCTACTAAGAACACAGGTCATCATCAACTCTATGGTTCTTACAATAAGAAATTGGATAATTGCATTCAAGAAAGGTTTCAGAAAATATTTCAAATATTTTCTAAGCACGTTTCCTATAATACAAGAATCAGTCATATTTATGAGAAGTAAAAATTACCTAGAAATTCAGGCAGCATGCATAATGTCGAAAATATTCCTTCCATCATTCCCAACTTCTAAGACTTGCTGATAAATTAAAACTGAAGAAGCTAAAGGAAGAAGTGGACAGGTTAACTCAAAACAATCATCATCAGCTCTGCAAAGCAATCTGTGCGGAAAACCCAGGCCCGTGAGGCTCTAAGTGGAGAAACACCCTCTTGGTTAATGAAAACTGGTCCTGACAACTTTTAATCCCATGGCATATTCAAATTAATTTTCACAAAACTAAAGGAAATTGTGAAAATGTTAAAAGGAAACATCAATATTTTGGGACATATATGTATATTTTTTTAAGTAAAAAACAGCCATGTGGAAAGCAGCTTTACAAAAAAGATGTAGGAGCTCACATGACCACACTGACAGTGACAGGATCCTGGGTTCCTTTAGAAGGTTTCTATGCTCATTCAGTTTCCATGCATCACTGTACCATGCAGATACACTTTTGCAAAAAGTAAAAAAGGCACATAAGACTTCAAAACCTTTTTATAATGCAACAGAAAACCAGCTTCTTGCACAGCTTGGATGGATGAGGATATCTACTCCCAGTTTTCATTTGAATTTAAAAGAAAGCAAAGGCAAGAAGAGGAATCAGGATATAAACACAATATAGTAAATAAACAAAAACACTCTGATGTAGGAAGCATTCAGATACTTGAAGTAAATAAATACAGAAGTAAAAGTAAAGTTTTGGTTGATAGGGCTTTGTTTTGTTTTAACCTGTAGAGAAACAGGCTATTTCCTGACCTAAAAGAGTAAATTTATTTGTAGAAAAAGATGGGAATATCATTTGCTCTTTCATTTCTTGAAAAAGACTCCAGTTAATAAAGGATATATTAATCTTCCTGAAACACTTGGCAGAAGCAAAGATATAAAGAAATATCAGGCTTTGGTCATTTAGAATTGATTTTCCATCAGTGGCCTACTTTACTGCAGATGTAAGTCAACCATCTTCACACAACTGCCTGCAGTTATCAGTTATAATATACCCACTGCTTTAAACCAATACTTCAATCAATTCCATGTTATTAAAGTAATGACAATACCTTCTCCTCTTTCATGATAGGGTTGCAATAACTATCACATTTACATAACTCTTCAGATAACTTGTCCTGTCGAACCAGATTTTCACCTACTTAATGTGGATCACTGAATTCCATTGAGTCAGAAGTTCTGTGAAGTTTTAACTGACTTGACTTGCATTCTAGACAAAAGCATCACCAAAAGACTTCAAGGTAAACTTTGGCTTTGGCTCTTTTTCTGAGACCCACTTTGCCAAATAGAAACACGCTGTTCATTGCAAAAAAACATCCTTGCTATTCAAACACACCAAGCAAGCTAGGAGAAAACTGTTCCCAAATCAGACATTATGTTCTGCACTTCAGCCTTTCTCCACACGCATGGTACTCAGTCTCCTTAATGACATTTAAGAAAATGTCATAGGACTAGGAAGGAGAAAGACTTCTGTAGGTGGAGAAGTTGCAGCTGATCGTAACATCATAAATCTTACAGGAATTTTAATGCACATATAGAGAAAAATCACAAATTTCTTCAGAACTGTCTCCCCTTTTGAGCCATTTAGTAAGTGTGATTTATCAAGTCATGCTTGACATACCAGATTCGATCAGATAGGGGGATTAACATTTTTTTCCAAGTTTCAAAGAACTCTCTAAAGCCAAGTGAGAGTTCTAGGGAAATAAAATAAATAAATAAATAAATGGTAACAATATTTCTACGGTTCAGCTGAGCTCTGAGCTGTGAGAATCTATATCCAGATTAAGAATAACCAAAAATCCTTAAAGCAGCAAAACTTTTTATCTAAATGGGAAATAAATGCAAGAAAGGAGAATAGAGGGAATAAAGCAAAGCATGCAAATAAACTAAGAGGCTACATAAGAAAAATATTTTTTCCTATAAACACTAATATAGATAATATTTAATAATAATAGCTAACTCAGTAATTTTTTCCTAAGTTTATAGTCTAAATCCTCACACATTTCAGTACAGTTTTCCAATTTAATATTTATCCCATAAGCCTCAAAAAAGACAAGATAAATAGGACAATGATTTTACCTGAGTTCAAAATTTTTTTCTTTAACACTTCAGCCTGTGACAGCCTCAACAGACCAAACACCAAACCATGCAACTAGCTGTACCACTTCATACATATGTGGACACATTCTCTTCTAAGAGGTCACAGGGTATGCAAACACAGCTGCAGCTATTTATAAGCCATGATTTTTTCTGAGGAACCTCATCAAGCACATGACTGAGATACAGAAAACTCTGCTAAGATTATACTGGAGATGGTTGGTGCCTCTAAACCAAGGAAACAATCAATGTCAACCAAACATCCTGATGCCAGGAAGGTCAACATTCACATTCGAATGAAAGAATCATTAAGATTGGGAAACAAACATTAAGATAATCTAGTCCAGACACTGACCTATCACCACTGTGCCCACTAACCATACCCCTCAGTATCACATCTCCATACTCCTTGAAAACCTTCAAGGACGGTGACTCCATCATCTCCCCGAGACACCTGCTCCAATAAAAAGTTAAAGACATATGTAAAGCAGATAAAAATCCAATGTACTCTGATTGCTTAAAGACTTGTATAAATTCACATTAATTATAATAGAAAGTACATTATAAGTGAAAGAAGGACACCCTGTTATTTCAGTAAATACCTAAATGACCATGGAGCAAAGTGCATTAAGAATTTCAGTCTTCAATCACATGTTTACTTTAGAACACATACGCCTCACTAACATGCCAGTTTCATGGCCTGAAAAGTTTTTCTGATTTCTTTTTCTTCTACCACTTTGAGAAAAGAACCTCTAAAAATATGATGCAGATGATTCTTCAAGAAGTTTCTTCTATTTTTAGTTAAATGGCAGATGGCTTTCAATGCCTTCAGTACAATTTATAACTGTTCCTGTTTAATCAACTTGATGGTCTCCTGATGAGTACTTGGGGTTTTTTTTTGTTTTCTTCTCCTTCCTTGAATTTTAAACAAATCTTTCTAGAATACCATCGTAGCATTTACATTTATGAACTTCAGGGTATCTCAAGTCCTTAAACCCTTGCTGCTCATCTGTTCCAACAAATCATTTTATATTTTACCCAGATAAATAAATCAGGGAGATAGTAATGCCTGATTTTTCATCAATTAAAAAAGAAAATACATAAGGCACAAATCCATATTCTTCCAACAAGTCAGTGGTAAACATTCTGCCTGCAACACTTAATGTCTCATCAAAACCGCAGGCAACTCATTCATTAGCTAGCATTATTTGTATTACACCAATACAGTCGGTATGAAGCCACATCACTTCAGCTCATACCTCAGACCTGAGCAATGAATTTACACAGCACAAGTTAGATCATATATTAAGTTGGCATTAAACATACCTTAATGCTCCTTCTGAAATCAGCAATGCAGTTCTGAACTCATGTTAGATAAAGCAAAGAGAAAAATACTTGACCAAAATAAGAATACTTTAATAATTTTAATTAAGATGCTGCAAGTTACATAGTAATTACTCAAGAGGAGTGGGGTTTTTTTTGAGCTCTGTAGGTTACTGGTAATTTTAGCAGGAACTCAAGCAGACCTCCATTGCAAAAAACTAAGAAGTTTGTGAAATAATCATTAACTCCTGTGAGAGCAAATTCTTGAAGGAAAATGATTACCCCAAGCAGAAATTTTTTTACACGACTCCCCTATTTTTCATATCTTAAAGAAACGTTTTATTAGTCTACCTAGACTTCAACAAAACCTTTGTAATGACATGAATAAAATTTCAATAATAGAGCAGGAATAAATCATCATGTTTCATGACTGCATTCCCAAAAAGCCTTAAAAGCCTTGGTTTTGCTCACACTAGGAAGTACTTGGACATCAAATATACATTATTGAAGTAACTACGCTAAATAGTTACTGCTAATGCACTGTCCCACAAACACAGTAATGCACATGTACAAGATTTTACCCACTCCTTTAATCAGCCTGCTCTTACACTTTGAGCTGACAGCACAAGAACTTCAGCTAATACCACCATATGTAAAAGTCCACAGATGCAAGGAAGGCTGTGCCATATGCTTATGTGTTTTACAGTTTGTTCACTTTAAGGAAAAGAACACAATGAAAATAAATCGCACACAAAACCATTCAGCATAAAGCCAAAGTTTTCCAACTAATTTGTGGTGTGGAGATTTTTCTTTCCATGGTTTTCTCAGCTCATTCCATCACATAAGTGAAAATCCTTTCCTGAAGTACTAGCTTCTTTTCTACAGTGAACGTTACTCCTTTCAACACTTAATGCCATGTAGTATAAAAGAAAACTATTACAAACATCTATCACCTCAATGAGATCTGCAGTCATTTTTCATCTGAAAAGTTCATAACTACTGTTTTATCTTTACAGAGAAAAATAATACTTGACCAAACACAGCAGAATAGTCTTTATTCGAACATACGGCCTATCTACCTTGCACATTCCCTCTGGAGGGGCTTTCTCTGTATTTCCATATGACCTACCATAGACTCAAAGACAGGGAAGAGTAATGTATTACACAATGCATAAGTCAGGTTGAAAATTATAAATGAAACTAAAACACAGTGATAGTGATACTGAATAATTAAAATATATTGAAGTGATACAGCATAAAGACAGGTTTTAAAACACGAACACCATTCTTTCAGTTATCTTAAAATTCTTTGGAGGAGCAAAGGGCTATGCTTTTCATGGCTTGATACATTTAAATGCGAAATTAAAGGCTAGGGAATTTTCAATTTATATACGGAGAAGAGGGGATTATGTGGCTCAGGACACTACAGAGTAGAAAATACAAGCAAATAACAACAAATAGGAGATTGATGGGCTGAAGCAGGCTTTACCCCATGTATACCCTCGTAGCAAGCTAGGATTCATGTTTGTGACAGCAAACATACTGCACAGGCAGGTAATGGAGAACACACTGGTATTGTCTGTACTGCAATTACTACATTTTGCTAAATGCAACCTAAAGCTGCATTGTGCATTATATTACTGTACCACTCCAACTCAAAAATCCCACATAACATCAAAACTTCTTCAGATCAGTAAGTCTGACACTAAAAATTATGTCCTCCCCACACAGCATATCTAAAAGAACTGGGTCAGATGATATCCAGCTCTGTCACCAAGAGATCAGCCAAAGCCTATCTTCCACAGTGAAATCAGAAACTCTCTTGCCCTTCAAGGAGAAGGCAGCATGGTACTGGACCCTGGAGGCAGAGAAATGCAAGTAGTAGATGATACGCTAGAGTTCAGAAGGTTTGCCTAGACCCCTAAGGCTCAATTAGCTCTGAATACACACCTTGTACAACAGCATGCCATATAATGCAAGTATAAGGACCTCTGTTCCTAAAGCACTGCACTCTAGTCAGTAATTTGGCCCCACAAACAACTGATTCTAAATTTTCCCCAGAAATCCCAGCACTATTTTATCATGCAGCAAAAACATGCGTTAATTCTCTCTCCTCTTTTCTTCTTCCCTCCCAGGCTGGTTGTTTTGTGGAAACATGCTGGTTCCCAGAAGTTACAGTTATAGGAACTAAGGAAAAGAGTTAGAACTGTTTCAAGTAACAGCAACTGTCAGTAATAGGCAACATTTTCCATTGGTTCCCACATACCTCCCTACTTACCCCAGGGCTCAGTAGAAGTTATTTAAGGTTTCTTTTAGTTTTCAGTATCCAACAGCTTTCTTCCTCTGTGATTGTAGCTGCTGGATACTGAGCATTACTGAACAGTCAGAAAGCTCTGAGCTCTTCTGAGAAACTCAGAACTCACTCTTTGAGAAAAGTGAATGGTGTGGAAAGAAATTAAGTAACTGGTATAAGGTGACTAATTGTACCTTTTCTTTTAATTTCAATAAGTAACGTAGGCAAAAAACCAACAAAACTATTTTAACCATTGAACTGTGATGACTCAAAGCAAATCCACAGGCTTCTGCTATGCAGTTAGCATTTAAAGAGCATTAGGAGTAAAAGATACCCGAGCATGTACTCAATATTGAAGAGAACAAAAGGGAGACAGCGAGCCCCCTGCCTCCTTTCCACGCTCAAAACAATCTCTGTAGTAAGGCCACTGACAGGCTGAGAACTCAACTACGTTCATTTTCACCACTGAGAACAATTTTATGTTTTCCTTCCCAGGCATTCATTTTTTCACACTACCATTTCCCATGATGGTGACCAACAGAAGTTTAATGAGAATTTGTTTTTTTTTTTAATCTTGGGAAAACATTTTTCTACACATCCTGGATTTAAAGTTCTACTTGGCTTTCTTATCTGATTGTTTGCAAGCACATTGAATGAGCCAGAGTAAATTCAAAGTTTAAGAGAAAACAATAGTGCTCTCTGAACTCAACAACAAATCTGCATTTAAGAGAAATGGCTCCTACTTCTGGGCTGCTTTGATCCTGCTCAATGCCTCCATCCTTTGAATTTATCTCAAACAGCCCAAGACCATCCCTGGCTGTTTGCACAGCACCCTGTAGCGCTTCCAGTTTTGCTGAAGAATGCACTGCTTCGTATTCAGATTGGATTTCATCCTGGACGATGCACATACAAATACTTCAAATACTTCGGTTTTCTGGAATGTGATTTTTGAGATAAATTTTTCATTTGTTTCAAAGTCTCCATATAGAAAATTGTATTGTTGTTAGTCGCCATTGATAATTTGACCATTTGCCCTGAAGATGCCACAATGTCTGGCACAGAAAGAAAGAAAACTGAGGTTTTACCAGTTTAGTTTATTTACAGCTAAACACAATGAAGACATCCAATCTCATTCCAGAAAAATTGCATCTAGAATTAAATAGCCCTGTTTGATTTAAGACGTTTACAGAAAGTAATAATCATTTCCTTTAACTAAGTCAGCAAGGAAGAATGCAAGACTGAATTAAAGAATTTCTGCTCAATTAACCTTTAAATACTCAAGTCATTGTTTAGCCTACTTTTTCCCTTGCTCATCAATCCATTTTTTTTTTTTTTGGTAAAACCATCAAATTCCAAAAAAGGATATAACCTCAAGTGAAGTACTTTGCAAATTATTAATATCCTCAGTTATGATAATATGAGGATGATCAACACAAGGATTCGAGGCACAGGGCATTGTGCAGAGATACTCCCTGAAACATCTATGCATCTAGAGTGTAAAGAAGAGGTTCTAAATGGACTCTGCTCTTCAGAAAGCTTAAGATCTCCTGTTCACACTCTCTGAATTTAAATGGATAATCTATTTTTGAGGCACATATTAATATTACTGGGATATTTCACATCCAAGAGCTTCCCTCCTGCTCCACCACCAAAAGGAAACAAAGTCTATGGAAATCGGCAAAGATTATGGAAACCAATGAGGAAACATGGCTCACTGTGCAGATAACAGTGATTTAGAACTATCACAAACAAGAAAAATAAAACCTATAAATGCTAAGAGAGGATCTTTCCTGTTTATCCAAATGATGTAGTAATGTGATGTGACAGGAAATCTTAGCAAATTTTTCACTGCTTTTGATTCTCACTGCTGTTTCACAAGAAAGTCCCTCACTTGATTTCTGTACACCCTAGGAAATCAAAGGAACCTGAGTAGATACAGATGTATAAGCAACACAAATGATCCCATTTTGACACCTGTATACACTAAGCTTACTTCTTCACACTTCAGATAAATATAAACAGCCTTTCATAGAAATCCAACGCCTGCTCTGGTGCACATACATACGTATTTTGACTGTAAACTATGCCAAATTCAAATCCTCAATTAAAAAATTCAGACTGAATCTCACATCAACCACGTTATAAGCAGAGGGTTAATCTGCCAGAAAACATCAGTTCAGCATGCTCTTCCAAATATCTGGCAGAAAGCTTAATTTAATTCACATCTCCCATCAGCATGTCCTTCTAAGTGTAACTGCCCTGATTTTTGAGGAACACATACTCTAATAAGACAGGAAGCAATCACAGTCAGAGGAAATAGGGATCCATCCCCATATATTTCTACTGTTGTCGATGAGCTCCTTTCTTTCAATCCTCATTTGTGAACACGTGGAGTGCTAACAAAAAGCAACTAACTTCCTGAAACAAATGTATGGAGTAATAAGTTGGCTGGATTATTTCATATGTTGATGACTTAAACTGGAACATCAAAACGGAACTTGAGAAAGCTACACTGTGTTACTGATATCAATTTGGTATTTCATATTTCCATGAACAAGTGAAATCACAAACTACTAGTGCTAGAACTTCTCTATTTGTCTTCTCTCAGAGGTACTAGGGGGAGGAAGAATCAGGAATTAGCTCTGTTAAAACTGATAGAAGCTTAGGTACAGATCTGTTTTGCAAGTAACTGAAGAGAACTGCAATTTATTTTCATATTTCAAATCAACAACAGTCACCTTTCCAACACTGCGAGTAATTTACACTAAAAAGGACATTCTTGAGTAGGTCTAAATGACAATACAACACGAGCTTCAAGAGGAAAATCAAAATCAAGAGAAAATAATCTCTAAAAACACAATGTAATGATTTTCTTCCGTACACTTTGGCCAAGACAGAATCAAGTCACTCAGTGTATAGAAAAATAGGCAAAAATCTATGGAGAGATTAGCAAAGAGACTGAAAAAATGAGTCTAATTTATATAGAGACAGGAAATGCTATTTACAGAGTGATATTTCCTGAGGTTAACAGTGTCCAACACCACTCGTGAACCAACAAATGATTTCATACACTTCAAACCAAGTTCCCAAGTAGAAAAGCTTACAAAATCTCAACCAAAAGGAAAAGATGAGTTTGGAAGAAGTGGGCCTTCTGTGTTGGCCTCCCATTGAATGTGAATTCTTCAATGTGAAGAACACAGAAGGTGCATGCTGGAAGGATAACAACGGAAAAGAAGCACCTGCAACTGCTTCCTATATGGATTTGTTTGGTGTTCATTAACATGTCTGCTTTGACAGTAGGAGTCAGAATGAGGAAGTCCATTTTTACTCCTCACAAAGCAACAAGCACACAAGTTAAAAAGTAGGAAAAAAAATTTTGTGCATCTCTGAGTCTCCTCTAGAGATGTTCAAGACCTGCCTGGACCCTACCTGTACAACCTGCCATGCCATGCTTTGGCATGGGGGTTGGACAAGATGATCTCTAGAAGTCCCTTCCAACCCCAATAGGTCAGTGATTCTGTGATCTCTGAGGGAATAAAGTTATTGCATATGGAAAAAATACTGTCGTAATTAGCAAAAGATAGTATATCAGTGAATATATTTCACTAGCAAAACCTTCTCAATTAATAAATATGCAAAAGCCAGTACAATTGAGTGCAGGAAGTCAAATCAGGAAAGCTCATTAAAATCTTTAAATCTGCTAGAAATACCTACAGTTGAACAATTCATCAACCATTAACAGATTCACTAAAAAACACCCATGCAAATTACACCTATCGATGAACTAGTACCATTTTTTGTTTTGTGAAAGGATTATTTTCTCCTGAAAACGTTCATACAAAAGTTAATTGCAAATTGATTAACATGGAGCTTTACTAATTATATCAGCTGAAGGAAATTTCAGCTGACACCACGCTAGGTACCCAAATTAAGGAACTGTTCCATTGCATTAAACACAGCACATTTATCACAGATACATTAAAAGGCTGTTAATTTGATCTGACAGAAGACGGAGGATGAAAACGAACTTTCACATTGCATTGCGTGCAATAGGTACAGAGATCTTCTACTAACAATTGTAGCTTTACAGGTTTCTGAACTATTAGAAAAAAATAATAATGTTGCTTTTGCTCTGAAATAAAAGAATAAACCCCCCAACTGGTACTTTTCTAAGGCGACAGTTCCAATTCCAGAGCAAAAAAGATAGTGAATTTAAGAAACTGTTGAACAGTGAGTGTTAATAAAACTAAGGAAACTGTCCATACAATATTTTGATGAAAGCTCATCTGCAAATGAATCTCTACACTTAACTAGACATTATCATTTAAATGACAATTTTTAATTAGCGTAAAATGTACAAACTTCAGGAGCCAAGTTCCCTTACTTTTCAAAGTAATCAGTGTGAAAAATTAACTCAAGTAAAAGCACAGACCTAGAAATTCTACTTACATTTCCTCACTAGAGTTTCAAACCCATAGCAGTGTTACCCAAAAAAATAAAGCTGCCTCCTCACTGCAGATCACCAATACCTGCTGTACTACTTCAGAACAGCCACAGTTAAAGAGAAGCTCATTAACATCACATGATGAGGAAGCCACATTAGCAGCACAGCTCAGCTGTGCCCTTGTACAAGCTCTAGCCAGCAGCATGGACTGGGCTTCAGATCAACTATGTGTGTGCAGATGTGGGGCAGTGACACTGCAGGCATAGCATATACCATCACAGGTACAGAAAGAAGGAATGTAATGCTGTGTACAAATATGCACAGTAGCATGAAGCCTGTCTTGAAAGCTGTTGCCTATCTGAAGTCCCAAGAAAATACTCTGCAACATGCAAGGCCCATAGTGCTGTTAGAAGGGAGTTGCCAAGCCCATGCATGGACATTAACACCAAGGTAGTTAACTTAGTGAATCCAAGATGACAGCAAACACAATCTTTTCCTTTCCTTTTCCCCAACTAGTAAGTTTTAGACAGACACTTTAGAGAATATGCAAAAAGGAAAACATGTATGTATAATAAAGTCTCACTCTCTTCATTCTCCTTCCAAATGCTGTGAACAAAAATAAAAGCAATAGCTCAACAGTGCTCTTAAAATGACAGTAAGAGTCCTTAGGGACTATAAGTCATATAATTAAGACTAAAATGTTGTTATGAATCTGTGTATGAAATGAATGATACTTATCTTTGAAGCTGGCCTGTATTTTATGATACTGATGCCAAATGTAATCTTACACTGTTCAATTCAGTTGCACATGCAATCCAGAAATTGCATATTCATTCATCCTCTCATACTTTTATTTAAAGAAAAAAAAAATTGGAAACTATCTCCTAACTTCCTCATGAGGTACTTCCAGTACTCTCTGAAAAGAGCTATCAGCAGAAAATAGAATTGCAAGTTTGCTTATGAATAAGGAAAAAGGTGTTTGGCTAAGAATGCTCTGCATAATTTAGAGAAAAGTCAGATCTGACTTTTATTTAAAATCCAAATACATAAGTGGGCTATACCTGAGAATTCACACTTCATCAAGTTCCACTACCTAGAGATGAACTGCTGCCTGCACGCTTTTCTGGTTTAGAAATCTGTCCAGCTATTATCTTGGTTAATAGATTTGCCTTGCAATAATTATTCCTTCTTTCTGCTATCAGCTGCACAACGCTTAAAACTATATTCACTAATGAAAGTATCTTGCAACCAGATCAGTCCTCTGCTCCTTTCAAAATAAGCTCAATCGATACCAAGTAAGCATGAAATGCACATGAAAACAAATTACTGCTGAGACTCATAGCATGCTACCCATCACTTGGGTGGCAGAAAACTTGAGCACCTCTCCCTGCATGCACAGGTTTCAGGCTTTAACTGAATTTACTTTGTATTTTCTGTCAGCCAAGTGACATATAACAGACTTATACTCTTCACTAGCACCCTTCCTTCACTATGTGTGCATTATTCCACTCTGCTTGTGCTTTCCAACACAGAGAGCAAAGCGAGTCGTGATTTCTCTGCCTTGGTTTGCCTATGCAAGAGCTGTCTGGCAGATTATATCCTGCAGAAAGAGAAAAAACATGAGAGAGCACCTTAGAAGAAACAAAGGCTTTCTGTCACTTACTCCTTCTATTTTTATGAAGCAGGAGGAAACGCAACTCATTTTTCTAAGGAACTTTAGTATGGATAATCTGAAGCAGGTGCTATAGAGTATGGAAGCAGGAAATAAGACCCTTCCTCAGTTTAAGAAGGGTTTACAACAATCTTATCTTATTGTACACTCATAGAACTAATTTCAGTTTTTATAACTTTGGTCAGATCAGTGTTACTCACTGTCTGAGATAAAGTAATAACTGTAGGAGTAGAACACAAATGGGACAAATATATTAAGAAGTCCCATTTTTCTTAGGCAACATAAAGTCTACTTGAACACTTCAACTAAGAAAACACTGTGGCTAATAACTTCATGGTATTACTATTTCATTAGTTTTATGAACTTACAAGTCCATGTTAGAAATCAAGGAGTTTTTAAGATAATCTGTTGAGGACACAGAACACAATAGAAGATTCAGTATGTGCTTAAAACTTAAGAGTTTTTATCTCAATCAATTTTTTGTTTGCTATACAGGGAGCAGATGCAATTACAGCTTAGCTTGTCTATGACTTCAGATAAACAGCGTTTATATTGTTTCAAAAGATAAGCAACATCTAATTGGACCAATTTAAAACAAGTATCCTTGGAATGAGGTGTCCCATTGATAAATATACTGTTATTTCCCAGCTTTTGAGATTAACACCATTAATTTCTTCTTTTGTTTTCCCCATAATCGAGGTTCACAGATAAAGCAGTGGGAGATAATAGTTTCTAATACGCACAGCAAAAAGAAGATAAGGGCTCCATTACTAAACATCAACAGCCCAGATATTCTTCCTTGTTTACTATCTAAAATTCAATTATGATCTATTATTTATTTGTACAAGAGTAGTAGCAGTGCATTGAAATGCTGACCTTGATACTAAGACCCTTCCTTGAAAGGCACAATCCAGATATTATTAAAAGAAATTATTTCTACCCTAAGAGGTTTATATCTAACAGACAAGTCAGAAAATAAAAGTGGGGCAAGAGGGGCGAGCACAAACACAATAACTTACTCAAGGTCAGATTAGTAGGTTCACAGCATAGCTAACAAGAGGAATCAAGTCTCTTGACACTAACTAGACTACCTTATTTACCTAAACAAGCTGTTCAAATGTAATTAAAAGGATATTACCTTTTTATAATGAATTTTTTGAGTTAATAGATAAACATTTCAGGAGTTTGCTTGTGATCATAAATCATTCTTCTTCATGCAGCCTATTTAAGTTGACAGAGTAACGACAGTTACCCTGTATAAGTCTTCTCTTGCACTTAAAGGTACATAAATGACAAAACTTTTGAAATAAACAGAAGTAGTGACCTCAGTTGCACGGATGTGCACGTTTAACAGCAGGCCCCAAACCCCATAGGCGGTCTGCACTGTTACTATTTATGTTTAAGCTTCTCTTTCTCTTTTTACTGCTTGCTTTGTCTGCTTTTCTAAACATCAGATGATTTAAGAATTTACTAAACAGTAGCATTAGTCATTCCTCCCTGCAGAGCAGTGATGAGCAGGCACTGCCCGTGTGGATTTTTCTATGATTTGCCTGCCTGCTTCAGTGACACATGCTTTTCTGCATGCTATGCAGTCATTTGAATGCAAAGCACTTGCACTGCTGTGTAGCATCTTTAGAATGAGGATTCAATTTTATTTACTAAAAATATAGAGTATTATTCCTAGTAACCACTAGCAGCCTCTGTAAGTGTAAGGACAAAACTGTTATTCAAGATGTGCTAGTGGACAAGCAAGCTGCAATTTTTGTCTTTACAAAGACTTTGCTACTGTAAGCAAATGGGTAAAGTGGGATCTAAGTTTATAAGACACTTCCATGCCTTCACACCTCTCTGTAGAAACAGAGGAACATCAGGCATTCCTCATGTATTCATGTTGCAGGCCACCCAAATCTACTTCTTTCCTCACTGGTTGTGTTGAACTTAGTTTAAAAGGACTACTTACATTCGAAGACAAGGTTGAAACCCAAGCAGCTATTGGTAATATGGGAAATTGCTAAAAGATCCAGTAAGCACTTAGTAATTTTTGCACAGATGCACAAGGTCACACAATTTGCAGGTATGATACTTAGTATGATATGTGGTATCACTTCAGAAGTACCATCAGTAGAATACATACCATGTTCTTAATTAAAGGTGTAGGGGTCTCTTTTTAGAGTCAGCAGCCAAATTGAAAAAGCTGTGGATTCAGTGACCAAATGCTTTTAAATCAGAACAAACCATCAATTTCACATTTAGAATCAAGTTTTTACAGAACCTCTATTTCCAACTATTTTTTGTTTAAGTTCCTTGTAAGTATGCAGTGATTACTCTGTCAAAATGACCCTTCATGCTGATTGTCAGTCATTCACACCTAATTATAACAAGAAAAAATTATACCTCAGAATACACCTACACTAAAACTTTACACAAGTATCCACTAAAGCATGGTATATCTGAACTTTCACTGATATAAACTTGTTGAATAACGAAAGTAAAGAAGAAGAAGTAGTAAAGTAAGTAAAGAAGAAAGAAGTAAAAAACACTTATTTAATCCTGACGAGAATCAGTTTCTCGTACCAGCTTTCTGCATTAGCTTTTGAAACGTGAATATTTCAGAAGTAACTCAACACTAAGACTAATCTCAAGAGCACAGGTTTTTACACACTGCAGTTGTGCCACAGTTTAAAGCCTTCACACTAAATAATCAAGGTGAACAACACTAATTTAGCATGTCTCTTACCAATACCAGTTGTTTTGTATTTGTAGAAATGACTCATGCCATCTGGCTTGATGAACTCATTAATAATAATAGAAAACAAACAAACAAACAGAAAAAAACTGTTGTATTTGATTTTATAACTGCTGACTATTTTTCTTCCTGAAATGTCCACGTCACAGCTTTACTCTTCATATTCCTTTATATTTCATACAGAGTCATTGCCAAGTATGGCTACATAAACTTTTTATATTTCCTGTCATCATGGTTTGACTCTGTAATACAGAGTTACACTAACCCATAAGAGCTTGGGAAATAAGTCTCCCCTGTTTCATTAAGACCTCCTGCTGTCAAAAGCAACAATCATGCAGTTACCTCTACTTACGATTGCTGAATTATCACATATAATTATTTTTTCTGTTTTACCATGTCTTCTGCATTTCTCCTAGCACAGTAAGATACAAAGATACAGCACATGTAAGATACAAACTACTTGAATTCCTTCAACTGGTAGAGCTCTGGAATCAAGCATGCCATGTATGTACTTCACAAGATGGTTTAGTGATACTCACTGGTTTCAAAATGAGTACCATCCCATACTCTGAATGTTTCTAACCGTTCCACAATGTAGCTTCAACAAATCAACATCAAGAACATGAGATAGCTTGTCCAGACCTGGAAATGCTTAGTAATACCTTATTAACTGTTCAAGAGATGCAAGATAAAGAGAAAACATAAAAGATGCTTTACCTTAAAACTGAAGACACAGTTACTACTTTTGTGCTGGCTGTGTTGACCATCTTCATGTCTCCTCATTCTGTCTTAATCTCTCAAACACCATAAACACTGGTTGAGGTTAGTACCAAGAGAAATCCCAGCCAACACACACCAGCTACAACTGCTGCAGTGACACCTTCAGTGAAAGAAAACTTCATCCTTGGATACCTCATTCTAAAGAATTTCACTGTGCTCTAAAGTAACAGTAAAGGATCTTATTTATTTTTGCTTAGACACTCTGCTTTTGCTTCATCCATCAAATCTGTAATCGACGAGTCAGTTTTCAAATAAAAAGGTTTAAGCTTTCAAATATGGAATTGTCATTTATTTTTCTTAAAGCAAAAAGGACACTGCGTCATTTGTTATGGGTAATGAGCAATAGGTTTCTGGAAGTCTGATATTTTCATTTATCCTGTGTGCACACAGTGTATGTATGGAAAGTAAACAGACTGCTGCATGGCTTTGAATACATTCTGAATAACGTGTAATTTGACTCATTAGTAAGGCTCATTGTAATGTAAGTAAATCTTCGCTTTTCATGTTCAACCAAAGTTGCTTCGTCTCCAAAACTGACATTATGAACAGATCGATGAGTTTAAAAGAAGGTCTAAATCCTAAGCCTGTGTAAAATAATTCCACCAACTCAACCAACACAGATTTTATAACATATTTTTATGAAATACTTTGGCCTATTTTTAACAGAAACTGCTTGAATAAATAAATTTGCATGCAAAGTGGCATTTGCAGATAGAAATTGCCACTAAACCTCTTGGCATTTGCTTTCTTAGTTCACAATGTATGAAGGGAACATCTACACATTCTGTTCAATGTTCTCAATAGTATTTCAATCCAAACAATAGTCTCTAAGTCCTGAGAATGGGCTCTGGATGAGAAATAACTGTTTTCCCGCAATAGCAATGCAGAGACTTCAGTCTAACCCCTGAACCTAACATCAACTTGGCTTCAGTTCTCAAGCAGACTTCAATCTTTCAGGCAGTTTTATAGCTCAATTTTCAGGTGACCCACTAAGCTCAGTGGTATTGCTAAGAAGTATATTTTCTCTCCACTGTAAAGCACTTTGACTGGTTTACTAATACTACTGAATGCACAAACATCATTCAGCCACATTGTCTAATGGACTACACAAAGCAGAGTGGAAAGATTACAGAATTAAAAAAAAAAAAAAAAAAAAACCAGAACATGGAATAAACAACACTTTTTTAATGTCTTTTGTGAAATGTGATATTTTTTCTTGCACTGTGTTATTCTCTTAAGAGTTAAAATCTCACAGTCTTCTATGAAATAACTTTAAAAAAAAATTAAACACTTTTTAAAAAGTGTTGTTTAAAGTAAGCGCAGAACGAGAGCGCAATGAATAATACACATAAAAGCAAAATTGGTTGGCTGGCCTCCTGCTATTTCTCACATATGATATTAAAAGCCCAAGTGCATTTCGTATTAATAGAGTGTTTTTATGGTAAAATTAAAGCTAACGCAGAAGACAAAAACAAGGTCAAGTCTCACATGGGATGCCAAAGTAAGCTTGGTAGGTGCCATCAGAGAAACGTGACTGGATGCAGTGCTGAACATTTTCAGTGCTTCCAATGAGCTGGAATAACAGAAATACCTGAGCTGTTCAGTTCAATTCTCTCAGCTAATTTCACTAATTCAAAGAAGTCAAAGTTGCTAAAGTTTGCAATGATGGCCTGAAATATACTGTCTTTATTCTAACTTGCAAATATACTTTCTGGGAGTTAAATAACTTCCAGAAGACATTTGTGTTATTACCTTTAAAGACCAGAAAATTATTCAGCTTCACAGTTTGTTATCTTTTTTAACTATTTGTTTCTAAAAACTTTCCTTGATGACAACAACAAAAGCCATTCAGAAAGTAAAACACTCTCCCCATCACCGGACAGCAAACTCACCCCTCAGGATGGCTGAAAACCCTCCACAAAACTGAAAAAAGCCAAATGGAACAGAGATCCCACAGCCCTGTAAACACACCAAATATCAAGTGATAATCCACCCACCAAAGGATTAACATCTGATTTTTTTGTTTGGCTGGGTGTTTTTTTAATCTCAAGTAACTACATTTTAATCTCAGGATGATTCACCAACGCAGTAAGTGTTCTTAGCAACTGGGAAACACTACTGAAATTAAACAAGATATTTGGCAAAATGACTAAGCCCTAAGTAGAAAAGAGGAAAACACATTGGAAAAAAGCTGTTCATCTATATCACGCCTCTCATGCCAAGTCAGATTTAATTCTTTCTTTCTTACTTACTACTTACTAAATACGTCCCTAGAAAGATGTTCTGCAGAATCACAAAAACCACCTGTTGTTCTCTATTGCCTATGGCACAACGTTGAAGAAAGGAACCTACTATGACAACCGTATGGGGAGAGGGAAAGGAGAAATAATTGTTTCGTATTAAATGACACCATGATAAACACATAATAAAGCTCCTGAATAGCTAGTTATTCTACCTGGCTCTCGGGTGGTTAAAATTTCTGGTAGCCAACTGAAATTAAATGATTTGATGCTTTCAGTCATATACATTTGCTACCTCTGTCTAAGGCTGATGTGTCTTGCCAGTACTCACAGCACTGGACAGCAGCAGGTGAGAGGCAGGAAGATGCCACAACTGCTGAGACAAGCACACACTTAAAATAAAACTAAGAAAATAAGTAAATTTCAATGTATACTCATCAGAAAATGGATCTACAAACTGCCTTGAGCAGTTTTAGATGGAGATTTTCAGTTAAATGCAACCTGGTATCCCTTTTAGTGATTTTCTGATTCTCAGATAATGTTTGAATTACTCCTGAAGCACACTTAGTGCAAAGTAATCCATTTTTGCACTTGATGCCTGCCCATTCCCTAATCTTTTAGTAGCTGTATTTATTCTTAGAGGAATTATAGATGCACATTTTACATTCCTGAACAATAGCATGAACAGAACCAGTGCCTAAAGAAATCCTGAGTGTAAAAGTTCATGGAAAACCCTCTGATTTGATCTCAGATATGATATCTCAAGTGACATAAAATGTAAAACATTTTATAATTCCACAACTGTTGTTCTCAAGATATATTCTTCATTGAAAGTGGAAAAATGCAGGTTTTGTACCAATAGCAGTCCTACTCTGGGGATACAAGAGCTTTATGTTTTCAATTGATATCATTTTTTTGGCAAATTTTTACATAGTTCCTCACTTTGAGTATCATTATCTACTGCTTTTACATTAACTAGAGTACATCGTACTCTAGAACAAGAGGAAATGGTTTCAAGCTAAAAGAGGGGAGCTCTAGATTGGATATAACAATTTAATAATAAGGATGGTGAGGCACTGGAATAGGTTGCTCAGGGAAGTGGTGAATTTCCCATCCCTGGAGACATTGAAAGTTAGATGGAACCAGGCTCTGAGCAACCTGGTCAAGCTGTAGGTGTCCCTGTTCATTGCAGGAGAGTTGGACTAGATGACCTTTAAGGGTCCCTTACAACTCAAATTGTTCTATGATTCTATTACAGATCCAAGATCAATAGACAAAGGAGTTTCCATTCCTATAATCCACAAAAATGGGTCCAGCAAGACATTTTTCTCTTTAACGAGTCTTTTCCACAGCCTGTGTCATTCCTCCCTATCTATCCACATCTAAAGTTGCTGTGATACCTTTGTTGCAAGATGGATGTGCACAGATGAACCATCCTCTGGAGTGACAAAATAAAACCATATACTCATTACATTCAAAAGTTTTAAAACAAACCTTTCAAAGGACAAGCAATATGATGGAAGAGAAAAATGAAGACTGTCCTGAAACACTGTTCTCTTCACGTGCCAGGGCTGCACTGAATATCATTGCATTCTTGAAATATAACTCCTTGTCATGTTAGATGCTTTTACCCAGCTGAGTTACAGCTGTTCCCTGTTGTAGCAGAGTACTCCAGTACAGTGTAACAACAACAAAGACTTCCCTATGAGAAGCCTATCTAACTGAGATTAAAGGTCAAAAAAATAAATAAATAAAAAAAATAAATCTAAGGTATAACTTAAGGTGCACCTGAGATCTTCCATTATATAAATTAAATAAATAACCATAATTTTAAAAATAAACTATTCTACCCAAGTTGAACTAGGATAAAAACATCCAGTTTTCCTTCCCCCATAGGTTGTTTTATACACTTTCTGTACTCAAAGCCTTCAGCTCTGCAACAATAGCATGCTAGCAAGGAGAAATCAGGAATGAAGAGGAAGATACTGGGAAAACAAAGTACTTCAACAAAATCTACATGGTGCTACCCTGAACCATCCTATGGCACTAAGAGTTTGCAAAAACTAAGGTATAACCTTGTCATTCTGTGCTGGAAACATTTTTCCAGAAAAGAACTTCCTTTCCAATTTGGGTCTGAAAAATATAAACACAGATGTTTATATAAACACTGGCACTTTCAAGTAAATTCAACTTACAATGCGAATAGTTGGCCTTTTCCTAACATTGATTCCCAGTCCACAGAAAGTTATAAGAAGCACTGGATAAGCCCTAAGAGATCAGAAGATCACACTACTCCTAGAAAAGCTGCTGTGGAACTACAAAGAAACAAATGCTGCAATAGGAATAATTTAGTATTTTGCCCAACTTAAAAGGAGTACCTATGACACCTAAACTTGAATTCTTCCGAATACAACTGACAGAGATTGTCAGCCCTTTAGTAAAAAGAATAAATCCCCGGTAAAAAAAAAAAAAAAATCATCTTCCACAGACCCCAGCTCCCACCTCATTCCAATGAAGCAGGTTGGAAAACACATCCGGTCCAAAAGAAATCCATAGAGTGCAGACTATAAGTAAAACTCTGACACTCAACTGCCTCTTACTTAAAAAGATTGAAAACAGCACTTCTCTTGCTGAATACTGAAGAGAAACAACAAACAAAATCACAGAGTAAACTGCTACAGCATGTGAATAAAGAGATACACAATCTCCGGAAATACTAGAGAACTAACTCTCTTCTCTTCCCTTTAAATGTCTGTCTCTAAATAGAATCTTAAAGCATTCAAGTCTGCAAGCATTTTGTCCTAACGGCCCTCATACTTGTGGTGTGGATTGACCTCAGCAGGCAGCCACACACACACATTCCTCAGGGTGAACAGGAAAAGCTGAAGTGACAAACTTGTGGCTCAAGATTAAGGCAGTTTAATAGGTCGAGGAAAGAAAGGGAAAACAAAAACAAATAAATAATTTGACAGAAAGCAATGGAAGGCAGTGATGCACTGACTGCCTTCCACCAGCAGACCCATGCCCAGCTGCCCTGGAAGGCAGCCATCCACTTCTGCTACCCCACAGTCATTGCTAAGCACAATGTACACTTGAGTGATGATGGGGGGACTCTCACCAGATAAGGCACTGAGGGACACAGTGGGGATGGGCTGGCACTGGACTGGACGATCTCAGCGGTCATTTCCAATATAAAGCTTTAATTATGGGAACCACAGCTCAGCTGTAAAACAAATACTTCCATAAAGTCAAATTGTCTGCCTACTAATAGTAACCTCTTCCACTGACATCTATACATCCACTACTGTGACCCTTTAAACCATTCTAAAAACATTCACTGTATACAACTCCAGGCAAACATTTTTCTGATGTAAAAACAGTACTACATAAGTACCAATATCTTGCTGGGGTATTACAGAATCCTATCAATGTTCACATCACAATTATATCAATGACAACTGAAATCCCTTGTTATATAAGTGTTCATGAGTTTGTTTCAGCTATTAGCCTGTCCCTACCTGAAAAAAGTGATTTTATGATTATTCTTTATTAATGAAGTTACTTCACTCTGCTGCATACTCGTATACACTTCAAATTCTGCAACATGTTACTTAATATTTTTCACCTACATAAATGAAAGAATCTATGCTCCAAGTTTAAGAATCGTGAATTGTGGGAATGAAAGTAAAATGCAACAAAGCCTATTTTCCTACCCTCCTTCATTAGTTCTCTCCATGAACTCTCCAACCTGTTTCAGGTCTCCTGGGATGCTTGGCAAGACACATTCCCATGAATGAATGAATACAAGAAAACAAAGAGAAAACAGGGAAGAGAGACAGACATACAAACACAGCAAAGTGATTCATCACTCCTCAATCCAGTGATACCGTGGCATGCTGACCTTCAGTAGTGGTGGATCGTCCAAGACTGTGGCTGGTCAGTTGATGACCAACAGCAAACATACACGCCCTCACTAGAGCCCACATTGGTTGAGCATGCTCTTTGGAATGACTGCAGAAAATCTTTTGCTCCTGTCTTCCAGGCTTTGCAAATTCAAATCAGCAGACCCACAATGGAGGGTCCAGAGAAGATAAGTGGAGTTGCAGTTTGCAGCTCAATGGGGAGTCCCGTGAAGATAAGGAAGAAGAGTTGCTGCTGGAACACAATGCAGTCCCCTAAAGGTTTCCAAGGATACCACCAGATGGGCCAAGAGACCCTCCCCACATTCTAGGATGTAACCAATTTCTTGGAAATGTAATGAAAATGTATATTTCTTAAGTTTATTCATATTTATTAAGTGACTATAAATGTGTAGTTGCCACTTTCCTTAGGGTACATGTTTAGTGGAATGATCCACCATGCACCCAGCGCTGTAAATAAAGGGAATACCTGCTTGACATAACTCACTGGCTTGTCAAGTTACTCTGTTGGATATCTAGGCTTCAATATAAATCTTGTACAGAAAGGTATGAGGACAAATCAGTCTCACTGACATTATTTGGACACTTTTGGTCACAATATATGTGCCTTTGCAATCGCAATTAGGAAAAAGTCCTCTCAAATGCTTCAGCTGTCAGCACAAGGAGATACAGAGAATAATGCACTCAAAAAAAAAAAAAAAAAAAAAAAAAAAACTGCTGTCACTTCCTTAACTTTACTAAAGCTGTTACACGTGACTGAATTCACCAAGAACAGACACAAGCAGAAAGTTTCTTCTAGAGTCATTTATCATTCACTAATCTTCCTTGAAGTTGGTGTTTTCCAGTAGATAAAACCAAGCAAATTGGAATGGGATCGTTTGAGGCCACACTTGAACAGAAAACAAAAGTGATTCACACAGTTTCAACACTGACTACATACTTCTACTAAACATGGTCTAATGGCACTCAAGTCAAGAAAATACAAATTCGTTATCCTTAAAGATTTTTGTTTTTGTTTTTTTCCTGCTAAATTTAACCACAGCTCTGAATTACATCTGGAAGGAAAAAGACAAAAAAAAAATGGCTTTGATGTGACGTTAGGAAATAACAAGGGAGAAACAACTCATATTTAGTCAGACCTTTATTTTCTTGGGATGGTCACCTAAAGTAATATTTTCCTATTTGCAGGGAAATTAGTTATTTCCCTAGTTTGAACAAAATCTTGCAATTATTTGCACCACACATTGTAAAAGCAAAGCTGGTTAGTTACTATCAAGGATCATCATCTATACACCATAACCACTACCCACGGGCTCCTGATTAATGCTGAAATCAGAAAACAGGTGTGGACCACTCTTCTGGATGATAGCAGCCTGAAAACTCACCATATCTACATTATTTTGCTTTTGTCACTCAATTTCCCCATTTATTTATAGTAGTAGAAGCAGTTTAATTCAGCACTGTTGCATATGCAGTGTTAAAAATAGCTTGGAAGTTATCTTACTGACTGCCGGCTATTTAAATGGGATTTATTTGCATTAAAATCCACGAGGCGAGTGGGTGGATTTAGAAACTGTTGAATTCCTGGTATTAAAAGGCAGATTCTTCCATGGTGAATTCACTTAAAAGGTTTCTCCTGTCCCCATTAGCGCATGAGTTCTGGGCAGGTTACATGTACTGCACAAATACTAGCTTGACAGGTTTTTGGGTGTCTTTTTTCCCAACCTGACATTCACAGCAATGTCACTGGTGTGAATGTATGCCATTAATGAAACATTTTACTGTCTGTATACACAGATGTGATTATTGCAGCTGTAAGCTTGGCTAGAAAATTGTTGCTTTGTTTCTCCATCTTTGAAACAATAACTACTCATCCAATAGTTAATTCTAACTTAAAACTATTGTAATTCTTTTTCACGGATTTATAAAAGTGCTTGTAGACAAACTACAACATGGTAAAGGTTATACATATAAAAGACAGAATGAATTTTCTATTTTAACTAGAGGCAGAAACGAGCTATGTTGTAAAGGCTAATCTATGGGACCATCAACCATTTGTCTTACCTTCCAGGTAATAAAAGCCAAAATCATTCTAAAGGAGCACTTCACAAATGTATTTCATGTAAATCTACAGCATATGCTGATTTCTTGATCTCACCCCAATACATGCAGAATGAAATCTGTTTTCCAAAGAGTTTTGAACAGAGACTTAATGAATTAAAAGATATAGAGAAAGAAAGGTACCTCCCATCACAGTTTCAATGTCAGAACAGAGAAGCCAGCTTTTCCTGCAGACACAGACAAATTCTCTTTACAAGGAAATGTTAAATCCAGTTGGCATTTGCAGTAGAAGATGGCCCTGATTACAACAGCTCAGTTCACCACGTATTACAGACAGAATAGAAAATAAAGCAAAAAAAAAAAAAAAAAGATTCTTAACTGCAGAAAGCTATTTAGCTATTTCTCAATAAAACAAGTAAAAGTAAACCTCTATTTACATTTTTTGCAGAGTTGATCTCTGAGTACTTGGAAACTGTACACAACAGGTAGCCAAAATACAACAATTAGACTTAAAAGAGCTACTATTTTTCTTGGTGCCACCACCTACAGAAAACATCTCTTAGGCTGGAAATAACAGCAGGCAGTAAGGGTCTCCACAGACCTTAGAGCTAACTGACTCTTGGCTGTACTAGCTCAAGGAACAAGTACTGCAGGCAAGCTGAATTATAAGAAGTGCTATACTCTTTTTTTTGAGATAGCAGAAGGATGCTATGAATTAGACATGCTCACATTTGCACAGTAACCTCACACCTCACACCAAGGGTTAGCAAGGCTGATGGAATCTCTTAAAATCATTTGCATTCTACTAAGGCTGCTAGAACTCCAGATAGCAATAACAGTCGATTCTTCTCACCCCACTAGGAGCAGATTAAAGTATTCTTCAGTTTTCAGCTCTGTGACTACAACACAATAGCCAAGTGAATGAGGCACTCTAATTTCACTCTCTGAAACATAACATGATGGCATAAGAAAGCTGAACTCTCGAGTTGAAATCTTATTTGGTCTTCAATAAAATTGAAAATAAGCATTTACAGTGTAGTTCCTCACCTGTTCTCTGGAGGATAGTTCCTGATGGCAGAACAAGTGCTGACTTCAATAAGGGTATTGGCACGGTTTCTTTCTTGGTTTCATGCAGTAAAAACATACAGTACACAGTACAAAAAAAAAAAAAGCAATACTTTTTAAGTGGCTTTTCATCATTTTTTGTGCCATTTCTACTCATGTAGCTATGGGGGCCAACAGATGACTACGCATTCCTCTAGAAATAAACCCAACAAATTCTAAACATTCTCAGTTACTAATGTTTCAAAGTATTCTTCTCAAATTACATTTCTTCCCCTCAGAAAGGATTGTGTTCATTATGATCTAGTAAACATAAAACATGAAACAATTCATGAAGCCTCACAAGTTGTACCGGCATCAAAGATAACAATACCACAGCCCTTATGACAACAACATAAACTTCACCAGAGTGGCCATAAAGAGAAAAGACGCATAAGATGGAAACACTTTAGTTTTAAAGTACAAACAGGACACTTTAAACAAACACAGCTGTATTCAGTGCAGGTTCAGGTCTCAGTTCCTCCTATTTCTAATTAACTTCTTAAGCAGCTATGGAATGGAGAAATAGAAATTTCCTCACAGAAATTTTCATGTTTTCTACTAGAAAAATTCCCTGAAAGTGTTCATGAAAGTACATCCTTTACTTAACAAAATATTCCATTTCTAATAGCCAAATGCAGTAACTCAACAAGGGTAGATTTTGTTAATAACTTCACAAAATCCTGCAGAAGTACGATTTTGAACTAGAAACCTCTAAGAAAATTTTGAGATAATGTAAGCAGCAGCTCATACATTACCAACCTGTACAAATACACCAGTTAAATAGTAATTAGTCTGAAAGACATGCTGCCAGCTGTAACATTTTCCCTACAGCATTCTCCAACAAATACCAGCTCAGCTGCTGCAGAAGCATTCTAAGGACTGCATCTACAATGAAACTAATGCCTTCAATTATAATGTAAGCTTTCATGACAAAGTGCAGCAGTTATTTTGTCAGTGGCGTTCTGGACTGCACAAGATGTGGGGTAGAGTTGAACTCTAGCTACAGCTGAAGGTTTTGTTTTGGGCATAGATATAATACTGAGTAACACAGTAGGCATACAAGCACACAATGAACACTGTTCAGGTAGCAAACCACCCATTCTCTGTAGCATTCCACCCATGCAGGCATTACTTGGTACTGTCAAACACCCCCATCCCACACACACACACACAGAAAGGGCTTTCCTGCTTCTAAGCAGCCTATCTTGCTATGCCTCACTCTCTTCAGGTCCCCTTCTTTTTGCTCACTATCCTCTAAGCATAACTCAAAAGAAACTGTTCAGATTCTTCTGTCAGTGTTTACTGAAAAGCATTTAGAAAGCTTGCTTCCTCAGGCCAGTGGCATAGTCCAAGAGGAAGATAATTCATTTTCATCAGCATATGACCCTCAGGATTTTTGAGATAAAGGCCATCTTTTCCAGAGGACATTATGCTCACTCAAAGCCTCTCCCCAAAAACATCTTCAAAGGAGAAAACAGCTTTATGACACTAAATATCACAAAAACAGTGTGGACAAACCTGAGACTATCTGCACAGCTGTAGTGCACTGGAAAACAAGTGCATGGGAACAAGATGCAGTTCCCTGTTAGAGTTGTGTGATAATGATCCTGTGCTAAAATTCACAAAAGCAATGCTCTACAGCAAAGACAGGTAGGCTTCTGGTCTAATATTTCAGAACTAGTATAAGGAAGGAGAAAAATGGCTCCACCTGAGAATGACAAGACTTTCACAGTCACT
The DNA here is from genome assembly GCA_036925125.1 of Oreortyx pictus. Taxonomy (NCBI): domain Eukaryota; kingdom Metazoa; phylum Chordata; class Aves; order Galliformes; family Odontophoridae; genus Oreortyx; species Oreortyx pictus. Next base: position 3,549,435 of record JAUPFR010000006.1, on the reverse strand, counting down.
CACTGTCTGAATTAGAGAAACTTGTGCTTATGACTGCTTGTTTCAGTTCTTTCTCTACTTTATTTGTACAACTCTTTCCTTCGGTTTTAATCTCAAAGGAAACTCCAGTAATATAGTTCAGTCTAACACAAGTCCCATCTTCCTACATCTCTGTTTCTGTCGAGCAATGTAATCTTCACCCTTCACTACTTATTAGTTCCTCCAGAAGCACAACTCTGCTTCCTCTGTTGCCTGTTGGAAACAGGTAATTCCACTGCAGGATAACAGCTGCATTTCTGCAAGAATGGTTTCCAGCAGCAATTCCTTCTCCAGGCAGCAACTGAGCAAATCTTTTGTGCCCACCTGCCACAGCCCCCAGACACACTGCTTCCCTCCAGAGCTGTGCAAACCATTTAGCTGAAGACACAGGAGAGCAACAAACAGGACACATTTCCTTTGCTATCCCACTGTTTCAGTTGTGCCTCATTTACCAGGTTCTACAACAAGCCATGCTTCAGCTCATAGAAGAATTAAAATCCATAGTTATCATCTCTCTTACAGAGACCAAAACATTTATATGTTTTATGTTGAATGTGTCAGTCATCTGGTGAAACCTTGAAAATATTTCCTGACAATAATATTTTATACACAAAGTCAGTGAATATCACAGCGCTGAGGGAAATAAATAGGATTCAAGCTCAGTTAATGGGATTTCTCACTCCATTACCAGCCTTCTCTTTTCTCAGTTTGAACTTGTTTTCTTTCCCTGCTCCTTTCATCCTGTAATGAAAGCTGGAACAGATATTTTGAACTTCATTCCCTAGATATACAGTAGCATTACAATTCTTCCTCATAACTTTTCAAATCCCATGGATTTGAAGCATACAGCACAGCAGTGCCTAGCACTGTCAGAATTATTCCTGATTAATCTGACCACTTTCTGGACTTATCAAGAATTTAAACCCCTTGATTAGTTTAAGCAGATGAAAGCAAAAGGAAAGCAGTGTCCACAAAAGTAAGTTCAGTTACTACAGTGTGAGTAAACTGAGAGTCCACTCTTAGGCAACAGGAATTCCGTTTCTTAGTTAAAGAAAATGAGTGACAGTAGGAAGATATATTAAATAACATTACAGCCCTGTATGGGAACTGTTGAATCACGGCCTGAACCACTGATTGATCACCTGAGGTGAGCACTGGATCAGCCGCAGGGGCACAAGTGAGTGTGATTGGAAGGGGTGGAGTTTGACTCCACCTCTCCCAAGACCCCATTTAAGGGCTGACCACCACCAGGGAAGGATCTCTGGTTGGAGATCCCTCCCTAGTGGAGTTTTTGGTGAACCTCAACCATCTTCAAAGGTGAGCCACTCTTTTCTTATTAATTTTCTTATTAACTATCTGTATACCATCTACCTAAGCCTATCAAAAATATACCAGCTTTGGTACTATTTCTTCTGGATGCTATTTCTGGGGGTTATTTGCCCTACAAGCCCACATAAACACATGATTTTTCTCTTCTCCTTCTCTACATCTTCGTCCTCGTTTCTTCTGTGTGAGTGGATTTTGAAAGGAGCACTGCAGGTGAGTAAGAAGGTAGGCATTGGAATTGCTCAGCATCACACAAAGGGAAAATAGTCTGAAATGGCTGAAAGCTGCACCAAGGCTGCAACATCTTCCCATATGAAGAGTCTGGAGGGAGCCCTGTTCCTGACAACACAGTTATCCCAAAGGTTTGGAAACAGTTCATCATATATCATTGTTTTTTACTTACAGCTCAGCATTAAGAATCCAGTCTTAAATACTGATTTGGATCAAAATATAGTTAAGTGCTCAGGGAGCTGACAAAGTTATAATGATCACAATTAAAAGATGTCTCAATTTGGTGGATGACCAGATCCACAACAAGCATAAAGCTGCGGATGCCAGCTGATGATCTGAGCTGGTTCCATCTGAAACACAGTACTGCATTTTCTTACATGTTAGTAGGGAATATCATGATTTTCATGCTGCTATGTAGTCACTGACCTCAGAGAGAGGCTCTGAAATTTGAGTATTGTTTTCTTCTTTTCTTGGTGGTACAGATCCAGCCACAATTTCAACACCAGAACAGGCAGAATCTATTTTGAACAGAGCCATCCTTCAGCTATGACAGACAGCTCTTCCTATCAGTATGCAATGTCCAATTATGTACAGATACACAGTTGATTCTTCTGATCCCCCTATTGAATTCTCAGATAAATTTAAGTACATTTTATATTATGCCTGTATTCTTCACTTGTGTAGATCAGGAAGCACACTGTCCTAGCACTCATCAAACTACCACCAACTGAGAACACACCCTTCTCAATCATCAGTTTCACTGCTCATGTTATGCAGAGAATATCCCATGAAACACACCTGGTAGCAAACATAAAGAAAAGCAAAGGAAGGCCATTTTTACTGCAAATAACAGCTTAAATTATCAAAAAGACAACCTAGAACATTTATGAACATATCTGGGACACTGTAAACTTAATAAATACTTCACAATTGCTACAGCATCCATTCACTACCCAGTAGGGACAAACACTTCAAACTGTCACAAACATTTTCAAAAAAAAAACAAAACAAGGCCTACCAGCTCCTGGAATTAGAAGGCTCTCAGAAAAATAAGAAGTTAAGTTAGTCTGCTTCGCATATGCAAGAGCTGTTGTGTTTTGCAACAGGATGTCATGAAGTCAGTACATAGAGAACATAGGATTAATATCCACCATTTTTGTTCATATGCAAGTTAGAAAACAATTGAAGAGCAGTATCCACACACGGGTACTGCACAAGTCAAAAGTAGAAGAAGAGTAAAGATGAAAAGCTGAATCCCCTAACTCAAGTGACAGTCACCCAGACCTTCCTGAAGTAAACATAACATGAACATTTTCTGTAGGCCCTGAATCAAGAAAACTCTCCATCCAAAATCTGAGTGCTGCTCAGCCTTTGCTATATCAGTTACTAATTTCTGCCCCTCCTTCCTGTAAGGATCTCACTGAGTCACTCAGTGAATTCCATGGATGGTACATAGAACATAAAGGTGCTAAATTGGTCTTTCTCCTTAGCCATTACTGAAAGTGATCAAATAATTGATTTAAAGCTACAGTCTGTTTCCAATTTTACTCCAGTGGAATCCTGCCAAGCCATTCAATATTCCCAAAGACCATATGTCACTTGAACAAGGCAAACTTCCACAAAGACTGCAAAACCATTGGGATCCTTATAAAGGTAAAATATTTTGAAGCCCATGGTCTTGCCTCACTGGGATAAAGACAACTACAAATCTGTTGCTGTTTCTTATCACACAGAAACTTCCTGGCAGTTTGAAAGCAGGTATCAAAACCCTCAGTCTCTTACATACAATAAGAGGTGTTGTAAATGCTTGGAATGGTTTCGGTATGTAAAAGTATTTTACTCAATCACAGCAACAGTAATTCAAGCAAGAAGTGGGAACAGAACTCCTGAGGCGTGAGGGTCTATAAATGGATTCACTTAAGGCTGAAAATGTGCTGCTTCTGAAATCAATTTAATCCAAGTATCACATATTAACCTATATGGGTCTATCCATGTGAACACTATGGTTTTATAAACACAGCCTGAAGATTTTAAGTGCCGAAGCAATCATTAAGGCACAGTGAAGGAGAGGATAATTTTTTTTCATGTTCTGATAATTGCTAACCGAAGTTTTTCAACTTTTTTGCAGAGCAGCATATTCAGAAAAGTCAAGAACTATTTTGTATACAAGAACTAATTACATTATCACTCTATACCTTAAAAGGAGATATTGGAGAGAGAGATATTTCCTGAAAAACATTTACAGATGAAGCTTTCAGAACACATCTCTAATCAAATAGTATCTAAGTAACCACTTCATTTTTAGTAGATAGTTTCTTTCAATATCTAAAAAAACCACACTTTTTTTTTTCTCCCAATGAAGAGAGAATAGAGGTTTTTCATTTATTATTATTATTATTATTACTTAAACCAAGATTTCTGATCTAGGTTCCACAATGGTTTTGGCAGAAGAAAACAAAGGCAAGAAAATTAGAGTCTTCGCAGTTTTCTTCTTCTCATAAAGACAAATTAGAACTATAACACAACACTTCATTCAGAATTACATCAATTGAAAATGATGCTGCAAGGTAGAGTAACGGTGGTTGGTGAACAAACACCATTCTTGACTCTGGATTCTGTCTCATAGAAAGTAGCACTGCTATTGTTTGATCCAAGCCTATACATCAATAGCTTCTAATAAGTAAAACTTATAAGCTTTATAAGCTAATAGTATAGCTTTCTATAATTAAAGCAGTAATCATTGACTGGAAGATTCCTTTATTTTTTCTCCCTTAAAAAAGTGTTCAGCAACATGGGTCAAAAAGGTTCAAGTACTGGAAGCAGAAAACTATCATACCAACATCATAAAGCTGTATTCAATTCTCAGTCATTGTACATTACTATAAATACAAACCTACTCATTATGAGAGGTCACCAAGCAGCTTGAACTTGAGTATCACATGGAGTTCTGGGCTACACTGTGACTGTAAAGCAATTTATCAGGAAACCCTCTAGGATTCTGAGTGCTAGAAAGCAGGCATTCCTTAATATAAGCAGGGGATACATGGGGGATACTCTCCTCCTATCATGCATACCTGGTACAAAAAGGTCTTCAGTTAATATACATTCAGATGCATTCCTGGAGGTACATACATACTCCATACAAAGATTTATGGAACCTTCTTTACCCATACATAATCTCAGGAACATCCCTTAACTATTTTCGATTCAAAGACAGAGGCCCTTCCATTATTAAACTACAAGATTAAGAAGCTGCAACTTGCATCGACATAACAGAAAAAGGACTCTAAGGTCCCAGAGTACAATCAACCAGCAGAAGCACAAAAGGACGCAGAATCTGAGGCCCAAAACAGCTCAGATTTTTCTCTAAGTTAGAATGGGATTTAGCTAGCACGCAAAATTGGTGAAAGCTACAGGGCCAGCTGAGAGGAGAGCACACAACAGCACCCACTGTGTTTCACGTGCATTGGGAAGTGCTTTGTAATAGCTTCCAGCAACTGCCAAGTCGCAACGAACTACCAAGTCAGTGTAACTAGAAGAAGAAAAAGTATATTGCTGAGTAAGCATTCAAAACAACGGCATTTTCTCAAGTTCCCTTTTTAGGAATGCTAGACCCATGCCATTATGGTAACCAACGGCATTACAAACACAGCAACTTTCTGTTGGTTCCCTGCATTTCAACAGAATATTTATTATTTTTTTACACAGAAGAATAAGCTTGTTCAACTGAAAGAGTGAAAGAGTATAACTGTTCAAGAAGCATTTAGATGTTATACTAGGGGACGTGGTTTACTGGAGAAATATCGATGGTAGGTGGATGGTTGGAATGGACGATCTCAGAGGTCTTCTCCAACCTTGGTGATTCTGTGATTCTAACCTAATAATTCCAAATTAGTCTGTTTCCCAGAAACCATGCTTGTCTCCAGTTCTGCTTCTTGCATTTGAAAGAAGTAGAATAATGAATAAAAAATATGATTACCTGTAGAAATCATTAGATGTATTTATCTGCAAAAGAAGCATCCCAAGATGTGTAAGAAAAAAAAATTATTCAGCTGTTTTGAATTACTTAGTTGCATACAGGCAAAAGCATACATATCTAATTCAAGCTCCTGCAGGAAGATGGCAAAACAATCAGTCTTTCCATGAGTTCTAGACACAAAGTATGAAACCCTTACACAGACACATATGCTACGCATATTTACATATTTTCCCTTCGGCAAAAGATCTTACAATTGAAAACACACTAATGAAATCGTATCCCATTTTGTGGTTTCTGGTTGACTGTTATCAATACCCACTATGATGTTTCAGCATCTGCCTCAGATCACAGGATTTTCCCACAGGCACTCATTTTCTTTATATTAAAAAGGTAAGAATTCTCTCTACTATCATTACCACGGCGTAAAGAATGTTAGTTAAGAAGATTCTTACACACTGTGTTATCTAAAGAGCAGTGAAAGGTGAACGTGTCATCACTGGTGAAGTTTAAAGTGCACACAACACTTTCCTAAAACTTGTTAAGCTTTAAAGAAATAAGCCTGCATCTATATCAGAATCAATGTCATGTGCAGTAGCAGTGAGAGCAGATTGAATTTCCTTCCCTCTACATTCCAAATTTTCTCAGACACCTGTATCTCACGCACATCTTACACATACAACTAACTTCACTTCTGTATAGGAAAAGCAGCAGTGTGATGTAGCTGTCCTTTGTAAGATACAGATAAAGAGGGGGTCTCTAGGATCATATAAATACTTCAAGTTAGTTATTCATCACTTAATGCTCCTTTTTATTTATTTCCTATAAAGAGATACTAAAAATGAACTGCTTTCCCACCACCACCCCTCTGATCTCATTCTACTAGGTATCTTTTTCGAGGAATTATTAATCAGTTCTTCAAATGGACACAGAAAAGCACTCTTCCCTTGAGACAAAAGAGCACCAGCAAAGTAGAAACTAGGGAAGGAACTAGATATTTGAGACAGGAAGAAAGAGGAAGGTATGAGTTAAAGATATCAAACTGAACGTCTGTTTTCCTGAGCCAAGCAGAGCAACATCTGTGTATACTGAACAGCAGATAGCTGTTTTCTTAGTAAATAGAAGAGCAACTGTGAAAAGTCTCATTCACTGTCTACACACTTGAGTTTACTTTTTTCATCAGTCGTATATGAATACAGAGATTTCACAGGAAGTGGTACAAGACTGAATTGTCCACCAACTTAAATAGTACAGGCTGCACTGATTGCTTAGTTAGAAATGCTTAACAAAGACAACACAAGGAAAGTTCAAGGATGCTGTGGGTTCTGAGAGCCCTCTCACCCCACTGGCATGGGGCACCGTGGTTATTTCAACACTTCCCGAGCTCCCAGAGAAACAAAGAAAGCTGCAGAGCTAGACTTTCTCAACTCTGTCAGAATGGATTTCTAACATGCCTATTTTGTATATCCCCAGTATAACACAACAGCTGAACACAACGCTCATTTTCAAGAGTGTAGCTCTCATTTACTTCCAGATTTTCAGTGTTAGTGGAGCCATCACACTGTCCCTCATTTGAAATTCAAAAGGCATCTAGATTAGACTCATTCAGCACATTTAAAGAAAATTGGATGCAGATTATAGGCATTAAGTCTTTCAAAATCTCTGGTCCCTCAGCAAAAGTTGGCTCCATTCACGTGGAATAAAGGAAACAAAAAAGCCACTATGCATGTTTTTAGGAGAGAACGTGTCAGGAACTTTGCACACTCCACAGAAGAGCAGGGTAGACCTGCAGCAGGGCTGACAGAGTCAGCCAGTCACTAATCGGCAGTAAGAATACAATGATTATATTGGGTATAGAAGATGAAAATTAAACATGAACTGATCAGTTTCAGCAGAGCTGCTCAAAGGCTCAGCTATTTATCGAACACAGGTATTTGATTGGAACCTTGGCGCTTCATCCTATCCTGAAAAGGATTCCCTCTTAGAGAAAAAGTGTAAAGGATGTATGAGTAAAATTCATTTTATTTCCTCATTTAAAAACAAACAAACAAACAAACAAACAAACATGTAATAACAGACATTCTCTGTTTTCTTGCTGACTGCACACTGACTGCAGTGTGACAGTGACAGTGGGAGTTAACCTGCACTACATTCTATCCAAGGGCACCCAGAGCACATCTGCTTTTCAGTCACACCAATTCCATTTTCACACATCTTCCTCATCTCATCTGCATTTCAGTGAAGTCTTGCTTTCCTTTTCTTGCTTGCTGCCACAGGCTAGCCTGAAAAAGACATCACTGCAAAATCATTCAAATGTGAGGAGGATGAGAAAAAAGGTCTTACATAAAGCATATATCATGCTGCCACAGTTGTTACTGTCACTCACAGTCCTCTAGTTTACCAGTTCCATGTTCACACTGCTTACTTCTGATGTCATTCACAGCAACAAAATTCATGGAAGCGCTTAAAGTCTCAGGTATCGTGAACCCAAGTATATGGAACTACATATCCCACAGAGAAGTGGTGAACATCAATTGGCAAAACATGAGCATTCATTAGAAACAGCAACAGAAGTATGCTGCAAAGAGACGGAATCCTTAACCAAAATACAGCAGCAGGCAGCCCACTGGCCTTGTCTTCTTCTGATAGCAGGCATACATGGAGTGCATCAGGAGTTTGACATTTCCCTGCACTACTATGTATAGAAGCTATCAATTTAGTACCAGCAAATAAGATATCAAGAAATTCCACACCAACTTATTTCCTCATCTCACAAATAATAACGTTGACTTGTTTTATGATTCACAGAAATAGATTTCCAGTGAATACAGCAGAGATATCGATGTTTTCTTCCAGTGTTTAATCTAATATGCAGTAAATGTAAAGATTAATAAACACAGGAGTGAAATGAGGTAAAGGAAGAAGCTGGGTAAGTAACAGCACAGGAAGATAAGTGACCAATTTAGATGCAATTTGATGCAATGTCAGATTTTCCAGTTTATCCTTCAATGTTTCTAAAAGGCACCACCACTCTACTATGCCTGAAATAGCATATACAACAACAAGCATCTTAAACCTTGATGCAACACTGAGACTGAAGGATGGCGTGAACTACTTTCTTTCAGACAAACATCACTTGTCTTCCATTCAGAGCATACTTACAGACTTGACCCTTACAAGACAGCCAGTGCGCCAATTGTGCAAAACCAGACAACGAGGAGCAGTGCTTTCTGACAAGTTGCATAAATGAGATTTGTCTGCAAATCGGTGTATCACAAGGATCGCTGTCTAGGAACAGGTCGCTGTTATATATAGAAGCAATACCAAATGTGTTTTTGGAGAAGGAGGGATTAGAAATTTAGTTTGATATCCTTACATTAAACTGAACTAGCTGATGAGAAAAACAGCAAAGCATCAGTGTTACAATTTCCCTGAAAACAAGTTGCACATTAAATATTACAAAAGTATCCCAGTTCCAAACATCCTTATGCCACATAAAATGCATCCAGAAATGACATAATAAGCACAAATCCACTTTTCTTCCACTCCCCTCATCTTTACTACTATTTCTATTCAGATTCAAAAAGTAGAAACAAATACCACGAAATAACTTATTTTCTGGCTAAAGTTGCAAAGATTCACTACATTAATTTTTAATTTAGGCTTAATTTTGAGGAGCACTTTGCCATGTTATCCTATTGTCCGGGATAAAATATTTACAGCATACCAATTCCAAGGTAGTCATTCTTCATCAGATACCATCCCTAACCATCACAGGAGAAAGCACCATTAAATTTATAAGCTTTGACAAGAACCTACTACTTTACCACCCCCCTTCACTTCAAGTGGTAGACAAACAGATTAAATGTGTGGTTACTGCAGTATAAATGAACTGCAACCATGGAAAGGTACATCACTGACTTCAGGCCACATCAAGGAAATATCTATCCACATAATGCACTGTAGTGCAAGCACAGGGATTCCCGAATTAACCTTAAGCAATTTCATTCTGATGCCAAGAACTTCACCCCTTGCAGGTCTTGCTTTATTTTCTAAGACAGACACGTCGCAACTACCTTGTTTTAAAACTACCTTGAACATGTCTGCACTATATTACAGCATGGTGGGCTTTTCTTGGTTTATTTTTCACGTTGGCTGCTTTAGTATTATCAGTGAGGTTTTTTCTCCAACATTTACTTATTCATTTTTCACATTTATTTTATTACCATTTTTTAATTAAACAAACCCTCAGAATTTCTCCTAGAAGAAGATTTTGTTTCACCTAATAGTGAATACCAAGAGGTTTGTTGGCTTAGATTCTCACCAATGCATCAAAATAGAGAAACTGAGCTAAAAATATTGCTAGAACTAAATCACACCAGAAGTAAACTTGTCCCCTTGTTTTTAAACACAGTCCACAGTCCACTTTCTTCAGGTATAATGACTCCCAAGCCAGATGCTGAATGCCATTTCTACAAAACAAGTACTTGCAAAATGTCAACCCAACATGCAAAATCATCCAGGCTTGATAGAAATCAGAATACTTCCGCAGCTTAGGAAAGTCAGATCGTTAAAGTAAGCATGAAATGATTTCTGAGCAGGACGCTCAAGATTGAAGCAATTCTGGAAGAATTCTTGAATTCTTGAAGAATTCAAAAAACAATATAATAAAAGTTTTTGTTGTCCACCCACCTTATACAAAAATCCACATCCTTTTCTGCTAAAACAGCCTACATCAAACTACCACTTTTCACAGCTCCCTCTCTCACACACGAGAAAAAGGAAGGATGCTGTTAGACATCAGCCCAAGATCCCAGAAGGGAAGATAGCTCTTGGCCACCTGCTTGAATGCGAAGTGGCAATACGGCTACAGATGGGGAAGTTACCACAAGTAATTCCCACTCTTCCACCTCAAAATTCAGGTAGAGGCAGGATTCCCCCAATATTTCTGTCAGTGTAAATAAGAGACACTTGGAACATCTGTCAGATCAGAAAGTTTAAGAACTAGAAAACGAGGATTTTCTTTCAATATTTCTTTAGTTTTCCACAACCCCCAGTATTATAATGTCAAAGATATTCCCCTTTGCCCATCATTAATTCTCAGAAGAAATCTTTCACAAAACTTTATCTGACGGAAAGTAATCATTCTTTCATGCACCTTATAAAAGTTACCAAAACCAACAAATGCTGCAAAGAAAAGAGCTGACCTTGAAAATAAGTCACAAGGAAAAAGCAAGCTTTTGAGTCATGTTCTCATTTTTCATAAGTCAAGTGATGTGAAGTTAATTTCATCACTTCCAACAGTATCCGTGCAGTGGACCAAATCCCATACCTTCATTAAGAAGCACCCAACTACCAGAAATGAGCAAGCTGATTTTATCCTGCCATAAAACAAAAGGTGGCATTTCACTTGAATTCTATAGTCTTCTAACATCAGCTTCATAAGGCTGTCACTAATTGCACTACTAGGAAAAAAAGCGTAAGCCATTTCACTACCATGAACACAAATTCTGCCTTTCACAGCCTTAGTATTTATACATCCTTTTAATGAATTACTGTTTAGTATTATTAATACCGATATTAAAATGCATCTATCAGGCTTACGGGCCTATTCTCAGCTATAAAATTCTATTTCGATCCAATTTTGCATCTGGCAAATTTCACACTCAGGAAGTTCTGTGTTTTAAGCACTTAGATGAAAAGGCAAGTTTTGCTTTACACCGAGGCTCCTTGAATGAGTCAGATACACGTCACTGGGACAACAAAACCATTGATGACCAGACTTAAGTACCTGGTCTTCCAATTGTAACAATAGCTGCTCAGAAAATGTTCATTCTACCTAAAAACAAGCAAATCTCATTTGAGAAGATAATCAGAACTGCAGTTCTCAGTCACTGACTCAAATGAATAACTTGACGATCATCACTTAACACCTGCCCAAACCAAACTGTCCAAAGAAACATAAGAACAGACAGGGAAACACACACTTTAGAATAGTTTGAACCAAGTTCATTTCACCATCAAAAATATATTCTTAAACTTTCTGTGGGATTCCAAGCAGTAACTTTCACTATTTTCATCCAAACACACCATTAACTAGACAGTCCAATCTAACTCAATCTTCTAACCACTTTCGCAGTACAAAGAAACTTGAAATATGATTAAGAGTAATAATCAAGTTCTGAAACCACATCTAAACCAAGTTTAATTAATACAGAAAAGTGTTCAATTACACTTTTCAGTAATTTAATTGGTGTTTGATTCATTTATACAGTTGTAGATCATGCTGAGGCATTCGCAATATACAGCCTTGAAAGTCAGAAATTAATCATGAACACAACCGTAACAGTTATGACTGTGTATTTCTCTTTTCAACAATGTTGTAAAATAAGTCAAGATGTGCATCAATATAATTCAACTCATCAATTTCTATTTGTTTATTATTAGCCTTGTAGACAATCTGAGGTCTGTCTAAAGTCACAAAACCCTGACATGAGGCAAAGAAGAAAACACCACTTAAGACAAGGAAGAAAAAACTTCTGTTGTCCACAGCTGCATTAAATACTGCATACATTCATTTTCATACTAATGTATTAAACAGTGATACTTGGCTTCTCTATCAGCTTAAGGAAAAAACAGATCACAATGGAAAACTTCCTGCCTCACAAGGCAGGTGCTTCTCCTTACCTAAGCAATTTCACACAGCACAATATTAGACCCTGCTTTTTGCTAACACAACTGCTCCTGACAACCTGCTATGTTTCAGTCCAGCAAATGCATTAACTGTGTTTCCAAAAAAAATACCGCTGCAGACAGAACAGTCTTCTGCTGCAGGAGAATAAAGCTTCATCTCTTCCCAGTAGACAGAATATTGATAGCACTGTATAATTCTTTTTTCTATTTTTTAAGTTTCTATCATGAGTTGTTGAAGAATTACTCCGTGTTCTACACAGACAGTTAAAAATCAAGTGGCTGAAGGGAAGCTGCTGACCACTGCCTCCAGACTTACAAATCATTACAACTACAGCAGAGGGTGAGCATCCTGTGGAACACCATGACCAGTTTGCTATCAAAAGCAAATCTTCACTTTATAACACATAAAATTCTACTTGAGTATACCTTAAGTGGACTTTCTCACACCGGTCATTTTCACTCCTCAATTAGAGAAGAGCACAAATCATCACATGCCATAAAACAATTACACTCTTCAGAATAGATACACTCCTCCAAGTCATTATGTTCACAGTTAGCATTCACATGTCAACTTCAGCTTCTCCATATTCTGCCCAATTATTTTTGAAGGAAGATGGGGACTTAATTTCATTATTATGAAGGGTGAACACAGGTCATGTTTTTATACAGAAAAATACTTTCGTATGAAGATGAGAGGCACCTGCTTTTTGGGTGTTAAACTGGATGCCTTGTTCCTTGCTCCTGAACACTGTAGTTATTTATCTGACATTTCATGAAAACTCTAAAGCTGGAAGTATCCAAGCAATTTCTACATCTCTTTTTAAGACATTTTCATCTGGACAAGCCCATGCAAGATGCACACTTGGATCTGTCAAAACCATCTTGTCTCTTCTTTCCCTTTTCAACTCTGGCTTAATAAAGAATATAACACTTTTAAATGAGTTGAACTACTAAACTAAATTCACAAGTTTCACTCTTGTCTGCTAGTGAATGTTTCCTCAGTCTTATTCAGTCAGAGAGGAAAGCTGTCCAACACCTGCATGTTACAATTCTCCTCGGTGTTTTATATTTCAAAGAGCATTGGAGTTCTTTGTGTTGACTGGCACTGCAGTCTCTAAACCACAAGCATTACAGAAAAATAGAATTTACTCCCTAGAAAAGGAGTGCAGTAGGAAGATAATGGAAGCATTATAATACTCCTTACTTCTTCCTGCATTCAGGTCTTCTCCCACCCAGCTTTTCCATTTAACACTTGGCTACGTTTGCAAATGTACTGAAAGATGCCACTGCTACACCCTGAGTATCTAGCAGACTTTTTTTCCAACTCCATAAGTAATTAAAACTTGAAAAAACGTAGGGCTTTTTTTTTTTTTCCCTTCAGAAATATGAAAAACATAAAAAGGAATACATTTTAAAGGAGACTATATCCAAAGTAAGCAGCATTTTCATGACAAACGCACACATCCTCTAGTAACACGCTTTCTGGGCTTAGAAGTTGATAGTATACTTCTTAAGCTAGGCAGAGAAATGCCATGCTTAAAGTTTAGGCATATTTTCTGATCAGCAATGTGAACTTAGGAAGCCTGGACTGAGAGCAGTGTCATAAGGACATATCTACTCTGCACTCAGCATTAACTCTTCTCTGAAGAAGACAATAGGATAGAGTGGCAGCTGTATCTTCCCTTGTCTGAACACGTTATGCCCACAGCACAGACAAAACACCATTCCTGAGCAACTGTGCAGTACATGCTATGTTACAATAACAGTTTTTTATTTTCAGGCTGCAATAGGTTTTGTACACACTTTCTCAGTGACGCATTGTACTTGCACTGAAAGGAACACTTCTGGGTTGCAGTAACTTTTTAACATCTCTTGGCATTGAGGTAACACTGCAACACCTCACCTGTATCTCACACTCAAGAAGATAAGCCATACATCTCAGAGTCTTAGAGGATAAGCCATAGGTTCAGATGCAAAAGCCTGAGCTGGGATAAGATTATCTAAGTGTTTATTTTTCTGCACTGAACGGGGGAATACATTAACACATGCTTAGTTTCGGTCTTCCTTATTTGCCATAAAGCACAGTATCTGCTACTGCTGCTGTAGGTATGAAGCTTACATTCGATTCTTGTTTCACCTCCCGAGCTGTGGGTCAACTTACACAGGAGCAGCTCTTTAACAGCATATAAAAGACCAGAGAAAGCAAGTAAAGGATTCAGAGTCTCTCAGAGGATCCAGAGGGGGAGGAAGAAAACAAGAATCAGAAAAGATATCCGTGCTTTAAACTTGCTACCCCAGCCGAAGCTGAAACCAGTGTTTTCCTCCTGTGAATACTGAGTCTAAAAGAATAAAGAGCAAACAATTGTAAGCAAAATAGCTCTCCGTACTCACCTAGCGCTGAAGACCAGTGCAGGAAAAAGAGGCAGAAAGTAATAAGCAGGGAGGAATTTCATGATGCAGCCCCTCTGTTTTGCTCTGTTCCTCACCGATCCTCTTCGCAGCGTCTCCTGCTTCCTCTCCCGACCAACGGACCGACTAACAGAGGGAGCTCGGAGCAGGATGTGAGCTCTGGGAGTGATGTCAGAGGCAGCGAGCTGCTGCTGCGAGCCCACAGCCTGCTCGCGGCGATCAGTCAACGTGCTGCCTCCAGCCGCGTCCTGCGGGGTTTGGTAGTGCTGAATGGGGAGGGGTGGGCAGGCAGCAGCTGGCACTTGGCTCTGAGGTTACGGCAGAGCAGGGCTGAGGGATTCCGCCTGGAAAAAAAAAAAGAAAATGGAATGAAACTATCAACTAATTACAGCCTTCATTTGTTTGAAGTGCACCTATTTGGGATTCATAATACGAAGGCTTAAAGTAGGCATCACGTAACAAATCAGCCTGACAGACTGGATCTGGAGAGGTATCACCTCTGCGTGGCAAGAATTCACAAATCACTATGTCAATTAGATATCTACTCACCCCACTAGCACTTCAAATTGAAGGGAAGAGCAGAAACACATCCCTAAAACGCTTCTTTGAAATACTAATGTCATCTCAGAAAACGCTTTGCTAGCAGAAGCAACTCAGAAGTCTTTGAGAGCATTTAAGACTATTTTTTCTGCTTTATGTGTTTTTCTTTCATCTTGACCTCAATTTTAAAAATACAAGTAAAATTCACTGCTTACTGAAAATGCTTGAACAAATCTAAGTGTTCTTTACTCCGTCACAAGTGAAGTTGGCAAATCACACAGGAGTAGAACACAGAAACAAAAATTAACTTTCTCCACAGTACAAACAAAAACGACAGACTTGTCTACAAGTGAATCGTAGAATAGCTTATGTTGGAGGGGACTTGAAAGATCACGGAGCTCAAACCCCTTGCCATAGACTGGTTGCCCCACACCAGCTCAGGCTGCCCAGCAACCCATCCAGCCTGGCCTTGAGTGCCAACAGGAGCAGGGCACCCACAGCTCTCCAGCCAGCCTACACCAGTGCCTCAGGCCTCTCTGAGTAAAGAACGACATCTGATTATTAGAAGACAGAGTTCTAGCTCTCTGTATACCTGTCAGGTTACATGAAAGCCATCCAGAAACTACATTGTACAACACATGCATAAAATAAAACTTCCCACACTCTAATATGGTGCATCACTGCAGAAGTTGGAAATGAACAGAAACCTCTTTGAAAGTAGTTTGGACCCTTATTAAGACTTCACATGGCATAGAGATAGAATTAATAAATTAAATCACATACACACCACAATAAAGTGAGACGGAGGGGAGAGAAAAGGAGAACAAGAAAAGGAACATACATAGCCAATAAAATAAGACTAAAATCATGTCTGAAAACTTCTGTGTCCTAACTATGATTTTTTCCTGGCACACCTGGCAGCAAGTTCTATTCAATCATATTAATTTAACTCAGCATTTATTGTTATTTTTATGCTACAGTACCAGCACGAAAGAAACAGTCATGTTGCCATGGATACTTATGTCAGAACAGTAAAAAGGTCATAAAAAGTGCAGTCAGCTTCTCATTTTCTCTTCCAGAAAAAATTCCAGCTCTCCCGGGCATCTCATTGGTATCTATCAGCATCCACAACTTCTTCCATCCTTCCTTTACATGCACACATACAGAGACGAAGAGGGGCAAAGAGAAGACACTGGGGAGTAATTTGTGCTCAATTATACAGAATAAATTCTACAAATCTCACAGAATTTTACAACTTAATAATTTTGCTATTACTCTGTTCTGCCTGCCCATCCCCTACACCAGGGAAGGGAGCGAGTAATAGGAAGCCTTGGTTTCTGCTCTATGTTTTCATTGTGCTTGGAAGGGAAAAGAACTCAAGAAGCTGAGTGGCCCCAGAACAAGTACTCCACAACAATAATCATAATTGATAGAAAAGACCTCAAGATACCCAAATTGAATCCTAACCCAAGCACCCTCCATGTCTACTGATCACATTCCTCAGTGCCACATCTCCACGGCTCTTAAAGAGCTCCAGGGATGGTGACTCCATCACCTCCTTGGGCAGCCCATGACAGCACCTGACCTCTCTTTTGGAGAAGAACTTTTTAATAACATCCAACCTGAGCCTCCTCTGCTGCACCCGGGCTTCACTTCAAGCTTTTTTTTCAAGCTTTTCCCACTCTGATCAGAACTGACTGAACAAGGAAGAACTTCCTGTGTTTTTCCAGCATTGCTCCTTTAGTCTCACTTGTGTGTGAATATCTCGATCAGATGGCCACAGCTCAGTTTCAGCTTCTGAACACCTCAAAAAATAAGCCTTCCCATTTCAGATCACAGAACAGGAAAGGGGGTTCACAATCCATTGAGCACAGCCTGTACACTTCCAGGCCGTTAGGAGATCACAACCCTTATACTGCTACCACCTTCACAGATGAAGTTGTTTTACTGTTAAGAGAAATAGTGGCAAATGAAGGCAGGACAGTTTTTAGAGACTAACTTCTTCTATAATTAAGGACTGGGCACTTAATCAACACTACTGTTGTCAGACTTGATTGCGCTCAAGATGTTTGCCTGAAGACATTTGAGAAGGCATCCATTTATCCCTCACAACTAACTGATCTAGATCTCAAGCTTTGGAGAGTTTGGGTTTTAGGATTTTTATTTTATCTTTTAAAGATGAGATGCATCTTAAAGAGCACAAAATGCATCTTAAGACAAGAATCCTATTCATATTTTAAAATGGAAAAACATATTTTCAGCTTTTCTTAGCTATATATAATTTATTTGGTGCTATGCATTCTTAAATGGAGATCACATATGGACATACAGCAACTTCTAAGTCATTGAATACAAATAACTACACAGAGACATAAGAAATGCAGATCTCAAATACTGTATTTTCACTCAATGAAACATTTTCCCTTTTTTGCTTAAACTTATTGACAGTCTGATTAAGTATATGACTATTCTTAGTTGAGTAAGAATTAAGGTGATTGTATGTTCTCTTTTACAATGACACCTTAAATACAGATAAGACTACAAGAATGGAACTGTTGTTGTGTATTTCAAAAATACTATCTTTCCTTGCTTAAAAGTACCATGTCACACAGTCTTCTGCATGTCTGACTAACTACAGTGTGTATGGGAACATCACGGCCAATTTTAGGGAAGAAAATGAATCTACTGTCTCTCTTTGCAAAAATACAGTACCAAGCTTAAGCTTGTCAGAGCAGGACATCCACTTCTGCCTTTATTCATTTAATAACTATTTTGGCTGGGGGTGAATGCATGTGCTAGTAGAAGCTTTTATAAACACATTTAATTAAGCAGACCATTAACATATCCTACTGTACCAAAACAAAATTGTCAAAGCCTGAGCCCTCACAAGACTTGACCCAGAAAATATTCAGAAGAATAAAGGCTTAACATTTGACAAATATAACGCATTTCTTTTTAGGAACAATATAAATGCAACCGTCTTATGCTTTTTATCATGGTTATTATAGCTAAAACAGTACAACTGAGTCAAAGCTTTGGGTAGAACTCACAGTTTCATGGACTGTGCTCTATAAAAAACACTATATTAGGATGCAAATAACTTATCATCACTGCAATTCAGACAGTGCCTGCTTTAATCCCATGTACGCATGCATACATAAATCACAGACTCATAGAACAGCCTAGGTTAAAAAAGACCTTAAAGTTTTCAACCCCCTTGCCAAGCCCCCCCTCCCCAGGGTCACCAAGCACTACAGCAGGCTGCCCACAGCCACATCCAGCCTTGCCTTGAATGCCTGCAGTGATGGGGCATCCATAACCTCTCTGGGTAAATGCATCTGTATGTTCCCTTTCATTGAACTGTAGAACCATTGTGGGTAACTAGAAATAAACTTGATACATTTTTATATTAGGACTGAAATGCAATATGTTACATAAAGACTAGACAGAGTTTCTTCGTTTTAGCAGAAGACTGAGAAATAACTATGCCTCCTCATTATCTTACACGTTCCCCACTCTCACACTACTTTATCAAAAGGACAATTCAGAGAGATTCCTGTTGATGACACTAACTTTTGTGTTAGTATTTCCTAAATCAGATAACAGTTCTTATGTTTTGGAAGCATCTCAGGAGCACAGACCTTTACAGGTAAGCTGCCCAGGAGCTTGCATGCACAAATTGATTCTTCTGAAAGGATGGAAGAACAAGAGTCAGTAAACTCAAATAAACTTGAAATAGTTGAATAATAATAAATAGTAATAAGATTAAATCTTGTTTTACAAAATCCTAGTTAGAAAACAAGAATGACAAAGGCTTCTAAAACACAGGCAATGGAAACAAAGCTCTTCTTAATTTCATTTTTTTTTTTTAACCTAAAATAAAATCCAGAAGCTGTCTTTTTCATGGACTCTCAGCTACCAAGGCCTGAACACCTACTAGACAGTCAGCCTCCCTTCCTCAGATTCCATTCACGTATCTCTTCAATCAAAAAAGAAAAAAAGTTATTTCACTTTAACTTCAAAAACAGATTCTGCACACCTTTTCTCACTCCATCTTCTCCTTCTTCCCTCACTCAGTAGACTTGTTCTGCCTTTGGGAACACTGATTTAATGAAATTTAGCACATCTGTTAAGTTACCATAAGGCAAAACATTCTTACTCAAATAGGAAGTATAAGTCGCAATGTACTCGGGCCCAGTATTTCACAGCCACATCTACTAACACAATCAGTGTAAACGCATACATCAGCTGCATGCATTAATTGGATTAATGTTCTTGACTGAGACCTGGCACATGAGCGATAATCACTTTGTGAGATAATAGGTTTGGAGTGACTGATTCACAGCTCAAGCTTCGACATGTGATTTTATAAATACTGTATGTGAATCTATTTGCTGTGGATGGCAAAGCTCCAGTGATTTGCCTGCACAGTAAACGAAGGCACATCAGTGTCTTAAGCGTATTTAACATGGGAATTTCTACCAGTTCCTTTCTTAAAAGCCTATGTTTCATTTCCAGCTAAGTGTATTTCAAGAGAGACAGAACATTTACCACTGCTTACAAGCATACACTCAAAGGAATAAATAACTCAGAATCACAGCTAGATAGGCTGACTTCCACAAGCATCTTTAGGGGAAGCCTGATGAGTTGTCCAAAATTTTAATCTTTTTGTTTTGAAGTATTATTTCCTAAAAAAAAAAAAATTTTCTACATTACATGCTATTCAGAATACCAGCTCACAATTTCATATTTGTACTCAGCTAAGTGAAGAACGCAAGTTCCTAAGGAGAGTTCCCAAGTTCACAAGAGCAAGAAAAAAGGGAAAAAACAGCACAGTGCTGGAATTACAGCTCACTCTTCAGGAGCTGATTGGCACCTACTGCAGAAATCACTTTAGAGATCATTTCAACTAAGTAAGAAATTCCCAGGGAAGCTCCTTCTTTATCAAAGAATCAGCCAGTTCAGGATTTCATTAAAATAATAAATTAAATTCCAGTACATTTAACCTCTTAACTAACCCTACATGGAGGAGATTGGACCTCCAGCTCAAATTACCCCACGCTTCCTCAGCAAATACACATAGCCCACAGAGGTTTGCTGTTCAGATGCAAAGGAATGAGCAATTTCACCAACACATAATAGTTTGAAATATTCTGTGAAACTTCTTTCTCCACTACTCAAAACATCAATGATTATGTATTAAATACTTACCAAACCCAGTCTGCCTAGCTCAGTTACACACTGCAGGCCTATGTTTTAGACAATATTAGAGCTACTTTGGAAAAGATAGAAAGTCTTGACTCAACCACTACACAGAACAACAAGTTCTAGGTATCAGATTAGGTTCAACACACCTCAGAAGCATGCTAAAAGGTGCTTTAGGAACATTTTTTCCCTGTATTTTAAATTAAAGGTACTTCCAAGTTTATTCTGTCTGTATTTCAAGACAATTTTTCCAAGGCATTTTATATATTAAATATGGCTGATGTTGAAGAATAGAATGGTTTTTGTTCAGAAAATTCTTTCAAGCATTCTCTTCCGAATAGGAATATAGCATATTTAACACCAATTCAGTATAGTTTCAATTCAGTTAGCATTGATCCATTAGAGCATCACAAAGTTTTCACTCATATACACAGGCAGATCTCCTCTCCCAGTACTATATTTGGATCCTAACTCATCATCAATTAAAAAAAAAAAAAAAAACATGTGTAGAAATAAATCTGATTAGATGAGTTGAATAGCATTTCAACATCTAAAGCTCTAACGAGATTGAATGTAATCCAAGAGAGAATTATTACAATTAAGTCATTAGGATATTTCTGTCTTTACAAATATCTCCATCCTGATGATGGCCACATTAGAGATAATGGTCACGCTGCAGAAAATTGTATAAGCAAAGTACTTAAGATTTTTGATAAATTACCACACAATTTAAGCACTATTTACCTGTTGGGAACTCATGATGTGAGATAACTAGACACATTTGGTGCAGATGAGTCACACATAGTATGCTATTGACAAGATTCTCATAAAGAGTTCCACGTTACACTAAGTATTTATAGCCTTAGGTGACATATCATGACTCCTCTCTGATAAAAAGTATAAATGGATATTTCAGTAATGTGTAATATAATTACCAGTAGTCTAGAAAGTACATGCATAAACCAGACATTTATTGCATCATCCTGAAACTGTTAACAGCTATTTATGATGGTCATAAATATGTTTTCCATTCAACTCTATACTTGCTTTGTTTTACTGTGTTGTTTCATGATATACAAGTAGTTTCAATGTTTTTATGGCTGAAGAGAGGATACTGCAATAGACTGCAAGCAAAGGAGAATGTCCCACATCATCCTTTCACAGAGCTACAGAGTATGTTGCCAGATCTCATTTGCACCAGTGATGAAGCGCCTTTGCATCCCGTCCCTCAAACAAGTGCATAACTTCTCTCAATGCAGTAGGAATAAAGTAAGGCTGTAAGCAATAACTGAATTGCCTCGATGAAATAATGAGAGTTTCCTTATAATTCAAACTGTTTTCTGTTATACCCTATTAAAAATCTCATTTTTGAAAAGCTAAGCGCAGACCTAGTTCAAGTTTTATTAGATTTGACATGCATTAGAATTATACTATCAAGACTGTAACAAAATGTCATTAATATAGAATTAATGGGAACTACATTACATCAACAGCGAGACTGTCACACTATTAGTATGTTATAATTGCATAGTTTAAAGTTCCTGTAGATTCTGTACTATAGTGGAACAATTGCACTTTCTTTTTCTAAACAAAATAAACACAGCCTGAAGGGGTTGTGACAGACTACCACAGCATTAGATCTCTTGTATTAGTTGCATATGCACTTTAATGCATGCCATTTTTACATGTCATAGAGTGTGTCCCTTTTTTTTTTTTTTTTTTAATTAAAAATCTGGTCAAATCTAGGTTTTCCATATTTCACGAAGGAAGCCTATCCTCAGCAAGACCTTGGTTCAATTACTGTATTTCATCACAGTCCAAATCCTAAAGAACCTAAAGAAGGGAAATGCAGTCACAAATGTGAAAGACACATTCTCATCCGCATTCATTTCAGAAAAGTTCAGAGAAGTTGACTAGACGAAATATCCAAACAACTCATATTTCCTAAATCCTGTTGAAATTGTTGTACTTAAATGGATACATTAGCAGCAAACTGATTACCAATGATGAATTCATAGACTGACTTATTTTTCTTCTCTATTCATACATATTTCCTGTTCAGAGAAACTCTTGCTTTATTAGTTCCATTCATAATTTTGAATTAGCATGTAATCTTGCACTATGTTTTAGATTTAGGGAGAAACATCCAAACAAATATTCACACGTAAATTTCTGCAGAAAAATACAGGAATATAACACTGCCATCTCTATAGATGCTTTGTCCTTTCCCACCTCTCCTCTGTAACCTAATTTTCTAGCAAAAGTAAAATGGATCGATATCAATCTGTGAAGCTAAATCAGAAAAAAAGAATGACAAAGGACTGTGTAAGGGTACAGAGCTAAAAGAGAAGCTCTAAACCTTATCCTTATGGCTGGGTGACTGCTGCCTTTCTTTCAAGAAACATGAATTCTCGCAATGGCCAGTATGTCTAACTGCTAATCTAACTTTATTACCAATGGTTAGAAGGTTGGAAAAGGGATATGATTCTTTCATTACATCCAGGCTGGGTCACAATGAACACATGAAAGCACAGCACACAAAATGGCATCCACACGTTCACTTTTCAAATCCTGTTCTTTAAGCACAGCATGTTCTGAGGAAAAGCCATTTATCTGAACTCTAGATGAGATAGGCTGATGTGGCCCTAAGTATTCTTGCGTTTCAATAATAACCTGAAGGAAATGCACTTGGCAGTCTAATTCACTAGAAAAGCCAAATCTTCATTCCGGCCTAAGCTGAAAAAAACAACTCATCCACCAACAGTACGTACCGTGATAAAAAAATGCTATCCATGAATGGCAATGGAGCTGAGTGTATATAAGTCATTCTATCTGACACGAAGATTGAACAAGTTCAGATGGAACTTCAAAGGTGATAGATAACACATCACTCAGTTCACTGATAGCAAGCATTCTACAGCTGTATATAAAGACACTTTTCAAGTTCTGCACAAGTTAAATATAATATACCACTATGAAATCGGGTATTCAGAAACAGCTGAATCCATTTTTACCCAGATTTGTATTAATATTCACTTTTCTGCTTTAACTTCCCTAAAAAAAAAAATGAATACAAGAAAAAACCAAGCACTTCTCTGGCATTTCTAACTCTAGGGCTGCGTTCTGAGATTCTTATAGAACAAATCTATCTGAATTTAAGGCATGTTTTTTTTAATCTTCCTAGCTGTTTTTATTATTTACTTGTAGCCAAGGAACCAAGCCAAGGAGCCTGCAGCAGATGACCTAAATGGAAAAACTCAATTAAGAAAGATAAACCCTAACAGGTAAATTGTTGTTTTTTTTTTTTGTTATTTCCCAAATGGCACATCCTTATATTTGTGCATTTCCACTGAGATTTCTTATTAATCTAGAAGAAACCATGACATTTTAAAGGGCTGCCCCCTACAATAGAATAAACGATGTTTTAGTTTACAAAGAATTTTTTTAAATGTAATCCTTGAGCTAATTCCTTTCCATTAGCTAGCAAGGCTGATGTGTTTAAGTGTTATTATTTTTAAATCAATACTTTACAATGGAACATTCTGAAAATACTGCAAATAACCTCAGAAAGCAGTATATTATCTACCAAGTGCAAACTAATGCTTAGTTTTCTTTCATTTGCTCATTCAGATAAAAAAAAAGAAATGGACAGCATATAACATCTCGTATTAAGTAGTTAAATTCCCTCTGACAGTTTTCCTATATTTCCCTTGACCTTTATCCTTTCATGCTAAATTAATTTTACTGTTTGGTGTTGCGAAATGTTCTTACTGTGGTCTCGTCATTTGGGCTTCTATTTTAACAACGATAATAGGTTTTGCAGGTCACACATCAGGCATATAATTATCTTTAACTACAATCTGGCAGGGCACCAGCAACAGCTGCATGAAGCCCATCAAAAGGTTAACTTGATAGCAGACTACATGAGCAAGAACCACAATTTACAGGAATTGGGGAACTAAACTTTCCATTTTGTGCTTGACATCATCTAGAAAAGGTCCCTTTCTTTACCAAAATCTTCCTAATAGAACTACACAAACCTTCATACTCTTGAATACTTCTTTTTCAAACTTCTCATTGGCATCCTTTCAACCACTCAGCCTGCTACAGAATCTTGAACAGCACTGAGTGTGAACCTTAAACCTTTATTTTTACTTTCACAGATTACTCTCACATTCAGTATTACGTTACTGTTTCTTCCCAAACTTGTGCAAATTTTTACAGCTATAGTTTCAGGAGACCTAGTCAAGCCTGACTGCAGAAACTTTGATGTAAGTAAATAACAGATAACTTAGATAACCAGGGTAGCTTTCATATAACACGAGACAACTAGCGCACTCATTCTAGCTGCATTTGTACTAAACATTATTATAGCACCTTGAAAACAAAGCAACTCAATCCTACTACTAACGCTCTTCTCCCTTTACTGAAACACTTAACTCTAATAATAAAAAAGGAAATTTTGTACTTTCCCAAGAAGCAGCAACAACAAGAAAAATACACTCATCTAAACAATGAAACAAAGTGAGCTCCATTAGGTAGTTCTCTGATTTCCTGAGCTGCTAGACTGCTTGCAACTCTGAAATCCACATATGCTGATGAGTGATTCAGCCCTCAGCAAAGAAGGTAATACACAGAACACACAGATAAACGTGGCTTACAGTACAAGCATCCACATTTTAGATTTGATATCCCAGCCTAAAATTGCTTTCCGCAGACACTTGCCCATTTTTCTCAAGTTTCTAAAAACTCAGGTTTGATAACTTTTTTCCAATACAAGTAGAGCAGTGCCTTGCTGAACTCAAGCTGTGTTTCAGACCCAAGGAAGAGCTTCAGATGCTGTGCACCTGCATATTCTTTACTTAGAAAACCAGTACTGTACCAAGTCCACTGAAACAGTGGCCCCAGTTCCAAACAAAGTAACTGGCACAATTATGCCATATATCACAAATGTACAGACACAATCTGCCTCGTAGTAAGAAAGGTCAGAATTCTCTGGAGATGCCCAGTGATCAGACAGCTTAAGCTTTTTGAAATTATATATTAAAAACCCTGGCATATAATAAACTCTATGTAGAAATTTAGACTGAAATAGTTTATTTTAAACAAAACGATGCCACTTCTATTTTCCACACACCCTTATAATACATCCTCCCAATCCAACTGGCATGTTCCTGATGACATAGTATGTGATTTACATTGTTTCTGTTTTCCTTCCATAATCATTCTCCTTTTTGGGCATTCATGCTCCTGAGCCATGTACCAGCACTACATCTTGCTACTCGCAAAGTAGGAGGTGGTGATGAATAAACACAGCTGTGTAACTTCCTCACCACAGCCATAGATTTGTGGTCAGCTGCACAAAGATCTCACTGTAAATGAATAGTTACAAACTGTCATTTTTTCTGCATGGCAGGATTCAGTGACACCCCTTTGCCTCATACTCCATGTAAGACACCATTATGTCAGACAGACCCTCTGCTGCCATATGCCATACTACAACAATGCGTAACGGAATATTGGTGGGAAGGTTCAACCTAAAATAATAAAGAGTCCAACAAACCAAGAAAACAGCTTTAGGGTATTATAAAATATTATTTCAAATCAAGTTAATGCCGCTTTTCACTCCTCATCACCAGTGCCACAAAGTAGATGGCTTGGTGCTAGCCCTGAAAATCTATAGTCCTCATTCAGAGCAGATTTTCTGAGGGCCTCAAAGTCTTGTCATACACATTGTATGCAGTTTTGATAATCTCCACCCATTCTGGAATTAACATTAAGGGAAATGGGTACCTTACAGCTCATTTGAAAGTCTCAGCTTTCACTTCTTGAAACAATAAATTTTCCAGGAAAGAAGAAAATCCTTCGTAGTGGAGGGTAGGGAAAAGAGTGTAAAAACAGCAGCAGAAAGCTGAGGGAGAAACTGATTTACTGATATGGAATGCAAGATAACACAATATAACACAATATAATACGACAGGTATGTCAGACTACTGAAGAAGTTTTCTCTCAGTTCCTATATGGAAGTCAGGTAAACATCCCAAAGTCATATGGAGAGCAGTAGCAGTCTTTCTCGCTAATTATTATCTATTTCATCCTGCATTTTTTTCTAAAGGACATTAGATTGTGATAGTCAGTATACTTCTTTCAAGGCTATGTGAACCACTGTGGGTTTGCTGTCATGCTTCACTTTCAGTATATTATCCTTTCTGTATTTTTAATTTCATCTTCATTAGTTTTCAAGTCCTCTGATACCTAAAAGATTTATTTTTCCTTTTGTACTTCAACACTCTCAAACACCTTGGGTAAAAAAGCTCATCATTTTCACATTCTCTGGGTAAAGGAGCCTCCAGTCTGATCTTCTGAAGTTAATTCATAACATCATTAGTCAACATTTTCAGAAATTACAACTATAACAGGGATAAGAAACAGTAGTCACCAATGATCAGAGCAACTTCTGCTGCAACTATCCTTTAATTCCACAACTTACTGACCTCTCATAAGTCTGTGGAATCACTTTATGGTTTGCATTTTGCTTTGAAGCATTGCAGATATGCCTATTAACCCTGAGAAAGTGGAATTTGTTTTAGAAAGAACACTTCGTAATATCTCCAAAATTCTTCTTTGTGTCCTATCTATCTATTATTAGATAGAAATTCATAATTAAGTTACAAAAAAGTGAGAGAACAGCTATTCCTCTTTGTTTGTGGCTTGCTAAGAAAAAGATGTTACTGTAAATAATACTGTAATTACGTCCATCTGGACCCTCACGATCTGATTAGGACAAAGGAGGGTCACATTGTTTTATCTTTGAGAAGCTTTTGCTGGAGCAGTTCAGCTCTCACCTTCAGATATCCCCACAATTAATATTTCTTCTTGCAATTAGAAGTTTAAAAGCGCCAGTAACTAATCTAATCTAACAGAAGTCTTTTATCTCTGCATTTTAAAGTTTTTTTTTTTTTATAAGCTACCACCTTGTTTCCACCATCACCTCCCTTCCTCTTCTGTCTGCCCTTTTCACTTCTTCAGATGTACACATTTCTCTAGGATGTCAGTTTTTACTTCAAGACCATATCAAATTTCATTTTTTATCTAGTGCCTGCACATAACACCAGCATGGATAAAACTTGGTACTCCTTCAGTAGATGTGGAACTATCCTTTGTTTTGTTTTGATACGTTTTACAAAATACATTCACTGGTTGCCCATAATGACTCTGCTTCAAGAAAATTAAAGACACCACAAGGTAAACTAAGCACAGGCTGTTACTTGTCATAAAGGTACAACTGGTGAATCTTGAGCTATTCAATCCCCATATTCTAACTTGCAAAAATTAAACTGAAGATACCCAAAGGTTTACCAGGCTGGATCGGCCCGGTTCCCGGTTCCATGACGATTGGTGCGGGGGACCCGCAGACCTACTCCCCAGGAAAGGGGGAGGGGGAAAGGGAAAAGGAAGATAGGCCTAGAAACAAAACAGCAGCAACGATCTGAGGATGAAAGCTAATTTACTAAAAAAGATATCAGAAAGCAAAATAACACAATATAATACAATATAATTGGAATTGAAGCTAATAAATCAAATAAAATGAGCGAGAGAGTGTCCAATAAACCAAAGGCCTTACGCTAACACTGAAGGCGAGACGGCAGCGAGCACCCACTGCTGAGTTGATCCCGAAGGAAAGAGAGTGTCCCGTGACCGCAGAGAGTTTTTATCTTTTCCCTCTGAGTGGAAAATACATAAAAATGCAAAGCATCGCAAAGTCATCTGGGGAATGTAGTTCTTCTTCTCTTCTGAGACAGGTATACCTGGAAATATCAATGATCTATGGAGTTGGAGTATTAACTCTTTAACTCTTAATGCACTACATGTTGTTATGATGTGGAATACCAATACCAAAAATCATAAAACGATGACACAGCACCAAGCCATTGCTTGCTGTCATGGTAGTCTAAGGCAGTTGAAAGGATCGGTAAGAAATGTCAAATGCGTGATCTTAAAGAAACTGCACCGCAGAATTGGTTTCTATCAATAGTAATGAAATTGAGGTTTGAAAGTTATCCCAGGGCACACTGAGTAGGAGTTTTGGCTCTAACTGGAAGTGGAGCGAGTCTTGCGCCTGACTGCTGTGCTTTGGGGTTATCCAGAAGCTTTAGCAAGCGTTCTGATTTGGGTTAAAAATAGGAATTAATGTTACACCTGTGCACAATAGAACCTGCTATGAAAACAGATTTAAGGTGTACACAGTATTGTTCACCATGGAGCAACAGATGAGTGGAAGAACACTGTGGGAGTTGATATCATAGAATCATAGAAAGGCTTAGTTGTAAGGGATCATCAGGCTCCAAACCCCTGCCATGAGCTGGTTGCCTCCTGCTGCTAGATCAGGCTGCCACTTTGTACCTCCAGGGATGGGGGCATCCACTACCTCTCTGGGTAGCCTGTGCCAGGGGGTCACCACCCTCTGCCTACAAAATGTCTTCTTAACATCTAATCTAAATCTCCTCTCTTTTAGTTGGAAGCCATTAGACTGTGAAAAATCAGTCTGTCTCTTGCTTACGAGCTCCCTTGAAGTACAGAAGGAAGGCTAAATATAACATTGAACATGAAAATCTCTTTTTGCTCTTGAAATGGATCTGATTTAATTTGATAGGATTTTAAAATACGAGTTAAAACAATTCAAGCATTTGAAAAAATATAAATGAAAATCCGTATCTTGTTTCTGCATTAGTGAAAATCCTTGTAAAGGACTGAAATAGTTAAGGAGAATTGTCAGTGTAAGAATTGTAGATTGTCAGTGTCTAATTAGGGGTGTGTAATTCATTTCCAAGCCAGCTGTACTGAAGTACATTCTAAGAGTATTTCTCATAAGTACGTTAAAAATAGAAGTTGACTGAAGTGGCAAAATTACAGCTTTTAAAATGCATAGATCTCAATGGTCTACAGAGGAATGTGCTTTGAAAGAAATTCAGTTACAGGAAGAAGGTTTGCTTCAGGATACACAGAAATTGCCAGCTGCTCTGAGTCTTAAAGTGACATCCACTGAGTCTCTGGAGAATGATTGAACTCTGTAAGAAACTTGATTCTGCACTAAGACAACGACCACAAAAAGATACTGCAGTTGTCTGAATGCAGCCTGATGCCTGCTCTAAGCAAGTTTGCTAATGACGTTGTCACACATAGGTGTGATGATGCACTGTCACATAGCCTGAGTGTTCCAGTTGTGCTCCAGCATTCTCTATGTGCACGCTTCCAGCAGTTGAATCCTGGAGTTGTAAATTCCCTGAGCATCCCTTTGATGATTCATGACAGTATTGTGTGCATTCTTTTCGGGTAACATCACTTCTGGTATGTAGTAAACTAATGGACATTTTAAATAAAAACAAAAACAGATGCTGAGAGAATGTATTGAAACCATGCTGTTGCAAAGAGATTTGGCTTCAAGTTGCACCAGGAGAAGTTCAGGTGGAAGTTAGGAATCATTTCTTCCCAGAAAGAGCGGTGAGTCATTGGCACAGGCTTCTCAGGGTGGTGGTGGAGTCTCTGTCCCTGGAGGTGTTCAAGAATTGTGGAGATGTGGCACTGAGGGATGTAATTTAGTAGGCAATACTGGTGGGAGGTGAACAGTTGGACTAGATAATCTTAGTTTTTTTCAACCCAAGTATCTCTATGATTCCATGAAATCAAATAGAATTAATTCTTGTGGTTGAGAGTGATTTGATTCAACACTACATTGAACAAACTGCTTTTGAAGGAGAAGCTGCTTACCACATCTGTGAAACAACACAGCACAGAGACTAATCAATAGTGAAATATGCTGTTAACTGGAGCCAATTAGAATCCATTAAAAATGCTATGTCACAAGATAAATCCTGTCAGTATTTAAGTGTCAATTGGAGGCTTCTTTCTGAACTGAGGCATTGCTATTCAGAAGGAACAGAAATGTCTGGATGCTTTTTTAAAAGCCAATAAATATGATGTTAATTCTGGTCAAAGGTGACATCTTCAGACTGTGGAACATATGGCTTGGTATGCTTGTGTTATGGTCTGGAATTCAAACTTTCTGCAAGTGTTGCAGAAAGTTTTGAGTGGAGTGCCTTTACTGTGATATAATGCTAGATGTTCACGTCTGTCTTCTTCACAGTGCAGAGCTGCTTTCCTTCAGCTGCAGTAGTTTGTCTACTCATGAAGAGTAGTTTGTCTCTTCATGAAGAGAGAGTAATAACAAATTTGTCGCAGTGAATGCTCTAGTAATTGCAGAGGCTGTGTGGCTGAGATTGTTTGCTGATGGCAATTACCTCAAGATGAGTGAACTTTATTGTCTATGGTTGTCTCTGTGTTGTTTTTTGTTCTTTTCTCCTGAAGAGTTCCACAAGTATTATGTTATTTGGAAAGAAGGGCAGCTGTGACCTCAGGGTATAACATCTAGTGACTGGTATTGTGATGCTGTAGCTTCCTTCTGGCCTTCTCTTGAATGAATTAGTATTTAGGATTGGAACGCTGAACACTCTTTCCAGTAAACTTTATTGATTCCACTAAACAAAACAATCACACATCTCCAAAGAGCAACAATGATAGAAGAACTTAAACTAAATAAGAGTTTCCTTAGTCACTTATTTTGTTGTTGTTGCCTCTGATCTTTGGTTACTTGGAGGCATTTTTTTAACACTCAACAAGATATTAGGAAAAGAAAAAAGTAAAGATGGTAGGAATATAGTCTTGCTCTCATGTACTGGGAACAAGAATAGTCAAGTCAACATCCATTGCGCTGTATGGCATGATGACGCCATGAGATTTGTACATGTAATTAACTTTAGAAGATATATTGGAAAGTATTACAGTATGACATTATCACTTAAAATAATGGGACAGTTTCTTTCCTTTTGTAGTTAGAAGACCGTCTTTATTTTTTTAATTGCCTTAACCAAGTTGATACCTGTCATGGTTTTATGACTTTTGGTATGGTATTCCACATCATAACAACATGTAGTGCATTAAGAGTTAAAGAGTTAGTACTCCAACTCCATAGATCATTGTTATTTCCAGGTATACCTGTCTCAGAAGAGAACTACATTCCCCAGATGACTTTGCGATGCCTTGCATTTTTACATATTTTCCGCTCAGAGGGAAAAGATAAAAACTCTCCGCGATCACGGGACACTCTCTTTCCTTTGGGATCAACTCAGCAGTGTGTGCTCGCTGCCGTCTCACCTTCAGCGAAAGCGTAAGGCCTTCGGTTTATCAGACACTCTCTCTTGCTCATTTTATTTGATTCATTAGCTTCAATTCCAATTATATTGTATTATATTGTGTTATTTTGCTTTCTGATATCTTATTTAGTAAATTAGCTTTCCTCCTCAGATCGTTGCTGCTGTTTTGTTTCTAGGCCTATCTTCCTTTTCCCTTTCCCCCTTCCCCGCTCCCGGGGCGTGGGTCTGTGGGTCCCCCGTACCAATCATCATTGAACCGGGTTGATCCAGCATGGTAAACCGTTGACATTTTTGGCGCCCAACGTGGGGCAAAACCAGCTGCCTTAGCCAAGCAGAGACATACTTTTAGAGTGAATCTCTGTCTCTTGTTAGCAAGCTTATCTGTACTGCAGGTACTGTATGGCATAACATAACCTTGAAGTCTGGGCGTACCGCCAGTTGTTCTGGGATATTTGTAAACTTTTTTGGGTGCTGCTAGCTTGTTTTAGTAAAGAGAGAAGAAAAAAAAAATGCTTTCTCTTTATAAACTGCTCTTAAAGGGGCTGCATTTCATGTTTTTTTCCCTTGTAATGCTCAGAACATTCTGGGACTTAAGTTTGCCAGTCTGATCCATGGTGCTTGGTCTCTATATGATAAACTAAAAACACTGATGGAAACACCTACGTGGCTTTTGTATACGATGTGGCATTCAGTTCTGGAGGGAGCAACTCGAGATGGAGTGGTTAACTCTATGGAAATCATGATTTTTAAACCGGCTCCTGGCCTCTCCTTTGAATTTATTAGGCGTTTTCTGAATGCTCATCCAATGCTCGTAATGATTGTGGTGTCAGTATCCCTGAATGTACTTTTCATCGTTCTACTCAGTATCTGTATTTATAATATTTTGAGAGAGCCTTCCCCAGAGCTAGAGAACAGTGACTGGCAGGGAGTTTGGAGGGACTTAGGAGAGACTTTAGAGAAGTGGTCGTTACCGGTGTCATGGGTCTTTTCTCCTGAACACCTGCAAGATCCTGAGAATTTAAGCAGGTATTTGAGACGGGGATGTTGCGGCTCAGACAGATCTGAGGAGGCCCAAATTATTTGGGGTCTGGCTTATGCTTACCGGGCCTTATTCAATACTATTCCAGAGAGGCATAGAGTTTTTGAAATAGAGCGAGAGAGTCTCCGAGCCGAAAGGGACAGTATCCACATCCAGAAAGAGAGTCTTTTAGCTGACAATCAGACTCTCCAGTCAAAAATGGATGCCCTCCAGACTGAACAAGACGCCCTCCAGACCAAGCGAGACACCTTCTGGTCTCAAGAAGAAGCTCTCCAATCTAACATGGATGTCCTCCAGACTGAGAGGGACGCCCTCCAGACTCAACATGATGCTCTCCAGTCCAAAATTGATGCTCTCCAGTCTGAGCGAGATGTCCTGCAATCCAAACTCAATAGCCCTCAGTCTCAACAAGATGCCCTCCATTCTGAGCTAGATGCCCACCAATCTGAGTTAGATGCTCTCCAATCTGAGCGAGACTCCCTCAAAACTGAGCAAGATGCCTATCAATTTACATTACTCCATTTCCAAAATGAACTAATCCATGTTCGGGCTCAACAAGTCAGGCTCCAAGGTGAACTAAATTTGTCACAGCTGAGCGAGATGGACTTCGAGCCGAGCTAGAGAGAATGATCATTAATTCTAACCAATGTGATCAACAACAAGTGACACCGGAATCGATGTCAGTCGCTCCTGTAAGAGGGCGGAAAATGAAAAAAGTCTCGACTCCCTTAGAAGAGAAGAAAGAGGAGGAGCTGAGAGTGGAAGAAGCAGACTCCGAAAAAGAAGAGGAGAAAGTAGAGGAACCAGACACTGTAAGAGAAGAGGAGAAAATATGTCCAGAGGAGTTGTTCAAAACTTCAGACTTTTCAGTAGGAGGGCTGAGACACCCCTCAAGATCACGGTCACCAACGCCTAGGAGGGCAATGAGTCCTGATAGAGCAGGAGATGAAAGAGAGGTTGTTACCAATGTTACTCGACCTCTGAAAATGAATGAAATTTGAAGTTTGAGAATACACGCCACGCAAATGAACCTATTGTCACCTGGTTACTACGCTGTTGGGACAGTGGGGCCAACAGTGTGTGGCTAGATGGTAATGAAGCTCGTCAATTGGGTAGCATTGACAGGGACTCTGCCATTGACAGAGGCATTAGTACATGCCACAATAGACCCTTCACTCTCTGGAAGTGGATGCTGATAGCCGTGAAAGAAAAATACCCCTTCAGAGATGATCTGTTGCCTGAGAAAAAGAAATGGTCCGATATGGAAAAAAGCATAAATTATTTGAGAGAATATGCCGTAGTGGAAATGTTACATGACCCTGCATTCACTCATGATGAACCAAACCAAGAGCATGATCCTGAGAGGATCAGGTGTACACCAGTTATGTGGAGTATATTCACAAGGACTGCACCAGACAGGTATGCCAGTACATTAGCAGCAATATATGGCAGAAGACAAAGAAGACCCCTTATAAATGACCTGATTAACAGACTTCAAGACACTGAGTTACATTTAACCCCTCTACGAGCTTACATTTCAGCCTTTGTAAAGGTAACTGAAAGACCGGACAAAACAGAGAGCAAAATGGAGAGCAATCAAGAAGATATAATGGACGAACTCGCTACTGTGCTTAATTCTGATGAAACTGATGGATCTGATGAGAATGAGGAATCCCAAAACAGCAACGTCTCAGCTATCAAAAGAAGACATTCTCCTGTTCGAGGAAGTGACAACAGTAAAACTATGTCACGTATTGCCTTGTGGCGTTACCTTCGTGACCAGGGGGAAGATAAGAAGAAGTGGCAAAAGAAACCCACTTCTGCACTTCAGGCACATGCAATAAAGTTACAAAATAGGTCAGCAACCAGGGTTAACTTCTCCAAGAAGGTGACTGCTCCAGTGACTGCCGGACATGGCAGTAGCAGTAAAGTCAACAGAGGTAACAAATAGAGGGGCCCTGCCCCCAGCCATGGGGGGGAAAGGGATAATGGAATGTATTGGACTGTGTGGATTCGATGGCCTGGCACATCAGAACCACAAAAATATAAGGCATTTGTGGACACTGGTGCACAATGCACTCTAATGCCTTCGAGTCACCAAGGGACAGAATTAATCGATATTTCTGGGATGACTGGGGGTTCCCAAGAGCTGACCAAGTTGGAAGCCGAAATAAGCCACACTGGTAATGACTAGCAAAAACATCCTATTGTGACTGGCCCAGGGGCTCCAGGTGTACTTGGTATTGATTACCTCAAAAGGGGATATTTTAAGGATCCCAAAGGGTATCGATGGGCTTTTGGAATAGCTGCTGTGGATGCAGATGACATTAAGCAGTTGTCTGCTTTGCCTGGCCTGTCAGAAGATCCATCTGTTGTGGGGTTGCTACAAGTGGAAGAGCAACAGGTACCAATTGCTACAAAAACGGTGCACAGACGGCAGTACCGTGCAAACAGGGATTCCTTGCTCCCCATTCATAACTTGATCCATCAGCTAGAGAGCCAGGGAGTGATCAGTAAAACTCACTCTCCTTTTAACAGCCCCATATGGCCAGTGCGTAAAGCCAGTGGAGAATGGAGGCTGACGGTAGATTACCATGGCCTGAATGAAGTCACACCCCCACTGAGTACTGCTGTGCCGGACGCGCTTCAACTCCAGTACGAACTGGAGTCAAAAGCAGCCAAGTGGTATGCCACCATTGACATTGCCAATGCCTTCTTTTCTATTCCTCTGGCCACAGAATGCAGGCCGCACTTTGCCTTCACCTGGAGCGGCGTTCAGTATACCTGGAACCATTTGCCCCAGGGGTGGAAGCACAGCCCAACCATTTGTCATGGGTTGATCCAAACTGCATTGGAACAGGGTGGTGCTCCTGAGCACTTACAATACATAGATGATATCATTGTGTGGGGCAATACAGCAGGGGAAGTTTTCGAGAAAAGAGAGAGAATAATCCAGATCCACCTGCGAGCTGGCTTTGCTATTAAGCGAAGCAAAGTGAAAGGGCCTGCACAGGAAATCCAGTTCCTATGTATAAAGTGGCAAGATGAACGTCGTCACATCCCTACAGATGTGATTGACAAAATCACTGCCATGTCTCCACCCACCAGTAAGACAGAGACCCAAGCTTTTCTGGGTGTAGTGGGCTTTTGGAGAATGCATGTTCCAAACTATAGTCTCATTGTGAGCCCTCTCTTTCGGGTGACGCGGTAGAAGAATGATTTTTTGTGGGGCCCTGAGCAGCAGCAGGCTTTTGAGCAAATCAAGCAGGAGATAGCACGTGCCGTGGCCCTGGGGCCAGTGAGGACGGGACAGGATGTAAAGAACATCCTCTACACTGCTGCTGGAAAGGAAGGTCCCACTTGGAGTTTGTGGCAAAGAGCTTCTGGAGAGACCCGAGGCCGACCCCTTGGTTTTTGGAGTCAAGCATATAAGGGGTTTGAGGAGCGCTACACTCCAACTGAGGAGATCTTAGCCACGTATGAGGGGGTTCAAGCTGCTTCCAAAGTAATTGGTACCGAAACGCAGCTCCTTCTGGCACCTCGACTGCCAGTGCTGAGCTGGATGTTCAAAGGAAAGGTTCCCTCCACCAATCATGCTACTGATGCCACCTGGAGTAAGTGGATTGCGCTGATTACACAGTGGTCTCAGATGGGGAACCTCAGTCATCCAGGTATCCTGGAGGTGATCATGGACTGGCCTGAACGTAAAAAGTTTGGAACAATACCAGCAGAGGAGGTATCACGTGCTAAAGAGGCCCCATCATATAATGAACTACCAGAAGATGAAATGAGATATGCCCTGTTCACAGATGGATCGTGTCGCATTGTGGGAAAGCATCACAGATGGAAATCTGCTGTGTGGAGCCCCACACGACGAGTTGCAGAGGCCACTGAAGGAAAAGGAGAATCAAGTCAATTTGCAGAGGTAAAGGCTGTCCAACTGGCCTTAGATATTGCTGAACGAGAGAGGTGGCCAGTGCTTTATCTTTACACTGACTCATGGGTGGTGGCAAATGTTTTTTGGGGGTGGTTACAGCAATGGGAACAAAATGGCTGGCAATGGAGGGGTAAACCTATTTGGGCTGCTGAACTGTGGAAAGATATTGCTGCCCGAGTAAAGAATATAGTTGTGAAGGTGTGCCATGTAGATGCTCATGTTCCTAAAAGCCGGGCAACTGAAGAACAACAGAATAATCATCAGGTAGATCGAGCTACCAAAGTTAAGGTTGCTCAAGTAGACTTGGACTGGCAACATAAGAGTGAATTATTTTTAGCTCGATGGGCCCATGAGACCTCGGGCCATCAGGGAAGAGACGCAACATATAAGTGGGCTAGAGACTGACAGGTGGACTTAACTATGGACACTATTGCACAGGTTATCCATGACTGTGATACGTGCGCCACAATTAAACAAGTCAAGAGGATGAAACCTCTTTGGGGGGAAGGGCGATGGCAAAAATATAAATACGGGGAGGCATGGCAGGTTGATTATATCACCTTGCCACGATCTCGCAATGGTAAGCGTTACGTGCTTACCATGGTGGAAGCAAGCACTGGGGGGCTTGAAACATATGCAGTACCCCATGCTACTGCTCGAAACACCATTCTAGGTCTCGAGAAACAAGTCCTATGGCGACATGGCACTCCAGAAAGAATTGAGTCAGATAATGGGACTCATTTCAAAAATTCTCTTGTAAATAATTGGGCCAAAGATCATGGCATTGAATGGATTTATCATATCCCCTATCATGCACCAGCTTCTGGTAAGATTGAAAGATACAATGGGTTGTTAAAAACCACGTTGAAAGAAATGGGTGGCAGAACATTTAAGCACTGGGAGAAGCATTTGGCAGAAGCCACCTGGTTGGTCAACACTCCAGGATCCATCAATCGTGATGGTCCTGCCCAATCCAGCCCTCTACCTACTGTAGAGGGAGATAAAGTCCCTGTAGTGCATATAAAGAACATGTTGGAGAAAGAGGTTTGGGTCCTTCCAGCTTCTGGAAAGGGCAAACCTTTCTTCTCTCCGTGGAACTGTCTTTGCTCAGGGACTTGGGTCCACTTGGTGGGTGATGCAGAAGAATGGGGACGTTCGGTGTGTACCACAGGGGAATTTGATGTATATTCCATGTATATACATCTATATTTATGTTGTGTGTGTACGTATATAATGCATGTTAATCATTGTTCTTCTATGTGTATCAAGCATGATGTAATGATGTGGAATAAGGGGTGGAATGTCATGGTTTTATGATTTTTGGTATTGGCATTCCATATCATAACAACATGTAGTGCATTAAGAGTTAAAGAGTTAATACTCCAACTCCATAGATCATTTATATTTCCAGGTATACCTGTCTCAGAAGAGAACTACATTCCCCAGAGGACTTTGTGATGCTTTGCATTTTTACGTATTTTCCACTCAGAGGGAAAAGATAAAAACTCTCTGCGGTCACGGGACACTCTCTCTCTCTCCTTTGGGAATCGACTCAGCAGTGGGTGCTCGCTGCCGTCTCACCTTCAGCGTTAGCGTAAGGCCTTCGGTTTATCGGACACTCTCTCTTGCTCCTTTTATTTGATTTATTAGCTTCAATTCCAATTATATTGTATTATATTGTGTTATTTTGCTTTCTGATATCTTATTTAGTAAATTAGCTTTCCTCCTCAGATCGTTGCTGCTGTTTTGTTTCTAGGCCCATCTCCTTTTTTCCTTTTCCCTTTCCCGGGACATCGGTCTGCAGGCCCCCCGCACCAATTGTCATTGAACCGGACTGATCCAGCCTGGTAAACCGTTGACATGCTGGCAGAACCACTATTTGCTGTTCCCTACTTTTGTTACTCCTCTTGTTACTCTCCGTTGTAGTGAGAGAGGATAAGATCTATTTCCCTGACAAACAATTTGAGCATTTCAGTTAGGAAAAAGAATTTTTAGACTGCTATTGTTGAACACGGTAGCATTCCAATTTTAATACACACATGATCGAGCATGTACATTAGAAGAGTGCAACTTTAAGATTTTTCACATAGAATCAATAACAAATAGTACTGCACAGATGTTAAGTACTGTACAAAAACATACAGCATAAAAATAAGAGTTGGGAAAGTTGCTACACAATGCCAGACACCCATCTTAACAGCTACATTGAAAAAGACACCAAAGCTAACAATAATGAATAGCTAATATAAATAGTAATTCAAGGGGAAAGGAAGTTAGAGAGTATAAACCTGCAGCAAGTGCTAAGGAAATACATGAAGACTACATGATTTCCATAACAAAAAGCAAGCAGAGGATGTGCTCACATTGCACTCTAGGAATAAGAAGTTCTTAATACAGCATGTTAACAAATATAACAACAAGGAATATGTTTTGGCAGCAGTTTGCACAGGGTTCTCCAGTCTATCGGTCACTCTTAAGCGCTCTGCATACCCATTTGTGGATACATCAGCTCCCTCTGCTTTGCCTCCTCAGTTGTATTAGTAAAGGGTGATTTAGCACTGGAAAAATATTAAAAGCATTTTTTGAAGAAATCCAAGGATACTTAAAATTGCTTGGAGCGTCACTTTATGCACCAAGTAGCTTTTGGACACGTGTCATCAATGTCAACATTAACAATGCAGTCCATAGCATTGTAGAAATAAAGATACACCATGAAATTCTGTCTCCGCTTATGATCTCATATATATACAATTATGCAGATACTACAATTTATATTCAACTGAGCTAAACTCTTAAGTAAAGGTTTTCAACTTCTCTAATGATGCAGTAAAATGAAGTTCAAAGACAGATGCAGCAGCCACATCCTATCCTTTAAATTGGTGGCAGTAGTAATCCTAACCTCATTTTAATTACAGTTATATTTATTTTACATTAGGATACTGTTTAAGAGAATTTATGATCTGCTTTCCTACTTATGTGATATTCATTCAGAGCCTCACTGATGCAGCTATTCATTCTGACTTAGAGCTAGCTTCTGGCGTTGACAACTTGTAAACCAAAAAGCTTTTCAGTAACATCTCTGCAGATTAACCTAGCAAGTGTTGATCTCCCTACAGACTCCATTCTCAGCTCCTTCCCCAGCATATGCATAAAGAGGGCAAGGTGAATTATTTTTTGTTCTAAAACTAAGAGCCCTGCTAAGCATCTCATGCAACCTTCAGACTCCACATGCTCCGGGTAACACAAAGTAAGTGGCCATCTATTGCCTTAGCGAGAACTATTGGTAGTAGGTGAATGGTTGGACTGGATGCTCTTATGTCTTCTCCAAACTTGGTGATTCCAGGTAAATATTGAGGTTGATTAAAGGGCCCTGAAAATCAGCTTTATTCCACTTGACTATTTAACGCTTAGCTACTTGCTCCCCACTTCTCCTTCTGCAGTGTTACATTCCCCATTTCATCGCTGCAGGATCAGCAAGATCAGGTAGAAAGACACACTGGTTCACAGCATGCAGCTCTTCACAATAACTGGGGTCTTGGCTGACCATGCCACCAACCTCCTCACATGTCCCAGGCTTGCAGATGCTTTTTCTCTGAACTTAAGTTTTGTTTCTAGAGTACTAAAAGAACTATAGTCACAACAATTCTTCAGCTTTGTAGACTACAGCAGTGGAAGGCATTTGGCAGGGAACCCAAGTCCAAGGGATTCATGTTTGGCCTTAAGGCCTGCTAAACACTAATTTTGCTGCTTTTGTAACAGTAAGGGAATTTTTATCATTTACCCAGGTACTGAGGATTGACAATAGACAGAGAAAATACACTTTCTTTTCTTCAGCTTTTCTGCTTTGGACAATGATTTAAACTCAGTGTTGAATGAATGGCTCCTGTGTGTATTAAAATTCATAGAAAGCTACCACCTTTAACTTTTACTTACATAACTGTCATATTAGCAGTGGAATACTGGAATGATTTCTTAGCACCTTTTTTTAAATACTTCACTAACAATCTCCAGAATTAAACTAGAAGTCTGTCGATCAATCTCCTCCATTGCTAATATAAGCTTAGTAAAATCAGACTGTCCAAAGAGAGCCAACTGACCAACTGAAAAGATTTCTGGCCTTAAGAAAGAGAGCTACTGGTCCATAAACCCAACGAATGGTCTGACTTTTCATTGGCATCATATGCATCAGAGGAAAACTAAAGTAAAAAGTAGCCAGGTTTCTGAACGAGAGTTAATACTTGAGGATAACAGACCAGCTACAACATACAGTGAAAGAGGGCTGGTGGATATCCATCATCATTACCTAGCACAGGGGCAGGACCACTGAGAAATGGAGAATCTTCTGTTCTACAGTTTCTCAAATCTTTGATACCTTGTTCAGTCATTTCTTAAGCAGACAAAATGTTATAAAATACCAGGGAGCACAGTGTTAAAAGGAAATTAAGTCAATATCCCATCCAAACATTCTTATGAAATAATAGGGGAATAAACATCATTTAAAAAGGTTTTTGCACATATTGTCATCATAAAGTACTTCTTAAAGTGTAACTCCAGAGGGTTGTACTATCGTTTATTCAAGTTGCGCCTGCATTTCCAAATTAACGTGACAGATTCCTTCCACACTTAATTGCAACAGATCAGAAGTCAAGCTATGAAATCAGAGGGGAAAAACATAATTGAGTTCATTATTCATGTCATCTTCAAGCACATGTGGAGAACCCCAGAAAACTGAAGCCAGAGTATACAGACTCCCTGATACTCACCTTGGTCACAGAGGGCAGCTATCAGCAACACAATTAGCATTATTATAGGGATAAGGATTCAGCATCTGGGGTAGCAACAAAAGGATTCCAAGGGTAGTATTTTTTTGTTGTTGTTGTTCAGCATTGAAGAACTGATGTTGACTACAAGGTAAAAAAAAAAAAAAAACATCAACTAATTATTTCTCATTAAGGTAAGCAAAACAACTTAATAAGCTAGACTTGTGCAGCCTGAATACTGGAAAGGCATGAAGCATCTTCCAGTTCTTCTGGCCACAAAGATACACCACCATCCACTCAATGAAGGATGCAAACTGGTATGGAAACAGACTTTTTTTTTTTTTTTAATCAGGATGCGTACAGGATTCCATTTATCTGGTGGGAAGCAAACAGCACACTGATACCGATGACTCTTATCCTCCCAGAACTCAACACTGACACCTCCCTGACTAAAAACACTATTTCCACTATATACCTTCTGCACCTCGGTGCAACTAATTTAAGAGAAGCCAAAATAAGAGCAGTCCCTACTCTTCTAACACATTTAGTACAGCTAATAACTATTTCCACAGCATTACTGGTAGAAACATGGTGGATAAGTAGAAAACTTCTCAAAAATATTTAGCAGCTTGCCTGTCTTCCAGCTCAAACAGTGATAAAACCAAAGGAGATAAGTCGTTAAAAGAAAATTAACTTCCTCAGTCTAATGAAGAGCAAGGCAGCAAATGCTTTGCTCTCATTTTCAAAGATAACAATTTCCAAAGCCTTTGATTTCAGAATAAGTGTCCAACTAAGGTTGTCAATTGCAAGCTCAGCAGAATCTTTACTCAAATTTCTGGCACACTTTCATGCATTTGTGAAATAAATAAAACTAGTTTAAGTAAAGAGAAATACATACATTTTATTAAAAGAAATATTTCAGCACTTAGTAACATACCAGACATTTGAGATTTCTATACCAGTTTGATTGATGGAGTTCAAAACTGATATATGATGCAAAATAAAAACCAAACATACCTGAACAAATGGTGAACAATGTCTGAGCTGCAGTGAACTAAAGATTCTTCAATACAGAGACGTCTCATAAAGTGTAGTTATAACTAAAACAAAAATCAAAGTGAAGAGTTACTGTAGTAGACAACAACTTGCATCAAGATGCACACATCTAAATGCTTGGAGATGTAAACTGTGTACAGTCCTGTATAATGTCAAGTTCCTTCAAAACTTCTGTGGATTTTCTCTTCTCCATTGCCCAAAGGAATTCTCTCAATATGAGAAGAAAAAAAGCAGTTTACGTAAAGTAAAAGCTACTTCATCTTGTTCTATTTCAAAGATCTCGAGAATAGATCCAATAATTAAACTAAATTAGCAAATACAATTAAATCTAATACCAAAGTAGCCCTGGTCTTTCTAATGAAGTCAAAGCTGTTATCTGCTAGAATGGATTCTAGTTTGGTTTCAACGACAATATTGAAAAGTACAGTACATCTGTACTGTCTGTCCTTAGGTTAGGATATAAGATTTGGACCACTCCACTTAGAATTGGTCCCAGAAATTTCAAGCACATCCCATTTTTTTTCCACCAACTTTCCAAGACATTACTCAAATACATCAAATGTCATACCATTTTTAACCACTTTTATGTATAAGTTATGCAAAACAGCAGAGCTAAATGGAACAAAGCATCCCAAAAGTATAACACCCTGAACAGTCGGCCATCCTTTCACTTGTTATTCAAACATGATTAGCATCCTTTTCATGATATTTTTGTTTTTAAAATATCACAATCTGTCTGTGTACTGATAGGAGAGCCATCACATTTAGCTAATTAAGA
Organism: Oreortyx pictus; assembly: GCA_036925125.1. Classification (NCBI taxonomy): domain Eukaryota; kingdom Metazoa; phylum Chordata; class Aves; order Galliformes; family Odontophoridae; genus Oreortyx; species Oreortyx pictus. The sequence continues at coordinate 3,506,257 of JAUPFR010000006.1, read as the reverse complement.
CAGTCTCAAAGGCAAGAAATCTAATGAATAACTCAAAATAAGCATTCATTAATCAAACAGTATCTCCTAAGCATACTAGTATTAGTAGTCATGCGGGATAAGCCTGCTGAGAAAATCTTTCAAGTCAAAGATGCTGGAAGGCAACCTACAACAACCCTCAGGTATAGTTATTTTGTTATGTGGGATGCATACCACATCATTTCTCCCTTGTACTGTTCTCCATAACATTGCTGCCTTTAAAATAACAGAAGAAAAGACTGAAGCACATATTCTATACAACTAGCGAGCTGCTCTACCAGTCAGCTACACATTCACATAGTTTCAGTATAGATAGCATGATCAGTACAAGTTAGAGTTGAAGAAAACTGTCTGCTTCAATTGATGGTCTCAGAGCTGCTTAGAGTAGTGTAAAACCTAAAAAAAATAAAATAATAATAATAATAATAATATTCACATGCCTAATTCCGAAATAATGGTAAAGAAATACCAACAGTAAAAATTTGCTTGAAATTAGGTCACCTAAGTCTAGCAATATTTCTGAAGGTTCCAGCGCTATTCAGCACTCGTCAGAATTTATATCCTCCTTTAGAATCATTGTATAAACACTGCTGATGCACTTTTTGCCATATTTGTGTTTAGAAGATGAGCACACCTTAATCTCAGTTAGACTCCCAGCAGGCATTCTTCCTTTAAGTCCCTCATACAGAATGACATTGAAACGTCCAGCTTCTCCTCAATGCAGTGACTGCCCAACTCCACTCACAGTAGATTTACCACAATGTAGCAGCACCCTTGGAAGCTTTATTCTTTTTTTAGTCTGAGCTGTGTCCTTCTAGACATGACCTAGCAGCGTAGGAACTATTTTTAGACCTACTTCATCCAGGATGTCAAACAAAACAGAAATGACATATTTAAAGCCCTTATGAAGTTACAAGATAGCGAACTGTAGCAGACAGTTTGGCCCCCCGCATTTGAATGCCGTAACTTATTTAATTCATTAAATAAGTTGGAAAGGAGGAAAATCTATTGTAGGAAACAGAAATGCTCTCTCTTTATATTTATAAGCTATCAGGGAGACTTGCTTTTCCTCCCAAGGGACTGTGCAGAAGCTGCTGACAGCTTTGATGTACAGCTTCTGCAGAAGTTCTCAGTTGTCCTCGCTCAATGCTATCAGCTCTCAACACGCCAGTCAGAGAACTAAGGCCACCAGTGCTGAAGAAAAAGGGGACAAAGTAAAAGGGCCACCTATTAAATGAATAAAATAACCCCCTTCATTAATAAAAGCTTGTTCTTCAACCAGATTTAAAAGGAGCTGGCACACAAATGAAATTCCAGCACCATGCATCCCCAAAAAGAACTCTGACAGATCATTAGTCAGCATCTTAATTTTCTTTTTTTGGCATCATTAAACAAAAGTTGCTATCACCAGATTTAAAAGACTTATTGGGTATGCTGTCCCAAGTTGAAATTTATCCTTAATGTTCCCTCTTTGCCCTTCTGCTTACTGTCATTAAAATGCCAATTTCAGAGATAAACGGACCTGCTTTGAAGTCCCTTACTACATAAGTACAGAAACATCATTACATAAGCAGAGATTTATCATTACTGAGGAATTCAAACATAGGATTAACCTTAAAGAACATTTCCATTATTATGCAGTAGTTTTTTAACACTTTTGTGATAGCTTTACCAAAAATAAAAATAAAAACAACCTTTTGAGACTCTTGATCAAGGCTAAAGAAATTATCAACTAATATGCTCAACATCTGAATCTGCCAAAATAATTACTGCAATGGATCAGGCCTCAAATAATTAAGTCTCAAAAATGCTTTAAGGATTAAAAAGCTGGAGGAATTATTCTTTATTCTATTCATTACTGCATGTGGCAAGCTCTGAAAAAGCCTGGCAACGCAGATTCTGCCGAAACCATTCATCACAGCTTAAACATTAAGAACCTGCAGGTGGACATGTGCTTTATCCAGGGAAGTTTATATCAAAGTAAGATGGATCTTGTCCAACGCTGATGATACTTCTTCTTCTTATTGGTCAGCTCCCTCAAGTCTACATATTCTAACTGCAAGCTGGACACGATAGCATGTAATACTTCAAGGTTCCAGCCATCCTCTCAGGCTTTTATTCCAGTCGACCTACATATCACACTTTTTTCAAGTGAGTTAATTAGCACATAATACCTTCCACAGGGATGTGAGCAAGGCAACAACTTTTGCATTGGAACAAAACATTCCTCCTCCAGGCATAGTTTGCTCTTCAGTTATGGTTGCTGCATTTAAAATTCTTGGCCAACGTTTCAGCGCCAGCTTCCTTTCAGCAGAGCTGAGGAGCAGGTGCTGCCAACTGGAAGCTTGTTCTCAAAGGAGAGAATCACACAGTATGTGGTTGGATGCATGAGAGCCATGCACGGCGTGCGGCATGACAGCTCCTTGGAACGAGAACTCAGGCGCTCCGGTAACACTGGCACACAGCAGAGCTCCAGCTTCGTCAGGACACAGAATGAACCGAGTGTTTGACAGGCATTAGTATGTGGCAGGGGCAGCAGCTTCCCAATCAGTGCTGTCAAAGCTAAATTGAAGCTCTGAGCTCAGTTGCCAAAATGTATTAGAAACCGGAGATGAATTAAATCTTCCCTGTTGAAAATAATATATTTGATTTATGTTATTTTGGATAAGAGCTTTTAGACATCTGTGATGAGAAAGTTGAAAGATTATGTACTGTGGTCTTCCAGCTGTTCTTAGGGGAAGAAACATTGTACAATTAAACCCTTCCCCCCACCCCCAGTGCTCAGAAGGAAATCCGAGGTATTTACTGGCTGCACACAAAGCTGCATTTATTTAAGGGACTGAAATAGCACCCACAGACTTCCCAGCAACTTTCTTCATGGCACATACACACATTTGATTTTTCAGAGAACAGCCTGCTTTTTAATTCTCAGTTCCTCACTGATTAAAAATATCTCTTCAGATGTCCCAACAAGCAGAACCAATAAGGGGCAGGGGAAGAGAACGGGCAAAAAAGAAGAGAAAGGAAAGGAAACTAAGAGAGATGAGAAAAATCCAAGTAAAAGAATAAAAGCAGGAAGGGAAGAAATGGTTTTACTCAGTGTGAGGCTGCTACAGAGGAAGAAAGCTTCTTCTTAATCCTCCTCTGCTGCATTGTTTAGAGGCAGGATAGTCATTACAAAAAAAAAAAAGTTTCAAAAGCAAGACAGCCTCCATCTCTTCAAGAGGAGGCTCTATTACTGTGATATTCATCCTATCTCAGTGGACACAGTGGAAACACTGTAAACACCTACTGCTGTGCCTACAGTCTTACTGTCATAATAAGTCAACTAAAATAGCCATGCATGGAGGGTAACTTGGTTTCCTCACATATACCATACATTTCTTACAGTGTCTCCAGCCCCAAACCAACTCTAGTGACACTAGATGACTGGCAGGAACACGATCACACACATTGCAAAGGTCAGAAATTTAAACATAGACTTTAAAAATGAGCAGTTCAGCATCAGCACATATGAAAATGTATAAACGCATACATAAAAGTCACATCATGTGACCTGACAAGGACAACACGTAGCATATAATTGGTTCTGTTTTCTGATGCTGTTGATGCACATTACACAAGACTGTCTAAGGATGCTTGAGGAGTATAGCAATACCATGAGCATGCTTTGTCTATCCCCATAACCAAAATATTCACAGTGGTCCAATCTGTGTTTTAATTAATGTTTTGTGGAATCATGTCTTACCCGACTGTAATTTACATTTCCAGTGTTGCAATGAATTCAGAGAGCTCTTGCTAAAATAGTGTTTAAAAAGTCAACTGTATTTCTTGTTTGAGTTCTCTGAATAGAGCTACTAGATACCTTACGGCCCATCTTATAATTTCAGGCTGTTTTAAAGATGTACAGAGATATTATGCATACGTAAATATGTTTAAAGTATTAGATAACTTCTCTTAACTTCAAGTTCCATAGGAAAAATTTTGGAAGCTCCTAAATGGTCCTGTGTGGAACCAGTAGCTGAATTCAGTGATCCTTATGGGTCTCCTTCCAACTCAGAATATTCTAAAAATTCCATAATTATCTTAACTGCTTTTCAGAAGGGGAGGAGGTGATTTAATTAGGGTGATTTCACTCATAAACATAGCATTGCTTAGGCCGTTTAGTCCTTTGGTAAATCCTTTCCATCACAGCTACTTTTTATCATTTTTGTTCTTACGCTATAACAGTAGTAAAGAGCAACTTTGAGTTTGCAGCAGGCAGTATGCATTAAGTCCATAAAATGCAATACAGCCAATTTATCTGTTCCTACTGTCTCCTCCCTCTTAAGGAAGTCATTTATCCAGAAGAACATCCACCCTTTCCTAACCCTCAAACACATTTTCTACCTTTCTGAAGCTCTGCTTTGTTTTTACCACGTTCAGACAGACACATTGCCTACTCCGGTTTCAGGTCCTGCTCCCCTAGGTGTGCAGTCACTTTTCTTTCTCTTCCACTTAAAGCACCCACCACATACATTGTTATTGCAGTAGGATGTGAAACTTATACAAAAAAACTCACGCTTTAAAGCCTTTTTGTTCTCAAGCATCCTGACTATACAGAAATTCTGTCTGAAAAGATGTGATGACTTGCACCAGAAATATCCTTTCTTCAGCTGCAAAGCTCTCCACTGCAGCATGTACTAACATTGATGGGGTAACTGCTGGAGGATCTATCTACAGGATAATGTTGCACTGTCCACTTGGTATTCTTTCATTTTAGCTAAGGTGAGGCAATAAATATACACGATGATGCCTACTCTTGTCTTCCAGTTTCCTTATTCATAAAGTTCAAGCATGGATTCCTACTATCTACACTACGACTACTACTCCTCCCAACTACTGCAGTAGAAGAGCCAAAGAAGACTCTGCAGAACATCTTCAGCACTGATGCTGCCACCAGGGAGAAAAAAAATACAGTCAAGAAAGGTGTGCTAGGTGACACAGACTCATAACCTTCAGCTGTGCAATCTCTGGATCAGACACTAATTTCTAGAGCACCTGTTCTGGCACAGCTCCTATTTTACTCTATACTGCTCTGTACCCTGGGAAAATTTATGGTTCTGACATCTCAGCCCAGTTCTCCTCTGCTAGCATTGCAAGAGAATTCATTCAGCACTCCACTTTCTTCCATCAATAATTTACTGCTGCTATTAAACAGAGTCCTGGTTGCCTTTTTCACTGACCTTTTGCTGCTTGCACAGTTCTTACTATCCGCCATAACCTTTTCTGCAAATATCCTTTTGTCTTTCACCTCTGCTTTCTGTTTATTCTTGGTTTGAACCAGTAATGTTTTTAGTCCTCCAGATGCTCAAGGTTTTCATTTTGCTTTTTAAATGTGCATACGTTTGCTTTTATACATGCATGTTGTTATTTTTCTCAACACTACTCCAAAGCAGATCATAGAAGCAAACTAACAGAGGATAAAGGGCAAGATATGTTTTAATTGTAACTGACATTTGTTTCTTATTAAAGGTGCTTTTATGCTCAATAATTCTGGCATATGCTGAAACAGGACACTTCACAGTATATTTCAGTTCCTCCATGCATGGTCAAAAAGAAGGATCAAAGTTTCATATACAAGATGAAATTCCACAATGCAAACTGAGAGCCAGGTGTACAGTATTATTGTTAAATTGGATATAAAGGACCAAGTCTTTACAATAAGGGTACAGAGACTCTGGAACAGACTGCCCAGAGAGGTGGTGGATTCCCTGTCCTCACAGACACACAAGGTCAGACTGGTTGAGACTCTGAGCATCCTGATCAAGCTGTAAGAGCCTCTGCTCACTGCAGCAGAGTTGCGCTAGATTACCTTCAACAGTCCCTTTCTACTCCAATGAGTCAATGATTCAAAATAAGCCCTAATGAAATAGCATAAATGCTAACAGAACTAGATTTCCACGTAAGTATCAGTTCTGATTTTGATAGTTGAGCCTACCACGCTACAGCTAATATCACTACTACTTGTGAGTGGTCAGCCACATAGAAAAAGAATACAAAACATTAATGCTCAGAATCATAACCAAGCCAAATCCTGCAGAGCTGCTGGCAGGTGCATAACAGGTAGAATAATTGAGAAAGCCCATAAAACTATGCAGCCATCTAAAATATCATCCAGGCAGCATTGCACGTATAATGAAATGAAAGTCAGTCACTACAGTTAGTGCACAAAACACTGCATTGTTGGGTCCTTTCCTTCAGTTTTCATAGATGATTTTTTTTCCTTTGACAAATTAGGTGTGATAAGATGGCATTTTACTAAAACATTCCAAAAAGACAGGGAAAAAAAAACTGAATAAGTAGATAGCTCCTAAAGCCAACCAAACCCAAACATAATACAGGTAGTAGCATCTTCTTTAAGCTTCACAGTTTACAGAGCTCAACCTCTACCCTCTACAAACCACCTGAATAGGAGCTTCCCACCATGTGAAGAAGCTTCTGAGACAGCTCACAAAGAAGCAAAATTGCTTCTGACAACTTCTTGGTGCTATCAAGTAAAGTACTCATGGGTAGACCAACAGTTGTGTACAGAAAGAAAACACAAACTCACCCAGTGCTGACTTCTACTTAGTAAGCAGCCAAGATCCAAGAGACACTCTACTTTTCTGTGGCTAGACCTTTTATGAGCCATGGAGGGCTCTGTTCGGGGTCCACCCCTTCTGGTCACAGCTGCAAACAGTCTGCCTGTGCTTCCTGCGCCAGCCACGGTTCTTGACCAGGTGCTCAATCATCAATACACGCTGTGACCTAACAGATCCCCTACAGAGAAACACAAAACATGGAAATTAATATAAAAATTTTCTTCTGCTGCAAAACAGTAGACCTGAATACTATCTTCGAGAACTACAACAACTGTGCTAATACGCAGTGCATAGAATTGAATATTAAAAAATAAAAATAAAAAACCCTATGCGAGTACCAATATTTTACACTACCTTGTCTATAGGTATTTCCTATGAATTAGCAATGTCACAGAGAAACAGAACAAGGTATACTTGAGCACTAATCTGCAGTAGCGTGATGGCAGAAAGACATGTTTACAGGCAAAAATGAGGACTCTTGATACATTCCCCAAAGACAGAATAGTGCCTTTCTTTATCTTTTGTGCAGCTGCACAAAATCAAGAATCAGCTGACAAGAACCAACTGTTCCAGCAACATATGCTTATTTACAGCAAGGATGATGATAGTTGGAACAACTAAAAAAGCTTTTAACTGGGAATTTTCATTTCTTCTGTTTTATTGGTCCGCAATATACCTTGGGAGTATTATGCACTGCTTTAACATATCAAGTGACACTTGCAAATCTTACACTAGGATACGAATAAAGTAACGAAGGCATACCTCTAATTAATTGTTGTGCTCACCAAGAGCACAGAAAACATTGAGAACCACAGGAAAGCTGAAAGCTATAACGAAGACAGAAGACTGAAAAAAAAAATCCCAATTAAAATACCACTGAATCAGGTATCAGTCAATTGGATTTTTATCAGAGGCTTGAACAACTTCAGCTGAGGAAGAGAATGGTTAGCAGGAAGGACCTAGATTACAAAAAACAAAGCAAGCGGTGGCCCTGAGGACTTGATGGTAATTAAAGCTAAGGATTTGGTCTGGAGATCTGCATACTTCTATATCTCTATGCCCACAGCTTTCAAATATATATTAAAATAAAATAAAAATCTCAAAAGCTACCTCCTTTTCGTTCTCTACTTTTATTGAACATTACTCATCACGTGGAATCTTTATTGGGAGCATATCTTGTGAAGTAGTTATACACATGCTGAATGTTTGCATGTCTGGTAAGCAATAACTATGTATTTCACACATTACAGAGTTCACTGTTTTGTATTTATCTTGTTAGCTGTCACTGTAGTAAACTTAACAAATACCCAGAATACATTAATCAGATCAATGAGATCTGAGTACACTCTTTGGTTAGATATAGGGGCATAGCTGAGACTGGGAAGGAAAGTAAACAGACATGGTATTATTCCTAAATTCATAAATGTCATGAAAAGGAATGTAATAAAGAAAAATATTTCCAAGTACTGGCCAGGAATGGTACTTTAATCTTGTTCATTTCTGATTTTTCTTTAAATAATATATTCTATTGGTTGCTCAGTTTTATTTATAATTCCCTGACTGGATCCCTCATTTCTCAGGGGGAATAATATAAGAAATAAATGGCTTTCTTATAGCAATACATATTTATATATACTTACAAATATATTGCTCCCAGTTGTTCCCTGTTCCACACGGCATTCTAATTCAAATGTCCTCCTTCCTGTTGGTATCTACTCAATGTTTCATGAAAGCCCACCTTATCAGAAAACCTTCCAGCTTGATTATACAGGATGTACATGAGGGAGCTCACTGTAAAGCTGCTGAGTAGAAATCTAAGCAGCTATGCCTGTCCACAGTGAGATCCTACAGAAGGAAATGCAATTGTTCTCCGGTCCTCTTGGTTCATGTGCCTCCCCCTTCATCAGAGCTTCTGAGAGAAACCAGCTTGTAGCAATCCCCACCCATTCTTCCATTCCCACCACTAAGCTCAGGACAGCATAGCCAGCCTACAAACCTTCACACAGGGAAGGTGAAGTTGAAGGTCAAAGCTGAAACTCAGCTCGTTATCACAAGGTCCGTGTAAAGCTGACAGCATGCCAGCCAGCTGTGCTAAATAAAGGATTTCAACAGCATACATCTTGCTACCTTTTTATATTAGATTTCCCCATTTTCAGAAAACCCATAGATGAGAATGAAATCAGCTCAGCAAATCTTGACTATCTCAGCTTTTTTTTTTTTTTTTAATCTAGACCATCAATCAAGCTTTCACAAGTCATTAATATTTTGATTTGTTTGCCTGACAAGCCACATAGTCAGAAATTTGCCTTGAAAACTGTTTGGCTGATTCCAAGAGAAGGATGGAAGCTACCTGTATAATTGACTGGGAGAAGGACAAGGTACAAATCATACCATTTACTTGTTACAGATTTATACTACTTTACCAAACAATTTGAAATATGGAACAGGGAAAAGAGATTCCTCTTTCAAACATCAGAGCTCCTTCTGTACAGCCTTTACCTCCAACGCTGCAGGGGAAAAATGTGGAGCAGTGAGTAACGTAAGAGTTAGGAAGAGAATGAGTACTGAAAAAAGCCATAAACTAGAGACACTTCCCCAGAACAAATGAGATGATAATGTAAAACATAAGCATGGTCAGAGCAGGTCCTTCATTGATGTAGAGGCATAGTCACTACAATAAAAACTTCAACAATTTTATTGCTTTGTGAATAGATACCACATCATCATTCTTTCTTTGCACCACATCTGAGTAGAGAGTCAGTTTAAAAGTAGCCAGCTTAATTAGGTCATCAGATAACAAGAAAACCTTCACTACTGATCCTCCACGCAAGTAATTTCCTATTAAACTGTCAACATGAAGAAAATCAAGTAATCAAGAGCTACCCTTTTCACCAGACCACCATGAAGCAGTTTGTAAATCAAGCCAAGACTCTGGAAGAGCATTTTAACATGCATTCCCACTTCATTCTGCATCCATAATGCTCCTTGACACAGAAGGAATACACAAAAGCCTCTACTCATCTGTAGGAACAATGGATAGAGTCAAGGCTATGTCAGCTTCTCCATCATTTTAGTATTATTCAATATTATATAATATTTACTACTATTTGCATGCTTATGTCACTAAAAGACAGGAGCACTCAGATATAAGATATAGCACTCAGCATCACCAGTCCAAAGCTTGCTCCAAATTATCTTAATCACAAACTTACCAAAAGAAAAGACAAAACAAAAGTGATCAGAGGTCTGTCAATGAATCTTTACAATAAAAAACAAAAAACAAAACAAAACAAAAAAACAAAAAAACAACCTGTACCTGCAATATCCTTTCACATAAGGATACTCTGCTCTTTGCATTTTCCTGATGCGCAGTTCTTCTCGGTTCACTCTTCTGAACTAGGTAGCAAAACCATTCCCATGGAGAAGGGTACCCCTCTCCATCTAGCACTCCCTTCTAACATTAATCGAAGTATTTATCTGCTTGCAAGCAATACTGCTTGTTTTCTGAAACGACTCTGAAAAACTTCAGGTCTTTTACAGAAAATTTAGGAAGATTAATAGACCACAATGCCATCCCATCTAAATTAGGTTAGAAAATGAGTAAATAGGCCAAGCCATTTTGTACACTTGACACAAAAGGTGCAGTGCCACAACACAGGAACTCCTCCTCAAGACACATCACCTAAGTATCAGAAGTTAAGGCTTAACTGCACGATCACTTAACATTTTCAAGTGGAGTTTTAAATATTTCCCCCAAAGATTCTTAATGAATAACATAGCTGAAAACAGACTTATAGACGCCATCTATTCCAACTCGTTGACTCTGTGTAAGTCACAAAAGATGGACATCTATTTGCCATGCATATTTAAATACAGCCTGTTCAAATCTAAAAGGGTCATTATCAGACTTAATTGAATGGTAATTAAAGCTTTCCTTCAACATTCATTTTCTTGAAATCTTCTCAAAGCTATAAAGATTGATAACTTTCATGGAAACCCTAGAAATAGTTCACAGAGTGGGAGAAAATAACTACCTGGGATTAAGAGAGCAGATGCCCTGATAGTAGAAGCAATAACTTCAGATGAAAGTTTGGCTCCTGCCCTGACTGCAGACTGACTCTCAAGAAATCGATTTCAATCTCCTGGGCACAGATACCTGTTCTTGTTCTCTTGTTACCTCTTAAGGGAGCAGAGACAGGTTTAGTGTAGAGATTCTTCAGGAGAGAAGATGTCTCAATATTTTGTACAATACCAAATATTAGTATGCTCTGTATTCTCATCAAATACATGTGGCTGGTATATTTGATTCAGTATTAATTTATGTTTCTCACTGAATAATTTATTTACCAGTAGCACCTAGATATCCCAAAGGACATAAAACTACAGTTATACTGAACACCTGGAAACCAAGAGTTGTTCACCTCATTTTGAAGAAAGCAAGAATCACTCACTCTAACTACCTGACTGCAAGACTGAGGGAGTTGTAAGGATGGGGATGGTAAAATAAACACTTCTGCAGTGTGTACTGGAGAAACGACATTCTCTTAACCCAGTCCTGGAAGAACTGCCCTGACAAACGTTCAGATTTGGGTACTAAGTGCCATAAAACTACTGTCACATCGACAGTCACTAGACTATTCAACTTAATTGCTGGTGATAACATACCATTTACAGCACTTTGGAGTCTATTGTGTATTCACAGTCCACTTCCTTCATCTTGACTGTCATAGCATACTGTAGTAATCATATAACCTCAGGCCAGGAGTTGTCTGATAACGTCTCCCAGTTAATTAATTTTGCTGAATGGTTTCTGCATTCCACTAATTTCCTTTGTTCATCTTCCAGTTTTGGTTTAAAGTATGTCCACTTCTTCTTTCTAGGACATAAGCATAAAGTAAAACTATCTCAGATTCATTTATAAAAAACGACAGATTAAGAAAAGCAAAGCAAAAACAAACAAAAAAAACCCCCAAAACAAAACAAAAAAAAACCAACCCAACAACAACAACAAAAAAACCAACCCAAATAACAAAAAAACAAGCAAACAAAAAAAAACAACAAAAAAACTGGAGTAAATATTGAATGACTTAAAGTACAAAAAACTTCACTTGTAATTTCAAAGAAATTTCTAGATATAGGAAGATTAAAATGGATATTCAGGAAAAGCAGCTTTTGGCATGATGTTACACCTAAATCCACACACGAAAAAATATTTACATAGATACCCACAAGGTACAATACAGAACCATAAGGATCCTTGGAGTTAGAAGGGACCTTTAAAGGTCATCTAGTCCAACTCCCCCACAGTGAATAGGGACATGCACAGCTAGATCAGGTTGCACAGGGACTGATCCTGCCTCACCTTGAAGGTCTCCAGGAACAGGGCATCAATCACATCTCTGGACAATCTGTTCCAGTGCCTCACCACCCTCAGCGTAAAATACTTTTTTCTCGTATCTAACCTAAATCTACCTTATTTGAGCTTGAAAACATTTCCCCTTTGTTCTATCACCACGAAGTCTGTTCCCTCCTTTTCTGTAGCTCACTTTTAGATGTTTACAGGCTGCTATCAGGTCAACTCGGAGCCTTCTCTACTCCAGGCTGAACATCCCCAGCTCTCTAAATCTGTCCTCATAGAAGAAGTGTTCCATCCCTTGGATCATTTTTGTGTCCCTCCAACACCTCATGAAGTTAATAGCGTACATCAAAGGAGAGATTATTTCAAGAAATGATATCCTCTTCTTTCTTGCCAAACTCTTTGAGGCACTTGTGTTTCTCATTGTGAGGTTCAGCTGGGCACGCTGCTCAAGCCTGTCTAAGTCTCCCTGAATGGCATCCTGTCCCTCTGCTGAGTCGACTGCCCCCCACAGCTTGGTTTTATCAGCAGACATGCTGGGAGTGCACTCAGTGTCACTGCAACAGTATTAAGAAGTATCAGTCCCAGAATCTCTACTCAGGCACTGAAAGTTCCCTGGTAGTTTCTCCTTCTTCAGCCAGTTGAGCATTGCACATCAGTCCCTGATAGATGTATCTCTTGTGAAAACATAGAAAAAATTTCCCATTCTGCTCTGATAACAGGGTCTTGGAACTTGCGGCTCTCCTTGCACAATCTCAGTCACACATCAGCAGCTACAGCTCAAGATTTTGCTCTCCCCCCATGCAACTGAGATTTGAGGTAGAAATCATCACCATGTCTCAATGTTTGACAACTGAAATCGGATGTGTAAGGTTTTTTGCTTGTTTGTTTGTTTGCTTTCTGCATGGCAAAGCTATACAGCTTCATAATTGAAAATAGAATTTGAAGAAACAAAAAAAAACCCAAAGAAAACAGAAAGAGAAGCCAGTGACATCTCATTGCTGCTCCTTTTCTTCACATAAAAACAGACAATTGAGTAAGAAAGCATCAGTTTCTAAAGAAAAAAAGAAAGCAGAGATATTGATTCTGTACTTCCATGGCTCTGTTGTTCATAGAGACGAAGAGCAACAAGAGGTTAACATCACTCCTGAAATACAGCAGACTATGTTGGAAAGGATATCCTCACACCACTTGCAATTCCCTCACTTAATCTGCTTAGAAGTGGTGTCATGGAAGCTGTACAATTCTGCACTAGTACAGCAAGGAGAAAGGTCATCCTTCAGTACTACCCTCAGAACTGTGAGGTGCTGATCCAAATAACAAATGTGTTTGATGTGAATCAGGGAAGAAGCAGACATGAGACTTGACCAGCACCAAAAAGGGAAAAAGAAGGAAGAAGCATTTTCCAAGTTGCTTGTGAATTGAAATTATAGGCTCTGACAGATTAAGGAAAGGAAGTTACACCACACCTCTTGTTCGACTTTTCCATTCCCAACCAGAACACAATACAATGCAGTCAAATGTTAGTGGCTGGAAACATTTGAATTGTATCTATTAACTCAGTTGTCATTTGGGAACAGAAAATATTCCTGACTGAACAGTAACCAAAGGGATCCTACAGTTGTGAAATAAATCCCTTGACAGCAGGAGAGTTTCAAGTTTTATCCCGTTTGTTTCATAGCTGAACACAGATACAGACTTCCTCCCAAGCCCAAGGACACTGTGGAAATGTCACCGTGGTGAATGTGGCACAGCCCACAGTCAGCTGCATCATGACAGCAGAGAGGGCAAATAATTCAAAGCAGCTCCATTGGTACACACAGGCTTTAAAAGCCCTTAAAAACTGGGGTGCATTCATATTCTGCATTCTTTTGAGACTGACTTGGTAATTTACTCCTAAACAATTACTAACCTGCAGCATTTATGCAGGTAGGATTTTGAGGAGTTGCATTTTAACTAAAAGAAAACAACCAAAACCAAAAAGGAGCTAGGAATATTAACAAACCCTTTTTTAGTGCAGCACTTGAAGTGACAAAGCAGGGTCCTTTGGTACAACAGTACAGCTTATAAATACGTCAGGATTCCTCAGTCTTACCTGAAAATGCACAATGCACATCCTTAGACTGTAGAACATCATCCCTATGTGCCAGCAGCTCAGATCACACATACTGATTTTTTTTATTATTTAACATTTTTATTTTTACTTGAAAATTCATCAAGTTGAATGTCCTGCAAGAATTGAAACCATGTTTTAAGATCCCCAAATAACATCCCATATAACAAAAAAGAATCAAGGCTGCAACAAGACATTTGACTTCCAACAGCTTGAAAGACTTACTGAAAGAGTGCTATAAATATGCTTTAGAATGTAAGCCTGTGCAAGTTGGGCTGAACACCATTTGAGTCAAAGTAGAACATACTTTGTAGCCTGGTAAATTTCCTATTCATTTGAAGGTATTTCTACTACAAGATAAAATGTTTTTTGTTTGCATAGAGGCCCTTGAAATAGAATACAGATCAAAGAACCCACCCAGGAAATGAATGTACCAACATGCTTTAAGCATATAAACTACAACTAATGGATAATATGTAAATTAAGCAAAATCAGCCATTTTGGCACAATACCATTCTTGGAAGGACTTATTACATGAAGGTTGAGGATGCTTAAAGAAGTCTTAAGAAGATTGAATGTGTCATTTAAATCAAAGTTTGAGATTTAAGTACTTGTAAACACATGGACACATTATTTCTCATTCTGCACTAGAACACTGTGATCAATTCTAATATTTGATAGCATTTCAATACCAAATCCTATCTCTGTATGTGAATTATGTCATGCCTCTTCCTGAAATTTGTTGTGATAGAGATTAATATTTGACCTTAGTTGAATGGAAAGTTTGAGACCGTGCTTAAAATGCATATTGGCCCGCATGAGTTCAAAATACAGCACAGAGTTAAACTTGCAGATTTTCATTTGCTATCTTCAGAAACAGCCAGCCTTCAAAGCAGTCACAGAACAGCTTGGGCTGTATGGGACCTAGAGAATCATCAAGTTCCAGCTCTCCAGCTGATGTAGGCTGGTTTACTGCCACAGGCAGGATGCACAGAGCATCGTGCTTGAAGGACAAGATGCTCAGTTTTACTCGGACAACAAGTAATTAACTATCTTCCTCTTCACAAGTGAAATGGAAGATATTTAATGCAGCAAAATTATGCTATCCTGTTTTGCCTTTTACATGTATAAACGTTTAAATTCTACTAGCTAGCAAAGATTTTTCTAGTTCTAGATGCTCTCCAAAACACACTGCAAGAGCTGAAACAATTATAGCCCCATTACTCTTAATGCTGTGGATGTTCCCATTGACATATTTCTCAGTGCTTGTAATGGGAGACTTCTGCTCCTATTAATAACATTTCTAGCTTTGTGAGCCAGTTCCTCCATTATTCTATGGCCAGCGTTTAAGCAGAGCTCCTCAGATAAGATTCACAACTATCACTAACTTCACAATAATTTCTCTTTCCTGGATATAGGTTCAGCTAAATCACTGGTTAACGCAGCTACTGCAGAGCTACAGAACTCCTCTGAACTACCGCACTTGGCATAGTGGATTCGGTAGATTCTTTTGCATCAGTTGTATACAGCCATGCAACCGAAGAAGGAGGGAAAAGCACACTGCTTTACCTACCTTCAGAAGCCAGACTAACATCAGAAGCAGTTTCCAAGTGAGCTGCACAATAACATAGTATTTACAGATGCCAGTGTTGCAGAAGATGAGTTCTAAGAGATTTTCTTTTCTCACATTAGAATACAAAACATTAATTTCCATCCAACGAATACTCTTCCTTGATTGATTTGACGTTCATCACAACCTCCTTTATCTTAGAATTTAATAACCGGAAACTTCCAACTATATTTTGTTGCTAAACAAGAGATTTATCACCTCTCTTGGTGGGAGCATTAACACTTGGTGCCAAAATCACTAACTCACCATCAGTTTATCTCCCTGCACCTTTTCAGATGACCCACTTCCAAATCACAAGACTTCGCAGCTTGTCCAGTTAGCATGTAATGGTTTGGATTCAGCTTCCTGCTGCTCAAGACTCAGCAAACCATTTTTGCCACTGAGGAGCTAACTCCTTTTTCTTGCAAGTGAATTATAGGCTTTGATTCAGACAATATACAACAGGAGTGAGGAAAAAAAAACCCCTCTCAGTGATTAAGGATAATCTTTCTCTGCTATCAGAGATAGTAGATGATTATACACTCCTGTATCAAGGCATGACAAAGATTCTGGTGTAGGAGTACCATCCAGAAAAATGGATTTTCAACCTTTTGCAAAACTGCTTTCACATATTCCTTCAACATCCCCTACATTCCTAATGAAGAAAAAAAGTGTATCTAAGAGTCATTTATAAGCACTAACAGGATAAATAGCTCGAGTGATGCCTTAAAGCACAGGAAAAATTGTATCACCGTTTGGGACTCTGGATGTAGGATGTTCTTTAAGCATGCACTCTGCAACTGCAGCATTCCCCCCTCCCCAGCACTTCTTTCTCCTGCAGTATCCACTTTCCTAAACACTGCAATTGTCCTCAGTTATTATTGCTTCAGACTAGGAATGGCTCTGGTCACTTCCATCCATTTAATATGATTTCAGAGATAATGTGAACTTTCTCATTGGCTTTGTGGCTGTGTATTTTCTTCTGGACTCAAGATCTTTCTTTCTTAGCTAAGTAGCTCCTAACATTTCATGTTACTCAGTATTGTGTAGCTCATTTCTGATTATTCCAAACTTTTTTTTTTTTTTTTGCCAGTCTTAGTACACTATTAAAAAAAAGACCCTCGAACAGAGCACTAAAATTTGAGATGTGAAAAAAAGTAAGCCAAAATTTCTACTCTGCCACTTGAATACTACCACAGAATATGACCTTCAGCATTCATTATATCTCTTTCTTCTACAAACTGTAAAAAAATACCAACTCAAGCAACTGCAGGGCACGGAGAAGCTACAGATCAAACATCCAGCAAAGGTCTGCAGAATAAGAGGTGTCTAATGAAGAGATCGTGTCCCTGGCAAACTTCCACTGGTTAGCTCCTTCCCTTCCTATGATCATAAATGATTTGTTCAACAGGCAAAACCATAACACACGCAAAGTTCCATCGTGAGTTGCATATAATAAAGTAGAATTCATCAGAAAATATAACAAAGTTCTCACAACATGCAGGCTTCGCGTGCTGTGAATATACCACAAAAATACCTCCATCTTTTTCATGTAGAGATTTCATCAATGAGTCCTGACACAGCCTTCTTTGAAGCAGGCAGCAGCAGTGCTGCTACATGCTATTAAATGCCCACAGGAAAAGCAACAAGGGTGAACTCTACACTCAGTTGTAACTTGAGGGGAATGCAGGAGCACTGCTGCCTGTCAAACGTGCCACAAGCAAACACTGCTTTTGGAGATAAGAACTTGAAGATACGTGCTGAAGCTGCAAACTGCAGCATGTGCTTATCTTTGTAAACAAGCTAACAAATTTCATTTAAGTGCCAAAATAAAATGCAATGGCATTTTGAAGATCCGTTGAGCCGCTTTCTTAGCCGGCATGAAACAGTACAACTCCCTGACTTCAAAACTGCCCAACCGATTTACATCTGATAAGCAACCAGACAGAAGATTTGTTGTTGCATTTATTTCTCATAGGCTTTTCAAGGAAGATTTCTGACTACAGTCATCTTCAAAAAGAATTCTTCTTACTGAAGTAGTGGGGTATCTCAGAAAGTATCTGCTGTGATACCTCACTATAAGGAGGATTTCAGAAACAGTACATTGATCTTTTATTAACCTGACTAAAGCAAAGATTTCCATTCCTATTTTGGCTCTGTATGCTGGCATTTTGATGTTTAAGGATAATAATAATAATCATGATAATTTCTCAATCACCACATTGATTTATAGCTGAATTCTTAACAATAAAATAGTACCTTGTAAAATCTAGCCAAAGTTGAGGTAGGCAGATGCTGCCTAATGAGTAGCAGTTCCAATTCATCATTAAGCACTCCAGAAGAGTTTCAGTATTTTAAAACATTTTAAAACAATGGGTACTTTCTTCACTTGTACAATATAGTTCATTTTTCATGTGTTTTAGTCAAGTCTAAATATCTGAGTACTATAGAGTGCACACACCATGTCAGGATCATAACTGCTTTTTCCATCCCAGTACATATTTAAGGATTCAGATACACCGTTAGATATCTGTCTAGGATTTTAGGACTTAAGCAAGGCAAAGAAGGCACTCTGAGCACACAACCAACATTCAGTTCAGCACTTTTTCTGTGTACTGAGGGAGCAGGAACTGACCCTAAGAACATCACTGTAGTCAGCTACCAAGTGACTTTATTAACCTATGATAATACTAACACATGTTCCTCATCAGAACCTTCAGGAAAATTTACACGAGCTCCCTAGTAGCAATGGTTGCTTATTCAAAGACCTTCAGATACAATGTTTTTCTTTCTTTCCTCCCTTACTGTGCAATAATAACCCACACTGAACACACTTCAAGCCTTTCATCAGGATTTAAAGTTAAATCATGCTGGCTGAGCTTTTGTGCCTTTATAACATGAGTGCTAAGTGAATGCAAGTCACTCTGATATAAAAAGAAAAAAAGAAAGGCGATTCACTTGAATAATCACACTAAAACTGGCCTGTATGATGCAAAGGGAATTCATGCAGCAGAGCTGGTCGTTATTGTGCCAAGGCCTAAACAAAGCATCAGTCAGAAAGAGTCATGCATTAGCTGGTCATTTACTCTACACATTCAGCTATTAATCAGTATTTTCTAACTGTTTTGGCATCAGCACAAGATGAAACAAATCTTACCTTACCATCACCCCAAAAGTAACTGCCAAGACCTTTTGCTGACACAAATGGGTTTATCTATAGTGCTTGACAACAGAGTTCAGTATTTCTTGTATTTACTACTGTTAACCTAAGTTTGTTTGTTTAAAAACTCAGTGTTCCAAAGCCTTTGTAGAGCTGTCACTTCTGCTATTTCATTTTCTTATTAGCTGATAAATCAGAAAGCAAAGGGCACAATCTCAGCTGTGAGCTCAGGTGGAAATCAGTATGCATGAGTCCTTTTGAAGAAGTCTAACACAAGAAACAGTCACAGAAATTACAGATTGAAGGTTGGGGTTATATAACCCATTAGTGAAAAATTGCATTTCCACAGCTGAGAGCTTGGCTGTCTCAAAGGTCAGTTCCAAGTCAGATACTGCTGTGGTAAAGTAGAAGAGTCACTCATGGATTCAGTTATTTGCAATGTTTCTGTACAAGTAAGGTAAACATCACTGAAAAGCTGTTAAAGGAGAATTACATTAAGAAAACATCATTTGAACTAAGCACTTGGCAGGGCAGTTTGGCACTAATAAACTATTTTCTGATAAATATTAAAAGGTAATTTCTTCAGACTTAAGAGCTGCACCATTGCAAGCTTCATTATGTTGAGACACACTTGCTTCCTACGTTTAATTTTAACATGTGGTATAATCTCTGTTTAACATGGAGACAAAAAATGTTTCAAATGTAAAATATTTCCCCCTCCTCTTACCTTTGAAAAGACACTATTTTAGCAGCTTGTGAAGAAACGTGATGAACCTTCTAATTGAACAGTAACATCATCAGCTAGCAGCCTTACTATTTAATGGAGACTGTAATACTGTGCTCTTAAATTGTGGCAGCTTCAATTAGCTGAGTGGAGTGAGAACCAGTCAAGGAGTGGTTATGAGAAAGATGTGCTGGGGCTATTAACCTGAATAGACAGTCTGAAAACTCACATGTGATCTACAAAGACCTTGAAAGCCGCATGAAACTCTTGATGTTCTCCACCATAGGTACAATAGCGCTTCAGTGAACGGCTTCAGCCATCTATCATGATATAATTGCACACAGCTCGTCTCAAAGGTCCCCGTTATGAACAAGCAATAAATAATTTGCGCCTTCAGGGATCTCTATCTGAACACATTTTACATGTCAGCTTCACATAGGAATTGCCTTGCCCATGACCTCTACGTTATGCCTCTGCCACATGCTCCATTTGGGGCCACAGTTAAAATAATATTCACTTGTTCAGACTCGAGTTGCCATTAAAATCAGCTCTGAGGATGCCTCATGCTTGTCACAGCCTGCAACCTGTGCTTTTTAGAAGAGCCATGCCTAAACAGAGGACTACAGAGTACTGCCTTCCTCAGGATGCATCAAATAGCTACAGTTATAGCTACAAAATATCTTGTGCTACAATTTTAAAACAAGAATGTATTTAAAGTATCTGCTTCCCCAGTGGGAGGCAAAAATAACAACAGGCTCTGCTAGGCTTTTCCTGAGAGCACAGGCAGTAGTTCTTTCAGTCTCTCCTTGCATTGTTGGTTGAACTTTTTTAGCATTGCTGACAAAGCAAAAAGGAGAAAATTCTAGCTGGAAACGCACGGAAAGAAGTGAGAAGCCTATAATCATTCTTTCATAGATTATTCTGTTCACACAGTGGCACATCATAGGTAAGAGAGCAAATAACTGTCACTAGAACAGGCTACCCTGTACAAGAGCAGGAAAGACAAAACACCTTTACTACATCCATTCTGCTAACAAGTAATCTACAAAATGAACAGTCATGTCAGGTGTCTCTCATCTAGAAGAGGAGCAAGCTGTAACTAAGGCAATCAAGCTTTACTTCAAGATATAAAAGCAGATCTCTCTATAAGATATCTTCAAGAGAAGCAGTAGTCCATTTAACAAGGGCTGCTTTACACAGTTTCTGGCTCTTGAAGCTTTTATGTCTTGTCCATTGCAGTAGGTATTATTATTTTTAAAATTATTTCTTCAGCTGTTGGACTACATTGCATCAGTTTCTTCTCTGTTCTTCAAAACTCCATAATTTAGGTGCAAATAACACATAAGTACAAAGTAATCATTTTGAGGCTAGCAAGTCTCAGGCTGTATGTTGTTTGTATAGCAAGCTGACTGGAAAAAAAAAAAAAAGCAAACAACAAAAAACACTTTTTCTTCATTTTTTCCACTGCAGTAAACAACAGTGATCTGCACTGCAGTCTGCTTGCAGACAGAACCAACAGAGTTTTATTGGGAATGACAGAGCCAACCAGAACCCCAGACAGAAAGCTGCACCAGCTCTCAAAATGAGGCCTGCAGGTGTTAGAAACAGTACCACGGTAATGACTGTACAAGAGTACACTAGCTAAATGCACCAACATTCACTTGAGCAAAACACTTCTCGAACTGCAAGATTTTGAGCTATCCAGCTGACCTGACATTTCTACACAGACAAAATTTCTAACATAACTATCTCATCAACTGACAGCTACCCATAGGGATGGTCTATTTTCTTGGTGAAATTCTTAAAAGAAGAATGCCCCGAGAACCTTTCTATCTTGGTTGTGGAAAACTGGCAACAGTTACCACGCTGGCTTATTTTCCTCCTCGTTTACCTCCATCTTTACTGCATTTCCCAGTCTCCTTCACACCTCTCATGAATCCTAAGTGAGTATCTGAGTGTGGAGAAAAAAATTGACACCTTGCCTTGCTTCCAAAGTCCAGCTGCAGAGTATTCCTGCCTGTGGTGCTCCATCAGAAGCTGACGAGTAAACACCCTGCTGGTGTGGTGCCAGCAGGCCTGGCAGCGGAATAGCTTTAACAAACAAGGATATGCTTTGAAAGAACACCAGAAATAGTCATGATGGTATCAATACTATCTGCTACCTGTCACATACTACTATTCTAGTAATAAATTGAGGTTTTTTTTTAATTATTATTATTATTTTTTTTACCCCTGGCTGCTACATGGCAGGCTGTGAAAGATGGCCTCACTGCAGGCTGGCAGTGAGCTGGTGTGCCTGCCCAGCCTCTCAGAAGGGATGTTCACTCCCAAGAAAGCATGTTGATCCTACTAGTGATGCTGCAACCAGCTTTGCTGCCTCGGCTGAACCTCCAGGCCTGGATGTTTTCAGTGCTTAGACATGCAGGGGAATCAGGGGATTGATCAGCACTTCAATCCTGATGCTGCAAAGTGCTTGGCAGATAATTATCTACAGACACCTGAAGAGTTACATTAGTTTGTTCAGATTTACTGAAGTGAAATAGACTGACGACATGCTCATGTTTGGGGTTTCACCTAGAGCTTAACTCTTCACTCCTTGCGGGATCAGGCTTCTCATTTACAGTCTCTGCAAGGGTTACAGACATTATCTGATGAAATTAATAGAAAAAATACCTTTGAATTCAGCAAAGCCTGGACTTGAGCCAACCAAACTCAGATACAAGTTCACTGATAACAAATGCAGTTGTGTCAATATAATTTGATATACTTGACATAATAACTTAAATGAATAAAGGCATTTTTTTCTTACTTCTTTCTTTCTCAACCACAAATAGAGTGATGTTGCCTTGAGTTGAAAAACCACCACTGCAGAGTTTCTTGAACATGATTTCTGATCAAGCACCGCAACTACTGCTGCAATAACTAAGCCAGACAGAATCAATGTGTTATAAGGTCAGCTCTCATTCCCATGACATTTTAAAAGCCAAGGCTAAGATCCACAAAAGAATTTACAGGCCTAAAGTGACATTTCGGTAGTACTGCCAAGGGTCAAAACAAGACAAGGTGAGCTTATATCTCTGTCTTGAAAGTAAATGAAGGAAATGTTAGTGGGGAAAAAGAAGCTCCTCAAAGCACTTAGCTTAAGATGTTGGCAATAGTAGCATCAGCACAAAGAGATATCCTACATGCTACAAAGACATTGAGTCTTTCCTCTCAACTCACACTGGTCTTGTGCCTGATACTACCTTTTTGTGCTGAGGGTAGAAAATAGATATATTTGGGTGTTGAGTGCATTCCCAAGCTCAGTGACTGATTTGCCTGCCCAGGCAGCTGTGGGAATTTGTTTCAAGACAGATAAAAGTACAGGTACTTCACCAGCAAGTAGCAAATTTCTGGATCTTGATCTGGATGTTGGGAGGTTGCCATGTTTACCAAAGACAAATCACTAATTATTGTGAATGTTCGAGGAGATATAATTAAGCAAAGAACAGCTATAATACTGCAAGTAGGGATTTGAAAATGTGTGATCTTTTCTTATTGACCTATATGTTGAAATTCAGAGCAATACCTATAGTATCTCACTCCTCATGACCCTGCACTTCCATATTTTCTACTTACACTCATCATCCCTTTATTTTCCTTTCCATCTTTCTTTGAAATAATTAACATGCTAAAACAACAAAGCAAATAAAGAGTTCACAATTGTTCTCTTCTTCACAGATTCATAGGCTGCAGCCTCACAGTAAACTCAATACCAAAATTAACATACCTTGCAGTGTAACACAGCAGAGAAATGTGTTATTTATTGAGTCAAGGCTTATGAATTTCTCAGTCAAGGAAAGGTTTGCTTATGCTCAATTACATTGAGCTGCTGCCTTTTTTTTTTTTTTTTTTTTTTTTTTTTTTTTAAGAACATACTGTGGTTTTCATAAGCAAGCAGTGATTCTTACTAATAAAAATGCCAGGCACACAATCCAACGCTTACTGAGGTCTGGTAATAGAAGCTCTATTGATTTCTATAGGAATTATATTTCTATTACTCCATTAAGAATGAATTTAACAGAGAATCAACACTGTTTTTACCATGGGTGATAGGCTTTTGAGATGACACATGGAACTTGGGTACCCAAATTAGAGAAAACAGAGTAAGTGCTACAAAGGATTACTCGTTCTCTCTGTCTACTTCTGTCATGGTTTTATGGTTTTTGGTATTGGTATTCCACATCATAACAACATGTAGTGCATTAAGAGTTAAAGAATTAATACTCCAACTCCATAGATCATTGATATTTCTGAGTATACCTGTCTCAGAAGAGAAGAACAACATTCCCCAGAAGACTTTGCGATGCTTTGCATTTTTACGTATTTTCCACTCAGAGGGAAAAGATAAAAAACCCTCTGCGGTCACGGGACACTCTCTTTCCTTCGGGATCGACTCAGCAGTGGGTGCTCGCTGACGTATCGCCTTCAGCGTTAGCGTAAGGCCTTCGGTTTATCGGACACTCTCTCTCTTGCTCATTTTCTTTGATTTATTAGCTTCAATTCCAATTATATTGTATTATATTGTGTTATTTTGCTTTCTGATATCCTATTTAGTAAATTAGCTTTCCTCCTCAGATCGTTGCCGCTGTTTTGTTTCTAGGCCCATCTCCCTTTTTTTCCTTTTCCCTTTCCCCCTTCCCCTTTCCTGGGGCGTGGGTCTGTGGGTCCCCCACACCAATCGTCACGGAACCGGGCCGATCCAGCCCGGTAAACCGTTGACATTTTTGGCGCCCAACGTGGGGCAAAGCAGCTGCCTTAGCCGGGCAGAGACATACTCTTAGAGTGAATATCTGTCTCTTGCTAGCAAGCTTATCTGTACTGCTGGTACTGTACGGCATAACACGACCTTGAAGTCTGGGCATACTGCCATTTGTTCTGGGATATTTGTAAACTTTTTTTGGGAGCTGCCAGCTTGTTTTAGTAAAAAGAAAAAAAAAATGCTCTCGCTTTTTAAACTGCTCTTAAAGGGGCTGCATTTCATTGTTTTTTCCCTTTTAATGCTCAAAACGTACTAGGACCTTTTCCCTGAGCACCTGCAAGATCCTGAGAACTTGAGCAGATATTTGAGACAGGGATGTTGCGACTCAGACAGATCTGAGGAGGCCCAAATTATTTGGAGTCTGGCTTATGCCAATCAGACCTTATTCAGTACTATCCCAGAGAGGCACAGTGTTTCTGAAATAGAGCGAGAGAGTCTCCGAGCCGAAAGGGATAGTGTCCAGATCCAGAAAGAGAGTCTTTTAGCTGACAATCAGACTCTCCTGAACAATTTAGACAGCCTCCAGTCTGACCAAGACACCATCCAGACCAAGCAAGTTGCTTTTCAGTTCGAGAAAGACGCCCTCCAGCCTGAAAGAGATGCCCTCCAAACTGAGCGAGATGCCCTCCAGTCTGAATTCAATAACCCTCAGTCTCAACAAGATGGTCTCCAGTCTGAACGAGGCACCCTCCAACCTGAAAGAGATACCCTCCAGTCTGAGCAAGACGTCCTCCTGTCTGAACAGTCCTTCTTCAGAACTGGGCGAGGTACCTACCAGCCACAATAGCCTCTGCCCCCCAGCCAGGTGGGGGAGAGGGATAGTAGAGTGCATTGGACTGTGTGGATTCGATGGCCTGGCACATCAGAACCACAAAAATCTAAGGTATTGGTGGACACTGGTGCACAATGTACTCTAATGCCTTCAAGTTATAAAGGGACAGAATTAATCTATATTTCTGGGGTGACTGGGAGTTCCCAAGAGCTGACCAAGTTGGAGGCTGAAATAAGCCTCACTGGTAAAGACTGGCAAAAACATCCTATTGTGACTGGCCCAGGGGCTCCATGTATACTTGGTATTGATTATCTCAAAAGGGGATATTTTAAGGATCCCAAAGGGTATCGATGGGCTTTTGGAATAGCTGCTGTGGATGCAGATGACATTAAGCAGCTGTCTGCTTTGCCTGGCCTGTCAGAAGATCCGTCTGTTGTGGGGTTGCTACAAGTGGAAGAGCAACAGGTACCGATTGCTACAAAAATGGTGCACAGACGGCAGTACCGCACTAACAGGGATTCATTACTCCCCATTCATAACTTGATCCGTCAGCTAGAGAGCCAGGGATTGATCAGTAAAACTCACTCTCCTTTTAACAGCCCCATATGGCCAGTGCGTAAAGCCAGTGGAGAATGGAGGCTGACAGTAGATTACCGTGGCCTGAATGAAGTCACACCCCCACTGAGTGCTGCTGTGCCAGACATGCTTCAACTCCAGTACGAACTGGAGTCAAAAGCAGCCAAGTGGTATGCCACCATTGACATTGCCAATGCCTTCTTTTCAATTCCTCTGGCCACAGAATGCAGGCCACAGTTTGCCTTCACCTGGAGGGGCGTTCAGTACACCTGGAACCGTTTGCCCCAAGGGTGGAAGCACAGCCCAACCATTTGTCATGGGCTGATCCAAACTGCATTGGAACAGGGCGGTGCTCCTGAACACTTACAATACATTGATGACATCATTGTGTGGGGCAATACAGCAGGGGAAGTTTTCGAGAAAGGAGAGAGAATAATCCAGATCCTCCTGCGAGCTGGCTTTGCTATTAAGCGAAGCAAAGTGAAAGGGCCGGCACAGGAAATCCAGTTCCTAGGTATAAAGTGGCAAGATGGACGTCGTCACATCCCTACAGATGTGATTGACAAAATCACTGCCATGTCTCCACCCACCAGTAAGACAGAGACCCAAGCTTTTCTGGGTGTAGTGGGCTTTTGGAGAATGCATGTTCCAAACTATAGTCTCATTGTGAGCCCTCTCTTTCGGGTGACGCGGAAGAAGAATGATTTTGTATGGGGCCCTGAGCAGCAGCAGGCTTTTGAGCAAATCAAGCAGGAGATAGCCCGTGCCATGGCCCTGGGGCCAGTGCGGACGGGACAGGATGTAAAGAACATCCTCTACACTGCTGCTGGAAAGGAAGGTCCCACTTGGAGTTTGTGGCAAAGAGCTTCTGGAGAGACCCGAGGCCGACCCCTTGGTTTCTGGAGTCGAGCATATAGGGGGTCTGAGGAGCGCTACACTCCAACTGAGAAGGAGATCTTAGCCGCATACGAGGGGGTTCGAGCTGCTTCCGAAGTAATCGGTACTGAAGCGCAGCTCCTTCTGGCACCTCGACTGCCAGTGCTGAACTGGATGTTCAAAGGAAAGTTTCCCTCTACCCATCATGCTACTGATGCCACTTGGAGTAAGTGGATTGCGCTGATTACACAGCGAGCTCGGATGGGGAACCTCAGTCATCCAGGAATCCTGGAGGTGATTATGGACAGGCCTGAAGGAAAAAAGTTTGGAACAATACCAGCAGAGGAGGTATCACGTGCTAAAGAGGCCCCACCATATAATGAACTACCAGAAGATGAAATGAGATATGCCCTGTTCACAGATGGATCGTGTCGCATTGTGGGAAAGCACCACAAATGGAAATCTGCTGTGTGGAGCCCCACACGACGAGTTGCAGAGGCCATTGAAGGAAAAAGAGAATCAAGCCAATTTGCAGAGGTAAAGGCTGTCCAACTGGCCTTAGATATTGCTGAACGAGAGAGGTGGCCAGTGCTTTATCTTTACACTGACTCATGGATGGTGGCAAATGCTTTATGGGGGTGGTTACAGCAATGGGAACAAAATGGCTGGCAACGGAGGGGTAAACCTATTTGGGCTGCTGAACTGTGGAAAGATATTGCTGCCCGAGTAAAGAATATAGTTGTGAAGGTGCGCCATGTAGATGCTCATGTTCCTAAAAGCCGGGCAACTGAAGAACAACAAAATAACCATCAGGTAGATCGAGCTGCCAAAGTTAAGATGGCTCAAGTAGACTTGGACTGGCAACATAAGAGTGAATTATTTTTAGCTCGATGGGCCCATGAGACCTTGGGCCATCAGGGAAGAGATGCAACATATAAATGGGCTAGAGACCGAGGGGTGGACTTAACTATGGACGCTATTGCACAGGTTATCCATGACTGTGATACATGCGCCACAATTAAACAAGCCAAGAGGATGAAATCTCTTTGGGGGGAAGGGCGATGGCAAAAATATAAATATGGGGAGGCGTGGCAGGTTGATTATATCACCTTGCCACGATCTCGCAATGGTAAGCGTTACGTGCTTACCATGGTGGAAGCAACCACTGGGTGGCTTGAAACGTATGCAGTACCCCATGCTACTGCCCGAAACACCATTCTTGGTCTCGAGAAACAAGTCCTATGGCGACATGGCACTCCAGAAAGAATTGAGTCAGATAATGGGACTCATTTCAAAAATTCTCTTGTGAATAATTGGGCCAAAGATCATGGTATTGAATGGATTTATCATATCCCCTATCACGCACCAGCTTCTGGTAAGATTGAAAGATACAATGGGTTGTTAAAAACCATGCTGAAAGCAATGGGTGGCGGAACATTTAAGCACTGGGAGAAGCATTTGGCAGAAGCCACCTGGTTGGTCAACACCCGAGGATCCATCAATCGTGATGGTCCTGCCCAATCCAGCTCTCTACCTACTGTAGAGGGAGATAAAGTCCCTGTAGTGCATATAAAGAACATGTTGGGAAAAGCGGTTTGGGTCCTTCCAGCTTCTGGAAAGGGCAAACCTCTCCGTGGAACTGTCTTTGCTCAGGGACCGGGGTCCACTTGGTGGGTGATGCAGAAGAATGGGGATGTTCAGTGTGTACCACAAGGGAATTTGATGTTGGGGGAGTGCAGTCAGTAATTACATGTATATACATCTATATATATGTTGTGTGTGTGTATATATAATGCATGTTAATCATTGTTCTTCTATATGTATCAAGCATGATGTAATGATGTGGAATAAGGGGTGGAATGTCATGGTTTTATGATTTTTGGTATTGGTATTCCACATCATAACAACATGTAGTGCATTAAGAGTTAAAGAATTAATACTCCAACTCCATAGATCATTGATATTTCTGAGTATACCTGTCTCAGAAGAGAAGAACTACATTCCCCAGAAGACTTTGCGATGCTTTGCATTTTTACGTATTTTCCGCTCAGAGGCTAAAGATAAAAAACCCTCTGCGGTCACGGGACACTCTCTTTTCTTCGGGATCGACTCAGCAGTGGGTGCTCGCTGCCGTATCGCCTTCAGCGTTAGCGTAAGGCCTTTGGTTTATCGGACACTCTCTCTTGCTCATTTTCTTTGATTTATTAGCTTCAATTCCAATTATATTGTATTATATTGTGTTATTTTGCTTTCTGATATCCTATTTAGTAAATTAGCTTTCCTCCTCAGATCGTTGCCGCTGTTTTGTTTCTAGGTCCATCTCCCTTTTTTTCCTTTTCCCTTTCCCCCTTCCCCTTTCCTGGGGCGTGGGTCTGTGGGTCCCCCACACCAATCGTCACGGAACCGGGCCGATCCAGCCCGGTAAACCGTTGACAACTTCGTACCACTCAACACAAAATGAAACAACTCCAACCACAGGGCATCTCTCTTTCTCTGGGGACTGGGCCAAAAACTGGACTGATGCTAGAGATGTTATGGCAACTGAAATCTTTTATAAAAATATTTGTCAAAAAAAAAAAATAAATAAATAACCAGTATGCTTCAAGGTATGGAATGTGCTCTTAACTAAGTGTTTCTAGCAAAACACAATTCTCACCGAATCCATCAGAAATCATCTGTACTCATCATAGGAATTATCCGTCTTCACTGAAACTGGATGTTACCGTTAAAATTCAATGACAGCATTGTTAAAAGATTACCTACAATCAGCTGACTGATACAATACAAATAAGAGAAAAAAAAATTCTTTTTCACAGTAGGTATTGACAGCTAAAGGGACAGGTGGCCAGAGAGCTCTTAATTAAGTAACAACTAACAACAAAATACAAACAATAGCTGTTACTAATTTTGACATGTGCTCAGTTTTGCCATTGAACAGAGTGAAAAAAAACAACCATCAAAACACTGCAGAATTGCTGGTAAGTTCTCAGCTCCATTAAGAAGAACATGACAAATGCTAAATTCTCTGTTGCTGTGTCAAAATGCTGCAGTCTTTGCTCTGACCTATGCAGTCCAAAGAGAGAAGAGGTCTTCTGAAGTGCCCTGGTACTCAGGCACTCTCTGATGAAAAAGTAAGTTGAATAACAAAACTACTTCCCTAAAACTTTCAGTAGAATTTACACATACATAAATCAGCATAGGACAACGACATGGCCTACACTGCTGTGCAGAATAACCCAACTACCATGCCATGTAAAGGGAACAATGTTATTTTATTCACTCTGCTTGAAATGGTTTTGATATACTGGAATTAGTGGCTAAGTACTGTGACCATATCCACAAAAGAGTTCACCAACATATCAGTATAAACAGCGGGCTTCAAGTACTTTGTCGTGTAGAGTTACAGCAACAAAATACCTTCAACTAGCACCAGTAATCAGGATTTACTGCAGACAAAAATAAAAAGGTTAAGAAATAGCAGGCTTTGACAAACTATCCTCAGTTACAAGCTCTTTCAAAAGAACTGGCTGCTATAAAGAGCTTGAAAAACAACTACAGAAGCAACCACCCATCAGGACACTATCCCTTGAAGTGAAAGACTGAAGAAAAAAGACAATCAAGAGCTGATCACACTTTACTTAAAGTAGACATCTGAAAAAAAAATCTCTTTAAACTGACATAGAGATGTGCTATGATCTAAATTCTGAGGTGAATATTAGAACCATAGAATGGCTTGGGCTGGAAGGGACATCAAAGACCATCCAGTTCCAAGCTCCCTACCACAGGTAGATAAAGACTTAACAAAATCAATCTATTTCTAAAAGTGCAGCTTTTTTTTTTTTTTTTTTTTTAATAAAAGATAACATTTACCTTATTGCTCATTAGAATAAAGCTTTAAAATGGAGATGACGAGTATTCTGTTTTTTACCAAATTTAGAGAAAAAGGACAGGGTAAAAGGGAAGCAGAATTTGTCCCGTTAGTTTTGGTGATCTGCATTTTAAGTTTAGGTATATATTTTTTTCCTCAGAATCAGTTCAGTATGTGAATAAGTTTTCTTTAGCAGAATTTGAAGAAAAAACATATTCCAGTTACTTAGAAATTTATTTTGAATAATTCTGTAGTGCTTCTTATGCAAGTGTAATTCACTCCATTGCCTCAAAAAAAAAGTCATCTCAGTAAACAAAGTTCAATTTTCTCCAATGTTGATATAGAGATATGAGGGGGACAGGGGGAAAAAAAAGCAGTTCTCTGTATATTTTTACTTGAAGCGTGATAAATAAATGTAGATTTGTCCCAGAGCATGCATTTTCTCTGCAGGAGCTGACTATCAGTCATACAGCTGGGAAGAAATCTGTTTGATGCTCTAAAGACTGTTGGGAGACAGACAGCTACAGTGACAGGGTACACTGTTTGATGTTGCACTCATTTGCAAAACTGAATACAAAGATTTATTTGCCATGTCAACTTCCAGCATTTCTCATGACAGATAAGCAATGTCAAACTGTGAGATTAGTGCCATGTAGAAGTTAGTATCACGGAACAGGCCAATCTTTAACTGACCGAAGCACTTGATGGCTTAAAAAACATCTAATTTTTTATGAACTTTCAGGAAAGGCACCCAAGGAGAACAGCAAGAAATGATACTATGGCCTGAAAATACCAACCATAAATCAGAACTAAAAATGGAATCCAACTGTAGAAGCTGAAAGCTTCACTGAAGGCACTCAGCAGTCAGTCTCAGGTTGAAATTCACTACATGGATAGCCAGAAATGGGAAAGTAAGAACACAGTTGTCCAAACAGTTACTTCCCCACTGCAGTAGATTTCTTTTTTCTTTTTTATCCCATCCAGAATTGGGAGGAAAAGTTTGTACTGTTTATTTACTTTCAAATTGTCAAAATAGAGATACAAGTCTGGCTTGATTTGAGGAGCGTATCTTTTTTATTACAATGCATTATTTTTATCTCAACATATATTTTAAATTGGCTCTGTGGGCTGGTACCTTCCTCAACAATAATTTCAGCATCTTCATTATCTTATGATACGTTCAGCTACTTGGAACTATCAAGATAACAGGAAAAACAACACAACAGAAAGCCAAACTACTACAAACTACTCTCTTAATTTGTGTGTGCTGTTATATATGCAGATGGTAGGATTCCTGGAGTTATTGCTGTATGTTGCTACACGTTCTCCTGCTTTAAGGACTAAAACTGGCCTGAACTTAGGTTTTTAATTGGAAGAGTTCATAACACAACAGCTGCTATGTGCTTAATAGATCCAATTAGGCTTTTTGTCTTCTTGCTGTCATCCCACCCACAAGAGAGCTAAAGCAAGATTAAGAGGAAGACTCTCTTACTTGTAGGTAGACTGTTCTGGAATTGTAGCCAGTATAATGTACTGAGTTTGGCATTGATCTCTCAGTGCACCCCAAAGATTTGGTAACATTTGCTGATTCTTGTCAGTTTAACAAAGGCTGGTGGAGTTGCCTGGAGCAGAGGGAGAAAAGGCCTAACATTTCTATTTCTTCCTGGGTGCTTAAGATCACAGACAACTTTGCAGTGCCTGATCCAGACACCCACAACACCCAGTACAGAGATGTCATCAGACTGAAAGTTTCACATGGTTCTTTTGAGACTTGTTCTCTATACTCCTCTGACAGGCACAGAACAAAGTTAGAGATAACTCCGCAGAACGTGGAGAAATTAAGTTGATTTTGAGACAGGGGCACCAACTGTTTTGCTCCAGAGTTCTTTTTCTGTCATGCTTTTTTACTTCCTAACTCAGTCATGGCCTGAATGGCCAGTGGCATCCTATTGATTTCAAAGAAAGTTTGGCTGAGCACTAAAATCAGATAGTATGCCCTATAAAGTCAGAAGTTTTGCTTGACTTCAGAGTTAGGGAGATCAAGCTTTGAGTAAAGATTCTTTCACTACAGTCATAAGTACAGTACTCAGAGCTAATTACAGGTGAAGCCAAAAAAGCAATGTAAAACTCAACCCCAATAAAAAAGAAGTAAAGTGAATTTGGAAACAATTAAATGTGGCTTCTATAGGGATAAATTCATATATTAAAAATTCAAGTCTTCCCAAGGCTACCGTACTTTCTTAGCTCACTGTAATTTAATTTCACAGGCATTCCTCAGCTTCCACAGGGAAAAAAAAAATTAAATGAGTTAATAAAAGCAAAGAAAGAAAGGACAGGAATTTTATTCACTTGCACTTCTTCCCAGAATCACTGAATGAAGTGATGGAAGATCAACAAGGGTGATTTATAAAAAAGACAGAACAACCAAATTCTTTCTAACTTGTCCATAGTTACATTTGTAAGGATGCCAGTTTCACATTAATACTTGATATCAGTCTCAAAGTTGACTCAATAATCTCATAAAGTTAATGAGTATATAGAACCTGCTATAGCCCTTTTCTGACCCTTGTCCATGATTTATATCTGAGGTAATATTTACTGTCTGCCTCGTTTAAAAATTTGCTTTCATTTGGTTCAACAGTGCTCAGAAATGTAAGCTTCACATAGGAGGCACTCAGCATGTGAAGTTAGGAACATGCTTAAGTGTTTTGTGTTTAAAAAACACTTTGGGGATGAGAAATCTCTTTAAATTACTGTCGTAAAAAAAAAAAAAAAAAAAAAGCCCTGTAATTATGAAAGAAGACAAGGAGCAAGGAAATAGATTTTGCAATTATTTATTTATTTTTAAGAAAACATCTGATTTTTAAATATTTTAACATCAGAAAAGTTTTTTGTTTGTTTGTTTGTTTGTTTTTTTGTATTTGGTTCACTGTAAGACTTTTTAACAAGAAAAAATCTGGCAAAACTAAAATTTCCCCGTGTGGAGAATTCCATTAATGAGGTTCATTTTCCCACACCATCTGGTGGAGTCTCATTGGAACTGCATGGACAAATTGTCCCTAATTCAGAACAGCATGAATTTCTACCCAGCAAAATGGATATGTTTCTCTGGAAAATTAGAGTTTTTCGGCTCCACAAATATGATACTATATTTAAGAATATTAAATATATTTTAAATTTTATAAGTAGAAGTTGCATAACCATGACTTTTCATGAATTTTTGAGAAATGATCAACACATATATCAACACATTACTTAACCCTGTCCAGTTTTATTCTTCAAGACATATTTTACAGATGAATAAGATAATTCAAAATTCAATTAGCAAAAGAATACTGGAATGATGTGCCTTTCACTCAGCTAGTTATAGTCTAATTCGATTCTGTCTTTACTACGTACAATGCATTTAAAGGAAGAAGAGGTTATACTTTTTTTTTTTTGAACGAGTAGAACATCAAGTAGTTGAAAGCTGTAATTTAAATAAGGCGTTCTAAAGTATGAAGGTCATCTTGTTACAGGCTTGTAACATTTTAAAAGTATTCCATTAACAAATGTATGCTTTTACCACTGTATAGAAATCTACATACAAATACGTTTTACGGTTCCTTGTAATAGTTTCTATGCTGTTCTGGCATCAAAATGCAGTTGATATTGTAGAAACAGAAAGTGTTTGTCACTCTCCAGGACTTATCTCTACACTCCATGCCACAGGAGAATGAATAGTCTGAACTCCGCATGGCTGAACCTGAACCGTGTGTCTGGGATTACCCCTACTGGCTACACTGGAGAATTAAGGAGGACAAAGTTATTGTTCTCAATGTCCAAGACTGAAATCCTATAAAAAGCAAAGTAATAATCTGAATATTTCTCATGATAAGTTATGAGAGGTTACTGTTCACAATACATTAAATATGCAAAAGGATTAAGAAAGACAATTCTACAGACAGAAAACAATTTTGACAACAGTGCCCATTCAGCTTATCACTCCCAGGTGAGGACTCTAAGTAGGCAGATGCTTCCCAATGTTTTGGCATGCCACTGGTCTTTCCAGTGGGGTAAATCTGCAGCTGACAGAGCTAATCATAATTTGTAGCTAAATTATTTATCATGTACTACAGGATTCACAGACAACTTACAGGTAATGGTATCACAATTTTATTTCTATATTATTCTTCAGGTAGGAGTTTACTACAAAATATGATAGATATCAAAAAAGGCAGAAAGTTCATCTCTCTCTTTTTATTATCAACAACGTCATAAATATTTGATCTTTACCAGCACAGGACACACAATTACCAACACAATCACTAGGTCTGAGCAACCAAAAATTGACTATGGGAAAAAATAGAAGAAATCAATCCTCCCTTATAATGTTCCTCAGTACAATAATTCTAATATAGAAAGAGCATGAACTTCAAACGTTGCAGCTTATAGCATTGCAAAACTTGCTATTACTGCACACAGGCTTTTCTGCTACAGGGATGGAAAGGAAAACATTTTTATCAGCTCCTTCCTCTTTTGATTGCCAGAGAAAAGCAAACCGAAATCAGCCACCAAATAAAAACAGGTTACTAAATGATGGCAAAGATTTTCAGTGTATTAGTAACAGTATATTCATTAAAAGCCTATAAACATTAGCCTTCAGCTGCTACTGAACTGAAATCCAGATGCACTGGTGGTAGAGTAGCTGGTCACATGGACCATCTTTGTATCTTTCTTTTACAACCAGAAATGCCTATTACTAGAGAAGAGTCTGCCATGGAATTCCAAATTTCAATATAATGTTTGTTTCACCTGAAGTAATGCAGATTAATCAGCTTCCTTTGTTTAAAGAAAAAAAAAATAAAATAAACCACTTCTAATTCTCAATTCTAATTTTGAGTATATTACATCTTCTTTTGATGTTTCATCAAAAGTTGTCAGGAAATACAATTAATGATAAATGGAAAAGCTGTTTCTGGCTTTTTGTTTATAGTGAAAGAACTCATGTGAAAAGGATGGAAACATTAACCCATTTGTCTTTGAAAGTAAATCTGCAGTCTAGGGTGCCCAGTGTGCTACTGGGCTGTTATTGTTGGCTGTCTCAGATATCTTTTCATGGTATCTGAAAGAAGTGTTAGATATTCTTGAAAAAATAGAATGTGATAAACCTGGTTTGAGTTGGTTATATTCTTTAGGAATATGATAACTTGTTTTCATTGAAAAATTTGATAGTATTTAGAATTTAAAAAAATTGCATGTCACTCCTGCTCAAAATAAGTGATTATATAAAGGGATCTTTCTGTAATGGTGCTTTGAGCAACCTGGTCTAGTGGGAGTTACCCCTGCCTATAGCAGGGGTGTTGGAACTACATGGTCTTAAAGATCCTTTCCAATCCAAATTATTCTGTGATTTTAAGAGCTGTATGATTTTTTCTAAAAATACTTCATAGTAGAATTATTGTGGGTGTTTTTTTTTTTTGTTTTTTTTTTATTTTAGGGGATGTTCCAAAAGAAAATTCACTTAGACAAATCTCTTGCACTAACTCTAAGGACAAAAAGAATATCAACAATAAATATTGGCCCTTAAGGTTGTACTTGTATCTGTAAGTCTGACTGTTGGGATGAATGAAGTTAATGTTCCTTTCTGCTTCACAAGAAAGGAATACTGCAAAGTTATCAAACAATGCAACTCACCTTTTCCTGGAAAGTAAGATAGCCAATACTGTAGGAAAGGACGGAATACAATTCTGACGTTTTAATTCAGATTCACCCTGATTCTAACTTCTCTAGAGGAGAGTTCCCAATGAGATAATACACATAATAACACAGAACTGTGACCATCTTCTTTTTTAAATGTCCCTTAGGGAGGATTTGATCCTGTAAGACCACTGCCACAGAGCCTATACTTGGAAATATGCTTTCCTGCAATCCACACTCAGGACAAGCATCTCCTGGTCATCTTCCTGTTTGTTCACATGTACCCAAATACAGTACAAGGAACAAGACACCAACCGATAATGGCAGTTGAGGAGGTAACTGCTGCCAGAACAAAGTCTACAAGTCCTTTTGCAACTACAATGCAATTGCCTGTCACAAGCCACAGTGAATTCTTCTGACAAAGGCAAGCAACAGGCAAATTTGAGACAATTTTCAGGTTACTTTTCATTCCTTAGGGAAGGAAAATATGGGTGATGGACATTACATCCTTTCTGCATTTGTCATGTTATGGCAGTAGTGAGCACATCCATTAAGCCTGGTCACCTCATAGGAGACACCAGGAAGGAAAACTTACACTTCCACTGTTCAAACAAGCTCTGGATCTGGCCAAACAGCATCACTCACTTATAATAAGTGACAGAACTGGGAAAAAAAATATGACAACTCTTTGACAATGGCATTTACCTTCTTACGAGCTATTAATACTTATTTTCATGTAGCAAAACATGCCATTACTGGCGTATCTGCTCCCATTAGGCAGCTAAGATGAAATGAATGTGGGAACTGGGATGTGTTTTCTGTCTTTATTGTTGCTTTCTTTTAATTTTAGTAGCTGAATGGTGAGTGACTGCAAAATACTGACAAGTGTGATTGTTCTCCTGCTACTACAGTCACTCTGTAGAGAGACAGCAAATTTCCTATTTAAATCATAAAGTTTTCCAACTGCCAATTATTACTGAAGAAGCTTTATTACAAAACTCTGGAGTCAGTAAGGTAGAAATGAAATGTATACATTGTGCTGTGTTAAAAGGTGCAGGAATTGGAGACGTAGTGGGGCGGGATTTCAACAGGGTTACATTTGAATTCCTGTTTTGCATTCGTGAACTTATTCCATCAATCATGAAATTCAAATTGCTTCTTGGTAACTCAGATCTATTGTCTGTGTATCTCCCAGTAATACTGAAAAACTTTTTTTTTTCATTCCTTAAGCTATATGGAAAATAATAGGATGGAATGCATTGCTCTACTCAGACTTCAGGGGATTTACAGTCAGAAAGTAATCTAAAAGAAAACGAGACTGTCCTGCTTTCTAGTGCATGATTCAAATCGATCTAGACCATTATTCAATACTTATGAGGGTACAGAAAGGAACATGGAAAGGGTATGGAAAAACAAAAGGATAGTATTTACAATACACCTTTCAGAGTGCTCTAATCACAGTGAAATCATTGGCATTTAAATGGACAGGTATACCTGATCACATTTACGAAACATTACACTAACAGGAAGGCAGAAAACTAAAATTATGTATGAGGAATTTAGGAATACTGACAGGTTCCTCTCCAAAGCAGAGAAAATTATCAATGTGTTATGCAGTGTAAATGAATACCCTAGTGGTTACAAGAAAATAATTACAGGAGTATTAACCATCGCTCTACTCACCAGGTCAGAAGTAAGTCTCCTCTGGGGTCTCCTCAGTCATGAATATGACAAAGAACTGAGCAGTTCTCAACACCGAAAAATTCTCCCAGTAGTATAAGCTCTTTGTTAAGTCCCACCATTTAGCAGATGATTCATATTCTTCCTGAAAATAGATGTAATTCTTGAAGTCATAGCAAGTACAGATGCACAGATGCATTTTCACTGCCATTTTCTAAATGTAGCAGTTAAATTATATAAATTGCTAAGAAGGTCTGTAACTCGCAGTAGAGTCCAAACTGGGACTTGAAAGCATTTGCTAATCTGTGTGATTTCAGAGCCTTCAGCTCCCTATAAAATCCAAGCCAGGCAGGGCACATTGCTGGGCTAATACTGAAAGCATCATCATACAGACAGTATAAAACATGATAAATAATAACTTCATTAAATATGCACTTTGCCTGGCTAGGCAGAATAAAAGATAACGTACTCTTCACTATTAAAAATGACTTCAGGAAAGTTCTCAGTAAAAATGATTCTTCAAGTTACATATGGAAATCCAAAGGAAGTTCTTAAGTGGGTTAGCTACTGTGACATGGAGCAAAACAATACTCTGCAACCATTATTTCCATAATTAATACAAATTCACCTGAAGAAAAATTCTGTTACCCAGCCAGGTAATCAGAAACCAAAATACCAGTTTCTTAAATACTCCCCAAAATTGCTGATATGGATTTGAACTTGAAGAAGAATCAAGTCAAACACCAGGTAAAACTTAAATATAGTACAGCAACATTTCAAATTTCACTGTGATCAAGAACAGAACCTAAAGACCTGGGTGAGATAGTATCTAAAGCACAACTCAGATGAACCACTGAGCAGAGATGGACAGGGTATCACAAGAGGCAGACTGCATCCATGGAGAAATGAAAGACTGCAAGTATTTTACAGGAAAGGCTGGACAGCAAAAGTTAATATAACTTATCAAAACTGTCATCTAATCTTGTGGGGAAGTGACCACGCCAGTTTCTGAAAGACATTCCACTAACATAAAATTAAGTTATATTTCATGAAAAGGAAAAGTGGGCCTGCAGGGAAATTAAGAAGTTGTTTCACACATCATCAATTT
Organism: Oreortyx pictus; assembly: GCA_036925125.1. Lineage (NCBI taxonomy): Eukaryota > Metazoa > Chordata > Aves > Galliformes > Odontophoridae > Oreortyx > Oreortyx pictus. The sequence continues at coordinate 3,467,294 of JAUPFR010000006.1, read as the reverse complement.
TTACATGAGCACTTTAACATGATTAATTACTGCTTATGGAAGCAAGAATCTAAGAATGGAGATTGATCTGCTTTGTGTGCTACTCAATAGGTTGTAGCTCTTATAGAAGTACCCAGTCTCAAAGGTCCTGAAATACAGAAAAGAATTTGCTGTGGTTCCAATGGCCCAGAGTAACTTCAGACTTAACATATGTAACGTTAGTCTGAGTGCATATGTCCAAAATGATAGAGTTCCACTTGCTGTAGATTGAATAATACTACAACTGTGAAACAGTTTAATTTCTACATGAGATCCCAAGGTCTTTGCCATGGCATTTTTTGCCAATCTCTCCTCACTAGGTAAGTCATTTCCAGTGGGAAATTTCACAGCTTGCAGTGACAACTGTGAAAGTATCCCACATTATCACATACATTAATTATGGGAAGAGTGATACAAAGGTAATTTTCTGTTGCGACCTCATTTCCCTTGAGGGTTCTTGAACATGTTTGTATAAGCTGTACAGTCCAGTTGTCTGGAAATAACTCCACATAGGGAAAAGTAACAACTTTTTTGAGAGGAAGATGTCATTGTAAGTCAGAGTTTAACTGTTTTCTATATTCCTTCCGTTCCTATTCTTGCCTACAGCTGGAAGTTCCCATGTTCACTTTCAAAGGCAGTGCACATCAACAGGTAGCAAAACTGCTTGTAATTAACAGCTGACCATTAATGATGCCAGCTTCATAACACTAGCTTCTCAGCACCTCAGAAAGAGAGGAGTACTGCCATGTTATGAGCAGCCCACACCACAACAGGCAGTAGAGTAGTGTGATGTAACTGCTGCCGCCTGAGAACTGGGCCCTTGCCTAGGATGATGGTGGAGCTGAATCACTGCAGAACATGTAGCACTGAATTTCACATCACAATAAGTTTAAAAAGATAGTCCAGAATGTCAAGTGATAACAGCGGAAGCAATTAAAACCTACTCATATTGAATTCTTACAGTCATTTTTCCTTCTTTGGCATCTTGACAGCTTGTACTGTATTGGCTGTTACACAGGACAGTGAAGAAAGGTTACACATGCAACATTTTATCCAGATAACAGTTACAATATCAGCTGTGTTTTCAGGCATCTTGCTCTTGAGATGTCCCAGCTGCCTTTTAAGTCAGTATAAAGTGATTTACACAACTGGTACAGAAGTGCTCTCAGTTTCACAGACCTTTCCCAGGAAACCCAATTTTCTTTGTGCATTCTGTTTTAGAAGTGTCAGCATGTCATCATTTCACTTAGGAATCAGTGATAGCTCTTGAAAATGGCTCCCTGTTTTGTCTTTCAATTTTCAATTTCAAAAGATATTCTGAGGTAGAGAAATACAAGTGTTTGAGCAAACATTTTCTAATAGCTTAAAAGAAAAGTTTTGCCCTTTATGTACAGAAGGACAAAACTTGAAAAACAACATTTCAAAGCAGAGCACAATTCCAAGAAACAGGCTCCAGGAATTACTCCTGTGAAAAGTTATATGAAAAGAGATAATGCTAATAGTTTGCCCTATTCAAAAACTGCACTGAAGGCAGAAAATTGCTGATGACCACTTCCCCCCCGCCAGCGTACACAGCTTTGAATTAAGCAATCCACAGATGTGATTTTGCGTAAGAAGGCAAGTATTCTGAATTTAACAGCTCAGAAGAAAACAAAACAAAACAAAACAAAACAAAAAAACCTTTCCCTCTTCTTTTTGTTCCTGGTTTATAGAATGTACTGATGACTATAGTCACCTGGCTTGATTTGTTGGTTACTTCTTCCATGATGAGACTAACTCATAGATGATATAAGTGGAACTAGCTCCAATCTGGTTTCTGTTCAAGCAGGTTCAGCTCCAATTCTGTGATGTTTTGCTAATAAAGAGGGACTACAACTGTGACAACTCTGAGAAAGATCTTGGCGCAAAAAGCAAGGTTAACGGGCTGTTAAGTATCTCTGAAAACTCTACCAGCGTGAACTACACACACTGTTTTTCCTTCAGCATACATCATTCTGGCAGAGAATAAATAACATATACCAAACACAAAAACCCGCTGAAGATTTCTGATCAAAACTACTAAAAAGTGCAGAAACTAAGTGTAACATGCTTCTTTAGCAGCCCTGATGCTAAAGCTAGATGAAAATCTGTTTAAAAAGCAACAAAAGCTACTATGAACTTCCTTGAACATTCTCCAGAATCACACCTATTTTATTGTAATCAGTGCTCTGTTTATTATTTTAAGGCATTTATAACAAAAACTCACTTGGTATTTCCTCTCATCTTTCCTTAAATACTAGATAGGCCTTCCACTCAAAGAACCATCTCCATAGTCTTCTACTGGCTATAAATATAAATACTTACTCATTATTTTTGATTCATTTTCTCTGTGTTTTAGAAAAACAAGAGATTGTGCGATGTTGAAATAAACTCTGACAACAGAGCAGAACAGGCCAGGACACAATAACACATGCTCCAGACCTCTATCCTTATTTTCTAGGCTAGACAATAGAATGACTATTTGGATTTCTTCCTGCTCATTGATTAGGTCTCAACACTTTAACTAAAAGCAGCTGGAAATTTAAGATAATTTTACAGTTGTTATAAGTTCTGACAGCACTTTTAGTTCAGACTTGAGTAAAATTACTTCACAAATGGCTCATCAATTGATTACTGAAGATTTTCCTTCATTTTTCAGTCAGCCAAACCCACAGCTGGCCCACTGCTTTGGGCAGCTTCCAATGACCTGTTGCAACAGTGGCCATGGCTCATATTTTATGTACAGCGACTGCTGAAATTGTAAAAGAATAAGGAACAAAGGTGTCAAAATTAATCTCTAATCTAAGGTGGTCAATAAATATATTAAGAAAAGCAAACATTCTGAAGGATGTATAAATAACAGTCTTTCTGAATGTCGGTCTCAAAGCTATTTCTGCATTTGTGACTCATCATCTTTTCAGGTGATAGACTTCCATTATAGACTACGAACAGAGAAACCTTTTTAATCGCATGCAAGCTTATTTGGCCTGAACACAAAATGTCTTCCTGTTTTTTTCCCCCTCTTCAATCTGTGTTAGAAACCTATTTAAAATAGGCTGCATGTGATCGCCACTGAAATCTAAAGCTTCCCTCTGACATAAATATAACATAAGGAAGCTTTGAGGGGTGTGTGAGTGGTGAAGGATGTATAACAGCTTTGCAGTGTCATAGCACATATCAGTCGTACTTGTTACCTCTTTTTACCCAGAAGATCATAATACAACACAGGGAAGACATTCTACAGGCCTAGAAACCATAGTTACTGTTTGCAACAAGGGAATTTGAAGCTGGACACAAGGAAAGTGTTTTCATAATTAGGATAATTAAACAATAGGACACATCAGGCTGCACAAAAGTTGATTTTGATGAATAAACACTCTCTAGATACAGGTAATTCAGAAATGTTTGAATGAAAACAGTTCTCTAAAGCATGCAAGTAGAGAGCTGCAAGTAAACAGCCCCCAGAAAAGAGAGGAAATGGTGAAAAGTTAGTATGAAAAAGTTAGTTTCTTTTTATACTTTGTTGAGAGAAAGAGGCTTAAAAACGAGACACTCCTTTTCCCTTTGAAGAAGGACAATGTCCAGGAAGCAGAGATGAAAACAGAATTGAGAGCAGCTCTTCCTTTCTCTGCATATGCTAGCAATTTGAATTCACTCTCTGAAGCCTTCCCACTCTCCCAACACTGCCCAGCTATTCTGCTTTGTTCTCTTTTATCAAGTAGCTTAAGATATCAACACATTAAAATAGTACGGTTTGGCTTACAGGGGCTTGCAGACTTCAATGACAAGCACTTTTTAAAATTATGTGCCCACTTAATCATCACTGTTTTGACATGTATCAAGCAATACAAGGAGCACCAGGCCAAGTTCATCCCTTATGTAACATTCATGAATTCACTGGGAAAAAAAAAAAAAAAAGGAACAAAAAGAGGCCATTAGAAAAAGTATCTTTGAAGTAAAGGTTAAACTTACTTGGCTATGAGACTGATGAAAACAAACCTATGACAAACCAGTGACAGAAAGAGGATTTAAAAAAGAAGATTACTCTGTCAGCACTCTGCCGCATGCATTCAGTACAGCTTTGAAATGAGGTTGAGGGGACAGTTGTTGCTGTATTGATATTATTCTGTTCATTAATAGGAAAGAACACTTTATTTTTTTTGCCTGGAGATAATTGCACTGATCAAAGGTTTATGTTAATAAAAATCTCCCAGAGTCAGTCTTTTATTTTAATGGGAAGGAGAAGCAGCCCAGCACTGGAGCAGCAGCCTCTCTGAGCAAATTCCTGAGTGGGCACCAGCACTTCTTTAAAGCAACATAATGACTTTCTAGGTTCAATTTCCACTTCTCCCAGAAGCTACAAAGACCTCCTTCAGCAAAGTGATGTAGAATGCTTACATTTCTATCAGTTATAAGTCATTTAACAAAGCATCTGATCACTGTTTTAAATAGTAAAGATTCCTTTGGCTTAAGCAGAAAACTTCCCACCAAAGCAGAGGAAGACAAAATGTAACGACCCATTTAGACTAAACCAAAGAAACTATATTGCTGCATAATTCTAATGGGAAAGATAACCACTAATAAAGTAAGATTTATAAATTTTATGTCACTGAAATACTTGACTACATGGTTTTCCTGCCTACTGATAGCTAAAAAGAGATGGAAAACTACCTAAGCTTGTGACTTTCCTCTTTCTCATAAGAGATTGATCTGTTTTTATAGGCTGCTTCATTTCTCAAAATTGACTCCCGGGCTATTAGACACAATGCTGGAATCATCAAATTTCAGAGATTATACCCTGACTTTAAATTCTGTATGCTCTCAGGAATAATTTAAGGAGAAACTGTGTAGATAAGTTGGTAGCATTAGATGGAGGAAAATGGGGGAAAAAAAAGAGAAAACATCTTGACCTCAGAGCTAGACAAGATCTATAATGAAATATGCATAATTATGAGGAGGTATTAACAAATCTCAGGACGATATTCTAAGTTTAAATAGCCAAAAGGAAAAGATTCATGAGAAATGCATGCATTTCTGCATTTCACTTTTGTAAATTTTGACACGTTCTTAAAAGTTCATACTGCTCCCAGGAAACCACATTTTAGCATGGAATAATTGATAAGTTATCATGTGGAAAGAAGAGCTAAAACTGTAGACTTTTTTCTTCTTCCTTTTCTCTAAATCTTTAATGTCAATGCCTACTGAGTTAGAGGGAAATCTTGTTAACTTCATAGACGAGGTTTTCACAATGATGCATCTGTCTATCGCCCAATTCAATGCTACGGTAAGACTAGATGATTAAATGAAATGAGCTTCCTAAAGAAGAAATTCTACACAACGCTTAGAATCTTTATCTCACACATCAGTCCTAAAAATCTCTCATTTATTTGGGTGAAGTCAGAAATCCACTGTAACAGTTATACAGGAGTAGGATTTGGTCAGGAGAGTTCACCACACATTCAACCAGAGCTTCAGAACTGAAATGGCTGATTCAGTTAGTCCATGCAGAACATATCTCCAAGCAATTGTTAACGCAACCTTAATGATCTGGTGCAATAAGCTGCTGAATTCAGGTGTGGTACATTGCAGGCAATTTCTGCACACTTTGCAGGGGTGTCTGGGTCATGCTTTATTGAACACTGAAGCCTACCTTAGGACAATTCCCATCTGAATTCTTAGTGATTTCCTTAGCTTTAAATAGCTGTAGGGCTGGTTTTATTGGTCTCTATCACAACATTATTTATCATCAAGAATAACAGTAATCTCTCTTAGCCAAGAAAGGTCTACACCATTTGATATGCTAATAATATTAATAATAATAGAATGGCCTTCTGTGGCCTCTCACATCGGGGGGACCCAGCCACCCTTGCACTCGAAGGAAGCTGCCCATTATCCTTCTATACTGACAGCATTTCATCCTGCAAACTACCTTCTGAATCACACTGGCATGGCAAATGTCTGAAATCTTGAAGCTCAGCTACTTGAACTTTTTCTTTAGGCTATCAGATCATAAGTCTCAAACCATATTGTTCGTCACTTACTATAGACAACGTTACATTTGTTTCTAAGAAGTTGTGTTCACTCATAAACATATTTCTTTAATCTTATGGTCTGGCAACTTGATTGGTAGTTTGAAGAAATAACGAACTACTAAGCAAGATTTTACTTAAAGAAAGTACAGCAGTAACTGTTTCTATGCAGACATACGATGGTGAAGTGCATAATGTTTGTGTTACAGAAGGGAAGTTATTTTCTCTACTAAATTCTATTAGCTTTTTAATCATTAAATTGTTATTTCAATTCAACTGCCATTGTAGCTTTTCCCTGCTGGGAATAAAGATTGCTTTCAAGGTGCAAATATGATTATTATTTTTTTTTTCATGCTAAAAGGATCTAACCGCACTGCAGGGAGGTTGGAACTAGATGATCTTTAACGTTTCTTCCAGCCTAAACCATTTTACGATTCTATAATTCTAAAGCATATTTGATACCTTTTTAAAAGTGCATCACTTGTATGCATCAGATTATTTATGAATTGTTGAAAAAGCTAATGGCAAATGAAGCAAGAGGAAAAAAAACATTGCTTTATAAAGGTTAGTACAGTCTCTTCTCTCAAATTCTGAAGTAATTATCAGCAACTATTAACAGTAACCTGACATTTTAGTAACATGCTGTAATATCAGTACTGCATCCTGTGAGATTCATCAATAAGTGAAAGGAAATTATATCAAACTAATCTAATCTGAGAGTGCATGCTCCCTCCCTGTCTTCACTCCCCCATCATCATCATCAAAGAGCAGGCCAGATAAACAGACTATTCCTGTAGAAAACAAACCCACGTCTTAGGGAAGCAAAACAAACATAGGATCAAGTCGACCCGACAAAGCTTAATTTACTTGAGTACCTACTTCGTGCCTAAATGAGGTAGAAAAGTAAATACCTCCAACTTGCACAAAGTAAGAGTGCTGGTAAACTCTCACATCACAACACTTAAAAGTTGGTTCTGCCACCATGTGGCAAATGAACTTTGCATAATTCTTCCCTTACTGAAGTACTTCATGACTTTTCATCTTTGTCACTTTCTCAAGACCACCAGCACGCAATGTAGCATTTTCAGATGAAGACAGAAGGAGAGTGGAAGCCAGCTGGCTGTATCACAACATCACTGCCAGGACCAGTGTAAGGTCTAGAAGCGAGACAGACATCCTTCAATCCAGAGAACGGAGTACTCATTTTTATGGGGGAAGCAGAACGTACATTTCAAAATGCATCCAAAACCAATCAAAGCAAATTAATTTTCCTTGAACTTAAATAGGCCATAGCACAAACTTATTGAAGTACTAGAATGCAGGAGGATACAGAGATTCAAGATTCAATATTAAGTGACTCCCCAAGATCCCTACAGGAATTAAAAACAAATGACAGTTTCAGGATGACAGCCTAAGTCCCAAAAGAAAGAACTGAGACGTAGAAGAGAACATGAAAAAGGCAACAGGAGGAATGCACCAGTCATGTGATGTCACCACTCAGCTTTGAACATGAAATATTTAAGGGGTAAACAAAACCAATCTGTCCAGCATGCTGCTAGTATGGCAGGACATCACGCTGTCATTTTGCGTCACTGAAGGAGTTTTTGTTCAGACTGAGGGGAACTGAAGCGTGCATTCAGATGTGTAGTAATTTGGTGAGTAAAGTATAAATAAGGAAATTTCAGATTCATTATTTATGTCATTTCACACACAATGATTCTGAGCAAGTCATCCAGACTACTTCCATGCTTCAACTAGAATCTATTAAGCCCTTCCCTTACCCAAGTTCAGTAAATCAAATATCTGCCTGAATTATTAAAAAATTGGCCTTCTTCAACAAACTTGTTACCCTCAAAGCACAAAAATAATGTGAATTTGGAAAATCGTACATGCACATTAAGTTTTTCTAACACTTCTGTAAAGTCTTCCCCCTTTCTCACAGTCACATTTCAGCCTTAACATTCAATTAGACCTCATCAGTCTTAATCACAAAGTCCTTGCAATCAAGGCTTATTCTGTATTGAATATCTGGTTCATTTGTACTGAAAATTACAAACTTTTCCAGCTCTACATTAAAATAACACAAAGGTCCCCCCCTGCCTGCTTCAGTTGCTGGTATTTCCACTTGGTTTTTCATCAAGCTCAACAACTTTGCCACTTCCCCTGCCCCCTGAGACAAATTTTACTGTGTTGCTTCACTTCTATTTGACAGTCTCCCAACATGTTTATTCCTTTGTAGCCCATTCCTCTTTTATTTATTGCAGAAGCTAAATTCTATTAAAATGATATACAATCTATGGCTGAAGATCAAACTAAGGATTTAGACAAAGTCTTCTGAAATTAAGTTGACCTTCTACTAAATGTTGGATGCAAACACTGCAGTCAAATTAAGTGTTCATAGGAAGACCTCACTGATTTGCAACAGCCATACATCATTACAAGTGAAGCCTTTTGGAGGTTTACAGCAGCAGTTTGGAAGGTTTTATATATGGATTAGTGATCGTGCTTCAGCAGCAGCACTGCAACACCATCATTATTTTTATAGAATTGCAAACTGAAATGCAAGACTTAAGACTATCAAGGTAAAAATAAATATCCCATCCCCTACAAAATCACAGGGATGGCATGATATTTTTGCTCTTAATTTCAAAAGATTTTAAGGCTGAATCCAGCAACATTAATATCAGTTGGAATAGGGCAACTGCAAAAGCATCGCAATCTTGCAGCACAGCCATTCCTCAATTTTAGTGTTATTACTCCTGTTGGACATCCCAGTCTAACACAGCATACTTGTTAAAGACACCAACTGAAGAACATTCAGATTGTGGTTTTACCTTCAATTCAGCCTTATGAAAAGCTTTGAACTGCAAAGTTATGAAAATGAGAGGAACGCTATTAGCTTGTCAGTTTAAGTTGTAAATTCCAATTTACTGCTTCAGACCTCATGTGTTTCACAAACACTGAATGAAAAGAGCACTGATAGATAGGTGTAAAATAAACATTGTGCTTTGACTACAGATCCTCTTAACGGGGTTTATTTAACTACAATAATAACATACCTATTTGGGAAAAAGACTTTTTGTAATCATAAATGAACAGATAACCCATCTGAAGCATTTTCCATTTGTTCTATTTGCCTCTTAGTTTCTGAAATGATACTTCCCTGTAGATTTTGTCTACCAGGTAATGCTTTACAAAAAATTGCACCATGCAATCCCATTACTTACTCTCTATGGTAGGCTTTTAAATTGTGTAATAACTCACTTTTATAGTAAGAAAACATATCAGAAGGAACAATTTAACTTTCTATCAGAGGTTTAAGTGAAGAACAACTTCAAGAGAATGCTGTTTCTGAGACTTAAAAAAAATAAAGTTCTATTGGACTAATTTGTCTGGGAATATTTAGACATCACAGAATCAAAAGCTCATCTCAGTGCTGCAAGATATCTAAAGCAACTTTATGCTTCTACTTACTAATCCAACAGCCATTGGCTACCTGTGTGTCTTCAAGGACTAAAACTCAGTTTTCTGACTGAATAAGGTAAACCCTTGCACTAGTACCTATTTAATGGGCAATCCCACAGATTTTCCACCTTTTGACAACATGAGCTGCCAATATTTTTAAGGTTTGCCAATATTTGCAGGGAGTGGTTTGCTTGAATGTTCAGAAATCCAACTAGGAAGCGTTATGATTTTTGTCAGTCATCTTCTATCACTCATGAATGGATTAAATGTGCTTACTGTGCATGCTAACAATCAGTTAAAATCAGCAAGCAATGCCACAGCTTGCTTTGAAATGTAAAGCATAAAGTGCAGTGCAGAGCCTCTTCAAAAAAAGATCCAAAGTTTTGACAGGGACCTCTTTTGCAACTCCCATTGATGGCAGCAGAACTGGTGTTAGGCTCCACTGGCACTAGCATTTCAGTTTAGGACATCTTCATTTCTAAAAGTAGTCAAGGCTTTACGCTACCAAGTAGGGGAGACCAAGCCACCTGCATTCACTGGCTAATCTTTATCTCACATAAGCTTGCTGAGGTGACTGAATCCCTCCTTTCAGGCAATTTCCCAATTCAGTTTCTCCTTTAAGGAAAAGCGGCAGTAATAGGTGAGCATGAAGAGTTTCCCAGTCAACCTCACAATTCATACTGGCACCAAAAATGTAGCCAGTTCTGTAGAAGTAATTCATGAGGTATTTAAGGCTTCAGATGGAATTAGTTCTACGTATACAATGCAATTCTGCATTTTCGATATAAATAATTCTGTCATATTAAGAAGATATTTTTTGTCTTTTTGGAAAAAAGGCTTGATTATTTCCACTGCTGCTAATTGGCAGAGGTCTTTATTCCAGCTCCCACAAGAGATTTTCCCTTTTTATTTAAACATACAAGGTTTGAGCTCCCAAACTTAGGAATTCTCAAGGATATACATGAGTATTTTTAAATCACCTACTCTTACTTATTAATATCTCATATTCAATGTTTCGTTCTATGATATTCAGCTCAGCCTCTCCCTACTGAAGGATACACTCATCTCAACAGCAGTATGCACTGTCCTCACCAAAGGGGTCCATGAAAATAAATAAATCTTTACAGCCTAGCTAATTAATGTTCTTGAGTGGTTTTTTTTTGTTTTTTGTTTTTTTTTTTTCCTAGGAAACTTCATTCTCCAGCAATTTAGATTTGAGGACACTGCAACCTGCTTTCAAATATTCCACAGGGAGATAAACAGCCAAATTAGTAAAATGAATTATTCATTGCAAATTATTAGCTCATTTCTTCCAGAATACATTGCACACCACATCTTTGCCACCTCACATTCTTCTCTTAATGTCGATTTGGGGGCTTGATTTTATTTTTGTTTTCTATTCTCCCTCATTTTCTTCCTGTGTTATGATGCTATTTCGTTAAAATATCCTTTTGCAACCAAATTCCAAATTGGCTTTGTGTGAAACATAATAGCCACTCTCTTTCAGTGCCCAAAACAGCTCTTCAAATTAAAAAGAAGTGACAATCACCACAGTCTAGCAAAAAAAGATGTGGCTAAGGTGACAATGTTGAGCTGTATTCATTACAAAGGCAAAGAATGAAGATGGAAACTCAGTAAACAGTCCAAAAATGGAAACTGCAATGAAGTGATGTAATAGAGCAGCATCATTTAGAAATGCTAAAAATCCTGCAAAGACAAAGCTAGACAAGGGAGAGTTCTGCTCCCAGAGCTTTCTTTTTACATTACTTGGGAAGACTGAAATACCAGTGGCTAATAATTATCATTCTGTTTTCTTACAGCTCTGATCATCCAAAGTCGATGAGAGAAACAGTATGTCATTCAAGTGACTAATCATTAAGAGGTAATTATGAATAATGATCATAATTCACAGCAGGAAACTTGCTCCAGTAATCAATGCCATGTTTCTATGCAATTTTTGCATTTCTTACCATCAGAATGGGTCAAAACACACCCTATATTTTATCTTTACTATATCTAGCTATTTAAGGTCCCCCTACACAGTTCTTCTATGCTATCTAACAACATTACACCTAATAAAAATCCCTCCCTACCCCACTCTAATTTTCAAGTGATGGAAACGACAACAGAGAGACTTGAACAAACATCCCGGAGTGGGGGTACTTCTGTCTTTTTCATTTTCCTGGGAGCTATGCTGTACATTTCCATATCAAGCTGGACACTGCAAGTTCGTCTGAACACATCCAGATGCCGGATAATTTTCTGCAGCAAAGAATATAGAGAACCACTCTCATTCATTTACTTCCTCCCCTCAGAAGAAGTCACTGAAGAGCCTCAGAAAACAGAACTATGACAGCACCTCCAAATGAGAATACACCACAATCAAAACAGGATACCAAAGACTTAACGCTGTCTCCACTGTAAGTACTCTGTGTGCTACATCACAACAAACCTCCAATGCTACTGTTAAAAGCAGTGCAGAACCAGAAAATCTTTACCATTTTCAGCATCTAAATACTATTTTAAAGTATTTGCTTAGGCAATGCAGTGCTACTTGATGGAGACCCTAGCAGAATATGATTCAACAGGATTCTTCTCCATTACCCCCACATTTGCTCAGCATAGGGTTTTCATTTTGCCTTACAAAATGCAGACTGAAGGTGAACAGATTAATGGACCAACTTTATCCAAAACGCAAACCAAGCTTAAATCTGAAGTCATGGGTTCTTTGCAGCTTTGCTTCCCTTCTTTGGCCACCATTTCTTATTAACACATTCCCTCAAATCTCAATCAGCAACTGCTTTACGACTTGGCAACATGTAGCAGAAAGCAGATGCATCCTGTAATGTATAATTTACAAAGCCAATTGTACTCTCCTTAATAATAAGGGGGCTGGGGAGATGATGGTAGCAACACCTGGAGAAATACCAGTAGATCTTTCACAAGGCTCATTAAGAGCATCTCCTCTGAGTTCTTTCAGTTGTTAACGATCTTGGCAACCAATCCACACAGCTCCACTTCTGTGCTTCACAGCATCCGACTCCCAGACCCAAAGCCACAGAAAGCTCAGAATATATTAAGTGAACTCCACTTTCATTACACCACACCTTGTTTATAACAAGAGAATGTTGGTGATCCTAATTACACATGTCCTTCTTGTATCATTTCAAGTGAATGATATGCTTTATTATCTCATCGCTCCCTTAGGAGAGAAAATAGACCATCACAGCAGGGATTTCAGCTCACCCATTCCCCCCTCTGCTCTTCCAATGCACAAGTCAGAGGTACAATAAATTCAGGTTGAGGCACCTCAGAGTGTACTCCATCACCAGGTGTCTACCACATGGTTATTGCCACAGATAATACCCACTCGTCTCAGCATCTCCCAACCAATCTGAGACATTCACAGGCTTCCTTGATCTTCATTTAATTACATGTAAATTAGATGCATCATTTACCCTATCTAAATTACAGATATGATGATTTTAATAAAAAGTTAATGTCTGCAGGGTGCTCTGAGCTCTACAGTCGTGTGGTTTCACACAGGAGAAAAAACAGTCATATCCAGGGCTTTAAATAGCTTCACCAAAAGAAAGATACACTAACTCTTTCACACAGAGAGCATCATGTGGATATGGAAAGCACTGAAAGAAAGGATAAAGTGTCTTCCCAGGAACTGGGATTTATACGTGTATTTATAAAGATTTCACATGATGCAGCAGACTGGGTGAAAAAAGTCTCCTGGGAACTATATCCACCAACTATATTAAAGTGTCAGCAACTCTTTTTACTGAAATACCATCTATTCCCAGCCTACACCCAAGGGAATAGAGAAAAAGAATTAATAACCAAGAACTTCCTCAGAGTGCCTCCAGTAGATACGTCAGTGCTCCCTGTCCCAGCTATCTGAGCTTCAGGCACAGAGGTAGAAAAGGATCTGGTTGCACAACAGCCTCTCTCAATAACTTGAACTCCAAGGTTTCTGGCTCAGCCAGCTAGCACTCCTCTGGCTCTCTCCATTGCTGTTACTCACAGCCACACAGCAGATGGGAAGTGCTGCAGAGAAACAGAAAATTAATTCAAGCTTTCTTGATGGAGCAGCACAAAGCAAGTGCTCCTGAAGGACCCAGCCTTTCCTCCAGGCTCCCACTAACAGGCAATCTGCAGCTTCCACATGGATATTACAGGGCAGAAAATGGTGTAGTCCACTCCCCACACCATGGGCTTTCCATAGGGAGTACACGGCAGCTGAAATACTGCTTTAGCTCCCTGCTGTCTACTGAGTTCTCCTGGAGGAAATGGACTTGGCACTTCAACACACAAGTCTTCTCTAGCATAAAAGTCGGTGTCAAGTATTCCACCACATAGGGGAGAGAACAGAATGTCTCAAATAGGTCTGTTTTGGGTTGTTATAAAAATAAGTTACCACCAGGGCTAATGAGTTTGGGTTTTTGATTCCATTGGAGACATGACTTTCTAATCACGCTCAGCTCTCAAATCTGAAGAAAAGACTGAAAATAAAGAATCTGCCCTCAAGACCTTTTCTTTTTCCCATCTTACACCTGTCTTCACACTGTAAAGCCTCTCTGTATTCCTGAATCCATGAACAAATAAATTAGAAAATGTCTTTAAGCCCTGAGAAGACAGTGCATAAAAGCAGACGGGGATGAAGAATATTACAATGATGAGAACCATCACAATTCTGTCAATGGGGAAACACTGTAAAACCACAAGTATGGAATTAAAGACAGCTGCTACATTTGAAGCAAAAGACAACTTCAAACTAAGAGTGTGACCTTAACCAACAGAACAAGCGTGATCTGAGAAATTGCATAATGAATGTATAATTGAAATTAATTTTTACCTTGTATTTGAGACCCTGAACAAGTGAATTTAATTCTCAGCACTGTAATTTCCATGCGTGGATCACCATGTTAGCATAGGAGGACAAACAATCTATAGCAGGTTTTGGAGGTGATACCAGAGTACAAATAACAACTGGTAACGGTGTTAGGTTAAAGGAGCACTCAAACCCCATAGGAGATGTTGATAGGAAGCATGATGATACATCAGGAGAACCTGCAACTCAGCTGGCTCTTTTGTTAGTGCCATACTCTCTTTTCAAGATCAAGGAAAATATAAAGGGGAGAAATGAAATGAACAGTGAGGGTGTCCAAACAAGGACAACAACAGACTCTGAGAAGCAGAGGAAAAGTTATTTCTGCCATCATGAAGAGCCCTCACTCTGAAACTGGAAATTATCATCTGACTTAAACCTTCAATTTATTACTATACTAGTTTTATAAATAATTCAAAAGAAAACACACGCTTCACTAGAAAGAATCATTAAGGTTGGGAAACACCTCCAAGACACTTTAAGTCCAACCATCCACCTACCACTAATACTGCCCACTAACCGTGTCCCTAAGTACCACATCTAAATGTTTATTAACACCTCCAGGGACAAATAAAATGACTGGTAGAAAAATACCAGAAAAAGAAAAAGAAAAAAAAAACCACCAAGATTAACTTCCAAGTTCATTTATCCACCCTAAACATTTACATTCACAGAATGGAAGGAAACAAGAATAAAGCAGAAACACTGCATGGGGAATAAACATGTTTTTCTAATTATGAAATTGTATTTTATTCCCAAGACAGCTGACTTTTCAGTATATTTAATAAAGGGAAATCAGGCAAATGGTTTCAACTGTTAATGAGAGCTTCTGGGAAATTAAAAATCTGAAGAGAAAGATTCCCATGTAGGGACAAAACAGCGAAGATGTAATTATGGCTAAACTGTTGACAGGCTATAGAGCAACATTTTGGCACAGAGTTGCAAGAGAAATAATTCTACCACTAGGTGCCACGTTCTTTGGCCTAAAGTGCTTACTGTGAGGCTATAGTTTGGGATGTGCATTCTCCAAAAACATACTACACTCAGAAAAGGCTGGGTCTATTTCTGCCTAGTGAGTGGAAACATACTGGTAATTTTGTTGATCACATCTCCTGGGATGTGACAATGCCCATCTTACCATTTTACTCCTAGGAACTGAATTTCTTGGGCAGGTCCCTTCACTTCGTTCTGCTTAATAGCAAAATCAGCACCCAGAAGAATTTGGATTATTTGCTCTCCTTTCTCAAAAACCTCCCTCTGCTGTATCACCCCACACAATGTCATCCACGTACTGGAGGTGCTCAAGAGCACTGCCCTGTTGCAATGCAGTTTGGATCAACCCATGGC
The DNA here is from genome assembly GCA_036925125.1 of Oreortyx pictus. Taxonomy (NCBI): domain Eukaryota; kingdom Metazoa; phylum Chordata; class Aves; order Galliformes; family Odontophoridae; genus Oreortyx; species Oreortyx pictus. The sequence goes on along the minus strand of JAUPFR010000006.1, from coordinate 3,451,520 downwards.
AAATGGTTGGGCTGTGTTTCCACCCCAGGGGCAAACGGTTCCACGTGTACTGAAAACCCCTCCAGGTGAAAGCAAACCGTGGCCAGCACTCTGTGGCCAAAGGAATGGAAAAGAAGGCATTAGCAATATCAATGGTGGCATACCACTTGACTGCTTTTGATTCCAGTACAAACTGCAGCTCTAACAAATCTGGCACAGCAGCACACAGTGGGGGTGTGACTTCATTCAGGCAGCGATAATCTGTCAGCCTCCATTCTGCACTGGCTTTACGCACTGGCCATATGAGGCTGTTAAAAGGTGATTGGGTTTTGCTGATCACCCCCTGGATCTCTAGCTTACGAGTCAAGTTATGAATGGGGAGCAAGGAATCCCTGTTGGTGCAGTACAGCTGTCTGTGGACTGTTTGAAACACAATTGGTACCTGCTGCTCTTTTACTTTTAGTATCTCCATAACAGACAGATCTTCTGACAGGCCAGGCAAAACAGACAGCTGCTTAACGTTGCCTGCATCTACAGCAGCTACTCCAAAAGCCCATCAGTATGCCTTGGGACCCCTGAAATGCCCCCTTCTGAGACAACCTATACCGAGTACGCACAGAGCTCCCTGTACGGTAACTTAACCAAACCTAATAAAAGAGAACAATGGGGAGAGATGAAGTTTGCAAATTAAATCTGAGAGCTTACGTTGGTAAAAGTGCAGGGCATCTCTGTGAGTCCTGGCCCTTCTCTTCCCATCTGTGTGACTTGAAATTCAAAGTTCTGATGTATTATTTTCCAAAATTACTCGTTTCTCACCCTGATTGAAGACCTAATTAGATTAGTCATGCTTCCCAGCTGCTCACCTACTGTTACTCTCAAATCTAGTTTATGTCACTCAGAACCAATTGTGAACGACCACTTATTGAACTTCCTCCTTTATTTACTGTGAAATCAAAGCAGCTTCTGATCCGGCTTGAAAACTGAGAGTAGTAATAAGTGTGTCTTTCACATGCCTGTTTATATTTCTGCCTCAGTCTAAGAAGTCAAGAACAATTTTCTATCATTAATTGTCTTGCTGTAATGTTTCACATTGGGTGAAGAGGGAAACACAAGTTTTAAACTGCAAAAAGATTTCAGATAGACAGCACAACTATAGAAACACTTAGTCCAACATTTACACACTTTTCACATCAAAAAGGATGAAAAATCTCAGCATAGAACTGAGATTAATTACATTTGATTAACTGCTAATTTCCAGTTCTAGGAACAATTCTGGAACAGTACTTACAGTAGGCTGTTATAATACAGCTCCAACTGCAAATTCAAAAAGTACTTGAAAAAAAAAACAAACAACCAAACATAAGACACTCTAGAAAAACCTAAGAATATTAAGACTCGTCCCTCTGATGTTGGCTCCAAGTTTGAAGTTAATAAAGCATCATTTTTCTTGCAATTAGACTGAAAAATGAAATCATTCAATTCTTTCTGCAGAGGACAGAAGGAATGTTTTTTTGTTTTGCATTGTGCTGCTGGCTTAAGTTCTGAATCATTCTACAACTAAAACTGCCTTGGGTCAATTCAGTATCCAATTAATAGAAGGAAGGACTATCGAAATGCAGCAGACAAGAGCAAGTTCTACTTTTCTTACTCACTGCCCAGTGGGCTAATTAGTGTCTGGGAACAACTGGACCAGGTCAAGTACCCTGCTTTTTACCCCTTCCTCTTTTCTCAAAATGCCTGGAGCAGCAAAGAACTGATTGGCCTAGGATGCAGGCTGCTTTCATTAGGAAAAGGCTGTGTCCTTACCTCAGCCTAGCCAGTACCTGAGACTAAACACAAAATTAGCCAGCTATCATATTTCAAAATGCCTTGACTTCATTTCACCTTACATACATTAATATTAATAACTGATAGGAAGGAACACATTTTCTGAAGGAAGATGACGTCTTGTTCAGTCAACCACTGTTACATCTCTACTGTTTCTTTACTCTTCCTATGAAGTTCTTCTGCGGCTATGCATTGGTAATTATTATTTGCTGTGAACTTTTTCCATGTGCTCAAACACAAGGTTGTTCTCAACTCAATCACCTTTTCATTGTGTAGCGACAACCACACAGGACCCAATAACGATGACAAGACAAGCCATGAGTCATCATTCCAAATATCCCAGAACTTGGGAACGTGACCTGAAAAGAGCAAACTTCCCCTTTGAAACAAGTCTGTAGTATCACTAAGTCCTTTGGAAAATGATTATTTCTTATCATATGGGAGTATATACATAATGCCTGAAAAATATGCAGACTCCAAAAGCCTATTGGCATCGCTTTTTAAACTCAGTGTGGACATACTTCTCCTAGCAAATAGCCTACAGTTCCTACTCAAAAATACCTTCCCCATATATGCTTTACATCACAACACTGGCTTTTGCACTCAGGTTGCTATCCTCATCCAAGATAAGAGGTGAGAAAGCACCAGCACGAATTTAATGGGAAAAGCCTGCAGATTTGCCTCCTGTTGCTCACAGAACCACAGTAAAACCCCCAGAGAATTAAGATTAAACCTATTTCTATTTCAACCACAGCTGAGCAAAAATGTTCCTCCTAAGTAAATTTGTACAGAATAATACTTTATCAACCCAAAGAAGTTATGTTTTTGAGAGTAGCAACAGCATGCAATTAATTCTTCTTACCTGATCTGCTGCCTATGCTATGTTTCCCAAGCTGCTTATATTTTAGCTGACAGATCTCTTACAAAGCAACTACCAACCTGCCAGCTACTCAGGAATTAAACTGTCAACCATTTCTGATCAAAAGGAAAAACACCATCTGGAAAGGAAGATATATTTTTTTCACTTTTCTTTTATAAACACTGTCTTTACCACTACACTGCTACTCCCACAGTTGAATTTCACGTGGCTTTGAAATAGGGCCAGGTCCTAAAAAAGCACGTGTCCCCCAAACTCAGAAGCACCCTGCATGGGCTAGGAATTATTCAAGCTGTCTATAATATATAAAACTACTTACGTCCAGCTTTTCTGTAAACACATCTCAGCAGTTTCAGCCCTGTTCTGATGGATCCCAGACCAAATAATGATCCAATGTTCCACCTGTTCCCCACTCCAATAGTTAGAGAAACATATTCAAGTCTGAATCCAGATTTCCTGAATCAATGAGTTTTTGATTCTGTTATGCAAGCAATTAGGTTACTGTGGAAGGAGTAGAGAGACAAAGAAAAACCACCAAGTACTGAGCTCTTGTAAAAGATGCTGCATTCTGCTTTCTGCAGAACTGGATGCAATGAGAGAGCACAGATCCTCTCAAAGTGGAATATTTAATGCATCATGAGATAGACTTTCCACTTACCCAAACGGCCAAGAATCATCAGAGCAAACTGAGAAGAAGCAAACTGGACCTCAAGAGTGATAATAATAACAAGAAAAAGACCAGATAGATTTTGTGCTATAGAAATGGAGATTTAGGAAGGCTCCCACCATAAACTAAATCCTCCTTTAATCTTTTGAGATGCCCAATTTTAAATCGACTTCTTCAGAAAGTTTTGCCCATTGCTAATGAGAAAGGATGGATAAAGACAGCTCCATTTTCATCATGTTCTAATCCTTCCATTTTTATCTGGAACTACAAATTCAAATTCACACAAACACTGAAAAGAAAGCAAACCTGCAAAACTATAGATAAAGCCAAAATTATGATAAAGTCTAATAAAAGCGTTGTTGCTAGCACATAGTAGCTGTAAAAGTTGATTTTGGAAGGACACCCCTCATTACACATACTGGACATCAGTGCTCTAATAGAAAGCAACAATGAAGAGAGTAACACACCAGTCACTGGTTTATAAACCAAACAGAACATCTAAAATATCACCTGTGTATGCACGAGAATTGAAATTATCACAGTATTAAGTGTAATTACTTCTAAAACAAACAAACAAAAGTAGTACAGCAGCATATTTTTAATTTGTATCCCAAACACTTGTGGAAAAAAAAAAAAGTCTGGCAGAAGAGATTCTGTCTTAGAATAAATGATTTATATTTGAGTACATTCATTAGAACACTTCGTACTATGTTCAAGCAAAATTAGTATTAAAAATTACATCCTTTTCATCCTTTGTGTGTTCTGTAGGTAATTGTTCTTCTCCTTGACCGAGTTGAAAAAGAGATGAGTAATTAAAAGAGCACAATCAGAAGGTGGCATGAGTTGAACTACAAAGGGTTCAGGAAATGAAGGACATGTGGCTTCAAATACTTAATATTTATGCAATGATAACACGTAAGAACTGGCGTTGGAAACGGGGAGCCGTTGTCTTAGGTACCATATCTTTCCCTATGGACATGTATACCTGACACATAAATGAGTAAATATTCTCTTTTCACACAACTTTCCTGATCACAATTGATCAGGACATCATAAGTGATAGAACCACTGAATTAGACTTCTGGATTTTCTTAGAATAAAAGCATATCTACTCCAGTAGGATCACTGGCAATCTTAGGGGAGAATTTTTCAGATAACTTCTCTGAGCATCCCTGGCTTTGAACGCTCTGCAGCTGCCTTCCAACTGTCACTGTCTCCTTCCTCTGAAATTATAATTGTTCTCCATCCCAACTTTATTTTTCTTCCTTTCTCTCCCCTTCCCTCCTTACCTGATCTGGCTTGAATTAACTTAGTATACATTTCCCTAATTAATCAGCTCCAGCGCATATTGCAACAAAATCATGTTTACTGTTAATACATTGCTTTAAGGCTTATCCATTCTACCAAACAACACAGAACATGACAGTCATTGTAAAATAACGATGGATTAATGTAATTACATCTGAGAGCAGGAATTGCTTTACAAGCATTTGAGTTGGATATATTGCAACATGTGATTTTAATACATACTAGGAAAATATATTGTTAGTATGGTCTGCCAAGGGCCTATAAAAGTAATTTTAGTGCAAAAGAACAGACAATGCCTGTATAAGCTAGCAGCAGATACCTTGATTATCTTTTCTTTGCAAAGCACATGCTATTCAGAGTAGATGTAGACAAAAAACAAAACTTAAGGCTGAGTTTAGCTGCTCTCCAAGAAAGAAACCTGAATAAAACAGACTGATCATTGTAATGCACCACCCAGCATCATTCCCCAATGATTCTGCTGCATAACAAAGAAACAGTTGGCAGTGAAGGAAATAGGGATGGTATATTCACAGTATCTAAAAACAGCAAGTCCAAACACAGCCAAAACCCAATAAATAATATTTAGCACACAGAAATAATTTCCAGCTCACAGCATGTGGCACCACAGGTTGTAAAGGAATGGACATATATTACATTATGTTCAGAGAAAAATGTACAACTGCTTGTCCTGGAGTCTCATGGGAAGTGTTTCAGAAGCCCTCTTAGCCCCGGCTGGTACTGGATATCCAGCAGCTCATCTCCCATCAGACTGCAATCCCTGTGCCAGTGACTTTCCTCTCATCTCACTCAATTTTTTCCCCAGTTCTTCTCAGTACCTTCCTCCCAGTGGATACTTTACTGATTTTTCCCCACATAATCTTCTCAGTTGTTCTAAGAACTTTCTCTCTTTTAACGGTAATATGATGTTCCAGGCTTTCCTACATACCGCTGTAGTACTGCTGAATTCTCTCTTGTGTGGCTTTGCTATAAACAAAACCCAAGTCTGATTAAACCCAACGGAACTAAGCAATTCCCATTTGCTTCTCTCTATTCTTCTGAAACCCAGCCCAAAGCATAATGTCAGTCCCCTCCTCAGCTGATTTTTTGGAGGCTTTTCTTGGAATGATTAATAAAGTAAAATATATTTAATTCAAGAATATATCAATTTTCACCTCACATTCCAATACATACATTTTTTTTCCTCATCATTCTTCTATCTAAAAGCAGTTAAGTCAAAATTGCATTCTATTTCTTTTATAATGACTAAGCATTCACATAACATGCATAACCTGTGAGATAACAGCCACTGTTTGCATTTGCCTCTGAAAAAATCACTAAAGTTTCTTTGAAAGAACAGGTTCCAATATGGGTCCCTTGTACCAAGCAACTAAAGAAATGAATGTACTCAGTGTTAATGCATTTAACCTACTGAGCAATGAGCACGGTGTCTACCTCACTTTATATGTTTCTGTTATCAATGAAATTCAGTGGGTTTAATCCTTTCCTGCTTAAAACATTATATTTACAAAACTAATACCCAGAGATGCTGTTATGAATATAAGTTATAATGTTTAAACTTAATGTCCTGCAAGTTCCATTACTGTATATAATAAAACTATTGATTTTTCTTTCTCTGTGCAAAGTTAAAACAAGAACAAAACCTGATCACATTCAGTGACAGCCCAGAATCTCTTTCTTTGTGTAATTATTCAAGCATAAAATAGGGTGGGAAAATAAGTGATCCCACATCTATTACATATCGGGATGATATTTTTCTGATATTCAACGGCAGTGAAAACCCCATTACCATCTTTTGTTAGCCAGGTGCAAATAACGTGGGCAACTTGCTAGAGCTGAAAGAATTGAACAGCTGAGGAGTATACCAACGGAAAGCAACACTACAGTTTACATGTTAGACCTCCAGGGAAATCATTTGAGAACATCAGGAATTGCTGAAATTAACTATTTATCAAAGACAAATACCCAGAACATGGAATATCTCTGTATGGGAACTGTTGAATCACGGCCTGAACCACTGATTGATCACCTGAGGCGAGCACTGGGTCAGTCACAGGGGCACAAGTGAGTGTGATTGGAAGGGGTGGAGTTTGACTCCACCTCTCCCAAGACCCCATTTAAGGGCTGACCACCACCAGGGAAGGATCTCTGGTTGGAGATCCCTCCCTAGTGGAGTTATTGGTGAGCCACTCTTTTCTTATTAGCCATCAGTTCATCATCTACTTAAGTCCATCAAAAATATACCATCTTTGGCACTATTTCTTTTGGGTGCTATTTTTGTGGGTCATTTGCCCTACAATTGGCGAGCCAGGCAGGCTTAAAAAAAAAAATACATATATATATATATATATACACACAATAATTAACCATGTCCTTCATTTGGAACATTTTCAAATGGGGCAGGGGGGAGAATGTTACTTCCCTAGACCAAACAATTCCTGGTCAAATTCCAGGATTTATGGGGTCATCCTATTATGGTCTTGCCACCGTTATTGAAAAATGGGGACCCCTGCAGGTTACAGGGACTGTTTCTCCTTCTCCAGCCCAGCTGACAGATTATTTTCAAGGTTTAGATAAGGACATACTAGTTACAAAAGAACATCAGCTAGCTGCTTCTGCTGTGGCTTGGCCTCTAATAATGGCCTTACATAAACTGGAAATAACAAATACGAACATAGAATCCGAAAATCAATTGTTAAGAGATCAAATTGAAAAGTTGGAACAACAGTTGGGCACATTAGTAGCCAAAAAACCTGGACTAGATGTGCCAACAAGACAAATTCGTACTGTATCAGTGGAGGACACCCAGGTCCCTGAAGTAGCGAACCTGGATGTTTCAGAAAAAAAGATTTCTAAATCGGATCTCGAAGCTCCATCTCTGGAGGATCCATTTGAGATGTGACCAATCATAACTCAAAAAACAAAAAAAAATGCAAGATAGACCAGCGGGAGTGCCTCCTGACCAATGGCCCCCCTCTGAAACATGCTTGCATGTGACAGCGCACCTGTATACAGCAAATGAGTTGATGGACCTAGTACAACGGTTCCATCAAAAACCAAGAGAAAGCATACCATCATGGCTCCTGAGGTTATGGGATGCAGGAGCTGAAAGCGTGTTAGTCAGTGGGACAGAGATGTCAAAACTGGCATCCATAACTATACACCCAGCCCTGAGGCAACGATTATATGCTGCCATCCACTATACTAATGAGAATCATTCTATTATAGATTGGTTGATGGCAGCATGCCGCTTAACGTGGCCTAACAAATCTGACACTTCACTCAATACCGGTTTATGGTCCTCTATGGAGGACCTCCAAACATACATCCGGGAACTGGGTATGAGGGAGGCTATGTATTCAGAGACCTTTGATAGTCCTGATACAGAAAAATTTACAGCAGCTATGCGAGACCTAATACTACAGCAAGACCCCTCTCACCTTTATGGGACTTTGGTCTCCATACTAAACCCCTTGGTGGCTTCGGAGGCTATCATCCAACAGGCAGCCCAGTTGGTGGCAGACCTTGGGGAAACGGAGCACATAAGAACTAGGCGCAATGTCCATATGGTAGAAGAAACTGCGGCCTTCCTGATTAAAACTAAGAAGCCTGTCCCACAGAAACCCTGATCGGGCCCCATACGGGTATCCGGGAAGACCATGTTCAATGATCTTATACGGGCTGGGGTTGACTTTGCTAAAATCGATGGGCAACTCAACCATCTCTTGTTACAGCTCTGGAAACAACTTAGAAACAATCAAAAATTTCAGAGTACTCCCAGAAAATCGGGAGTACGAATAATACAGGCAGCACCAACGACAACCTGGAATTTGGCTGACTTTATAGTCCCAAATAGAAGGAAGAAACATCCACAGGTGTCGCGGGATACACTGCTGGCAACGGTTTACCGGGCTGAATCGGCCTGGTTCCGTGACGATTGATGTGGGGGACCCACAGACCCACGCCCCAGGAAAGGGGAAGGGGGAAAGGGAAAAGGAAAAAGGGAGATGGGCCTAGAAACAAAACAGCGGTAACGATCTGAGGAGGAAAGCTTATTTACTAAATAAGATATCAGAAAGCAAAATAACACAATATAATACATATAATTGGAATTGAAGCTAATAAATCAAAGAAAATGAGCAAGAGAGAGTGTCCGATAAACCGAAGGCCTTACGCTAACGCTGAAGGCGATACGGCAGTGAGCACCCACTGCTGAGTCAATCCCGAAGGAAAGAGAGTGTCCCGTGACCACAGAGGGTTTTTATCTTTTCCCTCTGAGCGGAAACTACGTAAAAATGCAAAGCATCGCAAAGTCCTCTGGGGAATGTTGTTCTTCTCTTCTGAGACAGGTATACCCGGAAATATCAATGATCTATGGAGTTGGAGTATTAACTTTTTAACTCTTAATGCACTGCATGTTGTTATGATGTGGAATACCAATACCAAAAATCATAAAACCATGACAAATGCCTGAACCACCTGCGGTAAAAGACTTAGATTTAGCCAACTTCATGGAGTAATGGAGGACATTGGTCCCCTTAGGGCCTCCAGATGTGATGAAGAAGTTTAAGGGCAGTAGAGTGATGACTGGTGGGTTTGGGGGACAGGCCATTCCAGTCACCCAAACATGGCTGAAATTGGGGGTTGGGCGTCTCCCACCCCGGGAGTATGAAGTGTCGATTGCCCCAATCCAAGAATACATCTTGGGCATAGACATTTTATGGGGTCTGGCTCTCCAGACGACTGTGGGAGAGTTCAGACTTCGACAGAGGTACATTAGTATCCGGGCAATACAGGCAGTATTGAGGGGCCATGCGAAACATGAGCCCATTTGTTTGCCGAAACCATGCTGGATTACTAATGTAAGACAGTATAGACTCCTGGGGGTGCAGGAAGAAATATCAAAAATGGTGCAGGAACTAGAAAAAGTAGGTATTATAAGACCTGCACATAGTCCGTATAATTCCCCCAAATGGCCAGTGCGGAAGTCGGATGGAACATGGAGAATGACGGTAGATTATAGGGAATTAAATAAGGTCACGCTGCCCATCCTTGCGGCTGTACCCAATATTGCTTCCCTAATGGACACACTTCGTAGGGAAATCAAGACCTACCATTGTGTCCTGGATTTGGCAAATGCATTTTTTAGCATCCTGAGCGCTAAAGAATCACAAGATCAATTTGCGTTCACGTGGGGAGGCAGGCAGTGGACCTTTCAGGTCCTGCCACAGGGGTACGTGCACTCACCAACATACTGTCATAACTTGGTGGCACGTGACCTAGCTAATTGGAGGAAACCTAATAATAATGTCAACCTATACCACTATATTGATGATCTCCTGTTAACATTCGATTAACTGGAAGCAGTAGGAGAGGCAGCAGATTCATTAACCTCCTACCTAAATGAAAGAGGATGGGCTATCAATCCTCAAAAGGTGCAAGGTCCAGGCCTGTCGGTAAAATTTCTGGGGGTAGTCTGGTCAGGAAAGACCAAAGTGCTACCCAGTGCCATCATAGATAAGGTTCAGGCATTCCCAGTCCCTACAACACCAAAGCAGCTGCAGGAATTTCTAGGTATACTGGGATACTGGTGTTCCTTTATACCTCATTTGGCACAGCTGCTGAGACTTTTGTATAGACTCACAAAAAAGGACCAATCATGGGATTGGGGGAGAACAGAACAGGATGCTTTCCAGCAAGCAAACAGGTGGTGAAACAAGCCCAGGCATTGGGTATGTTCTATCCTACCCTCCCAGCTGAATTGGGTGTTCATGTTACTCAGGATGGCTTTGGCTGGTGCCTGTGGCAATGTCAGAGTTCTGTTCGGACCCCCATTGGATTTTGGTCTCAGGTCTGGCACGGAGCAGAAGAAAGAAACAGTATGATTGAAAAACAGCTATTGGCTGCCTATACCGCATTACAAGCGGTAGAGCCAATAACCCAGATGTTTAAAGTCATAGTTAAGACCACTCTGCCAATTCAGGGGTGGGTAAGAGATCTGACCCACCTTCCTAAGACAGGGGTGGCCCAGGCACAGATGGTGGCACGATGGGTCGCCTATCTCAGCCAGAGGAGTAGTCTGTCTTCCTCACCGTTGAAAGAAGAACTCCAAAAGATTCTAGGCCCAGTGACGTATCACAGTGATGCACCTAAACAAACCTTGGTTGCTCCGCCACAGAAGAGTCCCGTCCAGGAAGGAAATTATCCCATTCCTGAAGATGCCTGGTACACGGATGGGTCCAGCAAGGGCAACCCAAGTAAGTGGAGAGCAGTAGCATACCATCCCGCTACAGATAAAATATGGTTTGAAGAGGGGGATGTTCAAAGCAGCCAGTGGGCAGAGCTGCGGGCCGCGTGGATGGTTATAACCAAAGAACCTGGTGACGGTATCCTGAGTATCTGCACAGATAGTTGGGCTGTGTACCGGGGGCTCACTCTTTGGATTGCACAGTGGGCTACCCAGGACTGGACTATCCACTCCCAGCCGATCTGGGGCAAAGATATGTGGTTAGACATATGGAATACAGTCAAACACAGAACAGTACGTGTCTACCACGTTTCTGGTCACCGACCCCTACAGTCACCAGGAAATGATGAAGCCGACACACTGGCCCGAGTTAAATGGGTTGAGAACTCACCATCTGAGAACATTGCCTACTGGTTACATCAAAAGCTGCGGCATGCTGGACAGAAGACCATGTGGGCAGCTGCTAAAGCATGGGGACTGCCCGTACAACTATCAGACATAGCTCAAGCATGCTGAGACTGTGATGCCTGCTCCAGAATGAGACAGAGGTCGTTGCCTGAAACAACAGCCCATCTTGCTAGAGGACACAATCCTCTACAGCAATGACAGGTTGATTATATTGGGCCCCTCCCTCGATCTGAGGGGGCAAGATATGCCCTAACCTGTGTTGACACCGCGAGTAGGCTAATGCACGCCTATCCAGTACCAAAAGCCAACCAGGCATATACCATCAAGGTGCTCACAAGATTGATGGCTGCCTACGGGACACCACAAATCATTGAGAGCGACCAAGGGACTCATTTCACGGGTACAATGATATAACGCTGGGCAGAAGAGAACAACATCGAGTGGTGATTCCACCTGCCATATAATCCAATGGGGGCAGGCCTGATTGAGCATTATAATGTTATTCTCAAGGCTGCCCTGAAGACAGACTCTCAGTCTCTGCAAGGGTGGACGAAGAGACTCCATGAAACCCTGCGAGATCTGAATGAAAGACCTAGAGATGGCAGGCCCAGTGCCTTGAAAATGTTGCAAACAACATGGGCCTCCCCACTTAGGATCCAAATTGCAGGTACAGATAATGAGGTAAGACCTCAGACTGGCCGTGAGAACAGTCTTCTGCTCCCTGCCCCTGAGAACCTGAAACCAGGCACCAATAAAATAAGATGGCCTTGGAAGGTGCAGGTAGGACCATGATGGTGTGGCCTACTTGCACCTTGGGGGAGATTATTGGAGGTGGGGGTTTCGGTAGTCCCTCTGGTAATTGGTACATGGCCTACTGATATTGTGGTCAACACTCCAGTCTTTATTGCTAAAGGAACCCCTATCATGTCTCTGTGGCAGATCAGGACACCCCCTTTGGTGCCTGATATAATCGTGCAGCCACAGACATCTGGGCAAAAGGTTTGGTACAGGCGGCCAGGGCATGCCCCTGTACAAGCTGAAGTGTTGACCCAAGACAGGAATTTGGCCTGTATCTTACCCTGGAGGGCAGACCTCCCCCTCTTGGTACCTTTGAAACATCTATATCACTCCCCGTGAGTCTATGAGTCACCGGAGGGAACCAAATACTGCTGAAGTGTTCCAGAGTTGCAATAACATCATGTGCAACATCCGGTGATGGTCTACCCGAGACTGATGAAGAGTAGGACGGACCTGCACAACGTGACCGCATGCTTCCAGTAGACACCACCGAGTACTGGCCCAAGGAAGAACACGAGCCATACGCTGATCATCACTCATCCCAGATTACATCAATATGCATCGCGACGGGTTATTATGTAAAGCATCACAATGTATTGGGTCTCTGTATTAAGGAGGGCTCACCCTATAGTTCCTTAATCAGTGGTTCATGTCGTGAAGGGGTGGAGTGTATGGGAACTGTTGAATCATGGCCTGAACCACTTTGATTGATCACCTGAGGCGAGCACTGAGTCAGCTGCAGGGGCACAAGTGAGTGTGATTGGAAGTGGTGGAGTTTGACTCCACCACTCCCAAGACCCCATTTAAGGGCTGACCATCACCAGGGAAGGATCTCTGGTTGGAGATCCCTCCCTAGTGGAGTTATCGGCAAGCCTCGACCATCTTTAAAGGTGAGTCACTCTTTTCTTATTAACCATCTGTTCATCATCTGCTTAAGCCTATCAAAAATATACCAGCTTTGGCACTATTTCTTTTGGGTGCTATTTCTGGGGGTTATTTGCCCTACAATCTCACACTGCAAGTGAACCCAAAAAGTTCATCAACTCCATTAAAGCATAGGAAAAAAAAAAAAAGAGAGATGCACGTGAAGCTGAAACATATCCTTAGAGAAATTACTGAAGGATAAGAAAGCAAATAGAGAATTCCACTGAAAAAGCCATAGGAATGTGTACCTTACAATTTTCACTTCTGCTGGTTTCTTCACCTTCTAGCATGCTACAGAACAACTTAACTAAATGCTTACCTGTTTTAAACTGAAGCTGTAGATAATAAAGAGGACTACTTTCACTTTGCATGGCTATAGCAGCTCATGCTCTCCAGTGGTCCCATCATCCTTGCATGGCTTCATATAAAAAACAGCTGTTCAGCCATGAGAATTTACCAGCAAACTGAGGTAACTCAAAATTTGAGGTAACTCAAAATAAGTGCTAGTTAATTCTCTGCTCGCACCTACCTGTGAGCAAATACTACAGCAAGCTGAACAAATGCCACAGCTTCCAGTTCAATAATGACACCGCAGCATCTGTGTGCACTTCGTACACTCATCTTGAGTGCAGAACTATTTTATGAGGCCTTGAATTAAAAGGCCCAGAAATGACATTATTAGGATCAGTCTTCTGCCCATGCCCCTTTATCAGCATTAATAACACAGGATCCCCACACAGCCATCCCCACTCACCCTATGCTGTGGGCAAACTGAGTTCACCTGCACATTAGTATCTGATGCTCATTATGAGTTCCATTGAGTTTTGAGACTTGAACTGTCTCTACATGGTTGAAAAAAAAAAAAGAAACAAATCAAGAAGTATTAGAGGACAATCTGAATTGAAGGATTGTTCTCTTCTGCTTGCAAAGGAATCAGACTTCACTCAGCTCTGGAAGGCTCACAGAACACAGTGGGAGGTAAGGAGTGAGAATAACAGGCTCAACAAAATTGCTTATTTACTGAGAAAATGTAATAAACACCTAACATAGAAAACACAGTACTTTAACTGAGAGACAACAAGAAAAAGTGCCACCAGAGTTGTGCTGTATAGTAACGCAGTGAGATCTTAATCCACATATTACATCCACAAAAAAAAATTCTTGTTTTTAAGCATTTTCTGACAATGTGACAACATCTTTGGCAAAATTCAGATATTGACAATACTTATTTTCTGTAAATGCGTGGAGTTTAATCATATGTAATACAGTGGGATTGTATCTCACTGGAACAAATGAAGCACAAAGTTGAAGTTTCTGCAGGCTTTCTTCACAGAAGCAGTTTTAGGTCTAAGAAGATTATCATGATCTGATTTTAAAAAAGAAATGGAGAATATGTAGCCTAGCAAATATTCATTTCCACAAATCCCTCTAAATTCATCAGGAGCTTGACCTTACAATCACAGAATAATTAAGGTTGGAAGAGACCTCTAAGATGAAGTCCCACCATCAACCCAACCCCGCCATGCCCACTAAATGTGTCCTTCAGTAACACACCTCTAGAGTTCTTGAACTCCTCCAGAGATAGTGACTCCGCCACCTCCCTGGGCAGCTTATAACACTGCATCACCACTCTTTGTGAGAAGAAATGTTTCCTTATATCCACCTTAAACCTCCTCCCTGCAGCACGAGGCCATACCTTCTCATTCTAGCAGTGTTACCTGGAAAAAGAGGCTGACCCCCACCTCACCACAACCTCCTGTCAGGCAGTTGCAGAAAACAATTACACCACTCCTGAACCCCCTCTTTTCCAGACTGAACAATCCCAGCTCCCTCAGCTGCTCCCCACAAGACTTGTGCTCCAGACTCCTCACAGCCACATTATATTATATTGCCTTTTAGGCAATGCTCTGATGAATACAATGAGGATATCATGCAGAGAAGTAAAACACACCATATAGTAAAACCAAGAAGATGCACGGGCTATTCTCACATCCAGAAGCAGCCTTTGGGCACAGGTAACAAAATAAACATACAAGTGGAAGGAAAAACAAGCTGTAAGTTAGAAGATGCTCTTCAAGTATGTAAGACAAGTCAAAGGAAAAAAAATGAGTTATTAGCCTCCACAGAATGGCAACAACTCACTACAAAATGGATGTTCCGATGATTTACTAAATTAAATTCCTTGTCTCTGATAGCTGCAGAGAACTAAACAACACATGAGAGAAATAAAGAACCACCTCAGGAAAAATGCAATTTGTTTACTCAATTTGTGTATTTGTAGGAACTTCTAAAGTAAATGAGTTTATTTGTTTTCTCTTAGGAAGGTATCTCTCCCTGATTTTCACCAAGCTAACAGAAAGAACCACATTTTTACGATTTTGTAATACTACCAGACTGGGTAAACGGTATGACATATGCTATCCAATTACAAGCATCTCCTTATGAGTAGACCCTGTCTTACAACAACGCTTTTTGAAATACTTGGAAAATAATCCTTTAGACAACAATCAACTTTACTGCACATGTTGGTGCACAGTAGAGAACAGATGCACCAAGGAAAGAACTGCTTCCCAAACCTGATTTACTGCTGATGTGTTTGAATCGTTTCCCAAATGCCACTGCTGTAATACATCTAAGAGTACCAGCCAACAAATAGGCAAGTAACTGCTTCTATAAGTAAGCATGCTCTTTTGCATGTGTTTGCCAGCATCTTTGCTGTGATAGAACTACCATCAACACCTGTGCTCATTATCACCATGTTTAAATGCCCAGGTTCAACATTTAATAATATTACTACAAAGGACTTTTTTTCCTAACTTAGTACTCTCAAAGTTTTTACATGTGGAAAAATAATCACAATTTGAGCTCCACTATTCACTTGTCATGAAGCAGCAAGTAAGGAGAAACCATTTTAGCTCAACTGTTGGTTTACAGAGCATAAAATATATTAGTATGGGCAGGAAGCCATCAGCGAGCAAAACCATCCATGACATTCTTGAGATGGTTGATGTGAATTTCCACGTGGAGCAACCTGCATGTCTCAACTGCTTGTAGAGGTGTCCAAGATCAACTAACACAGAGTACTTCTGGACAGCAAATATAGCTTCTATCATCTCTACTTACATGTCACAGTGCTTGTCACAAATGCAATAATTCCATGACTAAGGGAAGTTCTTATGATATTTCTGTACTTCAAGAGCATTATCTTTGAAAGCAAAATATCCCCACTCTTATTAAAACACTTCCATCTCAAGCCTTAATATTTCTACTTTAAGCAAATGATTTATGTACTGCAACATCCTTCTCTAACGGGAGCTGCTGGAATGAAGATTTCTCAAAATAAAATGGGACATAATTTAAGACTGATACACACAAAAATATTGTATCAGTGCTTCAATAGTCTAAAGTCATTTATGCAATACTGTATACCTGGAGACTTACAAGGCAAGGTTGGTTCAAGCCTGAGACAACCTGATTTAGCTGTGAACATCCCTGTTCATTTCAGGGAAGTTGGACTAGGTGACCTTTAAAGGTCCCTTCCAACTCTAAGGATTCTATGCTGATTATAAAACAAAATGCTCCCGTATTCAGGGAAAATACAACTTCATAGTTATTATTACTCAGTAAAAGGTGAACCAAAAAAATGACCTCCATCATCTTTGCCTCTGCATATGTATGGAGGTACATTCATCTTCCTGATCACATTCTATCCTACTCCTCTCGGCAACAAGAAGATTTTTCATAAACTAATACAAATGAAAAGCAAGTGCAAGTCCAAACAATTATAGACGCTGCTGAAATGGATGTGTGTAGGTAGATATATGAACATGAGCTATATACAGTCATTACCTGTCTGAAGTTTCTTAGAAATGTGCGCAACTTTACATTATAAAAGGAGCTAGAGAAGCAGAAAGAACAGTCAGGCACTGCTGCTTTTGAATGCACCTAGAATGGTACTAAGATTCTTCTAAAAAGATAAAAATCATGCTTGATTATCCAGAAACTCAAAGCTGTCTTTTGGAACTATCACTTTCACTAAAATTTCAGTGATAACTTGCAGAGCAATCACCAACCTATTTCTTGATATTTATTTCCTTTTGAAGAACCATTTTTTTCCTGGTTCTGCTGGGGTTAAGAGAGTTTACCTAAAGGACTTGGAACCTCCTTAAGAGGAAGACTTATAAAGGCTTAGTGTTATGCTGTCTCAAATTAAGTTTTCCATACTCCCTAAATAAAAATACTGATGTAAAATATCACTCAAACTACCAGCCAGAGTCTGACCATCAATTTTTCTCTACCTGTTTCCCTGGTAAATATCAAGCTTATTTCTACTAGACCCTGCATAATATCATCTTCAGAAATAAATTAGAAAGTTAGTAGGAATGTGCAGGTGTTAAACTGCCTGTAGCAATGAGAGGAACCTGATAAAATAGTCAGTTTGTACACGTCTTTCTCCTGGCTCAAATAAAATATAACATATTTATAATCTCAGCAATTTTACTTTACAGCATTCTCAGAAAAAACAGAGCTCTTCCTGGAAAGGTGCAATTCAGTCATGATAAAACCATTTTAAAAGCCTAGACAATGTTTGAAGTCTCCCAAGTAAAAAACAAACAAACAACTATAAAAAGCATTACACATGCTGCTCCATTTTCATCAGTCAAAATTATGAGAGGGAAAGGGTTAGAGCCCTAAATATGGCTTCTTGAATTTTTCTTTTCATTGTGCTTGGAAGTTATCCTTTACACAGCGCTTGCCACCTTATGGGAAATTAAGAACATATGCATTCACATCCATTAATTAAGACTGATGAAACACCACATCACATAGAAAGCAGCAAGCTGCTAGAATGTAACATCTCAATTCAGGTGTTTATGTTCTTTTTATACAAGGATTGAGACTGCATTATTCTGACTCAAACACCTCAGGCAAAATAAGATGGTTTAATTTCTTTTACATTACAATCAAATTAATCAGTACCGGAATATCTAGCATTGGCTATGTGAACTGTCAATAGAAAAACCGTGCAAATTAATGTAAAGAAATAATCAGCAGTAAATTATTTCTTATAAGCATATCAATGAGCTAAAGCAGAGAAAAACATTAATCTTGTCCTCACAGAGAGAAATAATGAGTGACCCAGTGAAATTTCTCAGTGTTTATTTTCGTTATTGTTCCCTTCAAACACTCCAAGTGTAAATTCTGTTGATTGCTTTAGCAGTTCTAGTTGTCCACTTCTGTACTCTGCTGAGAAGAATTATGGCAACTACAGTAGAAGCTTTCCTCTCATATAACAGGTCCATATTTTATGGTCTGTTCTCACTGAACGACTCATCAATTATCCACTAATCCTTCCTCACTGTTTCACTGCTTTGTCTTCTTTGTTCTCACACTCCACCAGCTATTTTCAACTTTGGTAGGCAGTACTTTTCTATATTACTTACAGTCATACTCGTTATCATAATCCAAAGCAAGTCTACAGCAAAATAGAAATCCCACAATTCACAGAATCATTATGGTTGAAAACACCATTAAGATCATCAAGTCCAATCATCAATCCACCCCTGTCATGCCCACTGCATGATCCTCAGTGCCGTATCTACCTTTTTGTTTTCTTCAAAAGCTCCAGTGATTTTTTTTTTTTTTAATTGCACCACTGCAGCCATCTGTACCTTTTGGATCTTCAAAATCAAAGCCAAGCCTCCTTGGTAGAAGAAGCAGTAGATAACTTTGGAACTTTGCCTTCTCGTTACTCAAACAAGGCATATTGTATAAACATTACCTTCTCTATATAAAATGCCCAAATTCCTGGAGATTTTTCCTGGACAGAAAAGTCAATCAAGAACTAACAGTGACACAGTGAAATTGCCCTTGTTATCAGTGGTTACAGACATTGAGATACCATTGCCCATGTTACTTTGAGGTCAACGTTAAGACCAATAT
The DNA here is from genome assembly GCA_036925125.1 of Oreortyx pictus. NCBI lineage: Eukaryota > Metazoa > Chordata > Aves > Galliformes > Odontophoridae > Oreortyx > Oreortyx pictus. The sequence goes on along the minus strand of JAUPFR010000006.1, from coordinate 3,432,524 downwards.
GAGCATCCTAAATTTATGCTGTTTGACGTCAGTATTAGAATAATGATCCACAATAATCAAGGGTGTTTACTTCTCTCCCCTCTTATTTTTTACTTCAGCAACAAAAGCAACATCCTATCCTAAATAACCTAACGCGACCATAGAAAAGAAAGAAAGTTCCCAACTTTTAATTTACTGCATTACATTTTTGGTAAAATTGTCTCTTTACAGTTAATGATGTCCAGTTCTGGGGGAAATTAACGTTAGTGACAGATTCTCATTTTACAGAAGCCCATAACGCCCCCAACTCCCCCCCTCCAATGGAAACTTCCTGCCTTTCTGTGAACCATATAGGTACAGATGTATTCAGATTTTCTTTCTCCACAACAATTCATAAAAAAAAAAAAAAAAAAAAAAATTGAAAATACCCACATGAGCCATGAATTCATTGTCATCTACTTCAGGTCATCATTATGACAATCCAATAATTATATAAATATTTTTAATATTCATCAACATTTTTCCTTGACTATTTTTGTAGTATTCTGGCTTCTGCCATTCGAAATCTAGCAATATTACAAAGATGTTTAAGATTAGAGAAAAGCTATGAAAATAAAAATAAATTAGACACTATAATTACCTATAATAAGTATGTGACTTTGTTTTCCTGAGTCCAACCTGCAAATAATTTCCATAAGTACCTCAAAGACAGTTGGATTTACTCTCTTACTAAATAAAAATAGTTGGTTTCTTTTTTTCCCTTCAATTAATAAACATTCCTTTTTTTTTCCCCCTTTTCTATTACAAAGAACACTCTTTGTAGCTAAGGAACGTACAAGACATATAGCATTATTAATATTCCTCTCAGAATTTGGCATTTTTGAGGATCCACAGACTCATTCAAAGACAGTCATGTTCAAATACTTCAATTAAAGCGTGTTAAGTAATATTACTCAATGTCATCCTAATCCATTTTTTCCTCATTAGAGGTTCAGAGTAGTTAATGATCATGTATTTGTAACTTATACTCAATTCCAGATTCTCAGTAGGTCAGGTTGTTATTACCTAAAGTGAACTGAACTACATCACTTAAAACCACATTGAAAGCTCCAGCACCTATATTTCTCTGTTAACAAGAAACATGAGAACATTTTTATATAAAATGGTACTCGTATTATAGGAACTGCATTCATTATATATAAAATGAATACGCTGTCCACATTGACAAGCTTAGGTTGTTTTCAGGGCAGATTGGAAACAGAACCAAAGAATCATCAAGGTTGGAAAGGACCTACGAGATCATCCAGTCCAACTGTCCAGCTATCACCAATTGTTCTCATTAAACCACACTCCTGAACACAACAACTGAATGTTCCTTGAATACCTCCAGGGTATATAACATAAACAAGACTACGCAATTTGAACACAGCCACAAAACAGAACAGTTCTCTCCCTCTTTCTTAAGCAGAACTCCTCCTCTTATCCTTACTACCAAGTTCACACACTTCGTTGCTAAGAAAAATCTTTTGTTACATTTCTTTTTAGAAAGTAGAATCAGATATTATCACAAAACCCAAAACTCTTAGTTTTAAGAGCAAGAAACATTTCTGGCACCTTCTTTACTTGCTGCACAAAGCCCTCTCCTGCTGGGTAAAAGTGGAGTTCCTAGAATTGCTGTATTATTGATGGCAGAATAATAACTCAGAGTCATTTACATAACTCATATAACGTGGCTCTGCCTCATAAATTGTGTGTCACCGAAATGCATAGCTCTGAAGCCACAGATGGGAAGCTTGACAGTAACGACCATGAATCTCAGTTCCCCTGACACCAAGGATGCTGTTACTTCTCTCAAATTGCCTTTTAATTGGTGGTAATGTTCAAGTATGCATAATGCTCAAATTTCAGTGCAAAAGAATACATTCATATATCTGCAACCACTGGAAGTTTTCATTAAGGGCTGTGTAATATGTTTATTCCTGTTTACCAGCTCATAATATTTTAATAGGTGCCTGTGCTGCATTCTGGTACCTCTGCTGCTGAAAGATGTGTGATCCCACCAGGCCTAAGATATGCCCTGGATATTATGGGGTCTTGTGTTTGTATAGCTACAAATAGTAAGACTTCCCGAAAGAATCACCGTTATGTTTTGATGATTTATATTTTTCTTAATTCCCAACATTTGTTAAATGTAAGTTGTTGAGTGCTGTGAGTCACTATGTTATCATGACCTACAGAAGCTGTTACAGGGCACAGGAACAGGCTGCCCAGGGGGGTTGTGGAGTCTCCTTCTCTGGAGGCTTTCAAGACCCACCTGGACCCCTACCTGTGAGACCTGGGCTAGGTAGCTGCTTTGGCATGGGGGTTGGACTCAGAGATCTCTAGAGGTCCCTTCCAACCCCTACAGTTCTGTGATTCTGTAAAGACAGAGCAGCATATAGCACAAGGATATGAAAATAGGATCCTGGATCAGCCCCTCCCACATCTGCCTGAGGGACATGCCTAGTGGGCACAACTGATGGTTGGACAAGATGGTCTCAGTGGTCTTCTCCAACCTTAATTATTCCATTATTCTATGGGACACAAAAGGAATCTAGCAGAAGGACATCAATACCATGAGCAAAGAACTTGGCTGTTAAATCATGTAGATGATTACTGTTAAGCTTTTCAAGCAGATGACAGCAAGACCAGTCAGATAAGGGTATAAATTTCCTGCATTAGAATAGAGGAGGCTTGAGGACGTGGGGACTTATTTTTGTGCCACACCAAAGAAGCTGAAGGCTGAAACAATTGCACCAGGCTGAAATAAGCCACATGACCTGACAGTCTGCTTTCTGGCATACCTCTGAATAGAAGAGTTGGGCCGGTCATCACCTTCCCAGTAAAATAGGAGCAAGAATGCCTGAAAGACTCCATGTACCAAGAAAGCCCAGGCCAAGAGTCCCTCCCACACCTGCAAAGCTGCTCTTGCTCTGCATCCCAGTAGACAGATCTGAGGCTTACTACTACTACTGCAGACCAAGGGGAAAAAAATAATAATTAAAAAAAAAATCAGCAGTTAGCCGTGCCTCACTGATTACTACAGATGATTTTTTAGACTGCTAGGACATCCCAGTAATACACTGTTCTAAATTCTGGTATGTCCCTTGCTTTTCTCCAGGAGATCTGTGGTCTGTGGGACATTTATTTGTCAAAGAAAGAAAGGATTTACCAAAATAAATATCAATTTCTTAGTCTCTGTACAGCATGCCTGCTTAACACAGCTCATACTGAACTTCAGAAAGCATTGACTTCACTTGTGCTTGTCACAAGACGAATACATACGATTATGTTTGGTTGTATTATGTTGCTAATCAGTGCATTGAAGATGGCTTCATGCATATTATAACAAACACTAATTCATTATGTACGTTCAAAAATGGTATTAAGTCGATACATTGCCTAATTGTGTGAACTAATCTTCCATGTTATTACACATGTTACAATGGTTCCTCTAAGATAGAAACAGCTTTTACTTCAAATCTTTCTGTAGTATGATAGATTCACAATCCCATAAAAGATAGTGACACACTGGGATTAATTTCCACAACTAGTATTTTTTTCTTTTATTAGAAAAACACTGTATTAATATTTAAATACACGGTTTTATCCAAGTAACAAAAACACTGTTCTAGTTAATAATTTTTCTTCTGCATCTGTCAAACCTGCAGTCTCGGCAAATACCAATTCATTTTTAACAAAAGCCTAACTGCAGTAATTAGTGCTCTAAAGATAAGGCTATCCCATTCCTCAGGAGAAGCTGAAGCATACTATGTTAATTTGTTTGTCTCTCTCTATGTAGGCACACTCGTCTTTAATTTAGTAGATAAGACAAGCTCTAATGAACTCTTCCTAAAATTCTAAAGTTGTGATTTAGTTAGCATCAGAGAAAATCTGATGCTCAGTGCATCTTCAACAGTGTTACTTAGTTCAGATGCTGTGCTGCAATGACTTTTCATTTTAAGAGACAAACCTAATGTCATCTGTTCATTTACCTGATATTTGAGTGGAATTTAACCCTTTTAAAGAAAGGAAACCTAAGTTCCATGTGTCAGCTACCTCTCAAGCCTGAGATGATGGATGCAAATAAACTGGGAATTCAGGAGAACTCAACCCATGTTCTTACAAAGGGAAAATAAAGAATAGTGAGGGCAGGCTCTTGTTCCTAACTGGAGAGGAACGCATAGCTAACAGTGATTAAGCCTGAAAAAATAACATTTGGTAACTGAGAATTTGCTCTATCAGTCAGTATTGCCATGTTCTTTGTGTCCCTTCCAACCCCTGTGATTCGGTGATCTGTTGTAATTTCCAAGGAAATAAATAGGATGCATTACTTTTTGAGCAACTGAAGTACATGCAACTCAAGACAGTTCCTCTAGGCTCACCACAGTCCAGACAAGCCAGGTGCTTGGACACCCACACATTCAATACCTCTGCTGGGAAACTACTAGCCTCTGGTCCCAACAGAGCTCAGCTTCACTCCAGGTAATTCCAGACACCTGAACAGCATGCATACACAGAACCTCAGAATTATACAGATTAGAAGGGACCTCTGGATATCATCTAGTCCAACCCCCCTGTCAAAGCAGGCTCCCTAGATGCTCCAACATTGTATGAGTTACAACCTTGTGCAGGTAAAGCAGACACTATGCTGAATCCCCACCACTTAGGGCAGGATTATGTTTCAGGGGTATGAGTTACACTGTCAATATATTTAGAAAAGCATTGTCAGGGGGGATGAACATAAAACAGCTTTAGCCGTCTAGCTTAAACTAGTTGATACTATAAGCCACGCATGTGCCTGAGCCACAAGCTGGACAAAATTCTAGCAGCATTTTTTGGTAAACAAATGTTTCACCTCCCAGTTTTGTGCTTAGTCTCCTCAATCCATCTTCCAAACCATGTAACAATGAGGTACCCCGTGAAGATCACAAGGGGCAGAAATCATCTTCTCAATTTCTGCCAATCTTCTAGCATTTGACAAGCTTTAGGAAATTCCATTCTGAAATAAATACATAAGGATTGCTTTGCTCATTATAGGAATGCCTAGAAATAAGCATTTCTACTGGGCCAAAGGGCAAAAGCCTTTCAGCAAGGCATAACACAATTGTTTAAGAGAAAAAAAAAAAAGAGGAATATATTTCCTAACTGAAGCCAGTGAGGAACTTCTAAGCAGGCAGAATTCAATTATCCAATTGAAATTAACCATAACACTGCAGCTTTCACCTCTACTCTTGCAAAAATGCACCACGGGATCCATTCAAGGACTACAATTGGTCAGGACCTCAGTTCTGTATCTCATTCTGAAGTACAGCAGGAAGGGATCTCAGCTCAGCATTTATAAACTCCATTTGTTTGACGTGGAGGTTTGGATGATTAAGCTTTCAGTTTTTATTGATTTGTCCTTAATAGTCAAAGAGAAAGAGAGTTTCCATTAAAAAAAAAAAAAAAAAAAAGACTGCAGGTGGAAAATAGATGAGCTGTCTCTCTGCATTATAAAAATAACAGGGAAAACACAAAGATTCTCAAACATTTAGAAATATTTGCATTCAAATACTATGTTAAAAACACTTTAAGAGAAAGGAAATGAAGTGGAAATTTTGATCCATGTTCAATCAGGATATTGATGTCACAATTGAATATTTTGTCAGTATATCCAGAACATAAAGGAAAGGATTTTCACCAGGGTAAAATAAAACTTGATTCAGCCATGGCAAGGAGTAGCAAACTAAACAGCCCTACAATGTGACTCATGTGTCAGACATAGAGAATCTGTGTATAATTTACTACTACAAAAAATAGACCAAAACAACTGAGTCTCTCACCTTTTGTTTTTTTTCAAAGAATAAGCTGCATGCTGACCCTACCAGAAAGCAACCTGGACTTCACATTTTAACTATGCTTTATTTGAAGTCATCTCAATTTGCTGTATTACAAAGAATGGGAAACCAAGCTTTAAAACATGGATCAATGTGGAACAAAACTGAAATTTTCACTTGACCTCTGCTTGTTCTTTAATTATGATTCCACCGCCAGCTTGAATGCCATAAATGAATCCAACATAGAGCAGAGGGAAACTGGAAATTCTTCACATTATATACCACGTTCAGAGAAGTGATTCGACCAACACACTTCTTAATTAACCTTTATCTTTAAAAGCAAGTCATGCAACACAACTTGCTTCAAGTCCAAGCTGAATTCTAATTCATTTTAGTTGCATTCTCTAAGTTCACCAGGGGTCCTTGAAAGCGGAGAATGTTTGAAAGTTTGAAGTAAATAGTTCATCTTAGAGTAGAAATAAAAATCAAAAAGTAAAGCTGGGAAGACGACACTTCTGCACCTCTGTACTTAAGGAAACCAGTGTTTGAGACAGCTCTAATGACTCACTGTATTCAACAGCAGCACCCAGAACGAACTGAAGAAGCATCCTCAGAACTTCATTCCTTTGAGCCTTTTTAGTAAGAGATTTTGTCTGATATTCACAACATAAACCCACAGACAAGAACCTAGCAGGCAAACTTGCATTTTTATCTTTTCCTGTAAACATCCATAAGCAATCATCATCTTGTTGGCAGCATCTAAGATCAGTAGTCAAAAAGCAGATCAAAGCTCTCTCCTCCCATCTTCCATGCTTTGAGGCATTTTGGTATAGGAAGCTTGGGGCGAAGTATGAATTTGGATTTCCTCCTGTTTTTAAAAGTTCAAACGGACTAAATATGATCATAGCAGCCTTCGGGATTTGCTGATGAGGCAAAATCAGCAAGTGATACACAGCAATGGGCTCCATTAATCTTCTGCATTACTCCACACTTTCTCCTTCACTAATCCTTCTGTTCCCAGAGGTGATGACTCAGCTGAGTTCACTTTCTTTTCAAAAAAACTCTTCTCCCTGTGACTAACCAAGCATCACACTTTTATTCCAATCCTTACACACTGTGCACAGGAAATTTCATCCCATTCTCAGCAGAAATAGCAGCGTGGATATCATAAATACACTTGAGTCAGCACTACACCATATGCAGAAGTGCATATGGAAGCAGGCCTCTCAGACTTATCCTTCTTCTGGCTCTGACTTACTCAGTTTCAAACCATGCAGATGGAATTCCTTTTGTATGAAACTCAACGCTCCGTACGTACCCAGCACAGCCCAGAGCCCCACAGGCAACCCTGGAAGAGGACCAGCACAGGGCAAAACAGAAACCCTTGCAATGTAGCAGTGAGGCCCTCAGCTCCAGCTGTTTTGCTGCAAACCAACTCCTTTCAGTTCTGCCTATTTGCTAATACATATACAGACATGACCTTGACCTAAAAGAGATTATAAACTAATTACAGGTATTTTTAGTTTAGTTCCCAAAATGATATTCAGTTTCTTTTCAGCCTTGAATTTTCCTTAATACTTCACAGGATGTTCTCAAGGCAAAAAAAAAAAAAAAAAAAAATCTTATTAAATACAATAACATACTCATAAAGGAAACACCTTTGGAACTTGTGCAGTGACTCTTTGCGATGAAATGACTCCTGGTGAGAACCAGAGCATGAATGCGTGTACACAAGTGCATGTATTTAGAAGACAAACTTTTCAGAAACTGTAACAATTCCTAGAACTGTCCAGGTTGAACAGAGCTTTGGGCAGCTTCAGCCAGTGGTTGGCAACCCTGCCCACGGCAGGAGGGATGAAACTAGATGATCTTTAAGGCCCCTCCTGACCTTAGTCATTCCATGATTCATCCAGAAGACTCTCTAGAATTATTTTCTGATAGCTAGCTACCTTCTACCAAAAAAAATTGCCTTTCAGCATTCTTGACCACATGCATACGTTTTCCAGCAAATGACATGTTAGAATTGCTTCCAGAAAGGTTCTTAATCTAAAGTAACAAAGTAATTAAAAGGAAGATTGCTCCAACAAAACTTCTACAGGAAAAATTAAAATGGTTGAATCAGATTGATTTCTTCTATACAAGCAAGTTCATTGCAGTGGGAGATTGACTGCATGACCTCTAAGGGTCCCTTGCAGCAAAACGGTGGAAAAACATCAAAGTTGTGCCCCAAATGTGCAGAAACATATGCTTGAATCCTTCTCAGATTAAAAATCGATACCTGTAGTAATCACAGAATGCCTGTTCATTGCAGAGCAGACGTTTTCTACAAACCAAACTGATGCAATTTAAATGACTGTACTTGTAACTGATACTACTGTCATAATAATTACGCAGAACAGGATCCCAAAAGTTAAATGCATTTAAATAGCAATTTCTCATCATGCATCTGACAGCAGCTAACAGACATATAAGGATATTTCCTTCTCTGCAAAGCACTTTACTGACAAGAGCTGCAGAGTATGTCATCTCACTGGTAATTGCTTTTCTTTCCTTCACTTTGAAAAACCCTACAGGTGTAAGAACTGGCAGCTACAGAGCTGCAGGTGCAACAGGTTGAGAAGCTCTGCATGTTCAGCTCAAGGTGAGCAGTAGCTTCTGTACAGGTGAAAAAAAAAATGCCAAAATTGCACATACTGTGCCTTCAGCTTCTGATTAATATAACGCCATCATCCTCCCCTCCAGATAACAGCAGAATGTACAGTTCCTAATGTTGAGTGTAGATCCTTGGCTCTACATGACTAATCGAGTTGGGCTTAATTACAGGAGAATTTTACCTGTGGGAGCAAACTAAGTCAATTCAGACAGGTCTTTTCAGAAGACTGCTGCAGCTCAGCAAACAGATGTACTCAAGAAAACTTTTACAGCTCTGTGGAGTTCAGAGTTCTCTATTATACTGAATGGCACCTTTGGGTTAGTAGCTGCCCAGAAACTTTAACAAGCGCTCCCCATAAATGGAGGGGACTACAAACAAAGGCAATTTTGTCACTTCTGATGAAGCAAAACATAGAGCAATTGTGCATCCTCTAGTAGTCAGTGACCCCAGGATGATGCAGGAATGCCTAGCACAAACTTTTCACTCATTCCCATCACTCCCACTGACCACGTCCCTTATTGCCACATTTCCACAATTCTCGAACAGGGTCAGTGACTCCACTACTTCCCGGTTCCAATGCCTGATCACTATTTCTGAGAAGAAATGTTTCCTAATAACCAACCTGAACCTCTACCCGGCACAACTTGAAGCCACCACCACTTGTCCTATCATTGTTACTGGGAGAAAAGGCCAACCCCACGTCTCCACAACCTCCTGGCAAGCAGCTGTAGAGAGCAATAAAATGGCCTGAAAAAGGTCAAGTCGCCCTTAAAGCCACAAACACCAATGAATTCATAATATATATTGCAGATTAAAATAGTTACCGATGTAATGTCTGCTTTTTTTTTTTTTTTTTTATTTAGGACTTGCAGTAAACGCAGTGTGTAAAGCACGTAAAAAAAATTAAGACTTATATAAATCTTTTTAAAAGCCTCTGAGCTGGCAGTAGCATTTCAGATCTCATCAGATTGAAAACTACAATTCTACAATCACCACACTACCAACAATTTTCCAGTAATATTTTAAATAAACATGAGCACCTATTACACTGCATCAGTGCTTTCATTTTTTCTTTTCTTTTTCTTTTTCCTCCCACAGCAACTCCTTATCTCTTAAGAGAAAGAAGGAAAGACTAAAGTTCCTGAATTCAACACAGTATTACTCTGGTGAGGTAGGGAAATTCAGATCATTCGATCTCTACTTCCATCTTCTTTGAATGCATTTTTTCAATGCAAATTGCTTCTCTTTATAACTTTAGCAACGTCCATCTTTTCACCTGTAGCACACCATCTCACTTCAGTGCTGTTCATGCAATTAAGCACTCTGGTTTTCACAGTAGAGATGCTTAATCAATCATTTTAAATCATGCCTTATCCAGGACTGAAATACAGCCCATAGCCAGGTACTGGTTTATCTATTTTCCCTATAAAGTTGCTGAGGCATTCTGGATGTCCCAAAGAAAATCTCTGCCTAGCAAGATTTCTGATGATATCTCATATTTTCTGAACACTTTTTAAAGACTCGGTATTTCTAAATATCAGGTATGCGTAGAATGAATTACGATACTTCCATAAAGAGTTGATTACATTTCCATTCTTCCACAATTAGAGCCAAACAAACTATCACTTTGTATGGGAACTGTTGAATCACGGCCTGAACCACTGATTGATCACCTGAGGTGAGCACTGAGTCAGCTGCAGAGGCACAAGTGAGTGTGATTTGAAGGGGTGGAGTTTGACTCCACCTCTCCCAAGACCCCATTTAAGGGTTGACCACCACCAGGGAAGGATCTCTGGTTGGAGATCCCTCCCTAGTGGAGTTATCGGTGAGCCTCAACCATCTTCAAAGGTGAGCTACTCTTCCCTTATTAATCAGCTGTATATCATCTACTTAAGCCCTTCAAAAATATACCAGCTTTGGCACTGTTTCTTTTGGGTGCTATTTTTGGGGGTCATTTGCCCTATGATTGGCGAGCCAGGCAGGCTTAAGAAACATATATATATATACACAATAATTAACCATGTCTTTCATTTGGAACATTTTCAAATGGGGCAGGGGGGAGAATGTTACTTCCCTAGACCAAACAATTCCTGGTCAAATTCCAGGATTTATGGGTTCATCCTATTATGGTCTTGCCACCATTATTGAAAAATGGGGACCCCTGTCGGTTACAGGGAATGTTTCTCCTTCTCCAGCCTGGTTGACAGATTATTTTCAAGGTCTCGATAAGGACATACTAGTTACAAAAGAACGTCAGCTAGCTGCTTCAGCTGTGATTAGCCTCTAATAATGGCCTTACATAAACTGGAAATAACAAATACGAACATAGAATCCGAAAATCAATTGTTAAGAGATCAAATTGAAAAGTTGGAACAACAACAGTTGGGCACATTAGTAGCCAAAAAATCTGGACTAGATGCGCCAACAAGACAAATTCGTACTGTATCAGTGGAGGACACCCAGGTCCCTGAAGTAGCGAACCTGGATGTTTCAGAAAAAAAGATTTCTAAATCGGATCTCGAAGCTCCATCTCTGGAGGATCCATTTGAGATGTGACCAATCATAACTCAAAAAACCAAAAAAAAAATGCAAGATAGACCAGCGGAGGTGTCTCCTGACCAATGACCCCCTGCTGAAACATGCTTGCATGTAACAGCTCGCCCGTATACATCAAATGAGTTGATGGACCTAGTACAATGGTTCCATCAAAAACCAAGAGAAAGCATACCATCATGGCTCCTGAGGTTATGGGATGCAGGAGCTGAAAGCGTGTTAGTCAGTGGGACAGAGATGTCAAAACTGGCATCCATAACTATGCACCCAGCCCTGAGGCAAAAATTATATGCTGCCATCCACTATACTAATGAGAATTATTCTATTATAGATTGGTTGATGGCAGCATGCCGCTTAACGTGGCCTAACAAAGCTGACATTCCACTCAATACCGGTTTATTGTCCTCTATGGAGGACCTCCAAACATACATCCGGGAACTGGGTATGAGGGAGGCTATGTATTCAGAGACCTTTGATAGTCCTGATACACAAAAATTTACAGCAGGTATGCGAGACCTAATACTACAGCAAGCCCCCTCTCACCTTTATGGGACTTTGGTCTCCATACTAAACCCCTTGGTGGCTTCGGAGGCTATCGTCCAGCAGGCAGCCCAGTTGGTGGCAGACCTTGGGGAAACAAAGCACATAAGAACTAGGCGCAATGTCCATATGGTAGAGGAAGCTGAAGCCTTCCTGATTAAAACTAAGAAGCCTGTCCCACGGATACCCCGATCGGGCCCTATATGGGTATCCTGGAAGACCATGTTCAATGATCTTATACAGGCCGGGGTTGCCTTTGCTAAAATCGATGGGCAACTCAACCATATTTTGTTGCAGCTCTGGAAACAACTTAGAAACGATCAAAAATTTCAGAGTACTCCCAGAAAATCAGGAGGACGAATAATGCAGGCAGCACCAATGACCTGGAATTTGGCTGACTTTATAGTCCCAAATAGAAGGCAGAAACATCCACAGGTGTTGCGGGATACAATGCCTGAACCACCTGCGGTAAAAGACTTAGATTTAGCCAACTTCATGGAGTAACGAAGGACTTTGGTCCCCTTAGGGCCTCCAGATATGACCGGAGGTCCTATGTAGAATTATTTTGGTTGGAGAAGAATGTTCAAAAGGTGATGGCTCTAGTAGACACCGGTACGGAAACATCAATTATATATGGAGACCCAACAAAGTTTAAGGGCAGTAGAGTGATGATTGGTGGGTTTGGGGGACAGACCATTCCAGTCACCCAAACATGGCTGAAATTGGGGGTTGGGCATCTCCCACCCTGGGAGTATAAAGTGTTGATTGCCCCAATCCCAGAATACATCTTGGGCATAGACATTTTATGGGGTCTGGCTCTCCAGATGACTGTGGGAGAGTTTGGACTTTGACAGAGGTACATTAGTATCTGGGCGATACAGAGAGTATTGAGGGGCCATGCGAAACATGAGCCCATTTGTTTGCCGAAACCACGCTGGATTACTAATGTAAGACAGTATAGACTCCTGGGGGGACAGGAAGAAATATCAAAAACGGTGCAGGAACTAGAAAAAGTAGGTATTATAAGACCTGCACATAGTCCATATAATTCCCCCATATGGCCAGTGTGGAAGTCGGATGGAACATGGAGAATGACTGTGGATTATAGGGAATTAAATAAGGTCACGCCGCCCATCCATGCGGCCGTACCCAGTATTGCTTCCCTAATGGACACACTCAGTAGGGAAATCAAGACCTACCATTGTGTCCTGGATTTGGCAAATGCATTTTTTAGTATCCCGAGCGCTAAAGAATCACAAGATCAATTTGCGTTCACGTGGGGAGGCAGGCAGTGGACCTTTCAGGTCCTGCCACAGGGGTACGTGCACTCACCAACATACTGTCATAACTTGGTGGCACGTGACCTAGCTAATTGGAGGAAACCTAATAATAACGTCAACCTATACCACTATATTGATGATCTCCTGTGAACATCTGACTCACTGGAAGCAGTAGGAGAGGCAGCAGATTCATTAACCTCCTACCTAAATGAAAGGGGATGGGCTATCAATCCTCAAAAGGTGCAAGGTCCAGGCCTGTCTGTAAAATTTCTGGGGGTAGTCTGGTCAGCAAAGACCAAAGTGCTACCCAGGGCCATTGTAGATAAGGTTCAGGCATTTCCAGTCCCTCAACACCAAAGCAGCTGCAGGAATTTCTAGGTATATTGGGATACTGGTGTTCCTTTATACCTCATTTGGCACAGCTGCTGAGACCTTTGTATAGACTCACAAAAAAGGGTCAATCATGGGACTGGGGGAGAACAGAACAGGTTGTTTTCCAGCAAGCAAACAGGCGGTGAAACAAGCCCAGGCATTGGGTATATTCGATCCTACCCTCCCAGCTGAATTGGATGTTCATGTTACTCAGGATGGCTTTGGCTGGTGCCTGTGGCAACGTCCGAGTTCTGTTCGGACCCCCATTGGATTTTGGTCTCAGGTCTGGCACGGAGCAGAAGAAAGATACAGTATGATTGAAAAACAGCTGTTGGCAGCCTGTTCTGCGTTACGAGCGGTAGAGCCAATAACCCATATGGCTGAAGTCATAGTTAAGGCCACTCTTCCAATTCAGGGGTGGGTAAGAGATCTGACCCACCTTCCTAAGACAGGGGTGGCCCAGGCACAGATGGTGGCACGATGGGTTGCCTATCTCAGCCAGAGGAGTAGTCTGTCTTCCTCACCGTTGAAAGAACTCCAAAAGATTCTAGGCCCAGTGACGTATCACAGTGATGCACCAAAACAAACCTTGGTTGCTCTGCCACAGAAGAGCCCTGTCCAGGAAGGAAAATATCCCATTCCTGAAGATGCCTGGTACACGGATGGGTCCAGCAAGGGCAACCCAAGTAAGTGGAGAGTAGTAGCATACCATCCTGCTACAGATACAATATGGTTTGAAGAGGGGGATGGTCAAAGCAGCCAGTGGGCAGAGCTGCGGGCCGCGTGGATGGTTATATCCAAAGAACCTGGTTACCTGGTGGACCTGCACAACGTGACCGCATGCTTCCAGTAGACACCACCGAGCACTGGTCCAAGGAAGAACACGAGCCATACGCTGATCATCACTCATCCCAGATTACATCGATATGCATTGCCACGGGTTATTATGTAAAGTGTCGCAATGTATTGGGTCTCTGTATTAAGGAGGGCTCACCCTATAGTTCCTTAATCAGTGGTTCACATCATGAAGGGGTGGAGTGTATGGGAACTGTTGAATCACAGCCTGAACCACTGATTGATCACCTGAGGAGAGCACTGGGTCAGCTGCAGGGGCACAAGTGAGTGTGATTGGAAGGGGTGGAGTTTGACTCCACCTCTCCCAAGACCCCATTTAAGGGCTGACCACCACCAGGGAAGGATCTCTGGTTGGAGATCCCTCCCTAGTGGAGTTATCGGCAAGCCTCAACCATCTTCAAAGGTGAGCCACTCTTTCCTTATTAATTATCTGTATATCATCTACTTAAGCCTATCAAAAATATACCATCTTTGGCACTATTTCTTTTGGGTGCTATTCTTGGGGGTTATCTGCCGTACATACATCAAGAGTACTCCCAAGACTATTTTTTGCAAGTGTGCATTCAAAGGAAGAGAGAAGAGAGATTTGTTATTTCAATTGCCCAAGAAAATCCTAGTTTTTCTAACGGAGGAACAACATGGAGCAAAGATACCCACACTGCAGTCCACTTAAAACTTAGGAGGAGTCAGAGAGCTGCTAGAATGCACAACTCTTCCATAAACTGCGAATCTCACATGACTTGAGAACAGCACACTGCTTTGTAGATGAAACCCATTTTTCACTCCATAGTTAGCATAGACAATCTTACTCATGCACAGCAACTACATTTCTCACCATTCAGAGTTCTTACCGCATAAGGTGGGGTTCAAAATTGCAGCCTGCTTGTACTCTCCAGCTTGTGAAGCTTTGTCTCTTAAGCAACTTACCCTAACAAGCTTATTTGTGCACAGTGGTAGTCTTAAAGTCTCAAAAAAAAAAAAGAGCCTTAAAACTTATATTCCAGTCATTGTGAGCCAGTATTGTTTTGCAGTAGTCAACAGTGGCATTGAACATAAAATAACCACAATTTTAAGGTGAGAAAGAATAGGTTGTAAACCTTAACTTGCAATGCTTTCAGAAAATTAAAGAGTAAAAAAGAAAGTAGTATAAACCTGGTGAGAATGCAGAAAGACCAAGCAGAGAAGACAAGGCTTTCAATATCACTCAAGGTGCTCCACTCAGGTTTTAACACACATCTTACCCATCCCCTCCAGACTGGACAAAGAACAGTCCACAGGGAGCTCTAAAGGAATTACTTTCTCTTTTATTGCTCCCACTCTTTCCTCATGATTGTTTGGGTTTTTTTTCTGACAGGTGCTGAGCATAAGACAAACATTGTCTAAGCCTGCAGTAACTCTGCCCACACATCTCCATGCTCACCCCCACCCAACCTCAGAGCCACTAACAAACCCTAGCTTAGTCAGCCTAATTTGCAGCCCAATAAGTGCTTGCACCTGTAGGACCAGCAGAATAATTTCTACATCTCCTATTTGCAAGAACTCCCACTGACATAACCCAGCTGAGGGACTTGGAAACAATGCGAAGTGCCCTCCAATTGGGTTGGTCCTTATAGTTCAGCCAGGGGAAAAATGTAACCAGTACTTGTTCCTCATGAATTCCAGGTAATTAGAACATAAGGCTTTACTTTAAAATACAAATCATTCAGGGAAGAAATCATGCTCTGCACATCCACAGTGTCAAAGTACAGTCATTAAGGCTGAAGAAGACCACCTAGATTCTCGAGTCCAACCATTAACCCACCACCACCACCATTTCGTTCAGAAAAAAAATAATTCAAAATAAAATTAAGTCTTCAGCTGTTTCTGGGGCACAGCATAGCACTCCAGCCTGCCACCAATCCTGCCACCAAACGGAGTAGAATATGTTTCAGAAGTCCTGTCCAAACTGGCAGTAGTGCATCAGGCTGGAGAGGTGGCTTTCTAGTGGGCACTTGTCAAGGTACACCTGCCATCCATTCCCATATGCAGTTTATGTCACCATCAGTGGTAGCTGATCTTGGAACGTTCAGTAATGTGAGCATGATCCCAGTGGTGGATTTGGATCGAGGTCTGTAAGCATTTAAGCTGCATTTTATTATCACCAGAAGGGGTTTTTTACAGCTCCTTACAACATTCATTGGTAAAACCACCCTTTATTCCTGGGGAGTTACCATTCTCCTCCAGGACTGTTTTTCCTCCACTGCTTTCTAAGAATTGTTTTCATCTCAAGACCACTGAATTTCCTCTGGCTTTGAAACAGAGCTTAGTATAAAACCAAAATGAGAATTGTATCTCACTTCTGTAGAAGTCTGTCAGAAAGCAGTGAGAGGACTGTGAGAGTCCCAGCTGCTCTGAGCAGTCCTTGAATTTATTGGGCACGTGCTATTTTCTAGTACTGAAACATGAACATCACGTCTGCTATCTGTCAGCACCCTGAAAGACACATGTAGTATGAGGTAGCTATAAAAGCCATTAAGTCATATTATTTTAATTATGAGAAGTAACGAAAATCCAAGTGCTGACAAGTCAATCTGGAGAAATTACTAAGTAAAAATACCAATAAATATCACACAATACAAAGCACTCTCTTATTTCCACGCAGTCTGGACAAGGACAGCACAGAGCCAACATCCCAATCCTCCTTTGCTCCAACAGCAAATGAGGCATTCCAGGGGAATTCAAGTTAACAATAGCACTTTTTTATTTTGCTCGGTGCTGTCCTTCATGCTTCTAGATGTCAACGGTTTACCGGGCTGGATCGGCCCAGTTCCGTGACGATTGGTGTGGGGGACCCACAGACCCACGCCCCAGGAAAGGGGAAGGGGGAAAGGGAAAAGGAAAAAGGGAGATGGGCCTAGAAACAAAACAGCGGCAACAATCTGAGGAGGAAAGCTAATTTACTAAATAAGATATCAGAAAGCAAAATAACACAATATAATACAATATAATTGGAACTGAAGCTAATAAATCAAAGAAAATGAGCAAGAGAGAGTGTCCGATAAACCGAAGGCCTTACGCTAACGCTGAAGGCGATACGGCAGCGAGCACCCACTGCTGAATCGATCCTGAAGGAAAGAGAGTATCCCGTGACCGCAGAGAGTTTTTATCTTTTCCCTCTGAGCGGAAAATATGTAAAAATGCAAAGCATTGCAAAGTCCTCTGGGGAATGTAGTTCTTCTCTTCTGAGACAGGTATACCCGGAAATATCAATGATCTATGGAGTTGGAGTATTAACTCTTTAACTCTTAATGCACTACATGTTGTTATGATGTGGAATACCAATAACAAAAAATCATAAAACCATGACGTTCCACCCCTTATTCCACTTATTCCACATTATTACATCATGCTTGATACATATAGAAGAACAATGATTAACATGCATTATACACACACACAACATATATATAGATGTATATACATGGAATTACTGACTGCACTCCCCCAACATCAAATTCCCTTGTGGTACACACTGAACATCCCCATTCTTCTGCATCACCCACCAAGTGGACCCAGGTCCCTGTGCAAAGACAGTTCCACGGAGAGGTTTGCCCTTTCCAGAAGCTGGAAAGACCCAAACCTCTTTCCCCAACATGTTCTTTACATGCACTACAGGGACTTTATCTCCCTCTACAGTAGGTAGAGAGCTGGATTGGGCAGGACCATCGCGATTGATGGATCCTTGGGTGTTGACCAACCAGGTGGCTTCTGCCAAATGCTTCTCCCAGTGCTTAAATGTCCCGCCACCCATAGCTTTCAACATGGTTTTAACAACCCATTGTATCTTTCAATCTTACCAGAAGCTGGTGCGTGATAGGGGATATGATAAATCCATTCAATGCCATGATCTTTGGCCCAATTATTTACAAGAGAATTTTTGAAATGAGTCCCATTATCTGACTTAATTCTTTCTGGAGTGCCATGTCGCCATAGGACTTGTTTCTCGAGACCTAGAATGGTGTTTCGGGCGGTAGCATGGGGTACTGCATATGTTTCAAGCCACCCAGTGGTTGCTTCCACCATGGTAAGCGCGTAACGCTTGCCATTGTGAGATCGTGGCAAGGTGATATAATCAACCTGCCACGCCTCCCCATATTTATATTTTTGCCATCGCCCTTCCCCCCAAAGATGTTTCATCCTCTTGACTTGTTTAATTGTGGCACATGTATCACAGTCATGGATAACCTGTGCAATAGTGTCCATAGTTAAGTCCACCTGTCAGTCTCTAGCCCACTTATATGTTGCGTCTCTTCCCTGATGGCCCAAGGTCTCATGGGCCCATCAAGCTAAAAATAATTCACTCTTATGTTGCCAGTTCAAGTCTACTTGAGCCATCTTAACTTTGGCAGCTCGATCTACCTGATGGTTATTCTGTTGTTCTTCAGTTGCCCGGCTTTTAGGAACATGAGCATCTACATGGCACACCTTCACAACTATATTCTTTACTCGGGCAGCAATATCTTTCCACAGTTCAGCAGCCCAAATAGGTTTACCCCTCCATTGCCAGCCATTTTGTTCCCATTGCTGTAACCACCCCCATAAAGCATTTGCCACCATCCATGAGTCAGTGTAAAGATAAAGCACTGGCCACCTCTCTCGTTCAGCAATATCTAAGGCCATTTGGACAGCCTTTACCTCTGCAAATTGACTTGATTCTCCTTTTCCTTCAGTGGCCTCTGCAACTCGTCGTGTGGGGCTCCACACAGCAGATTTCCATCTGCGGTGCTTTCCCACAATGCGACATGATCTATCTGTGAACAGGACATATCTCTTTTCATCTTCTGGTAGTTCATTATATGGTGGGGCCTCTTTAGCACGTGATACCTCCTCTGCTGGTGTTGATCCAAACTTTTTACCTTAAGGCCAGTCCATGATCACCTCCAGGATTCCTGGATGACTGAGGTTCCCCATCTGAGCTCGCTGTGTAATCAGCGCAATCCACTTACCCCAGGTGGCATCAGTAGCATGATTGGTGGAGGGAACCTTTCCTTTGAACATCCAGTTCAGCACTGGCAGTCGAGGTGCCAGAAGGAGCTGCGCTTCAGTACCAATTACTTCGGAAGCAGCTTGAACCCCCTTGTACGCGGCTAAGACCTCCTTCTCAGTTGGAGTGTAGCGCTCCTCAGACCCCCTATATGCTCGACTCCAGAAACCAAGGGGTCGGCCTCGGGTCTCTCCAGAAGCTCTTTGCCACAAACTCCAAGTGGGACCTTCCTTTCCAGCAGCAGTGTAGAGGATGTTCTTTACATCCTGTCCCATCCGCACTGGCCTCAGGGCCATGGCACGTGCTATCTCCTGCTTGGTTTGCTCAAAAGCCTGCTGCTGCTCAGGGCCCCGTACAAAATCATTCTTCTTCCGCGTCACCCGAAAGAGAGGGCTCACAATGAGACTATAGTTTGGAACATGCATTCTCCAAAAGCCCACTACACCCAGAAAGGCTTGGGTCTCTGTCTTACTGGTGGGTGGAGACATGGCAGTGATTTTGTCAATCACATCTGTAGGGATGTGACGACGTCCATCTTGCCACTTTATACCTAGGAACTGGATTTCCTGTGCAGGCCCTTTCACTTTGCTTCGCTTAATAGCAAAGCCAGCTCGCAGGAGGATCTGGATTATTCTCTCTCCTTTCTCGAAAACTTCCCCTGCTGTATTGCCCCACACAATGATGTCATCAATGTATTGTAAGTGCTCAGGAGCACCACCCTGTTCCAATGCAGTTTGGATCAACCCATGACAAATGATTGGGCTGTGCTTCCACCCCTGGGGCAAACGGTTCCAGGTGTACTGAACGCCCCTCCAGGTGAAAGCAAACTGCGGCCTGCATTCTGTGGCCAGAGGAATTGAAAAGAAGGCATTGGCAATGTCAATGGTGGCATACCACTTGGCTGCTTTTGACTCCAGTTCGTACTGGAGTTGAAGCATGTCCGGCACAGCAGCACTCAGTGGAGGTGTGACTTCATGCAGGCCACGGTAATCTACTGTCAGCCTCCATTCTCCACTGGCTTTACGCACTGGCCATATGGGGCTGTTAAAAGGAGAGTGAGTTTTACTGATCACTCCCTGGCTCTCTAGCTGACGGATCAGGTTATGGATGGGGAGCAAGGAATCCCTGTTAGTGCGGTACTGCCGTCTGTGCACCGTTTTTGTAGCAATTGGTACCTGTTGCTCTTCCACTTGTAGCAACCCCACAACAGATGGATCTTCTGATAGACCAGGCAAAGCAGACAGCTGCTTAATGTTGTCTGTGTCCACAGCAGCTATTCCAAAAGCCCATCGATACCCTTTGGGATCCTTAAAGTATCCCCTTTTGAGATAATCAATACCAAGTATACATGGAGCCCCTGGGCCAGTCACAATAGGATGTTTTTGCCAGTCTTTACCAGTGAGGCTTATTTCAGCTTCCAACTTGGTCAGCTCTTGGGAACCCCCAGTCATCCCAGAAATATAGATTAATTCTGTCCCTTGGTGACTCGAAGGCATTAGAGTGCATTGTGCACCAGTGTCCACCAATGACTTATATTTTTGTGGTTCTGATGTGCCAGGCCATCGAATCCACACAGTCCAATACACTCTATTATCACCTTCCCCGCCCTGGCTGGGGGCAGGGCCCCTCTATTTGTTACCTCTGTTGACTTTACGGCTACTGCCGTGTCCGGCAGTCACTGGAGCAGTCACCTTCTTGGAGAAGTTCACCCTGGTGGTTGACCTATTTCGTAACTCTTTTACACATGCCTGAAGTGCAGAAGTGGGTTTCTTATGCCACTTCTTCATATCTTCCCCCTGGTCACGAAGGTAACGCCACAAGGCAATACGTGACATAGTTTCACTGTTGTCACTTCCTCAAACAGGAGAACATCTTCTTTTGATAGCTGAGACGTTGTTGTTTTGGGAATCCTCATTCTCATCAGATCCATCAGTTTCATCAGAATTAAGCACAGTAGCCAGTTCGTCCATTATATCTTCTTGATTGCCCTCTATTCTGTCCAGTCTTTCGGTCACCTTTACGAAGGCTGAAACGTAAGCTCATAGAGGGGTTAAATGTAATTCTATGTCTTGAAGTCTGTTAATCAGGTCATTTATAAGGGGTCTTCTTTGTCTTCTGCCATATATTGCTGCTAATGTACTGGCATACCTGTCTGTTGCTGTCCTTGTGAATATACGCCACATAACTGGTGTACACCTGATCCTCTCAGGATGATGACTGTTTGAACAACTCTGGACATATTTTCTCCTCTTCTCTTACAGTGTCTGATTCCTCTACTTTCTCCTCTTCTTTTTCGGAGTCTGCTTCTTCCACTCTCAGCTCCTCCTCTTTCTTCTCTTCTAAGGGAGTCGAGACCTTTTTCATTTTCCGCCCTCTTACAGGAGCGACTGACATCGATTCTGGTGTCACTTGTGGTTGATCACATTGGTTAGAATTAATGATCATTCTCTCTAGCTCGGCTCGAAGTCCATCTCGCTCAGCTATGACAAAATTTAGTTCACCTTGGAGCCTGACTTGCTGAGCCCGAACATGAATTAGTTCATATTGGAAACGGAGTAATGTAAATTGATTGGCATCTTGTTCAGTTTTGAGGGAGTCTCGCTCAGATTGGAGGGCATCTAATTCAGATTGGAGGGCATCTTGTTGAGACTGAGGGCTATTGAGTTTGGATTGCAGGGCATCTTGCTCAGATTGGAGGGCATCATGTTGAGTCTGGAGGGCGTCCATGTTGGACACGAGAGCTTCTTGTTGAGCCCGGAGGGCGTCTCTCTCGGTCTGGAGGGCATTCATGTTGGACTGTAGAGTATCTTGTTGAAACTGGAGGGCGTCTCTCTCGGATTGGAGGGAGTTCATGTTGGACTGGAGAGCTTCTTGTTGAGACCGGAAGGTGTCTCTCTCGGTCTGGAGGGCGTCCCGCTTGGTCTGGAAATTGTCTCTCTCGGTCTGGAGGGCGTCCATGTTGGATTGGAGAACATCTAATTGAGACTGAAGGTTGTCTCTCTCAGTCTGGAGAGTGTCTAGATTGGACTGGAGAGTCTGATTGTCAGCTAAAAGACTCTCTTTCTGAATTTGGAAACTGTCCCTTTTGGCTCGGAGACTCTCTCGCTCTATTTCAAAAACTCTATGCCTCTCTGGAATAGTATTGAATAAGGCCCAGTAAGCATAAGCCAGACCCCAAATAATTTGGGCCTCCTCAGATCTGTCTGAGCCGCAACATCCCTGTCTCAAATACCTGCTTAAATTCTCAGGATCTTGCAGGTGTTCAGGAGAAAAGTCCCATGACACCGGTGATGACCACTTCTCTAAAGTCTCTCCTAAGTCCCTCCAAACTCCCTGCCAGTCACTGTTCTCTGGCTCTGGGGAAGGCTTTCTCAAAATATTATAAATACAGATACTGAGTAGAATGATGAAGAATACATTCAGGGAGACTGACACCACAATCATTATGAGCATTGGATGAGCATTCAGAAAACGCCTAATAAATTCAAAGGAGAGGCCAGGAGCCGGTTTAAAAATCATGAGTTCCACAGAGTTAACAACTCCATCTGGAGTTGCTCCCTCCAGATCTGAATGCCACATCGTATACAAAAGCCAGGTAGGTATTTCCATCAGTGTTTTTAGTTTATCATATAGAGACCAAGCTCTCTATGTGAGAGGATCAGACTGGCAAACTTAATCAAGTCCCAGTATGTTCTGAGCATTACAATGGAAAAAACCATGAAATGCAGCCCCTTTAAGAGCAGTTTAAAAAGCGAGAGCATTTTTTTTTTCTTTTTACTAAAACAAGCTGGCAGCTCCCAAAAAAAGTTTACAAATATCCCAGAACAAATGGCAGTACGCCCAGACTTCAAGGTCGTGTTATGCCGTACAGTACCTGTAGTACAGATAAGCTTGCTAGCAAGAGACAGAGATTCACTCTAAGAGTATGTCTCTGCCCGGCTAAGGCAGCTGGTTTTGCCCCACGTTGGGCGCCAAAAATGTCAACGGTTTACCGGGCTGGATCGGCCCGGTTCCATGACGATTGGTGCAGGGGACCCACAGACCCACGCCCCAGGAAAGGGGAAGGGGGAAAGGGATAAGGAAAAAGGGAGATGGGCCTAGAAACAAAACAGTGGCAACGATCTGAGGAGGAAAGCTTATTTACTAAATAAGATATCAGAAAGCAAAATAACACAATATAATACAATATAATTGGAATTGAAGCTAATAAATCAAAGAAAATGAGCAAGAGAGAGTGTCCAATAAACCGAAGGCCTTACGCTAACGCTGAAGGCGATACGGCAGCGAGCACCCACTGCTGAATCGATCCTGAAGGAAAGAGAGTACCCCGTGACTGCAGAGAGTTTTTATCTTTTCCCTCTGAGCGGAAAATACGTAAAAATGCAAAGCATCGCAAAGTCCTCTGGGGAATGTAGTTCTTCTCTTCTGAGACAGGTATACCTGGAAATATCAATGATCTATGGAGTTGGAGTATTAACTCTTTAACTCTTAATGCACTACATGTTGTTATGATGTGGAATACCAATAACAAAAAATCATAAAACCATGACACTAAACTACCACGGATTCCACCATTTTTTCTAAACTGAGACTTTGCAAAGCTTTCAGATGGAACTGGAGTTTCTCTCAGAAAATATTTCTTTCTAAATCATCTAATCTCTCAAGAGAATACTGTTCTGCATACAAGCTTCAAAATAAGAATCATTTTTCCTCTAAGCTTTCTTATAAAAATAATAGGATAAAAGGCACTGTTTGGTTCCTTTAAAAATATGGTGTGGAAAATAATTCAGTTTGTGGACCCAGTTAGAAAGGACAGATCCAAATATCTTCTTGGACCCGCCCTTCTGTTCAGCTGGCAACTTCCACTGCCATTCCTCTGTGATACAGACACAGTCTGTAGTGAGGGGAATTCCTGACCCACTCCAGCTTTGAAAAGGCAGTGTCACACCTCAGAAAGTTTGTTTCCTCAACTTCCATCAAGACACTTTATTGGTGCCTAAAACATTCCTTGGCCTACCTTCACTTTCCCCTTACGTCAGGCTCTCCAAGGTTTACCTTGTGGTCAATAACCTAAATACAAGAGAGCTAAGACTAGTCAAAATTATTAACATTTGTGAAATAAAGAAATAACTTTGTATGCTCAAGCCTAAACAAGCAGGATGGTTCATGTTTTTGAAAACTTAAGGTAGATTTGTCTAACTTCTATCCTGCACAAAAATGGGTTGACATATCCTCCTTTACAAAATCTGGGTCACGATCTAGTTCTGCATTCCTGCTTCAGTTTTTGGCCATTTCCCCTCGTCCTATCTCCATTTATCCTCAATCACACATTTTTGCATTGTTGACGTACAAATAATATTTATTATTTACAATATTTGAGTGCTGTAGTTTAGTGCAAATCAACATTTATTGTGTTGTAAACATGCTCGTGAACTTAAGAATTCACTCCCAAAGTTAGTAGGCACAACTATAAAGGTCACACTGACCTACAAAATAATCTTCAGTTAATTTAAAACTTTATTGACAGACAAAAGCAAAATACCATAGCGCCTTATGATCCTAAAGCCTGGAGTTTAATTAAAACATAATAAAAGCAAAACTCTCACAAGATTAAAAAACAAACAAACAAACAAACAAAAAAAAAACACGTAGCAAAGCAGAAAATAATGAGAAAGCATATGTCTTGATATTTCAAATGTTGATTTTAAGCCTGGGTTTTTGTAGAATCATAGAATCATTAATGATGGAAAAGAGCAGTAAGATCATCCAGTTGAACCATCAGCCCATCACCACCATGCTCACTAAATCATGGCACTCAATGCAACATTCACCCTTTCTTGAGCACTTCCAGGGACTGTGTCACCATCACCTCCACGGGCAGCCTCTGTGCCAGTGCTCAACCACTGTTTTGGAGAAGAAATTTTGACCCTGAAGAGAGTTGGCCTCATGTATTTTCCCTGTGTTTATTTTCTCGTAGGGTGCAATGATCAACTGTAACAAACATTTGCCAGCAGAAAGCATAACAGAAGCTTTATGTAAGTGCTTTGAAGCTCAGTGGCTGAGTTAATGGAATTTTTTTCTCCTGCTTCTTTTAAGGAGATAAAAAAATATAACATATGGTATGGACTTTTTTTTTTCCCTGCTATCCTTTTGAGAACAAAAATAATAAAGAAAATAATGAAGGTAATAAAGCTCAAATTCAAGCTCAGAGGGAAAATGTGTTTTGTTTCAGTCAGCATTTTCAAGGACAAAATGACAATGTTTCTACTTCTGCAGCAGCTGAATTAACCTACCCACTGCAATGTAGCTGGAGACTGACATATCACTCACTTAGTTCTCCTGTTGGTCCTGGCACTAAGCAAAACTCTTTTCTGCTGTCTTGGTTTTGTGGAGTGTGAGATCACCGATGCAGATTTAAGGAAACAAAGATGACAGAAAGGAAGAAAAATTCCTCACGTTTTCAGATACGTTACTAGGTCTCTAAGTACACAAAATATTTTAGCATCCCTGCTTGATCGTAGCATGGCAACTCTGCATCAAAGTTGATTTTCTCCGAAGACTCATCTGTGGCCATTGCTAAATATCTGTTTTCTTAGGAAAAGACCAGTCTCCTTTGGAAGTCACTCCCTTACCAAAAGTTTCACACGACATGACACCCTCTACTCATAAACCCACTACCCAAATAAAGAACAACTTCTTCTTGGTATCCCTTCTGCTTCCAGGTCTTCTTGCATCTCAACTCAGCAAAGGCAACTGCAGAGTTTTCATACAAGAAAACAAAGCCTTGGCAAGAAGACCAGGACTCAATCCAGCAGGTGGAAGGGCAATTACCTACCACTGAACACTCATGTCCCACCATCTATTTCCTTCTCTGATGATGAAAAGTATTTTTGATTGTTTGTGCTGTTATTACACTTCTTCAATTCAGAAACAAAATAATTAAATATCAGTTTTATGTGAATAAATCCCCACAAATCTTACAGCAAGCAGTATTTCAGTCAAGAAGAGAATCATAATAATCATTCGGGCTGGAAAGGACCTCTAAGATCATCAAGTGCAACTGTCAGCCCTTCACCACCATGCCCACTAAACCACATCATCATAAACACCACGAGGTCCACCAGCATTTCCAAGTCCTACAGAACTTACATTAAAAGAATTTATAAGCCACACCAATAAGAAATGCCAAATTCTGAAGTCAGCCAGAATAAAAATCTCCAATGTTACTGCTTAAGAGGTCCAGGGTAGGACAGTGTCCTATCTTCACTGTGGCTCCAGAACTAGAGCATGGTTTTTGTTTCAAAAGGTTTAAAAAGGAAAAAAAATAAAGTATGATGATACATAGTAAGTGAATATAAATAAACAAATGGACAAGAACGAGATAATAATGTGATTTAATCACAAGAGTTCACTGTTGATGCAAGAAAACTTTCTAGGGTGACAGTCTCTGTAAAATAAATTTGTACCTTGAAAGTTTCAATGTAATTCTATATCAAAGGGAAAACTTTACTTTTCTATTTTGTGCTATCTAAAACCATCTGCAATCAGTTACAGAGTATAACCTTAAGAAAAGCAATTAGACCCTGTGTGAACTGACATAGAACACAGTCTTGAAATTGCATCTGATTACCTCCAATCAAAAATTTCTGGCTTGATTCCTGGAAATGGATTTAGCATCACAAAAGGCTTTCAGCATATCTTGAAAACACATTGTAATTTGTTTTTGTTTCTTTAGATAAGGATATAATTCCAGAGAAGAAGCTTGCTAAATGGAGAAGTGAGCTAAGTATAACGCTAATAACTTGTGTTTGGATTTGCAAAATCCAGAGCGGCATAACGCAAAAATGCAAACTAAAAAAAGAAAAAAGACACAGTGTTTTCTCTAATGCAACTCAGAGTTTGCATCTGTAGACAGATATATCCTAGGGAATCTACCACCTTGATTTTATAGCACCTGATGCATCAGCACTTGACCACTTGTAAGAGAGACTTTAGTCTTCCCAAAGCAGTGAAGTACTGATCCTTTGTATAGAGCTGTCATCTCCAGAGCTGCTGGAAAAGACTGTGTAACAGGAAAAGATTGCAAATGTCCTAGTCCTCTTTTCAGTCAAGAAGATGCTGAGCACTTCAGCTGGAACCACTCATTTCAGCCAATAATACACCTCTATAATATCAGACTTTGTTTTACATGAAATTCAAAACATTTTACAAAGCTATTGACAAAGTTCCCACAGTGTCAAGGATCAAATCTACAAAGTGGAGTCAAAGTTTTACTAAGAATAGATATAACACCCCTAATTCTGAAAATACATAACAATAGGAAAACCTATGCTGTGTTCTTCTCCTTCTTCTGTTTTCCTGTTTTCCCTTCACCTTGTCAGAATTTAAATACCATTCAGGGCACTGCTTTAAATTTTGAATTTATATATATATAACAGTAATATATCTCACTGCTGTACTTGATGGAAATTAAAGCTGAATGCAATTTTTCTCTGAGGTACTCAGATTCAGGTCTGCTGCATTTTTGAATTTTTGTGGGATTTAACTCAAATGACTGAATATGAATAATAAAACATAATCTTTTACAGAGAGAATTGTGAGGTGCTGCCACAGGATGCCCAGAGAAGTTGTGGATGCTCTATTTCTGGAGGTGATCAAGACCAGGTTGTATGAGGTATAGACATCATTCGTATACACAGAAGAGACATTTCTAACAGCATCCCTTTTCTGGAGTCTTGGGCAGAAAACCCTGTCATCATACTCAAAATGCAAAACAAACCAAAAATCCCGGTTTCTCATCTAATAAAAACAGGAATCTGAGCAAAAAAGTAAAGAGCACTTCAAAGATCCGTCATGAATTGGATTTATTTCTCCCCCCCCTCCTTCCTCCTAATGATTCAGTCAGACTTCTCCAGAAACGTTCATTTTCTCTTCACTTCATTACGTGATAATGACACAAACAAATACTGCAAGTCTGAGGTTGATGAAGATTTTTGGAGCTTTCTCTGTCATGCAGATAAACTGGAAATCTTAAAATCCCTTTAAATCTCAAAATAAAATGGCATCAAACTTGAAAGCATTTCAAATATGCAGCAGTCCTAATAATCCATTTCAATATCCTTGCAGCTCTGAGACTGTTTTTACTTGTATCTGTTGCATAACTTTATTCTACCTGAAAAAGCAGCAGTTTTGCATCCAAGATTTCCAGAAGTGTCAGATATATCTGAAATTAATATTTAAAAAAACTCATTAAAAACAACTCTTCCCCAGTCAAACTTTTTCAGCAAGTTGACACTTCAGAAATAAAGTTCCATCCAGAAGCTGCTGCCCAGTTCAGTTCAGCCATACCAAGTCCCCATCTCACAGCCAAAAGCAAAAGCCTAATTACCACGGATCTGTCTACCTCAAGGCAGCTTCCAGGCACGTCATGTTCCCCAGAGCTTTAAAACACAAGAACACATAGGAACTGAGCACCAAAGCACGAAGTACATTGCAAATCACAGCTCAAAAGCAAACTGGAAGTTAATTCCCCTCAAACCAGTGGGTTTTGTCACAAAGTCCTCTAGAGGTACAAGAAAAACAGATGTGTTTGATTTGCTTCTATAGAGCTCCGTGGCTTTTATGATACTTGCTTTATAGCTCACCACAATTTTGTTCACGTGATACCTCCTGACAAGCTGTGACCTGGATGCTTCTATGTTTTGAATGCTTTGGTTCATCTTCTCCCTCAGCCACCGCAATGTTTTGCACTGTACTTACTGCAGCAACTTTCCCACTTCTCGGGGTACATTCAGCTCACAGGAATCTCAGCCGGTGGTGATCAGGGATATCACCATTGCAGGACACAGTAAGGACCACTAGAACCCTATTTAGCACCTTATAGTGCCCTTTCAAATGATAAATGCTGGATAAGCCTTTTAGGTTGAGAAACAGAAACTAAAGCTTATGGCGTTTAGATGCACTGCTTTCAGGTGAGGTTTCCCTCCTCCTACGTGGCATCTTTCAGGAATTAAAATAAAATTATAATTATTATAAATTATAATACCACCATTGACACAAGCCATAAAGTGGAAGCAAATTCCTGAGGTTCTGAACCTGTCCTGACATTAGCTCCAGTTTATACAAACTACTCTCATTCATGAAGTGATGCCTATGCTTTTAGCTGTGCAAAACCATACTCCAGTTGTTTGGCTTTTCTTTTGGTTTAAACATAACACTATTTAAACATATTCTTCGAACATATTTTTCATTTCTATTATCTGATGGTTAAAAACAACAAACCAGCATCTGCAATGATTGCATCCTTTTCCTTAAAGGCATTTGTTTTTCCTACAAAGTCCTCGGCTATTTTTTGAGATAGCACTGCTTTACTGAATAGAGATTTTTTCAAGTCAACGAGCGTAGATATTGATAACGGTCATACTTCCCTATAATTTACTCGGACAGTAAGCAGTAATTTCCTATTGCCTAGGCTAAAAATGTCTTTGCATATATGTAGAAATACATATAGTTTGCTGCCTCCACTGCTTGAATCCTCTGGTTTTCACAGCAAAATCCCATTGCATTTTCTTCAAACTACGTTTGTGCAAGGACAACAAAGAACATTTGCCGAAACGTTTTGTGACATCCTGAGTTCTGCATTCCCATTAGGTGCCATACTTCAGCTCAGCTGGAGGGATCTTTGCAAAGTCCTGATATTTTGTTGTCTTGAACAACAAAATGAAGAGCTCAGTGACCCTGATGCATCTTACAAACGAGAGACAGTGTGGGCTGCTGTAACAGCTCCTGCAATAAACTCTTCTTTGCTCTGAAAGGAATTGTTTGCACAAAAACAGCAGAGGCAGAAAGACTTGCAAGGAAAGAGTGAGTTGCAGGAGGGATTGCACACTAAAGTATGAGTGGTGTCTCACTACTGAGTAGTGGTTCAGCCACATCCTTGCTATAATAGGGCAGCAGAGATGCACACAGTTATTCTGACTTGGTGAGTGCGCATGGCAATGCACACAGTAAATACAGTGCACAAGTTAAACACAATCAACTCAATTTTTATACACGATGTGAAAGCATTTGATGAAACTGCTCATGAAAGATTCCCAGCAGTAAGTTAATTCCTATTCTGGAGACATTTAGAGATAATTGTAAAGGAGAAAAGAGAAGCATTAAGGGCACACTGAGCTTTCATGTTTCCCTCACTCTAGACTGTTTTTTTCCTGCAAATACCTTCATCTACAAGCAACCACCCTGCATTTCAGCATTGTAGTTATATTCTGAGCTGCTCAATTATAACCTTTTTTTGTTTTTCCTCAGGAGTGGACAACGAGCCTCTATGTTGAAACCTGTTTAAATATTTACTGTGGATCAAAGCACCATCAAACAGAGATCTGAAGCCTTATGTAGCTGAGTGATGATTAATTCAAACTCCTTGCATTGCTAATTAGGGACTCATTCTACTTAAGAAGGATTCTCTGAAGTTAAGTAGATGGAGACCTCCTCAGAGGAAATTTTTACACTCCTTTAACTTTTTAATTAAAATAAGCAAATGGCTTCATTAACTATTTTTTAGAATTTATCTACTCCTTATTTTTACTTAGCACAAATAAAACTGTCAGATTGCTCCTCTGTGGTCTCCAGAACGTCAGCTAATGAAGTTTCTTCTTCTGCATTTCATTAATATTATCTGGGGGGTTTAATTTGGTTTTTGTGGCATAAAGCACATTAAACCAGTTCTACCCTGAAAAAGCATTGCAAGAGGAAAGCAAACAAGGAGGAAATAAATCAAAGCTTCTCTACTGTGATAAGTTCTTATGATTATTACTCAGTCTTACTCAGTCTTCTTTTTTTTAATCATTTTATGTGCAATTTTAAATACTTTAGCAGGAACAACGACTTCAGAGGTTTTGCCTTTGCAATGTTTTCTTTACACTTCAACTGGTGTAAAACTCCTGATCCTTGTATTCCATCTTTTTTTTACTTCAGACAGAAACACTGCATTTTGTTTCAGACTAGTGTTTCCCAGCATTTTTTCCATCTTACAAAAGACATATTCTGCAGAATTAACCTGACGCAGATTATGTGCATATTTTTTTTTCTGAAGTGAGCAAGGCTCACTTCAGGAAAAAAATTACATAATTATTTTGCTCATTAGCGTTACTTAATGCTGCCTTCCATTGTCATGGGGAAGCTGATGCTTCCTCAAGCCCACACTAGACATGCTTTATGGAGCTGTATCATGTGAGCTCCAGCCTGGTGCCCCAGAATGGAGGTGAAAAGACAAAACAAAACCCAAAATCACAAGCAAAATACTTGCCCTACCCACTGGGTACTTTTCCCAGCACACTCACTGACTTGCTAAATCATACTGGCATCAACCATCAGATCGCTCTGGAGAAGCTGCTGTGCTTCATGCTGACATGGTCTTCCTTTTTCAGGATAAGATTGAGACGGGGCAATCCTTAACATTGCTGACACTTCTTCTGATTACATTCTGGAAGGGGAGAAAGTTTATCCTTTTCTTTGTCCATATATATGACAACATTTGAAAAGAGTAAAATAGAAAAAAATGCCCAGAGAGGTGTCGGATGACCTGTCCCTGAAGACATGCAAGGTCAGGCTGGACGGGACTCTGAGCACCTGATGGAGCTGAAAGTGCCCTTGTTAATCACTAGGGAGTTGGACCACATGGCCTTTAAGAATTCCTTCCAACTTAAATAATTCTGTGATACAGAATGAAGAACCCAGAAATGTTTTTGGTTGTTTTCCCCCACAGAATAAGACCCAAACTTTTTTTTTTCAGAGGCTCTTAACAGCCTTGGGACCAGCTATGCCGAGCCAGCACTATTGCTGCTCACAGTCTTGAGGTGGTCCCACTGCACCACTTGGCTGTCTCAATAGAGACTTTTTCTCCAGTCTTTCACATACTTTTTGTCTCAGTATTGATCCAGTCACTCTCTGAACAGCTGCCAAGGTTTCACTACACAAGCCAGCCCAACTCAAAAAGACCCCTCTGTCTTTTTGGCTTCCATGGCTTTAATGCCTGAGGAAATTAAGTCACTTTAAATTTTTTCCATGTATGGCATGGCACTTCTCAGAGGAATCTAACATGTACCCAGCCATTCACAAAACCAGGGTTAATTAAATCAATACACATGCAGTCATTGCACCAAGAATCTAGCAGTCCTTGTACTGAAAATCTGGATTTTACACCTCTTGAACAGCATCTGTAATAATGCAACAGTTCCAACACAAAGCTTAACAGTTAAACACTGCTTTTTTTCATTTCTAGAATGGAGATAAAAATGCTTAGCAGTTGCAGAAATACCTGTTACAAAGAAGCAGCATATTTTTTATTCATAGTATGGCTGCACAGTTCTGCTCTGCATCATGAGCAGGACAAGATGAATGCTCCATTTCTGAAATTATGACTGGACAAATAACATGATGGAATGAGAGAGAAAAAGAAACACCATCAAAACTCACAGAGATTAAGTGCTTGGAACATAAACACTGAGTGAGAGAAAATAAGACTGAATGTGGGTATTTGAACTTCACACTGCTCTGAGCTGCACAGATTTCCCCCCATACTGTTTCAGTGTTATTTCAGAAAACACAGACATCTACTGTAAGAAGTGAATTTTATTTATGATCTGAAAGCTAAGGAGAAAAGTCTATTGATTTTAACTTCAGAGAGAAACTCGGGAACAAATCAAGGTGAAGTGACAAAGCTAATAAAGAGGGTAACCCACGACTGCAGTATAGCAGTTTTCTCCAGCTCTAGAAGAAGACCATTTCAATGAGGCTGTGTTGCTCAGTCAGCACTGTTTGGGGATTTTGCCAGGCAAACTACTTGGCTAACTAAAGGGGAGTGAAGTCTTGCACTGTAAACAGATACCTGCAGAGCCATGAGTTGAACTTGGATGGATGTTGTCAAATCTAGTGATAAAATGAGATACTACAGCTGATAAATCCTACAGTAGAATTTCACCTGCTTCCACTACGTCCATTCCCTGAAATACCATGTCAGAAAATCCCTTCCAGATCTCAGCATATCCATCTGCAGAACAGAGTTTATGGCAGAGTTTCTGATGCCTATAAACATCATGCATATCACTCACTCCAAAATGTTGGGAAACATAACTTGGTGCCATGTGTCATGTTTAACTTTAGAAACCATACAGTCTCCATAGTTTCCTATCAGTTTTAGCTGTGAAGTGTAACTCAGCAGACAGAGTTACAGAAACATCCCACTTTCGCACCCAGTGGAATTTGATCACTGCAGCAGAGCTTGTCATCTATGGCCATGGGAGCATATGCAAAAGTATCCACGCCAAGAATCAGCCACACTATTTCACAAATAATCTGAAGAAAAAAAATATCTAACTGCAAATAGAAAAAGATATATCAGAGAGAAATAGATATGTAGATTGAAGGTACACATGTACACACACTCCTTAATCTATTATTGAGTACAAGTTAACACTCCTCTCTCTCTCTTTTTGTAATTGCTGTATTTACAAAGAACAGCCGATGTGTTCCTTCTGCTGTCATTTCCACAGAGCCAGAATGGTTAAAAAAGAACAAGCTGGCCTCTTTCCTTTCCAACGTGATTACCAGAACTACCAGTGCAGTCCTTACTCTCACTATTCATTTTTAAACAGAGTGTCCAAGGGTTGACCCCCAGGCTCAGGTGAAATGCACAGTTACAAGACGATGTCATATTTTCTTACAGTATTTAAACAGATTTAATCTGTGTATCAGTGAGAGAGAAAGAACAAGAAACATTATTTCATAGAAATTATTTGGATTTCCCCCTAACCAAATATGCAGTATCTGTTTTAAGGAGCCACAATGAGAAATACTGTCCATTATGTTACTACAAGATGCAACAATTCAAAGGCTTCTCATCATCCTCAACTGTTCCTTTATAATAAAAATCTATTCTGCTTTCAACAGAAGCTTGAAGGAGTAAACTGGAAATAGAAAAGCAAGTCTGGAAGCCCTTATGAGGAAGGAGAGGGTATACAATAAGAAAACTTTTAAATTGGTTGAACTTCAAACCCGTCAAACCCATCAATGAATGCTTGCCTACAAATCAGCAGATTATTGAACTGTTAGTCAAGTAGTCTCTAACGTTCCCATGTGTGCAATGATGTCTCAAAAGCCTCAGAGGCCCACGAGTGATGGCAACTACACCTCATTCCTCACTGCACTGAGTGCCAATAAACACATAACTGCAGTGTGAGAATGAGTCTTTCATGTCTCAGAGCAGACACTCGAGGTGGGTGGGGAGTCTTGTTTTCCTCTGATAGGTGAACAGAAGAGATACAGAGAAAATCCAAGTCTACATTAAGTTCACGTGTTACATGTCTGAGAGATACAACGTAAATATAAATGTCTCTGTAACAGTGCCAACCAATTTCAACACATTTTCCAGATTATTTTTGAACAGTTGCTCCCGAATACTTGTTGTCAAGATAATAATGCCAAATTTGAGAAAGATGTTGCAGGTCTTCTGCAACGTCTTGCTTGTCTCTTTCTCTCCAATTTATCCTCCACAAATTTTTATTTCAAATCTGAAATTATTCTGTAAAAAGTTATAGGAGATATTCCAGTTTAAAAGTTTGCATGAATTTGAGCTTTATCGTCTCCATTCTCCTTTCTTTTCTCTTACCTGTTTAGCCCAGAGTTTTGGTTTGTTGGTTGGGTTGTTTTTCTATTCTAAGCACAGTGATTCCATTTATTAGCAACACACGGTTTCTTGTCAAAGAGCAGAGGGACTTCTTAGTGCTAAAGGAAACAGAAAATAGAATATTGCTCATTTGCCTCTACAAGCACTGCTTCCATTTCTTCACCACCTTTGTCCACCACATAGTTTGCTGCTTTGTCTTACCAATGGGACTCGACATCACAAAGTAGTCATACCTGCATAGTTTTTTTTTTTTCAACCGTATTTGCTCGGTACTGGAAATAAAATCAGAAATCAGTAAGCAAAAAAAAAAAAAAAAAAAAAAAAAAAACCATTCTTCATGAAGAAAACAGATTCAAAACAAAACTAAACAGCAACAAAATAAAAACCCACAACAATGATTAAACAAATAAATGAATTCTATGTTATTTCTATTCCGAATAAAGCAGCAGTAGCATGTACAAAACATTAATTTGATA
This sequence comes from Oreortyx pictus, assembly GCA_036925125.1. Lineage (NCBI taxonomy): Eukaryota > Metazoa > Chordata > Aves > Galliformes > Odontophoridae > Oreortyx > Oreortyx pictus. Next base: position 3,397,250 of record JAUPFR010000006.1, on the reverse strand, counting down.
TCTATCCTGACAGGTCTGAATGGTTCTCTAAATACCAACTCTTCCATAATTTGTTTTAACATGACTTACAAAGAAAAGGCATGCAGGTCACAAATGTGATAGAAATTAGTATGTGGTTTTCTGAATGTCCACAAACATTTTTGCAATATTTTACCAGAAGCAATGTTGACTTTGACTTACATCTATTCATCAGAGTGCTCCAATTAATAAAAAGCTTCCAGTTTCTGCTTTACAGGAACACCTGAACAGAATAATATTTCCCTAATTAATACCTACACATCTGTAAAATATACAAAAATATCACTTCACTTAGACAGGAATTTCTTCTCTCATCCTGAAATAATCTATCTGGTTCACTCAATAATACCCAGATACTCGTGATTTCTCTCACGAGAGCCAATCTTTCAGGTATTTCTGTTGCAAACAATGCTGTTTTTTAGAAATAGGATGTTTTACTGTGCTGTTTTACTTCTGATTCCAACAGCATATTTAAATGAATTTCAATCATTTCAAACTAGATCAAATTGACCTTTTCTGCAACAGCTTGTGCTGAACAGAAAGACATGAATAAAGATGAGGTGACTGAGGATCCCTCCATCAGCTGTTCTGAAACAACATTTTAAGAGAACTTAAAACTAATGCCAGTTTATCATAAATGTGAGTCATGGACTGGCTTAAGTTGGAAGGGATCTTAAAGTCCACACAGTTCCAACCCTGGCTGTGGTCTGGCTGCCCTACAACCCCTCTCAGGCTGCCCAGGGCCCCATCCAAAGTGGCCTCGAGCACCCAGTAATGGAGCACCCACAGCTTTCTTGGCAGCCTGCGCCAGGGTCTCACTACTCTGTGGATTATCATAACCCAATAGAGTTCTCTTCAAAATCAGCTTTATTTACCAAAGCTATTAGATTCATCTATTTGCCATTACTGATCATTTCAAAGAAGAAGTGGATTAATGATTTTATTCAAGAAACTCAAACTCCCTAAATAATATAAGTAAGAGCTTTCAGCTTGCAATATGATTATAAGTTCAACTGCTCTTGGTTTTTACTCCTTATTTTGCTACTATTAAATGGCAAGAACTGACACCATAATGCATGAAACTGGTGAAGAGGCCTGCATTTTATTTCTTTAGCATAAGAGGAGTTCAACAGCCTACTTCAAACAGTGCCAGTGAGTATATTCATTAGGAGAAAATATATATGATAAATGCTTTCTTAAAAAAAAAAAAAAAAAAAAAAAACAACGTTAAAGAAAAAGCCATTAGTTAAGACAGATTAATCCATTATAAATAAAGGGTAGAGAGAACTGTTTCCATATAACTCCATAATGCATACAAACCACAGAAGCGGATCTGCTATACACTTCTTTTAAGGTAAAACTTGGTTAGTTTGCACAGGCTATTAGGCAGGTATGTCAGAAGAAGCAGTTCCGCTGAACGCCTGAAAGGTATCAGATCAATTTGCCTGTGTGTTTTTTTTTCCCCATTCAGCTATAATCCTCTGCTGTTAAACAAGAAAAAGAAATATTACCTGGAGATAAGAAAAACATCAAAAAAGCCAAGTGGAAGGACTATTTTCATCACTATTTCATTGTATGACTTAAATATTTATTACTTATTTAATTATTTAATTCTAATTACAATAATAATTCAATAATTTAATAATTTGATTATTTAATAATAATAATAAATATTATTTATTATTTAGGAGCAGGGAGGTGATCATCCCCCTGTACTCAGCTCTGGTGCGGCCGCACCTCGAGTACTGTGTTCAGTTTTGGGCCCCTCACTACAAGAGAGACATCGAGGCCCTGGAGCGTGTTCAGAGAAGGGCAACAAAACTGGTGAGGGGTCTGGAGCACAAGTCTTACAAGGAGCAGCTGAGGGAGCTGGGATTGTTTAGTCTGGAGAAAAAGAGGCATAGAGGAGACCTCATTGCACTCTACCACTTCCTGAAGGGAGGCTGTGGTGAGGAGGGGGTCAGCCTCTTCTCCCAGATAACTAATGACAGGATGAGAGGGAATGGCCACAAGTTGCGCCGGGGAAGATTTAGATTAGATTTGAAGAAAAATTTTTTCTCTGAATGAGTGGTCAGGTACTGGAATGGCCTGCCTACGGAGGTGGTTGAGGCACCGTCCCTAGCACTGTTCAAGAAGCATTTAGATGAGGTGCTAAGGGATTTGATTTAGTAGTTTGGTGGGTAGGGATGGTGGTGGGAGGATGGTTGGACTAGATGATCTTATAGGTCCTTTCCAACCTAATGAATCTATGAATCTATGAATCTACTGGGCTTGTAGAAGGAACTATGCACCAGATTTCAAAAAGCAAAGCACTTCTCTTTAATGATGGGTATTCAGCCTGATTGCTCTGAGCTGGTTGCCATTTGGATATATTGGCATATAGAGTGGGTATGGGCAAACACATCTTCATGGTCTGCAACCATCACTAATGTCGGGAAGCTACAGATTAAAACAAACATGTCCACGTACAAGCTAAATTGAAGGTGTTCAAACTTATTTTTCACTATAAAGATCTCACACACATCCTGTAAATGGAATGCTAAAAAGAAATTTCACCTATGATTTCTGTTAAGCAATGGTTGGTTGGTGAAATTATTTTGCTGAGTCAGTAACCTAAATGGGAGAACATTTAAGATATGAACCTGATTTGATTGAATTAAGATTCATACAGGTAAAGCTATGAACAAGATAAATAAAGACCATAACAGTAACTTTCTTTTACCTTGGCACTTGATCAGCAGGAACTTCACTGTTCTTATTCAGAAAAAAATTAAGCTTTGAAGAAAATCAGCTTCCTAAGGTGGTTTTTAATCAGTAAAGTGTATCTAGTCAGCTTTAATTACAGAGCTTTTCTGATTCAGAATTAGAGTTTATTGTGTAAATAAAGGTCGTAATGCATACAATAAATCTTCTACAATAACAAATTTTTTGCCCAGTAGAACATGCTAACGAATTTAATGCTATGTTTATTAATAAAGTGTCTAATTAACTAACACACAGACACACACAAAAGAAATGAGAACTATAAAAGTCTAATTGAGCCAAGACTATTCTCAAGAAGGTCTCTCACAAATTTATTCTTGAAATAATCCTTTCATTTTCTTTGTGAATCCTATGGAAAGATGAGAAGTCAGCAGACAGTTATTTCCCAAGAAACCTCACAATGCACCATGCTTGCAGTTTGGTGGGGAATACAGTACAGTGCTAACTGGTTAAGCTTGTATGTCACAAGAAAATTTGTGGGTAGGAGATACAAGAGATGAGATGGCACACGTGTGGCAAGCCAACAAGCTGTGAATGAGGCTCAAATCACTGCATAGAGGGACAGTACAACAAATGGAGGCAAGCTCAGGGTTTTGTAGGAAGGGCTGCAATGGCAGAGATGGTGCTTCCCCGTGGGATGGTGAAGAGGAAGCTGGCACATGGATTATGGGGAGGTGGAGGAACCCAAATGCATTATCCTACACAACAAGGTGTAGGAGGTAGTGGGGTGCTGCAGAGATCTGTGGGAGGATTATCGCAGCACGGGATTCAAGAAGACCACAGAGAGCAAGTTGGAAGAATGCACGAGTCTACCCAATAAACCAAATTTACTGTTGTATCACCAATGAGATGGTCTCATTTGTTGTCAGTTCATATTTAAATTTGGATATCAAATTGCAGTCAACTCCCAGAACCTCCTCCATCTGTGCTAAGTCCTGCCTTTCAAACTGATACAAAAAGTAATGCAGAAACTTCATGGATGAAAAAAGATAACACTTAAAAATAAATGTACCCAGAACAAAAAAGATTTCTAAATTATTTTTATTTTTATTTTTTTTCCAGGGATGGGGCACCCACAGCTCTGGGCAGCCCATGCCAGAGCCTCGCTACCCTCCAAAGATCCATAATCCTTCAATTTTCAGATCATGTAGAGAAATCAGCAGAGAAGACTGTATAAGCCTTTAAAATAATCATAATCCATAAAACAGGACATGATAGGTTCTGCATCACTGTGGAAGGCAGGAAATCTGTCTTTCCTAAGCCTGATAAGAAATTCAATATTCTGCCATCACAAAACCCAATTGCTTTAGCTGTTTTTGACTACATGAAAAGATTGAAAAATAAATTTGTTCCGTCTATAGGAACTAGATTGATTAGGAGTTGTTTGCATTGACTAACCGTGGCAGCTAACAGCTAGATATAAACGGCGACAGAAATTCCTTCCACTTTCATATTAGCTTTATATAAGAAATCTACCATGCAGAAATTTGTGTAGGTGGGATGAGGTAGAAGATGCTTAATAAGATTTTTTTTTTTTGAGTTATTTGTTGTTTCCTGCTTTTTCTTCTCTTGCCTAATGTAGTTAACTTCTGAAGAAAAGAAGTAAAAAAGGAGAAGGAAAGGAGAAAGGCATGTAATTTCTCTCACTTGATATCATAGATATTTTCCTGAACATCTGTTGAGAAAAAAGCAGTATGGTGCTGATTTGAGACTGCTTTGTTCTCTCACTCATTGTACCCTCCTTCTAGTTTTCACTGAGCCAAAAATGACTGGCAAAGCAACAAAAATGGTAGCAAAATTCAATCTTTCCTCACAAAGCATATTCTACCAAACAGTGTTGCTAGAGCACAATGTCACACACTGCTTGTACCTGTTCCTCTGCATTTCTCCAGCTTGATCTCCCCTGATTCAAAGGGACTCATACTCATTTTCTCCCTTCTCTCTGACAACCACAATACTATCAGAACACATTTCTCACTACAAGCTCTCCTGGTCAGCAGAGATAATACAGCAGTTTGGATAAACAGTACATTTGCAGGCAAAAAAAATCTTCAAGGATGAGTTTATTTTAACCACTCCACTAACTCTTGCTACATTAGCAAAATAATAACAATCATGCACAAAATATGCCAGAATACTCTTGTACTTATGTGGATAGAGTTACTCCTCTCTGTATTTACTTAAACAAGGATGATTCGGTCAGTAATGTGCTTACAATTGCCATGTAAAATGAAGCTAGTTCTGGTACAAAACCACTATAGCCCACTGAGACCAGAACCATGCTACCACAGGCTCTTACGTACACATTTAGTCAAGTTTGCTGTTACTCGGATGATCTTTCCAGTTCTAACACAGAAAAGTGGTTAAATGGCAAGTTTTGCAGTTAGATGGTATCCATTATTCTGACTGATGGATGGAGGAGGCCTCATACATCCAGAACTGTGACCATTTTTTCCCTTTGTATCCACAGCTGATCTAACTTACACAGATCTTGGCTCATTTATGCACCTCGTCTGCTAAAGACAACGTCAATGTCATGGCACCACAAAAGTTAAGCAAAACACAAGGAGAACTGCAGGAATACCAAGAAAAATTAGTCTTTCCCCAGACCTGTTTCTCTCCTTCTGACACCATTGGGAGGTGCAGTGTCTGACTTCACTACTAGTGTCACAAGTCCATTTCAGCCCTTTGAGGCATCTTGTGCTAGTTCAAGGACACAAAAAAAAAGGGTACAGAGAAAAGAGGACGGTTTGGGTTAAACAAGGTACTATTTCTTAGCTTGTTCAAGAAAAAGTGCATATCTAACGTGCTACAAAAAGGTGTAGTAGCAGAGAATTTACTCTTCTCCCTTTTTCAGATGCAACCAGTTGTCTTTTTATCCCACACTAAAACACAAGCAAAGATCCCAACCCAGTCTCTAGAGCAACTTATGTGTATTGTACACATATCCATTCACAAAACCATGTATTTGTATAGCTTTTTACATCCACTTTGTAACTAAAAAATATTTAATGGTTGTGGCACAGGAGTTTGGCTGCAGTTGCTCTTTTCTGCTTCGAATAATGCATGTGAATAAATGCTCTTCCTTATCATTCTTCCCAGTATCGAGATTCTTTCAAGTTACAAACCTATCTGAATAATAAGGTCAGACCAGAGCCCACTAAGCCATATGTAAGGGTTGCAAAAAGTAATTCTACATAAAACAGTCACATTGTTGTGAAAGTTAGCCATAAAAACTTCGTAAAGTGTGAATAATAATAATAACAAACAAATAAAAGTGGAGAAAAAAAACAAAACCAACCAAAAAAAACCCATTTCCTATCATAAACAAACAAACAAACAAACAAACAAACAAAAACCTTTGTAACATGCACAGAAGAGAGAACTTAAAAAGAACTTGAACTTCACCAGTTCCTGCATTGGTATCAGAGAGGCAGGACACACTGACTCATTTTAATTCAAATCTTTCCTGCATCCTGTGCACATAAATCCTTCACAGGTTCTAATTGAAAGGAAGTTTTCTTGCTAGGAAAAATTGTCTGTGTCTCCCGTATGTGACTAAACAGATGGGTAGTTGAAAGAAAGAGCAACAGCTGTGATAAAGAAATCCCAGGATATTATTTGCAAAACAGACAGCTGTGCAAATTCAGCAACAACCATTTCTGTTGCTCCAGTTTTTGGGCCTGTCCAAATCCTATCACATTGTTCTTCATAAAGACTTCTTCCCAGAAATAACTATTTTCTGAGCATGCTTACACAGAGTTTTCATAATTTACATCTTTCAAGCATGGACTATCTTTGAAATAATAGGTATTAGACATTTTAAGTCCCAGCAAAACACATGAATCAGATAAATTACACCTACTATTTTTCACATTGTGTCATAATCACTGACTGAATGTAAGCATGTCATTATTTAAACGCACTGGACTCAGATTTAAAAGTTAATAAAATCAGAGAGCTTGTGATTCTGGCAGTCCCAACGTGACACATCATTTTTAATGAAATCCATGACTGTTTCCTTCAGTGGTTTTCCAAGATGGAAATCAGCCGGGGATTGGTCAATCTGGGAGTTCACACACAAACAGCACAAAACCCGTTCCTCAGCATTCACTCTGGTATTTCCAGTCGGCAGAGAGCTCTGAGAAACAAAGAACTCACTTAAGAGATGTCTCATTATTGTCTCCTCATTCTGGCTGTTGTTTCACGTCCTTGTTACTTAGAAAGAATATACCAAAATTCCTGGATAATTAGCACAAATGAGTCCGTACACACAGGGAATTGTGGCACATGTCTGCTGGACAGACATGGTCAGCCACCTCATCTCCTCCAGACACCTATATAAGCCATATAAAAAAGAAAGGAGGTGATGAAAAATGGTGTTTTTATGACTACAATGCTCCCAAGTCAGGGTCTGGTTTCATAGAGCAAAGCAGATTTTTACAGAACTGTATCACTTCGTGACTGTAGCATAGCAATGTATCAAGTTGGTGAGCAAAAACAAAATAGATTCTCACCTGTTGCCATGCAGATTTCGTTTGGGGAACAGCTCAACGCTGGGATCACCCTGACGTAAAGAAATTGCACCAATATGGTGTGGTAAAAGTTCCCCGTTTTATTGTCCGATACACCACCTTATATATTCTTGGTAGCGTCCATGGCTACACCCCTTAGTATCGGCTTATACACAATTCACCAATCTTATACTGACACGGTCTCTTTTCTTCTACCTCCTTACGAGCTACCCATTGTCTATGCTTAATCATGCTTAGCTATTACTTATTAACTACCATTGTCTCTACAACATCTCCCCCTCCCCATGAATATATTCGTAAGCTAGTTATTCCTTGAGAGGACCCCTACTCGCGTACATCCCGATATCCCCGCATTGTACCTATACATGCTATAGTCCTCTCAGGCAAACCTTGCCCCGTTACATCGCGATTGGCAAGCCTATCCTACTAAAGCCTATCTTGCATCTTGCGGTACTCTTCCTGATGATGAAACATACTCTGCATCATTTGTTGCATGACGTGTTGCAAGTACTGCAGGAGACAGGGTAGGCAAAGCATAATCAATAACATTACCACTATCCCTGAACCAACTATGATCAATATGCTTCAGCCATGGTCCTATATTCCTGAATAGGTTCAATAACCAACTACCGAATGGGTCGTCCTCAATCCCGATCTTACTCACATGCTCTTTCAGCCAGTCCAGCTTCTTGTGCATTGATTCCCCATGGTCACTCAAATTGAAGCAACACATGCCGTCGAAATCTTGGCATCCATGCCCCTGGGCAAGTAGTAAGAAGTCTATGGCAGCTCTATTTTGAAGTACAGCATGCCTTACTCCTTCCACATCCATCAGGAGCTCTGACAGCAGTTGTGAGGTTACATTGGCTTGTTTTGCTGACCAACACGCTAGTCGTTCAATCTCTTTAGGAGCCTGTGCAGTCCCGATGAAAGGTACTATAGAGGCAAAGATGCAGGCGGTAGTGTCCCACAACTTTACCTCATCCCAGCAGTCAGGTGTCAGGTGGTGAAGGGACCGCCTTCTGCGGACAGAGACGGAGGTCATTGCGCTCATCAGTGTTCTAGACAAATTCCCTAATTGACTATGGTTTGGGGAGAGAATAGCAAGTTCCCCTATGTAACAAGGGCCTCCTAAGGCGTTCCTTGGAATACCTTGACATGCTCTATCCCCACATATGAGAAATAACCCAGGTGGTAGGGCCTTTGCTGTGGTGTTATTCCAGACCACAGGTGGGGCTGGTGCAATAGGTCCCCAACAACACCCGTCACCTCTTGTGCGCTTGCACAACAGCGAGGTCCCGTTTTTGCCGTTAGGCAGGGTGAAGTTGTAGGTGGTTCCATTACGGAAGAATACTGCCGCCTGCTCTGTATAATTAACTCAGGACGCTGAGTGATTTCCATCTGCATTGTACTTCATAGGAGCGGTATATCCACAGTACGGCCCCCAATGCTGGTACACGTGGTGGATCGGATTTACTAGCATAAAGCCTGCCGTAACATGTGCCTTTTTCATCCAATAAGGGTTTTTTGGACCCATAATGCGTGTCAATTGTTTGCTCAGGGTTCCCGGTATTTGCCAATGTCCCCATGAGACACAAGCAGCTGGACACCTCCACCTCCCATTTTCCCAAGTCTCATTACCGATTACCCGAGACCCTAGTGGTCACAGCTCCGGTGGGTCACAGGGAAGGGAAATATTTAAAGTTTTTAGCAAGCACTCTGTTATTTCTGCCCAATTAGTTACATTTTGTTTCTCAGTCATGAATGTCATTGTAATATTGCACTCACAGCTCCTTTTTCCTCCATACGGCTCCCAGTCTTCTCTCCGCCAACCTCCAGGGGTCCCAATCAGGCAGGTGCGAAAAGGGGACCCCACAGACTGCAGACTAAGGCAAAAGTCCTTCTGCCCCATCCTATTTGCCCATGTAATCCACATGTTAAGAGGCTGTTGTGTAAGGTGGGCAGCATCGACCACATTTGTTTCCAGCAACCCTGTGACAATAATGACAAAACACCACTCTAACAGTAAACACATCATTCTCGTTGGCAGCAAAGGTTTCGTGTCTGAGTTGTCCTCGTCCCCTTCCTCAGAGATGGGTGGTTAGGATCTTGTGTCGCTGCCGCCACAACTGTCCTCAGCTGTAGCTGCCACTCATCCCTCCATAACGTGAACTGCACTGGGTCGAGAATCATCCTCATCAATGACTCAATATCGTAGGGGAGCATCGGCCCCGGTGCCATCAGCGCTTCAAGGCTCGCAAGCACGAGAGGAGATCTCAGGCCCTTTCCCTTAATCGTAATGATGAGGCTAGCTACTGCCTTAGGGTCCAAAGGGACCCAACGTGGTCCCCTCAGACCTACCAAAACCAGGTAAGCCACTGGGCCGCTAGATACTCCTGCCTCCATGAGCTTCTCCCCCATCTTAGCCCAAGGCAACTGATAATCGGGGGGCGGGTTTTCCACATCCCCTCCCCCTAGGTTACACCCCTTCAAAGACGAGGGGCTGTACGTGGGCGGTGCCAGGGCAACTCCACCCTGTGGTAAAGAAGGATACAATGACGAGGTTGCATTGCCAAGAATCAGGCTGGGTCGGGCTTCCACAGTCCGTTGACCAGATGTTTGCGATAAGGGGCCAACGTCTTTGTTCTTGTCTGGCGGCTCCCAGGGAGGGGCACAGGGCTCCGCTGCCATCTTGGAGTCTGCAAGAGTAGAACAGCCGCCCCTGCCCGACCCCCTGTACATCCTATCCATGCACGCGCAGCAGACGTGGTCTCTTTTTCCTCCCGAGCCGCTTTGAGGGCTCCCAAAACCAACCCCCAAGTTTTAAGCTCAGCTGCCTTCTGCATAGACATGGCATGCTGAGATAAAGTTGTTGTTAAAAGATGCCGTTTTTCAGGTTCATAAATCTCCGACAGAGAGGTCAGCAACCCCTCTTTCTGCAGCAGCGCCAGCACTGCTGCAATCTCCTTCTTAGAAGGGGCAGACTTATCACAATACTTCTTACAAACATGAAGCAATAATAATAAAAAAAATAATTAATCATGGATTCCATCACGGCCCCCCTGCCATCTTCTCCGGTTCCCGCAGTACCCAGAGGCTTCCCCAGTCCAATGAAAACTGGAGGCACAAAATCTCCCCCAGTTCCCGCAGTACCCGGGAGCTTCCCCAGTCCAGCTGGAGGCAAAAATAGGTGCACCTAAGCCCAAGAGGGTGATCAATCCTCTGCCTGGCTCTTCCACCATGGGCGCACCATGGTGGGCTTCCACTGCCTTTCAGCAGCAGGCATCTGCATCCGTGTCGCAGGCAATCAGGGGATACCCAGTGGAGCGCAACTAGGTGCTTCTGTTCCTCACACGGGGCAGCATTTGTTGCCGTGTAGATTTCGTTGGGGGAACAGCTCAACGCTGGGATCACCCTGACGTAAAGAAATTGCACCAATATGGTGTGGTAAAAGTTCCCCAAACGAAATCTGCACGGCAACAAATGGTGCCCCGTGTGAGGAACAGAAGCACGGCAACACTCACCTTTTCCAAGTTCACTGACAACAGTAGGGTTGAGTCATTACACAAATCAAAAACCCAAAACTAAAGAACTCAAACAGGGCAAAAATCAATGAAACTTTGAAACATCTTCCACTGACACATGTGTTGTTTTAGAACAGACAAGTGCACAAAGGCAAGCTATAAACACCCAGCATGAGTCACTATTAGAGGGAACAAAATTTCTCATTTGCTAAGAGGTAAACTGTTTGATAATTATATTTAACTTATATGTAGGGGTCAGTAGGAATCTTCAGAAGGTCAGGAAGGGGTTTCACAAAAACACAGTGGCAAAAGAAGAGATTTTTCTAGTCTGCAAAAGCAAAGCAAATAAAATACAAGGAAGACAGGGGATCTGGAGAGGGTCATCAATATTTCCACAAGCCTGCAGAAGACAGAGCAGCGACTCGCTGTGATGTGTTGTCAGTGGATTCCAGCCTATGCAATTATTCACTTTCAAAGTCTGTTGACTTCCAAGGAAGTGCTGTTGTATTCAATAACACATGGATTTTCATGACCGAGGAGCCCTCAGGAAGTTATGTTTTTGTTGTTGTTTTTTTTTTTTTATTTTAAGCATTAGATCTTTTGATTTCAAGTACTCTCCAAGAAAATACTGAGCCATTTCTATTACTTAAAAGAACAATTAAAACTCCATGACCACCACCAACTAGAGAGCAACGTGTGCTTAGCAGACACTCCATGCAGCTCATAATATGTCCGCTTTTACTACTCTTAAAATCATGTACGATGCTTTTCCAGGCAAACAAAACATGCATGGCTCTTCTAGTAAAATACCTGTGTGTAATCTGAGAAGTACTGCTCTCCTGCAGGAAAGGATGTGCAAATTCCAACAATTCGATCTCACACTTTATTTTGAAAATATTTTTGTATAGGCATACATATGTTTCATAGAAATACTGCACGTCAGGCTTTTAAAGCTCTCTGTAACATAAAGCAGAGAGGGGGTTGCAGTAGAGGCAAGTGGGCAGCTCAGCAAGCCTAATGAGCTGCTAATAGAAGTCAGCATGACAATGTGTTAGGACATCAGAAATTTAAAAGACCTTCCAAGGAGCTTTATGCTCATGTCTCACAGTGAAGCTCCAGGGCTCTGAAACCATTTTTTTATCACCTGGTCTGACTGGTGATGTTCACCCAACGATACAGGTTGCCACTTGTGCAAAAGGCTTCCACGCACACATGCGGGAATCCAAGCCACCTGAACTGTGGCACTGCTTTGGGGCAAGGCTTTTACTTCATTTTCCAAGATCCAGGTCATATACAACACATTCTCTGCTGCCTGTATCCTCCACCTGCACCTTTAAATAATATGAAACACCACAATGAGCCTATTTTGGTGTTAGTCTAAGGGATGGCAGCAAAGAGGAACGGCTCAGTGCAGCCACTGTAGCATGATATCTCACTTAAGGGATTGAAGTCAGGGACAAAGTAGCACAACTCAGCAATTCCTGCTGTGCCACTGCCCTCTTGCAGTGGCTTTTGAGACAGAAAAACAAAAAATTAAGCATGTGTCATATTTTTTACTACAGAGAAGGGTGCAGACATGGATGGGGATGAGAACAGGCAGAGAACAATTGAGAAGCCTGACACTCCCCATTTCCAAACAGCACCTCAGCACAGAACAAACACACTGTCATGGATACCACATGCTATTGTCGCATGCAGTGCAGTCATTTTAATTAATTTTCCATAAGACTAATCATCGTGCCCCAGCCATTTGGGTACTAAGAGACATAAAATGTCACAGAAGGAATTAGACTATTTTTTCCTTTAAATATTTCTAATCCTCCTTTTTTTTCATACACAAATGCCATCTGCCTGCTTGACAGCTGTTACTGTATGACAGATACTCCAGCACACCATTCCTATCCTAAAGAGACATGTGTACAAGCATTTCATGAAATAATCATAACAAGATCAATGTTTAATAGAAGAATTACTCAGTGCAGCCCTTCCTCTGCTTAATATCCCAAACGAGCATAGGTAAACACATAACGTCCTATTTCATTATATCTACTAAACTGGAAACTGAATGGCTGTCCTTCTCCATTTAGGAAACCTAAGAAGTGCATTACTTATTATGTTTGGGAAGGAGAGTAGTCCAGCTGCAAAACAAACACTGGATAATTGCATGGTAAATTCTATACCCATGAGGACCAGCGGGTTGTGCCAAGATGGGGCAGATAGCATGATAGCAGGTGCACAACCACTCAAATAGGAAGATCCAGAAAGCAGGAAGTTGATCGCCAGAGGTCCCTTCCAGTCCCTACAGTTCACTGAACTCCTCCTTTCTGGGTCTTCCTATTTGAACCTGTACTGCTGACGACTTGTCAACGGTTTACTGAGCTGGATCGGCCCGGTTCCATGATGATTGGTGCAGGGGACCCACAGACCCACACCCCAGGAAAGGGGAAGGGGGAAAAGGAAAAGGGAGATGGGCCTAGAAACAAAATAGCAGCAACGATCTGAGGAGGAAAGCTAATTTACTAAATAAGATATCAGAAAGCAAAATAACACAATATAATACAATATAATTGGAATTGAAGCTAATGAATCAAATAAAATGAGCAAGAGAGAGTGTCCGATAAACCGAAGGCCTTACGCTAACGCTGAAGGCGAGACGGCAGCAAGCACCCACTGCTGAGTCGATCCCAAAGGAAAAGAGAGTGTCCCGTGACTACAGAGAGTTTTTATCTTTTCCCTCTGAGCGGAAAACACGTAAAAATGCAAAGCATCGCAAAGTCCTCTGGGGAGCGTAGTTCTTCTCTTCTGTGACAGGTATACCCAGAATTATCACTGATCCATGGAGTTGGAGTATTAACTCTTTTAACTCTTAATGCACTACATGATGTTATGATGTGGAATACCAGTACCAAAAATCATAAAAACAATGACGTTCCACCCATTATTCCACTTATTCCACATTATTACATCATGCTTGATACACATAGAAGAACAATGATTAACATGCATTATACACACACACAACATATATATAGATGTATACACATGGAATTACTGACTGCACTCCCCCAACATCAAATTCCCTTGTGGTACACACTGAACGTCCCCATTCTTCTGCATCACCCACCAAGAGGAGCCAGGTCCCTGAGCAAAGACAGTTCCACGGAGAGGAGAAGCTGGAAGGACCCAAACCGCTTTTCCCAACATGTTCTTCACATGTACTACAGGGACCTTATCTCCCTCTACAGTAGGTAGAGAGCTGGATTGGAGGGCATCTCTCTCGGATTGGAGGATGTCCATGTTGGACTGGAGAGCTTCTTCTTGAGACCGGAAGGTGTCTCGCTTGGTCTGGAGGGCGTCCATATTGGACTGGAGAGTGTCCATATTGGACTGGAGAGTCTGATTGTCAGCTAAAAGACTCTCTTTCTGGATCTGGATACTGTCCCTTTCGGCTCGGAGACTCTCTCGCTCTATTTCAAAAACTCTATGCCTCTCTGGAATAGTATTGAATAAGGCCCGGTAAGCATAAGCCAGACCCCAAATAATTTGGGCCTCCTCAGATCTGTCTGAGCCGCAACGTCCCTGTCTCAAATACCTGCTTAAATTCTCAGGATCTTGCAGGTGTTCAGGAGAAAAGTCCCATGACACCAGTGATGACCACTTCTCTAAAGTCTCTCCTAAGTCCCTCCAAACTCCCTGCCAGTCACTGTTCTCTAGCTCTGGGGAAGGCTTTCTCAAAATATTATAAATACAGATACTGAGTAGAACGATGAAAAGTACATTCAGGGATTCTGACACCACAATCATTATGAGCATTGGATGAGCATTCAGAAAACACCTAATAAATTCAAAGGAGACGCCAGGAGCCGGTTTAAAAATCATGATTTCCATAGAGTTAACAACTCCATCTGGAGTTGCTCCCTCTGGAACTGAATGCCACATCGTATACAAAAGCCAGGTAGGTATTTCCATCAGTGTTTTTAGTTTATCATATAGAGACCAAGCTCCATGGATCAGACTGGCAAACTTAATCAAGTCCCAGTATGTTCTGAGCATTACAAGGGAAAAAAACATGAAATGCAGCCCCTTTAAGAGCAGTTTAAAAAGAAAAAGCATTTTTTTTTCTTCTCTCTTTACTAAAACAAGCTAACAGCACCCAAAAAAGTTTACAAATATCCCAGAACAAATGGCAGTACGCCCAGACTTCAAGGTCGTGTTATGCCGTACAGTACCTGTAGTACAGATAAGCTTGCTAACAAGAGACAAAAATTCACTCTAAAAGTATGTCTCTGCCCAGCTAAGGCAGCTGGTTCTTGCTCCACGTTGGGCGCCAAAAATGTCAACGGTTTACCGGTCTGGATCGACCCGGTTCAATGACGATTGGTGCAGGGGACCCACAGACCCACACCCCAGGAAAGGGGAAGGGGGAAAGCGAAAAGGAAAAGGGAGATGGGCCTAGAAACAAAACAGCGGCAACGATCTGAGGAGGAAAGCTAATTTACTAAATAAGATATCAGAAAGCAAAATAACACAATATAATACAATATAATTGGAATTGAGGCTAATGAATCAAATAAAATGAGCAAGAGAGAGTGTCTGATAAACTTATGCTAACGCTGAAGGCGAGACAGCAGCGAGCACCCACTGCTGAGTCGATCTCAAAGGAAAGAGAGTGTCCCGTGACCGCAGAGAGTTTTTATCTTTTCCCTCTGTGCAGAAAACATGTAAAAATACAAAGCATCACAAAGTCCTCTGGGGAATGTAGTTCTTCTCTTCTGTGACAGGTATACCCGGAATTATCAATGATCCATGGAACTGGAGTATTAATTCTTTTAACTCTTAATGCACTACATGATGTTATGATGTGGAATACCAATGCCAAAAATCATAAAACCATGACACTACTGAAGGATTTGCTCTTGAGTTGCGAAAGAGAAGCAAAGAACACTCCTGCACCATCACCGCACGCTACATTCATTGCAAGGCAAATTGCACAAGGCTTTGGAACACATTTAACAACAGGCACTGAAAGACTACACAGTTACTTATCACCCAGGTCCAGCTTGCTGTGTGCTGCAGAACCAAAGCCAGTCTTGAAAATTATTCCCTTCTTTCTTGTCTATCTAGAGCAGGCAGCACTCTATGCAGATAAATGGGGTTCAGACAACACAAACTGAACCCATAGAGGGATTCTTCCCCATACTACCTGCTACTCACCTCATATTGGGTTCTCATGAATCCACTGCCATTGCAGGGACCGTGTCACTACCCAATCTGTAAGGTGCCAGGAGAAGTGGACAACAGTGCAGCTCTGCTTTCTCATTTCAGCCTTTCACTGCAGACAGCGAACCAGTGACAGAAGACAGGGTGGAGGAGCTCACTCCCACCCTTCATATTTTTTAAGCTGCCAGCTGTCACAGGAAACGTTCAAAGCTCCAGGTACAGGCCAGCCTGAGGTGGGAAAGGCAGCGGTATCAATCTTTTCTGCTGAAGCTAAACTGCTTCACAGGGATGAATTAAATATTCATTGAGCCAAGAAAAGGAGAAAAAGGCTTCACAGACCACTGCTTTGGGAATCTCATTATTCACTAGGGAAACAGATTTCTGTGCTGCTCGGCTGAATGCTTAATAAAAAGAAAGCCTTCAACAGCACAGATACGGAATGGACGTCTCTTTATCTCCCGGCTAACTACCACAGCTGCTCAGCTCTGGACAGGCGATGGCTCCATCTGCTGCTGCAGCAAACCTCAGTTCTTCTGCACAGCAAGTGTCAGCTTCAGGAGAGCAGAGTGCTTTTCTTGAGGGCACAGCAGTGCTGCAGAGTCTGCTGTGCCCATTTCCAATAAAACTAAAGAGTTGAAAAACAAAGCAAAGCAACCAGAAACAATACCAGATAAACTGAGTAAGTTAATTTATGGAAAGTTAACATCACTAGTCACAGTTCAAATTAGTAGAGAACAATCCAGTTATTTTCATGACCCAATAAAAACAACAAAACACCACAGTATTGTCCACAATTCTGACAAGTGGTCACAGAATCATAGAATCGTTCAAGTTGGAGAAGGCCCATGAGATCATCTAGTCCAACCCAAACCTACCACTGACCACAGCTCTCAGCGCCTTATCTCTGTGGTTCTGGAACACCTCCAGGTACAGTGACTCCACCAGCTCCCTGGGCAGCCTGTGCCAGTGCCTCACTGCTCTTTCTGAGAAGAATTTTTTTCCTAACATCCAACCTGAACTCCATAATGCAACTTGAGGATATTCCTTTTCATCCTACCACTGTTACAAGGGAGAATAGACCAACCCCCACCTGACCACAGCATCCTGTCAGGCACTTGTAGAGAGTGATGAGGTCTGCCCTGAGCCTCCACTTCTCCAGACTGAGCAACCCCAGTTCCCTCAGCTGCTTCCTATAACACTTGTGCTCCAGAATCTTCACAGCTTCATTGCCCTTCTTTGAATGATTATTGCCATACTACAGCATTTATAATCAAGGGATGACTCAGACACTGGCATAACTTCTTGAAGCAGGATACTGAAATAAAAACTTCCTACAAATCTGAAAAAGCATTGCATACAAAACTCAGATTAGCTATCATATGCACTCATGTGACAAGTTAGGTAAAAAGAAAAAAACAACATTTATAGTAATGAATCTCCACTACACAGTCCTAGCAGGACAGTCACATTTAGATTGCCTCACTAGGCTAACAAGAAGAAAAGGAACTTTCCTTAAGCCATAACCAGAAGCCATGGTAATTATTTTCCTGAGCCCAGATGAATGAAAAAAAAAATAAAATAAAAAAACCCTGCTATAATCAATGTACACTGACTTACTCAGATGGCTGAAGCTATTCCTCTTTTGGCTGAGGAATGTGGTAAGTTTAATCCCCAAGGTTGGGCTCAGAAAATAGCAATTTGGGGCTCATCCTTAGCGATCCATACAATGAAAATTAAGTCCTGCAACAAAATGTGTTTTGCCACTGGGCAGATTACCTAATAAAATCTTGGAGCTGCATTAGTTTCTGTTATCTCTATTTGCAAGCTGTTTGCAGATAGCTAGCTCAAGGATAGGAAGTTTTCCATAAATATTCACTTAGTTTCTACTGAGAAAAACATAGTCGTCTGCTATCTAAATTTGTATTAACTATTCTCTCTAGAAATACATCCCATAGAAAACACAAGCATCAGAAAAGCTTTTTTGGGGGTAGAAAACAGGAGAACCTGTGCCAACCTATCAGCTTTGTGCACAGACATGAAAATGTTCCACTGCACTGGAACTGAAGTCTTATGAAGAAAGACAACATGTTTCTAATAAATGCCATTTTCACACCCCTTGTTTTTTGCACACTTAAGCAAACTATGACCAAACAGGCAATACAACTCCAGCAGAATAGAACTAACAAACCATCAATTATGTGCCTCTTTTTCTTTCAATGCGTCTCCAGGATATCAGGAACTGAGTCACAGTGGCTAAAGTCTCAAATCCATGGATTCATAGATTCATTAGGTTGGAAAGGACCTACAAGATCATCTAGTCCAACCATCCTCCCACCACCATCCCTACCCATCAAGCTACTAAATCAAACCCCTTAGCACCTCATCTAAACGCTTCTTGAACAGTGCTAGGGACAGTGCCTCAACCACCTCCCTTGGCAGGCCATTCCAGTGCCAGACCACTCTCTCAGAGAAAAATTTTTTCCTCAAATCTAATCTAAATCTTCCCCGGTACAACTTGTGGCCATTCCCTCTTGTCCTGTCATTAGTTATCTGGGAGAAGAGGCTGACCCCCTCCTCACCACAGCCTCCCTTCAGGAAGTGGTAGAGTGCGATGAGGTCTCCTCTAAGCCTCCTTTTCTCCAGACTAAACAATCCCAGCTCCCTCAGCTGCTCCTTGTAAGACTTGTGCTCCAGACCCCTCACCAGTTTTGTTGCCCTTCTCTGAACACGCTCCAGTGCCTCGATGTCTTTCTTGTAGTGAGGGGCCCAAAACTGAACACAGTACTTGAGGTGTGGCCGCACCAGAGCTGAGTACAGGGGGATGATCACCTCCCTGCTCCTGCTGGCCACACTATTCCTAATACAGGTCAGGATGCCATTGGCCTTCTTGGCCACCTGGGCACACTGCAGGCTCATGTTGAGCCGAGCATCAACCAACACCCCCAGGTCCTTTTCCTCTATACATTCCTCAAGCCATTCTGCCCCAAGCCTATAGCATTGCATGGGGTTATTGTGGCCAAAGTGCAGGACCTGGCACTTGGCCTTATTGAACCTCATCCCGTTGACCTCAGCCTAACTGTCCAGCCTATCCAGATCCCGCTGAAGGGCCTCCCCACCCTCAGGCAGATCGACACATCCTCCCAACTTGGTGTCATCCACAAACTTACTGAGGGTACACTCAATCCCCTCATCCAGGTCATCAATAAAGATATTAAACAGTATGGGCCCCAATACCGAGCCCTGGGGGACACCACTCGTGACAGGACGCCAGCTGGATTTGACTCCATTAACCACTACCCGCTGGGCACGACCCTCTAGCCAATTCTCAACCCAGAGAAGAGTGAACCTGTCCACACCATGGGCTGCCAGTTTCCCCAGGAGAATACTGTGGGAGACCGTGTCAAAGGCTTTGCTGAAGTCCAGGTAGACTACATCAACAGCCTTTCCCTCATCTACCAGTCTGGTCACCCAGTCGTAGAAGGAGATGAGGTTGGACAAGCACGACCTGCCCTTTGTGAACCCGTGCTGGCTGGGTCTGATCCCCTGATTGCCATGCACGTACCGTGTGATCTCCCTCAAGATCAATTGCTCCATAACTTTCCCTGATACCGAGGTCAGGCTGACAGGCCTGTAGTTCCCCGGATCTTCCTTATGGCCTTTCTTGTAGATGGGAGTCACATCGGCAAGCCTCCAATCTTGTGGGACCTCTCCAGATGACCAGGAATGCTGATAGACGGTAGAAAGCAGCTTGGCAATCACCTCTGCCAGCTCCCTCAGCACCCTTGGGTGGATCCCATCTGGCCCCATGGACTTGTGGCAGTTCAGATGGAGGAGCAGGTCTCTGACTGTCTCTGCTCTCCATTACAGTTAAGCAAGAAAACCAAGTTGGAAGGACACAAAGTTCTTCTCTTGCCACACCATACTACAGGCAACTCAGGTTACTACCAATCAGACAGATCACTGGGCTGTCACTGTAGAGAAGAGATCACTAGCTTATTAACTCTGACCTCCCATAAGACCAGAGGCTTTCCCATAGTTGTTCTTGCATTCAACTCAGATATGTCCTTTTGCTAAAGCACATCTTCCACAGTTGTAGTCAGTCTTGATTTAAAACAACACCATAGCAAAGAATTGCGAAGAACTACATCTCCCAGTCTAGTTAGCCCCAGCAGCTGACTACCAAAATTGCTATGTAGATGTACACTGGAAAAAAAAAATCATGAAAAAAAGGCCAGTTTCAGTAATAGTTTGTCAGGCTCCACCTTCCAGGTGCTGCATTTCACCAGATTGAGAATAGCTGGCAGGTTTGGGGTGATTTTCCCTCCAGTTAGCTTCTGTCACTTCTTACTTCCTTTTTCCTCACTTCTTTGATCTTGAAGCACTTTCTCATTACAAAGTATTTTCATCTGCCTTCAAGAAAGCGTCAGACTTACTTTCTTTTAGATCAGCAATTTCAGTCATTTCTCTTAATGGTGAGACAGGCAAACTCAGTGCCATTTACAGTGTTATCATCCTCACTCGCACTGTGAAGAGAAAAATCACTTCCGTGCACCTATTTACTGCTCCCTTACCTTACTCATTCCCTCTGGAGCACATGGCCTCTTCTGGATATGAAATCACACAGAGAACATATGTTCTATTGCTTGTGTACTGCTACTCCCAGCCTGCTGCCTTCCAGAATCATTTCCCATTTAAAGTTAGCTCACATTCCCTATTTCTATAGGAATCACTCTAGATTCAGTGTATTTAAAGCCTATTTTTGTTTGTTTCAGTGAACTTCCATTTATCATTCTCCCAAGCATTGATTTATTTGAACATTTTCTCCAAATTGATTTTATAGTTATTGTTCCAAAATGCTATAGTGAGCCGCAGTACCCTTAATGGAATGATCCTATAAAATCTATCCCACCATCCTGGGGACTGCTAACATCCATCAGAGAAGCAGCTTGTAGCAATCCCAGAAAAGAAAGGCCGTGCTGGCATAGCTACAGGTGAATTAATTGCAGCAGGCAGCCTATTCTTTAGAGTCTATTGGAGGGGAAATAAAAAAGCAATCTCAAACTTTCCCAAGCAAGGAAGTGTTTGATCTTTGCTGAAAAATTACTTGATGGCAAGAGTTTGGGTGATTGAAGGGTGCTGAGGCCCAGCAGCCACAAGCCTTACACCACGAAGGAAAAGAAGCATTTGGGCTCACTGTCTTCAACCAGCTGCAGATTTGGAGCTGGCAAGACTTGCTTTTTCACCCAAGAAAGCCATGAAATGGGCCCAGAGGAAAGCAGTGAGGACAATATCTCTGTTGGAGGAGAGGAAAGGGCTGGCATCCAGGCACACCTACCCCAGGTGCACAGCCTTGAACAATAAGTCATGGCTGCCTGTATGGGAACTGTTGAATCACGGCCTGAACCACTGATTGATCACCTGAGGCGAGCACTGGGTCAGCCGCAGGGGCACAAGTGAGTGTGATTGGAAGAGGTGGAGTTTGACTCCACCTCTCCCAAGACCCCATTTAAAGGCTGACCACCACCAGGGAAGGGTCTCTGGTTGGAGATCCCTCCCTAGTGGAGTTATTGGCAAGCCTCGACCATCTTCAAAGGTGAGCCACTCTTTCCTTATTAATTATCTGTATATCATCTACTTAAGCCTATCAAAAATATACCAGCTTTGGCACTATTTCTTTTGGGTGCTATTTTTGGGGGTTATTTGCCCTACACTGCCCCAACCCAGAGATGCCAGTAGTACACCAGCAGTGGTCTTCATGAGCAGGAAAGATGAGTAACTTCCTTAGGGAGCAGCAGCTGCTGGCCTGCAGGACTAGGGAAGCACACTGCAGCTGTGGACAAGGCCAAGGCTCCCATCCCAGAGGGTTCTCCTTCTCCCCACCAGGCCCTGATACTTTCCTGGGGCCAGCAGCCACCTCTTTTTGACAGGAGTAGCTGCCAGTCCAGCACTGATATTCAAGAATTCTCCCTTTCCCTCTGAGCTCCCCCACACAGTGCTCCATCACAGCCAATTAAAATGATCACCACAGCATTTCCCAGCTCATCAGTGCTGATGTAGAACCACCTGCTCAAGGCCATCACTGAAAATACTAAAAATAAAAAATAAAAAAAATCAAGAATGTTGCAGATAAATATATCCATTCTACAGATGGGAAAAGCAGCAGCAGAAGCTCAGCAAACACATGGGCTACAGATAACAGCTCAAATCCAAGCACCCCGCTCCTGCCAAACACATTCTTCCTTTCCCGAAGTCATTTGGAAACCATGAAAGCAGTAAAGGATTTAAATGCTTTGGAGGTGACAAGAGATAACATTGATGGCTTGTTAATCAAGTATTTAAGGAATATAAATAGTGCAGGGTCTCCTGTTCAGAGTGTTTTTTTGGTTTTTTTTTCCAGTTGACTTAATTCTGTTTTGTTTTATTGAACAGTTGCCTATGCCAGAAGAAACAAAGGAATTAGTGTAATATGTGGATTTGCAACATGATCTCTAATAATCTGACAAACACTCCCAAGCAGAGCTGACCTGCCTCTGCTCACTCAGTGCCTCCATCTGGGACTATCTTCCCTTCCCACATCGTTACTACAATCAGAATGTCTCCTCAAGTAAGAAATTCAGCACAAAAAGGTACTTCATGACTCTGTGTGGCGATGAATACCAAATTTCCCACAGGCTCTCAGGAAGTGGAAGACATTTATCTGTATTTCCAAACAGCAATCAGACTTCATGAAGCTTGCTTATAAGGGATTGCCCCCCACCTCTTTAAATTCCATTACAATTAACATTTTAGCATGGAAAGAAGATGCAGTGCCATGTAAGACAGTCCCATTTTGAAGATGCCATGGAGACTGCAGGCAATTTCTGTTGCCCAGGATGATTTGTACAGGTTATTTTCAAGAAATTTTTGCCTTTCCTGGGACTTATATCTGGTTTCATACAACAGTTAAATAACTATTTGCACTGAAAGTCATCATAATGAATTTCCACTGATGATTCAGTTTATTCATCGCTCCTCACAGTGTTCATAGGTGCTGGCTGACATGAAAAATAGTTTATAAATCTATTTTGAGCATTCAGATTCACTTAAAATGGAATTTATTTCATTGAAACAATTGCACTCTTGCTGTTTCCTTCCCTCATGCACATCATGTAATGAGAAGGGAAAACAGAAAACTGCTTATACTTTCCCTTGTTTGTATTTATCCAACTACTCCTAACTAACATCATTTTCAGACAGGACTTGAGCTTCTTATCAGGATAATGATCACAAATTGGAGCTAGAGGTGCACATGGAGCAGTGGATAGACACAAGAAATACAGGACAATGATCATTAGGAAAGCTTACCCACCAAAGTAAGCAAACAAGAAGTTAGCAGGTTCTATGACTGACATTTTCAGCACCAGTTTGATGGAGACTAGGAGGCTTGCTTCACAGTAAACACATTTCACTTCTCAATTCATAGCCATAGACATCCTTACCCCCATTTTTGTTTTCATTAGGCTGCAGAAGACACAACATCAGTGTGTATTTTTCTCTGCTCATCAGAGATTTTGTGCAAGAATATTGACCTACACCACACTTAAAGGTGTTTTCTTTTTTGCTTTCCTCATAGTGCAAACCACGGTCTGTGGAAGACCCCAGAACACAGAGCCTTGGCATTAGAATTGCTGTCTGCAAGCATGCTGCCACTGCCCTACACTCTACCTTGCAACCTGCTGGTGACAGAGGTTGTCAACTTGACAGAGAACATATGGAAGAAAACACATGTAGAATCAGCAAATATGGGCAGCAATCAATTCTAAACACAGGAGGAAAAAAAAAATAGCCATGACTTGCACAGTGGGAACATTTTTCTCACTGCAAAAAGGGAAAATGAAACACAGTTATGAACGCAGAGATTAAAAGCTCCTCCACACTCACTGAGGAAACATTATCTTGGCAAATGCAGAAGATGTAACAGCTTTCATTTTCTACCCTACGGTCAGAAGATCAAATGAGCAAGCCAGCAAAACTGATGTAGGACTGTAGGTTAGTGAATGTAGTAAAAAAATAAAAAAGGTTAGAAGAGGTCTCCGAGTTTCCTGATGCACACAAAGCAACCTGTGGTTTAAGGAACCTCACATGTAAACACGCATTTTACTTGAAGATTTTCCTTGAAGACTATTATTTCTTCAACAGTGAGAACATATCCCTCTATTGAGTAAGAGAAGAAACGAGATCACTGCAGCACCCTTTCTTCATCTGTTGAATATTCATCTATGAAAATTCTCATCTCAATGCATTAAATTCCAGCAAGTTTTAGCCTAAAGTGAAAGACGAACAATATGACACATGCCTCATCAGGACTGGGGTTCAGGTACTCTGAAAATCTGATCACGAACCACAGTGCCAAGCTATCCCTCTTCGAAAATACATCTCAAAGCCCTTTTTATTTCTTTTTCCCAGTGGTAACAGTGCAAGAAAGAACACGATGTGATAAGAAGCATGGCATTCAATATCTATCTACTCACACATATACACAACTCATTGCATTTCCTCCCAGTGTGAAGGAATTACTACAAAGGGCTATCACCATCACACAGCTCAATTGCTTCCAGAATCACAGCTCTTTGGGTGCACTATTTCTTTCTACAGTATGTGTCATCATAAATGTATTTTTACTGTAAACCATTGACAAAATGCTACATACACCCCACCCGATTCAAACTGTTATTCATCCAAGGGCATTTACAGATGGGATTTTACAAACGGAATTACAGCAACAGAGAACCATAGGGGCTGAAAGGGACCTCTGGAGATTATGAAGTCCAACCTCTAAAATTCTGCCCTAGGAAAAAACAGGAGAGGAAAACAGAAATACGCCCTCAGTTAAAGAATGCATTATTATCATGGTTTTATGATTTTTGGTATTGGTATTCCACATCATAACAACATGTAGTGCATTAAGAGTTAAAGAGTTAATACTCCAACTCCATAGATCATTGATATTTCCGGGTATACCTGTCACAGAAGAGAAGAACTACATTCCCCAGAGGACTTTGCGATGCTTTGCATTTTTACGTATTTTCCGCTCAGAGGGAAAAGATAAAAACTCTCTGCGGTCACAGGACGCTCTCTTTTCTTCGGGATCGACTCAGCAGTGGGTGCTCGCTGCCGTATCGCCTTCAGCGTTAGCGTAAGGCCTTCGGTTTATTGGACACTCTCTTTTGCTCATTTTCTTTGATTTATTAGCTTCAATTCCAATTATATTGTATTATATTGTGTTATTTTGCTTTCTGATATCTTATTTAGTAAATTAGCTTTCCTCCTCAGATCGTTGCCGCTGTTTTGTTTCTAGGCCCATCTCCCTTTTCCTTTTCGCTTTCCCCCTTCCCCTTTCCTGGGGCGTGGGTCTGTGGGTCCCCCACACCAATCGTCACGGAACCAGGCCGATCCAGCCTGGTAAACCGTTGACATTTTTGGCGCCCAACGTGGGGCTAAACCAGCTGCCTTAGCCGGGCAGAGACATACTCTTAGAGTGAATCTCTGTCTCTTGCTAGCAAGCTTATCTGTACTGCAGGTACTGTATGGCATAACACGACCTTGAAGTCTGGGCATACTGCCATTTGTTCTGGGATATTTGTAAACTTTTTTTGGGTGCTGCTAGCTTGCTTTAGTAAAAAGAAAAAAAAAATGCTTTTTCTTTTTAAACTGCTCTTAAAGGGGCTGCATTTCATGTTTTTTTCCCTTGTAATGCTCAGAACATACTGGGACTTGATTAAGTTTGCCAGTCTGATCCATGGAGCTTGGTCTCTATATGATAAACTAAAAACACTGATGGAAATACCTACCTGGCTTTTGTATACGATGTGGCATTCAGTTCCAGAGGGAGCAACTCCAGATGGAGTTGTTAACTCTGTGGAACTCACGATTTTTAAACCGGCTCCTAGCCTCTCCTTTGAATTTATTAGGCGTTTTCTGAATGCTCATCCAATGCTCATAATGATTGTGGTGTCAGTCTCCCTGAATGTATTCTTCATCATTCTACTCAGTATCTGTATTTATAATATTTTGAGAAAGCCTTCCCCAGAGCCAGAGAACAGTGACTGGCAGGGAGTTTGGAGGGACTTAGGAGAGACTTTAGAGAAGTGGTCATCACCGGTGTCATGGGACTTTTCTCCTGAACACCTGCAAGATCCTGAGAATTTAAGCAGGTATTTGAGACAGGGACGTTGCGGCTCAAAGAGATCTGAGGAGGCCCAAATTATTTGGGGTCTGGCTTATGCTTACCGGGCCTTATTCAATACTATTCCAGAGAGGCATAGAGTTTTTGAAATAGAGCGAGAGAGTCTCCGAGCCGAAAGGGACAGTCTCCAAATTCAGAAAGAGAGTCTTTTAGCTCACAATCAGATTCTGCAGTCCAATCTAGATGCCCTCCAGACCGAGCGAGACACCCTCCAGTCTCAACTAGATGTTCTCCAATCCAACATGGACGCCCTCCAGACTGAGAAAGACGTCCTCTGGACTGAGAGAGACGTCCACCAGACAGAGCGAGACACTCTCCAGTCTCAATTAGATGCTCTCCAATCCAACATGGACGCCCTCCAGACCGAGAGAGACAATTTCCAGACCGAGCGGGACGCCCTCCAGACCGAGAGGGACACCTTCCGGTCTCAACAAGTAGCCCTCCAGTCCAACATGGACTCCCTCCAATCCGAGAGAGACGCCCTCCAGTTTCAACAAGATACTCTACAGTCCAACATGGATGCCCTCCAGACCGAAAGAGACACCCTTCAGGCTCAACAAGAAGCTCTCGTGTCCAACATGGACGCCCTCCAGACTGAGAGGGACGCCCTCCAGACTCAACATGATGCTCTCCAGTCCAACATTGATGCCCTCCAAACTGAGCGAGATGCCCTCCAAATTGAGCGAGATGCCCTGCAATCCAAACTCAATAGCCCTCAGTCTCAACAAGATGCCCCCCAATCTGAGCGAGATGCCCTCCAATCTGAATTAGATGCCCTCCAATCTGAGCGAGACTCCCTCAAAACTGAGCAAGATGCCTATCAATTTACATTACTCCGTTTCCAAAATGAACTAATCCATGTTCGGGCTCAACAAGTCAGGCTCCAAGGTGAACTAAATTTTGTCATAGCTGAGCGAGATGGACTTCGAGCCGAGCTAGAGAGAATGATCATTAATTCTAACCAATGTGATCAACAACAAGTG
Organism: Oreortyx pictus; assembly: GCA_036925125.1. Lineage (NCBI taxonomy): Eukaryota > Metazoa > Chordata > Aves > Galliformes > Odontophoridae > Oreortyx > Oreortyx pictus. Next base: position 3,369,982 of record JAUPFR010000006.1, on the reverse strand, counting down.
ACACCAGAATCGATGTCAGTCGCTCCTGTAAGAGGGCGGAAAATGAAAAAGGTCTCGACTCCGTTAGAAGAGAAGAAAGAGGAGGAGCTGAGAGTGGAAGAAGCAAACTCCGAAAGAGAAGAGGAGAAAGTAGAAGAATCAGACACTGTAAGAGAAGAGGAGAAAGTATGTCCAGAGTTGTTCAAAACTTCAGACTTTCCAGTAGGAGGGCTGAGTCACCCTACAAGATCACGGTCACCAACGCCCAGGAGGGCAATGAGTCCTGATAGTTTAGGAGATGAAAGAGAGGTTATTACCAGTTTTACTCGACCTCTGAAAATGAATGAAATTCGAAGTTTGAGAAAAGACTTTACACGCCATGCAAGTGAACCTATTGTCACCTGGTTACTACGTTGTTGGGACAGTGGGGCCAACAGTGTGTGGCTAGATGGTAATGAAGCTCGCCAATTGGGTAGCATTGACAGGGACTCTGCCATTGACAGAGGCATTAGTACATGCCACAATAGACCCTTCACTCTCTGGAAGCGGATGCTGATAGCCGTGAAAGAAAAGTACCCCTTCAGAGATGATCTGTTGCCTGAGAAAAAGAAATGGCCTGATATGGAAAAAGGCATAAATTATTTGAGAGAATATGCCGTAGTGGAAATGTTACATGACCCTGAATTCATTCATGATGAACCGAACCAAGAGCATGATCCTGAGAGGATCAGGTGTACACCAGTTATGTGGCGTATATTCACAAGGACAGCACCAGACAGGTATGCCAGTACATTAGCAGCAATGTATGGCAGAAGACAAAGAAGACCCCTTATAAATGATCTGATTAACAGACTTTAAGACATAGAGTTACATTTAACCCCTCTATGAGCTTACGTTTCAGCCTTCGTAAAGGTGACCGAAAGACTGGACAGAATGGAGAGCAATCAAGAAGATATAATGGACGAACTGGCTACTGTGCTTAATTCTGACGAAACCGATGGATCTGATGAGAATGAAGATTCCCAAAACAGCAACATCTCAGCTATCAAAAGAAGATGTTCTCCTGTTCGAGGAAGTGACAACAGTAAAACTATGTCACGTATTGCCTTGTGGCGTTACCTTCGTGACCAGGGGGAAGATATGAAGAAGTGGCATAAGAAACCCACTTCTGCACTTCAGGCACGTGTAAAAGAGTTACGAAATAGGTCAACCACCAGGGTGAACTTCTCCAAGAAGGTGACTGCTCCAGTGACTGCCGGACACGGCAGTAGCCGTAAAGTCAACAGAGGTAACAAATAGAGGGGCCTTGCCCCCAGCCAGGGGGGGGAAAGGGATAACAGAGTGTATTGGACTGTGTGGATTCGATGGCCTGGCACATCAGAACCACAAAAATATAAGGCATTGGTGGACACTGGTGCACAATGCACTCTAATGCCTTCGAGTCACCAAGGGACAGAATTAATCTATATTTCTGGGGTGACTGGGGGTTCCCAAGAGCTGACCAAGTTGGAAGCTGAAATAAGCCTCACTGGTAAAGACTGGCAAAAACATCCTATTGTGACTGGCCCAGGGGCTCCATGTATACTTGGTATTGATTATCTCAAAAGGGGATACTTTAGGGATCCCAAAGGGTATCGATGGGCTTTTGGAATAGCTGCTGTGGACACAGACAACATTAAGCAGCTGTCTGCTTTGCCTGGTCTATCAGAAGATCCATCTGTTGTGGGGTTGCTACAAGTGGAAGAGCAACAGGTACCGATTGCTACAAAAACGGTGCACAGACGGCAGTACCGCACTAACAGGGATTCCTTGCTCCCCATCCATAACCTGATCCGTCAGCTAGAGAGCCAGGGAGTGATCAGTAAAACTCACTCTCCTTTTAACAGCCCCATATGGCCAGTGCGTAAAGCCAGTGGAGAATGGAGGCTGACAGTAGATTACCGTGGCCTGAATGAAGTCACACCCCCACTGAGTGCTGCTGTGCCAGACATGCTTCAACTCCAGTACCAACTGGAGTCAAAAGCAGCCAAGTGGTATGCCACCATTGACACTGCCAATGCCTTCTTTTCAATTCCTCTGGCCACAGAATGCAGGCCGCAGTTTGCCTTCACCTGGAGGGGCGTTCAGTACACCTGGAACCGTTTGCCCCAGGGGTGGAAGCACAGCCCAACCATTTGTCATGGGTTGATCCAAACTGCATTGGAACAGGGTGGTGCTCCTGAGCACTTACAATACATTGATGACATCATTGTGTGGGGCAATACAGCAGGGGAAGTTTTCGAGAAAGGAGAGAGAATAATCCAGATCCTCCTGCGAGCTGGCTTTGCTATTAAGCGAAGCAAAGTGAAGGGGCCTGCACAGGAAATCCAGTTCCTAGGTATAAAGTGGCAAGATGGACGTCGTCACATCCCTACAGATGTGATTGACAAAATCACTGCCATGTCTCCACCCACCAGTAAGACAGAGACCCAAGCTTTTCTGGGTGTAGTGGGCATTTGGAGAATGCATGTTCCAAACTATAGTCTCATTGTGAGCCCTCTCTTTCGGGTGACGCGGAAGAAGAATGATTTTGTATGGGGCCCTGAGCAGCAGCAGGCTTTTGAGCAAATCAAGCAGGAGATAGCCCGTGCCGTGGCCCTGGGGCCAGTGCGGACGGGACAGGATGTAAAGAACATCCTCTACACTGCTGCTGGAAAGGAAGGTCCCACTTGGAGTTTGTGGCAAAGAGCTTCTGGAGAGACCCGAGGCCGACCCCTTGGTTTCTGGAGTCGAGCATACAGGGGGTCTGAGAAGCGCTACACTCCAACTGAGAAGGAGATCTTAGCCGCGTACGAGGGGGTTCGAGCTGCTTCCGAAGTAATTGGAACTGAAGCGCAGCTCCTTCTGGCACCTCGACTGCCAGTGCTGAACTGGATGTTCAAAGGAAAGGTTCCTTCCACCCATCATGCTACTGATGCCACTTGGAGTAAGTGGATTGCGTTGATTACACAGCGAGCTCGGATGGGGAACCTCAGTCATCCAGGAATCCTAGAGGTGATTATGGACTGGCCTGAAGGTAAAAAGTTTGGAACAATACCAGCAGAGGAGGTATCACGTGCTAAAGAGGCCCCACCATATAATGAACTACCAGAAGATGAAAAGAGATATGCCCTGTTCACAGATGGATCGTGTCGCATTGTGGGAAAGCGCCACAGATGGAAATCTGCTGTGTGGAGCCCCACATGACGAGTTGCAGAGGCCACTGAAGGAAAAGGAGAATCAAGTCAATTTGCAGAGGTAAAGGCTGTCCAACTGGCCTTAGATATTGCTGAACTAGAGAGGTGGCCAGTGCTTTATCTTTACACTGACTCATGGATGGTGGCAAATGCTTTATGGGGGTGGTTACAGCAATGGGAACAAAATGGTTGGCAACGGAGGGGTAAACCTATTTGGGCTGCTGAACTGTGGAAAGATATTGCTGCCCGAGTAAAGAATATAGTTGTGAAGGTGCGTCATGTAGATGCTCATGTTCCTAAAAGCCGGGCAACTGAAGAACAACAAAATAACCATCAGGTAGATCGAGCTGCCAAAGTTAAGATGGCTCAAGTAGACTTGGACTGGCAACATAAGAGTGAATTATTTTTAGCTCGATGGGCCCATGAGACCTCGGGCCATCAGGGAAGAGACGCAACATATAAATGGGCTAGAGACCGAGGGGTGGACTTAACTATGGACGCTATTGCACAGGTTATCCATGACTGTGATACATGTGCCACAATTAAACAAGCCAAGAGGATGAAACATCTTTGGGGGGAAGGGCGATGGCAAAAATATAAATATGGGGAGGCGTGGCAGGTTGATTATATCACCTTGCCACGATCTCGCAATGGCAAGCGTTACGTGCTCACCATGGTGGAAGCAACCACTGGGTGGCTTGAAACATATGCAGTACCCCATGCTACTGCCCGAAACACCATTCTAGGTCTCGAGAAACAAGTCCTATGGCGACATGGCACTCCGGAAAGAATTGAGTCAGATAATGGGACTCATTTCAAAAATTCTCTTGTGAATAATTGGGCCAAAGATCATGGCATTGAATGGATTTATCATATCCCCTATCATGCACCAGCTTCTGGTAAGATTGAAAGATACAATGGATTGTTAAAAACCATGTTGAAAGCAATGGGTGGCGGAACATTTAAGCACTGGGAGAAGCATTTGGCAGAAGCCACCTGGTTGGTGAACACCCAAGGATCCATCAATCGCGATGGTCCTGCCCAATCCAGCTCTCTACCTACTGTAGAGGGAGATAAAGTCCCTGTAGAGCATGTAAAGAACATGTTGGGGAAAGCGGTTTGGGTCCTTCCAGCTTCTGGAAAGGGCAAACCTCTCCGTGGAACTATCTTTGCTCAGGGACCTGGGTCCATTCGGTGGGTGATGCAGAAGAATGGGGATGTTCAGTGTGTACCACAGGGGAATTTGATGTTGGGGGAGTGCAGTCAGTAATTCCATGTATATAGATCTATATATGTTTTGTGTGTGTGTATATAATGCATGTTAATCATTGTTCTTCTATATGTATCAAGCATGATGTAATGATGTGGAATAAGGGGTGGAATGTCATGGTTTTATGATTTTTGGTATTGGTATTCCACATCATAACAACATGTAGTGCATTAAGAGTTAAAGAGTTAATACTCCAACTCCATAGATCATTGATATTTCCGGGTATACCTGTCACAGAAGAGAAGAACTACATTCCCCAGAGGACTTTGCGATGCTTTGCATTTTTACGTATTTTCCGCTCAGAGGGAAAAGATAAAAACTGTCTGCGGTCACGGGACGCTCTCTTTTCTTCGGGATCGACTCAGCAGTGGGTGCTCGCTGCCGTATCGCCTTCAGCGTTAGCGTAAGGCCTTCGGTTTATCGGACACTCTCTCTTGCTCATTTTCTTTGATTTATTAGCTTCAATTCCAATTATATTGTATTATATTGTGTTATTTTGCTTTCTGATATCTTATTTAGTAAATTAGCTTTCCTCCTCAGATCGTTGCCGCTGTTTTGTTTCTAGGCCCATCTCCCTTTTCCCTTTCCCCCTTCCCCTTTCCTGGGGCGTGGGTCTGTGGGTCCCCCACACCAATCGTCACGGAACCGGGCCGATCCAGCCTGGTAAACCGTTGACAATTATTTAAAGCAGAGCTAAAATCTGTCGCATTTGGCTATCAGTCTCACAGAAAACAATCTGTTGAAAGATTTCCCCTTCCTGCTTCTCAGTGAAACAGAAATGCACACAATCTGCTGTACAGTATTTTAGTGTTCCTAGTCTTGGTCTCATCAAAGCACACTATTATACTAAGACACATGACCATGGGTTTTTAAGAACAGGGACTCTTCCCACCCTTGAGAAGCTCAGGTGAATAAAATTGAAAGTTTGTTTGCTGGAAGAAAGTACCACCTAACAATGATCACAAAATGCTCTGAGACATTCCAAGAAGTAAAACCCTAAACCCTGATCCTCCTAAATAAGAAATGTGGTGGGGTCTATTTGCAAGCGTAATTGTAACGATAGCCTCAGGCTCTTGAACACATCAAAATCGTTTTCCAGTTTAATGAACTGTTCATTCTACAGCACTTAAAATCATTTCTGGCAGAAATCCTCCCACTAATGGAGACACTGGAACTTGCCTTTTAACAAGGACAGGGCAAGGCAAGGAAGGGAGAGAGCGTGTGAGCAATGTCAGTCTGACAGCTTTCAAAAGCCAACAGGTAAGACAGCAGCTGCATAACAAAATAATGTCATGCTAGAATTATTACTATTACATCACTTGAAACAAAACACAAAGCTCCCGCAGCTGGACAAAGTTAAGGGTTAAAACGGTGGCACATCCAGACCACGCTTGATTATTTTCACTAAAAAGAAAATTGCCTTTTGGATCATCAAGTCCAAACTCCAGCCAAAGCACTGACAAACTCCCAGTTCTGAGGACTGGGTGAGCGTGCTCATCCAGGAGCTGGGCAACAGCACCTGCAAGAGGTTCACTGCTCAAGCCCAGAGCCAGATAACTTCTCACCAGCGCAGGTTTCCCAACACGAGATAACACTGGCAGCTGCTCAGGGCTGGTGATCTTATATTTCTGGGTGTGCTCACGGATTAATGAATGCTCATGGATGAATCTTTAGGAATCGACTTGTTGCAGCTCTCATTTCACGGCACCATTTTCCTCACACAGAACTGGCTGTTTTCTGAGCCAATGCCACAGTTGCTGCTGCTCCCAGGACTGACAGCTCCTCAGACAGGCTGACACATTCAGTTCTAAAACCTGTCAATATTTCACAGCCTCTGGAGGCACATGAGCCATCAGATTTCCTTTGGGAGAAATAAAGGAGTGGATGGACTTTCACTGAATGAAAATAACTGAGACAGCTCTGGCCTCAGAGAGTGAATAGTGGCTACAGAATCAGCCTTGCTCGTGCTGAGTAATGGTTATAAGATTGGCCTTACTGGCCTTTGTCAGGATTTTAGGTGGGAAAGTGTAGGACTATTTTGTGGGATTCACTTGCCTACAAAGCTGTAAAAACCTGAAAGTATGCACAAGTACAACATGCACCCAGAACAGCCTCTGTACCTGACCCATAACTCTCCATGCCCTCAAACACTTAGACATGCTGCAGAGCTCTGTGCATGGCTTACCTAGGCAAAACAGTCAATATGATAGATAGCGGATTTAATTATTATTGACATACCACACATAATTAATCTATTGGTATGGATCAGCCAATACAGAAATTTTGGAAGATGAAGAACAGATCTTGCTTTTCAAAAGATGCTCAAATGAGTCCTCCCTTTGCTCCCCATGCTTGTGGAGATCTTCATGCTTCATCCCGTAGCACTGCCGTGACCCATCACCTAAAGGAAGTCCTTGCAAGCCCTGGATTTAGAGCAGAACATGAGCACGCAGTAAGGTTCAGTGACTTCAGTCCAAAACATCCCCTCAGAAATTAGCTATCTTTAATCCTCCTCTCTCAAAGTATAGAGGATCCCAAAAGAGATCCCTGCTTGAAACAGCATTTCTTCCACAGACTGAAGCAGTTATGGGCACAGTTTGTACTTGTCACGTTTAAATAACAAAGCCCAAGCAGAGACCATTTCTACTTAGGGCAAGTGTTTGTGAACCTGGTTTTGGTAGTTTGACAAGACTCACTCAAGTTCCAGCACCGTGAGCTATCCCATTTGGAAGGAGGATATTTGGGTTAACCACTATTCTGGCAACAGTGGACATGCTTTGTCTGACTTCTGCTTGCAAAAAATCCACTTCTGTTACCTATAACCTTGTCCAGCTCAAGTATATCAGCACAAGCCTGAAACCTGGCATAGTGGTTTCAGTTTTTGACAGAACTGAACAAAATATCACATTCATTTCAAGCAAAAAAAAAGAAGTGAGAGAAGGAGCAGCAGAGAAGGGCAGAAAAATAATTTCTGCAGTTTTACTACTGTGGTTTGAAAAGTCAGTCTTTATGCTTCATCAGAAGGTTTCCTTTGCTTATCAAGGCATTGGCTTGTAAGCAATATTCCTGAAGTAGAAAAAGAAAATCCACAGAAATAACCAAGAAATGAGTTCCAGAAAGAAGTTTTCTCTCTGAAGCTTACTGTACTCTTTTAAAACACTCACACTTATAGATTCATAGATTCATTACGTTGGAAAGGACCTACAAGATCATCTAGTCCAACCATCCTTAACTTCAGCAAAACTGTACCAGCACCAGCCTTATAAACTCACAACCTATGCACCCACAGGGGCCAAGTGGTTGGCAGGTGCGATTTCATAGAGGAAAGACCACTTCATGCTTCTGCTGGACAGAAATTTTCACAATAAAGCTTGAAGCAGCAGAGGGCTGAACAGCTGCACAAACAACTACAAAAGAAAACAGCTGGGAGTTGAATCAGGAGACAGGTCTGCTGCTGCACGTTTAGAGTACAGGCTTTGGAAAAATCCACTACAGCTCAACACCATTTGCACACCTATACACCTAACGCAATCCTGCAACACTGTGTGATAACAAGTCCAATAGGCACTATCAGTGAATTCTCCCATTCACCAAGAACACAGACTTTATAATCTATCCTTGCTTTTTACCGCAGGTGGGGAGAGAAAAGGTAGACAGGGGAAGGCTAAAATATTTCATACAAAGCCCTAAATGCTAGGCATCTAAATTAACTACTCATATTCTGCTCCAGAGTTGAATTCCATGAAAACAGCCTGGAGATGTTAAAAAACCACAGAGATGTGGCACTGAGGGCTACAGTCAGAGGACACAGTAGGGATGGGTAGAACTAAATGATCTTGAAGGTCTTTTCCAACCTTAAGGATTTTATGATTCTATGAAACATCAGCCTTCTTGGTTGACTGCCCCCATATAAGTTCAGGTATGAAATGTCAGACAGTCTGAAGTGGAATAAACCTTTGCTTAAAGAAGGCTGGAGTACTTTGAATGACTCCAACTAGTGGCCACATTACTTCTATGTTTGTAGGTACACTCCCCCAAGTGTTATGGCTGTGACTTCCAAAGTACAGCTCTTACACCCCATTCTGAAAGACCAGGGACAGACACAAAGGAACAAGCCCTCACTCCTTAAACTGACAAATTCACCCAAAGAGTTTCAGTAGGAGGCAACAAAAGCCAGTCCCAGAAGGGGAAACCACTTGGACCTTCTGTGCTCAACGGATCTGGGATGCAAGATACAAAAGCATGGCACAAAATCCCCAAGATTCAAACAGTCCATCAATAAACACCGACCACAGTTCCCGAGAGATGCAGCAGCAGGAAGCAGCACTTGCTACAGGCAGGCAGTATTTTCCAGCAGCTAGCTCAGGAACTGGCTGTTATTTTAACAGCTGGTTCCAGTGAATCGGACTACACTTAATACTGGAACGGATTTCTCCACAAGTTGATTTAAAGTTGTTTCAAATTAACGTGTTCTTCATCATGAATGACAGCATTCAGATTAGCCCAGGGGACAAAAACATGCAGGCACTGAGGAGAGAACTTTGTAATGGAGGTAGTCAGCACTACTATATTGTAGGATACATGGTGCTAAGAGAGAGGAAAGAGATAAATACCATTACATTGTTCTAAATCAATGCATAATTTCAAGAAGATTCACATTTGTATCTGAATACAATATTTACATTGTCAGTAAGTCTATTTTCTCAACAGACGTCTTATTGTAAACTCTGTTCTGATTCAATCTGCAATCACAGGGGCTATTCACACGCTAAAGCTCTCTGATGGATAACGCATTTAAAAAAAAATAATTGGGATGGGAAATAAATTGCCCTGTTTCAAGTCAGAAAGGCTGGATTACACACTGAAAAGATATCGAGACTGAAAAGAAAGTGCTGCAATTGGAGAGATGGAGACAAAGATACCAAGTACTCTTCCCTTCTGTCTGTAGCTTACTACCAAGCCAACAAATCTTTCTTGGGCAAGAGAAGCCACTCTGCTTTCACGATACTTTCACGTCTTTCACGACTGGATGCTACAAAATACTTCTCTGAAAGAGTGGTCACGCGCTGGAATGGGCTGCCCAGGGAGGTGATGGAGTCACCAAGCCTGGAGGTATTTAAAGAACATTCAGACGCTGTGTTGATGGACGTGGTTTAGCAAGAATGATTGGTGATAGGTGGACGGTTGGACTGGATGATCCCATAGGTCTTTCCAACCTTGGTGATTCTATGATTCTATACTGAATTGCTTTTAGCAGACCATCCCAATGAAGTTAAAATACAACAGAATTCAGGACTTGGCCCATTGTGATGGATGTGCTGGTGTTGATTAATTCTGTGATCCTACAACTCTAGGAGTGAGTGCAGTGGTGATGGGTTGGTAGTACCCCTATGACTAGGGGTACTTCATAATGACTTTTGTGTTTGGAGTCCTTATGAAATCTGACTAGGAGTGTGTATTTAAGAACCACTCACACCTCAGCCAGGGACCCTGCCCCTAGGGCACCTGCAGCCCTCCCACCCTCACTCCTTCAGTGAGCAGTGCAAGTCCTTCACAGAGAAGGGTTATGATAGCAGCCAGCCTGAACCATGCCTCCAACTGCAAAAGATAAACTTCTGGGAAATAGATCAATATTAGATTAGCTGCAAGTGCAAACCCGTGAAGAAGGTAAACAGCAAAACTAACCCCTCCGAGAAGGTTACAAAAGACAATTCTACAAGGTCAGGATTCTATATTAGGGTCCAATGTTCAAAACAGAAAACCAATCTTTTGTTCAAGGCTCATACAGTGCTACTTGAAAAATGAGCTCAAAGTTATTGTTCATATGTGTATAGAGATGAAGAGTTTTGCAGTGAGCGTACTCAAAACTTACAAGAGAAGAAATAAAGCAGTAAGACTCATCTGAATGTATTAAATTTATGCGTTTGGTATGTTTGCAGGATTTTTTTTTATTTACTATTGTTTTTAAATAGTCATCTTGTGATGATATTTCTGTGGCTTTTCAATTTGCCAGTCAAAACTGAATAGCATACTGATTACGTCTCAGCTCTCCCAGGAAAAAGCATGCATGTATTCAAGGCAAACAGGATATGCTATTTTCCATCTTGATCTCCAACCAAATTTGCTCAGTGCTGTCTGCATTAGGTCACCTCATGTATGAAAGGTGCTTACAGATTGTCTAATACAAGAAGAAATCAATGCAGAGAAAACTGAAAGAGCTTTGCATGAGGAACAAAAAACTACGTCCCTCACGTCACCTGTAACAACTAGGGAGCTAGAGGTTGTGTTCACAAACAAAGATGACAAGCAATTAGCATGCAGAAGAATTTCCCTTCAGTCTTTAGTCTGGAGCCTTTTCAAAGATATTTAAGAGAGTTATTATCTAGAAACAATTCTTACCTGCTGGCTTTTCACCCTCTATCAAGGAAACAACAACAACCAGGGCAACCAAGCACATTGAGTGCTTCTGACAGAATTATGTTGCAGACACTGCATTTGCACACCAGCAGCATAACCAACCCTAACTGGCTTTTTAATAATAGACATGCTTCAGAAAACTGCTCTCTTGCAGGTTACCCCTTCACACTTGGGAACAAGAAGGTATCTGGTGAAAGCTGTTCTGACCCCAGAATAAAACTAGTCAGTGGAGGCCCTCAGCCACAGGATCCCATGTAAGTTGAAGTGACATTCACAGTGACATCTCTAAACAAGGTATCAGCCTGTATTTTGTTTTTAGGTCATGTTAGAACTACAGCTGTAAAGCTATTTCAACATCAGAAAGGCAGTGCGGAACCTGCCTTAGAAGTTCCTACCCTGCACATAGGGAGACAAGCCTTGTGCTAAGTACCAGCCTCCCTGGGCAGAGGGAAGTAAGCGAGGCAGAGGAGCAGGCATAATTCCACTTCTTTCTGAGATGATCTAAACCAACACTTACAGCCTCCCCTGATGTCCCACTCCTGGGAGTACTGGCATTTAGCTCACAAAGCAGCACCTCCCCTGTGACCCAAAGCCATCATAGGAAGTGACTCCTTGCAGTCCATGAGACATCCCCACAGGCAGAAGCCCAGGATAGTAGGAGATCACACACTCATAGGGCTCCCACTTCAAGCTCCTCTCTGCCCAGCACTCCAAGCTCTCAGCTAACCCTAAAACCTGGAAGAGTTTGGCTGAGACCATGTCCTTCAAAACTGCAGAAGCCATAACACCAACAGACCGCAAAGCAGCAAAGTTGTTTTCACAAGTTAACAGGCCAAGGTAAAAATGAAAAGCTGCCATGAACAGAAGATGAGTAATAATTCCTCTCTGATGAATAAATATACTAATTCATTTAGACTTCGGTATTTTCATGCATTTCTCATAAACTAACAAAATAAGCCAACAGATATTTTCGCTGTGTTCTTATGTGCCTGTTTGTGAGAGAGGATGTGAGGCTACAATTCATCCACCCATTATCTCTAAACGCTTGGAAGATTTTCCTTGCAGCCCAGCGTGGTTCACAGCAGGTCACGGTCAGCCAAGATATGACTCACGCACATCACAAACAGCTGAAAGGTACAACTCCTTCCATTCCTTCCTTTGCCTGCTCAGCTATGATGCTACTAAAATAAAATAAATAAATAAATAAATAAATAAATAAAACATATTTCACCTCATGTTTCAATTCCAATCTGCAGAACCTCTGACTCACCCCAAAGAAAATGTCACAAATTTTCTTCCAGTAGAACAGCTCATGATGGAAACCCCACTGGAAGCGTTTATTAAAATGGCACAGAACAGTCATCCTAATCAATCTTCTTCATCGAAGAAAGACTTCTATCCCTGCAACGTGATTCTGGAGAAGGAAAAACAGATCATTCCTTTAATATATGCATATCTCTAATGTAATTTATGTAGAAAACCTTCCTGTTTTCACTCCTGCTAAACGTAACAGGACTTTCTGTAACAGAATTAATAAAAAATATATATATATCATTTAAGATTACTGAGTCCTGTGAATTAATACAAGCTGTTTTCTGACTTACATTAAAAAGGTGAGGGCTAGCCTTTAAATGAAAGCAAATCCAATGGGACTCTTCCCACTCAGTTTAATTAGAACTGCAGCACTAGACATGAACTTCAATTCAGACCCATATTGTTCACACTAACTCTCGAGCATCCGCTATCTTCAACTCACCATAAATTCAATTTTTTCTTCTGTAACACTGAGGAGAAAATAAAAATACTCCATAAACTGTGTACACTTATAACACTGCTCTAGAGTCTCTGTAATGGTTGTTTCTATATCGAAAAGTACTTAAAATATGCAACAACTCTAAAACCACTGTTTAGTCAAGTATGGGCAAAGGGGTGGAATTTAATAGCTGTCAACAACAAGCTCTGCAAATCATCTTAACAATTCCTGTTAATCCAGAGATTAACAGATTCAATAAATGAGGTTTGCTTTGTATTTAAATCTCAAGTGAGAAGAAAAACAATAGGAGCTCTAGAAATACAAGCCCAGTGTATTTTTAATGCATTATGATGCCAATCTGTAGGATGCACAGGCATGAGAAAGCAGTTACACTCACATATTCCACCCAAACCCATCATCATCTTTGCATAGTGCTGGTCATCCTGATTTCTCAGCATAAAAAACCCTGAGATCAAGCAATCACCCACTGTTAAAATCAGAACAGGATCAACAAAACGTCTATTGGATCATTACAAACTCTCCATTTGCCCAAGCAATTGGATGCTTGTTTTCAGAATTTCATATTAAAGCCAGATACAAGTTGTTCTTCAAATATCCAGATGGAATTCCCAAGACTCTCAGAAAGGTCTGTGCCCAAACGATATTCAGATTATTTGATGGCCATTAATTCTGCCAGAGACACTCAGATCTCTAGTGGTATTGCACAGTTCTTCTGTTTCTAACATACTGCTTTATATTTTTTACGGTAGAAGCTCCAATTTAATCGGTACTTTTCTAAATCACGTCTTGGTTTTCTAGAGCATTCGCACCATCATCCCTTCTGGTTGGTTTTAATTTGCATTCTTACCAACAACTAAGAAAAGACATGCTGCTACAGCAGCACTTGTCACAACATAAGACTTCAAAATTACCTGCATGCGTGCAGGACAGAGAGATGGTAGGAGGTTTAGATTCCTTAACAAATTTTGCATATTCCCATTATGAATCCCAAAAACAAAAAATTGTATTCCAAAGCCTACCTGATGATATAACTATGTCAGTCAAAAGATGTATAGAATACATCTAAAATAAGTGTTTTTTATTGTCCTTTATTTGTTTTGGTATTTTCAGCAAGTTACCGTAATTAAAAGCGTCCTAAACATTCATAATTCCCACCATATCTTATTAGCATTTGATTATTCCCTTTATACCAACTCTGTACCAACACTGCTGCAGTTCAATGGCTCCCATGCTGTAGGAGGTTTTGATAAGGCAGACAACATTTTGCTCACCCCTCAGATTTACACTTTGAACAACTTACATTTTACTCAGTGTTTGAAAACGTATTAGGGTAAACTGCAAAGTTGCATTCACAGAAAACATATATCTAAGACTAACATACAGCATAGATCAATCACTTCCAGGTTCCTCAGGTCCTTAAGGACAAGAATGAGAAGTCTCCAAGTTCTATGCATCATATTTTTCTGTAGATGGTACCACAATGACTGGTAGTAGAGCGCATATAATCTTGCAAGGGCAGTTGCAGAAATTTTAGTCATTTTCTTTTTTATAGTCCAAGTATTTACTTGTAAAGACAAGAAAGGCTGATAGGGAACTTGGCAGGCTTGAAGAGAAATTCATGATTCCCATCTACTTATAGTCAGCAATGAATTGAGAACAAGCCTTGCTCTGTGATAGGATTGACAGCATACCCAAAAGTGATGTGCCACATTATGCACATGAGGATATTTATTAATCTTCTCATTCACATTCTAAAATGGTTATTGTTACTGCCAGAGTTTAGATGAAATTAAATATATTGAATCATAGAACCATTATGGTTGAGAAAGACCACATACTCAGTCTGTCCGGGTCCTACTGTAGGGTTTCCTTCCTTCCTACCCTCACACACATGAACACTTCCCCCCAAACTTGGTGTCATCTGTAAGGGTGCACTCCATGCCCTCATCCAAATCACTAGGAGAGTTATTAAAAAGAACGGGCCTTGATACTGATCCCGAGGACACAATTCATGACCAGTCACCAGCTGGATTTAACTCCATCCACCACCTCTCTCTGGGACTGGCCCCGCAGCCAGCTCTTTTAGAATAAATGTACAAAATATTACCATGGAAACATTACACTAACAAGATTCAGATTTGATCTACAGTTCACAGAGAAGACAGTATTCCCTTTTAATTGCTGCAGCCAGATAAAAATAACAAGTATTGCTTCTGAAGACATGCTCAGGAGCATTTAAATGAGAGCCAGCACAAAGAAGTTGTTTCCCACTCAGTTACCCCTCCACTACTTCCATGGGCTCACCTCTGCCTCCACAAGCAGCCTTCAGAGCCCTCATGAGTTGCCAACATCTACTGGCATGTGGAGCTGGCCAGGGCCAGCAGCTTGTCCCCATATACTTTCCGTAATAGCTAAACATTTTGCTGAAGCTCTTCAAGCAAAGGTAGCTGGGCACAAACATGAGGAACTTTGGTCCAAGGAGCTCTGCACAACAAATTGCATCCTGAAAGCAATCCTTATGTATATCAGTCCTGCTGCAAAGCAGAAGTTTACATCATTTTATAAGATTTCTATATAAGACTTCCTAAAATAAATAAAGAAATAAAATACATTATTTGGAATTGAATAAGGAAATATCCTGGGAATTGTTTGGGTTTGTTTTCTTAAGGGGCGTATTGCTGTCAGGCAACCTGGCGTATGCTGACCTCCCTGGGTAGACTGTGCCAGTGCATCACTGCTCTTTCAAAGAGCAGATGTTTCCTAATACCCGACCTGAGCCTCCCCAAGCACAATATAAGTCCGTTACCCTCTCATCTTATTGCTTAAGCTCAGCAGGTGCTCTTTTGCAGTCAAAGAGCCATCTATGGGTAAGCTAACCATTGAATAATTGTCACCCTGGAAACGAACATCATAAACCTCTGTATCACTTGGCCAGGTTCTTAAAGCAACTTCCTTCACATCTGCCCTATACCACGTGCACAGAATAATTGAGAATTAAAGAAATACCTTTTTTTTTTCTTTGTCACAGACCTTGACAGGACACAGCTTTTCTCATTAAAAAAACAAACAAGTAAAAAAAAAAAAATCAGTTTCTGAAAGTTCCATAAATCTAATAGTTAGTACACCCCTTGCAACCCTCATTGCAAACCCCATACAAAGCCATCGTACCTGCCCATAATAGCAACACAAAGTAGTAAATACATTTGGGAAATACAGGCAATTTTTGCGCAAATAGTGCCACCTGGTGGACTAAAAGAAAACAGGCGAGTTAGAGCCTGCTCACAGGGACCTGCGTCTTACTCTGACTTATATCACTACCATTCATACTCCATGAGGCATGAATATTCCTGATCTTACAGCGCCAAGAAATCCTCAGCGTGGCATTAATCACACAGAATCAGAGAACTGTAAGGGTTGGGAAGGGAGAAAGAGCTTTGCTACACGTAATCCAGAACGAGCACGCTTCCCTCTGTCACACCATCACTGCAGTGCTGTTTGGGGATGATGAGCTTCACTCCTCTCCTAGGCAAAAAGCAGAGCTCCACATTGCTCACAGCCAGCTCAGAACAAAGCTCTCCAGAGAGAAGAGTGAGCAGAGGCAAGAGAGTTCAGCCAAAAGTCGCTGTTAGCTCACTGTCTTATCATGGCATCGCCCTGCACACCTGGCCCGGGGAACCAGCTGCCCCGTGCTCCAGGCTGGGGAGCTCAGCACCAATCCTCACCTGGTGCCCAGAGCATGGTGAAGCCAACTCTTCCCATTTACAAGGCCATTATTACTCCAGATATTAATCGGTATGGCTCTTGCAGGCTGCCACAGGTTACCCGTGTTTCTGAACACACGGTGATCCCGTCGATTTCATTTCAAGCTATCCATACTCAGTTTCTCTCAACTAATTCCACAAGCTTGAAGAACTGAGTTCTCAAAGGACCTCAGAGTAACTACTGAAAAGTTACCGAACTTCAGTAATAAAGCATAACCCTTCTGTTTCCGAACACCAAGTTGCCGCATTTCCTACTACTTCTCAACGCACAGCACACGCTGCCAAGTTTCGGCTGCACCGTTCACTTTTTCCAGTTACGCCGCTGATCAGCTCACACCACGAGGAAGATGCACTCTTTCCCTCTGCGTGGGAACTCTGTTCGGCGCGCGTCCATCTTCCGTAAAAGGCAGGACAAGACGCATCTCCACTGCATCCGCGACCTCGATGAGGGCACAGAGCCCACCCTCAGCAACCCACCACGCCTCACCCAACCTCCCGCCCCCGGCCGTCCCCGCCCCCTTCGGCCCGTTCCAGCCGGCCCTGTGACGGGGCGGGGCCGCCTCTTTCCCCCACCCCCCTGCAGCCGCCGTCGGCCGCGCGGCGCGGCGGCCATGGGGCTGTGCCTGCCCTGCATGGGGGGCGCCGTCAAGGACGTGGTGGAGACGCCCGACCCGGTGAGTGCGGCGGGACGCGGTGCGGTGCCGGCCGCGCACGGCTCTCTTCCCGCCCCGAGGCCGCTTCCACCTCGGAGGGGGGAAGCCGCGCCCGGAGGCCCTCCTTCGGCTGGGAGAAAGCGGCCCCGAGCCCCGGAGGGGGAGGGGAAAAACAGAGCCAGAGAGCCATGCCCACCTCGCCTCGGGCTGCCCTGCTGCTCCTGTGAGTGCTGGGCCCCCGAGGCACGGCTTGGCGTTTTGTGGAGGCCTGCCTGACAGCTGTCCGTAGTCTGAACGTTCCCTACGTCTGACGTAGGGACCGGTTTGGGGTAGCGTTTTCACCGTCTTTCCCGTTCTCTTTAGGAAGTAAAAAGAAGACAGCTGGCAGAAGCTGCTGAGAAGAGGCAGATGGAGGTAACTAGGGCTGGTACAGCGAATGCACTTAGGTTGTATGGGGAAAACAGCGAACCTGCCGGGCGTGGATTGCAGCATCATCTTTAAATACATCGTTATTGCTGCTGATATTATCTCTGTACTAATATATACCCTGATAAAACACCCAGATTGATTCTGTCCATTCATGGTGAGGACCACGTTGCCACCCAGCAGCTCAGGCTGCCCAGAGTCTTATCCAACCTGGCCTTGAGCACCCAGGGATGGGGCACCCGCAGCTATCCAGGCAGCTGTGCAACTGCTTGACTGCCCGAAGTGAAGAATTGCATCCTGACATCCAACCTGAACCTCCCCTCTCTCCTCTAGCTCTTACACTGCTGAAACGGTTTCCTTGGAGGAAGTTGCAGTGAAGCAACTTAGTTTGCAGATAGCTAGTACAAAACTTCAAAGCCATTAGGCTAACTGAAGAGAATGCAAGACAACAGAATTACATGCTATACACTATAAGCTAGTTTCCATGAGAAAAAAATACATTTCTACCGGGATTTTTCAGGACTTAGTGTTGAATAATATAGATAAGATAGCTCGATCACTGCCCAGTTCATTTGTCCAGTGTGAGAGGTGAAGTATTTTGTCAGATGTTGTCTCTGCTTAAGATTTTCCTGCTCGTGCTTCTTAACTGCTCTTGGTTCACTGTGTGAGGTGTTCTTCCTTTTGGTTTCCTGTAGAGAACACAGTTTCGTAGCTCACCTTTAAGGCCAAGTACCTAAAAGCCTTATTGAGCATTAGAACAGAAAGTTCTAACATTCTAACAAGTTCATTATTTCCACGGTACATATCCGGTCTTTAGGCAGTCACTTGACAAGAGGCAGTGAGAGATGAAGAGATGATAAAAAAGGAAAACTTCTAAGTTCTACCTGCCTGAGTTGTTGCTTCCTGGTTAGTTCTGTTTATAAGGGCAGAACTAGGCCCAGGCACCGGGAAAACTAAAAACCTTTTGGTTTGTGGCTTTTGGGGAAGAGAAATTGTGGCTTTGTGTCTTCCTGCATTCAAACTAGGTACACTTATTTGAGTATGTTTACCTAGATGTATTAATAGGAAACAAGAACTCAATCATGTAACTACAGGGAAGACAGCATACAATACTGAGAGGTATCCAGAAAGGTCTGGGTTTACATCATAGCAGCGCTTCCTTACTGTTTCAATCATTTCATGCAAACCAGAGTTCTCAAAACGCTGTTGCCAAGACTTGCAGTTTGGCTTTTACCCAGACAGATAACTAACTGGCTTTGTGCAAATATGTTTACTCCCTAGGCTTCCTCTCGAGGTATTAAGAATGTTTACTCTGTGGAACAAAAGAAAAAGAAGCAGGAAGAAATAGAAAAAAGAATGGCAGCCTCAAGTCCTGGAGGAGAAGGGAGCCTGAGAGTAAGTTGAAAAATGACACAGTGTAATACAGTTATCTGAGGAAAAAATCTCATTTTTGTTGTTTTGCACAAGATGTAGTAACCCAAGGAAAAGCCAAGAGGAAGAGAAATGGAAACCTGTGTCATTATCCCTCTGTGTGCTCAAGATTACATTTCTGGGGCACACTGACAGCAAGAACAGCAGAGAGCTCTGCTTTTCTACCAAAAACCCAGACGTACCACAGTGGCATATGTCCTGGTAAATTATACTGCTGCTGTTACTACAACTTTTGTAAAGTAAACTTCGAAGGCAAACTGGAAATTTACCAGAATTAGAAGCTCTCTGGGGCAGTAGACATAACCAGTTCTTGCAACACAGGCTTTGTTAGTTTTCATCTCTTCCCCTTACCACTGTACACATTGACAAGACTCTGGGCATGGAGTTTTCTGTCTGTTCTCAGTGAGCGCTGTGTCCATCGCTTTCAGGGTATAAGCTGTATTAAACAGGGGAGTTCAATGTCTTCGCTGTTGTGTGGGTTTTTTCCCCCTGCAAACAAACCTGTGGTTCACTGTGCTGTTTTTGTCTGCAGTGGCAGGTTGGATAAAGAAGCATGACTTCTGGAGATGAGATTGATGTTTACTGCCAAGACCTTGCCAGTTTCTGCAGCTGAGTGGCACTTACTCATCACGTGGCTTTTTGCTGTTTGCGTACGAAGACTCAGCAGTACTTTGCCATTGTAGGAGGGCAGATGTGCAGACGTGTACTAAGTGAAGAACTGAAGCCTCTGAACAACTAGGTTTTGGCCGATTTTTGTTCCGTATGCATGTTTTTCTTCCCTGACAAGGGCGTGAGATGGGTTTTCTCACATAGAAGTGACCTTTACCTGTAGTCAGTCTGTGTGTGTGTTACGTGGTCAGTAGGTACGTGTATGTCTGTGTATGACCAACTGAGGCACAGCTCAGGTGTCCCTGTGTATTTATTTCCCTTGCATTTCCTGATTACTTTGGAACTGCTTAGGGGTTTTGCACCTTTTTTCCTAAAATAACTAAAGCAGATCCATACCAGGCTCTTAGGAACCAAAGCTTTTTTTGTGACACTACCTAAAACAAACAAAAAAAAAAAAACAAAAATCCTATCTTTGTAGGCCTTACACAATTACAGCAAGAAAGCTGTTTTATTCTGAGTCTGACAGTCCTTCTCCTCCCTTGTATATGTGAATTCCTTTAGGGTATGTAGGTATTTATAATGGTTACTGCAGCGTAGACACTGAATTTAGGATGCTGTTGATGGCTTGTTCTATTTGTAACGCAAGAGGGCAGTACTGCACTTGAGTGAAAGGGAGAGTGGAAGAGCTGTTAACGTCATCTCTTGGGTGGCTCATTTGCTGAAACGTCTGTGCTATCTGGGTGGGTTTGTTACAGTGCAGTCACATTTGCCAAACGCCTGGAGCTCTGTTGCTTTTCTTTTGTACGTAGCTATGTCTGTAATCCCTTTTCCTAATCTCAAACTGCCTTGGATTTATTCAGAGCTGCCTAAACTACGGTGTAGCCAGACTTGCACACCAGTGATCTCAAGCCACTGCTTTGATAGATGAGCAGAG
This sequence comes from Oreortyx pictus, assembly GCA_036925125.1. Taxonomy (NCBI): domain Eukaryota; kingdom Metazoa; phylum Chordata; class Aves; order Galliformes; family Odontophoridae; genus Oreortyx; species Oreortyx pictus. Next base: position 3,349,513 of record JAUPFR010000006.1, on the reverse strand, counting down.
CTTGTTGCAGCATGATCAACATCAAGAACCTAGCGCCTGTGTTCTCTGGAGAGCATCACGTCACTGACCCCATTTTTGACCTAGTTGAGTCTGCAAAGGCTTTTTTTTCCCCCTTCCTCTTCCTGAGCTAAATGCTTCTTTTACCTCCCCAAATAGCGTCTCACGCTGTCTTAGGAGCACGGTCGTGACCCAGTGAGTTCCTGGCTGAGCCTTAGTCATTAAGTTGAGAAAGGAGATCTTTCAGTACCAATACAATGGCACTAGGCCTGAAAGCTTGTGTCCTTGACAGCTGAACACCTTTAGCTTCCTTTCATTGTTGGCACTTATTCACATAACTGTATTCACAAAAAAATAAAGTGACTGTGACTGATCAAGAGAAATGCATCAAAATGTAATCAAATATTAAACATAGGTTTGAAATGGGAATTTCAACCCAACCTTTCTAGCAGTGGGCATTCTACGGGTATATTTAGGTGGCACTTAGAGCTGAGCTTTGTCACGGAGGCTATCTCAAACTGGTACATTCTTCCACTCCATCTCACTGCTCCCCTAAAACCAGAAGGGAAAGCTAGCAAACTGACCTAACAGAAGGAGTCTGTCTTCGAATTAGTGTCATGAAGACCTTCTTGTAAACCCATGAGGTAGCCTAGCAGAGTAATTCACAACTCCTGGACACCTTCCATGCTGTTAAAACAGGAAGCATTTCCAGTGTGCAGCAGCATGCTTATGCTGTGCTGCCCACCCCTCCTCAGGAGCCCAAGGCAAGCCTGTTCTGCACTGGGTGCTGTCACCTGGAGCAGTAAAGGTATTCTATGTTTGGTTAAAAAATAAACCTGCTGGCTGAGCACCTGCAGCAGCAGTCAGCTGGCTCTTAGTCCAGCAAATACAGTTGGCTTGCTTCTGGCTCTTTACCTGGTGGCTTTTCTGGAAGGAATGGAGGTCTGAATCACCTCAGATTGAGCAGACCTTGTATTTAAAGAATTACCTCTGAAAAAAAGAAGTACTGTTTTTTTTCTGCCTCCCCTCAGTAAGAAGCAGATAGGTCCTTGTACATAAAGAGGCCCAGTTCTGGCTGTCAGATTTATTTCTCCAGCTAAGAAGCACTCCAGAAGACAAGGTGGTTCTCTGTATGAGTCACTGATCAATAAAGCAGTTTTTTAAACAGGCTTCTGTACCATATTTGATTGTTTGGGTGACCCAGATCTGAACTCAGCCTGCAAATGATTTGGGTGAATAGAAACACTTTGTTTTCATAAACTTTTTTGTACAGTTTGTTTCAGTTCAGAATGAAAGCAGAACATATTCCAGATGATGCCAGGTAGAGAAGGCTTGGCGCAGAATATCCTGAGGTTTGGAAGGACACAGAAGCTGTGTGTCCCCACAGGTAGGTAGCACCATTGTGAACCCTTAGAACCAGAAGGCTTCAGGATGTGGATTTAGCAAAAAAAATATGGACTGAATCTGTGGGATGAAGCTCACCAGGCACAAGTGGCACTTCTGTAACACGGCAAACAGCTCATCTCCTGATCCGAAATGAACACATGTAATGAATTCAGCATCAGGCCTCGAGTTCTAAGAAACCTGCTCTGCCTTCCTACATGCATACGTTCACACCTCTTTATTTTGCTCATCAACCAACAGCCCTTGAGCTGGTTACCATGGATTTTATATACTGCCTCTGAATTATCACTAAAAAGACAGCGACAACAAAAACAGCAAAGAAAGATGGTGATGCAAATGAAGGTGCATTTACTGGGAAAATAAATAAGGAGACAGATAACTATCCCCATTCAGTTATGCAGATAATCTTGCTTGGAAGCAAAACTGTGTGCAGAACATAAGCATTAATGTGACATAAGGTATCTCCTGTATCACCCAGTAATGTGTTATAGTTAGCATTTCCAAACTATTTTTTGCTTCTGGAATTGCAGTGTTTGTTTGATATCCCACAGCAGTACCTTTGAAAATCCATCTTAGGCTGATGAACCACCTTGAGCCTTAGCACTGGTCCTTGCTCACAGCTAACGAGAGCTCCCACGTTGTTCTTTTTATGCCTCACCTCAGCCCTTGAGAAAAGCCTTTACTGCAGCTCCTAGCAGCCTGGTTGTACGTAGCTTTCACGTTCAGCTGAGTTACACAGAGAACAAGTTAAGCCAAAAATCACAGAGAAGCAGCCCTACTCTCAGTTATCTTCCAGTGCTAGATCAAAAATACATCTTCATGTCACTAGCCCTTGTACCGGGCAACTATTTCAAGCCATTCCTCCCTCAGAGGACAAAACAGGAGTTCCAGACCTCTCCTGTTGAGCCTCTGCTGTTCAGTTCAACCTCTTAAAAACCTGGGCCAAGTACCTTAATATCAAACACTGGAAACAAAGAAACTTCCATATTACTCACAATAGCTCACTGCTTAAACATGTTTTCCTCCACAAACACTTCCCACACAAATGCAGTTCTTTCCCCATCACTGCAACAAACAACAAGGGCCACGCCGCTTTGAACAAGATTTAGATACAACATTTTGGTGTCTGTAAATTGAGATTCAGGCTCTTAACTCTTCAGAGCAAACAGAACCACAGTAAATTCAACAACTCCCACGTTGCTGAAAGACCTAATACAGTAAGAAAAAGCCATTTATACCATCAGTTACACTCACCTTCCAAATAAGAAATTCCCAGCCCTTGTTAGCACAACTGGTTAATTTACTGCAGCAGTCAGGTTGTTTGACTGCTGATCCCACTTTAACTTTGTCCTCTGCTCACCAGACCCATCCCAGCTGCATCTAGTGCAGCAAGATCACCTCAGCCAGCTCAGCTGGTGATGGGCAATGCTTTAAATAGTCCCATAAGATTCCTATAACCTCCCATTCTGCCACTGATTAGGTTGAAGCGTTAAGGCAAGAGCTGTTCTGATGTGCATTGGAGATGTCAAAAGATTATTCTGATAGCTGTAGTCCAACAACATACATTAGTTCATTTATTTATTAAAAACCCTGGCTTGGATGTACCAGGATTACTCATTGAAGTTTAATAGTGAAATGAATCTAAACATGCTTTTTTGAGTGTAACCACAAACGTCTGCTCCTAATCTGTCTACATGTAAATATCTTCAAACATTTTAAAGAAAAAAAAACAGTAATGTAAACCCCAGCTTGGATGACGGAAACATAACAATTTATGTTTGAAAGAGTAATCTGCGTTCCAAAATAAACATCTTACGCTTTCTCAAGTGTTTTTTCTTCTCTTTTCATTTGCAAACAGATCTCTCTGCTGTATATCAAGAACACAATTTTATTTATTTATTTTTTTCAGCTGTGCTTCCATGGTTCCTTTTCCTATATGGGCTAAGTACATTGCTTCGATGAAAGCATGCTCCTCCTGTGGCCTTTCAAACTACTGACTGAGTTTGTATTTAATTTTCCTAGAAAATGGCCTAAAATGAAGGTTACGATGCTCCTTTCTAAAAGCATGTTTGGACTTACGTACTGCTGCTTAGTTGTGTGCTGTTCGTGTGCAGCAGATATTGGTAGGAAGGAAGGTGGTTCTGCTAAGCGTGGTAAAACATGCTGATTTCAGTCAGGAATCCAGCATGAAAGAGGAAGGTCTTGATCCTGTCTTGCTCTAGTCAATAGAAAAGTTGCATTTAATTTTAAAGAACACAGTAGCACATCCTTTTATGTGTACACTGAACACGCAGTGCATTTGTGTTCCAGTTCAGCTTAAAAAGAGAAATAGAGAGGAATACCAACATTTTAAAAAGTGACTTCCAGAATGCCTTCATCCTTTTCTTTTCATGAAAAAAAAAAAAAAAAAGATATTTTTCAACAAAATCCAGGTATTTTCTGTGCAATCTGTAGAAAGTCAGTGCTTGCAGCATCCTCTGTTCCATATCCTATGAGGTCAGTGAGCAGTTCCGCATTGCACGCATCCTGTCAGTAGCAGCGGAGCTCAGAAGTACAGATGACAAATACCAAAAAATCTGTGAGTATTTTTAAAAAGTTTATTTCATTTGTAATGAAATGAGTTCTGTTCAAATTTATACAGTCGGTGAAATAATCCCATAAAATGATCTTTTGTAGGAAGTTATAAGGCACATAAATTACCAAATATAAACGAAGAAGAGAAGCCAAAATAGTGAACTAAGCCCCAGTACGCCTTCAGCTATTTTAGAGGTGTGTGAATGATTTACAAGAATGTGAATCACTCAACGGACAGGGTAATGAATATTTTGTATTTGGCGTGACCAACAGAATCACAAATAAGGGGAAGGAAAAGCTCAGATCCATCTTCAGAAGCCCCCTTGGGTAGAAGGCTGTGCATCCTTTACAGCCTCCCTGCAAGGCCTGCAGTGCAGCACACTGCTCATGCTGGCCAGCACTATTGTCTGGGAGAGGAAGGGGCAACCTCTTGGCTTCCTCCTCTTTCTATACGGGGCAGTTTTGTCAGGAACAGGAAGGATCTACATACACATCTAGCACTAAGCATTGTCTTCAGCTCTAAAGAGTAGAGGGGCCATGGGTCTTTTTTCTTGGGCTTTGTTTTCATTTTTGAATAATAGCTTTGGGAAGTCGTTTGGCATGCAACAAGTCTCTGTATACTCCGTTGGCTAACATAATGGGTTGCAACCCATAATAAAAAATAGTCGCTTCTAATTTCAAAAGGCATTACCAAAATAAATCCCACCAATATTTCTTTCCACCTGCGCATTTATTTTTCAACTAACCTAATAGTCAAGGATTCAATGTCATAAGATTTTCATACAAATATATTGTATTATGTATTTTCCTCCATTAACAGGATCCACTCCTTTAAGTAACTCTACGTATACATTCACGTATTAAAGAGTAATAATTTGGCTAAAAATATATGTCTATTTCTTATTGGATTGTAGTAATTAACCTAGCAAGGGTAATTTGCTATAAAAGATACAGTACTAGAAATAAATAGTTCTACAATTCAGAGATCTTCAAAATGGTTTGCCATTTCCAGTCTGTCTTAAGTTTTCTGAAGTCCTTTTAAAGCATGAACTAAATTTACTACACTTGAGAAAATAATTTGGACCTACATATATAGAGTCCCAATTGCATGAGAAGCTTATTTCACTTAATCTCCTTCTTGGTTTTGTAATGGGCAGAAACAACCAGATAGTTGTCTGGATTCATGTCCCTGAGAGTTGGAGACTTGCTTTGGATTGGAGAAGTTTTCCCATCCACTCGCGAGATCTGCAGCATTCGGCACGGGTCGTGCTTCAGTAAGTAACCCGCAAAAGTCTCCCATCCTCCTCCAACACGGACCATCACATGCTTGTTGTGCAGCATCTGAAATTACAAAAGAAAGGAAAATAGAAGTCTTCAAGGTGGGCCAGTCAGTGTTGCTTTTCCTACTGGAATAAGCTCTGCTTTCTCTAAAGCCATAGACTTACATTTGTAGTCTGCTGTGCAGCAAAAGGAAAGGAAAAGAAATAGTAGAACATTTGTCATTTAAATTTCAGAGGATTTTGAAGAAGAAAGTGAGCTAGTATTTAAAACTGAAGACTTTCCTGTTTGATGTAAACACATCTACATATTTTTCAAGTCATACAACACTGTGATCCTGTTCTTCATGTGCGTAGCATAGACGGGGCAGATAGGGAACAGTGGCATTCCTCAGATGTGTTGGTGAAGATACCACTTTATAGGTCTAGAAGCTGGCTTTTCTTTATCAGTCTTCAGCCACAGCACAAGGAATTAAGCATTTCCCTTGTAAAAACACCACCCTTAAACTACATGCCCTTAACTTGGTCCAGTCAGCAGCATTTGGACTTATTGGACACAATGAATGTGAGCATCATTCTGTGTGCCCACAGCTCCCTGGAGAGCTGATAGTATCTGCAGTTCTGAGATTTATGCTGCCCAACCTCCTGTGGCACAGCACAACTCAGATCAGTCTGCAAAGTATAGATGACAAAGCAAAAAAATTAAAATAAATAAAACCAATAATCCCTAATTAAGCAAAAATAGATGATAGAAAGCTAAAATGTAACTCTTCAAAGCAAGGCAAAACATAATGAATGTCCCAACTCAGCCTAAAAATATGCTTTTGACATAAATATATCCTTAAATTCAAGCCTCCATTTTGAATTTAAAACAGTATCATCAGCCTTCAGCAGCATGAGATTTATGTCTTTAGTCTCGATAATATATCATGAAAGAAGTAAATGTTTTCTACAATACATCGAAAACTGCCATTCAGATACTGTCAAAGCCTTGAGACAATGTTTTACAGCATTTTATTTAGCAGCTATCTCCTATTTGAACGCTTAAAAAATACATCTGGAGAAATGCCCTCTCACAAAACTTCTGTAGTAAAAGCATTTTAAACACAACTTCAGTCCACTGCATCTGATACTGCCATGAGAGTGAGTGAGCTGCTGCTGAATTTTAGCTTCCCCATATCGTCAGAAAGGGGTTCAAATTCCAAAAGAAATCAGAATCTGGACTTCTGATTAAGAGTTAGGAATGGAAAGTTAGTAAAAATATATTTGTTCCAATTTCCCTTAGGGATTGCTGCACAACCAAATAAAACCTTCCACTGGTATGTTATTTCCAGATTGTCAGCTTAAAGGTACATCTTCTGTCTTGCCTCTCTTTTTTACACATACTACCATTATAGTAGGAGAACCCTTGATTGCTTGCCTGGATTTTCCTGCATCCTAAACAGTCATTGTTTCTGCAGTGCAGTGCCACAGAAGCACAACTTCAGTCCTACGGTCATATTTTGGTTTCAGTAACACCAGCACAAATTCAGAATAATTCTGTTCACTTCAAAGTTGCTCAGGATTCACAGAGGCATAAACAAATTCTCTCCCATATAAGTCATATATATGTATACATAAAATCACTTACTATTCCAACACACTTCAGCTGAAGACGAAACTTTTGTCTGTGATTTTATAATCCACATCATTCAGTTTTTCCACAGCATGAGAGCTCTGACAAAGAGGCTGCACACCACAGTAAAGCACTTTATTAGTTAGTTGTCAATGTCAATAAATTCGAGATACTCATGAATTTTCCCACTGCTCTGCAGCCAATTAAAATGGAAAAAAGCCCTTCCTGTTAAATAAAATCCAGCATGTGTTTGTGGCTGCTGTGAATCTTCATTTTCTCTGTGAAGTGTGAGGCGTGGCTGACACTGAAGCTGTTCTGTATACAATCCGTGTTTCAGCTGAAACAGTGGAATCATGGGGGAGCCAAACATCAGAGAAAACATTATTGCACAATAGCATCACAGAAGGAGACATTTTGTTTTGCTATACATTAATTCTATATCAAGAAGCTATATCTTCAATATTTGATAGAAGTTAGGTAAAAAAAGAAGTTAACATTACGTAGGACTTCAGCATCAAAACAAAATATTGTTTAGACTATTCTGGTCATCATATGAATGAGTTTAGAGAACTTTGTGGCTTGTTGAAGAGATACTAGGCTGTGTGTAAAGATATTAAGCTTGTGTAAATGAGCGTAGTTTCACTGACTTGAAAAAAAAATCCATTCTGTTTTACAGGAACAGAAAATCTGGCCTGATGCTGTTATTCTTCAGGTTATATTACAGTTTTCTTTAAGGATATTTAGGTGAGAAGAGGGGAACTGGAGGAATTGCATGTGGTGAACCCCAGCCAAGTCCTGCAATAGCCAACGGAAAGAATCCTACTGGCTTTAATGGAACCAGGACTGGGCTCTGCAAGCCAAACTCAGCAGCCTAAAGCAAATCGTGGTCTAGAGGCAGTCAGTGTGACTTTAGACCTGCTTCAGAAATGATATAGGCTACCTACTGTGAGTACATGGACTGTAAAATCCAAAGGCATTGGGCAAAATAATGCAATGATTCCCACCTGTGACTGCACACAAAGAATTTTGCACTCCCAAGGTTAAGATAACGAGATTGGGAAAGGTAAGAATTGGATACATTTCAAGTAAGTTTTACTGAATACGAGCCACCGGGATGCACTGTCATATGTAGATGTAGCTCTCACTTCTGGTAGCTTAGCATTTAGGGGGCCTTTTTTCCAGAGTTATTCAGAACTATGTAATTAAACAGGCTTCCAAATTGATATACATTCACAGTGACCCCAGTGGCATTGCAGGCCAGAAATAAGATGACCCCAGAGTTGGTAAGGTGTAGTCACACTGCTTTGTGAGAATCTGAAAAGCTAGAACATACTGTCTCCACCACTTGGCAGGTTTTGAGCCCAGTCATGGGCATTTACATCTAAATACTCTTCTGAGTACATTTGCATGAGGAAACAAGTTTTCAGAAATTTGCAGGTTACTGTTGCTCTGTGTGTCTTCCTAATTCCCCAAGGATTCAGTGACCTGAAAAGGTCATCAAGAACATGTAACAGTCTCCAAATAAATTGTTGCAAGATGTCTATAATTATAGACATTAAAAATACCTCATTAGCAGAGATTATGAAACCTAATCTCTAGAGTTTATCATAAAAGGTAGAGCAAAACCATGCAATACCATCAGATTTAAGTGCTGGTTAGGTTAGACTTAGAAGCATTTCTATTTTTAAAAGTTTCCAGCCATTGCAACATCCGCTTTGTAAGAGATGTTACTGCTACTGCCTACCTAGATTTCATTCCTATGGACAAAAGGGGTCATGGGAGCAACTCCCAGGAGTATGTGGAAGGAAAAGAGCTCCCTGCAGCTGTTATTATCATTGGCTTTCATTCTCCTTTTGTCACTGGACTTGTGTGTATGAATGTCTTCTCAGAGGAAAGCGTGAGTCGGACAGAACATAAGGCTGATTTTAGATGCTTTAGAGCTCACTTATGTGCCTAAGTGCACGTCTGAGGAATTTGAAACCTCAGCTCTGCAAATCTGGAAAAGCACAAATTACGGAGCCAGTTCCAAGTCTTAATTATTCATTTGCACCAAAGTAACCTTGAGGCAGGTTTCATGTGCATTTGGCAGACAAACAAAATATCTTAGTCCTTTCCAACCCTATGAATTATATTATGATCAGATCTATATAAAGAAGTAGGTCCCTACCTGAAAAACACCCTCCTCTTCCACCCCCCCCCCCACCCATTTTGTTTTGTGTCCCAATTCATTAAGTCACTCTTAACCAGTCCCCTCTTACTGTACATCTATAAAAAGTCATTTTAGATGATTTCTACTCCTTATAAAAGTTTGAAATGATCCATTACTCCAGTAATTACATATGGTTTTGTTTAGGGACCTCCTCTGAGTTTCTGTTGTAGTTCTAAAACCCCAGTAAGTGAGCTCGTGCTTCCCCTCTCCGCAGACACGATAATGACATGGAAAATAGCTTGCTGGGTTAACATCTCTCTCTCATTTTCAGGGATTTGTACGTATTAAATCACACTAAATGAATCTCACTTAGATGGAAAAAGGATTACAAAAAAAGCTTGACTTGAAACAAAGATGTCAAGTGCTGACGGTAATTACTTGTCACAATATTTCTAACTGTGCTAGAGCTGGGTTTTAAAAACTACCACCCCTTATGAGTTACAAAATAAATTGATTTTCATGTTAGCAAATGCACTAAGGGGTATCCACTCTGTTTAGTGAAATTATCTCTTACACTGTGTTGTATATACAAAGACTGCAATGGAATGATATTTTACAAATGATTTATAAGCTTCATTGGTTTATGTCTATGTTTTCTAAACAAATCTAATGCAAACATTTCTGCCTTTATGATAAATATTTCTGGTGGAAAATAAGCCAGAATAGAGGCATTCTTCAAAATCCCTGGATCTCCATTTTGGGGCAAAATAACAGTTATTGTTTTATGTCTAGCAATATTTATCACTGAGCAAGGAGCTCAGTTTTCATGTAGAACCTAATAAAGTTCCCAGCCACTTCAGCAACACCACCACACTTCTTCGTGTCGAGTGACTGACATACGGAGGCAGGGAACAAAAGAAGTATTGACTTAAATAGGTGATACAAAAATTGCATCAGTGTGGTTCCAGCTGGAAAGATTTTCAGTGGCAGCTGATACACTGAATTCTGATAGAGTTTCCAGGCGAGGCAGCCACGAAGGCTCGCACCAGTAGAGCCTGCTAAGGCTCCTACTGTAATTTCATTACAGTAAATATAGACCGAGCCTTACAGTAAATGTGGATTAGAAAAGGCTCCCGTAATCCACTGAGTTATTTTTACAAAGTTTGTTTCAGATCCAAAAATTCAGCAGAGGAGTTTGTCTAAGCAGATACTAAAAGCACATGTAAACACTCAAAAGGCAACTTAAACACTCGGTATGAAAAAAAGAAAATGGCAGATGAATTTATCTGCTTTCTTTTTTTCCCCCAAAATTTGTCTGTATCACCACTCAGTTAAAAATTACCAGAAAGGACTGCTGACTTCTCTATCTGAAGAAAGGACTTTCAGTCAGGAAAGCTCAGCTACAGGCCAGACAGTCATTTTAGGCTTATTCTTACCTCTTCAGAGTTTACGATCTATTAAATGAAGCTTCCTGCAAAACCAGGATGAGTAGTAATTTCCATACACTCTCCCAGCCAAGAGCTGTTAACATAACAGAGTGCTAAAGATAGATGAAGGAATGTTAGTAGTGCAATAGATTATGCATATAAGAACATCAACCTTTCACTAAATATGTGGCAGCATTCTTGACCTGGTGCTCAAAGATATAATGATCCCAGAGTAAAAACGAATAAGGATTTATGGCACAATGACTTTATTTTGGTACCATTTGCCACTGTTAATTCTAAACTGCTTCAGATAAACATAACAGTTTATTAATTAACAGTAATTTATTCTTCAGCAGTAAGAATGAGATGAGAATTAATTATATCCTGTCACAGACACTGTTGCACTTTTTAAGAATGCAGTCTTTAAAAGAAATCGATTTATATTCAACTAAATTAGGAGGTAATCAGAGATTCATAAACTTTAGTGCAGAATCAGCAGAGTTTTAGCTATCGCCTGTCTTCCAACAAGGGAAAAACTGTAAATTTTGAGTTTCCAATGAGTTGTCTCTCCTACCCAGGCATTTGTCAGTCTTACATAGTTAAGCCTCAAAAATAACACAAATGCTTAAGGACTTGTGAAGTGAAAGCAGCTCATGGTACTATCATAAAACAAAATATCTTGTACTATAGTTGGTTAATTGAATATAGTGTTATTCCAGTATAGTATGAAATGCGTGTTACTTATTATTTCACAATTACAGAACCAGAGAATGCTGGGGTTGGAAGGGACCTCAAGAGATCACCCAAGCCCTGCTAAATCAGGTACCCTATGGTAGGTCACACAGGTAGGTGCCCAGATGGGTCTCATACCTCCATAGAAGGAAACTCCACCACCGCTCTAGGCAGTTTGTTGTCACTCTTACCATAAAGAAGTTCTTCCCATGTTTGCATGGAACTTCCTATGAAATAGTTTTAGACCATTGCTCCTTGTCCTATTGGTGTGCAGCACCAAGAAGAGCCCAACCTCATCCATTTGTCTCCCAAACCTCTTTAGATATTTATTAACATTGATCAGATCCCCTCTCAGTCTTCTTTTGCCCCACGTGGAACTGACTCTGCTTACAATGCCTTTCCTCATATGGGAGACGCTCCAGGCCCTCCAGCATCTTTGTGGCCCTGACTCCTTCCCAGTCTTTCTTGAATGGGGTGCCCCAAAACTAGACACAGTACTCTAAACGTGGTCTCATAAGGACAGAACCAAGAAGGAGGATCATCTCCCTCAACATGCTGGCCACTCCCTTTTTAATGCCTCCTAGGGTACCATTGGCTGTCTGGGCCACAAGGGTGCACCACTGGCTCATGGCCAAACTGCTGTCCACAGGGACATCCAAGAGTAAACCATCTGTCTTATTCTTGGTGACCTTACTGAAAAGAGCACAGTGTGGTAAGCCAGAACAGCAATTTACATTCTTATTTCTCAAAATGATCCTTCCAGCTTAAGCCTCTGCCAGTTTGACTGAGGAAGTTTTGGAAGACAGAGTTGAATCAATTCTTTTCAATATTGTGCATTAATGCAGGCAATTACAAGTATTAAATTATTTAACTGTCTTGTTCACGTTTCCTCCCTCCCTTGCTCACAGAGTTTTCTGTGATAAATGAAGTTGTCCTAAGATTGTTCCACCTCTAAGTGACAAGGAAAGCGAAAAAGGGAAAGGTGGTGAAACCTGATGCCACAGCCAGAAGGCTTACTAACAATACTCAGAGCATAAAGCTTGCAATCTGCACTATACTTCAGTATTGATATTAAAATGATCCATGTGCAATATGTAAGTAAACTCTTGGCCTCCTAGGAGATTAACTACTATACACACCGAAAGGTCTCAAGAGAAACATAACGAAGTCTAATAAAACTGAATGAAAGCAGTTACACAACACTTTCATTAAATGACTGATCCAGTTCCTACTGAAGGCAATGGGAATTTATCCAGTTCTACAAGATGTGCTTCAGGCCATGTTTTTCTGAAAGGTAAACCTGACATTTTTGCTAAAATAAGTGATTTTTTTTTTCCTTTTTCTTTTCTGAAAAAAAACTTTATGGTAAGGAATTTAAAAAATTCCACGCTGTCCTCTCTTAATTACACCCACTCAAAGCAGCCCTGTCATTCTCCTTTTCATCTCACAGACATTCATATGAAAAGATGCATAACAACATCAACTTTTTTACCTCACTAAATCACACTGGTGAGATTGCTCTTCTTTGAGAATACAAAGTGGGTTGCCTTCACCTAACTCCTTCTCAGTTAATTGACAGTCATTTCACTTTTATGGTAATTTATCCTTTTTCTGGACTGACATTATTGTCCAGTCATCAACAGTTCATTTGGGAACTGTCTCACTGTCTCAACTGGCAAAACAAAATAAAGAAAACCAACCTTCCTACCCATAAAATAATTAAAAAAAAAAAAAAAAAGAAAAGAAAAAAAAAACCCAACACAAATAAAGCTGACCTGAAATGAGAACACCTTTGCCTCTTGGGACTCCTTTTCAGACCTTTTTCATTCTATCTGCAAGTTCCTGCAAGAGGATCTTGGGGATCTCATTTGAGATTTCCACCTCATAACATTTCTATTAATTTTTCCAATACTTCCTCAAGTTGTTGAACTAACTTATTAGTCAAAACTGCTTCTCTACAGCACTGTTATAAGATGTCACATTTTCAGCACAGGGCTGATGATTCAGCTGGGTGCTGAAGACATTTGTATGCTGCTGAAGGCAAAAGCACAAAAAACAGTGTCTGGTGATTCAGCTGAAATCAGACTGCAGAAGCTCTGTATATCAGCATACCTCATAGGTATGACCTGTATTACCTGGTCACCTGCTGAAGAAAGTGAACACATTTTAACACTGCTTAAGTGAAAGTGAAATTCATATATAACTGTAAATTCTGTTAAGAAACTAGGATGAAGAAAGTCAAACTGAACTTGCATAGCATCTCCAGGTCTAGGAATTATTAACTACCATCTCCATCCCCTGCCTTTCACCCTCAGGTAAAGCTAAATGCTGCTCCTTTGTTATTGTTGATGTAGGAGTCAAATACTTACTATCAAGCACCACTGCAATATGAAATGAGAAAGGTCATTTACATTTAATCACAGCTCATCAAATTAGTACAATTGGGTTAGAAATCCAATACTAAATGGAAAGATTTAGTAGAGTGTGCATTCCTAGAGATTTCTACTAGTGGACATATATGCTTGGAAAAGTTCGGTTGGCTTCTTATTTACAAGAAAATCACTAATAAACTGGAAAGTTTATAAAGGCCTGAAAGAAGCCAGGAAAAATATTTGAGCTCAGAGATGTAGGGTGTTTAGGAAGATGGAATTAATAGGATTCTATGTGACTTAAGCCTTATGCAACCTGAAAGAAATAGCAGAAGATAGCTATGACCTCCACTTAAGTGGTCCCGCAATGGCACATGCATGCCATGGGGCATGAAACACCAGAGTTACCCATTTCATATTTCAGCAAAAGATCATGCTAGAAAAGCACATGGACTCCCAATGTCGCAGTGACAGCGATCACTGAAATCAATTCTCTTGTGAATCTACAACTAAAAGCACACCTGGATAACAACAAAGATCAGCACTTGTGGATTTATCAGTAGTGCAGTAACAGCAGCCCGGTGACAGAATGGGAAGGGCAGAAGGCTGTGGGATTATTGAGCTGATGTCAGACTCAGAAACAGCCACTGAAACCATACAGACAGCATTAATTAAGAGCTTTCCCTTTCAGGAGAAAGAAAAGTCACTTCAGACAAGCATTAAGCAAGTAAGCAAGAATCAAGGAGCACAATGAAAACTGTACTAATGTGAGACAGACTATTTATAAGATGGAGAGGGAGATCTCAGGGTAACTAACAGCAATTATTTCAGTAACTGAATCACATTTTAATGACTCATGGGACAAGCTGAAAGAGCGACTTACAGCACCGCACCATAAATTAGGGGATCTGGCTTGAAGATGACTTTTTGCTGACATGCAGACATTTGAAGAAACACTAGAAACTGTGAAGCAAGAGAACTGTATGTGATACCTGATGTCAGGTCCTGACACGCACATACACAAAGACATACACGGAAGTTGATGTAAGTGGGGTGGGGTAAAAAAGAAAAAAGATCCACTCACATGGTGAAATGCACAGAAAGACTTCGTTAGGCCTAAAGTTGATTCTTGAGGAGGTTCAGTCTTGACACAGTAGCATTTCCAATGACATTATACCACAGAAAAATCATAAAACCCAAGAAATCACGTTTCCCCTTCTGAAGAAGAAGCAAGGAAACTGGATTTTTTCCTCTTTTTGTTGTGGAAATGCAGCCTCCTGTTTGTTCTTGCCAAGCAGTAAAGTCAGTACGCTTGGTATAATGGCACAAAACACTAATGCATGTGGATGGAAACTAATGAAGAAAATAGCCAGTTCCACTGGTTCGGCTCTGGAGTGAACATATGCACAAGAAGGCAGCCTTATTTAAAAAGCCCTAGGCTGTAACAGAACAAGGGTTTAGCCAGCTTTCATACACCTGAAAAAGCCAGGAATTGACTTAAATGTTAAAAGTAGCTGAAAGCAAAATACATCTTGGTATGTATATTGATGCAAGTAACAAGAGGGTTTGGGCAATTGGAATTCTCACTCTTGATTAATCTTTCTGTCTTATCCTACTTTTAGTTTGACACAATTTCATAGAATTTGGGAATAATACATGTATGGTAATCTAATTAACACCAGACCTTGGCTGCTGATCGAAAAAATTATCCTGCGTAGGCGAACATTTCTTGTGTGAATAATGACTCAGATGCAGAAAGAAGTAAACACACTTGTTTATTCATTCAGAGACAAGTGAGTTTGTGACAAGTGAAGGCTTTTATTTCTTGGATAAGGAGGAATAATGTCATGGAAAATTAATTAAATACAGTAGTTGTGCTTAGAGTGGCATTTGGACATGAAGAGATTGTATAACTCCAAGGCACCACTTCTAGTTGACTATGGGGTCAACAAGGGTAACATTTTCTTTTTGTTTCACCTCCAAATATTCACCTGGGGGCCAGCCACAAAGTAGATATATTTCTTATCAACTGAAACGTGGGACATTTAAAAGAATCCTAATTGGTTCTAGCTAAAGCATTGACTCCCAACACCTATTTTATGCAACATATGGGAGAAGAGTTGATGTGGCAAATATTAAAGATGGAAAAAGAACTCAAGCAGAGTTTATGAGGTCAGGTGAAAAAAAAATTATGAACTGGAAAATGCTGTCTCTGGATGGAGATATGGAAAACCAAACATACTGAGATCAAATAATGGGGGAATGGAAGTAAGTTTTTTCAGAAAAAATAAACCTCACATTTCAAAAGCATAAGCATGAAGCTGCTTAAATAAATCAATGAATGAATGATTAAAAACAAGAAATTGTCTTTACTCTTACCTTCAAATTAAAAAAAATAGAGTCTTCTTAATTGTAGATAGATTGCTAACGTTTCTCTTCTTTATGTGCTATGTAGATAGCTTAGAATTTTGAGCCTTAAGAAGTCTCTCTTGAAAACAAATAGCAAAGGGGAAAATTTGTTCTCACTTCTTAAAGCTGAGTAAATTCTCACCCTCTGAGGAACACCACTGTAATCATGTATTGGAGCAGTGAGATACTGCTCAGAATGAGCTTCTAACACGAAATAAAAATACGAGCAGTGCACAAATTTAAAACAGATACCTATGCAAATACAAAAGGAATTAATTTTACTGAGACTATTAAGATTCTCCCAGTTTGCATTCCATTCAGTACATTAAAGTCACTGATACAGTGTGTTCTCGCACAGAGCAATGATTAGTTTAGACTTAGCCACTGAATTCGCTGAATCTAGGATTTCACCACGCAAATGCGTGTGGGTTGCATGTGAACACGCCTGTGTTATAGCATTGAAGAAGTACAAGAAAGTGTTCTTTAGAACCCTCAAGCGCCATCTGTTTTCTAGCTATTCAAGACTCATTCCGTCTCTCCTGATTTCTGAATAACAGTCTACACCCCCCAAAAAAAGTCAAGTAAAAGAAATTAATTTCCTGCACCTCAAAAAAAAAAAAAAATCACCTTCTTCTGCAGAATTCTTCCCCACGACTGTCCATGGAAGTGGAATGCTTATGGTAAGTGACACAAAATTGTTACAAATCTAGCAGATTGATTAAAGCTATCACATGTATCCCACTGCAGCAAGCTTTACATTACCCTAACTCTGCTTGTAATGTTCAACATTTGCAATTGCTTCAAACACCTACAAATACGTGCAAGATTAATGCAGAAGCTGAAGTTAAAATGTTTGATATGATTCCTTCCTTGGGCATCCTTACCCTCACAGTACCAGCACAGCAGATTAAGCAAAAGATTTCCCATAGTTATGATCAAAGCACTGTCATGAAAGCTTTCTTTTTTTCCCCAAAAACCTCTGTTTTTCTCAGCGGACAAGACACTTTTAACTGTCAGAGGACCACTCTTACCTCTAAAGACAGCAAGCAAAGAGGATTCTTTCAGAAGCGATATTGCAGTAGGAATAAGTACTAAGTACTGAATAACATCCAAGCGGAAAGTGGTTTCCACATGCATGGAGGAAACAGGCAGTCATTTACTTCACTTAGAGCATGAAAATCGGGCCCACTGTAGTGACTGGAAACTCCTTGAGCAAAAAAAAAACTTTTCAGTTTCTGTAATTATGTTTTTCCTATCACAGAGATACTGTTCACGAACACAACCTACTCAAACCCTATAGGTAAAACCTGTTCTCTTACCTCAAACAATGTGACTTTGAACTGCATTTCACATAGACCTCAATTGGCTAGAGTGTTTTAAACCACCAGCATCTAGAGACAGTCCATGCAGCTTCCCACAACTCTATGATGCAAATTCCCACTCTGCAGGCCTGGATTTTCTTCCAGTTAAAGCCACGTGGTGTTCAGAAATAATACCTATCCTTCACCTGCTATTGAAATCAAGATACTGGCAGTCCCCTTAGGGGTAGAAATCATGATCCATAACTATAACATTATGTTTAAGGTTACTAAGTAATGCTCAAAATTAGTTTCAATTGAGATAAGTATGGCCATTTCCTCAAGTTGACCGTTAGTATTTCAGTTTAATGCTTTAAGCCTTGAGCCATAATATTTTGGAAGAAAAATCCAAACCACAAACCCCAACATTAAAGTGAAAACCCAACAACAGGTGCTTTTAAGTATCTCTTCTTGGTGACTTTCTGAGCCTTTATAGACCTTGTGTGCAAGCAGATCAGGGAGAGCACAGATCAAGGACTGGGTACGTGACTTGCTGTTATTCAGGTTTGTATAGCTGACCATCTCCAAGACCTTGAGAATTTAAGTTCACAAACACATGGATTTCTCTCCTACTGCACATCCATTTACTTTGTCTATTCTGGTCATGTGGAAATTTAAACAGAAACAGCTTCTTGTATGATTTTTTAACAACGTCTAGCAGTTTTTACAGTGGCTAGCATGACAGACCTAGATTATATCAGATCCTGCAGACTCCACTACAGAACATAAAACGTTAATGAAATTATGAGACAGAGTTGCACTATTTTCTTAAAGTACCAACAGAAGTTTCATAAAGATATTATCAAACTTTCCTAACTTTAAAAGAATATGTATGACAACAACTTATTCAGAATTATCAAATCTCACTTTTTTTTGCTTGTTTGTTTCGAGTTGCACCTGGTACTAACTATTTTATAATATTCTTTCCTTTTTCAGGGTAGGAGCTAGTCTTCATAGCTGTGAATCCCTTGCAACAAATATAACATTACTTTAAATAGAAGATTTTGTTGCCTGGCTTAGCAAAAAGCCATAGATTGAAGTCACTTGCACGATAGCGCCTTACTCATTAACAATATTTAAAGCCTAGTCAGCAATGGGAAAGTACAATTGCATCAGCTATCACTTCCACAAAGTAAAGGATGGTGACTAAGTATGAGATAATGTTCATCTGTTCATTAGTGAGTCTCTCAAAGGCATCACTCTTACGTATTTCCGAGAAATAAATAAAAAATGAGATGCCTCCAGCCACCACGCTACAATTCAGCTGCTTAGCACAGCCTACTAAAAAAAGCAAGCACACAGCACACCCACACATCAGGTTTGCAATTACAGATAATTTCACAAGGAGGCAGACAAACACTGTCATCATTTAAGAGCACAAAAGAAAAGAACAAAAAAGGACAAGCTAAGATCTCACGGTAATTAGAACTGTTCATCTTGCTTGTATAAAGAAAACCACAAGAAACTAAAATTTTCCATATTTCTTAAAGGATTAAAATAAGCAGAATGACATATTTTATGTTAGCAAAGTGGTATTTGCAAAGAACTTAAAAATATTAGGCACTGTAGTGTCAAATGTCAACACTGTAGAGTCTAGTGTCAACAAGATCTGCAGCTGCCTCTAGAGCTTCTCTGTATCTCATCCAGTCTGTACTCTATTGAGGTGATGTTGCCTTAGATATTTACACAGGAAGTTAACATAACATTTCCTTGTCCCTTTTTCCTTTTCTTATGTGTACTTGACTGCATGGTATTCAAAGCTAGAACATCTGAATATTTACAGATAAAACATCTCCATCAGATTATAGAGTTTCTAATGACTACCGTGAACTGGCCAACAGAGGAGAGCAATAGCTGAAACCAAAAGCAGCTTTAAGATTTGTAGATAATATATGCACTATCTTCTTTAACTGAATGCTTTCAGATTAAACTGGACTGTGTCTATTGTTTTCTAGTGGCACACATTTGCTCTAAGATGCAGCAACTACAGTGCAAAATTTCTACATACACTAAGCCCCTGCCTCATCATGACGGTTGCTTATAATAAGTAAATAACCTCCCTCCCCAAAACAACAAATCACAATGCTTTGCAAATATGATGTTCATATGAAATTTAATCGAAGTGAGAAGTCTAAAACTGGGTAAGCCCCAGCCACTGGACTGCGGAGGATCACGTGTCAACAAACAGAAATGATTCAAGAGGAGCTGTAATATGCCTACAACCCATTTATTCCTGTGCTAAAGAACCAACGTTCGTTTGAAAAGCTTTCAAGAGCAATACAATATGTCACAGAGAAATAAAGCCATTTGTCCTTGGTTGCTTAGCGATCCTAAAATAGAGATGTAAAGAAATTCACAGGGCCTTTATTCGGACTAATTCAAAAGGCTACATATAATTTTCTAGTCCTATAATTAAATACACTTCACAATATGGTCTGTTAGGGGGAAACTATTCCTTTATACTCTACTTTATGAAAAAGACTCATTAAAATGTAGCTACACTGAGGATATTGCTTTCAAAATCTCAAAATCTCTTCTAATGGCAACAAGAACCAACAAACATGACTAGGGTACATTTATCATGTTTAAGAGTGGATCACACTTCAATTATTTAAGCCATCCATTCTGGCTCCATCTTTCCTCTACAGAATATTTTTTCCTTCACTTTCCACAACTGTCAGGAAAGCTGTTCTCTGCATTAGAAGCAAGAAAAACTGAAAGCTCCCAAAGAAAGGAACAAATACAGAAATGCATAAGGGTGCAGGCCTTCTCTCTATGTGTGTCACTGGCATTTGAAAAGGACAAGGAGAAAAAATGATTTAATCTTGCCACACTTTTCTCTCACACTCAGGCCAGAATATTCCTCATATAGATGCAACATCATTTTACACCAGTGCAGTAGGGACAATTGCTTAACATCTTTACACTGATGTATAAGACTATGTGAATACTCACAGAGTAGTTGGCACACAGCTAAGCTAACTCTTACCGTAAAAGTAACTTGGTTCATCTGTGCAAAAACCTTAGTGGCATAATCTGTCTCTAAAGAGATATAAATAATATGCAATATATTGGAATAGATCCTCTATTTTGACTTTCTTCCAAAAAGTTCTGGATTCTGAAGAGAAAGCTTGGCCTCTGATCACTTCCCCCCACAGTGTTACAGCAGGAGCTGTGTTTCCATCTCCTCCTACTCATACTCTCTCTCATGGGAACATTTCCATCACCTCCTTCCTGTGATAAGTTGCAGGAGAGAACCACATGGCATTAAGCACCTCGTATTGACTAATTATCATAAGGAACATTGTGTTCTCTGGACTCCAGGCTTATAGCATTCCTGCCTCATCCAGTGTATGCCACTCATAATGAAGCAGACCTCTACACAGACAGAAACAAACAAACAAACAAAAAAAATAGGGGACAGAACAATTAAAAGTGGAAATATTCCTTTTTCCTTTAAATTTCTCAAGTTCTGTCTCTACAGCTCCCTTCAGTCAAGTGTCTTTTTCCACTTTTGAAAATGCCCCCAAAAACTTAATCAAACACAGTTAAAAGAAAATGTGCTGACCAATATTTAAGATTTAAATATCATAGGAGATATCTGCCTATTATTTGTCATGTTGATAGTGATCAGATACATATAACAGTATTTAATTATACAAAATATTGGTGTAATCTAATTCTAATCTCAGTTCTTAAAAGCTGACCCTTATCTCTTTTAGTAACAATGTTTTTACTTCTGTCAAATTCCAGCTCAGTTTCTTCCTGGATTAAAGTACGCCTTGGCACAGTCTAAATACAAACATTTTCTAGTTTTACAGAAGTTGGAGATAAAAAAAAAAAAAAAAAACCACAGAAAATAATGGTATATAGAAGAAATAAAGCTGAGATCCCCTGTGGTATGCCAAGCATGCCACCAACTCTATTCCACAGTACTACTGCTTACACTCGCCTACCACTGGAAGAGTTACAGTCATGGATTTTATGGGGAAATTGTTGCAAGGAAGAATCTTTCAGTTACTAGCATTTATAACTGAAACGAAGGGCTTGCAATAACGATATCTGTGAGCTGATGATATTGAGCTACCATTTCTGTAGTCATTACTGACTGATTTTATTGAGAAGAATTGCCAGACGCTTCAGAAAACGAAGACACTGGTAGTTCAATTTAGTGGCTGGCTACCTACAGAGTACCTCATTTTCCTTCTGCTTTATGATTTTTAGTTATGCTGGAAATCTCAGCCTATGTGTTTTTAGATAAGATCCAACAGACAAAAAACTGAGATGCCTAAAGATTTATTTTCCTACTTTATATATGAAGAGTGGAGGGCAACACCAAAATTATGAAACTAGTCACAGATGTGCAAAATCACAATGCAGACATGTGGAAACTGCTTCCTACTTTCATTCTCTGTTTTTTAAATCAATGGAGCTGCATGAACAACCAAGAGAATTACGTTTGGAAAGTATCTAGAAGCAGATTACTTTATCAGATCTCACTTGAATTTAAACTGGAGATTATTTTTTTTTAAATGGATTGTCCTGAAATAGGCTTGTTTATCTCCATGGGCTCAATTAAAACACATTCTAATTCACGCTGCAGTTAACTAGTGGAGAACTAGGGTAGCGTAATATTAAAAATGTTTATATTCAGGCTTAATTTCCTTTAAATAGTACAAAGCATCCTCTCAAAGTTTTCAACGTGATGTCATTGCGAGTCTATAAGGCATGATGTTACAATGTTGGAATGAAATTGCGTCTGTTCAAATCTATGAAAGCAACATTGTAAGTAGTGGTCCCAAGCTATACTAATGTGTAAAAAAAAAAAAAAAAGAAAAAAAAAACAAAAACGTGAAAAGTCTTAATGGAATAAACAATTTCGAATAAATTTAAGATATTACAGACCAGGAATGACTTACCCAAGATTGCAATCACCAGCCTTTGAATATAGATGCCAAGCCAAATTCTATCAAGTTCAGTCTTTAGTACAACATCCTAATTCAAAATAGCCTTAGTTCAAGTGATCATAGCTCACACGGAAGTCTCTGTTCAAAATTTAGAGAGGTCACAAGCCACTCTGTAAATTATACACCACGTTCAGCAAACTGGAAAATAATACAAATGGCTGGAGAACTTAACTTACATGATACGTGGACAAAATTTCCTCCTGATACAACCTGAAAGCAGGAAATCTATGTCTGGCTATTCCCTCAGCTTCCAAAATCCATCATCCAAATGCAAATCAGAGGTGATTTGTTTGCACTGATGATGTTAGCATGAGCACAAGTTAATGCATGACAACATGGCTCAATGATCTTTTCCTTTGACTGGCTTTTCTTGCTCCAACACTTGCATTTCTGTTCAGCAGGAAGTTAAATAAAGCTAAAAAGTCTCCTCTAGCTGGATGTATAACATTGTATCTTTAAATGGTTTTGACGTGACACAATATAGCTTACATGGATGTGAAATGGGAAAGGGTTGGTAAATCTGGATGGTACAAGAGAAAATACTGATGTTCCTCTGCTCTTCTTGCCTGCTTTGACAGCACGTTTGAAATTAACTTTGTAACTAACCCTCAGTTTTCCATGGGAACAAGCCAGGAAAAACTATGGTAATACTACCACTTTTGTTCTGCAGAATTCCAATTTTATCTTTGGAATGCATGCTAGAACAGTTTACTGTAGTGTTTGTTGGGCTCGTGAGTGACTGACTAGGTGCCAAGCTCTGACATCTATGCAAGTGCTAACAGCACTACCAAAAAAAAAAAAAAAAGAAAAAAAAAAGAAAAAAAAGAAGCTACTTTCCTGGTGCAGAAGATAAAGAACTAATAGGGTCGAGGGAAGAAGTATTCAGATTAACAGCACACATTTTTCATGCAATGGGCTATTCTTTGGAATATTTCATAATTTTAGTACTCTGATAACTGTCTTGACACAGGAATGAGTTATCTAAATTTAGCTTTACTAATCTAGCCTAGATTTGATAGATGCCAGCTGTAACCTGATGGGACTGAGATTGAGACCCACAGAAATCCCCTGTTGTATATATTCTAGCATGTTGGATCTCTTCACACTCATCAGTTTTATATCTTTCCGCAAATACCAGAAGAAAGATCTTTTTTGGTTCTGGCAACCCTCTTGGAATAGAAAAACGTACTAGTTGCCAAAAAGGTACTGATTACTGTAACAGAGTAGCCTGGAGTTTCTAACCTTTTCCTTTTAATATATAAACTTGGTTCTGATTTAGAATCAACTCTCCTGACAGAGGTGTTTTCCTCTGTGCTAATTTGCCTCTATCCAGACTGCACTTAACTCCATCATCTTACCATGCACAAACAGTTTCAGTTACTCAGAAGCACAAGCATTAAATATATATATATATATATATATATAATTTACTCCTACTTCACTGCAGGAGATAGAACAAACACGCAAAGAAAAGAAACAGTTCTACTGCACTGTTGTTTTCCATATTAGAAACATTTCTTCCTAGAAATAAAACAACTACCTCTAGACAGCCCTAGTATGCCTTATTCCTCACATCTTGGCATTTCCCTTCCTTTGAATAAGTGTTTTTTGCTTACTTTCTGCATAATAAATTACATATATTCGTATGATTGCATGTGGGCTATGTACTTATCTACTTGAGGTGCTCAGCTGATGCTCTATTGAAGCCTTAAGAGCCACAGAAACATTGTTGAAATGCTTCCTCAAATAGTCTCTCATATTTACTGTTACTACATTTGAGCTGAGGGATAATGAGCATTGCTTATATTCCAGGTCTATGTCCACTCATCCATTCACAGAACATACCAATAGAGAAAGGTATGGAATACAGGCAACAACCATGCCAGTTCTTGACTTCTTGAAAACATACTGGAATTTTACAGGCGCAACTTGTTAAGCACTGAAAGCAAATTAGTGCTTCATTTCAAACGTGTTAGAAAAAGTCCAAGTCTTTATGCCCAGATTCTTAAAATAAATACCTTGCAAATGTGTGACAAATTAGATACAATTACTAGGACCACAAATACTGTGGAATCCACTGCATGCACATGGCAGTAAGTTCACATTGCTCACAGTGGCAAGAAAAAAAATCATGGAAAAATCAGTTCCTATGTTAAGACCACTCTTCATAAGAAGTTGTTTTGCAAATTGGTATTGGGTTGATTAACTTTTGTTGAATTCTTGTCTACTAATCTTTGTCTTCATAATGTCTCTTCCCACGTATTATTATAACATGTATCTTTGGTTTTGGTTGTTTTGTTTTGTTTTCTTTTTTTTTTTTTTTTTTGTTTTGGACTTTAGCACATATATTCTGCAGAACAGATTAACTGGATTTGAAAGTAATATATAATACAGTAAGTATTTCCAGTTTGGTGCCAAAACTCATAAGATTTCATCAATTTCCCTTCTTACAATTAAAATATTTAAAGGACAGATACTCTCTTTTAATTCTCCCACATCTAACATCTACCAAGATATATGTCTTATCTTTGAATGTCAAGGCAAGCCACTGGACTAGCACTGGTAATTCTAAGAACCAGCTTCTTCTCACTCATTTTTCAGCTCAAAATATTTCCTAAGCAGGTACTGTGAATTTTTAACAGCAGAGAAACATGAATTAAATTCTCTCGTGAAGATGACAATGTAAAAAATTAAGGACTTCTATGGCTTCACACCAACATAATTTCTCATCATCAGTATAATCTTATTTTACAGAAGTCATTCTGAAAATAAAACCTTCTATTTATTCCCAAGGAAACTGCAACAGGTACGAGGAGCAGAATAGCACTAGTTAATAAAGCAAATTCTCAGCTACAAAATACTATGTTTCAACATAATCACCAGCATTAGCTATATATTTTTGTTCAGTGATAAACAAGAGCCTGCATGCCATGCTGGAAAACATTCAGCAAGTGTCAATGAATGTCAGTGGGTGTCATTTTTTCCTCATGGAGTTCAGTTCCACACCATTGCTTCACATGCATTTCTATGTCAGACTGCACCTCTGCTACCATCTGTCTCATGGCAAGAACAGAACAGCAGAATAATGGCAGTACCATACTATTATTGCTACAACACCAACATACAACTCTGATGTTGAAGGCCAATATAATAAAATAGGAGGCATTACTTTTGGAACAGCCCTCATATTCTGGATTTTTCACTTCATTATTACCCAGATAGGGATATTATGTAACGATTCCTGAAGTATTAAATGTCAACACATTAATATGCACCACAATCTGCAAAACATTACTTGATGGCCCAAGGCCAAATAAAGCCAGACTCTTGGCTTCGTGGAAGAATTAACTGACCAACATCTTATACAGAGAGGGATACACTGCCAGAGCTGGATCAAATACTCGATCTCCACGTTTCCTAAAGCAAAGATTACATACCACTGGCACCTCAATACAGAATATAAAGCTTTGAGCTTAAAGGTAACTAGTCTGTGCTTAACCCTCAGGCCGCACTAGACAAAAGACAGGGTTGGAGAAGCAATATTCAAACCCACTCAGTATTTAAGAACCTTTTGCAATGCTTTTCACTAGCTGAAACAAGGGAACTGGATGCTTAGCACAATTAAGTTCTTTCTCCTACTGCTCTACACATAGTCAGTGGCTCCTAACCTTCTGGCAGTTAACTCACTCACTGGCTTTTCAGGATTCAGAAGGTTTTCTGAAGCCCTGAAATCCAACTTCATTCCACAGAGACATTTTTTTCCTGCCACTACTTGTGAAGGAATTAGGACTAGATAAAGAATAAATGCTTTTCTTCATTGTAAAATGTGTTCTGAGGTTAGGTCAGTGAGATTGTATCTCTAAGCACATTAGCAATGCTATACCTGGATCTCTAATGGAATAAAACATAAATATAAATACCTGCACACCAAGTACCCATTGACTCCTTCAGATTGAAGTCTTATGCACAGAGTTGTCTTGTGTAAGACTTTAAAGGGTATTTTACAAACACTATAGTTGATTTAAAGAATAAAATCTTACCAAAACAGATTAAAGAGAAAAAGGAGAGAGAACAACGTACGCTTTGAATACAGAAATGCCATGATATCATTCTTTGGCTTGCTAATTTATGTACCTTGAGAGGTGGGGGGTAGAGAGGGGGAGAAGGAAACAGAAACAGAGTTCTTTGTACCCTTAAGAAATACCAGATGACACCTTCTCCCTCTTGCCCTTCAGTAAATCACAGGGAAGTTAAGTAATATGAAGCAAGATTCAGCACTAACTGGGCAGTTATTTCCAAAAAGCTGGCTTCACTAAAGCACCAAACCACCATTTTACTTGAATTTTGTGACTTTGGTTAGAAGAATTCTGAATACTGCTGGTGTTTTCAACATTACTAATGTCAGAACCTTGACATTTAAAATAAATACTTTTTGTAAAGAGATCTTTTCAGGGCCAGCTGGGGTTTTCCTTATGCTCTTTGTAATGGACCTACATGTTTTCCACATATGCAGAGAAAAAATTATAGTAGTAGCAATACCTTGACGTTACAGAGGATGTGAGGGTATAGATGGCCTGGAGTTTACATTCAGGTATTAATTTAAATTTCTACAACCAGTTCTTCTTGGCCTTCAATATAGTTTTTGCACAGACCAGAAAAGCCTTTCATAGGACACTGAAAAGTCAAGAAGATTGTAACCACGACAAAAGAGAAATAACTGTGAAAAAGACTTCAAAAGACTTCAATTGAAAGCCACGTGTTATCTTTAAGTGGTCTATTAACACACAACGTGTAAAATAACACTAGTGGAAGGGCAGCTTTCAGCCTCACTTCTACACCACGTTCATAATGAACCTCAAAACATTGCTGTTCTTGTGGAAAGTTTCCAAACTATTGGGGATAAAGGCTGAAATTCAGATGTGTAGAGATGAAGGATTTGGCTTGGGATCATCTCCGATACCTCCATCTCCCAGGAAGAAAAATATATGTTTAAAAACAAAAATAAAAACAGGGAAAGAGGTTTCAGATTAGGGTCTGTTAGGGTAGAAAAAAGGTGAAGAAGAAAGTAGTTCCATCACTGTAGGCAGAAGTAGTTGAACATTTGTAAAACTGGGGACAATTACTAACTCTGTATTTATTAAAGTCTTGGTGTTTGTTAAGTCTGCCTAAATGAGACAGCTACAGCTGTGGATTTGACTAATCTCTTTAATCAAGTCTTTGTATTAGTAGTTACCCTCAGCTTCACATTAACATTGTGACATTGAAGGTAATCACACATTTAAGATGATAGGAGAAAAGTCAGACTGCCAAAGGCATTGTTTCCTAAATACAAAAGAAAAAGCAGTTCTTTCCCCTCCACCCCCCCCTTCCCCCATTATGTAAAGTGATATAATTTAGAAGATCTGCATGCAAACTGAAAGATTCCTTCAGAATTGCTTGCAATGTCAACCAACCTGATGGTTGAGCGGCATGTTTAGGATGATGATTCCAGCTCTCAGCTTTCCAAAAAGCACAATTAACATTGCTCGTAGTTGTGAAGACGAAAAACAAATGAACTGCTTTTGACCACAAAAGGAACTTAAATAAGCTTGGAGCACTGTCTACATCTGGAAGTTCTCAAGGTAGGTGCCTGGTGCTGCACCTGGAATGGAGTACTGCACAGGCACAGAGGTAAACTGGGTAGAGAGCAGCCCTGCAGAGGTGGATCTGAGAGTGTTGGTCAACAGCAGGCTTGGTATGAGTCAACATACTGAGGGCCAAATGCATTTTGGGGTGTATTAAACATTGCTAGTCAAAAGAAGTGATGCTCCCACTATATTTGGTTTTGGCATGGCCTCACTTTGAATACCGTTATTTCAGATAACCAAGAGAAGTCCTTCAAGTTGGACCAGCTGAGCCTTAAAGGTCACTGTGAACTTAAATGATTCTGTGATTCTATGTTTCTAAATCCTTTTCTGGCTTATTGAAAACAAGACATGATAGTACACCTCAAAGCAGTCTGAATCCAATATTACTAATATGCTCATACAGTCTGAAGAACAGCCATTAACTGGTCTTCAGTTTAATATGCTGTTGTTAGGGTTTCCTTGGTTTTCGTTAGGCTTTTTTTTTTTCTCCATTCTTTGTTTGAATACTCTTCAGATAAGCAGTTGAGTATGAGTTCTTCAGAGTTTATTGCTCTTTACCGAAGAAAACAAAGGTTTGCTGTACTTGCTATTTCCTTTCAGCACCAGATTCTTTGCTTTGCTCTGCTTTTCAAAAATTAATAAAAAAAAAAAAGAGCAGAAGAGATGCTACCAAATTTCCACTGATGTATACCCAACATAAACAACAACAAAAAATCCCCCTCATTATTAATTACAAAAGTTTGTGCACTTCCCCCCCCCCCCCAGTCAAAACATGTGGGAAAACCTATTCTCATAAAAATATATGACTCAGTTAAGTACTTAATTACTAGAAGAATATAATGAAAAAACACTGCTGGACCTATGAAAAAAACAAAGTTGAAAAGGAGAAATAATGGCATTGGGTACTTAAATATATAACATAATGAAAACCAACTTTAACTCACAATTCTGCATTTTAGAAGTGAGACATTTTAGAAGCTTCATCCCCTGGCTTTTATGGACTATGACTGACTTTTAGTGTTTGTCTATCAACATGTCTATCTTCTTAAATTATCATTTACTCAGTGATATGCATAGTAATTAAACTTTTCATAATATTGAAAGTACAATTATTATTGTCTTTTTAATGTTCCATTTTTAAAGGATTGAAACTATTAAGAAAGTAACTTCTGTGAGAATTCACTCATTGATGTAAAAAACATAGGAGTGGATTTGGACTCAAAAATGCTATTTCAGTGCCAAGGAAAAAAAAAAACAACACAGAAGAACTCAAGCTCAAACGTTGAGAATGGTTGTGCATTTTCAATTTCAGTTGATTTCACCAGGAGTCATGGAAGTATCAATTTGATCCCACATTAGAAATTTGGTGCAAATATTTCCATTTGTGACATAAAAAGAGGTGAGATGTTCAAGACGTAGAGAGTCACACTGCAGTACAGTCTACTGCCTGACAGTTATCCATGAAGAACTAAACCTACACTTTATATGTACTTTATATGTTTATATATGTTGATAATATACTAAATTTTACATATATTTAGCACCAGCAGCTTGAATAGGAAAACTGCCATCATAAGATCAAAATACATAATCAAGTTTGTGTGCACATAATCTCAAAGTTTCTTTCCCTGTAAGAGAGGTTTTCCAACCAGTTCACTGTTTAATTTAGCAAATTGATACAAAATGTTAAGTATTAATACTGTGATAAATGAGCAGCAAACTATATTCCAAACCCAAGTATTATTTGCTTATAACTACATAAAATCTAAATACCTGAAAACTGCCCTTGACTGAGGAGCCTGGCATGGCTCTCGTCCCACCAGAAAGCATTGCACACAGTAATTCAATTTGGACAGCCTGTCCCATCCTCTTAAAGCAGCATCAGCTATAAGGCTCTATCAAGTTCCACAGGGATTTAACTGACTCTTAGAAACCTCCAAGGAAAGTGACTACACAACCCCTTTTGTCAATTTTTTTCCTGGCTTGACTGTTCTCACAGGAGAAAAGTTGCTACTTAAATGAGAATTGTTGATTCCAATGCAATGAGCCTTTGAATTCAATGGGATTTTCTGTACGAGTTAAACTTTTCCATCAAAGGAATAATTCAAGCAATGACACAAAGCTAGGTAAGTGTAACCTGGATGAAATAAGAGTAGAAGTCACTGATTTTACATTGATAAGAGAAAGACAAGGTAAAACATAACACTTTTTAAGATATAATTTAACTTTTTCATGTTATTTCAGGAATAGAAAGGTCAAATCATCTCATACTGAATATTTTAAAACCTATACACCTTTTTAAATTGTCTATGTTGATTCTATTTAGAACCATCATTCTCCAGGTATAAAGCCTATTTTGAAAATCCCACATAAGCTACAAGTTCCTTAAGAACCTTACCCTGAAGAATGCTGCAAGAGATAATAAAGGTACTTCTATGTCTAAATGCTAAAAATTTGATGAAAATTTCCAACGAGCAGTACAGAAACTTTGGTTTCCTGAGGCAACTTAAGTCTCATTTATTTTCATTTTTCTAAATGATAACATGAAGCAGAAAGATTGGTACTAACTTTCTTAAAAAGTGACACTATGAGTAACTGCATCCTGGTGATGACTGATGTCCCCCAGGGGTCTGTCTTGGGACGGACACTCTTCAAAATCAACAACATATTCAGTGGGATGAAGTGCACTCTCTCTCAGCAAGTTCACTGATGACACCAAACTGAGTGGTGCAGATACCACAGGAGAAGGAAGGGAGGCCATCTAGAAGGGCCCAGACAGGCTTGAAATGTGGGCCCACAGGAAACTAATGAGGTTCAACAAGGCCAAGTGCAGGGTGTTGCACCTGGTTTGGGACAAACTCAGATATGTGTACAGACTGGGAGTAAAACACCCTTGAGAGCAGCTCTGCAGAGTAGGACTCGAGAGTCCAGATGGACAAAAAGCAGGACATGAGCCAGCAGTGTGCTCACGCAGCCCGGAAGGTCAGCAAACATTCTGGGCTGCATCACAGAGGGGTGGCATCAGTGGGAGGGTGGGGATTGTTCCCCTCTACTCTGCCGTTGTGAGGCGTCATCTGGACTACTGTGTCCAAGCCTAGAGTCCAAAGTACAGGAAGGATGTGGAACCATTGAAGCAGATCCAGAGGAAGTCCACAAAATGATTGGAGGGTTAGAGCACTTCTATTATGCTGACAGGCTGGGTCAGTTCGGCCTGTTCGGTCTGGGGAAGAGAGGGGTGCAGGGAGACCTAGTTGCAGCTGAACAGTACTTCAAAGGAGCTTTAAATCAGGAGGAATACAGATATATTTTACACCATCTGATAGTGATAGGATGAGGGGGAACTGCTTTAAACTAAAAGAAGGGAAATTTAGATTGGATATTAGCTGGAAATTTTTCACGCAGAAGGTGATGAGGCTCAGGGTGCCTGAAGAAGCTGTGGATGCCTCATCTCTTAAGGCATTCAAGAACCGGTGGGATGGGGTCTCACCCAACTTGATCTGGTGGGAACCAACAAGATCACAGCATCGGGTTGGAACTGGCTGATCTTTAAGATGCTTTCCAACTCAAGCCATTCTATGATTCTATGATCTCCACTCCTAATAAATTAGTCTTACAAGTTTCAAACAGTAAACATTCACTTTGCCTCAATACTAATGGAAGTGTAATAACATCTCATTAATTTAAGATGAACACTTACAAAAAAAAAAAAAAATTAAAAAACTCCATGAAGCAAAAGCACAAGAAATAACTAACAGAAAGAAAATACTTTCCCCAATAAACACCTTCAATATAAACTTATGGGCCCCAATCTATAATTCTTAACAATGAACTAGAAATGCTTTTCCATTTTGCAGAGTGATTTTTTGTCCGCGAACTCATGGTTGAGTGAATTAGCAGTAAGTCTATGCTCTCAGGTACACAGATGGAGATGCAGTACATTTTATAAAAAAAAAAGAAAGTTGGGTCATCAGAGCAAAACTTCACATCTTCACAAAAAGGGAAAAAAAACAGAACAAATTACATCCTTTCTTATTTCTGTACTCTCAGCATTCTAAGGAAAAAACAAAACAAAACACTGAAACAATGAGTTCTGAGAATTGTCCACTATCATTTCCTACATAAATTAGTTGGGTAATTTTTTTTCTTTTTCCATGCAATTTTTCAGCTATTTTTGAAACTATTAATATTTTTGGTACCTATTTATGTTAACTACTATTATTAAAAAATAGAAGGATCACGTTCAGAAATCATTATGCTTTCATTATGAAAATTAAGGAAGTATAGATCAACTGTACCAAACAGTACATGCGGGTAAAGCAGTTGGATAGGATCTGGCCCACGGTAAAAAGAAAAAAAAAAGAACCAAAAAAATGAAACAAAAAATAAATGGTGAATGAAAAAGTGTCCACAATCCACTGCTACAACTGAGAATCAAAGCCCAAAGAACAGACCAGTAACTATCGCTGTTCTTGAAGCCAAACAGCCCTGATGAAATGCTGATTTGCCAATGGTTTTGACATTTTTGACACCAGTGAAGGTTATTTGAAGTGGATAAAGCTCCAGAGAAGGAATTTCAGGGCTAGAAAGGTAAATTATTCAGAACATTCTAATATAAACAGCCTTGGAGAAGCAGGAAAACTGTCAGAAGACGATAAAGTTCAGGTAAATGGTGAAAAGTAAAAGAAAAACAATCACTGTTAATTACGTATTTGGATTGGAAAACCAGAATAAGATGGAATTCTGAGAAATGCACTATTAGTCTGCTTTCCATTTTTCCGTATTTCCCATACTTAACCTGCTACATTGTCCCAGTCTGGATGGTTTGAGGAAAAGTGTGCTTACATATTAATAAATGAGTACATTTTTCTCACCAGAAATGGAAAACAGAGGGGCAGAACATTGCCAGACTGTTTGCAACCATCAGTGATCATATAGATATTTACACATATTGATAGTGAATCCCAAAGTAAACTACACAGGTGCTATATCAGGCAAATAATAATTTTACATTGTTTGAGATTTAGAAGGAACTATTATCAAAGAAATATTTTCTCATTATTACAATAAAGCAATGGTACTTACACTTAATGATTAAAAGAACAAGGTCAAAAAGTTTAAGAGCAATCAGATGTCAGGAAAAATGGCAGACTCTACAGTCAGGACCCACTATGTTATTTGATCTGACTCCAGTTGCACAAGACATAGTTTTTCATTGTGCAGAAATCACTGATTTGAATTTTTTTGTGTACAAATCGGTCAGACATATTTTCATGACAGCAACTTAGTTGTTTGTGGCAAGCATACATACTTATGCTTTTATCATGTATTAAACACGAGATAGCTTGAAATAAAAATATCTGCCACTAAAATTTGTTGTTTGTAATACTATCTTTTTCTAAGGTCACACTCACATTCTGTGCTGTAAAGTTCTTTATTTATCTAAATATCTCTTCTGTTGCCTTCAAGAAATAAGCAGTCTTAACTCAGTGCATCCCTTTTACAAGACGCATTGCGCAAAGGTTTGTTACATAGGATTTCATATCTCATTTTTGAAGAGCAGTTCTGCTTGAAGTTGTCTATAACATTAGCAAGCTTGTCAGTTGTTACAGAGTGATCTACAGAAGTTGGAAAAAACTTCTTTCCCTCAATTCAACTGAGGCTCATTGGATTGGAGACAAATGGCTTATAAGGGGCACTGTCACCCTCTATGTGAAACATACAACATAGGGAGAATTGTCTCAGCAGCACCAAAATTGGGTGCTGCCAGTTATCAACAGAATTACAAGTCAGCCATGCACCCCAACATGTTTTCTCATAAGGAAACGTCCAAAGGATTCCAAATAAATGCTAATAAATCTATTCATGTACACAAAAAAATATATAGAGAGAAGAGTAATAACTTACTGTGATTCAGTAGTATATTCCAAAGCGAAATTCAAACTAACAAAACCCGAAGACAAACGACTTCTAAAACCCACAGAAATAAACTTGTTCCCACTGAAGTTCCTGGCAAGTTTCCATTGATATCATAGTTGTAGGAATGATCTCTAATACTGTAGATTCGTGTCTAATCTATATTACTGTTATTTTTTGGCACAATTCTCCTTGGAACATAGTAGAGTGATACAAAAAGGGTGTTTTGTTTGCAAACTTGGAAAGAAATCTGAGTAGGATTAGATTGCACAATAAAGAAGCCAGTGAAAGGGAATTTGACGCTCACCATTCTGGCAGAACAGCTTAGTTTATCAAAACTGAAAGATTAAAAATACTTTGATGCTGTTATTTTAAATTAAAATCAAAAGGAAGAAAACAGAAGTGTTAAACTCTCCCAGATTACTGGGAAGTTTGGTTGATGAAATTACCTTCTTTCAAGTCACTTAAAGCTAGTACCCTAAAATACTGTAGAATTAATAAAAAGTATTGCTGGCTATGAAACAGAAAAGCTATTAATAATTTATCCTAGCATGTTACATCTCAAACTATCTCTGACAAACCCTGTATTTCTTATTAATTCTGAGCTATTACTGAATTAAATGAGATTTTTCAGTTCCTACTCACCATATTATTTAAACATGTTCTCAACTTCATACACATGGGGCAACCTAAATCCTTATCTAAATTTGACTTCAGTATAAATTAAGTGCAAGCTTACAACAGAGTAACCACTCTGATGTTTGAAGTGGGAACAGATGGGAAGGATTCCTTTGGACTTCTTTTGTTCTCACAGGTGCTAAATCCTCACTTTATGAGGTCAGCTTCACACCTTTAGCAGAATAGGGTTAACAGTTCTTGATAGTAAGATGTACCATTTTATCAAGTTATTACACAAGCACAGCACAGCGTGGAGAGAGAAATGGAAAGTGGAAAGAAGCATAATATTAATCACATTCTTTCCACAATATCAGAAAAATAGATGATTGGAATATTTTCATATCATTGGCATAAATATACATACAAAATATACAAATAGGATCTAAATGAAGTTTAGATAACTTTTTTTTTTTGCGCTAAATTCAGCCAGATACTTATGCTAGGATATACTTACATTAAGGATTAACTATGTGATACAGAAGTTAATGTATTTCATACTTGATATGAATTATAACACTAAGTTTAGAAATACGTTAATCAATTGGAGTAATATGATATTAATGTTTTGCCCCCTGTACTTAACATATGTCTTAGTCATGACTTGGCAACACAATGATCATTGTGCCTTTGATCTCTTTCCTGACCCATCAAATATTATCAGTCAGTGCAAAATGGGAGAAAAGCTGATGATGCAGTTAATGTTCTTTCGAATAGAACTAGAAATCATCATCTCCATTTGTTGCCATTTACTCTTTGGTTGCACCTGATCAAAGACAGAACAAATTCCATGACCTAGAATTATAAGGCTCTACCAGATGCTAATAATTCCATGAGTCACTTAACCTAACGTATTTTCTGTACTCTCTGACAATTTCAGAGAAATGAGTCAGTGCTGGTTAAATAGAAAAATATTTCCAAAGAGGAAGGCAGCAGATAAAATAAAACCTTTACCCTAATAAAGAGGATCTTCTCTCCAACTCTGTATCTTCCTTGTGAAAGGCGCTCCACGCAGAATTTATTAGGGCATTTACAAGGTGGATCTTCAGAAATGTGTTTAACCTGGAGGAAAGAGGAAAAAAAAAAAAAGAGTGAAACTAAGTAAAATAATGTAGACAAACACTCAAAAGAACATTTATCATAACACAATGGCATTAATCTCAGTCTTCAATGCTGATATCTTCTTCATTTTTTATTACCTTTTTAATTTTGACATTTTTAATATTTTGATCTCAATTTTGTTTAATTTTTTTTTTTTTTGAAATATTTTGTTTGGTATATCATCACGCTGAAGGGAAAATGGTGAGCACTCAATCCAAAATTCATGCGAAGTTCTCAAAAAATTCAACAGAATTATGAAAGAAAAAACTGATTGACAACTAAGGATTTGACTCATCTTGCACAAATATGAAAGCCATTGTACTATTATTTAAAAGGGAGTTGGAAGATGAAAAGGTATGCAAGAAAAATTGCTTACACTTAGCCTTAGGATCACTAAACAAAGTACATTAACATGCACGTTAGATTGCCTGTGCCCATCCTTCAGGGGCTGCATCAAATTTAACCAGACTCAAGAATCAGCCATACTCTTGACTTGAAATGTAAGCCATGTGAAATCAATTAAAAAAAAGTTAACATTAAACATACACACATGCGCTCAATTCCTTAAAAACTAGATATATGAAACATCTACATTCTCATCCTGTTTTAAAACTACTTCCTGTAATCCCAGGTTGTGGTTTTTCCAATGACTAAAAGGATTTAACCGCCATGAAGAGGTAAAAATAGGGACGAGTACCACAGTTAAACATAAGACTTGCTATGTTTAACTGAATTCTATGTAACTTCCTGAATTTGAGTTCACCACCAAACTTCTGTAGTGGCATGCTCAATATTTCACAGAGAATCAGTTGACCTGTCAAAGTACAACAAAATGAATGTGTCAGTGAAGTATTCTACTTCCTAAAAGGATAGAATAAGTGCAGAAGAATAGTGGCTTATTGATAAAAGGTCCTACCCAATACTTTCACCTGACACTTGCACATTAGAAAAGTTGGACAGAGTATTATGATGTAGTGACACATCTACAGCAAGACGCTCCCTGGTGTTGCTAACTACCCTTTGATAAACCCCACCTTAGAGCATTAATGCAATCAAGGATAATTAAAGGACCTCCAGGAGTGCTCTGCTTTACCAATGCAAATGTGGCTCCATACTTTTCTACTTCTTGTCAACTGCACCAGCTTGACTTTGACCTCTCACGAAAACACAGCCTTGCAAGTTATCAGTCATAGTGAAACTTCAGCTCTTCAATGATCTGAAAGTAGCACAGCCAATCAATGCCAAAAGAGAGCTGGTCAAAAACACTCATTTGACATTCAAATTGCGTGCAGAAACAGGAGTGACAAGTGCACTATTTTAGTGCACTGTGGTTTTGTTTCATGGAATATGATGTAGGGCATCAATATCAAACAGTCCAAATGCTTAAGGAACCTCCTGGAGATTTTCTCTACCTCAAATAATATCGCAGAGACCTTTTGAAATCCAGTTTGTAAATCAAGGCCCTATAAAAATGGTCTGATGTCTAGGAAAGAATGCTCAATGAATACCTAAAAAAATGCAAGTCTTAAATTGTTTTAGGAAAGCAAACAAAACGGTAAAGCTATGGCACTCTAAGAGATGCGTTGATTAACATGAATAAATTACTCCAGAAGTCTTTTCTGTTCAAACAAAAAAAGTTAACCCTCTCTTAAGAGCATATTTATCATATGCTAAACAAACTAGAAAGACATGAAAAGTCACTCAAAATATTCATTTCTATACCAAAATGGGGAACAAAAACACTTTTGAAACCAACTCTGGTGACTCAATTTGATGTCTAGCAATGCCTGAAACTGTTCAGTTCTGTTATCTGAATAACTTGATTGCTTTGTAGAATTGTTAAGGTAAGTACTCTTAGGTTGTGGGGAGTATTGAGGGGTATTAAATTTGTGTGAAGAATATTTCATTTTCAAATAGCACTTAGCAATTAGGCTCTACATGTATTTGATGCATTTGATGTGTTTAAATGGGAGTTGTCCTCGGTTTAAATGTATGATCACTGCATTGTTTAAGGATCAAGCATTCTGTGATTTAGATGGTCAGCTACAAAAGGCATCTCAACAATGATGCCAATGGTCTGTGACTTATACCCAGTGTAAATTGCCAAGGGTCCAAAAAGTACATACTTCCACCCCTTGGAACATGGCAGCAAGTTCTCTAAACACAATCCTAGCCCATTTTACAGTGGCCCTCTGAATGCTGACTGATGATCAAAAATTTCTGACATAACTATGGTAGTTATCACCTCTGGAGACAAAATGGATATTCAAAACTGGAAATGGAAAGTGTGAACTATGCCTTTGTAACCGCATCTACCAGTGTTCATTTAAACAAGTAAAAAGACGAAGCAGACAAAGACAGGTTCAAGCTTGTTTTGAAGTATGTAAGCAAAATAAAGCTGTGTTAGCTAGGAGAATGAAAGCTAACAGATTGATGTTGGTGTAAAGCAGAGGATAATGAGACCTTCACTGCTGATCCTTCTGTTGAGGCTTCCATTACCTTACTATCCCAAAGGACACAGAAGTATTATTGACTGGAATTTGGAAATCAAATAAGGAAGCAGAGCGAAGAATTATATCCTATTTTATTTTGTGTCTGGACTATATGAGCACTGCTGCTATTTTATGGTGTGAGTGTCTGGGGCAGTGAGGGTCAGGAATCTAGCTGGAGGAATTCCATTAAGTTTCTATCCCCACTGCTTTCTAAATTAAAGGAGGTGGTTGGAGACAACCTTCATACTTTTTCTGTTACTACAAGATACATTCACCACTATCCTTCTGCAAATAATTGTTGTTTCTCAATTCTGTTGAAACATAAGTGAGTGCTTTTGAAAAGCTGAGGAAGAAATACAGAATGTAAAACCAATTTAAATGCAATTATTTGCATGAAATACTATAAAGTATTTCAATAAAATGAATGAACATTATACCCCATCTGCTTTTTCTAGCAAAAAAAAAAAAAAAGTGGCACATGGATTTTTCGAGAAGTGCTTTGTAACTCCCAGGTGGCACATCTACCTTGTAATATAATGGTTACTATAGTAACTGCTTCTTTTTATAGAATGCATTTGTACTTTTCAAGTTTAACCTTTTCATGGTCTCAGTATTTGTTGTTTTCATGTGATTCCAGTAGTTTCAAATAAACCCCTCTAAAGCATGCAACACAGATATGAATGCTACTGTAAAATGCATAGAGTTTAATGAAATTCAAAACAAGATTGCTTCTAACAACAAAGAAATCCCCTTTTTTTCTTAACCATAGAAGGAACACGCAGAAGAATGGCATAAAAACCGGTCTGAGATAACTTCTAAGTGTTAATCATCTGTACAAAGCTGTATGGGCCAAATCTCGTAGTCCTGACTGTCCTTTCTCAGACAAAACACCAAGTGGGAGTTGATGAATAAGTAGTCAACAGAAAAAGACAACACAGCAATAAGAAGGGAACTTGGCCTTAAACACCAAACTAGGCTAAACTGCCTATCTCCTACACAATGCTACATTTTTTCCAAGCCTCAGGCATAAATAATTGTGGTCGAAAGCAAATCAATGCTATCAGTCTGCAGATCTCTGAAATACAGTGAGATCTTAAACTGAAACCTCTGTATATTTTACAAGTAAGTACATACAAGAATGCATCAGAAGGGAATAGATCATCTGGGAAGCTTCCCCCCACAACTTACAGCATCATCCAACAGCTTCCCTGTGCTCTTTTTCGCAGGAGACTTTGTTGGTGATGGTGAGGGAGACGGAAGAGGGGCTGAAAGTGTTTCCTCTTGTTCAATCTCTTTTTCCAGCTTTATTAATCCGGGAGGCTCCACCCCAAACCTTTTGGAAACATGCAAACAAATATTAATAGTCCTTTTCAAATACATAATTTCTTAAAAAATAACAGTGCAGAGAACTTCAATTGTTTATATCGTACAACTGCACAATAATAGATTGCTACATACGTTAGTAAACAAGTAAAAGAACCATTGAAGCAGTAATTCCAAATTAGTATTGCACTGGATTTATGGACCAATAAACTGACACAGAGCCAGTATTTTTCACAAGCGACAGGAGCTTTTTTAACCTGTTTTTCACAGCCAATCTTCAGATGTTTGCTTACAGTGGCAAAACACTTGTAGCTCCAGCAAAAACAAATACATGCAACTTTGGCACGGAGAACATCAAGTACAGCTCTTGGAGACTAAGATTCTTTAAAAGAATATCTGCTTTTCAAAGCTTTATGGCAAACAATTAAGTCAACATCTCACAGCAAGCAGCAGAGCTCAGACAGATGTCAGGAATCCAAAAGCCCATCCTATTTTCCTAAACACTGTGAATTACTTTCTGCTTTTTCTTTCTTTGCCAACATCAAACCAAAACCCAGAATAACTGAAAGATTGTTATTTTTTTTTTCCCCTCCCAGAAAAGGACTTCAGCTTGGAAAAGCTATCATGCCATGTAGACTTCTCGTGAAAAACTGTTTGTATAAATGAAACCATATTTTCTTCTGCTGTAGGCCAGATGCGGAAGCGTGCTTACTTATCTAGGTAAAGATCTGGACACTAAAACATTGAGCACATGATTGAAAATTAACATAAGTACCATAATAACATAAAAGCATAGAAGTAGAAGGTATAAAAGCACATACCGTCTCTTTTTTTTTTTTTTATAATAACTTTTAATTTAGTCACACTACTGCCTAGAAAATTAATTAAAAAAAAAAAAACATCAGAACCAAATCTGTGCTTATATTGGCTTGTAACTGGTGCCTAACGAGAAGTCAGCCAACACTGAAGCAAGTACTTACATACAATTCATTTACTTCCTGTCTGTCTGCAGATGCCGACAGGCTGTAAATCATTAAATTCCCACTGGGCTCCAGCCCTACACCTGCATGCAGCCTTACTCATCAAATAAAACTCCTCGACTCTCCTAAGCAACTCTGCTTCGTTACTTCTGCTGCTTTTCATAACCTCCAATTTTCATCATTGTGACAGGATTTTAAATTTTCCCTGTGCTTGCAGCACTCCAAATTCCTCTGATGGCAAATTGAAAGACATATAAACACAGCAGCTTTTTTTCCCCCTCACACATGCAACCAACCTATGTGGTTATTGAACAGATCAACCTGCTAGAAAGCTGGAATTGCAGAAACACGTCTTTTCTGAGCAGAGTCTGTCATGCAGCAGAGGTGCAAATTCTGTTCTGGAAGCTATGTCAAGAATTTCCTTTTCCACTTGCTTCTAGCCTGCTTTCTCATAACTACAGTGAGGCAGCATCAGGCCGTAATGTGATCTTCAAATGACTTCTTAGAGCACCACCTCCCCTTATTTTACCAAGGAAAAATTGAATACAATACCAGAAATCTTGAAATTGCTGTGGTGGTGGTTTAGCCCCCTAAAGGGCTACACAACTACTTCATTCTTTCTGTTGCATATATAGCCAGAATTTCACTCGCTACAATTTTTGAATGCTGCCTTTGTTCAATTTTGGGTGGGCCCTCAGGCCCACCTGCAATGCTGCTGCTCAGACCAACTGTCCCTAACCTATACAAGCATTCTACCTCAACAAAACTAAAGTAAATACAGTGTGCCTAAGATTTTTTTTTTGTCAGCCTATTTTTTCCCTAATTGTCTAGTTACCTCTGGACAGCTTTACCACAGACTTGCCCCAAAACACCCTAGACTGGTTTATAGGAACTATAGACTTTGAAGAGAAATAGCAATCATGCCAACAAAGCGTGCTAAGAACTTGTTCTTAATAATGAACATTTCTTTCCACTTCCAGAACAGATAAAGAAGAAAAAAAATCAAAAGTTACTAGCTCTTTTACTCTTCTTATTCTTTAGAAATATCCTGAGGTACATTTTCTAAGACCTCAGTGGCAACTCTCCAGGTTGGATGGGGCCCTGGGCAACCTGGCCTAGTACAGGGTCTGGAGGTTGGTGGCCCTTTCTGTGGTAGGAGGACAGGAACTTGATGATCCTTGGGTTTCTTTCCAACAGAAGCCATATCGTGATTCTATTCTATGAACTCTTCCAAAAAGGAGAGCCCACAAGGCTGTTAACAGACATAATTTGCTTTATAAAGCAAGCATAAAGTGACCTCCCTCCCTTTGAAAGCAGTACAACAGCAATGTCAGTTTAACATGTTCTTTCCTGCACTTGGAAGAGGCAACAACTTTCTTTCTCTGCAATAGTTACATTTCACCACAGCTCAAGCAAAACTGACATCAAATATTTACTTTTCAGTTATACTAGCCTGACATTTCCCTCCAATAGTTCTCTGTCCCTGAGAAACTTAAGAGATTATAAATATTTTTTGATTCTTTTCAAAGAAGAGATACTAGAAAAGGAACAAATAAATGAACATACGTTATTTGACCTCAGAGCTGTAAATAAGAAGTGAATACAATAGGAACAAGATGTTATATATATCATTAATACATTTTATATTATACACATATAAAAAAATATAAAGACTTTGAAATAAATATGCTTAATAAATGAAAACATTAGACGGTTCAGGATGTGTCTTCGCACCTGAATAAGGTAGTATGTGAGAAATGGAAGCTTGAGACAACAGCTAAATCTGAAAGTAAATATTGAATCTTAGTTCCTTAGTACACCTGTTCGGAACTCAGCTCCCATTGCAGAATGAGATTAACCTAACTCAACCAACACCAACAGATTCCAGCACCACCTGAGAATTGATATTTGTTCTCTAAGGAAGTTAATAATATCAAGTAAACAGTCCAGAATGGGCATTTCTGACCTACATCATCTTTTCCATCCATCAGAGCTGGAAAAAAAAAATTACAAGAAAAAGGAAATCTATCTCCAAGCTGGGGATTTTAGGAGGCCAGTATGTTTGCTCAAATCAAGTTAAATTTGTCAAAATTGACATTCATCAAGTACCTAGTGAACAGTGGATCTTTGTTTGTCTCAAGTTAAATTCTTAAAAATAGTGGAGCTTTCATCATGTTGGACTTAACATTTTAGAAAGAACAGAAAACCCCTGCAAAATGGAAAACTGTTCTTATTCTCACCAACAGCACTGATATACAAATTTCCAGTGATAAGGTGTTTTCTGAAGCTTGACCAGCAGATAAATGTAGTTAAGTAGCTTCCCAAGTCAACATTCATTAAACATGAATACCTACATGAAAACACTAATCCATAAACAAGGAATAAATGGGGCCCTCCTTTACCCTGATCATAAACACAAGGAATTTACAGAAAATAAAACAAAAACAAACAATAATAATAATCATAAAAACAAAACAAAAAAACCTAAACAGCCAAACTTCAAGAGCCGGAGCTTCATATAGCCTTTATGTACATATAACAGTGAGCAGCAGGACAGCTGTTGAGGTATTTTGTAGCAGATCTTACACACTGCACTAGTGCATCAGCGTACGATTGGAAAAAAAAAACATTCTCATTACCATCATTTTGATTGTCTATCAAACATCGAAAGAGTCTTGACAGCAAAAATTAACTCTAGAACATAACGAGGCTCCAGCCTAGCTAGGAACATCTGACAGAGATAAAACTCAGACCATTTATTCAAACCGTGTCTTGATTCTGTTGGTGAGAATCAAGAGCTATGTTTATTTAAATAAATGATAAGAGTCAGCATTGCTCAGGTCAGATTTAGGACATCTGAAGATTAATTTATTACCAGCAAAGTTAATTAAATCACAGTTGTTTGTAGAGAACATGACTATCAGAAGGACAAACAGCTCAAAGCTTTATTTGGAAAGCAATTTTTTTACTGTTTCCTCTGCTAGTATAAGGACAAACAACAAATACCTTCACTAAAGTGAAGACAGAGACATTTTAGTATCCTCATTAACAATTGCCCAAAAGATAAACTTGAGTGATAGCATCAAACATTCTTCTTGAATCTAACAAGCATAATGGTTAGTTTGAGATGTGCCGATTTAGGTAGCCTCTCAGTACACAGTGCTGTCAAGAATGTAAATATTTCTTCATTCTTTAAATTTTTCCACCTACCTTGCTGCAATCCGTCCAAGTTCCAGCAAACAAAGGCACACTTCTCTTGGCTGCTTGTGAAGAACTGGAAATGCAAAATGAAGATGGAAAATAAATGAAAGCTATTTTAAAGATGATTATAATGAACACAACTCAATCTTCAACATCTCTAACTCCTGATGCACATAGAAGTTGCTTTTTCTGGAGCTAGAAGTGGAATTTGACTGAGATAAGAAGATCAAGAGTACAGATTTAGGAAGTACCTATTTAATTACACTATTTTGGAAAATACCAGTGAAAAATTATTTTGTAACCTGCAGCCAGTTTGTAACAATATGTAAGTAATCAAAAACTGTGACAGAAAAAAGTAGAATGGTGAAGAAGAAATTAATAATTAAATGATGTCCCTCATCTCTGCCTTTCACAAACTGAGATGATTCATATCCTTTGGATCACTTATTTTTAGCCTCCTTATGTCAGAAAAAGTACAAAAAAAGTCATTAATAAAGATATACCTCACCATAACTTTGGTCCTGAATTTCTCATACATCTCCTTTTATAGCAAACACGAAATGAGGGTACTTCAGGAATTCAGCTCGTCATAAGGAAACCCAATCACACAAAAAACTTGCTTTTATACACAGACACACACAAGATTTGATGCCTGGATTTTCCACATCACCTGTGAGTTTTACAGCTGCTGAAGCAGCTGCAACTCAGCATAAACTTCATGCCCTGGAATATCACCATAGCCTAAGAAAATTCTCTTTATCTTTTTTTTTTTTTTTTTTTAATTAGATAGTGCTTGTAAAAAAGTCTACTAAATAAATAAATAAATAAAACCAGCATATGAAGGACAGGCCTTCAACTGTATACTCAGTTTCTCCAACCCACCTCCCACCCCCCCCCAAAAAAAAAAAAAAAAAGAGAAACAAAGTAAGGAACAACAACAACAAAATTAAAAATAGTAAAATAATAATTAACAAAAAAGAATATGTTATTGCCACCTCTTGGGTAATATCTATTGCAGAACAACCCCCATGTCTTGGATAAAATTGAGGTTTTAGAAATTTCCATAACAACTCCAAGACTTAAACATTATACAAATCATGGGAAAAAAAATTCAGCAACAAAATTGATTTGTTTCTCCTGAGTAGATGTTGAAGCATCTGCTGTGTAAACATTATGGTTTTACAATGACTCACCTAACTGAAACGAATGAACAAAAAAAAAAAAAAAAAGAGAAAGATAGTTCCACATCTACTTAAAACTCTGGAAGTCATTGCTTCCTCCTATACTGTTTGTATGAAACCTAAATGGCATCTGGAGTTAA
This sequence comes from Oreortyx pictus, assembly GCA_036925125.1. Taxonomy (NCBI): domain Eukaryota; kingdom Metazoa; phylum Chordata; class Aves; order Galliformes; family Odontophoridae; genus Oreortyx; species Oreortyx pictus. The sequence continues at coordinate 3,304,602 of JAUPFR010000006.1, read as the reverse complement.
GTATCTCTAAACAACCAATGCCTCCACACGCAGATCTTCACCTTTTACAGCTTTAATTTCTCACTCCTCTGACTTGAATAAATCTGTAGCAAGTTATGTGAATTGAATGCTCACCCTTAAGTCTTCTACTGGAGTAGCAATTTAAGACACAGGCATTCTTCCCCTCTAATTTCACCCAAATCTATTTCCTGAAGTAGAACTATGGAGCATGAAGACTAAAACAGCAATACTCTAAGAAAACTATTTTTCATCCTTCAGCCATCTGTGATGAAGAATATAAAAGATGCAGACTTGGACATTCAGCTATTCTCAATATTTTCCCTTGGCACAGTTCAGTAATTCTATAAAATATTTAATCTTCCCTAGTAATCAGTACTCTTGAAGTGCTACATTTGTGACTCCAGATATATATACTTTGGTCATAAAAGCATGCTAAAGCAGTCAGGACTACCCAAAAATAAAAGTTGCTTTGAAGAACTAAGACATCTCTGCAACAGCAAGTGGAGTAAACCAGTTTTGGAACAGCTACAGGGAGTCCCACATTTCTGAATTGCAATTCACATAACTATGCACCTCAGTAACTTTTGGAAGGTGGAAAAGAAGAGAGTCTTGAGTGACACTAATTCCAAAAGGAATCATGTTTTGAATTGGAAAAGGATTTGAAAAGGAAAGGTAATGTGTTTACACTGATGCTTAAAGTTCTTCTACCCAATCAAAATCCCAAGTTCTTAAGCAAATCAATAGAGTCTCAACACAGCTCATGCATTTCACATTGGAAAAAAAAAAAAAGTGAAACAGTGAAAACATTGTTAGAGGATGGAAATCTGTGCAGGCAATAATCAAGCATAAAAACAAACATCTGATCATGTGGTAAAGAACAGGGAGACAGTGCTTCTAACAAGGAAATGTTAGCATTCCTGAGGACTATACCAGCATATGCATTTGGGTACTTGAGACAAAAACAAATGTTACTTTGTATACTGCAACACCCACTGGAAATAATTTAGATTCTCCAAACAAAATTTTTTGCTGTTTTCCTAAAGCACAACCATGTAACAGGCTGCCATCTTGCTAGTGAGTGCTTGGGAGAATAGAGTGAAAGTCATGGGGACATAAGACTGCATTTGTACACCCATCTGGGTTCCAGCATCCATTGTAACTTTGAGCAAGCAAGACCACTGCTTTTTGAAATAAGAAGAATTACTATGTGTCTTGAATTGCAAGTACTCATCTTGAGTATACATACTTTGTGTCTAGAGCTATTCCACATCATTAGAAATTAACAGTGCACTAAAAATAAGGTCTGTAAGAGTCCTCATAATTTACATTTCAAGTCTTACACAGATTGCACTGTTGTTCATTGATAACATAATAACATTGATAACATAATAAAACATACACATATACAATTTTATCAATACACAATAACTAATACCCTTTGAAAACAACCATTATTTCATCCTTAAGTGATCAGTTATAAGCTCAGGATGAAATGCAACACCTGTCCTCATGGGATTTTGTTCTAATCTATGGAAACTACATCCAGCATTTTCTTAATTACTTGCATCTGCATTTGTAGTTACTCTTGTAACAAGCATTATCTCAACTTTTTAACAAGACAAGTTATTCAAACCCAGATACACTACGTGGCAAACATCCCTTCACGAAGCAACACATTTTTTTCTTGAGATGGCAGCAATTCATAAGCAGTTAGACATGGTAAGTACTGAAAGCCAAAAAATGATTTTTAGAAATCATCTTCATCTGTGTATAACCACATAAACAAATAACTGTACATCATTTTAAGTTTACAGCAAGTTTCCTTTCCACAACAGTGCTCATATATGCTGTAAAGTATTCAAGACAAAGAAAATGAAGATTTTTCTAACACTCCTAAGTGAGCTAAGTATTATCTCCATCCTACATATAGAAATAAAGTAGAAATTTTAATAACAAAAATTCATGTTAATGTAGGTGCTACTTAAAGATACATATTACCTGACCTACACAGTATTTTTTTTTTTATTTCATAGTGAAAAGTTTTTATGAAAGCAAAGCCAACGCAGATTGTGATCACATTATGAAGTCTGATATAGATCCTCCTGCTGTACGTGGGAGCCACATGATAGAGTCACAGTCATGCCTCCAATGCCATTCAGTAACAGCATAATAACACTGTCCTCCAGCATCTTGAATCATTCTTCACACACCTCTCGATTTTTGCAACAAGTGAGGAGAAAATAACATGCCACTAAGAAACTGCTTCATTTCATGAAGCCTACCATATCAAGATATGGTTATAGCAAAGTCCATCTAAAGACAGAAATTCCCTTCTAGGGAAAACTAGCCAACAACCACATGAAAAGCTGATAGACATAACAGTAGAAAAACCCAATTACCGTAGTAGATTCAGCCTCAATTACAGCTGAAATACTTTATTTTCCATCATTAATCTATCTTTTTATGTCATTCTCCATATTTTTTTAATCTGCTACATACAGAAGAGTATCTTTCTGGAAAACCACCTGCAAGTCCTCATCTATCAAGTAGGAGGGAGGTGATTCACCTGATTAGATGACCGCAAATAAATAACCATTTTCAACAGAGAGCATGCTATGAACAGCCATCCTGCCAGAGAATCTCATCATTTGCTTGAAGAAAGTAAATGTGGAGGCATCAAAATAACAATGTATGCACATAAAAATTATCTTATGTATGCAGTTTGCCAGGTTCTTTTGTTTCAAATACTTATCTGTTGCTCTCATCTTTTCAAGTTACTTCCAAAAACCACTTTTTCAGCAATACTTCCTTTTCAGCTCCTAGAAAAACTTCTATCCCTGCTTCTCACTGGCTCAGTCTTTTTTCTTCACACTGCCTTCATCTTGCTTCTTGTTGATACCCATTTCTCATTTTACAGGCTCTTCTCTCCTTCCTACTGCATCGTTGTTTTTCCCTACCTCTTGGTCCTTGCATTTCTGCATCTTCCAGTGCTCCCTTTTCCAGGGCCCAGACACCACCAGGAGAAGTCCAAAACACAGAGGAACAGTGGCTGTCACACTTGGAGCTATGCAGAAACAGCACATCACTAACACTGCAAAGCACATTTAAACCAAGAGTACCAAGACTAAGAAATTATATGTCTTTTTGTTTTTGTTTCTTAAAATACTAGGAAAACAGCAGAACGTACATTTGTGATGAAGTAACAAACTTCTTAACTCTGCTTGCTAAATTTTAAGCCTTGGCATATAACAAGTTAAAAAAAAAGAAAAAGAAAACAACAAAAGCATACTTTTTCTCCATCTCAGAGAACTGAATAAAAAAAAAAAAAGATGATTCCTGCTTCTGAAGCATTTTATAGCTCACTAGACGTTAAGAGATAGAGGTTTAATATTTATTATAACACACTTCCAATTGTCGTAAGTGTCCAGAAAGGTCTTTTCAGAAGGTTGATCCTTATTCTTTCACTTTCTCCTTGAGCATTTTCATACTTTCTTCCTTCAGATCCTCCAGTAGTCTTGCTTTTCTTTTCCTGTTGATTTTTTTTTCTTTTGACAATATTTATCTGTTCAGTTGATTTCAAAGATATCCTTTCTTCTGTGCCAAAAGCAGTGGCATAGCATGTCATACTTAAATCAAGGAGTTACATTCTCCCTGCTCTCCACTTAAACACTATCAGCTACAGAATCCCCTAAACAAAGTTTCGAACAGTAACTCTATAGATAGTAAAAGGTTTGTCTAAAATCAATCTAGAGGACATCTAAACACTAATTAATTACTTGAACTACGATGCTAATCCAACAGTAATAACAAAATGTCTGGGATGCTTTTATAGTCCTCAAAGCACAGTTAATTCCACTGTAGTATGAGTTGTTTAGTAAAATGCTAGTGAAAGGTGGGACAAAGACTTATTTTGATGCAACTACATAAGATATAAAATTGTGTATGTGTCACTGAAAGAACAGTCAACATAAAAATTAGATAAAGTATTAATTTTCCAAAAGGTAAACCATTTGCCACTAGACATAATACTTTTAATCAGTCCACATTTGAGTATTACGTGCAGTTTTGTTGTTTCTTTTTTTTTCTTTTTTTTTTTCTTTTTTTTTAAGTCAAAAAAGCAATCTTAGACTCAAAGTCAGAAATGCTTGCATTTAAGTTCATTATTTCCACTCAAGAACTATGCACTTTCACTCAAGGGACCTGTCAATTGAAATGTAAGCTAAAAGTTGCATCAAAAAAAGCCTACATCACACATTGTGTTCACACACACAGCAACAATATATATGAGTACAAAACACTGATACAATATCCAACAACTTCCAAAATGAATGACACACATTAGCATGCTGGCACACTCAGTGGCAAACCCTTTTCTTGCTGAGTAGACTCTTCATCATAGAAGAGATGCAGAGTATTCACTGGCTCCAAGTCCTACAATCATCCAATAACACAATAACAAAGATGAGCTCATAACATCAGCTTTAAGTTCAGTTAACTCAAGAAATCATAGAAAAATCTTAATACTCCCACTACTCATCCAAGAGGAGTTTTTAAGTATTACACTCTTCAGGCTCAAGTACCATAATTACAAGTACCTATATCAACAGTGCTTCCATAAATTGGAGTTATCATAGCTGTGTTCATCTGCTGCCCTAAAACCTACAGAGGGGACACTTACAGAATCCTTATGATAGGTGGAAACAGGAGTTAGAGACAGTACATTTCCTAGGCAACAAGGATTTTTGCATCCTAGCTTTGGGATAAAACTTCACCTGATTTTCAACTGAGAATACTTTTCAAAGACTGCACCTCAAGATTTGACCAGATGCTACAAGTTCTAATTCAGGCATTTTCCATACCAGCAAAACTAATTCCTTCTTCAAGTACCACTAAATGTAAAAATACTGATTATTAAAAAAATACTTGAAATGGTCTGTGAGCGCAGGAAGCAGTAAGAGTCTCCATCTGTCTTCTCTATCTTGCAACATTCAAGATATCTCTACATTCAGCATTGTTATACTGTTTCAAGACGTGAATTCTTTTTTGTGGCTCATCCAGAAGGCATAATATTCATCTTTTCTCTGCAGATGCACTGATGCTGGAGTTTTTTCTTCCACGTCTCTCCATAAATTGCTTAGTGTAAAACACACATAAACCACTACAATTCAGCTCTGATTGTATTAATATGCTTCCAATATGCTGGGTTTCTTTTAAACTGTGTTAAAGCATCATAATTCTCAACATAAAAGCGTATTTTATTACTTATTAATGACACTGAAAACAAGAGCAACACTTTTATAAAAGCAAGTTATATTTGAGGCCTCGGTTTGAAAGTGATTTATTTTCTTAAAATCAAAAGTTAATTTTTGTATTTATTCTTATTATTAGAGATCTATTACGAAGACCTTAAAAAAAAAAAAATCACAATTTCAATGGAAACTCAGACAAAAGTACTGAAGTGAGTCACCACTTCCTACCAGAGATTGTCAGGTATTGAATAGCCACGCCCCCCACAAAACCCAGACTCATATCAATTTATTTTAATCCAAACAAGAAAACCCAAACATTTTCTGGTGACAGCCGAAGTGAAATCTAAGTTAAAACAATTACAATGTGTTCAAAATTCTGAGCTGTGTACTAATCCCTTGCGAAGATATTTGAAGTAACTCCAACAATTAAAGTTTTTTGGAAGTATATATGTATCTACCAACTTAACAAATGCAACGTTTTTTTCCTTCCATTTATTTGGAAGAAAAACTGATTTCGTTTTCTTTTTTTACTTCAGCTATGTCACTTATATCCTACAAAACATTGCGCTTAAGCTTAATTAAATTACTAAGTCAATTTACAAACAATGGGCAAGGACACAGTGACCTAAGCAGGTCTACTCACCTTACAGTCTGGATTAGACCTAGAATATTAAGATTTGCAATAAGATAGACTCAAGGAACACTCAAAACTCCTATCAACACCTCCTGCCCACAGGCTTTTTTTCAATTATGGGCTGCATAGCATTTGTTTCACAATATTACATTCCATATGGAGGAATACCCTCACATGACTTCAATCTCAGTGCTAAAATCAAGGGGGTGTTGGATGGATGCATGTGTAGTTACTCTTACATGATGTCAAAGACTTCAGATCTCATCAGAATGAGAACATTTCTAGGGAGTTAGAAGTAATCAATATTTTCATAGTACACATCAAATCTTACTGATTTCTGAATAGACTTGCAGTTCTTTAAAATTTAATGCTGTAAAATCCATTATTCAAATGTTTCAATGCAATCAATATTCAATCTAATTCTAAAGTTATAGAAGTGGAAATCTGCTGGGAAAAGGCCACAGAAAAAAATTTTATATGATATAATGACATGAAGAAAATATCACCACAGGCAAATAAATGAGATACTTACATTCCACAAGACTGGCAGAATAGAGTAAAGAAGGAGGATGAAAAATCAAATCAAGAACAAACATTAACCAAGTTAACAAAGGTTTCTCAAAACTATCTGCTTTATCACATGGGTTTGAAGCATCAGTACTATTTATTAGCTATAGAAGAGAGAGAAAAAGATTTGTCACCTTTGTAACCACAATTTCAGGGTTGCCAGTCATAAAAAAAAAAAAATACAGCAGTCACTCATGAGGCAGTGTGAACTCTCATGTCATTTGCATACATTCTTCACCACTTTAAACTGAACCTTTTATAGTACTTATGCTGCATTTTTATTTCTTGTGCAGAAGAAATGTGATTTGTGTGAGAAAGCAGAACCGAAAACCTTTCAATTAGTAACTGTTATGATTCATTGTTATTTCTAATGTGGTAATGAAAATATTACTCAAGCCAAATTAACTTTTCCATGTTCTACCTCCAGCTGAGGGAGAATACTAAGTTCTATTTTTATCTTGTTTGGAAACAGCTTGGTCACTACCTGTCAATTTAAGGAAAATAGGTCAAACCATTATCAAGTTCTAATTCCATTTACAACTCCGTAAATCTTTTCAATGTGCAGTTTGCATGTAGAGTAAAACAGAGCAGCAAAAGAACTTGTTTTTCAGTCATTGAGGTGAATCAGTCAGTAATCAAGCCAACCTATTAGACCACATCTGGTTTGGGCACACTTCTTTCCAATTTTCTGAAAGCTGAAGTAATCTTTAGCACCAGCTTCCTAGGTGTGTTTGCATTCAGTGTTAACCCTTGGCTAGCAAAGCTGTGTGTATATGTAGAAATACATGTAAAATTAACTTGTACAGGGAATTAGGTTATTTAAGCTATGCTGATTTCATCTCCAAATAAGATATGATTTTTTAACAGTGCACAAGAAATTCATTGCAAATACACACTCAATTGCACAATATGACCGTTTCAATAAGAGTTTAAAACTGCTGAGTTCACCACAGTAATACCATGTCTAAATTCATCTAGATGTTGGGTTAATGAGAGGTGGTTTCACAAATTTTAAGGCATTGGAACTGTATGCTTCATTTCTTCCTGAGTTTGTATCACTTGGTAGTGTTCAATATCTCTATCGCCTCAATACTTTTTAAGGACCATTGTTGTTTGGTTTCGCAAGATCTACCACATGCCAGAAAAATATCATCTTGGGGATTTAATTAACAACACAAATACGTATGTGCTCAGTACTGTTTGTCATTTCTTTAATACCAATTCCTTCTCTCACATGCATTTTCTCCTGACAATATAAAACTTAAAAAAAAAAAAAAAAACAACAATAAAGGAACAGACACATGAAAAAAAAACACATGAAAGAAACAGTCGTGCTGGAAGACAAAGATTGTAAAAGAAGGAGAATAAGTCAGTGGTAACACAGAAGTAATTCAGTTGGGCAGTCAAAGGCCTTTTGAGAAACAAACAAACAAAAAAAACAGTTTGATAAAGTAAAATGTGTTCATTTAACATCCGTAAAAACTGAGTAGATTATCATTACAGCTACTTCACAGTTTTGTCTGAGTCCAGATTATAAACACACATTTGATTCTATTCATTACATAGTATGTCTGAAACAAAATCTTGAAGTAAGAGTCATAAGCTTTTCTTTGAACAGGGAAAAGTTAAATAAATGAAAACATATTGTTGCAAGAACCATTTCCTAAAAAGGTCAATTTTTCCCTGAAACACTGGTGCTGGATAACTTCTGTCCTGAGCTCCACACAGGAATCTGCTGGAAAGAAGGTCAGCATAGGACACAGAGAACAAAATCCTATTTTCTTGCCTCCTGAGCAATACACTGAGAATCTGCTAACAGTTAAATATCTGTAGCAAAAAAATAAGAATGCACTTGTATCCTACACTCCTAAAATAGGAAAGGTCTTCTATAGTCACTGAACTAAGGAACATTCCATGATCAGAAAAGTGGGTGTGTAGAGTGAAAAATAATTTGTATGCAAGAAAACATTGCAAGGGTTTTGTTTTATTTAAGGTCCTCTTAAAATTGAATTAAATGTATTTCAACTTGATGGATACTTCACTTACTTCAGATCCGATTTGGAGTCAGAATCTATTAGAAGAACCATTCCCTCTTTTAAAGCAAAATACAGGCAGTGAGTTCTTTAGTAACTACTAGTAAATAAATACATACCCAAACCTTCTGATTCAAACAGGCAGGTATCATCCACCCCCACGTCTCTGCACCAGGATAAGAAATTTGCTGTGTTGTCTCGTGCAAAAAAAGACCCTGAAGGTGCATTGGCTTTGCACGGAATCTTCCGTACTGGCAAGGTCTGAAAAAACAGAAACTGATTAATACCTGTTACCAAATAAAATACTTAAGTATTATGAAATCAATATGCCACCAACATATTATCTTGTACTTTACAAACTCTACACAAAAAAAATGACAAGTTAAAGGTACAAAGCTGTCACACATGAAGAAGTTTCAAAAATATTGTGACTAGTCATGTGATGCAAAGTTTAGAATGGAACTGGTATTAGCAATCCTTTTTATTCCTTTCTTAAGTAAAGAATATTAGCAGCTACAACTTTTGGGTTTAATGGTTAGTCCAGTTCACTGAATTAAAAAAAAAAAAAAAAAAAGCATAATTTTATGAAGAATGATTTGAGGAATATACCCAACATTACCAAAACTGTGGATAACTTGAGATCTAGCTTAAGGTTTCCACATTATAAGTGTTTTGAAAATCTTTCCCTAGCTGGGTAACTGGTATTTTTAAGTCTGGAGGATGAAAGACCATAAATATGAAGGAAATAATGGCAGCTCCCAACAACATTCAAGCCCCTTCTGCTCAACACAGAAATGCAGCCTAATTGCTACAAGATCGAAGCCTGAGAGAGAGACAGGCTCTCACTGTCCCAGAGTTACCTACACAGCTGAGATATCAGAGGAGCTGCCATTGCCACAATGTATCATTCCTGAGCACAACAGTAACTATCACAGCAAACTTGCTGCTCACTTTGGTACTTTTACTGGGACACATTCTAAGAACAGTTCAACATTTAGTTTTCCTTTAAGACTTCTCCAAAAATAAAAAACAGCCCTCTCTTACAGTGAAACGAAGAAAGAATGATAGATTACTACTATGTAACTTTAGACATTTTAAATCATAGTGGAATTCAGCTCCATGCTGATTTTCATGTGCTGCTTTTCTATTACACTGATTTATGAAATATTTCCTTCTGTTCTGGAGTCAGTAGTTACTCAATGACAAGCGAGCAAAGAAGGTAGGAAACTGAAAACGTGCATCTGCTAGTTCCTGGATCTATGTCCAAAATTGGGTGTTTAAAGTTCCAGAATAATTCCTGGAAATGCTGGGAAGGAAAAGGAACACAGGAGTTGGTGTCCCTTTACGAGAGCTGCTACTATTTTACTCAGGTCAGTCCTAAAAGACTTAGTACTTAGAAAGAGATGCAGATTTGTTTTATCTTAGAGGTACAACAGCAACAGTATAAGTAGAATACATATAACACCATTTATTGTAATTAAAATCATTACTCTGATTTGAGAAATTGCCTTAAATGTGAGATTAAGTTGCCTTAAAGATATACACATGCCTTATAAGAGTTTAGGTCTATTGCTCAGATCACTATGCAGCTCTCACCTCCTAAGAATTCTGATTCCAACTGTACAATTTCATATTAATTTCCTTACTTCACAATAATAACGCTTTTGTTCCAAACTGAGGAGATATTAATACATTTCTGTGGAGTACTAACAAAGAAACTGTGCAGTTTCATGTGATAGTTAAAAAAATCAACATAATATGAATTAATATCAAACAATGTAATTCTCTTATCACAACACCTACGCTCGGACCACAGGGTCTTTGTGGTGTAAAACGTGAACACTGTAATACATGAATACTGAATCAACTGAGTAAACAGGCCAATGTAAAGGTATCAAACAGACTATATCTAATCAATTTATGTGCTTCAGAATTTTTGAATGACTACATCCAATTTAAATCTCAAATCCTGGATGACCTTATAAGAGATTAACAGCACTGGAACAGGAATAAAATGATAGAAGCCAGTTCCAGTGTTCCTGGCACTTGCAGGTTTGCGTATTAGTTACTCCAGAGGGCACAGAAAGAAGATGAAGCCACATCTAGTTTTGCTCTACAAACATATTCGTGTGCTCAAATATTGCTGCCTCCAAGCTCAGCCCCCAGTTTTCACTGCTGGATTATCCACAGTCCATTGAGATGTTCTTGATGCTCTTCTTTGCAGAAAACTAGTTAGTCTTCTCCAAGGCAAAAACTACTCATAAACCCATTAACAGCTCAGAAGGACACCATGGGTGAAATCAAAGCAGATTTGTTTCCTTTCATTCAATTCTCCAGTACCAGCTCAGCCAATTCTGTTTCTTCACTGACTTTATACTGTACATCTCCCAGGAAGCAACCTTTATTATTTTCGGTCACATTAAAAGCATTCTGGAAGTCTATGGTAAAACTTCCATGTTATTTCAGGGAATTTAAACTAGGAGGAGGGGTAAAAACAAACAAAACACAGCATAATAGTTGTTTGCTTTTGTGATGTGGCTGGCAGGTGCCAGCTAGAAATCAAAGGAGAGTTGGACTCACTGTGTGCAAAAGCAACCTGCTTTCCTCAGCTCAGAGCACATGGAGCAAGAACCAGTAAGCAGTGCTGGCCTGGGCTCAGGAGCTGCTCCTTGGGGATGCCCTCAGCAGCACAAGAACAGCAAAGGCCAAGGGGATGGCCAGGCACATGATGCTGCCTTTCTTATCGGCTACAGTTGGGAAAGCTTGCAGTGCCTGGCAGGAAGGCATCCCCTGGGTCACCATTTCTCTCCATTATTAACAACGCAGAAAGAAATTTGATTCTAAATAACACTTCACATCTGCAGATTTAGGTCCATCACAATGACTGCATTTCAAAGCTGTTCAGAGTAGATTGTTTATGCATCGGTAATCTATGCAGTTATAGTCAGTAAATAAACTATGTAAAACCTTATTTACATAATGACTATCCATAAATAACATATCTGTACTTGAGCAAGTAAGAGAGATCTTGAAGCACATCAACAAACCTAATACCACTGTGAAATCCAGACATCCATAGATCTAATAACAGTTACTTAACAATTAAAATACTTCCGAGTCTTTTAGATAACAACGTTTTTACAATTATAGCTACTGACAGACAATAGTAAGGCAATCTAGGCACATATTTACCATGCTTAGGTAACAAAACCATGATATTCTCTACTGTCAAAGTAACAGACAACATCTGATTAACAGGCCTTCCAAGTGACAAACACTCAAACATAAAAACAAGACATGTACTGACCGCAAAAGGGGAAAAACTTGCACCACTGAAGAAAAAAAAAATCATCATCTTGCAGTCATTTTATGGAGCAAATATAACACAGACCAATATAGCCAGCATTGCCTAATCTCACTAACACGTAGCATTCTGTGTGTCATACCATTTCCCACAACACTAGGAGCTGAAGAAAACACCAAAAGCCCTCTTCAATTCAACAACAGCATGACCTAGTTAATCACAAATCACAGAGAAATGCTCGTATTTTCTTATCACCTTATAAATCTCCCTGCCACCTTTCAAATAGAAGACTTGTTTCTTTAATAATTCCATAACTATCATCATAATTTTCAACCTAAAACATACATAAGCTCTTATTTAAGAAAGCTTTCATAGGCAAGTATTCTTTACTGATTTGTAGAAACTGCCTGAGGATCTCAAAAGTGCACTCTAACAGATCATTCTGAAGTAATTAGGTCTCCATATGGCACAACTGACTTTTGTTGACATAGTGTAGTATAACCACAGTTGCTTTGAAACAGCAGTGGCTGCAATTACTCCTATCAAATATCACCAAAACAGTTCCCCAGTTACACTCCTTCTACAATTTTGTCTTGTTGATGTGCATGCATGTGGTTTAATGCAGGATGTGAAAGTGTGAGTGAAACATATGACGCAATCCTGGAAAAATGCTGTCAGGTTCACTACTAAACCCAAAAGGGACTCTCTTACACTGATGCTCTGAAATAGCATGGAAAAAATGTATTTTTCAACTGTATTTTCAAAATGAGGAAAAACACACTCTTAACAGCAGATTTGAGTCACATTTCTAACATTCCTAACCATGCCCCCCTCTTTGAATAAGGGATTTCACATTTTCTTTTGAACTGCCACTCTCACTCAGACACGAGGAAAAAGGTTAGCAGTCCTGTTGTGGAAGAGGTCTAGACAGACAAAGAAAAAAAATTACTTTTAACACCTGACTATCTACAGTAAACAAAGCGAAGTTGGAGGCGATACAGTGTTGAGAGTGCAGTAACTGAATGTATCAGTGTGTATTCCATACCAATTAGTATTACTGCACAAGTATTAACTAATAGTGAAAAGTAATTAATTACATAAGCTAGAAATCAGATCTGACGCAAAGCTTTTTAATAAATTTGCCTTCAACTTTGGTACTGGCTACTGATGTACTCATCTGCTTCCATTTTCCCATTAGTCTTACAGAAGTCCTCCTCCCAGGGAATTTGCTCTTAGGCTAGGGAACACAAAAAGATAAGTCCTGCCATTAACTTCTCTGCAAATGATTTTCCTATATGTTCTTTATTCATTTGTTCAGTGTAAATGAAACAAAGCACTCTGCTACAAGAGTTTACTCTTCGAGAACTGCCCTTCACCTCATTGCAGAGAGAGGATACATCTAGCCAGCTGCATTCATTTGCTGTAGAACCATAGAATCCTTAGTGTTGGAAGGGATCTTTAAAGGTCCCTTCTGCTATTCTTAATTCTTCAAAAACTCGAACTTGAAAGATATCAGATTCTGTTTATAATTCACAGAAGAGTTATCCCAGGATCTAACTTGAGCAGAGGAAGTTTACCTTTGACTACATTGTAATGCCAAGATTCAGATTTAGTGAAAAGCAGAGAAGCGTAGGCAAGTATGAACTGAACAATGAATAAATTAAACTAATTCCTACAACAAAAAACAATTACTCATGCATAAGGTGGATGGCACGCGCCCTTTTCTCCCCTCATCCCTACTCTATTTACTACGTCAAAGAGTTCTTCAATCAAACAACATAGTAAATACATGAAATATGTACAGATAACTCTGACTGTGGAAATACATACTTAGAGATTGAAAATAAAACCTCTCCCATCACCAAAAAAAAAAAAAAGAAAATGCAATCCCTGCCAGTTCTTCTAAAGGTGCAATAAAGATTCGAACAACAGGGAAAATTAAAACAAACACAACACAAATTTTGAAGTAATCAGTAGAAGTGATATCTTTTTCAAAATTGAATCAGAAGTAGCTTCTAGGCATATGAAAAGCAAAACTGCTTCTGTGACAGTCAGTGCTTCTAATCAGATAACATAATAATTGGTTAAACATTAAAAGTAGTCTTTGTATCATCATACTGACTGTTTCAGAGAGGTGCCATTTTAATAACACAGCAGGTTGAATTTCAAGTTTAAAGATCACACGTTAACCAGATTTTCACCCAATGCAATCGTTGCAGAAATCATCAAGCACCACAAATAATTCATTATCAGCTTCCTATATTTTAAGAAAGCAATTATGACCTCTCTGGATTGCCCAAAAGATTTATAGTATGACAACAGAAATAATAAATATCATTGTGGCTTTATATAAAGTTAAAGAGGGCAACATTAAAATAAATACAGACCTAAATGTGTAGTCTTAGCTATGGTGTTAGTTAAACATACTCTCTCATTGCTTCCAAGTAGCACTGGTTTTAACAACCTGTAATGCTATAATGAGTTAGAAAGCACAGTGATGATAGCAGGGTAGCACAAACCTAGGCTAGAACAAATAAGGAGAAGCCAAAACGCAGAAGACATAGATGTAAACACAAGGGATGAAAAACTGCTTACCCTTGAAAGGTCTTCAGTATGCAGATAACTCCAGTGAGACACCCTTGCCTCCACTGCCAACCCTTAAATGAGGTCTGGGAAGGGGTGGATCCTGGCTTCATCCTTTCTTATCGCTCAGATGTATTGCACCTGAGTTCCCCTGGCTTGGACCTACCCTCCCACCAGGTGCTCCATCCCTGTTTCAGGCCGTGACTTAGCATTTCCACTATACTTCTTAAGATGAAAGTATAGATGCTGTGGAAGATTAATTTAACAATATCATGGGTTTAAAAGCTAAGACTTTGTTTATGGTTTCTTCTTCCAAGGGTTCTGTCCAAGACAGCTTACTTGTCATTCAGCATCAGATGAAAACCCTAGTTATCATCTCAAAAAAGTGGGTTTAATAAATAATTAGAAAAAACTCATCTAACATACACTCAGTAGTTCCTAATCCTAGCAGTGTATTACAAAACAAAGGAATACAAGAGCTAACTCCCATGATGTACCAGTCAACATACAGTTACCCATAAGTAAATCATTACAAAAATAAGTACAGCAGACTCAATCACTAATTTAAATAGGTTAAATAATTTAACTAAATTTGAAGGTGTGTAATTGAATTTTGATTAAGTCACCAGTTAGTATAATTGAGACTGGGATTCAGTCACTACAGACCAGTGACTCTGGGAGATACATAAATAGGCATTCAAAGTTTCTGGACATCTAACCATTTAAAATACTTTAAGCTTTCTGTCAAAGTCATATTTCTTGATCATCTTATAAAGACATTTTAGAAGTAATTTACAAACTCCAAGAATATACTAAAGATGTTACTTATATTAATCTACGTCCTGAAACCCCAGCATGCCAAAGCAACTACCAAAATATTTTTAAATGCCATAAAATAAATTCTAGAGAAAGATTACTATCTAATTAAACAAAAAGGTTTTACTATTATTTTTTTTAATAAAATGGAGAATAATGAATACACACCATGGCTAAACCTTACATTCAGGACTTCACTCTCATTCAGTACATGTTCTGAGCAGCAACTTAGGTTTTCAGAATTTGTGTTTAGATTGGGATTTTTTTAATACCTCATCCAACCTGGCCTTTAACACCTCCAGGGATGGAAATCCATAACCACTCTGGGCAACCTGATCCAGCACCTCATTGCTCACAGTAAAAAATTACCTCCTGACATCTAATCTAAATCTCGCTTCCTTAGTTTAAAACTATTCCCCCTTGACCTATCACCAGTTAACCATGCAAAATGTTGATTTCCCTCCTGTTTATCAATTCCTTTAAACACTGGAAGGCCACAATGAGGTCTCACTACAGCCTTCTCTTTTCCAGGCTAAACAAACACAGTTCCTTCAGCCTATCTTCTTAGGAAAGGCACTCCAGCCCTTGAATCATCTTTGTGACCCTCCTCTAGATGCTCTCCAAAAGCTCCACATTTTCCCTGTGTTGAGGATCCTGGACTTGGATTCAGCACTCCAGCTGAGACCTGACAAGGGCAGAATAGAGGGGGAACAATCACCTCCCTCACCCAGCTGGCCACTCCTCTTCTGATGGAAACCCCAAGATACTACTGACCTTTGAGGCTAAAAGAGCACACCGCTGGCTCATGTTCAATTTTCATCAACCAGTACCCCTATGCCTTTCTCAGTAGGGCTACCCTTGAGGATTTCTTCTTCCAGTTTGTATATGTACCTGAGGTTTCCTCAGCCCAAGTGCAAAACCTTGTGCTTTTCTTTGATGAACCTCATTAGTTTCACATGGGCCCACCTTTCAAGTTTACCAAGATCCCTCTGGAGGGCATCCCCTCCTTCTGCTGTATTAACCACACCACTCAGCTTTGTGTTATCAGCAAACTTGCTGAGAGTGCACTCAGTCCCATCATCTATGTCACCTATGAAAATATTAAAGAGTACCAGATTCAAAACAGACCCCTGTGGGACACAGCTCTTTACCAGCCTCCACCTGGACAAAGAGCCAGTGACCACAACCCTCTGGCTGTGACCTTTCAACAAATTACCAATCCACCAAATAGTTCACCCTTCAAAACTGTCTCACTCCAATTTTGAGATAAAGACGTGGTGGGAGACCACATCAAAGGCCTTGCAGAAATCCAGGTTGATGACATCAGCTGCCTTCCACTGTCAACCAGTGCTGTCACTCCATCATAGAAGGCCACCCAATCGGTCAGGCACGATCTTCCAGTGGTGAAGCCATGGTGGCTGTCTCAGATCACCTGCTCGTTCCTCACATGCCTTAACGTGCCTTTCTGGAGGATTAGTATTCTTGAAAGGGAGATGATTCTTTCAGATATGAGAAATATCATATTTTGGCAAAACCAGATTACTTTTGCCTCAGAAATTTCCAAGTCAGTTTTTCCTTTTAATCATTCTAGAAGAATCCAAGCTAAGGCAATATCAATTCTTGCACAATTTCAGCTTGAATAACACAAGTCTATCAAAACACATTATAGGCTCCAACATTTCATATCAGAAGATGTTTCCATGTGTTCACATGGACCATTCAAATAACCAACGCATTTCTATGATCTGCGGAGTTATAAAGGCTACATTTTCATTGGCAATCTGAATAACAAACGTAGGCAGTCATTCAAATTCCTAGATGTAATTATCATAACTCTGGGTGTACTGCCATGTTGCAGTCATGCACATTACAGTCTTCCTTTTCCTACAGTGCTTCTCCCAATGATCAATCACACACTTTCTATCTTTTGAAGCGTGAGGTGGGGAGGGAGCGTGTGTATGGTTCCCAGCCCTTTCTGATGATTACTTCCAAATGGTGCTTTACCTAACACGAGCCAAAGCGTCAAGGAAGACTGTGATAAAGATCTACACAGTCTAAAGGAAGACAGACTTTTTTTTTTCCTCAGATGCTTTATGTGTCCATTTCTTCTATTTCCAGATGTGCAACAAAGATGTAATTTTTTACACAAATGCTGAAAACATTCATGAAGAATTTCACACATAGTTCACTGCAGGTAAGTCTGACTCTCCAAAGTGTTTCATGTTCATTTTTCAGAAAAAATAAATTATCTTTGCTTTTATGATAAAGACCAATGTTCTACAAGTTCTTCAATTAGAAACCACAAGGAAACTGCTAGAGCCCTGGGAATTCTACGCTGGCGTAAAATTTAAAAGCATCTGTGATTTGAAAAACATGTTGGAATGTTAATCTGTACAGCCAAATTTCCAAACCAGACTTAAGTCAGCCTCTATGGCTGTGAACAAAGCTCTACTTTATACTTGAAGCAGTTGAGGCCAGTTTACCTACACGAGCCCAATGGGGAATACATGCTTGTTTAAATAAATGAATGAGGCATAATTATGATATTTATAATTTGGTTTCTATACTTGAAAATGATGAATATTTTCTCCTTCTGCATTGCAGTTGTCAAATATGGCAGTATATTTGCAATCATCATTTCAAAAAATTTCGCTCTTTTTTTAAGTTCAAGACTCACTATAGGTAGAAGGATCAAATTATGTGGTTCTCATTCATTACTTCTTTCAAGCTGCTAACACCAACTCCAACATAAAGTACAGTTAAGCTAAATATAGTTGGGCTAAATTAGATATTCTCAAAAATCAAAAAATGTATGCTAATGTGCATTCAACTGCCTAATTTCACATTTCTGTTCCAGAGAATTCCATAATAGTCTAAATAGAAATCCTCATATCTATATATTAGAAAATTAAATATATCTGCAAAATGCTGGCTGGAGTAATGGCAAAATTTTATTTAAAAAATCCAGTTTAAGCTGATATTATATAAAGAATTTAAGTTTTAGTGTTTCATTTAAAAATTTTATTAGCTAGATATCTCTGAAAAAAAAAAAAAACTTGAGACAATTCCTATTTAAATGATGCTGTTGGTAATTGAAGTTAAGTCCTCTTTTTGACTGGATTAGCAAATATTCCAAAGCAGGAGCTAACAGACTATTAGCTGTTAATAGCTGCACTACTTTTTTGTGATATTTACCTTGAGCTGCAAATTTTTAATATTTCTGCATGGTAAAGTAGGAGTGGAAGGTGAGAGATGCAAGAGAATTCTACCACAGTTTCAATTTAAAGAGCAAGGTCACTTCTCATGGAGATTAAATGACCTCTTCTGCTGCAACAAAATGAGGGAAGAAACCAACCATGCTTTCCCAGGGACATAGAGCATCAGTAGGAATGACGATCTTGAAGAAGCATCATGTTTCTGTGCTCTTCCCAGTACTGTGTAGCACTGCTCTTGACACTGTGCATAAAGTGCCAAGCTGCTAAATTCTTCAACATACTCATCTAGAAGGTGCCAAGCAGACAGCCACAGAATATCCTCAACTGCTGCAGAAATCTCACACTATGATCTCATAAGAATCCTGCAATCCTCCAGCAGGCAGGAAAACGTAAGTGGTTAAGAATGATCTGCTGAGGCGTATAGGGTTTGTTCACATAACCATTTGCAGGCCAGTCTTACAGTATGTGCAAAAACCTGGTAGCAATACAGTTGTGTGTATGAACATGAGCTCAGCAAGCTATTGACATGTCTGAGAAAGGTACAAGGAATTCGCTAACAAACGGCTTTCCAGTCTTGTGGAAATAATTCCTTCCAGATGGATTAGGACTTGCCTATCTTATCACAAGATTGCTCTTCTCCCCCTGTATCCACACTACGATGCCACTATAAAGATTGATACACAAAAAAGTAATGCTGTGCTTCTTTTTTATCCTCCTGAGAAACTGAGAATGATATCTCCACCACGTGTGATTAGAAATTGGCTCCACGAGCTTTAGCTGCAAAACAAATAGCGTCTCCAGAAAGTACAAGTGTGCAGACAAGTAAATTGCTGCCACAGACCACAGAAAATCTGTTCATAGCCTAACCACATTCTTGGCTCGAGAGTCAGGTTTACAGCTCACAGAGAGCACCTGAACATGACTATGGGCACACCAGACCTGATTAGGCAGTGTAGTGTTCTGCTTTGCCATGCAGTATGCACATAGCTGGATAAGTGGTAGCTAAGTTTACCTCTGGACAGACAGGCTCGAGGCACTAAGCTTACAGAATACTGTTTTTGATGGGAATCCATCCCTTCTATAGCACACAGATAACTTGTAGAAAGTAATCCTTATAATAAAAATAAAACTACCATGTTGACTAGATCATATTTAGTTTTGTCCATCCGGGGTCTAAGAGCAGCATGAGCCACGTGCTTCAAAAAAGACATTTCAAAAAAGTGAGAGCAAGAAGAGACCACCCAAAGAGAAATCTTAGTGTTAGCCTTTTCCATTTGAACTTGGATTACACACCTTTATACAAGGAAAACTTACTCTCTTCCCTAATTTAAAGAACACTGATGCAATTCTGCTGTACCTATGGACATTCTCATCACTTGCACACATACCTGATTCAGTTTAGAAATCTGTTCACCTCATTCTTAATTAAGAACACCTTGTTGCTTTAAGTTCAGAAAGCACTGCTGTATTTCAGGAAGATCTAATAAAAGGCAAGCATGAATTTACTGATTTTCATTGCCTAACACCTCAGTTATAAAATGAGAGGAAGATTCCATTAAGGCAGGACGTTTTCTTCCTGAGGAGAAATAAAAACAATTTGGTTCCATTTTTGTTTGGTTTTTAACTAGGCAATTCAATGCACACACAGATTTTGACAATTCAATAGAAAAATTTAGAGTTTAAATATTATTACATAACCTGCAATAACTAGCCCAATGTTTTTTATTATTACTGTTTTATTAATTCCTTCATTTTCAAAAACTCTTCAAAAATACTGTAGTCCTTTCTACTTCACTCAATCTTAGTTAAATCTTAAACCAATGGACAAGCTCTTGAACTATGCCATGCACAGCCTGTCTCCTGTCTACCAGCTAAGACAGCTGGCTCAAGAAATAATAAAATAAGTTCCTAGTTCTCCACTTAGTTTGATATTTGATCAGTTTAGGTGAAAAACATGCTGATGGAACATTTGTCAAATGCATACTTCGTTCTGTAAACAAAAATATTTTAACCTGCTAAACACTGTATAAGTCCCTCCCCTGTCCTTCACTTAACTGACACTTAAATGACCTTCTGAGGTTACTTACAGATGAGGGCTACAATGACATTAATTTGTCACTTATATCAATATAAAGACGAACTAGAATTTCTCATTTCTAAACTGCTGCCAGAAGATTTGATTTTCTCACCAAGACATTCCTCAGAGACCCTAAGGTATTTGTTACTTCTCATGAGCCTCCAGGATTCTGATTAATTTTCCATTCACATAATTGCCTTTATTCATATGAACAATCGAAAAGAGAACAAAAATAAACACATCGTTAGTTCCTGTAAACAGTTAGAACAGTCCTAGTATGGGGTAGCTGGTATGGGAAATGAGCTACATTCTAAGGCCTTAGACCACGTTCTCCTCTGTAGGGATACTACATTTATGCATTTACTATATTTTTTGTAGCCTTATTGTAGAGCAGACGTAAAGCTCATTCATGTAATAGAATAAAAAATAAAGGCCTCTCTGTTGTTAACGTTTGCAGAATCATGTTTCTTTTTTTTTTAATTTTTATTTAAACGAACAGGGTCAATTATTTTTTCCATACTATAAACAACATAATATTGATTACAGCTCAGGAAGTTGGGTAGCAACAACTTGTGGTGCAAGAAGGGCTGAAAGTGCTTAGCAGTGTTCACAAATGATAGCAATAATATATGACAAATAATATTCCCAGGTGATAGATGTACAAACTGAGAGCAGACCATATGTCATTCCAAGAACAAGCAATAAGCTTTCAGCTGAAACTGAAAGTGGACTCCAATTAATAATCTTGTTTTTCTGCCATTACTCCCATTAACAGAATTTAAGTGAAATTCCTGAGTTGGAGGATACTTCAGCTTACAGGATTCAGTCTCTACTTCCACAGATAACCAAATTCTCTTTAGAAGCACAAACATCTTGAGAACTTTAAACAAACTGCAAGTTTTCAGTTGTGTTACCTGATGAATTGTTTCTCAGCAGAGATCCAATTTCAATATTAGGCATTAATTAAGAGCAAAATATCTCCACTCAAATTTCAGTCTAGATCTCCTGACCATAGCTCTACATACAATTCGTTCACTTAGCCAAAATTTCACTGTAGGTGAATCTGCGTGCATCTATTGAAGCCAATGCCATGATGGTGCTCTGTACCCACCAAGCATCAGATTCACAAGTGTATTTTCCAGTGAGAACGAAAGCTTTGGATGTGGAACTGCTGTAGAATAAATTCCAGATAACAGGACTATGGCTGAGAGGTAAACAGAATCTCTTAACGTTCGGAAACATATGAACGTGTGTGTGAATAAACTGCTGTTCTCTTCGACAGCTTTAATTAAGTACACATGTGCACAATGGCAAAATTCAGTGTTTTATACACAACAGCTTTTTTTTTTTTCCCCACAAACGTTCAGTTTAATCTCATTAAATCAGGATAATCATAGCTTTCATTGGAAGAATAAAGTTACATCCATACGTGAATGTAGTGTTAAAAGACAAACATTTTCATCTGGATTTTCTTTTGTACTTCTACCTCCTTCATAGAGAAAAATCAAATCTAGGTCAAGGCTTCCTGAAAACAAGGCTGAATTTTAGATTTGGATTCATTATTCAAAAGTATTTCTAGGAGAGATCTGAGTTGAAATCTGCCTGATTAACCTCTGAGAACTCAGAGAAAAGGAATGATCCGACTTCAAACTCTTCTCATTCATTTCCCATGAAAACATTGTTTTAAGTAGTATATTCATAAATATATATAAATATATGACTTCAAGGCTGGTGGGCAGACTGTTATACCCTGCCTATTAAAATGGTGATAACTATTAACACAATTTCTCTGTATTTATTTTAAAATCATAATTAACAGGCTTACTAAAGTAAGCCCAACCAAATGGAGGCTCTGTGCATACTGCACATGCCTTGATGCTTTAAATTTGTTTGTACAGCTGTGAGATTCTCAAATTAACTATCTGTCAGGAAAAGTAAAATACTGCCAGGACAGCTTGGAGATGAAATCCAAGCCAATGGGAGAAAATTACAAAATGGCATCCTGTGACATGAATCACTTTTATGGAATAACTCCTGCTATAATAAGTCTGTAGTTTCTAGACAGCAGATCATTAGCAGCAGCCCAGGTAGTTCCAGGAACTTACTACAAATGTTCTGTATTTATTAAAATGGATATCAGTCATCTCCTTGTCATTTCATACATGTGCATGAACTGGTTTACTTATGACAGTAAAAACTCCAAATATGTTTTAAAAACGTTTCTCTAAATGCATATGGAATAGTCACACTAGTCTAATACTGCACTCCCTAATTAAAATTTCCATCTTCATTTAAAGCTCAACGTTTTGTCTGCCTGAAGCAAGGGATCAAAAGCAACACCAGTATTTTCTGAGCCTTCAGGTTTTGAAGCATGCCTCAATCTAACTGCTGAACAATCATAGAATTATTTCCAACCAAGGTTGGAAAAGACGTACAAGATCATCCAGTCCAATCATCCACCTATCACCAACTGTTCTCAGTAAATCAATGTCTAAATGTTATTTAAATAATTCCAGGGTTGGTGACCCTACCATCTCCCTGGGCAGCCCATTCCAGTTGTCTTCTGAATGTAGTACCCAACATCCTTTCGAATCAACCACAGTTAAATTTTTCATCTTTATAAACAGAAATGCTTTCAGCTATGCAGTGCTGTATGATTATCTAATCTAACTCCACAGGTTAGAGATTTAGTTTCACTATAGATACATTCAGGGTATCTATGCTGACACCCAACAGCATCTATGATAGCATTAAGCTTAGGAAGACAATGAGAAAATAAGGCGTAAATGGCTCCTATTCCTCTGGGTAACAGATATGAAGTACGGTCTGACTTGGGTGCTATTTTTAGCTGTAAAGGTTCAGTCCTAAAGACGGAATGTTATCTGTTTATATAGAACTATAAGTACTGTTTAATTTGTTCAAAGATTGAACCTTGTGAAAGGATAGAGCTACCTTGCTGCACAGCCAGCAAAGGTATTCATCCCCATGAAGCAATAACCCACTGAAACACCCTACTGAGTGAGCTGAGGGATCGCCTGGTCTAGACCAACCATAAGCAGGTATCCAGGAAAGACTAAGACAACAGCACACATTACATCTTTCAGCACATACTCATGCCCTAATCACCTCATAGAAGGGGACTTCAGATGGGGTTTCTGGGCATTCATTAGCTTGTTCAGTGTTTTCCCGAATCCAGGTTAGTTTTAAGATCGTGCAGCATCCACTAACAAGAAATTTCCAGCCACTCTGTAAATAACAACTCCCTATTTTTTGTTTGGCTCCTACTAACTTAAACAGATGTCACCATTCTGTGTAGAGAACATATGCCATGCCACTCATGATTTTGAAGGCTTCATCATATCGACCGCTGCTGCTTCTTTCTGCACTGAAGAATCCTAAACTATTTAGTCACTCCACTAACCTTTGTTGCCTTCCTTTGACTATTTACTTTTTGCATTGTACACCTCTTAATCTGCTTTCCAGTTTCTTAAAGTTGCATTCCCAAAGTCATATTACTAGCAGCTTCCTTACTCTTGAAAATAACTCAAACATCCAAAAGCATCACCACACAACACAAAAAAGGAAGAATTCATATAAAAACTGACATGTTCCATCCAGATGTACAAGACTTGATATTTTGGGAAACAGTCTTTTTCATTTATGCTTTTTTAATTTAATTCTCAGGCAAAAAGGCTGATGCTGACCCAGGGGGTTCCCCGAAGAAGAAGAGCATTCAGTTCTCTCTCGTGAGAGAGGAAGTCATCGAGTTACATTAAGAAACAAATGGAAAACTGACAACGAATAAAAACTTACTGCTGAAGAAGTTTAATCAGAGGCAATAGGATTTAACCTCTTCATTCTGCAGACTATTGCAATATAAACTTTGGAAATAATGGCAAACAACTAATGAGTCAGTGTATGCAGTGTTAGTTTTTAATTTACTTCTTACATGGGTCGCCATTGCTGCTGAACTTACCAGAAAGTTTTAGAGAGCTGCAAAAGAACATTCATGAACGGGAGTATATTCCATTCAGTTTGATATATATCATCTTCCTCTAAGACAAAACTGAACCCTAAGTATCTTATGGAGCTTTGCCATTTAGGAAGTAGCCCATATATAAGGAAATGCTTCACTTATGAAAGCAGGTCAAATCTGCAAACCAGTGGAAGGGTATAATAGGAAGATTTTTTTTCCACCCCCAGTATCTATGTCCTCAGCCTTATTCTTTCTCCCTCAATCAACAGCACCCTGGTGCCTGCAAGCCGATTCTTCTGGCAGCCACACATTTACTATCAGTCTGCTTTGATCAAAAACTGAAAATAAACAAATCAATAGATAAAATATATGGATAAAAATCATGGTCTGTATACTGGCAGATGCTGGTACCTACTGAACTCCTGCACACCAGTGAAGTCTTCTGCTGCAAAGCACCTAGTTGAAAGAACAATATCTCTGTTTTCCTGTTCAGAGTAATGTCAAATGGCTCAAAAATTCCACATGTATTATTAACAGAGTGCACAATAATAATAATAATTCAGAGGAGGATTTTGGAATTCTTACTATGCTAAATTTCATACAGTATAATCTTCTTATATATTTCCTTGGCACCAAATGTCAGCTTTTCCAATTTGCAGACGATTCGTATTTCTTGAGATTGCTACACAGGGAGTTACAGTCTGAAAGGATAAATAGTTCCCTAATAGCCTACAATGACACAAACACTATTACTCTGCCATTTCTTTGAATTTTTACTAGGTATGAAATAATATATTTTGGGAAAATTACAGTGGAGTAGAAAGTTTTCCTGTCTAATTGCACTGCCCAGTACAACAACTTGACAAACAAAAAAAAGGCCAACAAATTTTAGTTATCCCAATATATGGGATTACAAAAGTTTAATTGGCTCCTAATCCAACTTCATTCAAAAAAGGGGGATCAGCTGTCTGAAGTAAGGACAGCCGTACTGACAGATGAGGAAGTTAATGCAAGAACAGAGCTCTAGTTCCTTCCACAGAAGTATCAAACACTGACACATTCCCATGCTTTCTTTCCAGATCTCTCAAAATGATCCATTGCCAAAAAAAACCTGATGATGCAAGACAAAACAAAACAAACATCTAACAAAGAACATTATTTGAATTTCAGAATATTCTCTAGAGTTTTGTGGCTGCTGATCAATTGACATTTATCATTCTACTGATTATTTTATACTAAATGGACATTGTTGAGATGTCTATCTTAGAAAAAAAAGCATTGATACTTTATAATTTCATGGCCTTTCTAGCATGCCAGCTGGGTAAGATGTGAAACAGAAAAATAGTTTACAACTCGGAAACCAAATTCACTTCATGGGTAAACAGCGAAGCTTGTAGTAGCTTTTATTAACAACAGTACCTTTTAACAGAAAAAGTGCAAATAATCACTACCAGGTAATGCTTCTTTCTGCCTAGCTAGTTCCTAAGCTCAAACAAAATGAATGCATATTTGTTTCCTCAGCTTGAGAAGTTACCAAGACACAAACAGGCCACCTCATAGGTGAAGAGAGTCTGGACCACATTATGGGGAGGAATTCAGAAGCCATCCAGTACTTCCTACTGGCTAAATTTGGATTACCAGTTCAAATACAAAATATGAGTTCCATCTGTCTTTTCCTTCTTTGTAGAAGAAGCTCTGCTTCCCTCTCTGATTTACTTCTTGTCTTTTTTCCTCCCAGCTATCTATCCCCTCCTCCTTTTTCTTTCTGATGCTCTCCTCCTCAAGCACAAAAACCTGCAGAAAGTTAAAAAATAATCCTGCCTTACTCCAAACAGTTTCTTCTGCAACAACAATTATAAGAAAAATGACTTAAAGCAGCTGCTCTTGACAACACTGTCAGTTCTCAGAACTGCTGATAAAATTTATGCTGTGCCCTGATTTCTCCTGCTGATAAACTGTGAAAACATCAAAAACAGAAGATGCATTTTGTGCTTTCTGCTCTTGAGCATGTATTTATTTTTTAATATGCCAAGTATTTGCCTTTTTTTTAAACCATTTTCAAGGAAGATGAATCTGAATACAACTAGAGACCAGAGAAATAAAAACAGTGTAAGAACAACTGAATTAAGGTAAATGTCAACCATTTCACCTAACTTCTCCCAGAGAGACACTTGGCTGCAGTCTTTGATTTCTCCCAATAAGACTGGCCTATGGCTGTGATCAAGCAAGAGTTTAACTCAAACTTTGCAAAGCTCTTTGGTATCTTCTGAATGTTTATGTTTTCTACAGTACCTTTGCAGCTCAGAATCCCTTCCAGTGCACCACAGGATCTTTAAATTCTAGACACTGAAACTAACTGCAGAATTGTGTTATTGGCCTCCTTGGAGCTGTTTTAAGGAGGAAATGGCACCTCCCTCAGCTCCTTAATACGCCCCTTGCAAGTACATACAAGGGTTGTATTTTCTCTGTTAGCTACCATATCACACTGCTAGATCTTGTTTGATGTCTTATCCTCGGCAGGTTACAAGTTGTTTCTGAGTATCTTCCTTTTATTATTACTTTATTATGACTTCATAATTATCAAAGAGGCATTCATTTCTCCCAGTTTTACATCGTCTATTACTCTACATGGAAGAATTTCCTCCCTGTCCAGACAAAGAGGCACAATAAATGAGAACTTTAACTGCAAAACATTACATGCTAGAATAGTTAACAACACTTACTTTGCCAGGCTTGTTTGCCTCAAAGCTGTTTTCTTTAAATTTCTCCTGCAGGGTCTCAGCTAACCGACAAAGCAAGGCACCATTATCCAATTTCTCCATAAAGGTTTCTGCTGTTATTTCTCTACCTGAACAGCAAGCAGAAAGTTAGCATGGCAAACAGCATGCAATGGTATAGATGGCACTTGTTTTAAGAAAAACAACAAACAAATGGACACATTCTGAACACATTGAAAGCAAAAGGAATTTGGACAACAATTTAAAACGCACTTTAGCTGAATAACTTGCATTTCTTTAAATTATCTCAGTACTGCATCTCCATAGAGAAAAGTATTTCAAAATAGCATGCTTTCTTTGGGAAGCCTTATGTCACTTGGAAAATAATTCTAGCCTGTAAGAAGCCAAAGCTAATTTTATTTACGAAATTCCTGTGGTTTTATCAAACAGAGGGTGCAGTAGACAGGTGGTTTACACTAGCATATGTGGGTAGTGACAGTATAAATGTTGCTAACACTTTTAATGCAGTTTATTTTGTAGAAGTAACAAACCATGCAATGAAGGAAAGGGAAGTGTTCAACAATGAGAAAGTCTTGACTCTGCAACAAGGTGAATGCAGAACACAAAATGTCATGTCATATCTCATCACTCCTCCCCAGCTTGATCAAAATCACCATAATCCCCGATTATCACCATAATCCCCGATGGTCCCATTGTACAAAATGAAGGCAAATTTTCTAATTTGTCAAGCTGTTATACTGGAAAATTTGCCTTTGTTTTGTACTCTACTTTCGCCAGCCAATGGATTATTCAGTACTCTTCTACCAATATCAGTAGAGCGTCAAGAACTTAATAGTGATCTTAATAGTAAGATGTGACATCATTCTTTTTGGATAATTCTTGCATACATCATTTGAGAACTGGAGCATACCAATTAATTTCTTTTTTCATAGGCTGTTACACAGCATCCACAAGCAAATATTAGTGAGAGTGGTTCGCCATCCCGTTCACATCGGCTCCTGCTGGTCAAAGCTGACTTCTTATAACAGGTAGAAACCTGTTTACTACTGGGTCATTTTCTTTGCCACAAATTTTTGACTAACAACCAGCCGCCCAACTAGACCACTCATATATTTTTTTCAGTTAGGACAGGAAAATGTATTTTTCATGAGGTGTCTGGAAACTGAAAACTTTAGTCTGTTTAGAACTGGTTCACAACAGTTTTGCCAAAGAAAAAAATGGGAAAATGTTGAAAAAGGTTAAAATAAATATTTTCTACGCCTTTTAATAGAGAAGAGAGGGGAAAACAAACAGTCGAGAATAAAAATGAAGGATAACTGAAAATTTCTATTGTATTCTTGAAATACATTGTGCATATACTGTCACTGGAAAATCAGTGTTGCTTACAACATAGAACATTGCAGCACTGTAAAGTCAAGTAAGTAAAAATGCTAATTTTAATGAAAATTTATTTGCGTAGGCCTTTGTCTCAAAATCATTAGATACTTCTGCATTCTTTAGGCAAAAAAATAAAATTGCCAGTCTTTTCAGGTCGGACAGTTGAAAGTCAAATTTTAAGGTCTGTGTAGAAAATCACTTTCAGATGCAACTTACATTTTGGGTCCAAGATAAACCTGTATTTTTTCTAATGCATTCTTCAGAAATACCTCTTTAATGTGAAGTTTTTTCCTTTCTTTCCCCCTCCCCTCAATTCTCTCCGCCACAAGACCCACTTTATGGTTCGTTTCCATATACCTAAATTACTTCTCCAGACAGAAGAGCAGTAGCAGCTCTACTGACCATCAACACAATGGTAGTTTATATATAACTGACATTACTTTAGCATTGCCTACAATTCAGCTGAAGTCAGATCTGAAACTGATAGCCCACAGATTTAAAAAAGAGAATCTCAGCACCTCAAAAACCTTCCGCATTATTCTGGCATATATTTTTCCCTATTTGTGTTTACAGCAAAAGGTTAGAAGCCATTAGAAATCTAAAAAATGAAAAACTAAGTCATAAGAATAGCTTTCTTTTTGATTAATACTTGGATTTTTTAATAGACTCATTACCAATTAAGATGTGTTACAAACATTTTCAAACTATAGAAGGCTTTAACCTGTTTTAGAATGCACTTATTTTGTTCAAGTAAAAGAAAAGTTACATCCTGCACATCTATTCTGTCCTATGATTTGTAGCTTTATAGGTTTATTACTCTACTGTTCAAGATAAAAATAATAATAATAATAATAACCTGAAAGCTATTTAAAGCTGTCGTCTCATTTAATAGACATGGAAAAGAATCTTCTATCTCCTGCTGAGATTTAACAATACATTTACACTGTTTTTAATGCTGAATAGTATTAGCAGTTTGGTCATTGCATATTGTATGCTAAGTTGGAGTATTGTAGTTCTGTTCCCTTTTATGAAAGCTGAAAGAATGAGTTTTGCATTGAACATCTGTATCCAATGAAAAATATATTAGGTGTCAGCTTTCAATTCACTGTATTTTATGGCTCCAAGAGGTGGCATTTCTTTGCTAAAACAGACACTGACATATTTAACAGTTGAAATGTATTGATTCAAATGAGAGCAATGTTCATTGCCTGAGGAAAAAAAATGGCTCTGTATATTTGTATGGAAAAAACATTAAACTCTATTAAAAATGCATAACTCCCCCTATAATTACAAGAAAGCAGTCACAATGTTTTTATAGAATGGTAATAACATTAAATACAATAAAAATAAATAAAAAAACCCCAAAACACTGGAAGTATGAAAAAGAAAAATCAACAGGAATATGAAGACCCTCTCAAACCTTGCAAATGTTTCTTACCCCTTCCTACACTGCAGGGACAAGATGCCACTTAAAAAAGACAAAATGTTTTGTTTACGTGAATGCCTATTACTTGGGAACTGTGGGCAACTAACTATAAGACCACCCAGACCTGGGGGTCCTAATGTAAGCAGACTGGGAAGTCTGAGAGATAGAGACTCGAGAGCTCATACCTAGGGTGTACATCCAAGAGGTTGAGGATGTGGGCCTCAAGACAACCAGAATGTTTAGAAAAATTGAGAGGGACTCAAACCTTAAAACAAAAGTACCCAAGCCAAGTTGGTTCCTCTATTACATCAGTTTGTGCTTCTGCACTCACTTCAGTAGCTATAAT
This sequence comes from Oreortyx pictus, assembly GCA_036925125.1. Lineage (NCBI taxonomy): Eukaryota > Metazoa > Chordata > Aves > Galliformes > Odontophoridae > Oreortyx > Oreortyx pictus. The sequence goes on along the minus strand of JAUPFR010000006.1, from coordinate 3,274,261 downwards.
GCAAGACCAGCCTCACAACTAGCAGATTTACACTACTTTATAGAAGTGTAGAATCATTTGAGTTGGAAGGAAGCTTAAAAGTTCATCTAGACCAACTCCCTGAGAGGAACCAAAAATCATAAAACCATGACAGAAACCTACAACTCAGTCAGGTGCTCAGAACACAGTCTAGCCTGACCCTGCATGTCTGCAGGAACAGGACTTCCACCACCACTCTAGGCAACTTGTTCCAGTACTTCAATACCCATATATAAGTTTTTTGCAATATCATTTTTAAATCTCTCCTCTTTTAATTTGAAACCAAAAGATTGAATGTTTCAATGGTAACATAAAGCTAATAAGCAGAATCCTTTTACTCAGATGAATCTCTGGAATACATCAGTAGAAGGATGAGCTTCCACAGTACAATTCCTTTTGACCATCAAGGTATCATCACCCTAAATATATATAAGAGGTATAATTATCATAAATATATTGATAATCATGGGTATATATCATTTACCTTTATTATCCACTGACTTTAGCTGAACACACTGCTGTTGAAAATAAAAGCATGGTTACAAAATCTTCTTAGCAAGATGCCTGAGCTGAAGCAGGTTTTGCTTTAATGCAGAATCTAAGGAACAGAATTTTCTTGTCTAAGACTTCCTACCTTTCATCCTACCTCTTTCAACATCATCATATTCCAAACCTGGTCTGTAATTGAGCATGTCTCCTACTGTCCTCATGAATTCCCTTCTTTTCTACAAGCCTACTCCACTTTTGCATCTGAATGAGTATTTGCATATGCCTCATGCAACGTGCAACTTTTACTTGTCCTCTTCCTCAATATTTTGCAGTCTCCAGGCCCTCACCAGTGAGTTTCTGTTGCCCTAAATTTATGCTAGTAAGAGGTCTCAGCACTTAAGTTGTGGAGTTGCCAGATAAGTTGCCACAGTAAACAAACGTCTTACAGATCTATTCTATGTGCTCCCAGACACTAAAAAACCTGGATAAAATAAGCTTTGGTATTGTGACCGTCTAAATCTGATAAGTGGGTTCTAGGAACAAGAAAAAACTCTTAAGTTCTACACAGTAGCTAAAGATAAAGCAGGGAGGTTATCCAACTGTACCCATCTTAAACAGATATCAAGGCCCACTTCTCCTGATGGCAACACTCTCCCCTCCCCACATGTAAGATAAAATGAGACAGTACATGAAGGCACAAAGGACAGCAAATCCTATTTGCAGTCAAACTGACATTTTACATCTGGAAGATTAGTAAGGCCATGTGAAACGTAGTAAGGCTATGTGAAAATAGCTCAAGATGCAACAGAAGGTTTCAGTACCGGCAAGAGGATTCTACTGAACTAACTGCATCCATTATCTATCCAATTCAGAGGGCACTGGCAACGAAAACATTGCTGGGTGCTCCATTGGTTCTATACACAATAAAAAGAAGATTAAGGAGGTGATCATGATTTGCAGCACAACTGATCAAAACATCTCTTTAACTTTGCTGCGGAAAGGTTCTCTCAGCTGAGCCAACAGAGCTCAGCAGAAAGAAGTGAGGCTGAGAGATGCAACATTCACTGCTCCACTCCTCTTGCCTGCTGCAATGCTGAGGTGCCTCACTATGAAAATATGATGCTTTACAGCATAACATGAGTCGCTTCTGTCTGCAACATGTATTTCAACTGTAGTGCCCCTTAATGCAAAGGGAGTTGTTTTCTCCACGGAAAGGAGGAAAAATAAATAAAAAGGAAATAACAAATGAGAAAAAACAGCACATTGCATATCCTTTTTTTGGATAATGTGAAATAAGTGTACAAGCAGATGTTTACAATGAGACAACAGCATGCTATAAATTAATACAGATTCTATTCTACAGCAATATGCTCGTGTGTCCCTTTTCTCATGAAAGTTAACCCCAATTATGCAGTAATTAAACCAAATTTGAATAGTGAGTGAACATATGAAATATGTTTATATGTTAATTCAGCTACACTTAATTTAGTTTGACTGAATTTTAACTTGATGCATTTGAATAACAATGTCTACATAGGAATTCAAAGCACTTAAATCACTATAACTTCAGTTCTACACAGCAAACTGAGAAAATAAGAACTTGCATGTGAGAAGGTGTGAGGGAATGTATTATGCAAATGAGCTGTGCATGCTGCTTAATTACAAGAAGGCTGTGCCCCTTCAGCTATGCAGTGCAGAGATTGGTGTCCATATGAAAAATCAGATTTTTAATTACAGTTGGCGTTTCAGAGCCTCCTGCTGGTTGCTACTATCTTACTAAAAACTGACCTCATTCCTAAACTTGTCACTCGAAAAACTCTGGCAGGAACCGCAAACAAGCTCCTGTTTGTCTGATTGGGCCTCACTAGAACTTTATTGTTTAAAAAATTTGAACAATATATTAAATCCCCAAGAGAGTAGGCTGCTTCTGATTCAAAAAGCAGTCTTTAGGATCGCTGTCTGGTGGCAGTTAGAGAAAAAAGGCAGGATTTCTGGATTTTCTTAGACAGCACTTCGAATTTGTCAATTCAAATGGAAGTACCACACAACAATATAATTTAAGGTGCCAGTTTTGCAACTGTAAGTTCAGAACTACTCCAGTAATAAAATTTGCATTGCCTATCTGAAAATATTGTGGCAGAAATGCCCTCTACTTACGCTCTATTTTTCTATGTTAATCATAGCTTAAACAGTATTTTCCTTTCTCTTAATGTAAAGAACTATAATATTGTAGAACATGCAAAGCAAAGGGACTCTATCATTGTATGATGCCACCAATTATGTTCAACTACAGCAACTGGGAAGATAAAACACTGCCTATTTTCTGACCAAATCAGACTTCCGGAAGGAAAAAACAAAAATATATTAAAATATGCTCATCCAGGTTTTCCTCCAAAACTCCCATGTGAAAAACCTTGTCTAAAATAGTTTATCTCCTTTGATTAAAAGCTACTGATGTGTTTCTCTTCAGATGCGGCTTTTTCAACATTTTCATTACATAAATCATGTATTTCTTGCTAGAATGGCCATCAGCAATTTTTTTCTGCTTCACACATCAGGAGGTTCAGCCACAGCCAGAAAATCCCCAGCTCCCAGCTGCAACTGCTAGGTCAGACCCCACTATACACAAGCTTCTGCAAGTCTTCACATGCACTACATTGAGCAGCAATTATCTACAGCTAGACTGTATGATCAGCGAAGAGCTATTTAATGGGCCCGTTCATTCAAGGCACTCAAGGTACCCAGATTCTGCAGAAGGTCTTCCACTAAAAATTAAGATGCACCTGATGGCAGTAAGTAGCAACATCCAGCTTAGTTGTATTAACACAGAAAATCCATGTGAAACACGATTTAAAAGAAAATTTGAGGAAAAATAAACTTGAGGAGAATACAAGTTCAATTATGCTACTTACAGAGCCACTGTGGAGGCAAACTATTCATGGGCTCTTCTGACTCGTTAAAAATTGTCCTAGGTGGAATTAGCCAGCTAGTTGTAGCTTGCTTTATTTTTGAAACACAAAGTCTGAAGATTTTCATTCTTAACTAACAGCACGTGAAATTCTCACACTGTTCAGTAATTGCATCTCTCTTATCTTACCCAGTAAGTTTGTGAGCCACAGGGCCAAATCCTCTTTCATCGGCAACAAGTTGGCCTCATGTCTGCTGGCAAGCCACTGACTGTACTGATGCATATCAGAGAGGCCAGGCCCACGTGCCTTTGGGCTCAGAGCTGTGCACATTGCTTATCCACTGGTTGTACCTGTTTTAGTTGAAAAAGAAACAAGAAACAGACATGTAAATCGATAAAGCAAATAAAATGTACAGATCCTCTTTTTAACATGGTCACAGACAACAGTTTTAACTATGGCTCTGCGAAATCAAACAAATGTATTATATTCATGTATTAGACCCACATCTATTAATACATAATACATCTTTAACTGAGGTTTTGTTAATGCCTCACTTCAAGTAACTAAAACACACAGGTAAACATAATTTCATTTCTACTCACCCAGCTACGTGTTGTCAACCCATAACCAAGTATTCTACAAAGAATGATTAAAATCAAATGAAAACAAACATTTCACAGAAAGCTAGCAGCTCACTGCAGTGCCAGATCCAGTATCCATTCAAAATGAATAGAAAGATTCAGCCATTTTTGGAACAGGCCCAAGAAAAACATATGAAAAACTAAGTTAGGCTACTGCACAGACTTACTAACAAACAGCAAATGTAGTTACCAACTAGAATCCCTGTAATCTGTAGATGAAGAATAATTAAAGCAAAATGCAAGGTGTATTTACTGAATAACATGATTTCTTCTGAAAGCAGCATGAGAGCCTGTGCTGATCACCCACCACACTTCCCACCTCCATCTTTTCTACAAATATTCTCTGCTTCAATGGCAACTTATGGAAACTTAGGTTTCAGGTAAGGCAATACGTCATGTGTTAAATATTAGTTAAGTGTTCAACTCCTGGAGCAACCAGAGACATTAGCCCCACTGGACCTATATTCCTGTTCCTGAAGGACTCATTCTCCCCTCTATGGCACATGTGCGCTAAGGAAAGAGGTTATGTTTTACTGAAAAGAAAATCAGACCTGAACACTATCACTTACAGCAGTTCGCCAGGTTACTTTATTGCCTGGTACAGCGTTGCCTACTGAAAGCCCTGTCACACCAACCAGCAGTCACAAGGCTTTGTGCATGTGGAATTGAAGAGATTACTGATGAGGTTGGGGTAAAAGTCCTAAGGAATAGTACTTCACCTATTTCCCAACTGATCCATGCTAACTATGGTTACATGTGGCAGCTGATTTCAGCCTATTAATCACTGCAAACACCATCTCTTTCTCTCAGCCAGGTAAGAGTCACTTAAAAAAAAATAAAAAATAAAAAAATAAATAAAAAAAAAGAAGAAGAAGAAAAAGAAAAAAAAAGAGTAATTTGTTATATCATTCCACTGAAGCCTGAAACAAGGCTAGGTAAATAAGTAAATTCTTTGTGAAAAGGAAAATGCTTACTGCAATTGCCTCTCCATAAAACTGCTCTGCAAACTACATTTCCAAATACATGCAAAGCTAGCTGGGATATTTAATATTTACAATAAAATACTGCAGCACTTTTTAAGCCACAACACAGCTAAATAACTTCTTTTTCTCAAGAATATCTACTTATATCTCGTGGAGAGCATCAGACTTAACCCAAATCCTGAAGTGGCTGTTGCCTTTGAAGTAGGTAGACACAGCTTTCACTATGAATATACCTCTCATTCAAATCAGGGTTTTTTTCAGTCAGTATGGACTCAATACAGATCAGTTCAGTCAATAAAACCAAGAGGCTTTATTGCTTTGTACAAACACATGTTTCTGAATTGTTGTTAGATTTTACATTTTTCTGGCATATTTCATTCTCAAGTACCAAAGAGCCCTTGGAAGCAAAGGAATTTAAGATACATTAAAACATGTAAGTGAGGTGCAGCTCTGGTCTTGAAACTGACTTGTAAAAAACTTCAGCTTGGATCAAGGTTTTTCTGGTTGGTTACATCCAAAGCGTACCTGTTCATTTTGTTCAAGGGGAGAGAAAAAGGAATTTCGCTGTCAACTTCAAAAAGCCCTCCAGTGAATCCCTCACAAAATGGATTCCTTCGAACGACACGAACCTAACAACTTAAGGGTTACCACAGAGGTGTTTTAAAGTTGCTCTAAGTCATTCAGAACCATGCTGCTTGATAATTCAATTCACTGCTTCACTTTGAGCAGACAGAAACACAATCAAGGTGGAGAACTAACTGCATCTTATCATCAAAGATTGTGTGGGAAAATCTGGTAAAATACCATGTTTGCTTTAGAAATAAATCCTTATATTAACTTTCAAGTTTCATACAGGCTTTGAGGAGTGGGTTGGAGTAGGCCATCCCTGGAGATCCCTTCCAAGCAAAATTATTGTACTATTTTATATTTCATGGATGCACACAAACATTTTTATCATGGGACTCTGAGGGGATCTGCTCTCCCAGGAGGTTTTCACATGGTGCACACCCGGAGCTGGGTTGTGTATTCCAGGGAGACAACATCCTGTTCAGGAAGGGTGCACCAGCCCCTCCATCTCTAACAGCTTCAATATGGAATTAGGAGTTAATTTATGACCACTGACATGATAATATGCTGACAGACAGCTGGATACTAAATAAGTTGTTACCACCAGCAAGGTTGGGGTAATCCTAAGGTCTGAAAATTGCTTTTTTTGCTGTTTCTCATTTCAAGACTAGAGAAAAGAGAGGGAAGACTTCTGTACCAACCCAAATTGTCTCCCTGTCAGTCTGCGAAACAAGCACTGCACTGTGTCTATGCTTCAAACAGATCCCTGAGATCAGAACAGAGAATTGAGGGATTTGAAATGTGACTTCAGTTCAGCTCTAAAATGCAGAGCTATCTTTAACTATGCATCATACTGACCTACCTCTTGTTTCACAAAACTCAGCAGCCAGACTGTGCAAAGTTTGAGAAATCTTTGAGTCTCACCACAAAAGAAAAGTGGGAGAAGCAAGAGCTGTGACTAAAGGATGCAGGGGTGCTGGAGTTCAGCAGTTCCTTGGCTAGTAAGAGCTGAGATCCTGGACGGGACACTGATTCTCAGAGTAGGAAAGGAAGGAAAGAGAAGAAAAGACAAATAAACAGGTGACAAAAATAGCTATTAACTGAGAGATAACTCTCAGGATTGGAATAGCAGTCTGCTTGGAACCATAGTCCTGAATTAACAATAATTACTGAAATGGTGTGGGTTACTCCATGGAACTGACATACAAAGTGAGGATAGCAGAATGAGAAAGTTAATACTGATAATGACTCTTCACTAAGAACCCTGATGAATCACAGATGAACTAATACACAATGCAACTTGATCTCTTTGCAAGCTTAATTTCATTGTTGTCACGATGGTAAAGAAGTACCAATTCATCAGCTTACAAAAGGAATAAAGGCACTGCAGAGATCTTATAGTCTTTGAGGGGGCTTACAAGAAAGATGGGGAGAGACTACATCACAGAGTGTAGCAAGAGGACAAGAAGTCATGGCTTTCAGCTGAGAATGCAGATTTAGTTTCAACATTAGGAAGAAATTGCTTACCCAGAGGGAGATGAGGCCCTGGCATAGGCTGCCAAGAAAAGCTGTTGATGCCCCGTTCCTGGAGGTGTTCAAGGCCAGGCTGGATGGGGCTTTGGGCATCTTGACCACTGGCAAGGTGTTCCTGCTCATAGCAGAAGGGTTGCAACTGGATGATCTTCAAGGTCCCTTTCCAATCTAAACTATTTTATTAAACTACACCATCATCTCACCTCTTTCTGACATCTTAATATATTTAATTTTTGTTGAGCTGGAGGGAAGTTTGTTGACAATTTAGCAGTGAGAAATTTGGTAAGAGAAGACAACTATCCTGCCACAGAGACAGACAGTAGTGTTCAAGCATACACCAACACAGCTGAGGAGGCAGTCCTCTTTGGCTCCAACAGCTATTTCATCCTTTCCTCTTGGCAGACAGAAAGTATGAACAAAGTAGCCAGAAAAATATTGTTTTTCCTAAACTTACTACTTTCTAACAGTATCATCAACTCATCCTACATAGTACTTTTTAGAGCTAGCCAACACAAACACAACAAATATCTCCTTTTATAAAATGCTACAATCCTGTTGGAGCTGACATGATGTATGTATAAGTATTTTTAAAACTTACCTCTTTATGTTTTCCTCCTCAACAAGCTATTTCTTTTCCCTACTATTCTGAAGGCAGACTGGGAGAAGTCTTGAGCTACTTTTCATTCTGTTTTGTTACAGGTTATATTTATGCTGCAGTCTTCTTTTTTTTCCTCCCCTCTTCTGTCAATAAGAGGAAGAGATCTCAAATTCTTAGACTTATTGTCTAGTGGAAGAATTCCATGTGGGATAGTTTACAGTACACACAGACACTTGTAACAGATTCAACACACTAAAAGATTATATTTCTCTCTGCTTACTTCTATCAAACAGTGAAGTTTTTATTTTGTTTTACAGTGGCACATTTAGTTCTGTGTTTATTGTAGCTCACTGCTTGTATTTTGCCAGCAGTGTAAGTTACACCGTCTGCTGTTGTTAATGATCATCAGGTCAAAGCAATGACAATCAAACAAGTAATCTTCTGTTATTCCACTGGTTTTTGGTGAGGCAAACTGGAACAACAAAAGGATTCAACAGTGATACACTCCGTGCTTAAAACACACAAGAGTCAAAGATTGCTTAATCCGGAAAGCAAGACTGGCTGTACAATTAAGTGCTCACAGTTGCATGCCCCTGGATTCAATTCCATTTCCTATTTTCCTATTCCAACAGCCTTCCTTTCCTTGTAAGATTTTGGTAGTAGTATTTTTCAGTCTCCATTCTGTGAGTTAACCAGGCAATTCAGCAACATTTGACTCCAAACTACCCATCTAGCATATATATATATATATATATATATATATATAGTGGCTTACACTGCATTCTTGTTGGCTACACAGTGCTCTATTACACAAGTGTCACTGTTCCTTCAACCTTGTTCCTAACCATACTATGTGCCTTTAGCTCTCAATAAGCCAAAGTAGGATTGAACCATTCCTTTTAACCTGCATCATGATACAGTTCTTCCAGGTGAGGAACAAAGTCTGGCTAAGTTATTTTCTCTTTACGATTCATTAGAATTAGTATAGAAGTTAAATAACCAGTGAAACGAGCTTTTTTTCTTCACATTCAGTTAAAATAAGATGATAAACTGTTTACAAAATGGAAAAAATACAAAGCAAATACAGAACAGTGTTTAGAAATCAGTCAGATCATCTCTGCTGCCAAGGTCCCGTATGACATTGCCTTGGTACCATACCAGCTTGCTGCAAGTTCTATCCGAGACACACTGCTTGGCTGGGTAGCAGTGTCCTGCTTTGGCCCACCTGGGTTCTGCTGCTTATCAGCAAGGTTAATTCCTGGCTCCAATCAGTTGGCTGCCAAAACAGATGTATCTAGGGCTGGAGATCTGCATGCATGCTAATTCAGTGGCCTAATTGCTCTACAAAGCTTAAACAGAAGATGGCATACCTCTGCCTTGGAGCTTGGGTTCAAAGACTATTTTGAAAATCCGCACAGAAGTAAATGCTTCGGCTTTAAGCTTGTGAAATGAGGTTTTCCCTATTACGATAGGGGGGAAGCATGTTAGCTACCCAGTTGTAGAAGAAAAAGTATGCAGACAACTGTGCAATAGCTTTACTGTCAGTAGTAGAGAGAGCAGACGGCAACTTAGACAAGAGCAGCAATAGTTTTCTCTGAAGCAACCGTAACTTGAACACTAGACTGCACATTGGCTTTGACAGAGGGGTATCGGCTATAACTGCAGACAATCTCCTGCTGTCTTAGAGAGAAGGTAATGCTATTGGAAAGCAGCCATCCTGGAAAGAGAGGAGACAGAGGATCAAAAGCCAGAACAGAGCTCATGAGTATCTGGCAAGGGTTTCTGCTGGATCTCCCTGCTAGCTCTAATCACCTCAAGCAGATGGAAAAGAACAGAAATTTGAAACTTTCCTGGAGTTTAAGTGGCCTGTGTGAAGCATTCACTTACTGTAAGTTGGGTGCAAAAGGAGCTTAAATAAGATCCAGCGTTCATAAATAAATCTCTAGCAACAAAACACACATCTGTGTGACCAGAAACAAGGCTGCCCACTAAGTCGGACTTGTACTCTCAGTTGTCACAGGCAAACAATTGCTACTTTTACACATGCAGCATGCCTAAGCATCAACATGCTCACTGATGAAAATTGGTTGTAGTTTTCATACCTTGTTGTTGACATGTTTTGCAGATTTGGTGAGAAAAAATTAATTTACAGAGAGAAAGGATGCTCTTTTTTATTTATTTTTTTCCCCCCACACCCTCTATTACATACATGGGCATACACGCAAAGATGCTAAAAGATTGGGGGGAGTGGGGGGAATCATAGGAATATCTTCCTTTGAGAGCTGTGGGGGTGCTTTGAGGAACTTAAAACAAAGAGCAGCAGTAGGAAAGCAGCCAGAAACCTGGTATTCACTGATAGATCTGACTCAGCCAACCTTGATCACCTGCAACTTCCAGTTTACCACAGAACTTAAGTCACCTCCTTTTTAGTTTTTTTGTATGTAAAAGCAAACTCAATCACTCTTCAAGCTATGATTCTGCCTCTACATCTCACAGCTCCTCTTGAAGAGCTATTGAACAGCAGATCATTCTTGTCTGCATTGCCTTAAATACGTATATTTATAATCTTACTTTCTTACCACCATAAACAAGAAGATAAAACATAAGCTCACAGACGCAGCAAGTGTATTTCTGAAGGGAAGTTCAATTTTTCTAGTTATTTTATTATCCTTATAAACTAGACCACAACCAATTTAGCCCAAGGTTCCTGGAGCTTTCCCAGCTCAACTTGGAGCACACTGTACTTGTTGGGAGGGGGAGGGGCACTGGAGGGGAACCACCATCTGAAACTCATTAATCAATTAGAATTTTTAAGGGCTTACATCAAAATGTGATCTGTGCTGATAAAGTAAACTTTAATCACAAGAAGCCTTTGTCCTTTACATTATGAATATACTTGCTACAAGTGTGAGCACTGCTCAGAGCGGAGGAGACAGAACCTGGCAAGAACAACATGCTGATACTTTAGACCTGTAAGGCCCTTGGTTTGAGGCCAGACCAGAATGAAGCTAACCACACAAAAATCTGAGCTAATCATTGAAAGCCTGGATGTTTCTAGGACTATGCCTAGTAGAAATAACTCTGTTGCCTTGATAATGTCTTCTCTTCCAAAAGGAAAGCAAGGAGTCTTTCTCACATAGACCAAAACAAAGCCTTAGGAATGTTCAATATCTACTTGCTCATAAAATTACAACTTCTGGAAACTGAGCCTTTTCCTAACGCAGTCCAAAAACTTTCAAGTTGATTTGCCTGACTCTCATTGCATGCTTTTCTGCTTATCTAAGCAGAAGTAGGGAAGAAGTTTCCATTTTCACCAACCAGGGAAGGAAACATACACACACCTGTCACATCACATCTGACCGGGAGTAGGCAGGCAGTGGCACAAGTTGACTAGATATCATCAGCTTTGCATTTCATTATGAAATTTCTGTTCTGAAATTAGCAAGAGGCTTTAATAGAGGAGTTTCAAGCAGAGCCAAAAAGGTATTTCAGATTTCAAGTGAAATAAGACTGGACCAAAAGGAAAATCAAGTGACTAAATGAGTTAGTAGCCTCAAGTCAGTATTGTCTAGAAGCATGGGGCCATAACTGACCCCTCTCACTTTTCCTTTCTCCGGGTTTGGGGTGGCTGTGATCCCACCAGGTTACCACAGCATAATGCCAATCAGATGGTCTGTTGAACCACACGACGTGAATTTAGGAATGTCAGCTAACTTCCTATTAAATCACAATCCACATCACAAAACCACCATTAAACCATGACGTTTGGCACAACATCTACTTCGCAGTGAAGAAACCGTTTGAGATTTAATATGTGTGGAAAATGAAGAGAAGTTAGTTTTAATTTCAAAGTACTGCCAGACCAGCGCACTACGGACCCTGCAAAGCATCCTTGCTGGCGTCCTGGAGAGCGAAGTTGACACACGCTTCTGCGATAGCAAGCCGAGAGGAGAGAGACACTCACAAAGGAAGACGGTACGATAGAAGTTCAGAAACAAATTCTTCCTCATGCCATACCCTGCCCTCCCGAGAGCTGAATCCGGAGCCTGGGGGAGAAAGCGAGCACCTGGGCGGCCGCTGCTGCCACTCCCGCCCCACGCTTGCCTTTCCCACGCGCGCCGCAATCTCTCCCACCCCATTCTCCTGCCTCTGCCTCACCCAGGGCTCCGCCGAGCAGTCCCACAGCCGCACAGGGAAGGACGAGAGAGCTGCCCGGAGCCCGGGATGCTATCCCGCTCCGCTCCGCGCCGCACTCACCCTCCGCCGAGCCCGGCTGCGCGCTGGGCTGCGCAATCCTCGGGGCCTCTCCGCAGCACAGCTGAGCTAATGGCTTTGCCATGAGTGCTGCGAGCGCGGCTCCCGGCTCTGCCCCTCGGGGGCAGGACCAAGAGCGGCCGCCGCGGCCCCTCCGCGGGATGCCCGGGGGCGGCCCCGCCAGCGAGCTCGGCACGCTGTCTTCGGCCGTGCCCCCCCTCCGCCGGCACTCTCACACACCCCCACGCACGTTCTCACACCTCCTCCTCGATGTTTTCAACCTCTGGACGCACAGAGAGGACCGAAAAAAAAAAAAAAAAAAAAAAAGAGACAGAGTGGGCGGAAAAAGGAGCGAAAGAAAGCGAGCAAAGCCCCGCTGTCCCCGTCCCGCAGCACGCAGGCACGGAGCTCACCTTCCCGCTGCCGGCCCCCTTTATTTTTTTCTTTCAACTCAAAGGCAGCCGGCGAAACGCCCTCAATTTAAAGAAGCCCGAGCCGCGGGCTCCGCCGTGGGGCCGGCTGCTAGCCCCTTCGCAGCGCTCACGGCTTCCCCCCCAGTGCCGGCAGCGCTGCCCCCCACCGCCCGCACTCACTCAGAGCCGCCCGCTGCTGAGCCTGCCGGCAGCCGCAGCAGCACCCCCGACCCGAGCAGCCCCGCAGCAGCCGCTCCTCATACTTCTGGCCGCTCCGCTCGGTGCTCTCTTTGAAAAAGAGTTGTGTTCTTTTTTTTTTTTTTTTAATCCCCGTCCCCCTCACAACCCCATTTCCTATATTTCAGCAGTCCGCGTAGAGCGAACGGAAGTTAAGTGCTTCGGTCTTTTTTTTTTTTTTTCTTTTTTTTTTTTTTTTTTCAGAGGGGCGACAAACGCAGTTGACACTGATTTACCCTTGAAATGCTGAGATATTGTGTTACAGCTCTTGGCAGCAAGTTAGCGCTGAGGTCCATTTCTCTTTCATTATTGCTGCTCTCTTTCCAAGAATGGGGAAGAGAAAGGAATTTTCCTATCTAAGCTAGTTTCTGGGACCCCTGAGCACTAAAGGACAGCTGTCTGACCATCACTTCTTGATTTTTCTTTCTGGCTATGAGTATATCATTCCAACTTCACATCTCAGGGTGCGCTCCACTCCATGCGTCTCCGCAACCATCTCATGCCACCTTGCAGTCTATTTTGAACAAATCCTGTGTGCTGCTCATGAATTAATCATCCCTACGTTCCACTTTTAGAAGAGTGAAGGGTAGAGGTTTTGCTTGCTCTTATTTGGGTGGGCTTCCTTTGCCAAGCCAAATCCCCCCTAACACCTAGCACACCTTTATTCAGTCTTTATTTCATTCCCACCTTATTTCATTTTTGTAACATTTCAGCATTGCATTCAATGTCAGATTACCTTCCCCAACTGTTGTTTGTTCAATTATTCCCCATGCTGAGGAGCCCCTTTTGTGAATTCAACAGCGGGAAACAGATGTTCAGACTCCTGCTTCTCTCAGCACATGAACATAGATTATCTCGTTGAGTTTCCCAATGGTATCAGGCTATCACTTTCCATAAGAGCGCTCCAGTTGAACTGCACACATTTTTCCTTGCAGTCTATATTCAATTAATTAAATTCTTCTAGCCAAAGCACATTTTACATAATCACACTGAAAGAGCTGTCTTAACCTGATTGCTGAAAACCCATTGAGCTGACCCCTATTTTTTATTTACGTCCATTTTGTCATACTGGGATCTGCTGGGAAAGGTCAATTTGCACAATTAATGCTGGGCTATTTCTCAGAAATTGCACCGTAAGCAAATTCTTACTCTCTGAGCAGCAGATGTTCATCGCTGGCCAATCAGAATGCCCACATCTTTTGCTATCTGTTGTCTTCTTATGCTCATATTATGCTCTTCTGATGGACTATTAATTGCTGTGGGGAGTGTTGCTTAACTGAGAGCCTGTCATTCAGTTATGATGAGCTGTAGCCATAGACTATATAGGTATCAGTACACAATTATACAATCTTCTAGCTTTGTTGTAGGCAGTGAATGGCCATGAAAATGATGATTTCCTTTGGTCAATCCAATCTCTTCATCAGGGGAAAAAAAAAATATATATATATACGGAGAAGAGATCCCTCGGGTTTACCAAAATACCTTGCAGAAGAAGAGAACAGGGTGCAGAGGAGCTGAGTACTCCTGTCCACACTTAACTGTCTTTCAGAAGTTCTATCTGACCTTGAGACCAACTCTGTTACACCATTCTGGATACTTCAAAGTTCTGTAGCTTCCTACAAAACGGGGTAAGCATTTCACTAAACAGCAGTTACTTCTCCAGTAAAAGATTGAAGTTCCACACATTCTCTTGAAGTTCCAAGGCTCCTCCCAAGCAGTTCTACAAAGGAGCTAAGCTGAGACTTTTCCAAACCTCACATACTAGATCTTCAACATGCATTTACCTTTGTAGCAGTAAAAACAACTGAAAGGACAGCTCTAAGATTCTGGAGCTAAAGTTGGTTGTGGACTCGGTGTTACATTAGCTTGTACTGAAGACTAACCAAACATAAGCTGAAAGTAAAAGAGCAAACATCCACAGGTGTACACTGAATCATTTTCTAATTCTTCTTATTTCAGCTGTTATTCTCTTACTATCACCTCATAAAGAACTGATGGTAGACTAGAAAATAAAATCATTACAACTGTAAGAAAAATAGTCTGAAAATTAGATCAAATCTTACACAAGCAAGACTGAGTGAAACACAGCACCAAGCATGCATCTGAAATATACATCATAGAAAGGCTATGGGTGTTTCAGTAGTGACACCACAGTTACGTGGGCACTGAGATTCACACCTCACACAGGACTACAACTTTGCCTGTTGTCTTCAGAGTGACTGGTAGGAAGCTGTTTTCAGCTCCAGGAGAAGAACAATGTTGATAAGGCACCAGTGTTTATAGCTGCTGCTAAGCAGCGCTGCACAGAGCCAAGGCCATTTGCAGCAAAGGGCCCAAGGAGATGTGAGGGAACAGAATAAGTACAGCCGACTTAAAGCAGCCAAAGGGATATTCCATACTACATCAAATAAAAGGAGTTTTGAATGGGTAGGAGTTGATCTCCCTCTCTTCTGCTACTCAGGGGGCTGGCCTGGCGTCTTGTGGACAGTGCTGAACAAATGCTTATGCATCACTTGTTATCTGCATTCATATATATACACGCATATAGCTACAACATAGGATCATAGCATCACATAAGCTGGAAAAGACCTTCAAGATCATCAAGTCCAATTGCAACCTAACCATACTACCCTAACTCTAACAACCCACTGCTAACTCATGTCCCTGAGCATCACATCCAGATGCTTTTTAAACATGTTCAGAGATGGTGACTCAACCACACCCCTGGGGAGACTATTCCACTGCTTAACAACCCCTACCATCAAGAAGTTTTTCCTTATATTCAACTTGTGCCCCCTGGTGAAACTTGAGGCCAATTCCCCTTGTCCTGTCATCACCTGCTACAGCGAGAAGAGACCAACCCAGCTCTCACTGCAATTACCTTTTAGGTATTGGAAGACAGCAATAAGGTCTCCCCTCAGCCTCCTCTTCCCCAGACTAAAGAGCCCAAGTTCCTTCAGTTGCTACTCATAGGGCATATTCTCCAGACCCTTCCCCAGTCTTGCTGACCCTTCTTCGGCTCTGCTCCAGCACCTCAATGTCCTCTCTGTAAGCCCTAAACTGAACACAGTACTCAAGGTGGGGCCTCACCAGTGCTGAGTACTTCCTGAGTCCTGCTCATCATACCATTTCTGATACAAGCCCAAGAAGTCATTGGCTTTCTCAGCCACCTGGGCACATTGCTGGCTCACATTCAGCCAAATGAGCATCAGCATACCAGCACCCTTTTCCGTCAGACAGCTTTCAAGGCACTCCTCCCCAAGCCTGTAGGTTTGCCTGGGGTTGTTGTGTGCAAAATGCAGGACCTGTCACTTGGCCCTAATGTAACTCCTACAATTTGCCTCTGCCCATCAGCCCAGTCTATCCAGGTCCCTCTGTGTTGACTGAACACCCTCCAGCAGATCAATACTTCCTCCCAACTTCGTGTCATCCACAAACTTACTGAGAGCACTTTCAATCCCCTCATCAAGATCACTGATAAAGATGTTAAACAGGAGTGGTCCCAGTACTGAACCCTGGGGGACATCAGTTGTGACTGGCTGCTAAGCAGATTTAAGTTCACTGACCACAGTCTTTGAGCCCAGCATCCAGACTGCATTTCATCCAGCAGACTGTACGCCCATCCAAACCACGGGCAGCCATCACCTCCACCAGGATTTTGTGGACAATGCCAAAGGCTTCACTGAAGTCCAGGTAGACTACATCAGCAGCCTTACCTTCATCCACTAGACAGATCACCTTCTCATAGAATGATACCAGGTTTGTCAAGCAGGATCTATCACTCATGAGCCCACATTGTCTGGGCCTGATCCCCTGGCTGATGTTTAATTGACGCATGATGGTTCTCAAGATGATCCATTCCATAACCTTCCCTAGCACCAATGTTAGACTGACTGGTCTGCAGCTACTGAGATCATCTTCCCTGCCCTTTTTGAAGGTGGCCATCACATTCGCTAGGTTCCAGTCCACCAGCACATCCCCAGTTAGTCAGGACTGTTGTAGAAGATGGAGAGTGGTTTGCCAGTCACATCTGCCAACTCACTCAGTACTCTAAGGTACAGTCTATCTGGCCCCATGGACTTGTGAGTGCTCAGCTTTTCAAGCAGGTCCAAAACAGTTTCCTCAAGGATTATGCAGGGCCTATTCTGTTCCCCATCATTTTCTTTCAGTGCAAGGGGCTGTGTGTCCAGGGAATATCCTACCTATCTAGGATGATATTATCTTTTCCCTCTATCTTCTATATCAATTATACAGAAGTAGATGCTGCGTAATTTATGACTGCCATCCCAATTCTCTATCAATTCTTAAAGTACATGGTTAAGATACATCCAGTTTAATAGCTATATATTCAGGTAAGAAAGAAGAGACAGGAGATAGCAGATGAGTCTCAGTAGCAGAAATTATTAATGAAGTATGCATTTAGTAAACAATGTCATACATGTTAAGTTTCTTGCTCTCTGCCACTTAAAGAGCAAGTAAAAGTAAAATAAATTCAGTCATCAGTGATTTGCCATTTTATTTATCATGAAAATAAGGTCTGAGTTAACTACTTTCTCCAATTAGACAGTTCAATGCACACAGTGATTTTATAATCAGCTGAACTGCTATCAAACCTGCAGTAGAATAGTTAGACCTTCACCCTGTGTCACAATTATTAAAAGATAACTGTTTTTAATCTTTGGTTCAGTATAAAGGCAGATACCCAGATGAAATTAAACTGACATACACTTCTCTATCATAACTGTTTACATATACACGATGCTGAAGATGCATGTACAAGCCCCTCTGGGACATATGTTATGAAAAAGAAGCGCTGACATGAAATGCTCACAATTCTAATATGTACTGAAATCTATTTTCTGACTGAGGATGTCATAAGAGCTTATTCATCTATATAGAGCATACAGTTCACATCCCAAGAAAACCACTGGAGTTGGCACAATGATTAGCAGTCCAATTTATGTGTTCTTGGACAATCAGGGTTATGGCTTTATAATCTGTCTCTAAATAAATGGCACCTTAAATATTAACAAGACAGACCTTTTTTTTTTTTTGCATATTTTCTTAAATATAGGATACACACCTTCCAGGAGATAAAGCTTATCTTTAGGGAGAGGCCTTCCACAAGTAAGATGAAGGTAACAGTATTATTAACTAAATTTCTTTCTCCTCTACATCATGTAAATGCGGAGTAAAAGAGCCTGCTGTTTAAATCAGTGCTTCCAACAAATTCATGTTGCATAGTCTGTCAAAATAACTTTAAGGAGAAAAGTCCATGCTGCTTAGTATCTAGAATGCTACTCGCTGCAAATAAGAACTGATCACTGTTCATGTTCCATACATGCTAAAAACAAGAATTTTGTAGTTGGTTTCTACTTCTGATGGGCATGCCATTGCAATAAGGTCAAAGAGAAGACAGAATTTAACTACTTAGAGTACAAGAGCAACAGTAAGCAGAAGAGTAACTGAGGATCCCAAAAGCTGTCGAAGAAACATTTTCTTGTAGCATCAGAATAATTCTGGAATTATTTTGTCAGCTTCACATACAGTTGCTACTTAAGAATATATGAACTAATCTTCATATGAATCAAATGATACACACTGTAAGGGAAATTTAGCAACAAAATGCAAGCAGCACATACAGATTTTTTTGTAAGCAACAACTTTTCCAAAACAAGAATATCAGAAGACCATTATTTAAGAATTCAAAATGTTCTTACAACAGAAATGAGTGTCCTAACATACTAATAACATCTGTCAGCCCGCTCCCTCTTTATTGGTCAAAATCCTGCCCTCCCTTGTTTTTTCTGCCTTTCAGGGCCTGATTTCTCCTGACACATAACTAGGCTTCCTCTTTAAATCATTAGTATTCTTCGCTTCAACATTCCTTCCTAGTAACTTATTCCTTATGTTTATTGTACTGCACGTGAAGTTATTTCGATCAGTGAAGCAACTTCTATAGCCTAACTCAAGATTTTCTTTATGAAAACCCATAAAGCAGCTATCTTGGACTATCTTCCAAGCTCAGTTCATCTTTTCTCATGTTGCTTTGTTTGTGAAGTCAAAAGCAAACAATCCCACCCCACTTCAAGCAGCACGTGCCCACAGAATGTTTAACTGTAGTAAACCCACCTTTGATATGAGACCTTAATTGCCTGGCCAACAGTGCAGAACAGGAAAAAAAAATGGGGGGGGGAGGGGGTGAACAAGTTCTCATAGGAGAAAAAAAAAGATGCACTTTCAGTTAGGTTTTAATTCCATACTACCTCCATAGCTCTTCTAGCCTCGGTGTTTCTAACATGAGTTTTTAGGAGTTCTTCCTCAGCTCTGTACTTTCTCCATAAATAACTCAAATTCATTCTCCTATATGAGCTACTGTCATCCTTCCCCCTCATGAGATACTATTGCTATTCTTTTTCAGTTCTTTTTTTTTTTTTTTGTGTGTGTGTGCATGCATGTGTGTAGCTGCTCATTTCAAGAAGTTCACCTCAGGGAATGCTTCAATTCCATTATTCCTTTCCAGTCTCCTTTAGAAAGGTGATTTCAAAGCATTCCTAATGGAAAGAACATTATTCCCTGTGCTACATTGTGAAATGAGACAAAGTAGCCCAGCTCATTTAATAAGTCATTCCCATTTTAAGAGGGTTAGGAGATTTGTTTCCTTTTGTCAGCCCTGAAAACTGATCTGTTGTGTGAGGCTCATCAAATTACTTAATATTTCAGTTTCCTGATCTGTAAAATAGGCATATGGATAAAAGCCTTCCCTTGTAAAGTAGTCCATTATCATCTAACAGCAAGAATTACATAAAGATGCCTCTGATAAAACAACTTAATTTACAATAGAGTCCTGCACATACTTCCTTTCTCCATCTCTTTCTAATGCAAAGAATGTATCTGATAAAATGCTACTAGAGAAGGGAAGTGAGGAGGTTTGGAAATCATCTTGGCTTTGGTATGTGTTATCGTAAGAAAACAAGTAATGTGTGTGATCTTAGACAAATAATTTAAACTACCACAAGCTTTAAACCTGTAAAACGTGGGTTTTATGTGTACATATACATGTAAAGAAATGTAAAACTATTATATATTATATTTTGTTATATAATGACAGTTGTAAGAGACTCAAACATTTTGATGTCATAGATAGAGAATTCAACAAATGAAAATAATGCTTAAAGATATTACCTCTTCCTCAATCATTCCTCTTGCTGTGAAGTTGCTCAATTCCAGAATCAGTTCTGTGCCATTTTTCTTCATGCAAGGACATGTTGTGGAATGAGATTCCTTCAGAAGAATCTTCCCAGATCCCAGCATTGCTATCTGAAATGTGATAAGGACATACATAATCACTGACAAAAGACTAGCAATTACATTTTCAATATGTCTGTTTCAGACTATAGTATGTTTATGCAGTTCTGGTAATCCTAAGTTTAGGAGGTTATTGTTTTGCACAGATGTTACTCCTGCACCTGCAATCCACAGATCATCCTTGTCCAGTTTATCTTTCTCTCCATTAGAAATGACCTTTATTCCTTGATGATAGCCACACCAATGTCAAAATGAGCTTGTTTCATTCAACACGTTTCTTGTTCAACCAAAAAAAGCATCCTTGCCAAGTGTACTCTTTCAGTTTTCTTTTAGGGAGGAGCCTGACATATCTCTGTTTATACTATTGCCTGCGCCTTGGGCATGTTTTTCTAATTGGAGCTGGCTGAAGCCTCTCTGCTTTCCTGCGTCCTGTCATAGCCTGAATTACAAACAATGGTGAGACCGGTTACCCAGCTCCCTTCATTAATGACACATGTTGCTGAAACACATTGAAAGAATTTCAGAAAGATCAAATTTCAGACCAACCTTGAAACCAGATGCCCAAAACCAATAATGAAGCAAGAGGGCTGTAGATAGAAAGCTAGTGTTTTACCTCATCAGTGTTACAGCCATGCTTGCAAATAAGACAAGCAATAAAAAACATCATGTAATCCTTTAGTTTAGCACATTATTTGTTCTTAATCTGTATAAAGTAAAAAAAGTGCACACAATAATTAAAACAAGAAATAATTCAACAAATACGAAAAACACTCATGGGAAATGTCATAGGTGCAGTGAGAAGAGTCAGGAATAATATAGACCAAAAAATTCAGATTGAGGTATGGGATAATCTCATGTACAGGGGTGTTATGGTGACTCCACATCGATTTGTTGTCAAATACTGTACTACAGTCAGTCCCATGTGACATCTTGATCCACAGAAAGAATAAAAACACAAAAATATGGAATAATCTATGAAGACAAACAGTGACCCACATCTTCAACTGTAACTTATGCTAAGTCTTACTGGACATAGATAAAACTCACAACTGCTTTAGGGTAGCTTTAGTTTTCATTACTCTAATAATAAAAGTCAGAACACAAACACAATAAATATGATAGTGTAAATAGAGTAAATTATTTTTCATAACAAATGAGTAAAGTAGGATTGGGCTTCTTCATTAAATGCTGTAAAGGACAGAAATAAAAAGATGAGTGCTAGTGAGGCCAAAAGATTAACACAACTGTGAAAGCAGATCAAGTACAAAGAATGTCAGGTCCAGGATGTTAATCTTGGGAAAAAAGAGTCTGGAATCTCTCCCTCCAAAAAATACTGAGAAGGTATCCAATCTAACAAAGACTCCTACCTTTGTAAAGTTCATATTAACTCTCCCCAAGGACTTGGAAAAATTAATCGGGTTTTGTTGAAGACGACAGTAATTTGTACAATGACCAGAAACAACTGACTGGGTAAGTTCTGTGGGGTGTTAAGAACAGGGGCAACTCATCTTTTTGGAGAAAATTTAAGGGGAAACCCATGATGAAACCTGGCTGAACAAACTTCTGTTCGTGCTGGTTAACGCTGTAACAGAAGAAATATTCAGAACAGAACTCAAGACACTGTTTTCAATTTGCTAATTAAAGCAACATGTAAAGCTAACAAAATTGAAGTAACATCTGTGTAGTTTCTTCAGTGCTTCTCAGCAGTCTAGTTAATGCAAATGATCAGAGTTAGTGATGCATTAGCCACAGGAACAAGGTAAGCAGACAAAACACGTTTATCTGCACACTGCATATCCATAGGACAATTTAATTAAAACCAATGTAAACATGCACATCTAAAGCCCTATGTGTTTAGTATGAAGCCTAAAAACACTTTCTGATGTGAAACTTTTGTAAAAACTGAAACAGAAAAGGACTTGGAAATCAGAAAGAAAAAAGCACTTTTAGAAGCAGTTATTTTCCATCAGGAAAACAACAAAACAATATAACGACCAAAATGAAAAACAAGCACCTCTGCTTGTTCTGAAGCTACTTTCTGAAGAACCATCACATCCTACCAGGCCATCTCTACATTTTCAATTCATCCTCTCTCACAGTTCTTCCCACACTAGCCAGAGAAAGCATAATATTAAATTCAGGCCATCTATCACAACAGTATGCAGACAAGACCCTTCCTTTTCTTCCAAACCCTTTCAATGGACAAGGTCAGCGTAGAGCACTTTAACCCAGTGAACGTCCACTATAAGTAAGAGAAAGAGGCTCAAACAACTCCCGTGGAGGGCAGGAAAGTGGCTTCCTCAAAGCTGAACTCCCCAAAGATAATCTTTGCTCAGAGTAAAACTTTTTGGGGGTAAAAGGAACAGTTATCAGTGTTTCTATCAAATTAGAATGCTTTTTGATAACTTCTGAATGACAGTTTCATTTTTAAGTCTTTCAAGTAATTTCATTAATAAATGTTCATATAAAACAAGGTCAAATACAAACAATTTTTTTAATCTAACATTTCTATGTATTCCAATTAATTCTATTTAATAACTTAATTCTGCCAATAATTGTAATCTCTTATATTACTTCTTTTCTGGACAAAAAAAATAGCAACTAAATTAACTGTGATATCAGAAACCCACTCAGATCATTTCCATGAAAATATTACTCACAGTTCCTTCTAAAGAACCATTTCTATGCTACAGTCTGGAGCATCTATCCAGTAGGATTGGGTTATTGAGGTGAGTTATGCTCAGATTTTGAACCATTAAGGTTCCTGCCTAAAGCTCAGGTCATGACTAACTCGTCAGCACATAGGATGCTTTCACTAGACAAATGAGATGGACTCAAGATTTTTCTGTTCACACACATTTGCAAGAGATTTAAAGATCCCTAGGAATTATGAATTCCTATTACAGCAAGGGACCTAACTCCCATGGGGGTTTTTGAACAGACAGTCATAAGCTATGTCTGGAAGATGACTCTGTACTATCCCTCTTCCATAAACTAAAAGAAAAAAAAAAGGAAAAGAACAGATTCCAGCTCTCCTTTAGTCGTAAGTTAAAAGAACTTTCCTCTTTTTATTCTTTTTCAAAACAACTGATGAGTGTCAACATTTCACAGAAAGAGAGGTATGAATAATGAGACATCATAGTGTTATTTATGCTGTGCACAATGTAAAAATCCAGTTCAAATCCATTTCTTTCACAGAAAGGGAAGCTACTGTAGCATTAAGAAAAAGGAGAAAATCTACAGCAGTGGTTTCAAATGAGAATAGTTTTCATTCAAACTAACAGGATTAATATGTATTTGATTATTTCTAGGTTTAATCTTGTGTAATTGTTACATCTTCCTTACCAGAAAAAATGGGATTTTTACTAAAACAGAGCTTCACTTGAATCTTTACCTTAATTCTGTAGGTTTGACTTCACCAATCACTTCTCACACAGCACATCTCTTGTTTTTTCTGCTGGCTTTCAGGTTCAGGCAAATACTATTTCTGTTACTATTTAACCTCTTATTTTTATTTTTTGTTGTTTTCTTCCCATTCAGATTGTGTTCCACGGGTAGAATTAATCAATTCCATGCTGTTAATTTCCCGTCTAATTCAGAAAGAGGACTGCTTTATTTCAGGATCAGCTATGAACTAGCATATCCCAATGAATACATTAACTGTATTGTGATGTTTCTTGGATGCGTAATCCTTAACACTGGTTCATTACAGGATCAGGAACCAACTCATAACCAAAAAAAAAAAAAAAGTGGAAATAATTTAGAAGTTAAAAATCATCACTGTAATGGAGAAATGTAGCACCTGACAAAAATAGTTTTCTAGGCATTTCTACTAATCAAATGTCAGTATTTACTGAAAAATGTGGGAAAAACTTCCCCTTAAGAGGACACCGTAAGGTTAAAAACTCTGGAACTAGGAACAAAAGTTAAGCTTGTGTTTATTTGAACAGCTCTTTCTGCAGAAAATACCAATATCAGGACAGCACGACAGTTTTGGTAGTGGTTTCTGTGACCTGAGAAGTTTACTGTTGGTAAGACGCAGACAAACCCAGAGGCCATTTCACATAGACAGGCACACAGTATACTATTAACAAGTAGGCCTCAATAGCAACTGGAATTGTTTTACTGCATAATTGAACCTACAAGCAGCTGTACTGGTTCTAATATTTTCCTTTCATAGCATGCTTTATGTATAGATAAGAAACCTGTATTTCATTCTATTTCTTTAGATATGCAACGAATGAAGACAATTTTATTTAAATAGAAAGACAATCCCCTTCAAACTTCTGCATTAGTGATTGAATCAGCTATTTTTTGGTCATGGTATATTATTCTTGACATACTGGAATGGAGAAAAGTAAGATCTTAGAATCATTAATGAGATTAACACATAACATCCCAACCCAGAATGTTCACTTCGGTAATGATTCTCACCATCCCACCGTCCCACATTTGCTCAACAGGGAAGAGCATGTTAATATGGAAAATTGAATTCCTTTGTAAATATTAACCAATATGCTTCTTAGCAAAGACTGAAAAAAAAAATTATGTATATATTCTGTGGTTTCCATTTCCTTGGCTTTATTGTTTTTATGTAAATTCTCCCAGGACATTTCAGGTTATATGTCTGGAAACTGCAGCCACACAGCAGAGGAAAGGTTGAGAGAATAATGAGAAATGTGCTGGAAGAATTCACATAAAAGCTTTGGAGACATGAAAATGGAAACAACAGATATTTTAAAGCCTTACTGCTCAGAAGGAATGACTACCCAGCATCTGCTCGCCTTTGTGTTAATTCATCTATCTGCATACACAGACTAATACCAGTCCTTCATGGTTCTGTACATCATCTGTAAGTACAGTATCCTGATGTTCTCAGTGTTATGAAAGTGAAAAATCCAAGTAACTTATGTTACTAGAACCTAAGCTTCTATAGAAATGCCTATATACATAGTTGTCTTACACTGAGTTTTATATGTATTTCTAAGTGAAAAATAAGACCAACTCCAACAAGAAAGCGTGTTTATAAGGTCTCCCTGTACTCTTGTGAATGACAGCAATTTAACTGTCTTGGAAACACACAATATATAGGTAGGAAAGAATTTTGCAGACCCAATTCTGAAGTGCACAGGCTTTTGTTCCATTACTGCTAAAGAGATTTCAGTGAGATACAAAACCTAGTCATACTAATACTAGATTTATCTTAGTCCTCCTAATGTTTGACTTCACACAAGTACCACAGCATGATGTATCCAAACTGCAAACCTTTAGCTACAGTAGTCACTGATTTATGTCTCAGAATTTGCAGAACTGTTATTTTCAGGGGATTCCAAAAAGAAGCCCTCAGAACAGATAGCTCCTTAAGATACTTCTTAGTAGATATACTAAAAGTATACTAAAAGAGCTGGAATTTGGGGAGGGAGGAAAGCAGGGAAGGAAAGAGTTCTTAGTGCCTCAGAAGGCTGAATATGTACAACTGACCCTATAAGAAAAGTTTTTTACATAATTAGCACCATTCTCAGCTTTAAAGAAAAAAAATACTGGAAAAGAGCACGTAGAGAACTACTCTAATCAATACATGCTATGATCTGTGAAATTCTCTGTCACAACAAGCAGCAGTTGAAACTTCCCTAAGGTATTACAAAACATGGCAAGTGATGAAAGCACACAGTTCAATACCTGAAGGTTCTTCAGCTAATAAGCATTAACTAACTGCACGCATGCTCTTATCTCACTGCAAGAACAAATTAAAATGTTTTTAACTCAAACAACCTTAGGCAAAACTAGTCATGACTGATACACCTTTAACTGCTTTGGGTTTAGAAGGGCACAAGTGATCGCCTGATGTGTCTCACCTGCTTTGAGGAAGCTTCTATGGTGTCCATATTAGCCTCACCACTTCTAATTGATTATTTACAATCAGGAAAAGGTAATGCAATTTGACACTTTAGTTTTATTTGCAGCATACTGGGGGGTTATATACAAGCTCTTAGCTCTGCTAGTATAGTCCTAACTCATAATATCTAAACTACAAATAGGGCTAAGTCAAACCTGTCTAATTGTATGAATTCCTTAACAATTCTCTTTTGGAACAGCCAGGCATAGTTCCTAAATTAAGTGTTACTTTAAGTAGTATGCTAGATCCTGCACTTTGTCAAGGCATGGATCTTCTTCCCACACTCCACTGTATTACACAAGTGCTTCTTGATCACTGATGTTAGTTACTCAAATCTAACACATCCCTGACAGACACTTCTATTAGTACATCGGAACACTACAATCAGCAAACTCAGGACTTGTCATACTGAGAAGGATTCTAGGGGAAACTCCCCTGCTGATAGATATGCTGTCTGCACAGCCTAAGGCTCACACTGATCTATAAATTGTGCTGTTCAATAAATTCCTTATGCAATTTAATCATGCACTAATTTTGTTTTGGCTTCAAAAACTGATCACAGCCTCGTTAGTTTTAGAGGCAGACATTGAATCTCTAAGGTCTTCACCAGAAGTTAGAGCAGGGTTTGCACACTCCACCAGCTGTAGGTACATAACCTCAGGTATACATGAGCACTATGACAGAAATAGCAAGATATTCTGTTTGTGCTGTCTGTGAGCTTACAGTCAATAAACACAGGTCACTGTATGGTGGTTGGTGTAATCTGATGCAGCTAAACCAGCTTCCTCACTGTTTTCTGTTGTTGTTTGTTTTGTTTTTTCTTCCTCAAGGAATCTTCTTAATGCAGCCACTTTTAGAACTTGAAATTAAGTCTCATATCTAAGGAAATACCACTATGGAGACACTAAAGGATACATTTAACATTAAAAAGCAACCACCTCTACCCCCTATTCACATTACCACAGCTTCTAGCAAGATGCATCTACCTGAAGATTTTAATTAGTCTCCCATGTTACAACTGTAAACCTACACTTGAGCCTATCCTAAAAAAATACGCCCTTTTTTCTAAACATTCTCTCTTCTGCTTTCTTGTGGATTTTTCTCTTTGTTTGATGCTTTATTTATTTGCTTTTTAAAAACAGACAAAACAAAGTTACTTTTTCAGCCTTCAAGTTAAAGCAATAGTTTTCCACAGTTAGTAACAAGCGCTACAGTTGCATGTTTCTCTTACCTCCTTTGAAGAAAACCCCATGTAGTCATACACATAGAGTTAAGTTACTGTAAGGGATTTCATTTCTTGTCAGAAAAAAAAAAAAGAACATTTCATAGTTCTGAATAAAACACACAGCCAAACATTACTTAAACCTCTATGAGAGAACTACTACAGCAATCATCAGCAAATGCAGACTGATCTTATGTGATCACTTGCACGAAACTGAGAAACACGTCTTCAATTACTCCTTTGAAAAACACTAATGCTGAAGAAAAGCACACCCCACAGGAACACCCAAAAATCTTCTCAACTTCCTTCACCCTCACTTACGTTGTTTCACTGTCCTAATCCAGCACAGTCCCAGCATTTCCCATCCCCTTCCATAAAATCACCCCACGTTACACCTCACCTCCACAACCTTGTAAAGATTACTTTTTAAGTGGCTCCTCACTATCCCCTAGACTTTTCTAAAGAAGAAATTCAGCTCAGTACCACACAAACATTTACAAGTAAATTCTGAAAAGCGACAGAACAACATTGCAAAGTAGCTACCTTTTTAGAATAATTTAAAAGATAGCTACTATAGAAAACTTAAAACTGTAGAGTTTCCTTCTTGGTATAGAATGCTTTAAAGCAACTGGAGAAGTTACCTCACTAAAACAGAGCCACAGCACAGAAGTGAGCTTTTAACTTGTTAGCTTTTACCAATTAGGGGAAAATAATTCACCTGTGAGAAAGAAACACAGCATTTTCAATTAGATTACTATACAGTAGCAGCATCAACAGATCAATAGGCTCCAGCTTTGCAATAGAGTAGCTCAGAATACACTTTGTCCAGGCTCTCAACAATAACATAAAACCTGTAGTAGAAAAATATTTCCTTCTATAGCGAACAGAGAAAGAATTAATACTTTGACATGCTACTGTAACATAGCCATTTAAGTACAGTAATCATAACTGTCTCAGTACTATCCTGTCTATTTATTTATTGTTTGTTCTTGTTACTTGAATTCATCTTTTGATGCTATTTTATGGAGAACTGTCCTAGCTTTTAGGATCTACATTTTGTTATATAAATCAACTTCATGAGTGAAGACTGAATGCAGCTGCAATACACACAAGCACATAAATTTACAAATGTGAACATAAATGCTTATATATCAATATATATGTATATATATTGATATTTTTTTTTGTCACAAACCTTTTATTGTTGTGCAGAAGAAATGCTAAGTCATGGCCTGAACCAGTGATTGAGCACCTGTTGGGAAGGCAGGGCCGAGCCAGGGGAGCTCAGGTGCATGCAATGCTCCTTAATTACCAGATTGTTGTGGATCATGGCTCTACCCCTTCCCAGACCTCATTTAAGGGTTGACAGTGGAGGCAAAAGTATTTTGCTGGAGATTTCTGTGTACCCTTGGTCTATCAGAAGTAGCTTCTTCCTTTTTACTTTTGTGCTTGTGGTTGTTACATTTGATTTTATTTTTACTTGTAGCGTGGGGCTTTGTTTTTGTTTTGTTGCACTTTATGTTGCGTTACATATGGAGATGACAAACTGTATTTTCTTGGTGGGGAGAAAAAAAAATAGTAGTGGTGTCTTTTAGAATTTTTTTTGTAATTTGAGATTGACTGCTACAACACTCAATTCTGAGTTGTTCATGACACAGAAATTCTGTTTTTCAGGCAGCTCTGCAGAGACGTATTAGAACATACAGGCCACCTTCCTTCAGATGGAAGAGTATTTCAGATACCATATTATTTAGTGTGTTTTATTTCTAGTCTGGTTAGTTATTCATAACTGGTTTTTGATAGTTTCTTGATGCTGCCAACCTGTTCATTTGGTTTCTTTTAACTCAAATGTAAAGGTATGTTCACAGGATATATGCTCAATGTAGTATAAAAAAGAGTGAAAAACTCTAGTGTGAAATATTGTTTGAGAGATTATATCTGATTTGAAGGGAATTTTCTTTATGACTTGATGCATAAGCATCTTTAAAATATTTTTCACTAAAATAGAGTTTATGTCTGAGATATGATGAAGCTCTATTTTTTTTCAGCTATGGCATTCAGCTCAAGAGAGGCCACCTTAAACCTAACCAGAAAGCTGTATTACTTAAGTGATAATTGAATTGAGTATTCTCAGTTTTCCATTGTTCTCCTTTAAAATAGAACATCTCAAGTGATGTACTTAATTCTTATATGAGACAGATTTCAAGTGCTCAATCTTCACTAGGTATTTATTAGTTTATGTTATGCTTTGGTTGGGTTAGTTTCTGTTACCCATTGGAGTATATGAGTACTGCAAATGACAGGGTAATGTGAAGTTATTAGTAATATAAGCAATGATTTCAGTGTTGATGCAATGAATTTCAACCCCCTTGCATCTTGTTTCAGATTTATTACTCTAGAAATAATTATCAGAAAGATTTGAGGAGATTGTTTTCAGTAGAGAACACCTTTTGAAATGAGACAAAATGCATTAACTTATGGAAAGCTCATAGTGAAGGATTACAATCTTCTGCAGCAATTTTAGAACTCAGTAGTTCTAATATTAAGCTCTTAATCTACACCTTGATAATGAAGCCCAGAACCCCAGTTTTTTCTAGGCAGGTGGCTTACTTAAGATAATAGGATGGGAGGATTCAGTTGTGAGTTCTCTTTTTACACGAGGTCTTCAAAGAAAATTCATGAACCACCAGCCTGGGTAGTCCAAGTGATGGTCTGATTAGGACAGGCAATGAGCTAAGCTATTCTTTCCACTTTTTTGTGTGTGTGTTATTTATAAATATTACAGCAATAAGCCTGAGTTACTAACAACTAGCACTTTCCTTTAAGGCTAGGGTATGTGTCCAGGGGAAAAATTCAGATAGTAAAAGCAGATAGAAAAAGGCAACAGTGCTTTTGCTTGAGAACAGAAAACATTAGATCTCAGCCGCTTTCTGAGTGGAGCACCTGGAAGTTCCTGCCCCCCAGCAGCTGTGCCCTGCCTCAGCAATCAGCAGCACCTGGTGCTGGTGGAAGCTTCTGAAAGCTTCATTGTTGGAGGTGAAGCTAGAGGGAAAGGAGTCTCCTGAGCACCTGCGGGAGAGGGGAGTGAGGGAAGTGCGTCGTGGCTGCTGATCCAACAAGTAGGCCAAGTTTTTTGCTGGCTGTAATGCCCTTTGCACATCAAGGAGATGCACAGGAGGGAAAAAGAGGTTGTGTGTTTGCTCAGTGAGCGAGGGAAGCAGCAATGGTGTGGCTGCTGCGAGGGGTCTGTTGGAGAAACAGTGCTGCTTATGAGGGAAGCATCTTGAAGCCTCCTGTGCAGGAGGACCGTGGCTTTTCGGTGTTATTGTGGTGCTTTGGGAAGGCTTACCTGCCGTTGCAGCAAGGCTCATGGTGCCATTAGCTGCCCCCTCAGCTCGCTGCTAGGGCTGAGCATGTGCTGGAGCAATGGCACTAAGGCGGCGTATGGAAGTTACCCCATATTGGGATGAGTGGTGTTTGTGTAGACTTGTTTCTGTAAATAAAGCTCAGGAATCGAAGGTGTTGTGTTGTTTTATTCTTTTATTTTTGATTTGTCGCGTACTCGCGTCATTATTGGTAGTTCTTCTCATCCCGCCCTGTTCTGTGGGATCCCAGAAGAGGTCACCACAGCTTCCCCTTTAAACGCTCTCAATCCTCGACGGATTGACGTCCGGCTCAGCCAATAGAATTGCAAATTTCCGCCCACGCCGGCTCGGATTGGCTGTCGTTTAGGGCGCGGGGCGGGACTTGCGCTCAAACCGGCGGCGCCAAGACGCCATGGCGGCCGTGTTGGAGCAGGTGGCGGAGCTGCCCGCGCTGCTCGCCGTGTCCCGCTCCGCTCTGGTGCGGGACTGGGACCCGCCCACCCTGGACAGGGCTCTGGAGTGGGCACGCTACTTCCAGCGCCTCCACGACCGCTTCCGCTGCAGGCCCCGGCTGCTGGACGGCCTAGGGCGGCGGCTGCGGGTAGGCCGGCCGGGCAGCCCGCTCTCCTTCCGCCACCTGGGCGGTTGCCCGGAGCTGCTGGGCCTGGCGCTGCTGGAGAACCGCGCTCTGCCGCCCGCTGCGTGCCGCCGCCTCCTCCGGCGCCTCCTCCCGCAGGGGGAGGCCGAGCAGGGCCGCCTGGCGCTGCTCGCCCGCAGGAAGGCCGCCTTCCGCCTTCTGGAGGCCTCCGCCGCGTCCCCGGGCGAGCCGGACCCGCGGGTGTGCGCGGAAGCGGGGCTGCTGTTGTGCCGGCTGCGGGAGGACGGGAAGGAGGCCGCGGGGGCCAGCGGTTGGCTCGGCCCAGTCCTGGAGCTGCTCCCCCAGCCCCGGGCCTTTGCGGTTGTGGCAGAGGCTTTGCTGCGGATGGAAGGTGACGGCCCGGTTGGAGGGTGGGAGGGTGAAGCAGAAGCTGGTATGGAAACCCCTGCTGACCCCCTGCTTTCTTGGCTGCTGGAGGATCTGCACCGGTTTTCTGCCTGCTGTCTGCACCTTCCCGGAGCTCTTCTCGCCTCGTTAGCCGGTCGCTATGCCCTATTCAGCAGGCGTTATTTGGATCTTTTGGCTGAGTGGGGAAGTCACTTGCTGTACGACCCGCTGAAGGGGCAGTGGGTTAAAGGTTGCCCTGAGGAGGCTAAGTTGTCCTGGGAGGAGCTGAGGGAACGTTTTGGCTGCCTCTGTAAGGGGTCTGTGCGACTCAGGGGGCGGACCCAAGCTGCTCTGAAGCTCCTGAAGGCCCGAGATGGAGACTTTCAGGTCCGTGGCCTAAGTGTGTGGACCGACTTGCTGTTGGAACTGGAGGAGGACTTGAGGAAGAAGCAGACCCCTAATGTGTGCGCATTTAAGCTTCATAAAACCTCCAGCTAATCTGTTTGTTACTAATTTGAAAGGCAAGAGAAGAGCGCCTTGCTTTGGGTTGAAAACCAAACATCGATAGAACTGCTGAACACACCGTTTCTTATCGCACGTGAACTCTGTTGGGAAGGCCTGTTACTTCCTTGCATGTGCGCTGTTGATTCTCTTGGTGGCTGGCAAGAAATGTTTTCCTTTACAGTGCCTACTGCTCAGCTAATAAAATGAAGTAGTTTTTCAAAACGTTTGGGGAAATACATATATACATTTATACAAGCTTTCATTTGTTATTGGCAAGGAATTACAGTTCAAATGTGTTATGGTCACGGTAGTTCTGTTTTTATTTGTTCAAAGGGAACTGTGGAGATGCAAACCCAAAAATCCCAAATGCAGAGTTAATTTAGTAGTGTTTATCTTCTTTAGACTGTCAGTTCTGTTGCCAATTTCTGATCTTGTCTGTGAATTGGCCTCTGGGCCTACAGTGAAGGTGGGGAGAAGAGCAACTTGAAAGGTTATTGAAATGTTCTAAAACTTGAAGGCTTTATTAGTTACCACATTGTATACTTATATGAAAATATTAAATGTAAATGTTTATTGAAGCAACAGTAAAATGTAGAATATTCTGCTCTGTGTCTTTCTTGCCTTTTCTGTTGCCTGTTATATTAAATGCTTTTAATTTTGCTTCGTGAGACAAAAGTGAGTGGTATAACAAACATTAAGATAGTTCTTAGACTTCATTTGTGTCGAATCCATTTCTGTAGGTGAAACAAATGGGTAAAAGAGCACTGGACCGCCGTGACTTAAAGTACTGTACTGTGGAGTTAGTGAGGTCTTTCCTACTGGGCTCTGTAAGCTATAATGACTAATGTAAGCGGTGTAATAAGATACAGTACTCAATGAAGGTGGGAAGAATTGTGCAAATAACTTAAGTAGTTCACCTTTAACCTCATGTGTGGAGGGCCTGTCAAAGAGTTAGCGTAGCGTGCATTGAGATAGTTTTGAGATGAGATGAGAAAACTCTTATATTGCAGAAATGTCTTTAGGGGAAGGGTTAGAAGGTGATTTGATTCTGATTATAGGCTTAAATATGTATGTTAGTTAACAAATTGACACTAATTTGTATAAAGTTGTGTTATAAAGTAAAAAGGTGTACAGCTGTGGCAAAATTTGAGGAGTGTTGTGGTGACCTTGAAGTGGGAACAAAGAGCGCTTTCTATGAAGAAACATTTTTACTCAAAGGCAACACACCAAGTTAGAAGGATTGCTTGCTCTTCTATCAAAAGTGTATCTGTTTTCTTTGGATTCCTTGCTACAGTGTCTGAGAGGCAGGGAAGTTGAGGAGATACACAGATAAATAGACTGTGGCAGTCATTGTTTTGCTGTCTTAAGTGGGGTTGTTCAGGTGCTTGTGATGGCGTTCAGCCTCAAAAGAGAGCTCTGTAGCAGGGCAGATCAGTATTTGTGTGGTAATGAAAGGAATATGAACATTGTCTCTAAGTGTTTGAAACTGCTTAGAGCATAAAGTATGAAGTTTGAGCTTGTTGTCTAGCCACAGGTCCCTGTGTTATGTAGTTTTGGCAATTGGTATGGAAACTCTGCACTTGAGCATTACTCCTAATGCTTTTAACAGGCGTGGGGTTTTCTGTCTGTTAAAATACTTGTTGCTATCAGAAGTTCCTAGTGAGTGATATACCCAGTGATACTAGTCAGTCATTCCCTTCTGCCCTGCTGTATGTCAAGTATGAAAAGAAAATGTTGTGGTGATGTTACAAGTTTTATAGTAACAAAAGGAAACTAATCAGTGTTCCTTCTTTGTAGAGATTAATAGGAAAAGTTGGGTAAGGAGTTGGTATTCCTTTTCTCACTGTAGGAGATCTGCTTTTCAACTACTTGTTCCCCGGTACCTAGGTCTCTATGACAGAGAGACATCTTGTTTTTGCTGATCAAGATATATTTCTTTGCCTTTTCAAGATGTTAGCCAGGAGCTAATGCTTTCAGTGACTTTTAACTATTTCAAGGCTAATTCAAATGCTGTCGGGGAGTTCGTTCACTGTTTCAACTTTTGCTCTTTTAAACAATGAGAAGACAGGTGTCTTCCTTCAAAGTAATTTGGCATTGCAACTCTAAGTGAACCTAATGTAGTAGTAACAGGTACTTTGGTGATACTATTGACAAAATAATTGTGGAGGGGGAGGCAAGAGACTGAACTGACCAACTGGCAGCATCTCTTTGATTTGTGTCTTTTTTGACCTTTTTAGACCATAGTTGATTTTCTCTTCTGTCCTTATGGGAAACTTGAACAGTAGAAGGTAGTCTAGCTTCAGTGAAGCAGAAGCACCTGGATATAGTAATTTAACAAAAATGCTCCAATCTGTCCCAAATTTGCTGTAAAGAGTTGTCAGATCCAGTGTTAGAGAGTTCCAAAATCCATATGACACAGAAATAAATACATCAGGTCACATCCCCTAGTATTTCAGCAAGCTTGCTGAGTTTGCCAGCTAACCACATAACAAAAGACACGATTACATTTCTGGGGGTGCTCCTTTTTTATTAGAAGCCTAAACAGGAAGGGAAAAAGTGGAGTGTTTGTGATCTTTTCCTTCTGTGTCTCAGCTCGTACTACGGCTGAGGCTTACAGCCCAAAATTTAAGTCTGCACCTGAGCAATGTGGACTGGACGTGAGGTGTTAGGAGGGATAGACTGTGGTCTCTTCCTTTCCACCTCTATCTTCTTCTTACTAATGAAGAGGAGCAAGTCTGTCCTATTTTCTCTATTAAAATGACCGAAGGAAATTGCAATAACGAGCTGCTTCACCAAAATGGAGTGCCTTTGCTACCCCTGGGGGTAGCATGCTGTCTGTGAATAGCATGATTCTAAACCAAGGAAAGTCAAAAGGCACTTGCTTCAATGTTGGCTGCTCTGGTAAAGCACTCAGCTCTGCCTTCCCTAATGACCACTGCGGGTCAATGGTTTAACAGGCAGGAGTATTACAGTAGTGAATGAAGAAAAAGGAAAGAGTATGTGCACTCAGCAGCACTATTTAAATGAGGTTTGCTCTCACAGAGGTGGGAGTGAGAGAACAACATCCCAGCTGCCTTGGGATAAAATAGGCTTGAATCATCACAGGTATGGTCAGGAATAATAGGCTTTTATCAGTTAGTTAACAGAAGTTTGTTTTGGGGGTTGTGTCCTTCTCAAGAGAAATTAGATGCTATTTTGGTAAAACACACCATTTTCTATTAGTTATATACTTGTGCTGTTTGAAATAAAGATGATTGACAACTTAGTAAGGGAAAACACACAATTCTCTATGCATCTTGCTCAAAATCTTTCTGTAGTAGCAATGATCTAAAGCAGAAGTAAACATATCTGAGATGCTTTCTTCTATTACTGTCAAGTGCCCTGGCAGAAATTTTAAGCTAGTTAATATATGTACTGCAATACTGTTGTCATTCGTGTACCTGCACAATTTCAATTCCATGTGTGCTGTTACCTTAGAGTTACTGAGATGATTTTCCAGGTTTAACTTATATCCTGATGGCTTTTACTTGGCAGCTCTCTTGTTTCCCAGCTCAACGTCTTTTTCCATGCTTTCTCGGAGTGGCTGGCATTCGATGTACTGAGTCCCCTCAGCTACCACGGAGGGGGGCAGCAGAGCCTCTCTGCACAGATGAGATAGAAGTCTTGATCCCAAAGGAGAAGCCAGGTTCGTGGGATGCTTCAAGAGGCAGCAGACAAGCAGGGAGCAAATACCCGTTCCTGCAGGGCCCAGCGGGAGTTTGCAGTTGAAAAACCCATTGCAAGTCTGTTTTGTCTTTCTAGTTCTTATTTTACCAGCTTTAATTTAATGTCGGATCAGGTAATAATATAAGCTATATCCCTCGACTGTCTCTATTCACAGACCTGTTTTATTAATAATATTAGGTATTCAGCTCTTAAATTCCTTTTCTGTTACATGATAAATTCCTTTAGCATTATGTGATCAATTTACTGTAACCCTTAACTAGGATATTTTACCAGAAATGATAGGAGTATGTGCCGAACAGAGGAATATAGCAATCGCATTCTGAACTTAGTGTTTAAATGTACCTTCCTATTATATTTCTCCCTTGGGAAGAAGGTCCAGGCTGAATACTCAGACATGTGCTATTCATAGTGTAGAGCTAGGAAAGAGCCTGATCCCAGCATCTGATAAAGCCTTATTTCAGTTTCTTGGCAACTGATGCAAGTTTTAAATCCCACTGCAAAGATTCATTTTGAATGCTTTTCTAGGGCTGTTTTTCCAAGAATGAGGTGGTGTGGACTGCTTTTACCTGCACGTTGGCATCACTGGCTTTGTGATCCCATTGTCAGTAAAACGCACAGGGAAATGCTTGGTTTTCTTTTTAATGTGGAATAACTGGCAATATTCTGTGGTTTTATTTTTTTCTCATGGAAGATGATCAATCCTTTAGAAAGACTAGCACGCTGGAGTGTTAATGTAACCTCTACTTCCAATACATAGGGGCAGGAAAGTCATTAATATTTTCTAATTAATGTAAAAGAGCTATTGATTTCTTCTCCAAATCAATTGGACGAGATCAAACCCTGAAACAAGTGTGGCTCTGTGGTCATTCATCTGCTGCTTAATGCTGTAGTGTTGCCCTTTCAGCTAGGAAATGGTGCAGTGCCATTGGGAAAAGGCTTTTTAATCGTGCTGTTGACAAGAAATTGTGCACTGTCATCTCACACAGCCTCATCACTCCTAACTCTGAAGTGAAAGCTCCTGAGGTGGGATGTTCATTGCTTTATAATTTGCTTTGTAAATGCTATCGAATTCAGATGTATGCAGAGCTCTCTTCCATCTTCAGAGTAGAACACCAGTGCTTTTTATCCTACCAAAGCAGTTGTTTCTGTACTGGAAGTGTTGGTTGTGCCTCTGATAACGTATCTAGCTTTCTGCTGAGCTGAAAATTTTATTGGAGTTGGAGAAAGTGTTTTCCCTGAAGCTTGTAGCCTCAACCTGTGTAGCTATGTTGAGGTGTTGGAAGTGATAAGCAAGAAAATGGTGTGATTTAATCTGTGTCTAGGTGTCTTTAGGGGCATTCCTGAGTAAGAAGATGCTTTGGTAGCATCCAAGAAATAACGTAGTCTGTCCCATCATTTTTGTGTTCACTTCAGGTTGATCTTACACCTTGTGTGAGACTTTTGTGGTTTTTGTTTATAACTTTTTTCCTTAAATGCGGGGGAAAAAAGCTGTAACAGAGACAGCCACCACCCGTATTCTTCACAAATGTGCACAACAATCCGTTCAGTTTGAAAGGTAATTGGGATTGGGCTAGATGATCTGTAAAGGTCCCTTTCAACCCTTACAGCCCTATCATTCCTGTGATTCTGAATTATACAGCAAGGAAGCACTAGAGTTGGAAGGAACCCATAAAGATCAGTGAGTCCAAACCTTGGCTCCACACAGCAGCTCCCCAACATCAGGCTGTATGACTGAGTGTGCTGTCTGGACACTTGTCCAGCTCCAGCAGCTGGGGCTGTGCCCACTGCCTTAGGGAGCATGTTCTTTGCCCACCACTGTGTGGTGTAAAACCTTTTCCTAACACTCAGCCTGTTTGATGTCCTTTTGTACTGTGGCACTCAAAACTGGAACTGTTCTCAAGGCGAGGCTGTATCAATGTAGCCTACAGCAATGTAACTGCTTTCTTCAAGTTGTCAGCTATGGTGCAGAAAATGATTTCTATAATGTATAGCTAGATCTATTTATTTTTATTTTTTACTTCTATTAGAGTAGCCAAGTAAATACTTCCCCGTTTTTAAATTAATTTATAATAGTTATTTACTGCTTGAGCCAAAACTTGAGCCTAGCATTTAAATGGTTGTTTTATTTTCTTGTCAGCTGTTATTGGACTAACAAAATGCAGACGAGATCTGGCAGCAGTAAGTTACAGCTTGATATGGTTACAGTCAGTTTTCTGTAATGGTAAGATTATCGACTTATTGGAAAGCTTTATTAATGCTTTTTCTACCTTTCCTTGCTCTCCCTCAATCTTTTGTGGAGACTCAATGTCTTCATTCTTCCTAAAATATCTTCCTTTATTTCTCTCAATGAACAGTTTCTATCTAAAAATAGGAAGGTGAAATCCTATGGCTTGTGTTAGGGAAAAAATAGACAGTAAAAATATTGAGACAAAAAGAGGAAAAACTCACTACTTTGGCTATGGGTGGGATGCTGGGTACTCTGCACATTTTTGAAGTAGTTTTTGTGTGGCTGTTCTCAAATCTTTGTTTCACAGTTAACACCCTGGAAAGCACTGTGCCATGAGTACTGCTCAGGGAGGGACATTCATGCAGATGAAGTGCCAGGTTACATAGCATTCACTGCACTGGTAACACACTGTGGTGTGAGCTATTGTCCTTGTGGCTTCTGTGCTTTACCCAACTCACATTCCTTGTTACTCACCTTGGTTAACTGGCACAGCAGAGTACCTCTATACATGCAGGTGCTGTACTGCTGCATGCCTTTTCCCACTACAGATTTCTGTATCCTGCTATTTGTTACACCTTTCTGTGCTCATCTTGAAGCAGCGTGTGTGGCTCATAACAGCCAGAGCTGCAGTTTGAGTATTTCTGAAGAGCTGCTTTGTGATGGTTGGTGTTGACCCACTAAAACTGAGAAAATGAGTTTTGTCTTAATGCAGCTTAGTGCAGCTTTCCTTTCTGTGCAACTGGGCTCCTGCTGCTGATTGTGATTGCGTAAGATCTAGCCCAAATATTGGTGATAAATATAACAGACAGAACAACACTGAAGCAGAAAGGATCTCTGCCTTTGTGAATGCCTGCACAGATAAATATGTAGGGCAGGAGTTGCTCTGTAAAGAATATGTAATGTGAAAAACTAATTGTTTCTGTTACGTAACAGGGAAAGTTTCTGAAGAGTTCAGTGTTACTGCAGTTGCAGCTTCATGCTTTCCATCTCAGTCAAATTTTCTGGAACGTTCTTTGTCCCAAAGCTTCCTGGTTATGGTGCGTTTTGTACCTTTTCAAATTATTAAGGGGGAAAGTGGCACAAAAGGTTCTTGTCTGTATTCTGAATAATGTAAAAAACACTTTTTAGGCTAGTTGAGGACTGTGGCTGAAAGCATGAAATATACTGCAGAAGACGAACAGGAGCAATTTACAGAAGGTGCATTGTGCAAACATAGGTATACTTGCTCCTCTTGCCATTGGACATGTGGTTGCTTTTGGAGTTAGT
Organism: Oreortyx pictus; assembly: GCA_036925125.1. Lineage (NCBI taxonomy): Eukaryota > Metazoa > Chordata > Aves > Galliformes > Odontophoridae > Oreortyx > Oreortyx pictus. The sequence goes on along the minus strand of JAUPFR010000006.1, from coordinate 3,235,120 downwards.
GCAGTAACTAAAGCTGGGAGTGAGCACGCACTATCCACTAATTACAACAGGAAAACACTGGACCCTGTGCACTGTGCTGACAAATTGCTCCCAGTGGTCTCCAAGTTATTTTGCTGTTGTCATTACAGCCTCTAGCAAAGGCAGGATATTTGAAAATAGTATGGTCTCTGCAACCTATTAACGATATTATATCCCTATTTGTAGTTCAGTTCCATGAATAGAGAATTCCAACAGAAGAACGTTTGCTGTAGAAATTCTGGGATATGGAGCTTTTAAAGGAGGTTGTTTAATTTATGGGCCGGGTATTCAGGAAAATACTAAGCAATTAAATCACCCTTGCTCTCATTAACCTTTCAATTCCTCCTTGTAGATCACTCTAAGCATGAGGAACTGATTGCATTTTGATATGTAATACTTCAGTGATATGGACCTCTATTGTTTGGAGCCTGAGCTCTAATGCAGCACCTACATGCATGTGCATGTGGTTGTGTTCTAATGCAGTTTTCCCTACAGGGTGATCTAAACTCTTCAGGCTCTGGGAATCCCACCGCCTTTTGCCATGTGTGTTACTCAGTCCTTTGTAGCTTTTGAAAGCAAACATGAAATGTCAGAAATATCTGGCATAAGAGCAGTACTGTGGTATTTCTAAAGCATTCTGTATCTAAAGGCTAATTAGAACTAGTGCATGCTGTGGGGACTAAGTCTGTCTGTTCACCTTTCATTTCCTTCTGACAGCAGTTAGATAAAAAGCATTAAAGGCAGAAGATGTTTTTTTGCTCTATTCTATTTACAGGAAAACAGCCCAGATGCTGGGTGAAGATTTTTCTCCTTTAGTCTTTGTGAAAGTGTATCCAAATAAACCTGAGATGCAAAGGATCTTAAAATTGGAAGGTTTTTTTTTTTATCTTCTTAGCAGCTCTGACGTTCAGGGCTGGCATGTGGTGAATCTGTGTCACTACGGAAGCCTTAGGTGCGCTGTGTTCTGCTCTGTCTGCTTGGTGAAGGCAGCACATGTAATCAAGGTAAAAGGTTTAGCTTATGCTCAAGGTCTGGAATAACTTTTTTTTCAGCATGATTAGAAGAGAGCTTTGGTTTTCATTTTTCCTCTGTGCTTTCCTGCGTGACACACTTTGTAGGGAAAATTGTTACTTCAGAGGGCGAGAGTGCTGCTGCTTTCTCTTCCACACCTGCTGTATGCAACTGTGTGGCTTATTCAGAACTGAAGTGGTCCCACTAAAGCAACTGGGCTGAAGGAGGGGCTTCCTGAAATGGTAAAAATAGTATTATTGCATTTGTAGTTAGAAGATATAAAATATATTTGCCCATATCCACCTGGTAACTTGGAAATCTCTTAATGAAAATTAGTTCTAAATGAAGGGTTAGGGTTGTTGGTCTGTGGAGCTAGTAAGGGAGAAGGATGGGTATGGAGGGACCCATGGGCTATTGTTAACATACACACCCCGATTTCTTATTCCTCTGGCACTTCTATGATTAAAAAAAGAAACAAGTAATTAACTTCATATGTAGCAAATGGAAAATAGTAGCTTTTTCACCACGATGAAATGCTGAAATCTAAATGAATGATGAAGTCTTTAGAATTAGGGTCACATTACTCGTGTGAACTGAGGGAGCGACCTGCCCTGCAGGAGCAGGGGGAAGCAATAATGTTTGCGTCCCATCTGTCAGGAAGGTGTAGGAGACATTTCTTGTTACATAATGGCTGTCCCATTCCTTGAAATATTGTGGGGATTAGAAAATACCTTGTGTAATTTATGTACACCGTCTCCATTCCAGAGCCATACATTATGGTTCCCACAGACAGATTGCTCTGACTTTCTGAACCGTATGTATGGTTTATGCAGGTAACATAATACTTTCAAATTATATTAGCTGTGAGCCAATAAAATTAGTATGGGAGTGCTTATGCAATAGCCTCATAACAGCTAAACTAACAAACGTTTTTAAAATGCATCTCTCCTAATTTTTCATCAGTCATTGAATTTCACTTTTGTCCCCCTTAGCTTTCCTAATGAAACACAGCATTAGAAACCAACTCAATTACTAGCAAAAATGCTCTCAGGCATATATGGAATCCCATTCTTTTATGTCCTGCCCTAAAAACTCACACTTGAGAATGTCAGGGCAGAGTTTTCAATGGATCTGCTTTAGTGTTGCTGCAGAGCTTTGTGAGCTACACCTACTGAGCATCAGGCTTGAGAGTGAAAAAAAAGATGATCATCTTGGATATATTTTCTGTGATGGCATATTACTGTCCCATCAGTTTTTTCTCTATATTGGTAACCTAGTTTTTTTTTTTTCCAAATACCTTCTCTGGTTCACTTCCAAAATTATTACTGAGCCGTTTCATACCACCACGGCTTTATTTCTTTCTTTCAGTTTTCTTTGGTTTGCTTTCTTTGTTTGCGAGCCTTGCTGCTCCAAAATCACTGCCACTATTTGACTTCTCAGAAGCGTGTTACCAAGAGCTATAAATCTCTGCAAGGCTCCATGGAAGAGGACAAGAGGGCTGATTGTTTCTGCAGCACTGGGGCTGTCTGTGTCTGCCCCCAGGGAGCCGCAGGCAGGGCCGTGGAGGTGGGGAGGCTGCATGTGCAGCCTGGCTCCCTCCTGCTCCTGAGGACGTGGTTGGTGCTGGCCATCAGCTCTGCTTCCAGCCCAGCAGGGCTTCGCTTCCATGGGCTTGTCAACGCTGCTGCTAAAAAAAGGTGGCCTGGCTTTCCCCTTGGAGCGGGGAGGCCAAGTGTTTGTGTGGTCGTGTTACGTGGGTGAGGCCCTGCTAGCCCAGCACATGTGAGATTTAACTTGAATCATTTCCCATTCTGGTTCACCTTATAGCTCAATCCTGTGCGCGCAAGAGCAAAATCAGGAGGGGAATGTGAGGGGAACGTGTAGGAGTTTGTAGCTGGGGTAGGAAATAAGTGCAACCATTACTTTTGGTGGCATTAGTTTTCTGTGCTTTCTTCAAGTGCACTCTTGGGTGTGTATTTCTTTTTGTTGCTAACCATTTGTTTAAGAAATGGCTAGGCATCTTGCTCAGGAGAAAAGCATTGGAGAGAAACAGACCTTCCTTAATTCTGTCATGCTGCGTAAGTGCACAAGCAGAGCTACAATATTCATTCATGTCATCATTTCAGATGCGATGGGCTGACAGACTTAACAGATTTCAAACAAATTTGTTGCAAAGAGTATGTTACTGCTCTCAGTTCAGTTGAGTCCTTTTCAAAATGCTATTAATTAATTTAGACAACCAGTTATCTTCTGTTAGAATATTTTTTTCTTAGTATACAAGATGTCTTGTTTGGTATGGTAGCTAATAAATAGTAGATACGGCAAAGGTCTAATTTTAATCCCCATGCACTGTGCAAAGGAGCTGCCTGGGACCCAGTGCATTTGTCCACCGTTACTCATTATTGACACATTAATACATTTCTGGTTTTCATGTTTCTCATTTATGTCCTAAAATATGGTTTCTGACCAGGTTTGTATTATAATGACTGAAATTCTGCTAGCCATACCCGTTGGTTCCTGGCTTAATTACTATTTACGTCTGTTGTAGCATTCACTAGCACTAGGAGCCTGCTGATAAATGTCCAACTGATAGAGCTTTCCTTCACACTTAGACACACATGTGTACACACCATTATTAAGTAGCTGGAATTGGAACTTTTTTTCCATTCTGTAAAATCAGTCAGTAGCTGCTGTCAGCAAAAGTGTATTTGTTATGTATGCTTCTATGCCAACCACTGGTCTTTGGGAGGAAGGTCTAACAAAAAGGTTAAAGTCAATTCTGTACGAACAATGTGGGGCGAAAAAGGTTCCTTATTTTACATCAAGTTTCTAAGATGTCAAAGCAGTATTGTTTTCAACAACTCATACTACTTGATTATCTGAAGTACGTGTACAATAACTTACAGATTTATTAGTTTACTTATGTTTCTCTGTAACTGGTACATAGCTTGCCTTCCTATCACCTGCATTCTTAATACAAAGAGTTATTAGAGAGATGTGAGGGAAATGCTGTAGGAATATAATGTCATTTCACTGATATATAAAAATCCCTGTGCAAACTTAAAAGCCTCATAGATTTCTGTGCTTTGCCTTTGAGTGTTCCTTTTCAACAACAGCCTTAGGTTTTTTGTTATATTTTAGTGCCGTTTGTGTGCTGCCTGAATTCTTAGTAAGTCTTCTGAAGTCAGCAGACAGGGTCTTTCCTTCCTCTTGTGTTGTAGATCTTTGTTTATAGGGAATATCTAATAAATACTGGTTCTGAAACAAGTATTTCCAGAATAACTGATGTTTTAAAGAAAGGAAATACTGTGTATGATCCTTGCTTCTTTTCTGTCATCACTGGGTATAGACCAGTGCAACAGGGACTTACCTGCTCTGCCTTCCCTCCATTCCAATAGCAGGAAGAAGCTGTGCTACAGAATAGGACTGCCCAGGTGGTTATTTAAAAATTACTGCTTTTGTAGTTTTTTTTCTTCTGTGCTCTGTGTTCTGGGGCATTACTGTACCCTTTCTGCCCCATCAAGTAAGGAAGCTTCCAGGTCAGAACATCTCAATGAAACCATATTTGTCTGGAGCCAAGTTGCACTCCTGCCTCGAATTCTGTTCTAAAATAGCTTGATTGAAGTAGCTGTGTTCTCTGAAATCAGAGGCACAAGTATATATAGTCTGCAGGAGAAGGTAAATCATATTTCTTTTGGTGCTATCTGAGGAGGATCTTATAGTCTGGAGAACTAGATAATTCTGTGGTTTCATTAATGGAAGTTAATTTTACAGATCCACTAGTCAATGCATTTATCTGCTATGGCTTGTTGATGAGAAATAGATTCAGGGCTATTTCAGAAGCAGGCTTCACTGTCAGGTGGTTGGTTCCGTTTGTACGTGGCAGGACCTTTATGTGGCAAGCGGGCTCTCCTTTCTCAGCATGAGGACAAAGCCACTTGAGTCTGCTGGGCATTGTGGCCTCAAGAACGTCAGGGATATGAAGGTCTGAACCAGATTCTGTGGCCAGCGTGTTCAATTTTCACCTTCCTTAAAAATAAATAAATAAAATTGTTTTGCTCTCTTTAGTTCCAAGTAGTGGTTTTCTCTCATTCTCATATGTTCTCTTCCTCATCTGTTTGATTACTGTGATGTGTTAAACTTTCCCTTTCGTTTCATGGGTAAGCCGCCCCCATAAGATTGGATTAAGATATATATTTTTTAAAGGAACTGGTGATTAGCTGTAATGGGATGAGCAGGATGACATTTTAGAGAATGCCAATTTCTTTCTACCTTTTGCTGTAAGGCTGGAATTAATCTTGTGCAAAAGACAACAAATAGAACATAGGTTCTATTAACACCTTGTTCGCAGTGAAAAGCATTTAATTTAAAATTAAAGGAAGATTTTATGTGGCTGCTTAGTATTAAAGCATTCTTAAAAATACAGTTCAATTATTTAACAAATGCATGGACTTTGTTGCATGCTTTTAGCATTTTGCACTTACATTACTTAGATATATTCAAAGATGTGAAATAACCTTGCTTTAATGTTGTAACTGAGCTTTCTTCTGTTTTATGTTGACTTTTATCACTCCTTTAGTCACTATGATCAATATTATCTCTATTTTCTTTGCTTTTTCTTCCCAGAGTGGACTTCTACTTAAGATAAGAATAGAACAGCAGATAAATCAATTTCCAAATGTTTTCACTTTCTTGTTACTAATCTCTTTACATAGAAAGCAATAATCGGCACAGTATTTGGTGAGAATACATATGTGCAAATGTGATCTGAGATGGCTAGCAAGGCTTCGCTGGAGGCAGAATGTACCTGACCAACCTGGTGGCCTTTGATGGAGTAAAGGCATCGGTGGACAAAGGAAGGTCAACTGATTTCATCTACCTGGACTGTGCGAGGCCTTGGGCTTAGTCCTGTACCCTGCTGAGGAGGACTTGGGGGTTCTGCTGGATGGAAAACTGGATGTGAGCCAGTTGTGTGCTCTTGCAGCTTGAAAGTTCAATGATGTCTTGGGCTGCATCAGCACAGGGGTGGCAGCAGGGACAGAGAGGGGTTTGTCTCCCTCTGCTCAGCTCTTGTGAGGCCCCAGCTGGAGTACTGCACTCAGGCCTGTGAACCCCAGCACAAGAAAGATGTAGAGCTGTGGGACTGGGTTCAGAGGAGGGTTGCGAAGGTGATCAAAGGGTTGGAGCGCCTCTCTTATGAAAAACGGTTGAGGGAGTTGGGCTTGTTTAGCTTGGAGAAGAAAAGGCTTCGGGGAGACCTCATTATGGTCTCCTAGTACTTGAGAAGGACTTATCAGGAGAGAGATCCACATTTTGCATGGTTTGAGTGTGATAGGGTGAAGAGGAATGGGCATAAACTAAAAGAGGGGAGGATGTTAGAAAGAAATTGTTTGCTCAGAGGGCGGTGAGGCACTGGCATATGCTGCCCAGAGAGGTTGTGGATGCCCTGTCCACAGATAGGTGTTCAAGGCCACGTGGGGTGGAGCCTGAGCTGACAGGAGGGCAACCCCAACCATGGCAGGGGGACAAGAACTAGATAGCCTTTAAGGTCCCTTCTAACCCAAACCTTTCTGTGATGCAAATGCACTTTGCACAAAATACACATCACATTGAATGAGCGGTCATCACTGCTTTTCATAAACTTCTATCCGCAGTCTGTACACTGTGGCTGAGACAACTTGCTGCATTTGTATCTAGGAACATAGCCAGTTTGCCAGGATATATTTCATCCAGGGGAAAAAAAAAAAATGGGTTGAAGTTATTGAGCTAATCTGGGCAGAATGTGAAAGCAAAGTTTCTGTCCTAACCTTCAGGAGTGCTGTGTTTGCATAGCATAAGTGGGGGGGCCAAGTCACTTTACGGGCCTTGTGCCGTGACAGAAGCCGTTCTTTAGTGACTGTGGCACTCAGTAGTTATCATACACAAAAAATTGTCAGCCCTGTAAAGCCAAGACAATGTGCTCAGAAAAAAATTACTTCAGGTTCCCTTTTCCTTCCTTAATATTTTAATCTTTCCATGCTTGTCTTTTGAGTTAGAAAAGCATTGATATCTCCCAGCCTGCCTCAAGGTCCCAGCTGTGTCACAGCGAGAGATAAAAGGAGCACCCACTTTCAGAGTGTAACGATGGATGTTGTTTGTCATCTTTTAGAAACATGGCCTCAAGCTCGGCAGCCTCTTGGTAGGATGTATCAGCTCAGGCACCACGATTGTGGAAGCGGTGCCTGTCCCATGGGAGGCAAAGTGCAGCTTCAGGTGAGGGGAGCTGCTGTGAGTCCCAGGGTCAGACATGCTGGCTCACTCATCAGTCCTGGGGCAGCTGTGTATGGTGGGTATGAAAGCAGGAAAATAAATGAGGGTTTGTACTGTAGTAATTTCAGTCCCCTACACCAACATACCTACAGCTAAGGAGCCTTAACGTGGAAATTTACTAGGTGGTTCATGATATAGTTATTACCAGCCACCATTGAAATCTTTAGGGCATTTAATTATTATTTTAGTATTCGTTATTTCAGTGATAAATGAAAATTGAGCTCTTTTAAATGTCGTGTTTCCTTGGGGTCTTTACCAGAACAGTAATTTGTCTTTTTTTCCCTTTCTTTTTATAAACCCCATGATGATTTCAGATGTTCAAGTTCATTAATTAAAATTTTTCCCTCTCTGCTTATTTTAACATGACACACAGCCTTGATTACCTTTTGCCTGAGTATATTTTGGAAGATTAATTATTCAGCTTTGCTACAGCTTTTGTGAAGATATTCTCTGAAATGATTTCAGTGGGAAAGTTGTGTTCCTCAAATATCTTTCTACTGTAAGTTTAATAAAAAATGGAAGGAAAAAAAAAGCCCTTGCACTAGGTAGGCTCTCTCTGTAACATAACAAGAGGATGGAGGCAGGAAGAAGGCCTGCAGTTTGTCTGCATGCTTTCCTGTCAGTGGTGATGGATGAAGAGGGATGAAGCTGGGCAGTAGTAGGGTGCACTGTGGAAGAGAGTAGTAGCAGTGGGGAGCACTGATCTGTTTTAAATCCTTCTGCTTTGCTGGCAGGAGCTCTCTGGAGGTCTGCTCTCATGAGCATATGTGAAAATGTTGCTTTTGAGTTCCATATTTGAAAAGTTTGCATTTATTTAAAGTAGTCATTTGAAGACTGGTGTGGATTTTTAAGCTAACAAAGATGCATGCCCTTATTTAGATGCTCTTGAAGAGCAACTTGTTCCCCTGTTTGTGGTTAGCCAGGAGGCATTCAGCAGTGATGAGAAGGCTGGAATGCTGCAAGGTGCCCTGGAGCGAGGGGGATCCACGTGGTGAGAACATCTTGGAGCCCTACCTGCCTACAGGGACACAGGTTATTTTAGGTGTGCTTCTTATTCAGATAATATTTTCCTTTATTTTGCAATATGTCAGTGAATACTTTCTCTACTTATTTACGTGGAGATGGAGGAAGTATATAGAAATCTAATATTAGTTTTGTCTGAACTGTTACATACTGGAAAAATGTTTTTATATCCAAATTTGCAAGCTGTTTAATTACTAGCAGGACAAATATAACAACGTAACAGTTTGAAATAAGCTTGTCAAGGAGCAGGGAATTTCTTAACATCCAAATTGCAGCTCACAACGTCTCTTGTAATCACTGGATGAGTGTCCAGGCTGATCTGCAGGCTGGCACTGCTGGAGCTGAGCAAGAAGCAGTGCTCCCAGCATGCTGTGCTTCTGGCTCAGGTAAATGGCTCTGCCGTGCTGCAAGAGTGTAGCTTTGCTGAGCTGTTGAAGAAGCCAGCATGCCTGGTGGTGATCTTCAGCAATTGCCCTTGAGCTCTTTCATAATTTTATGGCACTGTGTTTTGAGCCAGTTCCTGAGCGAAGTGTGAACCAGTTCAGAGTGGCTGATTCCTCTCACTCACGCCAGTGGAATCCTCTGCATTTTTGAGCCATCTGCCTTTGCTGTTCATGTTCTGAGGGATCTCTAAATGCACGTTTAGTTGGTGGTGTTATACTTCTGGAGTTCCTCATGATTTTCTTAAATGGTAGATCACAAAATTCTGCTCTTGTGGACTTTAACAATTGAGTTGTGGGACTCAAGTTTCTTTCATGTCTGCAATACAGAAGTGAAGTATTTCCCCTCAATTCCATTCCCAACCCTCAGCTTCCTACTGCTGCTGGCAGACTGTGAGGCTCTTTGTTTCTTCTTTCCATGTTGCTGCCTTCGTATCCGAGTGCCATAACATAACAAGCCTTCTGGGTGCTTGTGGAATGTTTTCTCTGTTCTGTTTATGGGCAGCCTTGATGAGAAGGCTTTGGCAACAGACAGCTGTTGTAAATGGGATTGAGATCAGAATTTTGGAGTGCTTCAGAAGGGTCTGTCCTGCTGGGATGCAAACCAGTGTGAGATGACTGGAGAACTTCCAAGCCAATATGGAGTAGAGATGTCTGTAAGAATGTTATAAACAAAGACCTAATGAGTATTGAACTTTATATGCTTTCAATATTGATAATGGAATGCACACTGTCACAAGAGATGTGCTATGCAGATGTTGCTTACTTTAGTGTGGATGAATGAAGTTAGGAGCTGCAGCTCCCCAAAACCCACTGTGGGCAAGCCATAGATGACAGCTACAGGAAGAGGCCTTCACCTGCTCTAAAACAGCCCCTGCTGTGAGAAACCTGGCTAGGCTACAGAAACAATAGCTCATCACCTAGCCTGATGAAGGTTTAAAGCAGTTTTGTTTCTTTCTTCATATCATACTAATTTTTAACATAGAGTTCTGTCTGATTTTATTTGTGAATAGTGAACTCATCTGTGGTGTTCTCCACCCACGGAAGTAAGGTACAGAGCTGGCTTGTTACACACTGGTCAGGTACTGCAGTGCGGAGGAAGCCATGGGCTCTAAATAAAATGCCTTTTGTTTGCATGATTTACACTGGTCATAGGAAAAAATCTTATTGTACAAGCAATATAATAATGGGATCTGTTAAGATCTCAAGTTGGCACCATTAATTGGGCCAAGCTGAAAAGCCTTGTTTGTTGTGTATTCATTACAATACAAATGGTGCAACTGAGAATGAAGAATGGATGGCCTTCACCTCAAATGCTCTTCTCGTAGTTGTACTTAAAAATGCCATGTCACTTGTCACAGGCAGGTGTTGGGATATTGGCATCTAAGCAAGATACTACAGATCTAGAGAATGATGAGTATTGCATGGCAGCTGCTTCTTCACTGCCTTTGTCACTTCTTACCCTGAGGTAAACAAACTCACCCTCGTTAAGGGGTGTAAGAGAAGCCATTTGTTGTACAGTGAGAAGATGTGAGCAATTATTAGGGAGTGCCTTCTGGGCATTATGGCACTAGATGCTAGTAGTGTATTTGGGACTCTGCCTCTATGACACCAAGTTTAAGTCAGGATGGGAGTTTTCAGCTCTGTAGCTGAATCAGTGTAAGGAAAGGTATTTTCAGTCTCACTACAGCCATGTTTCTTCATCTCTTTCATCCTTTTTTCTTCTAATTCATGTTGGGTCTTCTATAGTGTCTATTAAAGAGCTAATTCAGTCAACTTCTGTGTTTTCTCTTTGAAGTAAAATGTTGAAGAACAAGAAAGTCATTACAGTTCCTAAGTTCTGGGGTATTGCTATATAGCATTTTCAATGCTTGATTTGCTTTTTAAAAAGGTGATTCATCTCTCATCTTCCAGAAATGTAGTGTTGCACTGGTTCCTTTTGCAGCCAGTGCTAGAATGCTATTGGGCATTGCTCTGGGTAGGCTGCAGCTTTACTAATACCTTTTGCTGGTTGCTCAGCTACATTGTAAAGGGCTTCAGATTCCCAGCTGTACTGTATTGTACAAACACCTTAAAGTGAAGCTCACTGGCATGCAGCTGAGTGAATGCACAGTTTGGATTACTTTATAACCAAGGAAAGCGTGCAGATAACATCAGCACTTGTTATTTGCTGAAGTAAACTGTTAGGGAAATAGGACCTGCTGATAGTTATTCACCATTGGTAGCAGCTCTGTTCTTTAGCTGGCGATCCCTGATCTTTGCAACCAGTGCATTACCACACTTTTAGATTTGGTTACTAAAATGTTTCTGTATCTGAGAAAGTTTAGCATCTTTATCTTCTGCGGATTGAAGTCTTCTTATGATTTAGTGCTTGGTTTGGATATCAAATTACAGTGCATGCTTTTAGCGCATCTGTAATGTGAAATATGGTGTGTTATTTTTGAACTGCATTGTCTACATGACTTGCTTTTTGTTAATTTTAATGATCAGCTCCTTGGGGCAGAAGAGTTGTTCTAAAGTTTCACAGTATTAAGCACAGTGATAGAGATTAACTATGTGGAACTGTGATGAACTGCATCCTCTCTGGCACACGGTCAAGTGCATTCAGTCTCTGGTTTAGCAGTTCATGAACTAGCTTTTGTTTTGACTGATGATGTATTCTTTCTTTTGAGACATCTGGGAGACTTAAGATATCTGCTAGCAAACTACACTTTCCTGTCTTTCTCAAAGAGTTTGTTTTGTGTTTTTTTTTTCCACACAGCATTCATCTCTAGCTTTAACGCTAGTTTATAACTCTTGATATCGATAATGTGCTGATCCATAGGATTACAAAAATGAATTATGGACAATGTAGGTATGAATACCTGTCAGGTAGTCCATTTTCTGACCTGGGCAGAATTTGGTTTAGTTCATACTGTATTGATTTTGTTTTCCTTTGGACACAAGATAGCCTGACACCCCTTTTGAATAACAGACATCCATCCTTTTTTCCAAAGAGTCATTGCTCACTTCAGGCTTCATTGCCTATTGCCTAAAGACAGCATGAGTAAGCAAGTCCTCATTTGGTTTGCCATTCACTCAAAAAACAAGATTTGGAAAATAGCAACTGAAAAGTTCCATCTTTTCAGGTTAAAAACATTGTATTAAAAACCTTTTGACTTAATTTACTTTATTTACACTTATGTATATTTAGCACTTCAAGTGTTTATTCATGCATACATTTATTTCATTAATTGGCTCGTTAATAGATGCATTTATCTGTCAGTAAATGCAACTGATTAATTACATTTTGGGGCTCTATATGTGCTAGATTGAAGTAAATGCAAAAGAATAATGATTCATGTTTGCAATATAATCATTCTTCACTCTTTAGGTCTTTTACATGTGACAAGTATTTATGCTGTAAACAATCAACATTTTACTACTCTTGGCACAGGTACTTGGAAAATAGATTGGGTATTCTGATTTTCTTTCTTTCATTCTGACAAATGCAAAGAAAATGCAAACTAACATTCTGCCAAATGCAAAGAAAATTCCACTCACCACTTGCTTGATCCTCTGCCCCTGCTAGGATTTTGTTCCACACCTGTACATTTTCTTTTTGTCTTCGAGCTGTGCCCTCGTACTTTCAGGGCAATTTATTAACTGTAACCGTTCAGGGATCTTTCATACAAGCAGCTCTTTCTTGGTGTGAGACTTCAGCTTCTAGTAGCTGCGTGAGGATTCATGGTAAAATGTGCCTTTGCTGCAGTCCTGTTCACTGACTGGTAGAACTGTGAGACAAAGATTTATATCAGCCTGCATGGCAGCCGCTGGCCTGTTTCCACTGGTGTTGAAATGCTGTTATTGTAACTGCCTTAAATATGGATGATGAGTGTTTATTTCATGTTCTTTTGCAGGGTTTCCGTGAGATCATAGTCCAGTTAATGCTTGTTAGTTCCCATAATTTCTTGCCTAGGAAATGTAGGTAATGCTATGGTCTATGAAACCAAATTAATTTTTCTGAATATTTCATATTCCTTATTTGTTACATAAATAATATCAATTAATGAAACAGTTCTGTTGAGTCAAAGTATTGAATAAAACAGTATTTGTCTATTTCTTTTTAGGTTTAGTGTATCTTTACCGTACTTCTGTGTATTACTCTAAAAACTTATGTTGATATTTGTGTTTTGACTTCTCACTTCAAATTCTCTTGCTCTTCTTTCTGACTGTTCAGATTTATCTTGTGTGTTCGTCACTAAACTGGATGTGCAGCTGAGTCTTTCCCTCTGGAGAATGCACAGGTGGCCAAAGTTGAATACTTCCCTATTTTTCAAGGGAAAATAATTGCAAGATTAGTGTGAGAGTGGAACTGTAGGACAGAACTACAGGGAAAAGAGAGATGAATTTGGGAAAACGTCGGATATATTTGATCTCATTCTCATTCATGGACTTTGTGAGGGAAGACTGAAGTTCAAGTTTTGATCTAAGATTCTTAATCTTTTTTTCTGCTTAGTACAAAACGTAATAAATGTGATAGATTTGAGATAAACATGACATTCAGACTTGATCTGAACCTAGCTCTGTGTTTTTAAGTCTTAGATTAACGGCCAGTTACGTTGGTAAAGACGCCATTTGCGTGCAATATATCTGAGATAGATGTCAGGTGGATTGCTCAATGTTTTGTTAGATTCCCTACATTGAGTGAGCAGACCAACTTTTAAGGCAGGCTTATAGGGTGTAGACAGCAGAACTTAGATCACTTCATCTCTTTTCCAATGTGAACTAGGCATTGTATAACCATGCTACCTCTGTTCTTTTTGAAAGGGAAAGAAATGCATAAATCCAGTAGATTAAAATAGCATCACTGATCATCTATACAGAGATACTGAATTCCTATTTCAAAAGGTATATCTATATTAGTATGTTCTTCAATGGGAATCTTTAGAGCCTCCAGAATAATGGGGGGGAGGTGGAGCACCTTCTTAGGAACCTCTTTAGAGCAGCCTTTTCCTTTGCTGTAACACTATTTGTGCAGTTAAAGTGACAAGTTTTTATCTTTGAATGGAACAAAAAGCAATACAAACCCAAAAGCAGCAGATTGAAATAATTTGAAAAGAATTTTTCTAATGAGGAAGGAAGTGGAAAAGTATAATTGCTATCAACTTTGAAAGCTTTGTTTGCTGCTTTAGAACTTGGATAGTCAAAATGGAGGTATTAGAGTAGTAGGGTAAACATATTGTCTATAATGTTGCATGAGGAGAAGAATAGATAATCACAGTGCATTCACTATTTGAAAGCTGTTCTCAGTGCCTGGGGTGTGGAAAAACAGATAAAATGCCAAATTAATCCTGGTGCTGTCCTGATTTTAATGCTGTTAGAGGCAGGATTCTACCCTTGTTATCCTTTTCCTCTGGTAGAAGGGATTGTGCACTAATGTAGTCCCATGAAACAAAATTCTGCTTTTACTGCCTGTGTGCAGTCAAGTGCTAGTAGAGTCTGTGTCGTACTGCCTCATGCTTTCCAGGTTATTTCGTCAGCTTTTAGGGTGGATGCAAGCCTGACCCATCTTTCATCCCATTTCTTCTCTAAAAGATGCTGTTCGCTGGCACGCTTCTCTTCCCTTTCACATTCTTGCCAGTACTATTAGGTACAAGAATTCCTAGTTATTTTTTCTTAAGTCTTCAGAGTCTGTGCTCTTTCTTATAACTTTCTAATATGAATGGGAACATACTGCATTTTAGAGGCTTGAATGCTGTTAATGCTGGAGACCAATGGCTTGTTTTCAGTTAGAAAGCAGTTTGTGGTACGTTTTGTTGCTATCAGTGCTCTCACACTGCACAGCTTAGGGAAGAATTTTATTCAGTGCCCTGTGAAGTCTGTAGTATCTCAAATCGAGCTGAGAAGGATAGATTCGGTCATAGATGTGCAGTTTTATTAAGTTATCTATCAAGAAGATGCAGTAATATCTTCATGCGATTTGCCATGAACACATTAGCTGGCATAGTATTATTAAAAAACTTCAATATAAACATGCATGTCATGATGTGGGACTTGACAGTCATGACTAAATGACTAATCAAGTTCTGAGTGACACTGCAAGCTGTACTGGGAAATGTTTGGACAGATGATTGTTGAGAATTTCCTCTTCCACGTTTGGAGAATGATTAATAACTCACAATCCATCTAAAATGCATAACATGAAAAGATTCTTAGGCAATATAATGACCTTATGGGCTTGGATTGAGAAAATAGAACAAACAGCACGAAGTAACTGAGGAGCTAAAGCAAAAATCATAAGATCAAATTAATTCAGAATGTTGTGCTGCTTCTTTAAACTGTATTAGAGTAAGTTTGCAAGCTAGAAGATATTCAGATCTGCCTTTGATTTGTTAAAATCGTCTTCTTTTGACCATAGTATTCATATAGCATTTTTACACCAACTACTGGTGTTTTTCCTTTTTCTTAATGAATACGTTTTTGGGAGTCAGGTGCTTTTGTAAGACTGAGAAGCACTGAGCTCTTATAGTTTGTAGGAGCACTGTGTGCCAACAGGACAACACGTTGCCTTTTGGGCCTAAACCTCTAATTACCTCCTGTCTCAGCTCTGTTGATTTTTCCAGTGAGGGAAGTCACTAAAACAGTGCTTCTCAGTTTCTGGAGGAAGCTCTGTCTGTCCTGATCTGTGTACTGGCAGTAGTGATCTCAGCCTGCTGCTGTTCTCATCTAGCCTTTCTCTTTGCAGGACAGATGGGCTGCCGGCCAGCTGGGAATCACTGTAGTGCAGCAACACTTTTGCTGTGTGCCCGAAGCTCCGGGTGCTGTGCTCTGGGTGGGTGTGAAAAAGGTGCCAGCTGGACGCTACTCAGTGCCAGGTGAATCTGAAGGCAGAAAGATAGAGCTGTGCTTTGGCCTCTTCCTGCCACCAAAGAAGCAAAAACCAGGCCAGGATCAAGTCCAGATCCTGGCCTGCTATTTAATTAATCAACCCATCTGTCACATGAGTATTCCTCCATGGCGTTGTGTAGCCTCAGTGTCTGGAATGCCTTCATGTTTAAAGGTTTTGTGTTTGGAATTACTTTAAGGTCCTCCAGTGAAAACTGCTGTGTCGGCAAAAGCACTGCCAGTTGTTAGCCGAGGCCGCTGTGCACGTGGCTTTTGATTACTTTTAGGTACCTTTGCTTTTTCACTGAACTCTGTTGCCTTTACAATTGCTATTCCCTGAAACAGAAAAGAGATTTTCAGTTTTTAAAGCAGACAATTGCTATTCATAGAAACAACTTTTCAGCCAATAAATACTATGGAAGCCTGGACTCAAAGGTCACTGCTGCGATAGCTGATGAGGGTCTGGTTTTTTAATGGAAAGTGAGTATTATGTGGCTTTGCTGCATAATGTGTTTTGCTGCGAGGTGAAGCTGTGCAGCAGCAAGCTTTCTCTGGAGGCCTATTCTCTTGGTTTTTGTCGAGCACAGGCTTCAGCATTAAATGGCTTTAAGCTTGTCAAAGCAGAGTTATTAAAAATGTTCCTGCCTTTCAGTCTCCATGCTCAATAGGCACAAAAAATGCAATACAGTGGGGATTTTTTTCTATTTAGTCATGTCATTTGGCATTTTGCCTATGGCTAAAAATGAGATACCATCTGTTTTAGGCTCACTAACGATTCTCCGTTGCAACTCCAGCCAGTTCACCAGTTTATTGTTACCACTTAAGAAATAAACTTGCCTTCTGCTAATTGCACTCTCGCTACTAGCTCTTTGAAGGGTTTTAAATCGCAGTGATTCCTTGAGATGGATATATGAAATCCTAGTTGCAGGATTTCTCTGCTTGGGCTCTGGGTAATGCTGAGCTGCTTTGCACAGTGCTTTTATCGCGGTGTCTTCTTGCAGTAAGCCAGGACAACTTCTGCCTTTGGGCTTCTCCCAGCTTCCCTCAGCTTTCTGCTGCTCTGAGCTGCAGATAGGCAAATCAAGCACAACTGAGTCCTGCAGAGCAGGGTGCTGCTTCTGTGCTGGGCATAGGTGTGAGAGGAAATGAAAGGCAAGGAAACAGTCACAGGTTGAGTAGCTACACTTGTGGTTTTTGGCACAGGAGTAGCTGTGAGCGCTCTTGCTGGTTGTACTTTAGTTAAGGGTAACAGGAGGCTTCCCTAGAGCTGCATAATGCCTGCAGTAACACCCGACTCTGGAGTGATCTGTAACCCTGCAGCATCTCCAGAAGCTATTCTTCCACTCGATGCTGTTTTCTGAGGATTTCTGTGACCACTTGTTGACTGACACAAGTGTTGCTCACATTGTGGGAATTCCTTGCACTTGACTCACGGGCAGGGAGGATTTGTTTCGCTCCATTGCAGACAGCTGCTGGCAGAGCTGTCCTGGTGACACTGTGCAGCCTCGGTGGTCAGAGCAAAATGTAGTCTCGTTCACAGATTGCAGCCTTTCTCTGAGCATCTCCTGGGGACTGGGGGAAACCACAACAATTTCGAGAGTTGTATGGTTTCCTGACCATGCAGAGTCATAAATGTATGGCATAAGGCAGTACTAGTGTAAGCTAGTGCAGCTTTCTTTTCGGGATGACTCCCTTCCACGGTGATCCACATCTTGTCCTGTAAGGCTGTGCAGCTGTGTGGAAAAGGATACTTCACAGCCCAGTCTTACTCCAGGAGTGGAGTGTGAAATTTAAGGAGACTGTGGACAGAGGTCTTAGGTCTGAGAACTTTTATATATCAGCATAGATTTGGGAGCAGAACTTCTGGTGTGAACGCTGTGCAAGGATTTTTGCTCCGTGTCATCAGAACTGGAGTATGTGCACATGCATAAATGTATGCACTTTTTACTTAATTTTTCAAAGACTTTCAGAAAAGTTGCTCGTGTAACTTTATGGCACACCTTGAAAAGCAATTGTTTCTCTAGAAATGCCACTTACAATGGAAACCGCAATGCTTCTCTTGTTGGAAAACCTGATTTTGTGAAGTTCCTGCCTTGGCTGCTTCGGATTGTATAAGGTTAAAAATTTACTTGTCAGCTCTTGAGCATGAAGGCGTTTTTGAAAGCCCCAAATGGTTTTAATATCTTCAGCTATGTTGTAGTTACTGAGCAGAGCAGAAAGGTAACTTAAAGATGGTCCTGTGTGACTATTTTGGCACTACCTGCTTGCTTGTTAAAGACACGTTAGATTTAGCAAGCAGCACCCCTCAGAAGATAGCTTTTAGAGCTTTGAAACAGCTAAGATATTTCAGTTTGAAAATTGGCTGTAGCACATATCTGTATGTTACTTCCAGAATACACTATAGTCTTGACACTATAACATCGGTGGTAATCATTTCATGATGTTGTGATAAAACAGGAGTAGGCCACTTTGGTCATGAGCACAAAACCAAGATGGGTTTCTCCTTCTAGGTTTTGACTGCATCATTTTACCTTTTGAACTTGGAAGGCTGTAGACTTTACTGCAGTTTCCCTTCTTACAGCTAGCAATTTCTTGTATTATAGTGAAGGTCCTTTTCTAAGGCCTTGGTTTTAGGAGCTTAATTTTTAGAATAACCATAACTGCTTTGGTTTTGTAAAACTATCTATGATGTCTCACACTCTCTGCGTTATTTTTTTTCTGAACTAGTCCAAGGCACTCTTCTCATCAAACTTGTGAAGCATAAGTGAGCTATTCCATGTTTCTAGTTCACATTGTTTTTCTCCTGTGTTAAGTAGCACAGCAGAACTCACTGCTTAGGATACGAATGGTCTTACTTAAGCAAATGCAAGCAAGATAAAGTACGTATTCATTCGGTGACCAAAAATCAAATCGTTTTCTTAGTCTTATCTTCTGGCTTCTTTCTTCTGTGAATGTTTTAGTTGAGTTTAATAACATGGCTGTTTACTAACATGGGAAGACTTAAGAGAGTAAAACAGGATGTAGGATGTGGCTTTTGAATTTGAAAAGGAGCTTGTTTTTAGGAACACAATCATCATGTCACTGAGAATAGATGTCACTTCTGTGATTCACAGATGTAATTTCAGCATGTAGGTAATTACTGGATATCTAAAATACACTTTAGACAATTAATCCATCATTAAGGAATCCTACTGAGAATTGTTTTATAAGATTCAACTAATACTTTCCCATAAGGCACATTTGTTAAAATGGAGAATTTAATGATTTACTTGCAATTGGCAAGGAAGCTAGCAAACAAGATCTGTGTTTCCTTTGGTAAAAACATTTAACTGTTGAATAAAGTAGATATGAACCTTTTCAGTGATAATGATAGATGTGCTGCACTGTTGAACAGTATTCAAGAGGAGAAGACAATATTCTGAGAAACAGGACTGTGGAAAACCCAACTAGAAAAGCTTAACCATGTATAAGTAGAAATTAAATACTGTCATGGTTTTATGATTTTTGGTATTGGTATTCCACATCATAACATCATGTAGTGCATTAAGAGTTAAAGAGTTAATACTCCAGCTCCATGGATCTTTGATAATTCCAGGTATACCTGTCTCAGAAGAGAAGAACTACATTCCCCAGAGGACTTTGCAATGCTTTGTATTTTTACGTGTTTTCCGCTCAGAGGGAAAAGATAAAAACTCTCTGTGGTCACGGGACACTCTCTTTCCTTTGGGATCAACTCAGCAGTGGGTGCTCGCTGCCGTATCGCCTTCAGCGTTAGCGTAAGGCCTTCGGTTTATCGGACACTCTCTCTTGCTCATTTTCTTTGATTTATTAGCTTCAATTCCAATTATATTGTATTAAATTGTGTTATTTTGTTTTCTGATATCTTATTTAGTAAATAAGCTTTCCTCCTCAGATCGTTGCCGCTGTTTTGTTTCTAGGCCCATCTCCCTTTTTCCTTTTCCCTTTCCCCCTTCCCCTTTCCTGGGGCGTGGGTCTGTGGGTCCCCCGCACCAGTCGTCACGGAGCTGGGCCGATCCACCCCGGTAAACCTTTGACTGGTTCCTATTGCATGAAGTGCCAATGGTAAACACAACATAAATTGATTTGTGGAATTGGTAACGAGCATAAATCAGAGAAAGTTAAGATTAAAAAGAAAATGCTCTTGTGGAAGTTGGGACACCAAAACAGAGAGGGAGAAAGATGGGAAGAAGGGAAGTGGATAAAAAGGACAGAGAAGATAAATGCATTCAGAATGTTCCCCTTGGGTTGTATATCTGCAACTCTTAAATTTTAATCAGAACAAAATGCTCTGTTGAAGAGTTTGCATGGTTAAGAAACAAGGCTTGCACAGGTTGCTGCCTTCTCCATTTACCCTCGGAGGCCACTCTGTAGTGCAGGAAAATGGCAGCTGGTGGGCAAAGGTGCTGCAACCTGTGGTTAGGTGACTGGAAAAGCAGCAGAATGAACCTCTGCTGTCAGAACTGGTTCATCTGGAGATATGAAATCCCAGCACAGCTCTGTGGAAGGTTTTGCAGGATCACGTGGGACTGTTTTTATTTGTATCATTCACATGCCTCTGTGGTTGTCAGAGCCTCTTGTAAAGCTCAGAGGGGATTCCCAGTGTATAAATTCAATCTAATGCCATGTTTCCTAATCATGTGAGCGTGTCTGGATCTAAAGTTCTGGACTGGCAAATGACAGATTGCACTGACTCATGAAGTTTGGACTTGCATAAAATTTCCTGATCAGTGAATATCCCAGTGACACTGTCCAGAGTACTTTGGCCTAAATCAAACATGGTGCTGTTTGGCAGAGCTAGGAATAAACCCCTTTGATTTTATTTCCAGTGCTCCTCACAAAACATGCTGCTGTGTTTTGCAATTACAATGGCCTATTTTATCTAATCAATATCAGTCTGATCAGCTTGTATGGCTTTATGTGAGTGGTGATTACGTTCTTTTATCTGGGAAATGTTTGAGTTTATAAACAATGAGTTTATAAACAATCCTTTCATTGCTTTCAGTAGCACTTGTCTTCCATTTCTCATGTAATAAATGTTCTCAAGTGTCCAAAACTGCCCCAGGATGAATATGTTTAAGTACCAACAAAATTTCTCTGAGACATGAGAAGGGAGAGAAGGAGGGAGAAATTGGAATTCTGTGACAAACATCAAGCACTAACTAACCCAGGGCCTGAAGACTTGAGTTTGCGTATAGATACTTTTTTCACTATTGAAGTAGTCTTTTTCCCTGTTAATCTCCGGGTTCTGCATCTCTTACTATGCTGACAGTGAGTTACAAGTGTATCTTTGAGTATCTTTGTAATTAAATCAATTGACCTCGATCTTAACATATTTTTCATGGACTATTTTTTCTAGTTAAAATTACTCTGAATTTGCCAAGAAAATAGTTACTCTCCATTCCTCTTGATTTTTTATTCCCTGTTCTGGGAGATCTTGAGATAAGCACAGACAGAAAATCTCAGAGAAGCTCAGTTCATCTGATCTTTCACCTGCTCCTTCCCTGTTGGCCCTGCTCCTCTCATAGGAATAGCAGGATGCTCCCATGTCACCTGTCTAGCAGGATTACATTATCCCGTGCCAAGTCATGCTTTCTATTGCAAGCACCTGCAACGGGAAATAATTCAGGTTATCAATTTGTGACTTAGAATCCAAAAGAAAACCCTTTAGGGATGAAAAATTAAACAACAAAAGGCAGCATTGAAGCATTATGCCATGAAAAATAATGCAGTCTGGAGGATTTGGAGGAGTGAGGCAAAGCAATGGTTACTAAACCAAAAATCATGCTAGCCAGTTTTACCTTGATGAACACAGTCTACACTGCTGTTGAACTCTTAAAAATTTGAAGATCAACCATCCCAGTGTTATCAGGTAATAATCATGTTTCATTTGAAGTAGAGCGAGTACGCCTAGATTATGAACTTAAGTTCATTTTTGCTGGGGGTGGCACGGTGTCTTTTGAGGTTGTTTTTTTCTCGTTGTGAAACAAATGTTCTTTTCTATATTCAGCTTCAGTATTCCCAGACAAGTGTTTAGCTATCTGCACCTTTTCTTTATGGCTGTGATTGCTCACTAGAAGTCTGCATCTACACTTGCACATTAGGGGGTTTAATCTGTTTGTATCAATTCAGTGCACTGAAACTTTTGCTGCAGCCTTACCCTCACAGTCAAAGTATATTTTAATGAAAACCTGTGTGCTTTCAGAAAAAAAAACCAAACAATATTTGTTTATTGCTGCTGTAGATATACTGCTTCTTGGCATCTATTTCCTCTTAAATTGCTTGAGAGTTAAAATTGGTACCTGCTGTCTTCAGCTTCTCCCTCCTGTACCTCAAAACTTGCAGTCACTCAAGCAAAGGGAATCATTTTTTTAGTCTTTACTTGCATCTTCTGTTGTGCATGGATGGGGGGACATTTTCCATGCAGGAGAAACTTACTCCCACGTCCTTTGGTTGTCGATCAGAGTATGAAAGTTTGCAGAGCCTGCAATGCATCTTGGGAAACTCATCCTCTGAAGGCACTGGATTTTAGGCATGTTACTTACTCATCCTGTTACTCATTCCCTGTGCATAGAGCACTTGCTGCTTGTCTCATACCACTGTGGGTATAATACCAGCAACTGCTTTTCTCCCACCAGTCTGGCTAACTACCAACCTGTAGGCAACATCCAGATGGCACCAAGATATATTTCAGAACTGGAATGTGAAGCTCACAGGCAGCTTTTCCTGTTCCCCAGTTAGAACCTCCATGGAGGACAGGAGACAGCACATTAGCATAGAAAGTAGTGCAACTCCTACATGAAAACTGTTCCTTTTTGCTCTATTTATCCATTAAGTTGAGTGGTCAGGAATTGTGCAAATAACTGTCACCATTTTGCATGTGAAGGCCCTAGGTTACTCATTACAGGTTCTGCTCTCTAAATTTATGAGTCATCAAACATGAACTGCTTTGGAATTTTTATCTCTGCATATATTCAGAGAACTTGGGGGAGGCAAGCTATTGCAGATAACCACATTTTAGTGGAAGCTTTCATCTGATTGGTGAATGTTAAGCTTTTTTCCTTTTTCAGCTTTATTCTGGCATACCGGGTGATGATACTCTGATGGAACATTATGACAACAATCTTACTTTGTGTCCTTGCTTTTCTAAGGTGAAAAAATAAATTCCTTTGACCTAGATAGGATTACATTGGACCTTCTTGTGGGTTGAGGGCAGAGCAGGTTATTTTTTGGTCCAATTGATTTTTTTTTTTTTTGTAAGGAATACTTTGAGTGTTAGGAAAGAAAAGCAGGGTGTTTTAACCCCATGACAGAAGTACTAACAAATCTGACTCCTTCAGACAGAGCTCTGAGTACGTGATGGAGCTGTAGGCATCCCTGTTCATTGCAAGGGAGTTGGGCCTGATGACCTTTAATGGTCCCTTCCAGCTCAAATGATTCTATGGTTCTGTAATACCAAGTACTCAAACTTCGGAAGCGATAGTCTATAAGTGGCAATACTTGTATTTGCTGCTGTTACTGTGATCTGTCTGGCTTCTGTTTATAAAAATACTGGGGAGTTTTGTTTGCTTTTTCTGCTGTTGTTCATGCATCGAGTCTTTGAATTTTTACACCATGTTTCAGCCTGTTTCTTTTCATTACTAGCTACATGTTTTTATCTTTAGTTCTTGATGTTTAGTACTTAGATGTAGATATATTTGGGATCTTGATTTATTTTTTTTATTTAGCTTCAGGTAGAAACCTGTATGCTTTGAAGAACAATGGCACGTAAAAGCTCAGAGGCTAGAAAACAAGCGTTAAGAGCAACAGAAAGAGAATGGTTCCCTGACTATTGAAGGCTTGGGGTTGCATTGCTGTTCATTTTTGCCTAATGTAATTATTCTCTTGGGGGGATGATGTTAATACACAGTCGCATAATCTCCCCAGTCACCAGCATCCATCTCGTGCCATGCAGCAATTCCCAAACAAACTCAGCTCAGAGCTGTTTGGATAGAGTACCTGGACTGCAGCGACTACAGTAAATACAATTTACACAAAACCAAGCATCTTTCCATTTGATTTGCAATGTAAGATCTATGCTTTTGTTAAGGACATTTCCATTATTGGATAAGCACTGGAGAGGAACTCGAGAGACTGAAGATCTAGTTCAGCTTTGCCATAAGGCAGTGAAATGAGCTTGGGCAGTGCACTTCATCTTCCTGCATCTTGGTTTCTGCATGTAGGAGCTACGTGCATAGGTGCAGCTCTATGTGAGTGAGGTATTTGTAGCTAAGAAATGTTGTGGCACTTCCCTTGTCATTCTGGAAGCTCCTTCTCCTCATAACAGCTGGAATTTCTTCCTCATCATTTTCTTTCTGAATTTTGGGAACATAATCATGTTGTGTGCATTGTTTCTTTCCCTCTCCTGTGTTCCTGTTCTTTGGATGACATAATACTTAGTGTGTATTGGAAAATGCAGTGTGTGTGCAGTCATGCCTGACCCTGTATACGCCTGTTTATTGACTGTATATTAGTTTGCCTATATAATAAAAGGGAAACTGGAAGGCTGCAAGCTCAAGGCTGGAGCAGAGAAAGATTTAGAAGACGAATTGATTGGATGTGAATGTTCTTTGCTGGGATGAGTCCTGGTCTTTTCTGGTTACAGTTTTGCAGGTGTCTTTACCTGCTGTTATTAATGAAGGATTCTTAATTTGTCTGCTTGGGAATGGGAGCTGGATGAAGTAAGGGAACATTTACTTGCATGTACATCCTGGCAAAAATAGTTTTCCTTTCCAGGATTTTTCAAAGCAGATAGCAGAAGTATTATACATGTCAGTGGTCAGCCACTAGAGTGCACCAGAAGGTTTGGTTGTAGAGGGCTGACGGTAGCAGCCTCCTTCACCTAAAAATAGTGTTATTTTACACTGCATGAATCTCTACGAAGATGCCTGCGTGTTTTTAACCCTTTTTATTGTCTGTGTCTAGAGAGGTAAGCTCTGTTTGTTTCTAGGCATATCAGGCTGAACTTAGAGCTTAAGCTGTCAAAGGTCACTCACATTGTTACCCACTTTTTTTTCCACAACAGTTCCCTGCGCTTGATCATTCTGCCAGTAGACATTTTGAGCTCTCCTGTTTGTAGCACACAAATTTGTTTAACGAGTGCAAGGTGGAAACCAATATGATCAGGGGTAATTCTAACAGCTCTTCCTGATCAGACTCACAGTTAATGCAATAGTATTAGAGATCAGGTAAAAAAATCTGATTGCTACTGAAAACTCATTGAGAAGGTGAGTGAGGATTTTAGGTTGGACCTCATTTGTGTACTTGCTTCTTTTTTCATTCACAGTGGCAAAGCTGCAGGCTAAATTTGTATAGGAGTGCTGGCTTAACTGCTCTTGAAAGTGAAAACACACAACAGTGTGAAATCATGTCTTCATTTAAAGCAATAGCAAATTTGCATTGATTTCAGTGAATCCAAGGTTTTCTCCTCAGTGTCAAGGAGAAGAAATATCTTTAGCATAGAACTAATGCTGCGGAGAGGACCCTTGTGACTCAGAAGGAGCTGTCTCTTTTCTTTCTTCATCAGAAGGATTCTCCATATCCTCTCTAAATGGATATCTGATCCTCTGTACTTAGTGACAGGGCTGACCTCAGGGACTGCAGTATTACAAGCTCCATTCTGTCACCTCTGACGTAGGAGAGCTAGAGCAAGCTGTGCCCCTTGCAGTGTTGGCAAGTACATGCTCAAAAGGAGCTATATCACAGTGTCTCAAAGTGGCTTTGAGTGATTTAAGACGGGCTAGCCAGTAGGCTGAAATCCAATACAGCTGTGGGAGAATAAGATGAAATACGATTCTCCCAGACCTGAATTGTGAAACTGTAGGAACACTGATTGTCTTAAGAAGTGTCCATATGAGGTATTCTGCAATTACTGTAAAAAGTCTAAAAGCAATTTGTGGGTTCTACTATGATAGCCAATGAGCTGTAGTTCTTAACTGAAGAACCGGTTTTTGATTGCTACAGAAATGAAGTCCATTAGCCTATCAAGAGGATTCCTTTTTGGAATTTCATTTTAGCTTGGTAGATTTTTCAGTGCATCTACTAGTGAAGAAACAATATTTCAATGCATGTATATCACAACAGCAAGCGAGAGAGTGCTCTGCTACTAGACATGTCACTGAATTCACACTAACTTAAGTAGTAGTATTTGGATCTATCTTCTTTTCTAGCTATTTGTAAACATACCAGTAACTAATAACATTTTACACAGTGTTAGGCTCCAGTATGCATTGGTTGAGTCCCAAACCTTAATTTTAACACTAGAGTTAATTTATTCTTAAGAAGATGTACTGTCATTTCATCAAAATGTTGGTACCTAGTGGCCTGGAGGTCTGATATAATGTTAGTCAGTCCTGATGCATTTCAGAACTACATATAAAGCAAATAAAATCTGTCATAGCGTCTGTGAAAGAGGAAAAAGTAAAAATCTATCATGAGTGTCCACAGGACCTGAGGTTGATTTCAGTAGGTTTGATTCAACTATAAGTCTGTAGTCCAGAGAATAAAGAAAGCAAACCAATGCCAGACAAATGGAAGAGAAAATTTGAGTTGTATTTATATATGCTTATCCAATTCCTTATTCAATTTTTGTGTAAACGTCTCCTTAGACCATACCCAACAACACAGGGGCTACAGCTTTAAATATAAACATTTTGTTAAACACTGTAATGAATAGATGTGGCCTGGTAAATGTGTGCTGACTCTCTGTTCCAGAACTGTCCAGTTGTCTATTAAAATATTGATGTAATATCACAGAATCAAGATGGAGTCACCCAAAGTTTTCCAAATGAAATTTTTAACAGGATTTTACTGTAGGAGCAACGCTTAGAAGTGAAAGAGAAATTCCCATGCAGTAAGACTTCTTTCTTTACCAAAATCTAAATCTATGTCTATTTCTATGCCATGAAAATACCTTATTATTCCTTTTTTTATTACTGGTTTATGGAATGTGTTTATGTTGGAATAGAGGATTGTTTCCATTTTTGTTTTAAAACACATTATACAACTGTTTCTTTGCAAATCATGCTTATCTCTTGACTGCTTAACTCAGTTTGCATCTGTGGCAATAAATATCAAATGAAAGAGTAACAACAAAAAAAAAAAAAAGTGAAGGAAACTCCATTGTGGTAATTTGATTACTCTGGAAATAAAGCGGTGGATTACTGAAATCTAATTTGGAAGTGATGAAGTGCATGTGATTGCTAAGTAATTATTTCTGCACAGCCCTTGTCCATAGGGAGAGCAGAATTATTGGACACTCCGCAATGTTAATGGTGCTGTAGTTTGACACTGACACAGACATGCAGGTAGATGGGCCTTTGGAGTATGTTTTATGGCAACAATTTGTATCCACTCCAAAGTCTGTATTCATGTGCACACCCAAATCAACTGCGATAAATTTTTGTTGCTCTTTTGTTTTTGTAGAATGAAACCAAAGCACTACTTCATGCTTAATCTTTCTCTTAACTCACTTGAGGAAGAGAAAGAAGAATACTGGAAATTGTAATAGGATAAATGATGTAGGTTTGAACTATGGCATTTTTTCAATTAAATATGACATTATTTGTAGTATTTGTTTATTTTGTTGGGCAATGGCAAATCTAGAAATTGCTATTATGATCCATGATGATTAAATGTAATTATGTTGCTGTACTGAGAATATTTTATTCTGTTTCAGATGTAAATTTCCAGTGCTATTTTTACTAATCTAGAATCTATTACATAACAATGACAGTTTGAAACAGGTGGACATGAAAATAGCAGAATTACTTTTGGATGCAGAGTTTTGGAACAGCTACTGTCTTTATTGTCTGTCTTGACCAACCCAGCATCTCTTTTCCTTCATTTTACGTGTACAGTGAAAATGAAATGAAATGCTTTGAGTGGTGAATCATTCTCTTGCACTTTGTCTCCCTGTGCTTTGCCTGTTCTCTGAGTGCCCTGTGAGTTCTGCCTCCAGTCTGGGGTTGACTGCAAAGCACTTCAGAATGTTCCTGACCTTGTGGAGGATTTGGGGTTGTATACCTGCTACAGAAGGAATAGTCATTCCTAGCCTTCCATGGCCCTTTGCCTCACAAGTGAGGAAACAAGAACTGAGTTGATTTGGTCCCAGAATGTGTATGTGTATTCACACCAATACAGCAATTCAGGAGTGGAGGGAGCAGAGTATCCCAAGTTAAGGAATAGGGGGAAGAGAGGGAAACACAAAAAGAAAAAAACACAAACATTTTGTAGTTAGAGCTCTTGGACTGCTATTTTAGTGGTTGGGGTAAGATCCTTGACATGCATTACTACTGTCAGTGAGAAATTAATCTGGAAATTGATATGCTTTCCTGATTACTTAGCTATGTCAAGGATTAAGTCAGTTAGTAGAGATGTGCAAGGAAGTAGAGAAATGCAACCTGCACGTGTTCCTAGGGTTTGTCACCCAGTTGCTAGAAAAGAAACAGACAGAAAGATGAATGTTTCAGGTGAAATTTGATTTCTGCGACCAGCAATGGACCAGTGAGCTTTCTCCTTTCCTCCTAGTAGTGAAGCGGAGAGACTTAAGAATATTGGTTTTATTTCATAAAAGAAATGTCTATCAAAATAGCCTGTAGAAGCATTTTCCAGAGTTTCATACAACTTACACAAACTGTCCCTTCCAACTAAGAAAGGTAATAAGAATGCATTTTAATTGGACAGCTGCTCTAAGTTCTTATAGATTTTGGTTTGTTACTCTAATTTGGAGAGTGATGCTAAACCCAAGCTTTTTTTGCTGGCTCCAGTGTTTTTGTCAGGACTGATACTGTTCACATCTGTCCTTACACAGTCTGCATTCTTGCTGGGGACAACACGCCCTCTCCACCTGTGCACCCTCACCCTTCTGAGGAGCAATGTCTCCTGAAGCCCTTTGTACTGTGGTTGCTGCTGAAAGTAGTAACAATGCATATGGAAAGAAAAACATGAAAGACAAGGCTGAGTATGTTGGGAAAGCTCAGCCTCAATCTGATCGGGTTCAGCATCACAAGAAGTTTGTGCCCCTTATCATCAGCTCACAAGTGGAGAATCTCACTTCTGGCAATGTGGCAGTGATGCAGAGGGAAGTAATTATACTATCTAATTCAGTCTACTTTGAATCTGATGTGGTTGTTCTGAATGACTTTATCCAGCCTACATAGTCCCAACTCTCCTTTGTCCAAATGAAGCCCAAAACATTTTCCGTGCAGAAAAGAACTTCAGGACACACTAAGTATTTCAGTATGGTTCATTGGCCAAGTCATTCCATTGTCTCAGAACCGTAAGCATAGGGGACAGCCTTAGTGCCATTGTTCTTCCTGCTTTAAAAGAATGCTTTTAAGAGTGCTGGGAGGGAAAGCCGCTTTCCTTTGTTGCCTCTGGAGAGTCTGGCTATTCCAGAGCATGTGAATGGTCTGGAGAGGCACAAGAAAAGCTACTTTTGTGAACATCTGTAAATACTAATCTAATATATCGTTATGAGAAAGTCAGCATTTACCAAAAGATCAATTAAAATATTTTGATTGTTCATTTTCCATTGTCACCTTGTCAAATCTGGAGGGGGATCTCCATTATTTATGAGATGATTTAAATGGATTTTCTTCCTTGATTCTGGTGTGCTTTTTTGTGATTTCTATAAAATATGAAGTATTTTAAGCAGAAAACCTAGACTGAATGCCCTAATACTGAAAATTTGTTTTATGGAATTACATTTATGAGCCTGATATGAAATGTATTTTCTCAAGTCAGTTATAAGGCCCTAAAGGGTTAAATTAACCAGGCTGAATGAATGTAAGCTGAACATATGGTCAGGCCCTCTGAGAGTTTTAAAAAGCAAATGTCTGCTAAAACAAGTAAAGTCTGGCTTTTTGAGAGTATGTTGTCAGCATGAAAAGAGTCCTCTTATTTACCAGAGTGAAAAAAGGGGAACATCCGCAATTATTTCACCTCTCTGGTTGCACACAATGAAATGGGAGGAAAATTAATGTTTAAGTAGAGACAAAAAGGTAAAGAAGTGGAAAATCCATTTGGTGCGAAGAGTGGTGGGAGAGAGAAGAAACATTTGACAGCTGGACTTGGAAAGAGTAGAACTCCATTTTAGAGACCTTCAGCCTGCTGCAAAAGTTTTTTTCTAAATAAAATTAGTTTGGTTTACCCCTCATTTGTAGCACCTCTGATCTAACAAGATGAATAGTTGAAAAAATAATAACAATAAAAAAATATTTCAAAAGGAAAACTCTACTTTAGTGTTCTTAGTGGGCATTCAATTGCAAGTTTTAGAACTGATTGAGACTACCGGTGGTTTTTGTACTATTTAAAGGGTGTTGGAATAGATGCCTGAACTGTGGCATCAAAGTGATCTCTGAGTAGAAGGTATTTTTATCTCTGCTTTCATTCACTCTAAAGGAATACTTGTAAAGGAGGGAAAAAAAGTTGGAAGTGCTAGTGTATGGATACTTTGAAATAATTTTTAACCTGAAACGTTTTGATTTTAATTTTAACAGCAACTCTCATTATTCTGAGAAAGCTGTCTGAAAAAAACCAAATAATTTTATTAGTCTTCTTCCTAATTTGTTCTCACCTGATTTGCTAATGGAGAACCAGTATAAGTTGATAGTGATTGAAGGCTGCAGAAGTCATAGGTCTTCTAAACAATAGAAGAGTAAGTCTATTTTTTTTCTATGGGATGTTAATCTCTAAAGGAGAATTGCTGCTGTTTTGTCTCCAAGTTGGAGATTTAAATGGAGACCAGAACAAAGAAGTCAAGGACACAACAGACTGCTATGACTGAAGTATCCTTACCTTCTTTGATTTGCTTTTCCCATTCTCTCTGAGCAGTGACTGAGACAGAAGGACAAGCTGTGTTTCTGAACATGCTATTTTTACATTACATTGGATAGAGAAAGGTTTGGTGTCCTTCATGACCAAATCTGTTTCTGTGCAGGGTGAGTCAAAGCAAAGTAGTGTAGACAAAAAGATTTCGCTGATTACAGCTAATACTTAGTGATGTTTTTTTTCCTGGTTTCCAAAGGAATTTTTCTCAGGGCATTTTCTTTTATTTTCACAGCAGCTGGCATGTAAACCAAATACTCATTTTATTATGTAATAGCGTAGGACGGTAAAAAGCATCTTTATTCAAAATGAAGCAAAAAAAAAAAGAAAGTACTTATTATGAAATATTATTTGACTAAGCTTCACTTTTCCATATGGCAATTAGTGAAAAATAATGCCCGTGTGTAAATAATGTATTTACTTTTTGGGTCTAGTTTTCTAGAAGATCATATTACCATGATATTTTAGTTTATTCAGGTCACTACTTTATATGCAAAATAAGACTAAACGTCAGGGGCTTGTTAGATTCTTCAGGTCAGTTTCCAGTGTTCAGAGTAAGGCATGTGTGTGTTGTTCTGTGCTACAGAATGGAGTGGTGGCCAAGCAGAGGGGGAACGATGATGGAAGGAACTCCTTTTGCTGCCCAGGTTAATGTGCGTCTGTTTTCTGAATTCCTTGGACTGAGGAGGTCAATGTGACGTTAAGTGCATTCTCTGCCAATTGTTTTCTTTTTGCTTTTGTTTTAGGAAGCTGAATGAATTAAATTCTATTTTGTTGAACAAAAAGAAGCCTACTAGGTGGAAGTTGTTAGCTGCGGTCTAGAAAAGACTGAATAAATTCTGGCTTGATCTCTAATTTCTTTGAAGGATCTTCAAGCTTCATGACACAGAGCACAGGGATCTGTAAGTGGAAAAGAAGTCGCAGTGTGTCATGTAGGGACAGGGAGCAACAGTTTTGTCTTTTATAAAAATCTTCCAGGGCCTTCAAGCCCTATGGTCTTCACTGAGTATTCCCATTTGCCAAAATGAGAAAAGAAGCACTCAAAGAGGCAACCTTTTGTTCCCACTGACCTTTCATTTGGTACTCATGGGTTGTGCTGTAGGGATTTTCTGTCACTGTGCTGGAATTGAGTACCTCCCTTTAATAAGTTCTGCAGTTGCACAGCTCAAATTTACCCTTAGGAGACAGCAAACCTCAGTAGTTCATGGAGAATACCATCTTTCCATATTTGCTCTGTTTCCATTTGCGACATACAAATGCTAGTACATATTAGGCATGCTGATAACAACAAAGATCCTGACAACTAGTCATTTCATTCAGTTTGATATAAAAATTGGGTGTGCACAACTACTTGTGAACTAATGAGGGATATCTCTCATAGTTAGCAAAAAAAAAAAAAAAATGAGGCTGTGATAAGCAGCATTTGTTCTACAAAAATAGTAATTAATGGATTAGATTTTTCTGTCCATTTATTAGCTCTGGGCTGCATTTTGTTTTCAGTTAGATGACTCCAAACCTCTATAGGTAAGAATGAGTACTTTAGGGCCTTCAGTACACCAATTTAAATAAATAAAGAAGGTTGTGTTTAACAGTAAAAAATTCTCACCCTGTGGGACATTATTTAAAATGATTTCCATTTGTACTTTTTAATCAAATCTGTCCTTCTGATGGACTTGGAAAACTCATGGTTTTGACTGGCAATGGATATTAATAAAACAGACCTTCTTGCTATGCTGAAACAGATGATCTGCCTTGAACCTCAACTTTTGCACTGGCTCTCAGCTCTTGGAATTCATTGAATTCTTGCTGGCTCACAAGTCTTTTTTTTTTTTTTTGTAAGTGCTTTCTTTTCATCTGGAGACAGCTGCATCGAGGCTCGTGATGGAGTGTGAGGTGAAGTCAGTGGATGTGCTGTGAGTTTGCCTGCGGTGTGAGGAAGGGCAGTGAGATATCTCATTCTCCAGTGAAGTCTTCTGGCCCTTCCTTGTTGTCTTGTTGCTAGCCTTCAGACAGAAATGACTTCTTGCATTACCCTTACAGGAGGGCAGTTGACCTGGAGGTTCGCCGGTGTGAACAGATAGGACATGGTAATGGCCAGAATGGGTTAGCAACCATAGGCTATGTTTGAATTTTAAACAGTCTAAGAGTTCGGTCTGTGATTATTATCTTCCAAGAGCACCTCCAGGTCTAAGTTGTACAGGGCAAATTTGACTCCTGGTGGCAGGCTTAGAATTCTGTGAAGGTTATTCACCCTTCTATTCCTTCTTTGTTGTTTTTTTTTTTGCCCTCTCCTCCCACAGCAAAACTTGCTTGCATCCAAACATGGCCAGAATTTTTCTCTTTTTGTGGTGACTGTAAATACTAATTTATCTCTGGATTCTGATATCCATGCTGCATATTTTTATTGTGCCAAATAGAGTTGTTTTCGGAGCTTGCAAAGTGAATCTATATTTTCCTGTTTAAAGTTCAAGGGTGGTTTTCCTGCATGGTGACTGTATATGCGTAGATGGAAATGATAGAGGAGTACAAAGGGTTGTGGCTTTGTTTTTCAGTAGACATTCAGAGTTCAATGTGATATATTCATCTTGTTTTTCGGATCGAGCTGTGAAGCACACCCTTCTCATTTCTGGCTGCGAGCCACCGCATACGGTTAATACACATGTTAAAATGCTCCCGATGCGTCTCACTTTCCACTAATGAGATTTCAAAACCCGCTCTGATTTGCTGCTGTTTACACAGGGAAATTAAAAAATTGATTGGTTACTTCCTCCCTGGGCTGCTCCAGCTCGTGCAGCCGTGGCTAGGCAACCGTGTGGATGCTCCATTGCTGGCTGCAGAGCCCACAGCAGCAGGAGCTGCCGGGCTCTGGGATCAATTAAAATGCCAGGCTTTTCCAGGCTGGTTTCCAGAGCATCTGTGCATGATTCTACATAAATGTAAGGAATTAAAGATCAGACGGAGGTAAACATCGCCGTGCTTTGGTTAGCATTGAATTAAAATGATGAGATGGTATACGGCGCAGCTGTTGTCTGTTTGCAGCCCCTATTTTATTTACATTCAGTTGCTTTAATATTGTAGGTATGTCTTAACTATAGGATGCTAGAGTCATTATTTGGGTGCAGAGCATATCTTGGAGTTTAAATCCAAAGTGGTCTAGCTCTTGGGAAATGGTGTGTGAGAAAATACGTGACCTTAGCAGGGAGCTGCTTTGCTTTATTCGTCACATATACTTGTACTTACACCAAAATCTTTCTCCAAAACAAAAAGTAACAAAAACCCTAAAAACCAAACGTTTTTCACATAGTCACACACTTGGATAGTTCTGGGTTGATATTCTGCATCATGGCCAGCCTGCTGTAACCACAGCTGCTTAGAAAAACCCTTCTGTGTTTGGAAGTAAGCAGCAATACCTTTGCAGCAAGTGAAAGACAGTGCTACAGTCTTGCCTGTCTCTCTCAACAGCAGTCTGCTCCTGGAAAGAAACAAGCTTTCTTTCTTGCCATCTCCTTGAGGAAGTAGAGATCTCTCAGCACTGCAGTGCTCTGTACAAGCCCTGAGTGGGGGAGAAACACACACTCCTTTTGTTGCTGGTGTAGGTGGGGACCACAGACAGATGTCACAGGTGAGGAGTGGGATGCTGCCTCTCAGTGCAAAGTGAAAGCTGCCTGCATGGTGAGGGGCTCTGAAGGGGAGAAAACACAAAATTCAAGTCTGCACGAACAAAACATGCAGTGCCGTGTAGGAATGAGCAAGACAGCACTTCAGCTGGATCTGAAAGGATAAAGCAAACTAACAGGCATAGGAATGTACATGACAAACAGAAGAGTTCAGAGACAAAGAAAAATGAGTGTTGAAATAAAGTGTTGTAACATGAGTAACTAAGTTGATCACTTATATTACTAGCTCTCTGCTGTTAGGATGCAGTAGAGGAAGGAGAGCGCTTTCTTCCAGGTTGAGGCCATTACTGAAGCTACTGACTTCTCAAGATTAGACCAGAGATCAAATCCAGTGCCTGCAAACTTAGGATTTCAATTGTTTTTAGATCTGTTATGTTCCTTTTTAGCAGTGCCCATCTGCAGGAGGAATATGCTCATTTATTTCTTCCAGCAGTCCAGCTGCATTGAACGGTTCTCTATTGATGTTTTTATGCTATTATCTAACTTTCTAACAGCAAAACTGCTTTACAAGAGTATAGAGTTTGTGTTTTCAAGCAATAGAGAAGTTCTACCTTTTATTTGAGGCTCTTAACTGCATTATTGCAGAAGGATCATCAAAATTCACTGTTTAGCCTTCTGATGCACTTATAAGGGCTTATCCCACCTTAATTTTAGTTCTTAGTTTTTAAATGCTAGTTTAGAAAATGCTGGGAACAGAAACCCAAATGGTCTTATCGGTCAGATGAGAGATGAGTTCACGTCAGTCCTTTGTATCACATGGCTGAACGGTTATGTTGGTGTTGTTTCTATGGGCTGAGTGTAGTATCCAAGTATCCAAAATGCTGCTCTAATACGATCAAGTCACAAATTCAGGCTTTGAAAATCTTCAGCTGGCTCTTCTTCCTGCATGTCCTGTGCTGGGCTCAATTACATGTGCTGAAATCTTAATGGAATGTCCTAAGTTTAACTCCTTTGTGTTTCAGCATTGAACTAGTGCTCCACCCTCTTCTCACCTAGACAAAATCTCACCTCGGATCCAAGGGCCAGCCTGCAGAAAGAGGTGTGATTCACTTCTTCGCAGCTTCTTCCAGGCTTCGCCCATCTCCTCTATGGATGGTTTCAGTAAGAAAAATTAGTTTTCTCACCCATGTCCCAACCTATTTTTAAAGGCAACGTGTGCACTGCGTGGAGCATGCTGTGCGTGCTGTGGTGGGATTTTACATAATGCCTCATTTGGTTATGACTGTAATTGAACTTTTCCTCCAAATGCTGGGTGAGAATTGCCTGGAGCAGCATCTGTACTCGTATTAAACAGTAATTAATGCATGCACTTAGCACCTTGGATGATGTATTGTTCTCCATCTGCAAATTCAGCTTCCACCCTGGTGCACCAAGAAACGAGCACTCTGTTTTTTTCAAAAGTCTAAGAAATGTGTTGAGCTTCTTCTAGCCAGTATTTTTCTGTTGTGAGGAGGCTCTCATGTGTTAAGGAGGACAATTCCAATTAGCAAAATGTGCATTTACAGGGATAGATAATATTAGTCATTACATTTATTGCTTTTATAAATAATGCAAACATATATTTTTACTTACCATTTAAGGAAAAGTCACAAGAAAAACTATTGTTTTTTTTCATTTTACAGCGTGACAATCTCTGAATGCTGGGCAGAAGTGTAAACTTTTGTAGCTTGTGTTAGTGGCTGTTCTGCTATATGTGGTTCAAGGGGACATAGCCTATGCTCCAGTCCTTTTCTGGCTTAGTGAAGTGACAGGATATTGGAGCTGACAGGGCTGCTGCAGCACTGAAGCCAGCAGGAGTACTGAAGGGCCTGCATGAAACAGATCTTCTTGTTTTGTTGATGTTCAGCCATCCAGCTTGGAAAAATGACATTTCAATATCAGCTTAGACTTCTTTTCAAGCATACAAATTTGAATGGAAAATGATCTGAGCATATGATTACTTTGGGTGAATTTAGCATACTTGGATTAGCGTTGAACATCTCTCTTTGCTCCTGGCTCCTCCACCTCTGGCCTTCCCCCAGTGCTGGGTAACCCAATGCCCACAACCAGAGTACTCCTGGCCTGAGAGTGTCCTGGGGGGCACAGAGCTTCCCCAGACCTGCAGGAGGACCCAGGGGTTCTTGGCACAGCTTTCCAGCTGTCATTCAGACTTACTGCCTTAAAAAAAGGTAAAAAAAAAAAAAAAAGAGATGTTCCCAAAAGTTCAGAAAAAGAAAACATATGGAAGTTTCTTACGGCACATTGCTTAGTTTAACACATGCAGTTCCCAATAAAAGCCATGTTGTACCTGGCCCAAAACCTTTGCAGCTCTTTGAAAATTTGCCCCTAACGTGCATAACTATAAAGTCTACTTACGTGTAGATGAATATACCTCTACTCAACCAGCAATTGTATAAAATAGAATGTCCCCCACTGCTGCCAGTGCATTACCCTGATGGATCAATGCAACACGTGCTCCCAAACGCAGCTCAGATATAGCCTAAACTTGGCTTAGCGCAGCAAAGCACAGCAAAGCTTTCCAAGAAATGGTTTAATTGCATTGGCCTTAAAGGTTGTTCATTGTCTTGGCAGACGAGCCAGAGAACAGGATGTCGTGAAAAAACAGGCTTGCTGCTTTGCAGGGTAGCTCTGCTTTCTGCTGCGGTATCGTAATTTGGGGTGATGGCTGGGCACTTCTGCCCTTCTCTTCTGCATGGATCTGGAAGGGAGCTGGCAGGGGCATCTGCCAGCGGCATCAGCTTACAAAATCCTTCTATTAGTCTGAAGAAAAGTGTTCATTCAATCATGGTGGCTTCTATTGGGCCAACATTATGAACAGTGGCAGCTAGAACAACAGAGGAAACCTTCTCTCTCTCAGAGTTCATTGAGAACCTGCGAACACTACAGGCATAACATTTTGAGTTACATTTCTTTTCTTAATCGCTGGTTAAACAGTGAAAAGAAGTATTTCTTCTATGCAGAAGCACTACAAAAGGAATGCACTGTAAAAGCTTTCATAACTCTCTGTTAGTTCTGCATACTTTGGAAAAATAATTTTTGTTCTCGTTTTGCTTGCTTAGTTTGACTCTGAAATGACATGGTGCAATGTGAGGTGCAAAGTGAGCAGCAGAACACTGCGGTGCTTCTCTGCTTCTAATAAATGGCTGCTTCAGACTGTGCTAGGTAGTGAAGTTGAGTAAATAGGATCATACTATTAAAATAGTTCTGTACATCATTTCTTTGTGTTACTTGAACAATTCCTGGATTGGCTTTCTTTGTACATTCTGTTCTCATTTCGCTCCTTGAGTTTCTTCTTCAAGTGACCATCACTGAAAGGAGTTTTTGCCTTAGAGCATTTCTGTCAAGCAGTGCAATGCCTCGTATTGATTTCTGTGGGTTTTTTTTTTTTTTTTTTTGAATGTTAGTTTCAAGTACATATGACTGAGTTATTAATCGGAAATAGTAACTCCTTTCTTTTTTTTTTTTTTTTTTTAATCATGTATTTTTTTGAATTGATTTCAACTGATAAGAGTTGCTAGATGAAGTACACAGAAGTTATTTAATATACTTTTTTGTAAGTTATTCTGATCATACACATTCTGAGATGATGTATACATGGAAAAAATGTGGTTTACAGCATAAAAGGATGTGCTTTTTGACCACTTGTTATTATTAACATAGAAGTGGTAATTTAAGACTTCTTTTTCTTCTGTCATATGGCTTATTTTCTTCACTAAAGGGAGACATAGGATGACGTACTTACGAGGTGATATAAGAAGATATAAAGAAACTCTATCTCTTTTTTTATTGTTGAATGAGTAAGTGAATGAAAGCTAGAATAATGAAAAAAGTTGAAAAATACTTTTACCCGTCAACAATTAGCTCTAGATTAGGAAGGCCATCATCTCCTAGATGTTACGAAAAAGAAATAAGGCAATGTCAGACAGGAAAGGGGCTTTCTGAGATTCAGAATTGTGACTTTTGCATCAGCTTTTCACCGTCCTCAAAGCATATGTTACAGTTTTTGAGTAGCTGAGCAGTCATTTTCACAGAAGTCAGATTTCACATGGGTTATGTCATTAACGATTTCCCTTTTCTGTCTCTGCTTGCTTGATGGGAAAATACATCACCTTCTTCAAACAGCTCCATGTATACTTGGAGTTCGGCTCTCTCACTATCTTGACTTAATCATATCTAACATAAATCTATTAATCACTATCTAACTTAACCGCTGGGAACTTAAAGATTCCAGAGCGTCCACAGTATAGATCCACGAGCCAAATTAATGAATGAATCAGTTCGCCAAGCATTGCCTGTGCTTTATTTATTTATATTTAGTTGTTGTTTTCTTTTTTAACTTATTCCAATATTAACTGTTGTTTCTTGAGTTATGACTCAGGATATGACAGGATAAAACTACTCATATTCCAAGTATTACATCTACAAAATTAAGCTTTTTCATAACTGCTGCATAATGTTTGTAGTTAGCGTAAACACTACTATCTGTTTCAGAACTTAGTCAATTTCAGCCTTGTTTTACTTTGCCTTTTTTTATGCCCTGGATTGTTTCATTCTGTTGGAATCTGTTGGTAAAAAATGACTAAAGGAGATTAATAATATGTTTTCTTCCCAATAATTCTACTCATGTTAAAATCTCATAGAAAAAAAACAGTGGTGTTCACCTCTCTATTTCACAAAACAGTAAATAAAAACAAGGCGTTCTTTCCCTGATGACCAAATTAATTTATCTATCATGTAGTCACAATGTCTGGGAGAGGTTCAGGTTGGATATCAGTAAAGGGTTCTTCACCAAAAGGGAGGCTGGTCACTGTAACAGCCTCCCCAGGGCTGTGGGCATGACGCTGAGCTTGCTGGAGTTCAAAGAGCTTTTGAACAATGCTTTCAGACATATGGTTTGAATTCTGGGTAGTCTTGTGTGGAGCCAGGAGTTGGACTAGATGTTCTTATGTGTTCCTTCCAACTCAGGATATTCTATGATTCTATTCTATGCGAGTTAGTTGATCACCCAGGAAGTAATGCCTCCTATTTATTTACATGGAAATTACAACAGATACGAAGAACACAATAACAGTATTTGATGGAGCAAATTCTCAACTACACAGCACTGTTTTTTCAACATAACCACCACCATACAGCTGTTGTGGTTTCCTTGGAAATAAATTGGAGGCGCTACTTTCAGAGCAACCTACATTGTTGAGAATACACGTGGAAACGATCTAGGAAGCTGGCACTTTTATTACTCCTGTATGAAAATAGAAGGATGATGTACAAGAGTGGAAAAATGCTCACAGCCAGCTCTGTCGGGGAGCTAGGCTCTTTCTTAACTTAAATTGCAATGTATTTTTTTTTCAAGCTGGGAAAGTGTTTTAAGCTTTATGGCTTTAAGTCAGTGCTCAGCTGCCCAGTCCACTTTGCAGTAGGATGGGGTGAACTGGCGCTGGCCTTCATAATCCTGATTCTTCTTCCTGGTACAGTAAGGTCTTGGGAAATCCTGGGAGAGGCACAGTACAACAGGAACTGTGGTAAACCACAGCGTCAAGCATCCCCTGATATACTGCATTTCTCTGTACGTAAGCTCTTGTTCACCAGAGGCAAGTGTGACCTAAAGAGCTGTGTAGTTTTTCATGTCTGTAGTGCCTTAAAAATGCGTAAGATCAAGCATGAAACTGAATATCTAGTGACATTCATGCATGCATAACCTCTGAATTTTGATGTTCTTTTACTCCTGTGGAGAGCATTATCTGATGATGTGAGTACGAAAACATTAGGTCATCTTTTTTTTTCAGCATCACCATATCATCTTTTTAAGACAAAATCTGTGCCATCTGTTGCTCTTAAAAGGGATACTACTTAGTCATCTTCACACCTTCAAAATGAACTCCAAAGACAAGCAAAAAAGATGGCATAAGATGCTGAGAAGTGGGGGGTGGTCTTCTATTTTGTTGCAGGCGCCCTTCTTGTCACGCTCCAATATAAAGGAGGGAGACGAGGTTCTTTGATTATGTGTATACCCGATGGCAAGATTAAGACACAACGGGTCAAATGTTAGCCTAACCAGTTTATTGCAATTACTAGTTGCTTAGGGATAAGGGGAAGGGAAGGTGAGCGATAGAAAAAGGTCTAAGAAGCAAGGAGTCTTGATGGAAAGCAAGAGAGATATAATCACCACCGTGGGTCCAACGAGGTTCATAGTCTCAGGAACTCGTCTGGTCACCGCGGGGGATGGGAGATAGCAGCAAGCAGGCCTCAGGGTCCGTCTTCGGGAGTTCTCCTCAAAGATTTTCTCTTTGGGAGTTCTTCTCCAGGAATTCTTCTCTTCACCTCCCCCCAAAATCCTTGGTTCAGTGAAGGCCTTTTATCCCCATTTCTCAGGTGTTTTTTCTTTTCTCTTGGTTTGTGTGACATGTCTGGCCTAACAGATAAGCCAGCAGCGAATGTTGCCTTCCTTGCCATGCAGGAGCATTGTCTTTCTGTGGTGGTCAGCTTCTCCAAGCCGTACCCCCCCGGAAAAGACTATTTGCCCCTATTTCTGCTTATCTTTACAACCGTAAGCAGAGACAATGAGGCACCATAACACCCATCTGGATGACCGGCAGTTATCAGTCAGGGTCTTGTCACCAGAAAAAGGCCTTACGAAGCAAGCTTTGAGACGAAAGGAAAAAGCAGTTTCTGTCTTTCACACTTCTCCTCTGTCAGTCCTCTCCCTGTCAGCCTCTCTGCCCAGGTTCTTTCATCTCCATATTTATACTACAGTCACTACAT
Source organism: Oreortyx pictus (assembly GCA_036925125.1). Lineage (NCBI taxonomy): Eukaryota > Metazoa > Chordata > Aves > Galliformes > Odontophoridae > Oreortyx > Oreortyx pictus. The sequence continues at coordinate 3,194,127 of JAUPFR010000006.1, read as the reverse complement.
GTTATTCTTGGTTGAAAAAAAAAAAAAAAAAAGATTATGTATTTGAGCGTGGATGTTGTTGGTAACCATGAAAACTAAAATGTATAGCTTACTCACCCACTGATGCTTAAGTTCAAGCAAGTAATGCCTTCTGGTTTAGGGAGTTGCTTTGGCAGGGCAGTTGGACTAGATGCTCTCTAGAGGCCCCTTCCAATGCCTACAATACTGTGATTTTGGTTCTAGAACTTGGGTAGAAGTCTTCCACTGCAGATACCAGACAGACATTTTGGAGCTAAAGATAACATTTGACCCAAAGGTACCGATTTCTCATTATTTTAGGGAGACTTCTGTATGGATAGTAGATATTAATGGGCATCAATTGCACTAATGGCCTTTTTTTTCTGCTGCATTACTCATACAAATGAAAATGAAAGAATTTCTCTGCTCATTGCAGTCTGGAGAATGAGTCACTGCCGGTTACCCCAGGTACATTTCTATGTCAGTAAAGGAAAGGGGAACCGCTGCAGTCAGATAAAATTGCCCTCAAGTCTGAGTTGTGTTTTGCCATCTGAAAATATTACCTCTTGGAGAGTATGAAAACAGTCGTATTCTCCAATCTCCTTATTTTCACAAAACCTTTGCTTTCTTCTGACTAATGCTCAGGGTGTGCTCACACTTTAGTCAGCAATTTACAAAGTTCTGGCCTGAGTACTGGTAATGAGATGCTACCATGTACACAAGCAAACTTTGGCTAAGCAAGTATTTCCATAGAGCTCCAGCATGTTTTGTGCTCAGCACATCCTCAGCTGTCACGGAATCATTAAGGCCAGGAAAGGCCTCCCAGATCATCCAGTCCAACCCACCCCTACCATGCCCACTGACCACATCCCTCAGTACCACATCTCCACGACCCTGGAACACCTCCAGGTATGATGACCCCACCTCCCTGGGCAGCTGTGCCAGTGTATCACCGCTCTTTCTGAGAAGAAGCATTTCTTAATATGTGACCTGAACTTCTTCTGGTGCAACTTGAAGCCATTCTCTCTCGTTTTATCACTGTTACCTGTGAGCAGCTCACCACAGCCTTCTGTCAGGCAGTTGTAGAGAACAATGAGAACTCCTCGAAGCATCCTCTTCTCCAGGCTGAACCATCCCAGCTCCCTCAGCTGCTCCTTGCATGCTTCCAGCATCAGGTTCAGGGCTGCCAACAAAGTCCTCAAATCCTTGCTTGGCATCAATGTGTATTTGTGAAACATTACACAGATTTTTTAAGAGTCCTGCCTACATTTTGTACACACGTGTATTTCAGGGGCAGGAATGATTTCTCTCATTGAATCTCTGATTTTTTAAAGGTTGTGTTGTTGTTAAATCATGGCAAATAGCATTGAACATTGTGTGCTCTCAAATAATGAGCACACTTACAAGTCTGTGAGCAAATTTGCTGCACAGAGACATATTTATGCCCCAGTTATCCTATTTGCTCCCAAAAGATAGACTCTCATATCCCTACATTGTTTGTATTACCTCATTTTTTCAGGTAAATTATTAACTGTGAGTTATTTTCCAATTGCAATATGTTACGAAAAGGCGACTGAAAGAATAAGATACCAGGGTAGACTGTATCTAATCAGAGAGAACTGCTCTGTGCCAGGAACTTGCCACATAGCTTTTGTAAAATCAGTTTAGGTGGATTGTAGCACAGTACCAGCAGTGGATTCTGCACAACGGACTCAACAGCAGTATCAATTAGTTGTTATTTTTTTCTCATCTCTGAAGGTTAAGTGAGACATCACCTGAGACATCTTGCAGGTAGCGGTCTGAGATCATCTTTAGGTCTGATGTGGCCTATCTGACAATAACAGATTGTATGTCTCTAACTAAATTCAGTTGCTGACTTGCCATTCATCAACATCGTCTCTGCTTGCTTCCTGCAAAAAGATGTGTCAGCCCTTTGTGAGAGGCTCTAAGAAAGAATGCCTTCCGTGTTAGATTTCTCCCAACAACATTTACTTGGTTTGCCTAAAATCCTGTGAACAGCGCGTTTATCTTTGGTGTTTTTATTTTGGTGTTCCTCTTATAATTGCCTACTGAGTACGTGGTGAGAAGGAAAATGCCAAACAGAGATTGATAAAGTCACTGTGGCAAACTGTTGAGCAAATGGAACCCAGACTGTACTAAGCAGCAGTTAACAGAATTCCATCTTTTCTTATGCAGCATACGTCCAAGTGTAGTTAAACAACTTAGTAGTAGCAAAGTAATTTTTATAGTATGTGAACTTACATATATATACATAAATACATGTATATATATATATAACAATACCTAGCAGTTATACTTGTGTGTCTGTGCATTCACTTATTTACAGAACTGTGCTTTTCTACACCAATAGTTCTCAATACCATTTGCAATTTGGATCTTTGTTGCTTTGATCTTTAGGGAAGCTCAGGCAGGAAAAGACAACTCTCTTTTCCTAAAGCATGAGCTGGAGCTGTGCTGTCAAGGTGCTCTGGTCACAAGGGGAAGGAAAGAACAGCAGCTTGCCAACAGCACAATTGGCTTAAGGCAGCCTGTTACATAGGAAATAGTTTGTGTTTCTGCTTGGCAAACCAAGATGTAATGGATAATAACTCCATAACTTCTCTGAAGCTGTTACAGACAATTTTCTCAAACAGTGCCAGGACCAGAGCCTGCTAGGATAGCCAAGCACTCCTGTGTGGGTAGCAGCAGTGAGACTACGCTGGAGTTGAGCAAAAAAACATTGACAAATGGGCATCTGAAAATGCTTTGCACCTTTGCTTGTACTTTGGTTTCCCTCTTTCAGGTGAAAAGAAGGAGAGGGAACGTACCTGGCTCTTCTGAGAACTTCCCACCTTGACTGAACAGACTTGAAATCTAAAGCTCAGAGTTTCACAGCATCAGGACCTTTCTCTTCTGAGAGTCTAATGTGTTTGTATATATCAGAATGTATTTCTTTCTAGTAAACCACCAAGCCTGTTATTTGCATAGGTCTAGCTTTGCTGCACAGGGGAAGCGTGCGCAAATCCACCCCAAAATTTTGTCTACAATTATCTAAAAGTGTTTCCAGTGTGAGCAGACTGTGTTTTCTAGCAGTTCACTTGTCAGCCTTGCTGTGTTCTGATGATTTCTAAACGTGCTAGTAGAGCTTAATCTGCTCATAAATCTTGTTTACTTGCTTTGGAGGCACAAAGAACCACTGAGGCTCGTGCTTGTGTGCGTGCAGCCTGCGCTGATGAAGGAGGGGTGATGTGGAGTGGGCTGAGGCTGTGTATTGCTTTGAAGACAGAAGGAGTCTTAAAGATTATTTATTGTTGCTTGGCTACCGTCCTTGCTTTCCACCTCTCCAAGTTGTGGCGGTAAGGAAGGCAAGAGTGGGTTGTTTTTTTTCTTTTGAGAACACAGTTTACATTTATAGCTTAAGACAGGAGTTCTTAAGAGCTCCTTCTCTTAAGAAATGATATCCTAAGATACATTGCATTGTCTAGTTTTTCTCAGCTGCCATACATGTATTTAAAAGAGGCAGACATCTGTTCTGATCACCCTCTTTAAATACACACACCCTCCGCCTCCCCCTTCAATCTCCTGCCAGTTCTCAATGGATCCATGTCCTACAGGCTGGGACATTGCCCTGTGTGACTGCTGTAACTGACACACACCTGTACTCTCTGCATGTAATAAAAATAACCTTACTGTGATTTGAAGCAGCCAGGAGGGGAAGCAAGCCTTTAGAAAGACATATGAGAGAATGCTGAAGAGTTATAAACCATAAAGTTGAAAAGAAGAAGCAATGACCACTTCTATCTATGTTAAAAATAATTGCAACTAACAAGTTTTCTAGCTGTTCTAGGCTCGTGTTTATTTTCAGAAAAGTATCAAGATTTACGTTCCTTATTCCCCCATCCTACAAACTCTTTCCCTACACCCTTCCCCATGTTTTCCTTTTTAACAAGTTGATATGATTCTGTCTTGGTGTGGCTGATTTATTGGCACTGATAATTGTGGAAGTTTTATTACCAGGCAGAGGTATCCAAGTATCTGTCATCTCTTAAAAAAAAATGTCTGCTTCTTGACTGGCACATGTCACAGAACTGTAAGCTTTTTGCTCCCTAGTCTCCAAAATAGACTCCCACACAGCCCATTGCATAATGCTTTGCGCTAAGTTTGCAGGATGAAGTCTCAAGGTGTTCTTTTCTCACCTGTTGTCAAAGCTGTTTCAAGGCTGTGGCTCAGTTCCTCCATTTCTGATCACAGACTCTTACAGCTGTGCTGCTTGGCAAAGGATGCAGCTGAGACCACTGCCAGAGCAGTCACAACGAGAAGGAATAGCAGCCTTGGTGGGTGAGGGCCCCTTCCTATATCAGGAGCAAAACCTGACTGAGCTTGTAAGGCCAAGATGTTGAAACTGCTGCATTCCTGTGTGTTCACCTTCCTAAATCTCTCAACAACTTAAAAGCATTCCTGATAAACTGGGATTTTAGTACGAGATGTATCAAGTCACAAACTGTTAGATATGGATGAAAGCTAAATCTAAAATGCAGGCACGAAATGTGCCCACCTCCATATGTTCACACAGCCAGTCCCAAATCAGAGAGATTAAGGGTTGTTTTTTTTTTTTTTCTTTCCTTTCCTTTTTATTCTGTCTGACTTTTCTTGGCATATGATAGGCAATACTACTAGCTCCCCAGCACATAGATCGCGGGCATGTGTTGTTGAAAAACTGAGTGACAAGTAGAAATTGAACAAAGCAGACTCAAGCATGTCATCCAGGGTCTGGCAGGAAGAGAAATAATTAATTTGGGATTTAGGAGATAGGAGAACTGTCAATAGGACAAAATTAAGGGAAAATCCTCAGAGAACTCTGACAAACATTAGAATAATTATTTCATAAATAAAGTTTTATTAGCTTTTCTAAATTCACTGTTCTTAAGAGTTAATTCAAGATGCTGCCAATCTTTGATAATATTGATTGACTAATTCATTTGGTTTATCACAGAAAACTGTGTTGTGAACAAGTTATTTGCTGGAAACACAAACTAACTAGTGAGACACACGTAGGTTAATAATTCCTAAACCGCATTCTTCCTTCATTAAATTTATTGAGATTTCAAAATCATATCTGTTTTGTCATACATTGCCTGAGTGCAGTATTTTATCTGTTCCAAGGTATAAAGAAATGGGAATAGCCATAGACATCCTCCAGGGCCTTTGGGCATATCTCTGCTCTTGCCAGGTGTGTACACCAAGCCCTAAGCAGCTGAGCTGTGTCTTTCTGCCTCATCTTCCTCTCCGTCACACCAACCAGACACATGTTCTGTTACATGTTTTCAGTGTAACATTTCATCTACTTAGGGAAGAACTTATTATGTGGGGCTAGCATTTTCCTTTATTAGATCTTCTCATAAACTAATTATTTCATAAAAATTTCATTTTGGTTGGTTTTTTAGTGTTGGGTTACTAGGCTGTTCTGCGAGTTTTAGAAGCAGAACATGAAAGCTGCTGAGAGAAATATCAGGTGGGGGTGCACTCGTATTAAATTTTCCCTTATGAATTTTTAAGTCTTTCTGTAGTTAACAGCACGGTTTTGAAAAGTGGCAGGGAATTAATCTTGCAGTCTGCAGAATTTTGATTTCCCTGTGGAAATCAGCCAGGAATGGACAAGGTTATAAGCTACACTATGTTGCCTTTTGCACAAGTGAGTGCTCAGGGCAGGCTCTGAGTGAAGGTGGGGTGAGTGTGTGGCTGCAGGCAGCCAAGGACAGCAGAATGCTGAGGTCGTTTGGGAACAAAATATCCCACAAACATCATTTGCCATCTTCTCTTTCTGTTCCCGTAGGGAAGTCAGCCCCAGCTCTGCCTTTTCCTTCCTCCCTGTTCCGTGTAATAGGAGCACCAGGTGCCAGCACCTCACTCTTGCAGCAGTAGAGCTCCATCTGCCAATACTATGCAGCCTGGCTCTTGCTGATATGGACGGGACAGGTTCTTCTCATGCGAATTTGCATGGGCTTTCATTCTGCTGCACTACCATTTCAGCATATTATTGCTTTCCATTTATTCTGGGAAACTGAAGAATATCCATCTTGCTCCAACTGCTACTCATAATAGTTGTCATAAAGTAGGGACCCTGTAATATTAAGGAGAAAATCCCTACCCAAAATTTTCCATCCACCACTGAGGTGTTAAGTGAAGAAAAATCCTTTTCTGTGTACAATTAGATTATCTGAGGCGCTAGGTAAAGTTTATACTCCCATAGCTGGGAGCTGAGCTTCTGCTAAGATAGATGTATCAGGGATGATAAATTCCGGCCATATCTGGTTAAAAAGAGTTTTTCTGAATGGTTGCTAGAATTTACCTCACATTTGGTGGGTCAGCAAAAGCCATCCTGTGATGCGATGATTCTACTGTCAGCTTGGATGTATAGCAGGAAAAATAAACCATTTGCATTTATAAAGGTAGTACCTCTTGTAGTGTAACCAAACAGGGACTTGACTAAATAACTCTACTGCTCAGGTGACACACAAATGTTATGTTATCTTAAGGTCACGTCAATTTAAAGGCAATCTGTACACAAAGAAGCGCAGCAAGCTGTATCTTTAAAATCAGACAACGCCTATGTACATAAAGTGTGCCTCCAGTTATTATCAGCAAATAAACCTCTAGTAATGAGGTTTCAGATCTATTGGTTGAGTGTTGATAATAAATTCTCTGTGGAACTGACTTCAGCCCATTAAGCAAGCCTGCTCCTGCCATCGTGGTTGTTAATTTGACGGGACTGTGTCACATTAAGTAGAACAAACATGTTTTCACCCACTCAGCCAGCCAGAACGGACATGGCTGTTACTCTAACAACTAGATATTGATTGGAAGCATTCACCCTTTCTGACCTGGGGCCGGTACATGAAAATCAAGCCAGGACTGATTAAGAAATTGCATGTGTTTGTGCACATGTGTGCTGTGTTAGCAGCGCACATAAATTTCAAGCCTTTAGAATTCTAGTCATGTTAATGCTCTGAGCATGAGGTCTGTCACTCATCTCCTTCAGGGGCTATGAAGCCTCATTTATTGCCAATTATTTATTTGTCTCTATGCTTGTACCCATCTGGTCAGACCACACTTTCAGGGTCTGCTGCCCCTTATCTACAGATCCGTTTAATTGCTGCAGCTATAATAGTAGTGTTTAAGGAATTGTTGCTGAAATTTTCTTCTGGTTTTAATCTCAGTTGATGCTAAATTTGGTGCATTACTTTTGTGTGTTCTTGATAATGACAGATATAACGTTTTCAATGGGTCACCTCCAAGTCAACCAAGAAATAAAGAAGCTAAAGGAAAGAGAGAGAGGAGGAGAGGGGCTTTGTACCTCTCTCTGAGAGCAGGATACTTTGCAGTATAAACATTCAGCATACTGTGCTTTCTTCCTACAAGTTTGTCTCCATTGTTTATGCCATGCACAGATTTTGACACACTTGCTGTTGGGCTTATTTTTCCTGCTATGAGTCCAAGCTAAAAGTAGAACCATAGAATCACAGGATGGCTTGAGTTGGAAAGGATGTGTTTTATTTTTCCTGCTGTATCTCAGAGTGAGAATTCTGCCACAACTGTGTTATTGCTACAGTTTCCCAGCTTGACTGTTTCCAGAAACCATACCAAGGAGATGCTAACTCCATTTTAGCACTATCCAAATTAGTTGTCCAATTAAAAATAACCAAAAATATAGCAAATGGATTGTAACAAAAATTGCACGAGATTACTCTTGCACTTCACCACAAAGAAAAAAGCAGTGCAACAGAGATGAAAGAAGCAATGAAGTTTATCTGCGTGTAGAAAAGTTTGTGGAGATATGTTTGTGTACAATATGAATAATATTGTTTAAAAGATTTTGCAAAAAAGAAAAAAAAAGGAGGGAGAATAAAAGAATAAGAAGCACAACTAAATAATAAATGAAGAGTTGCAACCAGCAAATTAGGTCTAATCAAAGAGGAATAAAAACACACTGTGTATAGTGTGTTCATTTGAATGAAATACTTCTGCAATGAGATGACTTGTTCAAAACAATCAGTTCCATGCAAAGATTGTTTCCAAATATTCTGTTTTGATACTGAATGGTCTTTTATTTTCCCACGTTGCTTCCAAGTATTTGAAGTTATTAGAGGAAACAGTGTTTGGAAACCCTTTAAGACAAATGCATGTTTTAATAAAACAATGTTCTTTTATTATAGCTCATGAAACGATGCAACTTGTGAAACAATCTTAAAAATGTATTTTGATACTCTGTTTTGTGAGGGATCATTGGAATTCAGCTGAGTGGACTGAATGATGAAAAGTGGTTCTGGCATCTCTGAGTTGGAAGGGAATTAAAGATTCATGGGAGCTCTGCAGAGGGATTGGAGATGGGAAGCACAGCAGAATGCACAATTAGTCACAGGGGAGATCTCTGCTGCAAATTTAAAATAATCAATACATCACTTTTTCATTCCTTTGAATGATAAACATATTACCCCAGAACACTGTCATTTCTGTTACAGAGTAGTAGTGCTGCGGGAATAGTACCTACATGTAATTATATATATAAAGAGAAACATTAATCACAATGTGACAAATAATTAACATTCAGTTTTGTCTAGTCATTATTATTCTTCTTTTTGCTGTAATGTTGAATTCTGATGAATATTTCATTGGGAAATTTTAGAGCAGTGCTCAGCTGTACCACCCTAGTAAAATTAGCATTTCACTTCATTAGTAAAGGGATGCAAAATGACCATTTTCATGCCTTCTGAAATTACTGTGCTGGAGCATTATTTAGCCATGATATCTTTGGAAAACCTGTGGTAGGTTCATAAAAAAGGAAGTGTGTTTAACTCTGTCAAAGCAAGTGAAATCAACAAAGACTCTTTCTACAGCACATCAGGATTCACATCTATAGGGTTAGATCATGCTCTTCCCACTATAGAGGTGGCCTTGTCTTGTACGGCCAGCTGGAAGTAACCCTCATCTAATGCTGCATCCCATATCATGCCCAAGCATTTTGAGAATGTTGCTGGTGGAGAACAAAGCCAGGTCAAGTAGTGCACTAGTAAGTAACTCTGGCAAACATTTTTGTGTCAGATACATATCCTGTGCTGTGATGCACTTGGAGAACAGGTCTGGAAAGAGCTTGTCTGCAGCAGTGGAGCAATAAGAACTGTAAGGACTTGGCTTCTCTATCTTGAACAATGCGTGGTTGGCCTTCATGTTTATGTCATTGATTCCTGAGGATTCATTTCACCTCTGGGATTGCTATGAGCTGTCACTTTAAACATCTTTCTGAATGTTATATTCCAGACTGAAGAAATGCTTGAGATGATTGAACGAGCGTAACAGTAGTTTACACTCTACAGCTTTACTGTGAGCTTCATGATCATATAGCAGATATCCAAATGAGAACAGGTCTAGCATTAACAATGTGAGAACTCTTCATACTAATGTCCTCTATGGTCTGTGAGTGATTGCATTTAGCCAAGCTCAGACCCTCTGTTTAGCAAATCTAGTGCTGAGCTTTCTTGACTCAAGGTTTTTCAGACTCTTTAAGATGATTTCGAAGAAACCAAAGTTCAAAATTATACAAGGGAGTATTTGTGCTCCAACAAGAAAACAAAGAAACTGCGTTGAATGCAATATAATGCATGAATAACTCATCTCCAAGGATACTACATATTAACATAAAATATTTATTATGATACGCTATGAAGAGATGCAGTAGTACTGAATGGCCCTTATAAAATAACCCTTTCACCTTTTTCTATCCATTCTATTAAATTCGGAGATTTCTTTGGGGCACCTCCATTGAGCTGAATCTTCTTCCTAAAAAAATCATCTAATTCTTGTTGATCTGTTCATCTCGATGAATTGCCTTAGATCAGAGGGTGTATTTTTAAGAGATCACAACCTGTTTGAAAATATTCCGTTACAATTGAGAGATTAAGTACAGTTGACGATAACAACTGTGAATTTGTCCGCTAAGAAATTGTTTGCAGTCTGTTCATCATTTCATTTTCATCACTCTATTTTTTTCACTTTCACCAATACACCCTAATAAGTCAATGTATTTCTCACTGGGAAATCCAGAAATGGACTTTCCTTCAAGTTGCATCTCACAAATTCTGAATAAAGGGAGCTAACTTCTTTCCTCCCTTTCTGGCTTCACTCTTTCTAATGCAGCCCAGTGGCCTGTATTTCCAGATGGGCATAGAGCTGGCTCACATTCTGCTCAACCACAAGGGCCCTCCTCTCTCCCTGTGCAAAGCAACTGCTAAGCCAAACAGTGCCCAGCCCAGTCTGTGCAGTTATTCTGTCCTGGGTGCTCAGCTTTGCATTGCCATCAGGTTCTCATGTCCCTCTCAGAAATGGTCCAGTCTTCCCAAGCATCAGTAACAGATGAAAAAGCTGTTCCTGGAGCTTCACTGAATATTTTCATTACAACTCTACCACACTACTGGTGTTTTTATTATCAGAAACATCAAACTGTGTGGAACCAATATGTCCAGCCTCAAGAAAAATTAATCAAGCTGAGGAAGCCCATTGACCAGGTACAGGTTTCAACTACTCTGTATCAGTTTGATTAAATCCATCCTGCACTGGGCCACCAATAACATTAAATGAATTTGATTAAACTGTAGTCTTTATGATGATTATGAAATATCTCTTTGGTAATAAAATGTTCCACCTCTTTGTCCTTTACTTCACTCGGTTTCATTGGTTTAAAGGGAAAATATTCTTTACGCATCAGTGAGCAAAACCAGAATACATAGTCACTACGGCTGTTTGATCAATGAAGAAAAAAAATTGCAACTGTTATTATTTGTGTGTTTTTTGTCTAATTTTTGGGTCTGTATCTACTTTAGCAGTAGAGTGAGTTCTGCAGACTAAATGATTTTCTACTCACAGATTTTTTGTGGAAAAAGTTATAAATCTGACCTCTAGCAGAAAAGTATCAGTATCTGATCTTTATGTTTCTGATGTGCTCTTTAATTGTTGTATTTGTCATTTGGAAGTATGCAGCCTAGTATTTTTCTCTTAGAGTTCTTCCTGTCATGCTAAAAGCACAACGTATTTTTTATTTGTGTCATAGGCAGCAATAGTTATGTGACTAGAAAGAGAACAAATCTGTAACACTAGCATCATTTTGATCACGCTTAGAAGTCCCAATAGACATTTTTGTCTTCTGTGCTTTTCATTTGGAATGGATGAGAATAAAGATATTCATCTCACTGACCTACATATAGTACCTATGTGATTTATCCTGCAAAAGAGATTAAAGCAGCTAGTGATATGATGCATTTTTTCCTTCATTGGAGAGAAGTTGACGAAAAAAAAGGAAGAAGTTCAGCTCCTCCTTACTGAGTATCTTAGTAATGCTCAGCAATTTAAATTAGAGCATTCAGTTCTGTTAGAGGTTGTGCTTATCTCCCCTGCAAACTCTCTTTCCACTTGATTTAGGATTTCAGTATTTTCCTTAAGGTCCCAGTATCTAGATAGTATGTGGGATTGCATTTTGAAGTTTTCAGTGTAATTTGGTGTATTTATTCAGGATGATTATTCATACTTATTGATTTTAGATGCCCATTGAAATCAGCGGATAGATTCATGCGCATTCAAAACAGCGCTTTGATCATTTGAATCTTAAATCTGTGCAATGACAAGTATGTGTATAGTTCTTTCCTCTTTTCACAAGGTTGTTAGAAGCTTCTTACAGCAACTGGATCATTGAAATCATGGTCATTTTGAAGAATGTCTCCCTGGTTAATTAAAAATACCTTTTATAAGGTACACTGTTGGTTGAGGAGTTGATGGTAGATGTACAAGGATAACCTCACTGTTTGTTAGTTTATCTTGAGCCAGCACTTAAATTCTGCTGCTGTTGACTGGAGGCTACTGCCATTCCAGTTTCTTGTGCCTTTGACATTTCCCAGCTGTCAGAAGCTGCCAGTTGTATTTGCATTCTTGCACAGCCCTCACACATACTCTTTAAACACAGATAAGACTTGTAGCCTTGATTCTATCTAACTGTACATCAGGACTTAAAACTTCTATTGTTCTGCTATGTTATTCTTTATATGCCCGGAAGGAGTCTTTTTACTTTGTCTTTCTTTGCATTTCTTATATATCTTGCAGTTGGGTAACTACTTGTTCTTTGATTATGTGAGCAGAAAGTATTCAGAGCATGAATGCATTATACCAGTGAACCTCACACATAGCAATTTTGGGTACCTGGTGCATGAGAGACCTGAAGATGTCAAGGAGAGGGAAAAGATATGTAATCTTTGAGTACTACAATTAGATGGATGGAAAGGCTTTGTTGTTGTTTTACATTACCAAACTGACTATGAATACCAGTTAACAATATTGTTATTTGTATAACTTTCAACAAGTCTTCACCTTAGAGCCTCATCAAGAAACAGTGGTGAATGGTTGTTTCGGTCCTATTGTTTTAAGGCAATCGTCTGCACCAAATAAACAAAAGCACAAATTATTTCCATGTTATTAGAGAGAGACAACAAGACTTTCATCAAAGGAAATGGTCTCTGAGAGCACAAAATTTCAGGGCAGAAGGAGACCGATTATGTTAGCCATCTAATTTAAATCCGTATGAGCTTCTACTCATCCTTCTTTTTACCTGATTTAAAAAAAAAAAAACAAAACCTTAAATAAAGTTTTACTTGCAAAATGGGATGATGAATCTCCTAGAAAGTGTAAAGAGTCCTTTTCATAGTGAGTGGTCTAATTTTTATTCACTGATTAAACATAATCCCCCTAAAGAAAATTAAAACCCTTTACATGGTGGATGAAGCATGCAAGTTAAGTGATATTTTTTTTCAAGGAACAATAGTTCTAATGTAACCAAATCACTTTTCTGATTTTTTTTCTTTCTATATTCACAGAAATCCGGATTCTACACCTTTTATTCCATATACAATTTTGCATGAAAGAAAACAACATAGTATGCACAAAAAAGTAACTGTTCTTTTTTTTTTTTTCCTCATCATATACCATGTATTTTTAAAGTTACATTCAACTGTCTTTTTACTCGGGTTGTATTGCAACTTGTGAGAAATGGGATACAATCTCATATCTTGTAAAAAAAGCTATGAAATGATTTTCAGTGTCTCTGCCTCCTCAAGGGTAAGAAGTCTTGTGTCCTGATGGCAATTTTGCTGTCTGAACAGGCTCTTAGGCTTACATACTGCTTACTTCCTTGCGAATGAGGCCCTCTGCTTGGCATGTTTTTTGATCTGTAAGAAACTCACAATGTGATGTTACACATAATATTCTCTGCTTTCAACTGTGTGTGAAGTGAGTTATGAAATATTAGCGAATTTCTTCTCTGGTGACTGTTAGCTAAGCAATAAATCAACAAAGGATATACAGAATGATGAAATGGTTGTAGCCCAGGGTTATTACAACACATGGGGCACTATCAGAGGACTCTAATCCCTCTTAGGAAGACTAATTTATTACAGCAACTTCCTCTGAAATTCCCTTATTAATACAAAAATTATTGGGATGAAGCATCTGGCAGAGAAATATTAGCATTGCTAAGCAGATTGCATATAGTCTCTTTCTTTTTATGAATTCACATCAACACTCTCATTGATGAAACCTTTCACAGAATACAGCAGTCTCATTTTAAAGCAGAGGTGCAGTGAAAGCAGAAGAGTTGTATTTGATACCACTTAGTAATTAGAAACTTTCCTGTTACCTTTAATGATCCAAAGAGCGTACCTGAACTAGATGTGAGCTTCTTTCTATATTCAGATTTAAATAATGGCCCTGCAATTCCACTGAAGCCATGCAAAACATTCTTCTGCTGGCAGGATACTTCCAAGCAGGGGCAGAAGATGTGAAAGTGAGTTTTTTTTTGTATCTTTGGCACATGTGCACCTCTCTGGGATCAAGTGGAAAATATTCAGCTACTTTTAAAAGGCTTCTCTTTTACCCTGTGCTAAGAGTTTGTGCAGCAGTAAGCTGCTGTAGGTGATTGTATTCTGGCTGCTTGATAGACACCAAGAGGGGCATGATATGCCTTGATTGGAGATAGGAAGAGAGAAATCTGACATGCCGAAGAGTGTAAAGGTCACTGTATTTATTCATACTGCACTGAACACAATTGATTGTCTTAACAAGAACCTAGTAGCTGACAGCAGTTCTGTGAAGGAATACTTTTGCCTCCTGAACAGTCAGATTTCCAAGATCATAAAAGTATCTTGGAGTGAGCTCTTCCCCATATTATTTCCATATGTTGCTTTTCCTGAGGGGAAAAAAACAAAGTATCTGCTAGGCCTTCGGAGAAGGCTAGGGAACTAAGTCAGCTAAGAAATCTTTGCCACATCTTTCAGTATTAGATGAAAAATTTAATCACGCTTCCTGAGTCGGGGATAGCCAGAGCTCAAATGTGATGAGGTTTTCGAGTAAAACAAGATAAATATGGTCGACTGAGAAATGACTTATGTACATCTAAATATTTAATCATGGAATGTGCTGGTTTTTTTTGGATGGGTTCTTTTCTTTCCTTTATTTATCAGTAGTTCTCTTTGTGTTTTTCGCCAAGCACTGCAATTTTTGAGGAAAGGGAAATGCCAGTAGTCTGTTTGGAAGCTACTGGAGAGCAGTATACTCTCTTCCCCCGATTGCACAACTACAGAGGCACCTCTCATGTGTCCATATGCAGAATCACTAACATTCAGTGCATGTTCACAGAGGGCATGAGGCAAGCAGAGTGTCATTTTCATGGATACATACATGAAAATGCTCTAAGTGAGGATGCTGCTCAGCACCTGTTCTTGTCATGGATATTGCATTTCTGAATGCTGGTGGCCAAAGAGCTTGTCTGATAGGTTATGCTTGGAGGGCTTCCTGAGGAGGGGCTTGGAGAGCAGGCACTGAATTTCACCAGAGCCGAGGCAGAATATCAATTTATTGACAAATTAGACCTAGCTCATAAAAACATTTACTCATAAACATGACACTACTCTTTCAAGTATAATTACACAAAAATGTCTTCAAAGTCAGATCATTTTTGTTCTTAGTTTTTCCAGTGCTCTATATCAAGCAGCGTGCTTTTCTGAAGCAGACCTTTTAAGAACCTGTGTCTCCTGTAACTGCTAATTCTGTCTCCAGAATCGCGTATGTTTCAAATTCACAATGAATTCATTTTTGGAGCTTCTGGATGCATAGAACACTTGAATTTTTTGGCCTCTACTCTTTTAAATAGGCCCAGTTGGGCCAAAGCAGAGAAGCAATCATGCATGGATGTGCAATCAGATTTTTAAAGTATTGGCTAGGATACACTTAACAGAAATGCCATAAACCTGTAAAAGAGTTACAGCTATTCCTGGTAGCAGCAGTAAAACTTCAAAAGCCTTCAGTCTGCCCTCGTCCTATCATTTCATCTTCTGTTTTTCCTTTGTGTGTATTTCTCAGACAAAATGCTAGCAGCAAAATCATTCCAGACGTATGTCTTCCATTAACTTGCCGAACTCAAGAAACTTATAACACTCCATTAGAGTGATTTCCCCTCTCCCTACCATGCCCAGCCACAAATCATAGCGCAACTTTAAGCATTGCTAGCTTGTACCTGGAAATACTATAGTCTTGAAGAAAAAATCATTCCCTCCCCTTTTTTTTTAACAAAAAAAGTTTAATTCTGAACTGTGGCCTGGAGGCACTGCTGGCTTCTGTTCCAAATTATCATAGATGAATTTGATAGCCTGAGGTTGTGCTAGCTGAGATTGATTGAAACATCAGTCGGGTTTAATCCTGCCAACTGGGAAAGAGGAATATAAATTGCAGGCAGAATGGTAACCCTGAATGAGACGATCAATAAATAAGCTCTCCTAGAAATCAGAGGTATTACATTTCACATGAACTATGAACTTATTTAATAGAAACTGTGCTAAAATGACTATGATCCACATCAGGAGGGAATGCTTAATATTTTTATGATATTTTATTAAAGTAAGTCTAAGTTCATTCTTCAAAACCGTGATCACACTTGCTATTTTTATGTGGCTCCTTGAAAGTATTTTCTTAGAACGAATCCCATGAATTTTCTTTCGTGTGAATGGAACTGAGCCTTCTAGTTAAAAAATGATGAACAGTAATTAGGATATAAATTATTTAAAGGTCTTGTAGTTTAAGCAGACATAAAAACTGGCAGGCAATTAAATTCATGGTAAACTCTAGGGGATTCTGGTGGAAACAGGTGGAAGCAAGTATTTTATGAGACCCAAAAATAAGCTTGAGGGCTCAGGAGATGGTGGCATGTGGATGAAAACTGGCATTTTTCAATCTAATGCTGGCTTAACCAGATGTATAAGAAACCTTATTGCACTGGCACGTGTGTCCCTTGTGGGGTGGCGTGAGGCTAAAGCTTCTCATTTACAGCTCCAGATGGGAACCTCCAGCCCTCTCTTTGAAAGCTCTCTCTTACCTCCATCTCTTTATATGCATAAATAACTGTGGTGTGGTTCGGCTTTGGAGCTCAGTTTCACGGCTACTGTGAAACCAAGCAGAGCAAAGCATTCTTATAAAAGAGCAAAGCTTGCCAGCGTCTATGAATTAATTTAGTGAGACAGGCAAAAGCTAAGGGCTTGAATATATTGTACCTACACTTTCCCCATACAAACAGAAAACTTACGACAGTAAATATTGCTAAAAACTCTCTACTTAATGGAGAAAAAAACAGTACTTTTCTATCATTTTCCACAGAGGCTTTTTAATACTCATTTGCCATTGTGTGCCAGCAGTCTCTCAGTTAGTAATCGGCTTAGCTAGAAAGGGATAAATGACTGGTGGAACATCTGCAGTTATTTATAGATTTAGCAAATCTATAAAGCAGAATGATCTATTTTATTTTTTCAATGCCTGGTAATTCTGTTTAACCACAAACTTGTTTATGTTTTTTGCATGACTGTGTGGTGCGCAGAGATCTGTGTCTTTATGATCATTGCGTGTGCTTATCATTTGTAGCAAGCAGTGTAAACTCATAGCTGTGACCAGAGAGGCTGATTTGATAGATGTATATGTAATCAGCAATTTCTTTATGTATTGAGAAGAAAGTTCCTCTTTTGTGACATTGTGCCACCTGCCTTCAATTATGGGAGCAAGCTGAAGACATCCGAGAGCTACCAAGAGGCTTTCTTTAGGTTGCTCAGTATGTCTTTTTATTTTAGTATAGGTCAAGACAGTACTTATTTTCTTGTTTGTCTGTTTTTCTTCTCTGAGCTTGAGACTGCCAAACGAAGCAGTCATCTAATATACAGCAGCACTGATTGTGACTACCTTCCATGACAGCAGTTTTGAGAGTATTATTGAGACTCTCCCATCACCAATGGGGATCTGACCCAAAGGTGGTCTTCCTTTTCTGACAAGGTGGAACAAACATTGCACAGAAGACAGGAAATTCAGCCTGTAGAAAACTTGAGATTCCAGCATTTGGTTCTGTTCCGTTTAGGAGAAAATCATCTAAATTTCGGAATGTCTAAACTGAGAAGAAAAAGAGAAAAAAAAAAAAGATATATTGAAACACCTTATTTTGCTTCACTTGTGTGCATAAGAGAAACTACAGGCTTTCAGTTTAGGAGCACCAAAAAAGAACATTCTATTCTTGAAACCCCTTGAATTCTTCAGAAAAATGAGACTTCAGAGAAATCAGAATATTTCAACTTTCATCAGAGGTTTGTATTGTTCTGCAAAATACTTCAATGAAATAATCCTTAAACAGCAGCTTCATTTCCGTTTAGTTTAATTCTCTTTGCCATAAATCCCCTTCTCTTGAATGTCAGGACTTAGCAACTGGAAGCAGATTGAAAAGCCTTTAGCTCTAACTCCAAAGTTTGTGTCTGGATGGGCAGTACTAATGAATCGTCTGCATTGCTTCTTCTTCATTACATATACAAAGCCATAGCTCTGAAGGGTCCATGCATAACTCTTTGCAAATATTGATCTTCTCTTTAGTAAAAACATTTTCCCAGTCCCAGCAGTTCTACAGGTTACAGCACATCCGACATCCACACTGGATGCAAAGACTTGGTAATATATCCAGTGCTTCAAGCTCAGCTCTGTGAATAGCTGGAGCAAATGTGCTTTGGTTCTGCTGTCAGAGTATCTGAGGAGAGGAGAAACTCTGATAGTCAGTATGGCCTAAGAACCTTCCCTCTTGGAAACCATAGAAGGCACCATTGAGGTAACTGTCTTTAATTGAACCGTCAGCACTTCAGCAGAATTTTAACCATGCTTTGCAGTTTTGTTCAAGAACTAGCCACTTAATTCAATCACTTTCACAAGAGTCACAAGCTTTCTTTTTTTTTTTTTTTTTTTAGAAGCCAATTTCTGGTCCTTATTGATATGGAAGAAAACTAGGCTGTGTAGTGTGATGACATTGTTATGATCCATATCTTAACATGCAGAAAACTAAAAGGAAAGAGAAAACAACCCCAGAGAACAGCTGACTGGACTAAATTCTAATGCGTTTAAATCATGTGTTTCTTTTTTATTTTTTTTCCCCAAAACCCATAGTTTTTAGGCCTGATTAAAAATAAGATATTAAATACCGGATCCTCAGATTCCACATCCCCAAACACTGCACTGAAAGGTAGTGATTTCTGCATTTTGGAGGGATGCTCACATTTAGCAGACATGGCCTGGATCACTGCCAGGATGCCTGTGCACTTTGAGAGGCAGAGGTAGTGTTGGCCAAAGTGAAAACTCTGCAGTGCTTTGCAGAGTACACTAAAACTATGCATCTAATTGCAGTAACATTACAGCCTAACATTTTTTAGTATAGTTTTCTTTCTGTTATGAACATTTCAAGTCATATTAAAATCAGCAGGGACACGTGGAAGGGCGGATTTTGACCCTGTGTTATGCAGCCTGCACATGGAATCGTACAAATTTGTGATGTAAAATAATCCTGGAAGTGATTAGAGTACTGTTTTCTTTTTATAATCCACATCAGATTTCTGCTCTGCAAAAGCATACTTAAAAGCTCCAGAACCCCTTAAAGAATTGATTATTTTTAGGTCTTTGGAGGGTGTATGCTCTTTAAATCCAGCCAGTTTTTTTTTTTTTTTTTAACTAAACCTGGCTATGCGTAGCTATTAGTAATAAACTATTTTGCATACCCAGTAAAAGCTTTTGGCTTATATAGCTCTGCATAGAAGGTGCAGCGCATTGCTGAATGCAACTGATTTTGCTACTAATGAAAACAATTCTCTATTGTATTAAAAATAATACTAATAAAATAGACTTGCCCCCATTTTCTTATTTGCTGAAAAGTGAAAATACGGCTAGATATGGAGATAAATAGTATATACTCTTGCTGAAGAAAGAATTTATTTTGCTTTCTAGACATTGTCATAAATCTTAAGATACAGTTTTCAGAGCTGCACAGGGTATTTGACCTTTTACTTTTTGTATCAGCATGAATTGAGGTCCTGTAGACCTAGATTTTCAAAGCACCTTAAAGAGCAGTGACAAAAAAAAGGCTCATTTATAAATGAAATAGGGAATCAGAATATTACCAAATTCAGTTCCTGCTGTACTAGATGCTGCAGTATAAAATAAGCCGTATTCCTAAAAAGCATAAAATTCACATAGAAATGAAGCAGGAATTAAAGCATTACTATAATAGCCTTACATGTGGAAAACCAAATGAACTAATTAGGAGGCTCTTCAAATGTTACCTATTAAAGATACCTTATTATGCCTTCATCATTTCTTTCATTTTCTAGTTCTTTTAGGAACTGAAGTGTCATTTAAAAAAATTACTTACACCAACACATTCAGAACTATTGAGTCGTTTTATTTCTGTTTAAGAATGGGTAATGACTTCCAAGATCAAACTTCAGGCTTGTTGATCCTAAACACATTTGATTTCTGGTTACACTTAGAGACTACAGTGGCAAGCGGATTTTGCATATTGTAATGCAGGCCCTGGCAGATCATAATATGATTGTTTGCCCCATATGGAATTCACTGCTAGTCCCTTAGCCTAGCACTACACATAAGGAGTAAGGCTTAGCATTAATGTGCTGTGCGAAGAGAAGATTGAGCGGGAAGCTGGAAAATGCCAATAGGACACTGTGAGAACTCATCTATCCAGGAATGAAAAGACTGAGTCTGATCTGAGTACTGATCAGGGACACTTTTCTCAGTTCAGTCCTGAAGTTTCCCTTAGACTCAAGCATGTCAGTTCTTTTAGGTTGAGATCAACCTTCTTCCAACAGATAGCAGAAGTAGGTGTTCCAAAATCTAATAGCTAATAGGTTGTAGACATGAATTCATTTCACGTCTAAAAGATTTTAACTTCTTTCCCTTCTTCTCTCCCTCTTCCTCTTTTTCTTTTTCTATCCCTCCTTCTGTATCTCCGTCACTCCCTTTCTTCTGCTTTCAGTCATAGCTAATAAAACAGCATGGAATAATTTGCTGTCTGTCATTTCTGCCTGAAGCTGTCCCACACTGAGTTGGGCAATTAAATATTTATGAAAGACTACAAGGGAAAGTGCATGTTTGAAACATGGGAAAGAGCTTGCAGCCTAATTATAGCATTAAATTAGGAAGGGCAAGATATATTTCTTATTTTCAATCAATAAGTAATATAAAAAAATGAATTATTTAGTGGAGTAGGTATTAGGAATCTGATCACCATTTTCCATATGACACTGATTGCGTTACTATTCCTAGTTTTCATTTCTGCACTAAATTATTTGTCCATAAACTATGTATTACAGTTCGAGTGCATTTATCATAGAGTTTTGAACATGAGAAAGGTTTTCCTAAATTCATATAACATATATCATATACAATAAAACAGCCATTACCATTTAGGAACAAAATGATGGAATTGTATTATAGAGAGCCACGCTGTGCTTGGAACTCAGTAAAGGTCAAGAAGAAAACCACAATTTGGAGTGGCTAGTGTAGGAAAAGAGAATCCATGGTTTGTTGACACCATAAGTACTACAGCCAGTTGTTTTCTGGCCTCAAAAATAAATACTAGAACTGGAAAAGCTCACAGAAAGGAAATTCACAAGAACTGAATTACTTTCACTCAGAGGATGGATGTGTAGGCCAGGGATCTTAAACACAGGAATAAGGACAACTAAATGAAGACAGAAGTCTTTAAAATTGAGAATAGCACGGTGGGGTGCCACTTGTCATTTCCAAATATATATATATATATATATATAATGATCATCAAATTAAACAGGTAGGGACTGAGGAAAAAAAGCTTAGAGGGAAGTTATTTTAGACCTGTAAATTTTCTTTGCTTTCGGATATTTCAGATGATAAAATACCTCGGCTGCTCTGAAAGTAATTTCCATGGAAACTGCAACAGCTACAAAAAGCACAAAAGCACTATTTGATAGACCACACTTTCTGTCACAAAGCGCTTTTTCCAACACAGTCATCAACATTAGCTGTGCATTTTCACCAGCAATGGACAAGAGCCTGCATGCCACCCTCATAAAAATCTGCACCAACAGATGTGAACCACTGTCACCACTTCTGACATGCACCATCCACCACCTCACTGTGCTCATATTCACTGTTTGGTCTCCATAAATGTTCAGCAAGCATCAATGAATGTCAATGAGTTCAATTTTTTGATTCATATTGGAATTCAGTGACACCTTTGCTTCATATGCATTTCCATGTCACATGCCATTTGTCAGACTGACCCTTTGACAACAAAATATACCAGGATATTGGTGGGAAGGTTCAACCTCTACTTCCACTCTACCAACATCTGCCTCTGACATCATGGGTCAACATAAAAAAATAGGAGGCATTACTTTCAGAGCAGGCCTCATACATTGCATTCAGAGGAGACAAGTTAACTGTGCAGAAGAGAGGTTAACTGAGGATTACTCAGTGGACAAATGCCAGTAGACTTTGAAGGTTTTCCAAGCTGCAAATTGTTAGTCTGAGAGGGTATTAGTGGGAAAGATCACATGTGCCTGCCTCATTTGTACTGTTCCGTAGGTGCTCACTTTTCTTTATTGTTGGAGTCAGTGCTGTCTGGGCTAAACAAGTGTGACTATTCTTGTGTTCTTTGGTCCTTCCTTGCAATATGGAACTAATCCAGCAGAAAAGATGGATAAAAAGCTTGTCTCCAGCTCAAACCATTATTCCCTGATAGCTAGACAAGTGTTCTAGCAGAACTGGATTACATATTTCCTTGTACAGAGGACAGAATGTAGATTTTTGCATCCTGTTTGAATGACCTCAGTGGAATGCTCCAGATCATATAGGAAGCCTACATCTTAACATGAGACTGAATTTAAACCTTCTGAATTATGGAATATTTCTTTAGTCAGCATGTGACAAATTTTGTTAAGGAAAGATTCTGTGAAACCAATTAGATAAATCTGTAGTCTGAAAGTTAATAGCAGCAAGGATAAAACATTCTAACATTAACCCAGGTGTTCACTGAAATATGTGTGTGTCAAATTATTCATCTTGGTCTTTTAATCTTTTGTATTCCTGAAAATTAGAAGATGTAATTGATTATATAGAGAATAAAACTTTATTTCATTCCACAACCAGAAAGCATACAGGAAAAGAAGAGAACAGATAATGTTATGCCTGTCATCCTAAAGCTGCACTTCTGGAGAGCCGAGTGATACAATGATACCTGGGAAGTGTGAGCCTAAAAGCTAAATAGAGACATACATGTCAGCTCTGAAGCAATAAGAGGTGCAGTTAATAGTGTCTTTATCCTCAGTTTGTCAGTAACATGAGGAGCAAACCTTATTCAGCTCAATGACTAGTGCACAACAATTCTACCTCAGGAATTCTCTGTGAAATGAAAGCAAAGAATTCAATTTACTATTTAAAAAAAATCACACTGTATTTTCTGAAGGCTAAACATTTATTAATTTGACAGAGCAGTGGATATGAAGCAATGTTGAGATGCCTGCCTTCAGAATATTTCCCATGGCCACTTTTTCATTCTTTAAAAATAACTCTACATGTTGCAGGAACTAGAGGTAGACTTGAGTCCTCATGTATAACCACATTATGTACGCACTTCCAGAAAATGATCACAATTAATCTTAAAAGTACTTAATTTTTCTTGTCCTCAGCATCCTTGTAGACAGGTCTTCCAGGATCCCATTGGTCTGATGACGAGACAATTGGTATTCAAACTTCCATAATTTACATATGAGTTTGTACTGTGATCCCTACTTGACCTTGTCACAAATTTCATCCACACCCTTTATTCATGTTCCAATTGTCAGATGCTGAAAAAATTTGAATTTCAACAACTATAGAACATGTTCACAAAATACAATAAATGATGTATGAATGGACCCTTATTTCTAACACAGAGCTTTCATAATTATCTCCCCGCGGTTCTTAATAGCATTATGTTCACTGTGGTTCATTTCAAATCTCTGTGCAATAGTTATTATCAAAGATGTCTTTAAAGTCTCTTAGGAGATTTTTCAGTATATCTGTGTAGGTATTGATTTGACAGGTGTTTTTATTCCACTCTTTCAAAACCAAGTTTCACTCTAGATGTAAACTGACAGCTATCACCATAAAGAGTCAACAGGCAACATAATAAGAAGTATTTTAAATGTTCTGTCATCCCTCATATTGTTTTTTACCACTTTCCCACTAGCTTCTTGTTTAATCTTAACCTTCACTTTTGCTCTTGGAAATCATAGCTCTATTTATCTTTTCCAAGAACTAGAACAAATACCATTGTGCTGATTATTTAAATGACAAACCAGTGTCAATTCCTCGTTCTTTGAGGTTCTTGGTGTTGGATTTCATATTACAGGATCTCAAACCCTTCTTTTCTAGACTGTACTGAAGATTTTGATCCAGAATACAACAAATAATTCTCAAAATTATCCTTGAATGTCATGCTACAATAATACGTAGTTTATTCTTTCTCTACCAGTGTTGTTATATTCCCTTGTTTCTACACACCATCTACTTCACGGTAAAGAAAGATAAGGGACAAAATCCCAGTTGTTCATTTTTGATATTTTTCAAGAGTAAAACTGTTTTTATGCCTTGTCAACCACCACTGACATTCTGCAGTGCTTTAGGAGGTGTTTTTTTTATGGGCAATACCCTGGTGACACAAACCCAAACAGTAATGGCAGCAGAAGGAGAAGCTGAGGTGGTAGCAGGTTTTTTAGTGGATGAAACAGAAGAACTTGCAGAAACTGTGAGAATGTGACCCATAGGAGAACTTGTTGCCAACTTTCTCTCTGTTTTAGAACTTTTCCTTTTTCTTTTTCATTATATTTGACATCTTCCTGAGACTAAGTTTTATTAACTGTAAGTAGCTCATGGCAGTGTAGAAGGGAAATGGGTCTGCTCTGATATGGAAAGTAGGCAAAGAAAACATGGGAGGGAAAAAGCTTTCAAATGTAGAAAATATAATTTGTGAGTGCTTATGATCCCTCCTTGTCTTCAGATACTGGTGGAAGCTGAATTGCTCCATTCCTTGCAGAAATGCTTATACACAGATTCAGATGTCACTCATTCTTTTCCCTATTTTTTCCTCTCTTTACCTTTACTTGTCAAGAAAACACTAGCCTTGCTTTTCATGCTTAGATTACACGCACCCCTCTCAGCTGGACTCCACTGCTACCCCTACAATTCATTTTGTGTATTTGTTTTTCCTTAAAAATCACTAGAATACGTAGAACAGTGAAACAATTAGTCAGTTTTTCAGTGATGTTTTCATGTTAACACTGTTATACCAGTGCTTACCATTCACACTGCCTTAAATCCATGCACTAGTTTTCACATCTGTGGCCTTAAACAGTCAAAAGCAGGGTGTCTAACGGGCCACTTGTGTAGTAGGGTTTTGACATAGAGAGAAAAATAAAACGTAGGCTTTCCTTGTGACAAAATCTCATCACTGTTGCATCACTGGGTGCTGTGGGTAAGAACAGACAATAGCAGCAGATCCACGTGAGATGCCATTGTAACTGGCTGCAAAAGATTTCAGTGGCTTTTAAAATGTTGTCGTATTTTTGCTTTTTCAATACATTAAAAGTTGTGAGTAAACCTTGTGAGACCTAAAATGCAGCTCTCAGAGATGAATTCAAACATCGGATACAGAGACATGAGGTAAATTTAGTTAATTTGGCTGAGGAGGCAGCGTTCTGGGTATAAAAAATACAGCCACCAGATCACAAGGAGAAATTCATTAGTTCCATTTTAATTACTTTTAAATTTGTGACAAATCCTGATGGTAGACAGTAGTGCCAACATCACATCCTTTCTGTGATGATTTTTTTTCTGTGTCGCTGGTATGAGAGGTGAGGCCAGGCTTCTGAAATATGCACATCCCTCTACTCTTTTTAGTATATCAGGCCCAATGTGTGGAAAAGTTCTTTAAAAAATCACTGTGTCAGGTGGTAAGTGTTGTTTGTAAGTGGTGTGGAACAGGAAAAGAGGAATGCTGGTTTGCCTTCATTGTGCAAGGTTGCCTATCGCTTTGTGTTGAGAGCCATACAAAAGCTCAGTGGTTGCATCAGAAAAATGGGAAAAGGGATTAGATAAGTTCACTATGTCATCCATCCCCTCTCTTCTTTCTTTTCTTTATTCTGCCTCCAAAAGTGTAAGCAAACAGCCTTTAATGAAGTATTTTTATATTTCTTCCGTTCTTTCACATTCTTCTCTGGTCACAAGCTCACACACTAGGCATTGATTTAGATCAAACAGAGTGATGACTGCTTCAAAGGAAAAAAGAACAACAAAAAGAAGAGTTCTGTTCTCAGATCCAGAAGCTAAGGACGTGCTCCGAAGCTTGAAAAGCATTTTTACTGTCTGATCAATTGGGGTATTTTCCTGAGGCTGTGACAAAAAGGGACCAAAGCCCATGCTTTGCCATTGAAAGTTTTTATTTCCATTTCTGTAAAAGCTCCAGAATTTCAAAATCTAATTTATTCTGCTATCATTGTGTGACAATGTAATATATACATATGCCTTTTCAGTCTAACAAGTTCTTTTAGGACCGTATTACAGAGGAAATGATCAGCTATTTTTGGTGTGATTTCTTTATGAAGGGTACACAATGTGTTTGCACCAAACAAGAAATTAATGCAGCTTCCAACTCAGGGCTCTGAAGTCTCATCAATCATTTGTGCTGGCTGAGCTAGGAAATGCCTTTCCACCTGTAGCTGTTGAGCTGGGGAGCTCTTGACACCGTCTTTTCTGTGCTGATGTTTTCAAACTTAATCTAATTTAACATGGGCAGTACGAAGAAGTTTGTCTGAAGTGTAACACAAGTTATGTGCACATATTTGTGCATGCTTCTTTAAGAAGATGCTCAATATCTCTGCAGGAGCTTAAGATCATCACGTGATGCAGGAATTACCATGGTAACTACCTGTATGAATTTTTTACTGAACAGCACAATGAGAAAGTAAGAGGAGCTGCACAAGTTGGTGGCAACACAAGTTGCAGCTCTCCTTGGTTTGTGTAGCTCCATCATTGCTATGATAAAGACATTGTCATTGTTTTAGAATTGAATGCTCATCTCTCACACATTAAATCCAAAGAAGGTGTATTTTGTTGACTCACTGGCCAGAATTCTTGCACATCTGTGATTTGTGGCACAGAGAAATATATTAGTTTACACTTAGGAATGAGAAAGAGGAGAGCTCTTTTGCTCGTTTATCTCAATTGTAATCTACTAGGCACTCTGTATTCTTCTGGGATATTTGTGTAGATATGAGCACATTTCTCACGGAAAGGAATTCAAAGAATTACACTCCTTGACAGAAACCATAAACAGTGTTTTTCAGAAAAATGAGTGCAGAAAATTCACTAAAATTTAATTTCCTCACTTAGAATTATGGTGCTTGCTCATGCTCCTTGCAGTGTTGTATTTTAAGAGGAGTGGAACCTGAAGTGCAGATGTTACTGTTTATTAGGGCACAATAATTGCATTCAGAAATGCTTTTGGCTTAATAATATTCCTCCAATATTTCTAATATTTCTAATCTTATGTTCTAGAGTTCCTTAGTGTGAGTGGAACTCAGGGTGGGCAACAGAGGATGTAGCATGTAATCTCATTAACTGCTAATCTGTCTGATTCTTCAAGGAGCATTTATTACTCATTCATTGCATGTCTGCAAAGCCAAGCAGCTCAAAGCAGCTTATTGGAGTGCCCAGTATTGTTTTGATTCTAGCTATTCGTTGTTTAAAGGAGAACAGTAGAATTTTTATAAGTAGAAAAGTGTGTCTGTGCTCTTGAAGGCAATGTCCAAAAGGAAATAAAGGTTTGTTTTACCCCATCCAATTAATCAGAGCTCACTGTGATGGCTTAGTTCTCAGTTATGTGAGATGCTGAATATCCTCAGTGCCTGTACCCTGATAAGTAAAGAACAGGTAAGATGCATTCCCAGCCATTCACCTACAGTTTTTAGACTATGACAACTATGCTCTGTCAAGATCTAGAATGACATTGTACTTAAATTAATCCAAGTCCAATCCAATTAATCCAAGTATATGCATATAGTTTTTCATTCTCCAGCAAAAAAAGTAGCATAGCTCAATGGCATGTTAGAGCTGGAAACAGTTTATGCTCCTAGCTCTGCCTGTAGCCTGTTGAGCAAACGCATCCTAGTCTTTTCAGTCTGCTGCACTTAGATTTTCCTGTTTTTAAGGGAGAAACAAGAAAAGGAACCTTGTATGTGTTTGGTGTTTTCTCCTCTGTTGACTGTTCTCTGTGTACTGCAGGGTCCTCTTGGCAGTTTCATGGTGGCAAAAGAGTGCTTTTCTGAGTGGAAAAGCTTTTATTGATTATTAATGCAAAATACTGCAAAAAATGTATGCAAAATACATATCAAATGTTCTGTTTAAGTTGCAAGTGGGCTAAGACATCAGATACTTGAAAAACAGGTTTAAAATCGCTGTAGAGTTCTTTTTGATGTTCTTCATCTGTACATTGTGTGTGTAAAATAAGTGCAAAATATAACAAATAATCCTTAAAAAAATATTAGTGTACACATACACAAAAATATATAAATGGAAATTTCAGAAGCACCAGTAACTCTCGTGTTTCCTAAATATTGTTGCTTAATTAAGATGCTCTTTAAAGAGCAGTTTTGTATATGTGCACACACTGTGTCACATAACTTTAAAAGGAAGAAGTAAAACTAAATGATACGCTTAAGATTTTATCAGACCTCTTGTTGTACGGTATTACTAGGGGCTAAATCTTTAAGAAGAACACAGCTGCTACTAAAAATTCTGCAGCAGACTGTGCTGTCTGCTGTCACCCTGGAAGGGGCTGAGCAAAGAAATGCTCCACCTTTTTCTTCTGCAAAAGAACTGAGTGTTTTCTGCTGGGTGAACTAAGAGGCTGCATTGCAGGCTTACTACATCAGAGGGTGACACAGTAGAAGCACTTCTCAATGACCTCATAAAATATCCTGCTTCCCAAGCTTTCTAGTAGCTGCCAGCAGTTTCAGGTGATTCTCTGTACAATATCAGGTGCTGCTGGGAGTACAGCATGTATCTATTTCTGGGCTGTGTGGAGAAATGGGTTGGCTGGCTGTCACTGTCAGCTGCCAGTGTCAGTTCCTAAATAGCAAGCATCACATCAAAAATACTAAGATGTGGTGACAGTCCGTGCTTTAAGTAAAACTAATTTATCATCCAAAGGAAGAAAAACAACCTAAGAGTTTTCCTCTGCATGTGATTAATGCCCTGCCCAACTAAAACACAGATTATTCATAAAGGTTTCCAGAGTGCTACACGTTATTTCTGATATATATTGTGTATATCGACTATGTAATCTGTATTTTCCCATATTTTCAGTTTTCCTGAGCACTCAATCAAAACAAAAAAGGTGTAATAAATGTACTAGCATCACTATGTGTTGAACAACTGTAAGGTATGTTCTGGAGAACCATGTCTCAGGCTAATGACCCTTCACCTCTCCCTATCTCATCTGCACTTTGCTCTCTAATCCGCATCCACTGGGACGAGCATTTACATTCCACTCTGCAGAGCAGCTGTCACAGAGCTCCCAATACTATCATTTTTCCTTTAAAAAGGTGACGCCACAAAACGTGCCAAGTATTTTTGAATCCTCACATGACAAGAGTGACAAGTAGCAGACACCCAATTCTAAGGCACTTTTATTTCAAGGAGTCCTCAGCACTCCCTGGCTGCTGCCATGGCTGGGCTCTGGCCCTACACTGTTGAATGTGTCAGTGCAGTGAGCATCACAGAACTCTAGGGGTTGGAAGGAACCTCCAGAGATAATCGAGTCCAACCCCCCTGCCAAAGCAGCTCCTTAGATCAGGTTGCACAGGTAGGCAACCAGGGAAAAGAGGATGCACATACACGTATTTTTGGTGGTGCAGGTTACAAATTCTGTTGCCATTGATTTGCACGATCTTTTACGCCAGAGTCCTGACAGTAAGAATTTGGAACTTCAAATTTGAAATCTGGAAAGGGAGAAAGACTTGGTTTAATAAGCTTTGGGTTTAAGGAAAATTGTGCTGGTGAGGGAATCCAATTAAAATTCAACAGTTGCCACATCTGGTGTAGAATTGTGTTAAAATTTTAGTTTAAGCCAGTATTTCTCTCCACAGCAGTGCAGTCTGAAACTGTTGCTGAAAGGAATTCAGCTTGCTGAAAGGAAAATGGTAATAGTTGTCACATCAAAACCCTGTCTTTGGCATATAAGATGCAAGATGCAATCAGCTTCTCTTCAAGAGAGTGAGAAGTAGCCCAGCATTATCCAGACATCAGAACTGAATGACACCAGAGTCAGGCCCCTATCTCATCTGCCAGGCTTGAAAAATTAGGAGTAGCTAGAAATATGAAATGACGTGTGCAGTTTGAACTGCAGCACACCACATTGCCAGCTCTTTGGTGCTATATATCTAATAGCCATGCTGGTTTTCATTGATATATTTTAAGCGTAGCTAATAGCAAGATTTTCTCTTTCAAAATAGCAGCTTAGAAAAATGGATGTTAATAACTACAACATGATAAGGCAACTCAGAGTTACTGGATAGTGACATAACTCCTGCCTCCAGCCTTCCATTCTTTGTGTAAATGAAGGACAACATCCTCAAAACGTATACATTACCACTAGATTGGCAGCTTTGAGATAGACAAGTGTTTCCATATTGCCAGATACTATTTATTTTGCATTCAGTATTTATATCATTATTTGGGTGCCAAAATCTTCTTTGTCAGCTGAACAATATGTACAGCTTTTCCCCTTTGCTGGGAACCATTTATTATTCATTGTCTGGATTTGACTAACTGTATTTCTTATGAATTTAAAAATAAGTGAAATTTCTTATACTCTAGTGGCTCCTTGTGGAGTTGCCTTTTCTAGGCTGAACTCCTGCACAGGATTCACTCATTGCTGAAGGTTTTCATTCCACCTTAGCTTTAATCTGCATATATATTTTGATTCTCAAGTAAAGTAGCTATGAAAAACAACTGAGACATTTGAGGACAGAATTCCTTTGTAAAAGAGCTTACTGGTTTACTTATATTCATTTGCAATTTCAAGATGATTTGTATCTTGGAGTTTTGCCTGGATTTTCTTCAGTCTGTGTTGACTCGTCAAAAATGCACATACTGAAGGCCTCCAAAATTTCAAGGGTAGAAAGACTACTCTTACTCCTGTCAACCTGGACTGAGTCATTGGAAGGCAGGAGAGCTGCACTAAAAAGGATGAATGCCTCTCCTTGGAAGGCTTCTGCTCTATTACTGTCAACAGGCACCCCATTTTGGTCCATTTCTTCAACCTACATGAAAAAACAAATGGAAACTATTTCACACAGCAAGAAGAAAATCATTTGGAAATTGAAAATTACTTGTAAAACTGAAGAAATATAAAATAGTTGAATACACTTAAACTTTGAAATAACAGAAAAGACAGCTTTCAACTCCAGGGAGGCACTTAAATTTGTCGTATTTGTCCACTGAAACTTTGTAAAAAATGTGCCACATCATTGCCCTGAAATGCACAGCTATTTATCTGCATGCACCGAGGCCAAGTCTCTGCTAGCAGAGAATCCCTGTGAAAAAAGATTCCATGGGGCTGTGATGCAGGCTCTTATGGCTGCTCTCACAGCCCCACGAAAGGTTTGAATATGGATTGAGCTTTGTGCTACTCCAGTGAAGCTAGCTCACTAAGCTATCTTAAACACAGAGATGCAGTCAGTATCTGGATAGTAAAATGCTGAATCCTGGGAATACTTCTGAAGGAATGATCTGTCTTTCTTTTCTTTCTTTGGTCTTTAAATTACCACTTAGTATGGAAGAACTAACTGAGAAAAAGGAAGCAGAGACAACAGCAAAATGTCATGGATTTAAATTACTTGTCTCAGATTTTAGACTCCACCATTTTGGATACACTTTTCCTATCGACTGGTAACGAGGATTGTACCTGTGCTAAATTCCACTTCAATATTATGAGGGCTGTTTGGAATTAATAACTAGTGCCTGGTACAGAACCAGATCTTTTTTCTTTAATTCCTCATCATGAACCCTGGGCATGTATTAGGAAATGAGGCCAAGTGTTGTTGGAGCTGGGGAAGGACAAGACTAGAGGAGGACAAGCCTGCTGCTGGAGAGGGGATGAGGGATTGAGAATAATGACTGGGGCTGGCAATTGCAGCCTGCAGGTTTGAACTGACAGAGAATGAGGCAAGAAACAGAGGTTTGGGGATTGGACGCTACTGTTCTCATAAGGTTAACTAATTCACTGCATAGTAAAGAGTTTCTATGGATACATAAAAGCAAGTTGCCTTCGGTTTAGTTGAAAAAAGTATGGTGACTGAGTCAGAGGACTGCTAATGAAAGAGAGTGATGTTCTATTCAGGACTGTTGAATGCCATCTCAATAAACTGGTCTCCTTTTTTCTTATTCCAAAACATCTAAATTGTTGCTGAACAGTTTATTCAACAAAACAAGGAAAACTTCACCTAGATATTCAAAAATCCTTGTTATTAGGAGGATACTTTGAGCTGATGTGGTCTGAGCTGATGTCATTAGAGCATTTATAAGTGCAGTGGACGTAGGAGAGTGTATTGTTAACCTAAGTAGTTTTATTTATTGCAAATTGTTCTGAAAAGTCAGAATTAAACTGCTTCAAATCATTATCCTAAATTGTTTATCATCTTCACTTCTTTTTTACTTAGTTCTCTACCTACGTATGCAATCAATGCCCTCTTCTTAACATAGGTGCTGAGGAAATGGGAATCAATATCTGAAGTACTAGAACACTGTAGTGATGAGTATTATTGAAAAGTAGATAAGGAAATTAATCATTCTGACTCCAAATCAGGATTTAAATGAGGTGACAGTGTTGAACAAGGAAGATAAAACAATGTATCTGATAGCTGCTAATTGCATATGTTATTCATGTACTGAGTGACACAGAGGTCTTGTAGAAGAATGCATCAGTGCATTCAGAGTATCCCTGGAAAAGGAGATGACTTGTGATGTGCTTAGGCAGTTTAATTCTGACGTCTCCTAACTGTGAATAGAGTCTGAAGATGAAGGACTGAGATGCGTGGCTGCAGCAACACTGAGCACACAGCTGGCCCAGCCCAAGCATGAGGAGAGCTGCCAGCAGAGATGCAGCAGCACATGGCACATCACAGGCTCAGCAAGGGGAGTAGGAGAAAGCAGGAGGCAGAAATTTTCAGCATATAGCCGTGTCATCAAGGGCAGCTGTATAAAATGCCAGCCATTTCATTTTTGCTGTATTTGCTTTGTGAAGAATTTTATCTGCTGCAAATCAAATATTAGCATGTAGCTAAATTTGCCACAAGTGTTGGCGTCCCCTCAGCACTGTTACTGATGATTTTGTTGTTTCTCTGTGTGTATGGGAGAACAGTGTCTGCAAACTGAAGCGTTCATTTGCAAATGGCCTATTAGGAATGTAATGCTGATTTGTTTTCATACATTCAATTAATCATGAGAACAACAGAGGACAAATTACGTTTGTTTTTATTCTTATTGCATACAAGATAAAGAGTGCTTTAGAGATGAACTGTAAACTTGTTCTAATTAGTGCTTAAAAGCAGATCAATAATTCATCTGCATGTATCGTCCTGAACTTTGCTAGTAATCACAAATCAAATTAATGGCCACACACACCAAATGAAAAGACTGAGTCCAGCATTTTTTCCTGGGAGATAGGCACTATTTCACTAGAGATGATAGAGTCTCAATGGAGCCTATGCTGTTACCTGACAGAAGCAAAATCACACACACTGGGATGTCAGGTTTCCATGCTACTCCATAAACCCTTTTTTGTTCATATGAGCTCTAACATGCCCCCATCCAAAACAAAAACAAAACAAAACAAAACAAAACAAAACAAAACTAAACTAAACTAAAATTAAATTAAATTAAATTAAATTAAATTAAATTAAGACAATTACCTCCTAAAATAATTACCCAGATTTCTGATTTTGGAAGTGATGGAGTTTTCCCAAAAGTCTTTGAATACATAACATCACTGTACCCTATTGCTGATAGAGTCAACTTCCAATTATCAGCAATACTGCTTTTTTTTTTTTTTTAATAGATGTCATTTTCTTTTATGCCATTTAGTTTGCAGTGCATTTTAATGGTGACCTTACATTAATCTGGAGGACTCTTGTCTGTCTCATTGCTTCTCACACTTTCCTTTTCCTGTATGCCTTTTTGATTATTCTCTGTGGTTCTTCTAGGAGGCATCACATAAACTTGTGATTTTGTTGCAGAAAGAGAAAGTCAATGTTGATTGAATGAAAAGGAACAAGAAATGAAATAGCAATCCCACAGAGAATGATTAAGTCATACTGCCAAGATGTTGCTGTTAATCAACTTACAGATGATTCACTACTTCATTTTTTGGAACTTAATTGATAGTGATAGGTTCACAAGATTAGAGGAATCAATATGAAGAAGAAAATAAGCATTTTCAAGCAGTACCTCCAGGTTCACCTGTTGGTCTGAACTTTTTTTTCTGAGAACATAATGCCACTAAGTTGTGTGTCATCTCTTATTATATGGAATTGTCTTTCTTGTGTGGCACTGCTTCTGCAGGTGGTAGAAATGCAGGTGTGTGTTAAGATGCAATGCCTACCTGATACTACCCCCAGAGCACGTGGAGAATGGGATGTGTGCCTGCACAGAGCATGATCTGTGCCTTCCCCTTTCATAGTTCTCCTCCTTGCTGGAAGGATGTAACTTCTCTTTGCTTCATGTACTCTGTACTTCATGCCAATTGATCAGGAGGTTGCGTAAAGTTCAGAGATTGAAGGCTCTGAACACCTGCCTAGGATACGAGAGACTTGTGTCTGGGCAGCTGTATCAGCAGCCATCATCAGGAGCTGCTCTGGAGCAGATCTGCTTTTCCTATGAAATCCTGAGAATGAAATCCTTGTGTCAAAGTCAATGTCTTCAAATCACATTGCCTCCCTAAGGAGCAGAACTGGTTATTTTGATAGACAAGAGGTCTCAGTTCCCCAAAGTTTCACATTTTGTGCATCAAAGCATCAGTTAGGGAATAGATCTTAAATAAGCACCAGTTGCTAAATGTTAAAGGGATTTGATGATTATCATTGGTATTCCAAGTTCACAGCAATTATTTCAGCTTGTATGTTTTGTGCTGAGCACTTTTTGTGTCCTCTTACATCAAATGAATGTGCAAGGACAAATAAACCACTCATGGCCCAGAGGATTTTATTCAAAACAGAATATCAAGTAATTACATCTAGCAATATAAACAGCAAATGACAGTTGCAATAAAGCTGTCATTGTATGAACAAGTTTCTAGGCTAATAATGATATTCAAAGACAAGGAAATAAATGAATTAGAAAGTGTTTTTTAAGCACATGCCCTTTGTTTTTATTCGTATGTAGCACAGACAAAATATTCTCCTGTGAAATAACAGGCCTAAAGAGATAATTCTGCTTTTCTACATCTTCATTTCTGTCTCTGCTGTATGTGTTCAGTATATGAAAATGACTGTTCTATCAGACAAGAAAGGTGTATTGATTTAGGAAAAAGTCGAATTTTGAGCTTCTCAGCATGACCCAGACCATATCTGAAAAAGAAAAAAGAGATCAGGCTTTAATTGGCTACTTATGATTGAGACATAAGAATATGAACAAAAATCATTGCTCTGTGCTCTGAAGGAGAGCATTCTGAATTCAAGGACATCACTGAAATTGAGGAATGCTTTTAGGCCACTCATGCCTCTAGAAATGTCATGAACCTTAATTATATCAGCTTAAGAAAGTACTAAATACCAAGCACCAAGTTCCTGCATTGAGGTAAAAAAATAACTGATTTGTTTTCATTTGTGACTTGGAAAATGTAGCAGTGGTACAACACAAAGAGATTCCTGTTAATATCCCTGTTAATGTGTTTTCAGGTCAGTTTTACAGCCCTGAAAAAGTTAGGTTGTTGCTCTGAAGTTCCCGCAAGCTCTCAGACTTCAAGGTCTTCTTAAAGAGAACAAGTCAACTAATATTCTTATGTAAGGCTATTTTTTGCTCCTTGGTGCTTACATCCTTGTGTACCGTAGATTATAGAGGTTTTGAGAAGAGACTTAGTGCTGTTTTAATTTTCTGAGGATACATTAGGAATTTGATCAAGTCAGAAGAAAGGTAAAATGGTTCTATGTGTAAAGATTTCTCTCTTATTATTACTCCAAATTTCTATATATTATATATATGCATGCATATTATATGAATATGTATGTGTATATAAACCTAAGATGATTCAATTTCAAGTGAAGTTTTACAATTACATTCATATTACAGCCATCTTTTTGAGTACTGTTGCTATTTTACTGATATAAAATATTTAACATTTGAAGTAAATCTCTTCCTGTTGCTGACTTGCTTAGCCAGTTCATTTTGTTATGTTGCTAGTGTAATACATCATCTCTGTGTCTTCTGAAAGAAAGCTGGTACAGCAAACAAATTTATACATATGTCAATTTTATATTGAAAGCTCATAGTGTCACACTCAGAGCAGATGTGAAAGAATTTGCACTACTTACCATGAAGTGGGATCTTGCTAAACCAAATTCAGCTGTACTGTTTGCCCATGTCAAATGCTCATCTCATTCGCTATTCTCTGTGCACAGAACCTGCCATTTGATCTTGAGGGAACAGGCAACACCTCGTCATCGACTCCTTGTCAGTAATACAAGGTAGTGTTACCCTTTATAATGCCTTGATCGCCAGTTTTGCAAAAAAATCATTGCTTTTAGCTGCTGACCCCAGATAGCTCAAAGAGCAAGAGCATCATTTGCTTGAATACATTTGTGAGCAGACCCCATGCCCTTGTGCAATGATGCCCAGATGGAAGCGGTGTAAATATATGCCAGTACTGAAAAGCTACTTGCAGTACAAATAAAGCTGATCATCTCTAACAGGAGATCTGGGGACAGTAACAGCAGCTTCCTGAATGCAGCTAAGAAAGCCTGCAGTAGGTTCAAGAATGAAAACTTGATTCTGTCTCATAAACACACAGTGGCAGATGAAACATAGCTCTTCCTTGATAAAGGAGATCTCTCTCAGAAGGTAAAGCAGAGGTAGAACTGGAGCAGAGAACACCACAGAGATCCAGATCTTACTGAGGAGACAAACTAGAGAGAGGGAAGCCCAGGTTTGAGCAGAAAAGTTGCCAGGTCATGGATGGAGATGATGACCAGGATCTCAGAGAAGGCTGCTCAGTGTTCTTAAGGCCTGTAAGTGCCCTCAAGGTCTCGATGTGTGTTCAAAACAGGATTAGGACAGCATAGGGTGTAGCCAGAAGATGGTAATGAGCTTAGCCAACTTTTGATCATACCTTAGACACATGATATCATGAACTTATCCAGATAGGTAGGACTATAGCTAGGGAGGTTATCAATGGGATGGGACCAGTCTGTTTTCTCTGGTGCCTGACAATAGGACAAGAGGCAACAGGGCTCAAACTGAAACACAGGGAGTTCTATCTGCACATGAGAAATAACTTCTTCATTGTGAGGGAGACAGAGCACTGGAACAAGCTGCAGGTTGGACTAGGTGATTTCCAGAGGTCCTTTCTAACCTCAACCAATCTGTGATTCTGTGATTCCATCTTCTGTTTTTTCTGTAAACTACTGTCATAAGCAAAAGTGTCATGGTTTTATGATTTTTTGGTATTGGTATTCCACATCATAACAACACGTAGTGCATTAAGAGTTAAAGAGTTAATACTCCAACTCCATAGATCATTGATATTTCCGGGTATACCTGTCTCAGAAGAGGAGAACTACATTCCCCAGAGGACTTTGCGATGCTTTACATTTTTACGTATTTTCCGCTCAGAGGGAAAAGATAAAAACCCTCTGCGGTCACGGGCCACGCTCTTTCCTTCAGGATCGACTCAGCAGTGGGTGCTCGCTGCCGTATCGCCTTCAGCGTTAGCGTAAGGCCTTCGGTTTATCGGACACTCTCTCTTGCTCATTTTATTTGATTTATTAGCTTCAATTCCAATTATATTGTATTATATTGTGTTATTTTGCTTTCTGATATCTTATTCAGTAAATTAGCTTTCCTCCTCAGATCGTTGCCACTGTTTTGTTTTTAGGCCCATCTCCCTTTTTTCCTTTTCCCTTTTCCCCCTTCCCCTTTCCTGGGGCGTGGGTCTGTGGGCCCCCCACACCAATCGTCACGGAACCGGGCCGATCCAGCCCGGTAAACCGTTGACATTTTTGGCACCCAACGTGGGGCAAAGCAGCTGCCTTAGCCGGGCAGAGACATACTCTTAGAGTGAATCTATGTCTCTTGCTAGCAAGCTTATCTGTACTGCTGGTACTGTACGGCATAACACGACCTTGAAGTCTGGGCATACTGCCATTTGTTCTGGGATATTTGTAAACTTTTTTGGGTGCTGCCAGCTTGTTTTAGTAAAAAGAAAAAAAAATGTTCTCGCTTTTTAAACTGCTCTTAAAGCGGCTGCATTTCATTGTTTTTTCCCTTTTAATGCTCAAAACATACTGGGACCTTTTCCCTGAGCACCTGCAAGATCCTGAGAACTTGAGCAGATATTTGAGACAGGGATGTTGCGGCTCAGACAGATCTGAGGAGGCCCAAATTATTTGGAGTCTGGCTTATGCCAATCAGACCTTATTCAGTACTATCCCAGAGAGGCACAGTGTTTCTGAAATAGAGCGAGAGAGTCTCCGAGCCGAAAGGGATAGTGTCCAGATCCAGAAAGAGAGTCTTTTAGCTGACAATCAGACTCTCCTGAACAATTTAGACAGCCTCCAGTCTGATCAAGACACCCTCCAGACCAAGCAAGTTGCTTTTCAGTTCGAGAAAGATGCCCTCCAGCCTGAAAGAGATGCCCTCCAAACTGAGCGAGATGCCCTCCAGTCTGAATTCAATAACCCTCAGTCTCAACAAGATGGTCTCCAGTCTGAATGAGGCGCCCTCCAACCTGAAAGAGACACCCTCCAGTCTGAGCAAGACGTCCTCCTGTCTGAACAGTACTTCTTCAGAACTGGGCGAGGTACCTTCCAGCCACAATAGCCTCTGCCCCCCAGCCAGGTGGGGGAGAGGGATAGTAGAGTGCATTGGACTGTGTGGATTCGATGGCCTGGCACATCAGAACCACAAAAATATAAAGTATTGGTGGACACTGGTGCACAATGTACTCTAATGCCTTCAAGTTATAAAGGGACAGAATTAATCTATATTTCTGGGGTGACTGGGAGTTCCCAAGAGCTGACCAAGTTGGAGGCTGAAATAAGCCTCACTGGTAAAGACTGGCAAAAACATCCTATTGTGACTGGCCCAGGGGCTCCATGTATACTTGGTATTGATTATCTCAAAAGGGGATATTTTAAGGATCCCAAAGGGTATCGATGGGCTTTTGGAATAGCTGCTGTGGATGCAGATGACATTAAGCAGCTGTCTGCTTTGCCTGGCCTGTCAGAAGATCCGTCTGTTGTGGGGTTGCTACAAGTGGAAGAGCAACAGGTACCAATTGCTACAAAAACGGTGCACAGACGGCAGTATCGCACTAACAGAGATTCCTTGCTCCCCATTCATAATCTGATTCGTCAGCTAGAGAGCCAGGGATTGATCAGTAAAACTCACTCTCCTTTTAACAGCCCCATATGGCCAGTGCGTAAAGCCAGTGGAGAATGGAGGCTGACGGTAGATTACCGTGGCCTGAATGAAGTCACACCCCCACTGAGTGCTGCTGTGCCGGACATGCTTCAGCTCCAGTACGAACTGGAATCAAAAGCAGCCAAGTGGTATGCCACCAGTGACACTGCCAATGCTTTCTTTTCAATTCCTCTGGCCACAGAATGCAGGCCGCAGTTTGCTTTCACCTGGAGGGGCGTTCAGTACACCTGGAACCGTTTGCCCCAGGGGTGGAAGCACAGCCCAACCATTTGTCATGGGTTGATCCAAACTGCATTGGAACAGGGCGGTGCTCCTGAGCACTTACAATACATTGATGACATCATTGTGTGGGGCAATACAGCAGGGGAAGTTTTCAAGAAAGGAGAGAGAATAATCCAGACCCTCCTGCGAGCTGGCTTTGCTATTAAGCGAAGCAAAGTGAAAGGGCCTGCACAGGAAATCCAGTTCCTAGGTATAAAGTGGCAAGATGGACGTCGTCACATCCCTACAGATGTGATTGACAAAATCACTGCCATGTTTCCACCCACCAGTAAGACAGAGACCCAAGCTTTTCTGGGTGTAGTGGGCTTTTGGAGAATGCATGTTCCAAGCTATAGTCTCATTGTGAGCCCTCTCTTTCGGGTGACGCGGAAGAAGAATGATTTTGTATGGGGCCCTGAGCAGCAGCAGGCTTTTGAGCAAATCAAGCAGGAGATAGCCTGTGCCGTGGCCCTGGGGCCGGTGCGGACAGGACAGGATGTAAAGAACATCCTCTACACTGCTGCTGGAAAGGAAGGTCCCACTTGGAGTTTGTGGCAAAGAGCTTCTGGAGAGACCCGAGGCCGACCCCTTGGTTTCTGGAGTCGAGCATACAGGGGGTCTGAGGAGCGCTACACTCCAACTGAGAAGGAGATCTTAGCCGCGTATGAGGGGGTTCGAGCTGCTTCCGAAGTAATCGGTACTGAAGCGCAGCTCCTTCTGGCACCTCGACTGCCAGTGCTGAACTGGATGTTCAAAGGAAAGGTTCCCTCCACCCATCATTCTACTGATACTTGGAGTAAGTGGATTGCGCTGATTACACAGCGAGCTCGGATGGGGAACCTCAGTCATCCAGGAATCCTGGAGGTGATTATGGACTGGCCTGAAGGTAAAAAGTTTGGAACAATACCAGCCGAGGAGGTATCACGTGCTAAAGAGGCCCCACCATATAATGAACTA
Organism: Oreortyx pictus; assembly: GCA_036925125.1. NCBI lineage: Eukaryota > Metazoa > Chordata > Aves > Galliformes > Odontophoridae > Oreortyx > Oreortyx pictus. Next base: position 3,153,750 of record JAUPFR010000006.1, on the reverse strand, counting down.
CCAGAAGATGAAAAGAGATATGCCCTGTTCACAGATGGATCGTGTCGCATTGTGGGAAAGCACCGCAGATGGAAATCTGCTGTGTGGAGCCCCACACGACGAGTAGCAGAGGCCACTGAAGGAAAAGGAGAATCAAGCCAATTTGCAGAGGTAAAGGCTGTTCAACTGGCCTTAGATATTGCTGAACGAGAGAGGTGGCCAACGCTTTATCTTTACACTGACTCATGGATGGTGGCAAATGCTTTATGGGGGTGGTTACAGCAATGGGAACAAAATGGCTGGCAACGGAGGGGTAAACCTATTTAGGCTGCTGAACTGTGGAAAGATATTGCTGCCCGAGTAAAGAATATAGTTGTGAAGGTGCGCCATGTAGATGCTCATGTTCCTAAAAGCCGGGCAACTGAAGAACAACAGAATAACCATCAGGTAGATCGAGCTGCCAAAGTTAAGATGGCTCAAGTAGACTTGGACTGGCAACATAAGAGTGAATTATTTTTAGCTCGATGGGCCCATGAGACCTCGGGCCATCAGGGAAGAGACGCAACATATAAATGGGCTAGAGACCGAGGGGTGGACTTAACTATGGACGCTATTGCACAGGTTATCCATGACTGTGATACATGCACCACAATTAAACAAGCCAAGAGGATGAAACCTCTTTGGGAGGAAGGGCGATGGCAAAAATATAAATATGGGGAGGCGTGGCAGGTTGATTATATCACCTTGCCACGATCTCGCAATGGCAAGCGTTACGTGCTTAACATGGTGGAAGCAACCACTGGGTGGCTTGAAACATATGCAGTACCCCATGCTACCTCCCGAAACACCATTCTAGGTCTCGAGAAACAAGTCCTATGGCGACATGGCACTCCAGAAAGAATTGAGTCAGATAATGGGACTCATTTCAAAAATTCTCTTGTAAATAATTGGGCCAGAGATCATGGCATTGAATGGATTTATCATATCCCCTATCACGCACCAGCTTCTGGTAAGATTGAAAGATACAATGGGTTGTTAAAAACCATGTTGAAAGCAATGGGTGGTGGAACATTTAAGCATTGGGAGAAGCATTTGGCAGAAGCCACCTGGTTGGTCAACACCCGAGGATCCATCAATCGCGATGGTCCTGCCCAATCCAGCTCTCTACCTACTGTAGAGGGAGATAAAGTCCCTGTAGTGCATATAAAGAACATGTTGGGGAAAGTGGTTTGGGTCTTTCCAGCTTCTGGAAAGGGCAAACCTCTCCATGAAACTGTCTTTGCTCAGGGACCTGGGTCCACTTGGTGGGTGATGCAGAAGAATGGGGATGTTCAGTGTGTACCACAGGGGAATTTGATGTTGGGGGAGTGCAGTCAGTAATTCCATGTATATACATCTATATATGTTGTGTGTGTGTATATATAATGCATGTTAATCATTGTTCTTCTATATGTATCAAGCATGATGTAATGATGTGGAATAAGGGGTGGAATGTCATGGTTTTATGATTTTTGGTATTGGTATTCCACATCATAACAACATGTAGGGCATTAAGAGTTAAAGAGTTAATACTCCAACTCCACAGATCATTGATATTTTCCGGGTATACCTGTCTCAGAAGAGAAGAACTACATTCCCCAGAAGACTTTGCGATGCTTTGCATTTTTACGTATTTTCCGCTCAGAGGGAAAAGATAAAAACCCTCTGCGGTCACAGGACACGCTCTTTCCTTCAGGATCGACTCAGCAGTGGGTGCTCGCTGCCGTATCGCCTTCAGCGTTAGCGTAAGGCCTTCGGTTTATCGGACACTCTCTCTTGCTCCTTTTATTTGATTTATTAGCTTCAATTCCAATTATATTGTATTATATTGTGTTATTTTGCTTTCTGATATCTTATTCAGTAAATTAGCTTTCCTCCTCAGATCGTTGCCGCTGTTTTGTTTTTAGGCCCATCTCCCTTTTTTCCTTTTCCCTTTTCCCCCTTCCCCTTTCCTGGGGCGTGGGTCTGTACGCCCCCCACACCAATCGTCACGGAACCGGGCCGATCCAGCCCGGTAAACCGTTGACATTTTCCCTGAAGTTTATTTGCTGTAATTCTAACTTATGTTTCATGTTCAATACCAAATCTGCCTTTCTCATCAGTTCCCTTATGGAGAAATAAAAACATACTCCTGTTCTCTTAGTTACAAGAGCCTGCCAGAGTTTAGAGTGTCACTCAACAGCTTATTTTGTATTGTCCTCTTATTCCTTACCCACAGCATTTGTGAAGACGAGAGAATGCAACTTCATCTAAAGCAAAAATTGTGAGGATAATATATTTCCAATGTTAAAATCCTTACCAAAGATGCATTTCTCAACCATCACTTTGTAACATCAAACAGTTATCAAATGCTGAAGATCCTGCCAAAGTACTTGACCTCAGTAAACTCCTCATGTAGGCTTAGGTATTTGTACATGTAACACATGTAACACATTCCATTCTTTGCCATGTTTGTGCAACAACAGGGTGAAAGGGTGCTAAGCAAATCTAGAATAACAAAATCCAAGACATTAATTGGATCAGATGGGATGTACACTGATATACAGTTAGTCTATGTTTGGTTCTAGGATCTTTTATTCTAGAACTCTCTAAAACTTCCAGTGCAACAAACATTATTCGATCAAATAAACACAGACAAATTCATAAAATGGGCAAAAGCAGTTGCTGTTAAATAGTTAATCCAGACCAGCCTTCACACTGTTTCACAGCTTATCCTAAAAGGATCAGAGCATTTTATCTTTCAGAGGCAGCATCAAAGACTGTGATGCTATCTTTCTAACAGTCCAGCTCTGAACTGTGACATTTATTCTGACTTCCACATTCATTCCTATGCTTCGCTTCATGCTGAAAGAGGTCTTCATTCACATTCGCAGATATTCTTTTGTCACTGCAATTCAACCTTTACCTTGAGGCTTTCTTTTTCCCCACAGGAAAGTGTTTTTATGAAATTGAGTCAATTGAATTTCACAATCACTTCTGAAAGCAAAGAGCAAATAGCTTAATCTCTGCAAGAAAGAATATATGTTACCAGAAGGGATCTTACCGATGCTGATACAAACGTTTTAAAATTGAGTAGTAATGCTATATGAAAATATTTGAGGACATGAAGGCGAACATTATTCTAATCCTGTCTAAACTCTGATTTTCTAGTGATTTTAATGGACCTGGATTCCGCCCTCTTCTTCAGTTAGAAAATTAACAATTGATAAACAAAAAGGTGAGTAAAAATGCTTTGCTTTTATTCAGCATAGCAAGTGAGCACAAGTACAGGGTATTGGATTGGGGAACAGAACAGAAAGAGCTGACAGAACAAGGCAATCCTATGACTGTGACTGAGAGTTCCAAAAGAGGAACACTACATCACACCAGTGCAGTGCACCTTTAGAGTTAGTATTTGAACCTGAGTGCAGAAGCCTCTGGGAAGCAAGAGCATGCTTCAGAAGAGGCTTACAAGGTATAGTTTATCCATGCTATCTATAACAAAGAAGGAGGTAGGGAGAAGCATGAGCATATTCACTGAGAAGAAATATAGGCACCAAGATGAGGGGTCATGTCTCCTCAGTTCTCCTTTTCCCTAAAACAGATCCAGCTGTTGCTACTTGTCTTCATTTAATCAACCTTTGTAAGGAACAGATTATTTGCTCCATTTCCCTTCCTTCTTTCTCAGTCATGTTTCTGATGACTGCTTCCTGTATTTTTTCCACGTGTAGGAGTCTGTGAAGAAAAAACATTAAAATCTGGCATGCTTCTCTTCCTTCCTTGTTCCATTTCAAAGAGGAAGTAAAGGAGTCAAAGCAGAAGCAGACAGCTAGAAAGGGAATGTGGGAAATCTTTGAGTGGTTTAGCATTTGAAGTGAAGGGAAAAAGAAGTAATGTGTTTTCAGAGGACAGAAGAGGCAGGTAGCTGCCCAGCTACAACACAAATATTGTTCATGAAAGCATTCTAAAAGAAAAATATTGCAAAACACCTAGAAACAATTTTCTGAGCAATCTAATTAATGTTTTTCCTCAGCTTTTCCATTCTATCAAGTAAAGCAGTTGTTGATTTGCCACAGAACAGTGCATAGCTGAACAGTGTAGTGTATAATGCTTGGATTAAAGTCTTTCCTTTGTTCTAAGTAATTATTAGGTATCAAGCTAATGAGGAAAAAAGATAACCTGTGCTTAATGAAAGGAAACTGTTGAAACAATCCCATAAGACAGAGAACCTGTAAGCTGAGTCTGAAAATTAAGATTAATAGTTTTAATTTTCTTAATTAGTTTTCATTTTCTGAGCTGTCCTCTTGGTGTAATAAATACAGCAGTACTTTTAAAGCCCCTATTTATCCTACTAGTGGATCTTCCAGGATGTTTCCATGACAACATCACTCTAGTCCATCAAAACAGTGAGCAGGAACCTGGTGAGTCCTGGACTCAGCATCTGATGGCTAGTGTCCTACTGTTGCTATTCTAGCTGCTCTTTGTGGCCTTTTGTTCACTTTGATGCTTCTACCTTCTTCTGGATTCAGAAGAATTACTGAACAGGGACAGCTGTTAGAAGATTGTGTTTTTAATGTAGGATTTTTTGAATTTCACCGATTCCTGTAAGACAGACAAAGTATTAAGTTACAGGCAAAGAGTTTTGCTGGGGGAGCAAGAAAAGAAACAATGTCTGAGGACAGCAATCTTTCCACTTGCTGTAGAGAGTGCTAATCCACATCAGTCCTTAAACTCATAAATTATTACCAGTTTGTGTCATTGTCTGGCAAACTGATGCTCCTGCTCTTTCCTCTCTCACATGTGCACCAGGAATTCTTTTGGAGGAAGAACAAGACCTAGTGGCAGGGGCCTGTCTCCCTCTGCTTCTATGCTGGGGCACAGGAGAGGGGAGACAACACAGGACACTGGGTATCCAGCACAGCTCCTAACTGAGATGTCAGACATAATCTCCGTGTTGATAACAGGGTTTGTTTTGCAGCATGTAGAACTTGAGTCATCTATATTAAAGAGCATCTAAAAACAATCACAAGAAACTACTACAGTCCTTTTTATATAAAAGGATAAATAGAGCATTTTATTAACACTTTTTGCAGCAACAGAAGTGACACAGTCCACATCTTTTTCATTAAACACAGCAAAAGCTATGGTCACATTTTACATCACTTTGAGGCACAAAGCAAAATATTTCTTTTGTTTAAGGTTAAGGTATGATTTGGATTAAAAAATAAACAAAAAGAAAGAAAGAAAGAAAAGGAGAAGAAACAATCCTCAAGTTGTATATTGCGGTAGCAGGGTTTCCAATCACTAGCACAATACAATGAACAGACCAAGAATCCAGAATGGATTATTACATACAATAATAATCATTGGATTGAATTAGGAAATGGATCGTTGTTGTCATTTTAGAGTATTAAGAAGTGGTCTGGTGTTGCTAACTTCAGTTTGGTTCAGTTTGGTTTAATCCCAACAACCTCAAATATATACAACAAGCTGAACAAAGGATAATAAATAGACTAAGATTATGCACTTTGTAATGCATTGCACTTATTGCTTGGTACACTAATGTTGCAGTCACTGTTGAGTTATGCTGAAAAGACAAGCGTGATGCTTGTTGGCTTCTTTCAACTCAACACTAGTTATTTGCCACTTTGGTTTATTGTGAGTTTATATTCAGTGCCCATTATTAATAGGTTTAATTGAAAGACAAATACATATTATTTTTTAGTTTATTTGAGGGATTTCTAAAATAGGAACATTTTCTATAATTACAGTATTTTCAATAAACTTATATCTATGTATATAATTGTGGCACAGTGTGTAAAAATATGAACACTATTGGGGAAGCATAAGGGTTAAATCATTCTCTGTTACTTCTATTGGTTTCAAAATATTCTGAAAAACAAATACATCCTTTTTTATAGGGCTACTTTCTCATAGTAAATTTCTCTTTGGAATTTTTTTATAAGACTATATCTTTTACTAGTTTATATTGTGTTATTTTTTCTCTTTAAAGACACGGGTACGAAGTTGGAACATACTGCAAAGAAAAGAGTTATAAAGCTTATTTTCTGATAAAGAGATTTGTCAGTCTGCAAGAATAATCAGACTTAACGTTGCATTTTTTTCTGTTAGTTGATAAATGCAGGGAAGAACATGACAAGGCTTGTAATTTCATAAGAATCTGTGCAGAATAGAAATAAGAATTTGTGCCCAAACATTCAGTATAAAACTCCTAAATAATTCCATTATTCATCACAGAGTAGCCTGCAGCATGTAATCACGATAAACATACAATATGCCCTATATGTTCTTTTAGGCTTGATACAATTACCATTAAAGGAACTGTATCAATCCCCTGAAAATGCCTAGGACTCAACCTTTCTCCTTCAAGAAAGTTCATGTCTTAGACAAAAGCATACAATTCCTACATTGCACTGAGTAAACGCGTGTATTTAACACAATCTCTTTCAATACAGTGTAACAAATATATAAGTGCATTTTTAATGATCAAGTAATTTTGGCTTTCTAAAAAGAGCATTAGATGTGCCAACTCAGTTGCTTAGTTGTGCTTTACTCTGTACTTATGAGTTTTAGCTCTTGTATACTGTAAGTATCTAATTGCCCCTATAGTTTTGACCAGTAAACCCTTAAAACTCTAATGTTTATTGAACAAATATAACCTAATGAAAGTGATGACATGTCACAACTCATACAGATTGCACTTTAATGGATTTTTCTTTTTACAGTAAGACCTTCCTGTTTGATATGTGTTTACGTTTATACCACATTTTATTTCTGTGTGCAAACAATCACAATGAATTTAATCACAAGCACTACAAAATATACCCAATATTTAGGTTTGTTATGAATAATCTCCTTCCTTGTAGGTATATGAGTCTTGTACTTCCTGTTGTACAAATTCCTCTTTTTTCTCCCATCCATTAGGCCAGCCACCATTGACCTGGGTTGTAGCACCATATGACTTGGTGGTACCATAATTTACATAATTCTGAGTAATGTCCCCTGTCTCTTCAGCTAGTTCATCTTCATGAATGAAGCCACATTTCTCTTCACTTGTCTGTTCAGGATCTGCCCAGGGTTGTTTCTCTCCTGAAGCAAATATGCCATAGAATATAACACCTCCATAATGAACTAAAGCTGCAATGAGGAAGACATACTGCCACTCTTCACGTGTCTGTAAAGAAGAAATTTGCTAAGTCAGACTGCTTATCTAACTCTTCTGAGCTGAAAGATCTAAATTAGCAGTTAAGGTGATGATGGCAAAACTAAAACATTTATGTATCCAATTTCCAATTACTTACATGCATCTTCCTCTGAAAATTACTATTCATTGACTTACAAAAGCACTGACATCATGAGAATATAGTAAGTGCAGTGTGCTTCAAATTTTCCAGTTCCTGGATGCTCTCTCTTAACACAGTAACACAGATATTCTGCGTAAGTTGCGTAACTTAAAGATCTTTTTTCTTGAAATGAACTATGTTAAACTGGAAGACCTGAAAACTGCATTGCCACTTACCTTGTTCTTAGTCATTGCTCCAACAATTATAGGGCATACCATTCCAGACAAGGTCCCGACTCCATTAGAAATCCCCATTAATATGCTGGCATACCTTGGGGCAATATCTAAATGGTTGACGTTGAATCCTGCAATGCAAATATCAGCAAACATTTGTACCATAACCAGTGCAATACTACTGTTCTTCAAAGCAGTATAAAGTAATTCACTTGACAATTCTACTTAGATCTATTTCAGCTTTTTATTTGCATTTATTTTTCTCTAAAATGCTATGATACTTCTCATTTCATTCTCATTTTCTTTTAAAAAATATTTAAAAAATTGTAAAATACTATAAAAGGATATCAAATATATTTTTCTTCCCCAATAAAAATAATCCAATAGTAATTGTTTAGATAAACCAGAAGACATTTGGATAGTGATAAAGGCTGTGTTTTCAGACTGTCATTTGTGAGCCTTTCACATTCTCAGTAACATGTTATTTCTTCCTCCAACTCATGCTACTTCCATTTCCTATTGCCCACATTTTTCCTTCACACTGACTAGCAGAAGGGAGTTCCCTCTTGTTCTTGATTGTTAGAATAAAGAGGGTAAAAAGAGGCTCTCTATAAATGATTCATAATCATGCTTAAAATCTGTGTTTCCTTGCATTAATAATACCTCAGTCTTGTTCAAATGTCTACAGTAGCTATTTAAAATATCTTGATAAACCTCCTGGTTCTACATAAAGTGACTGAAGTGGTTGTCCCCAGAATAAGCGTGTCAGTAATTGAAAGCAGAAGCTAGTTCATTGGATATCACAAGATAACAAAAAAGAGAGAAGAGGTATTAGTACATGTGTAGCTGTTAGAAAATAAGAGACTTCTTTTTTTTTGGGGGGAGAAAGCATTGAATAATATGCAGAGGAAAAAGTGGCAAAAGCTCAATGTCTAAACAAAAGCATATACGTAGGTATTTGTCCATAATATCATTCCATTTGTGTTACATGTTTAACTCTGAGAAAATCTCATGGTGAACATGGGCACCTCATGGAAAAGAAAATTTAATTTGCTGCACTGCATATGGAAAAGATTGATTATTTGAACAACAACAACAACAACAACAAAAAAAAAACAATACAAAAGACATGATATTGATTGTAGTTTGTAGTGATGGTGAGTAATATTTGGAATTCAGAGGTTTGTTTTAAATTATAGTCAATGAATAAAAACCAAATGAAGTGTTTTGTCTCCTGAGATAAAATCATTTATTAAGAACAGCAGAGTAATCTTACCAGATATGGCGAATCCACTAAAGCCTACAGCAAGCACTAGGAATGAAATTGCCACACCTTTACTGTGAGAGTATCCCACCACAAGAAGAAGAGTTGCTTCCATACCAAAACCTTGGGAAATTGCAAAGAAAACCAGGCATCAGATTTAATACCCTCTCAAGTATCACAGACTTTAGGATGTGGTAATATTTCATAAGGGGCAGATGCAAAATGTTACCCTAGAGTGGAATATAATCAGGCATTTCTTTCCTCCCTAAAAAGCAGATGTTCTTGCTTATTGAAACTGGGCTCTTGTAGTACAGAGGGTGTTCACGTGAATATCTAAGACTCTCTTAGAAGATACTTGTAAGCAGATTAACCCAAAAAAGTTCACCTGCTCCTGTAATAGTCTAAATGCTTTTAGAACTATCAAATGTCTTTTGAAACTGGATACAGGAACAAATGTGCTTACTTTAATTTATTAACCACATCTACAACACACGAAAAAAAAATACAAACTAAGCATTATGTCCTAAGTGTGTAAAAGCCTGCCATTTGTTTAATGCATGCAGTACATTGTGTGGCTATTAAATCTACACAGAAAAAAAACCTTTTCTAATAAGGTAGGAAGCCTTACCTCCGCAGTTCATTATCTTTCTCACAGTGGTGGTGGAAAGAATCTGTTTGCTTCTTAAGAAGTCTGCAATCTGTCCCCCAATAGGAACAATAATTGTCATCACTAAATGTGGCACAGCAGACAAGATACCCACCTAAAAAACAGATGAGAAATGACAGAGTATAAACAGCAAGAAAAGTGTTGTTTTTCATTTTCAGAACCATTCAGATATTATGTAATTGTTTCTCTTCAATTTCAGATGTTTTTGAACTAAGAATTTATTAAACTTGGTTTATTAAATGAGTAAAACTAGCGATCAGAGGTTGTCACTGTGTTTCCCAAAGGGCAGGCAGGTTTTTATGAACATCCAGTGCCTTGACAATTCACATTCATAAATTGTTTCCATCTATTTAGATTTAAGCCAGAAGCTTTTTTTTTTTTTTCTTGAATTTATAAACTTTCATTTTCAGAAGATTTATGATCAAATGTATCTAGCCAAATTGCTTCATTTCTCTTGGTGGTGGCCTTGGCACAGCTTTGCCCAGCAAACCTAACACATCCAGACTTGTGAGGTCTGCAGAGATTCCCTGTGGATCACCCTCACATGGATAGTGCTCATTTTCTTTTGATTTCTCAGCATCTTATATGCTGCAAGTTCCATCTGGGGATGGGGCCTGTCTGAGAAAATTTGCTCGTAGTGAAAAATAATATACTAAATATCCATTGGCAAAATAAGATGCAGGAATTGTGAGATGACTGTCCCAAACTGTAATATATTTGAAAACTGTTTCTTCAAAGCAGTACTGGCTATCTGTGAGTGTGGCTCCAACTGCCACCTGCTTTCTCCTGTCAGTGTAACTGCCTTGCAGATGGCTTCCTCCTGGATGTGTGACATTTTGTTCTGCTGCTGAATTCTGATTATTGTCTGTATCTTAAAGAGTATATGAGGCCAAGGCTTTTGCATATTTTCTTTGTAAACAGCGAGTTAGCCTGTGCCAATGGCTGACATGAATTACATCAGTGTGCAGAGCAGATACATTCTGTGGGAATGGAAAGAAAGTTTCCCCTATGCTTTCACTGAAGTTGTATTTCATTACAGTAGGAATTAAGTAATGATTGCTAGCTTCATGCTAATAGCTCCCAACAAGCCAGCTATTAACTATGAGGTAACCCTGGTGTTGCCTTTACTACTGTGGGGTGCTCCTGAGTAAATGATAACTATTTCTTTACTAGCATCTGTCTACTGCAGATGAAAAGAAGAAAACTCTGCCACTGTTTACAAAGCTCCACATTTCTTTGAATACACTCCAAGAAAAATCTTCAAGAACTGAATGACCTGATTAATTCTACGTGATGTATTCTTATTGCATACATGGCAGACAATGTTTCAATTGTAGCAAAGCTCCTTAAAGTAACTCCAGCTACATTTGTAATCTCATTGTATACAGTTCTGAAGAGTCAGTGGGGTGGCCTGAAGACTCAAGTTCCTAAACCACTGGATTTTTTTGCAACATCAACACACTACATTTTTGCTGTATTAACATGCTACACAAACACATTTGTGGTTATCTTAAAACTTGAGAGCATAGTGATTTCGGACTGAAATCCCAAATAATTTGTTTTACATCCTGATGGAATTATCAATAATCTTTTGCACTTTTACTTTGATCTTCAGGAGTAGCGCAGTATATAGAAATTGATCTTCAAAGCGACAAACCATTTTTATCTAGGTCCACTCATTGGGCATCAGGATATTATCAATCTGACCCTCTTTTTATATGTAGCTTTTTTCGTTATGTTAGAGTGGGCTTACAAGCTTAGCTCAGAGGACCGTATTGTGAGAAATTACTTTTGATTCTGAAGCCCACCTTTAAATGCTAGCTGGCTTTACATAATTTTGACAATACTTCTTATTAGTACAACACTTTGGTAGCTACTTAGAACACAATAATTACCACATGTAGCAGAAATGATAAGTTATGGATTGAAGTGATTGAGCACCTGCTGGGAAGGCAGGGCCAACCCAGGGGAGTCCAGGTGCATGCAGTGCAATGCACCTGAGTGCCCAGAAGGGGTGGAAACAGGATACACCCCTTCCCAGACTTCATTTATGGGTTGGCAGTGGAGGTAAGGATGTTTTGTTGGATATCCTTTTCTACCTGGGGCCTTCTGAAGTTAAGAGTCTTCTTTCCGATTTCTGTACTTATGGTTGTTTCATTTGAGCAAATCCTCACTTGCTGCAGTCTAGGATGTTAATCAAAAGGATGTGAATACCTGAAATGCACAACTCCTTCTTTCTTTCAGAAGAGGGAAATCTATATTAGAAGACAATATATTCTCATAAGGTTTGTTTGATTGTGCCCCTTTAAGGGGCTGTTTAGAAATTCATATGATGTAAGTAGAACACTGGATCATTCGTAGGTCTCAAGTTTTCCTATCAACCATTTCTTTTCCTAAGTAAAAGAAAGGATGCATCTCTCCCCACATTGAAGAGAAGTGTACAAAGGTGACAAGTTGTCAGGGACCTCAAGTCCTAATGCCCTAATAGAGTAGGTTCATTACAGCAGGTTGCACAGGTAGTTACCCAGATATGTCTTAAGTATCTCCATAGAAGATAAACAAGGCAGAATGTAGAAATTCTTGTGCATATTTGTGTGCAACTTCCTTTTCTCCAATTTTTGGCCATTGCTCCTTTTCCTATCACTACACACCACTGAGAATATTCTGGATTTGTCTAATTGCCTCTTACACTTTTGGTGTTTACAAGCACTTATCAGGTCCCTTCTCAGTCTTCTCTTCTCTGGGCTGAACAGACCTGGGTCTGTCAGCTTTTCTCCCCATGAGAGATGCTCCAGACCCTTTGCCATTGCTATTATTTCACACGTAGGTGCTGGTAAATGTTCCAGTAACCAGGAAAGATAAAATCTGAAACCTATCAAGAAAAACCACATGAAAATACATTTGTATTTCCTTCTCCAGTAAATACCACAAATGTGACTCTGATTCTTGCTTAACAGAGATAAAAGGTTTAGCCTATTCTTACGTACCTTGCTTATTTCAAATCCAAACACTTCCTCAAAGTAAGCAGGCTGACTAATGAGCAACAAATAGAAAGTCCAGCTTCTACAGAAGTTTGCAACAATTATTGCATAGACTGGCATAGATGTAAAAAATTTTCTCCATGGAGTTTTGTATTTCTGAAACATAAAGAGGGAGATACAGTCGCTATTTTGGTCAATATCAAATACCCATCCTACCTTCTCCTATTCATATTTTTTTTCTATTCTCTAGCAAGTTAATTTATAGACTTCTGTATACCTGAATTCCAGTGACTTTAATTGTCCTAAAGTACATGGATCCACATTTGATTGCTTAAATTTCAGTATAAAGACATAAATAAGAATTACACAATACTCAAGTAGGGAAACTTAATGATCCTTATGTGTACCACAAAACTCAGTTACAGATGCTATTTGCTCTATACTGTAAACATAAATGCCCAGTGCCCAAAATAATGTCGCTTTAAAAGTAACCTGAACCTTATGCAACAGTTGCCTTTTCTCTGCAAATACATTATTTCATCCACATTTATTTTTATCATGTATTTTAGCATCTAGACCTCGATCCCCAAAAACTGATTTTGTTTTCTACCAAGTCTCAGTTGAAGCTATTTAGTAAATATATTTTCCTTAGTTTTATTTCATTTTTAAATGAATTGTGTAATGAAAAAAGATGACAGATGGGCAGAACTATGGTCCTGCTGAGTCTCAGCACCTCTCTGTGGGCTCAAGGTTCTGCCCATCTGTGTTGATTAAAGTGTAGGATCCAGATCTCAATGAGTGTCTGAAAATTGCCTGAAATCCCCCAATTCTGTTAGAATTACACAGACATCCTTTAAATATCTCCTTTCATGTACGATTTTCAAAAGTACTTAGGGTGTATGAAAACATGAACGCCTCTAAATACCATTAAATATCAACTAAGAAACTACCTTGAATGTTTTCAGACGTCAGCTATGTAAGAATATTATTGATAATATTTCCAATTCCCTATTTAGTCTAAATCAAAGTTTTTTACTTGGAGGAAATTCCTGAGGCTTGGTAGTATGTCTTCTGCAGTTACCACTGTAATGGGGATGTTCTTACAAATCTACTAGCATGTTCTATTTCATCAGGCAGCCCTTCTTGAAAAGCAAATATAGAGTAGGCAGGGTTTGCTTTTTCTGATGCCTTGAGGTGATGCTTTGCTCCTCTAGTTTACTTTTAAGAAGATGAAAACAGTTCAGAAGGGATAAATAGGAAGGAAATGGACCACTTGAACTCAAGGTAGCACAAAAGTCTCAATAAGCCATCAATTTTAAATGTAATTCTAGATTTAGCTGCAGCTCTTCTTTAAAACATATTTTGGAGTAGAGAAAGACCAGGTAGGAATTCCATGACTGATCATCTAGCACCTCTGTTCTCTTCATGCAAAAGCACTATCCTCCAAGAAACCCTTCAGCAGATTGCAGATCTTCCCCTGTCCCCTACAGAAACCTTCAATTGTTTTCTGTCTTAAAATACCCAACATGCTTCTTTCACATGGATTTTTTTTTTATTGCTCCTATCTTATAGGACATAAATGTATGAATAATATTCTTACTTCCATTGCACCTAGTAGGTTGGCACTCTCTCCAATGCTTTCTTCTATGTATCGTCTTTCTTCATCTGTGATTGTAGGATGTTTCGCAGGACTCTCATATGAAACCAGAAGCCAAAACATGTACCAGACTATACCAAAACTCCCTTTGGAATGGAAAGAAAGGCTTTCAAAAGAAATGCACAGCAAAGTAGCAAAAAAGAAAATCTGTGGGTAAATGTAACAAATTTAAATGGTAAATGTTGTTATTGCTTCTCTACCAGTCATTCTATCAGAGACAAGTCCTGCAAAAAGCACAAAATCTGTGTGCAGCTGTACCACCATGAAGAAGACTTCTGTTTCATTTAGACTGACTTCACTGTATGTGAGTGGCTCATTCTGCCTTAAGCCACTATTGTTAGATTACTGCATTATACATATATATATTTTACCTTCAAAGAAAAAGATTGTAGCACTGTTTTCAATAGTCACATACTACCCTAAGTAGTTAAATATTTTTGTGACATTTCTTCTTAATTCACATAGATTTATGCTGCAGATTGAGCACCTTTTTTTCTGTCAGTGTAATTTAATGTAGCAGAACTACTGTGAGTAGAGGATGTAGTCTTAACTTACAGATCTGTAAGTGTGATGTTACCTCTGAGAATCTGAGATTGCTTAAAGTTGCATCGCAGGTTGCACTACTACAAGAAGTGATTAACTTTTTTCCATTCTCATTTGATAATGTTGCTCTCCTTTAAATTCAGTTATTCTCTTTTTCTCAAGACTGTATTTTTGGATTATGGAGACGCTTCTTTTTTGGGGTACCTATTAATGGTAGATTTTACATCACTTTATTGGGTATGGTAAGTTCATGGAGTACTGGAGTGAGATGAGAAGTGCATACCATAGACATAGAATACCGAAGACCATCCCGTATATTGCACTAGAATCCCAGCTAAAGGCATTGCAATAACAGCTCCTGCATAGGAACCTACAAAACAAGATGTGTAAGGATGAAAAGGGGGAGAAATTCTGCCTCCAAGTAATTTTAGATTGCAAATGAAAGGAAGACAAAAATGGAAAGTTACTTACCACAAAAGGAAGTGGTTGCTAACCTACTTCTTTCTAATGGGGGGGCCCACTTGCTCCAAATACCATGGCAGGCAGGGTAGGTGACCCCCTGGGGAACGGGTGCGCCACAGGTTAGCTGATGTTGATCAATCAGGCAGTTCATTTTTCTTTTTTATTTTGCACTTTTTTTTTTTGTTTTGTTTTGTTTTTACACTGCTACAAACAAGATGCTGAGAATGCCTTAAGTTTCTATAGCAAAGTCTGAGCCCAGCCATAGAAAAACCTCAATTTGTCTTAAAAATGCAATGGGTTCAGTTCATTATGTTTGATTCATTTCAGAGGACTAATGATACAGATATAAAACAAAACTACTCTTTTTTGCTCTGTCTCCCAGCTTCCAAAATAGTGAAGAATTAAAAAGAGAGATACTTGTGAGTTTGGATTTGGAATCAAAGGAGGTATGAAAATACAGACTCTCCAGAGTCTTTCTAATGCTGGGCTCAGTTCTGCAACCCATAGTTTTGTGGCCTTCTAAAATTTTTTTTTATGGCCTCTCAACGTTTCAAATATAATTTAGAAAATAGAGTTTATTTTTCTTTTGCTCAAAAACTATCAAGTAAGATTGATAGATGTTTGAGAAAAGTCAAAAGATATTCACTGTATTTAATTAACTTTTTTCGGTGCTTAAAGAATTGGGTGGTGCTTGTTGGTTTGATTTAAAAGGAGTTATGTTTCATCTTTCTTCAAAACCTCTCCTTAACTCATAATAGAGAAACTATAAAAAGAAAACACGGCATCTTAGTGTTGTAATTTTAGAAAACATAATATGAAATACGCTGTACTTTTTCCCAGAATTCATGCTTGAGAACAACTGTGATGTCTGAATAACTATAGTCAGCCAATTTTCTCTTAATTTGGTATTGTATTCCCTCTTTAGTAGGGAATAAAGAAATGTGGAGTTTATCACTCTCATGTTACAAAAGGCTCTTCAAATACATTACTTTCTTTTCACAGGTTTTTATAACCAATCTAGTATTCACTTCAGACTTTGTCAACTTAAAAAGTTGTAATCTTAAGGCTGCCATGATGTTTTGTAATACTTCTTCAAACACTGTTGCTCGAGCTGCTTTGCATTTACCATTTCTTTAAGCAGTATCGCTTTTATTGATGAAAGAGATATTTTATTTCATAGTTGAGCACTTCTGTTCCTCTACTCCTTGTGGTCAAGCACAGCTGTGTCCATGCAAAGCACTTTTTAGGAGTGTTTCAATATATACACACACATTTCAAGAACTTTCCTGCCAGTCTTCTAACCTTCAGGCACATTCTGCACCTTCTTTTGACTCTTCATAAACAATAAAGTGCATAAAATAAAATGAGCTTGCTCAGCCCTTAGGAAGAAAGAAGCAGGAATCTCATGCCTGAAGTCTGAAACAAATGAATTTAGAAGGCAAGCTCATTCTTTTTTCCTCTCCAGTCACCTCTAATTCATTTCATCAAGAATATGGTGAGAGAAGCTTTATTCATTATCACAGATTCAGTCTGCAATGCTGGACAGCAATTAACTGTTGAGAAAAGCAGCAGTGAAAGGCCTGTGCAGAGCAGGATTTCAATTAAATTTTGGTGTTAATTCTTGCTGGCTTCTCAAGAAGATTTTGCTGTGTGATTTTATAGGAAAATCAAGTTGCTGTAGTTGTAACTCATTGTGCTAAAAATCAGGAGCGAAACATTTTTACTCACAAAAGGAGATGATTGCTGGTTTAAAAACTTACAAATGTTTACTGGTAATTTTATTTTTCCATACCTCCACAAGGCCCTGCAGGATCCTGACAAAGATGACACACCCATAATGCACCCTGGCCGCAGATGGTATCAACATGTTGAGGGAGGATGTCAGCAGTATAGCAGCACCAAATACTCTGCATGGGTGGGGGAAAAAAAAATGTAAAGGAAGAAATTTCAGTAATGTGCCAGTAGATTTATTCCACAGATGTTTGTATATCAATACAGACAGGTTTAAATGCATGATATGTATGTAGGGAGTATGCTAACTGTTGAACTAGATTAGCACCTATTTTCATTTAGTGTTATAATCTGTGTGTTAAGACTCAGACCAAGACAGATGCATCTATGTAGCCTGATGTCTTGAGTAAATACATCTTGTGCTATCCCGCCTATATCTTACTGTCTTTATGTAGTTCCACTCTTTCTTTTCCCTACGTTTTGCCTTTTTTTTCTAACAAATCTGATGCAATTCCCTGATCTGGAGAAATTAGCAAAACATCCGGAGTTTTAATTTCCAAAACAGGTAGCTGAGTAAGAGAGAAACTCTTATCAGTGCTCTAATCATCAGAAGGTGACCACCTGCATTCAATACTTTTAAAGAGGAAGAGAATCCACTGTTATAAATGCCAAAGCAGCAGAAAGGATTTCAAACAGTGATAGCATGTTCTTAAACACAAGAGCATTTTCCATAGGAAATGGATTATTTTCTAGGGGTCACTTACTGATGAATTTTGACTCTGATAGCTTCCCAAATATTGCTTTATTTTATGTATATTAAGAAGTATAAATACATGTGAAATGATAGTTTATAGTCCACTTAGTAGCCCATTTTCTTTATACAAAGTCATGCAATGCTAAGGAAAACCCTGGAGAAGTATTAGCATAGGACATCATGGTATCTGATGTGGAATTGATTTGACAGAGCCCTTTAACTTTAGCATATGCTCTTTAGAAATTGGTACAGTGCCATAAGTTAGTGAGAAATGGACCTTAGGTTCAAGAAGGAAGAAGCTATGATAAGTTTCAAGAGGAAAACTCTTTGAGTACATTTTTTTTCAGGTTATTTTTATATCATCTGCTTAAAATTACAGCCTGAGGCAAACCCTTAAATAGCAAGTTGAGTCTATTCCGCTTCTAAAGTTTGACAAATAAGAAATGGCAGCCATACAGAGAACTACCACGCTTAGAGGAAGCTTCATTAAACAGTTTTTAACCTGCTACCTTCGTTGTGTTCCCTGCTCTCCACATCTCATGGCAGACACGACCTAGCTCTGTATGCAGCTTGTTTCTGCTTTCTTTCAGCCATGTTGGCAGTGAACAGGCTGGAACTGACTGGTATATGTGTTCGTGCCAACAGGTTTGGCCTCATTTTGGTCTTTCCTCTTAATTTCTGTATGTCTAAGTTCTTTCATAGCTTTGTGGCAGTGTGTAGACTTGCCGAAGCAGATTCTTAGCTACTGTGACTCAGTACAACACTTTTTAAGTCACTGTTCCTGTTAAAATCTTGCTAAGATAGCAACTACTATGTTCTCTATATATCTCTTTATAAGGATAAATAAGGTCTTCCAAGTACTTATGTAACTGCTTCTTCAAGGGAATTTAGTCTGGTTTTTTTTTATTCTGTGTCTGGAATCAGCTTCTGTTTGCTGCAGTTGAAAGCCATGTTTCCCAGAATTGCTTTGTTCTCCTGTTCACTAGAACTTTTTCCTTGAATCTGTTCCTTCTCAAAAATAAAAATGCCGTTCAGAGAATGATCTGGGGTTGTACACCTTCCAAATGAAGATCTAGCCTGTATTTAAACACACAAATACTAGCAAACATTCAGTTACACTGAGGAGAAGATAATAAAAGAACTCAACAATGCTACTTGAGTGTCAGTTCCCAGAGCCACGCTTAATCAAAGTCTTTTTTCTAAAACATAATTATTTATCAAATACCTATGGAATTGAGGTTAGAACAAATTAAATTATGGTTCTTGTCATAAATGTCTCTTCTATTATTTTTTTTTCCTTTCCTACTGTACAATCCTGTTTCCTCTGTAACTTAATCGATGGCAAATGTCATCTTTCATTTGGTTTGCATTTCTTTGCATTTCTCCCTGCACTTCTGTAAATAACATCAGTCTTCAGCCTTGTTACATTTATTTTCTTGCCCCCACAATTACTAATGTCTTCCTAACAAAGTACTGTGACACGCTTCTGCTTTTATTTGTTACAAATTGCTTGTTTATTGTTTTAAATGTATCACCTAATTGCATTCAAGATTTACACCAAATAAGAATGCGTTTCTAAGGAATTTTACTCTCCCATGCTCCAAACCCCAGAACTGTTACGTTTTTTCAGTGCTTACCATTTTGTTGCATTTATTTCACTACTAATTTTGATTTGTTTACATTTTCTCCTCATCCTCATCTTACTTAGATCCAGACATTCATCTGCATAAATCTGATGAAAAAGATCAGGCAGATTACGTTTATTTTAAGCTCTGTATTTTTCCTGTAGCATCCCCATGTTTTCGTAACAAACTGACATGTGGTGCTCTATAATTGTACTTACTGCAATTGAAAATGGGTTCTGTTCATTTCCTAACAAATGTGATTTTCTTTGAAATGAGACATTAGGCTGCAACAGGACAAAAATTCACTCCTATCCAACATCTCACTGCTCTTTTTATACATGGACGTATTCATCCCCTTCATATTCTGATATTATCTTGAACAGATCAACATGACCCTCTCTTGATACACAGTCTTAAGCTGTCACGCCCTCCTGTGCATTCCTTTGACCACGGCTTCTGCAGCAATGTGGGCTTGTGCTGAAAGCTTTGTATATCAGACACAAATCCCACCGGAGTTCAACCTTTCTTAGGGAGGAAGCCAGATCCTGCTGTATTGTGTTGAGACCAGCCTAGGAATAGCAAGTAGGTGTGCCGTTGGATTTTTGTTCAAAGGTGTCTGTAAACATTCATTTCATGCTGGGTGTACTCCAAAAACCACAAAGCATATCTGAATTCCATGGCACAAATTAAGAGCTTTGGTAGATTTAAGGTAAAATCTGAGAGAAACCACAGCATGCCACAGAGATTGAGCAGGAAAGGCTGATGACAATGCCGTTATTCTCAGCCTTGGCATTAGGAGGGAACTAAACTGCTGTGATATCCCATCAGCAGTCCCTAGATAAGAGGGAAAATTCCTTTCTGACCCCATAACAGCAACTAGTTTAAACATACATATATAGAAGAATTTAAGTGTACACAGAGGATGAATTAATAAACAAGGTAGCGGTATGATGGGGGAGGGGGGATAGAGTGTAAATCCTAGCCCTCAAAAGTGACCAGTAGCCTTGAAACAAAGAATTATCCTTTGCTCATCTAGTTCCACTTCTAGACTCAGTAGAATCAATCCCAAAAGAGAGGATCTAACATTGAACTTCACTGTTTTACTGACAATAGCATTACGTGAAGGTTGTGAGCTTGAGACTTCTGTCCTCCTGTAATACAAGTAGTAATAATAGCAAAATCATATTCGACTAAGAGCCATTTGGGATGGGAACAGAGGAAGGAAATGACTCTGACAAGTCAGGAAAAATGCTTAGAATGGAATGAGCTTACAGTTAGAATTAATCCTTTCAGTTTTCAAGCCAGTTGGCTCATTTTCCTCTTTGGGGAAGAAACTAAAGAGAAAAATGCATTTATTTTCATCTCTGGATTTCTAATCTCTGAAGTCTCACTATTTGCATCTGTTTTTGTGGTTTTTTTTTTTTCTTTTTTTCATGCAATTCATATTACATGAGCGTTCTGCATAGAAGCGCGTTATAGATTTTTGTTACTTGGTTGGAAGAAGTGTCAGCTTATAAAGTGAACTGAGAACAGTGGGAATACAGATGCCTGCCAAATGCTGAACACCAGATGGGTGACATATTGGGTTACGCATATGATATCTGAAAGTAAAGGAGCCCTGGTTGGAAGCATCCTTTTACCCCAAGGGCTGGGAGTGAAAATTGCTCCAATGACTCAATAAATGTAAAACTCCTTTCCCATGTGCATAGCAGGACTCAAATTCCCAGCTGTTGGAATCCAGTGCATTTCACTGATGTCATTCTTTAATGTCACTGAAGATTTACACTTATCTGTGTCTCTTTATTCACAGATAATTATGGTCTATTTTCATTAAAAATGTTAGGGAAACTAATATGTCATATCTAAAGCATATGGAGTACTTTAACTGAAGTTCATCCTTTAAAAAACAAACAAACAAACAAAAAAAAAGAGCAGATAACTGTATATGTTCAAAATGGGGATTTTTAGCTATTTCTTTCATGACAAAAATGCTTTAAGGCACTTAAATACATGCCATATGAATGAGTTATGAATGTCATATCATTAAAATCCAAAATAATTAAAGAACAGTTAATACTGGTCACCTAGGACTACAAAACATTAATGGAATGAAATTGGGAGGTTTGAATGCATAGGTGTCACATCAATTTTCATTATAAACTAGACAAGTTTTCAATGACTTTGATAGAAAATCATTAAGAATGGTAACAGAAGATTTTTTACCTCCATAAAGCCATTGATCATCACTGCACTTAGAGAATCTCTGCGTAATTTCTTTTTGGTCATGATTTCCTAGGGAATCTTGAAGAAAAAACACCAAGTTCCATACTACTACGGTAAATTAATTCGGTTATTCTGATTCAAAGGAGGAACCTATGAAAATCAAGCCTATATTCATTTTTGTGGCACATAACCTCTGTATTTCACAATTTTACAGTAACACCGGCCCTGTTATAAATACTTCATTGTAATTTGGTAAACCATTTGTATTGAGCATTTTACATAAAAAATCTCTCTTTTAATGCTATCTGAACGTTTTTACTGGTTCAATTAATTGCCTTTAGTTCCATGAGAATATTTCTTTACATGGCTATGCACAGGACAGTGTTTTTTTTATCATCATTGTGGAAGAGTTGCTATGATCACCAATATTTAATGACTCTTCATTGACATGAACACTTTCCCAATATTTTTTCCACTGTCTTACAACAGCCAAGCCAGTAGTAACTGAGCCTAAGACTAGCATATAGCAACTCTCCATACAAAAACTAGTATTTGTCCACAAATAAGCATAAAACATTTTTCCTAGTCTTAGATGAGTTTCCTCTGTTAAGTAAGGGTGCAAATCAATGGGAATTGAAACCATGAACATTTCTTGACCTAGGTTTCCCACTGTAAAAAAAATGTCTAAAAATCTTATTGTCATTTCCATCCTTACAGAACATACATGAATTATGTTGAAGAGCAAAGATATTTTATCAAACATATATTGAAATAAACTGGGTCTTGACCATCCTTAGATGTTCTTTCTTTGACCCATGCTTATCTGGGAGAATTCCAGAGCAGGAGCAGCTCTTACAGCCTCAGATCAGGTGTTTCACACAAAATGAATTTTTAGGCTATTCTGTCAGCTCAAGACTCTTAAAATGTGTTATCCTCTGCTCTGACTACATTGTCTGTCATTTATCTTTGACATCCCTCCTAGAAAGGGCCAGCAACACTATGTAGAATTGATTATTATATTCTTTTTTCCACAATCTAAATCATTTCTCTTCTGTGAGGAATTACAAGGCTGAATATTGGATTGAGCCTTTTTATTTTTACTTTCTATTAGTAAAATACCATGTTTGAGCAAAAAACATAACAGAGCTAGCTTGAATTTCTATAAGCACACTGAGATTTATCAGGATCATTTCTTCTGCAGGTGTTGCTAGCAAGGATAATTTATCATCTTTTTAAACTTCATTTATTCTGTGAGTTATACAGTGATTGAACGTACTGGTATTTCAGATTTTTAGCTGCTACTTAACATTCCCTTCTTTCTGGACCAAGAAAGGACTGGACCAAGCTCCAGAGCGAAATGCAATACATAAAGTCAGTGTCTGTCAGTTATACAAAATTCCCTTTCACCTTCTGCCTTCTCTGAGTTCCAATTATTTTCACTGACACTTAGAAGTTAAACCAAGTCCCCACATATTTCTCATGAAGATCGATTTGTTCTTCAGACATAGTTTTGATACAGTGTGCATTTTTTGAAGATGTTGGCACATGATGACAGCATCATGGTAATTGATGCTGGATGTAAAATTCTCCTGGGTCATTAAATTCTGATCAATGCCCTTACCAGCAAATATATTACATCATTCTTTCATAAGCAGACCAAATTCCAGCTCACAGGTAATTAGCATGTGCCCTACTTATTTTGGAAGTCTTTCCAGCTTGTTATTTCCTACATCTAATAGGTATCTTGCACTCATACTATCTTTGATATCTGCAGTTTACTCCAATAGCAAACTTATCTTCTTTCTTTCACATCACTAAGCAAGCTGGGCCTTCTCCATCCTATCTTCCCTATTCCTCATTCATTTGATCACCCTATTAGCCCTCTTTCTCTCCTGTTTGAATTCAGCTGGGGAATCTCACAAACCTGTGGTTTTGCTTTACAGCTCATTATATCCGTATATGTCTAGATAAAACTCAGACTCATTCCTTCTAGCTCATTAGCTTCGGGTTGGCTTGCTCTTTATATATGTAATTTGCTAGATCATGTTTCAAACCAAGACCGTCTCATTCAAATTATCTTACTGAGTTCCCGATCTTGTATGGTGATTCATAACTACCTCTCAATTTGGAGATGTATAATACAGTTATAAAAACAAATCATCCATGTTCTTGCTTCAAAATATTTTATGGCTCTGGCAACGTATAAACTGGGAGGCTATATTTGCACTGCTTTGTGTTCTCTGCCATATAGGCTAAGTGTTATAGATGACTGCATCTTTACTACTTGGGTTAAATGTAGATTCTTTTAGAGCAAAATGACAGTGACATTAATATCTCTATGCAACCAGCCCAAATTGCATTTTGTAGCAGGAAATCCACTGTAGATATTGTAATGGGTTGAAATAGAAAAAAAAAGATTGAGGATATTTGTTGAGAAAAGTGCCTAGTGTTAACTATGCTGTTTCAGAGATTACTAGATTTTTCCCCTGTGAAAGCTTATAAGGAATCTTGCATTCAGCAGGGATTCTAGAAGAGAAGTTATTTGGCAGTATTGATGTATCTGGGTATTATTATATTCCGTCCTATATACAAATGATAAAAAAAAAAATAATCCACCTTTTGTGGAATTGTAGTACTCCACTGAGAGTAACATAGGTTCTTTCCAGACCCCATATATATATACAAATATTATATATTTGTATATATACAAATATATATATATATATACAAAATATTTTATATTTTAGCTCATTATGTTAGTGATTGAACTTGGCTTGGAAACTCTCTATTTAACACCATTAATGATGATTTGCTTACTTCTAATCTATGTAAACGTAAATAGTGCTTGTATTGACTTCTGAAAAGACTTTTTCCTCTATACTGTATTGTGACAGCTGTTCTCACTTTTCCAGGTGTTTCCTCATGCTTCAATGGTCACCTTCTCAACTGCAAACTGTGAGTATCAATCTGGACAATTTACGTTACTTACACTTGTGTTTATTAAATACATACCTGCCATGTCACTAGCTTATCTCCTTTGTAACCAAATAATCCTGACAATGTTTATCTTACTATAGTTGTCTTTTCACTCTTTAGTCATGTTGATTACTCTCCGTGGGGTTATCTTCTACTTCAGTTTGCTTATTTGGTATGAACTAAGTGAAAATGAACCCAGTATGGGGAGACATTCTGCAATACTGTGTCATCATTCTGGTTTATCTCTAGCACTAATTTGTGCTGACTCTGTTAACCCTTCTACTGTGCGCATATTCACCTTAAAAGTGCATACTCTGACAGCTCATGGCTCTACAGATGATAGATAGTTTTTTTACTGATTCAGGCCCATAGTTTACATAAAATGGCACAGGGCTAACAAAGCTGGGATTATGACATGAATACTAGAGTGGTGGATGAACTCAGCTGCCTAGCAAGCAAACAGAATAAGATACCTTTGACATGGGGGGAGCACTTATTCCCAAGTGCCAGTCTTAGGCACATTCAGTGCTTCATGAGAGAATTGCTTAAAACCAATCCTACCTAATAAAATAAGTCTGTGGCCAGAAGCCACACTACAGTAGCTCTATTTGTCATTTTAAAATGTGGTGAAAACAAGTTATTTTCATTCATGTGCATACAAGGGAGGAGGAGGATTTGTCTGTGTGCCCTTCATACTAAATCCTATTACAAGCCTTTCATGAAACATTAATATGTAAAAGCCAACCTCCCGCCACCTAATCTACTATAATAAGGGCTTGGATACATTATTAATTTTTGTCACACATCTGAGCCCCCCTTTTATCCACCAAAACCCCCATCTAAATCCCTTGTTGCATCATTATATTGTGAAAACAGCTTCATCATTTGTGACAGAAAAATAGAAGGACCCTGAGCCATATGGCAGAGGGAGTAGCAGTACCAGCCACATGGAGATGGTTCCTCAGTCCCCTGCTTGCAGTAACTGGTGCTTAACAGGCCCTGCAATGCAGTAGGGTGACAAAATCGTCTTGTTCTGGTTGCTTTTTTGTGTGTGTGCAAAATTGGCTGCTCTGCCTGGAAACAGACGAACCAGACAACAGTGCCTGGGATTGTAGCCCAGTTAAATCTGCAGGATTTTGAACTGAATGTGAAAGGTGGAGTTGGCAAGTACAACTTCAGGGTTATCTCCTGCAGTACAAGGTCATCTCATGCCTTCAGAAGTACAGGATTTGACACTAGTCTCATCATTCCATGGTTATGCTGTGAGTTATATGTTGTTCACAACTATATATATCTACTTAGAGCAGAATGTAAAGATGTACAACTCCTTTCTATTTCAGTCTGTGTTTTATGTTTGCTGCCATAAAGACTGAGTTAAGGAGAAAGATATTATGAACTCAGTGACACACTGATAACGCTTTCAGTGATAATCTTTGGGTCTGAGATGAAATGCTTTGACATACAATTGTCTGAAATATCAGTCAGTTTATTCACGGAAATAATCCTATTGGATTATGTGCTAGGTCCTAGGATTTAGCCCCTAATAACAACATGAATGGCACTTGAAAAACAAGAATTTGGAGAGAGATTGATTTATGTATTTTCATTCAGATTGGAATGTGACAGTGATGAAGGATTCAACAAAGATGAGAGATAATTAAGTTGCAGAGAAATCTAGTTCTGTAGTGATGATCCTTAATGTGGATAGTGCCAGGATTTGTGGCAATGAGAAATAGAAGTAACTATCATGGAGATGTAAGGTATCTCCTTACATTTTTTTAAACTGTATTCTACTTCCTTTAGGTCTGTGTGTAACAGAATTCTCATGTTCAAGTAAATACAAATGAATGAAAACAATCATCCAGTTTTGCTTTGCCAAAAAGTCTGTAATTATTACAGATCTATTTTTCAAACACTATTTGGCATATACAGTCCAAGACTACATTTATATTCTAAATACATCACTGCACTCTTGGGAATGAATTCCCAAGCATATGTAATCTAACTGTGACCCTTTAACTTCTTATCTTCCCCGAATTACAGGAAGTGTATATTCAACTTGTTAATTCCAAAATCAGAGAGGAAGTATTGCCATGGTTTTTGGAAATGCTTTTGTGAGGACAGTGGTTTTATTACAGATTTCCAGTGTGTTTTTAAATAATTTTTAAGGGGTATATCAGAAGTTAAAATAGAACTTTATTTAAATGATCCTTTAAATGAGGTGGTAAAAAACAGCCCGGTTTGGTGCCTTTGTTTATACATATGACAGCACAGCAGGAAGTTGATTCACAGGCAGCTGCCGCTTTTCATTGCATTAATGTGGATTAGGAAATTTTAGTTTAAATAAAATTGTTTTGCTATGTTAATGACTAATAATAATTTTAAGATCAAGAAAATTTTGGTTCATCTACCCTACCAAACTCTGTGGCATTTATGCAATATATAAGGGACTTAATTATCTCTTATATTTCACTTGATAATCACCACACTGAAAACACTTCAAATAAATGGCTAAAATACAGTTTTCAAAACAGGAATCTATCATCCATAGGAGAAGTATCCAGTACACCATTTCCCAGTAGTGACTGGATGGTATTTTCAGTATTTATTCTTTTCTATACCCTCGTTTATCTGGCTCCTATTTAGTGATTCCTCTTATATCCTTCTATCTTTACATCCTTCTAAAACACACATATCCACCTTTTTTTCTTTTTTTTCCCCAGTAGAGTTATTAGCATATTTTATAACCAAAGTACCAAGTATTTTATTTATATATACTGATATAGTAAATACATAGTTCTTACTATTATTTCTCTTAGTTTACAACTTTATATTCTATCTTTTAACTAGTTCTGTGACTCTCCTGTATCCTATTTCTGTTTGTTTTTTTTAACAAATTTTAATACTCTTTTACTCAAATTACTTGCAACAATCCATAGTAATTTCCTTTGACCTAAATACACTAACCATTCTAAAAATGCAGATAAGTACATAACCCAGGATTACACTGACTTCCTTACAAGGGGATCATAAAGAACAGCTTAAAAATCTCACTCCGCATCACAGCTTCCAGAGCTTTCCCACTCCCTGATGTAACTTTGCATTTGAGCCTAATATGTATTACTCTGAACAAAAAAAGTGTTTAGCAAATGATCCTTAATACATTGCCTGATCCATTTTATACCCATGGGGCTATCAGCATTTCTATGTATTCCTGAAATGGCTGATGAAATGTGAACATAACAGAAGGTCTTGTTTAAGAATTACTCAGCACTACCATAATAGTAGACAAATCCTTCAACCTCAGTTGCAGGTTAATCATCATAGTCTACTAGTGTGACTAGTCCAGCTACAGGCACTCACTTGGTTATTAAAAACACAAAAAGAAGGGGCTCCATCACACCACAGGGTGACTTGGGCAAATACCTGTGTAACCTGGCATCTCTATACAGAATACAGGCAGAGAAAAGTATACTCAGGGAGTGATAAAATACACCTCAGTTTTTTCATTGCCTCCTAACACACTTGCTTAATTTAACAGCATTGATCATCCTGAGGGATCTCAAAGGCAAAAAAACTACACCAGTTTACAGACTATACACTAATGCTACCCAAAGTTTCAGAACATCTAAATCTATTCATAATACAGTTTTAAAAATACTACAAAAGAATGTAATTATGAAATTTCAGTTCTGAGTTTCTTATAATGATATTGCATCCCTGGATTTGTTTCAAAACACTTGAGTATCTTGACCACAGTCCATTTAAATCAAATTCTGAAAATTAAATTTGAAGTCCACCAAAATAGAAATTTATTTTTCTTTCTTTTAATGAGGTCACACATTGAGAAATATTCCTTTTTTTCTTTCTTTTTTTTTTTTAATTTGTTAAGTGGCAAAGTCTGATTAACCCCAGCTGAAGTTACTATAATTATCTAAGTAGAAATCATGGCTTACTGCCTTTAGAATACTGTCAACATTTCATCATGTTTCTGTTCATATGACATAGTAATTGTATAATGATAGCCCCTCTGCTGAGAGCCATTGTCATGCTGACATTCAAACCTGTAGTTTAAAAGCATTAAAAAGAGCCTTTTTTTATGCTGTTAAATAGCATTAACTGGCATGAATAAAAGCTCATCTAGTTATATAATGTGGATATATTGTATTAATGCATGACAGTTGAGTTTACACGTTTCCTTGCACTTTTCAAGGGAAAATACCTATAAACTAAACAAAAGTACTTCAGGTTCTTCATAGAAACCCCACACAAACTATAAAAAATTCACCATTACTTTAGTAAAAAATATAGCACTGAATCCCTGATAATCTCAAAAAATGTTATCACTTTTTGTTTATTCTTCTGGGGGAAAGCTTTGAAATTCCTAACCAGAGTGCCTTGTAACAAAGCACTTATATTACTTCGGACTTGTTCATCAGTTTTTGGCCTTACTGTCTCAAAAACTCTGAGTCATAGCTACTTTTACTTCTTGATGAAGATATTTACGCATACTTCTCTGCAGGAGCTATTAATTCTACTCCCATTGTAGAGCAATCTGGGGAGAAGAGAGTCATAGTGTAAGGCTGTACAAAAATTCAGCTCTGAGAAACAGCCTAGATTACTGTAGGGTGATATACGGTGAACACCCTGAATGGATAGTACCTAAACAACAAAATGAAGATGGACAGTATATTTTTGGACAAATTATCCAGATGTTATAAAGACACCAAATAAGTTAGGAAGGTCTCACCAGTCACCAAAGGTTGAGGCTTGTCTAGAACTCTATACAGGAGGGATCTCCAACAAGGGAACCTTCCTCAGTGGTGGTCAGCCCTTAAATGGGGTCTAGGAGAGGTGGAGCCAAACTCCACCCCTTCTTCTCACACCAGTGAATTGACTTCACCTGTGCTCCTGTGGCTGACTCAGTGCTCATCTCTGGTGACAGATCTGTGGTTCAGGCCATGATTCAACAGTTCCCATACAATTAGATGCAAACTTGGTCACCTTTGTGATAAGCTTCTTTCTCTAGTAGTTTAGAGAACAACTCAACACTCTCTGCTATCACTGTGTAATGCTTAAATGATGGCAGGGCTCATTGTTGACTGACCTCGAGGAAAGATATTGGTG
Organism: Oreortyx pictus; assembly: GCA_036925125.1. Taxonomy (NCBI): domain Eukaryota; kingdom Metazoa; phylum Chordata; class Aves; order Galliformes; family Odontophoridae; genus Oreortyx; species Oreortyx pictus. The sequence continues at coordinate 3,124,206 of JAUPFR010000006.1, read as the reverse complement.
AAACAAACCTTACATACAGGATTCCACATTGTACCTCCTTTGTTCCTTCAGCCTACTGTTGTTGGTTGTGCAGTGACTTTGTACCAGTCCCCCTCTGCAGGAAGAAGTCTCTAGCCTTGTAGCAAAAGGAAGTCCTCTATTTCCACACATCACTGAAGAAATATAAGTTTAAAACTTCACTAATTGCAAATGAGGGCTCACCTGAAGCCCAATTCCTGTGTTTTGAAAAAATATGTTCCTTGTGATGCGCTGAATGTCCCTTCTTTCTATGGAAGTCAACAAAGATTGAAAATGTACTGAAGTATTGACATGGGATTGTTCAGTCTGAAGAAGAAAAGGCTCAGGGGAGGCCTGATAGCTCTCTACAACTACCTGGAAGGAGTTTGTGGTGAGAAAGAATTGAGCCCCTTCTTCCACCTAATTAGTGATAGGAATGGCCTTAAGTTGTGTCGGGGCAGTTCAAGTTGGATGTTAGGAAAAATTTCTTCTCTAAAAGAGTGGTCAGGCACTGGAACAGGCTGCCCATGGAGGTGGCTGAATAACTATCCTCAGAAGTGCTCAAGAAACATGTGGAAGTGGAACTAAGGGACATGGTTAATGGGGGAATATTGGTGGTAGGTGGACTGTTGGACTGGGTGATCTTAGAGGTCTTTCCCAACGTTGACAAGTCTATAATTTTAAGTTCTACTGACCAGCGGCAAAGTAGGAGCTCAGGAGGGGCATTTCTGAATGCTCTCTGGAATTTTCAAAGGTAGTTTTATTTGATCATGTTGGTTCTACAGCAGTGTAAACTTGTGTATTTTAAATAAAGCATTTTTCTAAGTGTTGGGTTGAAAAGACTACAACAAAATTATCAGTGGTGAATACTAATTGAGACCAAAGCTATCAAGATCAAATTTCTGAGAAACTCCAGTTACTACTTAAAAATCTGTAAATCACTATATGTGATGTGTCAGAAGTAATGAGTATCTATGCGTGATGAGAGCAATGGTTCAAAGCAGAAGAGAGTATCTATGCAACAGGAGCCTTGAGTTCTACATATAGCAAAGAACCTCAGTAAAACAACACTCATTGACAGGCTCCATTGAGAGAAAATTAAAAAAAACAACCATATATAGATATATATATATGAGAGTTCAGATCTCAGTGTTGTGAATTCTTGATTGGCAGTAAGCATTATTAAAATAAGGGTGGAATCAAAATAAGGGGTTTCAGCCCTGCTTGAAATTAATGCATTGTGTGTAGAAAGGTTTACCTGATACCACAGGGGGGTCATTTCTTCCATGTGTTATGTCTTAGTGACACTTTCAAGATATATCAACCCAACCTCTATAATTGGTTGCTAGACTGAATCTTAATGTCAAGCAAAGTCAGTCCTGTGCACTTTGCTACTCCCTGTCAACAAATGAAGCTCACAAAGCACACCTTAACCCTCTTCCCAGTTTCCATCCTTGAAATTCTTGACACCTGGGAATCAGTTTTTCATTCACACAATCATCTTTTTGATACAATAATAACCTTTTTCACTTAGAGAATGAGTGAGTCTCCCTCTTAAAAATTCTTAATTTTCCTTCAATTAAGAGCTGTTTCTCATAGCTTGTCCTGAATGTGGTGATGCTATAGTAGAATTTTATTTTTTACATGGAGGATACATGAAGTTATCTTTTCTGTAAAAATTCAAACTTACTCTGAATGCGAAGGAAACTGTTGATTTCACAAAAAAAAAAAAAAAAAAAAAAAAAACCATGACACAAAATAATAAAAAAGGTCTTGGCTGTCATGCACCATAGTTTGAAGGGTGGGTATGAGGCTGTAGAATATGTAAAACAACAGAAATTTATAGCTTACATTCTAATGGTACTTTAGGCACTTTAGATGTCTTCTGATGTGGGGTTTCTTGGAAAAGGAACAAACCTTAAGCTTTGCACTTTATTTTGGGTGTCACATAACCCTACAGTTCATTTCTAGCTGAATATGCAGCTGTAAAAATCTGTAGCATTCAGGAACTGATGTGGGGTTTGAACTCCTCGATGTGGTGTTGTTCCAATCATAACATCAGACAATGCAAACCTCTATTGTATGCCATTTGTTTATCTGCAAACTAAATAAAAGTCGCAGACACTATCCGTGTTTCACTGTTCGGCATTACTAGCAGGCATGTCATGCCTAGTTCCTTTAACCTGTGGTTAATGTGACCATTTGCCTTGTGGTATTGTTGCAGGAGCTTCCACAGTGCTAGTAAGAGAGCATGAAAAATTGTTGACTTAAATAAGTCCAGGTTAGCAGTTAGAACTGGTCCACATTTACTGATGCAAGTGTAAATATTCATAAAGAGGAGGAAGAGTTGATTGACCTGGGTCAGGTGGCGTGTCTAAACTACTGACTTTTCTTGGGAACGTCCGTGCAATTGTCTTGTAAATCTTTGTAGTCGACCCGTTTTGAAGCTGTATTGATTCAAATTACTGACATTACTAGGGCAAATAAGGACAGGCTTTTGTTTGTCTGAGTCAGATTCAGCAGTCTTAACTCACGCTAGACTTCCTGAGGTGCTACATACTCTGCAAAGATGCAAAGAAAGCTCAAAGAAGGAACCGTTTAGACGCCTTTTAATTGTTATTCGAAATGGCTTTTTCAGATTTGAGCCATTATCAAAAAGATGGCACCTGTAAACGGACAGACAACGCATATCCTACTCGAATATATGCTGTTTTCTGGGTTTGCTTACCAAATGAGTGTTATCTCAGTTACAGAGGATCTGACCACTAGAAAATGTTCTTTATTGTTACTGTAGATATTTGTCTATAAGGCGTTCACCTTTGGGGAGCTATGCCAAAAATACTCTCTCCCTTTCTCAAACAAAAAAAAGCCTGCTTTCTTCCCAGGCTACGTGTCCCTATCAGCCTATGCCTGCCTTTCATGTTGCACGCTTCCTAGAAGAAGTAAAGATGTATGTTGCTGATTTTAGTACTCATTTGAGCTTAGTTTGTTATGGTTTTGAAGAGCGGCACTAGGACCTTTGCTGCTCCGCCGACCGATGAGCCTGTGGCATTAAGTATGGATGTGAAAGCCTCATGTGTCTTGAATACTCAGTGGATCTAATTAACAGGTAGAATCGCACCCTGGGTGCTTGAAAAATGGCCAGACACCATAGAAACCAGTCCTTAAGTCCCCGCACCATCTGCACTTTCTTTTCAACGTGTAAGTCTCATTGAAACGTGTTTTTTGACCATTCTAAGTTCATTTGTGTTAATGGAAAATTCCTACCGATGGTTTTCTTTTTCACAGGAAAAAAAAAATTAAATCATAACATATCTTTTGTGTGGCAACGGGAGAAAAAAAAAAATCTCTCAGACTTTGAGGAAATAATGAATATTTGATCTTGTCTCTGAATGGCGCTGCCACAACCTCCCCAAGCTCATTTTTAACGAGCAAAGAAACAAATGCCGAGTCCTCTCGTGAAACCAGCGGGCAGTTTGGAAGGAGCATGGAAACAGCCACTTCCCCTCATTTCCTATTTTCCTTCCGAGCCGGGCGGAGGGTTTGTGGGGCCGCCCCATGCACGAACCTGTGGAGATTTAGGCTATCGTTACCTGTTGGCTGCCAGTCGAGACGAGATATACCCTCCGGGGATTTGGGTGATTATGTAGCCCCAGAAAAACGAGCCGTGGATCATGCCGACTGTCTCAGGATCCCAGTTAAACTTCGCTTTCTTCCAGAGCAAGGGACAGGAAGAGAAGGACAGAAAGAGAAGAGGAAGGCTGTAATCTTGCCAGGTTAAAGAAAGCTCCCGCAGGAGCGCTCCGAGAGATGGGAGGGGAGGTTTTGAGGCCGACAGTGGCACACGGCAGCCGGGACAGGGGGCTCCCTCAGCCCCCTCCCCGCCTTGGTTCTGGCACCCCACCCCGGATGGAGGAGCAGCAGAACCGAGCGGACCCCCCCGGGTTGCCCCCGGCTCCGGCCTGAGGTAGGCGGGCCCTCGGGGACGACCACTGGCTTGGTGTCCTCGTACTTAACTCGTCTGTGTGTCACTCCGCCTCTCTCCCACTACACTCTGAAGCGATTTAACAGGGCTCTTAGCATTTTAAGCCTTTTCAGCGCAAATTCTTTCATCCTGCTTTATCAAATATTCTTGCATAACCTCCCCCTCTCCGCTTCGTTCCTTTATTCGGTGTCTTCCATCCCCTATGTTTATTTCACAAGATATCTGCGTTTTCCTACGTGGTGTGCAAAAGGAGGACAAATCAGTCCTCTAATTCAAGCGCAAAACCACTTTGCGCTGGGAACTGCAATGGAAAATTAGAAATAGTTGGCAGAAATGATTTAGTTTTCCCCAGCGAAGGTCCCGTGCAGAGGGGCGGGCAGAAACGGGGCGGGGGGAGGGGGGGCATGGGAGCCGGGAGCATCACTACTGCGGAGGAGCGCCGCGGAGCCGGCAGAGCCCAAGGTGCCTGGTCTGAGGCTGGAACTGCACCGAGAGGGCATGGGAATTACGAGGGAAGGGTTCCCACCTCTTTAATAATTTTTCCTCCTCGGTGTATGGTGCTGTTATTGACCATATCCACGATGGCCACTCCCAAGTTACATCGGATCCCGAAGGAAATGCAGAATCCCAGTCCGCTCATGATGGCAATGATGTACCTCCGGGGCAGCCCGAAGCAGGTACAGTCGCAAAGTGGGGCTTTCTTCTCGGGCACTTCCATAGGCTTCCCATCTTCCGTCAGCTCGATGGTGTCCCCGGGCTTCTGCCTCTTCTCTAGGACTCTGACCGACACAAGAAGGGAAAGTCAAGCCCTGCCGCCCCGCTTCCTGAATGCACAGCCACCTCGGGTAGCTGAAGTCTTAAGTTCACCGCTCCCCCGCCCCTTCAGCTTGCTTTGGGTGTTTACTCCTTGTTTTCCATTCACCTTCAGCTGTTCTTTAGCTGTGACCTGTGGGAGTCACGATTAGTCATCCCCAGCTCGCCCCCTCCCCCCCCCCCCCCGCGTCAGGCCGCCGCAGAAACCCAGGGAGGAGCTCTAGCTGAATATTGCTCATCTATCATTAAAGACTTCTGCTTAAATATGTAGGACGCATTAAGAAGACATCATCTCTAGCCACTGCGGAGGCGCCATGTTGGGTAGCCCAAGAGGTAGAGCACGGAAACTAGAACAGTCTTCTAGAGAAGGTTTTGTTCTCCCTCTGCCGTACTGGAAACACCAAGGGGAACGAGCTTGGTGTGCGTTCTGCTTCTGGCTTGAGAACAATAGAAATAGTAATAGAAAGGGTGGGGCGGCGGCATTGATACTTATTTTCGATTTGCAAAATGGCTGTCACACGCAGTGGAAGAAAAACCATGACTGTCTTTGGAGTCTTTGCTAAAGATCTCATCTGCTTAGCTACATGTTTCCACCTTCCCAGCTCTGCTCTGAGCTGACGCACCGTCCGCACTTCCTTGCTTTTACACGGGCATCCTATCTCCAAGAAATCAGTGTGCAGGAATCCGGAGGGAGATGACCATTTGAAGCTATGTCGAATCAACAGAAAGAACACCGAATAACGTCCCTTCCCCTCCACTCCACCTTCCCTCCCCCAAACAAACAAACAAACAAAAAATCCCAACCCCGCAGTCAATGAAGGCTTATTTAGCAATTCTCTCTCTTCTTTGGTGGAAATCTTTACAAAAACAGTATGGTTAATAAAATATATCGGGTGTATCAAGCTGCTGCTGAACCTCTGAATCTTCTCTTGCAACCAGAGAGATATTCAAAAGGCAGAAATACTAACCGCTTTCATCCTAGCTTTGTTATCACGAGGAGCAAGTGCGTGACCATGTCCCGACACCAGGCTCTCTGCTGCCTCTGCCTTAACACCCCCCCTCTTAGGAGTGTCTTCTCACCTCAGAAATCTCCCTCGGAGGAGCTGCTCTTTAAGGTTAACTCATCCGGCTAATGGGGCGCTAACAATTAGCGTAATCAGGCTTTGATTGTTGTCTGTGCTTTGGGGCAAACGGGGAGCCTTTCTCTCATAGTTTCTCAGTTGAAATCCTCTAGCTTTTTATTTGCCGGGAGAATTATTTCCGTGCTTTAATACCGCACAATTTCTTATCGCCTCAAAGTTGTAAATACTAAAAAAATACCGGTTTTTAGTTAAAAATTCGTTTGTGCTTAAAAAGAGATTCACGAGTGTTTTCCCACTAAACGGGATTGTCTTTCGGAAGGTGCTAACATGTAGGGGACGCGAAAAGTATTTTAATTCCTAGAATCGCGGGAGAAAAATAGTTCGATTCCAGGCTGGAAGAAAAAAAAAAAAAAAGAAGAAAAAGTCAACTGATCATTTGTTAATTGGAGAGTTCAAACGGAGCTCTACTAGAAAATACAAATGCTTTCTCCGTTACTCACTGTACGACAATACTAAAAGCAGTAGACGCGGTCGCTTCATTTATATTTTGTAGAATCGCTTACCGGAAAAGAATGTTTATTTCCTTAACGACATTTTTAAGCAGTTATTCTGGGTTATCAATTATTCCTTTTTATTTTTCCTCATAATTTAAGATGACTCAAATGTAATGATAAAATACAGGGTATTTACGACGTTGCTGTTGGCTTTGGTTTTGATTTTTTGCTTCTCAAAACTGTACTCTTCCTGCTAAAATGACTCTTGTATTATCACTTCGGTAATAATTCCCCTTCTCTGAAAATGGCAGCAGAAGTTGTGACTCATGCTGTGGAAGAGCCTTGTGCTTGTGCCCAATACTGCCGCATAGGCATGGAAAGAAAGGCTTTTACGTGACCTACAGTAGACAGATAAATCCGCAGTTAGCTTTAATCTGTAATTTGAAACAACGCTGGGATAATTGTCGGCAGAGGAGAAGATCCAAAATACATTGGTCACAGGCTATTCTCAGACGTCCTGGAGGTCACTAAAGTCACTAGATTGAATAGTGCACAGTGTGTCAACTTTAGTACGTACCCTTTTTAGATATGCGTAGATTTGTGTCTGTTTTCTGTGTATACAGAGCTTGAAGATGGTAGAAATGTGTACACACAGAAACACGCTGGCATGCCTATGCGTTTAGCAGCTGCAGTCGTATATTACTTATAAGACAAGTGGATGCTTCTCATTGCGGACGGATAAATAATTAAAGGCAGTCCTCTATACGTTTCAGCTTCAGAAATAAATAAAAAAAAATCATTGGGACATCAATTATTTATACATATCCTTTTTTATCTTCTTCTGACGACGAATTACACAGGGGACAAGACTAATCGAAACTCGGAAAGATTATTATTATTATTGTTATTTAGTTATTGGTTAAAGCAGCGATAAAGGTCTTGTGAGCACGTTTCAAAATTAATACAAAACAAAGACACGGGGAGCTGCTCTCTGCTGATGATGGTTTCAATATGGGATCCTGTTTTTGTGAGAGAAAGATGGGGTAATCTTTGGCTACATACTTACTGACACCAGCTACGAATCAGATAGAGAAGTTACGAGGGTGCCATATTGAGAAGCTTCAGCACTAGTTTCCAGTATCCAGATTATACCGGCGATATATAAACAGCTCCCAGCCCCTCCGCCACTAACCTTCCCGAAGCACACCTATTCGACCTCGATCAGCAGCTCACGGTTAACAAAAGCTTCCAGTTCCTAGGAACTAGGGTTCTCTAATAGATTTCAGTCTTACCTGTAGAGTTGACCAAGAGATTTTCCAGCAAAATTCTTCAATCCCTCCTTGCCAGGGGTCAAAATCCTTTGTTTTACCGACTCCATTTCTGCAGTGATGCTGGCTGGATTCTGCTCTGCTCTGGATAGGGCACCGCTACGGGCAACGATGGTTCATATTGGTTTAATCTCTTAACTTTTTCCCGTCATTAAATGGCTATCAGTGCACCTCCGAGTAAAGGGAGAGTGAGGGAAAGCGTGTGCGCGTGTTTGAGAGCGGGAGAGACGGCGTGCAGAGCCGTAAGGGGGGGGGGGGGGGGAGGGGGGGAGAGGGCGAGGGCTAGGGAGCGCGCTTGTGTGCGGCAGCAAGCAGGAGGCTGAGCGCTGCACGCAGACCCGGGCTTTCCTGGCGGAGCGGAACCGGGAGGCACGGTCAGAAAGTCTTCTTGGCCCCGCAGGCTTCAGTGGCGGCGGGCTAAGAGTGTGCCATGCCCGGCTGGGGGGGGGACGGAGTGCCCCTCGCGGGAGCGTTGCAGAGGAATCGTGGTGCCGGAGGTTTCCCTGTCTGTAGAACGGAGGGGGAGGGGTGCGATTCTCAGCGGTAGGCACAGAGCGGCGCGCCCGAAGTTCCCCGCTTCCCCGGAGCTAAATCGGTCGGAGGGAGAGGAGCTCCGGTCCCCACCGCACTGCTGCCGCCCGCCCACCCCGCGTGTCGCGCCCCAAGGAGGCGGCGGAGGAGAGCGGCACCTGAGCGCGCCGCACCTCTTTCAGCACCACGGACAGCTCCGCGTCCTTCCCGCCCCGATCCCTTCAGCACCACGGACAGCGCCCGCATGAGCGGCCCCGGGGATTTGCATCGCCACCGGGAGAGCCAGTGGTGGGGGGAAAGGACGGGGCCTTCCTGCAGTCAGCAGCGCTGATGGCATTCTCTGCAAATAGTGCAGCTCTTGCTACGAATATCATCTATTCTATAGGTGTATTTATCTCTCGATCCATACAGATTCGCAGAGCTTAAGCATGTTAGTGATCGCTTTGTCTCCAGAGCTTAACATTTTCGTGTCTTTTGCGTCCTCTGCATTTGTGCGTTGAAACAGGCCTGCGTAACATTTAGATATGTTTGGCAATATTTATAGCACTGGAATGAGCTTGGCACTTGCTGACAACAGAGTCCCTTTCCAATATCTACCTGCAATTTTCTGACTTTTATCATTTTGCAGTAGATTGTAGATAACAAACATTATATTCCTTCCTTAGTCAGATCCATTAAATTTCTCTTAAGACCCGTGTTAATCTTAAAGCCCCTGTAGATTTTTTAATTACAAAAGCAAACACACAACAACTCGTGCTCTAAACTCTATCGTCTAAGCTCTTTTACTTGCTTAGCCAACGATAAAATGTAAAGTTAGGCTTTCCGATGAAAATGTCCGTTGTAGCTGCAGCATCCTAAAAGCATCCACTCTTCGGATATATATAAACATTTGTTTCCCATATTGCCCTCTGGTGTTGGGTTAGTGAAGTTCTACAGCAGCAGAGCACGTTTGTAGATGGAACGCTAATTATTTCAATGCTGAAATTCCCACAATGACTAATGTGTAGATTTTCAATATGTCTTTTAAAAGTTGTAAAAGGACCATTAAGTATTACGGTAGCAAATAAATCAAAACGACATGCAGTTGAAACACTGCTAATTAGCATCACAACACAATGCTGATTTCTATATTATGGTCTTTTCTGTATGTGGTTTTCAGCATAGGGCTATGTATAGAATCACCATTCCCATTGCACTGCTGAAAGGACTTTTCCTTGTGAATGCAAGCCTAGACAGTTATATAAGAAAGTCTTCCCAATGTTTCATGGCTCCAGTGTGTCATTACAGATGCTCATAGGAAACCTGTATACATAAAGGGGTGGCAGGAATGTTTAGTGGAGAAGAAATGAGATTGGATTCCACAAAGCAAGCATTTATAAAAAGTGATGAGAGCTTCTTTTGCAGAATTTGAGACCGTGAAGTCTGCAGGGCAAGGGTGCTTTGTTTATTTACACACTACGAGCAAGAAGAAGCTCTGGCCCTGTTTTAGAAAGCTCATAAGTGACATTGTTTCTATGGCTTAACATAGCAACAAGAATTAATATCAAAATTATAGCATTTAGTAAATGACTGATTTTGGAAAGAGAAATGATTTCTCATACCACACAATTTAAAGGCTAGATATGACATTCCTGAGTGTCTTACAGGAGGAGAATAAGTTACTTGTTAATTGTGTAAAATACTCATAATAATGAATTGCCATGGAATAATGAAAAACTATTGTGAATAGAATGCTGATGGAAGCATTTAGAGTAGAAATTCTATGTCTATCACATGCTGTATGCAGTTACTCTTGAGCTACATCTGACCAAAATCAGCTCTTACTTTTTCAGATTGAGAACTAATACAAAAAGTAGAAAATTAATGTCAGATACACAGACCTGTCAGCTTTCTAATTATTATGTATTAATTTTTTAATCTCAGAAGAGTATGTTTCTAGAGGAAACAACTAACACAAATATATAGCACTAATATATGTCATCAATATTGTCATAACTAATTATTTCTATAACAAACACTGCATTCTCCTCTCACAAAAAGCCTAATTCCAACTCAGCTGAAGCAATTGTGAGTTCTTTCACTGGCATCAGTATCGGGTGAAATGGAACACAATGCAGAATATTTTAGCACAGACATCACTGCTAAGTGTTCATGTCTTGTTCAGAAGCAAAGAGAATCAACTGAAAGCCATCCAGTGAAAAACATAGTTCTGAGATATCCCTAAGAACATTGGTAGGAGATTAATACAATATAAAATGGAAGATTTCTGTAAATAATCCATTTTTCACAGGTTTCTGACTGAGCTACTTTAACAAGTGAATTGAAAGAGATGGGAAGTTACAAGTGTAACTCACTCAGTTTTTCATATTAGTTTATACCTTATTCTCAAAATTTTCCACAGCAAACCTCCAAACTATATCGAAATATAGCAAAGTCCACTTTGAGGTCTACAAAATCAACATGTTGGTTTGTACTCCTTTTCCATAAGATTTAGTATTGTTAAAGCAAACTATATCCTAAGGTAAAACTTTCCTCAGTCATAGAATCATAGAATCACCAAGTATGGGTAAGACCTTCAAGGTCACGCAGTCCAACCATCCACCTACCACCAATATTTCCCCACTAAACCATGTCCCTTAGTACAACACCTCAACATTTCTCAAACACCTCTGGAAACAGTGACTCAACGACCTCTTTTCCTGCAGGTAGCTTCTTGCCAACTTCCTGTCATATTCAAACTTACTGGGGGTGAATTTTTAATTCATTTTTTGACCTTACCTTTGCTGCCAGTACACTGACAAATGGATTTGCTCCTTCCTGGGTGTCATGCACGCAGAGGTTACAAATGAATATGTATTTAATGATCAATTTCTGAAAGAAATTCTAGTGGATCTAGTGCTTGGCAACCATGTCCATGGATGTTGGAAATGAATGATCTTTTTAAGGCCCCTTCCAACCTAAGCCAGTCTGTGATTCTATATGTTCATACGAACACATTTATTACTTCCAATAAATTTTGTTTTCCCTGTGTACCAAAAGATGACAAAATACTGCTCTTAAAAACATGATATAACCTCTGGGAAAAAAAAAAAAAAAGAGTTTAAAATCTTAGTTACGCCATTAAATGCATGCCTGTAATAGCAAGTCACTTTGAACTGAGGATAGGGTAAATATGCTTTAAAAATCATGATGTAACTCTTTGCTTCTATTATGGTATCTTGCTTTAAAAACATGAAGTCTCAGTGTTATTTCTCAAGGCAGGATCAGGTTTTCAAATGATCCAGGGTGTGTTCGGCTCGTGTTCTGCAAGTGCAGTTTCCACCGTCGCGTTGAGATTGCTGTTTCCGCCCCCCAGTGGTAAAAACCATTAGCACACTACAAATGACATTTTTTATTTTCTGACCGCATGCCACACTTCATTGTTAAAATAGAGCACTTCAAACAAACAAAAGAAAACAACCCTCTAATCAAAATTCAGCCTATAGTAAATGTCTATTAGACTGCTTAAGCAATTACATTGGTATATGAAATTATTTATTTATTTATGATGTGTATACTGTAGAAATTTAACAGTATAAAAGTATTTATCTTAGAAGTAGATATGGGGACTTATCTTTTACCCAGATATTATAGGAACATCTGTTCCTTTCAGTTCCTGTACTTCTTCATGAGTTAAATGCAAAGGACCCCTGAGGACGTCGAGCCATCTGTCAGGCTACACAGACAGAAACGCACCTACCTCTGGGAGTGAAACAGAGTAACGATTCTCTTAGAACACAGATAAGCTATGCAACACTTGGTGAGTGGGCTGCAATTACCCACAGTGAAACTTAGCCAAGGACTGAAGCATATCATCTTTTGTTAATAGGATGGGTAATGATCTTTTACAGCATTGATCTATCACTATTTTGTTGTCCCATGGTATGCATCATGGGATGATTTTACAGCACAGGGAGGCTTTCACAAGAGTTTGCTTCTCAGATAGTCAGGTGTGCTTCTTGGACAGTTAGGTGTGTTTTCACTACTTGGAAAACCTTAATACCAATGCACCAGCTGAATAATTTATGATGGGGCCTGTTTACTGCTAGAATTAGAAAACCAGAAACATCTTCTCTAAGGTTGCAGTAATCCTTTATTTTCTGCTGACTTGTCTCTTCAAATGATTTTAAAATGAATTAAGAGAAATATTGGGAGAAATTGCTGTTGATTTAGGCCACAGGTTACATGGGTTTGAGCAGCAGTATAGATTTCAGTTAATAGAAAAGATATTTAAAAATACACCAAAAGTAATGTCACGTGCACCATTTATACAGGAAACTATTGGTGGTTTAAGAAACAAACAAACAAACAAACAAACAAGAGCTTATAATGTATATTTGAAAAATAGTTGTGCTTCCTGTAACAGGGAACCGGCATATGGGTTTGTGGGCAGAATCTTGGACTTCAGTGTTGGGTCTGGGATTGATATTACTGCCTGAATTTGTCACTTCATTTTTCCATGCCTCAATTTTTTATTTTTTTATTTTATATGGAACATAGAAAATTAATTCCCCTTTAGGGCAGATATTGATTTATTTATGGACTGAATCAAATCATAGTACATGAAATGTTGTGTGGGAAGAATGCGTGGAGATTCTGTTACATTTAAAGCAGCTTCTCTACAGAGAAGCTCACACGTAAAACTGTAATTAGTGATCTATACATACAAGGCATAATATTCTGGTGATAGAGGCAGCCAACACATTTTGTCTTCACCACTAAGCTCTACCAGAATAGGTTCCAGTGATCTAAGGACACTTTCTACTGCTATTTCATAGCCCTTCTGTGTAGAAAGGTATTGAAATGGTTTGTATAACAGTACCAAAAATAAATAGGAAGGAAGCTTACATGTTTAGTTAATGTTTGAGGTCAGTGGAGTCGTGTGGAAAGGTGTTGGTGATTCTCATGTCTTCTCCTTTATTTTATTCCTGTTTAAGTTTCATATCCCAGCCAGCTGACAATCATCACGTCAGTTCCAGACTGAATGTGGTCAGACTTCATTTCTTACATTTCTGTGGGGTCAGCAACACAAAATAATCTGCAATCTGGAACCAAGATAGGAAAATAAGGATTTTACTGGGGTTCTTATGTCAAATCTTTGCATCTGCATCAAACCACACGAATCCAAGGCAGCAATGCCAGCATATCCTCAAATTACTAGTTTTTTAATTGAAGGATCCCATCATTTTATTTAAAACACCCAATCAAGCATCACAGACTGTATGAACATTGGAGTGAATGCACTTGACTTTCTGAGCCACCACTTAGCTGTCTTCAGCAATTGTAGCTTCTCACTAGCCCTCCTCCAGCGGGCCCTATTCGTGATCTATGTGAACTCCGGGCCTCCCCTACATGGTCCCTAATTCTTTCTAGTCAGTATCCTTAGCGCCCATCATGTCACCTGTACGCCTTTTCCCTCTCTCTTACCTTCTCATTTATTTTTCTTTACAAAAGTACTTTTGGTCAACTATTTTTCTGGAACTTGGAGGGGAGTCTTAACTCTGGAACTTCAAAATTCAAGTAGATTTGTCTGGAAAAGGTTCAAAAGTATTGATAAAGAGGGGACAATACAACAAATTCCTAAGTTTCATTTCATTAGAAAGCCAGGTTGAAGCAACCAGCTCTTGATGTTATTATTGTTGATCTCAGAAACCATTAAGAGTGGAAGTTTTCCTCGATATCACTTCATCTTTTTGAAACAGATTCTTTGCTTTGGATTTACCACTGAAGTCTCTCCTCTCTGATACAATAAATGTTTTAAAAGATAAATACTGAACATCTTTGTACAATATGTTCGTGGGTTTGAAAGCATAAAAGTTAATGTTCCTCTTCTTACCACAAGATATAAAGGAAAACCAATAACTTCTGAGGTAATCTGAGCACAGGGAAGCTCTTCCATTGCTTTGCTGAGTGCATAAGCTGTTCCTCCTCCCCAGAAAGCCTTGGAACAATGCATAATTCAAGACAACAGGAAAACCTCTGCTTTATTTTAGGGCACTTCTAACAAGCTCCATGTTAATTACATTGTGTTCTGTGGAGTGTGGGGAAGATTAGGGTATCACAGCTCGCTCAGTGCCAAGTCATCAGACATCTGTGAGCTCTAAATGTAACTAGAATATCAGCTCCTCAATTCAGAGCCCTTTTCTGAATGTCAGAGGGAGCATCTTCAAGCTTAAATTTCATGCGCATTACATTTTATTTTATAATCTCATATTTTGGTGTACTTTTTTTCTTATGTTTTTCTATAAATAAGTTGTCACACACCTGGCAGATTAACTACTTGATTCCACCGGAGGAAGCTGTGATTCCAAGTATATTGTACAGTGCCATGGGGTGATATTAACTTTGACAGCCATATTAAAGTAGCACTGCTCCTACAGAAGCAGGCTTTGCAGACACAAATTGAATTGAGTGTTGTGCTTCTGGACCCCTTATTTAGCATCTTAATTTTATGTACATACACAGGATTAAGGGTAAGCAAATGCATGTACTTAAGTGTTTTTGTTCTGATTCATTTCTGTGTTAGGCCTTCTCTTTCTTTCCCAGGCCCCTCTGAGTGCAGTGAGCCACAAACTGAAATGTTTCAAGGAGTGCTTCTGGTAGATTCAGTTCTGTCCAAGTCAGTCTGGCCCCCTGAGCATGTCTGATCTCATCTCCATGTACCCAGTTTGAACATCTTTAGCTATGCCAAGTCTTCTGCAGGGGAAGCACATTTCATTTCCCTATTTACTGGTCTGTTACAAGAATATAAGTTCAAAAGACATAGTCTTCAGCCCTTAGCAGGTTCAGGATTTGCTTGTCTATCTCTTAAGTTGGCATTTTCATCCCAGAAGCCAGAACAAGCTTTTCTGTCCTTCTGTTTTCAGCCCAGCACCCCTTATCTGAGCACTTGACATCTCCACACCCATCTCCGTGGCCTTCTTCTGCATCACATCTGGTTGTTACTGCTCATGTTCTTTAGCTGAGAAACTTTCTGCCTACTCCCATGGCAAAGGCTTTCTGGCTGCTTCCTTTTTTAACTTTACGGACACTGTATAATTAGGAGATTTTAAATGTCTTCTTTTCTCACACCTGGAGAAGTGATCAGTTTCAGCATTAACACTATCTCTGTGCATTGCGGAGTATGAGCCATGAATAACACTCTATTTGCCAAAGCCAAATATAAGAGCATAGACAGAAAGATCTTACAAAGCAGTGCTCCTTATTCTGTTTCAGTG
Source organism: Oreortyx pictus (assembly GCA_036925125.1). Taxonomy (NCBI): domain Eukaryota; kingdom Metazoa; phylum Chordata; class Aves; order Galliformes; family Odontophoridae; genus Oreortyx; species Oreortyx pictus. The sequence goes on along the minus strand of JAUPFR010000006.1, from coordinate 3,108,720 downwards.
CTTCAGAAACTTCTCAATAATTTAGAAAATAATAATTTAAAGGAGGAAAAAGACAACTGTCCAAATCTCTGCTTGGGCTACTTCTCCCCTCTATCTCAGCAGGAGGCATGACTCTGCTGAGTAACAAGGAAGGAATTCAGGATTTGGCTTTCTGCACAGAACTAACCTTAATGTGCACATTGCATTTTACCAGCAGTCTATCTTTAGCTAACAAACCCCCATACACGGTATCACATCCTCTACAATCTGCCTGAAGAAGCCATGCTCAGCCCTCAGAAGTTCTCTCACCATTTTGTTGTTCTAAAGGCCTACCGAGGGATATGTATTTCTTAGACATTTAGCCTGCTTTATTAACAAAATATATGCATTACACCATGGTCAAGCAAAAATTGAGACTGAAATGTATATAAATATGAAAGAATATGAGCACAGTTCTATACTTCTTGCCAGATGTCCTGAGATCACACCCTAGGGGCTGTAGCTAGGTAATTAATTTTTGCAACACGTAACTTGTTAAATTTAGCTGTTTATTTTCTTGTTCTCTCTCACTTAATATTTTCCTTCACTTCCAAACTGCATGTCTTACTTTATATATTAACTCCTGTAAAATCACCAGGGCTATTTCCAGAACAAAGAAGTAAATTGTCTTACGGTCATCTGAATCATGCTATGTGTTTTCTGCACTGATGAGTTTTTTTCCCCCTATGCTAAACTGGAGACTTGATCTAGTATGTCTTTCTTTCTGTAGATACAATTAAGAGGGGCTAGAAAGCCAGCAGATGAGTGTCATGCCCAGGGATGTCCTTCTTCTACCCCATTCCTCCCCACCATCTTCAACTCTGACACTGAAAATCACCTTTAGCTCTAGATTTTAGATCAGGGTTTGTGTACTGTCAGCTTCTCCATTGCAGATTCAGTTTCCTGAACTGGAATTCAGTGTATTTATACATTCCTTTGTGTGGAATGGTAATGTTTTTTTTTCTTATTTAGTTATTTATTTATTTAGGAATTATGCATACATCCAGTAAAAGTGGGTCTAAAACTTCCGGTTCATTCACACACATATATGTTGGAACATATTCCTTTCTGTCTTGATGTCTTATGCATTCTGAAGGACTGAGCGTGTCATAATCATTCCAATGGCTACCTTTTGTGGTCTTTGGATTGATATGGTTTGTGGTGTCTTTCTATTGCAAATAATAATATAACAATCAAAGCTCTAAAATAGCCACATACCCCCAAACATAAAGGTTGGAAAGCAAATAGCCTCCAAAAATGCATTCTGTCACTAACATCTTCCTCACTTTCAAATTCTCCACTGCTGGAGGCCCCATGGCTCATGGAAACCCCTTTCCCTGGAGGTAGCTTATCTCTAATATAAGTCTCCACTGAACCCCTGAGTTCAAACCTGCTCACGTTACTGCATCAGTCATGGTGGATGGAACCGCTTTGCTCTCGCAGACGGATTTTCTTGGCAAGATCCCAGCTTCCCTCCATTTATGACAAGAATATTAATCACTCTCCAGAACGGTGCGTGCTTCGTCACCAGCGCACATCGTAAATCACCGAGAGGTAATTTTGCATCTGGTTAACATTACACCTAAGGGCTTCATGCAGCACATGCCATCGCAGTGTGTATAGGCATCATTCCTTCACTCATGTCTTGCATCGTGTTTTCCAAAAGGCTTTCTAGATTGATTGCTTGTCTTTCAAAAGCTGCCCTATACACTGCAGCACTTAGAATAGACTTCAAACCGATCTTCATTAATCCTTTTTCACTAAAAGGATGGATGAGCAATTATGCAGTCTGAAGGAAATGGGAAAATATGAGAAGAGAGGGAAAAAGAGAGCAGGATTCCTCTTGTAAGACCAGGTGGACTACAGGAGAGGTCAGACTGTGTAAAAAAAACAACTCAAGTTTCTCTAATGAAAGCCTCTCTCAAGAAATAAGACCTTAAATACAGTAGGAATTTCTCATGTGTTCTAGCCTTTGTGTACGAAATCTCTATGATGATGCACATTCTGCCTGCTTCCCACACCATTGCTTTCCCATAACACAGATAGGTTGTCAGCCTGAAAACAGACCAGAACTACATCTTTTCCGGGCTGGTAAAAAGTGTTTTTATTTCATATATATATATCCCCCTTTTTCTCCCCGTGTTCTCAGTGTTTCATCTTCCCTTCTAGTCCCCTTTTCCCTGCAGTAGGGTGATGAAAAATTACAGATCCAGCAGTTCTTGCACAAGCGTAAATGTTTGTCATCAGTAGAAGTGGGATGGCCAGTGTATGGGACAGCTCAATCAACCTCTTTCTCCAAGCTTTTTATTAATCTTATTTTTTGTCAGGGAAAAAATATTTTTAAAAATTTGAAAGCATAATATTTGTCAAGGGTTTGTTTTTTTCTGCTAGCTCTGCCTAATGGCTACTTCACTGCATTCAAAAGCACAGAATATTCGGGGTTGGAGATCAACATTTCTATCACCTGAAGTCATTCCATATGATCCTCAGAGTTCCCTGAATTAGTACTCTTTAGAATAAAAGCATTGGTGTCAGTATAGGGTGTAATCCCATCTCAGAAAGCAGATGGGGTTTTGCTGCTGGCTTCATGGCAGGAAAGTTTTCATCTCTAACACTGTGGGAGGATGGATTTATAGTGGATACACATGTCTTTAGCTTCTGACTTTTCCAAATTGTGCTGTTACATAAAGAGGAAGCCAGACTGAGAGCAACCTGTTCTCAAAAATCCCCCCATCTAAGGAGCAGAAGAAAGGATTGATGCAAGCATTTAGACAGCGCACTGCCATACTCAGAAAATATCCACCCACTCAGTGGGTTTTCTGGCAGTGGGCCACCATGCTCTCAAAAAGAAACGAGTCGTTCTGCACAAAGCGTTGCAGGAAATGAAGGAATATTGAAGTGATCAGACTGGAGAACCTAAGCTTGGTGAGTTTATTCCTAAAAAAATGAGAGAAGGGTTCCACTTGTCAGTGTCCTGCTGCTGCTGCAGTTACGCCCAGGGAGAGAGGGAAGGTTAGAGAGGTGTGGCTGGTAACCAAACAGATGGAACAAACATTTTTGATGTCTGGAGATGTCTGAGCAACTGGCATACTGCTCAGGGGTTAGCCGTTGTCCATATGGAGAGGCGAGCTCTGTGGAGAGCAGTCCTGTGAGCAGTGTCCAAGAGGGCATCTGCAGCTCCACTAAATCTGACTCTGTTTTCTGTCCAAATATGGAAATATAAAGCACGATGTGCCCCTTTTACCTGACAGAAGTCTTCTCTCTGCATTGCAGCTAACATGAACATCCTACTGTTTGTTGGATGGTTATTGCCAGTTTTGAGAAGAAACTTCTGGTGAGGCTGTATTTTTTAGGTGTTTGACATTTTACTGATGAATGACTGCAGTCTGATCAAAAGCATTAAAATCAACAGCAAATTTCCTCTCTGCTGTTTTGGATTGACCCTGCCAGAACATCTCTAGGCCCAACAGTATACTTCAAAAAGCAATCTGAGTATGCATTCTTTGAACAATACATTGGCCCTATATTATTTGCTTTTCCTGCACTCAAATATATCAATCCTTTTCCTGTACAGGGACTTAAGTACACAACTTCAGAACGAGGGAGAATTTTGTGCATTTGTTCACAAATACTTAGCATTTGTTCTTGACTTAGGTAACTCACTAAGATGACCTTCTAGGAAGTTGTTACTGTTCTCTCCACAAACAAAACTGAAATCACCTGGCTCAGCATTTGTCTCATCCTCACCGTATGTATGGAGCTCTCTGTCCTTGTGCCCAGGAGTCGGCCAAGTTGCTGTAAGGAGGCTGTGTGAATCCATCACTGAGAACTGGAGGTCTCTGCAGAATGGGGATGCCTTGTACCCAGGGATATGTCTGCTTACTGGATAGATTTTTGAAGCAGGGTTTATTCTTGCACTGAAAGTGAAGCAAATGCTCCTAATGCTTTCTTTGCATTTGATTTCTTCCAGCTGCAAAAGTAGGGAGAAGTCTGCTTTTCCCTTCCCATTGAATCAACCTCTTGGATACTTCATTTCAGTTCCTGTCATAACTGCCAATAAAATTGGCTCCTCTCTCCTAGGCAAGGGAGACTTGCTGACAGACTAGCTCTTATATTTAAAGGCTCATACACATCTGAACATTAACAAGTGTCCCTGCAGTTTCTATATATGGCCTGGCATCATGCCTGCCTGTTGTCTGTTTTTCTATCTTCCCCAGTTCTTGAGCTGTCACACTTCCACTTATTCACCCTCTCCATTTTGAGGGTAAGGTCGTTAATAAGGACTTCATAATTCCTTTCTAAATTCAGTTAACCACAGCACACTGAACTTACAGAGAAAGTACAAAGTAAGTTTCTTTCTGCTTTTATTTCCTCTACCCTTTGCAGCTTCCTGAGCTGCTATCGCAGTAGTGATCTTTACCCATATGATCGTAACTTCATCAATCCTAGGAAAAGTACTTTCATTTGATGAAAAAGTGGAATGTTGTGCAGTGATGCATGTTGGCTTGAAACATTATGGAGTTCTCTGATTAAAAGATAAGTCACCACAGTTGTAGCCACAGAATAACTTGCTACTTTCACATGAATGCCCAACAAAAACATAACGAAAAGGCTCTGAAAAGCTTATAGGTGTACCATAAAACACACAGGATCTCGATGTTTCTGCTCTCAGAGCATGAGACTTTTCTATTGATAACCTTTCTGAAAAATCCCCTGATGATGGTTTAACAGGCTGTCTCACTGAAAAAAAAAAAAAAAAAACAAAAAGGAAAAAAGCAGAGGGTTGGAAGGTTTGCTTTTTCCCAAGGCAACATCATGCCACACCTGACATCTGTCAGTGTTTCTCTGGCCTGAACATACACACGGCAGCTTCAGTGGCACCGAAGTGCCAGGAAACATCATTAACAAAGAGCGCTTTGAGTTCTTGGCTGAAATATGAGGTGTATGTCTTGAAATATTCATGGAGTTTGGGATTCTGACTTGTGCACTTCACACTGGATCACCACAGGAGGAAGCTCAGGAGGCATATGAATAGCGCTTCTATTTGAGTAAGAGAAGTACACGTAAGGAAATCTCTGCTAGCTAACAAGTGGAAGCATGACCTGGCACCTAGGATTCAGAGTTCAGTAGTACTGCCATTTCTGAGGAAATCGAAAAAGCTGTCATGGCACAGAAGCAATCCTGTATCAAAGGGGAAAGCAGGAAATGCTTCCCGCTTGCGATGCACTAGTATCTTTCTTCCAGCAACATGAAGTCATGTCACCTTCCACTACTGAACTGCTGGTGGTCACACAGTTAATAATTGCCTTCACGTGGTGAGCTGCATTTGTGCAAACCTCTTGGCCCACCTATTTCATGTTCTTTTTTAGCCTGGATCTTTATTACTATAGAGAGATGTTGAATTCTAGGTCACACTGGAAAGCAGTAGCAACGTTTTTATCAGTACAGACAGGGCTTTAGCCAGAGTAATATAGATGCCGTCACCACCAGAAAATTAGCTCTGTGGTATTACTTTGTTTGCTGTCACTCTGCTATTGGGATAATGTCAGCAGAAATGTTTATTTAGGAGAACCTGTTCGTGAAAACATTGGTTGCGATGTGGTTTGAACATGGCAGAGAATCTTGCCTTCAGTTTTTCCTGCTCAAATGTTCCCTTTGGAGTACTTCTATTCCTCATGTGAAAACATGTTTAAAAAGCCAGCTAGAGTGCAGCCCATACTTCTGGAACATATACCTCCTGTTACTTTGCTCCTAGCACTATTTGAACCAAATTAGTGAAAGGCATCAGTCAGCACAAGAGACGTGTAGAACTACAGGCAATCTAATACAGCACTTGTCCATGGGTTTTCTCTGCAGAAGATGGTACAGCCAAGATACCTAGCAATACCAAACATTTCAAATACAATGTAGCATGAAAGGTACACCATGGATATGTTTAAAAGTCTGCTTAATTCCTACTGCAGTCCACTGGGAGCACCAGCTCCTAGCACCTGGCTGAAAAATAAAGAACTGTCTACTGATGTGTCTCCTGTAGATTTTACCCACTTTTACAGACACACATACGTAAATTGAAACAGGCCCTGTATATATTTACAGCTCTGTTTATAATCCTTGAACTTGTAGATCTAATTAACAGTTCCTTGGCTGTTTCCTACAGAAAACAGATATTTTTACTTTCATTGTCCCACTGTTTCTTGGTTGGCCTTGAAACACGGCAGTTTCAGGTTGGCTGTCTAAAGGTGTCGCTCTGAGAAGTTAGTATTTCAAGTAAATCCACAATGTTTTACAGCAATTGCTCTGCCTTTGGACAGTACGCAATCATATCAGAGCCCGACACCAGGAAAGGAAGGATCATTCTAAAAAGAGAAATTTAAAATCTTTGTTAGCACCTACAATGAATGGTTCTGATTAAATTACACAGTATCTTGAAAAGCCACCTGAGCTTAAATCTCTGTCTTTATTCTTACTTAGGCTGGATAGACATGCTACATTTGACCACAGATTTGCTGGGGTTTCTATTCATTTCTGGCAACAACTGTAGAGCTACCATGCAGCACTGCTAAGTAATAGCTGCAGGCCTTTCGGCCACCAGACGACAACAAGACTCAGGCAGCCAGCACTTGGAACGCAAATATGCTTCTGACTGCCTAACAGCACTGCTTTGCTGAGGAGTTAAAGAGGAATTACAAGGAGTCAGACACTTACTAAATATTTTAGATTGACTCATTACTAACTGGGAAAGCATAGTCACTAGTTGTTGCAGGGGAATGTACATATGCGCCTTCCAAAAATTGATATGGCGGCTGAATTTCACATCCTACTTATCTCCCCACCCAGCTCTCAGTACACATGCTTATGTAAAAAATACTTCCTGTGCTGTATCTGAATGATGTAACTGTGGGCAAGAGACAAATGATTATTTAAAACCAGAACAAGATTTAATTTAGCTATTCCTTGTCAAGGATTCCAAGACTGTGCTGCGAATTTGTGACGACCCTTGGTATGAGGAAAGACAGGCAAGAAAAAGTATCTGTGGCTCAGTGACATTACAATTTAATTACCAAATAATTTCTTGATTATTTGAAGCACTGATACAGTAATGATCACATATTTTTCCCTTTACTTCTTTCTGTATATTTAGGGAAGGAAGAATTTCATATTTAAATGAGCTCTTTGGCAGGGCTGCTTTTGCCCTCCCTTCATCAAATCTCTTTGCCAAACCACAGGTCGGTCCATCCGGTGACCTGTCATTCTACCTCTAGCTCTGGTTCCATCTGACATGAAAAGTGCAGATGTCCAACTTTGGGTTACCATTTCTTTTGAGGCTTGCTTTTTTTTTCTTTTCCCCCATGAACCAACTTGTGAGTCGGGTTACATATGCGTCACCATCTCTGGAGGTGTTGTAAAACTGTGGAGATGTGGCACTGAGGGACACAGTCAATGGGCACAGTGAGGAGTGGCTGGGGTTGGACACGGGGATCAGAGGTCTTTTCCAACCGTAATGATTCTATGGTAACATACTGTTTGTACTGTACCTGAAAGGAAGATAAAGTGCTGAATCTTCTTCCCTATTATTGCAGCCTTCTAGCATGAGAGATTTTCCAAACTAAGTTCACTCATAAGGTATCATTTACTCATTCCACTTCAAATGATGTGCACTGCTTACAATTCATGCAGAACGTAGCACATATTTCCCTTGGTAAGTGGTTTCTTAAGGAAATGCACCATTTCAGTTAGAAGACGATAGCCAGATGCAGGTTTTCTTACCAAGTTTCTTGCTCAGAAATTATTACTGCAGGAAATACATATAAAACATCCAAATATCCCACACAGTGAGCTGCAGAAATCTGCATAAATATTTTTTCCAGTGAGGTTCTCGGGGTATTCAACTTGGAATGGTCTTGGTATCTTCATAAACAAGTTGTCAGAGTATTAAAAATAAACACTGCTTTATTCGCCAGGTTTAAATCTTATTAAATGTACATATATAAGTTAGCAGAATGCAACATTTAAAAAATTATCCCAACATTAGTGTATCATATATACCAGCAACGTACACAGCAGACAGAAATGCCACTCTGATTACGTGACAGTGTGGGTCAGAACAAGCAGTACATACAGAACAATACAGAAGTCCATGGATATTCACTCCTTCTCATTGTCTCTTACTGAAAAAATTAGATAAAAAGGTAAAAACGATAAGATATAGAAAAAAACAACAGTATAGTGTTTTATAGTAGCATTCATCTTGCAGTCATTTGCTCAGATCATATAAATCTAACATATAAATACTAGATTTAGTCTGGAAAAGCAGTAATCCCTGATTGTATGACACTTGAAAGGCCAATTTCATTTCTTTTGCTAATTCTAATGAAGCGATCTGCTGTAGCTTTACCTGCTGCAGTTCCAACACAGAAGTAATTTCACTTTGGTCAAAGGACACTTTTAGATGCATATTCTGAACACATCAAAACCCAATAACTATATCCTCAAACTGGCCAGACCATTTTTTCTTTATTGCCACTTTTCAGGAGCACTTCAGGAAACAAGTACTTGGACCATGGTAATCCTTCTAAGCGTGCCAATGATCTTTTGTCAAAACACTGCGGAAAGACAAGCAAACTTTGTGACATTAACTCTTAAGATGACAACACTTATTCACGTCAATGGTTTCTATTACACCACAAAGTAAGGCCATGAAGTGTAATGATAGATTCCTTTAGTTACATGTATTTTAAACAAATAGGTCCCGGATTTTTTTTTTCATTTCTGTTGCAAAACATATTTCTACAGCATCAAATAGGAAGTGATGTCAAAGAACACGTTTGAAAGAAGCAAGAAGTGGGGGCTGAGCATGAAGTCAAATCCAGGGTCTTTACATGGGGCTTCTGCATATCAGTGCCATATCCTAAACTCAGGAATTCCTTGTTGTCCTTAACCTTGCTTTTAAATAGCAAGAGTCATTCACAAGACAGCTATTTTGTTGATGACTTTTCAAGTGCAGTATATTAGGACACTTTACATCAGGATATGAAGAAACTAATGTTCCCTATGCAGGAATCTAAAGTCGAATTTTCAAATCTTTTTCAGCTTCTGTCAGATGTGTCTATTTTGTACTGTAGTATCATTCTGCATCTCATCACTTTATGATTTGAAAAATAATACTTTGCTTGGCTAATAGGAGAAAACAGAACTGTGGAATCAAAATTAAGCAGATTTAATTAACAATATAGATGTAAGAAGCAGCAAAGTGCTTTTAGTATATAAGTTCTGGTGTCACATACATAATTATGGTGACTGATATTTTTCTTTGGCTTACACATAAGCAGCACAGCTAGCTTATTCATACATGCATCCCTGCAGTAAATCCATTATTTCAGATGTATCCGAGTATGTTAGAGCATGGTCAGTTCATCACAAACATGAACTGCCAATATTCTTAATCTACCAAATAAACTTGCAGAATAAGCTGAATAACTTACAGAAATGGAGAGAAACATACATCTGCTTCAACTCCTTGACTGGCAGCCAAACCACGTGATGTTTGTTCGAGGTAGGCACTTGAATGTTAGAACTTCTGCTAGTAATTACAGTTCCACCCAAGATACTTATTTAAAACTCTCTTACAACATTGCAGTTACTAGCCAAAACGTTCCAAGACATTGGTTAGGACTGTTGAAACCAAATATGGAAACCTTAGGTAGTGGATCTTGTAAACAGTACATCATTGGCTGATATGGCATTCAAATCCAATTTTTTTTTAATATACTTTTAAGGAAGTATAACTTTCAAAGTGCAAATATGTTAAAATCACTCATCTCTCTAGCCAGCATACTTGTGCATGAGAGAACTCAACAGCCTAGTGCTTGCTGATCCAAGCAGTCTAGGTAGGGACAGTTGGCCATGAACAGTTTGCATAGCACTAACAAAGACAAGTGTGCCAAGGCAGGCATTGTGTGGCTAACACTGCAGTGCTGTGTGCAGGTTCACAGTATCAGGATGCCTGCAAGCACACTTTGGAAATGCTCATTTCCACGTAGTGATGGTTTTCACATCTTTTGCCAAATGCAAATAAACAAGGCACTAAGCGTGGAAGTGTTGATATGTTTTAAATATACAGCAAAATCATAAAAATGCATAACTGCTTAAAATTATAAAACAAGGGCACATTCGTAAACAGCTGGTAGCTACTTTACAGAAGTAGTTATTTACCTACTTACACACTCTATAATTTTGTAGAAAGGCCCCATGACAAAACAAAAGAATTTTCTTCTTGAAGATTAAAAAGAAAAACAAAATAATAGAAAGGCTCCTATGTATAAAGACAGTAACAACGTAAACAGAGTACTTGGCATTCCTAAAATCCTTTGAATATGAATCCTAGTCTCCGTACAATCACGTGGTTTGATCAAATAATGTGGCAGCCCTGCTCCCAAGTCGCGCTTCCCAGCACACAGTTTGGGTGCGTGGTTTTAAGGCCATAGTTGGCATTTGCAAAGATGGGAAGAATCCATCCAAAGGAGCAGCTTGGCTCAAATCTTACGTTCTTCCAATGGCAAGTTTTGAGATGGAGAAATTAATTAGCTGTATTTCTCCATAATCATATATATCTTTCAGAAAATTAATCAGATGATTCCACAGTATGTGCATTTAAAGAGCAAACTATACGGCAGGGATAGCATAATGAAAATAAATTATGGTGGGTATTTTTCCTTCATTAGTAGGTATTAACTGAATTCTGTGCCTTAAAATAATTCCTAACGGAATTAAACCAGCATATCTTTAAAAACCTATTCCTTCTAAAAAGAGTACAGACATTTAAAGCCAGAAAGAAACATTTCAGAAGACAGTGGATATAAAAATACCTCTAACCCAACTCTTTTATCAAGAGTTCTATCTGCTTTTAAAGATTCATGTCATAAGGTAATACTCAGCATTTTCCACAGCAGGGGTCCTCGGGGATATCTTTCTCATTCAGCTGGGATACAGGGTAAGGGCTTGGTGGTAGTGAGCATAGGATATCTTGTGAGCCCTTTTAGCATAACATTCCCTGTGTCAGGGATCCAAACCGTAGGATTGCAAGATTACATTAATTATTTTAAGTGATGCATACATAAAGAACGGAGCTCAAGTCACATTTTTAAATAGATTTCAATAAACCTAAAATGCTCAGTATGACTCTTAAAGAAAAGTCCAAGACCTTTGGACCAAAAGTGAAGAGTTGAACCCGTCCTACAGCTTTCAAGATGCTGCATACTGAGCAAATTACAGCTAAAGAAGCCAAAACGAGCTGAATCCCAAATAGTTCTTTCAACTACATGGCTCTCGATAACTCCATTCTCCCTTCTGTGGCAATGAACTCCTTTTCTGTAGCACGTTTATCACCATGACATAGTCTCTCCTTCAGCTTTTCAAGTTCGTACTCGTGGAGGATTTTCTGTGTCAAATATTTTTCACGTTTTATCTTGGCTTTCACATCCGCGGGTACATCAGGAATCATCCACGCGACAAAGAATTTGACGATGAATACAACATGCTGCAAAGTAAATAAATAAGTGCATTAAATAAGGAAGCCAGTACTGTCAGTACTCTGCACTTTAACTTCCTGAAGTCATAAACTAGATTTGGAGGATCTACTTAGGACATGGGTATTACACAGGGTATTTTATTCTCTCAGCAATTCTGTTTTTTTTCTGTAACATTTGTAGCTACCAAGAAAATCTATAAGGTGCTAACTTGAGATGGAAATAACATAGGGAACATACCTCCATAATAATGATAAATGCCAGCTTTGCAGCAAGAATGTGCCAAAACTGCATTGTATGTAAATATTTCCTCTCATGATCTGGAGGATACCGATAGTCTCTGTACCTGTTGAACAGACAGATGCCAAGGTGAAATGTCACATTCAGACTGAGACAGACTACATGCTCAGTGACACTTACAAGCAAGTACAGCTGTCACTTAGGGAACCTTTTCATCTTGTTTTAAACGGTCTGTTTCCTCCTGCAGGAAAAGGTTGCCTTGCAATTTGTTTTGATCTTACGTTTGTTTAAACACTCTCACTCACAGCACCAGATTATAGATGAGGACGTGTGAGAAGTGAAATTTTAGATACATCTTAATTTCTTTACCAGGCAATAATCAAATAACACAGGAGTGAGAGGATTTAATAGGCAGCACTTGACAAATATAGAGTAAATGCAACAGATGTTGACAGATTGTGTACTGAAAAGATGTGGGGCTTAGTGGAAGCACAGTCTCCATCAGGTGTTCTACACTCATACGTAGAAGTAGGATGGACACCTGAGGCTTTGCAGCTAAAGCATCACAGAGTTCTAGCTTGATTTTTAATATTTTTTCTTCACCAAATCAAATTCAAATGCTTCTCTTTTACTTAGGACTTCTCTGAAGTTCTTCTCCTAGAAGCCTCTAATTCTTTGACCTTAAAGGCCAGATCTCATTTCTACCTTTGGAGTCTAAACTGCCCCTTTGTCAGAATCCCACGGCCAGCAGAGCACTGCAGCCTAAAATCCTTTGAAAAATTTGGCCAAAAGTTGCAATTTCAGGGATGTAACTTTCAGAATGGTGAAGATGACATCATTTAATTTCTAGTAAGCTACGTAAATCTGCATTGACTTCTTACACTATATATAAAGGCACAAAATAGTTATTATTGTACCAGCACCAACCTGCATTGTTCAAAACCTTCTGGATTCTCCTTAGGCTTGTTTCTCTCAGGAAAATCTGAGATGTCAAACACTGACAAACTATTGTTTATGTATCCAGACATGGGCGAATCATCACTTTCAGAATAAGCATAGTAGTAAACTAAACGAGGAATCATATCTGATGTGAATGCAACAATAAAAGCCTGAAAAAGAAATTGGGAAAGAAATTGAGCAAGAAAAATTGTGAGATTGAGAGGAGATTCATAAAGGGTTTATGGTATTGTGACTACAGCATAACCCAGGGTCTGCTAAGTAAGGGTGAACACTGGCTGCCTATATCCTCTGCTGCAAGGACTAGCTGATTTTAAGCACTCAGTGAGCAAAGCATATGAATAGCTCTTCTAAGAGGCAGCCAATCCTTTCTTTTTTTGTGTAAGGGTACTTAGAGATCAATAATCATTCTTCCCTTTCTTCTTATTTCAGAAATATCAGCCACTTCGTGCAATACAGAACAGATTCCTGGTACTTTCCCAACCCACAGCAAATCATCCTCTAACAGTGATTACCACAATCCTCGTGTGTGAACATGAATTTGCTTTGAGAACCAGCTAAGTTATTTGATGAAAGAAGGGGGAGCCTTTTTCTCCAGCTCTATTTAAGAAGTCAACAAAGGCTTCTGGCATGCTTGGCCTATAAAGCTGAGATATTTGAAATACTCAGCTAACTTTCTAGTTTGGCAATAGCTGCAAATGGTCTTGTTGCCTACAGATCTGATACTGCTGAATATTCTGCATTAAAAAGAAGCAACTCTTGCTCAGCAGCCTGCTTTACATTATACTTAACACGAAATACTGACATACCATTTTGATTCCAGTAAATAAAAAGTACTCTGAGCCACTACCCCTACCACCACACTAAAGTTCAGACTGAGTTCTGCCATTTCAAAATGACAGAAGGTGAAGACGTGAAGGAAAGATTACAATCCAATGAAATACAGATTGAGAGCTACACATATCAACACATGGACAAGACTCAGATGGACTATATCTCCACAGGGTAATGTTATAAAGTGAATAGTATTGATGAAGGAGATAAAGCATTAGCTGGCTTTTAAATCTGCACATTCTGAGCCCATAAAAGGGGGGAAGAGTTGGTTTAGCACAGTCAGGTTACTCACATTAGTGACAACAGACAAGATGGCCATTCCATTCAGGATTTCTTGCCAAACTCCTATGCTGTGTGCTTTTGCAGCCACAGGTCTTCTATACTGAGTGGTTAACTTCCAGGAGTCTACTCGAATCTCCAAGATATTATTCATCAGAGCAAGAAGAGGAGCCAGGGGAAAAGATGCCACGAAGAGTGTAATGAATCCGAACTGAATGACTGTAAGCAAGAAAAGAAAATTGTCAAAATCTATCCCTAGGAAAGTGCTTTCTAAAGCAAAATGAAGCCTTCCACTTTCCACCTGCAGACAGACCTCTAACTTCTGTTGGTCTGCACAAGTCTTCTCCATTACCAAACAAAAACATCTCTTGATGCAGGACGCACTGGCCCTCACTGCAGAGATAATACTGCCATTTTATTTTAAGGACAGGAAATGAAACAGAACCTCTTGTCTGGTTTAAGCAGCAGATTACAAATCCCAATACACAAGACACTCAGGTTTTGTAAACAAATTTCATATGCGCCTCCTGTTTACAGAAGCTTTGGAAAAACTCTATTACTCGTGCTCCCCCTGCTGGTCTGCGTCTCAGTGCACACCTAAATCGAAATGGATTCCCTCGGATCTGGTTCACAGAGGTCACATCCGCAGCACACACCCTCACAGCAGATTTGGCACTCATCCACAGCTTTGAATTTCCACTGACATCAGCTTGGAAACAGGAATGGGATACAGACTGAGACAGCTAGTTGCAGTTAGAAAAATGCTCAGCATTCAAACGAGGAAAACAGGGTTTGCAGCATTTCTGTGTCATCCCCTCTCCCCATTCAAAGCTATAAAGACACCTTTTTATTTATTTATAATTGAGTTTACCTATTTAATCGTTTAGAGCTATTAACCTTTTCCTGTTTACTAGATCAAAGTGGTGCTATTAACCCTCAACAACTAATTGAGATGCAGTTTTCTTGTGTCAGTGCAAAGTACCTTATCCTCATTCCAAATCTGTACTTGTAATCTTACCCATTTCCAGATATTCATAGAAAAGGCCCAGGGCTCCAAACGTCTGCAGATCATGGTCCTGCTCCCAGCGACTATACAAGTTCTCTGGATTACTTCTGGCTTTGCGGCGTCCCCACCAGTTACAAATCCAGCTGCAAATAGAAAAAAAGAGGTTAAGAATGGGAAAAGCAGATCAAGTGTCCCTTCCTCTATGTGAGCTCCTTGTTTCAACACCCTTGTACAAACATGATTTTCACAGAGAAGCAGCAAAAGTCTCTGTAACAAGGTCTACTTTCTATGCACTGAATTTGCACATCGTGTTCTTAGTTTCATCGTATGTCAGCGTTTGCTATCACCCCTTTCCTTATACCACAAGCATCACAGGGTAAGAGAACTTACGGTACAATGGCCTCTTGTATATTTCCCCAGATCTGTTTGCCTGCCATGACTATGGTGAGCTGTGTCGTCAATTCAATCAAGCAGCCCGCAGGATCACACTGACAGAGACAGATTGAGGGATTAAAGGACTTTAATAACAGACATTACCCAGACAAAATAGATTCTACTGCTGCATAAATTAAAGAAAGGAGAGAAGAAAAGATCTTAAAATTTCTGAGGAAGATAATTATCACCTGGACTGCCAGCTAAGATATTCTTTTTAGTAAGGCTGTTACAGAAAGGCATTAAATGGTCAGCGTGCTTGATAAAGCACGTGCTCAAACATAATGATCATTGAAAGAGCAACTCAGGGATGCTTCAGACTGACCACTGTGAGCAGGGAGCAGCAGGATCTAGGTGCAGCAGGAGCCTCACAGCCCCGGCCAGGGGAATCCATGGTGCCCGGGCAGCCCTGAGCACCAGACCAATTCTGACCTAGCAAGCACCTGCATTTTCTGTTCACTCTCCTACTCTGGGGCATTTAAATAACTGCCATTATTCAGTCTCCGTTGTTTGCCAAGAACACTACCTTCAAAATTTCAGCTCTTCATTGAGGCCTTTCTTAAAAAATATAGTAGTCAAGTTGTATTAGGAGATACTCTATCACTAACCACACTATATTACTTTGTGCTTTGCCTGAAGTTTTTCCTTCCACACAACACTTCATTAAACATTATGTTTCATCTCTGTAGAGACAGTACAGTCAGTAACTATGAGTGAAAGAAACAAAACTTTATAGAATTGCCTTTCACTAAATGGCTTCTGTGAAACTGTAGCTGTAAATTAACAGGGACCCCCAAAAGCCAGCAACCATTTCCAACTCTCCTAGCTTTCCTCAATGGAGAGGATTACTTTTAGAAAGTATAAAACAAAAGACAAGATCCACTGATATTTCAGGAGAAGTGGGGCACTCAGGTTTCTCACCCACATGGTGGAGAGTCACAGCTTTCCACCACTAGGGTTTCCCTCCCTAGCAGCAGCAGGAAGACTACTTGGAAGCCCCCTGCATCAAATTGAGGTCCCTCTCAGTGCAGACCAGACCTGCAGCTGGCAGTTTGTAACTCCATAGGCTGAAAGGGATGAAGAATTTAATTACTTTATTATTAATTCCACCTTTATTCAAAAAGTCCTACCTCTTCATTTCGCCAGCGATTAAACATGTACGTGTATGCACCTGGGTAACCAACAAACTTCCCTTTGAAGAAAGCCACATAGAAGCAGGATGAGTAGTAGTTGACAAACTGGAACAGAAACATTTTCATAGTGAGCCTGTTCTCATACTCCATGTGAGTTCTGGGAATCTCTGTGAAATGAGAAAACGGTAACTTTATTTTCCTTCATTCTCTTAAAAGGATATAGTTTCCATAAATATTCATCACCCACGGTGTCCTTACATCCCAAAGGAAATAAGCACAAAACAAAAAATACCCTCCACACTCAGTTCAGCGGTTGGAGCTCCTGTTCTCAGACACCCTACCCTTAATTCACAAGGCACTGTTCTGAGCAGTCAGACAAGTAGAATTAATTCTTGAAACATTTACTGCCTTCTTCATACTACCTAATATCATTTGTTCTACCCCCAAATCTCTTATCTCAGAAATAGCACATCTCAAACAGCATCTAGTAGAGTCTAGTTCTAGAGTAAAAAAACTCTAATGTTGACAATGGACAGGATGAACAATAATTTGGCTTTATTGCAGAGTACGATGTTAGTGCTATTTTTGCACTGTGCTGCATAGGTACAACTTAAATTGACATCAGCTGAAACTGGCCAGGCCCAGTGTGTCTCAGCTGAGAAACTCAGAGTAGGGAAGAACAGGGTAGCATACAGGCTGCCTGGGGAAGTGGGAGAGTCCCTGTCTTCAGAGCTATTTCAAAGATGTGTGGACATGGCACTAATGGACATGGTGTAGTGGTAGGACTCCATAGGTGGGGTTGATGGCTGGACTCGCTGACTTTGAAGGTCTTTTCCAACCTGATCTTGGTGGCAGTTAACACCACTAAGCCTTTGCTTAAGCTTTGCCTACCTCCGTGATCACATTTTTCATCACGCTTACCTTCTGAAGGTATCAGGGAGCCCTAAGCATATTGTGAATAACATATCCTGTTAAATGCTAACATGCAACTAATTCAAGCTAGAAGAAAGGGGAAGAAAACAAACCACAAAAAGATCCAAGTTCCTCTGAATTTTTCAGGATGTGGCAAACATGTTAACCTCGCCAGCCCTATTCTAAAGTCATTTCACGTCTGAGTACCACCATGTTAACTAGTTTGGTTTAAGTTTGTGTGATTGAAGTACATAAGGCATTTGCTAGGAACCCAACATCAGCATTTATAGAGGAGGCAGTACTCGGAAAGGTGATATGGTCTTTCTGGGACACAGCTCATTCTTTTTTTTTTTTTTTTTTTTTTTTTAATCGAGTCATTAAAATGCTTACATCAAGAAATAAGTCAGGTGTTTATCCACGAATAAAATCTGGTTTGGCCTTTTTTAAGAATTTAGGAGTGAAGGAAATTAGTACAGGCGCTAAGCCACACCTCTAAACCACCGTTAGCTGCATTTCACAGCACTGCCATAGGAGGGCAGCAGTCCCACAAAAGTAAACGAATCCCTTTCTCCGGAGCTGGTAACCTCAGGCAGCGCTGACGCTTCAAAAATTCATCCCCCACACTTCCAAGCAGCAAAATAACGTAACTGAGCCTTCATGATCATAATTAGTGCCTTTCGAGAAAGGCAGACCAACATTTATTACTTGTTCTGTCTTGTCTTGGCCTAATTTGGTCAAGTGAGGTATCCAACACACATCCAACACAAGAACAGGTGAACCATTTATCAAAATGAAGACAACACAGTGCCCCATCAAGCTTCTGTAACATACACCTTCCAGTTCTCATTTCCACTTGTAAAACCTCAAAATGCAAAAATAATCACCCAACTGTTTTTATGACATCTGTACGAGCTAGGAATGTCTAACAATTTCCAGCTTCCTAAAATCTCAGTGCATAATGATTTTTATTTATTTTAATTATGTTCAGATGATTATCTCTGTCAGGCTATTTTTAATACAAGCAAACGTAGCACCTATGAGAAAGGAGCTTACACTAACTACTGAAATGCAGGGAAAATGTTTGGCATGGATGTGGATAGCAAGTAACTGCTTCAGACTACAGACTACTTCACATTTGACAGGTTCTACCTCCAGCCACTCCTTTCAAGTTCTGTCTTGATTTACACTGCTTACCCATATCAGTGATCCAGATAGCTATTCTCTCATATATGAAATTCAGTATCATGATGATGATAAAATTCAGGCAAGAGGCTGTGACTGAAGTTGCCAGCTGAGGGGTCAGTAATCCACTGATGGGCTGCAGACTCTGAGTATTTTCCATGAGGCTGGCAAAGGCAGCATACACTGCAAGACGATACACGATCACAGCTATCATACTAGCTATGATCAGAGACACCTAAGGAAAGGACAGATTTCAGACTCAGTATAGCCACAATGCACACATCACTTGAAATTAAGTCAGCATCATGCTTTACACTTGAACCCTCTATGAGTTCAGCAGCACTGAAATGCTAAGCACACAAATAATTTGCTATACTGCATACATCGAGCCCACTAAAATTACTTTGTTAACAGAAGTCAAGCAGACGTCCCAAAAAAATTGTGCAGAAGGATACAGACTCAGAAATGGAGATGAAAAGACGTGGTAGATCATATTTTCCACCCTGACATTTACTCTACAGATGCTTCTGCACTTTACTGCAGTGAATAATAATAATATTTCGTTTATATACCTTTGCAGCACAATTTTTTCAGTATGGTACGTAAGTCAGAGAAAAAATTACCCTTACGCTAGCAGGTCTCTTTAAATTATAAGTTATCAATGGATTTCCAGTGTTTCTTTTCTTTGCCCTTGAATTGAAATGCATTTTGCACAACAGCAGAAAATCAGCAGGACAGTAACAGGTGGCATGCTACCACACTAGTATATGTTAATACCGTAATTTGTGGTGATCAGCAACTGTGATAGATGTTAACGTGATGATTTAAAAAAAGATGCTCACCCAGAACAACACTGTAGTTCCTGAGATGCAGAACCGCACAGCCTGGCTAGTTAGAGGCAAATAAGGCTCCATTTCCTGAAACAGTCAAGCAAGCACAGCATAGTTCACAAATCTATAATCTTATTCTAACATCAAAGCAGCACACAGTGCTCTCAACAGCTGTGTGAAAGTAACCACATCCGAGGAAAGCCACTCAGAACCCTTCTCACTCTGAAGGGGTAGATGGGATAGGATTTTGAATGTGCTGAACAACCACAACAGAAAAATAATAATAAAAAATAACAGGACAGAAGTGGCCTTAACAATACTGAGAGTGAAGACAGAACCTGGAAAGAATGGTTAAAACTTTGCAAAGTATCAATTAGTAGGAAAAAGACCAACTTCTCCATTGCAGGAACAGGACACAACTGTTACTGCAACGCTAGGTAAGCTGTCATAGAGTGCTGAGTTCAGAACCAGACTGAATTTTAGGAAATAAACATCAAGGTTTCTTGAAACGATCATTCAGTTGGATGTACCATGTTTTTCCACACAGCCAGAAAGCATTTTCCCCCACTCCTTCAATTTTTGCATTGAAGAAATGGCTACACTCATTAGTCGCCCATCTCTGCCGCAGCGTCAGGCAGCTAGGTCTTACCCAAAAGACTATTCCCACATAGCACAAGAACAGCTTTCCATGTTGGTGTAAAGGTCTCTCTTTCTCAACCAATTCTAATTCCTAGAATATCATATGACACACATTAAGAAATGCTCATTTAAAATCTAGTGCCAGTGGAATACAATTTAGTATCAAGTAAACTGACTTTGATAAATCTTCAGGCCAGGGCACTGTGGCAATTTCCTCTCTCTGACAAAGGAACCCTGGTTACTACAGGCCAGCACAACATCCAGCATACTGTCAGTGGCTATATACAGAACCAACAAGCACCATTATCAATACTTCCATCTCCAACAAGTTTTTAAATGATGGTAACTATAAAACGAGCTGAAGAAAAAATAGAAGTATAGATATTAGGGTTGGAACTTTATAATCCTTGGGGTCCCTTCCAACCCAAGCCATTCTATGATTTTAAGATCAGGTGTCCTTATGTAGGCCCATAAGATTTTTATACCTACTTGCAAACAACATCTATATTCTGTACAAGAAAACAAATATCTCACACATTCTAGGCTACTGTAGCAGTTTTCTACCTTGGAGCAAAATATAGGCAATAATGTGGTGCAATGACTGGCTGCCTTTGTTATTTATGTAAATTATGGTTCTTCCGTAATCACCAAGATCAGACTTCACTTATGTTCTAGCTACATTGTTTAGCATTGTGAGAATGATGCCTATACTGTTTTAATAGCAAATGAGGTGTTAATTAAAGCCTGAAAATTGCTAACTACTGTTTCAGTGCACCTACAACTTTGAATCATGGACAGGAATAATGAAGAAATGGCTTTGTGACTGAAGCAAAGCTAGCCTTGAGATGCAAGAAACTCACTGACCAGTATCTGTATCATCTTACCCAGACTGCAGAATTAATTTATTTGAAGTCACTGCTCAGTATTGAACATTATCTAATAAAGTGAAATTATACTACAGTGCAGCCAACCTGCTCGGTTTGCTGTAACTGGGAATTGATAAGAATCACTGCTAAACCCAGCCACACAAAAGCTCCTGAAAATCCACCAGGGTAATAAATTTGTGTGTCATAAAATTAAGGATTATGCTGTTATTAAATTTTTATGGCAAAGGTTAATGCATAGTTATAAAGCACAGAACAGCGCAGTATCTCAGTCACAGATAAAAACATATCAAGGTCCAATTTCTATCTCCTGAATGGATTCTAAATAAGCTGCCTGACTTATGAGAGCTGCATGAATGTAGAGAGAACAGCCTTCTCCCTCAGCCAGCTACATTAACCCATGCCACGTTTGGCTGCTGCAGGTGCTTGATTTCACTAGGCCATAGGTTTTGGTCCCTGCTGTATCTAAGAGCTGCCCACAAGCCAGGCCAGTACTTCCCTATTCTCACACAATCGTGCTCTGCTGCAGCAT
Organism: Oreortyx pictus; assembly: GCA_036925125.1. NCBI lineage: Eukaryota > Metazoa > Chordata > Aves > Galliformes > Odontophoridae > Oreortyx > Oreortyx pictus. The sequence continues at coordinate 3,087,317 of JAUPFR010000006.1, read as the reverse complement.
GTGATCTCAGAGCACACCAGGGCCATGAACTGCTTTTGATCTCCACTCTCCTTCCACAGCAGCAGAACCACAGTGTTTCTGCTGGTGTTTGCAGAAAGAAAGTGAGGTTCTGAACCAAAGTGTACACAGGGAGGCAAACTAGCATGCAGCACATAGGCACCTGTTTGTAATTAGCTGAACTAGCTTGGCAAAAATCATCATTTGCTTGCAACTGTTTTCCTGAGCATGCAGAAAGCAACACTGTGGCAGAGCTACACTCAAAATCGGAGCATTGGTCTTCAAAGACCTGCGGGTGATTGTAGGGTGCAAGCTGCTGGCATGAGAGCAAGAACTTCAATGCTGAATGTGTAGAGGGGGAAGGAGAGACAGAAAAACTTACAAGAAATTAATTTAGCTTGTGTATTTCCTAACAACAGCAGAGGCAGACCTGAAAAACAACTCTAGTGTTGATGTGACAGTGATGCTTCCCATGCTCTGGCTAAGTTCTGCTTCTTTTCTCTGCTACCTTATTGCACTCACGACTAGGAAAAGAAAATTATTTGCACACAACTCTAGAAACAGGAAGAATGAATTAAAAATGCTTCAAATTAAGGTGGTGGATGTTGCATTGGAACACAACTATCTAATCCCTAAATTTGTCAAATAATTCCTACCTAAATGAAATGTAAATGAAAACTATTAACTTCAAGTAGGTATTTAGACTACTTAATACAGTCACACAGAGTGGTTAATTATATCTCTACTAGATTTCGGGTTGCTTCGGCAACCTGCATCTCTCAACTCTAGATGTGTTTGTATATGTGTTTGTATACCTGAGAAGGAAAAAATCACAGCTGGTCATTCTAGTCTGTCTTTAGGTCTAGATGACTGCTCCCTAATAGGTTGTGAAAGGATGAGAAAAAGAGTGCTTAGAAAGGTGTGAAGATTTCAGGGACAGCTATGCTGAAATGTAAAGTAAAGGACACCATAAAGACAGGGTTTGCCAAGTGAAAGGTATAAACTGTGTATTCCTGTTGTAGTGCATCAGTTTCCTGGGGAAATCTGAATCCTCAGAGGACAATTAATGAAAATTATTAATGTATTCCAGAGGGAAAAACACAACGTTTTCATTTCTCCTGTGCCAAAATCCTAGACACGGACTCGCTGTGGTCTAAGGGATGGAATATGCTTGTCATGTGAATGAGGTTGAAGTGCAGAGAACCCTCAGTTCCTGCTTATTTCAGCCTGGGAAGCAGTGCAGCCACACTGTGTCAGTGCTGCCCGGGGGCTGACAGCCCCCTGATCAGACATAGAACTCACATACTATCAAACTATCTTCCAGCACAGAACTGAATGCATACTCGTGCCCACCCAGTCTGTATGTTACCTGAGTTACGGGATTCTTCTTCTTTTGGGTACACTTGGCCTCATACTCTGGCCTCAGCTGGAGCTGTTGCTGTTCCTCTTCAAAATCAACCAAATCCCACTCATATTTCAGTCTTGCTTGCCGCCTCTTCCAGAACTCCAAGAAAAGTGTAACTGTTGGATATATTGAGTAAGAATAGACAAGTGAACAACCCTCTGCACCAATTAAACTCGTTTCTGCGTGGGCTCCTGCTCTTCAGGCTATTGTTTACTCTCCCAATATGACTCATCCATTTTTAATTGGCTACCTTTTGAATTTCCAAGCTAAGACTTAAGCACAGATTAAGTACATTGATTAGTTAATTCTTGAAGTGGATGAAATGGGAAATGTCAAGACAGGGGATGTCTGTTGGCATGGTTACAACAACCGTGTTCAGTTACAACTTTCAGTACTTCTCACATACAAATATTAATTCAGAATTAGCAAAAAAAAAAAAAAAGTATGAAAATCCAATTAATTGCTTGTGTATAACTGTGTAACACGTGAACAACTATTACAAGTAAGCAGGGCTGTTTTCTAATATTACATTCAAGGATTTCTGTTGCTTTTGGATTGTAATTTGATACTACGGTCATTCTAGGAATAGCAGACATCCAGTGCTTTATATGGTCAAAAGGGAGTTTAGCTTTAATTTTGTTGTTTAAAAACACATGCATAGATATTAGAAGGAACTCCTTCCATGTGTAAACAGTTATAAAAGTTATATTATCATATAACGTTTTAAAAGCCTTCTGTAAACCAATTTAAAATATAAACCTTTGGTCATCTGATTGCTTTTACTTGAGGTAGAGAGACTCCATAGCTTATACAGCCACAGAGAACCTTATCTTTTGCAGTTCTAAAGTCTTTTTCTGGTACTTCCTGAATGAGTAATCAATGTCACTCAAAGTCGAGCGCTCAAAGCCACAACAAGTTTAGGAAAACAACAAGAAAAATCATCTTATTCAAGACAATTTTTCTGAGGCATCTCTGAAAAGGTGATTTGCTAGATCCTTTGGCAACAAATACAGATCTGTGTCTGTTAATGAAAGAGCTGTAACCAAATTGAAGACTTAGTTATATCTCACATAATGTTCCACCTAGCAGACAAGGTATTTAGGGAATGAGAAATAACAGCCTCAGTATCCTGCATCTATAAAGATGTATGGACTTCAGGAAAAGAATTTATATGCAAAAATGATCTAATCTTGTAGTTTGAACAAGTTTCAGTATGAGCCCATGCTTACCAGCAGTCTCAGAAAATGCATCTATTTCCATATCACCAAAACCTCCTTTAATCTATAAACTTCATTGGAACAGAATGCAAGTAATTTTCATTCTAACAGTGCCACTAATAATCACTTCTGCACTGTCTGCCATCCACCCCCTTTCTCCACACCTCCCTCAGCAGTTTGGTCAAGATTTCTCTACTGTTTGACCTATAACTTATTAGCAGATATACTCACCCCATATGCCCATGAAAATGGCAAAAAAAAGAGTTGCCACGTTGTCAAACAAATGGGAATACTGCAACAGAATACGAAGGAAACACTCAGTAATGAGCCAGTTTTCAGTGTGAACAAACATGAGAAAGGGATGAAGAAGCAGGTACAGACCTCCGAGGACTCACAGGTGGTGTTCAGTCTCCAGTACTCGCACTCTCGGTCACAAAGAGGACACATAATGATCTCTCCTCCAATTGCAGGGTCACAGATCTCTTTGCTGAGGACAGAAATGTCGTACAGTATATGTTTTTACAGCATCTTAAGAGATTAAATGTATTTCATCAAAAAAAAGTCATTGAAGCTTCTTTTGTTCAAAGCTCAACATCTGCAACTGTACAGAGAAACCAAGAGCAAGCCAAGAAGAAGAAACTGCCATGAGGAGGCTAACTAGCCATTCCCTTGGCTTGGGCCTTCTTATTTTTTCCAGTAATGGAACAGAAATCCAAAAGGAGCTGTACAGCTTTACTCTTATGTGGGACACAAACCACGTTATTTCACATCAGGTTTGCAAGGTGCCCACAACACCTTTTCTAAAAGAAGAGGTGTTAATCAATTTTGCCATCTGCAATATGATTTGCTACTTAAATTTAACACGCAAGATAATGTTACAATTCTGTGTGTACCTCTCCTGTCCAGAGAAAACTTGACGTGTATAGCACTATTCCCCAGTGAATTCTGAATGTAACTAGTGCAAGACTCACAATGACAGAATAGAATAGAACAGATGACAGCAACTGCAATCTATGTAGAGATAAATGTAGGCAAAAAGCTTGTTCCTGAGTTCTAATTTGCCACCTTTTGCAGTTTGAACTTAATGCTTTATCCTTAGAAAAACATTAAGCTCAACCCTCTTCTGCCCCACCCCAAATCCCCGAATACAGCAAATCTTGTGATCCTCGAAGAAAAAAATAGATTTAAAAAAAAAAAAAGAAAAAAGAAAACTCTGGCTTCTGACATAATCGAGTCATCTCTGATGGCAGAACATTGCTGACCTGTACTGCACTCATGCTTCCAGTAGTCAGCAAAAAGGATGGACCACATAAAACGGTCAATAGATACCCACAAAACAAAATATAAAAGCATAATTAAATGATACACACTTGAAACAAACAGTTTTGAGACATGTCAGTGATATTCTTTAGACTAAGCACCGTAGGTACTCTGATATTAGAAGCTGGTGCCAAATGGCAATAAAACACTGTTTTTCACCTACAAGTTGAGTCTTACTATTTAATAGTTCAGTTCTCCTGTGACTGCTCACCACCATTTAGGTCAATATACATCAGTGAAGAACAAAATTGTCTGCTGAGTTTAAAAAGCTCGTTACCTGTCTTTCTACATGAACAGTGTTTCTGCTTTGCTTAGCTCCTACCACTGCAAGCTCAGGAGACTTTTTAACATTACTCTCACCTGCTCATATTTTCATCCATTGTAAACAAGCCATAAAGAAAACAGATCACACCAACAACTGCAGCAAGGAATAACATCTCAGTGTAAAATCCTAGCCAGGCAAAATAGATTCCAATCTTTTCACCGTAGTACTTCCTGAGTACAAAAAAAAAGCAACAAAACTTAACAGTTTGAATGAATAAAACACATGGGCCTCTTCTGAACCCCCTTCCCAACATCCTCCACCAAGAGCTTCGGCTTTAAATTGTTCTCTTCCCCACCGTATAATTTTCCATGGATTTATACAATGGTTCCGATCACAAAGTTAGAATATAAAGGTAGTTTATCACAGAAATAGAACTGGTTGTGTCACAGTAGGGCAGCTGCAACCCATGAATACAGTAATGCAGTTGTTATTGAGATGATATGAACTGAATCAAAGTGATCTTGGGTAAAGTTAGCTTAACTTCAGGTTTAACGCTGAATTATGAGTCAAGCTTCTCAAAGTGATTTTATCAACATTTTTTTCTTTTAAGTCTATGTTAAAATTTGAATATTCCAAATCAATCATTAAAAATTGTGGCAGATATTGATTATAAAATGCAAGATATTCTATATATAAGTTCACATCTATCGATCCCAGGAGTGCTGGCTATACTGGATGAGGCTTTATTTGCAGAGCAGCATTTTTCCAGTTGCTAGTTAAAACGTGTGCTGTGTCCTCCAAGGGCTCAGTGCCCTCTTATGTATCTGATTCTCACCAGATCTTCTCCTGGCAAAAATTTCCCAGCAAGAAAAAACACAAATCTGTAAGTTTATTATATTTAATTGGTTTTCACTGTAATACAAAGCAGACAGTATTTTACCTGATGAGATCCAAAGGCTGCTCCTTGTAGAACCGCAAGAAACGGGCCCACTCCATGTACAGCGTGTACCTCTCGTTGTCACAGTTTGGATCATTTGCCTTTTTCCAGTACTGACACTGTGAGCAAATCAGAGGAAAGGCAAAACAGCTCATGGACAGATTCAAACACTAAATTGAAAGAAGCAAGCATTAATAATGATATACAACTCTTAACTGGGAATTACAATAATTTTCAATTCACTCAACCACACACTCCTTCAGCATTTTAACAAGAAACTTCTTCACGTATGCATGTTCTAAGACAACATTCATTTTCAGTAGCCATCTCAGACATTAAAACAACCTGTAATGTATGGAGCCATTGTTCCTTATTTGTCTGTTTTTTGGTGCTCCCAGCAGTATGAGGTACTTTCTGGCAGCAGCACAGCTAGAGTCTCATCAGCTACAGTTCTCCCTACAAATGTACATTTATGTTTCTAACATATTGCTACATGACCTGTATCATAAACATTATGGGAATATACTAGGGCATCAGTTTCCTAGAAATTATGGGACTGACTTTTTCAAGTAGACCCTAGAAACTCATCAGTGGGAAGAAACCTCTCAGAATCTAAAAGCCCAGCAGTAAGGCTGGCAGATATTTCTCACATACTGCAAAACAGAATCAATTACTGGGACAAACTGAAAGGGTTTGAGTGCATTTTCATTTCTGCTGGAAACAGCAATGTCACTGTAGAGGAAAGATAAAAATGATGGTAAATAATCGTGGGAGCAGAATGCTGAAATACTTACATCATGAAGAGGGTATGCAGCTGAATAGGTGCCATTATTCAGCAGTCTTTTAATCCCAAACTTCTTCTTCCCTTCTTCTGTTCCATATGGACAACGTGTGAGAATATAATTCACCTGAGATTCAAACACATGAGTTTCAGTCCTTTCCTGCTTTAAGGCCACCTAACAGAACTCTAATGGCTGTGCACGATGTGTAATCCATGAGAATAACACACAAAGGAAAAAGTAGTTCTTCAGAAAGCCCTTTCCTGCACATGACTGTGAAGGATGAGCCTGCCCTGGTGAAGTACAGAAGATCCACTCCTAAATGCATTAATTCAGCATTCTAAGAATGCTGTGCAGATATCTAGGCTTCCTTGTACTTAGTCTACAGGCACAACAGCTCATATCCTCCCTTTCTCGAACGTATATTCCTACAGTCAGTGTAAATGAAACTGGACACAAGTCACATACGTACTATTCTGTTTCTCATGGATGGTGAGAAGAAGGTGCTCTCATCGTTAATGAGGTACAGCTCCTGCTTGTCCTTGCTGAACGGGGCAGTGAAGTAATCTGGCTCCGGGTGCATCACCTTCTCAGGCAGCCTGAACGGTGTGAGCATGCAGTCCAGGGGGTTCTCCACCGTTGAGGGAATATCATTCTCCTTGATGGGAACTTTAATATTCAGTACTTCTGCATACGTGATCAGAACCTCCCACGGGGCATGGATCTTCACAAAGTAAATTTTGCCATCTTCAGATTCCTGTCGCAGAGAAGTTAAGTCTGACATCAGAATTACAGTGTTACTGCAAGACTTATCAGTACAGTTGCTCCATATGGCTGATTTCTTTTTACACAGTTTTGAAAGCTTCTCTTCTTCTTCAGACTTGAGGTTCTAAGCACTGTATAGCTCATGTGAATGGCTGACTGTTAAGGCAGGACATCTTAACACTATTAAGTGCTTCTTAGACTACATTCAGCTTTACACGGCCTGAGCATGCTCACCGGGCATCGGAAGCATGAGGCTTCACTGTGCAGCACTGCTACTTGGCAGCCCAGCTCTCCTGCAGGTTTTCAGGGAGTTTTTTTCCTGGAGGGGCAGTTCTCATACAGCAAAGCAGATCATCGCTATCAAGAGCTGCAACATGTGTTACAGCCCTACAGATATGATAAGGAACAATCTTATCATGGGACGTCGCCCTGTGTGTGTCCTTGTAGCATGTCACTTACATGCATCTAGAAGAAAGCAGCTATCACATAGTATGACATAGTGCTCCATGAATCTCCACTTAAGGCTGTACAGTCTGGATCTAAATGCTGTCTATTTTGCCTCTATCATAGTCTCTGGCAGAACAAAAAACCCAAAAACACTCTGAGTGTATAAATCAGCATCTTCAGCTCTCCACTTAAAACCCAAAGGTAACACTGACCAAATGTCCCAAGGCAGGGTCTGCCCCCATTGGAACTACCACACCCAGTGAGCAGATGTTAACTTACATACTATCTGCCAGACACACTGCTAACTGTCTGGAGAGATTACATCTAGCTGTGAGCATACTTCCCCATCACAAAGGTTTAAGTGAATCCGGGGCTAGTTTGGAACCAATTTTGTTTTTGTTATGAAATCAAAAACACAGTCATGTCTTCCTGAAACATAATGACTTTCTTTGCACAACCCTTGCCTGGAAAAGTAATTCCTGTAGACAAATTTAGCCAGACTTAACTAAGTCACACTCCACTGAAGTCTGCTAGAGTCATGTAATTGTTCTCACAAGGCAACCAAGTGCTGCATGTTAAATACTTGTGAGCAGGTCTATCTGTTTAATTTAAAAATTCTTTGAGTTGTTTTTTCTCCTTTTCCTACCTTCTTGTCTTCTGTTTCTAGTTCCAAACCAGCTTTCTGCAGATTGCTCTCAAATTCTTTTCTTCTTTCCTGAAGAAAGGGGAATAAACACATTTTACTCGCTGGCCGACCCACAGTGTGAATCCCACTGCCTAGGGACAGGTTCATACATTGCTGTTCTGTTTAGCAAACAAGCAAGCCAACTCTTGAGTATTTCAGAGTTGGTGTGAGTGTTATCATTAAAATCCAGCAATATTTCCAGAAGAACAGAAAAACTAGAGAAAAAGAAATATTTTGGAAGCATTCAGGTTAGAGTTAATGTTATCTATCAGTGTTTACAGAGTCCCCAGTTTAATAACCATGCCTGATGCAAATGGCCAGGTACAGTTGCAGACAATTCAGTGTGCTTCATAAACAGCTCAGTTGGACAACTAGATAAGAGTACAGAATCATCATGTGGGAGCCCAAATGTGCTTTGCGTGTGTCAAATCAGCACGGACTTCAGGCTGAGATATAAGCAAGCATGCCTGTGGCAGCATGCAGCAGGAGCTGAGGTATCCTGCATGAGCCCTGTACTTCTGCCAGTAATTGCGGGCAGTGTCTTTAGGCAAGAACATTTGCCTTCCCTTCTTCTCTGCAGTTTTCGCTCCTATTGAGAGACTGAATTAATTTCCCTTAATTGCATAACACTTGAAGAAGTGCCAGAATAACCACAAGTTATACTAAATATCAGGCCCCAGCCTCATTAGAAAGCACCAGATGGACAAGCAGTTGATTTCTTGCTAAAACCTGCAATGATGTGTCGTGTTCTCTACCACAGCCTTACGAGATGTTTTTTAAACACACACAATGAAGGAAAAAACCCACAATATTTTCCAGCCCATTCCCTGTTCCTGTTGCTGTGTAGAGCAGGCTGCCCTATTTACATCTGAATTTGCATAGAGCACTCAGATCAGTGCATGCAGACTGAAGAACAGCTCTCAGATCTATGCTAAAATGTGTTGATGTGTTTACTATGTTACTAGCAAGGCTCAGCATTACCTCTAACATCTCATTTTGCTAAGTATCTTTAGTCCTGAAGTTAGACAGTAGATTACCAAGCAAATAGGGTGAGCTTCATATCCAAAAAGATGTGCTGTTCTGGATGCTGGTTTCCCCAAGTGAAACACACTGCCTGTGTTCTTTTCCTGGCAAACCCTAAAGGAGATCCAAGTGAGCAAGCTCAGGGCCTCTGGCACCAGAGATACTCACACCCTGCTCCTCAATCTGTACAGCTTAATCATAGGCAGAGCAAAAGGGCACTGCCCTTCCTGACTTTGCTTCTCTCACTGTAGACATAGCAGGATAAATTGCAATGCCACCTTGCTCTCTTCTCATGTGCCTCCTTCTCTGAAATACATGTGAACACACTTTCCAGTCTCCTGAAACAACCACCTTGCAAAGGAAACCAGTCTTCTGGAAAGAACAAACAAAACTAAAAAAACATTCCCCTTCTTTCTAGCCACTCTATTTCCTCTTATTATCAGCAAAGGCTCAAACTGGGCAAAAACCGCCCTTGTCCCAGTGCCATTTTCTTTTGTATTTTAGTATAAACATATACCAGTCTTATGCTCAGCTTTTTGTAAGCTACACTACTGGGGCACATATTTGTTCTTTCAGTTCAGACCCTGTCCTGCTATTCCAGAAGGACACAAACAGCAGTGTAGCACCCACCTCTCCAAGCACTGCTGTGGCTAGCCCATGGGCTTGGGCAGGGTACCTTCACCTCCCACCACGTGTTTAAGCACAACCAACCATCCTGATAAGATTAACAAAGCAAGAGCCAAAGTTCAACAGCACTGAAATACCCACTGCAGATGCAGCACTGTATGATTAGTTACCCAGGATGCACAGAAAGATCCAATACAACTCTGTTTCTTAGTGACAGAAGAATAAAGCCATTCAGTTTTCCCACATATTCCTTAATCAAACCTCTGCCTCCCTTACTATCTTCCCTTTTCCCTTTCTGTCAGGCAGGGAGCGTCAACCTTATAAATAATCACTGTGCCCCTGTCATACATGAATCATTTGTTATATAAGTTTTTTGAATGTTATTTATTTTTTTCTATATTCTCATACATTTCATGTATTGAGAAAATACTTCTGACTCTCTGCTAAAGGCTCTAAGGAAAAAGAAAGCTACTGGCTTACCAAAATCTTATCTTAATTTTTTTGTCTGCATCAATCCTGTGATTAGGATTTATTCATGCAGCTTAGAGAAGGCACATTCAAAATAGACTTGAAGCTGGACAGTTTCTAGGAAACACCAGAGAAGTGAAGGTGTTTGTTCTGAAGGAATTTAAGGGGGAAGATGAACAGCCAGCCTCCTGCATTTGTATCAGAGCCATGCTGAAACACACAAAGGAGTTATTCAGCCCCCTCTTAGGAATGCAGGATGAAGCTGTTTCCTTGAGACAAGGAAATAGAACGCTTTGTCACAAATGTTTTTCTCTTCCGATGAACGCTTGTACTCTCAGCTGTTGCATTTTGCTGCATCACTGTGCTGCTGTAACATACGTTTCTTTCCAGCACCAAGTGTGCCATCACCAGCACAGTGTCTCAACCAAATTCCACAACCTGTGCTGCACCAATATTTAAACAACGACAGCACAGTGCTTCTAAGCACAAAAATCTGCATTCATTTACTGGCATATTCACTGTCTAAAGGTCTTTGCTGGACATAAATTTAGGGTACATTTCATTTTCTCTGCAGATTCCCAAGGACAATGTGAAAGGTGACATGCCCTACCAATGCCACCTGCTGAGCTGACCTGCATAGTCACAAACCCCAGGCCTTCTCTCACAGAGCTGCCAACTCTTGTGGTAAAAGACGCACAGAACTGAATCCCACAAAATTTGATGTAGGCATGTTCTGCAATTACACAAGACAGAGGTTTCTTCCTACCAAATGTGCCTTTACCACGAAGAAGAACTATAACATTAGCCACTAGTTTTCCTGTGTTTCTTTTCCTCTCCATGTGAATCCTTTAGTAAATGACACCCATGTACATGGTCTCTTGTCTGGCTAAGATTCCTACCACCCACTAACGATCTATAAAGCATTAAGAAGGAAGGTGCTGCAACAACAGGAATGAGTAACTAGAGTGAGCAACTGGCTCATTTTTCTTCCAGCTTTAAGTATTACCCAAATAGTCTCCACTTCTTCCCTCATGCTATTTGAATACGACTAATGGAAAAAGTTTATTTTTAGAGTTGCTTTCACATATTTCACATGGATATCTTTTTCCTCTCGCTACGCTGACTGGGTTTCTCTTCATTCTTTATAAAATGCATTTTACTTTATGGTAGAAAAAGAGTTGTGCTATATAAAGCTAAGATTACAACCTGACAAAGAAACAAGGTAGGTCTGATAAAGCATGCTTTTGTAAGAACCTATGGTGCCATAGGAAATGTTGCCATTCAGACAACTGGATCTTGCTGGGAATCCCATAGATGATCACCAGTTGACATTTTAGAGAGCTCATAGCTCATTTAGGAGCCCATACTTGCTTGTTCCAGCTACAGTGTACTTTGTTCTATAAGAAGTCTCTCACCAAAGCCACACTAAGTATTTCACTAGAACAATGAGAACATATATGTAGAGAGCAAACCAAACCCAAGCAAAAGCTCAGAGAGGAGACGCTGTGCTTGCTCAGTAACAAAATGAGTCCTAAAGAAGTCTTTAAAGGAGAATTGCATGGATTCTAATCTAGTTCTCTTTCTGCTAAATGAAGATTAGGATGAAAAATCAAAATGCTGCCCACATACATAAAAGAATAAACTAAATTGCGACAACTAACTCAGATCATACCTTATTAAGAAAACTCCTTCATTAACACTATATAGGTGCAAGGTCTCACCTACTTCTAAAATTATTGAAAGAAAGCAAAACCATTTGGCATTAAACTGACTGTAAAACACATTGAACAACGCCAACAATTGAGTGATCAATTCAGTCAATGAAGACCCCCCCAAAATCCAATAAAATGGATTCCTAACACACAACAGTACATGACACAGGTTTATGAACACAGAATAGCATTTTTCACATTTATGAGATCCTTTTACAAAGCTCAGTTCCAGCTGAGTGTAGTGATATGAAAGGCTTAGCAATTGATGTTCAGGTTGCAATAGATAAGAATTGATGAGACCTCAAAAAAGCAAACTTACCAGCTTCTTCTCCCATTCTTTATTAAGATCATCCACATAAGAGAGAACAAAATCAATCCTCCTGACACCATCCCTGAAGAATATTGAATCTTTGCTTTCATGTCTTTTATCGATCTGCAGAAGAGAGGGGCACAGGATTAAAAACCAAGTATTGCTGTTGCTCTAAGATAACAGAAGGCAGAACAGTTTCCTTAAAACTGGCCCAATTTCTCAGTTTCTTCATAGCTGAAGATATGCTCAGGCAAGTTTTAACAAGGCCTGTGTGCAGCTGCAATCATTTTCACATTATCTGACAACAACCACAAACGTCATGTGCAAATACCTGGTATGTAAAGAGTAAATACAAAACATGTTAGCGTAGCGATGCCTGTGAACAGTGCTATCATTTCTCCTCTTTAGAATGTGTCACAAATGATCAAGACAAGTGTTATTCAGCAATTTAAGCTTTTCTGCTGTTAGTAGGAACACCGCTCTGCACCAAAGCATCAGAGGGCACAGCTCATCAACTTGAAGCAGGCAACAAGAAGTGAAACCCACGGGTCTCTTTCTATGCAACAAGAGTCACTAAAGCCTACCACCACATGGATTTACGTCCCAGGAATGCTCGTACACAAACTGGCACACAAATGACACAGTGGTTATACTTCAAAACTGAATATTTACTTCCATGAAGAAAAAATATATATTTATATTTATAAATAAAAGAAAATGAATAAAACACATCAACACAACAGCAAAATTAATATTCTAATTGTACTATTGAGGTTCATGTTTTCATTTATCAGCATATCTGAATTTCGTATCAGTAATATTGATCTTATCCACTACAGCTATAACGTTCAGCAAGGAAGAGAATTACCTCCTTCCATTATGAAAGTTAATATTAGGTAAGACTATTCATTACTGCACCAACATTAGCTCTACCAAACTGACAAAATGACTCCAGGTTCATACAGCAAAGTGTTCTAAACAGCAAGTAAAAAAACAGGGCTAATTTAACCCCGTGATAAGGAAGTTGGTTTACTTTGGTCATTTATTTTTATTTAATGACATGATCAACAAATTGACATGTAGTCATATAGAACCCATGTGGATATTCATTTTAGTAGAGCATGAACAAAAATAGTAACTCAGAGGGATATGTCTCTCTTCCTCTTCAGCTGTATAAAGTTGCATGTGAAAAAAGGCTCTGGAAAAGCACAAAATATTTGCAATGATGAACCTCGCTCTCAGTTAATAGAACACGCCACACAGTGAAGCATGTTATTACTGCAGCCATCCAAGGCACTTGCAATATCATTCATCACTGTTTTACCCTGAGTCGTCGCTTCAGGAACAGATTATATCTCCTTCCACTCTGCTGGAATAACCAACAAGTAGTTAGTTAGCATGGTGCCCCTCTCCAAGACCCAAAGGGAGATGCTTCCAACAGCATCCCGCACTCAGTGTAGGTGAGCAGCTCTTAACAGAGCCAGGAAAGGCCTCCAAGTACCAGCAAAAGCATGACCATCCACAGACAGCACGACTGTGCTTTGTATTAAAGGGAAAAGCATCCTAGCATTCTGGTAATAACAATCAGGGGGTCTTAAACAGCTCTGAGAATGCTTATTGCCACTGTTTGGACAGTTCAGCATAGTTTACAAGAAGGGTAGGAAGGGTTCTTTGAACGTCACGCAAAGATGACAACAGAAAAAGGCACTGGGTAATGAATGGAGCATGCATGGCACTGTTACACTCACGTTAAGTTCGATCAGCTGAAACGTAAAATGAAAATAGCAGCCACACCATCCCAGAGCTGAAAAGGCTACGACCATGATACTGTATATTCCATGAAAGTGGTTTATGTTCCATATGCTCAAGTTTGAAAAATAAAAACAATTCCTGTTTTTCCATCGCATTGTACAACTTCACGCCCTTTCAACAGACACACTGGTGCTGTCAAATGTAGCACACTGTCAGGCAAGACTCAGGTGCTCACAATAATCAGAGAATCCAATAAAATGAAAGGAATGGCATTCTCTACTCTGTTCAGCTCTTACAGTTTTGTTTGTAAAAATAACTGTGTAACTTGTGGCTGTTGGGTGATCTGCATACAAAACCACACTGAAATTTACATGGTATTAACAGCACTGTAATTATTCACTGTTACAGTTAACTAAACCCTGAGCAACACTAGTGACACCTAACCTTGGGAATTCATGTAAAAATCAGGCTACCTCAACCACCAATTTAAAAAGACAGGGATGCTTCCACAGACTTTGTCCTTGTGAACCAACAAAAGATGTATTCACAAATATAACTTCAAAAAAGCTCTTGCCAAGTGAGTGTCCTGAATTCTTCGTGCAGCAGAGCTACAACTAGATCATTCCACACAAGTGAAGTACTATTAATCTTCAGTGCCACCCAAGTGTGCTTGTTCTCCACGATGTGACGGAATCCTGTTCAGTCACTAAGGTTCTCAGCAACCTAAGATGCAGTAGTCACCTTTGGATCTGCTTTGTGAAGGAGAATATTTCTCAGCTCTCTCCTGTGCATAAATTTATTCATCACGGATAATGGCAAGTGTACTCATGAAACCCATAAATCATTTCTTTCCAGTGTGCTACATTTGAATTTCACAGGAAGAACAAGACTGGGCTTGCATATTCTTGCTATTCTGAGCCTAAATGTGCACTTATGGGACTAAAATGCCTGAAATGGTGATCATTTGTATCAGTTCTATTTGTGAATTGTACAGCAGTATGGATACTGTAATACATTTTATTTCTTCACAGCTCCTCTCAGAACTGTGTTCAGAATAACTCATCTTGGACAAGCCATGGTTATTAAGTTAGATGAGATGTATTGAGGAGAGGTATCTCATTGTAGCAGATGGGCTTTGATGGGCTCTGCCTATAATGCAGGTAACTGAATTAAAACTTCCCAGCACAACACAAACTGCAAGCAGAAGCTTTTGAGTAACTAAATGATATCCAGTGAGGAATTACAGAGGAGATGGAGCCAGTCTCCTCTCAGAGAGGCATATGGTAAAAGCCACAAGTTGCAACAAGGAAAATTCCTGCTGGATTCGAGGGAGTGGCTGAGCAGGAACAGGTCCAACAGGTTGCCCAAACAGACTGTGTCATCCCCATCCCTGGAATCCACTGCTTTACAGAGTGAGCAACCGCAGCTGGAGGCTGAAGCTGTGTGAACTTTAAGGTCCTTTCCAATCCAAGCTTTCAAACCCAATTCTCTGGTTCTAAACTGACCTGTGTCTGAAGTTTGCCTGGCCTTGAGAGGGAGACCTCCAGAGCTTATCTCCAACATCCACGAAGAGATGTGACAGTGCTCAGAATGCACCAGTGCTTCCAGGAGATGAATAAAACAGATATACAAGTACTGCTCATCGATCCTAAGTTGTTTCTCAGTTTTCCCAGCCTCACCATCTGTTTAATAACTAAATGACCCCGTAGCATCAGGGCACATGAGCTGAACACACTAATAGCCTGGCTAGATTTTCTTTTCAGCTAACTTCAGCATAACTGGGCACATATGAACTATACCGATCATCACAGCTGAACTAGCAATGAATTCTTAGCTTGCCCAGACACCTGCCTGAGGTCAGAGTGTACATCTTGCTTAACCACCCAGCAATCCCATACTATACAAAATGCAACCCTGCAGCTGGAGCTCCTGACTCACAAGGGAAACTAAAACATCAACCTGGAAATAAAAGCTCGGCACAAAGGGAAACCATTTGATATTACAATGACTCCTGCCCAAACAGAATTAGGTGAGGGGTGTAGATGCCAACTGGTGGTTGCGCTCTAAACTGAGCTCCCTTCCAACTTCAACCCACGCTAACCGCTCTCCAAGCACTCCAGTAGCAGACCTGGCTGCCTCTTCCTGCAGGGGCTCAAATATGCTCTGCCAGGTCCAAAGCAAACACAAGCATCACCGCTAAGAGCAGGGGAGAGCAGGCGGCTGGAAGTGGTGGCAACCACTGGGAGCCCTAATAAAGTGTCTCAGAGAAACGGCTTCAGGCTGAAGCTGAGTGACGCAGTAAATGTTTCCTTAGCCTTACTCACTCACCTGAACAAGCATCAGACCTTGCTTAATCCAGTCAGCTTTTCTTCAGGGCCCTATTACAGTAGTGGAAAAGTAAATCTATTCTTCAGGTGCCGCTATACCAGGCACAGATGATTCAGAACTGTTTATTTTCTCAGGATTCAAAAGGTTTCTATTTCTGGTCATTCAGTAACAACAGAGTCAAGTTGTTACATGCTGCTAGGCACAACTCTCTGCTATTATGTAACAGAGCTTCCTTCAAACACGCCTTGCTACTCAATGCTTCAGCCCTCTCCATGCCTGGACTGGAAAGACAGAAAAACTCTGCCTAGAGCAATACTTTTCAGAGTGAAATTCAACCAGAACACTTCAGCTTTCTCAGGGGCCCGTGCTGAGAAACTCAGCTCCCAAACAAAGCTCTTCCTCCCTCCAGAGCTTCATGTCACCAAAGGTCCAACCCTGCAGCTCTGAGACTGGAGGTTCAGGGGGCATTGTCCTTTATCACCTTCTGGTTTGTGTATCTCAAGGGTGGAAAGATCTTTTAGAGCTGTCATTTCAATAATTAAGTGGTAATCAGCACTAATCCAAGGTGTAGATTCTCAATATTATCTACAGTAGTTATAGCACAATGAAGAATCCCCAGCGTGAGTAATGCTGAATAACATCAGTATCAACATCCCAATCAGCACAGCTAGGAATTGCATAACCATGGTCCTACAATATCAGGTAAGAAAACTTCCTGAGATTACAAGGAAAAAAAATGCAACATTTCACTTGCTTACAAGATAGTTTACAAAGCAAATATTTATTTACTGCATACTTCAGATAGTCATGCAACAATCAGTTTTTATTGTATGCATGGTAACAAACCAGAACGACTACATTATAAAGCAATTAGACTATTTATGCACTAACAATCTACTGCATGAAAAAAAAATGCACAACAGAATACAGAAATACAAATAAAACAAGGGGTTGAAAGGTGCAAGGAAAACCTCATTGAGAAAGAGAAAGAAAAACAAAGTGGCTTAAAATAGAATGAGCACCCTCACTCCGACTGCAAGTTGGAGTGCAACATTTATGCGCTTTGCTTTTCATGAAATGAAACACGTTGACAGCTACAGGTGACACAAGCTGATTGGAGTTCTGCTGTGCCAAATGTAACCATTACACAAAATGCAACTTCGCAAAGCAAAAAGCTCCTGTAAATGCATTTACACAATAATCACAAATACATGATGTAGCAAAAAGCAAAAAAGCAAATTCCTCCACAGTTCATGCAGGCTAAAATCAGCCGCTGTTACACCAGAGACCACTTTGCATGAGGTTCACTCCCACATTCTTCCTTGGAGTGACACAGGCAACCAATGTGCTTACCCACTCCCAAAGAGTGCCTTTACAACACTCCATGGCCCCATTCCCAGTTAGGCTCCATGCAAGCTGCAAAGTTGCATCAGAAACTATACAACCTTTGCCCTCAAAAGAAACAAAGAGAAGACCCACATCCTTCTGGGAGATATTTCTGCATCTTTACAACACTTGTGTTTCAATTCCAAACACACGAAAGCTTGAAAACACGCATCTTGGGGCGGTTTAAGACACTTGGGATGTTCATACTAAAAGTTGAATGTACAGGAAAAAAAAAACCACCTCTCTGGATGAAAAAAACTACTGAGCAGGAATAGAACAAAGAAAACTAAAAGTATGCTAACAGCGTATGTGTTAATGGAAGACACCAGAGCCCCATGTAAGCAAGCAACTGGAATACACCTCAGCATGTACTTCTCCAGTTATATTAAACAAGTTTTTATCATTTGTTTCCCCTCCGTAAAATCAGAGATTTTTGCTAATGTATTTGGTAATTACTACCAATGTGTAGTAATTAAATGTGTTGAAGTACCATGCTGACTCAGAATCCTGCATGTTATGATAAAAAGGGATCCCACATTTGTTAATCACACCACAGTCAGAATGCCCTATATGCCATCAACCAAAAGAGTAACAAAGAGGCAAACTTTCCAGTTTTCTTCACCAACAGTTAACTTCTCAATTTTGTCCATTTTTTCACCATTCAAGCCCTTTCAATTACCTTGAATTCATCAATTAAGCCATCACATGACATGGATATGAGGACAATAGACTCAAAAGCCACATCCACTTTTGTTCGTTAGGAAAGCAATTTTTTCAGAAGGATGGCTTCCTTGAAACTGGAAAATTTTTTTTTTTAGTGAGGGACTTTTTGGCATATGGTAACAGAAGACGTCACACAGATTCATGCAAGGAAGCATGAATGTTTGCTTACTGCTTACCACTTGATGGTCGGGGATGAGTAAAGTAGTCTCAGTGCTGTTGAGACCCTGCCAGGGGCATCACGGGGAAAAACATAACATCATTAGCAATGATACAAAGGATGCTTTGAAAAGAAAAAAACTATTTGAGAAGAAACAGTGTAGCTTCTGGTTTAGGTCACTAGAAAGTTATTCTGAGTGACAGTTGGATTTTCAGTTCACATAGTCAAAGGTTAAGCACAACTTTCTCAGGTAGCTGTGTCCCTAGCCTACAGAGATCACAAGTTAAAATGCAAAAGTCAGTGAACCTTCAACTAAAGCTTTACTTGAGAGAAATCACACAGGTCTACTAGTATAACTTTGTGAAACAAGCACTACTTTTGATCTTGTTTATGTTGAACTAATGCAAGTACACCTTTCTCCATTCTTGATTAATGATACCATCTATGAGTATTTGCTTATCTAAGCAAAAATATCCTTTTGGGAACTCAACCAAATAAACAGAAAGATCAATTTTTTTTTTTTTTTTTTTTTTTTGCAAGAATACCACATGAGAAACAGTACTAATACAATGGCCCCACTGTACTCTTATCCTAAGATAGCCTGAACAGGACTTACAAATCTAACTCCCAGGTTACCAATGCTACTGGAAAAATCCAGCTGAACATGAGCCAGCAGCACACCCAGGTAGTCAGGAAAGACAATAGTACCCTGGTGGAGTCACCGTCCCTTACAGGTTTTCAAGAAACATGGAGAAGTGGCAATGAGGAATGTGGTTAGAAGGCATGGTGGGGATGGGTTGGACCAGATGATCTTTGAGGTTTTGCCCAGCTTTAATGATTCTATCATTTGTGGAGCAAGGAACACTTCGATAGTTCGTTGAAAAGTTTTCTCCAGTTATGTTCTGAAAAAATCAGCTGTGTAAAGTACTGTGCAAACTGTGGAGGAACAGTCTTGCCTGTCAAGGTTCCCCCTGATATATCTAGTATGCTGTGAAATGAGAACATACAGCTGTGTAGTCCTTCGTACACCACTACGCATTTGGTGAATTGCTTTCTTGCTAATGTAGGGAACTTAAATCACTCTCAGTATAACTGTCTGAAATGAAGTCATGGGAGGTAGGTGTTACAAAGTTGCTGAAGTCAACATGTTTTGCACAAGTGAGACTACTTTTTCACTACATGCTAAACTTGATGTATTTCATAGCAGGACTTCTATCTTGCTAAACTATAATGCTCAGAACAAGATCTAAATAGTCCTTACAGAAACACTCAAACAGCCCCAATTTCTTCAAACAAAAGACAAAAATCAAACACTTTGACACTGGTGGTAGCAGTATTCACCTGGTCCTTCATAGTTTGAAGTCTTCCTTCTTAAGTCTAACATTCTCTCTCTAAAGTATTCATCAGTATATTCTTCTTACAGAAGTAAATAGAATCACAAACTCACCTGTGGTTTATCTCTCACAAAACATGCTATCAAGTGGAACTGACCTGTGGTATATTTTTTCTTCTCTAGCTGCACAAGTATTATGTAGGGGAAAACAGATCCTCAGATTTTATTTTATTCATTTTCCCATCTGCCTGAAATGTCTTTTGGACTCATTGATGTATTTCTTTAAGCAGGAACTCTATAAGGGATAATTTAGCAGATTCTGCTTCAGGACTGAATTAGGACAGTTCCCTATCCCTAACAGAAGTGGCTGTCTGTGATCTGATTTCACAAAGACATAATTGGAAACAGATCCCTTTATAGCACATATCTAAAAACATTTCTACCATGTCTCCTTTTTTCCCTTTTCCTGTCTGCTGTTTGCTGAAAAGATCTCCTTGCCTCCCTGCATAACAAAGCATCTAGAAATGATTCATGCTGTAAAGCTTGTAATATTCAATTCTGTTGAACTTTAAGTGCCCCATGCTTCTTTTGGCCTTGGGAGTGAAGTAAATAAATAAGGACACTAACAAGAAGCAGATGAGAGGGGGAAAAAAAAGTAATAGCAGATTAGAGCACAAATGCAAAATCATAAGGAAGGACCACAAGCATCACTGACTGCAGATGTGATTGCTTTTTGAGTCCTGGACTCCATTTGACTTTTGTATATATATATTGTCAGGCTTCACCACAGACTGCTTCTCACCATTTTTGTTTTGCTTCCACTGTTCCTTGTGTACAAATCACTTTACTGTAAAGATTGCAACAGTCACAAATATGTCACAATGTTATGCATAACATCTTCTCTTTAGAGTCTAAATGTTATCCCCTCCCAACCCTCCCTGCTGCTCCATTAGCCACGAGGCTTTAGCTCTACTACTGCTAAGTATGTCATTACACTAAGTTTTGTTTTTGGGGAGAGGGAAGAAAAAAGAAAAGACAGTGCAAGCAAATTTTAATTGTGACCTGATGAAAAATAGGTAACTCTCTTACACTGATCTTTTTTTGAATGAATTCCATTTCTGTTGTAAAAAAATAACTGCAGTTGGGTGGTTTGGAGACTTCAGGTGACCGTATGAAGCACACTGAAGACCCAGGAACATAAATTTAAGTACACAGTTAAGTAACAAGACATTTACTCACCTACCATAGAAGGCAATTTTTAAAATAGGACAACACAACAGAGCAAGTCGACCTGAGGTCAAACCGGTCTTTGCAGAAAGAGGAGAGACAATGGGTTTTCTCACCTGCCAGGATTTATGGCCCTACTTAACTGCTACAGAAATGCATTAAGGATGACAAAACCAGGCTAGCAAAGAACTGAGGGAAAGTAAATTCTTTCAGTTTAGAAAGAAGAAACTGAAGTTGTGAAGAGATATCAAGATAAAGGATGAGCATTATATGAAAAATAATGAAGGCTATGTTACCATTGGAATCAGTTCATGGAAGCATTTCACCTGGAAATACACAACATTACTTGTCACAAACCAAGGCTGTCATGGCTGATTACAGTGCTGGGCAAGAAGATTAAAAACAACTGTATAACTTGATGCCAAGTTTATCTATAGAAAGCAACAATTTGATGAATGAGATTGCATTAAGGGATATAGCGGAGGATGATGTAAAGCAGAGAGAAGTACTAATTTAAATATAACAAGCGTCAGAGGACCAGCTGACCTGAGGAAATGTCACACACCCTTTCTCCCATGTCTCCTGCCCTTTCCCACATCTTAGGTCCTGAACTGAATTCTTTCAGTCTTGGAGAAATAGGTCATCTTCATCCAAACACAGGCACTCAGAAGGAACTCGGAAACAGCTTCAGACTCTGCTGCCTATCGCAGTACAATGACTCATACACTGTAATTTGAGATCATGTCTGCCTGGAGTCGGTGAAGTATTTGCTACGTCTGTACAACAGATTTTTTCCTGCAGAAGATTACTACAGAACTCATACAATAGACTGAGAGGAAGCAGACTGAACACACTAACATGAAACACGGTAGATTCGCAAAAAACACGAGGGTGATATGGTGCATGTGCTAGCAAGAGAAAGATCTGTGTCATCTAAGAAGGATGTGGTGTTCTGCCTTCACAGGACCAACCTGAAATTTACTTCTTGAAGGTAGATGAGGAAAGGTACTTTAGAAACGTAGCAAAGCCACACTTTGTCAGTGCTAACTCTGTAATATCATTTCTGATGAGGGCTGGTAGGCAACTGAAGACTGTACTTCAGCAAAGCAGCTATTGCTAAAACTCTTCCTATCCTCCTCTAAACATACAATAACAAGAAATTAGACAATAGAGATTAAAACATCAATTTCAAAAATATTTCAAGATTCTTTTTAATTTCTTTCTTAACTGGATAGTATCCACGTATCTCTATTTATTGCATGCTCTGTATTAAGCAATGAGGCACTGAGACAAATGATTAACGACGATGCATTTTGGATTGCACGTCTTGCAAGGGAGAGGTACTCATAACTCACGCCTTCTTTTGGCTTTCTCAAACAGCTGCACTGTTAAAAATACCTGCAGCACAGGAATGGAAGGGTGCCTAGATTCTCTAGAAGTGTAACACATGGGATAAAACCAAGCACTGGCTTTGTGGAAGAGCATGATGTCTTTCTCATTAACAAAACACTGAAGTGACCATGTGATTCTTCTCTCTGATACTGAAAATACTGTAAAGCCCCAAGCTCTTTTCCATTACTGTTAATGCTATTGTGCTGTGCAGTTTCTCAGTGAGTAGCAGCATTACTTGCATAGTTTAGCTCCTTCAGAACGCTAGAGGAAGAAAACACATTTGCATGGATAAAGATGCACATGAGAATCTAGGAGCAGAGTTCCCTTTCAAAATTAATTTTCTCTTTCACAACACTGTTTCAATCTCATTCTATGGGCAGTATATTAATTCTGTCTGCACTGTGCCTTACCTCAGAGCCACTTGGGGCCTCGGATCCTGCAGTTGAAATGGTTTCACATAAAGGTCCATTGCTTTCTTCCCCTAAAGAACATTGAAAGAGAGATCCATATAAGTACACACTTTCAAAAATATCCTTGCATTTGAAAGTGAAGTAAAACCAGAAGGCATGGAGCTATGAGCAAGCAAGAGCAACAGCTAGAAAAATATTCAGCTACATGAAGTCTACATGAATGGTTCTATATAGGGAAAAAACATCATGAGACAACACATTCAGCTTGTACTAACTTGTAGTCATGTAAACATTCATAACAGTGACAAACAAAACCCATCAGCACCTCATATTTGAGAAGATAAAATTGTTCCATGCCTCAAATGTCCTATAGGTTATGGCCTAATGAGGGTCCAACACCCAGAGATTTGCTGCTTTGGTAATCAAAGTTCAATTATCCTGGTTGCTGCATGTTAACTATTAAATTGTTTTTTGTTGCTAAAGGATTGATGGCATATAACATCACAATTACAAATGCCGACATCACAGAGATAGGGCAGCAGAATCAAGCATATTATTTGTGGGCAAGTCAACTTCAGATACAGTTGGTCTGACAAGGAGACTACCACTTAAATATTAATACAATCAGGGAAATTATACTGAATATCTTCACATCATTGTAAGAGCTTGGCTGGATCTGTAGATCTGAACCTGCTCTGTCAGCAGTCTCCTCTGGAGAGCATTTCCGAGCCCATAAGCTAGGCCCTTTCTCTAAGAAGATCTCATGAACAACCTTGTCCCTGCTTATCAGACAGATATACTAGATCAGGTATCTAAATAACTCCACCATCAGCAACAGAAAAGGATAAGAGGCTTTGTAAATAGCTCACACAATCCAGATCAGGAATCTAACAAAGCTGCCTCTTCTTTGCAGTAGGGGAATTATCATGCTTCCTCTCTCTGTCAGACACCAAGGAAGCATCTGTGAGTATAGCTCAGGCTGGACAGAATTATCACAGCTTAGACTGGTGCAATGAGTTAGACTAACTACTGCTAGTTTAACTCCAATCAATAACATAAACCTACTTTTCTTTTCTTCCTTTTTTAAGAGCCTGGAAATACCTCCTGTCAAATGCTCTCAAGCTGTATCTAAGCTTGCTTATAAATAATGGTCTCCCTCAATTTTAACTGTATAATCACTGTGATAAGAAACTGGACAATGCTATGACACAGCATCCAAAAATTGTTCATTATGAAGTAGTTACTGCACCCAAATTCATTACTCCAAAACACACTCGCAAAACCTTAGTTTGTAGATCTTGATTTGAAAATAGAATTTTTACACATGCTCCTGTAGAAGAGTTTACTGTATAGAGTGTTGTTCAGGAACATAAGGAACACTTTTTTTTTTTTTTCCAGAAAGAGTGGTGAGGCACTGGCACAGCTTCCCAGGGAGGTGGGGAATCACCATCCCCAGGGATGGTCCAGGAAAGCGGAGATGTGGCACTGAGGGTCATGGTCAGGGGGCACAGTTGGGGTGGGCTGGGGTTGGACTTAAGGATCTTACTGGTCTTTCCCAACCTTAATTATTCAATGATTCTATCATGTAAGAATCAAGACCAGTGCCAAGTTTGTGCGGAAGTAACTAATTTAAGTTCATTTTTCCTACTCAATTACTCTAAGACAGAAAACAAAACCCAGAAAACATTTAACACAACAGCTTCTGAACAGAACTGAACTCACATCACCTCCACAAAAACACAAACATTCAACACAAGAGAAGCGTGTGGCACACAATGGGAAAAAAAAAAATCCTGTGATAAGAACCTAGAAGTCTTTACTCAAAAAAGCAGCAACTATTAAAATATTCAGAATAAATTCCTTGAGAAACTCTTTCTGCAAGAATATTCATGAAGAGAGGCTCTACCTTGATAAAGGCCTAGGACAGCCAAAAAAGAGTCACCAACACACCACTGCCCACTGTGCCCATCATGCTGAAAAACTGTTGGTTACGACAGCTTTGGTTGAAAGTATCAAGCCCAGGAGCAGAAAGCCCCAGTATCACACAGCTCCCCATGGCAGAAGTAGCCAGGCACCTTAGCCCAGAAGCAGTGACATTCCATTTGCTGTGCTGCTGAGATGACTTGAACCAACTCCATAGTCTGCAACAGCCTAGGTGGTTGTCTTTACTGGATTATGAATTCTGTAGCTGAGAAAATGTAACCCCAGGAATGAGTGTGGTTAGGAGTTTTACTTTTAAGTGCTTTCTTGGTTATTAGCTCAGCTAATAACTTCTGCAAATTGTGAGAAGAAATCTTCTTGGTACTCCCAATCCAGGGAAATCAAACTGAGTTAAGGCTGGAACAGCACACAAGAAGGCAGAAAGAGAATGCAGAACCTAAGTTAGCTGAGAAATACAACATACTTAAACGTTCTCTCCTTGAAAAACATATAAGCAGGTTCCTAAGCAGCAAGACAAAAAAAATGCACGTCCATGTCACCTAGGTATAAAGAAACCACAACCCAGAACTGCAACAAGCACCATGAATGGAGATGCCTGATCAGTTCTATCAAAAGGCTCCTGGAATTAAAAACAATAATAATAAAGAATGAAGAAATAATGAGAATGACAGAGGACACACACACAAGGGAGGAAGGCGTAATGCTGCTTTGTACAATACCTTCTGACCGTGACCGCTTGAACTTGGTGAGAACCACAATGTCATCTTTAAAAGGAAAAAACGCTTCAGTAAAAACCAGAAAACTCAAGTCAAATCCAATTCTAACATTAACACACTTAATAAGCCTCCTCTATTCTTCACAATCAGCCCCAATAACCAAACAGATGAGCCTGCAGTGAAAACAAGTGACTAGAAGAAGGCAGAAGAGAGCAGGCTCCTCCTGAGCCCACAGCATCTGCCTTTCAGTCCAGGCCCTTCAGCAACATAAGCAGAGGTGTTGCTTCCCCGTACCAGCAACAAGGAGGACAAGAAAAGTTTCCACTAGGCAAGAAAACAGCTTAAAAACATTTCAAGAGATTGCATTCTTATATCCAAACATGGAGTACAATGATATACTGATAAAACCATCATCTGCAAGGGAACTGCTTTGTTCTTCAACACTGCCAGCTTTGCTGCTGTGTAAGATCTAAAACCATTCACACACCAAAAAGAACGGTCTCCAGCAACCTTATGACACGTGTCCTGGGAGCTGCACATTACTGGAAATGGTGAGCTTCTTCAGACCTAAAATTTTAACTTCCACTACTATTAACGTACACTGTTCTAAACCATAGTAAACTGCAGAGCAATCTACTTAGAAACCTCCACTATGTCATCCTGAAGAATTGCAGATCACTCCTATTTCAATTACAAACCTAGGTAATCAACAGTAATCCAAAACACTCTCAGAAATCAGCATTCGGGACTGAAAACTGCAGAATATAAATGTGACTGATACGTCTTGTTAGAATTTATGTAGTTTACTCCACAAATAAATGGTACTTGGAAGTCAATCTTATTATTTCCTTAGAAGCATGAAGAATGTCATCTTGTAGAATAACTCACTAGTTAATTGCACAGCAGTCTGAATTTGCTTACACTGCCTGACTCACTTCCTTTTTTTTTTTTTTTATACAAGGCATTTTAAGATAATGAAAGTAATGCAATTCCATGTTTGGACCTATTTGGTTAAAGGAAGTGTTTTAATACGATCAACAAGTTGTCCTTCAGAAGTTGCCTATGCATTCCACAGTGAAGGACCAAATCCCTTAATGACCCAGGCACTACCAGTTTACAGTTTCTTAAAGGTTCTAACTACAGCAGCTGCAGTTCACAGAAGGAAACAATACATACATATATGCCTAGAAGTCACACAATTAAAACGAGATAAACGGGTGGAAGGCCACTTGGATGACTGACCTATACTCTTTATGCAACAGTATCACAGGAAGTGGAAAAGCCTCTTATATTTTATAAGATCTGTATTAACTACGCAATCAAAAACTAAAATATTCTGCAAGAAAACAAACGGTTCTAATTTTATAAATTATTTTGAGAAGTTCATTTATATAACTAATTAAGAAAAGTAAATGTTCTCAGTGTCATCACAAAAAAGTAATGACACTTGGAGATCATTGTCTTCTTTGGCCTCCAGTAGCTGAGACAAGCCAAGCAGCACAGCTCAGCAATGTCAAGACAGTGCTGGATGGTCCCAGGGTGAAGCAGAACCTGGTCACAATGGCTGCATCTCAATGGGAACATCGCCAGGCTCAGGATGCACACAGTACCTGCACCTCCATGAGGACATCACAAAGCCTAGGGCACAGCCTGGGTCCACCACTGCCCATCAAGGAGAGTGCACTCTGTAGGGTGGTTGGGCCTCAGGCAGTCTACCAGGAGCAGAAATCAGTCCCCTGGAGGACACCACAGGCCAAGCTGCAGTCTCAAACACAGTATGGAGAGGTCGGTCTTGTTTTGGAAAGAAGCAAGTTTAGCCACATGACTGCAGCTCCATTGTGCTACTCGTTCTCTAAGCCAACAGAAAATCTGTGGCTGTTATTTCCTAGCATGGGACATTCATGCTTCATCATTTCAGTACTGTATTCCTAAATACTGCTTACGTTTCTATCCATGATTTCCTTAGAGATATTAATACCAACCTTCTCAGCAAAAGCTAGCAGGAAAAAGAGACTTTGAGACACATTATACCATTCCGCAAAACTCTGACACCTTAGTTTACACATTGTTCCTAGAGCAAAGTCTTGGTGCTCTAGGTGAACAAAAACTACCAAGCGACAATTTAAATGAGGTAGCTACCTTGTGTCTGAACACACTTCCTAATATTTACTCTTACCAAGTAGTCAAAAGAACATTTTATTCCTGGATGTCTGAAAGATACCATACCAGTAAATGACCGGGTTTTCTGAGGGGAAGAGCCGGTTTAAAAGCATGATTACTTATTGCTAAATCAATACCCAATTTACAGTACTTTGTCCCATGCTCCCAAAAGATCAGCGTGGGATTGCTGCTGTAGTTGTCAGCTGGGACCTACTCTTCCCAGTTTCTTCTCATACGGAGCCTGATTCAGCAATGAGTCACTAACAAAAATGCATACTGAAGAAATACTGCTCCAGAATAAGGTCACTCATTCTACACAATGACTACTTCAAGTGCTTCCATATCTCAGAAAAACACGCTTTAAAATGACTAAACTGAACTTACAAGTACATTGACCAACTCCCAGTTCACAATAAGCCACGTCCCTGCTCTGCAATGAAGCAAGATTTGCAGCACCCTGGTTCCCTGGAAGGGAGCCACAGCACAACCTGACCAGATTCCCAAGCCAAATGACAGCATTGCCTAAGGGAACCGGGACCTACCTAAACTGCTGGCTCACCAGCAATTTCCATAAGCATTATTACTTCACCTGGCACCATCCAAAGTGCAACAGCTGTGCTCCAGAACCTAAGATTCCATCTCAAGGTTACACTTGAAGTGGTTAATACACACTCAGAGCTGCTCCTAAATACTCAAAACTATTCCTAAACAGTAAAAATGTTGCATTTCCTATAGATTCAAGATAATTTCCTAGGAATATATGAAAAGAACTTTATGATTCCTTGAACAAAACACTTTCAATTATTATCTACTTCATGGTCATATTAATTTACATCATGTGTTTAATTATTAAATGGGTGATTCCACAGAACAGGTGTTTATTGATACACAGGTTGGAAGAGAAAAAGAACAGCATTTTTAGTGGACAAAAATACAGGAGAAAAATCTAACTAACAAAATCTGGTAATCTGGATGAAATGCAGTGTGCAGGTTTAATCTCTGTTATAATAAATGGGTATTTTAAATTTAGAACTTGAAGTTTTCTCCCAGCTGCCTTGCTTTTAGCAAACCCATGAAACCTCCCATTTGATTAGAAGGCACCAAGCTGAAGAAGTTAGATTTAAGTCAATCTGTTTTTAGGAAAAAAAAAAAAAGACACCACAAGCATAGTGTTGTAACACAAAACCTCAATGACATTTTTGTGTGGTTGAGGCAATAACTACTACCACATTTTAAGTCCTGCCTGTGCCATGGCATCAAACATGCTGTGAGCACTGAACGTGGCATTTATGCCTTCCAGGCACCATCATTTTGCAGAATGGCACACGTCAACCAATTAACAGGTTTGAAAGCAAATAAAAAAGAGAAAGCCCAGGCCAGAGGTAGTTGGATAAAGCGAGGAATTTTTAATTATGTAAAATTTAGGTGTGAAAGTAAGGGGGAATTGGATGGCAAATAAGCCTCAGAAGAGCAGGGCAGTAGAACAGCAGCCTGCATTAGTCCTGGCAGCTTGTGACAGACTATGGCTGTGCTTGTTTGCATTTAGACTATTTATATGCCGAGGGCCATTTTTCATCAGTGCTGACTGCAGAAACAGACAAGCAACTCAAGCAATGGCCGTGCACATATATGGAAATGCCAGGTGCATGCTGATTGCACTCCAGAACAGAGGAAGAAAGGGGAACTGTGCTATCGCTTTTCATCACAGCTCAAGGGAGTTACAAGCACTTGAAGAAGCGTTAAGTGCAGGCTCGCTTTCCTAGAGGCCCATTTAAAATGGATCGCTCCAATTTCCACTGAAATGAAATACAGAAGCAGCACAATCTCTGATTTCTTTCAGCCTCCGCAGTAGTTCTCATAAGCAGTGGAATTCCCAGGTATTCTATGGACACACATAGCAGCCTTGCATGAGAAATCTCCTACAGAGACTATATGAGAAAAGCAACACAAACAGTGAGCTACAGATGGGGCAACAGTGGGGAAAAACAGAGCTGGGGGAGGAGCAGCAAGAACTACAAGGAAAATACTTGACTTGTTACTGTACTAAGAAAGTTAAAAGCACTGTGAACAACTACATCACCCATTTTCCATTCACTGGTCACCTGCTTGCCGTGCTTAATTTCAGATGTACATTGAATTTCACCTGCAATCCTTAATTCCTTCCTGTCCCCATGCTCTGCTTCAATGCCCTTTTGTTCATGCTTGCAATGATAAATGCCATTGAGAATTTTGCTACACTTTCTCTTATTAAATAACAAACAATCATATTGACACTTAAGTTTGCAACACAACGCTTTTTATTCCAGTTACTCAAACTCTATCAAAAGACAGTAAACGTGGAAGTCACAGAGGAGTCCCAGGGAAACATTTCCCACCAATCAAGAAAATAAGCAGGGCAGTAGACCACAGCTCCCATCACTTGTGGTTTCTGATGTAGACACCAGCTGGTTAGCAGGACCAAAATAGCAAAGACATCTAACTTTTTGATGGCCTATGAAATACATCTGCTTGTCATTACTTGTCAGCGTGGTATATTTCCAGGATGTTGTAAATTGGGCAAATAGAGGCTCTCCGATTTCCTACCTGATAGTTAAGAAAACCCCTTTGAATAACAAACCACAGGGCCTTTTCTAATTTAGGACTAGTGCAGAAAATTAAAGACCAACCATCTGCACCATGAGCCCTACCCACAACACTTTGTGGCACTCTGTCTTGCCAAAGGCCTCCAGTTTCACATGCTTGGAAGTCTGCTAAAGGAGACATGGGATCACCTGGGATTTCCAGTGATAAAACGGCACCTTACCCTAAGATACTCTCAACAGATGTTCATCTGTTCTTATTTTTTTCCTTAATGTACATATCTGTATCACACTACTGCATTTCAAATTCCTTTCCCCTCTCGCCAAAGAGAACTGCAATTCTGTAACCCAATAACCTACAAGGTTTGCTGAGAACACCTGATTACAACTGTGCAAATAGAACCTAAGGAAATTTCTCTCCTCATTCCAACTCATCAGTTCCAACTGAAATAAAACTCTCTGGTAGCATAAACTACTGACAAAAGCAGAGGCTAAAGGGAGACAGCCTGAAGGCAATCCTACAGTGCTCCAGTTCTGTCCCAGTGCAGTGTAATAAGTGATCCAAGCTCACCCTTGGATGTATTCTGAACGCATATAAAGAGATTCAGAAATCCTTCACTGGATTACCACAATATTGAATTGACTTTGGTACAGAGGTGAGTTATTTTCTCAGCTCTTCATGAGAAATACACTTGAACACAGATTCTTACATCATATCTCTTGCTCTGCTTGGATGGGTAAATTAAGAAATGCATTATATTACATCAAGTAAGACAATTAATGCTTACAACACACTACCACAGTTGCTCAGGGCACACATCTCCGCACTGATTCACACATCTTGCCTTACTCTAGGCCATCTCTGCAGCTGCAGCCAACTCAGTTGCCAGCACACCTTCTCTTGGCACCCACCAGGCTACAGCAACCAACACCACATGTCTAACAGCCCAAAGCTCTCACAGGACGTTCGTCAAGAAAATTTGAACATGGCTACAGTATAATCCCAAGTAAGCCCCAACCTAGAGCCAGCCCCACCCCTCTGAGAATATTTTACTCTGCTTTCTGCATCTTCGGATAACATCTCAACATCTTTCACATAGCTGTGTTGAAATTGAAAGAGAGATCCCTATCAGGAGGGCACAAAGATCTTCCTCCCCTTTCTTGAGTCTCCACGTGTGAAAAGCTACTCTGAAATACAGCAAAGGTGATTCTACACAACAAAGCACACCCAATGACCACATTTCTCTTCAGTTCAGCCCCTAAATAACAATAGACAGCAGCAAAGAAGTTCATTACATCACCACCTTGCTACATGATGTAAGAAAAACATAGCAACAGTTGCACACCAGATGACATTGATACTTTTTAATCTACATGCTTATGGTAGGGGACCTGCTGTTCTCCTCCACCTGCAGACACAAATCATTAACTAGTTTACAGACGCAAAGTATGAAGAAATGATTTTCACAAACTACCTGGCAAGAGTAACTTTAAAGGGGCATTTTCATCAGAGCTGTCTTATCATCCCAGTTTCCCCTCTTCTCCCAGCAGTTATTAACCACCTGTACAGAGACGTTAAGGTGCTCAGCTTTCAGTTCTTACCAGGTGCTGGCTAATGGCAGACAGACTGAGCTGATCTGCAAAATAAAAGCCTGGAAAGCAAAGTAATTTAGCATTTTGTTTATAAGTGATGCTGCAACCTTTTTTCATTATTATTATTTATTTACATGAAAGCTAAGTAACATTCATCTAAGATGGGAGGAACAGGTCAGTTCTCTTGTACTTGACTGAATTCAGCTGCATCTCCCAGCTCTCAGAAGAGCAACCAGAATATCCCACATAATTGCCAGGGGACAAATAAGGCACATGAGAGCAATTAACCCCTCCTATGGAGTTGCTCCCCTTTGCCAGCCACTGGACTGCAGAAAGAGTTCATCACCACTTCAAAACAGAATCATTACGTTTTGGAGACAATCTCTGAATACAATTAATATTTAAACACTGCAGCCAAGTGGGATTTAAGCTTTCCATTTTTCATTAGAAGGACCACAGCAACTTTCTCTTAACGTGCCCACCAAAATAGATGGCAGTTACTTTGCAAGTTGTTGGAATCTGTTTCACAAAGCAGATTTTCCTGTTACAAACAGTAGCTTTCCGTTTAAACAAAGCTCACCTGCTGGATTCCCAACATGTATTTAAACTCTGCCTGGCACTGACATCTCTGCCAATACAGAAATTTCATGTAGGAACTTCTCATTGCTTGGTGAGGCTAATGGCATTCTTTCTCACTTGCCTTTTCTATGCTGAACTATTCCTAAATGTGTTGGAGCTTTGATTTCAGTACCTGAGAGAACTCTTTCTGACAGTTTTTACATTAATTAATCCCCCAGATTAGTCCTGTGAGTGATAACCCACTCAGAGTTTCTACAAATAGATTAGAAAAAATTATTCCCTCAGTAACAATGTACAGCTGTAGTTTTGAACACAGACCTATATTTCCATTTTATATTATGAGTATGAATCAACCTCAATTAAGTAAGTAACATTCTCTAAAACTACAGCAATTCTTGGCCTTGAACAGTGATGCCTTATTAACAGTCAGCCCAAGTGCTGTTTGGAAGTCACACTATCAGCCTCTCCTGATATCTAGATTCCTGCCTTGCTTAGGGGAACACAAGAGAGATGACAAAGCACCTAGGCAAGCATTTGAGTGTGAAACAGCCAGGAACCTCTTAGAAAGATGAGCCACGGCATCAGTCCTGTTCCTCACTACTAAAGGGGAATGTGAAAAACCTCTTTCTGTCTCACTGAGCAGAAGTTGGGTTTGGGATCCCCTTACACATCCAAAGCACTTGAGCTGCATTCATCCTCTTGGGTCTGAACTTCAAAACACAGAGCAGAGCCAAACACCAGTTGCCAGAAGGTCCACAGAAGCTACAGCATTGGTACCTTCAGCAGAAAATATAATGCTGAAAGGCAGCATAGAGATAAAGAAACATTCCTAACAACACACACCCTTCGATGCTACAGCAGAATTTTGCAAGTTCTTTTACTATTATTATTATTACCTTTTTTATATTTAGGTAGATGCCACGCATCTTCAGTGAAAAGCAAAATCACACTCTCCGAAGTGGAAGTTATTACCTCACTCCGGTCTCATTCAGCAGGAAGCAACAGCACTTCCCCTGCGGTAGAAGGTTTGGCAAAGGAGCTCCGAACACAGAGAGCACACTCAACTTCCCACTGCCAGTGAGTAACTTTTCACTTCCATAACTTACTCTTCAGCATTCAACTTAAATGAAATGCAATAGCAAACCCAAATTAAATACACATGTGCTATCGAATTAAATACACTTGTGCTATTGAGATACGAACGTGTCTTTAAAGCAAAAACATGGCATTTCCTTTTCCTTCTGCCTTCTTCCTATTTACTCTCACACAGACACGATGGCACATCTGACATCTATGGCTGGAAGCCTCTTTAGGAGGTTACCTTAGAAGCAGAGAAAATACGTATAGGTCTTGGAGAAGCCTCAGTAATAATAGATGCACATGGCTAATTTCTGCAAACCATAGCTGGAAGGGAAGATTTTATTTGTTGTAAATCTAGACTCTTTTCTTTAAACAACGCATTAGCAAGCTTCTAAAGCTCCCTTTAGCTCCTATTAAGTTCTTAATGAGTTTTAGAAGAACGCTTAATTAAAAAGTGAACCGAAACGGTGCATGACTGTGTACACAGTTACGTGCTGCTGCACGGTGTACGTCGCTACATCATCCTCATGCGCTGAAACTCCTTAGGTTTCATGTTTTTGACTTCAAAAAGCCCAACACAAGACGCTCATGGGAAAACAGAGAGCTGTGGAACTAAGTTTACATTCCTGACTTCCAGCATCACTCCCTGCGAGGTTACCACGTACTGGGTAAACACGTTTCCGTCTCCAGCTCCTTCAGGAGGAGCAGCGAGCCCGGCTCCTCTGTCTGCGGGACGGGCCGTGACTCAGGGCTGCCCGCCGGGGGAGGGGAAGGGAAGAGGGCAAAGCGGCTCCCATCGCATTTGCAGACAGCTCTTTCCCCAGCAGCGCACCCAAGCGCGGCCCCACGCCGGCGGGGCACAGCACACACCCGCACCCCTCGGATCCCCGCTCGGCCCCGAGCCTACCGTCGGCCGACAGGGACATCTCGATCAGAGTCTCGTTCGCCTTCTTGCTCAGGCGGTTCATGGTGGCCGTCCCCCGCGGCCGCTCTCGCCCCGCTCCCCGCCCGCAACCCAGCGCGGTGAGTCAGGGGGCGGCGATGCATGCGCAGTGCCGCGGGGCGGGGCGGGGCAAGCCGGGGCTCCCCACACGGAGCGCCCGTTCGCTCCCTCGCTCCTTTCTTCCCTCCCTCCTTTCTTCCCTCCCTCCTTTCCTTTCTTCCCTCCCTCGAGCTCCTCCCGCTGTGGCAGAGCGGGGCCGCGCTCGGGCCCGGATAGTCTGACAGGGGCGGTGCCCGGGCACGGCATCCATCAGCACCGCCGCCTTTCGGTTTTTCTTTTTCTGGAAGAATAAAGCTATGACTAAAAAAGACCCACATGCTGAGAAGCGTGGGTGACGAGAAGGCCGTTTTGAGGTCCATTTGGATACGGCCACCAGCACGGCCAGCATCCTTCAGGGTATCGCCCCCATTTTCTCATCTCTTCAACAGCCGAGATTAGTTTCCAGCCCAGCGTTGGCTCGGTGTGTTTGTTTCACTTCAGGGCAGGTCTCGAGGCCTTCCCTCACATTGCTGTCTGCACATTCAGATTTTCCTGACTTAAGTCACGTTCTTGTGCAACAAACCAGAGCAGAACGATGTTCCTTGAGTAACCCTACACAGCAACAGTTTCAGGGCAGGATTTCTTAATCACAGAGCTAATTAAGTCAGGTGGGTCAAGCTGCTCA
Organism: Oreortyx pictus; assembly: GCA_036925125.1. Taxonomy (NCBI): domain Eukaryota; kingdom Metazoa; phylum Chordata; class Aves; order Galliformes; family Odontophoridae; genus Oreortyx; species Oreortyx pictus. The sequence goes on along the minus strand of JAUPFR010000006.1, from coordinate 3,052,337 downwards.
GTGACAGCACCAGGCTGCACTCCACATGCAGCATGGAGCCTTTGTGGCATTGCTCGAGCGTATTACTGAAATGTATTTTTAGATGGGAGCAAAGCCTAAAAATACATCTGGTGGCTCTCCAACATTTGTGATGCTCGGATTGGCTTTTGGTGACAAGATGCAGGGTGCGGGGACAAAGCACACCACAACGGCCTGCTGATGGGAGCTTTGGGACAGCTCACAGCAGCATTCAGTTCACCAGGTCACACTGCTCCACTCAAAGGCTGTGTTGTCCAAGGCTTTAATTTTATCAGAGCTGTAAGTATAGGAGAAATGCTGCTATTCCCCGTGGCAATTCAGAACTCTGCATTTAGCAAAAAAGGCTGTCGGTGGCCAGCACTGGTTTTGGCCTGTTACGTTAATGACACACTCCACCCAGAACATGGGACAGCTTCTCTAAACCCCTATGGTTGCTCCAGGGATGCTTTGCAGCTCTCTGTAATTGAGCAAGTGCATGGTTTCTGGAAGCACCAAATTCGTGTAAATTAGACAGCAGTTTGTGTCAGGAACAGACGTGCACAATGAGAGACCTCATGCCCATGGTAGGCACGCAGGAGGTACACACAATACCCAGCATTTAGGTTTCTTGTCTATTCTGAGCTTAAACAACCACTGTCTCACTTGGTGGTTGCAGAGCATACCTATGTGATGCAGGATTATTCTTCCTTCAGAAGGCACAGCCTTTTTTCCTCTTCCCCCTCATGCTTTCACTGATTACCCTGAGGCCATATATGCAGTGAGTCAGGTCAAACTGTTAAGCTGACCGAGCTTCTTTATTCATCTTCCGTCTTTTCAGTTCTCTGACTCATTGCAAGCATTTGGCACTGTCAAAATAAAGAAAGCACAACAAAACAGGAATACCATTGTATTTCTGTACTCAGTGGTCTGGATTTCACTTGTTGCTCTTGTATGTATCAGTTAGATGTTTTGAAAAATATGTTGTGAATCATCTACCCCCTGGCAATGAATATAATACATACAGCTTTCAGTTTTACCACCTGGGGACCCCAAAGTAATGCATTCTTTCAGGATGCCATTTCTTCACAAAACAAGTATCCCAGTCACAGTCTCAAAGGTAGTAACTTCCTGCTGCTGGAAATCTGTATTGTACATTCTCATTTCGCTTAGGAAAGTCTTAAAGTTTTCACACCAGACCATGAGCATAAAGTTTGAAATGGATGAAATAAGACAGTGCAAGATTAAAATAGATACAGTAGGAAAGGAAAGCAGTTTATCTCCTGCCCAGTCTCTGCGACCTACTGGAGAAAGCACTGTGAACTCTCCTGTTAATGCACTCTCCTGTTACAGTTGGCACTGTAAATAAATGAATGTAATAGGCACTGGTCGGAGAAAAGCCCGAGGGAGATTTCTGGAGCTTCAGTCCAGCCTTGCTCAACTATCTCTGCTTTTTCTCAGCCTGCTTGACATCTGACTCTCTTCTTGCACTGTACACAGCATTTAAAGCTTAAAACAGCTGGGCAAGTGCCCTGCACTCCAGCAGCCCAGGAAACACTCTTTCTGAAGGAATGGGTGTTTGAATTTGTACATGAGGACCACACAGTTCTATTTTCATACCACCAAGCAACCCAAAAAGTTCATTAGGAAGTGGTACTGATAAAAGGATGCTGTCACAGCTCTGCTATGAGAGGGCAGAACGTTAGCACTTCTCAAAGGAAGGAAGTTGTACACGGTAAGCAAAAGAACATGGTTACTCACTGCATTTTCTCCTACTGCATCGTGTTTCAGTTTGTCAGCTGTATGCAGTAGGAGGTGTAGGTAAGAAAAATACCTCTGATACCAGAGCAAACAGATGCTTTGCAGACTATGGTCTGCCTTTTCTTTGGCCTGAGCTCCTGCAAACATGCAACAGTAGAGCTAAAACAAACTATGTTTTTAGCTCTACCCCAGGGCAAGGAAATGACATGGATGTGGCCCCAGCTAAGCCCGACCACATCTCTGCTGGGTACTGACTGCTCCAGGAGGAGAATGAGACAGCAGCACCAGCTCTGTGCCCTCCCTGTGACTGCCTAACACGGGTTTCAGAAGTGCTGCTGGAGATCAAGGTAATCTCCACAGAAGCCCTGCATCCCTTCTCACATGCAAGCACATCTTCGATGTGCAATTACACAGTTGCACTCAATAACTGGATTGAGCACTGTACAGATGCCATCAGAATTCCTAAATTAGCCTGAGGAAATCACGGGAATAAAGTTAGGCTGCAATGTACTGTGGAAAAGAGGGAACCCAACTCTCTCATGGGACTGGAGACCTTACACAGATACCTTAATATCTCAATAGTCTACTCATGAACTACATCTCTCTTGTCGCTTCTCCAGGAATACAAATCAAGTGATTTTGCTAAACTGCTCCAAAAAAGCATGAGTAAAGACCAGTATTTAATCCTAAAAGGATGTGCACTGAGTTACATTCCACCTCTCCCCCCAAAAAACAGAAAATAACTGAATGCAGTAGGGATGAGTAAGACTGCTTCATCTTTTCTGACACTTAAATAACAGTGTTAAGATAAGAAACTGCATCATTCTCATAAATACCGATGAACTTCCTCATACATTCTCTCTTCCTGTTACAGTTTCTCAGAGTCTAGTGCCCTCTTGTGGTAGCAGTGTTTCCTCATGTGAAATTAGGCTCACACCTCGAGATTCTTTATTTTGTACCTGTCGATTCTGCCATGGCTATAAATGGGTAAAATAAATAAAGCCAAATTACATATCTTTTATACATGGAGGACTGTGGATTGAATAAATAAGGCTGGTGCGTGAAAGCAGAGCTCTGGGGTGTTGCAGGGAGCTAAGTAGCTCTAGCAAAAGCATTTGAGAACTTAGTTCAACATGCATTAAGCAGTTTAGACAGCAAGGCAGGAGGGAGTTATAAAGGTACTACAAAGGAACAAGAGAACAAAACACTGCAGTTCTGTACGAGATAAAATGAAGTCAAACACTTTTGAAAGCACTGTTAAATGTCTTATCCTTCTCTTGTATATGCATGCTTTTACCTCTCCTTGGCAACATACTTCATCACAAACGTTTTAATTGCACAAAGATGAGTAGCTTTGAAAAGACTCCTAGGGAAACAAAAATAATTGAGTATACTTACTAATAAGGCAGGGTATTAAAACACAACTTACTGTGTGCAAGACATTCACAGCTACCAGGCTGGTGAGATTAATAGGAATAATGATACATGTCTAATCCTATGTACTGTACTGAACTAATGCATTCTCTTGTTTATAAAATGCTCTGTGAAGAACAACTGCATTCAAAGCATGAGTAGTAAGAAATTGTTCCACATTTGCTGTTATAAATATGGCCTAATCTGCATAATTGGTAGACTTAAAACAAGTTTTCCTAGCTTCCATCTGTGCAGTGCACACACACAGCACCCCAAAAACAACACAAACAGCAGGAGCATCTTCTGATGTTGACTTTTTTGATGTCAAATGTTCAAGCTGTATCATCTCTTTCCAGCCCATCTCACTGAGTGTGCTCCACAGATAAGCTCCAATTCCTCGTCTGAAGATTTCCATTCTTCACAATCTTGTGCAGCTTAATATTTTCCTGTTCTTCACCATTATTCCTGTTTTCCTCCCCTTCAAGAGGGAATAGGAGCTGCAAAGGCATGCTGTCTAACAGGGCAATCTAGTTGCAGGGCTGCAAGTAATGCTTTCGAGCAGAACTAAGTGAAGAGAGATGGGCCAGAGAAGAAAATATATAGCGGCGTATCGAGACAGAAAAGACAGGAGAGAAGACAAAATGAGGGTGCACAGTGCTGTCTGCCATAAGGATAACTGAGATGGTTACAGACAGAAAGGAAGGTGACTAAGGTGTTTCTGTAGTAACCAGCCCTGCACAAACACTCAGGCTTCCCCCATCCCTTAGGGCCATACACTGGCTGGTGCTATCTCACAGCCCAGCTGGCTGTTTGGAGTTGCTGATGTTTGTGCTGGCCTGTACCTGAGGGATGTAGCATAGGCTGGAAGGTGTCCTCTCTTGTAAGAAGTGAAATAAACAGTAGTATGATGTCAGCCTAAATCAGGTACTACTTAATACAGACTGGTTCTTAATTCTAAGAAAACTGACCAGTGGGCTTTTACTCTCATTTGCTGCATCCTGAATGTGTTCTGTACATATCTTCACAGTTTTTCCTTGCTTGTGTGAGATGCAGTGCCCAGATAGTAACATGCTTCCAGCCTCCCCTCCAGCTCGAGCACATCCTTACACCAGATCCTGTCTGAAAAATGCAGTGCTTATCTCCCCACCCAAGGGAACACTCATGGAGGGTTGTCAGGGCTGCCCCACACGGCCCATCCTTCCCAGCCACAGTGCACACTGAGCATATAGATTAGTCACGTGCACTCAGGGAACCTGATAAGCATCCAGGAGCAGCAGGAGTGGAGAAACACACGGGCACCCTCAGCCACATCAAATGTAACTGGAAGGATCAGGCAGAAAGCAAAAAGACAAAGTAGAAAGAAAATGTATCTAAAGTCAGTACTTCATGAGTAAGGGGGTATAAATAGTAAGATGAAACCAATATAACCAAATAATTGATGTTCACACTACAAGCAGGAAAAGAACTGAGCATGAACAAAACTGAAAAGAAAAAGATTAGAAACAATAAATGAGAAAAGTAATACCAAAGTGAACAGTTCATTAGCTGCAAAGTAAATTTTAAATTTCAGGAGAACAGAGGAAAACCCTCAGAATGTAAAGTTGCTACTTTATTGCATCTGGCTTCAAAGAAGCTTACCAGGGCCAACATGATCACTCCTCATGCTGTGTACCCCTGGCTTCAAGTAGGATAGCCAAAGTGTAAAACAAACAAGCCAATGCATTATCCTGTAATTTTTGTACAGGAAATCTGATACTTAAAATTATGATCCCCATGACTCTCTCTTAGAATGAGAAATCTGATTTCTTGTTAAACTGTGGAATTCTTTAGAGGAGCTTTGCCATCTCTAATTAAAACCAATATTTTTTTTCTTGAGGTCATGCCTATGAATTATATTCTGTATTGTTTATACAAAGACAAATTCACGGTAATCTAACCACATCCTCTTGGATAACCATACAGGTACTTAATATATTTGGAAGAGTCTCTTTTGTCGTTTCTTGTTAGCTCCACTGTTTCACAGCTGTTTAAACACAGAAACAGGCAAGAAGATAGCATGGGAGTTACTTATCCAGTAATCACTGATTGGGTCACATTCCAAATCCTCAAGTCTTAGTAACTATTTGTGAAGATTTTTCCTGATTATTAAACTTCTCCTGTTAATGAGTAACAAATACATAGCTCTGGATGAGTTAGACCTTCAGGTAAGACTTCTGAGATTTGATATTATGACAAATGCTTGAAATCCCTGGGTTCATCCTTAACATCTTTACTGCCCTAGATATGTTGCTTACCAACTTGTAATCCAGTATTGCTGCCCCAAAAACTCTGAAGGATACTTCTCTTTCTGCAGTGCCCACTTCCTTTAGCTGAATCTATGGGAAACCACTGGACAAAAACACCAGTGTGTGTCATCAGCCTTAATGCACAAACATGCAGACATTCAGTAATAGCCCTCTGTATTGTACAGCTAAGGAGAGAAAGTGATGTATGTGTGATCTGGTACTGCAAACATTTGCACCTCAGAAAAACAGCCCACATTTCATAGGCTTCAACTGAGTGTTAGCAGGAACTGAACTAGTATGAAACACATGTCACTTCCTGGCAGTCACTTGCTGAAGGATTCAGTGATCATGTTCTCCTTTGTGTGCTTCCATGACTTACTGGCAAAGGTGCACAGTCAGGGCATATGCAAGTGTAGTGCTCTTATTTCAAATTGCTTCATGTTGTGCCCCAGCAGTTCTAACACATCCCTTACAGGAGGGAACATAACTTAAAACAGAAATCCAGTCCAACCTATCCCCCTCTTTAAAGCAGATTCCCTAGAATAAGAAAATGTCGAGGTGCATTTTGAATGTATCTGAGCAGGCAGAATCCACAGCTCCTCTGGGCAGCTGATTCCAGTGCTCCGTCACACCCAAAGAGAAGCATTTCCTGCTGTTTGCATGGACCTTCCTGTATTTCAGTTTATGCCCATTGCCCCTTGTCATGTTGTTGGGACATGACTGAAACGACAGGCTCCATCCACTTAATCCTCATCCTTCAAATAATTATAAGCATCACTAAGAATCCCTCTCAATTTCTTGGCCTTCTAGTAGTATGCTTGTGATTTCTGATGTGATTTATTTTTTGTATACAGAACAGCAGTATTAAAAACTGTCAGTAATCACTGCTCTAACAGCCAGCGAAGCTCCACCTGCATTAGCTAACCTTGCTTCAGTCTGCAGCAGCTCTTCTTCATTTTCTGTGTGTTTTCACAAGGTGATGACATCATGAAGCTCACTCTTCTACTCTTGCTTGTAGAGCTGATCTCCTCCCATCCTTCTGGCTATGCTTAAATGAACACTGACGCAAGCAGAGCATTTCTCTTTTGCCTTGCACTTAAGAGCATCCATGCTATTTGTCAAAGATATTTCTGACTCTGTGCTAAATTGCTTAGTATCTTTGCGCTATAGCCCTCAGGAAACACTAAAGGATAAGAGCATCTTTCTATTTCAATGCTCCAAGATTCATGCATAAAATTGTACAAGAGCTTCCTCCGAGACCAGTAAATCTTACACAACTCTGTCCTGAAGTTTACTTAAGTAACCACAGAGTCAGCATCCCCTACTGCTTCACAAGCCCTTCTGCTTTGTTTCATGGGACTCATTTAATGTATCCCCCATCAACATTCACTTATTCTTCCTGTTGCTGTCATTTGTTGCTTTTACTGCTGGGACACAAAATGCTGCAATTCTTTCTATTGCTTTTCTCTCGTAAGAAACCCTGAAGCACAGCCTCATAGCCCTGCAGGATTACATGGCACATGGAACAAAATGACCATTTGGGAAACTAGATTTCAAGTTTTCCCTGTGCAGATACCTAGTGCTGACCATTTCACTGCTGATTTTAATTCAGACAAGATAACTGTCTCAAACAGTGATAAGCACTGTCATCAACTGCTGAACCAGAACAGTTCCCTTCATTGCTACTGACCACTGTATTTTATGGAAACTGCCCAGTGATCAGCTATCAACTGCAATGTGAACGATAAAACCATGAACAGCAGGAGCATTGCTCCATGCTTTCATACCGAGCATCCCCAAAGTTACCCAGCTAGCAGTTAAGGGGTACATCACAAAATAATGGCCTGCCTGAGTTACATGGAAAATGTGATAGATTTCCCTCAGGTTTACTACACCTGTTGTGAACCTGGCCAACCAAATTCAGCTCTGTGTTACAAATAATTCCCAGTGATACATTTCACACTACTAACAACTTGCCAGTGGGATCAGTTGGTTCAGCAGGGCATAAATAAATCTGTGCCACATGCAAACAAATGGCTTGGCTGGAGCCCCCACTTGACTACTCCAGAAAGCAAAGTAACAGCAGGAGCTGTGAGAAGGTGGGGGATTGGCAGTTGCTTTACTGTTATAGTCCATAACAGCGGTACATTTAACTCCTGGCAGAGTAACCTAATCACAGTTCAGTTCTTCAGTCCTACTTGAGTTGGTACAGCAGTCTCTCCCAGCTCACACCCGTGTAGGTTATCCTAAAACCTAAACCAAATCACACAATCTAATGGATTCTGAGTGAAAACAAAACAAGCAAACAATACCTATTCTCCTGTATAATGAGAAAGCTCTGAAACAATAGCAGGGTGACAAAGTCTTTGGGTATAGCAAACAAGAACAAGCCCAAACACAGCAGCCACAGAAATGAAGGACAGAAGTTGCTTATCTTGTAGGAGGCCTCAGACAGATAGAGATCTCCATCAAGAGAAGTCTTCACCCCCACTATCAACCCTTAAATGAGGTCTGGGGTGGGGTGGACCTGAGCTCCCCAAGGGTCAGCCCTACCTTCTCACCAGGCCCTCAATCACTGGTTCAGGCTGTAACTCAGCATTTTCATTACATCCTGTTCATTTTTCAGCTGTGCTAATTCACAGGGATGAATTTACAGCTTTGATGATGCCTAGTCAGCTCTGGCCTATAACTACTTCACTTCCAGACTGCCCTGGATGATTCTCAAGTGTGACCAGTACACTCATTAGTACTTAGGGATCATTAAGCAGATGTGTGCAGCAGATGCTGAGGGATTACTAGGGAGAAGGAAAATAACAAGCAAAACAAATAACAGAGCAAGATACATGTGCTTCAGATGGTTAACTTTGGAAAGGCATGAATTCAAGCTGAAGTCACATACAGGCCTGTAGTCATTGTGTTCCTTTAAGAGAAATGTATTTTCTTACTTGTTAACAACATGCTAGGTTAGCTCTTACGACATTTCAGATAAACATCAGATTTGTAATTCCCCATCAAGTTCAAGACATAAAACTCACTTTCCCTAGCATGGATGCACACAAATATATCTCACAAATTCCCCCCCAAATTGTCAAGCTTCTTCACCTGTGTGGAATGTACAGTAAATACTCATACTTACCTGTATGTCTCTTCCTACAGCATCAAAAATTGATCAGTCAGCAAGAGGTTTCGTACTCCATTTGTGAACATTTATGAACAGCATAAATGCTTCTTAGAAGAAAGTTAAGGGGTAGAGAGAGACACATATGAGACACACAGAAGAGCCTGTGTTTAGTCTCCATTATGTTTTCCAGGTCCCAAACGTACCAAGGTTATACTGTTCTACTCTTGTTAATGAGCACTTATTTTTACTCAACTGTTCAGAAAGGAAATGTCCTCTGTACACAGATGACATAACCCAAGAAAAACAACTCCCACATATACCCTTCCAGCTCTTGTTTTGATCTTTGTGTTATACCTAAGCAGAGTGAAAATCAGCTGTAATTTGAACCTGAACTTTCCAAGATTTACTGCTGTATCATCTGCAGTTTTTATTCTTTTTTTTCTTTCAGTGAAACTGAATGTTGGGGTATCTTGTTGTTGTAGGGTTTTTTTTTTTAAAATTTTTTTATTTTATTTCACTGCAAATATCCTTTTGGCTCTTAACTAGGCTTCCTAGAGTCCTTCAGTCTCTACTTCTGTTCTTTCTTCTTAACCCCCAGGTACCACCTGTCTCTTCTCACCCGCATCTGCACCCCTCCTCTTTCCACCTGCTCCTGATGCCCCTCTTTCTTCCATTCCTTCTTTCATCACTCTTCCCTCCTATGCTCAGGTTTGTTTATCATTCCTTTTTCAGCCAGCTCAGGTTATCTCAGAGTTTCAATAATTGCCCGTCAGAAGGAAATAAGGATATAGGAGTAGTGTGGTATTTCTGCTGCTTCTGTGGTTGGCCTTCTGCTTTCCCTACACATTTTTCACATATCGTCCCCTCTCTTGCCTAGCAAACCAGATTTCCTGCTGTCTGAAGATTTGTGATTCAAGACTTAGATGCTCTTAACTCCTGATCCTTGGCAGCTACCCTCGTGGAGCAACAACCATGTGTTTTACACCAGCTCTGATAAAACCTTGTTAAATATTGGATACTTGCTGACAGAGAGACATCTGAAAATATAAACTGTTTCAGCATCAAACTCACATCAGCCATTCCTGGCACTTTGTTCCAAGCACAGTTACTTTGGAAGTGTTAAGACTTAATTCACAGCAAATAAACGTTTACCTGTTTGAACCTATTGATGATGTAATTCTCTGGACCTAACCCTTAAACGCTTGCTGTAGCTATTTTTAGACAAAGTTTGCATTAAACTTACATCAATGTCTTCTCTTGAGTCAGTAACTGGGAAGGGGAAATAAGCCCACAAGTAGCATTCAGTTTCAGATAGCAATGTATCCCTTTCTTAGATGAAAAGAATCAACAAGAAAACAAACAGCACTGAAGAGGTCTTTAGGCATTAGAGGCTGAGTGAATGGAACTGCTTTTAACAAGAGTTTGTGATGGCATGCTAAAAATAATCTTCATTTCTTTGGAATCAGCACCTTCAATTCCCAGAGGCTTTTATTTAGGTTTAAAATGCACTGAGAAGAACACTGTGCCCAGAAAAGCTATTCTGTTTAAATTTATCCTTCTTTACTTGCAGTCAGTCTTACATTTCTTGAGTGATGCTGACCCCACAAGCTGCTCCTTGGCTTCAGGATACTTGTTGCTGCCTGGTATTTGTGTGCAAAGATCCGAACAAAGACTCAGGATTGAGTAAGTATCTGCATGCAACAGTTCGGTTGGGGTGGGTATCCCAGAGCATGCTTGACTGAGACGTCCCGTAGGGGCGAAGCGAGTGTGGACTCTCTAGTAGTGCAGTTCCCATTGCCCGCGAGGGTGTGGGTCATGACCGAGGTGCGCGAGTGTGTGTGAGTGTGAGAGTACTCCAGAAGATGGGACAGAGGCCAAGTAAGCCCTCTGACCCCATGGGTGGCTCACAGGTAAAGCTACCAGCCATACTACTAGAAAGCCCCCTAGGTTTAATGCTAAAACACTGGGGTGAATCTCCCTCTAGACAAGGAAAGAGCGAGGTAAAAATGGTACATTGTATGGAGGTGTGGGGAGGAAGACAGATAAGGGCAGATCAGTTGTTCTGGCCTGTATTTGGGTCCTTTGAGGACCAGATCCGCCAGGCTCTAAATAGTTATGTGAATGAAATACAGCCTTTTAACCTAGAAGAGAGCAAGTATGCCAAATTATTTGTAGAATCCAATATTCGAACCTTTTTGTTCCCCCAATTAAAAAAAAAAAATGGAATACAACAGAGGAGGACATTACACACTATCCCCCCCACCCTATGCTCCCCCTGAACAGAATCAAGCAGATCCTCCGGAGCAAGCTGAATCTGATTCAGGAGACAAACCTGAATCTGAACCCCTAGATCTCCCTAGGAAAAGGATCACTAAAAGGCAAACTAGACAGGAGAGGATTGAGGAAGAAACCTTCTCCCTTTAAGAGAAATACCTGTAGCTATCGGGGGATCAAACCCAGGAGATGGATATGTTTCAGTTCCCTTAAATTCAGGAGATGTAAGGGAATTTAAAAAAGAAGATAAGGAATTTGCTAGAGGATCCTTTAGGGTTCTCAGAGAGGCTAGATCAAGTTTTAGGTCCCAGACTTTATACCTGGGATGAAATACAAGCAATTTTGAGCATACTATTTACAGTAGAAGAAAGGGAAATGATCAGGAGGGCAGGTATGCAAATTTGGGATCAGCAATACCAGGCTGTCCCAGGAGCAGATATAAAGTGGTCCTTACAATGGCCCATTTGGGATAATCAGAACCAGGAACATTGTACTCACATGGCAGATTTGTGAGTTCTCTTTATTCAAGGGATTAGAGAATCCTAACGAGGCTTTTAGTGAGCAACAGAAAAAAGATGAAACTCCTACCGAGTAGTTAGAGAGACTACACAAAAAAGTTAGTTATATTCAGGATTAGATCCTGCTACCCCTGTGTGGCAAGCTCTCCTGAAAATGCAGTTTGTAGCTAGGTCCTGGATATCTGAAGGAAAATAGAGAAATTAGAGGATTGGCAGGAGAGAGGATTAGATAAAATACTAAGAGAGGCTCAGAAAGTATATGTAAGGAGAGAGGAGGAGACTCAGAAGAGGCATGCAAAAATTCTGATAGCCGTAGTAAAAGAAGGACAGATGGGGGTGTTTCAGGCAAGGAGAAGAGGGAATATTCCTCAGGCAGACAACGTGCTTCAGCCTAACCAGACAAGACCCAGAGATATGAGGACAGTAGAATGCTTCTACTGTCAGAAAAAGGAACACATGAAGAAAGATTGTAGAAAGAGAATCCAGGGCAAGAAAATGTTTAAGGAGGACTGAGGGGGTCAGGGGCTTTATGTGCTGGGGACCCAGGAAAGAAAAGAGCCCTTGCTAAAATTGAAATTGGGTTCTCAGCATTAGGAAATGGAATTTTTGGTAGACTCTGGGGCAGAAAGATCGACTGTTCAATATTTACCTCGAGGATGTTCTTTATCCTCAGAAAAGCTACCAGTAATTGGAGCAAAAGGGGACCTCTTATGGTACCTGTTATAAAGCAGGTAGAAATAGAATCACTTAGCACCTATGGAATTGTTTTTTTTTATTGGTATCTGAAGCAGAATATAATTTGCTAGAGAGAGATTTAATTGTGGAGTTAGGAATAAATTTGGAAGTAAAAGATAGAGAATTGTTAAGCTATGTACTCTAACGATAGAAGATGAGGCTAGAATTAACCCAGAAGTTTGGTATACTCCAGAATCAGTAGGGAAGTTAGACATAGAACCCTTTGAAGTGACTATAAACGATCCAGGGAACCCAATTAGGATAAAACAATATCCCATTTCACAGGAAGGTAAATTAGGGCTACAACCTGAAATTGAAAGATTAATATCTAAAGGGTTGTTAGAGCCCTATATGTCTCCCTATAATACTCCTATACTCCCTGTCAAAAAAAAAAAAAAATACAACCTGATGACACATACAGATTGGTCCACGACTTAAGGGAAATTAATAAGAGAACAATTACCCATCTCCCAGTAGTGGCAAACCTCTATACCCTGCTCAGCCAATTAAACCCAGAATCTAAGTGGTACAGTGTAATTGATGTAAAGGATGCTTTTTGGACCTACCTCCTGAAGGCAGAATGCAGAGACTACTTTGCCTTCGGGTGGGAAGATCCAAACACCCATAGAAAACAACAACTCAGATGGACAGTACTTCCACAGGGATTCACAAAATCCCCTAACTTGTTTGGGCAAGCCCTTGTGCAAGTACTAAAAACTTATGAATCAAACCCACAGGTAACCTTAGTACAATATGTAGATGATTTACTATTAGCTGGAACAGACAAGGAAATTGTTAGACAGGCGAGCATTAAACTATTAAATTTCCTAGGTTCAAAGGGGTTGAAAGTTTCAAAGGTAAAATTACAATTTACAGAAGAGGAAGTGAAATATTTGGAACATTGGTTAAGTAAAGCAAATAAGAAATTAGAACCAGAATGGGTAAATGGGATTTTATCTTTAAAAGCCCCAAGAAGAAAGAGGTAGGTGAGGCAGATCTTAGGGCTGCTAGGATACTGTAGACAATGGATTGAGGATTATAGTAGTAAAGTTTTTATACCAGAAACTAGGACAAGATGGATTAATAAAGTGGAGATGAGTCAGAAGGATGAGTAAAGATTAAAAGATTTAAAGGTAGATCTTGTTAATGCACCAGTGTTAAGCTTACCTGATATAAAAAGACCATTTAACCTTTTTTGTAAATACAGACAAAGGGACTGCTTTTGGAGTACTGACCCAGGAACAGGCCAGGAAAAAGAAATCAGTAGGATACTTCTCAAAACACTCATCACATTCCAAACTCTGGTTATAGAGGGGATCAAACCTAAGGGTCAATTTTCAAACCTTGAAGGGGGAGAGCTCCTCATTATTCCTGAGGAGAGACATCTGTTTGGTTATCTTATTGGGACAACAGGATGTCAATCCTGCTTTCTTATCGACAAGCTTATTAGTTTGATTTAAGCCCATCTAACGCATCTGGCCCAACATATAAATTGACAGGGAGTAGCACCTTTGTATCCAGATGATTTACAGTTGTTTTTAACTGTAGAGAAGCTGTTCTTACAATTCATGGCCTGCCTGTTTACAAGCAATAGTTGCTGTAGCTCTGTTAGTAGAAGAAGAAGGGAAGATGACTTTCAGGGTGAATTAAAGGTGTATACTCCACATAACATAAGGGGAGTACTACAACAAAAAGCAGATAAGTGGATAACAGATGCTAGACTATTGAAATATGAATAAAAATAGAAACTGCAAGTTTACAAAATCCTGCTCAATTTTTTATATGGGGAACCAGATGAAGATTTAACCCATGATTGTATTCAGTGCATAGAGTATCAGGCTAAAATAAGGGAGGACTTAGAGAAAGAATTAATTAAGAAAGAAAGGACTGGTGGTACAACACCCCTTCCCTCCCCCCCCCCCCCCCTTCACCCCGCTAGATATGGCAATACACCAAATCTGTCTAGGAGACAAAGGTTTTAATTAAAACATGGAAAGAATCATCTCTAACTCCTCTATGGGGGGGACATTTTCTTGTTTTATTAACAACAGAAACAGCAATCCGGACAGCTGAGCATGGATGGACCTATGGCAAGCCAAGTGAAAGGACCAATCCATGATACAGGACCCCAGTGGGAGGCGTCCAAGACTTCAGACAATCTAAAAATCACTCTAAGAAAAATGTAAAATGGTTGTTTTTCCTTTAAAAGATAACTCAGTTATTCCATTATATGCTTTATATGTATATTGTGTATGTATTGTGCATTGTATATAATGAACACTGGTGAACTCACTCTTCCTATGAGTACATTTTAAGATAATTGGGAGATGGTTCTGTGAGCAATCAAGACGCTAAAATCCAAAAAGGAATGACAGATAGAGACTGGGGAGAGGGAGACTTATAAGGCAAGGATAGAGGAGGTTAACCTGAAGAATACAACTGCTGCCGAGAAGATCATGCACCCCGCTGCTCTAAGCAGAAGGGTAAGCGAGGGAGGCAGAGGCAAACAACAGTGGGGCTAGGAGAATAACCTCCGAGGTGAAATCACCTTGACCTTTGTCTCCTGATCTCCTCACAAAGCAATACTGAAAGTGCTCACTGTATTAATTTAGATTGGCATTAGAGAAAAAAAGAGAAAGGGGGGGGTTAAGAAATAACTTGAGGAAATAACTTGAAGGCATTCAGTTTGGAAAATGAGTACACCAACAATAGTACCAATATTATTGCCAACAACAATAATGATGAGAACGGACAACAACCCCCACCAATTAGAAAATAAATGGCTTACTTCACTGAGTCCCACTAATCTTATTGCTGGCTTCTAGTCTCTATATACTAAATAAGATAATTGCAGCAATGAAACACTGCCTGAAACAATTAAAAGGGAAAGGTCATGTTTTAGCTCAAGATGCAGTGATATGATTTGATGAACAAGATGATAAAAAAAGAAAAGGGGGGATTATGATAGAAAATTAGCTCTGTACTTGTTAATCAAACTAACTTGAGACAGATGTGTCAGTGTTATTCAGTGTGGTTTTTTTTTTTTAGAACTATGTAGTTTGTAGAAGTCTTAAAATAGACATAAATGTTTTTCTAAGTTGGAGCCACAGCATCTCATTCTAATACCTGGACAATGAACAACAGATAGCAGTGACCTTCTAAGGAACAGAAAAAGAAAAATAAGTGGAAATCTTCTCTTAAGTGTGCATGATTGGAGCTGAAGAGGACAACAGTCTTCATCTTTTCTCTGCCAGGAGACAGAGGATGACCCCCAAAATGCCAGCCAGCGCAGCCCAGGAAGATAAGATAGAACACAAATGCAGAGATAAGAGACAAAAAGAGGGGTCGGGAGGCCCGCGGTGCGCCCCTTTGGTGGAGTGGAGACTCCCGGCCGCCCAGCGCTGTTTCACTTGTTTGCTCAATATATTTCTTACTGTTGGCAACGATCGATGTGTAACGTTCTTCACACCTATAACAATTTGGTGCCGTGACTCGGATCCAGGCGACTCTGCTGCGGAATTCTCACTCCAGGGGGCGCGCCCAGCGCTGTTCACTCGTTTATTGCTTGCTCAATATTTTTCTTACTGTTGGCAACAATTGGTGTGTATCGTTCTTCACACCTATAACAAAGATACTAGCCTGATAATGGATAAACACCAGACCACCAGAAACAGTGAGGTAAGGCTACTGCTTGTGAAGGTCTCCTACACTTGATCTTGAAAATGCTTCACTTTGTGGACTCATTGGTGACAGTATCAAAGATAACAAAACTGACTCGAAGCTACTGGGTTGGGCATTCATCTGTCAGACTAGGAAACCAACTTTAAGCTCCAGCCCCACAGGCATAAAGCTTTCTCCCAGAAAAGTACAAGTGAATTATGGATGACTCAAAAACAGTACTGAAAGTTACATTAGCATACATAACACAGAGAGGTTTAAGGATAACTACAGCAGCTGCACACAGCAAAGTATACAGCACTACAAAAACAGTGGGTATAAAGTGAACACCCTGAAAGAATAATACCCACACCATAAAATGAAGATAGACAAAAAAATTTTGTAGAACTTACCCAGATAGTAAAAAAAATAAACAGCAAATTAGGAAGGGCTCACCTGTCATTAGCAGTCAGGACCTACCAGGAACATCCACACAAGAGGAATCTCTAGCAAAAAATCCTTCCCCTTATTGTGGTCAGCCCTTAAATAGGGTCTGGGAGAGGTGGAGCCTGACTCCACCTTTTTCCGTCACACAGGTACATTGTCTTCACCTGTGCTCCTGTGGCTGACTCAGTGCTCGCCTCTGGTGATCCATCAGTGGTTCAGGCTGTGATTTGACAGTTCTCATACAGTGGAACAAAAACTATTCCTGCTGAGTAATACTGGTGTGCCTAGAGAAATAGATTCAAATCTTTCTTTGTATTGCAGAATCTGAATACTTGCCTTGAACACTTTATTAACTTTTCTTTTTTGCCAAAAGACAATATATAGGACAGATGTTGGGTTAATGATGAATTTATATTAAGCATCAAATGAACTGCAAAATTACAAAATTCAGAACTGGTATGCCCCAGAATATTCACAGAATAAATAAAGTCCTTTGCTTTGCTCACAAGGTCATTTTTCAGTCTAAACATGTTGTGGTTAAGACTGTAAGGATACTCAACCAAGTTGCCACAACTATACATTTGTCATGGTCAGAGTCAGGGAGAATAAATGAGAGGCTGAAGAATTTCTGCCTAGCTTGAAACCATTGTAAAAGGTTCTCTTAGTCCTGTTGTTCATCTAGAATCTGTGCAGCTCTTGCCCGTCCACCAGAGAGTTCACCTCTAATTGAATCAGCCTGGACACCCTAGAGCGTTTTAAGGGTATATATTGAGTCCCTTAAAAAAATCTTCAGCTTTTAGTTTAAGCTTCACTGGAGTTGATTTCACCATCCTTGAGTACGTTACATCCCTCCACTACCTATTGGTTCTTGGTGTAAAATATGCAAAATGTGCCTTTATGAAAGTGCTTTTCATCAGCATGGCATAAGGAGCGAATGTCTTTGTATATGTTTCTATAATGTTTGTGTGCCTTGACGAATTGATCATGCTCTTGGTCTCTCCATTCTCCACCTGTGATCACTCAGAAAAAGTATTTCCAGTGTCATCAGTGCTTTGGTTTCTGTTACTCGTGTTTTATGTTTTAGTACCAAGAACACCTCTAAGACCGCATTACTCTAATTTCACCCTGTATTTGTATAGTTCCAAAAGCTCAATTAGACAAGCATGTTTCATGATTTCTTCATACTTGTTGCTGGGAGAAAATTATTCCTGATCTGAAAATTATTCCATCCCATCTGTGGGAAGGGCCATCTTAAATTGGCCGTGTGACACAGCAGGGTGATGAGATTTCCTTTTGAACCTTCTAAATCTCAGCTACTGATTTCTGTCATGCCCTCAGATGGATGTTATGTGACAGGAGAAAGGTGCTGATAAGATGGTTGTATGAGTTACATACAGCCCCCAATGGGCAGCAGAAAAGTGTCCATCTGCTTAACATAGCACAGCTATGAGTTACTATACTGCACAAAGCTCATTTATCACTAATATCAATAATACAGTGCCTTTATTATTCCAGCTGGGTAGAAAAGAGTTTTTATGTTGGAATCTTAGTCTATTAAAGTGCACTTGTGAAGGTAAATTGTACAAGATGTTCTTTCCATCCTTTTTAGCGCAGTTGGATTTAAGTATGATCTCGTGTGTTTTCAGCCCGAGACTGGGACACACTTTCTGACTGCGGAACTCTGATTTCCAGGCTCACGTTTGGGCACCGGAGGAGCACTGGGACCTGGGACGCTCCGTTCCCGACCAATGCAGCATCCGCAAGGGGCTCGGCGGCACGAGTGTGCCGGCAGGGGATGCTGGCAGCCCGCGGCAGATTCAGTGCGTTCCGCTACCGTTGGGTTTTCCTGACGTCCAGGAATCTTGTTTGAAGTCGTTTCCCTCGCCGTGCTCGTGGGTTGTTTTTTTTTTTTTTTTTTTTTTTTTTTTTTTTTTTTCCGTCTCGCTGTCGGTGCTGCAGCAAAGCCATGTCGAAGTTTCACTTGTTCATCCTTAGCGATCTGCATGATCTGTACACGCGATTCTGCTTCAGAGTAACAGCTTCTTTATTTCTGTGCCCACAGCTGTTGCACTGGAGCACGCCCTCACCTGCAGCTCTGCACCTTGCTGCTGTGTTGCCTTTGCTGTGCTTTCCATTGCCTCATCACAACCTCTCTCACTGCTCTTTCTTTCCCAGCACTCCCCATCTGCGGAGACAACTGTTGAAACTGTTGGGATCTCCTCTTAAATAGGATAGTTTTCATAACGCGATTTCGCGTCCTCTGAATCATTTTTGGCACTCTTTGAAAAGCACACACAGATGCAGGAGTGTTTTTGCCCGAAGTACCAAAGGGAAAAAACTGCACCTTTGGCAAACTGCCGGCTGAAATCACTTCAGACTCCAAGCAGAGCCTGTACAAAGTACATGTCATCTCTTCGTTTGTTTGAACATCATTAATGCAGTCATTAAACCGTCACTGTAAGCAGCTTTTCTAGGAGCTCAGTGGCTTTGGAGCATGAGTCTCTTCAGTTACATCCGTACTTCTGAAAACCCTAACAAAAAACACTCAGTAAGGACTGTAAGCGGACCGCTGCACTACTCCTTCATCCATGACAAGTTTGGTAGAGTTGTGTTTGATGAGATCAGATTGTAGCCTTTAAAAACATCAGCACTCAATCTGCTAATTTCTCTGGAGCAGTCACACCACAGCTTGGTTATTTCCTAACACAGATTTATGACTGTCCTGAAACATAATCTAGAAACCCTCTGTACAGATGCGTGCTCTTTGCTTCTGAAAATGTATGCCCTATCAGTGAGACGAAGGCTTTTCAGTGTTTTTAAAGTCAGAAAAAGGAGACAGTCAGTCATGTTTTTAGAAGTGGAATCACTTTGGTAGCACTGTTCCAATCATACTGACCAGCAAAAAACATTTGGTTCTGACAACCTGCAGTTAGAGATTTAGTTTTCTTCCTTTCTCTGGCAATGGTGATTTCTATGGGCAAAAACATCAATGCCATGATGATGTTTTGTTCTATAGAATAACCTGAGCTGTGCCTGTCCTCAGGCAGCACATAACTGAGGCACTGAGGGTAGGCTCTCAAGTGAATTCCTGTTGTTGCAGTACTAGACCACGTGTACGGGCACTACTGAATCACGGACGAGCCACTGATTGAGCACCTGAAGGAAAGACCCGGTCAGCCCTGGGAACACAGCTGAAGGCGATTCATTTAAGGGCTGTCTGCCACTAAGGAAGGATTTATTGCTGGAGATCTCTCCAGCGGTTCTTTTGGGGGCTCTTTTTCTGTAGTCCTTGATCCTTGGAGACAGGTGAGTATCCCTTTTCTTTCTTTTTGTAACGTGTCTTTGTGCTGCTGTGTTTGTCTTTATGCTATGCAGTTCTGAACTGAACTTTTCTTACCTAGATAGTTTGAGGAATTTGTAATTGTGAGCTAAGTTTGTAAGTTTTGTAATTGGTTGTAATGCTCATCTAAAAATGGGGCTGATGGAAACACGCAGAAATGGCAGAGCAGCTGAATGTTGAAGAAAGACAAGCAGAGTGCAGGTCATGGGTGTGAGATCCTTCACAGTGTCCTTGGAAGTGCTGCATCTTTCATGGTTCTTCTCAGTATTCTTGGTGAAACTGCTTCACTTTGAAGTAACATTTACTGATTATTTCACAGGTTTGAATTTGTGTTCTCTGTGTACCTTACAAATCTCAAGAATGTATCCTAAGAGAATTAGTTTTTCTGCGTCAAAAATGAAGAGCTTCACAAGGAAAGGTTGAGAACCAATAGCTCTGTTCTGTTTAGTCTGTGTTTTATCCTGCTATGAAGCTTTTTGAATTCAGATTTTCAAGTACCCAGATAAATTTAATGACTTTACAAAGGGTTCCTCTTTGCTCTTTCTTGGAGTTGAAAGCATTTTTTTTTTTTTTTTGAGTGAGAAAAGGTATCTGTTATGAATCATAGCAGTTCTTAAGCATGAAGGACTCCAGGCCTGGAGGTAGTGGAGGAAGTGATATAGGAAGGAATTCCAGCCTTGAGGAGATCTGGAGAGACCATTGCCCACTGATGTGAAGTGTAAATGGAGCCTGACTATGAGTCATTGTGTATTTCTCTGCCTGAATGTTGCGGTGGTTCAAAAATAAAACAAAATGCCAAGGCAAAACATCTTCAGTTATTTTGTAAACCAAGAAAAACCAAATAGTGTCTTGTTTAAGAAGCATCTTTCAAAATGCAACTTTGTTGCTGCTGAAATTACTGGCACTCAGAGTTTACTTACTCACGGAAATGAGTTTAAGCCAGTTGTTCTTTCTCACTGTGACTATTTCTACTCACTGGTAGTTCATGTTGTTGGGGTGGTTATTTGAGTTTGAGCTGTAACAGGGTTACAGTGGCTTAAGGATTTGCTTTGGAGGTTTCTGCTGAATGCCCACGTCTGTTATAGCTTCAGAGCCAAACCATTCACCATGGAAGATGCCTGAGAGTTGTCCCTCTTTCCTTCTATGCTTAGTACTAGATTTCAGTGTTGCCGAGTTCACAGGGTTGGCTTTTAATTTTCTTTGTAGATAAAATGAGAAACCAGGATGAGATTTGTACCCCATCCTCAAATTTTGAGGTCCTGAGATCCAGACTCAAATTTAGGAGTTGAATCTCCTGACATAACGTCTTCTCTAAATTTGTGTTATATTTACTGAAGGACAAGGACAATCTGTGGGCTATTGCTGTGCATTTCTCTTGTGGGTGTGTTTTCTGCACTGTCTGTAGTGATTCCTGTGAAATGCCATTAACAGCAGGAGATGACTCTGTAAAGTTTGTGATGGTAGTCTTGCTGATACAAGCAGATTCTTCCTATTATATTAATGCTCCATTTCAATAACAGATTGCCAGCCACAAACTTCATGTATCTTATTCCCCATGTGGGCATTGTATGGGTCTGAGAGTGTGGTTTTGTAGATTCATTTAGCACATAATGCATATTTAATGAAGGGTGGTTTTTTTCAGCATCTCTTTGTAGGGCTTGTGATGTGAGGAATGTTCACAGTGCTTCAGAGGAGAGAGATCTGTAATTTCCACAGTAATTTTGAAAGTCAGATACCACGTTTACTGAAACACGCTGCACTAAGCGGTGGGAGTGGGGGAAAGAAATACTAAGTAAATGATGCTAGGAAACCTTGCATATAACCCAGCACTGCCTTGTGACTTTTCATCCCACACTTTGTGCTGCTGAAATGTACAGTCTAAGCCAACGAGCTGTTTCTCAAGCAGTTTAACTCATGCCTGGTGAACTAGGAGGCAGTGATACAGGAGTAATATACTGCCTGGAAATATGATTTGAAATGGTCCTGTATCAGACCACAATAACTAAAACTCAGAATAACTTATTATTATTAATGTGATGCAATATTTGAGTGATTATAAGCCATGATGTTTCTGGGCACGGTCATCCTGAGTTTAAGCCAGAATTTTCTTATTGAGGCTGCTATACTGAATTTATAAATAGAAGAGGTACAAGGAGCTCTGTTCTGTGTGAAGTAACTCATAGTAATTCCTACCAACCACAGGGCATAAACTTACATGTACTGTTGTTTTTGGTTCAGTAAAGAACATCTTGTTGGGTAGCAAATGCTTCTAGATCACATGCAGTGAAATAGCAAGAAATAAATACAGACAAGTGGAAAAAAATTCAGCCCAAAATCTGCAGTCTTTCCTTTTGAATTAAATAGATAAGAGCTTCCCATGATTAATCTAGAGCGTGAGACAGCAGATAGGTATTATGAAATGAAAAGTGTAATATCCTCTTTCTCTGTTGAGATCCTCCATGACTATCTACAGTAGGTGACAGTGCCTAATGACAATTGTTCCCAGCAGACTTCTGAAGCAAGAATTTACTTAACACGTTGACTAGTGAACGAGTGTTTCTGAGTACCCTTGCTTGGCAGGACCACACCTACTTAATAAGATACCTAAAAGAGTTTGGTGCTCATGACACTTCTGTTTTCCACTTCTCAGTTCTCACTTTTCCTTCTCTGTGTCAGGATCTGAATGCTGGCCCTTTGTCTGCTGTTTGCTTTCAGAGTTGTCTTTTCCCTCTTCTGCTGGAGCTCTCATTACTCTGCCTTGTCTTGATGCCATGCTCAAGTAGCAATTCAGAACCTGAGCTTGATGGGCTTCACATTCAAGGTCAAGCATTGAGATAATGTCCTGTCTCCACACACTTCTGAAAAGAGTGTGGCCTCACCACTTTGTCCCCCACACGTCAGAAAATTCGCTCTGATGTGCCCCATTTTCTTGCCTGGCTCTGGTGGTTAATTGCGTGTATGAGTGGGCAGTGCTCTCCAGGCACTCTGGTGAATCTGGATCGTTATATTGAAAAGAACTGGAGATTGCCTGGGCTGGTACGATAACAGGCGTGTGAACAGAGCTCCATGGGTAGGGCAGCACAGGATAGATGTACAGCTCCAGTTCTGCTCCAAGGGTTCATATTTTATTCGATGCTGTTTCATCATCTCCTCTTTCAACTGTGTTTTAAAGAGAGAAAGAGTAGCCTCTGCTTAGCTATTTCAAAGATGGGTCACAGCCACTTTCATTCAGGAAAGGGCTAAAATCTGTGGCTCTGCAGTAGATAAAAGCATTTTCCTGCAAAACGTGAAAGGCAGAGTAGGTCAGGGTCACCTTTCAAACATCGTCTTGCATAGTGTTGCTTGTATCAACTGCTTTCAAATAGCTCCTCCCCCACCTTCCTCCATAGCACAGAGTAAATTCTTGAAACTCATCATCAAGAGTGTGAGAAGGCCCAAGGAAAGTCCATCTGATTACTCTACCTTTGTTGTATTTTTTTTCCAGTGTGGTCTCCTTGTGGCAGCAGCTAGATGAGGACAAGCAGCCTCTCCTACTCCTTTCTGTGCTCTGCACCAGCACAGCTGGCAGATCTCTGCTCACACATTAAGGTGAAACAGCAGTGGAGCTGGACTGTGAGAGAGCAGTTTACATAAGAGAAAGACACATTTCCAAGGAGTCTCTGTGAATGGGGACACAAGGCCTGAGGTGAGCACTGGGGAGAGGGCACACAAACCTTCCTTAGTGCAGGAGTGTAGATCTCTTGATTTCCAGGTGGAGTCCCAGATGAGAGCTGGTGTGCAGCTCCTGCTTTGCTGGAGCTTGAGTTGAACAACTCCAGCTAGTTTCAGTAAATATCTGAATTTGTGGGAGGGTAGATGTGGAATCTTTTTTCAAGAAAGCAAGAAGATGGAGGCTAGGAGGACCAAATAACCTTGGGATTAACCTGAATGCTAGTGTCTAGCCTTAGTATTCATCTGAAGCTTCTTTGGTTGCTCACCCTTGTTGTGCACAGTTTGTGCAGCTGTGGTACATGCTGCAAATGTCTGGGGACCTTTCAGAGAGTTGGTATGACTGTGGAGTGCCTGACTTGCAGGTGTTTGCTCTCCTTGTTGGCCCTGACTTTGGTGCTGTGGAGGGTGCTGTGTGATGAGTGAAGAGGGAGAAGCTGAAGATGAAAATACTGCTTTGCTAGGTACATTTCATTGTCTGTATGGCACGTAGTGCTGGTTCTGTTCCACTGCTGGCTGCTTGCTTCAGGTTCTTGTTTGAGCTGATGCTCTTCAAATGCTGCCCCTCCTTCAAAACATTCGTTACAGAATGCCATCACGCTATCTTGTAGATGTGCTTTGTGATCAGAAGCAATCTTTCCCAGCATCTCTGCGAAAGCCTGCATGTGTTAGATATTCTGCCAGCTAGTGCAGGGGATACTACGTCATCTTTCACTTAGGAGCTGTCCTATGTTTTATAAGCAAGTGAAGAATACCCATGGAATGGACTTCATGGATGTGTGGAGTGGTTCTGACTGCACAGCAAAGCGGTGTGGGGAGATCAGTTACACCAGTCTGACTGGTGTACGGATATTGAAATGAGAATTAAGTGGCTTGAGGAGTGCTATGTAAGAGGTTATTTCATTGAGAAGATTCCAACTTCATGGCTTTGAGCTGGACTTCCTACATTCATGGTAGGAGGAAGTGCCCAGTACCACACACTGAAAGGGAGAACTGCGGGTGTCTCCTAATTTACTTTATATCCTCAAGTATGAACATTGTCACAGATGCAACTCAAGAGAGTGTGATGGCTTTGCAGCCTTTCTATGTTTTTGACTATCAAATATGCCTTCTGAAACACTTTCTTTTGTCTGCAAGACCTCATACAGAGACATTGAACGTAAATTCAAACGTTGATAGAGATACAAATTCAGCGATAAGGGAAGCAGCTATAGGAATGCACTGGTTTTGAAATCTCAGAGCAGTACAAAGTCTTCTTAGTGAAGACAAGTAAATACTGTCTGTCTTCTTGGGTAGAGCTGGGGAGCAAGCCGTGTGTTTCAACATCCTCAGAGACACAACATATATTTTTATTACCTCAGGCTGTTCTCCAACTCATTGCATTCACACATCCAAGTTTCTGCAGGCTGAATGCTTCCTATATTGTATGCAAGTACTTGGTTAGAAATGTCTAGCTTCCTTTCTCAGTGTGCTTCCCTTCAGTGCCCTCTGTTATAAGAAAAAGAATCCCACAGGGGAGTTTGTGTGAGCCGTGCCTCTCCTTCAGTTTTGCTCCCCGGGTTTTCACTTCTCTGGGACTTGTGGTCCCACTGCACCTTGCTCAATGTCTTATCTGACTCATGGAACAGAGAGAGGGAAAGTTTGGTTAGGTTGTTTGGTTTTTCTGCTGGTGAATGCAGTTTAGTCTTCTGATTTAGAGGATTTTTTTTTTCTTTGAAGTATTACAGCTGGTAAGCAACAATGCTTTGGACCTTGATTGTTTCATGTATTCATGCCTTTTACGGTCAGATTTTTTTTTTCTTAAACTGGGTCTACATTTTTACCCATTTCAGTGGTGTACCTTTGGGTGCCCAGGTTTTACTTCTTCACGTAATCGAATATTTTAGCATTATTCAGTATTATCTTTCATGTGATTAAAAATATTACTTACCTATTAGCATTGATATTGCTGCTCAGCCTTGTTTTACTCCTGTTCCTGAATCTGGTGGTGTGGCAGTGTTTTGGGATGTTGCTTCCTGCACAGACTATTTGGTCAGCTCCAGAGCAGATTGATCTGATAACTCCCTTGTCCCCTGTTAGGACTTGCTGCCTGACTCACTCCAGTCAGACACTTGTTTTGCACGGTCATGTTTTATGCTGTTGAATGTGAGGCCAGCCCGGGTCTTGATTAGCAGTGACACATTCCCCAAACTCTTGGTTGGTAAGCAGAAGATAAACAGCAGTTGCAGTATTCCTGGCTAGGAATCGTGCCCTCAGTGCCTATGCTTGATGCACAGACGTAGTCCCTAAGCCTCTTCTGCTCATGTCCATCTGCTGCAATGGCAAAGTGCCTTCTCACAAGTTGTTTCGACTCCTGCCTTGGGGGCAGAGGTGCCAGGCAATGGTCAGCAGCCAGCATGACAATGCTGGCAGCATTTCTTCTAAAAGAGCAGCTCCTTCAAGCAATTACTGTGGTACAGGCTGCTACCATGGGCCTCTTAGAGCATGGTTACACCTGTTGACAATTATGTGCCAAGAAAAGAATACAGGAACTGTGCTGGAGAGCAGTCCAACCAGTGCAGCATCACTTGTAGCTGCCAAGGAGACAGGTTGCATTGCCACAGGGGTGTGAAAACTCATCAGTAACCCTCAGGGTGTCAAAAAAGATCTCAGCAGGACAAAACAGCCTGGAGGCGCATCAGATGCAGCCACTACAATGGCTTCAAGTAGCAACTCAAATAAAACATCAGTAACAGAGCTGGTGTGAAGGCTTTCCTCACAGAGTAAGTAATTAAATCAAGAAAAAAGCAGGTTAGAGTTTTGATACTCTCTTCAAAGAGAACTAGAGAATCCTGACCTTATTCTTTCTCTCCTGAGTGAGCACCTGTGATATGAGCTGCAAAGGCAAAGATACAGTAGGAAAATGAGAAGGTGAAATGCACATTCTGTAAGCATGATTAGGTAACCCTACAGAGCAGTGTGACTCAGTTCAGTGCTAGTAAACCAGTTTGCTAGCAGAGAAATCGAAGGAGAAGGAGGAAATTGTCATCCCTCTATGCAAGTGCACTAGAGCAGTAAGCAGTTTTCAAACCTGGTTGAAGGAAATTCCATTTCCAGTCTCTATTTTGTCCCGGGAGAACTGTCGTGCCTTTACCTCAGCTTCGGGTACAGCAGCCACGTGACGAGAGGAGCAGCTCTGTCAGTGTCCGGTACTGAACCCAATTCCTCTGTCAGTGTCAGGTACTGAACCCAGTTCTCTTCTGTCTTGATGTGTTTTCACATGGCCACAAGGCACTTGTTTTTAGGAAGGAGTCCAGAAGCAGCTTGTGACCCATTCTGCCAGCCTCGTGCTGTCTGAAGGTCAGATCTTCAACAAATGAGAAATATCCTTGGGGAGAGGAAGTTTCTACAACTTCTGTAAGCATAGTTCCATCTAGCTCATGCCAAAAATGAAGTAATATCTTTTAAAAGAAAAAAGTGAAACTCCTGTTCAAGGTTATATAATCAGAATTACTTTAATGTTTACTTTAATGAACAAAACTTTACTTTTAAACTGTACTGGAAAACATTTTAAATCATGCAGACTTTTTGCTCACTTAGTAGTCTAGGAAGTCCATCTGAGTACTGAGACAACATTCATTTTTACTTCTCTTGCCCAGAAAAGAGCTATAAATCAGTTGTGTCTGTACTGCTCAGTGTTAGTCTCAAGGTAATATTAAATCTTCTTTGAGGAGCTGGAGTGGACAAAAGGATGCATGAAAGCTCCTGTGTGTTTCCAAGGGAATACAGTGAGCTGAAAGGCTGTTACCAGCCTTCCTTTGTTTGTGTGCAACTGTCACATTCTAGCTCAGGTCTTGTTGAGATCAGTGGGGAGTCTGCCATTAACTTCATTAGGACCAAGACTTCCCCTGAACCCCAGCTGATAATTTGTGTGTGATTGTGATTTCCACCACCTGATCATTCTGAGTGCTATACTGAGAAGGTTTTGGCAAGGGCTGATGGGCAGAGGCTGATGATTTCTTGGATGGGGGAATGTTTTGCTTTGGAGACAGGTCCTTGTACACCTTTGTATTTGTGCTGTTCATCTGAGTTCAGAAAGCTGTGTCTAGTGTGCTTTCTTACGTGTTGCTGATCTCTGTGCCAGTGTCTCAGCCATGATGCTACATGAGTAGTCATTGGTCATATGAGCAGCGCCAGGTTTCTACCTGCCCGAGAGGAACAGAGGAAACAGAAGGAGATTATTGCCCTGTGGAAAACCTCAGTCTGATCCAAAGCATAATCTTGGAGGTGGAGAAAATACTTCAAATTGCTCACTTTTCTGTGTGAAACACTGATCCAGCTTTTTCTTAAATAATAAGTATTTTACTTAAATACTTAAAGCACAACAACAATTGCCCTGCTTGTGGCAGGAAGATCAGGTTTTGGTGTTTTTTTTTTTACTGAGCAACCAAAGGTATAATCGAGGAGTGACCATGATAAAGTGAGGTAATTATGATCTTGTTAAAGTTCAGGAAAGCACAAAAAGCATAACAGCCATTGTCAGATTCATCTAGTACAGTATCTTGTCTCTAATGGTGGCTAGCATTGAGTGTCTGGAGAATAGGAAGATGGGGAAGATGGTGATATTTCAGAGTTTTCAACTGTTTTAGAGGAGGGACTGAGAAATCCAGTGACACAGACCACAGAGGATCAAAAGAGTAAGTGCTTTCGGTCTCTCATTGGAGTTAAGTCTGATGTAGCACAGCACATGAGAGCTCCGTATTCCATCACCACGTGAAGCTGTAGCTCAAAGCCTGAGCCAGGGCAGCACTTTGTGTATGGCACGTGTCACATGACATTCTGTGAGAACTGGATGCAGATTAAAAGGCTTTTAAAACCAACAAACAGACAAATTCCCTGGGTGCAAGCAATCCTTTTCAAACACTTGTGACAATGAATTCCTCTCAAATTCAGATCTGTATTTGTTTGCTGTATGAAATTGTGATGTGTCCAGCACTGTACCCTGGAGAAAAACATTTTCCATTAAAAAGAGCAATCATAAAAATTTTTACTTCTTCATGGTTCTAAGGATCCTGTGATAACTAATAAACTCCATTAGTGAGAGAGCCTATTATTCTAAAATAGATGCTAAACTTGAGATGTCTCTCGTTTGCTAGCTTCTCTGCAAGTTACTATTCACCCTCAGGACTCAGAATGAGACAGACATTACAGGCATCTCTCGAGTCCCAGGGCCTTTTAGCTTTAAATAAAGCTGAAAGCAAGGGATTTAAGGAATTGATGGCTTCTCCATGTAACTTATGAAATGAGGGGGACTGGGGGAATGTAGAGGCTGATGTTTTGTCAACATTAATAGTAATTGGAGCAGGTGCCTCTGTCCCTGCTCAGGTAAAAAAGAGTTGCTGACTTGAACGAGTGCATCACCCTCAAATGTCACAGAAGCCAACCATGCCTTTTTATCTTTTTCATTTGTCATCTGTAAGACTTAGGTTGAACCAGTCTACACAGCTCATATTCTAGTGAGCTTAGCACCCTAGGAATATCTACTTTCTGGAGTGCTGCATTCCTGAGGCTTTTAAACCTTAATGTGTTTGGAGAAATTGAGAAGTAGATATCTGGAACGCGTTCCTTGCTCCACTGCAGGCCAAATGCAAGCTTCAAAGGTGCCCAAATTCTGCCTTGAGCCTCTCAGTGGGATGCATGAGTATCCTTTGGGTCTGAGACTGCTTCAAGTCTGGCATGGGGGTTTACTGCTTTCTGTCAGACAAGAAACTATACTTTGCCTGAGTCTGGAGCTTTCTCACAATTTGGTTTCTGCTTTCTTTAGCCAGTAATTGGGCAATTTAAGCTATATCAGCAGTTGTGGAAATGAAATGTAAGCCTTCTAATTTTCTAGCTGGCTGATGTATTGTTGTTGATGTTTGTCCCCTTAAATCTTGAAGTTAATTCAGCTTCTATGGAAGTGATCAGGTGTACTTTATTTTGTTTCTTACAGCCTTAGCTATCAACGATATGGTCTGTGTGGCTGTACACAGTGGCAAGTTGCTAATGTTGAAGTGGTAAGTGCATTTGGATTTCTTGCCTCCTTGGTAAGAACTCTGCTGTTATTCAATAACAGAGGTTCACAGTCCTTTAATTGTGGTTTTTCATGAAGTTAACTGTAATAAAATTGTAACTTTAAGATCTGAATTACTTGGGTTTCAGTGATTTAGGGTGTGTCTACATGAACAACTGAGCTCAGGAGTCTGTTTCTGAAGGAAGTTCTCCACTAATATCTTCTTTTATAGTGCTGTGTTTTATATCCATGGAGTAGTCTCTGAACATACAGACCTGTTTCCTTTCCAATGAAAGTGAAGTAGCAGATGCGTTCAAGGGTTGTTTATAATGTTCTCTAGTCATTAATGGATCTTCACTGTAGTTGTTCTTAAGACTCCTGAAATTTGCATAGTTTGCATGTCAGTTCTTGAGCAGCAGTTTTGCTTTGCACTGTCTTGCATAGTTTGTAAACACAGATATAGCTGTGTACTGAGCTTATACCCTTCCCTTGTTACCCTTTCCTTGTTATTGTTGAAAGAAGAGGGAGGAGGAAGAAAATAGCAGGAAAATACAGGAAGGGGGAGCAGATAGCACTTAAGCAGTGCTTTGGTTCTTTTTTCCTACTTAACTGAGATATTTCAAGACATGGCATTGTGACCACATCATATAACATGGAGAAGGGAAAGAAATGGGGAAAAAAAAGGATTATCAGTTCCATGAAATAGAATGTAAGCTGTGGAAAAATATATTGTTAAATATGATATTTTCAGTTCACCTCTGAAGTGGTTGAAACCAGAAGTATGTGACTAGGGAGCAGGAGTTCTCAAGCAGTTTGATTAATAAGAAAACCTGGTTGGATTCTGGGATGGGAATTGCCCTTTTGATGAACCTTGTAAGGAATCAGCTGCGGTTATTGCAAAAACAGGCTAGAGAGTTAGCACTGAGCATTCATATATAAGTTTCCTCCCACCCCAACCCCCTTGGCCTCAGCACCCCACTAAACCAACTCATAATGTGCACAGAGAGCTGTGTGTATAAGTAACCATACATTTACAAGTCTTCTAACTTTAAGGTGAATAAGCAAGAGCAGAATGATTTTTCAGAAGAGCATCTTTTTCCACCTGGTGTAAGGAACCTGCTTTGGCAGGGGGGTTGGACTTAATGAGCTCTTGAGGTCCCTTACAAACACTATGATTCTATGAGCTTTTAGTTGTCATAAGGTATTTTTTTTCACAATTCAGAAAGAAAGTACAAGGCAGTGTACTCTTGAGAAGAAAATCTGTGAGAAGCTTAAGCTGGTAGAGAGCTAATTCCAGAAAGGAAGTTGTAGCAGGGAATTAATGAGGGATCTTTGCACGCAGTAGAGCAACATGGAGTACTTGAGTTTATAGCGTTACAGAACATTTTTTCTAATGGGTGATCTTACCTTACTAGCTACAAATGAGTTACCAGGGGATGTTCCACAGTACTGTTACAGGAGTCAATGAAGTCAATATACTGACAGCTGGTGCTAGTACCTGAAGGATGCTTTTTAGCTGGAGCTCAAGGATGGTGTTTCTGTTGTATCTGAGGGCTGCATGATTTACATGAGTTATTCTAAGTGAGTCTGTGGTGTTTGGTTGCTCTCCTAGGAAGGAAGAGAAAGATAGATGCTTGCAGTGTTTCTCATTTTCTTAGAGACATCTCAAAATCCTTGCTGATGTTTGGTTTTGGTGGTGGTATGTTTGCCTTTTGTAGCTATTTTTTTCTATGTAAATGATATGCATGGTTCTGGTACACAAAAAGAAGTGAAAATTGAGTAGAATATCTACTTACATGTCCTTCTGCCATCTTGGCCTCCTGGGCTTCATTACATTTCTCTTATCCTGCGTCCTTCCCTGATGTGTAGAACTGAAGGTGGTGCTTGTGCTATCAAAAATGAATTTAGTCCTATTTCTGCAGCAGTAAACTATAGGGTAAAAGAGATAATTGATGTATCTGAAGGAAGGGCATTGTGTCATCCAAATATGTACAGCATTTACAGTTAATGGCTGACACCATTTCATCTACAACATGTTACTGTTTGGCAAGTCTTGCTGTGTCATTGAGAAGTGAATACAGGTGATAGAGAGGTTATTATGCTTGGGAAATATAAGGGGAAGAAATAAATCAGCAAGAATTGAGCAGGAATAGCAGTCATTAACAAAACATCTTCATATGACAAACTAATGAAATAGTTAAATTCTGATCAAGATCATACACCAGACCACAAAATGTAATCCCCATTGTGTAGTCTCTGAAAAGCACAAGAATGGTGATGATATTAAACAACATCTGTCAGAGGCTTACTGAGTCTGCATCCCTTTTAGTTATTCATTAAAGTGCCATAAAATTTTAGGGAGTTCTAGGAAGAAAAACAAACTAATCCTGTGAAAATGAAAGCTGGTAATAACAGAGTGACAGAATTTATAGCCCTTAATGCAGCAGTTACTGGTACAACAACAAGAAGTCACTGAGTTGGGTGTTCACATGTGGTATAGTTCATGTTTAGGTAAGGCTTGCTTAGCAATTAGAGGAGAGAAATGTTGCTGTGGGACTTCCTGTGGATTATTGGTATTCACCGCTCACTGCCAGACTTTTGCTCAGTTATGTAACACAGCTGTGCCCTCCCAAACTGTGCACATGTTAAGACTCAATTCTAACAGCTGTCTTTGAGTCTTTATCTGCAACTTGCAATCCACAGCTCTAATCAGAATTAAATCTGAATCATCCATGGTATTTAGATTAAATGAGAACACTATGTTCTCTGGCTGTTGAGAGGGACAATGCTCTGAATTGCAGAAGTTTCACATCCAGGGGATGTTGTAGATTTCTAAATTACAATTTTGTGTGAGACTAGACTGACACATGATAGCGAGGTGATTTTCTTGCTTTGTCAATATTGGCCAAAAGGGAAGAGCTGAAATGCGTGCTCTAGCTGTAAAACCGTGGACAGTTACCCAGTGAACTAAAGGTTGTGCTGGTATGGGCTTCAGAAATGAATTGTGCCTGTTAGTAGTTCTGGATGAATGACAATTGACACTGGTAATGAAATTTTTCTTTTGCCAATCACAAAATTGAAGAGAAATAATTTATCATAAATGTGTCCAGGGAAGGTGTTTTCTGAATGTTGGTTTGTGCTTTGGGAAGTGCACAGTTTTTCACCCAGTTAAGAAAAAACTGAGTCAGGAGTCTTGTCTTTGCATCTTGTCTTAATATGAAATAAGAAAAAATCTTTGTCCATTAAATTCCCCTCATTTTCCTCAAGTAAAAAATTAAAGCAGAACACTTGGATTAGTCATTTAGTAAAGGATGGGTAATAGATTTTTTTTAAATTATTTTTCTCTTTGATGCATGGTTTTTAATGCTGGTTGCTTTAAGAGCAGATTTAAAGAGTGCTGTTGAAGCTGGGATGGGACTCGGGCAGGCTTGGCTTGTGAGGATATGACTGCGAGGAAGAAATGTAACTGCTGGGTAGGGTTTGGTTTAGAAGCTCGTTCTGCATGACACTGCCAGCATTCAGTTTAAAATCTCCAGTTACTTTCTTATGGTGGAATAGCCATCAGTCAAAAACCAAGTGTAACATGTGAGACTGCAGGTGAAAAATAAAAGAAAAAGCAGTTTAGCAGCCACAGTGAGCAAAACAATGAGATTCCATGGAGCTGATAAGAGATCAGAGATGATTTTCTATTCTCTGTCCTAGTGTTTGGATAAGTATCACAAAGAAAACCTTGCAGCTGCATGCACTGTTTTCCTGAAGAGAAGTGTAAAAGAAGGAAGGTACTAAAGGTCTTTCTTGCTTCTGTGAGAGAAACCTTGGATGAAATCATTTCTTAGGTGACGAATGGATCTTATCTATAGACAGAAGACAAATTCCTCGGCCTCTGTTCCAAGTACTTTGATGCACATAAGCAATGCAGCTTAAATCTATGGAAGCTTCAGTTAATCAATCATATGATCACAGGGCAGAATTACCTCTTGCTTGTGTGTGTGAAAAATATCTACTCAGTTAGAAATCTTTCTAACCTGATGTAATGGCCCAGCTCAAAAAGGGAATGAGACTGCAGGAAATGTTCTGCCAAGAGCCCTCTGTGGCATGAAAGGTCCAGACAGAGAACGTTTCCTCGTGTCAACGGTTTACCAGGCTGGATCGGACCAGTTCTATGATGATTGGTGCTGGGGACCCGCAGACCCATGCCCCAGGAAAGGGGAAGGGGGAAAGGGAAAAGGGAAAAAGGAGATGGGCCTAGAAACAAAAACAGTGGCAACGATCTGAGGAGGAAAGCTAATTTACTAAAGAAGATATCAGAAAGCAAAATAACACAATATAATACAATATAATTGGAATTGAAGCTAATAAATCAAATAAAAGGAGCAAGAGAGAGTGCCCGATAAACTGAAGGCGACATGGCAGCGAGCACCCACTGCTGAGTTGATCCCAAAGGAAAGAGTGTCCCGCGACCGCAGAGAGTTTTTATCTTTTCCCTCCGAGCGGAAAATACGTAAAAATGCAAAGCATCGCAAAGTCCTCTGGAGAATGTAGTTCTTCACTTCTGAGGCAGGTATACCCATAACTATTGATGATCCACAGGGCTGGAGCATTGACTCTCCAACTCCCAATGCACCACCAATGCCAAAAAATCATAAAACCATGACACCTGGCAAAAGAGAACTTGGCATGGTAGAGGATTGCCTCTCAGTGTGACTGTATGTTATACTGAAGATATTACTTGGTAACGTGTCTCTAGCATGATGTTCAAGCTTAATAAAATGAGTTTTCCACCTTTTCTGTAAAGAGTTTAAAGGACATGCCCATCCTAAGTATGTGTAATTTAAAGCCAATTTTGGCTTTAAATCCAGCTCAATCCTGCTCATGCATTCTTGCCCTATTCTGTTTTGAAGATTGCCTTCTCCTTTCCATTGTTCCTGAGTGTTTATTTACCAGACAATTGTCCTGGTGGTGAATGTAAGTGCTTTTTAGACCTGTAGTACACTCTTGTCATGTAAGATTTGATTCTTTAATGAAGTGCTTGGAAGGTGTTCTAAATTAATAAATTTGATTATAATCCTTGTCAACTTCTACCTCTCTTACTTGCCACACTTTCATGTGATCAATTGGAAATTTGAGTATTTCTAAAGAGTGAAGCTGCTCTAATTCACTCTTATTATATGAAGCGCATAATACACCCCCTGTGATCCTAGCTGAGACAGTCAGAGGCCTGCTCCTCCATCTGAACTGCCACAAGTCCATGGGATCAGATGGGATCCACCCAAGGGTGCTGAGGGAGCTGGCAGAGGTGATTGCCAAGCTGCTTTCTACTGTCTATCAGCATTCCTGGTCATCTGGAGAGGTCCCACAAGATTGGAGGCTTGCTGATGTGACTCCCATCTACAAGAAAGGCCGTAAGGAAGATCCGGGGAACTACAGGCCTGTCAGCCTGACCTTGGTATCAGGGAAAGTTATGGAGCAGTTGATCTTGAGGGAGATTACTTGGCATGTGCATGGCAATCAGGGGAACAGACCCAGCCAGCACAGGTTCACAAAGGGCAGGTCGTGCTTGTCCAACCTCATCTCCTTCTACGACTGGGTGACCAGACTGGTAGATGAGGGAAAGGCTGTTGATGTAGTCTACCTGGACTTCAGCAAAGCCTTTGACACGGTCTCCCACAGTATTCTCCTGGGGAAACTGGCAGCCCGTGGTGTGGACAGGTTCACTCTTCTCTGGGTTGAGAATTGGCTAGAGGGCCCTGCCCAGTGGGTAGTGGTTAGTGGAGTAAAGTCCAGCTGGCATCCCATCACAAGTGGTGTCCCTCAAGGGTCGGTATTAAGGTCTGTCTTGTTTAATATCCTTATTGATGACCTGGATGAGGGGATTGAGTGTACCCTCAGTAAGTTTGCAGATGACACCAAGTTGGGAGGATGTGTTGATCTGCCTGAGGGTAGGGAGGCCCTTCAGCGGGATCTGGATAGGCTGGACAGTTGGGCTGAGGTTAATGGGATGAGGTTCAATAAGGCCAAGTGCGGGGTCCTGCACTTTGGCCACAATAACCCCATGCAATGCTATAGGCTTGGGGCAGAATGGCTTGAGGAATGTATAGAGGAAAAGGACCTGGGGATGTTGGTTGATGCTCGGCTCAACATGAGCCGGCAGTGTGTCCAGGTGGCCAAGAAGGCCAATCGCATCCTGGCCTTTATTAGAAATAGTGTGGCCAGAAGGAGCAGGGAGGTGATCATCCCCCTGTACTCAGCTCTGGTGCGGCCGCACCTCGAGTACTGTGTTCAGTTTTGGACCCCTCACTACAAGAGAGACATCGAGGCACTGGAGCGTGTTCAGAGAAGGGCAACAAAACTGGTGAGGGGTCTGGAGCACAAGTCTTACAAGGAGCAGCTGAGGGAGCTGGGATTGTTTAGTCTGGAGAAAAGGAGGCTCAGAGGAGACCTCATTGCACTCTACCACTTCCTGAAGGGAAGCTGTGGTGAGGAGGGGGTCGTCCTCTTCTCCCAGATAACTAATGACAGGATGAGAGGGAATGGCTACAAGTTGGGCCGGGGAAGATTTAGATTAGATTTGAGGAAAAATTTTTTCTCTGAAAGAGTGGTCAGGTACTGGAATGGCCTGCCTAGGGAGGTGGTTGAGGCACCGTCCCTAGCGCTGTTCAAGAAGTGTTTAGATGAGGTGCTAATGGATTTGATTTAGTAGCTTGATGGGTAGGGATGGTGGTGTGAGGATGGTTGGTCTAGATGATCTTGTAGGTCCTTTCCAACCTAATGAATCTATGAATCTATTCTCCTGCTTTAAATATATTTGTGTATGTACATACTCTTCATTCTTGTCCTTGCCTCATAATAGCCTCAGCTGATCTCCACAAATAATATAGATATCAGTCAGTTGTTGCAGTTGAATCAGCAGGGAGTGTATGTCTATGGTTAGAGGTGTGTAGGAATAGTGAATTTATACTTCTCTGACAGAATGGCTAATTGAAAGGTGTGGAGAAAAGGAGATTTAGAACATGCAGAAACATTAGTGTAGGCTCAGTTTGAAAGCTAAAGTATCTGAAGGTTCCTTTGAGTGCCATCATTAATAACAGCTTACATTTATCCAGCAGCTTTCATCCTGAAGTATTTTCATGCATACACAAGATGCGTGCAAGAGTTATCTGGCATTTCTGGAAAGAAGAGTTGATTTAGGGCCTTCCTGCAGCGCAGAGAAGAGGAGCTATGTTCATTCTGTAATATCAGCCTGTAAGTGAACTGTTGAATCATGGCCTGAACCACTGATTGATCACCTTAGGCGAGCACTGGGTCAGCTGCAGGGGCACAAGTGAGTGTGATTGGAAGGGGTGGAGTTTGACTCCACCTCTCCCAAGACCCCATTTAAGGGCTGACCACCACCAGGGAAGGATCTCTGGTTGGAGATTCCTCCCTAGTGGAATTATCGGCAAGCCTCGACCATCTTCAAAGGTGAGCCACTCTTTCCTTATTATTTATCTGTATACCATCTACTTAAGCCTATCAAAAATATACCATCTTTGGCACTATTTCTTTTGGGTGCTATTCTTGGAGGTTATTTGCCCTACACAGCCCTAGTGACAAAAACTCTGACAGTTTTGATGTGAAGGAAGTGCTTTTGAGAACCTAGTGCTTAATGAGGGTTCAAATCAGAGGGCTTAGTTCACGCTGTTGTTAGTCTTATTCCATATTTAGTTGAGTTGATAGGGGAAATGTCATCCAAATAGCAATGTACAGTAAAGACTTGTTTATTTTGCAGAAAAAAAAAAGCTGTGTAAAGTTGTGGTAAACATTCAGGTTTATGTTTTGGTGAGAACTTCAGTGATATTCAGTCCAAGTTCAGAGAAAATGTCTGTGTATTAATTATGTCTTTGCGTGTTTTGGCTGATTAGAGGTTTGGATAGAAGGGGGGCAATAGTTTTTAGTCGTAGTGTGCCACAAATCCTTGCCTTGACCTTCTCATCACCGAAATGAAAGCCCTCTTTGCTTTGACCTTGGCTTACACCTTCTCTGTACTGACCATAACTAGTGGTCTTCCACCCTTCTCAACTTCCAGATAGAAACACTCTCATGACTAAGTTTAACAATTACCTGTCTGTCCTTCACGTGCAGGCTTTGTGTTGTCCCTTTTCCAAGGTAGTGAGTTTGGCAGACTTGAAAAATAAAAAAAAAATTAAAAGCAATTCTTTCTTCAGGCATTTCCAATTCCTCTCTCTCCTGAGTGTGGTTTAATTATGTTACTCAACTCAGTGAAAGTCTAAACAGAAGATGTTGATCTTTTAGGAATAAGCCAACCAAGAGGCAATTGTGTTGTGCACAGATCAGTGTACATGTTAATGTGATGATCTGTTTCATCTTTGTGAACAGAGGTACCTACGAGTGTAATCATAATGAAGACCAAGTGAAAGGACTTTTCCAGTGCTAGAGGAAACCCAGCATACATAAAATGAGGATTGACCCTCTAAATTGCCATCTATTCCGTTACATTTCAGGGAAGATAATGATATCATGAAATCGGGTTAGATACATGTTCAGGAGGGAGAGTGATCTTATCACTGGAGTCTGAGTGGTTTTATTTTACTCCATTTACCATTCTCATTACAATAACTGTGATGAGAATGATGCTCTGTATTATTTATAATCTTCCTTGTCAGTCTGTAACACTCGGCACGTTAGAAAGAATGCAGCAGAGCACATCTGCTTTCACTGTGCTGTACTGAAGGAAGGGGAGAACTGATGGGTCAGTGCAGCAAAAGCATGTTCTAGATCTATGCAGCAGTGTTCTTATGAGTGGGTGGCTTTGGCACTGAGGATATGGAGTGGTTGGATATGGGCTGATAGCTGACAAAATGAAGGGTTAAAGACGTCACTACACAACGTTGCAGTCTTTTTTTCCGTCCTTATATTTTCCAAGAGTGCCATGTTGGTAGAAACTGTGAAGTAGAGAGTGCTGGAGGGTAAATTTTACCTTTATAGAAAAAGACCACAGATCCTGCAGAGAGAATGCGAAGTTTCAAATTTCAGCCACTCAGAGACAAGCCAATTATACAGCATCATCTGAACATTTTGGCTTCCTCATCCAGGAAGTCCAGCTTTAACTTCACTGTAACGAAATGCAACATCACGCACATAGGAACAGTGAATGTAGGTCAGATTGTCAGACTGAGGGACTGTGTTCAAAATGGTCTTGCCACTGGAAAAGACTTTCTGGTCATAATGGATCATCAACCAACTGTGAACTCCCTGTGCAGAACTTTGGCAATGAGAACTAATGTGTGCAGAGGTTTTATGGTGAAGGAACTTTCCTTTAGGAATTAGGTGGTACTGCCTGTGTGTGTGGCTTTAGTGAAATTCCTTGTGGGCTATTTCCAGATCTGTTGTCCAGAAGGGCACAGGAGTTATTCTGCCTTCTAAAGGAGCCTTATCACACCTGTATATTACGTGGGTAGAATGTTTGAGCTGATTGAAAATGCAGCACAGTCTAATGGCTGGGAGTTAGTGTCAGGCAAATCTCAGTTAGAATTATGCTTTCATTTGTAAAGGAGTTTATAGTGTGCATGTGTATGTATAAAAAACAGTAAAAAAAAATAACAAAAATCCAACTATTAAAGGCATTATTAAACTATTGGCAATTTTCTAGTCACTTGGGATCATCAGCATATCAATGATTTTTTTTTTAATGTACATATTTATTTCTTAATCCTAAATTAGCATGATAAGCAATTGTTTGTTGTGTTTTGTGTAAGAGCGTGGGTTATTTGAGTGCCACCTTTTAAAGGTGATCCTTCTTGTCTTCAAAATGTCTGTCTTTAAACCAACTAGAACTGCAAGGACTGACATTAGGTAAACAGTGGTATTATGCCACCACATAAAGTCAATGTTTGTACTGACATTATAGACTAGTATGAAATGTCTGTGCATGACACTGAGAAATGCAATGAAAATCTAGTAGAGCCTTTTGACTTCAGGCCCCTGAATAGCTCTCTGACTGTGGGTCTCAGAACTCTCTAATAAAAATTTTTCTGCTGAGTATTCAGAGCACTTGGCCAAGTTGTCACAGAATACTATATGCACTGTGAAGACAAATAGACTGGAATATAAGATTTTGCTTTCTTTGCCCATATAGTAATATTATGAGTAGGAATATGAAGACCACGTGCCTTGGAACATGGCTCTGAGTCTTTCAGTCATCCCAGGAACAGCTTTAAGCCCAATGAGTATATGCCGAATACTGTTTCTATCGAGGCTGAGAGAGTTTCTCAGGGGTGAGAAATCTGTCTGTGTTGGAGAGTAGCTTGGAAATGAATGCATCCTTTTCTGTGTGCCTTGAGTTACCTAGCTAGTGTCTTCTGAGGATGTGCATTCCCATGTCTACACACTATTTGTTGCTTTGCTTTGCGTGACATTTGCAAGAGATAATTACCTATCCGATTTTATCTAAATATAATGCAAATCTCTATTTTAAATTCTGTGAGGAAGCATAATAGAAAATATTTCTTTACACGTTTATAATTCCGTTCTGTCAAGAAAGGTTCATGTGTGTGCATTTATGTGGAGGACAAATTTTGCTGATACCATGGCAACAATCTCTCCTTATTTTATAGAGTGAAATGTTTTCATTTTAATAGTGTAATTCTCTCTCTGTCTCCCCATTAAATGGGATCAGTAGATTATTTAGGTTGATTCTGTTCATCCCATTCCCTACCTTCTTTCTCAGTGAGCATGTTTCCTTCATGAACATCGTGTAACCCTGGACAGAGTTTGAAATGCTAATTTAAAAGGTATAGATATGAGAAATGACCCAAAATATGAACAGTTATTTTCATCTGCTTCATACACAAAGATCTTGCTTTTTATGAATTTTTACCTAAGATAATTACTTTAACGTATACTGAGTGAAAGCAGAAGCAGAGAGAAATGCTGAACTTCTTAGCTCTGTGCTGCTGAATGTCAACAGGTACAGACAGAACCAATTTGTAGTGCATGGTGTTCACATCCCATAATGTATAATGCTTATTGGATAATTTTTTTTCTAAAAATGCAGTGATTGCTCAAGGGGAGAGCCCTAGTTCCAGCACCAACAAGCTGGAAAAAGTGTCCTCTGTGGCAATAGTACCAATGGTACAATGAGGTTTTTAATCAATTGCCAATGCAGTTGCTTTATAAGTTATATACCTGTTTGTATGATGCCTCTTATTGATTGTCTGAATATCTTACTAGTTTTATTTCCCAGATTAGTTATCTGCTCTATTACGTTTACGGCACTTGGTGAGTTAATTGTGCAGTGATGGGATGGTGTGATTCAGAAAGAATGTAGCATTGCTGGCAGAACCTTACACAGGTTTCTCTGAGACTGTGTAAGTAAAAGGCTGATTGGACTCAGAGTTCTGTAAAGCTTCAAGTTTGTTAAAGTAGCTCCTTATTTTTGTCAGTGGATTTGAAGCAAGTGAGAAAGAAATAATACAGAGATCAGCCTGAAAGGTAAATAGGTGGAGAGTGCCATTAAGTATAGAAAACACAGAAAACAAATGCTGTGAAATGAGCCAACCTGCATAATATTTTCCCAGTAGACCATTTTGTCTGGCCAAAAAGTAATAATAATTTCAAAATTAAGAAGAAAATTTTCCATGCAAATGATAAATTGCATGCATTTCTTTAAGTGAACTCCTCATAGTTTATTAAGAAATATTACACAGTCTCTCTATATATTGTTACTAATGGCAGGTGTCTGTATTTCAGAGCCTCTGCAGTCCTGGACAGAAGAAAAGATGGACCACTGAAACACTTAAATGCTTTCTGCTTGGAGAGTAATAAAAATGTTTTCTAATGAGAGATGAAAACCTTGTTCCAAAAGGGTCATTACTTATGGTGGAAGTAGCTCACGTGTCATGGGCTGATGCACTACTGAAGTTCCATTGAAAGCTTTAATGGGATTTAAGTTGTGCAGACCCTGTGAATTTTTTGCTGAGTGTACTGAGCGTTCTCTGCACAAATCCAAAGCTGAAGAGTGAACAGAAATAGTAGAACTAAATAAAATGCATTCTCAGTTATTGTCCCTAATTTTCAAGTGCAGCCTTGTACAAATGAGATAACAGTCAGATATTGGCTCAAGGCCATGACCAACGATGTCTCTGTCAAAGAGAGTGTCTGTATGACACTATAATGAAATATCTTCATTTTAATTTTCTTATATTAAATTCTTCCCATACATCCTTGAGCTCAGGAAACAATTCTGTAAGTCAGCATCAAAATGTCTGTGCAAATGGTAATCTAGTATTCCTTCATTTATAATTTACTCTGTTTGGATTAAGAAGTGTGGTTTCCAATTGCCTGTAACAATACACTTATTAATAGACTGAATGCCTCTGCTTAATAAAGTATTTCATAATGTAGTGATTCCATATATTCAGCCAGTTCTTCCTCTGTGTCAAGTTTTAAACTGATGAAAATTAATCTGAGGGAAGAAACTGAATGGTTTTTAATTATCTTGTGTTGTGGCTGTTACCTAGAGTATATTCAGTAACAATAACTCACAATCAGTGCCCATAGGAGGGGCTGGGACATTGACTTTGTTGCTTCTTTCTCTATAACCTAGCTGTGCTGCTTTATAACTGAATCTATTTGACTACTTCTTTATTTTTTCCCATTTTTAATACTGTTGAAGAGCAGATTATGTATATATTTAGTTCAGTGTACTGCTGTGCAGGAATTCATGTCTGTTTAGGTTTAGGGGTAGAGACTTTTTATTTTGGTGCTCAAGGTTGCTTTCTTTCATGGTCATTACTTGAGGTAACATAAGCTGATTTAGAATGTCAAAATGTTTTAAAAGAGAGAGTGTTTTCATCAGAACAACAGGTAGAGTCAGATAGCAAACACATTTTTGGACATAGTTCTTTATTCAATCATAATTAGAGAAGGAATTATTCAGCCCTGAGGGTGCTCACAGTTTTCATTGTCTTTGAGTGGATCTGCTGGTACCAGTTAGTGTTAAGAGTTGGTGCAAAAG
Organism: Oreortyx pictus; assembly: GCA_036925125.1. Classification (NCBI taxonomy): domain Eukaryota; kingdom Metazoa; phylum Chordata; class Aves; order Galliformes; family Odontophoridae; genus Oreortyx; species Oreortyx pictus. The sequence continues at coordinate 3,010,038 of JAUPFR010000006.1, read as the reverse complement.
CACTTCAGACTGCACCTAAAGCATGAGCAAAGCAATTTGAAGATGCAGGTCCAAATACCTTGAGATGAAATTGCACCTTGCAAGGATGGAATTTAGTGAGCAAAATAACGTAGCCCCAAATATTCTGCATTAGTTATAGTTAGTAACAGCTTCTTCACTTCTTTACCCTACCACTGTGATTTAAATGAGCTGTCAAACTAGTCTGATGCGTTCTTCATCTCAAAGAAAACCTGCAGCTCATTCAAGAATATAATGATCATAAAAAGAAACCGTAAGTGTCTGTTTTCCTACACGGCTGCAATTAACACAGTCATGGCAGATGTATAAAACTGAATTGTGACTCTGAATTACCATAAGCATAGGAAATGAAAGGAAATAGTAAGTAGAAGTGGCATGAGGAATCAGAACACAGAAAAATGAGTATGAAAGAGAAGTTAGGGAGCCATGTCTGATAATGACGGAAAATACAGCTTGTCATAATAATACAATACAAGGTTACTAATAAATCTGATTTGTTCACTTCTAGTACGTTTCTCCAGATGAAGTAGGAATAATGTACATACAGCATACATGCAACAATATAGCAATGTATATATATATGAGAATATATATAGTGTTTTTCTTGTGGTATTGTTCCTAATATTGAGAAGCACAAAACCACAAATTTTTGTGGTTGAGGCACCGTCCCTAGCGCTGTTCAAGAAGCGTTTAGATGAGGTGCTAATGGATTTGATTTAGTAGCTTGAAGGGTAGGGATGGTGATGTGAGGATGGTTGGACTAGATGATCTTGTAGGTCCTTTCCAACCTAATGAATCTATGAAAGGGCATGGGCAGTTATTGTTTCTCACCTGTCACAGGTTTGTACATTTTGGAATTTTACAGACTACATCTGAGCAACAGAAAAATGTGGGGCTTGTTATCTGTCCATATTATCATTTAAATTATACTACTACATTCTGTACTATTCAGTATAGGAGCACAGGTGTTAAAACCTTTTTCTTGAGAACTTATATATTGGGATTTATACCCGAGTTCAGTAAATGCTATTGCTTTATCTATTTGATGCATGCCATTCTTCATGAGAAAATACGTAATACCTTTTATTGCTCTGAGATATTATGAGTGCTCCTAAGTATGATGTTTTGCTCCCATGTGTAGGGTTTTTGTTGCATAACGTGTAGGAAAACTGAAAGCAAAAGAAAACGTCAGCTTTTTCTTTGATGTGACTTTGTAGCAGTATTCATAAATAATCTGAGATGGCATCTCTTTACCTAAAGCAGGATATAAGTGAAACAAAGTGACAGCAAGTCTTGGAAACAATCGAGAATCAGAACTCTCATTTCTTTTATTGTACTCAGGTTAAAGTATTTGTGTTCAGATACTTTACAACAAATCAAACTGAGGAAAATGCAGAACAAGACCAAGAGAATTTTGTGTATCTTTAGTGATCAGTAGGTTCCAGTAAATTAAATAGAAACATATTGTGGAGGTAGTGTTAGATAACAATCTGTTTACTTTTTCTTTCTATTTTTTTTTTAATAAGTTTTCATGTCAGTGAAAGAAAATATGAAGAAGAGGATAAGATGTGAAATACTGAATTTATTACTGGGTCTTATTTATCCTGATGCTTCCATTATAATGAAAGCTGTGATTATTTTGGCCAGCTCTCGTGTTCCATTTATATCTGGTGGCCCTTTGATACTTCATGGAGATGTCTTTTTGTCTTGCCCCGTGAAGCTCCATGATGGTTTTGCTGCCTTAGAAATTACTGGAAATGCCTATTTCTTTTCCATGCTTATACCTCTCAGCATCCAAACAATCATGGAAATGGAGTTTTTTAGAAGATCAAGGCTGATACTGCTTCCAAATAACGATAAAAGCAACATAAACCCATTTTCTCTTTTGAGCACTTGTAAACATTTTGCACTCAATATCTTTGTTGCAACCATGGAGAAATTACCTGCACAGAAACACTGGGTGCCACAAGATAACAAAGCTATAAAGCTATTAGCAAGCACCCTGCAGGAGGCTACGAAGATGGTGAAGGTCTAGGGAGTAAGGTGTATGAAGAGATACTGATGTGAATTGGTTTGTTCAACCTAGAGGAGACTGAAGGGAGACTTCCAAATGGTCTATAGCTCCCTCAAAGGGGAACGAATGGCAGAGGCTGTCTCTGGTGACAATGTCAGGATGTGAGGAAGCAGCACAGAGCTGTGTCAGGGGAGAGTCAGCTTGGCTGTTAGGAAAAGATTCTGTATCAGAGGATGGTGGTCATAGCATCAAGCTGCTTATTCTTGAGGAACTTTTGGGCAATTCCCTTAGAGGTAGGGTTGGAATTTTGGGTGATCCTGTGTGGTGCCCAACGTTTATCTCAGTGATCCTCGTGGGCCTCTTCCAACTTGTGGTGTGCTATGATTCTGTAATCACAGAAGCAATTTTGGAATTAGAGAGTGCACGTTAACAGTTGACTCAAAATTACTGTTTGAGTAATCAGGTTATTAGAATTTTGTACTCAGTGAATGAAAACATCTGCGTGTTACATACATGACTGTCAAGCTAAGGAGTTTCATATACTGGACCAAGTATTTCTCATGGGTTGTTGGTGCATTGCATAAAAGAGAATCAGATGTCCTGAAATTTCACCTAAGATATCTTGGCCTCTGTTTAGGCCAAGTATGTTATGCTGTACTGGAGGACTCACCCTTAGAGGAATTTCACCTTGTCACACCAGAGCCAGACTTGTTCCAACATCTTCTGATGTTTCATTCTTTTGATTTTATTTTAGCAGCCTCAAGTGCTGTGCCAAGAATATTTAGTTTTATCCACCATGGTACATTCTACTCCTGCTCAAAGGTTTGGAACATATGGCCATTATGTCTGAAATTCCCATTCATTTTCTTTCCCCACGGGCTCATTAACTTGTATTTCTCAATGCTTAATTGCTTAGTGTGCCCATGCTTTAAGTCAAATGAAGCCATTTCAAATTTTATTGCCATCCTGGTTTTTATTGACTATTCTTCTCTATTAGACTCATTATTAAATTTAGTTGCCTTTTGTGCCCTCTCCTTACTTCAGAATGCTAACATTTTAAGTTAATAATGTTCCAAGCAATCATAGTAGCCAGTTTCCTGTAACCCATTTTTTTTCCCCTTGGGAAACACACTGCTCATGCTCTTCATCAACAGTAATATATTTAATACATTCTCATTTAACAATCTGTGGTTATTTATCTTTAATACTCTGCAACTGGAAGCATATAATCATAGTTCTTTCTCAGTTACACTGTATTAGTTTTAAGTACAACTTATCTGTGATGCCATTCTGCTTGTTCTGTTGACGAGTTTGCATGTGTTTACAGCCACTGTGCTCAATGTTTACTGCGTACAGCGACTCTGGAAGCTTGAAATGTCATATTTGGCTGTCCATTGTTACAACAGGCAGCAAGTGCAGGCTCCAAAAGAAGTTATATTTTATGTCGTGCTGTAGGAACTCTGTTTATATGAAGTTCGAGTGATATTTACATAATAATGTGTGTATTTTTTTTGTGCTAGTTCCGTATCTCCAGTTACTTTATGTCAGGCACGGTGATCCTTTTGGTCCCTTGCAGCTTGGGATATTCTGAGTCTTTGATTGCTGCTAGGCTTTCTGAGTATCTGAATAATCAGTAATTTAAGGTTCTGAAATAAGAGAGTTGCTGAAATACAGGGGAAACAAAGCAGCTTAGTTCTAAAATACAGAAATGAGCATAAGAATTTTGCTTTGTAGAAACTATTTGCTACAAGGTAACATTACAGCACTGAGCTTTTTAAGGTTCTGGATTAGCCATTTGTGCTTAGACACGTCAGTTATTGACCTTCTAGTATAGCTGATGTGTGCCTGAGGAATGGAAGCAAACTACAGAAGGAGAAGATGTTATAAATATCAAAGTGCTTTAGAAACAGTGTTCAGTATATGGAAAGTTTCCAAAAGTTAGTACGGTTAAGTAGAGTGCAGACATTGCTTAGCTGGGTAGAAGCACTGAAAGCTGTTAGGCTTTTTTTCCTTTTTTCTAATCGCTTACCTCTGTGTAATGGACTAGAACTGACTTTGGGGGAAATGAAAGATGAATCAAAAGCATTTTGTCTTTTCATCAAAGCAGTCCTTTGGCAAATCAAGAGTGGGTCTTCCTTGACCCATTTCCACTTGTGAGCTGCATCTTCAGGCAATGAATTCACGCCAGTAACTTTTCAACGAATGTCAAGCAGAGAATAACTATGATATTCTGGAACGTGATTAAGGACTTGCTTTGATTTCCCTTGTCTTTAACTTCACTGCAGGACTGGAAAAAGACCAAAACCGCGTGCTGATACGGAGCTGAGAAAGTAATGAATCACCATTTCCATCTCTATCAAAATTAAAGAATTAAGAATGATGGCTTGAAGCTTTCTTCTAGACAAAAAGCAGCACAAGAGGGATATTAAGTCGAGATGGAAATTTGGAGAGAATACTTGTATTTAAATAAATCTGTTTTGTAGAAAGGGTACATGAGGACGTGGATAATTTTCTGTCTGCGTAAGAGCCTGAAAAATGTCACAGTGCTGCGTGTTAGCAAGCAGATGAGAGAGCTGTGTTATCCTGTTTCCTTCTTATAGTACAAACAGTAACACAGTGTATCTGAGTACAACTTAGACAATATATTCCAAACTCTATTGACTTAAGAAGACTCATTGCAAATACTTGGAGTTATGATGTATATTCTGAGGAGAGTGAATACATAAACATTTAACTCAGATTCTCTTGAATATTCTCCACATGGCAATGAATGCTTGCCTTTTGGGGGCTTGTGTCTGTGAACTTCGGCACAAGTTAGGCTTTTATTTGTTATGTATAATTTCACTAAATATTTAGAGTTACTCTTTATTGATATACTACAGGTTCAAGTAGTAGAAGTAGTAGTTCCAAATTATAGTTCTCTTTCATGACTGACACCTTTTTTTTTTTTTAATTCCCGATGTGAGTTAATCTCCTCCAGTGCCTATATCCTCTAATCCCTATAAGATATCCTGACTCTCATCTTCACAGTTCTGCTCTTGTAGCTCATAAGGGACAACGATCTGATGTGCTGCGCATTTACACCTCTGTCTTGCCCCAGTCTGCACAGCTGTGTCTTGAATTAATTGAGGCCAACCTCCAAAGTCAAGCTTTAAAAATCTGTACCCCTGCCCTAACTTTGCACTGTATGTTTAACCCATCCGGAAGTGGAGAAGGCTCAGCTGATAAGTGTCTGTATTTTTAGCTCTGCAGTGGTTTGTGAATGTGCTTTAAATATCAAATACATATGAAATAAATTAAAAATGAATCTACAATACTTATAGCATGGATCTGGTTAGTATGATGTTGGGGCGTTTGCAAGCAGTTTATTTAAAGGCACTTGAAACATGACAACAGTCACTGACTTGTCAAACTTGACAAGCACTAACAGTAGATGCTGCTGCTCAGGGCTTGAGGTGTGTGTGTGTATGTGTATGTATATTTATTTATTGGAAATAATTAGCAAAGGGAAGAATCTTCTGCATTACAGGCATAAGATGACAAAGCTAGTTTAAGACTGTACCCGTGAAAGAAAGGGAAGAAACTACTTTTAGAACTGCTGAGAGGAAGAATAAAAAGTTTAATAGAAAAAAATGTCTGAGTGGGAAGTAAATTCAAGGACAACATTTCAATGCAAACAGAAAAATGTGTCCAAAAATCTCCCCCATGCATTATGTAGAATTAACCCAATAGCTTTAATCCTGCTGTGACAAAGGAAGTGTGGTTTATTTTAAGAATGATTGTTTTGGAATGTCGGCCTCAATTTTCTTTCTAGATAAGAGAGAAAAAGTGCTCTTGGCTTCCCACTGCTATTTGAGCATTCAACAAAAGTAAAATAAATTGTAACTCTAAAACCAAAAATAAAGCTTACAAGAAAACACATTGTTCCATATAAAACAAAAGGAGGGTTTGAGTAATAAATACTTAAAAGCTGTTTATCATCCAACTGGCTTCATGAGTATGAGATTCAGGAGACTTTGTACCATGAAAGAGCCTTGGTAAAAACCCTCTCTTTCCTTAAATATGAAGGCATGAATTTCCTATCAGAATAAGGAAAACCAATTCTTTTTTGGAGTGTTATTCCCATCCGCATCTTTTGCTGTTAGCTTCTTCTATATACTCTTTATCAAAGTTATTAATTCACTCAAAGTTTTCTTCTTCTTGGAGAAATGTTTTTCACCTGTTCATTGAAAAGGAAATAGTTTGCTTATTGTAGAGGCTCTTTCATCTGCTTTCACATGTTTTTGTGCTTTCATTGACAGCTATGTTCAACTACCAGTTAAGATGTGGATGTAAAACAAGTTCCTCTGCATGTTTGTTCAATAGAGATGTTTAGAAAATGACAGTTTCTCTTTTACAGTCCTCTACAGAATAAGTAGTCTGAAAAAGTCCAGAATGATATTCAGAAGTATGAGTCTGGAATTTCAGATCTGCTTTGAGTGATATCCCCAGGATGCATCAGTTCAGCAGAGAACAGAAAGTTCAGGCCAACACAGTCAGTGTAACCATGTGCTTTGTGTTCTCTTAGGAGAACAGATCCCAAAGGTCCAAATATTTGTCTGATTTGCTACTCACAGGCAATCACTGAAGTTGCATTTAAATTTAGATTTCAATTCCATTTAAACTGTGATAATAAAACTTTTCAGAAATGGCAAAGGGTGCTCAGGAAAATTAAGTACGCAAATATTTGTGAGCTTAAACAAATAGTTGCCAGAAAGTGTCAATCTGAGGTAGAATGTGCAAACATCTAGTAAAAAACGAGCCCCTTAAAAGCTATCTAGAGTGATCTATATTTTTTTCTGAAGAGGTTCATTTGTCAAACTCATGCCCACTGATGGCGCTCCAGGTTAGGTACGGTATTATGCATACTGATAAGTGGTAAAAAATATTAAGTAGGACTATTGGAAATGCAATAACATAATGAAGAATCTCCCTTAAGCCTTGTCTCTGAGCAATATTATTGTACAGATATTATAAATATAGTAATACAACTAAAGCACACAATTTGATAGGAGAACTCATTTTAGTCAGGTAGGAAGGTGCAGCAGAGTCAAAAGACATTAAGATGGGCAAGAGCTTTAGGACGTTATTACATGTATGTTTCAAAAGGTAAAGCTTAATTAATAATAGGAGCACCAGAATTCTTCATAAAGTGCATTTTCATCCCTGGGAAGTAATAACATCCAATCTGATTGTGCTTCTGAAAGGAAACGTCAAAGACAATGCCTTTCACTTCAACAGCACGAGAGAGCAGTGTTTCAGCTTTAAAATGTGTTGAGAAGCTAGAACTGGTGCATGAAAATCAGCGTCTGCTAAACAAGAGGTTAGAGGGCATGGCTAAAATGGGCTTTTCAAGACTTAAAATGCCATAAGGTATGAAAGCATTGCAAGATCTGACTGTGAACTCAGTGAATTGATCCCCTTTGTACTCCTATAGGTACGTACATATGTGACCTATTCTGGCTTTGGCCTCACATTAATTTATTTTCATGAAATTCTTTTATGCTGGATTAAGTGGTGAAAGTTTGTGTTTGAAGGGGAATGCTTAAAAAGTGTGTTTGCCTTTAAAAAAAAAAAAAGTGCAGCCTAGTGGTTTAATCTGCAGTGGGAATCCAACTTTATTTTTTATACCTGGTACTAAAACAGTGGTTTTGTAGAGAGCTGAGATAAATTTCATTCTGTCAAAAACTGCCATCTTGGATTTGGACTGCAAAATTATTGTTTGTAATGGTGCAAGTAGTACAAGGAACACAGGCTGACTTTCAGATCTTGGGGATTCTGTGTACCAGAGATGACATTTAGGAAAATGATTTGTTTTGCAAGCCTATCTGATCTGATGGCGATTCACTGGGGGCAGAATGAAAGGCAGAACCATCATGAAATATTTTCTGACACACGGCTTTTCTTACTCTAAACACATCTTTAAGCTAAAACTTTGCTTTTTTGTGCTGTTCAAGTACTATTGCCATTCAAATGATACTAAGCTCTTAGCCACCAAAGCAGTAGATGAAGGCAGAAATATGTCACTATCTCCAGCGTGAGCTTAGGCATTCACTGATCCTGGCAGTGCTGAGCACTTCTGCTCCTTTCTCATTCTTGCGCCTTGCTGAGTTTCACAGATCAGGCATTTCAGTACACACCTCAACCATGGAAAACACTTGATGAAATCTGTTGAACAGCCTCTGCCCAAAGCATGCCAGGAAGGCCCTTGATTTTGGAGTCCTTACTGTTTCTATGTGTTGTGTAAGGAGGCTTAAATGTCTCACTCTGTGCTCAGAGTTTCCAGTGCAGGAGTTGTGGGGTAAACGTGGTCCTTCAGCCTGTGCATCTGGTCAGCTACTGAAAGCTGTGACCCGCCAGGCACATGCACAGTGTCCACTTTGATAGAGACATCATGAAATGTGTATTATAACCCAGCAGGCCATAATGGTTGCACATAAAACATTATAGTACATCATGAAAATATTTACAGCTGAGTTGAAAGGAATAGATGAAAATAATTATCATCTACTAAATGATTAGTATTAATTACTTGAGAATTAATTAGCTTCTGGAATACTTAAAGATGCAAAGTAAAGAATACTTATTATGCATTGTGACCTGCTTTCCCTTACTACTGAAATTAACACGTTATCTAAAAGGTACCTCCTTGTTCATACAACATTTTGTTTCATTAGGCTATGTGGCAGCGCTGCATCTGAAAGGGTTTTGTTATGAAACCCACTCAGGAAAGTGTTTCTTTCTCTAACCTGAAAAAGCAGTCACAACTCTCCAGTGGCGGTATCTAAAACATATTGTCACGGTGTTATCCGTAACAGTAACCCAAGGGAGACCGAGAAGGGAGAGAGAAAGGGAAGAAAGAAAAAGAACTGCACCGTCAGTGGCCACGCGGCCGCCCCAGCAGAGCCGTGCGCTCCGGGGGGAGGGGGAAACAGAGGGAATAGATGGGTCTGTAAAAAAAAAACAACGGCATAATCTGAGAAGGAACGGTAACTTCACTAAATCTAATAAAATTGAACAATTGAGAGAGAGAGAGAGACAAAGTTTCCAAACCAGAAACTGGGAGCTTACGTTAGGGAGGAACCGCAGGGGAAGCACACGTGCTGAATTTCCACGGCAGCCGAGAGCCGAGCGGGGCCGGTGCGGAGCTCCAACCCTCTGCTGCTCCCCACAGCATTAACTCCTTAGCTGCCTGCATGATGTTCTGATGTGGAATACCGGCATCAAAACCACAAAACCACAATACATATCTAAAAGAAAGCAGAATGATTGGTAATTGTGAGTGCTGGATATCTGCAGAAGTCTGTATGTTGACCTCAAGCCCAAAAGTAATATTTTTCTGAAAAGTGACAATAATCTGATTTGTCCCTTCAACAAGAAGAAGAAATCTAGTAATTAAATCCCATTTAACATGGTGGCAAACCAACTGTTAATACTAAAGCATGAGCAAAAGCAGTAATAAATCTCCAAAACCCAGGAATGGTAAGGAAAATCCTGTGAGTGATGAGGAAAATCCTTCCTTAACTGCAGGAGCGTTGGCAGACAGCATTCTATTGGATATTGCAGAGTCCTGATCAGTTATTGTCAAGAAACAGAGGTCAGTTTCAATATATTCTTAGACCTGAAGGGTCAGCAAGTGACCTTCATCTCTTTAAAATATTTTTAGAGCAATTATGTTAATCCTTGTTCGAAAGCAAAAACCTCTATGACAGTTTCATTTATCCTTTCTAAAATTATGTTGGAGTGCTCCCTTGTATATTAACTGCAGACAAGTGATGAGCTATTCAGCAGGATCTAAAACCTGAATGAAGAAGAGGTTTAATCATCTGAATATTATGTCAGTGTTATAATGCTTGCAATCCTTAAATCTTCTCCATTTCCTTAATTTTCTGTGAAGGAGATGGACGATGTGAGAGAAGGCATACTGAGTATGGCAGGAAATACTAAGGTCCAGGGTTAGTGTTGCTTGTTGCTAAGCTCACTGAGTTACCCATCAGTTGCAATTCTGTTACATAGGGACTTCTAGCTCTCAGGAATGCCTTTAGATATTTGTAACCTGTTCCAATTCCACACATTGTATGATACATAATGACTAATCCATACTTTGTCCCTCGATGGTTTTGAGACAGTTTGAGGCTGTTTGATATACAAAACATACAAATATAAACATACAAAGCCCATAGATTTCAATAACGAATCACACAACATAGCTATCAAAAAATGAATGCTGAATATCTGACTCAAAGATTACGTGAGCAGTCACAGTGTAACTTACAGTTAGATCATGCACCACGTACTTTATTGTAATACAGTACGTTATCAACTGCCTGGTTCAGTTTGCAATTTTCTCCTCCCTATGGCTGTTTGCAGTGCGTGTGTGTGAACCAGCTGTTAGAAGCACAGCTTGTGAAAACTGGACTCATCTGTACTCGTTCTTCACTTCCTCTGCCCGTTCTTCCTGGGTCAGTCTGACTTGGAAACATTTTCCTTCTCTTACTCTAACAGCCTTGGATCTGGATCTTCTTGGCCACAGGTGAAGGGAAACTGGGAAAATAATATCATACCAGCAGCATGCTGTGACACCTGCCTAACTTTCCTGTCTCTCTCAGAAATCCTTCCACAGCTAGGCTTGGATAAATCCCCAATCTGACCTTGAGTACGTGAGAGTCTCTTCTTCCTGTTTCCTAACACTCCCCGCCTGCTCTGATTCAAATCTGGAAAGTGTCAGATGATTTTTAAAGAGCAGCAGATCTCTGCTCTAAATGATGAGGAGATGTGACCTAGAAGGAGAAGTCACAACTGAACACTCTCGTACATTCATTCTGGGTTCTCACTTGCCTCTTCTTAGAGCATTTCTGCTGTTTTGTTTTGCACAGCAGACACTTGTCAAGTCCATACAGAAACTAATGCCTCTGCTCCAATGGCAGGAGCTCCTACAGAATTAGACTCCCTCTAATGAACATGTTTGTTGGCAGTTTTTGTACTGAGACCCAGAACTGAATAGGCCTGAAGATGAATACACTCCATCATTTTCAGATTAGTTGTTTCTGGCCAAGGCTGATTTGCTGCAGTGGGAAAGAAGACTGATCCAGGTTCTGTCTGTGGTGTGACAGTCCTCTGAGCAGAATAAATAGTCTGTCTTCAGTATCATCAGTTTGATGTCATAAATAAGCATTTCATTAGCTTTTATAACAGGTAATAAAGAAGGAAACTATTTCTACTGTTAGCAAATTGCCTGCTATCTTAAGCACTGCAGCTTTCTCAGTGAGAGTGGTAACAAAGAAACCTGGTGGACAATGGTTTTCAGACTGCCTGCTGCTTCTGCTGAGGATGCAAAGATATTGTACATTGTATCTTTGAGTCATGTAAGGGCTGAATGTAAATCAGCTACTACCTAAAATTGCCACCTCATTCATCAGCATGATCTCTTTAATTGTGTAGCTGGAGGATTAATTTACAGTGCCTGGAAAATGGCCCAATTTTCAGGAGAATTATTTGTATTGAATAATCAATGCAGCAGTGAAAAAGTGATTGTATGTAACCCTTGAATCTCATTTTGAACTGCAACAGGAGGAAAAAAAGAAAAAAAAAGATTATAGATAAGAATGGGCATGATCTACAGCTATTTTTATTCCTGTTTGTTCCCAGATCTAGTAAGATCATCAAGTATGTTCATCACTGTATACTCATAGTACCTGATATCTACTAGTTCATTAATAATAATTCTGATGAGCGAACAAAATTGGTTAGTATATTATATAGTAAGCTGTGTTAAGAGCAAGGTAGCATTAATCTCTTTCTTGCTTAGAGTCTTAAAAAACTGAAGCTTTGTTCTTGATTAGTTAAGCGTCACGGAAATCACTTTTTCTCTTTGGTGGATCCCCAATAGAAACAGGACAAATCCTGAAGGTGGAGCAGTGATGGAGCATGTGTTCCCTTGACAATTGGCTGTAGCATTACAGTCATTCTGACCGGTGTTATTAATGACTACATCTCTAGAGGGTATGTTTTACTGAGATAGAAGTGTGTAAAAGAACTGGCACAACCTTCAATGGCTTTGAAGTTTCTTATTTCAGTTTACAAAAATGGGTCCTGTCTTGAAAATGTCAGATTGGAAGCCTTTTTCTGTTAGTAAGACCATTAATGGCTAAGGGAACACCAGGCAGTGTTTACCAAATAATAAGCAATGCATCTTCAAAGTCAATTTTTTTAGCTTCTGTCTTCCAGGTGATAAGGTGAGTGATGTGGACTTGTGTTGCTGTAACCTTACAGGAAGACCTTGAACAGCTGTATAGAGATCTTACAGTGACTTGACCATAAGGCCTTGACCCTTTACAAGAGCATGAGGAGTCTGTGGAGCTACCACTGCCAACAGCACTACCTTTTCCTCACAAAAGGCAAGGTGTTTAGATGCTGATGATCTTCCCAGTGAAACAGTTACTTTAAACAGAAGATGCTGCTGAGAAGTGTTTTATATGAATCTGAGTCAGGAGAACACTTTTCTTACAGAAGTGCAGTTTTTTCTTACAGAAATGCAGTTCTGTGCAGAGTGACCTTGTCCTGAATGTCTTACTACTTCCTGGGCTATTGAGAAAAAAAGAAAGGAAGGAAAAGAAGCTCAGATGAGATTTATATTTAACTTCTTTTGAGAACTGCTCCAGGTGTCTTTGTCCTCGTGCATGGTCCTGTCCACGGCTACGCCTTTAGAAAATATGTTTTATTATGTTAAATGGACTTAGCTCTGTACGAATGGATATTAACCTTTTCAAGTGGGAAATGACTTCATAGTGTTCACATACTGTTGAATCTTCAGCATGTTTTGAAAAGCAGATGCAGGCACGATCCTACTGGGATAGGAAGCTCACTGTCTTCATGCAGAGGTGCATTGTGTTGAGCGTAGTGTGATTCCTTATGACTTTGTGTTAAAAAGTAGCCAAGAAAAAAACCATTTAGTCCCCTTGAGAAATCCATGTCTTTTTGCTTTAGCCTTTTCTCTAGATAAGTAGAAACGTTTAAACTTTCTGGCTACCAGTCAAAGGGCTTTGTAAGCTTCTGAAAGGAAACCATAATGGATATTTGTCACTATTGGATAGTTGCTCAAAGCCTTTTAGAAGCATTCTTTGGCATTGAAATCTGCCGTACAAGCTGCATTAAGTTGTCACCTGATGAATTCAGCTCAGAAATTGTTATCCAGATTTACTGTGTGCTTCACTCTCAACTTAGTTACTTTGAAGATTGGAAGAGAAAAGCTCAGACGGAATTGCTAATTTAGATTACTCTTTATTTTTTTGACACGTTTCTTGATTATTTTTAGCTTTATACACTGAAGATGTGGGTAACCTTCCTAATTCATCTGTTTTCTCTGTGTGGCCCTTGGAGGCTGCTGGATCAGATTAAAGCTCAGCTCTTCACATCGTTCAAATAGCAGGACATGTGCAAGGCAAAGCACTTGGAATTGCTGATGGCAGTGTGGGTTCAAGTTTGCACTTCCATTTTGCAACAGGCATACCTTGTGTTTCCATCTCACTAATGCTGCTGCAGTCATCATTCTGTTTGGAAAACAGAGTAAAGAAGACTTGTTCTCTGTTCCTTTGTATTCATATAGGAAAAGCAGCAGCAGCAACAAAAACAGCAATGCAACTACAGTCTAGTGTTCCCTATCAGTCCACATGCTATGGAGGTTTATTCCTGTAAGAGCACAGAACTGGATGTGTGAGACTCCATGCTGCAGCCCACCAGAATGTTCTTAATTTTCTTAGTGTTGTTCAGGTTTAAGCTATTCTGGCTTTTTCTCTTCACTAGTTCAGGATTTTATAGGCCTGTGCTATGCTCCAATCAATTCTTATCTCATTTTCTGATAACTTCCAGTAACCACTTAGCAATGTTTTCTATACTAACTTCTCTCTGTTCTCCTTTACATTTTAGTCCCACATAGTCAGATATGTTTCTGTGGTTCTAATGTTTTCCGTGTTTGTAGTGGGTTTCACATATTGAGTTAGAACACGGGAGTGGGCAGACTCTAAAATAAAGTCTTTTCAACTTGTTAAAAACACTGTTTAGCTTAGAACTTCCATGCCTGCAGTCCTGCCTTCTTAAATCACTATGCAAAGTCTTTAGGCTAGGCATATTCATTACATTATCCAAATTCTGGAACCTTAGAGCTGCCATTGAAGATTTTGCTTTGATGTATTTTCCTAAAATATATCTAGAGGCACAATTGTCCGAGCACATAATGGAACTCAACATTAAAATTGTCAACACAGCTTAAAACAGTTTTTTTACACCACATAACTATTGCATTTGCAGAAGTATCTGCCAGCAATTTATTCCAAACATAGTTTTAAAAACAGGATCTACTGGGCTCTTGAATTCTCCCAGATGTAGGAGAGGCAGCACAACACAGAAAGGAGCGTAAAGCTGAACATCAGGGTGGAAAAAAGGAGGTTCTTCTGTCTGTCACTCGCTTACAGTGTGTTTTGTTTGGTTTCTATTTTCCTGTCTTCTCTTCCAGACTGCAAACGTTTTTCTTTTACTTGCTCAGCAAGTTTTGGGGGAGTTTTTATTTTGCCTGGATTTGTAGATTCATTCTAGGAATGAGCCTGTCACCTACTTTTTCTTCCATAGCTTTTCCTACGTCCTCATAGTGCGAAGTAACATATATAATGTAAAACAACCAATTATCAGCAGATAATCCCATTTCTACAAGTGTCATGGTTTTATGATTTTTTGGTAGTGGTATTCCACATCATAACAACATGTAGTGCATTAAGAGTTAATACTCCAACTCCATAGATCACTGATATTTTCCGGGTATACCTGTCTCAGAAGAGAAGAACTACATTCCCCAGAGGACTTTGCGATGCTTTACATTTTTACGTATTTTCCACTCAGAGGGAAAAGATAAAAACTCTCTGTGGTCACGGGACACTCTCTTTCCTTCGGGATCGACTCAGCAGTGGGTGCTCGCTGCCGTATCGCCTTCAGCATTAGCGTAAGGCCTTCGGTTTATCGGACACTCTCTCTTGCTCATTTTATTTGATTTATTAGCTTCAATTCCAATTATATTGTATTATATTGTGTTATTTTGCTTTCTGATATCTTATTTAGTAAATTAGCTTTCCTCCTCAGATCGTTGCGGCTGTTTTGTTTCTAGGCCCATCTCCCTTTTTTCCTTTTCCCTTTTCCCCCTTCCCCTTTCCTGGGGCGTGGGTCTGCGGGTCCCCCACACCAATCGTCATGGAACCGGGCCGATCCAGCCCGGTAAACCGTTGACAACAAGGCTCTGCGTTTTCATTTGAAATTCTCATTAGAAATATAGCAGATCTTTTCCTGATTTTAATTAACTATTTCCAATGTACAGGCTTAGAGCTGTTTACAGTAGGTATAGCCATTAAAAATACAAAAACAGGGTTCTATTATCTGTACGTTAATAGAGTGAGGTGCTTGAAAACTAGAGAAGCATTAGAGAAAATAGGACAGTTATTTACAGGAGGGAGGCTAACTTTCTAAAATGGTTTGAGTATTCACTATTATTAATTTTTATAGCTTTTGACTAGTAGAGATTGTATCTTAAATTACTAAGAATTCTGTGACTCTTCGATATTACAAAACTTTCATATCCCACAGCAAGGCATGGATACAATTTCCACTGGTGGTAATTACTGTGGGCTGCCAAGACACTGGCTATGTGCTTCTGATAATGAGATGATATTACACTCAAACTCTAATCTAGGGTAACAGAAACTGATTACACAATGACAACTCCACAAACTTTTGAGGCAAATAGTTAGCTGGATCTTACAACAAAGAAAAAGCTGTGAAGTCTACCTGATGCCTGAAGCACGCTTTCGGTTTACAACCAAATTTACTTTCCCCACTCCAATTGCTTATATCAGCTGTCGGAGTGACAGAGATGTGCAGCGAATAGAGCTGTAAGGTGTCATTCCCACAGGTGATGTGGACTGGGGAACTGACCTCAAATCTTCCATGCCATCAAACTGTTAGTGTGTTTCCTAGCAGGGGAGGCTGATGCCAAGCAGCACTGTCCCCAGTGCACTGTGTGTGGGTAAAAAAACATACAACTGGGTAAAATCTTGTATTTTCATTTGTCAAGAATAGTTGCAGTGTGCCAGGTATGTCACAGCTCTGTGGCAAATAGAGCTATAGGAAACCAAATGCTTGCATGTTTTATCCTAATATTTCAACTGTCATTTGTGCTATTGCATCTTATAGGCTCTTTGATAGTAACGTTATATGGGAATCATCTTTTAGCCATTTGAAAGGGTCAGATGAAATTCTCTTTCTGTTCTATCCTTGAAGTTCTACCTTCAGCTGATAATTAGTGAATTACTATGAGAACTGGATGAACACAGACTTCTAATGATATCTCTGTTGAGTGTTGCAAGGAAGTTACAGAAGCAGTGTTCTGCAGGTCGGTTTTCTGTTGTTTGCCATTGAGCTGCAATACGTAATGTTCTCTAAGGCTTTCTAGAGCAAGTGCTTAGGATGTAGAAACAGTTCTTTTTCACTTGACAGTTAGGGACCTGCAACAGAAATACCTCCTTTTTAGAGCTTATGCAAATAAACTCCTATTGAAAAGAGCAAGAGAATGTATTCTGTGGGCAAAACTAGTCTTTATCTCACAACTGTTGCCCTGGTGAATTATTTTCTGTAAATTACAGTCTTTATGCCATCCTTGGATCTTCTGCCATCTCAGCTGCCAGTGCTGTGTAATGCATATTGAGTTCTGTTTGGTATTCAGACTGAGAGAAAGCTGTTTAATCATTTCGTTTCTGACTTGTTAATAAAAAAATCTGTCTTCTTTAATAAGTTTATTTTTGATACAGCTACAGTCTCTGCCACATTTTGACATACTTTCTTATGTTTTTTAAATTAACAAATGATGCTGAGAATGAGACAATATCGCTGTAATTTATTCTTACCAAGCAAATGCCTTTGTGATTTGCAGTGCTGTTCAACATACAAAGAATGAAAGCTATTTCATCATTCTCTGTATGAACTGTAAATAAAATTTTACAGTTGTCCCACATTGAGGGAAACGAAAAAAGAAAAATAAATGAAGAAGATGTAATAGTGCAGAATGATGGACCTATTCTAAAATAGTACATCTTTTATATCACTAAGATTTTTCCACCCCATCACACATCTCATTGACATTCTGCTTCATTAAAGTCTCATGATGGAAAAGTTATTAATATGCAGAGGTAATCTTCTATCAGTTTGGGAAAAAAAACCCCACAAATCTAATAATATAATTACTGATGCTATATGATGAGAAATCACTAATATGATTAGAAGTGCCTGACAGGTTATAGTAGGAGATTTGATGAAGTCCACGTGAGTTTGGAGGAGTCAACTGACCCAAGCTGTGGGTACTGTAGGGAATAGGGAATGGAGAAAGCAGCAGGGTTGAACTCCTATTAGAAGAGCACAAATCAAGGATAAATCAGTTTGTTCGAATGGATCTGCAGCTGGTTTGCTCTTTGTAGCTGGACTCTTCTCCTGTTTAGCACTTGGTTCCATAACAATGATTATGATCTATAAATATAGATAAGCCTTTATCAATAATACAGAGAACTGTATTTTGAAGAACTCCCCAGGTTAAAGTTTTCAGCAAAACCTCCTGTTCCACATTTCACTGACTGTACAGACAAGAAAATTTAGTCCATAGAGCCAGTTAAACCCCTTTTTAAATTTCTACCAGTGTAAATCTGAAAGACCTACAGTGAAATTGTGGGACAGCCACTGATCTGACTAAAAGGAGTCTAAGAGAGAGTTTATGTAAAAGGTTTGTTCAGTGTGGAGGCATAATAATTTCTCTGGTTTAGATGTTCAACGTGCATCAGCTTACTCAATAGACCTGAAATGGATTTGCTTCTATGTTGCATAACGTGCAATGGCTAGGCTGAAAACGTGGAATTTTCTAGATTTCTATCTCACGGGGATTAAATTCTGATTCCATTTTCACATAGGTGACAGAATGGTTTCTTAGAAATGTCTTGAGGTATTTTGCATTTATAGCGTGAGGAGGATGCTATGCGACCTTCTATAAACACTGTGTTTCTCAGCTGTTTGGCACTGAGAAAAGTTTTGTCTAATAGAGGCAAAGAAGCTGTGACAAAAGTCAGTTAAAGGAGAAGCAGGTACTAGAATATCCATTGGTAACAGATCAGAGAGAAGCACATTAACAAGATGTGAAAGACGGAAACTGTTTTCCTTTCTTTTGTCTCAAAGCTTGCTTCGTAAGGCCTTTTCTGGTGACAAGACTCTGACTGATAACTGCCAGTTATTCAGATGGGTGTTATGGTGCCTCATTGTCTCTGCTTATGGTTGTAAAGATAAGCAGAAATAGGGCCAAATAGTCTTTTCTGGGGGGGAGGGGGGGTACGGCTTGGAGAAGCTGACCACCACAAAAAGACAAATATGCTCCTGCATGGCAAGGAAGGCAACATTCCCTGCTGGCCTATCTGTTGTGCCAGACATGTCAAACAAACAGAGAAAAGGGAAAAAACACCTGAGAAATGGGAATAAAAACCCTTCACTGTACCAAGGATTTGAGAAGAGAAGAATTCCAGAAGGAAGAACTCCCAAAGAAAAAATCTTTGAGGAGAACTCCTGAGACGGACCCTGAGGCCTGCTTGCTGCCATCTCCCATCCCCCGCAGTGACCAGACGAGTTCCTGAGACTACGAACCTCATTGGATCCACGGTGGTGATTATATCTCTTTTGCTTTCTGCCAAGACTCCTTGCTTTTTATCCCTTTTCTATTGCTCACCTTCCCTTCCCCATATCCCTAAACAACTAGTAATTGTAATAAACTGGTTGGGCTAACATTTGACCCCTTGTATCTTAATCTCACCATTGGGTATACACATAATCAAAGAACCTCGTCTCCCTCCTTTATATTGGAACGTGACACAAGAGAACAAAACTGAATATCAGAGTAGTACAATACAGGAAGAAAAATAGCTCAGTGTGCTCTGTAAGAGTGAATAATTGCCTTGGAAAATTCTACGGTCATTCTGATCTTGTTTGTTTTACATTATCAGACCAGATTTACTTTGTTCAAAAACTTAATGTTATACCAGCATTTTTCAATTCAGTGTGTAGGGCAAATAACCCCCAAAAACAGCACCCAAAAGAAACAGTGCCAAAGCTGGTATATTTTTGATGGGCTCAAGTAGATGATGTACAGATGGTTAATAAGAAAAGAGTGGCTCACCTTTAAAGATGGTCGAGGTTCGCCAATAACTCCACTAGGGAGGGATCTCCAACCAGAGATCCTTCCCTGGTGGTGGTCAGCCCTTAAATGGGGTCTTGGGAGAGGTGGAGTCAAACTCCACCCCTTCCAATCACACTCACTTGTGCCCCTGCAGCTGACTCAGTGCACACCTCAGGTGATCAATCAGTGGTTCAGGCTGTGATTCAACAGTTCCCATACAATCCACCCCTTCATGATGTGAACCACTGATTAAGCAACTATAGGGTGAGCCCTCCTTAATACAGAGACCCAACACATCGCGACGCTTTACATAATGACTTGTCGCGATGCATATCCATGTAATCTGGGATGAGTGATGATCAGCATATGGCTCGTGTTCTTCCTTGGGCCAGTGCTCAGTGGCATCTACTAGAAGCATGCGGTCATGTTGTGCAGGTCCATCCTACTCTTCATCAGTCCCGGGTAGACCATCACCAGATGTCGCACATGATCTTATAGCAACTCTGGAACACTGCAACATCATTTGGTTCCCACCGGTGACTCATAGACTCACGGGGAGTAATCTAGATTTTTCAAAGGTACCAAGAGGGGGAGGTCTGCCCTCCAGGGTAAGATACAGGCCAAATTCCTGCCTTGGGTCAACACTTCAGCTTGTACAGGGGCATGCCCTGGCCGCCTGTACCAAACCTTTTGTCCAGATGTCTGTGGCTGCACGATTATATCAGGCACCAAAGGGGGTGTCCTGATCTGCCACAGAGACGTGATAGGGGTTCCTTTAGCAATAAAGACTGGAGTGTTGACCACCATATCAGTAGGCCATGTACCAATTACCGGAGGGACTACCGAAACCCCCACCTCCAATAATCTCCCCCAAGGTGCAAGTAGGCCACACCATTATGGTCCTACCTGTACCCTCCAAGGCCATCTTATTTTATTGGTGTCTGGTTTCAGGTTCTCAGGGGCAGGGAGCAGAAGATTGTTTTCATGGCCGGTCTGAGGTCTTACCTCCTTATCTGTACCTGTAATTTGGATCCTAAGTGGAGAGGCCCATGTTATTTGCAACATTTTCAAGGCACTGGGTCTGCCATCTCTAGGCCTTTCATTCAGATCTCACTGGGTCTCATGGAGTCTCTTCGTCCACCCCTGCAGAGACTGAGAGTCTGTCTTCAGGGCAGCCTTGAGAATACCATTATAACTCTCAATAAGGCCTGCCCCCGTTGGATTATATGGCAGGTGGAATCGCCATTCAATATTGTTCTCTTCTGCCCAGCATTGTATCATTGCACCCATGAAATGAGTCCCTTGGTCGCTCTTAATGACTTGTGGTGTCCCGTAGGCAGCCATCAATCTTCTGAGCACCTTGATGGTATATGCCTGGTTAGCTTTTGGTACTGGATAGGCCTTCATTAGCCCACTCGTGGTGTCAACACAAGTTAGGGTATATCTCGCCCCCTCAGATCGAGGGAGGGGCCCAATATAATCAACCTGCCATCGTTGTAGAGGACTGTGTCCTCTAGCAAGATGGGCCGTTGTTTCAGGCAACGACCTCGGTCTCATTCTGGAGCAGGCATCACAGTCTCAGCATGCTTGAGCTACGTCCGATAGTTGTACGGGCAGTCCCCATGCTTTGGCAGCTGCCCACATGGTCTTCTGTCCAGCATGCCGCAGCTTTTGATGTAACCAGTAGGCAATGTTCTCAGATGGTGAGTTCTCAACCCATCTAACTCGGGCCAGTGTGTCGGCTTCATCATTTCCTGGTGACTGTAGGGGTCGGTGACCAGAAACGTGGTAGACACGTACAGTTCTGTGTTTGACTGTATTCCATATGTCTAACCACATATCTTTGCCCCAGATCGGTCGGGAGTGGATAGTCCAGTCCTGGGTAGCCCACTGTGCGATCCAAAGAGTGAGCCCCCGGTACACAGCCCAACTATCTGTGCAGATATTCAGGACACCGTCACCAGGTTCTTTGGTTATAACCATCCACACGGCCCGCAGCTCTGCCCACTGGCTGCTTTGACCATCCCCCTCTTCAAACCATATTGTATCTGTAGCGGGATGGTATGCTACTGCTCTCCACTTACTTGGGTTGCCCTTGCTGGACCCATCCGTGTACCAGGCATCTTCAGGAATGGGATATTTTCCTTCCTGGACGGGACTCTTCTGTGGCAGAGCAACCAAGGTTTGTTTTGGTGCATCACTGTGGTATGTCACTGGGCCTAGAATCTTTTGGAGTTCCTCTTTCAACGGTGAGGAAGACAGACTACTCCTCTGGCTGAGATAGGCGACTCATCGTGCCACCGTCTGTGCCTGGGCCACCCCTGTGGCCCTAAAGGGAAGGTGGGTCAGATCTCTTACCCACCCCTGAATTGGAAGAGTGGTCTTAACTATGACTTCGGCCATATGGGTAATTGGCTCTACCGCTTGTAATGCATAATAGGCGGCCAATATCTGTTTTTCAATCATACTATATATTTCTTCTGCTCCGTGCCAGACCTGAGACCAAAATCCAATGGGGGTCCAAACAGAACTCTGACGTTGCCACAGGCCCCAGCCAAAGCCATCCTGAGTAACATGAACATCCAATTCAGCTGGGAGGGTAGGATCGAATATGCCCAATGCCTGGGCTTGTTTCACCGCCTGTTTTGCTTGCTGGAAAGCATCCTGTTCTGTTCTCCCCCAATCCCATGACTGGCCCTTTTTTGTGAGTCTGTATAAAGGTCTCAGCAGCTGCGCCAAATGAGGTATAAAGGAACACCAATATCCCAATATACCTAGAAATTCCTGCAGCTGCTTTGATGTTGTAGGGACTGGGAATGCCTGAACCTTATCTAAGATGGCACTGGGTAGCACTTTGGTCTTTCTTGACCAGACTACCCCAGAAGTTTTACAGACAGGCCTGGACCTTTAAACTTTTGAGGATTGATAGCCCATCCTCTTTCATTTAGGTAGCAGGTTAATGAATCTGCTGCCTCTCCTACTGCTTCCAGTGAGTCGGATGTTCACAGGAGATCATCAATGTAGTGGTATAGGTTGACGTTATTATTAGGTTTCCTCCAATCAGCTAGGTCACGCGCCACCAAGTTATGACAGTATGTTGGTGAGTGCACGTACCCCTGTGGCAGGACCTGAAAGGTCCACTGCCTGCCTCCCCACGTGAACACAAATCGATCATGTGATTCTTTGGCCATCGGGGTACTAAAAAATGCATTTGCCAAATCCAGGACACAATGGTAGGTCTTGATTTCTCTACTGAGTGTGTCTATTACGGACGCAATATTGGGTACGGCCACATGGATGGGCGGCGAGACCTTATTTAATTCCCTATAATCCACAGTCATTCTCCATGTTCCATCCAACTTCCGCACTGGCCATAAGGGGGAATTATATGGACTGTGTGCAGGTCTTATAATACCTACTTTTTCTAGTTCCTGCACTGTTTTTGATATTTCTTCCTGCCCCCCCGGGAGTCTATACTATCTTACATTAGTAATCCAGAGTGTTTTCAGCAAACAAATGGGCTCATGTTTCGCGTGGCCCCTCAATACTGTTTGTATCGCCCGGATACTAATGTACCTCTGTCGAAGTCTGAACTCTCCCACGGTCATCTGGAGAGCCAGACCCCATAAAATGTCTATGCCCAAGATGTATTCTGGGACTGGGGCAATCGACACTTTATGCTCCTGGGGTGGGAGACGTCCAACCCCCAATTTCAGCCATGTTTGGGTGACTGGAATGGTCTGTCCCCCAAACCCACCAATCATCACTCTACTGCCCTTAAACTTTATTGCATCTCCATATATAATTGATGTTTCTGCACCAGTGTCTACTAGTGCCATCACCTTCTGAACATTCTTCTCCGACCAAAATATGTCTAAATCTACATAGGGCCTCCAGTCACATCTGGAGGCCCTAAGGGGACCAAAGTCCTTTGTTACTCCATGAAGTTGGCTAAATCTAAGTCTTTTACCGCAGGTGGTTCAGGCACTGTATAGCGCGACACCTGTGGATGTTTCTTCCTTCTATTTGGGACTATAAAGTCAGCCAAATTCCAGGTTGGTGCTGCCTGTATTATTCGTACTCCCGATTTTCTGGGAGTACTCTGAAATTTTTGATTGTTTCTAAGCTGTTTCCAGAGCTGTAACAAAACATGGTTGGGTTGCCCATCGATTTTAGCAAAGGCAACCCCGGCCCGTATAAGATCATTGAACATGGTCTTCCGGGATACCCGTATGGGGCCTGATCGGGGTATCCGTCGGACAGGCCTCTTAGTTTTAATCAGGAAGGCCTCAGCTTCTTCTACCATACGGACATTGCACCTCGTTCTTATGCGCTCCGTTTCCCCAAGGTCTGCCACCAACTGGGCTGCCTGTTAAACGATAGCCTCCGAAGCCACCAAGGGGTTCAGTATGGAGACCAAAGTCCCATAAAATTGAGAGGGGGCTTGCTGTAGTATTAGGTCTCGCATACCTGCTGTAAATTTTTCTGTATCAGGTCTTTCAAAGGTCTCTGAATACATAGCCTCCCTCATACCCAGTTCCCGGATGTATGTTTGGAGGTCCTCCATAGAGGACCATAAACCGGTATTGAGTGGAATGTCAGATTTGTTAGGCCACATTAAGCGGCATGCTGCCATCAACCAATCTATAATAGAATGATTCTCATTAGTATAGTGGATGGCAGCATACAATCTTTGCTTCAGGGCTGGGTGTATAGTTACAGATGCCAGTTTTGACATCTCTGTCCCACTGACTAACATGCTTTCAGCTCCTGCATCCCATAACCTCAGGAGCCATGATGGTATGCTTTCCCTCGGTTTTTGATGTACTAGGTCCATCAACTCATTTGCTGTATATGGGCGAGCTGTCACATGCAAGCATGTTTCAGCACGGGGCCGTTGGTCAGGAGGCACTCCCGCTGGTCTATCTTGCATTTTTTTTGTTTTTTGAGTTATGATTGGTCAGATCTCAAACAGAACCTCCAGAGATGGAGCTTCGAGATCTGATTTAGAAATCTTTTTTTCTGAAACATCCAGGTCTGCTACTTCAGGGACCTGGGTGTCCTCCACTGATATGGTATGAATTTGTCTTGTTGGCACATCTAGTCCAGGTTTTTTGGCTACTAAGGTGCCCAACTGTTGTTAAAACTTTTCAGTTTGATCTCTTAACAATTGATTTTTGGATTCTATGTTTGTATTTGTTATTTCCAGTTTATGTAAGGCCATTATTAGAGGCCAAGCCACAGCAGAAGCAGCTAGCCGATATTCTTTTGTAACTAGTATGTCCTTATCTAGACCTTGAAAATAATCTGTCAGCCGGGCTGGAGAAGGAGAAACAGTCCCTGTAACCCACAGGGGTCCCCATTTTTCAATAACAGTGGCTAGACCATAATAGGATGATCCCATAAATCCTTGAATTTGATCAGAACTTGTTTGGTCTAGGGGAGTAATGTACTCCCCCCTCCCCCATTTGAAGATGTTCCAAATGAAAGGCATGGTTAATTATTTTAAATGTGTATATATATATTTTTAAGCCTGCCTGGCTCGCCAATTGTAGGGCAAATGACCCACAAAAATAGCACCCAAAAGAAACAGTGCCAAAGCCAGTATATTTTTGATGGGCTCAAGTAGATGATGTACAGATGGTTAATAAGAAAAGAGTGGCTCACCTTTAAAGATGGTCGAGGTTCACCAATAACTCCACTAGGGAGGGATCTCCAACCAGAGATCCTTCCCTGGTGGTGGTCAGCCCTTAAATGGGGTCTTGGGAGAGGTGGAGTCAAACTCCACCCCTTCCAATCACACTCACTTGTGCCCCTGCAGCTGACTCAGTGCTCGCCTCAGGTGATCAATCAGTGGTTCAGGTCGTGATTCAACAGTTCCCATACACAGAGTAAGAACTGTTCTTTGACTCCTTCTCCCTGTATTCAACACCTGCCTGAAAATATCAGCTATAATATGTAGCAATATCTTTTTCTCTAGCAAGATTCAGAATGTAGTGTATGTTCCTTTCCTTGTTGTGCCTTTATGCTCTTAGGCTTCCTGGGTGCTTCTTTGTGGTAAAATAAGTAATGCCGAGATACACAGCTGGATTTTTTCCCCACAGTTGCTAAGTTATAGGCAGTGCTTTTGCGTGTCGACAGTCAGCAGTCTCCCAGACCATTTTCAGTTCCAGTTTGATGATTAGCACGAGCTAGGGACTGTCAGGAACAGGTACTTCTGCCACAGCTTCTCTGTTTGGGGACTATATACACACAAGTAACACTGTGCTGTTTTTATTTACTAGTGCAGTTGATTCAACACTAGCTTCAGGATTCTAATCAGATAACAGCTCTACTTCTGATAAGCATTAAGGAGTCTTCACTGAAGATCAAAAATAATCTGTTTTTGAAAGCTAAATATTCCATAAGGAAGTGTTTTCCTTTTTAATGGTCTGTGACTTTTTTTCCCCACTTTGGTTTAAGTTTCAGGTACTGTACTGCATTGATACAAGCTTACAGTTTAGGACTTACGTATATTAATTATGGTATAGCTACCAATTATGAAATAAATGCATGTGGCATACAGAAAAAAACAGTATTACACACACAGAAAGAAAATGATTAAAAGACAACAACAACAAAAAAAAACCCATAGAAATGTGTTGGACATACATTTAAAGTGATACTTCTTTTTGATAAAATCATCTTCTCTGCATCCTTAGCATGTGCTGTTCTTCTTAAACCCCTTGTCCTGTCCCCACAGACCACGGAAAAGAGGTTCACTACATCTCTTTGACTTCCATACTTAGAATACTTATAAATATTAATAAGATCACCTCTGAGTCTTCTTTACTCAAGGCTGAACAGACCCAGCAAAATATATCTATTATCCCTCATTTCTTTTGATACTTCAATAATGTTGGCTTTTAGTGTATGTTATTTTCTGGTCCAGTAGTCAGCAATAATGAATGCCTGGTAATTGAACCAAGTGTAATATGTTTCTTGTCACTATCAAAGCTTTACAATTTTCTTGTCTGAGAATCTCATAGTTGGGCTCTCATATCAAACAAGTATCCTGCTGCAGACAGAGTCAGAAATTCTATTGAGATCCTAAGGGTACGCATGGGAAACCTATTTAGTGCCAGCTGGCTTCTGAATGATATTTACCTAAGCTCTCGTTTTTGTTGATATTTTCCAGACTGCAAACATAACTGTAGGTTCTGTCCCCATGACTCCAAGGTATTGCAGGTGATTTTCAGCCTGATGCAGAAATTCACTGTGCCTCACTGCATCACAGCTTATGCAGTACAGTGCAAATTCTCTGATCTTCTGGGCATGATTTCAGTGTCTTGTTTTAGAAATTTATTTACACCGTGGCATGACAAAGGAAGCGGTAATTTTCCAACTATCTGCCCCACTGAGTGTGAAAACTCTATTTATGGCATTAAGGTTGCGATCAAGTATACCTGAAAGCCTAAATAATCAACTTTAACAATCCTTTTCAGGATAAGTCAATCAGATGGTAAATGTAGATGAATTTCAGGGATGTCATGTGTTTGAGCAGCTGGAATAGCCCCTTGACACAAGTCATGCAATGTTGCTTTTTCCTTCTCATGGCACATTTCTTCTTGTTTTCCCAGTGAGATCATTTTCCTCTACATGGGGGGTGCTGAGCTCCAGTGTAGGGATTTCCCAGTATTTTTCAACATCCGACAGGCACTGATGAATCAAGACAAGTGTCCATAAAGCATCCAGCCTTTAGTGGCAGAGATTCAGCCTTCAGTGTATGTGTCTGCAGAGTTATTGATGGATGCGTGGTCTAAAATACTGTGCTGAAGAAAGGCTTATAGGCTCGGTGATTTCTTTCTGAATCATATATAAAGATATTTGTGGCACATATCCGTCCATATTCTATCTGAAATGAGTTGATGAAAGAAGCTGAATGCATGTACTGTAGCAATTTTGTTTTGAGGAGATGTACACCTAGCTGTGCCATGGCTGCCAAAATTGCCTTTTTTTTTTGTTTTGAATATTTTTTGTAAATGAAAGCTGTGTATCTCAGATTACATATAGCTGCTTTCTGTAGAACATAACCTACTGGTATGTCCTGCCAGAATATTTAAGACATACCGATTTAGCCTCTTCTGATGGGCTGATTTCAGACCTCCTGTGTACCCTTTCAAAAATTAATCGGTATTACTCCAGGGATGAATTTGGCTGCTTAGTACTGGAACCAGCCTGGTGTTCATCCAGATGGATGTGCTTCCTTGAACGCTGCCAATGCCTGATGTTTGAAAGGCAAAGCAAACTTTTCCTCATAAACCTATGTAACAGTATCCTAGTTTTGTTGAGAAAAATAATGTGTTTTCCTAGACCCATGAGTATTAGTGAAACTTTTTCAGACGCAGAATAAAAGCATAGATTTTCCAGGCAAAATACAAGGTGGGAGCAATTGTTTTGAGTTGAACACTCTATGTGTGAAAGACTGGGAAGAATCAGAAGCAGTGATGTTAGAGGTGAAAATGATTGGCCTGGCCCCTTTTCATCACTTGGACTTGAGGTGGAAAGACTCTGGGAGCCAAAGCAGAGCCCTCAATGGCCTCTGGGAACTGCTGTGCACTCACAGCATTGTCTGCATAGAAAGGTGGTTTGTCTTTACTTTTAAATGTGTCAAACTCAGGAACTGAATTAGTGAGAACTCTACATTAAAACTACTTTCTCAGCATTGCATACAAGCTCATATAAAAAGGAAATAGTAGCTAACTTTTAAATTTTCAAGGGAGTCACATATTAGTTCATCATATATCTTTCTTTTTTTCCAGTGAATTTTATTGTTATGCATATCCAATCAAAAAATATTCACTAAATACTCTTTTCAGCGACTAAAATACAGGGAAATCAGTGAATAATTTTCTCCAAGTAGAAAACAGGATTTGTAGTCACACATTGTGCAGTTTCACCCAGGGCACAGTGCGAAGATACTGCTGAGAGCTTTATCCATTAACAGCAGCAGGCACCGCAGACTCAGAGCTGCCAGAGTACATCTGGTGGGGAGCAACATTAAGCCACAGCAAACAGCTGTCTCAGGAAACCACACCGCAGATTCAGGAGTCCATTTCCCAAAAATCAGCCCTGCCTTAGAGGTTTGATTGAGCAGGTGGCAAATCTGCTGAACTTTCTTGCTGATTAACTATGTCTACATCTGTATCATTTTACCTATGGCACAGAATGAAATGGCCACTTGGTGTAACTGTAGTTTGTGTACCCACTGTCCAGCAGCCTGTTCAAATCCGTACTGCCAAGCAGCCAGCCTGGCTCACCTATGTGACACAGGTGGATTTGTTTTTTCCCTTGAGCACTTAAATCCAGTAGACAAAGAAAACTTTGGCACTGAGGTGGTGTTATGCTATAATTCTTTGAGTTTTTAAAATTGAAAGCAAAATAAGACGTGATACCTTTTCAAACCAGAGCCACATTCGAACTGTGGATTCACTGGAAATCAGCTAGAAAGAGCTGGGGTTTTGATTCCTGGACTCCAGCTGTAGTCTCAGTCTCAACACTAACCACAGTTGTACCTTGTGAGCAATCCCAAAATAAGGTTCAAAATTGGGCACTAACCAGTGCTGATGTCATTCTTCTTCCTAACTGTACGAGTGCACAGAAGATAATAAAAAGGGTTTAAAAACAAAAAGGTTTTTTTTAAGTTCTTTTCTGTTTTCTGAACCTTAACCCAGACCATAACTGCAGCTCAGTGTAAATCTCCAAAGAAAAGGAGCAAATCAAAACTACCTATGATCCCTATGTCTTTCTGTTCTGGAGTGTCCAAACATAAATTTGATTCCCAAGCATTTAAGTTACTGTACTTATTTACAGCCAAGAAACTGATTTCTACATTAAAAAATTGACATCAGGAATTGATTTCTGTTTACATCATTCTCTTTGTATCTGTGGACTCATCAGAACCCAGCTGTGAATTGGACTTCTGAACTTCCACTTTTACCGAGTGTGATTCTTATCCCATCCTTAGTTTTCACTTGAAATATCAGAAGGGTGTAATTCTTTAAGTTAAATGGCAGGAAAGACATTGGAGCATTTTGACTACAGTCATATTTCTAACACTTCTGAATTTTTATTATCCATCTATCATCTGGTTTAAATTTTAGCTCTGAGAACCCTTTATCCTAACTATTCTGTGTTAAAATGGATCCAAAAATGAACAATGTGCTTTTAAAATGGGTAGGTACATTAGAATATACAACTTCATTAAGTTGCCAGTGCATTATATAATGTGGAAGGATTCCTCCAGTTGATAGTTATTTTCACAGTACCTTTCTTTTAAGTGGCTTTGTAGTCATTACTGCACATACCCCAGGAAAGGACCATCCCAGGACAGAGAAGGATTAGAGGGGTTCCTATGTGTGCCCAGGGACGGAGGAACTGCAAACCTTTGTTTCAGCAGATGAGTTATGATTGATTTCAGTACTTGGGTCACTTGTCTGAGGATATAATCACACTGACCCAAGCCTGAACCCAGGGCCATGCCCCAGATGCTCCCCTCTTTCAGATATTTTTGTTCAGCTTTACAGTTCAATCAAGGATGTACCCTACCTGTAGATAACAGCCCTTAGTTTTGTGCAGAGTGGGACTACTGGCTATTTTTCATCTGAAAATAAGTCCTTCCAGACCAACAAAAAAAATTAGGTTTAAAACAAGTGGCAAGCACCTTCAGTGCATGACCTCAGGAGCTACCAACTGTCAAAGCTCCCAGCTGATCCCAATACCTTCGTCTAACTACAGCCCCTGTTACCAGAGCAAACAGATGAGCAATTAGCACCGTGGAGAAACCATTGGCTGCAGCTTTTGGGGTGGAGGTCATCAGCCTTCTGCATACAGAATCAAGCTAGCTCTTTGTTCATTATTTTCTTTTAGCTGTGGTTTGGGTGTGTTGGGAGAGCTGGAATTCAGGTAACTTGATCTTTTTTTATCAGTTTGTTCCTTAAGTTTTAAGCAGCAGTGATGTTCTGGGTTGTGTAGTTACCTTACTCCAATACGGTTATAATTTTTGTAAATGTTGCTCAGCGTTGAGTGTGGGAGTACCTGGAGGAGTGTTTCTTTCCAGCTCTGTTTTGTTAGCTTTTTTTTCTTGTTCTTTCCGTGGGTTGGCTCTTTTTCATTGGTTGGTGGTGAGTTGCTTGCTGTAAGAACTGGGAACAAGTGACCTTCGATAGAAGCCATAAAGGACAGGTTTATTGGTAGTTACACTGATCTTTGTATGTTTAGGCTGGTGCAGCAACTGTGTTTTGTCTTGATTAGTAGAAACTGGACAAGCAGTTTCTGAAAAATAGGAGTGGGAGTTGTTATAACTCCTGTAGTTGAGGCTGTAGCACATTTCTTTTATCTTTAGTATAAAGAGGTGTTGGTAACGTATTACTTGATGGCAGCTAGGAAGCATTTGAATTTCTGGGATATTTGGGACTGAGTAGACATCAGCATTTATGGCTTCGTTAAGGACAGATAACCTACTGATGCTGACTTTTCTTGTTTGTTGGTGTTTGTGTTGCAGTGTTACCTATGTGTTAATAGAACTGTAGACACATTCAGTTTTTATACCGTAGGATATATAAAAAAGGCTGTCTTCACCTCAGAAAGCCTCAAAACTAAGTAGGTCAATGTAGCAGAGGTAGGATCTGTTCTTCTTGGGAATGCAGGCTTTTTTTCAGATGTTTCTGCCTCCAGTGATGGAACTTGTATGAGATTTAATTTCTGAGGTTCCTTTGTGGTAATTAATGATTCATTAAAATGTTAAACTGCAGTAAAATGAAAAAGATAGTTAAACAACACCACAAAATGATTTTTCATTCTTCTGACTGTGTGAACCCCATTGTGAGACCCTGAATGAGCAGAGGACGGATCCCTAATGTACAGCAGCTGTCTGTCAGGGCAGACTTAGAAACAGCTCCATAAGAGTTTCTTGTTTAAGTTTTCTTTAGAGCAGATAAAACAGTTGGCAGATCAGTATGGAAACAACTTGCTGACTGGTTGGCTTCTAATGTTGAGTAATGACAGAGGTGATTGTTCTGAAAGAGCAACCAAACATTGTGTTGTTCCTTCGGATGCATAAAATGCACTTTTCAAACAACTCCATGTGCAAGTTGATCAGTGAAAGGCATTTACAGTAATTGTAGTGAAATGTGAAAAGGAAACGAGACCACTGGAAAGAGTAAGTTTAATTGCATGTAACGACTTCACCTATATTTCAGTCAGAGGAAGAAAGAGAGAGAAGCATACTAAATAGTGTTGGTGTAGCAATTATGTGAAGAAGATTGTCACAAATGACTTTGTGTGAGTTTTTAAATTAAAAAGAAATAATACTAATGTCATTTCTTTCCAGATGCTTCTGAAAATTGTCATAATGATTAGTCAAAATGCTCTACCCTGTCCTCTATCATGTTCATATGTTTAGGCAAAAAAAACCCACTGTATTTTCTGAAAATGTTCTGTAAGCGTATTATGTAGAGTACAAACTCAACACAACTTGAACCATCTCTAGTTCGTACAATGTTACATAGTGTTTCAAGCACTTGTACAGAAGTGCCCTGGAAATAAGTAGCTCACATGAACAAGCTTTTGATGTACAGGC
The DNA here is from genome assembly GCA_036925125.1 of Oreortyx pictus. Lineage (NCBI taxonomy): Eukaryota > Metazoa > Chordata > Aves > Galliformes > Odontophoridae > Oreortyx > Oreortyx pictus. The sequence goes on along the minus strand of JAUPFR010000006.1, from coordinate 2,978,106 downwards.
TTTATATTAGAACTGATTTGTTTTAAAATATAAAACAATGTTTTGTGGAGCAAAAGTAGAAGCAGGCTGGAGGCAGGATTCCTGGCTCTAATTCAAATGCTCTTGTCTCTATACAATAATCACAGTAGACTGCTGAACTGTTATTAGGTGGTATCCTATATCACCTCTTTATCTCCTATACACCTAGTAGAGGTGATATCGTATCTATCACTTTGATCAGTCCCTTGTGTGTAATGAAATTTAGTGATAGGATGGCTTACTTATTTTATTATCACTCTTCATGCTAGTGGTATGTATGCACCAATATTTTCCCTCTTAAGACTGGAGTTAATGAGGGAACATTCTCCTAGTGACAAGTAAATGTATATGCTACATCGTGTTTTGACTGGGACCAGGCGTGAGAATGTGCATCCTGAGAAATGAGGGACTTGTTCTTTCTGTCACCATTGAATAAGTGTATTATATGCTGTCAAGGTAGTTCCAAGAAGCACAGTAGTATGTATTACCAACAGATAGGCAATCATCCATTTACAGTCAGATTTATTCTACTAAGTATAGGGCTTAGCTCGTATGTGATCAAACCTTTCTGTGGCTAAGGGCTATATTGACTGGAACACCTGTGACTTGCTGTGCTCTTTGTTGGAGGTCCCAGACTTGTACATTTATTGAGTGAATTAAGATACGTGTAGATGTGGGGTTTTGCTGCCTGCTCTGTCTTAGGAGGGTTGGAAGGTTAGATAATCGAATCCAATTCTGCCATGGTCTACACGCTCCGCTGCCACTATCAGCCCTGAGACATGCGAGTTCCCAAAAATGTCCATGGTGAGGAACTGTCAGTGGACAAAACGTGGCTCACAACAAGAGCTGACCTTGGCTGATGGGGAAATCCAATGGGCTATTTTCCCCTTTCTGCAACCAAAGAACATACTGAGCTTTTTAGAGTTCAAGAGCAAGTTTCTCTTACTGGTTTAGCAGAGCCCTGCAGAAACTGGGGTTGATGTCTTGAGAAAGTATTTTGAGATCCCTATGGCTGTAAAATGTCTTTTGTCCATTGTCTCCCCTTCTGCTGGGCCTCTCCCACCCTACAGTGGTTTGTGTTAAAAAGAACTAAAAACTTTATTGGGGTCTGGCCAGGTGTTTTAGATAAATGCCTGTCTAGTGTGTGTTTCCTTGGACAGGAGTGCTGTGGAAGCTTCCAGGTGTCCATGCATTTGAGAGCATGCAGGACTGCACAGTGTTCTTCACTGTTGAACATCTAGGCTTCATTACTGATGTATGGTAATAATTCCCTTGAAATTCCTTGTGTTATTCTCTAGGGAAGCCTTGTCTCATCTGAATATGGCACTGCGAAACAGCTTCTTGGGAATTCAGTCTGCTCTTGTGAAGCACCTTTTTTTCTTTCTATAATCCTGTGAGATGCTGATCTGGAGGGAAACTGAGAATAACAAGCCAACTTGGTGTTAGACTCTTTCTCCAAGGATGAAATGTCTCAGGATGATATGTCTCTAGAGTTAGTTTGATATGTGAGATTTGTATGGGCCAATAGGTCAGTGCTCATGTTTATTCCAGTGGCACCTCGTATCTCATCAAATGATGTTTCCATGATGTGATGTCTAGCTCACAGAGGAGCAGAGATCTCCTTTCTGCCCTGGATTGCTAGTCTGGCTGCAGCTGTAGGGCTGAAAACCATGGTCACAAGTGAGGGAACTGCAGCAGTGTGTAGGCATGTGGGACAGTGCTTGATAATGGGATCTTAGGCTCTGTCTGTGCTCCTTCTCCTGTGACACAGCCAGAGAGACTTCACACGGGGCTGTGAAGAGTAGAATTTCACAGTGTAAATGTCAGTGTAAAACCCATCCATCAGCCTGCAGCAATGAATAGGAATTTGAATGGGCGCTTGGACAAGGTGATTTTTCACACCATGGGACTGTCATTTTTATACGTAGGATAAAGTATAGTAGGATTTTGTTTTTCATTATTAAGGACAAAAGAATAACATTGGAAATTGAGCTAGGTGTCTATCTCAGATTTCTCAGTGAAATTGCCTCTGCCCTGAGGTGACAGGCTCAAGTTTCAAGTTTTTATTAAAATAATAAACAAGAAAGTAAAAGTTAAATGTTAATGACTGCTAATCCCCAGAACTTTGCAAGACTGATTAAGAGCAGATCCAATCAACTTCCCACTGCATTATCAGTAGCTCACCTAATTCAAATTGGTTCTCAAAGTGTGAGATCTGATGAAAACCTTTTGTTTCCATGTGAAAGCTCTATCCTTTCTTAACTTTGCATAAAGAAAAGGAAGGAAATGCTTTTCCTTTTCAACCCTGGCTCTTAGTGATAATCCACCCAGAAATGAGATGTTACTCCTGCTGGCAAAAGAAATGAGCAAGTCGTTATCCCAGACTGAAGGATAACTTTACAGCTTAATTATATAGGAGAGGTGTTAAACAATTTATTGTTTGGTGGGGTTTTTTTTGTTTGTTTGTTTTAGTTTAGAAGTTTATTCTTGATATTTCACATCTGTTTAAAAACTGTTTTCATTTTTCTCGTGATGCGTAGCAGTGCCAGGTTAAGTAGGTGAACAGACCACTGGTCACATCAACTTCTGATATTACCTTACCTTCCACCAGGGAGAGGACAAACCTATAAGTGTGATTAATTTTTTTCCTTTCTGGGAGACACTGGTACTAGCAACATTTCTCAGAGAGCATATACTCGCACAATATTTGCCCAGTAGTGCATCAAAGCAGATGTTGTTATAGAACTTCAAACAGTCATCTTTCTCTGGGACACTTTGACAAATATATCTGTAGTTTCTGTTCAAGTGGAACCAAACAACAGAGATTTGTTTAAACTTTGGGTACTCTATGGGTGCCTCCTAGCCATTGGTGCACTGGCTGAGTGCACAGGACGGACCACATGGAAATGATCAGGAATCCAACTATTGTGTCTCACTCAGTACTGTGTATGCAAAATGCCTTGTTAACTCTAGGAAGAGTGCACTTGTAGAAAGTTCCCTTTCTTCCCCTTATGCCTCAAAAGACATCTTGATTCTTGAAACCCAAGGCAGACGCTGGTGTTCTTTGGATTTGGTTAAAAATGCTTGAGTCTTCTGTGACTTTTGTGCCTTTGGCTGCTGTTTCTGTTGGTGTCTGTGCTTTTGAGATATCTATTGTTGTCATTGGTCCCCGAGTTGTAAAATAGGGAGAAGTAAAGCTATATGTGGAGGAAGAAATCATTCTAACGAATGAAAGAAGCTTGAGACTGACCATCAGCATCTTTTAGAACCTTACCAGCATTTCCGTTCTCAGTCATGACTGACTTGTGTGCTGGGTGAGAAAATGAACAAATGCTGGATGGCAAATACTGAGGAACCAGGTAGAGGTTATTAATGTAAATGCTTCTGAGAGAATGAGTTTTATTTACAATATTACTGCAGTTTTCTCAGGCCTGCTAATGTAAATTTGTTTCAGAATGAAACTAGCTGTGTTTGAATCCTTGTCTGTTAGGAAACTCTTGCTCCCTGCTATACCAGGGTCAGAAATTGATTCTTTGGTTATATTTGTTTCTGTTGGGCTTATTTCATCCTTAAGGCATTATCTAATGCATGTTTTCTTTTTAATGGAGTTGCCACAGATGGTCATCTAACTAATTTCTAGTGTTTTCATGTTCAAATACAAACAACACAAGAAAGCTCCTAGGAAAAAAGCTAAGAGCCTTTTATTTAAAAACTGCAGACTTCTTCACAGAAGTTGTCCTCTGTGGTTCATGTTTGTAGCCTTTTTTATTTCTCTCTGAGGGAATGCCATGCAAATGAGTGGGGTCATAATCTCCAGTACAGAGCATGATTGATTAGAATCTGACTTGCTTTAGGCTGCTTGTAGAAGTGGGAGTGAATTCAGGACTAAGAGAACAGATGGCTTCTCTTCATTTCTGGGACTAGCACCCTGGGATAACTTGTATTGTCACATTTGCAGTCGGATCTTACAGGCTCGAGTGGTTTAGGTACTTTGAATACATTTCCTTGGCATGCTTTTCTTGTGGTAGTGTTCATAGTTGAATGGCAGTGTTTCACATGTGAGGGAAGATGGTCTGTATGTCTGTATTGGGGTACCCATCCTAATGCTGTGAAACCTTAGCATCTTTGTTTCAGCAGTAGCATTTCCAAGAGGAAAACTCCCACTAGTGTTCTCTGTATCTGAGGGTCGGTTGTTGCATTGAAAATGTATGATTCAAGGTAGTGTTTTTCCTATGACTGTAGATATCAGCTAAACTGCTGGTTACTTCTAATACCAGAGTTAGTTAAAATCAATTCCAGTCTGCTGTAGTGAGTGAGAGACATGATTGCATATTTCTCTGACTCTTATTTTTCTCTTCTCTTATTGCTCTGAGATCAGCAGTTGAACTCTGGGGACATTCAGCTCACAGAGCTCTAGGAAATTCAGCAATTATACTTTATTGTGAGACCCAGAGGAGTTTCTTTGGGGTGGTTCTCTTAAGAAGGTGCTCTCTTAGGGAATCCACGTGTTCTTAGCCACTCCTGAGAATGACAATTGCTAACAGTGCTGAAAAATCTGCAGATATGATGCATGTGCGGAAATTCTTGAGCAGTCACTGTGGCCTGTTACAGCTGCATTCCATTTTGTCTGTGGTTAGCAGAACTCCTCTGCCCCAGGTTGGACTGATCCACTGATAGAGCCTACTTTGATTATTTTTGTTCCTGCTAGGAACTGGCAGTGCTGAAGCTGTTGAGCATGCTGCTCTTAGGTGTTCCCTGGCACTCTCCAACTAATTGAGAAGTTAGCGTTGATGTATTTCCTGCGTACTGTGTACTAAATAATATATGTACTGTGTACTAAATAAAATATCTCTTTAAGGGCTTCATAGAAGACCTTCAATCCATTGCATTTCTTAAAGGCAGAGAAGTAGTGACTTAGTTCCAGCTGAGTTAATTTTGCCAGGCTACTTGTAGGTAAGAATTAAGAGTTAACCCCCACGGAGTGAATGGAAAGTCATCTTGCTGAGAGCAGTTATTGATACTGGAGAGGTGATCCAGGTGCTTGTGAAACTGTTGAAGGGTGGATCTGACAGCTGTGCCTCGTGAATATAATACCATACAAAGCAAGCAGTCTCTGGAGTAATAGGTACTTGATCGTTCATTGGTTCTTTCTCGTGACTTTTTAGTGCTAAGGATGCTTGATATGAAATGAGGCTAGGGTATAAATAGCGGGAGAGGATTAACTGCGTAGCGTGAATCAGGAAGGACTGGTGTTTGAAAATGGTTTCTGCTCAGATGTTAAGATGCAGAGGCTTTGATTTTCCTACCTTGGGTATGTTTTAGGATTGTGATGACGCTTGAATGTTCTCAAATCTGAAACCAGAACTATGGCTAGTATGTAGCTAGTTCATCAAGTCCCTTCTATCAGGTTTGTTTTCCCGTGTGTAGCCTTTGTTTTTTTATTCTAAGATGAGCTGGTGGTTCTATTAAAACTAAGTGGATCTCAGTGTGATCCTCTCTAACTAAAAATGTTTCTTAATGTACGGTGCTTTTTAGTTTCTCAGTGGAAAAAGTGAATATGTTTCTTAAGAAAAACTAATGCTTTAAATCCTGTCATTCTTCTGGACTCCCTTTCAAGCTTATTTTTACATTCTCTATTCATGAAGAGGCACTGATGTTGTGAAGCGTGTCCATTATTCTAAGATCGTCATCAATGAGGAATTATGTCGATGAAGAGGAAATTAGCTGGGATTAAAGAGTTGTGAAAGCGCTACTGACAAAAAGGAAGAGGAATTATCTGAGCTCAATATCTGAATACGCTGTTCATATAATAGCAATAAAATATGATGTTTTGATAATAAATCTGCAAAAGGAAATGCTATTTGGATGCATTTCCTGCTTTCTTGCTGTGATAGAGGAAATTGTAAGAAATTCACTGCTGTCTTCACAGGCTGATTGTTTTTGTGATTGTGCTGCTTAGTATTAAAAAATTAAAATTGGTCTACTGAAAATGCCTGCTATGAATCAGTCACAGCTCACTCATCTCTAAAACAGCATTATTATGTATCTTGAACTTCAGCAAAGTATATCAGAACAAGGGGAGGTGCAATAAGAGTATCTGCTTTTTCTGTTCTGTCTCCCCCTCCATCTCTTCATTTTCACATATGAGAATGCAATAACCTTCCTTGCTCATTCTCTTCCCTTGCAAATGATTCCAACATCAACAGTCGTACCAGTCTAGCAGCCAAGCACAAGATCTTCATAAGGATTTGCTGTGAGGTTTTTGGTAATATGGACAAGCTGTATGTATCATCTTTAGTAGAAGCAATAGAGATGTTTATCCAACCGTACTTGGCCTTATTTGAACTGCATCACAAAAAGAGGTTGATTACTACCTTAAAATAGTCACCTACTGCAATCCGTGCCTTACAGCATAAATGGTCATACTTCTACACTCCCTATGTTATCTGCAGCAATCTCTAGCCTTGTTGCAGTGTGCGGGTACCAACACTCATCCAAACTGTTTGCCTTTGTTGTTAGCATGTACTAGTAGGAGATTACCTTATATGCATGTTTTCTGGAAATAACTTATCCATTAATGAAACAAAAATGTAACCATGTGGTAAATCTGGCCAATCTCAACTGTCTTTCGAAGAAGGAAGTGTGGTTTTTAAAGCAATAAAACAAACCAGGAAAAAAAATGCAGGGATCTCCCGGAAAGAGTCCAGCAGAGGGCTACAAAGGATGTGGAACACCTCTTTCATGAGGAAAGGCTGAGAGACCTGGGGCTGTTCAGCCTTGTGTGAAGCAGACTCAGAGGAGATCCAATCCACATCTATAAATATCTAAGGAGTGGGAGGCAAAGGGATGAGGCTGAGTTCTTCTCTGCAGTGTGTGGCGACAGGACTAGGGGAAGTGGCCACAAACTGAAACGTTCTGTGATGCTGAAGGCAGCTCTGAATCCTGTCCTCATGGCATGTTTCTATATGTATGATCTGTAAACTGTATGCAGACACATTAACAGCTCTGGTCCTCAGATAATCACTTAGCAGTAGCTATGCTGATGAAATCAGGAGGTTCACTTCCCTGTCCATTGGAATTAAACATGGGCACTGAGGGAATGGAGGAGAGTGCCTCAATGAAGGTTGAAGATCTGTGGCAGATTAAGACATTCTGCCTTTGAGTGCCTGCCTCGTAAGCAAACCTATACTCCCAATTCCACATGACTATGGGGGGTCTTTTTTTCTTGCAAGTCATGAATCGGGCCAGAATTTCATCTGGACCTTATTTCATTAGGCTATAGACCAGATAAAGAAGTTCAAATCCTTGAGTATATGGTAGAAGTGGGACATTGTCTTTGGGTTTTAAATGACTAGAAAATTCTTGTAATGGGAGAGTAAGAAAAGTAATGGATTTTATGCAACACGACTAAACTAGAATGCCTGTGTGAGACATGCAGCATACTGGATAGCTACAGATGCATGCAGTGCATTATCCACTTAGGAAATCTAATGTGACCTCTGCACAAAATTTCCCAAATGCACGTAGATCTGTCAAATCCAAATCTTCTTCCATCCTGGCCCCCTCCTGCACTCCCCCCAATGCAGTACCTGCTTTTCAAGAGTAAGAATCATGGTAATGAATCAGAACCCTTTATTTTTCATTCTTTGTGTTAAAATCTTGTCCCAGAAGATCTCTGATTTTTCTTATAATGATTTTCTTATATGCCATCTAGTATTTTCTTATAATACCTTTTGTCACTGTAATTAAAAAGAAGTGAGATGTCTTGCTGAAGTTATAGAACAGGCAGGAGTAAATTATTCAACAAAAATTTGGAATGGAGACAGAAACTGAAGGAGTTTGGACCAAGAAATAAGTCTCTAGTGGAAACAATCTGCCAACCTCAGTTGCAGTAGCTACTGTCAACTTTTAGAGTAAATTTGTGGAAGAAATGCTTTTTGTGCCCACTTACAGTGCTGCGGCTGAGCAGGGCAGTGCTCAAGTAGAATGATGTGCAGGTGAAGTAATGGGTGTGTTTGGAACAGGGCTGCTTTTCTCAATGTGTTAAAAAACTGTCTTTTATTTCAGTCTCCCAGATTGTTACAGTATAGTACCAGTGGCACATCCTTAGTGTTTATGTTGGGTAGAGTTTCACATAAATTTTCATGGAGACAAATCTTTCTTTTCAATGCATTAAATCTTCCTTGGTAATTCAAGAATTTTATTTCCACCTTTGAAAAGAACACTTTAGTTTCCTCTACATGAACTTATTTCTATTTATGGGCTTTGTTTTCTTATGTATTTTGGGACTAAATATTTCTATGTGCACACTGAGCTGTGCCTGCACCCTCACAGAAAATGTGCTTTATGTTTGTACATACATTCACTTACTCATCTTCATAGTTCTTAGAAAATATTTGGTTTTAATGAGCAGTTCTCTGTAAGTCCCTCAATACCTGTACAGGTATGTGCGGATATACAAGTTCAGTGTATTTATTCCTGTTCACCTGCCAGGTGAGCTAGGTCTCTCTGAAATATGGAACTATAATGGTGTGCAAAAAAGAAGGTGATTCCCTCTGTAAGGCAGTTCTTTCAGCATCTGTTAGAGTAACTGCAGGTGTAACTTGGCCTCACGAGGGGATGAGGGGTTGTAGAATCTGATGAGAAGAGCTAGGAATGATGTGTTTAGGGAAGACAGCACTCGCTGCAGTCTTAACTGCTAATTTAAATAGCAGAGAAATGTAGGTTAAGGAAATCTTATGAGTGAGAAAGAGAATTCTTTCATCTTGCTTTGTAGCACATCTGGTTGGAACTGGGTGGGGAAACAGAGCACATCCTTCAGATGGACAATTCTTACAGCAAACCACTTTTTCAGGCTCCACGATGCTTATGCTAACGTGGTTCATTTCCTCTGTGTAATGATGACTGATTTACAGATTTGTAACAAAGTGAAATAATTGTTCTAGTGATCAGAAGGTGGATAGAAATCCCCTTGGTACATAGCAAGATAATGGGCAGAGCATGTAAAAACAAATGGAGGCTGAAACAAGTTGTAGCGACAGTGATATCTGTACCTTCAGAAGTAGCAGGGGAAGCTGTAGGACATAGGAAGGAAGTCTGTGGGTAGAAATAATATAGTTTATTAAGGTTTTACCTCAAGTGAATGAGCATAATGGGAAAATGCATGTGCCAGTGTATGTAGATAGATGCACTGTAAAACTAAGTAAAAGAATTTCTGAAAGCAGAAGATTAAATGACATTGTTATTATACTGATTGACATTTAATTATTTGGATACCTGACATTCATTTTGCTTTTGGTTAATTAGTTGTCATTTTCCAAAACCAATTATGTTTTAAATGTTACCACAAAGGGAAGCTGAGACTTTTTTTCTTGGCACTGGATTGGTATTCAGATCTAAGTGAAGCCTTGCATCTTCCTCATAGGGATATGTACTGGCAAGCAATGGTAATATGTGGGCAGAGTTTGCATCTCCAAATAAGTAAATAAATGAGGATTTCTCATCAAGCTGGCACACACTGCTGTGCCAAGTGATTCTTCTGATTAAGCTCACGCTCCATGAACACTTTGCTTCCTGTACACCTGCAGAATATCTCCCTCTCTGTGTGAATTTAAATGCTTTTGCTTCAGCTCTTGAAGTGTTTCTCCCATGTGTATTGAAGGTGTACCCCTCTGCCAGTTGTGGTTTCTTAAATTATTCTGCTTCTTTCCACTCCTATGGCAGATCATTTGTTACTCTTCATTGTATGTTTATTCATCACAGTTGAGAGAGAAGATAGGGGCAGAATGAGGGAAGTTGAAGCTATCTCAGTAGCATTTAGATACCAATAGGCATTTCTGCTGCATAGATGGCCTTGTAGGTACAGCTGCTGTGCAGCACGTGGGCCCACTCAAATCAGAGATGAGCTGCTGACCAGTTAGAAGCGCAGGGAAGTTCCTGAGAATTTACTTGTAATAGTTCTGGATAGAAACAGAGATGGAGTGGCACCACAAGCTATTCATTCAAGTACTTTTCCCTTCTGCAGAAGTAACTAAAACACGATTGCCCTCTGAGAAGAGCTTGGAGCACTGGTGGTAACAGTGCTCATACGCTGCCAACGATGGGAAAAAATGATGCCAGGGATGCTGTGTGTGCAAATACAGCACTGAATCTATGCAGCTCCAACATTATGTAAAGGAACTGCTTTCTGTATCTGACACCTCGTCTTAGGTTTCAGAAGTTATTCTGCACTAAAGTGGGACGAAATGAAGGCTCTTCAAAGCTTTCTGTGTGAAATGAGAAGGAAAGGCATTTGCAGGTGATGTCAGAAACCAAAGGCAAAGCCATATTCAAACTGGAGCTGAATGACACACTTTGATATACTTCTGTTTTTATGCATCCTCTTGGGGTTCTTTCATTTACTGCAAATTGATATTCACTGGGCCAGAGAGCACAAGAGATTGGCAAGAGCACTTGGAGAAGATGTGATGTATGAGCGTTCTGTTCCTGCATTCTTGAGACACAGATGATTTTCTGGACAGTCCTAATAACCATATGGATTTTAGAGTATTTCAGAAAGGCAGCAGTTAAGTACAAAGGGCTCTGTCTGTTGTATTATTTTCGCTTATCACAGAAACAGTGTTGAGGGCAGTGGCTTTTCAACGTTCTGCTGTGCCACAGAACAGAAAATGGAATTTGTAGATTAAGACAGTCTTGGTTTTCATGGTTAAAGTGCACAGCAGCAGTGAAGCAAGCTGATGCTGCCTACTGTGTTACCGGACCAAATGCTGTGACATTTCTCGTGTGCAGATTTGGTACGACTTTGTGTTTCTTCCTCATTGGAAAGATGAGCACAATGGAACTGTGTGCAGTTGATCTAGTGTTGAAGGATGACTGGCTGTTTTTTTGTTCCTAGATTTTTGTTGGAAAACTGCTCCCTTATGACCTGCTGATTTAATTGACTCTTTTTTGGGTGGAGCTCTGAGCTTCCTTCTTTAAAAAGTGTGTGCCTGTAGGGCAAATAACCCCCAAGAATAGCACCCAAAAGAAATAGTGCAGAAGATAGTATATTTTAGGTAGGCTTAAGTAGATGGTATACAGATAATTAGTAAGGAAAGAGCGGCTCACCTTTGAAGATGGTGGAGGGATCGTCTCTTCTCCAAGAAGAGATCCTTCCCTGGTGATGGTCAGCCCTTAAATGGGGTCTGGGAGAGGTGGAGCTAGACTCCACCCCTTCCAATCACACAGGTACATTACCTTCACCTGCACCCCTGCAGCTGGCTCAGTGCACACCTCAGGTGATCCATCAGTGGTTCAGGATGTGATACAACAGTTCCCATACACTCCACCCCTTCATGATGTGAACCACTGATTAAGCAACTATAGGGTGAGCCCCCTTTAATACAGAGACCCAATAGATCACAATGTTTACATAATGACCCGTCATGATGTGTATCGATGTAATCTGGGATGAGTGATGATCAGCGTATGGCTCGTGTTCTTCCTTGGGCCAGTGCTCAGTGGCGTCTACTAGAAGCATGCGGTCATGTTGTGCAGGTCCATCCTACTCTCCATCAGTCCCGGGTAGACCATCACCGGATGTTGCACATGATTTTATAGCAACTCTGGAACACTGCAGTATCATTTGGTTCCCTCTGATGACTCATAGACTCATGGGGAGTAATATAGGTGTTTCAAAGGTACCAAGAGGGGGAGGTCCACCCTCCAGGGTAAGATACAGGCTATATTCCTGTCTTGGGTCAACACTTCAGCTTGTACAGGGGCATGCCCTGGCTGCCTGTACGAAACCTTTTGGCCCAATGTCTGTGGCTACATGATTGTATCAGGCACCTAAGGGGGTGTCCTGATCTGCCACAGAGACGTGATAGGGGTTCCTTTAGCAATAAAGACTGGAGTGTTGACCACAATATCAGTAGGCCATGTACCAATTACCGGAGGGACTACTGAAACCTCCACCTCTCCCCCAAGGTGCAAGTAGGCCACACCATCGTGGTCCTACCTGCACCTTCCAAGGCCATCTTATTTTATTGATGCCTGGTTTCAGGTTCTCAGGGGTAGGGAGCAGAAGACTGTTCTCACGGCCGGCCTGAGGTCTTACCTCAGTATCAGTACCTGTAATTTGGATCCTAAGTGGGGAGGCCCATGTTGTTTGCAACATTTTCAAGGCACTGGGTCTGCCATCTCTAGGCCTTTCATTCAGATCTCGCAGGGTTTCGTGGAGTCTCTTCATCCACCCCTGCAGAGACTAAGAGTCTGTCTTCAGGGCAGCCTTGAGAATACCATTATAATGCTCAGTCAGGCCTGCCCCCGTTGGATTATATGGCAGGTGGAATCACCATTCAATATTGTTCTCTTCTGCCCAGCATTGTATCATTGCACCCGTGAAATGAGTCCCTTGGTCGCTCTCAATGACTTGTGGTGTCCTGTAGGCAGCCATCAATCTTGTGAGTGCCTTGATGGTATATGCCTGGTTGGCTTTTGGTACTGGATAGGCCTTCATTAGCCCACTCGCGGTGTCAACACAGGTTAGGGCATATCTTGCCCCCTCAGATCGAGGGAGGGGCCCAATATAATCAACCTGCCATCGCTGTAGAGGATTGTGTCCTCTAGCAAGACGGGCTGTTGTTTCAGGCAACGACCTCGGTCTCATTCTGGAGCAGGCATCACAGTCTCGACATGCTTGAGCTACGTCCGATAGCTGTACGGGCAGTCCCCATGCTTTGGCAGCTGCCCACATGATCTTCTGTCCAGCATGCCGCAGCTTTTGATGTAACCAGTAGGCAATGTTCTCAGATGGTGAGTCCTCAACCCATCTAACTCGGGCCAGTGTGTCGGCTTCATCATTTCCTGGTGACTGTAGGGGTCGGTGACCAGAAATGTGGTAGACACGTACAGTTCTGTGTTTGACTGTATTCCATATGTCTAACCACATATCTTTGCCCCAGATCGGTCGGGAGTGGATAGTCCAGTCCTGGGTAGCCCACTGTGCGATCCAAAGAGTGAGCCCCCGGTACACAGCCCAACTATCTGTGCAGATATTCAGGACACCATCACCAGGTTCTTTGGTTATAACCATCCACACGGCCCGCAGCTCTGCCCACTGGCTGCTTTGACCATCCCCTTCTTCAAACCATATTGTATCTGTTGCAGGATGGTATGCTACTGCTCTCCACTTACTTGGGTTGCCCTTGCTGGACCCATCCGTGTACCAGGCATCTTCAGGAATGGGATATTTTCCTTCCTGGACGGGACTCTTCTGTGGCAGAGCAACCAAGGTTTGTTTTGGTGCATCACTGTGGTATGTCACTGGGCCTAGAATCTTTTGGAGTTCTTCTTTCAACGGTGAGGAAGACAGACTACTCCTCTGGCTGAGATAGGCAACCCATTGTGCCACCGTCTGTGCCTGGGCCACCCCTGTCTTAGGAAGGTGGGTCAGATCTCTTACCTACCCCTGAACTGGCAGGGTGGTCTTAACTATGACTTCAGCCATCTGTGCTGTTGGCTCTACCGCTTGTAATGCAGTATAGGCAGCCAATATCTGTTTTTCAATCATACTATATCTTTCTTCTGCTCCGTGCCAGACCTGAGACCAAAATCCAATGGGGGTCCAAACAGAACTCTGGCGTTGCCACAGGCCCCAGCCAAAGCCATCCTGAGTAACATGAACATCCAATTCAGCTGGGAGGGTAGGATCGAATATACCCAATGCCTGGGCTTGTTTTACCGCCTGTTTTGCTTGCTGGAAAGCATCCTGTTCTGTTCTCCCCCAGTCCCATGATTGGCCCTTTTTTGTGAGTCTATACAAAGGTCACAGCAGCTGCGCCAAATGAGGTATAAAGGAACACCAATATCCCAATATACCTAGAAATTCCTGCAGCTGCTTTGGTGTTGTAGGGACTGGGAATGCCTGAACCTTATCTATGATGACACTGGGTAGCACTTTGGTCTTTCCTGACAAGACTACCCCCAGAAGTTTTACAGACAGGCCTGGACCTTGAACCTTTTGAGGATTGATAGCCCATCCTCTTTCACTTAGGTAGGAGGTTAATGAATCTGCCGCCTCTCCTACTGCTTCCAGTGAGTCGGATGTTCACAGGAGATCATCAATGTAGTGGTATAGGTTGACGTTATTATTAGGTTTCCTCCAATTAGCTAGGTCATGCGCCACCAAGTTATGACAGTATGTTGGTGAGTGCATGTACCCCTGTGGCAGGACCTGAAAGGTCCACTGCCTGCCTCCCCACGTGAACACAAATCGATCATGCGATTCTTTGGCAATCGGGGTACTAAAAAATGCATTTGCCAAATCCAGGACACAATGGTAGGTCTTGATTTCTCTACTGAGTGTGTCTATTACGGAAGCAATATTGGGTACGGCCACATGGATGGGCGGCGTGACCTTATTTAATTCCCTATAATCCACAGTCATTCTCCATGTTCCATCCGACTTCCGCACTGGCCATAAGGGGGAATTATATGGACTGTGTGCAGGTCATATAATACCTACTCTTTCTAGTTCCTGCACTGTTTTTGATATTTCTTCCTGCCCCCCCGGGAGTCTATATTGTCTTACATTAGTAATCCGGCACAGTTTCAGCAAACAAATGGGCTTGTGTTTCACATGGCTCCTCAGTACTGTCTGGACGACCCGGATACTAATGTACCTCTGTCAAAGTCTGAACTCTCCCACAGTTGTCTGGAGAGCCAGACCCCATAAAATGTCTATGCCCAAGATGTATTCTGGGTCTGGGGCAATCAACACTTCATACTCCTGGGGTGGGAGACGCCCAACCCCCAGTTTCAGCCATGTTTGGGTGACTGGAATGGTCTGTCCCCCAAACCCACCAATCATCACTCTACTGCCCTTAAACTTTGTTACATCTCCATATATAATCAATGTTTCTGCACCAGTGTGTATTAGAGCCACCACCTTTTGAACATTCTTCTCTGACCAAAATATCTCTAATTCTACATAGGGCCTCCAGTCACATCTGGAGGTCCTAAGGGCACCAATGTCCTTGATTACACCATGAAGTTTGCTAGATCTAAAGTCTTTTACTGCAGGTGACTCAGGCATTGTAGCCTGCAATACCTGTGGATGTTTCTTCCTTCTGTTAGGCACTATAAAGTCAGCCAGATTCCAGATTGTTGTTGGTGCTGCCTGTATTATTCATACTCCTGATTTTCTGGGAGTACTCTGAAATTTTTGATCATTTCTAAGCTGTTTCCAGAGCTGTAACAAAACATGGTTGGGTTGCCCATCGATTTTAGCAAAGGCAACCCCGGCCCGTATAAGATCATTGAACATGGTCTTTTGGGATACCCATATGGGGCCTGATCAGGGTATCCGTGGGGCAGGCCTCTTAGTTTTAATTGGAAAGGCCTCAGCTTCTTCCACTATGCGGATATTGCGCCTAGTTCTTATGAGCTCAGTTTTCCCCAGGTCTGCCACCAACTGGGCTGCCTGTTGGATGATTGCCTCTGAGGCCAACAGGTTCAATAAGGAGACCAAAGTCCCATAGAGGTGAGAGGGAGCCTGCTGCAGTATTAGGTCTCTCATACCTGCTGTATATTTCTCTGTAGCAGGGCTTTCAAAGGTCTCTGAATACATGGCCTCCCTCATACCCAGTTCCTGGATGTATGTTTGGAGGTCCTCCATAGAGGACCATAAACTGGTACTGAGTGGTGTAGGGCAAATAACCCCCTAAAATAGCACCCAAAAGAAATAGTGCCAAAGATGGTGTATTTTTGATAGGCTTAAGTAGATGATGTACAGATGGTTTATAAGAAAAGAGTGGCTCACCTTTAAAGATGGTCGAGGCTCGCCGATAACTCCACTAGGGAGGGATCTCCAACCAGAGATCCTTCCCTGGTGATGGTCAGCCCTTAAATGGGGTCTTGGGAGAGGTGGAGTCAAACTCCACCCCTTCCAATCACACTCACTTGTGCCACTGCAGCTGGCCCAGTGCTCGCCTCAGGTGATCAATCAGTGGTTCAGTCCATGATTCAACAGTTCCCATACAAGTGGAATGTCAGACTTGTTAGGCCACATTGGTTGATGGCAGCTTGCCGCCTAATCTATAATAGAATGATTCTCATTAGTATAGTGGATGGCGGCATATAATCTTTGCCTCAGGGCCAGGCGTATAGTTATAGATGCTGATTTTGACATCTCTGTCCCACTGACTAATACACTTTCAGCTCCTGCATCCCATAAACTCAGGAGCCATGATGGTACGCTTTTTCTAGGTTTTTGATGGAACCACTGTACTAGGTCCATCAACTCATTCGCTGTTTATGGGTGAGCTATCACATGCAAGGTAGCTTCAGCAGGGGGCCATTGGTCAGGAGGCACTCCTACTGGACTGTCTTGCATTTCCTTTGTTTTTTGAGTTATGATTGGTCAGATCTCAAATGGATCTTCCATAGATGGAGCTACAAGATCCAATTTAGAAATCTTGTTTTCTGAGACATCCAGGTCTTCAGGGACCTGGCTGTCCTCCACTGATGCGGTATGCACTAGTCTTGTTGGGACATTTAGTCCAGGTTTTTTGGTTGCTAGTGTGCCTAATTGTTGTTCCAACTTTTCAGTACGATCTCTTCACAATTGATTTTTGTATTCTATATTTGTATTTATTTCCAGTTTATGTAATGCCATTATTAGAGGCCAAGCCACAGCAGAAGCAGCTAGCCAACATTCCTTTGTCATTAGTATGTCCTTATCTAGACCCTGAAAATAAGATGTCAGCTGGACTGGAGAGGGAGAGAAACTCCCTGTTACCCGCAGGGGTCCCCATTTTTCAATAATGGTGGCTAGACGATGGTAGGGTGATCCCGTAAATCCCAGAATTTGACCAGGAATTATTTGGTCTAGGGGAGTAATGTTCTCCTCCCTGCCCCATTTGAAAATGTTCGAAATGAAGGACATGTTTAATTACTGTATATATATATATATATAATTATTATTTTTTTTTAAGCCTGCCTCGCCAATTGTAGGGCAAATAACCCCTAAGAATAGCACTCACAGGAAATAGCACAGAAGATGGTATACAAACAATTAGTAAGAAAAGAGTGGCTCACCTTTGAAGATGGTTGAGGTTTGCCAATAACACCACCGGGGAAAGATCTCCAAGAAGAGATCCTTCCCTGGTGGTGGTCAGCCCTTAAATGGGGTCTGGGAGAGGTGGAATCAGACTCCACCCCTTCCATTCACACAGGTACATTACCTTCACCTGTGCCCCTGCAGCTGACTCAGTGCTTGCCTCAGGTCATCCATCAGTGGTTCAGGCCATGATTCAACAGTTCCCATACAACATCTCCATCACATCTATTTTTCAGAGCACTCAACAATAATACAGCCAGGATATCCACGTGCTTGTGAAGGAATGGAGCTGCAAATGGACTCCTACCTTGTAGCTGAAGGTCGAGTACTGCTGGTCACTCTGGATCTTGGCAGTTGCACTGCTTTCACTCTGATGCTTCAACCCAGCTGAGCTCTGTGGTCACGTCGTGGGGCACGCCTGCAATATAACAGTTGCAGCATAAGCTTTCTTGTTGTTTGAACAACACGCATCCAAGAATAAATTTCACTTAGAATTGTTCCAGTGACTCGCTAACGCCCCACAGCAAAAAGCTCCTTGGCATTCTGGAGCTCACCGGGGCTCCTATGTTCACGTCTTTATGGATGGACACGTACATAAGCAGAAAATTAAGTGTGAAAATAATAGATCCCCCAAACATTGTGTTTCCCTGCTGATTTGTGGTTATTCAACAGAAAGAGCCAAGTAGGGACTGTGACCTACGAGCTCTGCTGAGTGAATTCTCACTTTACTGACATTCCATAGTTTGGGAATCCTAGCTGCTCCTCAGGGACTGTGGGCTTGGTATCTCCGTATCTCATCTTGTAGGATCTGAGACCTAAATTATTCCCTCAGATAAAATACTATGGAATGTAAAAGCTGGAATTCAGTGGTGGTGAAAGAGTCATTGAAAAGAAAATACAGTGCTGCCCTTCAGGTCTAGTAATGGTATTTTAATAGCTGTAAAATTAAGTCACACCACGACGTTTCCAACTAGCACCTACGTATTCTTCTCTGCTACAGCAGCATTAATAAGGCTGCCACCGAATCTTGGTGGTCAGAGTAGTTTCTGCTACTTTCTTTGAATAGTTTATTGGAAGTCAGGAGCTATTAAATGATAAAGGGCCAAACGGAATGAAAGTGGCACTGGCAGCTAAAGATTCAAACATCAAAGAGAGAAGATTAGAAATAATTGAATGATGTTAAAAAAAGCAAAGTGATTGGTTTCATAGCAGAAATCCTTTCTGACACACAATGTATCAGTATAGAGAACTAATTCCTGGAGCAAACACTGGCAGCCCACTGACTGAACAGTACAAGAGGCTCATGGAGACTCTAGAATTCAGTGTGAGGCTGAAAAAAATACTTGGTGAGCTAAAATGAGCCTGCCAGGTGCATTCAACAACTAACGCTACACAGTGCAGACTGAAGTGCCCAAGAACCCCCCCAAAACTGCAAAGGAACTTGTCTGCTACTTAGCTCAGGAAGTGTGACTACTGACATTTTGTTCTGGGAAGCAAGTAATACATACTCCTGAAACATACAATTTTACATAGGGCTCCTGGGAAGGAAGCAAAGGTGTGAGGCAAGTAAGGCTTGTGTTGCAACTCATTCTTCACTGAAATTTAATTTAGTGACTGGCTGATGTTTTCCAATCATGTGAAAGTGGACATGTGCTGGATAGCAGTGAGTGTCACAAACAGCACGAGTGCCTTAGCTGAGTTGTGGACACACCTGTTGGTGTTTTAGTAGAAATCCACACCTCTAGCAGCTTGAAACAGAGCCCCGTTGGTGGCTACAGAAGCTGGAGATAAAGTTACTCTGCTTCTGAAGCAGGGTTTGACGTTTCTGACAGAGAGGAATTGGCATTGTCAGACCTGCCTGAGCCTTCAGAAAACTGAAGGCTGCATTTCTCCCGCTTCAGGCACTTATCAGCACAACGGGGTTACAAGGTCTGAGGTGCACTTCTTTTCCCTTACTTTGTTTTTCCTTTCACCTTGGGATGAGCCCCTTCTTGAACGCCGTTGTTTCCCAAAATGATCTCTGAAAGAAACTGAATACAAACCAGTCACCTGCAGCAACTCTGTACTATCTTAATGCAGTACCTATAACAAAGCCAATGCATGCTCCTAAAGGCCAGAGAAACAAGCCTTTACATTAGGCACCATTATTAGGTAATATCTGTTTATAAATGAAGAAAAGGAATGCTTTACAGAGACAGAGTCTCCCAGTTCTGCTCTCCCTCTTTGAATCCTGTAACTGTCACCTCCAGCCCCCAGAGTCACGCCATCCTGCCCGGCACTGCCGCTGCCGGACTGTTCATGGGAAAGCTCCTGCACTCCTGGGAACACGAGCTGGGTCTCCCTCCACTTCTCCCCTTCCCCAAAAATCTGCTTTGTTCTACACCGTTAACTATGGCAAAAGTCTCTTACAGAAAGAACTGGGATTTGATTGCAATGCATCACGCAGCGCTAGGAACGTGAGCCAGCACAGCTCATCCAGCTTTGTCGCAGTACCTCACTGTGAGCAACCACAAAGGATAAACCACAAAAGAATAGCGGCCCTATTTGGGGCTCCAAATAAAAGAAAGTATCTCCGAGGTTTGAAGAAGCTAGGGCTGAAATTTAGGGTTAACTAACCAGTGAGGCAATTTTTGTAGGCAATAACAACGACTAGAAATATACAACTAATCATAACTTAAAGAAGAACAAAGCAGTATAAGAAAAATGGGCACCTGTGAGATAGCTGTTTATTCTCAGTATTCTTCTCCCTCTAATGAGATTCTTATTTCAAGGTTAGCTCTTTGGTTCAGTGGTGTCAAGTGCCTCAGAAATGCCTCTGGCAGGCATGCTGAGCAAGAAAAATCAGCCCATTGCACTGAGCAGTTTGTGCTGTAGCTGCCTGTATTCGTGCCCTCCACTCATTTAAAAGATCACCACATTTCTACTTTATCCAATTTGAAAGACAAATGAATTTCACATATTAGATTGATATCCGTGAGCAATTGAAATAAATATGAATCAAACACTGTTATCACTGTATTAGAAAAATGGAGTATCATTGCTTTGATAACTGGGAAGAGGACATGGTCCCATAGTTGATATGGGACAGAGAGCTGGAAAGGAAAATAATGAAGTTGCCTAGAGTGAATTTGAAGTGGCAAAGGCTTTTAACTGAAGACAAAGTAATTGGAAAGTTTTAGCTAAGAAATAATGGGAAGATGAACTGAATACTACCATAGAAATAGCTTCTGTAGGCTTAGATAAAAACTAGAGCAATTGAGACTTGAAGACAGCATTGGCAGCGATCATAAAAGCAGAGACAGAAAATTAGAGACAATGACAAAATGTTATGCACAGATGCCGCCCTCCTACAGTCATTGTTTTCCATGGAGTAGTTCAAGAACTGAAGTGTGAGTTGGGAAAGAGGGTGAAGAAATGGGATCGCACCACTGCAGAGCAGTCTTCCTTTACCAAAGAGTAAATCATCTCTAGATTCACGCTTCCCTGTGGTGTTGGGTGCGTAACTGTGCTTTTCTGTTCCTTCCCAGGTGACGTGTCCAAGCCCTGCACACGTGCATCACCACTGCTTAACACGTCCGTGACAAGTCCCCAGGCACTGCACTCAGCACCGAGCACAGCAGCGCTAGTTGGCAGCAAATGTGCAAACAAACTGCATGCATATTTTGTAGCCAGAATGTGATGAGCTTACGTCACAGGGCAGGTCAATGGAGTGGCTGATCTGAGTATAGGGAATGGCGTTTCTCTGCAGCCCTCAGATCAACCTGCCAAACACTCGGAACAACCAGGAACGTCACTAAGTCAATCTCTGCTCTTTTTTACGTGGACAAATTTCCAAGGAAGGAAGAGTACACCTCAGAAATGATGTGTCCCTAAATCTGATGGCAGGACCAAATAAGATTCCTTCACACAGTCACCACCATTTTGCTTATAACATCACAGCTAAATCCTTTAAACAAATCAGGAAGAGAATCATGTAAACAAACTGTTGTTCTGTACTCCACAGCCATTTTGCAAACAGTTCACATAGCTGTCAGTGCCAAATGTGTAACTGAGGTGTCTTGGCTGTAGTTCCACTTGAAAATAGTGTCGCTTGGTCACGGACCTGGTGCTTGGCTCTGCAACGCCCACCATGAATGGGGTGATTTCATTCTCCCTACGAGCATTTCTTATTTGGGAGTAAGTCATCATCTGCTGTAAGAAAACAGCCTCAGAGATTCCTCGTTCCCTGTCTGCTCCCTAACAGGTTCTTCAGCTCGTCAGGAAGCTGCTCAGCACTCGAGGTACAGAGCAAAGTGACCTCGGGCGTTGGTGTCAACGGTTTACCGGGCTGGATCGGCCCGGTTCCGTGACGATTGGTGTGGGGGGCGTACAGACCCACGCCCCAGGAAAGGGGAAGGGGGAAAGGGAAAAGGAAAAAGGGAGATGGGCCTAGAAACAAAACAGCCGCAACGATCTGAGGAGGAAAGCTAATTTACTAAATAAGATATCAGAAAGCAAAATAACACAATATAATACAATATAATTGGAATTGAAGCTAATAAATCAAATAAAATGAGCAAGAGAGAGTGTCCGATAAACCGAAGGCCTTACACTAACACTGAAGGCGATACGGCAGCGAGCACTCACTGCTGAGTCGATCCCGAAGGAAAGAGAGTGTCCCGTGACCACAGAGGGTTTTTATCTTTTCCCTCTGAGCGGAAAATACGTAAAAATGCAAAGCATCGCAAAGTCCTCTGGGGAATGTAGTTCTTCTCTTCTGAGACAGGTATACCCAGAAATATCAATGATCTATGGAGTTGGAGTATTAACTCTTTAACTCTTAATGCACTACATGTTGTTATGATGTGGAATACCAATACCAAAAATCATAAAACCATGACATTCCACCCCTTATTCCACATCATTACATCATGCTTGATACATATAGAAGAACAATGATTAACATGCATTATATACACACACACACAACATATATATAGATCTATATACATGGAATTACTGACTGCACTCCCCCAACATCAAATTCCCTTGTGGTACACACTGAACGTCCCCATTCTTCTGCATCACCCACCAAGTGGACCCAGGTCCCTGAGCAAAGACAGTTCCACAGAGAGGTTTGTCCTTTCCAGAAGCTGGAAGGACCCAAACTGCTTTCCCCAACATGTTCTTTACATGCACTACAGGGACTTTATCTCCCTCTACAGTAGGTAGAGAGCTGGATTGGGCAGGACCATCACGATTGATGGATCCTCGGGTGTTGACCAACCAGGTGGCTTCTGCCAAATGCTTCTCCCAGTGCTTAAATGTTCCACCACCCATTGCTTTCTACATGGTTTTTAACAACCCATTGTATCTTTCAATCTTACCAGAAGCTGGTGCGTGATAGGGGATATGATAAATCCATTCAATGCCATGATCTTTGGCCCAATTATTTACAAGAGAATTTTTGAAATGAGTCCCATTATCTGACTCAATTCTTTCTGGAGTGCCATGTCGCCATAGGACTTGTTTCTCGAGACCTAGAATGGTGTTTCGAGCAGTAGCATGGGGTACTGCATATGTTTCAAGCCACCCAGTGGTTGCTTCCACCATGGTAAGCACGTAACGCTTGCCATTGCGAGATCGTGGCAAGGTGATATAATCAACCTGCCACGCCTCCCCATATTTATATTTTTGCCATCGCCCTTCCCCCCAAAGAGGTTTCATCCTCTTGGCTTGTTTAATTGTGGCGCATGTATCACAGTCATGGATAACCTGTGCAATAGCGTCCATAGTTAAGTCCACCCCTCGGTCTCTAGCCCATTTATATGTTGCGTCTCTTCCCTGATGGTCTGAGGTCTCATGAGCCCATCGAGCTAAAAATAATTCACTCTTATGTTGCCAGTCCAAGTCTACTTGAGCAACCTTAACTTTGGCAGCTCGATCTACCTGATGGTTATTCTGTTGTTCTTCAGTTGCCCGGCTTTTAGGAACATGAGCATCTACATGGCGTACCTTCACAACTATATTCTTTACTCGGGCAGCAATATCTTTCCACAGTTCAGCAGCCCAAGTAGGTTTACCCCTCCGTTGCCAGCCATTTTGTTCCCATTGCTGTAACCACCCCCATAAAGCATTTGCCACCATCCATGAGTCAGTGTAAAGATAAAGCACTGGCCACCTCT
The DNA here is from genome assembly GCA_036925125.1 of Oreortyx pictus. NCBI lineage: Eukaryota > Metazoa > Chordata > Aves > Galliformes > Odontophoridae > Oreortyx > Oreortyx pictus. The sequence goes on along the minus strand of JAUPFR010000006.1, from coordinate 2,954,823 downwards.
CTCGTTCAGCAATATCTAAGGCCAGTTGGACAGCCTTTACCTCTGCAAATTGGCTTGATTCTCCTTTTCCTTCAGTGGCCTCTGCTACTCGTCGTGTGGGGCTCCACACAGCAGATTTCCATCTGCGGTGCTTTCCCACAATGTGACACGATCCATCTGTGAACAGGGCATATCTCTTTTCATCTTCTGGTAGTTCATTATATGGTGGGGCCTCTTTAGCACGTGATACCTCCTCGGCTGGTATTGTTCCAAACTTTTTACCTTCAGGCCAGTCCATAATCACCTCCAGGATTCCTGGATGACTGAGGTTCCCCATCCGAGCTCGCTGTGTAATCAGCGCAATCCACTTACTCCAAGTATCAGTAGAATGATGGGTGGAGGGAACCTTTCCTTTGAACATCCAGTTCAGCACTGGCAGTCGAGGTGCCAGAAGGAGCTGTGCTTCAGTTCCAATTACTTCAGAAGCAGCTCGAACCCCCTCGTACGCGGCTAAGATCTCATTCTCAGTTGGAGTGTAGCGCTCCTCAGACCCCCTGTATGCTCGACTCCAGAAACCAAGGGGTCGGCCTCAGGTCTCTCCAGAAGCCCTTTGCCACAAACTCCAAGTGGGACCTTCCTTTCCAGCAGCAGTGTAGAGGATGTTCTTTACATCCTGTCCCTTCCGCACTGGCCCCAGGGCCACGGCACGGGCTATCTCCTGCTCGATTTGCTCAAAAGCCTGTTGCTGCTCAGGACCCCATACAAAATCATTCTTCTTCCGCGTCACCCAAAAGAGAGGGCTCACAATGAGACTATAGTTTGGAACATGCATTCTCCAAAAGCCCACTACACCCAGAAAAACTTGGGTCTCTGTCTTACTGGTGGGTGGAGACATGGCAGTGATTTTGTCAATCACATCTGTAGGGATGTGACGACGTCCACCTTGCCACTTTATACCTAGGAACTGGATTTCCTGTGCAGGCCCTTTCACTTTGCTTCTCTTAATAGCAAAGCCAGCTCGCAGGAGGATCTGGATTATTCTCTCTCCTTTCTCTAAAACTTCCCCTGCTGTATTGCCCCACACAACAATGTCGTCAATGTATTGTAAGTGCTCAGGAGCACCGCCCTGTTCTAATGCGGTTTGGATCAACCCATGGCAAATGGTTGGGCTGTGCTTCCACCCCTGGGGCAAACGGTTCCAGGTGTACTGAACGCCCCTCCAGGTGAAAGCAAACTGCGGCCTGCATTCTGTGGCCAAAGGAATTGAAAAGAAGGCATTGGCAATGTCAATGGTGGCATACCACTTGGCTGCTTTTGACTCCAGTTCGTACTGGAGTTGAAGCATGTCCGGCACAGCAGCACTCAGTGGGGGTGTGACTTCATTCAGGCCACGGTAATCTACCGTCAGCCTCCATTCTCCACTGGCTTTACGCACTGGCCATATGGGGCTGTTAAAAGGAGAGTGAGTTTTACTGATCACTCCCTGGCTCTCTAGCTGACGAATCAGATTATGAATGGGGAGCAAGGAATCCCTGTTAGTGCGGTACTGCCGTCTGTGCACCGTTTTTGTAGCAATTGGTATCTGTTGCTCTTCCACTTGTAGCAACCCCACAACAGACGGATCTTCTGACAGGCCAGGCAAAGCAGACAGCTGCTTAATGTCATCTGCATCCACAGCAGCTATTCCAAAAGCCCATCGATACCCTTTGGGATCCTTAAAATATCCCCTTTTTAGATAATCAGTACCAAGTATACATGGAGCCCCTGGGCCAGTCACAATAGGATGTTTTTGCCAGTCTTTACCAGTGAGGCTTATTTCAGCTTCCAACTTGGTCAGCTCTTGGGAGCCCCTAGTCACCCCAGAAATATAGATTAATTCTGTCCCTTGGTGACTCGAAGGCATTAGAGTGCATTGTGCACCAGTGTCCACCAATACCTTATATTTTTGTGGTTCTGATGTGCCAGGCCATCGAATCCACACAGTCCAATGCACTCTACTATCCCTCTCCCCCACCTGGCTGGGGGGCAGAGGCTATTGTGGCTGGTAGGTACCTCGCTCAGTTCTGAAGAAGTACTGTTCAGGCAAGAGGATGTCTCGCTCAGACTGCAGGGTGTCTCTTTCAGGTTGGAGGGCACCTTGCTCAGACTGGAGGCTGTCTAAATTGGTCAGGAGAGTCTGATTGTCAGCTAAAAGACTCTCTTTCTGGATCTGGACACTATCCCTTTCAGCTCGGAGACTCTCTCGCTCTATTTCAGAAACACTGTGCCTCTCTGGGATAGTACTGAATAAGGTCTGATTGGCATAAGCCAGACCCCAAATAATTTGGGCCTCCTCAGATCTGTCTGAGCCGCAACATCCCTGTCTCAAATATCTGCTCAAGTTCTCAGGATCTTGCAGGTGCTCAGGGGAAAGGTCCCAGTACGTTTTGAGCATTAAAAGGGAAAAAACTATGAAATGCAGCCCCTTTAAGAGCAGTTTAAAAAGAGAGTGCTTTTATTTTTTCTTTACTAAAACATGCTAGCAGCACCCAAAAAAGTTTACATATATCCCAGAACAACTGGCAGTACGCCCAGACTTCAAGGTCGTGTTATGCCGTACAGTACCAGCAGTACAGATAAGCTTGCTAGCAAGAGACAGAGATTCACTCTAAGAGTATGTCTCTGCCCGGCTAAGGCAGCTGGTTTTGCCCCACGTTGGGTGCCAAAAATGTCAACGGTTTACCGGACTCGATTGGCCCGGTTCCGTGACGATTGGTGTGGGGGACCCGCAGACCCACGCCCCGGGAAAGGGGAAGGGGGAAAGGGAAAAGGAAAAAGGGAGATGGGCCTAGAAACAAAACAGCCGCAACGATCTGAGGAGGAAAGCTAATTTACTAAATAAGATATCAGAAAGCAAAATAACACAATATAATACAATATAATTGGAATTGAAGCTAATAAATCAAATAAAATGAGCAAGAGAGAGTGTCCGATAAACCGAAGGCCTTACACTAACACTGAAGGCGATACGGCAGCGAGCACTCACTGCTGAGTCGATCCCGAAGGAAAGAGAGTGTCCCGTGACCACAGAGGGTTTTTATCTTTTCCCTCTGAGCGGAAAATACGTAAAAATGCAAAGCATCGCAAAGTCCTCTGGGGAATGTAGTTCTTCTCTTCTGAGACAGGTATACCCGGAAATATCAATGATCTATGGAGTTGGAGTATTAACTCTTTAACTCTTAATGCACTACAAGTTGTTATGATGTGGAATACCAATACCAAAAATCATAAAACCATGACAGTTGGTAACAGCAACTGCCTAACTTCCTCTTCAGAAATAGTTCCTTAAGGCAGTAAGATTTTTCATCAGCTTGTCCCACTGGTTCCAACTTGCTGCGGGTTGCCCAGTCTTTGCTTACATTTTCATTTGAGTCAAATTTGATCCTCCGTTCACTGGTGCAGATGTAAGGTAACAACTAAACTCTCAACTCACAACTAAATAGTTGCCAGTGGTGCTAATACTCTTTTTAACAGGTGATTCTCTCCTAAAAGATGAATTGAAAACCATTGGAAATACTCACAATCAAATGTATATCTAACACGTGTGTATAAAAGAAATATCCTTTCCAGCAACAGTTAATGAAGATCTCATCTGTAAGACTGTGAACCTTTCACTCGTATCAGCATCCTACAGTATCTGTTCATTTAGTATTAAAGTGGACTGAAGATGATTACTAATAACCACATAATGTGCTCTTCCCTCCACTCTTATTAATATCCATTAAAATATTTTATATCAGATTTTTCTTCATCTGTTTCTGCCCCAAGGTTAAATCTTCCTATTTCCACCCAGGAGATGAAATAGAGTTTAGAAAGAAGCAATGTTGAAGGATTGCAGCAAGGTTGGATGGACAATTAAGATAATGGCTGGACTACCCAGCTAAAAATTGCAGTTATAATTTAAGCTTCCCCTTCTTCATGTAGTCTCAGACTGTGCTACAGGCTAGCAAGCTGATGTTTTCCCTAGGTGTATTAAATCCAATGGCCAAAGACTTACTTATTCTCCAGAGATGCCCTTATTAAAACCTCGGCATGTGATTTTTAAAGGAGCATTTTCCCTTATCAGTAGAGCAACAGAGTCATTTTAGTATCCAAGATAAAAGAAAGCCTGAAGATAATTTTCTTTATGCACACAAACATACACACACATACACAGAGATATAGAATGTACTAAATATTATCTTTTATATCTGTTTACTCTCAAAAAACGGTTGTTAACAGGTACTCTTCATTGTATGCATAGACCAAATGCCAATAGTGGAAGGAATTTCACTCTCATCTAAACACGCCGTACTAAATGAATGACTCCTTATCTGGGGCTTTCTTCTGCTTCCATTTTACTCAGAGTCAAAAGTGTCAAGAGGAAGAATATTAGATTCATTACACTCCTTATGAATATGCAAAGAGCTATATACTTCAGCTGTTCACCACTGCTAAATGCAACTTCACACACTAAATGAAGGCGGCACATAAAATTTATATATCTCCTTACAGTTTTTACAGGATATGCTATGTACCTTACTTAAAGAATAGTAACATTAGACCTTTGGTAGCCATTCAAAATGAAGGATAATTACCTGGGACTTGAATGTAGCTGGATGTGCCAGTAAGGCTTTCTCACACTTTTTGAGCAGTAATCTAAGAAAAGTTTTCCACATCAATTTCAAAGCCTTCTTTTTACAAGTAGCCAGCACTGCCATAGAAGTGCAGGAAAGTCAAAGCTCTCAGGTATGAACGGATTAAGAACAAAACATGGTTTCATTTCTCTACTTCATCCCCCTTCTTATCTTGTAAATTATCAGTTCCAAAAATAGAAAGACAAGAAACAGGCATGTAATTCCTAGCTACACGTTGATCAAATAGATGTTCAGGTTTTTTTTCAGTTCACATGCAATTTACAGGTGAAAACAGAAGTTAGGTCAGCAGCTCTGGATGTGACAGTAGCTTTCAGTGACTGCTTTGTTCAGTACTCAGTAGTGTTTCTTAGATGTGGGAAAGGACTCTGCTCAAAATCACATGCAGTGCCACGGCTGGGGCATTGATATTTGCTATTGGACAAGCTGGTATCAAATCTCTGCTCCTGATCAGGTAGGAAAGCGATCGTGAACAATCAGATGGTTATTCTGGCACATGGCAGTAGGGCAGTGCTGGCTTCTCTCTCAATTTTCAGGGAGGATGTGTACCGCTTACGTTCCTATCTGTGTGCAGGAAAGAAATCCTGAGAAGGGAATTTTTTTTTTTCTGCAAAAGCAGAAAACAATGTTTTTGACAGAGCCTGGTTTGATCTTGGCTACTGCCTTGCCTAGCAGATCTGGAGTGCATTGATAAGAGCAGCCTGTCCTTGGGCCGAGAACTGAAGACATGACATTTTTGCTAATGCTGTTAATCTCATTAGATATCTGCCCAGAAGTTTTTCCACAGCAAGATGAGTCAAAGAGCAGAATGGGTATGGATAGTTTGTTAACCTGCAAGGCTTTTTCCTCAGCTTCAGAACATTCACTGACACCAAAATGAAACTGCTTAGGCTCTGCAAGACCCTGCAAGTCCAACATAACTCACTACATGAGGCATTTCCAACCGACTCAGTGAAATGAAGGCTACTCTCAATTTGTTAAAATGGTGCACAGACCACTTTCTATAGAAGAAAAGCTTGACAATTTAGGTTATTTCAATACACCGTTCTCATTTAACTAAGTTGTCACCGTCTGTTACACTTTACAATTACAAAAGTCAGAAAGCATTGTCACACTTTCAGCAAGGGTATGTTCCTTGTCCCATGTATTGCAAGCCATAGACGTGTTTTCTGCTCAGCATTTAGGCACAGACTCAGGAATCTTTCCTCTTTAGGTTCTATGAATTCTCTGATAAGACCATAGCAGGATTTAGGTCAAAGCGCACTGTTTGTGATGAACATTGTAGAAAGACAATGTATACAGTTTGAGATTACCAGTCCCCTTTTAGATCCCTCCTCTATGTTTCTCAGTCTACCCACGAGCCTGCTATGCTATAAAATCCACTGGTGAGGAAAACAGCTGTAATGTAAAAAGCCTCAAAGGGGACACTGTGATATATTCTGCTTGTCTTTTCTATAGTATAAAGTTACGCAGACAAGAAAATGAGTATTACCTGTGCAAGCTGAGAAGCTAAATAATGCTCACTCTCCTTGTGATCGTATGGTGCTTCAAGGAACTGACTCCAAAGGACCAGCCCAAGGAGATCTTGGCCCTTTTTTATTTTTGCAAAAGGCAGCCTTGTAAAATGATAGGTGTGGGTCACACAGTAGTTACTGAGCTGTCAATATTCAACTATTAATTAGTTATTAGTAGTACAATTTACCCTGAGAAAATTTCTGCAAAAAAAAGTGGTGCTGTTTCAATATTCTTGACAATCTTTTTTCCTTGATAGATTAAGACCTGAGCAATGAAGTCTGTTATTATTTCTGTATTTCTTTCTTCACCCAAAGATTTCCTTTGAGACAGTGAGGTGATGGGTAGTGGGAGACACAGTCCCTTATCTGGAGGGTTCCAGCTTGAATTCACACAGGGATGCTAGTAACCAGAAATCTATTATTTTCCATCACTGGATTTTAGTGCATCTTGCAAAACATAGGTATTTCTAGTAGAATGCATTTAGCACAAGAAACACCATTGCAATTGCTGTCTATCCTAGATAGCCTGCCTATGCTAGGCTACAGAATTTGCAGCCTTTCCAGAATTGCAGACTCCATTCAAGGAAATATTAGGAAGGCTCTTTTTCTGTTGCACTTCAGCATGTTTCTAGAATGCACTAATTAAGCTAAGAGGTAGAGAAGGCATCAGTAGAACACTTTTCCCTCTTGAACTGTGCTATTTTGATGGGAAAAGCTAGAATAGTATTCTGTGGCGGAGGTTTGGTTGACTGTTGCAATCCCAGCTGCTTAATCAATTTAGATTGTGTATAAGGAAGAAGTATTTCACAGTAAAGGCAGTGAAGCACTGGCACGAGTTGCCCAGACGGGTGGTGGATGCCCTGTCCCTGCAGACATTCAAGGTCAGGCTGGAGGGGTTCTGAGCACCTGACAGAGCTATAGGTGTCCCCGTTCATTGCAGGACCATTAAAGGTCCCTTCCCACTCAAATTATTCTACGGTGACAAAATTTGCATTGGAGGAAAAAAAAAAACAAAACATGACATTTCAACTCACTTAGCATTTCCTATATGTTTTGTTTGAAACCTGGTTGGGAACTGGGGAGGTGAGAGACAGCATCATTCAGATCTGATAAAATAAGTGCTAGAGTTACTCAGTGAATCAAAGTATCTCACGTTATCCCATGGGACATCTCACACATCTAGCAAAATTATAAACATCCCTGCACAGACCAATTGATTCCTAGAGCAAAGAAGTTCTACACAGCTCTCCAGAGTTTATCAGAAAAGACCAAAACATCTGCAGGCACTTCTGTTTCTTGCAGTAGAATACAAAAAAAGCCTTAGACTGATGATGAACATCATCACAGGCTTCTGAAGCTACCAGGATGGATGAGCTCATGAATTAGGCATTGTAGCAGTTATGTGAAACGGATAAGTATCATTAAATCTAAATTAGACAGGGATTAATGGCAGGGACAACTGTCCATGGCTTAGATCATGAGAGTTTGTTTTTCATTAACCGGGCCTTGATTCAGAGAGCAGTTGGGTACACCAGATGCGACTGCAGACAGTTAGGAGCATGGAAGAGGTTGATATTTCTGTATGTTGATCAACTCTAAATGTTATTAATTGTTGGACTTGTTATCTGATGTAACCATGAGGGGTAGCAGGACTACAGCTGAGCTTGGACCCTGTGGAACTAGTTCTGTCTTTGCCTGTGAAACTCCAGAGAACTATTACAAAGAAAGAGGAAGAAGTAGGCCTTTGTAACAAGCGCGCTTGCTAAAATAGAGTCTCATTCAAATATGTATTTTCAATCTTAATCAGAAAGTTAACAGAGCAACCAAGCAGGATTGGGTTTTCAATTCAAACAATGCTTAGGAATAAGATAGACTCCAATACAGACACCATACAGTAACTGTAGCACAAGTTTTAAATAGAGTTGGCTTTTACACAAGCAGTATTTTGCTTTTTGGTTCCACTAAACACCATTTTATAAACCGTATGTATATAAAAATGTGTATCTTATCACCTTCAGATATCTTACACATAATCACCGATTCCCTTTGAAGTTTTCCTTTTCTCTCCAGCTGACAAAGGAAATCAGCATGCAGTGTGAATGGATCTCTATGGTCCTGCTATTCCCTGAGGCTGTCCCAGACACAAAGCTAGGCTGAAGTGAGCCATACGAACACTTCAACTCAGGAGCTGCCTGTTCTTCTGTCTTAAACAGAACTGAAATAGGGAGCCTAAGGTCTACGGTGACAGCTACATCTTTTTGGACGCGATCACAAGCTGAAGACATCCCGATTTGTATGATCATGAGATACAAAATTTATGCAGAAATAGGTGCTTTCTGTGAGTGCTGAGCAGTTTTGTTTTGTATTTTTGTCGCTCTCCTTCCACCTCTGATTTATACTGGAAACCATTTTCCATGTTTTCTGCTGTGGATTTTTACTTAAGTTATATTCTTTGAGACAACAAATGAATTTTTTTGCCCATAAGGGACTAGAACAGTCTCAGCGCCTAGGTTTACATAAGACAGCTAGGCACAAGTTCACCACACCTAAACCCAAATGCCTTGCTACTGTCCATGCCATAATCTCCACAATACAAGAGCTAAAATTATATGGATCCGGAGGGAATGGCACTCTCAATTATCTACGCTTTTTACAAGGAATCCAAAGGAGATGGGCTGAAGCTTCACCTCCTAAGAAGGAAAGGGCTGCAGGAAGGCTTTGAAAGCAGAAAAGTTAAGAACTGTATCCCAGTGTGCAAGTGCATGCTCCTAGAAGTAGATGCCTGCTTTAAGCAAACAAAAGGAGGATTTGAAGCAGCTCATTTTATCACCCTTCAAGAAAAATCCATAAGCACCAGACTGCAAATAAAAGAGAATGGAAATTCACAACATTTCTGTGTTCAGTATGAAATCTCACCTGGCTTTCTGCTCTAAGAGTACTTAATTGATGGTGCCAAGGGGAAGTTTTCATTTCTGAATCCTGCTAGAGATTAAGCACCGTGCTGCTCACTGAAGATAAGACTTAGGTGTTGTCTGGGCAGACGAGCACTGAGGTATCGCAGTGGACAAGGAGGCCTGTACAGTCTTCAGCAGTCACTGAGAAGACTTTTGGAAATCAGTATTTTGGACTTAACCGACGGAAAGGGATCAAAGATTACTCGCTGATGGTTGCTCGGTAATTCTGTAGCACTGGCTGGTTTTACCAACAACCCGTGAAGTACCGTGCACATCACAGAAACTCTTTTCTCCATTAGCTGTACTGCTACTCTTTGCAAGCTGGTTTTGCAAAGACATCAAGGGATTTTCACACGGTGATTCCGGCAACCCCACTGGCATGCTTGTGCTCAGAAACAAATGAGAAATGCAGGGATTTCAAAGACCATCAAATAAATGAATAGAGAAGTTAAAATCTGAATTCGAGATTTTCATTCACAAAACAGGAGGTCAATAGGTGACTCTATCACATTCAGATGTCATTTTTTCTCTCTCTATACACAACAAGCTTCGGATACATCTCCGTCAGACATTTAAATTACAGGTGTGCATTTATGAAGTTTGATTTTTAAGAATACATGCACAGTGTCAATGAGCAGTAATTGCCAGATGTAACTACAAGCACAAACACAATTAAACATAGCAATTGAGTGTGTCAGTACTCATATATTCAGGAAGGGTTGCCCTAAACGTGAGCCAAATAATGGCACATTTGTTTCGTGAGTGCAATTGTGTAGTGAGTTTTTCCTCTCAGAGTCATGAATAACCAAGTTTTGTTAACTGTTACAAGCCAAATATATGCTCTTGGTCTAACACAGAACATACGATTAACTGACACCCTTTAAAGCACCGAGGTATGAAATGACAACTTTTTCTTTTATATTATTACCCCTTTGTTTGTACTCATTGTGTGAAAACTTGCCATCCCATATATTAGAGGACACATTAATTCAGTTCTGTTCTCGTACACAGAAAAGCAAATGTTTCTGCTGAACTCCAGAGAATAATACCTTATGCACTGCACAGTGAAGCCAATGTCCTCTGTACCTACGGCAGAGTGCTCAAGGGGTCAGGGTTTGCAGTGCTCTATGCCAATGCCTGCAGTGTGCATACCGTGCTTTATAATGCCAACAGGTGAAAAAGGATTCCAATAGCTTTTAATCTTCTGTATTTTCACTATGTTTCTGATTTCAGAAAGCTACGGACTGTAAAGCATTACATTAAATCCAACTGAGCAGGTGTCACAATGCCATCATTTCAGGGATGTTATCACCATTTACAAAATACCAACAGTTCCATCCCAAATTCAGTTGGTGAGGAGGAGAGAAAATTCTGCTTGGCATTAAGAGCATTAGAATTGAAATTAGCTGCATGAGTACAACTGGTTTTTGCAAGCACACAGAATATTTTGTCATGTGAATATGAAATTAAGTTAGGAGTAGTTTAAAGGAACCTTTCCAGGAACTAATGAATTAGAGAAAACCTGTTCATCCTATGCCATGATAATCTTAGAAAGGTCAAGAACTTTATTTGGACTGGATTCAGCCCTAATGTAAATTCAATTTGGAGGCATAGGATAATTTTAAATGAAAACTAGCTGAACTCAGCTGTCTTGTCATTGTTACAGCAAAACTGACACTTTGCTGCCTTCAGTCACTGGCTTAAATTGGAAGCCTGGGAAGAATAAAGTTATCTAAAATGGGGCCAGATGCAACTGTGAATCTACTTTAACAAATGGAGAATAGCACAAAGGCAACAGTTTTATTTGCTCCCTCACATCTCCCCAAAGGGTTTTTTTTTCTTTTCGTGCTTTTTTTTTTTTTTCTTTTTTTCTTTTTTTAACAAAGCAAAGAATGGCTGGTTGAGCTTTAGCAGTTCTCTGACCTTGAGAAGCTCAGTGTCTTGCTTGTCACCTGAAAAAAAAGGTAGTTTCGGCTGAATTCAAAGATAATCTAGCACACTGGGCAGGGCTCAAGTATCTTAAGGACTTGCTGACTTTAGCTTTCATTCACAGATACTAATCATTCCTGCACACTACTTCAATCTTTTGGTACCGATGGGTCTGAGCAGTAGAATCAGAATTGATAATAAGACCAGAAGCTCATCTCATATCCATTTTAAAAAGGAAGCTTCTGCATTCAGATTTATCAAATAGCTGTGAAATTACTGAAAGATCAGAACCAACTACTGCCTGGTTAAACACCCACAGCCAGTAACATCCAGCTACCACTTCCAGTTGTACCTCATTACTTTCTTGGTCGAGTCCTTTATAAATTTAAATATAAAGCAATTCACTTCTTCCTTGCAAAAGATCGAGCACACTTAAAACCACGGAACCAATTCATGCCAGCATAGGAAGAGCATTGCTCTTCTCCTTATGGGTAAATTTTCATCTCCTTTGTCACAAAACATCTAGCTGAACTTGCTTTGAAAGTACATCTTTGTCTCCTGCTATCAACAAGGATGACTCACAGACTTTTGGGGGAAGAAATACTATGTAAAGCTTTGCACATCAAAGCAGAAAGTACAAGGATCATCCATTTGAAAGGATCAGGCAGTCGGCTTTTCTGTCACAGTGATTGGAATGGTCATTCCTTGTATACAAAGCCTTGATAGACCGAGTTGTGCTGTGAAGCAATGTACTGTGAAATGCAAACACCCTTGTAGTGACAGGGGTACCTGTGTCTCTGTGCTCACTGCAGTTGAGCCATGTAAGCATCAGCAGGGCAAAGAGGATTTTGTGAGGTTCAGCTCAACAGGAAAACACAGAAGGCATGTAGGAGACTTTGAGATGTTTCAGAAAAGCCAGGGGAACAGAGTCATTGTGCTTCACGGGTACGTTTAAGTTGTACAGCAGTAAAATCAATTGCCATCTTAGTGTCTGTTGCACAGCTGCCACAAAAGTTGGAAATGCAGCCCCTGTACCTGCCTTGCTCTGCCAGAGAACAGTCAGAATAATGAGTGGAAAAGGAAGAATCAGAACAGAGCCCTTCATCTGCTGACTGCTACTTCTCCCAGGCTGGTTCTCACTGAGCTCTTGTTCTTACCTTCTATGACTGCTTGAAAGAGAAAAGCAAAAGCAGCACCTTTCCCGTTCAATTGAAACATTTAACTTGCCCTAATGCTGTATAGCATGATGTAAGCGGTATTTAATCGATTGGGGAGACCTGACAAGTCCATCAAGGACAGAATAATAACCTAACTTGGAAACGGCAGAATAGTTGAGATGCAGCACAAAGGCAACCGAAGGAGCAAATGCTCCATGGCACCCTGATACAGCAACCACATCTCCTGGCTGTTTGAGCCTCACTACATTCATGTCCCTCAGGAGCCCCCACCACGACAACTATATCTGATCTGGAGTTCAACAGCAGCAGCGCACATGATTTCCAGCCCAGCATTTCAGCTGAGTGTTGCTGAGCTGTAACACAGTCAAAGACCCCAAATGGCAGCAGGGGCTCTCCGGAATATCTTCCTTCACTGACAGCCTTCTATGGAATCCACTGATGTAACTGTAGCTTTCTGTCGCTAGTTTTTAACTTCAGATCAGCCACAGTAACAGTGCTGAAACTAGGAGGACCTTGAGAAGACAGTTTGTCTCACTTAAACGTCCCCACTGCAGCCAGCTGTATTTTCGCTAGTTGACTAAGTTCACGCGAGAGTCAGTAGATAGAGATGAACATCTGTGTAGGACAACCCATCTACTTTTGTTTGCATTTTCACTGCGAGAAGAAATGAATCATGCTCCATGAGCAGTTCTGCCTTTCCTCAGACTAGAAATGTATATCATTAGTTCAGATCTTGATACCAATCAAAATACCAGCATTACACAATACAGATTCTAATCCAAGCCCTTTATTTTTACACCCTTTCACCTTTAGGAAAAATCAGAGGGAAAAGAAAATCACCTTTCGCCAAAATTTCTTCTTCTGAGCATTCATGTACTTTACAGGAACGCACTACTTTGTTTTTCCATCACATACAGCTTCCCAGCCTGGTTGCTTCCACTCCCTCTTTGCATTCCCTTGCACTTTGTGTCTATCTCTCAGTGTTGAATCGGTTGGCCACCATCTCTGCAATAGTTTATCCCAAAGCAGTATGATTATGGGGAAGTGGATACAAAAATAAATAACTGAAATACAACTGTCCCAAGGTTTACTTCAAACGGCAGAGCTCAAAAGATGTTTCAGGTTTTGATACTTCCCAGGAACGTCCTGCACTATGGTCATCTCTATGTTTCCTTTATGTTTCATGAAACAAAATGAAGCAGTCTTAGTTAGTGCCTTTTGATGGTAGATAAAGATAACTGATGCGTAAGATTGATGTATATTCATGAAGAGAATTATAGCTGTGCATGCAAGCACTACATTACTGCTTGGCAATCAACATCTACTTTACTTTTTTTTTTTTTTCCTTTTAAAGTTAGCACAGTCACTAATCAAAGATAATTACACCACTGCCATTTGAAATGTTTATCAGGAGTTCTGTAGGAGGAAGAACAAGATGAGCACATTTTTCTCTTCAGTGACATTCTGTACTGATTGAAGCTGGGCTAGCGTACTGTGATTTGGCTCCGCAGATCTCATTTGTTTTGTCAGGGAAATAGCAATTGCAGGGAAGTATTACTTTCTATCTGAATACTTTAGGATGATGCAAAGAACATTTACAAAGTCGGAGTGCTTCATTTTCCTGAGACTTTTGGGATCAGGTTCCAGGGAGGAGGTGGGCAAGGGAGAGGTTGTTCAAGAGAAGTGGACAGGAGTCAAACACTTTTCCTTTCTGTTCCCCAGAGTTATGGAATAGTGGGATCAATTCAAGCATCTCAAGACCTCACTGCAAATAGCATTTGTCTAGTATAGTTACCATATGGCAAGTTATCATAAAAATATTACAAAATAACAAAATTAGTTAATTCTAGAGACACATGCAAAGGCTTACTGGGTTGAGGGTCACAAAAAGCTACAAAAGACAGTTGTTCTACTAGTTCATTGCTGCTCCTTACTTTAAAATCCCAGTTTCCCAGAAATAACAGAAGTTTATTCTTTCTACTTGGAAGATAAATTACATTTGCAGACTAACTGTTAGATCTACTGAGCAACTCCTTACTGCCAGTAACTGAGTGGGAATCACCGGCAGCCAATAGTAACAAGAATCAGAATTGCCTCATATAAACCACTGTCACTCATAACCAGTGACTGTTGACTCCCAAGTCCATTTGAGGTGTTGAGAGAGAATGCTGGAGTGCTGCTCAGAGCACAGAGCTTCCAGAATCAGAATAATCCTGTTGTATAAGTCAGTCATAGTGACATCATGCAGTTTTGTTCTTTCATTGGTTTTATACTGTAAAAGTGGCTGTATACTTGTGTATATAAATAAAGCTGACGTGGTTTACAAAATGATCTGAAACTTTGCTGCGTTTTGTTCAGCTATTAAAACTGGCAGCACAAATTTACTGTTTGTGTGCAGCAAATCCTGGAATGGGAATGTGTAATTGGCAAACTTTTAATATTGCCTGTTATATTTGGAAATCTTAAATGTAGGCATCTAGATGGCCTATCCTGCATCAGAAGAGATCTCCTCCCACTCATTACCACTGAGACACCTTTATCCCCCCGTAATCATCAGACCAGGAGCTGTGCACAAGAACACAGTACTGAAGAGTATCTTTGTGGCTGTATTGACACAGCCCTGGGGTGTGCGGTACCTGGGCCTCCACAAATTCCAGGTTCAAGTTGTGGCAGAAGTGCCTCAATCCTTCACCTGCTGGAGTAGTACAATAAGTTCCATGTAATTTACTCATGAAGGATGGTTTGAAGAAGTCTCTAAAAGCAAGATTCTATCAGCTATCTGCAAATGATAATGATCTTCTGCTACTTTTCAGATAAGTCCTGTTCACACATCTAACTATAAAATCCATTTGTGAGAACTGTGCTGCAGCTCAAGTGCTTCACTTCCCATTCTGTGATTCTTTTACTAGCAATTCAAACTCCAATAAAACATCAATGAAAGTCAAAGCATGAATTTTCTTCTGAAGTCTACAGCGTTGCCTTCATTTTCTGTTCAGAGTTCTCATTTGCAGACCACAGCTCTTTTTGTTTTGAGGATTAACAACAAGCACAGGGTTAATGCATCACCTTGGAAATTAACACCTACC
Source organism: Oreortyx pictus (assembly GCA_036925125.1). Taxonomy (NCBI): domain Eukaryota; kingdom Metazoa; phylum Chordata; class Aves; order Galliformes; family Odontophoridae; genus Oreortyx; species Oreortyx pictus. The sequence continues at coordinate 2,939,510 of JAUPFR010000006.1, read as the reverse complement.
CCTAGGTAAAAGCTCAAGGTCTTTTCATGGGTACAGTATGCTTCATCATCTGCCCAGCGGCCACGCAGATGGGTGCCTCAGAAACAGCTTGTGCTCTGTCTGCTCTGATGGCAGAGGCAAGCTGCTGCCTAGTGTGCCAGGGTGTGGACCCCACTCCATCTGTGTGCTGAAAAGACCTTCTGCCATCCATAGAGGTTACGCTACCAGAGGGACTCTGCTTTGGAGGGTCCCTGGCTCTCTACAGCAGTTTGAATTTGAGAGCAATGCTAAGAATGAGAGTCCTTTCTGAGCTGAAGTTTTAAGCCATTTTTTAGTATGTGCTGATGTGGAGGATTGACAGAGGAGTCTTCCACCCTATTGCAGCATGGACTAAGAAGCATCTGTGTATCAACTGGTTGCCATATGGTAGCAATGGAGCTAGGCCAGGCTCTTCTGCCAATGCCAGCAGAGAGATGTCTGCAAAAGAAAGACTCTAGCAGAAGGCAGTGGAGCATTGTAGCGATTACAAAGTCCCGTGCACCCAAGGCCTAAACAGAACTGATGCCGACTCAACAGTGTCCAACATTCACTGGGAAATGAACGCAGCTGATGCACCAGAGTTAGTCAAGGGTTGCAAGGGAGATAGCATGATCCCTCTTTTCTGTGCTTCACTGTGCTATTTTTTAGGTATAGTATCTTGATCGCATTTATGAGAACACTTGGAGCTCCCTGCCAGGGATACAGCCACAGTATTTCCCAAAGAAAGAGCTGGTTAAACATCATCAGGAATGAGTCTGAAACAAAATAATCCCTAAATGAAGCTCAAATTCCATGGCACAGTCCTTCAGACCTTAATAAAAGGGCAGTGGCACCTTGAAGAACAAGGAACAGAGACTTCTGAACAGCAGGTCAATACCAACCAATCTCTAGGCACTAGGTTTTGGGGATCTTTGATAAGGCCTCATTTTTGTTAGACTTCAGCTATTCAGGTAGTGAATAATACTGAAAAAAGATAGGAGAATCAGCACTGAACGAAACTGGAAAGTAAAGAACACATCAGCGTGCCATTTGTAAGCAGAAACGACTGCAATCTCTGTGCTTGAAAATTGATGATGGGGGGAGGTGACACATGTACAGCATTCACAGAAAGCAGTGTAGGCTTTTTATTGGCAGTATCCACCCATTTACACTGGAAGTTCATGTCTCTCATATGCATGATAATTAGAGTCCATTAACTGGGAGGGGGAAAGAAGAAGAATTTTCATTAATGGTGACAGCATACAGAGGGGGAGAAGGGGGGAAAATACACAATTTATTTGTTTTTTAAGAACAAAATCTGTCATTTCCATGAAAAGTGGCTTAGGTTTTCTTTATTTTTTTTAAATCTGTGTGTTCATAGCCACACGATTCAGGATTTAATAGTACAGCTGCTCCCTGAATCTTCACATCTCAAACAAGATTAACGCAGCTGCCTATAAAGAGTGGGGCCATGACCCCCAGACAGGAACGTGCCATCAGTAGCCTCTGAATAGGCTGGCTCACCTCACAGAGAGCCCTGAGGTGTTTGCAGACAATGGAGAACTGTATTGCCTGGTGCTGTTTAACCCCAGAGCGAAATATAAAGCAACAGGATGCTGTGTGGCATCCCACTGTGAAGGGGTAGAAGAAGAATGGTACGTAATATTTCAGGAATGCCGGGCTGAGAAATAGCACCTCTTGATTCCCAGGTACACCATAACTTGATCAGGTCAGTGCCCCAACCCTTCCAGCTTTAAAGTTGGAGTAGTAAAACAATGAGTTACATTAAGCGATTAGCTGCACAGTTATGTTAATTAATGCTGTATTATAAATTGGAAATGTGCTCCAGAGATTGTCCCTTCACATCTAACTAGCTCATGATCAGTACACTGCTAATGTTTCAGTTCCCATAATACTTATATATGGTCCTAACTAATTACTCACAGTAGCAAAGCTTTTGTGTCTTTCTAGATTGGCAGAGGAGAAGCAAACATGATGGGCTGGAGGAAGATCCAATCAATGATGCAGATGTTTCCCCATCACTTCAATATCTAGATAGGCCTCAATTATAATTTCTTTAAAATAATAACAGTAAAAAGCCGAGAAGTGCAGGATCATATGCAAACAGCTAAAAGCAGTCATAAACGAGGGAACAAAAAGCAGAACCAACCCAATTTGCTTAGAAACCAAAAGGATTTTAGCCAGATCTAATAAGCTCTTTATGATGTTGCACTGATGCAACTCTCATGTAATAATTACTGCTGATTTTATGCACCTCCTGGAGTAATTTAGATTGTACCATTATCGAACATTTCCAAAGTTTTCAGTCTCTCAGAAACTATACTCGCTGAAAGATTTCTGGTTAACTTAGTGTGCTTTTCAAAGTGCAGTGAGCTGTTTCCACTTAGCCGTTTTAATTATGTGAGGCCATAAGCAGCTTTATGAATTGCATTATAAAAAGCATTTTCATTCTGATATTGCAATTACACAGTGAATGGGAAAGCAAATGAGAACACTGCGGTTTGTAGTCAGATTAGCAGAAATACATACATCTTCAGGAGAGATACCATCACAGCCAGTAAACCAAAAGCTGCAACTGTATGCAACTCCTTGGAATTACCCAAATGCTAATAGTAAAATGTCTGTTTGAAAAGGCATTTATTCACACCTGTTTATTTGAATTTGCAGCTGCTTCCTTACTCATATCACAGGGGAACATTTGCTTTACTCTTTCAAGTATAGACTAAACAAAATCATGCCATAGCCCTCTCCTGGACTGAAAGTTTTCTGCCTTGTGTGTCTGTCACGCTCCAATACAAAGGAGGGAGACGACGTTCTTAAGATTATGTGTATACCCAGCATGAGATTAAGAAACAACGGTTCAAATGTTGGTCCGAGCAGTTTATTACCAATATTGACCAGGGAGATAGGGAAGGGGAAGGCGGACGCTGTTAAGGATGTTGGGGAAGGGAAGGTGAGCAATAAGAAAGATAAGAAAGAAGCAAAGGGTTAGTACAACGCAGGGATAGTCACCAGCCAGGATCCTACGGGCGGTAAGCAGTTCCGACGGTCTGAGGCCGAAGAGCAGGGCTGGCAGAAGCAGGGAGAACAGCAGCAGCGACGGGCAGCCTTGAGCAGCAAGCAGTCGGGCAGCCATGAGCAGCAAGCAATTGTCCAGAGAAGCAGCGAGGGAGTCAACCCCGAGAGGGGCAGCAGCGAACAGCGATCAGCTCGTGAGGTCTCTCCTAAGAGAAGGACTCTCCAGGCAGCAGCAGTGATCAGCTCGGGAAGTCTCTCCAAAGAGAAACCCCCATACAGAAAAAAAATCCAACTTCGTGGCTGCAGGACCCCTCAATTTATCTTCCAGATTCCTCCAGTCTACGTGACAAATCCCGTGCTAGTGTGCCAGGCAAGCGTCTCCTGAGATGGCTATCTCCCCATGGAGATGAGTACCAAACAAAAGAGTGTTCAGCGGCCATTGAGCTGCAGCTTCTCACTGTTTCGTTGCCCTAGGACATGCCCATCTGCTTGTCCCTTAGACAAAGGATTTCACAACCTTGTCCAGGACTAGCTTGGACATTTTCATCAGCAAACTTTGAGGCAATGGTATAATAATGGTCTCTTACAGTGTCACACTGTCATCTGATCAAGTGGGGTGAGGAGAGAACTGAGATGAGGCTGGAGCAGAAACTAGAAGATCTTTAAGAAGAAGCAGAGCTTCACTTAAATGACAGAAGTAAAGAATATGAAGCAAAAACTACTTCAAAGATTCAGGGTATGTAACAACGACTTCTCTTGCTCAAGATCATAAGATACACAAGAACAGAGGTACAGAAGTGAAAGAGGTATCAACAGGATGGTGGCTTTCCCCAGGTGAACTAATGGCAGTGGTTACAATTGTTCCTACATGATTTGGTGGGTTATTGTAAACATATAATCCTATAATGGGTTACCGATTCTTGAAGAAAATGCAGTACTGGAATTCACAGAATAATAGAATCACTCAGGTTGGAGAAGACCTCAAAGGTCATTGAGTTCAACCACGAACAAACCAAACTATCCTAAATCTTACAACCCTCCGCTAATTCATGTCCCCGAGCAAATCCACTGGTGTGACTGAAGCGAGTCACACTGGAGTTAGATTCACCATGTTTAGACAGTTTGTCACGTCCAAAGTTAGCTAAAGCCCACAGCTTACAGAACCACGGGTGGGTTCCATCTGCAGTAAAAGCTTTTCAGCATAAAACATACTGAAAGCCATGCTAAAACACATCAAATATAAATCTAATAAATCTTGTAAGATTAAGTCTATGAAGGACTCGTATTTAAGCTTCCTGAAACTCACTTATTCCCTGGGCATTCATTCTTCAATGTGCAGAGTCCTCTAAAGACTGAAATCTCTTTTCAGGCTATCAGGTGCCTTTGGAATGATTAAGGAAAAAAAGGAAAGAAAACAGCTCAAGATTGTATCCCATTTTGTCACCTCCCCTCACACAGTATCAATAGAGAAATTAAAGCTATTTGAACACTGCTGCCCGCGTAAGGATAATCATTCTGTCTTGCTATTATCTACAGGTTGCACTCTCAGTAGGAGCATGTTTTAATCGATAGAGCCTCAAAGTTATCAGCTAGGATGATAATAAGATTCTGCAGCATCTGTCTTTCAACTGCACTGCCTCCACTTCTCATCCCCGCAACCTTTTGTGGTGCTGTGACTTTATTAAGATGCCAGTGAATTCTTTAGGCCAGCAAGGTGTTCAAGCAGGGCTGAAGCTTCTTTGCAGAAGTTAATAGTTCAGATCATGCACGCTAATAGTTCTTAGCAAATTGATATGTTATTACTGCTTAATTTTGGTAAACATGCTTACTGGAAAGTAGTCTCTCAATTTCAGCCCAACTAGAAAAAGCTCATTTGTGCTAATGTCTTTCTCCTTGACACTCAGTAAATTCTTCCTAATGCATTAATTATGACTGCAGATAGACCAATGATTATTTCAAATATGCTGATTAGGAATCATTTTATTCAGGCTGCCACACACATCAGTAAACAAGTGGAGTGAATTCCCCACAGGGAGGATAAAAAGACAATGATTTTCTTTCGAATGCAGCTCAGAGCATTTACCCCACAATCAAGAAGTGATTAGAGAAGAAATGAGGAGCTAGAAAATGCACTTACAGGTGTGAGAGACAGCAAGAACAAATTCTTTCTCAACAATAGAATAAAAGCTGATAGTTGCTTAGCTAATTAGATTTTACTACATATGATTAAGTAGTATAATCTCTGACTATAAAGTAAATAAATAATACAATCAAAGTGGTTCCGATTATAGTAGAACAAATTTATATGAAAAAGTGTAAAAGCAGTTTGAGCCTTAGGTGTGGAAAAGAGAGGAGGTTGAAGAAGGTCATGTGATGCATCCTCATTTCTACTCCCTAAGTAACAAGGTTAAGACATACTGGAGAGAATTTTTTGCTCCTCATATTTACGATCCTTAGAGCCCTAAACTCTAAAGCCTCATCATGAACATCTCTTGTCTCTGGTCAGGTCTGATCCCTGTATACACATTCAGGTTTTCACTTGGAGAAAATTGGTCCGTGAATACACAAATTCATACTTTATTTTTCTCTTTAAGCCTTTCAAATCAGATTAGCTCATTTTAAAAGCTTACACGCTCAGGGCCTAGAGTCCTGCTGAGAACTTTCTGCAAACATGAATAAATAACACCACAGACTGTGATCTGAATTCAGCTATCAGTTTGGATGTGTGAGCCAAACTACAAACTAATTATGTCTTCCAAAATCAGACATTTCAGTATTTGAAGGTCAGCTATCTAAAATGTATGAATTCATCCAGCAGTAGCATGAATGCATGAGGGCATTACAGCATGAACTGGTCCAGTCTGGTTCTGAATAGCAGAACTACTTATAATGTCTGAACCTATTTTTGTACAGTCTCTCAAAATTGTTAAGCCTACGTATAAAAATATCATAATTAAAAAAAGGCAGGCAAACAATTGTTTGCATTAGGCATCAAACTTATGCCAAATACTATCCTGAAGCCTTGTCACCACACACACTGGATGCACGGATGCAAGCATATCTGTGCGCCTGTACCATCCTCAAAGGAACACATCATCATATGCATGGAAATAGAGCATGGCTTTTCACCTGAGCTGTAGCCCCGGAACACTGAGATATAATCTAAACCAACTTCTGGAACCATAAGAATTGAATTAATTCCTAAAAAGATACTAAAGAATACCATACTAGTTAATCCCGTCAGAAAGATTTTTGTGGCCAAAGAGAAGAAAACTGCTTTCCTTTAAGCAGATGTAAGTTCCTAATGACTACAAATGAACGTGGCTCACATCCTGAAAAACACATAGGTTCTGGATCTCATTTTCCATAGCTGTAATAAAAGCATGAAAGCTTTTCTATTTATCTCACATATCGAACTGTAGGGTACAATTTCTCCTTTTAATTGGAGATTCTGAGAAACACTCTTAATCAATTGTGAAACTGATAACACAGTACTGAAAATACCTCATTAAACACAAAGGTCTTTGTCTGAAGTTCTCTCTCCACATTTACACTACCAGCATCACATCCTTTTTTCCCACAGGCAACTCCTTGCCCTAGAGGTCAGCAAGTGTAAAGAATTATTCCAAGTGGAGGAAAAAAGAAATGACTGAGCTACATTAATGACTCTCTGAAGCAATAAGGAAAATAAGTCTAGGATTATTAAAATTAACATCATTCTGTTTAGGCAGAAAATCCTTAACTGTCCAGTTAGATTACACCATCACTCAAGTCCTTTGGAGATTAAGGTTGCCTGCTGACGGTTTTAACTACACTGCTGTTCTAATAAATGCAGGATTAATAGTCTTGGAAAACACCTTGAAAAAAACAATCTAGAAAATGTAGTCTTTTAATTTCATTTTATAATTCTCCTGGGTGGTTGTTAAAATTCATGAAAAAGGTCACGAAATGTCAGGTAGGTACTGTTCAAGAGCATTAGCCATAATGATCTCACTGTAAACTGTTAGCTATTTTGAGTATTTAAATACACAGCTGCTAATGAGATGTGTTTATGTCACCATAGCAAGATTATTTTGCCATTAACCATTACTTAAAGAGGTGATAATGAAATCCCAGTTCCTGCACATACTGTAGTATTGAAAGGGGAGGCTGTTTTCTCTTCAACAAAGTGGTGAAGCACCAAGTTAAACTAACAGACAACATACTGAACATAACAATAACACAGCACATAACACAGCAAGTGTGTAACATACAACAGCGGTCCCTTGCCGGCGGAGCTGCAGCAGCATGTTTCATTTCACTTTCAGTGCACTGTCCTAAGATTCAGATACTCAAAAACATCTGTCTCACAGAACATTAGATGAAGTCATGTGGGAACCTGAGTTCCCTCTGAATTTTATTATAAAGAGAAAATTTCAATGAACTAACTTTGTTGTTGTTTTTCCTTTTGTGGAAAACACAGTTCAGATTGCACCTTGACAGCTGCAGTTTTCATGGTTTTGCTCATCTTCTAAATATTTTTGGAAGGAATTAAAGCAAATAACTGAACGTAGTTAATCACCTTGTTGGCACCTATTTAATATTACACACGAGCGATTGGCTTCAAGGAAGGCTGAACTGTCTCAAAGGACTTCTTAGTAATACCGCATGGGAACAAAATTGACGGGTGTCCCTGGTTAGGCAAGCAGCACACAAAGCATATAAATAACACCCATTAAACAAATCTTCTGAATGCAAGTTGTCTGAAAACTCAGCAGGAATAGAGGCCCCAGTCCCATACAGCTCTTTAAAAACACATACAAGTGTCATTTCAGTGTCGTGCAGCTCAGCACTACCCACAGAAGATAAATTTTGGTATTGACATTTCTCTGTTTGCACTTTGTATTGAGCACCTTTCTACATTCAATACGTTCCATGTAAACATAAACACAGAATGAACTGATTTCTCGGACCAAAGTTGCATTTATATTCTGACATTCAGATAAGTTTCATTTGTTTATGCAAATTGTAGTTCACTGCTGCAAGCTTTTTCAAGAAAATATCACAGTGCTTTTTATATTACATATGGATGGAATCTAGGAAGCATTATCTGAAAATGGCTTGCTACATTTCAAGCTGTGTTTAAAAGAAAAGACTTCATTTTCAAGGTGCTTAGCATTTGCATACTTTCACTGGGAGAGGGCTGAAGAGGGAGAGGGTGCAGTATAAACCAGAATATTATTCCCGGATTGGAAAAAAGTGTCTTTTTCATTGGAGACAAAACCTACTCTCTGGACAAGATTGACATCAATTATGTGAGAAATTTTAGAGTATTCAGCGTAATAGATTATAATTCTAATTATTTAAATACATAACTGCCTAACAACTAATTCCAATCAAGATTGTTTTAATTGTTTTCAGTAACAGACACAAAGTGAACGTTCACGCGTAATTTTTTACTTAAAGAAACCACATACACCAACACATTTAAAAACACAACAAAAATACCCCCAGCTAACTGTGCTTTATTGGAAATTGCATTGTGTCATTGATTGAGAATTTTAAAATTACAAGAGCTTGAAAGATGTGGACTTAGCAGGGAGTTTGTGAGTTTCCCAATACAAACACTGCCCAAAGAGAACAAATCTAGCAGAAGCCCATGAGGCTGGTTCTGTGGCTGAAGCACACGGAGAACAATAAGGGCTTGCTGGGCATTAAAAATAAATACATAAAGATAAGATGGTACCTAATCGCAGCCTTTTACTGCCTAAATGAGGATTACAGTGAGAAAACAGACTCTTTGTAGAAGTAAACAGTGAATGGACAAGAAGCAATGACCACAGTCTATAGCACAGAATATCCAACTAGACATGAAGCAAAATGTGAGAGCCAGAGAGGTGAAGAATTTAGTTCTCACCCTGTCACTGGAGGTTTTTAAAATCTGACCAAGGTGTGGCCCTGGGCAACCCACTCTAACATCAAAGCTTGACTTACTTTGGTCAAGAGGTTGGACTGGACCACCCTCAGAGGTCTCCTCCAGCCTAAGTTATTTAATAATCAGTAAAGAAATTTAAAAAATCATGAAATGTTACTATACATAAATAATACAGTATGGGAAAAAAAAAAGAAAAAGAAAAAAAAAAAACAGTGACAGAAATAGAATTACTTTTTTGCACCTACATTCTGTTAACTTCTGGGAAAGGCAGGATTAACAGCATTGGTCTTTGCATGTCTGCCCAACACAACATGATACGGTTCAGTCAGCTAAACTCACTCCAAACACAATTCCTATGCTGAGGTGAGAGATGATCTTAAACCAAGGCACCCTTTTGGCACTCTCGTCTGAGAGCTCCTGGCAGAATCCAAGCAAGCCTCTCCTCACTTACAATCTTTGGCACAGCATGAATAGGATTCCATTAAAAGCACATGATGGCTTTGATCCAAAGTGAGAGCTTGACTTATGGACATAGAAACATCACATGTTCTCTTGAGATCAGCTCCCTGTGGAAGGACTGTGGATCTTGAGAAATATTTATAAGTCAGTCACAGACTACAATTCCATTATGTTAGGAGCTGTATGATCAAACAAGAAAAAACAAAATAAAATAAAAATAAATTAGAAAAAAAATAAATTAGAAAAGTATATATAGGTAATGCTAGAGAAAATTCAGTTCTGAGCTTGTTTATAATGTCTGTGAAAGTCATGAATTATAAACATCTAAGTAAAGCACTTTAAATCAGAAAAAGCTGTCAAGGGAGGGAGAATGCAAAGAGACTGATGTAAGCAAAGGATTGTAGGAAAAATGAACTATTTATGTCCACACTTACAGTTGACTCTTTAGCAAACAACCACTAAGAAGGTCTGATCTGCTTAGAAACAGCCTGAAAACAGCAGGTACACCCACTTAATACGCTGATTTACTATATGTGTTTATTCTGCCCTGGAGCACAGCTACCCTGGCACCACTTCCCACTCAATGGTGCAGTGACATCCTCTCCTCTGTACTGCTTGGCACTTGGCCAGTGACCTATGAGCGTGCCTCAACCTCTTAAAGCATTCCGTATCAGGACCCTCCTCTGTCATTGAGTTTCTAAAATATGTATTAATTTTCTTCATCACTTTTATTTAACACAGTATCCCCTGACATTGTTTTGTCATATTTAATAGTTTAAAATTCTTTAAAATTCTGTTTTATTATTATTATTATTATTATTATTATTAATTTTATTTTCTCCTAGGAACTGGCTTCCTCTCTTTTATTTGTAATTGCAGTGGACATTGCTCACAAAAGTTCACTGGAGAAGAAACTGAAGTGAACCTGGCATGATCAAAATTTGTAAGAATTGAGTCCCATGGTATCTATGTATGACACTGAGATCATTCAGCTTTCTTGCTGAAACAGGAAAGTAAATAGTCAGCAAAATATTATATACCGTGCAGAGCAAAATCAAAAGCACACTGATTAGAATAAGACTTTGCAGCAAACTGCAATCAAAGTTCTGATTTGGGCTTTTGCTTCTTTGACTCTTTCAAAGGCTGCTTCATTCTCCAGCACAATGTTAGAAAATGTGACAAAAGAAAGCTGAATGAGCACAGGGAATTTTGGGGTTGCTCTTTACCTTCTCTATCATTATGGTTCCTAGAATTTCAGAGAAATGTACCCAGCTTGAATGCATCTTCAAATTACTTGGCTGAAATGCTGTGTATTTACAAATTGCCAAAATGTACTTCTGTGAACTGAACATCTTTGGAAAAAAAAAAAAAAAAAAGTAGAAATCCTCCTACTTCCCATACAGATTGGAAAACCCAAAAGAATATTAGTGTAAAATTGAGAACTAATTCTAGTCATTCATTCTTGTTAATCGAGCGTTGCCTTTGCTCCACACCTGCCTTTATAATCACCACAAAGTATGATTGGAACATCAGACTGTGTTCTTCTGTGATTAGAAGGCAATTAGTTTTAATCCGTCGTTAATGATAAAAAGAAGCAGCTATGGGGGGGTTGTTTAAAACTCTGAACCCTTTTTTTGCTGTGATTTTCAGTGAGCTCCATTTTCTGTGATGATATAAGACTGCTATTCCTGATTACATTGCCCTCCTCGTTCATATGAGCATTAATCTTTCACGGATAATGTGGCCTGTTTCTAATGAAAGCCTTAAGCCTTAGACTAAAAGCACTCAACTTAGGTGCTTTAGTAATAATATTGCAATGCAGCCACATAGAAGGCTGTTAAATACCTTGCTGTTCAGGTGCCTTGGGAAAATCAACGGACCAAATGGAAGTAAAAACCTCTATGTTCTTTTCTTGTAACAAACTAAGGACAACGTAAATGTAAAACATTGCCAAGTAGATTATATAAGCAATCAGCTGCTAACAGTGCTTTTCTAAGTGAGCCAATATATCAGCATTGCTCAGAATTCTGTCTTTCTTAAGGCTTCGCTGGGAATAGCAATTACACCAGAGAACAATACTGGAATTTTCTCTCTTGTTAATTAAAGGGTGGTAGTGGAGTTTTGGAGGTTAGATATTAGTGAGATATTAAGATGACGTGTTTTCAGAACCAGGAATAAAAAACCACCAAACTGTAGAACCATTGCTCCTGCATATCTCAAATACCTGGATGTTGGTTTCCAGAAAGGTGTAACACACTCAGCATCGGTTTCTGAATTCTGTTCTTCACATTCAGCATGTGTCTAAATATGCCTGTTGAGAAGATGGTTTCATCGCACTTCACACTGCACTCCGGCCAAAAAAGGTGTCCATCAGCTTACTGAGAGAGCACTGAAAAGCCATCGGGGGTGGGCCAAAACATATTTGTATATTCATTGTTCAGTATCTGACTGAACAGAGCTCTCTCTGAAATCCATTGATGCTACTGAACTATGAATTAGAAGTAAAAACCTTTGAATAGAGCTGTCAGTGAGGGCTCCTGATTACTGAGAAAAGGCTTCAATAATTTGGGCAGTATCTTCAGGAACTATATGCTAAGCTCCATGCTCTTACAGATCTACACACAGGACAAACTGACTGCCCAAAAATGAAACGATTGAAATAATGGATTATTAATTATTTTGCTAATGGCATTTCATGAAATTGCAGAGGAACACTCTGAAGTTCAAAGAGCTGAAAAAGAGGTAACACAAGAGTGTTTATCATTAAACACTCCTAGGTCCCCGAGGAACAGCAAAGAAACCTAAGACCAATCTGATAGACTGGCTTTCATACAGAAAACAACTGAGGCACAAGAAGTGCAAAGAGGAACATGCTGTACTAGAGTCACTTTCCAAACTGAGCAGTCACTACATTTGACCTCCCCCGGTATGTTTTCCATTCTCCATCCGTAGCTAAGATTAAAAACCAGGCTCCCATTTCCACAGCTGAGCAAATTGCTGTGTTTAAATGAAGTCCATTAATTTCAGCAGACAGAATCAGGACTCCAGGCAGCAGAAGAGCCTGGTTTAACTTTCCAAATTTCATGAGAAAACAAAGAAATTTATCATTAAGTTTTCCTGTAACGAAATGTGCCATTAGAGAAAGTATCTCTTAAGGAGCTGCCTGATGTTCCAAAGTTTCTTTCCTTTTGTAAATGAAAGTGTTACATTTTCTCCAACAGCACAGTTCTAATGTGAAAATTAATGTGCTCTGCCTGGTAACCTCTGCAATAATATGGACGGCACTCAAATTGGCTGCTTCTGTTTGATACAGTCAGCTTTTACAGTTATAAAATGCCCATCCACGGTTGCTTTTCATTGATTCAGGAATTCAATTACATTTTGCGTAACAAAATTAATTTGCAAATGATTAGCTTGTTACCAAGCACTTCAGCTAATTACAAGATTTAAAAAATCCTTCATATGAAGTGAGATAGGAAAAAACTGAAAGAAGTTCAGAAGCAGTTTTCTGTTAGATGCCACAACTCTTTAAGCAGTGTGGAAATACAAATCAAGTCTAAAAATCTCCTCCAACTGCGAAGCATCAAATAGTTAAAATAAACATGCAAATCACTTTTATCACTCTTTATGATTAAGGAAAATATTTTGGCTAAGAAATAAGGACAGCCCTGATACATTTTCTGAAGAAATCAATGAAATGCTGGCTGCCTCATCTTGATTTTGTTCTTGCTTCTCAGGAGAAAAAAAAAATAAGAAAGAAGAAAAAGTACTCATGCGAAAACATTAATAGCTAGAAGGTGTCAGGAAGAGGGGCAGACCTTCCCTCTACAAATACTTGTCTAAATCCTGTGAAATAACAATGCAAAACTGTGTGGAGCTAGATTGGGTCTTCTTTTCATTTGTTAGGAGTAATTAGCACCGGAGCTAAGGCTGACAAAATCAGCCCTCATCCAGGGCTCCTTTTCCTTTCTTGGACTGCTCAAGTTTTCTAAGGTCTGCTGCTGAGCACAGGTTTAGGTCTGAGCTGCATAGGTGCACCTGGTATCTACAGAATGTGTTTGGATTTGAACGCAGGCTCAAGATGGTACACAAATATAAACCAAACCAGACTTTAGAGGTGTAAATGAATTCTTCAACTGTGTGTTGAGGAGATGTAATCAATTGGGATGTTCAGCAGCCGCTCACAGAATCAAATATCCAGAGAGGTTTGAAGTGCAACATCTGAGAAGGTTTTGTAAATGAGAAGAGCACAACGCATACGTGGAAACATCAGTAAATCATTCCCATCCCTTTGATTACATCAGATACTCTAGGAATGTTTTAAGTCTGATTCTCACAGAACTATTTCTGCTTTTTACAGGAACAAGACAAATAATGTTATATTTGTCTGTGCTGTTCCAAACCATTTTAAAATGATGTGCTACTTTTTCATGCTTAATCCTATCTGAATTTCCTTGCCCTTTGATTTACTCTAGCTAAATCAGCTCTGTGATAATACTGTGTAGGGTTTGTTGCTTTTGTAAGTCTGGTTTTAATGTATTCATTTACTTCAGAGCTTTACAAAGTGAATTACTAAACAAATCCAATCCCTCTCTCTCTGTATCTTGATCTACTCTGTAAGTGTCCATAGTATGACATTAAGTGAAATGACCTACTGGAGAGGTAATTCCTCATTAGCTGGTTATGAGGGAGAACAGCCTCCCTGCAGAATAAGAATAGCACAGTCTTTGGAGGGTTTGCCTTCCTGTTTGATGATTCAATTTACACTGTACTCATTCATGAGACGCACTGAGATTTTAAGGGCCATGCCCTATTGCTAAGAGTGCCAGAGCAAAGAGGTCTCAGGCATACTGTTCTCAGAGCTGGCAGATCTTCAGGGAAGATTCCCTTAGGGCAAAAGAGCTCTCCATCCATAGGTGGAGGAAGCCATGAAAAGAAGGCAAGAGCCCAGTGGCTGAACCAGGACCTGCTGGTCAAACTGGAGAGCAAGGAGAAAACTGGATGCAGAGACAGATAACATGGGAGGAGAATAGGGATGCTGCTAGGCTGAGTAAAGATGGGTCAGGAAGGTCGAGGCCAAACTGCAACTGGACTTGGCAAGGGGCGCAAAGAAGAACAAGGAAGGCTTCTATAGGCACATCAACCAGAAAAGGAAAGCCCAGGGGGGTGTAACCTCCCTAGTGAGCAACACAGGCAGGGTGGTGACAACAGACAAGGAGAAGGCTGAGGCATTCAACAACTTATTTCCTTTAAGTCTTCACTACTGACTGCTCTACACAAAGCCCTCAAGCAGATGGTTTAGAAGATGGGGACTGGGGGAGCAATGTCCCTCCCTCTGTAAGCAAAGATAAGTTTGCCACTGTATAAAGAACCTGAATATCTATAAGTCTGCATGACCCAGTGAGATGCATTCCACAGTCCTGAGGGAATTGGCTGACATAGTTGTAAAACACCTTTCTTATGAGGACAGGCTGAGAGCTGAAGCTGTTCAGCCTGGAGAAGAGAAGGCTCCAGGGAGACATGAAAACAGCCTTTCAGTGTCTGAAGGGGGGGGGGGGGTATATAATAGGAGGGGACAGACTCTTTAGTAGGGTCTGTGGCGATAGGACCAGGAGAAATGCTTTCAGGCTCTAAGAGGGGAGATTTATGTTGAATATAAGAAAAGAACTCTTTTACAGTAAAGGCAATGAAGCACTGGGGCACAGGTTGCCCAGAGATGTGGTGGATGCCCCAACTCCAGAGACATCCAAGGTCAGGCTGGAAGGGGCTCTGAGCTGTAGGTGTTCCTGTGCATTGAAGGGGGGGTTGGATTAGATGGCCTTTAAGTGTCCCTTTCAACCCAAACTTTTCTATTATTCTGTGATATTCTAAGATTGGTCTTTCTTGGGTTGTCGTGATATTTTAAATCTGATTTCTTCTGGCACATGTAAAACAGATAAGACACAAATATTAGGCTCCTTCACTGCCCAGGAACACCCCCAAAATGTCCAGGGGGTAGACTGACAAGAAATTACATGGCATGAGTCTATTTTTAAGAGAAAAGAACTATTACTCATTCAGATTGTCTAACTTATGCCTGACTCCATATGCTTTGTGTTTATTATACCAATCCTGTACCTTCAACAAACATCCAGAGACAGAGATAAGGAGGCATTCAGGTCTCCTATATTCAGATTAGATAATAAATGTAACAGAACACAGTGCAGCAAGAGTAAGAGTACTGCATCCCCAGCAGTCCTTCCTTATACACCATTCACAAAGAGTAGGAGAGAGCAGGGTTGGTACTAAAGATTGTTCAGAGCTGACAGCCAGAAAAATCTCTACCTTGGCATTACTGAGAGACTTAAACATGCTGTTCCAAGAACGTAAGCAACCAATCTTCTCAACAGACTGACCTACTATGACTGCAACTAGCCCCACTTCCATGGTGGAGTTAACCTGTTGTGACCACATGACAGTGTGATTGCCGAGGCAAACCAGAAGACATGACAAAGACGAGGAACCACAGCACAGCCCACTGAGGGACCACAGGCTGCTAGACACCAAAGCCATAGGTTAGCAGGCACACACCCATTTATCCAACAGATACACAAAGCAGCAGCCAAAGATGGGTTCCAAGCACAGCGTGACATTTCATGGCCGGATACAGACTTAAGAGTGACACTTAAGAGATGACTCAGTGCTGCTGCCCAAAGGCAGATAACTAAATAGGGACCAAAGCAAACTTCAAAAAACCTAGCAACAATCATATCATAAAACTGTGGAGCTCCATGGTTCTTCTTCACAGGTAGGGTAAATACTGACTGCATGTCAGGGTCTGTTTTGCATTATTACTTAGTCTGCTTTAAAGGACTCTGGCTCATAAGCAGAAGGGATGTGCCAGGTCTGGGGATTAGCACTGCATGGTAATGTAGATGCAACCGTAGCAGACAAATGAGAAAACTCCTAAGGAAGATGCAGTTACAGTGCTGAAAAAATCCTTATCAGTTTGAGAATACACATGGACACCTGCTCAAAAGCCAGCACGCTGGAAGGATGATGAAGCCACAGAGAACACAGTGGTCCAGCAGCAGACTACACCTTTGCAATTCATTGCTCTAGAATCCTCTGGTTAAAGCAAACAAGCAAATATTAATAACAAGAAAGCAAAAAATGAATTTAAAAGAAAAAAAGGTCACAACCTGAGTGGAAGCTGGAAAGGAACATGGCGGGAACAGCATAGTCACAAAGATTTGGGATAGGTACCATGAAGTCGACCTGCTCACACTAAGAGCTAACTGCTGTTGGATAATATATAAAAGGTTACACCATTAGCTAGTTTAGTTTTAGACACATGTGGTCCTCTCAGGTGGATCTAATGTGAAATGCGAAAAGCAGATGAACAGAAATGCTGCATTCCCTACAGTTCACAAAGTCAAATCACCAGTTCCAGGCTTTAATCAACAGAATTATTCCAGGTGGTGGCAAGGCATAGATCCAACATACGGTATGGTTTGCCCCAGATGCTGGCACTCATGCAAGTCTAACGTCGGCAAGAAGGGGAAGAGGAAGGGCATGAGTTGCTGTGGCAGACATTGTAGCATATGCTTGGCGCCACCATGAGAGAGCACGGCAGCATTCCATGCACATGACAGGCTGGATTCTTCTTGGATATTCTATGTTCTTTAAAGCAAGACAAGTCTCCAGCTGTTATTGCTGTGAAAATGGGCAGTGATTTAGATGACAGTGGTGGTATTACAACTGCAAATCTTTCTAATTTTGGCTTCTATTCAGTTCAGTGTTAAGTCAAGATATAACTTGTACATTTGTACAACAAAACTGAGATAAGTAGGCCATGAACTCCAAATTGCTGGCCTATCAAAAAAACCCCATGAAATGAAGCTCAAGTACTACTGAGGTTTGAATTAACAGCATCCTGCAAAAGCAGCTACAGATGACGAGCTGAAGTGAACAAATTCAACTGCTAAGCACAGATCTATGCTGTTTTATTATTTGGCTATTCTCTCTTGAGCAGCCTGGTTTGAATAGAGCAACTTCAATGCAGCAACTGCTGACATGAGGCCAATCAGTACTCTACTGCTTACAAAAGGATGTAGAAAGCGAACAAAGAATCATAAAATTAAGATCCAAACCAACGTTCCTCTAAACTGAAGCTGAGAGAGTGGATGAAAAATAATTAGGATTAGCTGCTACACATGAAATGTGCAGGGAATTAGAGAATTTTATTGACACTTGGTGAGGTCACTGGGCAAGGAAACAGTCTTGTCTTGCTTCTATCCTCCAGCAGCCTGAGTGAACATTCAGGTGATACAGTAACAGGGCAGGAAGATCATTTGCTGATCTCTTCTGCATTTTGTTACCATAATCCTCACTGAAACAGTTAGAAGTATATCCAGGCCCCATGGCAGATATAGCACATAACTCTGACAGAAATGTGTGAGAATTAATTCTTTAGAAAACAATCTGGAAGAGAATTAGGATGCTTCTCAGATTCTGCTTCTAAAATCCCACTCTTAAAATCCTGCACCCAAGATTCTACTTCTTCATCTAATGGATCCCAGTCAGAATAGTGGACACTACTCTCTTACAAACATGCTGAAAGGACTTAAGCTGGGACACAGACACAGTTTTCATATTACTGAACATGCCTCGCACTTAATCAGTTGACAGGAGGGAGAGCAAGGGATCCAAGGATAAGAGGCAACAAGAAGTGTACTGTAGTTTCATTTAGGTTACTGCTCATGGATTAATTACCTGAGGTGAAAAAGCTTTAAATTAGAAATCCTGCAGTGCTACTGACATTGGTTCAATTTCCTGCTGCCTCAGAAGAGTCTCAGATGAAGTCAGCAGTATGATTCCATATTTATCCTGTTCTAGTTTAGAGCTGAAATTTATTATTGGTTTTGTTACTGGGGAAACTGCTTGAAAAGTAGTGCGATTTAGGATGAGTATATTTAGCTGTGGACTATACAGGAACAATATTTAATACCAGAATAATTTGCATAGTTGACGCAGGTTAATAACATTCTCTGGAAAAAAACACCTACTGAATTCAATGACCTGTTTTGGAAATTACTGAGAAGATACGAACTATTTAACTGAGAGTTCTAGATGAGGAATTGTACAAACAAAGACACACAGCCTTATGAAATCCTTAAAAAAACACCAGTACAAAAATAGCCCTAAGCTTTACCTGCAGAGAACATTCATTACTGTTGAATTCTTAACATATTTCAGTGAACAACTCTAGGAAAAGTATTCAATACTTACTACTGATTGAAAAGTATGTCACACTTGAATGCACTTTCTGCAATAAAGCGTCATTTATCCATAATACTGGATATTTTTAATAGGTCACTGCACATCTAGCCATTTTGCTCTTAAGATTTTTACCTTACGTGACCTCCAGAATCCTCTTAGGTTGCTTTGCCTGCAGAAACTTTGCTAATGGTGTTCCTACCTCATAGGAACAATTTCAGATGAGGTGCTGGTGGCAGGTACATACATTCTTATCATAACTTCCTCTGCTTTTTCATTGTTGTTGATGGCTCTCTGATAGGCACAGTATTCCTTGTATACAGCAGGCTGGAACGTGTGACCCCAAATACCTGACCTGAACAGTCTTTCTTAGCACAGGTAATGAAAACACATCTGTCGAACTGGTGAGAGAGTCATAAACATCAGAAGCTTAAAGATGGTGTTCTAATAGCATCCGAGTAAACAACAAAAAATGATGGGTATTTTAAATCCTGGCTTCAAAGTATGTGAAAATAAACATGATTTTCAATGTAGGCTTAACTAAACTGCCAGTTTCAGGGAAGCAGACATTAGTTTTTATTAACAAGTGTTATTAGAGCATGAGAGCAAGGATTTTTGAAGGAGACCAAGGGAAGGAGGAACTCTGTATATGTGGCTCTTAGGTCATCTAAACCTGTTGAAAGCTAATATTTGTAGCTGAATTAATCGTTCATTAAACTTGTTTGTTTTATACTTAGGAACTATAAGCACAGAATAATGTTAGGTTTGAAACTCTGCTTCTCTTCTTAATACTTTGTATTAGTTGTTTTTTCTAAGAGTGCATTAAAAAGGATTCTAGAAAGCACAGTGTTCCACTAAAATGTTTAGCACTGCTTTGTAAACAAGAAACATAAAAATACCATATAGCTTCAGCCTCAATGCACTTTAAGGAAAGCAACAAGAAATAACTAAGTTCATGCCTGTATGCTGGAGCAGGGATACGTTTCCACACGTGTATGTAAGCACACAGCAGCAGAAACCTGAGTTTATTACATTTGCTGCACCAGCAAATTCTTTGTACCAGTGAGAATTACAAAAGTCTTCGGCTTGTAATTCCAAGCAAAGGGGAACACATTAATTGTCAACCCAGGTAATTAACTAATTACCATTCTCCACACATCATTCCGTGCTTTCCATGGTCATCACGTTGACATTCAAAAAGGGAATACACAAACATGTGCGACAGCACAAGGTAGAAACATGAAGAACACTGCACAGAAGACAAGTTATGAGCTGATGGCCTGCAGCCTATCCAAAAGTAATGGACATCTCCCACATGACTTTTTTTCCAAATAAACCTGTCAGCAATTGGCCTAGAGGTATCCTCTTGGAATCAATTCTCTAACATGAAAAACCAGGCCTTCCCTTTTTCCAATCTTCTCTGGACTGATAGTAATGTCTTGAGCTACAAATTTTTATACTGACGAGGTCAAACTTCCTTAAAGAACCTTGGACTCCAGATGTGGTGGTTTTAAGCCCAAGATGATGTCTGTAACAGATGCCAGAATAAGGTGCTAGGGAGGGATTTCAGAACAAGGTGATCAGAATGCACTACTTTCCAAGTACTTTTACTATTTCCAGATCAAGAGAGCATTTCTACCTATGTAGAAACACTCTTCTCTGAACCTCTCCACCTTCCTCTTGATCCCCTATGAAGTTTTAGCATCTCCAAACCCATCAGTTTGCCAGCTGCACTCTTCTGGCAGCCTAACAAAAGACATAAAAGAATTCAAGCCAACGCTGCTAATGAAAAGGACTAACAAACAGCAGCTCTTCAACTGCTGAAACGAGAGCACGAGGAGGTTGATTTAAGTAGATTTATATCACATGCAATTGCAAAGCAATCAAAGGATCTTAACAACAACAACACATTTCGTACCCTTAAAATAACGATTAACAGTCTCAACTTCAGCAGTCTAAAAGTTCTCTTTCTAACCTTAATTACTTCATTATGCTATACCAACTGTCAATATATATAGGATGGCAACTTATTCCAGAAGACAACTCAAGTCCATCCTCTGATGTGTGGGGGTTACAGAATATCTTAGATCAGGTCTTGCTCAGTTTTTATTCCTGATTACCTAAAATAAACATTTTTTATAACTAAAAATCAATGCTGATCTCCACTAAAATATTCTTTAAAATACTGCTGTGGGAGACTCCAAAAAGCTTTAGAATAAACCGCCACAGGGGAAGGTGAAGCTCAGGCAAAAACATAATTAGTGTTTATTTTGTTGCTAAAAGAATAGTTTGACATTAGAGTTTTTCTTTATAAGAAAGGTTGCCTTTGGTTACTAGAGGAGAGATTATCTCTAGAAGTCCAGTGTTGGGTAATATTTGTGACTCCTTCACACTTAAATGAGTTTCCTGGAGTAATGCCACAGAGCACTTGGCTTTGCAGAGATATGACACAATCTTTTGCTATTTAATTGAGCACCTGAACCTGGTGGAGCGTTCAGGATGGGCTGTTCAGCTGCAGCTTATCTGGACTGCAGAATCTACATATTTATGTGCTGCATTGGATTTCCTTAAAAAGGGTATTATTCTTTAATTCAAATCTCTACATTTTTCTTGACAAACATTTCCAGCTCTTATTACAGTAATTTTGCAACAGGCCACATTACAGCTGAATGTAAATTGTCACACAGAATCAGAACCCTGGCGCATCGTGCTAGAAAAATTACTTCATTTTATTTGGCAGTTAGGTTAATACACTATAATTCTCAGCACTTTGTTGTTGTTTTTTCATATTTCAGAACTACAGCAACAAAAAAAAAATGTCTGACAAGAAATGTTTTCTTCAATATGTCGAGTCATATCATCAGGCAGTGACAAACGTGTCAGTGTGGAACGCATGAATCACCTCAACATGTGGGAGACTCAAAGGCCTTTTGCTTTGTCATTATTCTTATGCAAAATTCAGCAAAGAGATTTTCAGATGAACACGCAGCTTACATTCTTTTATGCTCTCTCTTATCAGGTGTTTCTGTTTGCAGCAACACACGCATTGCAACGTATGTCTTAAATAATGTGTTGCTTTATACTAAGAAAACAGAAGTTGGAATGATGGTCTGTATGTATTCTTATTCTAAACATTATTGTTAAACTGTTTGTTCTGAAAGCAGACTGCTTCATAAGGCAGCAGGAAAGCCATCACCAGTAAGATATTAAATACAAGATTATATCATTAGAGATAGTCTATAATCTTACTATAATAGGTAAATACACACAAACACGTATGGAAAAAAAGCACACCTGTACCCATCACAGCCATGAATGCAATTCAATTTGCAGTTGCACAATTTTAAATGAGTCTTTACTTCACTGAAACCAGTGTAACTCTACTGTCTGACTAACTTGAGACCGAACCTCAGAAGATGCCACAGCAGCTCTGTGTCCCTCCGTACTGTCAGACCAGTTGGCCTCTAGTGCTCTTGTCCCATAGACAAGATTTAATGCGTGTATTTCAAATCAACTCCCAGGTGCCAAGTAGAGCAAAGAAATCACTTGACATGCTGGGAATGGGGCATATCCTGGGCAAAGATGGCCTCAGGCCCTCCTCTTTCCTCAGAGCAGGTCCCTGGCAGCTGTTCCTCAGGTGCCAAACCGGAGAGAAACAACTGGTTCTCCCATCGAGTCCAGTCCTAGGCCCTACACTCTTGCCTCATGAGTGAGATACCTCTCCCTGGTCATTCTCCCACAAGCTCTCAGTCTGCAGCAGCAGAAAAGATGCCCTAGGGGCTTCACTGCTCCTTCCAGGTCAGGAAGGTTGGGTAAGACTAGATGGCCCTTGTGCAACCACAGCTGGCTCTCCTCTTCTCCCACTCAATCAGTTACACTCACCAAACTCTGCACTAGGATCTCATGAGGGTTTCTCCCAGGATTTTCTATTTTACAGGATTCTTCTTTGGTTGTTGATTTTTTTTATTTTTATTTTTTATGTTTTATTCATTTATACCAGCCTAATTCAGCACTGAACTTCATCAGCCATTCAAGGCTTTTGTTTTGGCTGCACATTCAGCAACCACACCAGATCAGATTCCTCTATTTTCCTCATCTTTTAACACCTTGGATTCCTTAGTTCCAGACTGCATCCCTAAAAAAATCACCGACTTCTCCTTCTCTTTACTGATCCAAAATGGAGCTGCAGTGGGAACCACCTCTTCCATCCTTGCTTTTCCACACGAGGGCTTTTTTCTTTTGAAACTAATGAGAAGCATTACCTGAAGATAGATTTCTTCACCTCTTTGCCCTGGGAATCTTTCAATTTTTAAAATGAAGTCAGATGTCTACCTCACCAGAATCAATACATTCTGAAATACTGAGGGAGATTTCAACTAAACAAAAAGACATTTCAAGGAACAGAAAGCCATGAAATATATTAGGATGCTTTCAGTCTTAGAATTATTTATACACAAAGAAGTTTGGGAAGCTGAAAACCAAAAACACCCGACAAACAGCACTTGGCTTTATAACTATCAAAGTCTCTTTTATTTTCATAATCTATTGCATGCCAGATCCAAAAGCTGTAGCTTATAGGCACATGAGAAATATTTGCAAAGACACTCATTAGGCATATATTATTTGGTCATGTGATAATAAAAATGACTTTGTAATTATCACAACATGGAGAATGCACTAAGATTCAGAAAAAGAAATACATATCTGTAATGATCCTAGTCATACATCATTTAAGATATATCGTCACCTAAGTCGGTACTGAGCAACTGTTTTCCATGATTCCATCAAGCAGATGCCAGTGTAAGCCTAATCTTTTCATGAAAAATTTTAGTGTTAATTGTTTTTGTCATCTTAGAATATATTCTGCACAACAGATCTCACAGAAATCAAACATATGCACAGGAACTCTTCAAATGTAACATATGTTTATAGCACAAAATAAATGCAGTTGAATCATAAATGCTGCTTCAAGATAGGTGAAGTAGCTTAAAAAGAATTCGTTTATATTTTATCTTCTGGGAATTGCTTATTTTTTACACCCCTAACAGTAATTAGAAGTAATCTTACTTCTAATGACCAGTCAGATTTTTTTTTCCTCTTACAAAATTTAGAAATACTACAAATACAAATGACTTCTTTCTCTTACTGATAGCACCCAGAGATTCACTATAGTGCACCTCTACGTGCTAGATGAATACAATGTTTGAGCAGTGTCTATCACCTGGAAAGGTGGGGCAGGAGGAGTTCTCCTCAAAGAGAAAATCAGAGAGTCATTTGAAATTTAAAAACTGTTCAGATGTTTTAAGTAAGAGGCTTCAAAATTTTCTACAGGGGATGTGACCAGTAACTGATTTAGCAGCAACTCACATACACCTCTGCAACAACAGCAGATTCCAGATCTCAGCCCTGTAAAAAGCATGTGGTTCTATGGCTTCTGCCTCAAATGGAATAATTCTTTTAGTTCATGAGGACTCCACACTGCTACCTTGGGGAATGGTAGAAGTCAACACTAAACGATACATTTTATCTATAATTCTGAAAGGACCAGTCTAGATTAAACTGTAATCATGACTTGTAATTAGATCAGTGTATACCTGACTAATGCTTAGCTGTAGGAGGAGGATTACCAGCAATGCACTGAAGTTAAGAGAAAGTACCTCACTATGTAAGAATGTACCTGGTTCTTACTGAGAGTAGTTTTCCACTTATGCTGTACTTGGAAATATTCTCACTCCGCTGTGAATCTGCAAACATCAAAGATTAAATTTTAACAACTAGTCTTAATGGATGGATTATATACACCCTCCAATAACTAAAAGATCAAATACAGAAATGCTATGCCGCAACAAGAAAACAGTCCAAACAAAGGGAGCAGGCTGCCATTTGAGAACAGAGCACTAGTATTTGAAAGGTGGTTGGAATGTTCTGTCATTTTTGCCTGTTCTTGTTTGGACAACAAGATGGAGGATAGGACAAACTGAGAGAGTCGATAGGTGAAGCAGACATATTAAGATGAGATATTTTTTCTGGTATTGTGTAGGGCAAATAACCCCCAAAAATAGCACCCAAAAGCAATAGTGCCAAAGATGGTATATTTTTGATGGGCTCAAGTAGATGATATACAGATGGTTAATAAGAAAAGAGTGGCTCACCTTTGAAGATGGTCAAGGCTCACTGATAACACCACCAGGGAGGGATCTCCAACCAGAGATCCTTCCCTGGTGGTGGTCAGCCCTTAAATGGGGTCTTGGGAGAGGTGGAGTCAAACTCCACCCCTTCCAATCACACTCACTTGTGCCCCTGCAGCTGATCCAGTGCTCACCTCAGGTGATCAATCAGTGGTTCAGGCCGTGATTCAACAGTTCCCATACATACTGATAAAGAAAAGTGGCCAAAAAATCCATCTCAGGGAGTAAAAATTGAAGAAGATGACTAAAGTAGGAAGTAATGAATTACAAATTACGAAAGTGCAATTAGCAAGACATGAAAAATTATGGAGTTAGACCAAAATTGACAGTATTTATAATAAACACTGGGAGTCTAGAAGCTCTAGTAAAAAAGAGTCACTAAATAAAGATGATGAATTTCTTAAATATAGACACATTGTGAGTTTGGTAGAACTATGATAAAAGGGGTACAACATTAGGGTAAAAGGACAACTTAAAGCCCAGACCACACGGGCAGAGGAGAAAAAAAATAAATTATAGTTATAGTCAAGTGATGCAAATAAGTAATTGTACTAAAACACAGTACCAAATATAAGGTTTGACAATCAGGAATTTTTGTACTGCTGAAATGTATAATCAGAACAGGACAGTAACGATTACCTCATTCAGGATGTAGCTTACAAAACCCCCCTTTGAAATGTGGCTTATATTTGAATACACTGATTTTTGCAGGAGAGAAACAAACTGTCTTTAAAGCTAAGGGATAGCTTTCATAATGCTAGCTGCGTAAAAATGAGAGAAGTTTAAGGAAGAACAAAACAGTCAAAAGGGTAAAATCCTTGTAAGAAGTATGGAGTTGGGGTTTCATTACTTCATGGAGAGTATATAAGATCTTAGAAATGAATAAAAATCATCAAAAATGAGACAAAACAAACAAACAAAAAGCAACAGCCAACTAACCACCACAAACAACAGAACAATGCTAAAATGAGAGATCGCTGAGAAAAAAAGGTTTTGAGCAGTACCTCTTGAAATAGAAACATGAAATGATTGATTACTGCAGTGAGAAAACTTTCTAGTGATAGAAAATGACCAGAGATAACCTCATCTAGAGTCACAGCCAGGCCTCATACTAGATGGCTGGTAATGAGATGAAATGGCTTATTGGTAAATTCACAGTAGCAAACACTGGAAGATGTTGGAGGCTAACTGCAGACACAGAATGACTGGATCTATTTCTTGTGTAAAAGAATTCCTGAAGATATCGTGAATGAATCTCTGGATACACAAAGGCAAACTGATTCTAACTTCTGTGAATCTTAAAAACTACTCGAAATCTAAACTTCCAAGATATATATTTACAGAAAGAATGCAGCAATCTGTACAAGAGCTGTATTGATCATGCAGAACTATGGAGAGCAGCTATAAAATGTCACATTGAGCAATATAAATAGAGCTGCTGAGTTTCTGCCAATTGCTTCAAGCATACAGCTAAGTTTCTGCTTTGTCATTTGCTTTTATCTCGCACTTCTCTGTTTTTCTTATTCAGTTTCACCAAGGCGCATTACTGGAAAAATAAAAATAAATGAATAAATAAATAGTAAGCAAATTGGATAAAATAAACAAAATAAAAAATAAAAAGAAAAAAATATAAAAATAAAATAAAAATAAAAAATAAAAAGAAAAAATATATAAAGATAAAAGTAAAAATAAAATTACATATAAAATAAATATAAAACATAAAAATGAAATAAATAAAATAAAACTAATAAAAAGTTAAATAAATAAATAAATAAAATAATGAAGAAATTAAAATAAAAACTGGAATAAAGTAGTACAAATAATCCTTAGGACCAACAGCTTCCAAATCCAGAGCCTTCACTTTGACAGTGAGGGCAAATCAGTAGCAGAGCAAATAAAGATTCTGCAAGTTTTCAGCAAGCTGAGGTATAAAATTACTTAGCATCAGTTAGTGAAGCCCCAAAGCCACTGAATTCAGCAGCTCAACATATGCCCTAACACAAGTGCGGTGCAACACAGAACGAGATCACAGTGCTATCTCTTGATCTAGAATAGTAAGTGCTGTCCTTTCAGCAATTTAGTTGTAGCAAGATGAACATCCACATAAGAAACCAGGAGAGCATTAGCAGCAACTGAAATCCCTGCTGGCAGCTTCAGTGCAAAAGCCACGATGAGCTGAGGTCCACCCGGACACATTAAGGTATATCAGCAGAATGACAGGAGGGAAATGATCACTGCTGCTGCTGGTCTCACTGATGTCAGGGGCCCACAGTTTCAGACCAGAATCTGTAGCCCCAGAATTTTTAGCCAACAGTGATCGGTTTCACTTCCAAAATAACTGTAGACTTAGAAGTGAAAAAATGAACAGAGGATTCCCCACATAGCTTTTGTACATCATTTCCATCTTTGCTCTCTCTTCATGGAATCCCCAGTGCATGGATGCTTATGCAATTAACAAGCAGAAAGCACGGCACAGCACAGATGATAGAATATATGCATACAGAAATACTGGACACCATCACACATACTAGTTTCACCACTTCTGCTATTTTAAAAGAAAAAAACAGAACATAATACAAATCAAGGCAGAAAATGCTTGTCTACAGTTAGTTTCTTCCTGAAACAACTACTCTGAGTTCTTCGTCGATGCCATTATTTTTCATTGGATGAGGCACTGGTGTTATCCAGAAGTTAATAGCGTGAATGTGTCTGTGTGACAAATACAAATGCAGCCTGAGTCCTGTAGTGGCTTACAGCAGAAATACTTTGCAGTACAATGCAAGCCTGACACACACAAATCACAAAATGGTACAGAAATGTGTTATTTTGCTCTTTTCTTAATAGAACAAAACCACTATTGTCTGGCACTCTCTCTCTCCAGATTAGATTTTGGTGAATAAATGGATGTTTCAGAACAAGTTTCAGAATAACAACAGCAACCAACCTGCAGCAGGAGAATCATCATCAATTATTTTACTTTCTGGCTTGTGTGACTAGTAAAGGTGATAATATTACTGTGGTTTAAATGAGGCATGGGCAGAGTCTATTTAAAGTATCATCACTTGGCAGGTCCCTTTTTCAATGCAGTATGTGTGGTTTAAATAGAACACCTGAAATCAGGGCTAAAACTGTCTGCCTGTAAGCTACAGCTCTAAGCCCCACTGACAGCTGTGGGCACTGGTAGAGCAAGCTGATGCAGGCTGCTGACCCCGAGAAAAAGCTGCTCTCTCTGCTTGAGAGAAGAGCTTCTATTTCTTCTTCTGCAGGTGATCACCAGGGATCTTCTTAAGCAGAACTGGAGCTAGATCACTATTTTAAAGGATATAATAAAAATATTGTATCAGGTTTTTAAAGCGATTCTAAGTTCCACCAACCCAAAACTCAGTGTACCGTGATGTCTGTAGGTAATGGAGTCAAAATTCTGGGAACTCCTGACTTCCATGGATCATGTTTCAGTGCATCATGAAATCTCCCCTTGGCAGCACAGTAACAGTTACAGAGCAGCAGCTCATCACACGTGTCAGTGAACATTAATTTGTATATATAATGTACACACACTGTTTTCATTTCTTTCTCTTTAAAAGCAGCTTTTCCAATTGATTTAAATCACATTTTCCTCAGCAAAGACTCACAAAATAACTTCTACTTATTTTATACTGAAGAGCCTCACTCTAGCCTGCATTCAAATTCATTCTTGGAAAAAAAAAAAAAAGCAAAAATAATCATAGAAAATCCGGAGGAAAGTGCTCATTTGTGAAGGAAAACATTAAACTCTACAAAGCTGATGTGCTTGAAGTGCCTTAGAGGGTCGAAGTGTTTCAGAAGTTATCAGCAGAGATATGTTAGAGAACAGCGGACAGCTGACCTATATAAAGATGTATGGCAGTTACTTTTATCACATGGCTTCTGTTTTGTTATAGAACTCAACTCTCATAAGGATTTTATAAATAAGTATAAACCCTTTTATAAAATCAGTATTTCCCCATGCATCATTTCAGTTCACAGATAGTAAATGACCCACATACACAAGCAGAGCAATCATGTCAAAGACTGTGACGGTAAAGCTATGGAACTCACAAAATGAAAAGCAATTAAAGATAAGAAGTTATGAAAACTTTGAAAAGTCAAAGAAAGAAGAACAGGATGAATGTAAAGCTTTGGAACAAAAAGCAAGAACCTCTCCATGAATCCTGAGAAGTTCCGGGGTAAAAGAAAACAAGAACTGTTAAGCTCATAATTTTGCTTGAAATCTGTTGTATCTTGTAGTCACAGTGAGTCCCATTCACCACACAACTGACTCTAGAAATAGTCCACTGGAATGAGCTGAAATGCAGAATATAGCATTTCTGGCTCATTGTCACACAGTGTTTTCTGATACAACACTGATTTTTAGATACACAGAGTAACTAATAAGGTCATATATACTTTTCACTGTATGCTACTGTACATACAAAGCAGTGTGCAGGGCCATTACACAGCTATCTTATAAATTAAAAATACTAGGACCTTAAGGTCACTTGTAGAGCTTTTAAGAAAACAACACCACTTTTCTACTGGGAAACAAAATAAATTTTGGGTTTTGTCATCGAACATTTCTCATCAGCTTGTGATCATGCTGTGACAGAAGTGTAGAAGTTGTTATGGAAAAAATATCTATCCATCACCTCACGTGCACTATATATGTTTAATGGTGTCCAAAGATGCTGGCCAAGATTGAAAGCTAACTGTTCTTAGAGTTGTTAAAAACATGAAATGAGATAGTATTTCTGACAACAGTCTCAATAGGAGATAACACCCATGTCGCTTTGGGGCAGCTGGCAGAACCAAAATCTTAAGGAGATAAGAAGAAATGGATGCTGGAGACTGGTGCAGTAATGCAGCACACCACTTCCAGGTCTGTAGCATATATGACAAAGGAGTAAAGGATGAAACAGGCTCAAGGTTAAATCTGATTAAGATTTTTGGTCCTAAGCACTGAGGAATGAGTAATATGAACCCACTAGTAAGTCTTCCATCAAGTAGGCTTACCTGAAAGAAGGCAGTGAAACAATGCAGAAGCAAAAGTAGGAAGAGAGATTAAGAAAACTGGTTTAATAGCTGAGTGACATTTCAAGAGGATTACAAAGAAAAAATAGGGCAAAAGTATAACCTAGAGTTAGACAATAATTTTCCTTCTAAAAATCAAGCTTATCTTCCATTGGGCTTTGTACACATGTCTGCTGTTCACATTTGCAGACTAAGTTTACGTCTTCCAATCTGTCTGAAATCAACACCTAGTAATTGGCCACAGAATTTAGAGGGCAGTTGGTTTAAAACCCTAAATTAGTATGGTTCTTTAGAACAGAGAATGTCATTGGCAGTGACATCCTTAGGCATCATGCTTGGCTGCTATCTTTCATTAACAAAGTTAAGTACTTTGCAACATCAGTACAGGGCAAAATTAGTAAGTGAATTTGACAGAAGGGAAGTCTGTTATTTAAGAACCTTGAATAATGAAGGGGCAGTGGCAGCAAGTAAAATCCACTGAAACTTCACTGTCATGAACATATATTTATTACACTTATGAATACAGATGTACAGATTGCTTTCATCTTTCTTTGTATTTTAATGTTACTCACTTCTAGGCAAATCATAGCCAGTTGTATGATTCATATGTCTGGAAAACAAAGCCACAAAGGAAAAAAAATCGTTTATGTGATGTTTGACTCTTATAGTGAAGTATCATTGTCAATGTCATTAAGCTTCAGTTTGAAACCACACCCAGCTTGTATCTGCCATTCTGTAATACAAAAATCCCTATGTCTTACCCCAAGACACTCACCCTCGCAAGGCTGAAGCATGCTTGCATTGTGCACCTTGTACTTTGGAATGGCACAGGACAACTCTGGTTTCCTGCTTCCATCTTTCAACCCTATGTAAAAGTTTTAAGTAGAAAAATCACAGATCTCCAGTTATTTTTGCATAGGCTGATGTTATTTGGCTCTCACATTATAGTTGGCATTAACCCCAATAAAAAATCTGCATATAAGACTGCTGTATTGTCTGGCATGAAGTTATTGAGGACAACGTAAATATTGGCCCTAAATATTAGTTCAGAACTTGCCATGTCTTCCAGATGGCAAACCAGTTTGTTTTAACTTGTTTTTCTCTTGCTTGTGGCAGTGGTTGTTGGCATTTGCATAAGTGTAATATCAGTGCAATAAAGCATTTGTGGAACTTTTCTCAAAGCTGTGTTACCAGTGGGCAAAAAGCAGTTAGCGATGTCAGGGAGCCTTCTGGCATCAAAACCCATCTGACTGTCAACCACTGAACTTATCTGAAAGGATATGTCTTTTTACAAAAAGGTTGAGAAGGCTGAGAAGGCAGCAATAATGGCGTGTAAAAGAGCAGTGTAGCTGCTTTGCAGGCAGGGCTAATTTCCTTATGCCTTTTACCTATGCAGAGGTAAGAAGTTTAATGAGGAAAAGCACAAAAGGTACAAAGTGTACATCTTTTTTTTCTGAAAAAAATTGAGACCAGGAACGATCTTGAGATTGTGTTGATCAAAAGTGCTATGTGGCTCTGTCACATAATACACCCAGGTAAAAAAGTAATTCTAACGTGCTGCATCTGAAGAGAGATTGTCAACAAAGTGAAGCTACAAAAGGTGCAAAGTACATATTTCAGTGTAGTGGGGTCAGTCTGGCTCCCATCCCAGTACTGCCTGCGTACACACATGTACTCTAATCAGAGCAGAGGTGGGCTGCTAAAACAATCAGGGGAATCGTGTTTGTCCTTCAAAGGATGATTAAAAACACTGCCAGCTGAGTGGGGGTCCAGTCTACACACACATCCAGACCTGTGCATCATCAGCATTGCAAACACACATCTCAGATTAATCAGGTTAGGACTTAACCCCAGAATGCTCCGCAGGGAAAGTTGTAGCACAGTCAACATCTCAACACATTCTCCAGTTCCCATGCACAAGGTCTGTATCCACAAAGATCAAAGCAGCTCAGTTTAACAGAGAGACCTGAAGTGTTCAGTTTCTAAGTAACGTAAAGTGACAGCATTTGTATGAAGCCTGAAGTCAAACATTTAAAGCTTGACAGGTTTTTGCAAAAATGAGAATCCCAAACTTGAAATTCCCTGATGGTCCTTTCAATAGTCTAAAATTTGGCCAGAAAATTTGGTCTAGTCATGCTTACTAGGAACATACATCTATGACACACTCAAGTACTACAGTTAATTTCATCAAAAGTAATATTAAATCTAGCATCAGGTTACTTATCTTTAGTTTGAAGAGAATGATTTTTGAAAAATGCCTCATCTTATTTTGGCTTTGCTTTCTAAGCATGAAGACCTACAAGCAACAGTCTATCAGTCTCAGCACCTCAGCTCCAGATGGGAAGAAGTAAGTTCATTTCTGCACTAAGTGGTTTATGTATAATTATGTCATAAAGAAAAGGATGAGTTCTCCAAATGTGGACCTTTCTCATATTGGATGTTAATAAGAAACTGCTAGTTCAAAACAGCAGTCATATATTGTGCAGCACAGAATTACTCAGAAAAGGTGAGCCTGTGGAATGAGGTACAGAGCACAGACACGACCCATTAAGAAGAGTTGTGGCAGTAATTCCATGAGTTTCAGCTGAGCTGAGTCTGCTTAATTTCAGTGGTATCTTTGAGAAAAAATGGAAAAAAGAAAAAAACTGAAGTCTAGACTTCTCTATTAGCCTTCAAGGAGGTGGAAAGAAGTTGATAACTGGCTTCTTTATAGAAAGGATTGAGCAAAACTTTTAACAAGGAAGACTAAGCTACCATATTTGAGGATTTCGCTTTTGACTACTTAACCATACCTAGCAATAGACAGAGGCCACCCACTAATTAATCAAATAAACCTGTACTGCTGTTTATGTCCTGTGCTCCTTAGAACTAATTCTGTATCTGAAACACACAGCTAAAAAACAAACAAATATCATTGAGTCACCTGGGTACCAACAGTACTGTTGTCCCAAAGTACTACTGTGTCCTAATACAGTTCCATAACCTTGCAAGGTGTAATTGACGCAGTGTATCACTACAGCTCTGTGCAGCTTACTCAAACACAGATTACTTAGAGGTAGAATACTCAAATGTCAGCAAACGGTTCTCTGTTGTACCTGTCTTATTTAAAGACAAGCAACAGTTTCAAATGAGAACACACAATATAAACACCAATGATATAAGGCTATCAAGTATTTAGAAGTTCAGATGAGGTTGTCTAAATACTTCAGTATTGAAAACAGCAAAAATAAAAAGAACCCTATCATTTTACCCACTGAGATGCTGCCTGGAGTCCACTGAAATAGTACAGCAATCTCAAAAGTGTTTCTTCCAGTGCATGCAACCATTTCCACAGCTGCAGCCTTCAAGTCTGCTTGTATTCATTATTTTCATAAACGAAACAGTATTTTTCTCAGGTATACTGTTAAAAAACCAGCTGTAAGCAGCATCACAGAGCAACAGAGCAAAATAAAGAAAAAAAATTGAAGCCTTTAAGAAGAACAGAATCTAGAATGTGCCATGAAATATTTATCGTGAGAGCCACAGAAGTATGATTAGCTGACATTTGCTCACTCCTAATGCTGCACAGCGTGGCTATTCAAAGGCAGAAAAAGACCGGTGGATAAATCTTGCATGTGTGAATAGTCCTGCTCAGATCAACCAGTTCTCTTTTCAGAGAGATGATTGCATTAGTGCTAGATGTACTACCAGACTTATAGGACTTGTATGTGAAATTTTACCCTACTGAAATTGAATGATTACAGTGAAATACAAAGTCCTCCCATAGTGCTCCTGCAGACTGTTCGCCCCACGCACACTTCCATTTCCTTGCCCTTCTGTTCCAGCCCAAACCATCACCCAGCACCGACTGCACTACAAAAAAATATACAGCCATGCTTTTCATTGTGATAAAGGAATGTGAGAATAAGTTTAAAGACTATGAACAAAATCATCATTTTTGTGACTTCATTTTCAGTTGATACAAATACAGTACTTGCCAACTTTCTAATAGAATGTATAAAAATGCAATCGAAACTCTGATTACGTTTCCTTATCAGACCTTAATAAACCCCATTTTACTAGAGAGAAAAATCCCTCACCTCAGAACCACATCTAATTTCATGTCATCCCTTTTTGGTAGTACGCACATTTGTAATCAACTGTTTTCAAGGATGAAGCACAGGAAGAGTAGAACTTCATAAAAATCAAACACCCTAACACTAAGAATTGCATCCACTGCCACCAAACCAGACTGATGCAGTAGGTTCACAAAATCAAGGTCACACATTCCATGGGGTTTTGTTTTCTTAAATTGAAATGTATAAAAAAAAATTAAAGTAATTTTTGTTACTTGGATACATGGATTATATTATATACTCTATGAGAGCTGCTCTGGTAGTATTGTCTCCTTTTTTATAATGTTGGAAGTACAGCAGAAGAGGATGAACCATCCCACCACTGACGTGCTACATGCTGTGGCTGTGTGACAGATGGCAACAGGGGGCACTCTGACAGAATGGCATCTGACACAGAAGCACACACGGAGCAATGGTGGCAGTGAATTCCTCCATGCAGAAAAAATAGCAACCACTGATATTCATCAGCACTTGCTGAGCCTTTTAGAAGACCAACCAGTGGATGCTAACACTGTGAGGTGGTGGGTGGGGCACTTCAGCAGTGGTGACAGTGGCACTAATGCACTTGCTCTTGTTTATACCTTTACTGTTGGACTGTATGTCTCACTGGACTTCATTGTTTTGGTTTCATTCTGAGTGTCTTAGTCACCAAGCACAAGCTTTTCGAGAGGTCTAACAAGCTCCCAGATCCTCATGGCATGAATAAAAGGCATTCTGATCATAAATAAGAAAATCATGGCCAGTAAAATCTCTGGACTTGTATTGCTAGGCACCTTATTCTGTTCTTTCAAGGGAAACTTGCACTGCTTTTGTGAGGGGAAGGGTTAGTGGCAGTCTGCAGCTATCAACTATCAAGAGCTATCACTCTGCTTATTTCAACATTTCAAAGTTCATCCTGATTTTTCTGTAAACCTGGAAGGCAAAAGCCTGTAAATTTTTCATGCAGCATGAATCTAAGTATTGAAGTAGCCTGTAGATCTATTTCTGTAGCCAAGTAGACCCTTTTCTCCTCTAGTAATCTGTTCAGTCCTCAGCCTCTGAAAAATCTCCATCAGTGGCGTTGCAAGGCTTGCCTGAAATCCCAGGACACTTTGCTATTCTGAAATGTTTAATATCTTTTTCTTCAGTAGAACGTGCACCTGAGAAGAATGACCTGGTGTTAAAGCTGGCAACAAACATCATATCTAACAAAAATATTGGTTTTCTTCGGTGTTTTATTTTTCCCGACTTTTTAGCATCTTGAATTAACGGACTTCAGCGTGCTTGATTTCTGCTGCTCTACATTTGTACAAT
Source organism: Oreortyx pictus (assembly GCA_036925125.1). Classification (NCBI taxonomy): domain Eukaryota; kingdom Metazoa; phylum Chordata; class Aves; order Galliformes; family Odontophoridae; genus Oreortyx; species Oreortyx pictus. The sequence continues at coordinate 2,904,201 of JAUPFR010000006.1, read as the reverse complement.
AATACACTAAAAACATAACGGGCAGCTGTTCTGTCATTACATTCCTGCTGCTTCCCTTGAAGAGATGCTTTTAGACAATAAAATCCTGGATGAGATGTTTCTTTTACTTGAATCGATGAGGGGGGGAAAGAGAAAATAAGCTGTAAATATCTTTACTCAGCACAAACCAAAGCTCCATCACAGAAAATTTACTTCCTTGAAATTGCTACTGTTCTCAGTTTTCATCCTTTTACTATACATGAAAACTAAATAATTGGCAAATAAAGAAAAAACACCTCATGCTTTCTTACAGTTGCAATTAAACAAGAGTTGTCTAAGAGCAGGAGATATATTTACAGTTGCTTTCAAGAACACAACTTTCTCCAGTGTTCTAGTACACTATAGAACTGACGTCTGCATTCACAGGAAATTAAACTTTGGAAATGTCATTGACATCAGAATGCAGCGCTCCTCCAGCTCTAATCAGACTATGGCATATGACAGCCAAAAAAGTTTCAAATATGCACAGACCATTTTCAAACAGATAAAGATGTTCAAATAGTCAATGCATATAATGAAGCTTTGTCTGTTCCTGAGAAATTCGCAAGGAAAGAAAGCAGAAATCACTGAGGTTGCTATTCATTTTATATTTGACAACTACTTAGTTCTTATTCTTTAGAAGTTGGTAATGCCTCATTATAAGCAATTTAAGCAGATAAACTCAACAGAACCTTTCTCAACTACAACAGCAGTCAGTACACAGGATCCACGTTCTCGCTGTAATGGTGACAAATGAAGACAAGCAAAAGCTATAAAAAAAATCAAGTTAACTTTCATCCAGTGACAAATCCATCACATTTTGAATCCATTTCATTCACATTTTAATGATGATTAAACTTTTTATTCTACTGAATTTCTCATTTAATCTGTCAAGAATTATGTGGACACTAATAACCTGTCATTACAGAGGTGCAGGAATTGAAGGCCTTGTTTTGACTGAGCTGTCACAATCCTGGCACCGTGCAACAAAAGTGAGAACAGCAAACCTAGAACTTTATTGTAAGGTGTAACTTCATACATATGTATAAGAACAACACAGAAAAATTACTTTCTTCTCAGAGAGAATAATAAAAGAAAACAAACAAAAAGAAAGGTAGAAACAACAAGAAAAACACAAGCATATTCCTCTCTTGCCTGGGTTCAATTGTTGCCATTCAGGGTAAATAGACGCTGTTAGACATCTGATGATTTATTCATCAGCATAACACAGCGAGGGCACACTGCATTAACAGAGGCAAAGTTAGCAAGACCTGCTAGCATCACTGTTAGGCAGAGAAACATATCAGAAGAGGCTTAGTTTTTATATATATATACTTAGCCTAGATAGAGGGATGGAGAGAATATGGTCATATTACTACATAACAAGATCATGTGATTTCCAATATGAAATGAATATTGGAAATCTGTGCAGCGAGTCTTGCAAGTTAAAGCAGCACAAAATGTTTTTGGTTTTATTTCCTCCCATATGTGGACTTCCTGTTACTTCCAGACAATGGATTCAGACTAATTTCTGAGGTTATATTCTTCTGCCTCTCTGGTAATATTTTTTAGCTTTTTATTTACACTTTAAGGTGTCATGGTTTAATGTCATGGTTTTATGATTTCTGGTATTGGTATTCCACATCATAACAACATGTAGTGCATTAAGAGTTAAAGAGTTAATACTCCAACTCCATAGATCATTGATATTTTCCGGGTATACCTGTCTCAGAAGAGAAGAACTACATTCCCCAGAGGACTTTGCGATGCTTTGCATTTTTACGTATTTTCCGCTCAGAGGGAAAAGATAAAAACTCTCTGCGGTCACAGGACACTCTCTTTCCTTCGGGATCGACTCAGCAGTGGATGCTCGCTGCCGTATCGCCTTCAGTGTTAGCGTAAGGCCTTCGGTTTATAGGACACTCTCTCTTGCTCATTTTATTTGATTTATTAGCTTCAATTCCAATTATATTGTATTATATTGTGTTATTTTGCTTTCTGATATCTTATTTAGTAAATTAGCTTTCCTCCTCAGATCGTTGCCGCTGTTTTGTTTCTAGGCCCATCTCCCTTTTTTCCTTTTCCCTTTTCCCCCTTCCCCTTTCCTGGGGCGTGGGTCTGCGGGTCCCCCACACCAATCGTCACGGAACCGGGCCGATCCAGCCCGGTAAACCATTGACATAAGGCTTTGTGCCTTCTTAGCTATGAGAAACAAAGTGAAAATTGCAGTAAAATCATATATATGCCAAGCTGCTGTCCAAATTACCAGACTGAACAACAGAATATTATCTGAAATCTGCTCATTGATTTTGTTTCCAGTCCATGCACAGTGAAGCAGATACAATAAAACATGCTGAGGAACATGGCTGAAGAATCACATCAAGATGCAATCTCATGAAAGATGAAGAGTCTACCAATGCAGATGCAGTGTTTATTAAGGACTCCAGATAATAAATGCAATTAATTACAAATAAAAACAACCCATCAAAAGCAGATAGAGTTGAAACTATGTTCAGTGAAGACCAGCTCTTCTGTGTAATGCTGATGAATACAGCAATAGATTCAGTTTCGATTGCAGGTGGAATTGGAAGGCGTAATCTACGCTTGGAATGGGCTCAGTAGTTTGTAAAACGCTGCTTTAAGTAACTGAAAGCAGAACAAATCTTGAAGTGAAATTTGGTGTTTTAGGTGATATTCCATTACACAACGCAGAGCACTGTGCCCATGGGATTAGGATATTCAGTGTGTTGTGGTTAATTTCAGAGAAAAAAGTAAAATCTGCTGTTATCTTTTCCCCAGTAGAACACCTCCAGCACTAGTGTCACCTGAGGTTCCAGGAAACGATGAGGGGAGAGCCACTAATGATGAACGATTCTGCAAGTCCTCTCCATCTAGCGCTACTGCTGCTTAAGTGAGAAATCTGCAGATGGAAGGCTTTCAGAGAAGGCCATGAAGGTCAATTAGAGACTTTTAATATAATTCTTCAGCAATTCCATTAGGTTCCCCCACATGAACAACACTGTGTCTGTGAGGAAGATAAATGTAACCCCCAAGAGCTTAATAAATGAATTCTAAAGAGATACGTTGACATGCTGCAGGTCCAAATCCTCTAGCTTGTTTTTTTTTTTTTTTTTTCTTTTTTTTTTTGCTTGGGCTTTACATACTCAAATTCCCAGGGTAAAACTGCTGAGCAAAAACTCATCTGTCTGTCACATTTCTCAACAGTCTCTACCATTTACCTGGGCTTCTGTTCGAAAGCTAATAACGCCTCTTTAAGCAAAGACGGAAATTGTCTACCAGAGAACTGTGGAGCCCTACAAGCTGTAATGCACCCGACAGGTTGGTCTCCAAAGTAGAGAGTTTGGGAAAGGATGAAAGAGAAAAAACTTGTAAGTTGCAAGAGATGCGCTGTTAAATTTCAGCACAACTGAAACAGAGTGCCTTAAAAAAAAGCTTGGATTTGGAGAAACTCTCCTATTATGCAAACACAGCACCTGATAACACAAGGACAACCTGCAACTGATTCTAAGCAAAATATTGTTTGTAAATTACAGAAAAACATTAGAAAACACTCATAGACCTGAAAAAAGTACTAGCTTTTCCCAAATGGATTTTTTCCTTTGTTTCTGCTAAGAAAAATCCTCTCAACCAAGAAAATTTATACCTACTACTCTATTTTCAACCATCACAACAGGGAGAAGTGCCAAAAAACAGTGAAAACTGAATAAATATTTAGTTAAGACCTTCTGCAAAACAGAATATTTCACTTATGCATCACTGTATATTTTTTATTTCTTGTAATGCAATTAATAACTTACATTTAATAGTGGGAAGTTACACTATATTGTCATGATAGCTCACATGTTTTGCATTTTAAGGGCAGGATGTGGAATTATTGATAGCTCTGTTGAGGAAGGATGTGGCAGGTAGGGAAAAGTTGAGCTAACTAATCTTACTTTAGACTGGCAATGTATGACACCACATTGTGCCTCTCTACGATTTCATTACCAGTAACAAATTGCTAGGGCTGTGTAAATAGCATCTATCGACAGGGTTTAGGGTCCCTGGTAAATCTGAAGGATTTGAGGCATGCAGTTTAACATTAGTCATTTTTGTTAGTGCAGTAATTGTAAATCTTTGAGAAATCTTAAGGAAGTCACATAATACGCAAGCTGTCTTCTATTCACTTCTTTTCAGCAGTGTTGTGACCAAGGAAAGATAACTCTTCCAACAAGGCACAAATGTAGCATTACAAAACAGTCCAACTAACCTTTCTACTCTACACACTGATAAAGCCTCACCTCAAGTTGTGGGTCAGGACTGGGACATATCACTATAAAAGACATGGGAATCTATTTGAGAAGATCCATATGCGAGAAGCAAAAATAATCAAAATTATAGGAAATGTACCCAAGGAAAAACAGAAAAAAAGTTTAGGGGAGACTGTAGACAAGTGAGAAGACAGCAACAGAAAGGAAAAAGATCCCACAAAGAAAAGGGAAAAAGCTGTTCTCTGTATTCAATCTGAAAAGGAAAAAAAAAACTTCAAAACATAGTGGGCATAAATTGAAGCAGACACTTGGATTGTGCTAAAATGATGCCCTCCTACCTATAAATGCCAGCAAAAACTAAAATTTTTCAGTGAGGAGAAAGATTTATTCCAGTACTAGAAGCTACTAAAAAATAAAAAAGAGAGAAACAGCCATGAATAATTTAGAGTTGAATAAGGATAGCTTGCTTCTCACAGTCCCTTCTCAGTTATTTTCCTATGCTTATGACTCAAAAGAAACATTTACAATGAGGTTAGTCAGTCAAGTTGGACTTGAAACCACAGGATATGTAAAGTTCAGCTTCCTAGAGTAAAACAGAGAGGACTAACACAAGAAGAGATTTGGTTAACGGCACAAAAGCCAAGAAATGGGTTCTATTTCCATCACAAAGCAGCTTCTCTCTCATTAATATGTCTGAATGCCCCAACCAATAAATAATTTACTAAGTTCCATATTCATATTATTTGATGTGTTTATTACCCAGTGGCACTCACAATAATCACTTCAGAATAATGAAATCATGAACATAAGCAGAAACAACTGCTGCCAATTTTGGGCGCTTCACGTGCAGTGACAATGAGAAGTACAATGATCCTCCTCTCCAGATAAAGGCCCAAAACCAGACTCACTTTCTTCTTCTACCATTCCAGTGCCAGGGTAGAAACCAGAAGAAACTCCTTACTTAGGGGTTGTCAGAGCTGCAGGTTTCAAAACAAAGACTGATTTTCTAGAAAGAGGAACGATAAATATGAAGTTCAGATAGATTAAATCTGCTGCATTTTTTGAGAAAAGCAGTGGCACGCTTATAACCATTTAATTATTCAGGCCAGTTATCTTCGCTCCATTCTGTACTCATTTTTTCTTTCTTTCTGTTTCTTTAATTAGAACTTATCTGGTACACATCCTTAGACCACAGAAATTATGTCAACCCTACAAATGCTCTCATTGTCTCTCCCTTCAAGATCTGATCTAAACCCTTGCATTCTGTTGAGGTCAGACAACTGACACTACGGTCATCCAGATCACCATTTTACAGCACCACAAGGGGTTAGACACAATATGGATTAGAAATCAAACTGAAACTAAACAAGATGAAATGTGCTGTGTAGAGCTGAAAGGGGAATGTCAGGCTACATTTCAAAACTAAGTACTGGATTCATAAGGCTGTAAAGTTTTATTCATGGTCCCAAAACAAGAAGTAGGAATGTTCTATTGGAATTTGAAGACAATGAGCAGGGAATAATCCCTGCTAATAATCCCTCTACGAGCTTATGTTTCAGCCTTTGTAAAGGTAAACTGTTGACACCAACGAAAATCTAGGAACAAAAAAACAGCCACTCATCCTTCAACGCTAGATCAACTGCACACAGTGCCAACGTGCTCATCTTTCCAATGAGAAAGAAACACAAAGTCACATCAAATCTGCACACGAGGAATGTCACAGCATTTGGTCCGGTAACACAGTAGGCAGCATCAGCTTGCTTCACTGCTGCTGTGCACTTTAACCATGAAAACCAAGACTGTCTTAATCTGCAAATTCCATTTTCTGTTCTGTGGCACAGCAGAACTTTGAAAAGCCACTGCCCTCAGCTCTGTTTCTGTGATAAGCAAAAATAATACAACAGACAGAGCCCTTTGTACTTAACTGCTGCCTTTCTGAAATACTCTAAAATCCATATGGTTATTAGGACTGTCCAGAAAACCATCTGCGTCTCAAGAATGCAGGAACAGAATGCTCATACATCACATCTTCTCCAAGTGCTCTTGCCAATCTCTTGTGCTCTCTGGCCCAGTGAATATCAATTTGCAGTAAACGAAAGAAGTCCAAGAGGATGCATAAAAGCAGAAATGTATCAAAAAGCGAAATTCAACTGAAGCTTGAACATGGCTTTGCCTTTGGTTTCTGACATCACCTGCAAATGCCTTTCCTTCTCATTTCACACAGGAAGCTTTGAAGAGCCTTCATTTCATCCCACTTTAGTACAAAACAACTTCTGAAACCTAAGACAAGGTGCCAGATACAGAAAGCAGTTCCTTAACATAATGTTGGAGCTGCTAGATTCAGTGTTATATTTGCACACACAGCATCCCTGGCATCATTTTTTCCCATTGTTGGCAGCGTATGAGCACTGTTACCACCAGTGCTCCAAGCTCTTCTCAGAGGGCAATCGTGTTTTAGTTACTTCTGCAGAAGGGAAAAGTACTTGAATGAATAGCTTGTGGTGCCACTCCATCTCTGTTCCTATCCAGAACTATTACAAGTAAATTCTCAGGAAATTCCCTGCGCTTCTAACTGGTCAACAGCTCATCTCTGATTTGACTGGGCCCACGTGCTGCACAGCAGCTGTACCTACAAGGCCTTCTATGCAGCAGAAATGCCTATTGGTATCTAAATGCTACTGAGATAGCTTCAACTTCCCTCATTCTGCCCCTATCTTCTCTCTCAACTGTGCTGAATAAACATACACTGAAGAGTAACGAACGATCTGCCATAGGAGTGAAAGAAGTAGAATAATTTAAGGAACCACAACTGGCAGAGGGGTACACCTTCAATACACATGGGAGAAACACTTCAAGAGCAAATGCAAAAGCATTTAAATCCACATGAAAAGTTAGAAATTCTGCAGGTATATAGGAAGCAAAGTGTTCATGGAGCGCGAGTTTAATCAGAAGATCTTGGCACAGCAGTGTGTGCCAGCTTGATGAGAAATCCTCATTTATTTATTTATTTGGAGATGCAAACTCTGCCCACATATTACCATTGCTTGCCAGTACATATCCCTATGAGGAAGACGCAAGGCTTCACTTGGGTCTGAATACCTGTTGGGGAATGACTGCAGGAGCAGAGAGGTTACAGCAATATGTACGAGCATAGCTTGCACAGCAGCACAGACTATATGTTCATGGAAAAGTACTAGATGTTGATAGGAGGTCACGATGTTCCTAGGCCAAGTGACAAACAACTCAATGTGGACACGAACTGCTACAGCAGAGCAACCCAAGCTGCCAAGACGTCTATGGGAAACTTCTGTGGTTATATTATTCAGCCTGCCTTCAGCAAAGAAGGCCTTACAGGACTGCTGATAATTGTTAACTATAAGTACTTCTAGAGTAAGCTGTCCTTGATAGTCTATTCTGTTTAGCTAGCAGGTGTTCTTCCCTTTGGGCTCTGTGTTATGCACTGGCCATGCTGATACAGTGCTCAAAGAAAACTACACTGTGTGAACCTCAAGAAAAGTAAAAGCAGGAGATGGTCTGTGGTGAGTGGGAGAGGAAAAGTGCACTTTGAAGCAGGGGACGCCCTGCCAGTGCTGCCTTTCACATCCACCGCTAACGCATTCCTGCCTGGGTTTCTTAGGATTAGGATGATATCAAAAGTTACCTCCTCCAAGATGTGTTTCTCACTGCTGTTAATTGTTGGGAGTTGTTTTAAAGTTGTTTCTCTCAAGGCTCTCTACCAATGGTTGTGTGATATTTTCTATACACCCCTGTCTTAAACACTATAAGAATAAGGCTGTCCGGGTAATAAACTGAAGCCTGATCACTCATATTGAGTCCTGTCGGGCTTCCTCTCCCTAGAGCAATCTATTCGTACCCTGAATCCGCAGCGAATACCAATCCAGTGACAAGAAAAGTCTCGGCTTCCCTTTGAGAACGTGTGGTAATATTTAAAACATAATTGGTTTTAGAAAATGACAACTAATTTACCAAAAGCAAAATGAGTGTCAGGTATCCAAATAATTAAATGTCAATCAGTGCAATAACAATGTCATTTTATCTTCTGCGTTCAGAAATTCTTTTACTTAGTTTTACAGTGCATCTACCTACATACACTGGCACACGCATTTTCCCATTATGCTCATTCACATGAAGTAAAATCTTAATAAACTGTATTATTTCTACCCACAGACTTCCTTCCTATGTCCTACAGCTTCCCCTGCTACTTCTGAAGGTACAGATATCACTGTCGCTACAACTTGTTTCAGCCTCCATTTGTTTTTACATGCTCTGCCCATTATCTTGCTACGTACCAAGGGGATTTCTATCCACCTTCTGATCACTAGAACAATTATTTCACTGTGTTACAAATCTGTAAATCAGTCATCATTACACAGAGGAAATGAACCACGTTAGCATAAGCATCATGGAGCCTGAAAAAGTGCTCTGCCATGGAGCTGTAAGAATTGTCCATCTGAAGGATGTGCTCTGTTTCCCCACCCAGTTCCAACCAAATGTGCTACAAAGCAAGATGAAAGAATTCTCTTTCTTACTCATAAGATTTTCTTAACCTACATTTCTCTGCTGTTTAAATTAGCAGTTAAGACTGCAGCGAGTGCTGTCTTCCCTAAACGCATCATTCCTAGCTCTTCTCATCAGATTCTCCAACACCTCATCCACTCGTGAGGCTAAGTTACACCTGCAGTTACTCTAACAGATGCTGAAAGAACTGCCTTACAGAGGGAATCACCTTCCAGTAAGCACCCCCTTGGCTCCTGCTGTTACATGGGGCCAAGACTGCTTGAGGCTTCCTTCTCATCACTTATTCATCCATGCAGGACAGAAAGGCTGCTTCTTGCCCCTGTAATTCACTTGGCATACATATTCCCCCTGGCAGAGACGGGATGGAACTCGTGACACGACAGTCCACTTTAATATGTCAAAAACAAAAAGGATCAAACCTGGCAGTGCAAATAGTGAAACTAAGAACAGGTTCTTTGAATGATTTTGTCTCCTCTTTTTTTGCACCCCATTATAATTACATACTTCAGAGAGCCCTAGCTCTCCTGACAGGGTAGCAGGAATAAATACCCTGAACTTGTACATCCACACATACCTGCACAGGTATTGAGGGACCCACATAGAACTGCTCATTAAAACCAAGTATTTCCTAAGAACTATGAAGATGAGTAAGTAACACACATTTTCTGTGGGGGTGCAGGCAGAGCTCAGTGTGCCCATATGTATATTAGGACTAAATATTCCTAGGAAAACAAAACCCCACAGGGCAACAGCCACATGCCCAGAGATAGAAACAAGTTCGTGCAGAGGAAAACAAACTGGCCTTGACAAAGGTGGAAATAGAATACTTGAACTATCAATGAACATTTAAAGCAATCAAAAGAAAGATTTGTCTCCATGAAAATGTATGTGAAACTCTACCCAACATAAACACTAAGGATGTGCCACTGGTACTATACTGTAACAATCTGGGAGACTGAAATAAAAGACACCGCATTTTAACAGATTGAGAAAAGCAGCCCTGTTCCAAACACACCCATTACTTCACCTGCACATCATTCTGCTTGAGCACTGCCCTGCTCAGCCGCAGCACTGTAAGTGGGCACAAAAAGCATTTCTTCCACAAATTTACTCTAAAAGTTGACAGTAGCTACTGCAATTGAGGTTGGCAGATTGTTTCCACTAGAGACTTATTTCTTGGTCCAAACTCCTTCAGTTTCTGTCTCCATTCCAAATTTTTGTTGAATAATTTACTCCTGCCTATTCTATAACTTCAGCAAGACATCTCTCTTCTTTTTAATTACAGTGACAAAAAGTATTATAAGAAAATACTGGATGGCATATAAGAAAATCATTATAAGAAAAATCAGAGATCTTCTGGGACAAGATTTTAACACAAAGAATGAAAAATAGAGGGTTCTGATTCATTACCATGATTCTTACTCTTGAAAAGCAGGTACTGCATTGGGGGGGAGTGAGGGAGGAGGCCAGGATGGAAGAAGATTTGGATTTGACAGATTTATGTGCATTTGGGAAATTTTGTGCAGAGGTCACATTAGATTTCCTAAGTGGATAATGCACTGCATGCATCTGTAGCTATCCAGTATGCTGCATGTCTCACACAGGCATTCTAGTTTAGTCGTGTTGCATAAAAACCATTACTTTTCTTACTCTCCCATTACAAGAACTTTCTAGTCATTTAAAACCCAAAGATAATGTCCCATTTCTACCATATACTCAAGGATTTGAACTTCTTTATCTGGTCTATAGCCTAATGAAATAAGGCCCAGATGAAATTCTGGCCCGATTCATGACTTGCAAGAAAAAAAGACCCCCATAGTCATGTGGAATTGGGAGTATAGGTTCGCTTATGAGGCAGGCACTCAAAGGCAGAATGTCTTAATCTGCCACAGATCTTCAACCTTCATTGAGGCACTCTCCTCCATTCCCTAAGTGCCCATGTTTAATTCCAATGGACAGGGAAGTGAACCTCCTGATTTCATCAGCATAGCTACTGCTAAGTGATTATCTGAGGACCAGAGCTGTTAATGTGTCTGCATACAGTTTACAGATCATACATATAGAAACATGCCATGAGGACAGGATTCAGAGCTGCCTTCAGCATCACAGAACGCTTCAGTTTGTGGCCACTTCCCCTAGTCCTGTCGCCACACACTGCAGAGAAGAACTCAGCCTCATCCCTTTGCCTCCCACTCCTTAGATATTTATAGATGTGGATTGGATCTCCTCTGAGTCTGCTTCACACAAGGCTGAACAGCCCCAGGTCTCTCAGCCTTTCCTCATGAAAGAGGTGTTCCACATCCTTTGTAGCCCTCTGCTGGACTCTTTCCGGGAGATCCCTGCATTTTTTTTCCTGGTTTGTTTTATTGCTTTAAAAACCACACTTCCTTCTTCGAAAGACAGTTGAGATTGGCCAGATTTACCACATGGTTACATTTTTGTTTCATTAATGGATGTTATTTCCAGAAAACATGCATATAAGGTAATCTCCTACTAGTACATGCTAACAACAAAGGCAAACAGTTTGGATGAGTGTTGGTACCCGCACACTGCAACAAGGCTAGAGATTGCTGCAGATAACATAGGGAGTGTAGAAGTATGACCATTTATGCTGTAAGGCATGGATTGCAGTAGGTGACTTTTTTAAGGTAGTAATCAACCTCTTTTTGTGATGCAGTTTAAATAAGGCCAAGTATGGTTGGATAAACATCTTCTCTATTGCTTCTACCAAAGATGATACACACAGCTTGTCCAGATTACCAAAAACCTCACAGCAAATCCTTATGAAGATCTTGTGCTTGGCTGCTAGACTGGTACGACTGTTGATGTTGGAATCATTTGCAAGGGAAGAGAATGAGCAAGGAAGGTGATTGCATTCTTATATGTGAAAATGAAGAGATGGAGGGGGAGACAGAACAGAAAACGCAGATACTCTTATTGCACCTCCAAACGTTCTGATACACATTCCTGAAGTTCAGGAGATATAATAATGCTGTTTTAGAGATGAGTGAGCTGTGACTGATTCATAGCAGGCATTTTCAATAGACCAATTTTAAATTTTAAATACTAAGCAGCACAATCACAAAAGCAATCAGTCTGTGAAGACAGCAGTGAATTTCTTACAATTTCCTCTATCACAGTAAGGAAGCAGGAAATGCATTCAAATAGCGTTTCCTTTTGCAGATTTATTATCACCACATCATACTTTATTGCTATTATATGAACAGTGTATTCAGATATTGAGCTCAGAGAAATCCTCTTCCTTTTTGTCAGTAGCGCTTTCACAACTCTTTAATCCCAGCTAATTTCTGCTTCATCAACATAATTCCTCATTGATGACGATCTTAGAATAATGGACACGCTTCACAACATCAGTGCCTCTTCATGAATAGAGAATGTAAAAATAAGCTTGAAAGGGAGTCCAGAAGAATGACAGGATTTAAAGCCTTAGTTTTTCTTAAGAAACATATTCACTTTTTCCACTGAGAAACTAAAAAGCACCGTACATTAAGTAACATTTTTAGTTAGAGAGGATCACACTGAGATCCGCTTGTTTTTAATAGAACCACCAGCTCATCTTAGAATAAAAAAACAAAGGCTACACACGGGAAAACAAACCTGATAGAAGGGACTTGATGGACTAGCTACATACTAGCCATAGTTCTGGTTTCAGATTTGAGAACATTCAAGCGTCATCACAATCCTAAAACATACCCAAGGTAGAAAAATCAAAGCCTCTGCATCTTAACATCTGAGCAGAAACCATTTTCAAACACCAGTCCTTCCTGATTCACGCTACGCAGTTAATCCTCTCCCGCTATTTATACCCTAGCCTCATTTCATATCAAGCATCCTTAGCACTAAAAAGTCACGAGAAAGAACCAATGAACGGTCAAGTACCTATTACTCCAGAGACTGCTTGCTTTGTATGGTATTATATTCACGAGGCACAGCTGTCAGATCCACCCTTCAACAGTTTCACAAGCACCTGGATCACCTCTCCAGGATCAATAGCTGCTCTCAGCAAGATGACTTTCCATTCACTCCGTGGGGGTGAACTCTTAATTCTTACCTACAAGTAGCCTGGCAAAATTAACTCAGCTGGAACTAAGTCACTACTTCTCTGCCTTTAAGAAATGCAATGGATTGAAGGTCTTCTATGAAGCCCTTAAAGAGATATTTTATTTAGTACACAGTACATATATTATTTAGTACACAGTACGCAGGAAATACATCAACGCTAACTTCTCAATTAGTTGGAGAGTGTCAGGGAACACCTAAGAGCAGCATGCTCAACAGCTTCAGCACTGCCAGTTCCTAGCAGGAACAAAAATAATCAAAGTAGGCTCTATCAGTGGATCAGTCCAACCTGGGGCAGAGGAGTTCTGCTAACCACAGACAAAATGGAATGCAGCTGTAACAGGCCACAGTGTCTGCTCAAGAATTTCCGCACATGCATCATATCTGCAGATTTTTCAGCACTATTAGCAATTGTCATCCTCAGGAGTGCCTAAGAACATGTGTGTTATAGGTGTGAAGAACGATACACACCAATCGTTGTCAATAGTAAGGAATTTATTAAGTAAGCAATAAATGAGCAAAACAGCGCTGAGTGGCCGGGAGTCTCCGCTCCACCAAAGGTGCGCACCGTGGGCCTCCCGACCCCACTTTTTATTGTCTCTTATCTCTATATTCGTGTTTTATCTTTTCTTCCTGGGCTGCGCCGGCTGGTATTTGGGAGTCATCCTCTGTTTCCTCGCAGAGAAAAGATGAAGACTGCAGTCCTCTTCAGCTCCAATCATGCGCACTTAAGATTTCCACTTATTTTTCTTTTTCAGTTCCTTAGAAGGTCACTGCTATCAGTTGTTCATTGTCCAGGTGTTAGAACGAGACGCTGTGACTCCAACTTACAAAAACATTTATATATCTATTTTAAGACTTCTACAAACTACATAGTTCTAAGAAAAAAACACACTGAAGAACACTGACACATGTGCCTTGAGACGGTTTGATTAACAAGTATAGAAAGTACAGAATTCAGTTTCTATCATAATCCCCCCTTTTCTTTTTTTATCATCTTGTTCATCAAATCATATCACTGCATCTTGAGCTAAAACATGACCTTTCCCTTTTAATTGTTTCAGGCAGTGTTTCATTGCTGCAATTATCTTATTCAGTATATAGAGACTAGAAGCCAGCATTAAGTTTAGTGGGACTCAGTGAAGTAAACCATTTATCTATTTTCTAATTGGTGGGGGTTGTTGTCCATTCTCACCATTGTTGTCATTGACAATAATATTGTTACTATTTTTGGTGTACTCATTTTCCAAACTGAATGCCTTCAAGTTATTTCCTCAAGTTATTACTTAACCCCCCCCCTCCTTTTCTCTCTCTCTCTTTTTCTTTTTTCCAAATGCCAATCTAAATTAATACAGTGAGCACTTTCAGTACTGCTTCGTGAGGAGATTAGGCGACAAAGGTCAAGGTGATTTCACCTTGGAGGTTATTCTCATAGCCCCACCGTTGTATGTCTCTGCCTCCTTCGCCTACCCTTTTGCTTAGAGCAGCGGGGTGCATGATCTTCTCAGCAGCAGTTGTATTCTTCAGGGAAACCTCCTCTATCCTTGCCCTATAAGTCTCCCCAGTCTCTATCTGTAGTTCCTTTCTGGATTTTAGCGTCTTGATTGCTCACAGAACAATCTCCCAATTATCTTAAAAGGTACTCATAGGAAGAGTGAGTTCACCAGTATTCATTATATACAATGCACAATACATATACAATATACATATAAAGCATATAATGGAATAACTGAGTTATCTTGTCTGTTAAAGGAAAAACAACAGTTTTACGTTTTTCTTAGAGTGATTTTTAGATTGTCTGAAGTCTTGGACACCTCCCACTGGGGTCCTGTATCATGGATTGGTCCTTTCACTTGGCTTGCCATAGGTCCATCCTTGCTCAGCTGTCCGGATTGCTGTTTCTGTTGTTAATAAAACAAGAAAAGGTTCCTCCCATCGAGGAGCTTGAGACGACTCTTTCCATGTTTTAATTAAACCTTTTTCTCCTAGACTGATTTGGTGTATTGTGATATCTAGTGGGGGGGGAGGGGTGTTGTACCACCAGTCCTTTCTTTCTTAATTAATTCCTTCTCTAAGTCCTCCCATATTTTAGCCTGGTACTACAGTCATGGGTTAAATCTTCATCTGGTTCCCCATATAAAAAATTGAGCAGGATTTTGGAAACTTGCAGTTTCTATTTCTATTCATATTTCAATAGTCTAGCATCTGTTATCCACTTATCTGCTTTTTGTTGTAGTACTCCCCTTATGTTATGCAGAGTATACACCTTTAATTCACCCTCGAAAGTAATCTTCCCTGCTTCTTCTACTAACAGAGCTACAGCAACTATTGCTTGTAAACAGACAGGCCATGAATTGTAAGAGCAGCTTCTCTACAGTAAAGACAACTGTAAATCATCCAAATACAAAGGTGCTACTCCCTATCAATTTATATGTTGGGCCAGATGAGTTGGATGGGCTTAAATCAAACTAATAAACTTGTCGATAAGAAAGCAGGATCAACACCCTGTTGTCCCAACAAGATAAACGAACAGATGTCTCTCTTCAGGAATAATGAGGAGCTCTCCCCCTTCAAGGTTTGAAAATCAACCCTTAGGTTTGATCCCCTCTATAACCAGAGTTTGGAATGTGATGAGTGTTTTGAGAAGTATTCTAATGATTTCTTTTTCCTGGTCCGTTCCTGGGTCAGTACTCCAAAAGCAGTCCCTTTGTCTGTATTTACAAAAAAGGTTAAATGGTCTTTTTATATCAGGTAAGCTTAACACTGGTGCATTAACAAGATCTACCTTTAAATCTTCTAATCCTTGCTCATCCTTCTGACTCATCTCCACTTTATTAATCCATCTTGTACTAGTTTCTGGTATAAAAGCTTTACCTTACTACGATAATCCTCAATCCATTGTCTACAGTATCCTAGCATGTTGCAAACTAGGTTTGCAGCATTTGTCCAAGGTTAACCCAGAGTGACGTGGGGAAGCATACACACGCTCAATATGAGTGAAGCTTCGTTTATTGTTGGTTACATCTCTGCTTATATAGACATTCTGTTGCTAAGATTAGGTTTCCAGCTCACAATCTTTTAGCTACGTGATTGGATAAAGGAAGCTTACATAAAAGCTATAGTGATTAATGACTACGCGGTTTACACATTGTTCAGTAGTTTTCATAACATTCAGTTCCTCAGATAATATCTAGTTCTATTGAAATCAGATCTAGTCATCTTGACTTCTGTTACTAAGTATGGTTTCTATAAACTTTGCACGCAACGCTACCCTACTTCTTAAATCCATTGTCTAAGCTTAATCATGTTCAGCTATTACTTATTACTTATTAACTACCATTGTCTCTACAACATTTCCCCTGTTTTTCTTTTAAAGTAATATAGTCATGTCCTCCTTGTTCTATCAGCCAATTTTGGAATATATCGGCTGAGGTGGCTAGGTTTATTTTAGGCGTAGCAAGTCGCATAGTACAGCTTACTACTAAGCGAGCTACAATTATAATCAAAATAATAATTACTACCCATTTTATTCCTTCTTTTAGCAGATCATAGAGCCAGGAAGAAAGGCCTGGAAAAATTGATCGGAACCACTCATCAATTGGGTTATGGTCTTTCGTCACCTGATTTGTGTGGTTAAGCAAGCAGTGGATCTGATTTTGAATAGACTGACTATTATCTGATAGATTAAAGCAACACATACCCTCAAAATCTTTACACCCATGCCCTTGTGCTAGCAATAAGAAATCAATAGCAGCGCGATTTTGCAGAACAGCGTGTCTTAAGCTATTCATATCTTCTAACATCTCTTCAAGAATCATTGATGTGATATTACTCTGTTTAACAGTCCAACAAGCTAGTCGCTCGATCTGGGTCAAGGCTTGGGCCGCCGCTACACCCGGAACCAAGAAAGAGGCAAAGATATTCGCTGTTGTTGTCCATAACTTTATCTCGTCTGAGCAGTCGGTTGTCAGTGCTGAGGCGGCTCTCCGATGTCGACGACCATTAATGCCTTGGCTATATGCAGCCATTCCTGGTGGCGAGGAGCAAACAAGGTTAATTTGCCCAAATAACATGGTCCCCCTACTATATTCTTAGGAAGGCCTGCCCAGGCTCTATCACCACAAATGAGAAAAATACCTGGTGGTAAAGCTTTAGCGGACCAATTATTTAGTAGAATCTCCTGTTTTCTAACTCCCTCTTGAATTGTGAATCGTAAACCATAAGCATTTCCCGATGAGAAGCTGCCTCCACAATAAGTGGTCCAATCAAAAGCAGCACGATTTTTTGGGAAGACACTTGTCCAACGCTGACCTAAGTAAGGACTATGTATTGTTAACAATTTTGGATTATTGTGCGCAAATTTCTCAAAGGTACTCCCTGGTCCAAACAACAAACAAGTGGTTCTAGAACCATTTACATTATCAACCATTCGGGATCCCAGTAGGTCCAATTCTTGGGGGTCCCATGGCAAGGAGTTATTAAGGCTGCAAATTAAACACGGACTTTGTGTCGCAGGCTCTGAATAATTACAGGCAGAAACATTTTTAACATATGCCTTAAATTCCCGAGACTCGTACCCAGGCCACCCAATTAAACAGGTACGAAAAGGCTCTCCTGCCGATTGTAAGCTAAGACAAAAATCTGGATTATGCGTAAGATTTGCCCATGTTACCCAAACAGTTGAACTAGATGCTAATAGCGGTGGATGCCTGGTCGTTGCCACTGGGAGAATCAGCAGGAGTATTATGATGTTCCATAACAACTCGTGTCCATTTCATAGGGACCCATAGCGGACCTGTAGGAGTAAGCACACACATATATCTTCTACCCATAAACAACACCGGGGCCGAATCACACCAAACTCCAGATTTTGGATCTCGGTATTTTACTCGCATGGTAGACTTTTGACCAGCAAAGGAGGGTTCACTGATTCCTTGCTGGTGTTTAATTAAGGGTGGGACTGTTTCCCCATCGAAAACACATAAATGATTGAGAGTAAAGAGAGCATGGTGTAATTTTTGTCCAGGGTCTGGGTGATCAAACTTATCGAGATACATTTTTAGGGTTCGATGAGCTCTCTCTATAATAGCCTGGCCCGTAGGAGAATGTGGAATGCCGTGGGTATGTTTAATTCCCCACTTTTGAAGAAATTGCTTAACCTTTGTTCCCGTATAAGCTGGGGCGTTGTCTGTTTTGATGCTCTGTGGAACTCCCATAATCGCGAAACATGCAGTAAGATGATGAATAACATGGACTGCTCGTTCTCCATTTTGGGCAGTTGCCCATAGAACTTTACTGTAGGTATCGATTGTCACACGTAAATAATGGTATCGGCCTAGATTACGAACATGAGTAACATCCATTTGCCAGATCTCAAGCGGACCAAGTCCTCTAGGATTCACACCTATACCTAATCCCGGGCCGTGATTGGAACACTGAGGACATGCGCGAACAATAGCTCGTGCGTCGGTTAACGAAATGTTGAACTGCCGCTTTAAACCCTTCGCATTTTGATGATGCATAGCATGCATCTGCCGAGCCAGCTGAAATGGGTCTACAGGGAGTGCAGGCGATACTAGTTGATCTGCAATCGCATTACCTTCGCCTAGACCCAAAGTAGTCCGATGGCTTCTAATGTGCAAAGCACAATATTGGGCAGTGCGAGTGGAAATGGCTCGCTTCAAAGTACATAGTAAAGAGAACAACCGTTGATTAGAAATGTCTTTTATGCGTGCTCCCTCGATTCTTTGAACAACTCCTACCACATAAATCGAGTCCGAAACTATGTTGATGGGATAGTGTACCCAATTCAGGAACGACCATACCGCAGCCAGGAGTTCGAGGGTCTGTAAGGAATCTTCTGGTGTAGCTGTCATCACGTGCGATTGCCATTGCTTTTGACCTTTATCCCTCCATACTGCTGCTGCTGCTTTTCGGGTCCGTTTTCCTGCATCTGTAAAAACTGTTACAGCATCATTTATCGGCCTCAATGAGAGTTTTGGCTTTTTGAGCCATGTTGAATTTGTGATAATTTTCAAAGGAGAGGTCAAGGATCTCACCATGGAATTGGTAAATGACAGTAAACTTTCAGCTAATTCGGGTGAATGCAATAAGTACCAGTCCAACATCTCCTTTTTAATTGGCAGGTAGATTCGATCAGGATCTGTGCCTGCGATAGTGCGTACACGCAACCGGCCCTTTTTGATTAATTCTGCTAACCCTTCAAGGCGAGTTTCCAATGTAGTACGAGGTTGTAGTCGAGGGAATAACCATTCTAGTACTCTAGGTTGTGGACAAGGCTCTCCCTGAGTGATGGCTCCCATCAGTTCCTGATCATTCATAAAAATTGTCAAATCCAAGGGTAGCATAGGTAATCTTCGCTGGACACTTTTATTCACAATCTGAGACAGCAGTCTATCCACAGCTTGTTGCTGTGCAGATGTTATGCATAGAGGAGCAGCGGGATCTGACCCTCTCAATAGTGGTCTTAGAATGTTTAAGTCTGCTGCGGGAAAGCCTATAATTGGACGCAGCCACTGCAAATCTCCAAATAACTTCTGAGCATCATTTAGAGTCCTCAGCTGCACCTGCACTGATAGCTTTTGCGGTCTTACTGTCCCTTCAGTGATTTGCCAGCCAAGGTACTTCCAAGGAGATTCTCGTTGAATTTTCTCCTTGGCAATTTGCAAGCCATGATCATTAAGAATGTCCTGCAAAAGCTGTTCCTGTTCCTGGGTAAACCGGTCAGGTTGTGCTACCAGAATGTCATCCATGTAGTGATATATAATTGCATGCGGCCAACGTCGCCGAATAGGCTCCAAGGCTGCATCAACAAACAGCTGACAAATCGTAGGGCTATTCTTCATGCCCTGAGGCAACACTGTCCACTGGTAACGAGCCGCAGGCATGGACTTACTGATACTAGGAACTGTGAACGCGAATCGTTCTGCATCATCAGGGTGTATTTTAATCGTAAAGAAACAGTCTTTTAAATCAATGATCAAGATATGCCATGCTTCAGGAATCATAGCAGGGTTTGGGAGACCAGGCTGAAGTGCTCCCATTGCCTGCATCTGATCGTTCACCACGCGTAAATCATGCAGCAATCGATACTTCCCTGATTTTTTCTTTATCACGAATATCGGAGTATTCCAGGGACTTACCAAAGGCTGGAGATGACCTGCCTGCAATTGCTCCTGTACCAGTTGCATAGCTTGATCCAGGCTTTCGCAGTTCAACGGCCACTGCTCGATCCAAATAGGAGTATCTGTCATCCACTTCAAGCGGATCGGGAAAGCCCACTCAGTAGCCGTCACTAAAAAGGCGTCTGACGAGAATCGTTAGTAATAATGAGACCCATTTGGTCCATAACGTCACGACCAATCAATGCTTGTACGCCTGTTGGCAGAGGCATAACGATCACTTTGCAGTTTGCGGTTTGATCGTCGATGCAGATTTGTACTAAATGTACACTCCGCTGTACCACAACAACGCCACCTACACCCTCTACTCCTTTGCCAGCCCTTTCCGTTGGCCAATCCTTAGGCCATACAGTTGACGAGACAATTGTAACATCTGCTCCTGTATCTAGGAGAGCTCTAATATGTTTCCTCTGGTGTTCATGTATCAGGAGAGCTGGTGTAATGGGGCGATTTGTGAGGGGCATTGTTAACAACGCCAATGCTCCAGTTGATCCAAATCCACCTTGTCCTCTAGGAGCATCTTGGCGAGCTTTCATAGCCGCAGACAGGTGGGGTAGTGGTATAAGCTGTGCTATCAGTGATTGCGCAGGAATGTGAACAGGCGGAAAACTGGTATAAGCAACAATATATATCACGCCAGTATAGTCTTTATCAATGAGGCCGGGTATAATCATGAGGCCCCTTATGCCAGCAGAGGAACGGCCAATTAATAACGCACCATAAGGTTGACCTTTAATTGTTAGCGGTGCTACAGCAGTCGATGGAATTTTCTGTGGCCGGTTATCAATCAATGTTATATCTATTGCTGTTGCCAAGTCGAGGCCGAGGCTACCTGGTGTGGCTGGAAAGAGGGAGAATTGCTCGCTACTATTGTCGTCGCGCGGCGGCTCGCGCTCCGCTTGCCGTTTCCCGAGCGACATACGACCGTAGCATGAGTATTTGACCGACAGTTCTCACACCATACATCGGACTTACAGGTCCTCCAAAAATGACCGTTTTGCCCACACCTAAAACAGCGTTGAGGGCGCGGGGTCGACGAGGCTGCCTTATTCTCGGCTTGCTGTAACAACGGTCCAAAGGCAGCAAACACCCGATCCTGAGCTCCGACCAGCTTTTCACCTATATCCTGAATAACAGAGCTTAACATCGCTTGTGTGGGGGTAGGCACTCGGCTCATACGTTCTAACATTTCTTCGACAGTGACATTTAAGAGGAGAGTAGCAAGAATTGCTTTTGTTGCTTGATTACTATTTTCTAATAGACACTGACGTAACAAGGACTGTTTCATCCAGTCAGGTACATCTGCATGTGATAGCGCTTCAGTTATCTTATCAACAAAGTTAGCGAAAGATTCGTCCCGACCTTGCTTAATTGACAAATAAGATGGAGCAGGTTTCGAAGATCGAACCATATTATATGCATCCCACGCTAGATTCATACTTTCCATGCAGACCTCAGGTCCCATCTGGACCTGCATTTCTGGTCTGGAAAACATATTACTACCCATTAATTGATCAGCAGTCACTTGGTACAATGGGTCATGCATATCTCGGGGAGCACTAGCACTTAATTCACATAAACGACGCCAATGAGATTGCCACATCATTTGTTCTGACGGTTTCATAATCATTCGCATAATAGTCTTTATATCCTCTGGAACAAGTACACTGCTAGACCACAAGTAAGTTAATAGCTGGCGAGCAGGTTCACTATGCAACCCATGTTCTGATACTGTAGAACGCAATTGAAATAACATTTTCCAACCAAGTGGAACATGAACCCCTTGAGCACACCCATTTGCTGTGGGCTCGAACCGAATGGGAAAAGCCTGGCCTATTATTTCAGCTACATCAGAATGACCCTGCTCCACAGCATGCCGAGCGATTTCTGCCCAACAGGGCCGAGGCAATGTACTCATAGCAACTCTGCCTCTATCTGTCCCATTGTTAACATTGTCTGAAGACGATAATGGGGGTGGAGGTGGTGGGAGATCCCCATTTCCCTTCTCTGGGGGAAAAAGGTCAGGCTCTGTCTCCGGGTCCTCAGGCGCCGGTGCAGTAGGCAGCACCGCTGATACCCGAACAGGGACAGGAATCCCTAGGGACGGCTGAGGGGGATCCTCAATTCGACCAGTCGCAGCAGAAGCCCAGCCCTGCAACTGAGCAACTGCTTGTCCTGCTACCTCCTGTTCAATCTTATGCCGCTTTATACAATTAATAATCTCTCGCCAGGGCTTCATCAACCTTTTCGCCTCCTTCCTATCATCAATAACATGATCCCACAGCACGTCACCCAAAGTACGCCACTGATCGATATTAAATAATGTCCCTGCATGCAAGAAAACCCCCACCGTCCGACCATAATTTAAAATATTTGGCACTGCTTTAAGGGTGCCAGCACTAATTCCCCGCTTTTCCAAAAAGCACGATAAAAGGTTTTGGGCTACCTCTCTCTCCATCCGTTCTGTCCAGCACGAACAAAGGCACACTGTGGAGGAGAAATCGCGTCGGCCGATCGCTAAGCCCCTGGATCCCGTGCCGGTCCCGCTGTGCGGTCAACCGAAGCTACGCAGTTTTTCTGCTGTACCGGTCCCGCTGCGCGGTCGACCAAAACTACGCAGCTTCTCTGCTGCAAAGCAGCAGAGGCTCTAGTCCAAGCACCACGTACTCGGGTCCCTGTTCAGGCGCCAGATGTTGCAAACTAGGTTTGCAGCATTTGTCCAAGGTTAACCCAGAGTGACGTGGGGAAGCATACACACGCTCAATATGAGTGAAGCTTCGTTTATTGTTGGTTACATCTCTGCTTATATAGACATTCTGTTGCTAAGATTAGGTTTCCAGCTCACAATCTTTTAGCTACGTGATTGGTTAAAGGAAGCTTACATAAAAGCTATAGTGATTAATGACTACACGGTTTACACATTGTTCAGTAGTTTTCATAACATTCAGTTCCTCAGATAATATCTAGTTCTATTGAAATCAGATCTAGTCATCTTGACTTCTGTTACTAAGTATGGTTTCTATAAACTTTGCACGCAACGCTACCCTACTTCTTAAATCCATTGTCTAAGCTTAATCATGTTCAGCTATTACTTATTACTTATTACTTATTAACTACCATTGTCTCTACAACACTAGCAGCCCTAAGATCTGCCTCACCTACCTCTTTCTTCTTGGGGCTTTTAAAGATAAAATCCCATTTACCCATTCTGGATCTAATTTCTTCTTTGCCTTACTTAACCAATGTTCCAAATATTTCACTTCCTCTTCTGTAAATTGTAATTTTACTTTTGAAACTTTCAACCCCTTTGAACCTAGGAAATTTAATAGTTTAATGCTCCCCTGTCTAACTGCTTCTTTGTCTGTTTCAGCTAATAGTAAATCATCTACATGTTGTACTAAGGTTACCTGTGGGTTTGATTCATAAGTTTTTAGTACTTGCACAAGGGCTTGTCCAAACAAGTTAGGGGATTCTGTGAATCCCTGTGGGAGCACTATCCATCTAAGTTGTTGCTTTCTATGGGTGTTTGGATCTTCCCATTTGAAGGCAAAATAGACTCTGCATTCTGCTTTCAAGGGGCAGGTCCAAAAAGCATCCTTTAAATCAATTACACTGTACCACTTAGATTCTGGGTTTAATTGACTGAGCACGGCATAGAGGTTTGCCACTAGTGGGAAATGGGTAATTGTTCTCTTATTAATTTCCCTTAAGTCGTGGAACAATCTGTATGTGTCACCAGGTGTTTTGTTTCTTTCTTTTACAGGGAGTATAGGAGTATTACAGGGAGACATACAGGGCTCTAATACCCAATAGCCCTTTAGATATTAATCTTTCAATTTCAGGTTGTAGCCCTAATTTGCCTTCCTGTGAAATGGGAGATTATCCTAATTGGGTTCCCTGGATCGTTTATAGTCACTTCAAAGGGTTCTATGTCTAACTTCCCTACTGATTCTGGAGTATACCAAACTTCTGGGTTAATTCTAGCCTCATCTTCTATCGTTAGAGTACATAGCTTAACAATTCTCTATCTTTTACTTCCAAATTTATTCCTAACTCCACAATTAAATCTCTCCCTAGCAAATTATATTCTGCTTCAGATACCAATAAAAAACCCAATTCCATAGGTGCTAGGTGATTCTATTTCTACCTACTTTATAACAGGTACCATAAAAGGTTCCCTTTTGATCCAATTACTAGTAGCTTTTCCGAGGATAATTTTCCGAGGATAAAGAACATCCTCAAGGTAAATATTGAACAGTCGATCTTTCTGCCCCAGAGTCTACCAAAAATTCCATTTCCTGACGTTGAGGACCCAATTTCAATTTTAGCAAAGGC
Source organism: Oreortyx pictus (assembly GCA_036925125.1). Taxonomy (NCBI): domain Eukaryota; kingdom Metazoa; phylum Chordata; class Aves; order Galliformes; family Odontophoridae; genus Oreortyx; species Oreortyx pictus. The sequence goes on along the minus strand of JAUPFR010000006.1, from coordinate 2,879,756 downwards.
TCTTTTCTTTCCGGGGTCCCCAGCACATAAAGCCCCTGGCCCCCTCAGTCCTCCTTAAACAGTTTCTCATCCTGGATTCTCTTTCTACAGTCTTTCTTCATGTGTCCCTTTTTCTGACAGTAGAAGCATTCTACTGTCCTCATATCTCTGGGTCTTGTCTGGTTAGGTTAAAGCACGTTGTCTGCCTGAGGAATATTCCCTCTTCTCCTTGCCTGAAACACCCCCATCTGTCCTTCTTTTACTGCAGCTCTCAGAATTTTTGCATGCCTCTTCTGAGTCTCCTCCTCTCACCTTACATATACTTTCTGAGCCTCTCTTAGCAATTCGTCTAATCCTCTTCTCCTGCTAATCCTCCAATTTCTCTGTTTTCCTGAATATAACTATAACTTTTTTGGGTAGTCTCTCTAACTACTCGGTAGGAGTTTCATCTTTTTTTTTTTTTTTTTTTCTGCTCGCTAAAAAGTCTGATTAAGATTCTCTAATCCCTTGAAGAAAAAGAACTCACAAATCTGCCATGTGAGTACGATGTTCCTGGTTCTGATTATCCCAATTGGGCCATTGTAAGGGTCACTTTATATCTGCTCCTGGGCCAGCCTGGTGTTGCTGATCCCAAATTTGCATAACTGCCCTCCTGATCATATCCCTCTCTTCCGCTGTTAATAGTATGTCCAAAATAGCCTGTATCTCATCCCAGGTATAAAGTCTGGGACCTAGCCTCTCTGAGAACTCTAAAGGATCCTCTAGCGAATTCCCCATCTCCTTCTTAAATTCCCTTACATCTCCTGAGTTTAAGGGAACTGAAACATATCCAACTCCTGGGTTTGATCCCCCGGTAGCTACAGGTATATCTCTTAAAGGGAGAAGGTTTCTTCCTCGACTCTCTCCTGCCTAGTTTGCCTTCTAGTGAACCCTTTCCTAGGAAAGTCTAGGGGTTCAGATTCAGGTTCGTCTCCTGAATCAGATTCAGCTTGCTCCAGAGAAACCACTTGATTCTGTACAGGGGGAGCATAAGGTGGGGGGGGGGGGGGGGGGATAGTGTATAATGTCCTCCTCTGTTGTATTCCTTTTTTTTTTTTTTTAAATAAAGGGAATACAAAGGTTTGAAAATCAGATTCTACCCACAATTTGGCATACTCGCTCTCTCCTAGATTAAAAGGCCATTTTTCATTCACATAAGTATTTAGAGCCTGGCAGATCCGATCCTCAAAGGATCCGAATACAGGCCAGAACAACTGATCTGCCCTTATCTGTTTTCCTCCCCACGCCTCCATACAATAACGTACTATTTTTACCTCACTCTTTCCTTGTCTAGAGGGAGAATCGCCCCAATGTTTTAACATTAAACCTAGGGGGCTTTCTAGTGGTATGTCTGGTAGCTTCACCTGTGAGCCACCCATGGGGTCAGAGCGCTTACTCGGCCTCTGTCCCATCTTCCGGAGCACTCTCACACTCACACACACACTCGTGCCCCTCAGTCGTGACCCACACCCTCGCAGGCAGTGGGAACTGCACTACTAGAGGGTCCGCACTCGCTTCGCCCCTACGGGACATCTCAATCTGGCGTGCTCCAGGATACCCACCCCGACTGGACAGATTCACACAAATACTTACCCAATCCTGAGTCTTTGTTCGGGTCTTTGTGCACAATAATTACAGGGTACTGCAGTTTCTTTTGCTCGTTTACCGAATTTAGAGTTCAGAGCTACAGGTCACTGCACGGGAATTACCCAGCCCAGGGGCCGTCCGGAGATGGGGCACCCCCCCTGGAGTGAGAATTCTGCAGCAGAGTCGCCTAGATCCGAGTCATGGAACCAAATTGTTATAGGTGTGAAGAACGATACACACCAATCGTTGTCAATAGTAAGGGATTTATTGAGTAAGCAATAAACGAGCAAAACAGCGCTGAGCGGCTGGGAGTCTCCACTCCACCAAAGGCACGCAGCAGGGGCCTCCCGACCCCTCTTTTTATTGTCTCTTATCTCTATATTCGTGTTTTATCTTTTCTTCCTGGGCTGCACCGGCTGGTATCTGGGAGTCATCCTCTGTCTCCTCTCAGAGAAAAGAAGAAGACTGCAGTCCTCTTCAGCTCCAATCATGCGCACTTAAGAGAAGAATACCACTTATTTTCCTTTTTCAGTTCCTTAGAAGGTCACTGCTATCAGTTGTTCATTGTCCAGGTGTTAGAACGAGACGCTGTGACTCCAACTTACAAAAACATTTATATATCTATTTTAAGACTTCTACAAACTACATAGTTCTAAGAAAAAAAACACACTGAAGAACACTGACACATGTGCCTTGAGACGGTTTGATTAACAAGTATAGAAAGTACAGAACTCAGTTTCTATCACAATGTGGATCCCATAAGAGAGCACCTTCTTAAGAGAACCACCCCAAAGAAACTCCTCTGGGTCTCACAATAAAGTATAATTGCTGAATTTCCTAGAGCTCTGTGAGCTGAATGTCCCCAGAGTTCAACTGCTGATCTCAGAGCAATAAGAGAAGAGAAAAATAAGAGTCAGAGAAATACGCAATCATGTCTCTCACTCACTACAGCAGACTGGAATTGTTTTTAACTAACTCTGGTATTAGAAGTAACCAGCAGTTTAGCTGATATCTACAGTCATAGGAAAAACACTACCCTGAACTACCCTACTGCTGAAACAAAGACGCTAAGGTTTCACAGCATTAGGATGGGTACCCCAATACAGACATACAGACCATCTTCCCTCACATGTGAAACACTGCCATTCAACTATGAACACTACCACAGGAAAAGCATGCCAAGGAAATGTATTCAAAGTACCTAAACCACTCGAGCCTGTAAGATCCGACTGGAAACGTGACGATACAAGTTATCCCAGGGTGCTAGTCCCAGAAATGAAGAGAAGCCATCTGTTCTCTTAGTCCTGAATTCACTCCCACTTCTACAAGCAGCCTAAAGCAAGTCAGATTCTAATCAATCGTGCTCTGCACTGGAGATTATGACCCCACTCATTTGCATGGCGTTCCCTCAGAGAGAAATAAAAAAGGCTAAAGACATGAACCACAGAGGATAACTTTTGTGAAGAAGTCTGCAGTTTTTAAATAAAAGGCTCTTAGCTTTTTTCCTAGGAGCTTTCTTGTGTTGTTTGTATTTGAACATGAAAACACTAGAAATTAGTTAGATGACCATCTGTGGCAACTCCATTAAAAAGAAAACATGCATTAGATAATGCCTTAAGGATGAAATAAGCCCACAGAAACAAATATAACCAAAGAATCAATTTCTGACCCTGGTATAGCAGGGAGCAAGAGTTTCCTAACAGACAAGGATTCAAACACAGCTAGTTTCATTCTGAAACAAATTTACATTAGCAGGCCTGAGAAAACTGCAGTAATATTGTAAATAAAACTCATTCTCTCAGAAGCATTTACATTAATAACCTCTACCTGGTTCCTCAATATTTGCCATCCAGCATTTGTTCATTTTTTCACCCAGCACACAAGTCAGTCATGACTGAGAACGGAAATGCTGGTAAGGTTCTAAAAGATGCTGATGGTCAGTCTCAAGCTTCTTTCATTCATTAGAATGATTTCTTCCTCCACATATAGCTTTACTTCTTCCTATTTTACAACTCGGGGACCAATGACAACAATAGATATCTCAAAAGCACAGACACCAACAGAAACAGCAGCCAAAGGCACAAAAGTCACAGAAGACTCAAGCATTTTTAACCAAATCCAAAGAACACCAGCGTCTGCCTTGGGTTTCAAGAATCAAGATGTCTTTTGAGGCATAAGGGGAAGAAAGGGAACTTTCTACAAGTGCACTCTTCCTAGAGTTAACAAGGCATTTTGCATACACAGTACTGAGTGAGACACAATAGTTGGATTCCTGATCATTTCCATGTGGTCCGTCCTGTGCACTCAGTCAGTGCACCAATGGCTAGGAGGCACCCATAGAGTACCCAAAGTTTAAACAAATCTCTGTTGTTTGGTTCCACTTGAACAGAAACTACAGATATATTTGTCAAAGTGTCCCAGAGAAAGATGACTGTTTGAAGTTCTATAACAACATCTGCTTTGATGCACTACTGGGCAAATATTGTGCGAGTATATGTTCTCTGAGAAATGTTGCTAGTACCAGTGTCTCCCAGAAAGGAAAAAAATTAATCACACTTATATGTTTGTCCTCTCCCTGGTGGAAGGTAAGGTAATATCAGAAGTTGATGTGACCAGTGGTCTGTTCACCTACTTAACCTGGCACTGCTACTCATCACAAGAAAAATGAAAACAGTTTTTAAACAGATGTGAAATATCAAGAATAAACTTCTAAACTAAAACAAACAAACAAAAAAAAAACCCACCAAACAATAAATTGTTTAACACCTCTCCTATATAATTAAGCTGTAAAGTTATCCTTCAGTCTGGGATAACGACCTGCTCATTTCTTTTGCCAGCAGGAGTAACATCTCATTTCTGGGTGGATTATCACTAAGAGCCAGGGTTGAAAAGGAAAAGCATTTCCTTCCTTTTCTTTATGCAAAGTTAAGAAAGGATAGAGCTTTCACATGGAAACAAAAGGTTTTCATCAGATCTCACACTTTGAGAACCAGTTTGAATTAGGTGAGCTACTGATAATGCAGTGGGAAGTTGATTGGATCTGCTCTTAATCAGTCTTGCAAAGTTCTGGGGATTAGCAGTCATTAACATTTAACTTTTACTTTCTTGTTTATTATTTTAATAAAAACTTGAAACTTGAGCCTGTCACCTCAGGGCAGAGGCAATTTCACTGAGAAATCTGAGATAGACACCTAGCTCAATTTCCAATGTTATTCTTTTGTCCTTAATAATGAAAAACAAAATCCTACTATACTTTATCCTACGTATAAAAATGACAGTCCCATGGTGTGAAAAATCACCTTGTCCAAGCGCCCATTCAAATTCCTATTCATTGCTGCAGGCTGATGGATGGGTTTTACACTGACATTTACACTGTGAAATTCTACTCTTCACAGCCCCGTGTGAAGTCTCTCTGGCTGTGTCACAGGAGAAGGAGCACAGACAGAGCCTAAGATCCCATTATCAAGCACTGTCCCACATGCCTACACACTGCTGCAGTTCCCTCACTTGTGACCATGGTTTTCAGCCCTACAGCTGCAGCCAGACTAGCAATCCAGGGCAGAAAGGAGATCTCTGCTCCTCTGTGAGCTAGACATCACATCATGGAAACATCATTTGATGAGATATGAGGTGCCACTGGAATAAACATGAGCACTGACCTATTGGCCCATACAAATCTCACATATCAAACTAACTCTAGAGACATATCATCCTGAGACATTTCATCCTTGGAGAAAGAGTCTAACACCAAGTTGGCTTGTTATTCTCAGTTTCCCTCCAGATCAGCATCTCACAGGATTATAGAAAGAAAAAAAGGTGCTTCACAAGAGCAGACTGAATTCCCAAGAAGCTGTTTCGCAGTGCCATATTCAGATGAGACAAGGCTTCCCTAGAGAATAACACAAGGAATTTCAAGGGAATTATTACCATACATCAGTAATGAAGCCTAGATGTTCAACAGTGAAGAACACTGTGCAGTCCTGCATGCCCTCAAATGCATGGACACCTGGAAGCTTCCACAGCACTCCTGTCCAAGGAAACACACACTAGACAGGCATTTATCTAAAACACCTGGCCAGACCCCAATAAAGTTTTTAGTTCTTTTTAACACAAACCACTGTAGGGTGGGAGATGCCCAGCAGAAGGGGAGACAATGGACAAAAGACATTTTACAGCCATAGGGATCTCAAAATACTTTCTCAAGACATCAACCCCAGTTTCTGCAGGGCTCTGCTAAACCAGTAAGAGAAACTTGCTCTTGAACTCTAAAAAGCTCAGTATGTTCTTTGGTTGCAGAAAGGGGAAAATAGCCCATTGGATTTCCCCATCAGCCAAGGTCAGCTCTTGTTGTGAGCCACGTTTTGTCCACTGACAGTTCCTCACCATGGACATTTTTGGGAACTCGCATGTCTCAGGGCTGATAGTGGCAGCGGAGCGTGTAGACCATGGCAGAATTGGATTCGATTATCTAACCTTCCAACCCTCCTAAGACAGAGCAGGCAGCAAAACCCCACATCTACACGTATCTTAATTCACTCAATAAATGTACAAGTCTGGGACCTCCAACAAAGAGCACAGCAAGTCACAGGTGTTCCAGTCAATATAGCCCTTAGCCACAGAAAGGTCTGATCATATACGAGCTAAGCCCTATACTTAGTAGAATAAATCTGACTGTAAATGGATGATTGCCTATCTGTTGGTAATACATACTACTGTGCTTCTTGGAACTACCTTGACAGCATATAATACACTTATTCAATAGTGACAGAAAGAACAAGTCCCTCATTTCTCAGGATGCACATTCTCACGCCTGGTCCCAGTCAAAACACGATGTAGCATATACATTTACTTGTCACTAGGAGAATGTTCCCTCATTAACTCCGGTCTTAAGAGGGAAAATATTGGTGCATACATACCACTAGCATGAAGAGTGATAATAAAATAAGTAAGCCATCCTATCACTAAATTTCATTACACACAAGGGACTGATCAAAGTGATAGATACGATATCACCTCTACTAGGTGTATAGGAGATAAAGAGGTGATATAGGATACCACCTAATAACAGTTCAGCAGTCTACTGTGATTATTGTATAGAGACAAGAGCATTTGAATTAGAGCCAGGAATCCTGCCTCCAGCCTGCTTCTACTTTTGCTCCACAAAACATTGTTTTGTATTTTAAAACAAATCACTTCTAATACAAAGCCTGTACATCAAAAGCTTGTTCATGTGAGCTACTTATTTCCAGGGCACTTCTGTACAAGTGCTTGAAACACTATGTAACATTGTACGAACTAGAGATGGTTCAAGTTGTGTTGAGTTTGTACTCTACATAATACGCTTACAGAACATTTTCAGAAAATACAGTGGTTTTTTTTTGCCTAAACATATGAACATGATAGAGGACAGGGTAGAGCATTTTGACTAATCATTATGACAATTTTCAGAAGCATCTGGAAAGAAATGACATTAGTATTATTTCTTTTTAATTTAAAAACTCACACAAAGTCATTTGTGACAATCTTCTTCACATAATTGCTACACCAACACTATTTAGTATGCTTCTCTCTCTTTCTTCCTCTGACTGAAATATAGGTGAAGTCGTTACATGCAATTAAACTTACTCTTTCCAGTGGTCTCGTTTCCTTTTCACATTTCACTACAATTACTGTAAATGCCTTTCACTGATCAACTTGCACATGGAGTTGTTTGAAAAGTGCATTTTATGCATCCGAAGGAACAACACAATGTTTGGTTGCTCTTTCAGAACAATCACCTCTGTCATTACTCAACATTAGAAACCAGCCAGTCAGAAAGCTGTTTCCATACTGATCTGCCAACTGTTTTATCTGCTCTAAAGAAAACTTGAACAAGAAACTCTTATGGAGCTGTTTCTAAGTCTGCCCTGACAGACAGCTGCTGTACATTAGGGATCCGTCCTCTGCTCATTCAGGGTCTCACAATGGGGTTCACACAGTCAGAAGAATGAAAAATCATTTTGTGGTGTTGTTTGACTATCTTTTTCATTTTACTGCAGTTTAACATTTTAATGAATCATTAATTACCACAAAGGAACCTCAGAAATTAAATCTCATACAAGTTCCATCACTGGAGGCAGAAACATCTGAAAAAAAAACCTGCATTCCCAAAAAGAACAGATCCTACCTCTGCTGCATTGACCTACTTAGTTTTGAGGCTTTCTGAGGTGAAGACAGCCTTTTTTATATATCCTATGGTATAAAAACTGAATGTGTCTAAAGATCTATTAACACATAGGTAACACTGCAACACAAACACCAACAAACAAGAAAAGTCAGCATCAGTAGGTTATCTGTCCTTAACGAAGCCATAAATGCTGATGTCTGCCCAGTCCCAAACATCCTAGAAATGCAAATGCTTCCTAGCTGCCATCAAGTGATACAACACCTCTTTATACAAAAGATAAAAGAAATGTGCTACAGCCTCAACTACAGGAGTTATAACAACTCCCACTCCTATTTTTCAGAAGCTGCTTGTCCAGTTTCTACTAATCAAGAAAAAACACAGTTGCTGCACCAGTCTAAACATACAAAGATCAGTGTAACTGCCAATAAACCTGTCCTTTATGGCTTCTTTATTCTTCTGGGGGGGGAGGGGGGGGGAGAGGGGAGTGGGGGGGGGGAGAGGGGAGGGGAGGGGCGGGGCGGGGCGGGGCGGGGCGGGGCTGGGCTGGGCTGTTATCTACAGGTAGGGTACATCCTTGATTGAATTGTAAAGCTGAACATAAATATCTGAAAGAGGGGAGCAGCTGGGGCACGGCCCTGGGTTCAGGCTTGGGTCAGTGTGATTATATCCTCAGAGAAGTGACCCAAGTACTGGAACCAGTCATAACTCATCTGCTGAAACAAAGGTCTGCAGTTTGTCCGTTCCTGGGCACACATAGGAACCCCTCTAATCCTTTGCTGTTCTGGATGGTCCTTTCCTGGGGTATGTGCAGTAATGACTACAAAGCCACTTAAAAGAAAGGTACTGTGAAAATAATATCAATTGAAGGAATCCTTCTGCATTGTATAATCACTGGCAACTTAATGAAGTTGTATATTCTAATGTACCTACCCATTTTAAAAGCACATTGTTCATTTTTGAACCCATTTTAACATGTTTTAGTTAGGAAAAATGGTTCTCTCAGAGCTAAAATTTAAACCAGATAACAGATGGATAATAAAAATTCAGCCGTGTTAGAAATACAACTGTAGTCAAAATGCTCTGATGTCTTTCCTGCCATTTAACTTAAAGAATTACACCCTTCTGATATTTCAAATGAAAACTAAGGATGGGATAAGAATCACACTCGGTAAAAGTGGAAGGTCAGAAGTCCAATTCACAGCTGGGTTCTGATGAGTCCACAGATACAAAGAGAATGATGTAAACAGAAATCAATTCCTAATGTTAATTTTTTTAATGTAGAAATCAGTTTCCTGGCTATAAATAAGTACAGTAACTTAAATGCTTGGGAGTCAAATTTATGTTTGGACAATCCAGAACAGAAAGACGTAGGGATCACAGGTAGTGCTTGATTTGCTCCTTTTCTTTGGAGATTTACACTGAGCTGCAGTTATGGTCTGGGTTAAGGTTTGGAAAACAGAAAAGATCTTAAAAACTTTTTAAAAACCCTTTTCTTATCTTCTGTGCGCTCATACAGTTAGGAAGAAGAATGACATTGGCACTGGTTAGTGCCCAATTTTGAATCTTATTTTGGGATTGCTCACAAGGTACAACTGTGGTTATTGTTGAGACTGAGACTACAGCTGGAGTCCAGGAACCAAAACCCCAGCTCTTTCTAGCTGATTTCCAGTGAATCCACAGTTCGAATGTGGCTCTGGTTTGAAAAGGTATCACGTCTTATTTTGCTTTCAATTTTAAAAACTCAAAGAATTATAGCATAACATCACCTCAGTGCCAAAGCTTTCTTTGTCTACTGGATTTAAGTGCCTCAAGGGAAAAACAAATCCACCTCTGTCACACAGATGAGCCAGGCTGGCTGCTTGGCAGTACGGATTTGAACAGGCTGCTGGGCAAGTGGGTACACAAACTACAGTTACACCAAGTGGCCATTTCATTCTGTGCCATAGGTAGAATGATATAGATGTAGACAAAGTTAATCAGCTAGAAAGTTCAGCAGATTTGCCACCTGCACAATCAAACCTCTAAGGCAGGGCTGACTTTTGGGAAATGGACTCCTGAATCTGCGGTGTGGTTTCCTGAGACAGCTGTTTGCTGTGGCTTAATGCTGCTCCCCACCAGATGTACTCTGGCAGCTCTGAGTCTGCGGTGCCTGCTGCCGTTAATGGATAAAGCTCTCAGCAGTATCTTCACACTGTGCCCTGGGTGAAACTGCACAATGTGTGACTACGAATCCTGTTTTCTACTTGGAGAAAATTATTCACTGATTTCCCTGTATTTTAGTCACTGAAAAGAGTATTTAGTGAATACTTTTTGATTGGATATGCATAACAAGAAAATTCACGGGAAAAAAAGAAAGATATATGATGAACTAATATGTGACTCCCTTGAAAATTTAATTTACGTTAGCTACTATTTTCTTTTATATGAGCTTGCATGCAACGCTGAGAAAGTAGTTTTTAATAAGTAGTCTCTAGTTCTCACTAATTCAGTTCCTGAGTTTGACACATTTAAAAGTAAAGACAAACCACCTTTCTATGTAGACAATGCTGTGGGTGCACAGCAGTCCCCAGAGGCCATTGAGGGCTCTGCTTTGGCTCCCAGAGTCTTTTCACCTCAAGTCCAAGTGATGAATAGGGACCAGGCCAATCATTTTCACCTCTAACATCGCTGCTTCTGATTCTTCCCAGTCTTTCACTCACAGAGTGTTCAACTCAAAACAATGCTCCCACCTTGTATTTTGCCTGGAAAATCTATGCTTTTATTCTGCATCTGAAAAAGTTTCATTAATACTCATGGGTGTAGAAAAACACATTATTTTTCTCAACAAAACTAGGATACTGTTACATAGGTTTATGAGGAAAAGTTTGCTTTGCCTTTCAAACATCAGGCATTGGCAGCGTTCAAGGAAGCACATCCATCTGGATGAACACCAGGCTGGTTCCAGTACTAAGCAGCCAAATTCATCCCTGGAGTAATACCGATTAATATTTGAAAGGGTACACAGGAGGTATGAAATCAGCCCATCAGAAGAGGCTAAATCGGTATGTCTTAAATATTTTGTCAGGACATACCAGTAGGTTATGTTCTACAGAAAGCAGCTATATGTAATCTGAGATACACTGCTTTCATTTACAAAAAATATTAAAAATGAACAAACAAAAAATAAGGCAATTTTGGCAGCCATGACACAGCTAGGTGTACATCTCCTCAAAACAAAATTGCTACAGTATATGCATTCAGCTTCTTTCCTCAACTCATTTCAGATAGAATGTGGATGGATATGTGCCACAAATATCTTTATATATGATTCAGAAAGAAATCACTGAGCCTATAAGCCTTTATTCAGCACAGTATTTTAGACCACGCATCCATCAATAACTCTGCAGACACATACACTGAAGGCTGAATCTCTGCCACTAAAGGCTGGATGCTTTATGGACACTTGTCTTGATTCCTTGGTGTCTGTCAGTTGATGAAAAATACTGGGAAATCCCTACGCTGGATCTCAGCACCCCCCATGTAGGGTAAAATGATCTCACTGGGAAAACAAGAAGAAATGTGCCATGAGAAGGAAAAAGCAACATTGCATGACTTGTGTCAAGGGGCTATTCCAGCTGCTCAAACACATGACATCCCTGAAATTTATCTACATTTACCATCTGATTGACTTATCCTGAAAAGGACTGTTAAAGTTGATTATTTAGGCTTTCAGGTATACTTGATCGCAACCTTAATGCCATAAATAGGGTTTTCACACTCAGTGGGGCAGATAGTTGGAAAATTACCGCTTCCTTTGTCATGCCACGGTGTAAATAAATTTCTAAAACAAGACACTGAAATCATGCCCAGAAGATCAAAGAATTTGCACTGTACTTCATAAGCTGTGATGCAGTGAGGCACAGTGAATTTCTGCATCAGGCTGAAAATCACCTGCAATACCTTGGAGTCATGGGGACAGAACCTACAGTTATGTTTGCAGTCTGGAAAATATCAACAAAAATGAGAGCTTAGGTAAATATCATTCAGAAGCCAGCTGGCACTAAATAGGTTTCCCATGCGTACCCTTAGGATCTCAATAGAATTTCTGACTCTGTCTGCAGCAGGATACTTGTTTGATATGAGAGCCCATCTATGAGATTCTCAGACAAGAAAATTGTAAAGCTTTGATAGTGACAAGAAACATATTACACTTGGTTCAATTACCAGGCATTCATTATTGCTGACTACTGGACCAGAAAATAACATACACTAAAAGCCAACATTGTTGAAGTATCAAAAGAAATGAGGGATAATAGATATATTTTGTTGGGTCTGTTCAGCCTTGAGTAAAGAAGACTCAGAGGTGATCTTATTAATGTTTATATGTATTCTAAGTGTGGCAGTCAAAGAGATGTGATGAACCTCTTTTCAGCGGTCCTTGGGGGCAGGACAAGGGGAAATGGCCGTGAACTGTAGCATAGGAAGTTCTGCACTGGTGTGCAAAGGAACATCATCACAGGAAGGGTGATGGAACACTGGATCAGGCTGCCCAGGGAGGTGGTGGATTCTTCTTCTATGGAGATGTTCAAGACCCACCTGGATGCCTACCTGCATAGACTACTGCAGGGGGCCTGCTTTGCAGGGGGGTTGGACTAGATGATCTCTGGAGGTCCCTTCCAAGCCCTACAATTCTGTGATTCTGTGATATCATGGAACAAGACCTTTGCAGTATGTTCCTGGCAACACCAAAGAAAAAAGGTCATCAGGAGCAGTCAGCATGGTTTGCCAACATCACAAACAGAAGAAAATACAGCAGAGGGTCAAGAAAATGATAAGAAAGCTGGAGTGCTTGCTCTATGGAGAGAGACAAAGGAACAGGGTTTGTTTTACCTAAAGAAAAGACACCTTCTGGGGAGCATGAACAGCAGCTTTCCAGTACCTGTGAAGGGGCCCTCAAAAAGATGGAGACAGGCTGTTTTCAGTGTTGCACAGCAGAATAAAGGAAAAATATCTCTGATGGTACTAATTCTAGAATACATTCTTCTGTGGGAAACATGAAAGGAATGGATCACATTTCCCCTCTTCTTTTATTGAATGGATAGGAAACCTTTGCATGACTTCATAATCTGCCATGCATTTCAAAACGCTGTACTCAAGGAATCGCTGACAGGACCCCAAAAAGCAGAAGACATCCCAAGGATTAAGAATTTTTTCAAGTGTCTTGGAAATATTTTTTCTTCCTTGTCCCCTAATCTGCACTACACAAAGTTCATCTCTAGATGAGGATTCACAGTTATTGCACGTATCTCACAGCAATATAGACTACAAATTTTTAGCAAAATAATTGCTCTTCACAGTCATGTAGTTATTTAGTATTACATTTGCAAAGACGTATTTTAGGAATTATTCATCAGCCCAGTTTCTCAGCAGAGGTTTAACTGGACAGCCTGATTTCTTATAACTGCTTCTGTTTTGGGGGGAAAATAAGCTCTGAGTCCTACAGGATTAGCATATTGTTATTTTCCATTTCAGTTTTGGGTCCTTGCTTGCTCATTGTATACTATGTTTCCCAGCTGTGAAGGGGCATTTCCTTTGCTAGCCACCAAGATGAAAGAATTCAAATGCGAAATGTAACCTTTGAGAAGAAAGAAGAATCATTATAAAGCTCAGAGACTCTATGACACTTTCTCTCACAGTTTATCAGGACAAATCTAAGTTTACTTTTGGTTTTCTCACTAAACTAAGTGCAAAGAATCACAAATTTATGATCACATCCCAGTACAGTGGAATCAGAGCTAGCAGAGGGAAAACACAAGTAGAAACTTTTCATTACTTAGATTTTAACAACAGCTGTGTGACAGCAGAAGAAGAGGCCAAGGAAGAGCAAATGCAGTAATTTTTATATGCCTCCTGCAACTGCAGACAAAAGAGTTGTATGGGAACTGTTGAATCACGGTCTGAACCACTGATTGATCACCTGAGGTGAGCCCTGAGTCAGCCACAGGGGCCACAAGTGAGTGTGATTGGAAGGGGTGGAGTTTGACTCCACCTCTCCCAAGACCCCATTTAAGGGCTGACCACCACCAGGGAAGGATCTCTTGTTGGAGATCCCTCCCTGGTGGAGTTATCAGCAAGCCTCGACCGTCATCAAGGTGAGCCACTCTCTTTTTACTATTTGTCTGTATACCATCTACTTAAGCCTACCAAAAATATACCACCTTTAGCGCTATTTTCTTTGAGCGCTATTCTTGAGGGTTATTTGCCCTACAAGAGTGAAGAAAATGCAAAGGGCTGTAACAGGCATCATATCTCTTAGATAAAAGAGACTGACCAGGTACCTAAAATCCATGCTTTGCAAGCAGGAAGCAGAAGTGGGGTTTAAGAAGAACGGCACATGAAAAGGATGCAGTGAAGAGGACTTTAGCAAAAAGAAGTATCACTTAAAGTGTATGTCCAAAATATTTTTAAGGTTTTTTTGTTGTTGTTGTCTTTTTATAATTTTCTTTGTGTGTGTAGTACTAATTATTTTCTGTATGCCACATGCATGTATTTCATAAGTGGTAGCTATGACATAATCAATATACGTAAGTCCTAAACTGTAAGCTTGTATCAATGCAGTACAGTACCTGAAACCTAAACCAAAGTGGGGAAAAAAAGTCACAGACCATTAAAAAGGAAAACACTTCCTTATGGAATATTTAGCTTACAAAAACAGATTATTTTTGATCTTCAGTGAAGACTCCTTAATGCTTATCAGCAGTAGAGCTGTTATCTGATTAGAATCCTGAAGCTAGTGTTGAATCAACTGCACTAGTAAATACAAACAGCACAGTGTTACTTGTGTGTATATAGTCCCCAAACAGAGAAGCTGTGGCTGAAGTACCTGTTCCTGACAGTCCCTAGCTTGTGCTAATCATCAGATTGGAACTGAAAATGGTCTGGGAGACTGCTGACTGTCGACACGCAAAAGCACTGCCTATAACTTAGCAACTGTGGGGAAAAAATCCAGCTGTGTATCTCGGCATTACTTATTTTACCACAAAGAAGCAGCCAGGAAGCCTAAGAGCATAAAGGCACAACAAGGAAAGGAACATACACTACATTCTGAATCTTGCTAGGGAAAAAGATATTGCTACATATTATAGCTGATATTTTCAGGCAGGTATTGAATATGGGGAGAAGGAGTCAAAGAACAGCTCTTACTCTGAACTGAAAAATGCTGGTATAACATTAATGATTTAAACAAAGTAATTCTGGTATGATAATGTAAAACAAACAAGATTAGAATGACCATAGAATTTTCCAAGGCAATTATCCTCTCTTTTACAGAGCACACTGAACTATTTTTCTTCCTGTACTGTACAATTCTGATGTTCAGTTTTGTTCTCTTGTTTATATGCTTCTCTCTGATCTGTTACCAATGGATATTCTAGTACCTGCTTCTCCTTTAACTGACTTTTGTCACAGCTTCTTTGCCTCTATCAGACAAAACTTTTCTCAGTGCCAAACAGCTGAGAAACACAGTGTTTATAGAAGGTCACATAGCATCCTCCTCAAGCTATAAATGCAAAATACCTCAAGACATTTCTAAGAAACTGTTCTGTCACCTATGTGAAAATGGAATCAGAATTTAATCCCCGTGAGATAGAAATCTAGAAAATTCCACGTTTTCAGCCTAGCCATTGCACACCATGCGACACAGAAGCAAATCCATTTAGGTCTATTGAGTAAGCTGATGCACGTTGAACATCTAAACCAGAGAAATTATTATGCCTCCACACTGAACAAACCTTTTACATAAACTCTCTCTTAGACTCCTTTTAGTCAGATCAGTGGCTGTCCCACAATTTCACTGTAGGTCTTTCAGATTTACACTGGTAGAAATTTAAAAAGGGGTTTAACTGGCTCTATGGACTAAATTTTCTTGTCTGTACAGTCAGTGAAATGTGGAACAGGAGGTTTTGCTGAAAACTTTAACCTGGGGAGTTCTTCAAAATACAGTTCTCTGTATTACTGATAAAGGCTTATCTATATTTATAGATCATAATCATTGTTATGGAACCAAGTGCTAAACAGGAGAAGAGTCCAGCTACAAAGAGCAAACCAGCTGCAGATCCATTCGAACAAACTGATTTATCCTTGATTTGTGCTCTTCTAATCGGAGTTCAACCCTGCTGCTTTCTCCATTCCTTATTCCCTACAGTACCCACAGCTTGGGTCAGTTGACTCCTCCAAACCCACGTGGACTTCATCAAATCTCCTACTATAACCTGTCAGGCACTTCTAATCATATTAGTGATTTCCCATCATATAGCATCAGTAATTATATTATTAGATTTGTGGGTTTTTTTTTCCCAAACTGATAGAAGATTACCTCTGCATATTAATAACTTTTCCATCATGAGACTAATGAAGCAGAATGTCAATGAGGTGTGTGATGGGGTGGAAAAATCTTAGTGATATAAAAGATGTACTATTTTAGAATAGGTCCATCATTCTGCACTATTACATCTTCTTCATTTATTTTTCTTTTTTCGTTTCCCTCAATGTGGGACAACTGTAAAATTTTATTTACAATTCATACAGAGAATGATGAAATAGCTTTCATTCTTTGTATGTTGAACAGCACTGCAAATCACAAAGGCATTTGCTTGGTAAGAATAAATTACAGCGATATTGTCTCATTCTCAGCATCATTTGTTACTTTAAAAAGCATAAGAAAGTATGTCAAAATGTGGCAGAGATTGTAGCTGTATCAAAAATAAACTTATTAAAGAAGACAGATTTTTTTATTAACAAGTCAGAAACCAAATGATTAAACAGCTTTCTCTCAGTCTGAATACCAAACAGAACTCAGTATGCATTACACAGCACTGGCAGCTGAGATGGCAGAAGATCCAAGGATGGCATAAAGACTGTAATTTACAGAAAATAATTCACCAGGGCAACAGTTGTGAGATAAAGACTAGTTTTGCCCACAGAGTACATTCTCTTGCTCTTTTCAATAGGAGTTTATTTGCATAAGCTCTAAAAAGGAGGTATTTCTGTTGCAGGTCCCTAACTGTCAAGTGAAAAAGAACTGTTTCTACATCCTAAGCACTTGCTCTAGAAAGCCTTAGAGAACATTACGTATTGCAGCTCAATGGCAAACAACAGAAAACTGACCTGCAGAACACTGCTTCTGTAACTTCCTTGCAACACTCAACAGAGATATCATTAGAAGTCTGTGTTCATCCAGTTCTCATAGTAATTCACTAATTATCAGCTGAAGGTAGAACTTCAAGGATAGAACAGAAAGAGAATTTCATCTGACCCTTTCAAATGGCTAAAAGATGATTCCCATATAACGTTACTATCAAAGAGCCTATAAGATGCAATAGCACAAATGACAGTTGAAATATGAGGATAAAACATGCAAGCATTTGGTTTCCTATAGCTCTATTTGCCACAGAGCCGTGACACACCTGGCACACTGCAACTATTCTTGACAAATGAAAATACAAGATTTTACCCAGTTGTATGTTTTTTTACCCACACACAGTGCACTGGGGACAGTGCTGCTTGGCATCAGCCTCCCCTGCTAGGAAACACACTAACAGTTTGATGGCATGGAAGATTTGAGGCCAGTTCCCCAGCCCACATCACCTGTGGGAATGACACCTTACAGCTCTATTCGCTGCACATCTCTGTCACTCCGACAGCTGATATAAG
This sequence comes from Oreortyx pictus, assembly GCA_036925125.1. Taxonomy (NCBI): domain Eukaryota; kingdom Metazoa; phylum Chordata; class Aves; order Galliformes; family Odontophoridae; genus Oreortyx; species Oreortyx pictus. Next base: position 2,862,295 of record JAUPFR010000006.1, on the reverse strand, counting down.
CAATTGGAGTGGGGAAAGTAAATTTGGTTGTAAACCGAAAGCGTGCTTCAGGCATCAGGTAGACTTCACAGCTTTTTCTTTGTTGTAAGATCCAGCTAACTATTTGCCTCAAAAGTTTGTGGAGTTGTCATTGTGTAATCAGTTTCTGTTACCCTAGATTAGAGTTTGAGTGTAATATCATCTCATTATCAAATGGATATAACCAATGTCTTGGCAGCCCACAGTAATTACCACCAGTGGAAATTGTATCCATATCTTCCTGTAGGATATGAAAGTTTTGTAATGTCAAATAGTCACAGAAGTCTTAGTAATTTAAGGTATAATCTCTACTAGTCAAAAGCTATAAAAACTAATAATAGTGAATTCCCAAACCATTTTAGAAGGTTAGCCTCCCTCCTGTAAATAACTGTCCTATTTTCTCTAATGTTTCTCTAGCTTTCAAGCACCTCACTCTATTAACGTACAGATAATAGAACCCTGTTTTTTTATTTTTAATGTCTATACCTACTGCAAACAGCTCTAAGCCTGTACATTGGAAATAGTTAATTAAAATCAGGAAAAGATCTACAGTATTTCTAATGAGAATTTCAAATGAAAATGCAGAGCCTTGTAAAAATGGGATAATCTGATGATAATTGGTTGTCTTACGTTATACACGTGACTTTGCACTATGAGGGCATAGTTAAAAAGACTTCATTTGAGAGTCTGCCAAGTCCTGTATTCTAACTCAATATGTGAAACCCACTACTGGCATGGAAAACATTAGAACCACAGAAACGTATCTGACTAAGTGGGGCTGAAATGTCAAGGTGAACAGAGAGAAGTTTATATAGAAAACATTGCTAAGTGGTGACTGAAAGTTATCAGAAAATGAGATAAGAATTGATTGGAGCAGAGCTCAGGCCTATAAAGTCCTGAACTAATAAAGTGAAAAAGCAAGAATAGCTTAAACCTGAACAACACTAAGAAAATTAAGAACATTCTGATGGGTTGCAGCATGGAGTCTCACACATCCAGTACTGCGTTCTTGCAGGAAAAAACCTCCATAGAGTGTGGACCGATAGGGTACACTAGACTGTTGTCTACACTAGACATTGCTGATTTTGTTGCTGCTGCTGCTGCTTTTCCGATATGAATACAAAGGAACAGAGAACAAGTCCCGTTTACCCTGTTTTCCAGACAGAATATGACTGCAGCAGCATTAGTGAGATGGAAACACAAGGTATGCCCATTGCAAAATGGAAGTGCAAACCTGAACCCACACTGCCATCAGCATTTTCAAGTACTTTGCCTTGCACATGTTCTGCTATTTGAACGATGTGAAGAGCTGAGCTTTAATCTGATCCAGCAGCCTCCAAAGGCCACACAGAGAAAACAGATGAATTAGGAAGGTTACCCACATCTTCAGTGTATAAAGCTAAAAATAATCAAGAAACGTGTCAAAACAAACAAACAAAAAACAACATAGTAATCTAAATTAGCAATTCCATCTGAGCTTTTCTCTTCCAATCTTCAAAGTAACTAAGTTGAGAGCCAAGCATACAGTAAATCTGGAAAATCAGTGCAGCTGGTAAGGCAGATTTCAATGCCAAAGAATGCTTCTAAAAGGCTTTGAGCAACCATCTAATACTGACAAATATCCATTATGGTTTCCTTTCAGAAGCTTACAAAGCCCTTTGACTGGTAGCCAGAAAGTTTAAACGTTTCTACTTATCTAGAGAAAAGGCTAAAGCAAAAAGACATGGATTTCTCAAGGGGACTAAATGGTTTTTTTCTTGGCTACTTTTTAACACAAAGTCATAAGGAATCACACTACGCTCAACACAATGCACCTCTGCATGAAGACAGTGAGCTTCCTATCCCAGTAGGATCGTGCCTGCATCTGCTTTTCAAAACATGCTGAAGATTCAACAGTATGTGAACACTATGAAGTCATTTCCCACTTGAAAAGGTTAATATCCATCTGTACAGAGCTAAGTCCATTTAACATAATAAAACATATTTTCTAAAGGCGTAGCCATGGACAGGACCGTGCACGAGGACAAAGACACCTGGAGCAGTTCTCAAAAGAAGTTAAATATAAATCTCATCTGAGCTTCTTTTCCTTCCTTTCTTTTTTCTCAATAGCTCAGGAGGTAGTAAGACATTCAGGACAAGGTCACTCTGCACAGAACTGCATTTCTATAAGAAAAAAAACTGCACTTCTGTAAGAAAAGTGTTCTCCTGACTCAGATTCATAGAAAACACTTCTCAGCAGCATCTTCTGTTTAAAGTAACTGTTTCACTGGGAAGACCATCAGCATCTAAACACCTTGCCTTTTGTGAGGAAAAGGTAGTGCTGTTGGCAGTGGTAGCTCCACAGACTCCTCATGCTCTTGTAAAGGGTCAAGGCCTTATGGTCAAGTCACTGTGAGTTCTCTATACAGTTGTTCAAGGTCTTCCTGTAAGGTTACAGCAACACAAGTCCACATCACTCACCTTATCACCTGGAAGACAGAAGCTAACAAAATTGGCTTTGAAGATGCATTGCTTATTATTTGGTAAACACTGCCTGGTGTTCCCTTCATCACTAATGGTCTTACTAACAGAAAAAGGCTTCCAATCTGATTGATATTTTCAAGACAGGAGCCATTTTTGTAAACTGAAATAAGAAACTTCAAAGCCATTGAAGGTTGTGCCAGTTCTTTTACACACTTCTGTCTCAGTAAAACATACCCTCTAGAGATGTAGTCATTAACAAGACCAGTCAGAATGACTGTAATGCTACAGCCAATTGTCAAGAGAACACATGCTCCATCACTGCTCCACCTTCAGGATTTGTCCTGTTTCTATTGGGGATCCACCAAAGAGAAAAAGTGATTTCCGTGACGCTTAACTAATCAAGAACAAAGCTTCAGTTTTTTAAGACTCTAAGCAAGAAAGAGATTAACGCTACCTTGCTCTTAACACATATACTAAAAAATTTTGTTCACTCATCAGAATTATTATTAACGAACTAGTAGATATCAGGTACTATGAGTGTACATTGATGAATATACTTGATAATCTTACTGGACCCAGGAACAAACAGGATTAAAAATAGCTGTAGATCATGCCCATTCTTAGCGACAATCTTTGCTTTTTTTTTTTTTTTTCCTCTTGTCGCAGCTCAAAATAATATTCAAGGGTTACATATAACCACTTTTTCACTGCTGCATTGATCGTTCATTATAAATAATTCTCCTGAAAATTGGGCCATTTTCCAGGCACTGTAAATTAATCCTCCAGCTACACAATTAAAGAGATCATGCTGATGAATGAGGTGGCAATTTTAGGTAGTAGCTGATTTACATTCAGCCCTTACATGACTCAAAGATACAATGTACAATATCTTTGCTTCCTCAGCAGAAGCAGCAGGCAGTCTGAAAACCATTGTCCACCAGGTTTCTTTGTTACCACTCTCACTGAGAAAGCTGCAGTGCTTAAGATAGCAGGCAATTTGCTAACAGTAGAAATAGTTTCCTTCTTTATTACCTGTTATAAAAGCTAATGAAATGCTTATTTATGACATCAAACTGATGGTATTGAAGACAGACTATTTATTCTGCTCAGAGGACTGTCACACCACAGACAGAACCTGGATCAGTCTTCTTTCCCACTGCAGCAAATCAGCCTTGGCCAGAAACAGCTAATCTGAAAATGATGGAGCGTATTCATCTTCAGGCCTATTCAGTTCTGGGTCTCAGTACAAAAACTGCCAACAAACATGTTCATTAGAGGGAGTCTAATTCTGTAGGAGCTCCTGCCATTGGAACAGAGGCATTAGTTTCTGTATGGACTTGACAAGTGTCTGCCGTGCAAAACAAAACAGTGGAAATGCTCCAAGAAGAGGCACATGAGAACCCAGAATGAATGTACGAGAGCATTCAGTTGTGACTTCTCCTTCTAGGTCACATCTCCTCATCATTTAGAGCAGAGATCTGCTGCTCTTTAAAAATCATCTGGCACTTTCCAGATTTGAATCAGAGCAGGCGGGGAGTGTTAGGAAACAGGAAGAAGAGACTCTCATGTACTCATGGTCAGACTGGGGATTTATCCAAGCCTAGCTGTGGAAGGATTTCTGAGAGAGACAGGAAAATTAGGCACATGTCACAGCATGCTGCTGGCAGAATATTATTTTCCCAGTTTCCCTTCACCTGTGGCCAAGAAAATCCAGATCCAAACCTGTTAGAGTAGGACAAAGAAAATGTTTTCAAGTCAGACTGACCCAGGAAGAATGGGCAGAGGAAGTGAAGAACGAGTACAGATGAGTCCAGTTTTCACAACAAGCTGTGCTTCTAACAGCTGGTTCACACACACACACTGCAAACAGCCATAGGGAGGAGAACACTGCAAACTGAAGCAGGCAGTTGATGATATACTGTATTACTTTAAAGTACGTGGTGCATGATCTAACTGTAAGTTACACTGTGACTGTTCACATAGTCTTTGTGTCAGATATTCAGCATTCATTTTTTGATAGCTATGTTGAGTGATTCATTATTGAAATCTATGGGCTTTGTATGTTTATATTTGTATATTTCATATATCAAACAGCCTCAAACTGTCTCAAAACCAGCAAGGAACAAAGTATGGATTAGTCATTATGTATCATACAATGTGTGGAATTGGAACAGGTTACAAATATCTAAAGGCATTCCTGAGAATTAGAAGTCCCTATGTAACAGAATTGCAACTGATGGGTAACTCAGTGAGCTTAGCAACAAGCAACACTAACCCTGGACCTTAGTATTTCCTGCCATACTCAGTATGCCTTCTCTCACATCGTCCATCTCCTTCACAGAAAATTAAGGAAATGGAGAAGATTTAAGGATTGCAAGCATTATAACACTGACATCATATTCAGATGATTAAACTTCTTCTTCATTCAGGTTTTAGATCCTGCTGAATAGCTCATCACTTGTCTGCAGTTAATATACAAGGGAGCACTCCAACATAATTTTAGAAAGGATAAATGAAACTGTCATAGAGGTTTTTGCTTTCGAACAAGGATTAACATAATTGCTCTAAAAATATTTTAAAGAGATGAAGGTCACTTGCTGACCCTTCAAGTCTAAGAATATATTGAAGTTGACCTCCGTTTCTTGACAATAACTGATCAGGACTCTGCAATATCCAATAGAATGCTGTCTGCCAATGCTCCTGCAGTTAAGGAAGAATTTTCCTCATCACTCACAGGATTTTCCTTACCATTCCTGGGTTTTGGAGATTTATTACTCCTCTTGCTCATAATTTAATATTAACAGTAGGTTTGCCACCATGTGAAATGGGATTTAATTACTAGATTTCTTCTTCTTGTGGAAGGGTCAAATCAGATTGTCAGTTTTCAGAAACATACTACTTTTGGGCTTGAGGTCAACATACAGACTTCTGCAGATATCCAGCACACACAATTACCAATCATTCTGCTTTCTTTTAGATATGTATTAGATATCTCCAACTGCAGAGTTGTGACCACTCCTTCTGGTTGGAAAAAGAAACACTTTCCTGAGTGGGTTTCATAACAGAAAACCCTTTCAGATGCAGTGCTGCCTGCTGGGTTATAACGCACATTTCATGATGTCTCTATCAAAGTGGACACTGTGCATGTGCCTGGCGGGTCACAGCTTTCAGTAGCTGACCAGATGCACAGGCTGAAGGACCACGTTTACCCCACAACTCCTGCACTGGAAACTCTGAGCACAGAGTGAGATATTTAAGCCTCCTTACACAACACATGGAAACAGTAAGGACTCCAAAATCAAGGGCCTTCCTGGCATGCTTTGGGCAGAGGTTGTTCAACAGATTTCATCAAGTGTTTTCCATGGTTGAGGTGTGTACTGAAATGCCTGATCTGTGAAACTCAGCAAGGCGCAGAGATGAGAAAGGAGCAGAAGTGCTCAGCACTGCCAGGATCAGTGAATGCCTAAGCTCACGCTGGAGACAGTGACGTATTTCTGCCTTCATCTACTGCTTTGGTGGCTAAGAGCTTAGTATCATTTGAATGGCAATAGTACTTCAACAGCACAAGAAAGCAAACTTTTAGCTTAAAAGATGTGTTTAGAGTAAGAAAAGCCATGTGTCAGAAAATACTTCATGATGGTTCTGCCTTTCATTCTGCCCCCAGTGAATTGCCATCAGATCAGATAGGCTTGCGAAACAAATCATTTTTCTAAATGTCATCTCTGGTACACAGAATCCCCAAGATCTGAAAGTCAGCCTGCGTTCACTGTACTACTTGCACCATTACAAACAATAATTTTGCAGTCCAAATTCAAGATGGCAGTTTTTGACAGATTGAAATTTATCTCAGCTCTCTACAAAACCACTGTTTTAGTACCAGGTATAAAAAATAAAGTTGGATTCCCACTGCAGATTAAACCACTAGGCTGCACTTTTTTTTTTTTTTTAAAGGCAAACACACTTTTTAAGCATTCCCATTCAAACACAAACTTTCACCACTTAATCCAGCATAAAAGAATTTCATGAAAATAAATTAATGTGAGGCCAAAGCCAGAATAGGTCTCATATGTACGCACCTATAGGAGTACAAAGGGGATCAATTAATTGAGTTCACAGTCAGATCTTGTGATGCTTTCATACCTTATGGCATTTTACGTCTTGAAAAGCCCATTTTAGCCATGCCCTCTAACCTCTTGTTTAGCAGATGCTGATTTTCATGCACCAGTTCCAGCTTCTCAACACATTTTAAAGCTGAAACATTGCTCTCTCGTGCTGTTGAAGTGAAAGGCATCGTCTTTGACATCTCCTTCCAGAAACACAATCAGATTGGATGTATTTATTTCCCAGGGATGAAAATGCACCAGAATTCTTCATAAAGTGCCCCTATTATTAAGCTTTACCTTTTGAAACATACATGTAATAACGTCCTAAAGCTCTTGCCCATCTTAATGTCTTTTGACTCTGCTGCACCTTCCTACCTGACTAAAATGAGTTCTCCTATCAAATTGTGTGCTTTAGTTGCATTACTATATTTATAATATCTGTACAGTAATATTGCTCAGAGACAAGGCTTAAGGGGAGATTCTTCATTATGTTATTGCATTTCCAATAGTCCTACTTAATATTTTTTACCACTTATCAGTATGCATAATACCGTACCTAACCTGGAGCGCCATCAGTGGGCATGAGTTTGACAAATGAACCTCTTCAGGAAAAAAATATAGATCACTCTATGTAGCTTTTAAGGGGCACGTTTTTTGCTAGATGTCCGCACATTCTACCTCAGATTTACACTTTCTGGCAACTATTTGTTTAAGCTCACAAATATTTGCGTGCTTAATTTTCCTGAGCACCCTTTGCCATTTCTGAAAATTTATCTCTGCCTACTTACTTTAAAACACAGCTTTATTAATGTAGTTTCAATGGAATTGGAAGCTAAAGTTAAATGTGACTTCAGTGCTTTCCTGTGAGTAGCAAATCAGACAAATATTTGGACCTTTGGGATCTGTTCTCCTAAGAGAACACAAAGCACATGGTTACACTGACTGTGTTGGCCTGAACTTTCTGTTCTCTGCTGAACTGATGCATCCTGGGGATATCACTCAAAGCAGATCTGAAATTCCAGACTCATACTTCTGAATATCATTCTGAACTTCTTCAGACTACTTATTCTGTAGAGGATTGTAAAAGAAAAACTGTCATTTTCTAAACATCTCTATTGAAGAAACATACAGAGAAACTTGTTTTACCTCCACATCTTAACTGACAGTTGAACATAGCAGTCAACAAAAGCACAAAAGCATGTGAAAGCAGATGAAAGAGCCTCTACAATAGGCAAACTATTTCCTTTTCAATGAACAGGTGAAAAACATTTCTCCAAGCAGAAGAAAACTTTGAGTAAGAGTGAATTAATAACTTTGATGAAGAGTATGTAGAATAAGCTAACAGCAAAAGATGCGGATGGGAATAACACTCCAAAAAAGAATTGGTTTTCCTTATTCTGAAAGGAAATTCATGCCTTCATATTTAAGGAGAGAGGGTTTTTACCAAGGCTCTTTCATGGTACAAAGTCTCCGGAATCTAATATTGATGAAGCCAGTTGGATGATTATCAGTTTTACAGTGTTCTGTATTTATTACTCAAACCCTCCTTTTGTTTCATATGGAACAATGCGTTTTCTCGCAAGCTTTATTCCTGGTTTTAGAGTGTCACATTAATTAGTTCACTTTCGTTGGATGCTCAAATAGCAGTGGGAAGCCAAGAGCACTTTTTCTCTCTTATCTAGAAAGAAAATTGAGGCTGCCTTTCCAAAACAATCATTCTTACAATAAACCACACTTTCTTTGTCACAACAGAATTAAAGCAATTGTGTTAATTCTACATAACACATGGGGGAGATTTTTGGACACATTTTTCTGATAGCAGTGAAATGTTGTCCTTGAATTTACTTCCCACTCAGACATTTTTTTCTATTAAACTTTTTATTCTTCCTCTCAGCAGTTCTAAAAGTAGTTTCTTTTCTTCCACGGGTACAGTCTTAAACTAGCTTTGTCATCTTATGCCTGTAATGCAGAAGATTCTTCCCTTTGCTAATTATTTCCAATAAATAAATAAATACATACACGCACACACCTCAAGCCCTGAGCAGCAATGTCTACTGTCAGTGCTTGTCAAGATTGACAAGTCAATGACTGTTTTCACGTTTCAAGTGCCTTTAAATAAACTGCTTGCAAACGCCCCAATATCATACTAACTGGATCCATGCTATAAGTATTGTATTGTGTTGTAAGTATTTTAATTTATTTCATATGTATTTGATATTTAAAGCACATTCACAAACCACTGCAGAGCTAAAAATACAGACACTTATCATCTGAGCCTTCTCCGCTTCTGCACAGGTTAAGCATACAGTGCGAAGTTAGGGCAGGGGTACAGATTTTTAAAGCTTGACTTTGGAGGTTGGCCTCAATTAATTCAAGACACAGCTGTGCAGACTGGGGCAAGACAGAGGTGTAAATGCGCAGCACATCAGATTGTTGTTCCTGACAAGCTATAAGTGCAGAACTGTGAAGATGAGAGTCAGGATATCTTATAGGGATTAGAGGATATAGACACTGGAGTAGATTAACCCGCATCAGGAATTAAAAACAAAAGATGTCAATCATGAACTAGAACTATAATTTGGAACTACTACTTCTACTACTTGAATCTGTAGTATATCAATAAAGAATAACTCTAAATATTTACTAAAATTATACATAACAAATAAAAGCCTAAATTGTGCAAAAGTTCACAGACACAAGCCCCCAGAAAGCAAGCATTCATTGCCATGTGGAGAATATTCAAGAGAATCTGAGTTAAATATTTACATATTTACTCTCCTCTGCTCAGAATATACCTCATCACTCCAAGTATTTGCAACGAGTTGTCTTAAATCAAGTAAGTAGAGTTTGAAATATATTGTCTAAGGTGTACTCAGATACACTGTGTTACTGTTTGTACTATAAGAAGGAAACAGGATAACACAGCTCTCTCAACTTCTAGCTAGCATGCAGCATTGTGACATTTTACAGGCTCTTACACAGACAGAAAATTATCCATGTCCTCACCTACCCTTTCTACAAAACAGATTCATTAAATACAAGTATTCTCTCCCAATTTCCATCTCACCTTAATACCATTCTTACGCTGCTTTTTGTCTAGAAGAAAGCTTCAAGCCATCGTTCTTAATTCTTTAATTTTGATAGAGATGGAAATGATGATTCATTACTTTCTCAGCTCCGTATCAGCACTCGGTTTTGGTCTTTTTCCAGTCCTGCAGTGAAGTTAAAGACAAGAGAAATCAAAGCAAGTCCTTAATCACGTTCCAGAACATCACAGTTATTCTCTGCTTGACATTCGTTGAAAAGTTACTGGCGTGAATTCATTGCCTGAAGATGCAGCTCACAAGTGGAAATGGGTCAAGGAAGACCCACTCTTGATTTGCCAAAGGACTGCTTTGATGAAAAGACAAAATGCATCTGATTCATCTTTCATTTCCCCAAAGTCAGTTCTAGTCCATTACACAGAGGTAAGCGATTAGAAAAAAGAAAAAAAGGCCTAACAGCTTTCAGTGCTTCTACCCAGCTAAGCAATGTCTGCACTCAACCGTACTAACTTTTGGAAACTTTCCATATACTGAACACTGTTTTTAAAGCACTTTGATATTTATAACAGCTTCTCCTTCTGTAGTTTGCTTCCATTCCTCAGGCACACATCAGTTATACTAGAAGGTCAATAACTGACATGTCTAAGCACAAATGGCTAATCCAGAACCTTAAAAAGCTCAGTGCTGTAATGTTACCTTGTAGCAAATAGTTTCTACAAAGCAAAATTCTTACAGAAATGAGAGTATCTTAGAACTAAGCTGCTTCTTTTCCCCTGTATTTCAGCAACTCTTTTATTTCAGAACCTTAAATTACTGATTATTCAGATACTCAGAAAGCCTAGCAGCAATCAAAGACTCAGAATATCCCAAGCTGCAAGGGACCCAAAAGGATCACCGTGCCTGACATAAAGTAACTGGAGATACGGAACTAGCACAAAAAAAATACACACATTATTATGTAAATATCACTAGAACTTCATATAAACGGAGTTCCTACAGCACAACGTAAAATATAACTTCTTTTGGAGCCTGCACTTGCTGCCTGTTGTAACAATGGACAGCCAAAATATGACATTTCAAGCTTCCAGAGTCGCTGTACGCAGTAAGCACTGAGCACAGTGTTTGTAAACACATGCAAACTCATCAAAAGAACAAGCAGAATGGCATCACAGATAAATTGTACTTAAAACTAATACAGTATAACTGAGAAAGAGCTATGATTATATGCTTCCAGTTGCAGAGTATTAAAGATAAATAACCACAGATTGTTAAATGAGAATGTATTAAGTATATTACTGTTGATGAAGAGCATGAGCAATGTATTTCCCAAGGGAAAAAAAAACAGGTTACAGGAAACTGGCCTTTACAATTGCTTGGAACATTATTAACTTAAAATGTTAGCATTCTGAAATAAGGAGAGGGCACAAAAGGCAACTAAATTTAATAATGAGTCTAATAGAGAAGAATGGTCAATAAAAACCAGGAGGGCAATAAAATTTGGAATGGCTTCATTTGACTTAAAGCATGGGCACACTAAGCAATTAAGCAATGAGAAATACAAGTTAATACATTAACTGTATTCTTTTGTATTTCCCTGCAGGAAAAGAAAATGAATGAGAATTTTAGACATAATGGCCATATGTTCCAAACCTTTGAGCAGGAGTAGAATGTACCATGGTGGATAAAACTAAATATTCTTGGCACAGTGCTTGAGGCTGCTAAAATAAAATCAAAAGAATCAAAGATCAAATTTCAGAAGATGTTGGAACAAGTCTGGCTCTGGTGTGACAAGGTGAAATTCCTCTCAGGGTGAGTCCTCCAGTACAGCATAACATACTTGGCCTAAACAGAGGCCAAGATATCTTAGGTGAAATTTCAGGACATCTGATTCTGTTATTACACAATGCATCAACACTCCAAGAGAAATTCTTGGCTCAAAATATGAAACTCCTTAGCTTGACAATCACATGCAGATATTTCCATTCTCTGAGTAGAGAATTCTTTGTAATGACCTGATTACTGAAAACGTAATTTTGAGTAAATATTTAATGTGCACTCTCTAATTCCAAAATTGCTTCTATGATTACAGAATCATAGCACACCATGAGTTGGAAGAGGTCCACAAGGATCACAGAGAGAAACGTTGGGCACCACACAGGACCACCCAAAATTCCAACCCTACCTCTAAGGGAATTGCCCAAAAGTTCCTCAAGAATAAGCAGCTTGGTGCTATGACCACCATCCTCTGCTACAGAATCTTTTCCTAACAGCCAAGCTGACTCTCCCCTGACGCAGCTCTGTGCTGTTCCCTCACATCCTGACATTGTCACCAGAGAGCAGAGATCAGCCTCTGCCATTCGTTCCCCTTTGAGGGAGCTGTAGACCATTTGGAAGCCTCCCTTCAGTCTCCTCTAGGTTGAACAAACCAATTCACATCAGTATCTCTTCATACACCTTACTCCCTAGACCTTCACCATCTTCGTAGCCTCCTGCAGGGTGCTTGCTAATAGCTTTATAGCTTTGTTATCTTGTGGCACCCAGTGTTTCTGTGCAGGTAATTTCTCCATGGCTGTAACAATGATATTGAATGCAAAATGTTTACAAGTACTCAAAAGAGAAAATGAGTTTCTGTTGCTTTTATTGTTATTTGGTAGCAATATCAGCCTTGATCTTCTTTAAAATATTCCATTTCCGTGACTGTTTGGATGTTGAGAGGTATAGGTATAAGCATGGAAAAGAAATAGGCATTTCCAGTAATCTCTAAGGCAGCAAAACCATCATAGAGCTTCACGGAGCAAGACAAAAAGACATCTCCATGAAGTATCAAAGGGCCACCAGATATAAATGAAACACGAGAGCTGGCCAAAATAATCACAACTTTCATTATAATAGAAGCATCAGGATAAATAAGACCCAGTAATAAATTCAGTATTTCACATCTTATCTTGTTCATATTTTCTTTCATTGACATGAAAACTTATTAAAAAAATAGAAATAAAAAGTAAATAGATTGTTATCTAACACTACCTCCACAATATGTTTCTATTTAATTTACTGGAACCTACTGATCACTAAAGATACACAAAATTCTCTTGGTCTTGTTCTGCATTTTACTCAGTTTGATTTGTTGTAAAGTATCTGAACACAAATACATTACTGAGTACAATACAAAAATGAGAGTTCTGATTATCGATCGTTTCCAAGACTTGCTGTCACTTTGTTTCATTTCTATCCTGCTTTAGGTAAAGAGATGCCATTCAGATTATTTGTGAATACTGCTACAAAGTCACACCAAAGAAAAAGCTGACATTTTCTTTTGCTTTGAGTTTTCCTACGCTTTATGCAATAAAAACCCTACACATGGGCGCAGCACATCATACTTAGGAGCACTCATATTATGTATTTTCGCATGAGGAATGGCATGCTTCAAGTTGATAATGCAATATCAGGTATAAATCCCAATATACAAGCTCTCAAGAAAAAGTCAGATTTTTTCCACCTATGCTCTTACACTGAATAATATGGGACACAGAAGTATAAATTAAATGATAATTAATATGGACAGATAGCAAGCCCCACATATTTTGTGATTTTATTTGTGTTGCTCAGATGTAGTCTGTAAAATTCCAAAGTGTACAAATCTATGAGAGGTGAAAAACAATAACTACCTGTGCACTTTTTGCTTCTCAATATTAGGAACAATACCATAAGAAAAACACTGTATATTCTCATGCATATATATTCCTATATTGTTGCATGTATGCTGCATGTATGATATTCCTACTTCATCTGGAGAAACATACTGGAAGTGAACAAACCAGATTTATCAGTAACCTTGTATTGTATTAAGACAAGCTGTATTTTCAGCCATTATCAGACATGGCTCCCTAACTTCTTTTATACTCATTTTTCTCTTATACTCATTTTTCCCTGTTTTGATTCCTCATGCCACTTCTACTTACTATTTCCTTTCATTTCCTAAGCTTATGGTAATTCAGAGTCACAATTCAGTTTTATACATCTGCCATGACTGTGTTAATTGCAGCCGTGTAGGAAAACAGACACTTATGGTTTCTTTTTATGATCATTATATTCTTGAATGAGCTGCAGGTTTTCTTTGAGATGAAGAACACATCAAACTAGATTGACGGCTCATTTAAATCACAGTGATATGGTAAAGAAGTGAAGAAGCTGTTATTAACTATAACTAATGCAGAATATTTGGGGCTACTTTATTTTGCTCACTAAATTCCATCCTTGCAAGGTGCAATTTTGTCTCAAGGTATTTGGACCTGCATCTTCAAATTGCTTTGCTTATGCTTTAGTTGCAGCCTGAAGTGCTTTTGCACCAACTCTTAACACTAACTGGTACCAGCAGATCCACTCAAAGACAATGAAAACTGTGAGCATCCTCAGGGCTGAATAATTCCTTCTCTAATTATGGTTGAATAAAGAACTATGTCCAAAAATGTGTTTGCTATCTGACTCTACCTGTTGTTCTAATGAAAACACTCTCTCTTTTAAAACATCTGGACATTCTAAATCAGCTTATGTTACCTCAAGTAGTGACCAAATAGGAAAGAGACCTTGAGCACCAAAATGAAGTCTCTACCCCTAAACCTAAACAGACATGAATTCCTGCACAGCAGTACACTGAACTAAATATATACATAATCTGCTCTTCAACAGTATTATTAATGGGAAAAAAAATGAAGTCAAACAGATTCAGTTACAGAGATAAAGCAGCACAGCTAGGTTATAGAGAAAGAAGCAACAAAGTCAATGTCTCAGCCCCTTCTGTGGGCACTGATTGTGAGTTATTGTTACTGAATATACTCTAGGTAACAGCCACAACACAAGATAATTAAAAACCATTCAGTTTCTTCCCTCAGATTAATTTTCATCAGTTTAAAACTTGACACAGAGGAAGAACTGGCTGAATATATGGAATCACTACGTAATGAAATACTTTATTAAGCAGAGGCATTCAGTCTATTAATAAGTGTATTGTTACAGGCAATTGGAATCCACACTTCTTAATCCAAACAGAGTAAATTATAAATGAAGGAATACTGGATTACCATTTGCACAGACATTTTGATGCTGACTTACAGAATTGTTTCCTGAACTCAAGGATGTATGGGAAGAATTTAATATAAGAAAATTAAAATTAAGATATTTCGTTATAACGTGTTACAGTTATTCTCTTTGACAGAGACATCATTGGTCATGGCCTTGAGCCAATATCTGGTTGTTATCTCATTTGTACAAGGCTGCACTTGAAAATTAGGGACAATAACTGTGAATGCATTATTTTATTTAGTTCTACTATTTCTGTTCACTCTTCAGCTTTGGATTTGTGCAGAGAATGCTCAATACACTCAGCAAAAAAATTCAGAGTCTGCACAACTTAAATCCCATTAAAGCTTTCAATGGGACGATGATGATGATACGATGCCATCAGCCCATGACACGTGAGCTACTTTCACCATAGGTAATGATTCTTTGCGAACAAGGTTTTCATCTCTCATTAGAAAACATTTTTGTTACTCTCCAAGCAGAAAGCATTTTGGTGTTTTAGTGGTCTATCTTTTCCTCTCTCCAGGACTGCAGAGGCTCTGAAATACAGACACCTGCCATTAGTAACAACAGAGATTGTGTAATAATTCTTAATAAATTATTAGGAGTTCACTTAAATAAGTGCATGTATTTTACAATTTGCATGAGAAATTTTCTTCTCAATTTTTAAATTATTTTTAAAATATAAATATATTTTTTTGACCTGACAAAATTGTCTACTGAGGAACTATTATGCGGGTTGGCTCATTTCACAGCATTTATTTTCTGTGTTTTCTATACTTAATGGCACTCCCCACCTATTTACCTTTCAGGCTGATCTCTGTATTATTTCTTTCTCATTTGCTTCAAATCCACTGACAAATAAAGGAGCTACTTTAACAAACTTGAAGCTTTACAGAACTCTGACTGAGTCCGATCAGCCTTTTACTTACACAGTCTCAGAGAAACCTGTATAAGGTTCTCCCAGCAATGCTACATCCTTTCTGAATCACACCATCCCACCTCTGCACAATTAACTCACCAAGTGCTGTAAATGCCATAGAGCTGCCAACTAGTCAGGAAAAGAAAACTAGTCAGGTATTCAGACAATCAATAAGAGGCATCATACAGTGTCATGGTTTTATGATTTTTGGTATTGGTATTCCACATCATAACAACATGTAGTGCATTAAGAGTTAAAGAGTTAATACTCCAACTCCATAGATCATTGATATTTTCCGGGTATACCTGTCTCAGAAGAGAACTATATTCCCCAGAAGACTTTGCGATGCTTTGCATTTTTACGTATTTTCCGCTCAGAGGGAAAAGATAAAAACCCTCTGCGGTCACGGGACACTCTCTTTCCTTCGGGATCGACTCAGCAGTGGGTGCTCGCTGTCGTATCGCCTTCAGCGTTAGCGTAAGGCCTTCGGTTTATCGGACACTCTCTCTTGCTCATTTTCTTTGATTTATTAGCTTCAATTCCAATTATATTGTATTATATTGTGTTATTTTGCTTTCTGATATCTTATTTAGTAAATCAGCTTTCCTCCTCAGATCGTTGCCGCTGTTTTGTTTCTAGGCCCATCTCCCTTTTTCCTTTTCCCTTTCCCCCTTCCCCTTTCCTGGGGCGTGGGTCTGTGGGTCCCCCACACCAATCGTCATGGAACCGGGCCAATCCAGCCCGGTAAACCGTTGACATACAGGCAGGTATATAACTTATAAAGCAACTGCATTAGCATTTGATTAAAAACCTCATTGTACCATTGGTACTATTGCCACAGAGGACACTTTTTCCAGCTTGTTGGTGCTGGAACTAGGGCTCTCCCCATGAGCAATCACTGCATTTTTAGAAAGAAATTATCTAATAAGCGGTATAAATTACAGGACATGAACACCATGCACTACAGATTGGTTCTCTTTGTACCTGATAACATTCAACAACACGGAGCTAAGAAGGTCAGCATTTCTCTCTCCTCTGCTTTCACTCAGCATACTTCAATACAGTAATTATCTTAGGGAAAAAATTCAAAAACAGCTAGATCTCCAGATATGAAGCAGATGAAAATACTGTTTATATTTTGGGATAATTATCATTTATTTCTATACCTTTTAAATAAGCCTTTCAAACTCTGTCCAGGGTCACATGATGTTCACGAAGGGAACATGCTCACTGAGAAAGAAAGTAGGGAGTGGGATGAGCAGAATCAACCTAAATAATCTACTGATCTCATTTAATGGAGAGACGAGAGAGAATTACACTATTAAAATGAAAACATTTCACTCTATAAAATAAGGAGAGATTGTTGCCATGGTATCAGCAAAATTTGTCCTCCACATAAATGCACACACATGAACCTTTCTTGACAGAATGGAATTATAAATGTGCAAAGAAATATTTTCTATTATGCTTCCTCACAGAATTTAAAATAGAAATTTAGATGAAATCAGATAGGTAATTATCTCTTGCAAATGTCATGCAAAGCAAAACAACAAATAGTGTGTAGACATGGAAATGCACATCCTCAGAAGGCACTATTTAACTCAAGGCACACAGAAAAGGAAGCATACATTTCCGAGCTACTCTCCAACATAGATTTCTCATGCATGAGAAACTCTCTCAACCTTGATAAAAAACATACTCAACAGATACTCAACAGGCATAAAGATGTTCCTGGGATGACTGAAAGACTGAATAATAATTTCTATTAGAGAGTTCCTAGACCCACAGTCAGAGAGCTATTCAGGGGTTTCAAGTCAAAAGGCACTGCTAAATTTTCATTGCACTTCTCAGTGTCATGCACAGACATTTCATACTGGTCTATAATTTCAGTGCAAACATTGATTTTATATGGTGGCATAATACCACTGTTTACCTAATGTCAGTCCTTGCAGTTCAAGTCAGTTTAAAGACACATTTTGAAGACAACAGGGACCACCTTTAAATGGTGGCACACAAAAAACCCATGTTCTTATACAAAACATGGCAAACAATTGCTTATCATGCTAACTTAGGATTAATTAATAAATGTGTACATTAAAAAAAAAATCACTGATATGCTGATGATCCCAAGTGACTAGAAAATTTCCAGTAGTTTAATGAGGTCTTTAATAGTTAGATTTTTGTTGGTTTTTAGTGCTTTTTTTTTTAATACATACACACAAGCATTATAAACTCCTTTACAAATGAAAGCATAATTTCTGACTGAGATTTGTCTGACAGTAACTCCCAGCCATTAGACTGTGCTGCACTTCCAATCATCTTAAGCATTCTACCCATGTAACATGCAGGTGGGATTAAGCCACCTTGTGAAGTAGGCAGACTGGGCTCCTTTAAGAGACAGAATAACTCCTGTGCCCTTCTGGACAACAGATCTGGAAATAACAGCCCACAAGGAATTTTACTAAAGCCACACACACAGGCAGTACCACCTAATTCCTAAAGGAAAGTTCCTTCGCCATAAAACCTCTGCACACATTAGTTCTCATTGCCAAAGCTCTGCACAGGGAGTTTACAGTTGGTTGATGATCCATTATGACCAGAAAGTCTCTTTTCCAGTGGCAAGACCATTTTGAACACAGTCCCTCAGTCTGACAATCTGACCTACATTCACTGTTCCTATGTGCGTTTACTATGATGTTGCATTTCGTTACAGTAAGTTAAAGCTGGACTTCCTGGATGAGGAAGCCAAAATGTTCAGATGATGCTGTATAATTGGCTTGTCTCTGAGTGGCTGAAATTTGAAACTTCACATTCTCTCTGCAGGATCTGTGGTCTTTTTCTATAAAGGTAAAATTTACCCTCCAGCACTCTCTACTTCACAGTTTCTACCAACATGATGCTCTTGGAAAATATAAGGATGGAAAAAAAGACTGCAATGTTGTGTAGTGACATCTTTAACCCTTCACTTTGTCAGCTATCAGCTCTCATCCAAACACTCCGTATCCTCAGTACTAAAGCCACCCACTTGTAGGAACTGTGCTGCATAGATCTAGAACATGCTTTTGCTGCACTGACCCATCAGTTCTCCCCTTACTTCAGTACAGTTATTGTAATGAGAATGGTAAATGGAGTCAAATAAAACCATTCAGACTCCAGTGATAAGATCACCCTCCCTTCTGAACATGTATCTAACCCGATTTCATGATATCATTATCTTCCCTGAAATGTAATGGAATAGATGGCAATTTAGAGGATCAATCCTCATCTTTTATATATGCTGTGTTTTCTCTGGCATGGGAAAAGTCCTTTAACTTGGTCTCCATTGTGACTACACTTCTAGGTACCTCTGCCCTCAAAAGATGAAATAGATGACACATATTAACACCTACACTGATCTGTGCACAACACAATTGCCTCTTGGTTGGCTTATTCCTAAAAGATCAACATCTTCTGTTTAGACTTGCACTGAGTTGAGTAACATAATTAAACCACACTCAGGAGAGAGAGGAATTGGAAATGCCTGAAGAAATAAATGCTTTTCAGATTTTTTATTTTTCAAGTCTGCCAAACTCACTACCTCGGAAAAAGGACAACAGTCATCAACACAAAGCCTGCACATGAAGGACAGACACGTAATTGTTAAACTTAGTCATGAGAGTGTTTCTATCTGAAAGTTGAGAAGGGTGGAAGACCACTAGCTATGTGATCAGTACAGAGAAGGTGTAAGCCAAGGTCAAAGCAAAGAGGGCTTTCATTTCAGTGATGAGAAGGTCAAGGCAAGGATTTGTGGCACACTACGACTAAAAGCTATTGCCCCCTTCTATCCAAATCTTAATTGTTTTTAAGTGTCGGTACCTCTCATTAGTCAAAACACACAAAGACATAATTAATACACAGACATTTTCTCTGAACTTGAACTGGATATCACTTAACTTCTCACCAAAATATAAGCCTGAATGTTTTCCACAACGTTTACACAGCTTTTTATTCTCTACAAAATAATCAAGTCTTTACTGTACATTGGTATTTGGATGACGTTTCCCCCTATTGACTCAACTAAATATGAAATAAGACTAACAACAGCGTGAACTAAGCCCTCTGATTTGAACCCTCATTAAGCACTAGGTTCTCAAAAGCACTTCCTTCACATAAAAGCTGTCAGAGTTTTTGTCACTAGGGCTGATATTACAGAATGAACATAGTTTCTCTTCTCCAAGCTGCAGAAAAGCCCTAAATCAAATCTTCCTTCCAGAAATGCCAAATATGCATGCATCTTGTATATGCATGAAAGTGCCTCAGGATGAAAGCTGCTGGATAAATGTGAGCTGCTATTATTTATGGCACTCAAAGGAACGCTCAGATAGTTTAGCTTTCAAACTGAACCTACACTAATGTTCCTGCGTGTTCTAAATCTCCTTTTCTCCACACCTTTCAAATAACCATTCTGTCAGAGAAGTATAAATTCACTATTCCTACACACCTCTAACCCTAGACATGCACTCTCTGCAGATTCAACTGCAACAATTGAATGACATCTATATTATTTGTGGAGATCAGCTGAGGCTATTATGAGGCAAAGACAAGAATAAAGAGTATGTACATACACGAATATATTTAAAGCAGGAGAATAAGAGTGAAGCTGCTCTACAGAGATATTCAGATTTCCAATTGATCACATGAAAATGTGGCAAGTAAAAGAGGTAGAAGTTGACAAGGATTATAATCAAATTTATTAATTTAGAACACCTTCCAAGTACTTCATTAAAGAATCAAATCTTACATGACAAGAGTGTACTACGGGTCTAAAAAGCACTTACATCCAACACCAGGACAATTGTCTGGTAAATAAACACTCAGGAACAACTAGGAAATAATGAAAAGGAGAAGGCAATCTTCAAAACAAAATAGGGCAAGAATGCAAGAGCAGGATTGAGCTGGATTTAAAGCCAAAATTGGCTTTAAATTACACATACTTAGGATGGGCATATCCTTTAAACTCTTTACAGATAAAGGTGGAAAACTCATTTTATTAAGCTTGAACATCATGCTAGAAACAAGTTACCAAGTAATATCTTCAGTGTAACATACAGTCACAGTGAGAGGCAATCCTCTTTCGTGCCAAGTTCCCTTTTGCCAGGAAACGTTCTCTGTCTGGACCTTTCATGCCACTAACAGAGGGCTCTTGGCAGAACATTTCCTGCAGTCTCGTTCCCTTTTTGATCTGGGCCATTACATCAGGTTAGAAAGATTCTGCCCTGTGATCATATGATTGATTAACTGAAGGTTTCATAGATTTAAGCCACGTTGCTAATGTGCATCGAAGTACTCAGAACAGAGGCTGAGGAATTTGTCTTCTGTCTATAGATAAGATCCATTTGTCACCTAAGAAATGATTTCATCCAAGGTTTCTCTCACAGAAGCAAGAAAGACCTTTAGTACCTTCCTTCTTTTACACTTCTCTTCAGGAAAACAGTGCATGCAGCTGCAAGATTTTCTTTGTGATACTTATCCAAACACTAGGACAGAGAATAGAAAATCATCTCTGATCTCTTATCAGCTCCATGGAATCTCATTGTTTGCTCACTGTGGCTGCTAAACTGCTTTTTCTTTTTTTCACCTGCAGTCTCACATGTTACACTTGATTTTAAACTGATGGCTATTCCACCATAAGAAAGTAACTGGAGATTTTAAACTGAATGCTGGCAGTGTCATGCAGAACGAGCTTCTAAACCAAACCCTACCCAGCAGTTACATCTCTTCCTCGCAGTCATATCCTCACAAGCCAAGCCTGCCCGAGTCCCATCCCAGCTTCAACAGCACTCTTTAAATCTGCTCTTAAAGCAACCAGCATTAAAAACCATGCATCAAAGAGAAAAATAATTTAAAAAATCTATTACCCATCTTTTACTAAACAACTAATCCAAGCGTTCTGTTTTAATTTTTTACTTGAGGAAAATGAGGGGAATTTAATGGACAAAGATTTTTTCTTATTTCAAATTAAGACAAGATGCAAAGACAAGACTCCTGACTCAGTTTTTTCTTAACTGGGTGAAAAACTGCGCACTTCCCAAAGCACAAACCAACATTCAGAAAACACCTTCCCTGGACACATATTTATGATAAATTATTTCTCTTCAATTTTGTGATTGGCAAAAGAAAAATTTCATTACCAGTGTCAGTTGTCATTCATCCAGAACTACTAACAGGCACAATTCATTTCTGAAGCCCATACCAGCACAACCTTTAGTTCACTGGGTAACTGTCCACGGTTTTACAGCTAGAGCATGCATTTCAGCTCTTCCCTTTTGGCCAATATTGACAAAGCAAGAAAATCACCTCGCTATCATGTGTCAGTCTAGTCTCACACAAAATTGTAATTTAGAAATCTACAACATCCCCTGGATGTGAAACTTCTGCAATTCAGAGCATTGTCCCTCTCAACAGCCAGAGAACATAGTGTTCTCATTTAATCTAAATACCATGAATGATTCAGATTTAATTCTGATTAGAGCTGTGGATTGCAAGCTGCAGATAAAGACTCAAAGACAGCTGTTAGAATTGAGTCTTAACATGTGCACAGTTTGGGAGGGCACAGCTGTGTTACATAACTGAGCAAAAGTCTGGCAGTGAGCACTGAACGCCGATAATCCACAGGAAGTCCCACAGCAACATTTCTCTCCTCTAATTGCTAAGCAAGCCTTACCTAAACATGAACTATACCACATGTAAACACCCAACTCAGTGACGACTTCTTGTTGTACCAGTAACTGCTGCATTAAGGGCTATAAATTCTGTCACTCTGTCATTACCAGCTTTCATTTTCACAGGATTAGTTTGTTTTTCTTCTTAGAACTCACTAAGATTTTATGGCGCTTTAATGAATAACTAAAAGGGATGCAGACTCAGTAAGCCTCTGACAGATGTTGTTTAATATCATCATCATCCTTGTGCTTTTCAGAGACTACACAATGGGGATTACATTTTGTGGTCTGGTATTTGATCTTGACCAGAATTTAACTGTTCCTTTAGTTGGTCGTATGAAGATGCTTCGTTAATGACTGCTATTCCTGCTCAGTTCTTGCTGATTTATTTCTTCTCCTTATAATACTCAAGCATAATATCCTCACTATCACTGTCTCCTCAATGACATAACAAGACTTGTCAAACAGTGACATTTTATAGATGAAATGGTGTCAGCCAGTAACTGTAAATGCTGTACCATTTTTGAATGACAAGACGCCCTTTCCTTTGGATATATTAATTATCTTTTATCCTAGTTTATTGTTGCAGAAATAGGACTAATTCCATTTTCTGGTAGCACAACCACTACATTCAGTTCTGCACATCAGGGAAGGAATGGTGACAGACTCAGGATGAGAGAAATGTAATGAAGACCAGGAATACCAAGATGTCAGAAGGACATGTAAGTAGATATTCTACTCGATTTTCACTTCTTTTTGTGTACCAGAACCATACATATTGTTTACATACAAAAAAATAGCTACAAAAGGCAAACATACCACCACCAAAACCAAACATCAGCAAGGATTTTGAGATGTCACTAAGAAAATGAGAAACCCTGCAAACATCTATCTTTCTCTTCCTTCCTAGGAGACCAACCAAACACCACAGGCTCACTTAGAATAACTCATGTAAATCATACAGCCCTCAGATACAACAGAAACACCATCCTTGAGCTCCTGCTAAAAAGCACCCTTCAGGTACTAGCACCAGCTGTCAGTGTATTAACTTCATTGACTCCTGTAACAGTACTGTGGAACATTCCCTGGTAACTCATTTGTAGCTAGTAAGGTAAGGCCACTCATTAGAAAAAATGTTCTGTAATGCTATGACCTCAAGTACTCTATGTTGCTTTCCTGTCTTCAAAGATCCCTCATTAATTACCTGGTACAACTTCCTTTCTGGAATTAGCTCTCTACCAGCTTAAGCTTCTCACAGATTTTCTTCTCAACAGTTCACTGCCTTGTACATTCTCTCTTAATTGCAAAAAAAAAAATAAAAAAAAAAAAAATCCCTAATGACATCTAAAAGATGCTTTTCTGAAAAATCATTCTGCTCTTGCTTATTCACCTTAAAGTTGAAAGAATCATACAAGTTTCGTTACTTATAAAGACAGCTCTTCCTGCACATTAAGGGTTGTTTTCTTTACTTGTTTAGTGGGGTGCTGAGGCCAAGTGGGGTTGGGAAGGGGGGAAACCTATTTATACATAAAAGCTCAGTGCTAACTCTCTATCAGATGTTTCAAAGCCATTCCTTACAAGGTTTAACATGAGGACAATTCCCATCCCAGAATCCAACCAGGTTTTCTTATTAATCAAACTGCTCAAGAGCTCCTGCTCTCCAGTCCCATGCTGCTAGTTTCAACCACTTCTCCTTCAGATGTGAACTGAAAATATCATACTTAACAACATATTTTTCCCACAGCTTACATTCTATTTCATGGAACAGAGAATCCTTTTCCTGTTTCCATTTCTTTCCCTTCTCCATGTTATATGAAGTGGTCACAATGACATGCCTTGAATTATCTCAGTTAAGCAGTGCTTTGTTTGTTTTTTCCTGCTTAAGTAGCACTTAAGCTACTTAAGCTACACTGCTTCCCCTTTCTGTATTTCCCTGCTATCTTTTATTTTCTTCCTCCTCCCCATGTTTCTTCAACAATAACTTGGGAAGAGTAACAAGGGAAGGACATAGCTGTGTACTGAGCTTATGTCTGTGTTTACAAGTTATGCAAGACAATGCAGAGCAAAACTGCTGCTGGAGAACTGACATGCAAACTATGCAAATTACAGGAGGTATTAATTAAGAGCAACTACAGTGAGAATCCATTAACAACTAGAGAACATTACGTGCAACTCTTGAACACATCCGCTACTTCACTTCCATTGGAAAGGAAACCAGTCTGCATGTTCAGACACTACCCCATGATACAAAGCACAGCACGATAAAAGATGTTAGTGGAGAACTTCCTTCAGAAACAGACTCCCAAGCTAAGTTGTTCATGTAAACATACCCTAAGTCGCTGAAACCTGAGTAATTCAGGTCTTAAAGTTACAATATTCTTATAGTTAACTTCAACAAAAACCACAATTTAAGGACTGTGAACCTCAGTTATTGAATAACAGCAGAGCTCTTACCGAGGAGGCAAGAAACCCAAATGCACTTACCACTTCAACATTAGCAACTTGTCACTGCGTGCAGCCACACAGACCACATCATTGATGGCTAAGGCTGTAAGAAACAAAAGAAAGTACACCTGATCACTTCCATAGAAGCTGAATTAACTTCAAGATTTAAGGGGACAAAAAAATGCATACTAGGGCACAGGTCAGCCAGCTAGAAAATTAGAAGGCTTACATTTCATTTCCACAACTGCTGATATAGTTTAAATTGCCCAATTACTGGCTAAAGAAAGCAGAAACCAAATTGTGAGAAAGCTCCAGACTCAGGCAAAGTATAGTTTCTTGTCTGACAGAAAGCAGTAAACCCCCATGCCAGAGTTGAAGCAGTCTCAGACCCAAAGGATACTCATGCATCCCACTGAGAACCTCGAGGCAGAATTTGGGCACCTTTGAAGCTTGTGTCTGGCCTGCAGTGAAGCAAGGAATGTGTTCCAGACACTTCTCAATTTCTCCAAACATCTTAAGGTTTAAAAACATCAGGAACACTGCACTACAGAAACTAGATATTCCTAGGGTGCTAAGCTCACTAGAATATGAGCTGTGTAGACTGGTTCAACCTAAGTCTTGCAGATGACAAAGGAAAAAAAATAGAGGCATGGCTGGCTTCTGTGACATTTGAGGGTGATCCACACTCGTTTAATCCAGCAACTTTCTTACCTGAGCAGGGACAGAGGCACCTGCTCCAATTACTACTAATGCTGCTGAAACATCAGCCTCTACATTTCCCCAGTCCCCCTCATTTCCTAAGTTACATGGAGAAGCCATCAGTTTCTTAAATCCCTTGCTTTCAGCTTTATTTAAAGCTAAAAGGCCCTGGGACTTGAGAGATGCCTGTAATGTCTGTCTCATTCTGAGTCCTGAGGGTGAATAGTAACTTGCAGAGAAGCTAGCAAACTAGAGACATCTCAAGTTTAGCTTCTATTTTAGAATAACAGGCTCTCTCACTAATGGAGTTTATTAATTATCACAGGATTCTTAAAACCATGAAGAAGTAAAATTTTTATGATTGCTCTTTTTAATGGAAAATGTTTTTCTCCAGGGTACAGTGCTGGACACATCACAATTTCATACAGCAAACAAACACAGATATGAATTTGAGAGGAATTCATTGTCACAAGTGTTTGAAAAGGATTGCCTGCACCCAGGGAACGTGTCTGTACATTGGTTTTAAAAGCCTTTTAATTTGCATCCAGTTCTCACAGAATGTCATGTGACACGTGCCATACACAAAGTGCTGCCCTGGCTCAGGCTTTGAGCTACAGCTTCACGTGGTGATGGAATATGGAGATCTCATGTGCTGTGCTACGTCAGACTTAACTTCAATGAGAGACTGAAAGCACTTACTCTTTTGATCCTCTATGGTCTCTGTCGCTGGATTTTCAGTCCCTCCTCTAAAGCAGTTGAAAACTCTGTGAAACATCACCATCTTCACTGCCTTCATACTCTCCCCCAGATGCTCAGTGTTAGCCACCATTAGAGACAAGATACTGTACTAAATGAATCTGACAATGGCTGTTATGCTTTTTGTGCTTTCCTGAACTTTAACGAGATCATAATTACCTCACTTTATCATGGTCACTCCTCGATTATACCTTTGGTTGCTCAGTAAAAAAAACACCAAAACCTGATCTTCCTGCCACAAGCAGGGCAATTGTTGTTGTGCTTTAAGTACTTAAGTAAAATACTTATTATTTAAGAAAAAAGCTGGATCAGTGTTTCACACAGAAAAGTGAGCAATTTGAAGTATTTTCTCCACCTCCAAGATTATGCTTTGGATCAGACTGAGGTTTTCCACAGGTCAGTAATCTCCTTCTGTTTCTACCTGCCTGAGAGGAACAGAGGAAACCTGGCACTGCTCATACGACCAATGACTACTCACGTAGCATCATGGCTGAGACACTGGCACAGAGACCAGCAACACGTAAGAAAGCACACTAGACACAGCTTTCTGAACTCAGCTGAACAGCACAAATGCAAAGGTGTACAAGGACCTGTCTCCAAAGCAAAACATTCCCCCATCCAAGAAATCATCAGCCTCTGCCCATCAGCCCTTGCCAAAACCTTCTCAGTATAGCACTCAGAATGATCAGGTGGTGGAAATCACAATCACACACAAATTATCAGCTGGGGTTCAGGGGAAGTCTTGGTCCTAATGAAGTTAATGGCAGACTCCCCACT
Organism: Oreortyx pictus; assembly: GCA_036925125.1. Taxonomy (NCBI): domain Eukaryota; kingdom Metazoa; phylum Chordata; class Aves; order Galliformes; family Odontophoridae; genus Oreortyx; species Oreortyx pictus. Next base: position 2,835,288 of record JAUPFR010000006.1, on the reverse strand, counting down.
GATCTCAACAAGACCTGAGCTAGAATGTGACAGCTGCACACAAACAAAGGAAGGCTGGTAACAGCCTTTCAGCTCACTGTATTCCCTTGGAAACACACAGGGGCTTTCATACATCCTTTTGTCCACTCCAGCTCCTCAAAGAAGATTTAATATTACCTTGAGACTAACACTGAGCAGTACAGACACAACTGATTTATAGCTCTTTTCTGGGCAAGAGAAGTAAAAATGAATGTTGTCTCAGTACTCAGATGGACTTCCTAGACTACTAAGTGAGCAAAAAGTCTGCATGATTTAAAATGTTTTCCAGTACAGTTTAAAAATAATGTTTTGTTCATTAAAATAAACATTAAAGTAATTCTGATTATATAACCTTGAACAGGAGTTTCACTTTTTTCTTTTAAAAGATATTACTTCATTTTTGGCATGAGCTAGATGGAACTACGCTTACAGAAGTTGTAGAAACTTCCTCTCCCCAAGGATATTTCTCATTTGTTGAAGATCTGACCTTCAGACAGCACGAGGCTGGCAGGATGGGTCACAAGCTGCTTCTGGACTCCTTCCTAAAAACAAGTGCCTTGTGGCCATGTGAAAACACATCAAGACAGAAGAGAATTGGGTTCAGTACCGGACACTGACAGAGCTGCTCCTCTCGTCATGTGGCTGCTGTACCCGAAGCTGAGGTAAAGGCAGGACAGGACTCCCGGGACAAAACAGAGACTGGAAATGGAATTTCCTTCAACCAGGTTTGAAAACTGCTTACTGCTCTAGTGCACTTGCATAGAGGGATGACAATTTCCTCCTTCTCCTTCGATTTCTCTGCTAACAAACTGGTTTACTAGCACTGAACTGAGTCACGCTGCTCTGTAGGGTTACCTAATCATGCTTACAGAACGTGCATTTCACCTTCTCATTTTCCTACTGTATCTTTGCCCTTGCAGCTCATATCACAGGTGCTCACTCAGGAGGAAGAATAAGGTCATGATTCTCTAGTTCTCTTTGAAGAGAGTATCAAAACTCTAACCTGCTTTTTTCTTGATTTAATTACTTACTCTGTGAGGAAAGCCTTCACACGAGCTCTGTTACTGATGTTTTATTTGAGTTGCTACTTGAAGCCATTGTAGTGGCTGCATCTGATGCGCCTCCAGGCTGTTTTGTCCTGCTGAGATCTTTTTTGACACCCTGAGGGTTACTGATGAGTTTTCACACCCCTGTGGCAATGCAACCTGTCTCCTTGGCAGCTACAAGTGATGCTGCACTGGTTGGACTGCTCTCCAGCACAGTTCCTGTATTCTTTTCTTGGCACATAATTGTCAACAGATGTAACCATGCTCTAAGAGGCCCATGGTAGCAGCCTGTACCACAGTAATTGCTTGAAGGAGCTGCTCTTTTAGAAGAAATGCTGCCTGCATTGTCATGCTGGCTGTTGACCATTGCCTGGCACCTCTGCCCCCAAGGCAGGAGTCCAAACATCTTGTGTGAAGGCACTTTGCCATCGCAGCAGATGGACATGAGCAGAAGAGGCTTAGGGACTACGTCTGTGCATCAAGCATAGGCACTGAGGGCACGATTCCTAGCCAGGAATACTGCAACTGCTGTTTATCTTCTGCTTACCAACCAAGAGTTTGGGGAATGTGTCACTGCTAATCAAGACCCGGGCTGGCCTTACATCCAACAGCATAAAACATGACCGTGCAAAACAAGTGTCTGACTGGAGTGAGTCAGGCAGCAAGTCCTAACAGGGGACAAGGGAGTTATCAGATCAATCTGCTCTGGAGCTTGTGGGAATACAAAAAGTATATTTAGAGCTGCAGCTGTGGAACAGAATAAACAGCATGAGAAAGGAAGGCTGAGAACCAAGGACACTTCCAGAAGAAGAGGAAAACAAGTTTAAGTAAGCTGCATGATAGCAGACCCCAATTGGAGGAAGAGTGCATGGCTTGGGAAGACTCACAGCCCTTATTGGATAATTGCCTGTATGCATGGTTAAGGACTGTTTTGGGAAGTTATACTGTTGATATGTAAAGGCGGGTGGGAAAGTTACAGAGAACTTGTGAAAGTATATAAGGGATGTTAAAACCTGTAATAAATGATTTGGATCGTTCACATCTGAGTCCGTGCCCGAGACACTGCAGGAGCTGACCAAAATGGTCTGTGCAGGAAGCAACATCCCAAAACGCTGCCACATCACCAGATTCAGGAACAGGAGTAAAACAAGGGTGAGCAGCAATATCAATGCTAATAGGTAAGTAATATTTTTAATCACATGAAAGCTAATACTGAATAATGCTAATATATTTGATCACATGAATAAGTAAAACCTGGGCACCCAAAGGCACACCATTGAAATGGGTAAAAATGTAGACCCAGTTTAAGAAAAAAAAATCCTGACCATAAAAGGCATGAATATATGGAGCAATCAAGGTCCAAAGCATTGTTGCTTACCAGCTGTAATACTTCAAAGAAAAAAAAAATCCCCTAAATCAGAAGACTAAACTGCATTCACCATCAGAAAAACCAAACAACCTAATCAAACTTTCCCTCTCTCTGTTCCACGAGTCAGATAAGACATTGAGCAAGGTGCAGTGGGACCACAAGTCCCAGAGAAGTGAAAACCCGGGGAGCAAAACTGAAGGAGAGGCACAGCTCACACAAACTCCCCTGTGGGATTCTTTTTCTTATAACAGAGGGCACTGAAGGGAAGCACACTGAGAAAGGAAGCTAGACATTTCTAACCAAGTACTTGCAGACAATATAGGAAGCATTCAGCCTGCAGAAACTTGGATGTGTCAATGCAACGAGTCGGAGAACAGCCTGAGGTGATAAAAATATGTTGTGTCTCTGAGGATGTTGAAACACACTGCTTGCTCTCCAGCTCTACCCAAGAAGACAGACAGTATTTACTTGTCTTCACTAAGAAGACTTGGCACTGCTCTGAGATTTCAAAACCAGTGCATTCCTACAGCTGCTTCCCTTATCACTGCATTTGTATCTCTATCAACAATTGAATTCACATTCGATGTCTCTGCAGGAGGACCTGCAGACAAAAGAAAGTATTTCAGAAGGCATATTTGATAGTCAAAAACAGAGGCTGCAAAGCCATCACACTCTCTTGAGTTGCATCTGTGACAATGTTTATACTTGAGGATGTAAAGTAAATTAGGAGACACCCGCAGTTCTCCCTTTCAGTGTGTAGTACTGGGCACTTCCTCCTACCATGAATGTAGGAAGTCCAGCTCAAAGCCATGAAGTTGGAATCTTCTCAATGAAATAACCTCTTACGTAGCACTCCTCAAGCCACTTAATTCTCATTTCAATATCCTTACACCAGTCAGACTGGTGTAACTGATCTCCCCACACCGCTTTGCGGTGCAGTCAGAACTACTCCACACATCCATGAAGTCCATTCCATGCATATTCTTCACTTGCTTATGAAACATAGGACAGCTCCCCAGTGGAAGATGACGTAGTATCCTCTGCACTAGCTAGCAGAATATCTAACACATGCAGGCTTTTGCAGAGATGCTGGGAAAGATTGCTTCTGATCACAAAGCACATCTACAAGATAGCGTGATGGCATTCTGTAAGAAATGTTTTGAAGGAGGGGCAGCATTTGAAGAGCATCAGCTCAAACAAGAACCTGAAGCAAGCAGCCAACAGTGGAACAGAACCAGCACTACGTGCCATACAGACAATGAAATGTACCTAGCAAAGCAGTATTTTCATCTTCAGCTTCTCCCTCTTCACTCATCACACAGCACCCTCCACAGCACCAAAGCCAGGGCCAACAAGGAGAGCAAACACCTGCAAGTCAGGCACTCCACAGTCATACCAACTCTCTGAAAGGTCCCCAGACATTTGCATCATGTGCCACAGCTGCACAAACTGTGCACAACAAGGGTGAGCAACCAAAGAAGCTTCAAATGAGTACTGAGGCTAGACACTAGCATTCAGGTTAATCCCAAGGTTATTTGGTCCTCCTAGCCTTCATCTTCTTGCTTCCTTGAAAAAATGTTGCACATCTATCCTCCCACAAATTCATATATTTACTGAAACTAGCTGGAGCTGTTTAACTCAAGCTCCAGCAAAGCAGGCGCTGCACGCCAGCTCTCATCTGGGACTCCACCTGGAAATCAAGAGATCTACACTCCTGCACTAAGGAAGGTTTGTGTGCCCTCTCCCCATTGCTCACCTCAGGCCTTGTGTCCCCATTCAAAGAGACTCCTTGGAAATGTGTCTTTCTCTTATGTAAACTGCTCTCTCACAGTCCAGCTCCACTGCTGTTTCACCTTAACGTGTGAGCAGAGATCTGCCAGCTGTGCTGGTGCAGAGCACAGAGAGGAGTAGGAGAGGCTGCTTGTCTTGTCTTCATCTAGCTGCTGCCACAAGGACACCACACTGGAAAAAAAAATACAACAAAGGTAGAGTAATCAGATGGACTTTCCTTGGGCCTTCTCACACTCTTGATGATGAGTTTCAAGAATTTACTCTGTGCTATGGAGGAAGGTGGGGGAGGAGCTATTTGAAAGCAGTTGATACAAGCAACACTATGCAAGACGATGTTTGAAAGGTGACCCTGACCTACTCTGCCTTTCACATTTTGCAGGAAAATGCTTTTATCTACTGCAGAGCCACAGATTTTAGCCCTTTCCTGAATGAAAGTGGCTGTGACCCATCTTTGAAATAGCTAAGCAGAGGCTACTCTTTCTCTCTTTAAAACACAGTTGAAAGAGGAGATGATGAAACAGCATCGAATAAAATATGAACCCTTGGAGCAGAACTGGAGCTGTACATCTATCCTGTGCTGCCCTACCCATGGAGCTCTGTTCACACTCCTGTCATGAGCACCAAACTCCTTTAGGTATCTTATTAAGTAGGTGTGGTCCTGCCAAGCAAGGGTACTCAGAAACACTTGTTCACTAGTCAACGTGTTAAGTAAATTCTTGCTTCAGAAGTCTGCTGGGAACAATTGTCATTAGGCACTGTCACATACTGTAGATAGTCATGAAGGATCTCAACAGAGAAAGAGGATATTACACTTTTCATTTCATAATACCTATCTGCTGTCTCATGCTGTAGGTAAGAGCTTCCCATGATAAATCTATTTAATTCAAAAGGAAAGACTGCAGATTTTGGGCTGAATTTTTTCCACTTGTCTGTATTTATTTCTTGCTATTTCACTGCATGTGATCTAGAAGCATTTGCTATCCAACAAGATGTTCTTTACTGGACCAAAACAACAGTACATGTAAGTTTATGCCCTGTGGTTGGTAAGAATTACTATGAGTTACTTCACACAGAACAGAGCTCCTTGTACCTCTTCTATTTATAAATTCAGTATAGCAGCCTCAATAAGTAAATTCTGGCTTAAGCTCAGGATGAGCGTGCCCAGAAACATCATGGTTTATAATCATTCAAAAATTGCATCACATTAATAATAAGTTATTCTGAGTTTTAGTTATGGTGGTCTGATACAGGACCATTTCAAATCATATTTCCAGGCAGTATATTACTCCTGTATCACTGCCTCCTAGTTCACCAGGCATGAGTTAAACTGCTTGAGAAACAGCTCATTGGCTTAGACTGTATGTTTCAGCAGCACAAAGTGTGGGATGAAAAGTCACGAGGCAGTGCTGGGTTATATGCAAATTTCCTAGCATCATTTACTTAGTATTTCTTTCCCCCACTTCCCCCCCTTAGTGCAGCATGCTTCAGTAAACATGTGTCATGGTTTTATGATTTTTGGTATTGGTATTCCACATCATAACAACATGTAGTGCATTAAGAGTTAAAGAGTTAATACTCCAACTCCACAGATCATTGATATTTTCCGGGTATACCTGTCTCAGAAGAGAAGAACTATATTCCCCAGAAGACTTTGCGATGCTTTGCATTTTTACGTATTTTCCGCTCAGAGGGAAAAGATAAAAACCCTCTGCAGTCACGGGACACTCTCTTTCCTTCGGGATCGACTCAGCAGTGGGTGCTCGCTGCCGTATCGCCTTCAGCGTTAGTGTAAGGCCTTCGGTTTATCGGACACTCTCTCTTGCTCATTTTATTTGATTTATTAGCTTCAATTCCAATTATATTGTATTATATTGTGTTATTTTGCTTTCTGATATCTTATTTAGTAAATTAGCTTTCCTCCTCAGATCGTTGCCGCTGTTTTGTTTCTAGGGCCCATCTCCCTTTTCCCTTTCCCCCTTTCCCTTTCCTGGGGTGTGGGTCTGTGGGTCCCCCACACCAATCGTCACGGAACCGGGCCGATCCAGCCCGGTAAACCGTTGACATTTTTGGCGCCCAACGTGGGGCTCGAACCCACGACCCTGAGATTAAGAGTCTCATGCTCTACCGACTGAGCTAGCCGGGCAGAGACATAGTTTTAGAGTGAATCTCTGTCTCTTGCTAGCAAGCTTATCTGTAGTGCAGGTACTGTACGGCATAACACGACCTTGAAGTCTGGGCGTACTGCCAGTTGTTCTGGGATATATGTAAACTTTTTTGGGTGCTGCTAGCTTGTTTTAGTAAAGAAAAAAAAAAAAAAAAAAAAAAATGCTCTCTCGTTTTAAAGTGCTCTTAAAGGGGCTGCATTTCATTGTTTTTTTCCTTTTAATGCTCAAAACGTACTGGAACGTGGTTAAGTTTGCCATTCTGTTCCACTGGGTTTGGTCCCTGTATGAAAAACAAAAAGCAGTGATGGAGGCACTTGCCGGATACCAAGACAGCCCGGCTAATGAAACAAACTATAATATGTTAACAAATCATACAATGTTTGAATGGGTGTCCAGGTTCCCCTCTCAGTTTGCTATGAATTTTCAAGATTACAGCTTAGGGATGGGGTTAATGATTGGGATACTAGTCCTCCTGCATGTAATAGCACTTTACATAATGTGCAGGAAGCTTCTCCCAAAAACAGAGAATGTTGAATGGCAGGGAAAGTGGAGAGTTTTAGGAAAGAAATTAGAAGCATGGGGACCCCCGATGCCCTGGGATTTCACTCCTGAGCACTTGCAGGATCCTGAGGAGCTAGGCCTGTATCTGAGTAAAGGGTGTTGCGGCTCAGGAAGATCTGAGGTGGAACAGCTTATTTGGGGCTTGGCTTATGCTTACAGAGGTTTATATACTATTATGAAGAGAGAGAGTGTCCAAACTGAGGCCCGAACCAAAGAGGAAAACCTCCCGGTCACACCTGACCAGCCAAAGGATGCACCAGTATCAAAGTCAGTTGCCCCTGTGGAAGGCCAGAAATGGAAACGTGTGTCCTCGCGCCTAGAACGCAAAGAAGATGAAAAGAGATATGCCCTGTTCACAGATGGATCGTGTCGCATTGTGGGAAAGCACCGCAGATGGAAATCTGCTGTGTGGAGCCCCACACGACGAGTAGCAGAGGCCACTGAAGGAAAAGGAGAATCAAGTCAATTTGCAGAGGTAAAGGCTGTCCAACTGGCCTTAGATATTGCTGAACGAGAGAGGTGGCCAGTGCTTTATCTTTACACTGACTCATGGATGGTGGCAAATGCTTTATGGGGGTGGTTACAGCAATGGGAACAAAATGGCTGGCAACGGAGGGGTAAACCTATTTGGGCTGCTGAACTGTGGAAAGATATTGCTGCCCGAGTAAAGAATATAGTTGTGAAGGTGCGCCATGTAGATGCTCATGTTCCTAAAAGCCGGGCAACTGAAGAACAACAGAATAACCATCAGGTAGATCGAGCTGCCAAAGTTAAGATGGCTCAAGTAGACTTGGACTGGCAACATAAGAGTGAATTATTTTTAGCTCGATGGGCCCATGAAACCTCGGGCCATCAGGGAAGAGACGCAACATATAAATGGGCTAGAGACCGAGGGGTGGACTTAACTATGGACGCTATTGCACAGGTTATCCATGACTGTGATACATGCGCCACAATTAAACAAGCCAAGAGGATGAAACCTCTTTGGGGGGAAGGGCGATGGCAAAAATATAAATATGGGGAGGCGTGGCAGGTTGATTATATCACCTTGCCACGATCTCGCAATGGCAAGCGTTACGTGCTTACCATGGTGGAAGCAACCACTGGGTGGCTTGAAACATATGCAGTACCCCATGCTACTGCCCGAAACACCATTCTAGGTCTCGAGAAACAAGTCCTATGGCGACATGGCACTCCAGAAAGAATTGAGTCAGATAATGGGACTCATTTCAAAAATTCTCTTGTAAATAATTGGGCCAAAGATCATGGTATTGAATGGATTTATCATATCCCCTATCACGCACCAGCTTCTGGTAAGATTGAAAGATACAATGGGTTGTTAAAAACCATGTTGAAAGCAATGGGTGGCGGAACATTTAAGCATTGGGAGAAGCATTTGGCAGAAGCCACCTGGTTGGTCAACACCCGAGGATCCATCAATCGCGATGGTCCTGCCCAATCCAGCTCTCTACCTACTGTAGAGGGAGATAAAGTCCCTGTAGTGCATGTAAAGAACATGTTGGGGAAAGCGGTTTGGGTCCTTCCAGCTTCTGGAAAGGGCAAACCTCTCCGTGGAACTGTCTTTGCTCAGGGACCTGGGTCCACTTGGTGGGTGATGCAGAAGAATGGGGATGTTCAGTGTGTACCACAAGGGAATTTGATGTTGGGGGAGTGCAGTCAGTAATTCCATGTATATAGATCTATATATATGTTGTGTGTGTGTATATATAATGCATGTTAATCATTGTTCTTCTATATGTATCAAGCATGATGTAATGATGTGGAATAAGGGGTGGAATGTCATGGTTTTATGATTTTTGGTATTGGTATTCCACATCATAACAACATGTAGTGCATTAAGAGTTAAAGAGTTAATACTCCAACTCCACAGATCATTGATATTTTCTGGGTATACCTGTCTCAGAAGAGAAGAACTACATTCCCCAGAAGACTTTGCGATGCTTTGCATTTTTACGTATTTTCCGCTCAGAGGGAAAAGATAAAAACCCTCTGCAGTCACGGGACACTCTCTTTCCTTCGGGATCAACTCAGCAGTGGGTGCTCGCTGCCGTATCGCCTTCAGCGTTAGTGTAAGGCCTTCGGTTTATCGGACACTCTCTCTTGCTCATTTTATTTGATTTATTAGCTTCAATTCCAATTATATTGTATTATATTGTGTTATTTTGCTTTCTGATATCTTATTTAGTAAATTAGCTTTCCTCCTCAGATCGTTGCCGCTGTTTTGTTTCTAGGGCCCATCTCCCTTTTTCCTTTCCCCCTTTCCCTTTCCTGGGGTGTGGGTCTGCGGGTCCCCCACACCAATCGTCACGGAACCGGGCCGATCCAGCCCGGTAAACCGTTGACAACATGGTATCTGACTTTCAAAACTACTGTGGAAATTACAAATCTCTCTCCTCTGAAGCACTATGAACATTCCTTACATCACAAGCCCTACAAAGAGATGCTGAAAAAACCTACTCACTACCAACACTGCTTACCAGCTGCCATAATCAGTAAGTCTTCCATTTTAGATTTATCCATTACAGTCATAAATCGTACCGCTGCTATCAAAATGGCTCTCAATCTTCCAAGAAAGGATTGGTGCATATTTTACACCGAGAACCAATAGGTAGTGGAGGGATGTAACGTACTCAAGGATGGTTGAAATCAACTCAACTAAAGCTTAAACTAGAAGTTGAAGATTTTTTTAAGGGACTCAAAATATATCCATAAAATGCTCTAGAATGTCCAGCTGCTTAATATGAATTGATCATTGACCCAACATCTGTCCTACATATAGTCTTTTGGCATCAAACCAACCAACCAACCAAACAAACAAACAAACAAAAAAACAAAACAACAAAGTGTTCAAGGAAACTATTCAGATTCTACAAAACAAAGAAAGATGGGAATCTATTTCTCTAAGCACACCAGTGTTACTCAGCAGGGATAGTTTTTGTCCCACTGTATGGGAACTGTCAAATCAGGGCCTGAACCACTGGTTGATCACCAGAGGTGAGCACTGAGTTGGCCACAGGAGCACAGGTGAAGGGGATTCACCTGTGTGACTGGAAAAGGTGGAGTCTGGCTCCACCTCTCTCAGACCGCATTTAAGGGCTGACCAGCAGTGGGGAAGAATCTCTTGTTAGAAATTCTTCTTGTGTGGAGTTCTGGGTAAGTTTTAAACTCTGATGACAGGTGAGTCCTTCTTAATTTATGGGTTGTCTTTTTACCATATGGATGTGCCATTCAAAATTATACTGTCCACATCTTTTTTTGTGTGTGTGTGTGTGTGTGTGTGAGTACTTTTCAATCAGAGTGTTTACCGTGCACCCACTGTTTTTCTGCTACTGTATACTTTGCTGTGTGCAGGTGCAGTTACTGTAATTATTCTTAAACTCCTCTATGTTATGTGTGCAATGTTATTTTCTGTTCTGTTTGTGTCATCCATAGTTCACTCATTCTTTTCTGGGAGAGAGCTTTATTTTTGTTCAGCTGGAACTTAAAGCTGTTTTTGCAGTATGACTGATGAATGCCCAGCCCAACAGCTTATACTCTGCTTCCCAATCTTTGGTTCTGGCACCAACAAGTCTACAAAGTGAAGCCATTTTAAGACCAAGTAATCAAAGGCAGGTGATCTTCACAAGCAATAGATCTACTTCACAATTTCTGGTCTTCAGACATTTGTATGATATCGGACTAGTATCTTGATTGTCTAAGTCAACTACTTTGTAATAATTTCAGTTTTTGTTTTGACCTCAGTAAGTAAAATCCTTTTTTTTTCTTGAGAACAAGAAACATCTCAAATACAAAGTTTCTTTCTTAAAGCCTCTCCTTTAAATGTTTAGTATTTAATGTTGAAAATGAATGTTAGACTGAATGAATTGTATCATGTCTGAGATCAGACAAAGCCATTGAGCACTTGTGAGTCTCTAAATCTTAAAACAGACAAATATTACTTTGTGTTACCTGAGTGAGCTCTCTGTGCATCTTCATTACAAAACTCTGAGTCTGCTAGGAGAGCTACTCCGTGGGGTGCTGCAGGGCAATTCCAGTCATTACACACTGTCACATCACTGTGAAGGAAAGAAACAAGACATGAGTACTTCTGAGAAACATGTAACAATGAAGCCAAAGAAGAACACACCCCTTCATGTTAAACCTAATCAAAATACCATGTATGTGAATCTAGCCACAGGTGACTAAAAGCATGAATTTTAATGATCATATTATGATAGGTTACACCTGTGGGTACCATGCAGCAGAGGTATCCCAAAACCAAGGAGCAGCAAGTAGGATCAGCATCGCTGAAAAAATGTGACTGACTGCAAGCAAAGAAGGAAAACATGAAACAGAACAGCTTTTCTGGGCACAGTGTTTTCTCAGTGCTTTTTAAACCTGAATAAAAGCCTCTGGGTATTGAAGATCTTAAATTCAAAGAAACAAGGACAAAATAAAAAAAAATGCTGTGCAGATGATACAGTAGTATGTTTTCAAGAATTATGGTTAAATTTTACAATTTTTCTTTGTGTAAATTTAACACAAAAAGAAAGAAGCAAGAGCTGCAAAGGATGAAAGGAAGTGGGGGGGAGTATCTAGTTTTTCCTGGGTTGTTTTTTCTATGTATGGAGGACAACATTTCAATTCAGAACAGTTAAGAAAATATAAGTGCTCACTATCAAGAGTACATCACTATCTCCCTTGTATGTATGGGACCTGGACTTAACAATGGACCTAACGCTAAAGCAATTGTCAATCCCCAACCTCCTTGCAGCTCCTCCTGTTACTTTGCTTTCTGAAGCAGCAATGTGAGGCTCCAGCCAAGCCATTTGTTTACATGTGGCACAGATTTATTTATGCCCTGCTGAACCATTGGAATCCACTGGCAGATTGTTAGTAGCGTGTAATGTATCACTGGGAATTATTTGTTGCACAGAGCTGAGTTGGGTTGGTCAGGTTCACAACAGGTGTAGTAAACCTGAGGGAAATCTATCACATTTTCCATGTAACTCAGGCAGGCCCTTATTTTGTGATGTTCCCCTTAACTGCTAGCTGGGTAACTTTGGAGAAGCTCAGTATGAAAGCATGGAGTGATGCTCCTGCTGTTCATGGTTTTATCATTCACACTGCAGTTGATAGCTGATCACTGGGCAGTTTCCATAAAATACAGTGGTCAGTAGCAATGAAGGGAACTGTTCTGGCTCAGCAGTTGATGGCACTGCTTATCTTATTGCTGTTTGAGACAGTTTTCTTGTCTGAATTAAAATCAGCAGTGAAATGGTCAGCGTTAGGAATCCGCACAGCAAGAACTTGAAATTTAGTTTCCCAAATGGTCATTTCATTCCACATGCCGTGTAATCCTGCAGGGCTACATGGCTGTGTTCTGGGGTTTCTTATGAGAGAAAAGCAATAGGAATAACTGCGGTATTTTGTGCTCCAGCAGTAAAAGCAACAAATGACAGCAACAAGAAGAATAAGTGAATGTTGATGGGGGATATATGAAATGAGTACCTTGAAACAAAGCAGAAGGGCTCTGAATGCTGACTCTATTGGTGACTTAGGTACTGAGGACAGAATTGTGTAAGGTTTGCTGTTCTTTGGAAGAAGCTCTCCTGTATGATTTTAAGCATGAATCTTGGAGCATTTAGATAGAAAGTTGCTCTTATCCATTAGTGTTTCCTAAGGGCTAAACAGTAAGCAGACAGTTAGAGAAATCTTTCCCAAATAGCATGGATGCTTTTAAGTGCAAGGCAGAAGAGAAATGCTCTGCTTGCTCCAGTGTTTTAGGCATAGCAGGAAGGCTGCTTTCCTTTCTTACTGTGTCTATTTTAATCTCACACTGTTTTATTTCATGTTTCAAACTTTATGCTCGTGGTCTGATGTGAAAGCTTACTTAACTCTAAACCTCTGTAAGACTTTCTTAAGCAAAATGCGTGTCTACAGTACACGTTTTCAGCAGCAGCAAGTTACTACACCTGAGACTGTGATGGGGATACATGCTCTGTGAGGAAATGGAATCCTGAAAGCATGCATTATTTCAATAACTTCTGTGCCTGCCATGGGCATGATGTCCTTCATAGTGAACATGTCTGTTCCTGACACAAGCTGCTGTCTAAATTACACAGATTTGGTGCTTCCACACACTTGTCCAATTACAGAGACCTGCAAAGTGTCCCTGGAGCACCCACAGGGGTTTGGAGAAGCTGCCCCTTGTGCTGGGAGGAGTGTGCCATTAACATAACAGGTCAAAACCAGCAATGGTCACTGAGAGCCTTGTTTGCTAAATGCAGAGTTCTGATCTGCCACGGGGCGTAACAGCATTTCTGCTATAGTTAAAGCCTTTCAGTGGAGCAGTGTGACCTGGGGGATTGAATGCTGCTGTGAGCTGTCCCAAAACTCTTGTCAGCACACTTGAGCAATGCCACAAAGGCCCAGTGCTGCATGCAGAGCGGAGCAGTCACTGAGCAGCTCGACCTGCCTGACTTAATTAGCTCCGTGATTAAGAAATCCTGCCCTGAAACTGCTGTTGTGTGCCGGTTGCTCAAGGAACGCCGTTCTGCACCTGTTTGTTGTGCAGAACTGTGACTGAACAGTGTGAATGTGCAGACAGCAATGTGAGGGAAGGCCTCGAGGTCTGCCCTGAGGTGAAACGAACACACCGAGCCGACCCAAAAGGCTGCGGTGCTGATGGATGCCCGGCCCGGGCACCGCCCCGCCCCGCGGCACTGCGCATGCATCGCCGCCCCCTGACTCACCGCGCTGGGTTGCGGGCGGGGAGCGGGGCGAGAGCGGCCGCGGGGGACGGCCACCATGAACCGCCTGAGCAAGAAGGCGAACGAGACTCTGATCGAGATGTCCCTGTCGGCCGACGGTAGGCTCGGGGCCGAGCGGGGATGCGAGGGGTGCGGGTGTGTGCTGCGGGTGTGGGGCTTCCAGCCCCAGCTGGAATTTTTGCTGGGGAAAGAGCAAATGCGATGGGAGCCGCTTTGCCCTCCTCCCTTCTGCTCGCTCCTTAGTTCTTCTGTCTCTCTTACGCCCTGGGGAGCCCCCAGCTGAAATTCCAGGTATGGTCTCAGCAGTGCTGAGCAGAGAATCAGCTCTTCCTACCTGTTATTAATACTACTGCTCGTTCTCTATGCGTAGTAGACGCTTGCCAGGCTTGTGTTGGACTTGGTGTCCAGCAGCATCCCCAGGTCCTTTTCTGCCTCGCTGCTTTGCAGCTGGGTGAGCTGGGTGTGCAGGGATGGAGGGGAACCGTTGGATCACAGCTCGAGCTGCTGATTGAGCACCTGATGAAGGGCTGCGGTTGGCCCAGGGAGCACGGGAACATTGTTTGCAGTTGTGCTGCTCGTGTCATCAGAAGGGTAGGAGCCAGGGTGAAGCCACCTGGGCTCGTAGGAGGACCGGCCAGCGAAGGGAAAGCATCTCCTGGACATGGGCTCCTTTTGGAGAGAAGTGTTGCACAACCAGAGCTTTCCTCCGGCAGTTGGGTGAGTTGTGTTCTTCTTGTTGTGTACGACTGTTGGCCTCCCCGTGAGTGCTGCGCCTGGTATCGCCAAGAGCCTGTCACAGGTAATGTCACTGCTTCGTGAGCAGGACACTGGGGTTGTTCCCTCTCGGATGCAGGACTTCGCAGTTGTTCCTGAGGTTCCTCTCTTCGGAAAGTGCAAGTGTGTTTGTGGTTCAGGAAACTTCTACTGTGTGCATTCAGTGTTCGTTGTGGACACAACCCATGTGAGAAGTGGGCTCATTTGAAGACAATAGAAAGAAATCTGTAGCTTTTGTTGGAGTTTACTGCTCTTCGGCTGTGTTCTGGGTTAGTGCCTGTGATTGACTTGAGTTTAAGAACAAAAGGTACAAGAGGACGTTAACTGCTGCTGGGAGTGGGGAGTCAGAGTGCCGTTTGAGCTCTAGGGAGCTCAGTAAAGCTTCGTTAATTTTCCAAAAGCTTGACCTGAAAGATTTTGTAAAAACAAGGAGTGATGTTGTACCTGTGGCGTTAACTGAGGACTCTATTTGGAACTGAAAGGCTTATCGGTAAGAGAAGGGATAGCTTATTCCTTCACTAAAACCAGCAAGAAACAATCCAAATAACCCTGAAACCTTGCTGTTGTTTTCTGAAGTTAGTTATCTGACACGAACTACCTGTTATTCACATTTCCATCGCGTGTCACTGATCATGGTTACACCCGATTTATATCTTTTTTTAATGTACTTAGCTTTGTAATTAAAGAAACGTAATTATTTTGTAAAGATATTATTTATTCCAGAGAAAAACGAGGGCTTTTTTGACACGTGTGTCCATCCAGCCTGTGTGACTGTGTATGTGAATTGATCATAAAAAGTTATTCTTTTTCCTAAGGCAGCCTGAAGTAGTAATTCTGGAGGGTGAACTGTTCTTACTTATCCAAGTCAATAAAATGTGAAACCTGATGATGATAATTCTTATAATTGAATCTCTACTAGTTTATACCAGATTGATTATAATTCCAAGAATACTCAATGAGAAAAGATTTTTATTTTTTTTTAAAGCCTCCAAATGACGTTTGTTTCTGCCAGAAGCAGATTTTGAAGCAAATTGGAAACTTTGGGGAAATGGAGTCTTAATGACAATGAAGTTAATAGAAATCTCATTTACTTTTGTTTTTAATCTCCTTCTGATTCATTAAGGCAGTATGCTTTTAGGAGTGGATTTTTCTGTGGGTTTTTAATTCATCCAGTCGGCTGATTTGACTTTAACTTTGTTTTTAATGATTTCTTGCTGCTTGACTGTATCGATTGTCAGTCAACACTTTTTATTCATATGATGAGATACTGCACCCCTTCTGCAATTGACTTGTCTAAGTTTTAATAAGCAATGGGTTATAGCAAGAGCTTTTCCAGCTGGTAGTTTGAGAATGTGATGGTGACTGATGGCTCACTGTGTCTGCTTCTTTTATCACCTTTGTCACTGCAGTTGCACAGGCAATTGTGAGGGATTCCTCCCTTTCACTTATGGAAGTCAGAGCAGGAAATCTCATACTTCCCTTAACGCCTCTGCTCCCGTGGGCACTTGCTTTGGTGACGTGTGCTCTATGATTCTGTAGGGAAGCTTTTTTAAAAATCAAAAACATGAAACAAGCAAAACCAAAGTAAAACGTGTATCTATTTTTGCCTTGTTTATTTTTCTTGACAGCAAGTGATGCACCTTTGTGTATGGACATCAGGGAAGGAAGTGAAGTGGCTTGACTTTGCTTAGATGTAAGTTTGCCGCTTCAGGGGCAGTCACTAGCAATGTGTGTAGAATGGCCACTCCCTTTGTTTCCTAGAGTTGCTAGAAGCCTCGTGCCTGGTTTGCTTGCACCTTGCAGACCCAGTAGGCGTTTCCATGTGCATAACTGCAGAACAGCTTGATGCTGTGAGAGCTAATTCTGGAGTCTGAAGAGATGCAGCTGAAGCAGTGTGGCCTCGTGATGTTAATTAACAGCAATGAGTTCCACCTGCACTGTTTCTGGCACCTGAGTTGGTCCTTCAGCATGTCAACTTCTGGCCAGCAAGAGTGTCTTGCTTCATACTAGATGGACAGATAGACCACAACATATTGTCAGCACCTAAGTTGTGTATGTAACCCTCGGATTATGGGATAGTTGGCTTTAGTAATGTGTTTTGTCTTTTTATAGGGTTTTCCTATGCTTTCCTTGCCCTAGATGCATTTAAGTAATATTTAATATATTCTCTGTGATTGTGATTTTAAAATTATCTTTCTGTTCTGCTATGTGAGGCACTGTGGAAAACGTTTTGGGAGGAGTGGGGCTAGGTTCACATTAAAAAGGGGTAGGCAGTATAGTAGGCCATCTGCTTCCTCAGTGGAGACTCGAGTCTTTTGGAGAATGAGATTTCTTGATTGTAAACAATTCTGTGGGATTGTTGGCGATCATACTACTAAGCAAGGCTAAGTGTGCTTGCCAGTACACCTGGTAGCGTGGCTGTAGAAGGCATGCTGATGTAGTAAATGAAGGCAGGGAGAAGGATGGAGTTGATGAAAGAAGAAGAAAAGGCTGCTTTGGGACAGGATTGTAGGAGTCAACCAAACAAAATGTAGGACAGAGGTTTGTTCTGCAGAAATGAGGAAGCTGGTGATTGTGAATGGAAAGAAAACAGATTAAAATTATGCTGCAAAATCTTTCCACATCTATTTAATGACAAGCATTTCAGAAAGTAACTACAAGCAATCACATCCCTTGTGTAGTCTTACTCCAGATCTAGTAGAAATCAAAACTGCAAATCTTTACCTTCATTAACATTTTTATATGGGTATTTCTGTGTGAATCTCTCAAGATGAGGTTACTGCTTTGTCATACCTTCGAAGGAAGTTTTGGAAATTGGGTAGTCAGTATTTCTAAAGAACAAGCTCTTTTTGTTGGATGCAGCAGAGCACTGCATGGTGTCTGAAAGTGTTGGTCCTCTGACAGCTGTGAGCACTCAAATTGAGTAACTTAGCAGTGAGCAGGCAGAATGTGGGTGAGGAGGAGTAAAACATGGACTTTTGCAAAGCTGGAATATTGTCTTGGAAGTGCTTCACTGTAGGTTTTTGTTAATTCCTTTGAGTATTTAAGTGTTGAGTGTGTTTTTTTTTTTTTTATTTCAGTTGTGGTCAAAGAAATGTTCAACTAGACTGCTTTAGCTTCTGTGTTAGACTTAAATATTTACATGGTTTGTTCCCTGCTAGTTTGTTGTAGTTACTAGAGATTGCCAGAATTGTAGATGGAACACTGTGATCTTTTCCATTGTGTGTGTTTTCACTAATGTCATTTCTTTAATCATTCTTTTTGTTTATTTTCAGAACGGAGTTCTAGTAAAAGTAACAGAGACTTGTCCACCACTGCACTGCTCGGAGAAAGATCACGTCCTTCCAGAGAACCAATGTTGCAGTGTTTGCAGAGGTAAGCCAGCAACTGCGTGTACTTTGATGGTGTGTGTGTCCCTGATTCAGTAGGGGGGGGATCCACGGCTGGGAACAATTCATTTCTAATGATTGATTAGGTACCTCTGTAAACTGAGTCTGTAATTAGCCTTTGTGTAATGCAGATGGTGATATTGCTTTGGGTAGAAGACTTATGGGATACATGGCTGTAATTGCTGTGAATTAGAGAGGGAGGAGGAGGAAAGGAAGAATTGATGGAGAAAAGGTCTGGTATCTCTTAGGAATTCCCATTAGGAAGAAATTGTTTTTAAATGAGGCATTTTATGTTGTGTGAACTCGGACCTGTACGGAATGTACAGGACTGTAAGCTTCTGGGAGTGACGTTTTGAGCTCTTTCTATGTAAAATGACAGTCATGGTAAGATTTGAGTTTGATGTGTGCTTTGAGGCTGATGGAGTTCTGAACTTTCTCAGGGCTCATTTATGAGATGAGCTGGACAAGTATGGGATCAAAATGTAAAAATAACCCTAGAGTGCAGAATGCCCTATAACACAAATTGCATGAGGCTAGAGAACTCAAATAACTTTCCTTCTTCAGGAGTGTTTTAAGCAGTGACCTGCTGGGTGCAAGGTGTCAGAATAATAATTCCTTGGATGTGACTGTATGCTACCTCTGTTCCGCACCTCACCTTTGGCACCGAGACTCAGCTCAGCTTGAGGGAATCTGGTCTCTCAGAGCAGGACTCAGTGATGCACATCTGAAGTGTTGAAGCAAGAAGTGTGCTGAGTGAAGACAAAATATTTCCAGGCTTGAATGGTTATCAAGGCCTGCTGGTCTACTTTCTCACCTGTGTGTAAATTCCTTCAGAGTGCCATCCTAGATGTCAATGGAGGAGTTCTGAATCTGCCCCTTAGTCAGTAAAAAGTAATTAATAAACACTCATAGTTAAATATTTACTAAGGCTTTGAACTCGCAAGTATATGCGTGCACTTACAGGAGCCTGCACCTGTGAGACAGTTCTCCGGATGATGGACTAAGAAAACACAGTAATTTTTTAAAAGCACTTTCTAGACACATCTGTATCTACTTAAGTACTGAATGTTACTTCTCTGTCCCTCAGAGGGCTCAGTGTCATAATGATGTTTCTTAACAGATGGCCCAGTTTGATATAATGTAGCACTGGAAAAATTAGCTTCAGTGCTTTTAGAAGCTCTGGAACTCTGAAAGCTTCAAAGTGGATGAAAGATGAGTTCTAGAGTTACTCAGTTCTATATTACTGCTAAGGATAGGTACTCCTTTTAGATATTAATCTCCAGACTTCTTTCATTATTTATAAAATAGTGTGAACATCTGTGCTTGTGGGATGGTCTCCCAAAGCAGAGGAAGGAATTGTACTTTTGCTTCTTCTGTGTTCTGATAGACAGTACTTTCAGAATGATTCATCCACCTTCCACAGTGGTTCTACTTGAACTGACTGCTACAACAATCCTTTCATTTCATCTTTGCTTTGTGAAGTTCTTTTCCAAACTATGCTTAAAGATCTGATGAACTTTGCCAACTTTATAAAGCAATGTATCTAACTTAGCACTCCTAAGTTGGTTTTTGGTGTATATATATACATTTACATAGTGTTAGAATATGTGCTTGATGTTTTTATCTCTGTTCCATGTGATGCAAATCGATAGTAAATGATTTTATTGTATGTAGAGCATGGAGATATATATGGAATATAGATATATGTTTTTCTGAGTGGGTTTTTTTTTTTTTTTTCATAGAAACAGATGTGCCCTGATATGGCAAACAGGACAGAGTTGGGAAAGAAAAGAAAGCTTCTCAGTTTTGGAATGATGACTTCCTTAAGAGACAGTATTTGTCTTTTACTGCCCAAGGAAAACAAATATGGGTGCTCACAATGCTGTGGTGTAAGACTGTGCACTCTTCAGGGTTCTCTAATATCTACCACAGTAATGGCTGAGTGCTTAAAGTATGCAAGAAAAAAAACCAAATGAACGAACCCAGTATAAAAAGCTGTGATGGTTATGGTGGTGGAAGTCATGAAGCAACAAAGGACTGAGTGGTGTTCTGTAAGTAGCTGCTTATAATATGTGGGTGCTTCATGCTTCTTAGCAAATGCTAAGAATGCTAGCAAATTCATAATGCAGTGTGGCATTATGAAGCTCTATTTCAGGCTCACTTTTTCTTATAGCATACCTACTGTGTTTTTTATGGCCCAGGGACAAATGTAATACAAAAAATAGTGTCATGAACATGTTTTATTGTTTACTTCAGCTGTTTTCCCCCTTGCCAAAGACAGTGTGCAATTCTGAAAGAGTGGATTTTTTTTTCTCTCAATTGAATGAATGATTCAATTAAATTTCATGAGAATTTTTCTGTTTCTGTGGTCATGATTTTGATATGTTAGAACATCCTAAATAATAGCCCTGGCTTCTTCAGTCAGACTCCCTAAATGAGAGGGTGTGAGGAAATAATGAAGCAGCGAGAGCTGTTTGGTTTCCTGGAGGAAGAAATGTTTCTTTGCTGTCCTGCAATATGCTGTGGCTGGTAGGTTTAGACTGGCTGCTGCCACTGATGAGCAGGAGGTGGAGAAGCAGGAGGTGAGCTGAAGCGTGCGTTGTACTTCAGAAACAGAACTGTGCTCTAAAACTGGGAGCTTCTGCCATCCTTGCTTTGTTTTAAGGGGATTTTAGTTCTTTCAGTTAAGGTACAAGAGGGCTCTTCAATGAACATATTCCTCATCTCTCTCTGTCTAGCTGCAAGCTTGGGCTTTGCTTTTTCAGAAATCAAGTGTTTCTGTTGCATTGCTGTGTGGTCTGTATTATTTCAAGGTTTTATTTTTAGGAAGATGTAATGGAGGTTGATAAATATGAATCAGTTACTTCCCTTACATAGGTCTAACAGTATTTGACATTTAAAAGGCCATTATGCTTGCAAAAGAGGAAAAAAAGCTTAGTCTTGCTAGGGTGTGCAGTACAATTATTCTAATGCACAGAAATGAGCAGTGCTCAATAAGATCTGCAGTCATACTGCAGCTTGAAGGAATGTATAAAGTTACTCTTTCATGTCAGACCACTGAGTTCTGGGACCTCAGACTCCGAAGGCATAAAAACTGCTGTTCAAAGTGTTTCCTTGCTCACGACTTGTTTGAAAACTGATTCAGATTGTGAAGGGACGTAATTGCTACTGCATATTTTATGGCACTTCCTATGAGGTGTCTCCCGGATTTACTTTACCTATTTACGTAGGAACTCTGTGACTAAACCATAAGAATTGAAAAGATTTTGAGGGTGAAATGACCTTGGACCTTTTAAATGTAGCTAATGCTATTAATGGAGGCAAGTCAGTGTTCTTTTTAGAGCAGCACGAGGGCAGAGGATTGCAGTTTGTCAAGTGAACAGCTGCAGGAGCTGGAAGGAGTGCGGAAAGCATTGCAGGTGTTACAGGGAAACCCTCAGAGATCTAGGATGCTCATTAGCGGGAGGATATGTGGATAGGGTGTTTATTTGCAGCAATGGTTTTGAATGATTTCTTGCATTCTTCAGTCAGCAGTTAAACCAAATTACCAAAGAGACTTGGTACTTAGAATGATAAACAAACCTTGATGCTGACACGGAGCAGTTCAGCGTCCTGCTTTGGAAAAGCAGGTTTTGGGAACTGGAATGTCAAGATGTTGATATGCCTGGAAAAATCAGAGCAATGTTTGGCTGCCCCGGAGTGGAATTAATATCCCATTGTAGATAATCTGACTTGGGAGCAGTAAACCCTGCAATTTCTGGTGGTGCACGAGTGATAGATTTTTTTGGCATCTTGAAAACTGACCTCTTTCACACTTGCTTTAGTACATTTCTGCAGTTAAATGTTGCAAGTGAAAAGCTAGAACTGATGTTCTTAAGAAAAATGGGTGCAAATATTTCTGCAGCCTTGATAAGGAGGAGAGTGATGTTATTAGAAATGCTTGGGAAGGGAACAGAGGTCATAGTGCCCATAAAAAATCTCAATGCGCTTCTCAGTGTTTACTTCTCCTGTTGGTAGCTTTTTGAATGGTTTTGAAGGGCTGTTGTGAACATTTAAGTGTGTGGGGGGGCTGGGAATGGTTTCTGACATCTGTTCTGGATGCATTTATCTGTAATTTTAATTTGTGCTCGTTTGTCAACTGTGTTGGGCTGAAATTAGTTAAGATTATCAGAACTACTTCAGATTTTCTGTGCTTGTCAAATCCTCTCTAATTACCTGCTTGTTCACGTGTGATAATTCTGTGTTAAGGCTTTTCTTGTGTTTAGAGAGGTGCTGACTGTCTCAGATAAGAGTTGGCTGAGTATTCTGCAATCTCAGTGGTTCAGTTGTTTCTGCCTGGGCAATAGCAACGTGTGCCCTGTGCTAGCTGCTGTCCACAACTGGCTGGCATTCAGGGATCCTACTGCAGTACCGTTAGGTGCTTTTGCTGTTGGTGTGGGTGTTATAAAGGAGCAGTATAGTTCATGTGATGGCCGAGAACTAGTAAGTATCAGATGTTGGCATTCTTTTGCATTCTGCTTGCTTGAGGGTGAGTTGTTGGTCCCATGGATAGATTGAAGTTTCAGTCAGTGCTTAGTCAGGAGTATAAGCACGGTGTTAGCCAGTCAGCAGCCCTAGACATGTTCCAGACTGTTTTGCTGAATATGAATGAGTTTACCTGAACTAGATATTGAACTGGGATTCTTAAAGGTGTGAATAGGACCAATAGCTTATATTTTTTCGTGTTATAGTCCAAATACAATGTGGGCATTATTTACTAGAGAAGCAGGACAGACACTCAGACCCAATATAAGCTGCCAAGAATAGAGAGCATTTTATTCCTTCTTTTCCTTCACAACCCCAGCTGGGGAGAATGCAGAGCAGGGTCTGAGAAACAGGACAACGCTTCCTGGGTCTGCGCCTCTCAGTTCTTTTGAAGTGCTAAATGTGTGTCTTCACTGTGGGGGAAAAAGCACTGCAAGTACCTCTGATTCAACGGTATGTGTGCTCTGACAGAGGCGCAGTGAGCCCTTACAATTCTATATCATCGTATGCATTTTTCTGCAGGTTAACCTTAAACGGCACTTATTTTGTAAAAGCTTGAGAGCATGCAGCATCGAAGCACCGTGCGTGCTTGTAGAAGAAAAGGTTTGCTGCTTTCTGCTCACGGAGTGAAAAGTTTCTTAGAGCCTCTAGTCACACAACTTATGTGTAGAACTGGAGTATTAATTTTCTTTCTTGTGTGTTCTTTTAACAGTCTTGTAGCTTGAAAACAAAAGCAGGAGTCTCACTCTGAGTGGGGAATCAGACTCCCGACTGAGACTGTTGATCTCAAAGCAGAACCAGATTTTCTAGAGAGGTGGTGTTTTATTTGTTTGAAGAAAAACAAACAAACAAAAACCAGATGGTAGATCTATGGAAACTGGATGGATAGTTAAAGTATTTCTGAAGTGGTAGATGAGCAATGAGTAATTCTCAGAAGTAGGTTGTGTTATTGAAAACTAAACAGGGAACTGTACCTGGGATAATGTCCCATCACAATGAATGGTTGATCTGGGACTTGAAATTTGTGACGAAAACTTTCCAGAACATCATCCCATTGGTTACTTACAAGTTTTGTAGTTGCTAAGAAATTGTCACCTGATTAAAGATTGGATTAAAGAGAGCCCAGAATCTTTTTTTTTTCTTTTGGTGTAGGAAATGATGTAAGGACAATTGTAATGAAAACACGCTGGAAAAAAAACTAAATCTTTTTTAAAGGCTTGGATGAGAAGGAGGTAGTTGTGTTTATTTTTGTAATGGTTTAGCACTGTCTGAAGTTGATTAGCTACGTCTCAAATCCCAGCACAGTAGTAATAATCCAGGCTAAACTGAAATGCAGTATGTTATAGGGCCTAGTCTGACACAATGATGCGTTATATAGGCTCTTAGTTGAAGTATCTACTACTAATAATTAAACTTTTTCATACCGTGTATGAGTTCAAAGGATAATTATTATTCTAACAGGGTGGGAAATAGACTGGGAAATGTGGTGTCACATTGTCAGGGGAAATGGTGACAAAGAAAATATAATAAAAAAAAAAACCAGAAGAAAGCGAACTTGTTTCTTGGATAACATCCAGAATGTGAACAGAACAGAAATGTTGCTCTGAAAGGATAAACTGGATGCTGAATAGAGAAGTTTGGGAAGATGGGTTCCAGCTTTTCACTTCAACTACAAAGGCTAAGAAAGAAGTCAGATACTGTGTTGACATAAATGGCCAAAGAGGGTGTAACTGCATCTTAGCTTTTAAATTGATTTCATTTAATATTTTCATGCAAGTTAGTTGGAGGTATAAAGTGCATAGATTCTGTAACTGAGTACTGCATTGCCATGGCTTCTTTGTTCCAAGTTGTCTTTTTTTCCTTACAAAAGCCAGCCAGGCAACTGCCAGCTTGGAAAGAAAATAGTCTTTAGTTGAGTACAAATTGATGGAGGAATCCAAGAAGCCTGAGTGTACCAAATTGGATTATTGAGTGGATTTCTAACATACAGCATGCCAAAGCTTTTGAGAGATTAATGTGGGTGATGTAATTATTAAACCCTGATGCCTGACATAAGCATGTTTCGATACCTGTTTGAATGTTTCCTGCATTTCAGGCCATAACTTTTGTGCAGAATGACACAGATGCGGTGAAAATTTGGAGTGCAAAAACTGGAACACAAAAGCTACCTGTGAATGCAAGAATGGCTACCTCTCTGTCCAAGGGGACTCCGCATACTGTGAAGGTAAACCAAATGATCTGTCCCCTTAATAATGTACTCAGAAAAAAATAATATTAAACAGGTGATGGAAGAATGAATTCCATTGCAAAGTTCAATCTCACAATAATGAATACTGCTTTTCAGGTGGAGCTTTTTCTGAGTGTATGAGTGTGAGGTAATCCCAAAAGATGGAATTGATGCTGGGCTGTTCAGATTACCCACCCATCGTTCTTCATTGGTGCATTCTTGTTCTGGTGTGCTACGGTCACACTGTCATTACAACTTCCAAAACACTGTTTTTTCAAATGCTACCACCTGCTCTGTAAAATGTTTTCTAGAGAGTGACGTCTGTGTAAGAGGTATTAAACTTAGGAAGTATGTGCTCTGCTGGCAATCATGAGAAAGGTAAGTGTGAAGGGATGTTGAGATTTGAGCACAGAAATGGTGATCTGCAGTACCTCCTGCCATACTTCTGTGGGCCAGGTACTTGCCTTCCTGTGGTACAGAAGGTTGCTGTTGCTGAGAGGACTGTGGATGAGATACTGTTGGAGTATTATTACATCAAGGGACAGGATGCAATGGGGCATTATTCTCCTTTTCATTTTGCTGAGTTTTCTGTAGCTTGCTGTTTCTTTTAGCTATGATGTACGTAGGAGAAGATAAATTGATGAATGAACATGTACCACATTTCTTCCTGCCTTTGCCTAGAAGGCTTCTTTGTGATGCTCTTGTGTATTAGAAAACAGAATTTAATGTTTGGGTCACTATAAGAAGTTTTAGAACTACTTTGTGAAAAAATACTCTCCTGGGTTTTTCTTTTCATGATGCAAGTGTTGGGCTGGACATTTTTGTTGTTAAAAATGAGCCTAGTAGCAGATTGTCTGTTTTCCCTTTTCCTCTATGGCAGAAGTTTAAAAAGCTTGAGCCTACTAACTTTGTGATGTTGACAGTACGTTAGCAGTGTTAGTGGTGGAGTAAGAAATGAGCTTTTTGAGGAACTTAGCTTGAGTTTGTATGTGTTCTGTGCTGCTTTGAACTCTAGAGGGGCAAATGAAATTCCTGACTTGTGTATGTATGAATGAGGCATGATGGAACCAAATAAATCCAGCTTTCTCTGCTATTTGAGCCAGTGATAGTGGTAAGAGTGTTTCTGGGTGTTGCAAGATGGTAGATTTGCTTGATGGAGAGTAGTTCTTAGAAAATAACATCAAGAAGAGAAGGGTCTTCAACAAGGGCAGCTACAGAGTGACAACCTGGTTAGCTGAGAGCTGGCTTCTTCCACCTGTGCCTTTCACTCCCTAGCATGGTTCTCTGTAAAACTGCTTTATATGCCCTTCTAAATTCAGTTGTATGTTTAATCTGCTCAACAGAATATCTGGTAGTTGGCTATTTAATATTCTCCCAGACATGATGAAGCTGTTATTTCTTTCAGTGTTGGCACAGCACAGGTTTGCTTGTGGAGCAGTGGATTTCTGTGTGCACTGTGTAAGAACCGAATGCACAGAACACCTGAACAAGAAGTAAAACATGTACAAACCATCTTTGGAAGGAAGATAATGCTCTTCCATAGTTCTGTTTTTGTTTTTGTCATTCTTATGCCCCTTTTAATTTTAAAGGCATGAGATGTCTGTTTCCTTTGAGATGATGAGTCAACTAGTTTGTGCTTATGATCTGTCAGAATGCTCTGGGTCTTAAAATGTTCCAGGTTTCTCATCTCTTCTGTTGTACTTGGAGCACTCGTGTCTGTGAATTCTAATGTCTGGTGTTATTGTACAGTTATTCCTGCTTGCTGTTACTAAGTTTCATCCTGGTGTACTGTTGAACCTTATGGCACTGTTTTGATCTTGCATGAGCTCTGTCGACTTGCATTTGAGTTAGCTTTGCTTTTATTTATTTATTTATTTGGAAAATAGATTACGAAAGTAATCCCGAGGCACTCTTACTGTCCATTCTTAGTAACTGCTCTTCAAGCAGTTATCAGCTCTTCATGTCAAAGTGTGCAGGTGAATGGTTATTCACTGTTAGAAATAACAAAAGTATTTTTAAAGAAGGTAGTTTATGAAAATGAATGCAGGAAGCTTGTAGAGAATGAAGATGCAGAGTAGAGACTGTCTGTACTCTCTATAAGCAGTATATTTTAAAGCAGAAATTTTTCTTAATCCACTTGCATGTGTTGTATACCTGAGACATAATTAGAGCATTTGCCTTTTGTAGAAAGCTGTATGGAGGTATTTCTATTGACCCTTTTGGCTGAGGTTTACTACAGATGAGATACTTAGGTACACGTTAAACCAGTGCTCTTTTACTTCGGTCACATGGATAAATTCTGGTAACTGCAGATGAGCAGAGCCCCCAGTGACTGCTCTGACTTCTTAGTGCACCATAAAGATCTGTGTCACATTGGTTCTTTTAAACATCTTATGTGATATGTATAGGAAATAAGCAAATACACTTCTTCAAAGCCAGGATGCTTCACAGCCTGGGACTGCTTCCCAAATGCCAGCAGGACTGTCCTGAAAGTGCAAAGTAAGAGATGGGCAAGTGTTGGCAAATGAGGAGTCTGGAAGCTCAGAGACAAAATGGGAAGTATCAAGCCACATCAGTTGCAGTTCATGCTTGTCACTGGCACAGCTGTCCTTACCTTCTAGTTGCTGAGAAACCAAGAGCTGTGTCTTATGGAAAGCATTTGGTGAGATTCTGTTATGAATTTCCCATTGAAGAGCAAAAGCCAGGATTGCTTTTTACTCCCTCAGTGTTCCAGTTCTGTGTTCTTTACTATCTTCCAGCTTGAAATGCTGACAACCCTTTTCTGCCTGCAAACTTATGCTGGTACAGAAGTGACTATTACCTAGTTGTGGCTGAGCTGTGATTCATTGTGAGAGCTGCTTAAATCTTAAGTGGGATGAACCTCCCAGTTAGGATAAGTGCATGTCTATTCTTGCTGACAAGAGTGCAACAAACAAGAAAATTAGTATTAATATTCTTTGCTTAGTGCAGAGCTAATCGTACCCCCAAGAGGTATCTGGTATAAGTGATACAGTAGCCACAAGATGTCTTGTCATGGTACAGAGAGGTATTTTTTCCCCTTCTAGCTTACCAGTGTCACCCCAGAACATTCTTGTAACGGATACAATACAGGAAAGGATCTATTGTCCAAAGTGAGCCTATGAGGTTAATATTCTCTGTGTGATGTTGTAGTGTTTTATCTCCCTGTATGCTGTAGCAGGATTACACGTGCTCTCTAGGATATCTTTCAGCTGTTGGTGTGATGAATTTAAACAGACTGTGTAAATCTGAGTTGATGTTTTAGGAGCAGCTGACAAAATAAAGCTATTTTACAAGAAAGTAAAGGAAACTAAGGTGTCAGAAACAGCCTTGTAGGTGGAGCTTGGGACAGAAATCCTGGGTAAGGCTGCTTGGTCCTTAAAGAGGCCAAAAATTCTAAGGCTGGCTATACTGTACTTCAGCATAAGGAGTAAGCAAGGTAAATGCCTCAGTGTTTGTGAGAACTGTTCTGGTTTTTGTTCTGATAGCATGCTCTAGGATCCCTCATGACTTTCATTCGGAAGGAACTTAGGACTTACTCATTCTCTTCCTCTGTCTCAAACATTTTACCTTAATTTGTCATTACAGAATTACTGTGTGTTATTGCTCTTTGCAACAATCTCATGTAAGCTGTGAAATCTTATCTACAGACAAAGTACTTCTCAGAAAACACATTCATTGTGTAGCCACAGGGATCTCACTGGGCCAAGAGGTTTTGAGGAGATGACATAAAGATGTATAAAATAGTTTCGTTAGTCTTCATCAAGGAAATCTTACTTTATTTACTTAAATGAGTGGCAGCAAAACTTCCCAGGAGTATCACTTGACTGAAATAGTTTTTATCTTTTGTTGTATAATTCATTTTCTCATCGGTATCTCCACCAATCCAGTCTGGCTGGTATATTCTAACAGTTATTGGCAGAATCTTGGGAGAATGATGCAAATCAGAATGTAGGAAAAAAAAATGTGTATATATATAGTATGTTTCATTTTGAATTTTGAAGCCTTTATTACATTTTAGATCACTTATCTACCTGTGCAGTGAATCATTAAATATTTAATTTAGAAAATTGAGAATTGTCTGTACTTAAGTACACACTGTGTTCTGACTGCACGTCACATCTTTTATGATTAGTGTGTTCTTCTACATGTGAGTTCATAATTATAAGGTTAGGTGTAAATAAAAAAAATTACCATGCTCTTAATGTGTAATTAATGTTTCATATTCTCAGGTTGATTAGTCCACTGTGACTCACTGCTTACAGCAGCATTTCCAAAGTGCTAGTCTTTCACTCCTGTCTTTCTCCCTTTTTGTAAGCAGGCAGACCAAAATTAGAGGATGAGTGAGAAAGTTCTCTGTCCTCCTTCATTCTTGTTGGCTGAACTCAGCTTCACAGTAACTCGGTGACTTTTGATTTTTAGCAGTGCGTTACTATTGTACTAGAGGACCGATTCCTACTCATGTGGCTTAGAAAACTTTTCAGATTATGACCTGGAATTATTGGTCTAGAAAATGCATTTGTACTGTTAGTAAGATAATGTCATGAAACAGTCTAAATGTCCCGAGGTTAGTTTGTTAACACTTCCACGTATGAACAGTTTGGCAAAATATCACTCATTTGGCTGTGCTTTCTATATCCAGAAATAGCAATTCTTTGTTTATTTTTATCTATGTTAACTTCATCAATGGCAACATTAGTAGCAGTGCCTGTTAGGTATTGCTGGGTCTGAGGGATGACAGGAGGATGAAGTGAGGTCATCAACTCCTTGCTCTTCTTTTCTCATTTGAGATCAGAGTAACAGAACTCCCAGTTTCATCTGAAGTTCATTCAGCTGAAATGAAAGCAGTTGAATTAATTTACTCTCTTATAATATTATTTATCTTATTAAATAATTTAAGTCTGTCCAGGTTTGCGGCATGTGAAAAAAGATGGAAACTGACAGCAAACTTGAGTCCTACTTGTGAGACCCAAAACTGGATGGTATAAAGCTCTCTCTTCAGACTGAGTGGTTGATATAGGTCAGGTGTTGGGGGTTTTATAGCACAGCCAGAACAAAATCTGCTCCAATGTATTAACAGGCAGGGGTTCTTGCCCAGCAGAGGCTAAATAACTGTTAAGTCTGTGTCTAATGTCTACCATAGCATTGAGAAAGGCTGTATTTCAATTTTATGGCTCAGCTTAAAGCTTTGGAGTCAGTAGACCCTCAAAAGCATGAGTGAATGTCTGAATTTAATTTGCTATTCTAGATTTACATCTGTGAGTGAGAGCAGGAAGCGTTTTTGGGGCTTCTAAATCTTTCAGAATTTATCACGTAAAGCAAGGCAATCCCAATGACAAAACATATCTAGTAAAGACTAGATCTGTCTGCTCTTAGTTGTGCTAACTTGCACGTAACTCTTTTCAAGGGAATGTGACTGCTTTTAAGACAGTTCAAGTCTTAAAAAATGTCTGGAAGTGACTAACCAAGTATGTTTGTTCCTAGAGTTTGTAACAGCCTAAATTGCTTAAGACCTTTCTTATTTTATACTGCAGTCCCATCAAAATGAGAGCATTATATATCGCAGTTTTAATTTAGCCTGCAGAAAGAAGAACACATTGGTGTAATACCATTATTCTCATCACTGTTGTCTTTAAACTCATATCTGAGTATGATTTTATGAAGATTGAAGTAAGTATAAGAGAAATATGAAAACCTTGAGAAAACTGAGCTCTTATTTGCCTGTTGCTTGGAACCAATCATGAAATCCTTTCCAGAAGGGTAAATATGTTGAAAAATTCAATTCCAAGATAGAATTCCGTAGATTTGTGTAGGTTTGGCCAGAAAACGCCTGTTTTCTGAAAGCTATGTAGAAAGATAAGTAAAATGTAGAGGATAAAAGCTTGCTTTTTTTTTTTTTTCCCCACCCCTCACAGAAGTCAGGAGTAAGTAGACGTATGAGTTACTGGTTTAGTTGCAGAAGACCAAATGTTCGGCATGCTTTCTTTGCAAAACAAAAAGAATTCTGTTGCTATACAGCCAGAAAGAAAAATATATTTACCTTAGAATGTGACTTCTGTTAATTGAACTCTTTCATCCTAAGTACAATATGGTTACCTCTCACTAAACCTTTGATCATTTACATCTTATCTGTAGGTGACTATTTGGTGTACTGCTTTTCACAAGCAGTCTAAACCGAGTTAGAAGTAAAGCCAGTCCTGTGCACGGTCTTTAAAGAACAAGTCTACCGGCAATCCTTAGCTGATGTGCTTCTTGCTGTGTGAAGTAAATTCATGTTTAGAGGAATTATCCTCTTTTTATACCAGCTTCAGAATTTTACTTGCAGCTGTCTTAATTTCACTGCACTGTTGTCTGGGGAGAGTCATTATGTAGTAACACACAAAGCTTCTGTGTGGTGGCGATATGTGACTGTGTTTTTGGATGGTTTCCTTTGACCTGACTTCTGGATCTACTTTTGATGATTACTGTTCTGTTTGTTGTCTACTCAAAAACAAACAAACATCAGAAAACTAAAAGCAAGATGTAATGATGTTGAATAACGGGTGGAATGTCATGGTTTTATGATTTTTGTTGCATTGCTGATATTCCACATCATAACATCATGTGGTGTATTGGGAGTTAGAGAGTTAATGCTACAGCTCTGTGGCTCATCGATAGTTACGGATATGCCTGTCTCAGAAGAGAGGGAGAACTACATTCCCCAGAGGACTGTGCGATGCTTTGTATTTTTACGTGTTTTCCGCTCAGAGGGAAAAGATAAAAACTGCGGTCCCTTTCCTTTGGGATCAACTCAGCAGTGGGTGCTCGCTGCCGTATCACCTTCAGCGTTAGCGTAAGGCCTTTGGTTTATCGGACACTCTCTCTTGCTCATTTTATTTGATTCATTAGCCTCATTTCCAATTATATTGTATTATATTGTATTATTTTGCTTTCTGATATCTTATTTAGTAAATTAGCTTTCCTCCTCATATTGTTGCTGCTGTTTTGTTTCGGGGCCCATCTCCCTTTTCCCTTTCCCCCTTCCCCTTTCCAGGGTGTGGGCCCGTGGGTCTCCTTCCTCAGCTGTCACGGAACTGGGCCGAACCAGTCCACAAACCGTTGGCACCCTCCTCACAAGTTGTCATTTTTTCCTGCAGTCATTAGCCACTGCTTGTCATAATAAACATATTCTGTACTGCATAGATGCGCTTATATGCTTAACTGTATGCACTGGATACTTAGAAAAATTAGTGACTGTTAAGAAAATGGGACAGCTGTTGGTAGGAAATAATTGTGCTCATTGCAAATGCACAGAAATTCTGTGTTGAAACCTTAACGAAGAGAGAAGTGGGGGAAGAATGCAGAACTGTTGTAGGCAAGTGCGCCATACCTGTTGCAAGGTCTTGCTCAGTGGCAGTTTTTCAACCAGAATCGAGTCCTCATGTGGAAACTTAAAGATAAAATTGAGTAAAACAAAACAGTGGAAAAACCTATCCCCATTTCATAAACACATAACTCAGTACCAACTTTTTTCAATATTATTTTTCTTCACAATTTCTTTGGTAGGTGCCTATTGACTTACTGTTCATGACTTGATTACTTGGCATTGCCAGCTTCCGACTTCCACTCAAATACGTTTATCAGTGAAAGTCCTTTTTCTTGTTAATATAACCCAAATAACGCATTTGTAAGTTGCTTCTGGGCTTTAATAAATGAGGCTGCTCTTTCCTTGCACTATGAGTTGTTAGTGGAGGAGATGGATTTAAAAACAAAACAGACCTCCTTCTTGGAAGTAATTACCTGGATTGAAAGATGGGGAACATGTGTTCACTAGTGGCCAGGAAGTTTTCAAATAGAAGATTTTTGTACTGTAGTAGATCCGGAAGCTTGTTGGAAATGCTCTGTGTGACTCTAGATGGATTATTTATGTTATCAAAACTGCTTTAATACTCACAAGTAAATTAGTTTAAATTCCTATTTCAACTACCAAGCTCTGGAAACAGTATAAATGGAATTACTTGCCATCCTCTGGAGTAACTTCAATTCTTTTGGTGTAATGTCATGCTGAGATTTATATGAAAATGAATTTTAACTTCTAATAAGGTAACCATATGCTTTAGAGTTGTTGTAATAAAGTGTCATAAATAATTATGGTTGGAAAGGAATTCAACCTTGCAACTGTCAGTTCTTCTGTTAGCAACTTACATGAATACATTACAATCATTGCTATTAAAGGAAATGCCACTCCCTCAGAATTGCAATGAAAATCCTGTTCTGAGGCTGTTTAGACATTTGTTCATATGGAGGGGTAAGGGGATGCCATCTCCCCTTCAACAAATGCTGTTATGTGTTAGAGGTGCATTCTCCTGAATTGTATTGGACATAATTGGATAGCTTTTATGTAAGACTTGGCTTTTTACTTTTGTCATTTGCCAAGAATAGGCAGAGCATTTCTAATGCAGAATGCAACAACAGTGTTTTATTCACCTTCTGTCTTTAAGCAGTTTGCAGTCTTTCTTCTCTGTAGTTTGAGTTCCACCTCCAGTGGGACAACACAAGATCTTCTTGTGTTCCAGCGTTTCAGATTTGGGGACAGGGGTGCATTTCTATTTTTTTAAATGTGGATGGGAGTGGTTAGGAGTAGAGGTGAAGTGCCTTGTGTCATCAGCTGCACTTTCACAGCCTTCATTTCTGCACATGTTTTTAAATTTTAAAACATAAAATATCTTGGTCTCATTTATAGATGGGTTAAGCAAAAGCCTGATAATGTTGTTGACTACTAATTGTAAAAGCTCATTGGTTGGAGGAAAAAAAAATACTGCTGTATCTTCCTGCAGGGTCAGCATCATTTTCTTTATGCTGTAATGACCCTTATAGTAAATTGATCCTGTTCCATGTTTCAGCACTGAAGGAGATCAGAAATTCATGCAGGCATTGTGATGTTTTGAGTCAGTCTTCTTCACTGTAAGCAGAAAGAGCTCCTGCTGCTCTTTATTCATTAAGACTTGGACTTGATATTGCCAGCATCCTTTCTTCAGATTATAGTTCCTCTCCTTACCTGGTGCAAACTGTGACATTTCTGCTGACGTCAAGAAGAGGAGACATTTGAGAGATGTTAGTGAACCAGTGGCAATTTGTTACCGGGGAAACATTTGCATTAAACAATTGAGCGAAGCAAAGACAGCGGTCTGAATGGAACTTCTAACAGTTAGCAGGAGTTTACTTGTGTCTGAGCTGGACTATAAAATGCTGAGAAGTATGTGTTTATGATAATTGCCTTTGCTTGAGTTTGAATGGAAATCAGCAGTACTTTCATACAAATAGCTGAAAATGGCATGTCTAGCTTTTAATATTTAAACTTTAAGGTGCTGCAGTCTTGCCCTCTTTAAAATCTGGAGTGTAATTGGAATCATTCAGAACTGATGAATGTATGCACCTGTGACACGTGTGCATGTGTCTGCGTGTGTGAAAAGCAGTGTCTTTCTTGCAGCACAAATGAGTATGTTTACTCAGGATGTGACTGAGTATCAGCTTTCTCATGAACATACGAAGACTGCAAGCATTGCTTTGATTTGCGATTTCAGTAGTTCTGAGGACTAGTAAAGCAAATTTGAGTCATAGAGGTCCTGCCTTCCATTGACTTTTTGTGTTGCATGGAGCCGAGTGATGTGTTTCGCTTTCAGATTTTATGCACAGACTTCATGTGAGGTTGCGTATTTGGGAAGAGGTTGTGACAGACAGCAGTGTCTTAAATGCTCTGATTTCATGTGGTTCCAAGGCCAAACGTTTCCATCTGGAGGTCTGCCTATTTCAGAGAGGATTTCCTATTGAATCCTGTCCTTCCTCTTTCAAAGTACTATTGCTTTTTTTTCTTGTCAGACAGTAAGAAATCACATAATCTTGAGACCAGGTTCCCTTGATAGTAACCAAGAGCATTAACGATTGAAGTTGATCTAAAATCTTCTGGGTTGCATACTAAACAAGCTGTCTGAATTCACTCCTGAATGTGGGATGGTCAGAAAATGTGGTTTCTACTGTGTTAAACATACAGAGTGAGCTAAAAAGGGCTGATCATACATTGTACGGATGCTTTCACTGAGTTGTATTCTGTGTGAGCTTTTGAGAGAAACTATGTACTTGAGTAGTGCAGCCAAGTCCAGCTACTTTCAGTAGCACAGGACAGCAAGGGCAATACATTTTTGAGAACATGGATTTACGTTCTAGCAAATGGAAATGTCAATCAACACAAGATAAGGTTACTATGGCTGTCCTTTTCTTTTGTTATGATATGTTGTTCTGTGAAGGACATCATTACTGTGGAGTTTATCACTAATGGTTTTTCATTGCCTGGAAGGTCATTTCTTTTAAAAAACAGTGGATATTCACAGTTTAAGTTGACAAGAAAGTTCAGCAATGAAAGCACTAACTGAAAAAGACGTGCCAGTATGTTTATTTTAGATGACTGGACAAGTGTGGTGTGGGGGAGTATTTCTGGAATGTATTTGGGCTGTGGCTGTGTAGTTAGGATTAGAGGGACTCCCTGAAATCAAATGTCTGATGTCAGCCCTGATCTCGAAGGAGGCCGGACCAGATGACCTTCTGAGTTCCCTTCCAGCTCATTGGTGTGACTGCATTTCTTCTCTTATCCTGCGCTGTGTTTCACACCTAGAGCACTGGAGGGAGATTAGATGCTGTTAACTTTCCATGACCAACATTTGGAGAGGTGGGAAGTGCAGAGGGGGCAACTCTTTTCCCTGGTTGAAAGGTTTGAAGTGTACAGATCTGTTTCAAGTACTGATACAAGTAAGATGGTTTTTTTTTTTGTTTGTTTGTTTGTTTGTTTGTTTGTTTTCAGCTATTTGTTGCGCTCAGGTTGTCTCTCCACTCTCTTAAATAATGGCTTTGGGGGTATTGAGCAAATTGTCCAAATAACTGACAGGACGGAGTATACCTGTCGCCTTCTTTTCCCGGTAACTTAGGTTACGGTCTGCTCCGGCCTGCAGTGGTCTGACAGCCTTCAGGCCCAGCGCCCGACCCTGTTGGTGTCCCGTGCCCCGCCTGGGCCATTTGCACACCATGAATGCATCAGTATGATGAGTGGCAAAATGGCGTGTATTGCAAGCAACACACTCTTCTTATAACTTTCTTCATCACAGTACTACCGATCACCTATGCTACGGTTATCTCTGTCTAATAGATGTGTGGCATGTCTTGACTTCTCCATATTTGGCCATATTTGTTCTTCTTCCCTTATCTTCAAGATAGCGTTACCATGGTTTCCCAAGAGTCAAGGGGCCCCTGTGGGTCCTATTGCTGTCTGGTGATTGCCACAGCCTCTTTCAGCTAACTACAGATACCTTTTGGGGAATTAGGAGACCTACAGTCCCCGGAGTCTGTAGTGGAGGTGACAGGTACAGCAGCTTTGCTGCATCTGGAGAAGGGCATCTACCAGGTGTGGTGTTGACTGGTTGTGGGATTAAAATGAAAGGCTTTGCTGTAAGGTAAAGCAGGTTTCAAAAGCAAGCCAGCCAATCATCTCCTTGTCCGCACAACTTTCATCTGTTACTGTTTTTTTTTTTTTTGTAAACTACTGAATAAAATTAAATTCTAACCTTCAGTCAATAACTCTAAATTGAAAAATCATTGTTTCTTGTCAAAATACTAATTTTCTCTTGTTTTTAACAGCAAATGTGTTTTGCCCTTGGCAATAGCTTGACTGAGGTCTCTTCTAATAAATATCATTTATTGCCTTTCTTTTTGTGTGAATATATATTGTTTCCAGTGGGTGGAAAAATGAAATCAGTTCTGAAAAATGTAAGTCCCTGACAAATGTGAGTTTACACCAGTGCTTTTTTTCCATACAATCTAG
This sequence comes from Oreortyx pictus, assembly GCA_036925125.1. NCBI lineage: Eukaryota > Metazoa > Chordata > Aves > Galliformes > Odontophoridae > Oreortyx > Oreortyx pictus. Next base: position 2,798,785 of record JAUPFR010000006.1, on the reverse strand, counting down.
TAAGTGACTTACTGATAAGATTCTGGGTATTTGAAAAGTAATGTGCATATAAAAATAAGGCAAAAAATGGTGAGCAATTATTGGAGGGAAAGTTATTGCTAACCTGAGGCTCTGCTGTATGGTTAACTGCCCACTTTCTTGAATTTCAGCATGCAACATTTACATCCCTTCCTGATGCTTCTCCTTCTAGTTTTTATTCGGATGAATTTGGAATTGAGTTAGTACACTGATAGCACTGGGAGTGTCTGCTTCAGGGCAAACTGTCCTGGTTTTATTAAGAGGCACTGAGCTTTTGACATAATCCAGATGTAGTCAACTTAACACTGGTACAATCTTAATACATCTGTTTCTCCTCACAATTGGAATTTGAGACATATATAATATAAATGTATGTGCATGAAGTTGTGTTTTCAAGTGCTCAGTTCTCTGCTTTTCCAGTGTAATTAATTGATGGAAGTGTGCAAATTTAATGAAATAAAAATCCAACTTGTTGCTGTGTTATTGTATTGCATGAGAAGCTGTATTGGAGTTGAAATTGAAAATGAGGTCACTTTCTTGGACTGCAGTGTCCTGCAAAGAAAAGGCAGCTGGAATTTTCAAGGATGTAGGATCTGCCTGTTTCTCAGTACATCTCCGTGCAGGCTTTTCTGTTTGGGTTTGCTGTCTGGAAGCTCTGCTAATGGTGTTAACAAAATCTTCCTTTGTCTTGCTGGGGTGCTGTGGAGCTTATTGGTTGAAGGTGATTGATAAGGAGCAGCATGATAGTGCAAGAGAATAGTCCAAAGCAGGTGTGGAAGAGTAAGCAAGCTGCTTATACAGGAAATAGTGTTTTTTATATTTGCTTTTGGATCTTTAATGCTACTGATAGCTGAGGCAAGGTATTCAATGTGCATATTTAATTTTCAGAAAGATAATTTCTCTTTCTGTCAGAAATCTTATGGAATAAGGAGTCAATTTGATTTGGGTATTTACGGAAAATCTCTCAAATGCAGTTTTTGAAGACACCTGCATTTTTTTAATCATCAACTTCTTTGAACCTGGGGAAGAAAAGGATCTAAAAAGAGACATTGATTCAAGTAATTGAAGCGAGCACAGAAGTGTGTGCAGCACCTGTGAGGATAACGTGCACTGATGCTAGTTTCCTATCAAGTTGGTGACTCTTACGGTTGTTTTTTTTTTTTAGTGCTCAGAAGTCTTTCCAATAAGACACCCTGCTGCTTTTTCCAGTGAGCGTATCTGCTTTTCAGATCTGATGGGTATATTTCTGAATACCCTTTGGTTATCTTAGGAACTGCTTCCCTGGACTGCTCTCCTAAGTTACCTTTCTTGTCTTCATTTTGTCCTGCATTTTCTACATTAGACATCACCACTTTCCTTCTTGCTTTTTCAGATTAATTGCGTGTGTTGTTTTGCTTTATTGCGTTGAAGATTTTGCTGTTTTTATATGTTGTCCTCAAATCCCTCACTGAAGCTTTATGTGTCAATTGTCCTTGTAGAGATTACTGTGCTTCCGTAGTAGAAATTGGATTTTCTGTCTACTTACAGGCTTAAGAAAGCTCTTGGAAATGATTAGGATGAACTTGACTATATTAAACGTGAGTTAGGTTTACATATTCTCAGTTCTAATTGCTTTGTTTCCTTGCTTGGATTCCTTTAAAGATGTTCTTGTTTTGCTTCGTGTGCTCTAAAACAAACAAACAGAAGCCTTTCCCCTGAAATGCAAACTCCTTTCTCTCTCTCCTCTTCCTTAGGACTGTTTAGCTGTCATCTTCATTATTTTGTTAACCTAATTCTTAAGGCTCGTATTTTTCCCTCAAGCTCTCACTAGAGAATGCATGTGTAGATACTGGTAGCTTTATGTGGACACCAAGTAACATCTTCAGATGTGAATGTGAGTTGGTGTTAGCTCAAAAACACACTACTGACTTCAGACACTGACCTTAGAGAGGCCAGATTCATGCACATGAATTATTTCTTCCATTTAAGAATGGCTTCTAGAATTATAATCTCTATGCAGGCACAACTGCATTGGCAATAAAAGTTTCCTCTGTTTACTCAGGCAACACTGACACCAACCTTTGAAGGTGGTGCCTTCCGCTCTGTCCCGCAGCTTGCTTTAAGTCATTACCCCTTAGGTGACCCTGTTTGCTGTTTGGCTTCCAGTCTAGCTAGCTGAATCCATGCTGTTGTGAAAAGGTAAGCAGTAATCTGAAGAGCAGCTGAATTGTGAAGGAATGTAAAGCACAAGTTCTAGTCTTATTTTACTGTGGGGATCAGTTCAGAGCCTGTCACTACAGCTGTGTGATTTTCATGCATTGATTTTTCTGTTTCAGTGGTAATATTTTAAATCTTTTTGGCTCCTAAGGCAACAGTTGTTTGTCAGTGTAAGCACTGCATCAACAAGGCATTTAATTATTAGCACCTTGCTGGATTTGTTTTATCATCAGTGCTGTCCATCCTAAAAGGTATTGAAATATTGGGTTGTATAAAGATGTACAACTGTTGTCAGCATAGGAAACCACGTACTCTGTGCAGTCAGCTCAAACACTGCTGTGCTGCACTATGCAGTGGAAGGAACAACTTGCCTCTGTCTGAGTGCTAACAGACTGTGGCAGCTGTTTCTCAGTTAGTATCGACATTATTAAATATATTAATGTGCAATGGATGATGAATGTGGAGGCAGAGTGAACATCCTCTCCCATTAAACACTGGAAAACAAATGCATTTCAGTTAAGTAGAATTTTTTTTTTTTTTTGCTTAGTTTGCACAAAATAAATAACTGGAGCTCAGTTACATCTACTTTGCATTTTTCATAAATCTTGATGTGAACTAAAGAGAAGATGGAAAAGAGAACTGGGTCTTGGACTACACGGGAATCTAATCATTGTGTATTCCCCGGAGCTGTATCTGTTTTGTGCTAGGTTGCCATTGATTTTGTAAACATTTCGGTGTTAGCTGTAATCCCCCTTGAATATAAATAATTCCCTGGTAGTTTCTTCTGTATTTGAATAAATTTGGAAATGACTGACTTGAGAACTCTTTCTTTGGTATTATTACTAAAGGAGAGAAGTTCTTACTTGTTTTCCCAGCCCTAATCTCTGACCACTGTGAAAGCAGTAAGCATCTTGGATTCTGAGCAGTTGGCGATGCTGAGAACGTCTCAGACAGCTAGAAGGTATCCAAGTTGGACGCTGCAAGAAAAGCAGAAATCTTGAGAGAAAACCAAATGCATTTGGAGTGAGATATTTATATTATTAATTAGTACATTGGTTACAGTTGGTAATTCCCTGAAGAAAGACGTAAAGGAGTTTGAGATGTCATCCAGTCCCATCTGAGACTGGAGAACTGAGGTGTGGGTGTCATACCTTTCTAATTTAGGATTGCAAGGGGCTTGAGCTCTCTCTGGAACTAGTTGAAAGATGTTTTGGAATCCATAAGCTGTTTGATTGGTGAGATTTCTTTGACTTCAAAGTCTTCAAAATAGCATTATTTACGTTTAACACAATACTGGAATTGCTTTGTTGAGGCAGGAACAGCAAGCATCCAACAGCTAACCAAAGTTGTTGGTGCTATTACTGCTTGTAGTATATTTATGGCAATAGGCAGTATTTTGACCTGTAGGTAGAAGAGCTTTATAATCTGTTAAACAGTTTGAAGCTACGGGGATAAAATGAGTTAGGGATGATTTAACTGCAGCAGTGTTGGATAATATTCTTTGATATTCTTGATTAGGGGTGTGTTTAAACCCTGGGGGACATGTGTTTTACCATGTCAGTTTTATGTCTTATCATAGGAAGTCGGGTTTATGTAGTAGAGCATATCAGATGAATGCGTGACTGTATCAAGAGAAAATCCTCACTTCTCTAAAAAGTTTAGGAGTATGTTTCCGTTTGAGTTGTTTAACCAACAGCAGAACTGAACTGATGTGTAATGCCTAGCTGAATTGCTGGGATAATATGATGTTTTGGTAAGGATATAGACAGGACACAGCATACACAGTATGTGTACGAATCTGCATATTATTTGACATGGTCCACCACCACATCCTTACCTGTAAATAGGAGATGTATGAGTTTTTGAAGGCTGGACTATTTGGTGGATAGGGAATTGGCTGGAAGGTCACAGCCATAGGGTTGTGATCAGTGGCTCTGTCTCCTGGGGGAGGCCGGCCACGAGTGGTGTTCCCCAGGGATCTGTCTTGAGTCTGGTACTCTTTGACATCTCTATCAGTGACATATAGATGATGGGACTGAGTGATGAGCATTATGTTTTCATGTTCCTGTGCACTCAGGGATCAGTTCTTCTAATATTTAACTGTCACAGCTCAATTGAATGATGTCTGAATGGGGAGATGTGAGTGTGAGGATAAATGTCAGTGTGTGATCGAACTGTTATGTATTTATTAGTTATTATGTTGTTTGCTTCCATGTAATGAGTACAAGTGTCTCGCACCAAGTTTCACGTGTCTATCATCTCCCTACCCCCACAAACAGACAAACAAAAGGTTACTGATATTTGGCCATTATCATAAGGCACTTTCCTGTGAAGGGGAGCTATTCTGAAGGAAGTTTGTTTGCAAGCTAAATGGGAAGGTACAGGAAAAGGTGTTTAAGACAGAGTTCTGAGCTTTGACTCTAGGAGTCCCTTGTTTATGAAAGGGAAGAGCATCCATAGCTGCATACATACTCACATATTTGAAGGCTAGTGTTTTTAAGGTGCTAGATATATCTATACCTTGTTTTGTCTCTTATGATATCTATATGATAGAAATACAGTCAAAACTGATGTAACTGAACTGTGCTGAGGTGGTGCTAAATACGCTTGGACTGCTTGGATCTTACTGGTACGGGACACATTTGACTTGTGTGTTCCTTTCCAGTGCTGTGTTGCGCTAAGGGGGCTGTCTTTGGCACTCTGGGCACAGCTTAATACTGAAGCCAAGAAATGTGACAAAGTAACTTGATGGCTTTGTGATGGACTGCTATTTGTTTGGCCAAGTTAGCTGTTAGATTTGCCATAATTCTGTATGTGTGTATATATAAATATTTATTTGTTGGCTTCTTGATTCGGAGACATTGTTGCTCTGTACAACTACCTGACAGGAGGCTGTGGTGAGGAGGGGGTTGACCTCTTTTCCCATGTAGCTAGTGACAGGGTACGAGGAAACGGCCTCAAGTTGTGCCGAGGGAGGTTCAGGTTGGATAATAGGAAAGCTTCTCTGAAAGAGTGGTCAGGTGCTGGCATGGGTTGCTCAGGTGGGGTCACTGTCCCTGGAGGCATTCAGAAAGGTGTGGATGTGGCATAGTGGGAAATGGTGGTGGTAGATGGTTGCCTGGACTAGATGTTCTTGGAGGTGTTTTCCAACCTTGTTTTGTTCTTCCTTCTCATAGTCTGTGCGTTCACATTAGTTTTTTTTGTCTGAATTTTTTACTGTAAAAGTCTCCTAGTTTCCTATGGGTCCCTTAAATTCCACTGAAAGTGGAACAAGTACTCAGTATGCTCTAACAAAAGCAGCAGCTGATTTCCTGGGCTCGGTGTTGTTGTGTTGCCACAGTTCCCCACATAGTGGATCCCAAGAACGTGTCTCCCCGGGTACTTTCAGCTGTTTTTGCAGAGCAGTAATGGTGCAGATACATACTGATTGCCACAGGGACAGTGCTCCCAACCAGCGACTTTAAAAAACAGAAACAAAAAAGTCTCTGCTGTTTGCTGGGCAGATGAAAATGTTGAACTGATGCAGACTAAATTCTCACAAAGCAGAAGTTGTACTTAAGGAGTACAATGGACTGTTGCAGGCAGGGTATTTTTTTCCAGTGGAAACTTCAGCTGACATTTCATGAGCTATTTGGCATGAATAAAAAAGCCCAGCCTGGTTCTTCTGAGTCAGTAAGGCAGACTTGGATCAAGTTCTCTGAGCTTTGTTATGATGCTTTAAAGGACTGTAATCTACACTTCTTGGGTAGGTGACAGCCTGGGTCGTTGAGTTGACTGAACTTTAAAATCATACAAGGTACTGTAAAACATGTGAATGTGATTCATGTCAAAAGACACAGAGTCAAAGATACTGATACAGTACCTTTAAATCCAATCAGCAGATAAAATTGATTAAAGGAGTAAAATTTTGTTTTAAGGCATGGATGGATAAACTAGGAACAGAACTCTATCTGCATCTCAAACACTAACCCTGCAAAATGGAGCCCAGAAGGTGCATTCCTCAAACCAAGGAATGGCAGAGATAAGCATTTCAAACACAGACCTTGCAAGACCAGCCTGGAATACACCGAGGGATGAATCAGAGGGCATTAAGGGAGACAAACAGCCTTCATCCCGAAGACCATCTGAAGGAATGTACAACCCCCTAGCAACTGGCCACACAAGTGTAGAAGAACAAAATGATTGACCAAGAGGAGGAAGGGACTTCAAGAAATTTTAAATAAGACACTGTATAAAAGAAGAGGGAACCATCTTCTCGGTGTGTGCTGTTAGTGGAGCAGAGATTCCCTGGCACACTCAGCGCTGCTTGCTTAGTGCTTTTCACCTTTTGATTGTAATAAAATATTCCAAAAACTCCGATTGGACTCTGAGCATTTATGACAGTACTGCTGTTAAGGTCAGGAACTAAAGCTCCATCAGGACTGCAGTATTTATGAAGAAGCAATTATTAAACTCGTAACAGGGCTTATATGTTGAGCATTTCCTAATGTGGTAACTGAAACAGTGTCATTCTCAGTTTGGTAATGTTTCTTCTTCTCTTATTATCTGTACCTTATTCTACTGTTTTGTGTATGTGGGTCTGGATTTTTTTTAAGAACTTCAGTGAGAGATTTCCCAGGGTACTCACGTTAACAGTCTCTGCTTTTGTATCTGAAGTTGACGGAAATTAATAAGTGCTTGAAGCCCTCTTTGGACCAAACTTTTTGCATCCAGAATACGTTGTATCACATGGAGGAAATGGTGGAGATGGTGTACAGAAATAGTGTACAGGTTACAGCATGAGTGCAGCATAAAGAAAATGCACAATCCTCATGCTAGACAACAGCTGTCAGCACTTTTCTCTTGCCTTGGTTAAGAATCTGGCCATTAGCTTACAAGGGAAGTTTTGCTCTCTCCTGATTAATTTTTATGAGGAAGCATAAAACAACTCCAGGTTCACCTGAAAATGAGGTTTTTTTTCTGATTTTTTGGATGGTGACCAGGGAAACAGTGTAATCCTGTGACACATAGGAGTGACCTGGACTTTCAGTGTGTCTGAAAATATTTAATGACTGGGGTGCTGCAAAAATAAGTTGCTGCTTTTTCCAAAGAAAAGAGGAGGGGAGAGAGAAAGCTGTCAATGTTTGGAGAGAGAGAGGAGGGAAAGAAGAAGGATTGAGTCCTTAAGGTATTTCGGATCTTAATCTTCTATTTAAATCCTTAAATTCTTACGACTTTAATGGGTGTTCTAAGTGCTTAAGGCGGAATAAGAAGGAATTAAGAGCCTACACCTTGGCCCCTTGTGCTTACGTTCTCAGGAAAACGTGAAGGATCCCCTGTGGGACGGAGGGGGGGCCTTCTAAGCCTTGAAGAGAGGTGGGATTTAAGCCAAACTCCTGCCATTGTGGTGGGTGATGGTTTTTGGTGGTTGGTTTTTGGCCAGCTAATATAAGCGGCTTCCTACTTACTGATCTGAATCCTGTACTGTTAATCACCAGTCACTTATGTATGGATACCTGGGTACCTGTCTTGAGGCTGTAGAAGTTATCTAGGAAACAGACACCTGATGCATCTCGGGGAGCTAGTAATAGTTAAGTGACCGTTTTCTGTCTGGACACAAGCATATCTACCTCTGTTATTTGACTCAACAACATTGAAATTTGGAAAGATGGAGTGTTTCCAACAGGTTGGGACAGGTTGTGTTTATTAATACCCCAAGGAGAGAACACTTGCAGTAATTATCTCAAGTGTCAGTTGGGCAGTGCTGTTGGCCATCTCAGCATAAAGATAAAAATTATGGGCAGTTAGTCCAGTTAGTACAATTAGTACAATTAATAGGTGCAATTGATGTTTGTGCTCTCCTTAATTGACTGTGCATCAGTTTCTTTCCCAAAATGAAGGAGAAAGGTAAATATCATAGCTGAAGACCTTAAATTTAATGCACAGTATAAGATCCTTACATTCTGAGAGATATGGCATACATGATAGTAGAATTTGGTGCAATGTAGAATAATGTTAAGGATATGTGGGAGACATCTGCATTACATTTGAGCAATGGTCGATGTAGATGAGTGAATAATATACTTGAAACCTGTGTAACCCATCATCTGCACTGAGAGGAGTGAAACAAAAAGGGGACAGGAAAGAAAGCCATAAAGAATAAGCAATTTTTGCATGCAGTGTTTACGTGAGTGCCATGTGTTATGCTTCGCTGCTGTCCTTAATAGTTGTGCTTAATTGTTCATAATGGTGCTGCCTCACCCGGAAAAAAAGCCACAGCAACACGAAAAAGCCATCAGAAGACCTTTAGTGAAAGAAAACTGGAAAGGTGTACCTGTAGGAGAGCTGGCATTTCTTGTCTGAAGGGGTGTGATGTTTCAGTAATCTCCGCTGATGGTGTGAATGTTGGTGAGCTTTCTGACTGGTGGCAGTAGAAGCAGCAAATGAGAGAAAGTAGGAAATTAGTTTTGAAATAAAAGCTAGAGGAATCTGTTGTCTGTTTAAATTCCAATTCCAGCGCTTCTAATATTCAGCTGTCTTGTGTCCCATGCATCATTTACTGCCTTCATTAAAGTCTGAGTAACTTTGTATCCTAACATGAAAAAATTCACAGAAGTAAAAACAAAATTGTTTGGCTTGGAGTGTTCATAAGCTTGGTTGCCTGAGTTCTTCTATTCCCTTTGAGTAAAGAGTACTCCCTTCTTAATGCCAAATTTCATGAGCTGGATTTAAACATGCTCTTCTTGACCACCTACAGAGATCCAAGGACCTTCAGAAGTCCTTCCAAACTATTTTCTTTTGCTTTCTGTTTTGCATATCATTTGAAATAGAATATTTCTGTTTTCTGATCATCATCAGGGGGAATTTACAGAGAGAATCTTGTGTAGGAGAGGAAAAATCACTATTTGCCAGTATTTTATAAAAATATATTGCCTTTTCTGGTCTGTGCTAGCACATCCCCTCTTTGCTTATCTTTTAAATGTTGTGAGTCATCCAGGCTTTCAGGAGTTGATTGTATGAACACCCCCTCTTCAAGCTGTGAATTCTCATGTGCAGTGGCGGAGCCTTGTAGCCACAAAGAGTGAATAAAATTATTCATCGGCTTCCCTTATGATTTCTTCCACATTTTTGTAACTCCACTTACAGATAAGCCAGTGCAGAAAGGTAGGGAACTGATCTAAGAGATCACTACAGTGTGTTTTGCTTGCTTGACAATGGAGAGCTGGATAAAAACACTTTCTCACATACATTTATCTAACCTTGTCTTCAGACACCGTTGGAAATGGAAACTATACAGTTCCTCTATTACACTGCTTTTGATCGCTTAGCATTTGGAATCCGTTTCTGATAACTAATCTGTGATGTGTTATTAATCCCCTAATCACCATAGATGCTTAAAATGAACTATTTAATGAGTAGCAGCAGCACATAAAGGTTGTTAGGATGATTTCTCTTCGTGGCCTAACGCCACAGCCAATAGTAACTGAGTGTCAGGATAAACCCTGTGTAAACTGTACTTAACATCAAGATTTATTAGTAAAACAAACACAAACCTCCCAAACTGATTTTAGAACCAGGTGTACATCACAAGAAATCCTTAGCCTGTTAGTGTCTTGAAAGAACTGGGAACTTCAGTGTCAAATAAAAGATCAAAAGGACTAAAATAAAAGAGTAAAAGGCCCCAAATGTTTGGGCTTGGGGATTGCCTGTGCTGTGGCGTTGAAATAATGAGAAAGTAATAAAAATGCTTGCAAAGCACTTCATTCAGACATCAAGGGCTTTGCTCCAGCTCAGTGTTCGTTCTTACGTGTGATTTCAATTTTTCACATTTATGAATTAAATGAAAAAAATTCAAAGCCTCGATCAGTACCTGATTCAAGAATTGTGTACTAAAATCTGTTTGAAATGACACATTTGATTTAACTGTAAGTTTCTGACCAATGATAAGAGAATTGTCAACATGTTAATTGTGTGTATTACTCATCTTTCATGCATGGTACCTGCTAATGGTGAGTGTTTGATGATGTGTCACACCGTGGTTTCAATGTAAGCTGAAAGAAGAGTCAAAAAAACAACAACAACAAAAAAAACCAGAAAGAAATACTTTTCCCATTAGGAGTAAATGTTATTCCAGTCAGTGAAGTCAGTGACTTCCACAAATAGCAAGTTAAAAGCACTGGAAGATTCTCTGGTATCAGAAACAGAAAATAATTGGTTTCTGCCACTGTTAGCAGTATTATTTGCTGCACTAGTTTCCCTTTTTTTGCTTGAGATGATCCGTGTTATTTCTTTCTCCCCTAGCCTTGAGAATGGAGAACAGAAAAAGCCAGAAGAACAAGGGAAGGGAAGCTTTCTTTGAGCAGTGTTATGCCTCAGTGGTGGTGCTTAATATAATGTTTCAGAAAATGGGAGTTGAGATGGCGTGTACTCAAGAGTCATGCATTATAAAAGCTTAGTTTGCAGGATGACATGAATTTTGAATTGCTTCTTCTCAGAAGATGACTTAATCACTATGTGCAATCATCTGTAGAGAAGAGCTGAGCTGAAGCCTGTGCAATGTTTGTGCTGTTTGTCGATGCTGCAGAAAGAAACCCTCCACTTACAACTGTGTTTTTATCATTGCAGGAGGATAATCTTCCACTCACAAGCTCACAAAACTCGCTGAGTTCTTCCTTTCCCTCCTCTGTGCCTCTCTAACTCCATTAGGTCAGGCTGTTTCTGGGTATGGATCTTTGAATTGGGGATCAGTGTGTCATTATTTCAATAGCGACTGCACTGACAGTGAGGAAGTGAGGCACTTCCTTCCATCTGGATTTGAGTGTTCTCCTCAGTGCCATGGTTAGGAACTGTGTTTGGCATCTCGTGGTGGTCTGACTCAGTTCTGCTTTTGAAATGGAAGCAGCATCTAGTGTGACTGAATTTTTTTCTAGAAAGCATTAGGTTGTCATAGGGTCACGTCATTCTGAATGAAATTAAGCATGTATAAGGAGAGCCATGGTTGATGGTTAAAGCATTCGTTCATACACGTGCAGGTGTCCCTGCCTGTAGCAGGGCCGTTGGGACTAGGTGGTCTTAAAGATCCCTTCTAACCTGAACCATACTGTGATTCTGCTGTGCTGTGTAATTGTAGCTGAGCTCAATATGGATATTATTGGATGAATAAACAGAGTTGAGGAGCCCGGTCCTGGAGTCTGGGTAACTGTAGTGGAGTTCTTTATCTTGTTCAGAAGTTGTTTTTTCCCTTGCACCCTTGCAAAATATTTCATTTCTCAAGAGAAGGTGTTTTGTTCCTTGGGAGAACGCTGTACCCCAGGTGCTGTTGTGGTTGCCATGGCAGTTTGCTGGGAAGCATCCTCTTAACTACATTACTGCTGGTGAAGAAATAGTGTCTTTTTTGATCGCTTTGACAGACACTTGATACTCATTTCATAAAATATTTTCTGCTGAGTAGTTTGATTTTGGAGGGTTAGATCAGCCTTTTTTTTTTTTTCCCTAATAAATACTTTTGGATAAATCAGTTTTGGAGTTGGCTTTCACATGCTTCTATTCAATAAATATAGAAACCTGCTATTCCCTCTCCCCCAGTCTTTCTCATTTTAGAAGCTGTTTTAATAACCTGTGTGCAAGTGTGATTGAGCCAAGCTGGCTTCACTTGCATAATCTGACTGGGAAATGAGATTTCACACCTGTGACTTGCCTTGCTGTAAATACCTGCTTCATTTTTTCCCCTTCTTCCAATCTGCCCTCTTTCCCTGGTAAAGTTTGGGGATGCACAGCAGCCTCCGTGTGTGTATATGTGTCTGTAGGAGGCGGTGGGGTGAGGAGGAGGAGGTGAGCTACTGCCTGTTTTACGACTGAGTCAGTTCTTTCCTTTTTCTCTACTGAGCTGCTTGAAAAGAAACAAAAAAAAAAAAAAAAAAAGAGAGAGAGAGAAAAAAGTTTTCTCCAGACCAAAGTCATAGGATTGTGTCTTAATAGGCAAAGTAAGAAATGTGAGTATTTCTTTTGGAAAGTGAAGACGTTAGTATTTGTCATGCCTAAGCATCTAAGGTGATAGAACTAAAAGGAAAGGATTTAAGGCTGAACTGTTCCTTTTGACACTTGCCTGAACAAGTGTGGTTTAAACTGAATAGGTAAAGGTTATGGCAGAAGGTGTTGTGACCCAGGAACCTCTTTCTCCCTGAGACCCTGTTCACACGTTACAGGGTTTTGCAAGGGACAGAGAGGTGGTGGTACACCTGCAGCAGATTGTGAGGGTTGTGCTGGCTCATATGTGAAAAGCTAAGGAGGTGGGATATTGTCTCTGTGCCTTCCTCACGTTTGTAGTCTACCTGCTGTAGTTGGGGAGGCACTGGCATCTCCTGCAAGAGTGGATTTATTCTGCTATATAGCGTGAGTCGAAGTCACAGTGAAGCCCTTAAGCAAGCTTTGATTTAGCTGCTCGTGGTTTTTTATGAGGGCTCTAGTGAAACTTATTCAGAAGGTTATTCCAATCCTGTTCCACCAGATGAAAATAGAAGCGTAATTTAAAACAAATGACTTGCCAGACGCTGAATGCCTGGTGAACTTGTGCTGGTCCCTCGTGTGGGAGGTCATCAAATCAAATATTGTGGCTGAGTTTTTGAAATGCTCGGATAATTTTATGAGCAGTAGTAGCATTTGTAGTTATGGAAGGTGAGATAAAGATCATCAGCTCTCGTGCTCTGAGGCATAAGGCAATCGCTGCGGTGTTACAGTAGGGATATTTCCCACTGAGCAGCATTACACAGTTCGTTGTGTACATTATGATGTGTGCCCATTTTTCCAGCTAAGACATTAGCCAATGAGGTGACTCTTGACGTGTGAGCAGGTGGCTCTGACAAATCTCCTATTTGCCATAGAAGAAATACGTTTTCATATGAAAGGCTTCTTCATTCAAGCCTTTGCTTATGGGAACTGGAAATCTTACAGTGACAAGGGGTTCCCATTTTGGGCTCAGTGACGCTGTAGCTGCTGTGACATGCTGACTGTTATGCTATATAAAGGTGTCGTTGCTTGTTGGCTGAGCTGATGCTCTGTCCTGTCTTATCCCTCACCTGGAGCCAGCTTCAGATCGCAGTCTGCAGGTGTTCACTTGTTCAGTTCACGGTAATGGGCAGGCAGCCGTCTGGTGAGTCTGAGAGCAAAACCCAATCCTGACCCTGTGTGTGGCCACTGACAGGGTTATCAGGTGATACAGGGTCCTGCCCAAGGTCTTCTCTGCCCTGAGAGATTAGAACTGGCTTACAAATGTAATACTTTTGCATTCTGCTTATATTTAGTCATTTTTGAATCTGATTCATAGACTAAAATTTGTAGTAGCTCAGGGACTGGGACTCTAGGCTCCCTCTTGCTAGCATTTGGCTTACAGTTTTTACCTAAACTTTGCTCACTGCTTAGGTATTGCCTTCACATTTCTTAGTTCATGCAGAAATTACGACTGTTTGATTACGTGCTGGAATTACTGTCAGTACTTCTCTTATTCCTGTTTTCCTCAGAATTTATCCTTAGGCACAATAATAACAAAGAGTAATTGTATCTATTTGGGTCTTTCTTCAACTGGGCTAACAGGGCCAAGGTTTCATTGATTGTTTTCCTGAAAGTTATTTTCCCGTTTTTGCAGTTCCCTTAGAAGCCCTTTCTAGGCAGATATGCAGTAATTGTTATTTATTACAGTTATTATTACTTAACAGTAGTAAATAATAGTAGTAATTATAAAGCAGGTGATGAGAATCTCTACTCTGTATGAGAGCTGATCAGTCCTTCTCAGCTGCCTGAAAATGTCATACACATACCAAGATTTTTTTTTGTAGCTGCAACACATCGGTACCTGAAAATCATTGCATTGACCAGCTTTCCTCTTCTCCATCCCTTAAAATTTATGAAGCACCAGTTTAAAGCAGCAATTCTTGTTTGTTAGTTTGTGTTGTGGTGATGTTGCATTTTTTTGCTTTTCATTTCTGTCCCATTCAGTCTTCTAAGACCACAAGGTCATCTCATTCACTCTATGTGATGATCATGTCCTGTTCTGTGCTGATAACTTTATCGTCTTTGTATTTCATAATGTAGTCCTTGAAGCAAGGTTATTCTGGAATGTATTTGGCAGGATCAATCCCAAGAGCAATTCCTGAGAAATGCTGTTCAGTTTTGTCCTTCCTGAGACCTGCTTCGACAGTGTGGACCATTGCAGTGCCTCACATCGATGACTTTCTATCTGTATTATGAAGTATTATTGCAGCATTTCCAATAACCTGCATTTTCTACAGTAATTTCTTACGGGACACTCTCAGATGCCCACTTTAAAACTGGATATTCACACAGGTGTGAAGCAGCACAAAGATAGGTTTTAACTGGATCTATCTCCTGCTAAATAGTGGTCCTGTTTATTTTCCTCATTCTTCTCTTGCTAAGTGAAAGACAGCCTTCTCAGGGTTTTTGTTTTCCCTTGAAAGGTCCAACTCAAGTACTCCTTTTACCCTGTCCCTAATTTAGGAGGCATGGCTTACCTTGTTAGTCATTCTTTTCTGTTTTTGTATTTTTTTTGTTTACTCCTGAAGTTGTGTTTGAAGTACATTTGTAATCCTTTTTTTTTTCTCACTTTTATTCAAGATAGTTGTAGCCTTTTATTGAAGTCATTTAATTATATTGTCCTCATTCAAATTCTTGAGCTCATTGCAGTCCGATCAGTTGTGTTAACTTTATTAGGCACTTGTTTAAATCCCAATTTTTTTTTTTTTCGCTTTGTAGTCTGTAGTGATTCATATCTACAGTACAGACCTTGAGCAGGCCAGGACCAAGTAACAGCGTATTCGCACCAATTTGGTGAGCAGAAGAAAATGGCGTTTACTAGCTGGTGTAACCTGCTTATGTAACTTATGTGCTTCGTCTACACCCACAAGCCAGCCCAATGGATATGCATAAAACTAATCAGAGCAGGGGAGGTCTGTCGCATTAAATCCAAAGCCAACTTTTTAACACCTTACATCGCGATATCTTGGCAGTCGCCTAATATAACAACAGTAGTCAAGTTTTTATATACAGAACCAGAGAATGGTTGGGTTGGAAGGGATCGTAAAGCTCCCTCAGCCCCAGCTCCTTCTGTGGGCTGGCTGCCTCCCAGCACATCAGGCTGCCCAGGGCCCCATCCAACCTCTCTAGGCAGCTCATGACAGACTCTAATCACCTTCATAGTGAATACACTTTTCCTCATCTTTGATCTGTATTTACTCTATTATTATATTCTAAATAAAAATAAAAAGTAGTTGGTATGAAGTCAATCAATCAATTTCTTCCCTTAGGCATCTTGCTTAAATTTTCAAGCAGTGTTCCAATCTGTGGTTTGAGCAAGAAAGTGAAGAGTAGAAGATTCAGATTGCCTTTGTAGAGAGGTTCAGCTTGAAGTGAAGTCGGAGGCAGTTAGAAATTCATCAAAGACTGACTTGAAGTCATAGCCAAAATAAGTAAAAATAAACAAAAAAGACAAACTAATAGTGCACTGTAATGCACAGTTTGCAGTTATTGGAGATAGGAATGCTAGGGGTGTCTGTGGGTTTTGTGAGAGTGGTCACTAAAACATGACCCTGATGCTGTGTGTTTTTTACAAGGCTTATAGTTTGATGTCATAAGAAGGCCCAACTCCCAATTCTTTGAGTAAGAGCAGTGGTTTTATTTATTTATTTATTTTAGTATTTAATTGGTTTATGTTGTATAAAAAACTGCTTTGACACCCTGTATTTATGTATACACACACACACAGGAGGCATGAATAGCTCTGGTATATGTATGGGAATATTTGTCTGAAACCATTATTCTTCAGGTTATGCTGCAGAATCAGTGGTGATTCAGTGGTTTCCAGAGTGATGAACAAATATGGGAGCATTAAAAAAGCATAGCAGCAGGGTTAAGAATTACAGTTGTTTGGGGTATGTTACAAACCAACCAACCACAAATCCCCAAAGGGGGAAACCTCACCACCCCAAACAAGATGACCTTTTGATATTACCTTCGTACTTCTCCGAACTGTGGTTGGGATGATGTCCTGGTGGGAGAGGCTCTTGTTCAGACCTCTCTACATCCTCATCTGTGTGTGGTACTTATTCCCTTGCAAGCCTGAGAGATATTGGTTCAGAAATATCACACCCTTCAGAAAGTATTTTGTGTTACTGAGTTCTGTTTTCCTAATTTGTTCTAAATTCCTGAGGGATTTCAGGTGAGCTGAAACTGTTTTTGGCATGCAACTAGTTTACTAAAAGTAAAAGCCATCTAGCCCCACAAAATACCTGCCTGAAATGTAATAAATAATTACTAGCACTGGATTTCTGTTCTCTTCTTGATCTGGGAGAGATTAGTCCAGGTTCTGGGAGCTCTGTTCCTGAAAAGCTGCTATTGTGCATTCTGTGTACAGACAGTCTGTATTTATACCTTGCTGCTGCTTGTACCAAATTTGTCCGCTTCCATTCCTCGGGGAGAAACTCTGGATTGTGTCTGTGGTCTTTGGAAAGCACTCTAAAATATGTAGGAGTTTGAAAATGACTGACAGCCTCTCTGCTGCTGATGGCACCAGCTGGGGTTGTTAGATTGGTAGGGAGTCACCATCACACTTTCTCTTTGTGTCTGTGTTTAGTTTGTACAGGTAATGTTTTAAAGATGCTCTCGGCATAACTAGCTAGTGAGGAGAAACCGATGTGGAAAACTGAACATTTTGTGCTTAGTTGTTGTGTCTGTGACAACATGTGCTACAGGAGACCGTGAGCCTTACTGTTACTGAAAAAGATACATGCAAAAGTAGCTGGGGAAATAAAGTAAAATTTTGCTGCTGCCTGGCCGTGTCACTTGAATGTGTGAGCGTACTGATATTTCTAAAGCAGGTGGCATGATCAGGATCTGAGACTACATCTGCTTTTTAAATACACACAGCCATCAGCTCAAAGAACTGCGAGCTTGCCAGATGTGGGAAGAGAAATCCCCCATCTGCGTTTGCTTACTGGGAAAAAGCAGCAATGGCAGTGAGCTGAAGTGAAGGACTGAACAATGCTGACTAATTCCATCTTTACCTCCATCCTTTTCTATTAATTGAGGGGTCTTTTTTCTTTCATTTAGCATCTTGTGGAAAATGACCTCTGAACAGAGGCAAACGTGCTTTAGCAGTGGGCTGTGCATTGCACATGTAGCAGTTTCACAGCCTAAAACCCATTTGCTGATGTGCTCTCAGAAGTTGTCACTTGCTCCAAGAGATCACAGGCAGCGTATCTCTGAGCTCCAGGTTTAAGCCAAAGGCAATAGCTCTTACCAAGCCACAATGACAGGCTGGGCTGTTGTCAAGAAACTGGGTGACACGTGCAAGCTGATTTCTGAATTGAGCATGTGGTCACGTGTAAGTTGTAAGAAAATCAGTGTGGCTGATGCAGTGAGGAATGAGAGGGGAAGAAGAGCTCAGGTGATGCTGTCCTGGTCCTCCACAGTGCTTGGTGTATTTTCATTAGCTGTTCCCAGGGAGGTGGCAAACCAGTTTGACCTTGAGTAGTATATTCAATGGGTGCTTCCTTGTTAACTTGACTTGTGCTGGGCACTTAGAGTCTCCTCTGTTCAGTTACAAACTCCTGCTCTGTATGGCAAATAGATGACAAGAACTGGGGTCTGTTAGGCTCCACTGCCTGCAGTAAGGTGGGGGGAAAGTTTTCCAGGGCATCCCTTCTGTTGAAGCTTTCAGGCTGAGCAGAACATCACAACCAACTTCTGCTGGCGGAGCCTGCTGGGACCAGACTTAGCCTGTCACCCCCTGTCACGTACCATATGTGACCTGTTAAATTTCCATCCAGGAGTGACTCTTGTGGGAGTTACAGAAGTTTTTTTTGTTACCCCTTGGAGGGCTTAAAAAGTGCTGCAGTGGTTTATGATCCTATGACTACGAGTAGAGGGACTAATTTAGGATGCAGCAGTCAGTGTAGCAGTTCTCTTTTTTCATCATTGTTAATGTTGTTGTGTCTACTGTGGGTTTGTTTACCACAGGGTCTTCTTTTTCTCTTTTTCTTTTCAGTTTGGGGCTCACAATAGGCTGGTAGCAGAGTAATCTTAGAACTGCGGAATTTTTATCTTTAACAATGCAGTGAGATAATTTTGTGCTTAGTCATATAACTAGGGCATCAAAAGCCAGACTGTTTGTGCCAGTGCTTTTCTTTATTTATAATGCCCTGTAGAGGATCTTTGCTCAGAAAAAACACCATGCTGACACTATTAGTTGGATAGATAGTCTAGCCCACCTAGATGGAAGATGCTCATCTGGAAAGCCCTTCTCCTTGTGAAATGAGCGTGGCTTTGCTCTATAGCTGTCTGTGTGAACTTGCAGTGGAAAGTTCATTTTCTTTGCCCCCAATCTTCTTTCTGCCTGCACAGACAAAAATGCTTACAGTTACCTTTTCTGAAATTAATAAAGTTATATCCGTGCCAGAGTGATTTTGAGTTCAGAAATGTCTTTCCTGTGGTTTATGACTAGTTCAGAACTCAGGTTTATGGCTAAGTCCAGCAGTCTGACAAGAATCTAGCTGGCTGTTCTAAGCTGTAGTATGTGTTTCTTTACGTTATACATCAATAGCTGTTGTCAAGCCAGTTTATTTATGCCTTTAAGGTGTTTGGGCCCTTTGTGTAGAATGTAAGGCATCGACTATCACTATTTACTGATCCTGGAGCACTGAATAAAATGGCAGATTAATGATTCTTAAATTGCACCATTGCTAATTTCAAGGTAGTTGTAAGTTGCCTGTGCCTGAAGGAAATTGAGAGAGGAATATGTTTTAGTTTGGTCACTTTGGAAACTAGCTGTCCATTTTCATCTTTGAGGAGATATTTGTGTTATATATATTCAAATGTTTTATTGCTATTGTATCGACAACATGACTAATATTATGCTTTAATGTGTTGTCACAACAAATTAATTTGCTGACATAACACCAATTATAGACTTCAGCATGTGTTACAGTAGCCTGGATGTGGTCGTTGTATTTCCTATCTGAACCATAAAACCTCCCTGTGACTGAATGAAGATGGGTGCTTCTGAATTTTATGTCTACTTTGTGTTAGTGATGATCTTTTCTTACTGAAACCTGAAAAAAAATCACAGTATTTGTTGCATTTGTTAATTCTATGCCTGTGCTTTGTGTCTCGGGAGAGAGACTTCAGGGTTATGAAGTGTGGATGAATGCCTGTATTTAAGATGAGCACGGAATGGCCAGAAAGCCTGTCCCCTCCTGCTTTTGCCTGGGGGAATCAGGGCCTGCTTTAATGGAAATCAGTTTGATTGTGCATGTACATGGGTTATTTAAATAGTACATGTGACAGTTGTTTCTTTTATTAGCTGAAGGTGAGGTACATGGATGCTTTGTGCCTTGTGATCAATGTCTCTTCCTTTTGCTGAAGAGTACATCCTCTGTCATCCTTGTTTTGCTACGTCTTCCTTCTGTTTTAAGTGATTACAGATTTATGGAAGAGTTGTAAGAATCTGGTACCTAGTTTGAAAACAAGATTTGTTTAACATGAGTCTGTATAGTTATTGTATTATTGGTATGTAAGTGTATTTGTAAGACTTGCTTTTCTCTTCCTTTGTTTAGGAGGTCTTTATGACACAGCCTCAAAATAACTTAAGCCCTGTGATTTCAGTATTCCTACATAATTTCCCCCTCTTTGTGTTACTTCTAGAATTGTCTTATCAGAATTGGATCCTGGGGTAATTTGCCCAAGGTTGAAGCCACGTGTAATTTTACCCTTCCAGAATCTTCGTGATGCTTCAGAAGCAGAGTTCAGAGCATATGATAAGCAGAGGGAAATGGCACATGCAGTTAGATCTTTTAAAATTAGTAAACAGAAAACCATTTGGAGAGGACTGTAAAATGATGAAGGCCTTATAGAGACTGATCTACGAGGCAAGACCAGAAGTTAAATGTGGACAGGTTGGTTGAAGGCATAGAAGGATCATAACTGCCTTCAGATATGTAGAGGAATAAACAATGAGTGCAATGTTTGTGTGAATTCAAGACAGTGGACTGTACATTAGGAAATATTTTAGGGTCACTAAGGTAATGAGGACATAGAACTGAGGAGCTCCAGTAAAGTAAATAGAAGCTAAGACTTGAGGAGAAATTTCTATACGTTCATCTTTGTTAGGTTATAGGATTGATTGGTCTGTTGTGCCAATAGCCTAGTTCACTCACTTAGATCTGAATTGATGGAAGTACTAGAAGAGGACAAGAAACTGTTCTTTATAGGAAGAAGGTGGATGACTTTAGAAACAGAAACTATTTTTTATCCTAAGTGCTTAGTGTGAGAAAGCAGCATGTGTTCTGCATAGAGCTCTTGTTATTCTGCATTACTAATTTTCCCTTGACGTTTATTGTACTCAGAAATATTGATGCAGCCTAGATACAGTAGTTACACTTCTGTTTTGGTTTAACAGAATGTCTGATGTTCTGTCTCAAAAAGGCTGCATTCAAGGTTGTATTAAATGACACTTTTGTGACTCAATAGGATTTCAGTACATCACTCACCTTAACGAAAAACAATGCTGAACTAATTAAAGCTGCATCTATCAGCTCTTAAAGTGACAGTTACAATCATAATTTTTGCAGGGGAACTTGAAAATCCTTGAGTGTGCCTTTCCATCTTAAATGTGTCTCTGATTCTTTGTTGTGAAGCACTCAAGTCACACAGTTCCGTACATTACTTTTTCACAATCTGAAGGAAATAAAATTCTTAGCGTAAAATATGTGAAGGAAGAGAGTTTGCTTAGAGGTACTGCTTGTAGTACTGCTTTTAAATCAGAAATGCTTAGAATAAAGCAGGGAATGTGCCTTACCATAAGTTCAGTTGTTATTTTATAGCCAGACTGTAACCTCCTTGGTAACCATAGTTGTAGCACTTGGAGATAGTGAACCTCTAGGCAATACCGTGCTTTGTCCTGGGATATGTGTGCAATTAAAGGCACAGAACTGCTTCCTCCTCATAGTTTGATCTCGACTCCAGGAGCTGGCCACAGGTATAGTTGAAACAAGCCCAGGAATATGCCACAGTTACACTTTTTCCCCTTGTTGGCATCTTTCACAGACACAGTTGTGAACAAATTTTCCATGTCTTCTCTGTTTTGTACCAATAATCAGAGATACAGCTGTAGGTCCCAGACAGGTAAACAAAACTTACAAACCCGATTTGCCATTCCTATGGAGACTAGTAGTTAACCATAGCAATTATCTGTGAGCGGTCTAATCAGTTTTTGTATGGAATGCCACAAGAGTGCAGGGAGTTTTAAGTTCTCTGAAGGATTGCATGCATGTGGGAGAAGCAAGGTTGTGTTATGTGAGAGAGAAGATGCAAGAGTGCTTGTTGTTCAAAGACACCACATATAAGAAGTGATTTGTGGGAGAAGGTGGAATAAAGGTCATGTATTTGCAGAAGATAAGTACTGAAAACTGCAAGGGAGAAGATGAGCCCTAGCCTTGTGCAGTTAAAATAGCCTGGAAAAGGAGGTCCAATTGAAGGGACTTAAATATAAAGCTGTGGCTAAATCAGTATCTGGATCGTTGTATATTCGAAGAGGAGGAAGTAAAGGTTAAGGTGAGGAGGTATTTACAGCCTTTCTTTTGTGCTTATACCGATCTTTATTTTCATTTGCAGTTCTCTGAAATTTCTGCAGAAAGCCTCATGGTCTGAGTGACGATGGCATCCATCCTAAGAGGGCTGTTACTCCTCTCGGGATCAGACGAGGCAGTTTTCGTGGTCTTTGCCTTCACAGAGGCCGTACAGCTTGGCAGAGTTGTGTGTATACTGCAGAGTTTGTCCTCTCCTCCCGTGCCTGCCTTTCTGCTCAGTTTTTTCCAGATGCTTTTGAATTAATCAGCTGTGAGTCCATTTGCCCTTTCACTGAAAGCCCATTGCAAGTACGGGTACTCTTGTGTAGACAGAGCACAGCATTTGAGATAAGTAATGGTTGTTCAACTCTGTTCTCGGTCAGTTTGAGATCTCTGCAGACTAAGAGCTTTTTGACAGCTGTTATGCTGCAGCAATAGCAGCTGCACAAAAACACACATGGACAAGAACAGTTTAGGGATGCAGTGGATACCCAAGACAGTGACAAGTGAACAGAGCACACGTTAGTGACACAGCATACATTGATGTAGATACTACTGTAGGGAGTGTGATTTATTTTTATTTCAATAAACCTTTGTCAAGGCCTTTGTGGTAATTTGCAGCTGCCAGGCCCATTAGAAGACCAAGTCCTTCCAGTTGCAGCTCTTACACTTCTCTGCTCTTGGCAGCTACAAATTATTTCCCATATGCAACCTATTCCCTACGCATATGGGAAGTATGCCATACAGACATGGTGATTTTCATTGGCGTAGGCTTTGTATTATCAGTTTGTCTTCAATGAAAATTGGAAAATTGATTTTCTGAACATAACCCGAGATGCTCCGAAGTACAGTCTCTGTAATCTGGTGAATTCTACATGGAACACCTTTGCTTTGACAGTCATCACCACCCTGGCTTTTAGATGTCTCTAGCAGCAGCGGTATGTCTTCAGAAAGCAGACAGCGCCCTGTCTGGAGGTACTGTGTGGATGGCTTCATGCTGTTTGTTTCAGTGTGACTAGGCTACATTATTAATAAAAACAAACAAAAAAAAAAAAGTGGAGAGTAGACAGCAGTATGAAAGCTTGTGCCTTTTTTTTTTCTTAATGGAAATTTAGGATGGTTTTGGTTGGAAAGGGCCTTTAAGACCTTCTAGTTCTATCCATCAAATCCATTTCTGTCCAATTTGGTGACCAGGATGTGGTGCAGGACAGTGTCAAACGCTTTGCACAAGTCCAGATAGAGGACACCAGTTGCTCTTCCTTTATCCACTGTTGCTGTGACTCCATCATAAAAGGCACCAAGATCATCAGTTGTGACTAGGCCTTGGTGACGCCGTGTTGGGAAGTCAAGCTTGACAAACTTGGTGGTAAATAAACTTCTAGATTATTTGCAACTAATGTAGAGTCACCAATGAAATCAGGTTAGAATTTTTCTTCTTAACAGTAATGGTGCCAGTGTATTTTTTGTATTTATATAAAATTTTGCGTATATATAAATCAACTCCTTGTGATGGTAGCTACAGTCACTCATAGCTGTTTTAAATGTAAGAGTAAGGGCGTGTGTCCCAGTTTAGTAGGTTTTAACTGCAGCTAAACTTTGGCTATGTTATTTAAGGGTAAAACATTAAATCACTGATTCAACTTCATAGCCTAAAGCAAAGCATTTAAAATAAAATGTAGTGCTAAGGAATTAGGGTTGCAGGTGAAGGTTATTTTTTATGATCATCTGTTGGATAGATTTTTTTTCCTTTTGCTGTTCTTGTTTAGCTGGCCTCAGGTTATGCCCAAGGAATGCAGTATTTTTGCACTCACCAAAGCAGAAATGCCTCTTTCAGGAACTTGTGCTTTAAATCGCACCATTATCATATTTGCTATGATGAGAAATACATCTTGCATTTTTCAGTTATGTTGAGTAAGGTTATGATTATAAAGAAATAATAATTTGTAATACCTAAAATTAAGATTTATTCTTGTGTAGATGTCTGCTTGTTTATTTATTTTCACACTATAAATTAAATTTTGGAAAGGACATAATAATAAGACTCTAGACTGTGTAACAAGGGCACAGAACAGAGAAAATGATGTAGCATGGCATACAGGAATACTTGGGAAAAACTGTTTTGCAGCTGTCTATGATTTTCTTACATGTACAAGACATTTGACTCTCACCTTTTGCAGAACCTAGTTACGATGAAATAGTCTGGAACCATGAAAATCAAGTCAGTAAATCCTCTGTCCTGTGAGGTCACCTGGTTTAACTTCTGCACCATTGAAGTACCATAGCTGACAGCTTAAAAACTGTGACAAGTTCAGTATTTCCACGTGTATTTTTTCTGATGAACTGGGCAGGGGAAAAGGTGATGATGGAAATAATTGATTACAAGGATA
The DNA here is from genome assembly GCA_036925125.1 of Oreortyx pictus. Classification (NCBI taxonomy): domain Eukaryota; kingdom Metazoa; phylum Chordata; class Aves; order Galliformes; family Odontophoridae; genus Oreortyx; species Oreortyx pictus. The sequence goes on along the minus strand of JAUPFR010000006.1, from coordinate 2,774,574 downwards.
TTCAGAGAACATTTGGGAAAGTACAAATAGGCCACAAATAGAGAAGATAGGGCAATGTGTGTATTTACCTACATGGGAGAGTAATTTTCCATTACTTGCATGCTGTCTTGCATTGCAGGATTGATCACCGAGTGAGCAGATTACTCTAGTGTGAAAACAGCCAAGCATTAATTATGTATGAAATTCTGTTGTTAACATGCCACAAGTCTCATTTACTATAGCAGGATCTATTAAAAGTCATTATAGGATGCAGAGTCATTTCTCTAGGGACTTTGGATATTTTGGGGCATGGTAAAGAAGCACAAAAATCATGGCAGTTTTCATCAGCATTTATCTTTTCATAGAGATACAGCGTCCTTCGGAATGCCACAGTGAAAGGTTGCTCTGGGCACCAAGATTCTAGATCAATTATATGGGCAGCCTTCTCCAATTTATCATTTGAAGATAATATCTTTGTGGATCTGAAAGAGGAAGCCAGTCAATATTGCAGGACACAGACAGGAGGAGGCAAACTGGGTGAGAGTATTAGAGGTAAAAATAGAGCAGTGAAGCAAAAATAGTGGACGGTGGTGCAAGACGAGTGCTGATGGAGCAGGTATTTAATGTAATTGCTCTCAGTAGGGCAGCATGAGGAATGAATTGTTCATTTTGATGTAGTAATCCACTGCTCACCTTTAGCCATTAGGAAAATAGAATAGAAGGGATTGAGAAGGCAAGGTATTAGGTAAATGAAAGAGGGACAATTATTTCAATGTATCTTATTGTTTGGCTCCTGTGATTGAATGGAAGATTACAGTAAAACAATGTTTTAACCACTCCCCTTCCCGATACATCATCTACCAGTATTGGTAAGCGTGTTTGGAAAGATTTAAAGCATAACAGTAAGTAAGGAGATGTGTATACCAAATAAATCTGACATAGCTTTTCTAACAGCAGTACTTAATTCAGTGTTTACTGAGATCCATAGAAGTTCCTTTTGTAGGTGAAATCAAAGCTAAAGCAAACAGGACTTTGGGAGTATATGTGTTTAATCAGTAAACCAGAGGCAGTCATTCAAAGGGACTGAACTGCTGTTGTAAGAATGAGGTGATTATATGGCTTTGTTTTCCAATGTGTTGCAATAAATTTGGGGGCAGTAGTAGCATAACCTTTTATTTTTAAACTTATGTAACAGTAACATTTACAGCCAAGTGTGCAGTAGTTAGATTTAAAATGTTATCTTGTGCATTAAGAACCTTTGAAGAAGAAAAATTTGTAGAGATTGGTACTAAATGCTAAGGGAGAATAGTCTAGATTTAGATTTATTAGTTAGTATCTAGTTAGTGTCTAGTTAGATTTATTAGTTTTAACTCTTTCTTCTTTTGACTGTACAGTTTGTTGAGGTTCCTGTCATGAATTCTAGCCCTCAAAAGCAATTAACTCCATGTCCCATGCAGGCAAATTGTATTGCACTGCTAAGTACCATTCATGTAAGCGAACAGAATTACCAGACTATTTACTTGTTTATCTGCATAGGGTTGTTGGAAGTTCATGGCATGGATCAGGTCTTTGTTGTCATACTTGGGATTTTAGCAGGGGAGTGAGGAAAAACAGTATAAAATTGTTGATTCTGAACTGGAGAACTTGTTGTTGATCAGGGCTGTGCCATGACAATGCACTGTGACAGTACAGCTATAATCTGCAGGCAGGATTATAGAAGCAATTTTGGTGGCAAGAATTTCTCACATGTGCATTGAGATGAACCTTGCTTTTTTCACCATCTTCTCCTCAACTGCTCAGAGATACCCCAAACATTTCCTGCTGCAGAGGAAGTTATCCGGTGGGCCTGGGGAGGAATATTCCTGCTTTAGAGACAGGTATCTAGTAGGCCTGGGGAGAGATAGCATCAGTTTTTTCTTTAATCTTCTGTTGACTACTGGAAGATGGAAAAGCAAGAAGCTTTTCATGTTCGGTGTGCTGTTTCATTTCTGGTGAACTGCCAAGCATTGCCATGTGGAAGTAGAGCAATATTTTCTTTACTGGGATATGTGTCAGTGTAGCCATGCTGGTCATTGATAAGGCCAAGGATGAACCTTGGGTATCCCAACATCTGACTTATCATATGTAGCAATTATTTATTCCTGTACTAGCATTTGCAGTGAAGCTTAAGAAAACTTCTGTTCTGAAAGAAGGGTAGTGTGTGCAGATGTAATTGCATCCTAACTTGGTAAACCTGAATGAGTAATTAATAAAGTTAGAGAGTGAACTGCAGGACATACCCTCTCTAAAAAAAGTGCAGGAAGCAGTTCCTCAGCTGAAAGAACAAACTGACACCATCGTGGGATTTAGAGCCATGTGAGTGTACATGAAATATCGTGTTTTTTGTAAAAAAAGAAGTTCAAAATGCATCATACTTGAATTGCATCCTTTTTTTTTTTTTGTGTTTCTTTTACCTTTTTCTGAGTTTATTGCTTACCTGTTGCAGTATCCTTGATAATGTCAGAGCAATCCCCTTGACAGTTATTGGCAGAGGTGGTGTTTCATTACATTGTCCTATTCTCAAGCGATGCAGAGAGATTTCTGTATACTGTGAAATTTCATGCCTGCTTCCACCAAAGGGTGGACAACTTTGGTTTTAGTTTTGCTTCTGTGAAATTCTGAGAGTAAACTACTCCTGTGTGGCTGGTGGGTTTATGGGATTAATCCCATTTTAGTTGAGGTTGTCGCATTATAGCCAGAGGCAGTGACATCCCACTCTTTACTCTTCAGAGTGCTTGAAGGAATGTTTCATACTTTTTCTCCAGATAGAGATTGTGTCATTTTCCTGAAATAGAGGATTTTTTCCTGAAGTGTCTGCTGGTATTCCTGAGTTTGTTTAAAACACCTTTGGGTGATAAAGAACCTTTCTGTTTGGTGCAATGTCTGTGAGAGGACATTGTGAATGTTCTGCAGAATCTGCATATTCCTTAAGGCAGAGTTTCCCTCAAAGACATTGATCCACTCTGATTGAATCCAAGAGGTCAGACAGTAGCTGGAAAGACACACTAACTTCAGTAAAATCCTCCTGGCATACTGACTCTAAACTGAAAAGTAGCTTGCCTGCTGCATTCCAGTTACACCTCAGAACTCATTCAGTTGCAACACTTTGTAGCCCATTGTGTTACAATGTAGTCTAAATGCAAGTATCAGTAGATTTTTTGAAGAATTAGAAAGGGAAAAAAAAAAAAAGTACTAATAATCCTTGGCCAAGCTCTTTGGATTTCTGTCTGCTCAAAACCTCAGAGTGGCTGCTGTTAGACAAGAAGAATCTTGATTTGTGTTTGCTATTTTCATTGGCAGGTTTGAGTAGATGAGTGAGATGCTGCTGTTGGCCAAAACCTGTTTCCCCAAATGTTCCATTCTGCTTTTTGTGGTTATTTTTAACTGGTGTTCTCTAAGCTGTATTATCATCTGTGAATTCTGGCTGCACGTTTTCAGAAGTAACTTAATTTCAGCTGTCAGAGATGCCTTCTGAATAAGTTATCAGCCATTTACCCCTAAAAGCTGTAGCAGCATGTTATTTTTTAAGAATATTGGAAGACAACGAACATTTCAATTAATGCCCTTATTAAATGAGTGAAATTGTTCATTTAGTGTCTAAGAAAACAGCTCCTTTCTGTTAAAATCAACACTGTATTTTCTTCAGTGCTATCACATCAATGGCAGCTTTCTAAGAGGAGATGGCTTTACTTGAATATCCTCTTGTCCTTCTCAGTAATATGGCATTAATTCAGACATGAGCTGCTCTGCTCTGGGAAGTGTTGCTGTTCAGGTGTGATTTGCATGTGTGTTTCAGTGCTTGTTTGTGTATTTAACCTGATGGTTATACAGGGATTCCTAGAGGGGCAATTAAATTGATAGAGAGCAGGTATGGAATACTAATACTGCTGCCCCAATGGTAAACTCTATGTATATCAGCGTAGAGCACTGTTACACTGTGCCTGAAGGAAGAGGTGGCATTGTTTTAATGAAACTCTCAAATTGATGGTACTTTCTGATGTTATACTGATAGTTGTTATAGTGCTTATGGATTCCCAGGTGATGCTACACCAGCCCTAGTTTATGAAGGCTTTTTAGCTAGCTTACTTAGAATGTTAGAGTAATGTTTCTCAGCCTTGTTGAAAGGGATTTCTTCCTTTGGCTTCTGTGGTTTTGTTTGGGGTTGTTGACCTCTGCCTGGTCAGTTCCTGCAAGTCAGGAATGATGAGGGCTGCCTGTGTCTGCAGCGCTGTTGTGCCGTGAGATGAATTGCCACCAAGGAGCCCAGGTTGGTAAACAGCTTTAAGATCAGCTTAAACATTTGCAGCCAGGAACTTGTCTTTTCCCACCAGGCCGACCGAGAGAAGCTGAGCTTCCAGCTCACAGGGAACTGCTGACTGCTGCTCTCTCATGCTTTATGGCTCCTTGAAAGCTTTTTGCTGAGGGTTGCACAGCACAGTTTGAGAAACCAACCTTGTGCTCAAGGTAAAAATCAGGTAGGGTGTAAGTTAGGTGTATTCAAGTGAGGACAGAGAGTAGGAGGAGAAAATAAAGATAAGAAGATCTGAAGTCGATTGGTTCTGGCAGTGGGAAGGAGATGAGAGCTGGGGAGGACGATGGAATCGGGGAGAATTTGAAGAACAGAAAGTGAATATAATGAACAAAGAACTGCTAAGTCAGTGGAGTGAAAACAGCATGTGATCCTGATGTGATTGGAGATTTCTTTCTGTAAAGCTGTCTTTTCTTCCTGTATTTCATTTTCTGTCTATGCGTTTCTACAGAACACTTGAAAAATTAGGAATAAGGACAAATTGCTCCACAGACGGAAAGCAGGTTAACTATGAGAGAGTTGAGACTGAAGTGGTTTAATCTGATACCTATGCATCACCTGTTGGTGCTCTGGAGGACAGTCACAGTTTGAATATTACTGCCTTCCATTACCGAAACTGTGAAGTCCCAAATAATGGGTGATGACAATGCTGGTGTCCAAATGCATTGCTGGTACAAGTATGGGAGCAGTGATCTGCCATTACAGATGCAGAGTGTTCTGTTTCAGGATGGCTCACTTGTGGTTATTATGGGACTAACAGCTGAAAGATAGTAGCTCTGTCTCACCTCATGGGTGGAGGGGTAGATATTATTATGAAGAATTACATCCTCTTAACAGCAGAGATTAGTTTAGTGTGATGTGATTTTGTTTGGAGTGGACAAATGGTAAAATAATAATAATAATAATAATAAAAAATACTCTAGTTGTGATTTGGATTCTCTTTGTAATATGTTTGAATATTTACCAATAGAAAGCCAGATGGGATACAAAAAGGTGTAAATGGTTTGTAAGGTTCCTAAAGTACATTTGTAGATGAGAAAATCTCTTTAACAGTTGTTTGGTTTTGCTATATACTGAGATGCCTACATCTGAAGTGTTCATTTTTCCTGTTTACATTTTTTTGTGGAAGGGGGATGCAGCAAGGATTGAGTTTTTTCTGTTTCTTTCCCCTGTTGTAAGAGACTATTCTAATACCATTGCCTCAAAGTTTGCTGATGAGCATGTCCGAACATGTCCAAGCTAGTCCTGGACAAGGTTGTGAAATCCTTTGTCTAAGGGACAAGCAGGTGCACACATCCTGGGGCAACGAAAGAGAGATAAGCTGCAGCTCAATGGCCGCTGAGCACTCTTCTGTGTGGTACTCATCTCCGTGGGGAGATAGCCATCTCAGGAGACGCTTGCCTGGCACACTAGCACGGGATTTGTCACGTAGACTGGAGGAATCTGGAAGATAAATAGAGGGGTCCTGCAGCCACTAAGTTGGGGGTTTTCTCTGCTACCTGTATGGAGTTTCTCTTTGAAGAGACTTCACGAGCTGATCACTGCTGCTACCTGGAGAGGCTTTCTTAGATTCATAGATTCATAGATTCATAAGGTTGGAAAGGACCTACAAGATCATCTAGTCCAACCATCCTCACACCACCATCCCTACCCACCAAGCTACTAAATCAAATCCCTTAGCACCTCATCTAAACGCTTCTTGAACAGCGCTAGGGACGGTGCCTCAACCACCTCCCTTGGCAGGCCATTCCAGTGCCTGACCACTCTCTCAGAGAAAAAATTTTTCCTCAAATCTAATCTAAATCTTCCCCGACGCAACTTGTGGCCATTCCCTCTCGTCCTGTCATTAGTTATCTGGGAGAAGAGGCCGACCCCCTCCTCACCACAGCCTCCCTTCAGGAAGTGGTAGAGTGCAATGAGGTCTCCTCTAAGCCTCCTTTTCTCCAGACTAAACAATCCCATCTCCCTCAGCCGCTCCTCGTAAGACTTGTGCTCCAGACCCCTCACCAGTTTTGTTGCCCTTCTCTGAACACGCTCCAGTGCCTCGATGTCTTTCTTGTAGTGAGGGGCCCAAAACTGAACACAGTACTCGAGGTGCGGCCGCACCAGAGCTGAGTACAGGGGGATGATCACCTCCCTGCTCCTGCTGGCCACACTATTCCTAATACAGGCCAGGATGCCATTGGCCTTCTTGGCCACCTGGGCACACTGCCGGCTCATGTTGAGCCGAGCATCAACCAACACCCCCAGGTCCTTTTCCTCTATACACTCCTCAAGCCATTCTGCCCCAAGCCTATAGCACTGCATGGGGTTATTGTGGCCAAAGTGCAGGACCCGGCACTTGGCCTTATTGAACCTCATCCCATTGACCTCAGCCCAACTGTCCAGCCTATCCAGATCCCGCTGAAGGGCCTCCCTACCCTCAGGCAGATCAACACATCCTCCCAACTTGGTGTCATCCGCAAACCTACTGAGGGTACACTCAATCCCCTCATCCAGGTCATCAATAAAGATATTAAACAGTATGGGCCCCAATACCGACCCCTGGGGGACACCACTCGTGACAGGACGCCAGCTGGACTTGACTCCATTAACCACTACCCGCTGGGCACGGCCCTCTAGCCAATTCTCAACCCAGAGAAGAGTGAACCTGTCCACACCACGGGCTGCCAGTTTCCCCAGGAGAATACTGTGGGAGACCGTGTCAAAGGCTTTGCTGAAGTCCAGGTAGACTACATCAACAGCCTTTCCCTCATCTACCAGTCTGGACACCCAGTCGTAGAAGGAGATGAGGTTGGACAAGCACGACCTGCCCTTTGTGAACCCGTGCTGGCTGGGTCTGATCCCCTGATTACCATGCACATGCCGTGTGATCTCCCTCAAGATCAATTGCTCCATAACTTTCCCTGATACCGAGGTCAGGCTGACAGGCCTGTAGTTCCCCGGATCTTCCTTACGGCCTTTCTTGTAGATGGGAGTCACATCGGCAAGCCTCCAATCTTGTGGGACCTCTCCAGATGACCAGGAATGCTGATAGATGGCAGAAAGCGGCTTGGCAATCACCTCTGCCAGCTCCCTCAGCACCCTTGGGTGGATCCCATCTGGCCCCATGGACTTGTGGCAGTTCAGATGGAGGAGCAGGTCTCTGACTGTCTCTGCTGGGATCACAGGGGGTGTATGATGCGCTTTGTCCCAGACTTCCGGGTCAGGGCGAAAAGTATCCTGAGGATAACTGGTCTGTCTATTAAAGACAGACGTGAAGAAGGCATTTAGAACCTCAGCCTTTTCCTTATCCTCTGTGATTACATTCCCTGCCGCATCAAGTAAAGTAGGGAAATTCTCCTTGGTTCTTCTTTTACTGTTAATATATTTATAAAAGGATTTTTTGTTCTCCTTTACTGCAGTAGCCAGTCTAAGTTCAAGCAGGGCTTTTGCATTTCTAACTTCCTGCCTGCAAATCTTGGCAAGTTCCCTGTAGTCTCCCCAAGTAGCCTGTCCCATCTTGCAGAGGACATAGACTCTCTTTTTCTCCCGGAGTCTCAACAAAAGATCCCAGTTCATCCACACTGGCCTTTTTCCCCTCCGGCTTGACTTACGGGACTCAGGGACAGCCTGCACCTGCGCCTTTAAGATTTCCGTCTTGAGGAGGACCCAGGCTTCCTGGACCCCTTTACCCCTCAGGAGCGAGTCCCAAGGGACCCTTGCAACAAGCGTCCTGAACAGGTCAAAGTCTGCCCTCCGGAAGTCCAAGGTAGCAGTTTTGCTAGTCACCCTCTTGACGTCACCAAGAATAGCAAACTCTACCATTTCATGGTCACTCTGGCCAAGACAATCCCCAACCTTCACATCTCCTACTAGTCCTTCTCTGTTAGTGAAGAGCAGGTCTAGCAGGGCACCTCCCCTGGTAGGTTCTTGCACCAGCTGTGTCAGGAAGCAATCTTCCACACACTCCAGAAATCTCATGGACTGCTTCCTCTGCGCGGTATTATATTTCCAGCATATATCAGGGAAGTTGAAGTCCCCCATGAGAACAAGTGCTGGCCATCGTGCAACATCTACTAGTTGCTTGTAGAACACCTCATCTATCTCTTCATCTTGGATAGGCGGTCTATAACAGAGCCCCACCACGATGTCACTCCTACAGACCATCCCCCTGATCCTTACCCACAGACACTCCACTTGGTCCTTCTCTTAGGAGAGACCTCACGATCTGATCACTGTTCGCTGCTGCCCCTTCTCGGGGTTGCCTTCCTCGCTGCTTCTCCGGTGCGGACCCGGTGCTGACCCCTCGCTGTTTCTCCGGCCGACTGCTTGCTGCTCAAGGCTGCTCGTCGCTGCTGCTGTTCTCCCCGCTTCTGCCATTCCCTGCTCTTCGGCCTTGGACCGTCGGAGCCGCTTCCAACAGGACCACCCCTAGGATCCTGGCTGGTGACTCTCCCTGCGTTGTACAAACCCTTGCTTCTTTCCTATCTTTCCTATCGCTCGTCCTCCCTTCCCCATCACCCTTAACAGTGTCCGCCTTCGCCTTCCCCATGTCCCTGGTCTATATTGGTAGTAAACTGGTCAGACCAACATTTGAACTGTTGTTCCATAATCTCACGCTGGGTATACACATAATCTTAAAGAACCTCGTCTCCCTCCTTTATATTGGAGTGTGACACCTGTACAGAGTGGATATGCACCAAATATATTTTGTTGGATTTTGTAGTTTAATAAGCCAATTAGTTTAAATACATTAATCAAAAGTGTTTATATTAATTAGATTTCCTTCAGAAATAAAGTTGCTTTTGTTTATAATATCATCTTTTGGCCTCAGATCTTGAATCATATGTCAGAGAGATGCAGTACCATTGCATACCAAAGCACAGCACAACTTCTGTCGTCTCCATCTTGCCTTGTTTCAGTTGGTGTGAGATGATGAATGCCTGTGCTGTAACAAAAAGCAAAGCAGGTGCTAAGCATGTAGCTCCCCTGAGGTACTTTCCCTGTGCACTGTCCCAGTGTACTCAGAGCATTACTGGGTGTACTGGTACTGATAACAGAAGGTAACACACGTATATTTCCCTTTAAGTTAATGAATGCTATTTAGAACTGTAAGGAGTAATGGTGATACCTGATGAGATGTAGAGTAGGTGAGTACTGCAGTACGGAGAGCTCTATACAGGCAGTGATCCCTATTTTGCTAACTGTCAGCAAAACAGTGCTCACCAAACCTACCACCCTGCAACATAACAGTCCTCACAGAGGAACTGAGTCCCAAATAAATGCCTTTGCTGTTGCAAAGAACTATCTTCTGTAGAAGCTGGTGATATGTGAGTCATTGTGGTGTGTCAAGTCTCATTTTGAAGAACATAAGTTTACCTTTTTAGAAGAAAAGCAAACTACTTCACCAGTCTGGAGAGAAACATTAATAATGTATTTTTATCAGCTCAAAAAACCACAAGAAGGTGATCTGCAATATTTCAAATGCAACAAGCGATCTATACACATGAATCACAATTTGTGTTCCATTACAGCTGAGCTGATATATACTATGGTGTGCTTTATGGATTTTACTCTAACAGTATTAAGTAAAAACCCAAAGCTTTTTGTGATGAATACCTAACCTTTTCCAGGAATGTGTAAAGGAATGGCCCAAAGCAACAGCTTCAGCATTGCCCTACGGACTGTAATAAGAAAGCACTACTGCTGGTTATTCCCTTTCAGTGTTATTCCTTGTAAAGGGAATGTGCATCAGCTGAAGGTGAATGCTGCTAAGGTAGAGGAAAATATGAAATATTGAAAGGTTATTTGGGAAATACACAGAAAAACATTTAGAAAAGAGTGACATAAATGAGCACATTTTGAAGAGAAAGATCTCTTGCTCCTTCTGCTTCCTTCAGGCCCAAAGTGTTCCTGAACTCGAGGACTTGTGCCACCCAGTGCAGGTTGTTCTCAATTGCCCTATTTGTCATCAAGTTGTCCATTCAAGTTAGTCATCTCTTTTCGAGAAATTCTCACACAGTGACATTTTCAGACAGGCCTTGGATTGCCTTTTAGTACCTGTGAGTTCTCATATTTTGCGTTACAGTAAGATGGGTCTTGCTTGCAGTGAGCCAAAGTTCAAATTCCTTCACCTTTGCAAGTTATAATCCTCTTACTCCTCTCAGGGGAAGAAAGAGGAGAATTGTTGTCCAGTGAGTTCAGTGAGCAAGCTTGAGATGGCAACTCATCAGGTTAATTTCCAAGCGCGTTTGTTGCTGTGAAGATGCTACAGCTTTCTTTTCAGGTATCTTTCTGTACCTCTCCTCCCTTGCATAGCAGCAGGATTATTAGATATGCAAGAAAGAAACTCCTCAAAGCTGTATTCCAAAAACCTATTACAAAGAGTGTGCAAGCAGAACAGTGTGAACACACACCAACACCTGAGTGCTTCCCACGTGGCTGTAGCACTCGGTGGTGTGATAACAAGACACGTGGGAGGATTTCCCTTGGCTTTTTTCTTCTGTGTGCTGATGCTCCTGACATTAAATTTAATTGAATCCAATGGTACTGCAAGAGGAATGACAGAATTGCAGGAGAGAGATGGTTCAAGGTGTTTGCAGTGGTAAATAAAGTCTTTGCCTTCAGACCATCATTTCTGGTTCAGCCTTAGTTGGTAGGAGTCAGAGATCACTGTCAGCTGCTGTTGACCAACGAGAAGTGATTTAGCTCGTGGTTCTTGCTGGACACAGATGTCTGTGGCATGGAAAGTCTAAGCAGAGTTGGCACGTGTTTCATTTTCAGAGGTTGAAAAATGTAGTTGCATCTCAACTGCAGCTACTGCTGCGTAGGGCGGTTAAGTGGGGAATGTTAATAACCACCCCTCTTCTGGTGTTCAGTGTGGAAGCAGCATTTCCTTTGCATCTCCATGGGAATGTTGTGGAGAGGGAGGTGGGAGGCTTTAGCTTGATTCACATGTAGCATTGTAGAGGGATGTGTTAGGAGAGCACTGTGGGGTGACCAGCTCCTCTGAACCCCACCACCTAAGGAAGCCTTTCAGCTGCACTGTCAGTTACTGTCTGAGTGTGAAGGATCAGTGACAAGGAGAAAGTAATAGGGGAAAAATGAGTCTGATTCTTTTTCTTTTGTGTGAACATATGCAATAGTAGAATTAATCTTTTGAAAGCCATGAATTACTTGGTGTAAAATCTGTGCTGCTAAGCAGAAAATCTATCCTGCTGAGAAAAAATAGAAGAATTCTTTAGTATAATATCTGGTTTTGTGGGAAAAGAAGGGGGAAGATTTTACAGCATCACTATGTTGTATTTAGACAGGCTAGTAAATGATAGGTTTGATTCACTATTGTGAAAATAATAATTTTGAATTTTGGATTTACAACAGAGATTGTTCAAGCAAACAGAAATACGAGACAATATTTCTACTACTCCCAAGTTATTTTTTTCTTTTTCTTTCTTTTCTATTTGAACGATGTACATTAGGCTGAAAATGGGCTTGCAGGCAATGAGCTTGATGTTCTGCTGGTGTGGGATGTACAAGTGGCACAGAGATCAGGAATTCCTGCAGTTGAAATTTGTTTCAGGGACACCCCACGTACTCGCTGTTCAACTCCCTGTTTGAAATTCTCTTCTTACCCTTACAAACATCACTGTGCCATATCCATTCAGCATTAAAACCAGCAGCGTGTTGAACAAGGTTACCACGCCTTAATGATTTAGGTTACCTATGAGACAGGGTTCACATGTTTGGTGTTGCATATTTGTGATACTGTTTTATCCAATTAAATTTGCATCATTTTCTTTTTGAATTGCTAATAACAATAATAATTATGTGTTACTTTTCTAATTGGAATATTAATGTTTATTATTTTAAGTAAATTGGTGAAAAGCAGTAGAAGGATCTCAGTACTCAGATGCAGGAACTGTAGCTGATTTTAAGGAATGTTTTTCAATTGAATGTTCTCTGTTCTTTAATGCTGGAGTTAAATCAGTTTGCCTTTGGAGCTGTAAGTGAAATGTATTTTCTCTTACTACAATTTTCTGTCATCTTATTAACTTGACAGAGCCTGACTGTGGCTTTCCCTGTTTTCTTGCTGCAGATATTGATGAGTGCGCTGCCAAGATGCATTACTGCCATGCCAACACTGTGTGTGTTAACTTGCCTGGATCCTATCGCTGTGACTGTGCCATGGGCTATGTGCGAGTGGACGATTTCTCATGTACAGGTGAGCTCTTATGCACATATCAATGGTGTTATTGTACTTTGTATGTTGCCTCTACACAAATGAGATGGAAGTGATGTGAAGTCCATTTCCTCCATGTATACCCCTTGGGATTAACTGGCAAGTGGCTCAGGACGCCCTGCAATAGGTGCAGCTGAGTGCTCTTGTCATCCAGGACATGGTCCCTTTGTGTCCTACCACCTGACTGTGAGGTGGGCAGCTGCAGTTCAGATCGTGTCAGGTTCCAGCACTGATGTACCTGTGAAAGGGGTTTGTGTGCACAGCAAGAAGTCATGTTGTATTACCTGTAGTTTACACTGGGCAGTGAATTGAAGCAGAAAATTATCCAGGAGGAGGAGTTTTAATGACAAAATTGAGATAAAGATGTATGGGCAAAACTTGTTAGCTGGTATAAAGATGGTTAAAGCTGGGAAATAATATCTTTGGGACAACAGCACATTATTTAGATAAGAAGTGGTGCAGTGTGGTTCTTTGTGTGACAGCAATAAATGCAGTGATATCTTTTTAATATATCAAAATTGAGTCCTAAAAATTCTTCGGGGAAGAAAGTTGGATCTCATGGCCATCTACATCTGGCAATTTTTAAGAAACAAGTGAGGAACTACTGGAATGCTTTGGCTAACTATTCCTAACTGGATGGCATCTTTCAGTCACAACCCTCAAAAAAAGGCTGATCTTGGGATTATTGTGGTGGTGCACCTGTCTGGCAAAGAAGGGATATATCAGACAGATTTATTGAAATGGAAAGAAGCCAACTTGACACAATATCAGGTTTAGAATTGAGCTGGGTGAGCTGTTCATTCACATGGAAAGATGTCAGGGAGTATTCAATACAAGAAGGGTTTCCAGCCTGGAGTAATCACATTGTAATGCATATATATCACAAACTCTCTTTAGGGAAGTCATAGGAAATGTAGACTTTTGGGATGACAGCACGTTTTGTAGCTAGGACTGTGTAGTTTAGAAAACTTCAGGATGTTCGTGTTTACTTCTTGAGACATGCTGATGCTAAATAGCTGTATGCTACTTCTTGGAGCTTTTCTTGATCTTGTATATACCAGGAAAGTTTCAGAACTTAAATTTTGCTCTCCAAGTGTGTGTTGTGTGAGGTAACGACCTTCACAGTGCTGGGAAAAGTGTTTTGGACAGTTGACACTTGCTTTCCACATATGCATTACTAATTTCCTGGCATTCCTTTCCTTCCATCAAGGCAGTGTCATTAAGCATACAGATGGTTTAGGAAGTAGGATATTTGTGATTTACAGCAAACCTGTGAGGAGGAGTTAGACAAGTTGCTTGGCAGTAATTGGTGAACATGAAATCAGTATGCGTACACAACAAAAAACCAGAACAGATATGAGTAAGGAATAATGGAATGAATGAGATAAATATTAATTGCAGCTTTTATTAACTTAATAAAATCTTTTTTTGACAGCACAGATAAAAAGCACACAAGTGTGTAACGTAATTGAGCAGAAGCTTGGTTCATTGTCTGTTGTATCTAGAAAGAATAGTACGTTACAATAATAAATGTTATTTTAAAGAAATGTGCAATAGAAGACAAATAAAGCAGGTGGATAATAGTTAACTAGGTTCCCCTCATGCTGGCACCAATGTACAGTAGACATGAGCAAACTGGATTATTGCTGGCCAGCCCCACGCTCACTGGCCCTTGTGGTCTGGTGGCTTGTTGTTGAAAGGCGAATAGCAGTGATATGTGGAAGCCATTTATTTTGAACTGAATGAGAAATTTCAATTTGATATAGGGAGGTTTATATTTTCAAGAGGAAAGTAAGGGAATTTTGAAACACTGGGTCAGTTTGAACGGAGCAAAATGAAATGTTTACTAAGCTTGTTGCTGAATTTTAGGTATTCAGCTTCCTGTGTATTTTCTCATAGTCCTTCATGTTTCTCATCAACATCAAAACAGTAAAAATTTGTTTGAAACTTTTCTTTTTCCCCAAAGCATTTGTTGAGTAATGTTTCTTAGCCCCGACTGTGAGAACTGTGGTGCAGGAACTTCCATCCGTTATCAGCAAACAGCTCCTGTATTGGAAGCTGTGCTGAGTGCATAGGAAGTGCTGTTACAGAGACGAAGATGTAACTGAAAAGAAAATACTCTGAATGAATTCAGAATTGTGTTACAATCTGAAATATTGTTTAAAATGGGGTAATGAATATTTCTGTAAATAATTAATATTAATGTCGTGTAAGCAGACGACCTGGTGAGCAGAAGTTCACCCTGTGGCATTTTGTGATAGGTTAGTCAGCCTAGCAATAGCTTTGACCTACATTCACCAGGAAGATACATTAATAATGTTTTTGTGCTTTCCTGTACCTAGAGCTTTGAGCTCTGAATGTTAATTAAGTTGTTTGGTGAAAGACAGTTTTATTAAGAAAGTCACCCTTGAATAGGAAACTTCTTTCAGTCTCTTCCCATGACACTGACAGGTTGTTTATCTGTTCTCTGGTAAATCACAGTCGTGCTCTTTCTGAAAATGGCAGCAAGATTTGCTGCTCCAGATGCTCTCATTTACTGGAAACTACTGATTGAATGCATTTTATTGACTACCTCAGGCTTATACCTTTCTTGCTTGTTGAAAAAGAAGCTTTTGGGTTGCTTTCTTCTAATATAAGAGTTGGGGGTGTTGTTTCAAATGTGTGCTTTGGTTAATGCTTTTTGAAGCATTTTAAATTCTGTGTTAAGAATGTGATATTCTGTTTCTGTTGGACTGCATCAGTCCTCTGGTGTGGTTTTGGAACTGTGCGTGTAGATCTGTTCTTCTGTAGCTTGAAACTACCATGTATGGTTGCTTTGCCCCGCTGTCATTGCATCAAGTTAGCAAATGCTGTGTTATATGAATAAGCTCTGAGCTATCCGTATTAACGAGATGTATTGTGCTGAAAGAATGGAATATGTAGAGTCCTGTGAAATACATATTCAAGGGGGAAAAAAGCCTGGCAGCCCCATTCTGCTTTTCCTTCTGCTTTTCTTTTCCCCTCCTTTATCCTAGAAAGATAACTCAACTGCAGAAATTTCCTGCTATGGTTAGGGAAGAAATTGTTCCAATTGTTTGCTATCACTAAAATTGCTGCCTTGAGAATTCTGTTGCTGGAGTTTACCTGTCAGGTTCAAGATGCTGTATTTGACCCCACAATAATACTAATAATGGTGCAAGCTTCAGCATGGTGAAGTGGCAATCAGAAAGGGCAAGTTGCTGGCCTCTCATCCAGAACCACTGCATGTGTTTGGAAAAGGCCTGAATAGAAGCTGCTAGGCAGCCAACTGATAACATGGTCACTGTGAATGAAATTGCTTTTCCTGCAATCCAATCTACTGACCACCTTTTCTACCTCTTTCTTTTTGGTGAACTAAACTAGCATTCAAGCAAGAAACTTTCCTGTGTGTGTGCGTGTATGTGTGTGTGTGTGTCACTTGGACTCTGCAAAGTCTCTCTGAGGTCAGTAAACAAATGTTAGCGCAGTTCACATTATGTCCAGAACAGACTCTTCTGCTAATTAAACTGGGGTCAGTAGGCAGACGAGATAGGTCTGTAGTGGAACAGCTTTCTTACCCATTCAAGAGAAGCACCTTCTGCAGATGTTCTAAAGTATCTTGCCTTGCACTAGGTCATTTTTAAAGAAACATAATGAAAATACAAACTGGATTGAGGTCATGGTGATGTGTCACCATTTACAGATGAGATAGCAGATGTTTAGCGTAAAGTTACTGGGAGTAAGATCTGAACTCTACTGATTTTATTTGGCACTAATTCACCAATATAAAGTGCTCTGAAGCATTCCCTATTCTCCTTCTACAAGCTAGATTTCTGGGCTTGTCTTCTTGCTGCAGCTTATCTTCAGGACAGTGCTTGGACATTGACAAATGCATTTGGAAACTGGTCTTAAGTCAGTATGAATATGAAGTTGATACCAGGATTGTATTAACTCAGCAGATGTGAAATACTCTGATTTCCAGTCCCTTCTTTCCTGAGGTCGTTATGTGTCAATTACTAAGAGACAGGACTGGAATTATCTTCTAGCGTTAGGTAGTATTCTTTTGCTCCAACTGCAGTCAATAGCATCTCTGTTTCCAGAGCTGTGAAGGAAAGCATTGTTTAGTTTCAGGTGCCTTGAAATAGAGAAACATTCATTTTGAGTCCCTCAGAGGGCTGTTGGCTGAGTTGAGCAGCAGGTAATCTGTGCACCAGTGAGTATCATATGCATCAGAGAACATTTCTTTGCTCTGCAGGACAGGTCAGCAGACAACTAGAAGAGTACTCATGCAGTCCAGCAAAACAAAGAGAGTGAATCCATGTCAGATGACCAATACTTGCACAGAACGTGACTCAGAATGCATCAACTCAAAGGGAAGCTCTCAATTGCTTTCACTTTGACTTTAGATAAGTCTTGTAGAGAGAACTGGTGTTGTTTATAGTAATTTATAACAGTGCTGTTACAATACTGTTATTATTTATAATAATACCGTCAGAAAAAAATGTACTGTCAGAAAAAGGTGGAAAAAGAAGTTGAGGTATGGAGATGTGGAATCTCTTGCTCAAACTCACACTGAGACAGTTGGCAGCACTGGAGATTCTAGTAAATGGAGTTTGAAATATCTGATGTGGGAAAGACATGGACTTAGACCAAAGTGGTTTAATATTTCCATGGGAAACAATAGCAGTTCATTGAGGCACAATGAGCACAGGCCTTGAGTAACCACATGACCCTCATGTTGTAAGTCTTCTCCTTCCTCTTTCCATGCAGTTCTGTAATGCATTTTGTTACTTTGGAGTTGAGTTATTTCCCAGTCTTCTACTTTTTAAATGTAACATTCTGTTGTTATAGACGTTACCTGCTTTAACTGGATTTAACTCCAGTGTTCTTTAGTTCTTTCCCTTAAGAAATGGCATCTGAGAACTGTGTATTATCTGCTCCTGCATGCTTTCAATCTGAGGAAAGGATGCACAGAAAATGTAATACTCATAGTGATTTAAATTCCTCACTGGTAAATAGTTTATTAAAGATCTTTGTGCTTTCTTGTGCTCCAGGCGTGGATGTGTTTGTAATTTGTCCATGAGAGCTGGTAATCCTTTCAAGTCCTTCTGACACATCAATTTTCTGTAACTTTATTAATAGTAAAATTAATTAAACAACTGCATGCAAATTGTGCTGATAGTTGTATTTCTTGACTTAGGACAATTAGCATTTTTACACAACTCCTTAGGAGCGATCATTTGTGCCAGTATATATGCTATCACATATCATCCTGTGTGTTTTTTTTTTTTTAATTTATTTTTAATTTTCCCTGTGCTTATTCAGCCTTTTGGGAGGGTTTCTTAATGGCTAACCTAAATCTCCATAATTTAAGCCTGTCACCTTTTGTCACATTCTCAGTGAACGTGGAGGACATTTTGACCTTTCTATTTGCAGGTCTTTTTAATATTTAAAATCTCTTTTCATGATTACACTTTCTTCTTCTCATCAGTAAAGTCTATTTTTAGGTTAATATCTGGACTGTACAGAAGTGCTCCCAGGGGTTTCTTGGTACCTTAATGTTTTCCCCACAGAAACATCTGGGTCTGTGCCTCCCAGATTTGTGGTGTCTCACAAGTTTTTTCACATCCAGCTGTGAGATGGTTGATGTGTGTCAAGGAAGGAGCTAAAAAGCATGATCCCCAGGTAAGGGGCACAGTGAGCACGAGGACAGTGGATCAAGTGGAGGACACAACCTGGGACCCTGAGAATTCGTGTGTGTGCACCTACTGCCAAAGGCAGTTAGCTGAGCACAGCACCAATCTGGCTGGATAGGGATTATCTTTTTTCCCTGCTATAACTTTATATCCAATCTAAGCAGATTGTTCGGGTACAGAAAGAAGGAATTTCAGTTGGATGATCAGTGACCAGGTAGATTCTATATAGTGTTTGCTTTTACTGCACAAACAGGTTTTCTGACTGGTCTGCTTGCAATAATGACTAACATGGTTGGGAAAAAAGGCTCAAATGCTCCACTGTTATGCTTATGTGTATCTTGTGATGTGTGGCATCCACAGCCTGGTGTGATCAAAATCTGTATGTGTGTGTTCATAAAGCACATGCATACAGATCTCTTACAAAGAAATTCTATACAGAGGAAGAATAGCCCCGAGGGGTGGATGGCAGGCGTGCCAAATTCTCACTTCTTTGATTGAAGAGGTGACGGCTAGGATCAGGGGTGTCATTGCTAGAGCTCTAGAAAGGCCAGGCACTTGCAGCCTGTAGGGCAAATAACCCCCAAAAATAGCACCCAAAAGAAATAGTGCCAAAGATGGTATATTTTTGATAGGCTTAAGTAGATGGCGTACAGATAGTTAATAAGAAAATAGTGGCTCACCTTCAAAGATGGTTGAGGCTCACTGAAAACTCCACTAGGGAGGGATCTCCAACCAGAGATCCTTCCCTGGTGGTGGTCAGCCCTTAAATGGGGTCTTGGGAGAGGTGGAGTCAAACTCCACCCCTTCCAATCACACTCACTTGTGCCCCTGCAGCTGACCCAGTGCTTGCCTCAGGTGATCAATCAGTGGTTCAGGCCGTGATTCAACAGTTCCCATACAAGCCTATTACTTTGGATTTGACAAATTGTGACTTGGGGATTTCCTCGTGAGAGGCAGCGTGCCATGGTAGGTGAGAGCAGTGTGCCAAGGAGCAACTGGCATAGCTGTGACATGTGTAGCACTTAGCTCATCTGCTGTTGGAACTTGTATTTGCTGCTTGGATTTAAGATGTGCAGAATGAAGCCTTTATTTCTGAAACAAAGGCATTATGTAAGGCTTGTCAGGCTCAAAAGAATCTTTTTCAGAAAGTTCACGGTGCCTGATGTGCTTTTTCTGACTGTGAGAAATGCATATGCCAAAGGTTTTTTCAAGTCTTGGCTTTTCTTTTTAATCTGTGTGCATTTTATACTCAGGGAAATGATATATTTATGTTTCTTCCCTCACTGTAATCTCATTTTGTGCCCGTGCTGAATATTTCATAGACGTGTGCATATTGATTGGAGAAAGTTAATATTTTATTAACAACTATTGATTTTTAAATATCAGTTACTGTGTATAAGTGATCAAAGAATTGCCTTCTGAGCTATCTTAGATGTGGAAAAAACCTTAGGACCTGGGTTCAGTGGTGGCAATCTGGTATTTGTTTGAAGTGGCTGGGCTGTGTGGATGGTGAGACAGAATGTCTCTTTCTGAAGTCCTTTTGGACTGTCTGGTTCTAGTTTTGGAGCATCTTTATGTTCTATCTGTTGACAGGAAGATTGTACTATATGTAATATTTGAAAGTGAATGCCAGCGTGCCTGATAGCCAAGCCATCCTGAATTAATTTCCGAATTAGTAAACATCACTGGATAACCAACAATCTGGTAGAGTTGCCTTTCTGAAAAGCTTGTGAAATAATCTGAATCAGAGAACTGGCACTGGCAAGCAGGCTTGCTTTTGGTCCTGAAGAAATACAGCCTTTGGGAGTAGCACAGGGAGGTGGAGCAGGAGAGGTGCTTTGATCTCTCACTTTGTAGTTAGTATTTTTCTACTTCCTACTTGAGGCTTTTTGCCTCATGCTATGAAAATATTCCCATTTAGTTACATGACTGCATGTAAGAATTGATCGAACTGGGGACTGGTGACTGTCTCAGAAATAACTTCTGTTTCTCACTGTCAGAGAAGTGGGACATGAGGCACGTCAAATGAGTGACCCAGCCTTGCTGATTGTTGGATTAGTCTATTGCCACTTTGGTGTCCTTTTCTTTTTTTCTTGTCAGAGTTAACAAATGAGGTTCACTTTTAGAAGATATGGTTTGGAGAAGTTGGGAAAATGTAGCTGTAGTTGGGGAGGGGCTGTTTTTACAGAAGATAGAAAGGTCCAGAAAACAGGGTTCTCAAGGCGGGGAAGATGGCCACAGAAGGAGAACTGCACAACCTGTGAGGGTAAAAGACATATTTCTTTTTCTTTTTTTTCTATTAATTTCTGATGAAGAAAAGTTTCCAAACCAGAAAATGTTTCCAGAATCATAGGGATTTGGTTTAGTCTGCTTTGAGCTTCTCATAATGAAGGTCCTCTTTCACAGAATGTAATGTAAATAAACTTTCACGTTGGTAACTACCAATGAACATTTGTCCTTTTTGTTGGTTTCTGGCTTAGGAGTGGAAGAATGCTCTGATTTTTGGAACCTTCCTTTCAGATAGATTCCTTGGTATCTGTCCACTCCTGACCTGCATCCCATATTTTACTTAGGCCACAAATGTGGCTTTGAAGTAAAGCAGAGACATTCCAAACGTGATCACATTCCAGCACAATATAAAATGCCATTGTCTTTATTGTGTCTATGACAAGTGTCTGTTCAGTCCAGGGAGAAATAAATGTTCTCCTCATAATTCACTTTTTACATGCTTTAAAGAATTATGCAAATCCTGTACTGCATTTTGAGAATCCTCAGTTTTAAGTGATTGATGAACAGAAAAAGCAAATAGTTCTCTCGCATAGCTTTGCAGTGTCCAGTTGTGTTTCCCAATAGAACACGGAGAAGCAAGAAGTTAGAATACATCCATTCATGCAGTACTTTGTATATCCTTTTCTGTGTCTGTCTACTCATAGCCCCCAGTGCATCTTCAGGGCTCTTTTCACCTTTGGAAATGAGCTTGCACGTGCAGAGGTCTGCCAAGGAAATAACCTTGCAAGTGTTCTGTGACCTAAGGGAGCAGAGATGCAGGCTGGCACTCCTGTGTGAGCCCTGCTCTGCACATGGGCTACAGGATGTCTGATCTTCATCAGCATTGCAGGGAATGTGGAGGATTTGGGACCATGGCAAAATCTCTGAGGAAATTGTATTTATGATCTGAGTGTGGATCAGAGCTTGGCTCTTGAGCAAGGCGGCGCTGCGATGTGGAGTCGATGGGCCAAAGGATTTTCATTACCTGCATGGCCCATCCAACTTGAGGTTCAGCTTTAGGCACAGTGGTTAATTCTTCCTGTTGAGGAACAAGTGTGGCTGTTTCTCCGTCTGACATGCTAAAATCGGTTATAATTATCTTTTGATCACTTGACAAGTAGAAAATGAGGCTTATTTTACTCATTAGTGAAGATGCAGAATCCACACTCCAAGTGACACTTCTCTGCCCTCCCAGAAGATCTGTTCTCTATAACTGTTAAAATCCATGTGGCATCTGATGATGTTGGCTCCTTTGCGTTCTTTTATTTTGCTGCTGTTAGAACTGAACCACAGACTGAGATTATTAAAATGAAAAAGTTAGAGACTTTAACTTTCTGATACCCAAACCATGCAGGCTGTTTTTCAAGGAGCCAGCTCTGGTTATGTTTTATCAATATGTAGTCAGATAAGCATTTTTGACTAGCAAAAACAAATCACTGTAAAAGATCAGCAAGGATTTGTTTTGCTTTTCATTAAGTTTCACATGGAAGAGCTTTGTGGCTAAATAGTCAGGTAGCAATCAGCACTGTCCTGCTAAAAGTGAGGTTCCCTAGAAACCTGACAAATCCAGAGGCTGGGAATAGTACTACCTGTGCTTATTTAGGTCTACTGTCAAACTGGACTTGGAGAAAAAGTCTCACCTAAAATGGCAGCTGCTTTTGATTTGTTGCTTTGAGATTGTTGATTTATGAGAAATCATCTGAGCCATTAGACTGCCTGACAGGATCCACAGATTGGATTGGGAACCAAGGGTGTTTATTATGCTGTGAGGATTTTATTTTTGTGCTGGAGGAAAGTGGGCAATTAATTCCCCAGAAAAATGAATTGTTACTACTTTTGAAATATGAAGCTCTCACCTGGAATTTTTTTTTCCGAAGCCCTTAGAGATATTTGTTTTTCTTACATCATTTCAATGGGTTAATTGCCTTTATGGTCCACACTTCTGTTCCAATGTAAAGCGTAGTGTGCTTTACACAGTTAATGTGAGATGCTGGGATTAAAACTGATTAACAAAGTACAGCAAACTTGAGGAACTAATGTTATGTGAAGGTGAAGTGCTTATCATGCTTGGTGAATTCAGACAGCTCTTGAACGTTAATGGATCAGTGTTGAATCCTGTTCTGTAGATGATCCTTATTATGTAAGATTTTGAGAACAGTTGGTATAAGTATAAATCATTACTAAAATGAAGAGCTGTTATTCTTGTTTTACTAGCATGGTGCAACTCATGAACTGTTTTGTGTATTAAATAAATAAAGGCAATATGTAGCAGTGCCTCATAGAAACTTAAGGCTGATTAGACTTAAGAACTAATTAATTTATAGGTAAGACTTCTGTAAGGTGCTGAGCTGTCAGTTGCTGCAGGATGCTGCGTTGGCTCTCCAGTCAACAGCAATGCTCTTTAGGCTGAATGTGATCTTGCAGTGTTAAACATGTGCTGCAAATCTTTTAGTTCCTTCCCTTTTTGAACATCACTTTGGGTAGTGAGTTGTCAGCAAATCTCAGACTGTTTGAGTTCTGGACTTTGCCTTGCTTTCAACTTCTCTCTCACTCCTTTCTCTGTGTTGTGTGGGAATAGAAAGCAAGTTTCAAGCAGTAATTAAGGACATGAACTCTGCACACATCTAGAACTAAAGCTGTTAATATTTTAGTCTTCTAGTATCTCAGATTATCAAAAAGAAAGAAACAAAACATAAGGACAACAAACAAAGAAAAAAAGACAGCAATTGTGTTTAATCAAGCTAGAAACCTTGTGATAAGTTGTTTGCTGTAAGAAATTGCATGAGGAAAAGATTTTGGGTGCTTTGACAACTCAAAGGCATCTTTTCTGCAGTGCTCAAATTAATAAACTGCTGGCATGGGGGGTGTTTCTAATAACTTTTTTAATGACTACTGCTTGTGTTTCTCATCTGGTAGCTCTGTAGGTGCCATAGTTCGGTGCAGAGAATGTCTTTTGACTTTTCAGATCATCTCTGAATGTTTTATTTAAGTTCTTTAAATCAGCCTCCACTGGGGAGTATACAGCTACAGTCACTTATTTGAGCAATTCATAGCTCATGTTTGTTTTTATGAAGGTGGTAATTTTTTCACTGTATTTTTATTCATCATTATCATTATTATGAACTCCTACTTTTCAATTTTTTAACAAATGACATTTGCCATTGAAGTAATCCTTGTCTTAAGATCTTGTGATAGATTTTTCACTTTGATTACATCAGAATTCAAGATGTTGCTCCATAAGTTAATTTGAGTACTCCTATAGTACTGTGTGAGGTGATTCAGGTAACCTCAGATGAAGGTAAGATGAACTGGAAGGCCAGTGTCTGTGTGTGCTAACCCTGGATTCTGTCTTACCCCATATTCTTCAGATGGCAGTCAAATATCCATGATGGTTTATTTTTTTAAAAATAGATATTGTATTTTCTTGTTATTAGGAACTGTCACCTTGACTTGCTGTTCATGTAGTATTAATTCTTTGACAGCAAACTCACTTCAGAGAAAGCGTTGGTCTCTGTGCAAGTGTATCAAAGAAGGGATCATTCCATCCATCTAATGATCATTCTGTGCCCTGAACCACAACGATCAATAGTTTCATAATTAAATCCTAGCTGATGAATCTACTCATGTTACTCGTGAGCTTCAGTTTTGAGTGCAACTGGACTCAGCATCATCAGAAGTCTTCTATCAGTTAGGCATGTTCTGTAAAAGGACTATTTCTATCTGTCCACTCTGAGTTTTGACTTCTTTTATTTCACTAAGCAAGTGAGGATTTTTTAAATACATGTCAGCACTGGAAAAAAGATTTTTTTTTTCCTGACTTCTCTCATTCAATTTATACCCCTTGCTGTCGCTGCTATTCATTCAAGTACTGAATACTCACAATCTTTTAAATCTTTTTATTTGTTTATTTAAAGAAAACAAGCGTGACCTTCCAAGAAAGATAGTTAAGTAGGTACATTAATATTGTAAAGATCTCAGAAAAACAATCGTTTTCATCATTTTTATCCTTCACAAAGAGGAGGATAATTGGTGCTTTCTGTTTAAATCATTCAAATGTTCTTTGTTGGTATAATTTCTACTGGTATAATTTTTTGGTATAATTTCTATACCTTACTTTCAGTATCTTCTCATTGTAATCTCTAATACAAAATATGATGATTTAACATGATTAAATTCAAACTGTTTCTGGAAGCACAGATGGATGATTATGAAATATCCAATGTCATTAATTGAGGTGTACTTGATGAGACTTAAACCAATCAGTTAGAAGCAAAAAAGTGAGAGGAAAACAGCAGCCAGAAAGTATTTAACAACAGCTTCAGCAGTAAGAATCATTGTATTTCTACGGCTTTTCCATATGAATCCTTCAAGATCCTTCCAAACACAAGTGCATTTTAATATTTTTGTGAATTAGTTATCTTTACAATAAAGCACAAATCATACATGAAATCCTGTTGCAGGGATTTTTTAACTCCTTTAAATATCTCTTCTTTAATACTCTGTCTGTAAATGTTCAAATGATAACTCTGCACTGCATAACTTTGGTCTGGGGCAGGAAAGTTAAGCCTTAATGAGATGTGAATTTCAGACACTGTATAATGATGATGCCCACGCTTTTTCCTGTAGTTTCTTGAAATTTATGCATCAGTGCAGGTGTTGTTTTGTTTTACTCAACAGAAAACACTGTTAAATATTCTCATGTGCATTATTTTGATTCATTTTCATTTGAGGTTTTCCTTTCTGGTGCTCATTATTATCTCATTTCTTTTTTTCCAGTACGGAGTTGTATTTGTGACTCATTAGCTCCTTTTTAGAAAATGAAGTTATTTGTATTCCCTTTCATTGATTCCATGGCTTTGTCATCCTGTGTCTTTTATTATTGTCCGAAGAGAATAATTAATATCTCATTCCTCTGCTCTTTTATCTTTCTGTGTACAGTTGATTGAAATTTGAGTTACAAAGCTTCTCCCATTGTAAGTATTGTTCAGAGGGACCCTGTTTTCAGATTTAATTTTCTGTTTTCCTTTACTGTTACTTATCATGTTTAAATCTTGTTATATCCCAAGGCCTGTGCCAATGATTATCATACCAGCATTGATCAGAGAAGTGGTGATCCCTTTCGACCCAGATGGAAAATGAGAAAAGCCCAACCCAAAATGTGGTGCTAATCCTTCTGTAGTTAACGGTCTTCTTTTGATGGCTGTATTATCATTACACAACTTACACTGTGCCTTTTTAAGCAATCACTGGCACTCAGCAAGCATCAGAGAATAATAACTATTTCTTTTTGAGAGGCTTTTTGAAAACCTTACAAAACAAAGTCATGGGCTGTAATATTGTCAGTTATTCCAAACAGAATAAATAGGAAATATCAGTCTTCCCTGTGAATTGTTCAGAAAGGAAATGGAAAATAAGGCTGTATTTTAGCAGCATGTCACTGTTCTTTGGGTTAGAATCAAAAAATTACATTTGGGTCGCAGAATGAACCATTGGTTCACCCAGTCAAACATACTGCTTCCTACAGCTGTTTGGGCTGGTGACATTTCAGAGAGACACTGAATGCCTTGTATGGCTGACTCTTTCTTGTCAGATGCCACAACCTCAATTGAAGCCATCATCTGTCTGTACTAAACTCATTTTTAAAATGTTTTTCTCTTTTATCATTCTGCAGTTATTTATTCAGTTTATTTATTTATTTATTTAAAGAAAAACAAAGGAGATCTCTCCTGACACTTAGGGTCTCTTTACGTTCCCTTGTTGTCAATCCTCCAGCAGAAAACTGCTGAGCTGCACTGGACTATTTCCAACACTGCACACCTTGACATGGTTCTCACTGAAAGTAAGAGTCAAATTCTGGGCTGCATTGTCATTTGGGTCTCTCACAGGGCTCGCTCAAGTGAAGTTCCTATTTTGCACGTCTGCCTTTGTAAGATCTTGGAAGACACAGCAATTTTGCCAGTGTTGGTGTGGCTGCTGGTGACAGGTCTAGTGACACGTTGCTCATCTGAGACAGTGTGAACTCTTTTTATGGTGCCAAATGTTATAAAGCTCTTTCTGATAAAAAAAAATGCCATTCCTCGTTACAAGAGAATTAAAAGAATCAGTACTGCTTATGTACAAACTTTCAGCTGAAATGTTATTCCTGGTTGTCCTTATCTTGCCTCTTGGTAAATATTTGAAACACATTTTTATCCTATTAATTTCCTAAGTGCATGCGAACGCAGTGAGGTGTGCCCCACAAAATGACTTCCTAGGGTTATGGTGGCATGAGGTATCCCATTGCAATTCAGTTGGTGGTTCCATTGGATTGTTTTCTTACACTACTTTGCTTCACCTGTAATGGTCACAGTTCCATCACTTAGCATGAGGGGCCAAACTAGTATCAAAATAAATCCTTTTCTTTTTTTTTTTTTTCCTTCCCAATTAAGGTGTTAATATTTATCTATTCAGATTGCTGTTCATTTTTAACATCTTAATTCAGGGATCTTTTCCTGCAGCATTGGTGTGCTTGTGAGTGTTGCACATAGGGATGCTGCTTCTGTTGCTGTAAAACGGGGATGAGATGGAGGGCTCTGGCTGACATGCAGTGTGTATGTATGGGAGCTCGTGGCAGGAGGCTTCCTCCAGGGAATGCATCCCCATTACGCTGCAGACCCTGTCTGTGTGTTCAGGTTTTTTAAGTAGTGATCAAAATGAAAAGTTCCATCCTCTTCTGTGGGAAAAGTTGCTTAATTTCTGTAATGCTAATTTAGTGCTGACTGCAGCACTTGTACAACCTTTGGAAAGATGAATGCCTCCTCTCTGCAACAGTATTCTTTGTTCACAGGCATCTATCACCTGTGTCACAGAATGACACAAACACTGATGAGTAACACTGCAATTGGGTTTGAGCCCCTTTTAGATGGAAATGTTGTTGGGTTTGAGCCCCTTTTAGATGGAAATGTTATAACAGTTTTTATCCAAACTATGTTCCAGCTGTAATTGCATCCCTGTCTTTTCTCCTGCCTGCCCCATAAGGCAGCAGTGGGAGCAGGAGGTGGAGGAACTGGGTTCTATTTGTCTTGTCTTTATAGGAATGAATTCACCTAGGAGGTAGGTAGTGAAGGCATTAGATGTTTTTGCAAGGGTTTATGGCAGATGGTGTCTAAAGCAGGATTATTATTTGTTATACAAAGCATGACTTCATTTAAATAAAAAAAGCATTTGATCGTCGAGTTTCTTTTGATACTGGAAGTGTAGAAAGCTCATGTTGGGATGCATGACACCTTGCTTCCAACAGTTTCACTGCCGTTGTCTGGCTAGTGCTTAACCTAACTCCCACGGGCGTATATCAGGTTTCTTGTGCACTCTTACCTTTGTGTTTCAAGTGGTTCAAGTATGTGAAAGCTAGCCTCTGTCCCATCTTGTCTGTTGGTAAGAAGTTTCAGTATATCAGATGAGTTTTGCACTGACATAACACTTTTCTAAACACGGCTTTACAGATTGGGTGGCAAAAGAGTCTTAGTGACCAAGCGATGCAGTCATTTAATGAGACAGGAGCAAAATTCACATTGTGCCAGGTGTGCTTGCCACTGGATTGTGATTTCTGCAGGTCTAGGCATGCAGTGCACGGAGGTCTGTGCTCAGTTTATCTAACAGCATCATCGCTCCTCTTGCTGCACTGAAGTGCTCTCTGTAATCCTGCTTTTCTTCCCTGGAATATACCTTAATTAGATTCAAAGCAGCACAGCAGCAAGTGCTATGAAGGATAGGTGTATTTTGTGGAGGTTGTTTTCCCTTGTTTTCTATCCTTTTTTTTTTTAATCCATTTTAGGATAATTGCATTGTGGATTTTAATTTAACCTTATTCCAGATGAGTTGCAACCGTTTTCTCACAACTTTTCCTTTGTCAATTATGATACTCTTACTAGGGAGTACCTTTTCACTGAGATCATTAGTATGAGGATGCTGTTTGGGATGAAGAGTTTAGCAAACTGTAGTTGTAAGCTTTTTATTCCTATCAATATTCATCTTCAGTTTTAATGCAGAGACTTCTTTACACTTGTAAGCTTTTCACTGGAAGTAATAAGCTTTAGTGGAGGATTGCCTGTACTGCTGCTGTACTGTTCTGGAAATGCAGCAAGAGGTTGGGCTGCAGGTGGCAGATAGCTCAGGCTGGACAGCATGCATCAGAGCATGCTACCACTGCACAGCCCAGGACTGGCTAGAGCCAGCGAAGAGCCTGCTGGAAGAAATCTGTTGGTAAAGAAGATGTAAAGCATTGGGGGTCAGAGGATCGGAAGGGAGAGTACCGGGGAAATACTCGATGCCATAAAATGGAAAAAGTTTGAAATACTTGGTGTGCAGGGCATGTGCTTTCATGCAGTGCTAAAGAGTTAAGTGTGGCATTGTTCAGAAAGAAAAAAGAATTTGAGATGAATAAAAGTGTAGGCCTTTGCTTTATGTTGATCTTGAAACATTTACATAGCATGTAGTGAAAAAGTAACATCCTTGCTGATATTTCATCTTGATATTAAAAAGAGGGGGTATTGCTTTCTGACGTAGGTTTTGAATCAGAATAGTCTTTTGCATAAGGCCATGTGTGGGAATAAAAAAGGTATATTTAGAGCTGCAGTTGTGGAACGAAATAAACAGCATGAGAAAGGAAGGCTGAGAACCAAGGACACTTCCAGAAGAAGAGGAAAACAAGTTCAAGTAAGCTGCATGATAGCAGACCCCAATTGGAGGAAGAGTGCGTGGCTTGGGAAGACTCACAGTCCTGATTGGATAATTGCCTGTATGCACAGTTAAGGACTGTTTTGGGAAGTTGTACTGTCAATATGTAAAGGCAGGTGGGAAAGTTACAGAGAACTTGTGAAAGTATATAA
Source organism: Oreortyx pictus (assembly GCA_036925125.1). Lineage (NCBI taxonomy): Eukaryota > Metazoa > Chordata > Aves > Galliformes > Odontophoridae > Oreortyx > Oreortyx pictus. The sequence goes on along the minus strand of JAUPFR010000006.1, from coordinate 2,745,198 downwards.
GGGATGTTAAAACCTGTAATAAATTATTTGGATCGTTCACATCTGAGTCCGTGCCCGAGACACTGCAGCCATGAGCAGAAATTACAGGAGTATCAGAAAATACATGCTGCTTCAGGCAACGTGCTCTGCAGACCCAAGACCATTGTGCAAGACAGTTACCTGTAAAACAAAATGCTTTCCATTGACTTTAAAAATGTTATATATATATATATGAGATCCCTGGTCTAGGGGGCTGCTTTGGCAGGGGGTATTGGACTTGGTGATCACTAGAGGTCCCTTCCAACCCCTACAGTTCTGTGATATTATTGTGTGATACTATTCTGTGGTATATAGCATAAAAACATGGAAAATACAGATAGTGGTTAAAAAAAGAAAAAAAAAATGTAAAAAAGCCAAGAAGGATATACTTTAGTCTTTTTTATTTTACCTGGGGCTTCTGGATGCTCATTTAAAATCTCTGGCAACACAGATGTTGATGTTGCTCTTTGTTGGAAAGAGAAGGCAGTTCTTTCTAAGTTCACCGTTGCTTGATTCTCATCTCTCATTTTATTTCTCTTGTTTGACAAGTGTCTCCCTTTTTGTAGTGAAACGTTCTAACCTTCCTCCTGCATTTTTCATGTTTCCTTCATGGTTTGTGGCCATTTAATGCCACTTCCTCTTGTTTCACTGGTGTACATATGTATGGAGTTGTTCTGTCAGTATTAGGTACTTGAGCTAAGGATGGAATTTCATTTTGCCTTCTGTAAATTGATTCTTGAAGACATTCCTCACACCTGGTGTCTTGTTTTTCTTCCTAATTATGTTGTGTTTTGCCAAAGGCTGAGCACAGCAAGGAGACTTGAGGTAGCACTCAGTGAGCCAGCCTGGTTAACGCTGGAAAGGGAGCCAGAAAACGAATGCCACTTCAATCCCTGGAGGATGTTGTGTGGGATCTCCAGTGTATTTCTGCAGTACTTTGCATGTTGTTCGGAGATTTTAGGTAGCTGAGGTTACTGGCTCTGTTCTCCCTGAAATTCTGTGCTAATTTTGTTGGAGAAGAGATGCCTTTCTTACATCTTCAGTTCTCACACATAATCCTCTGCTTGAATTCCTGCTTGTCTTGGACTGCAGTACATTCTGTTTGTAGCCAGTTTCCTACATCTGTGTGTATTAGAGGTCTTTCAGAGAAGAATATTCTCTTTGAATAAACCTCTATCAACCATGCCTTTCTTTTTCAGTCTCACGAGTACTATGTTTGCATGGCTAAGTAATTTTTGTTACTTTTTCCTGAAGTGAGAAAAGTGCAAAATGAAGTTGTACCGTGGTTATCCTGTAGGTAGTTACAAGAAGCTGAAGAGTGCACAGCACAGGAATTCTATTTAATCTGTCTTCTGTCTCAGCAGTGGCATCTTCACACTGTGCAATGCTTTGCTGTTGTAAGAAGGAATAGCTGCAGCCAAAGACACTCAGGCTGGGACGCTGTCAGGTCTCATAGGGTGGGGACAACCTGGGGTGTTCACTGTTACAGTAGAATATCTCCAAATATCTCTCCAACTTAGGGGAGCTGCAGCGAGGGAAATATGGTTGACTTGCAGTAAGCACTCTGTCACAAGCTTAAAGCGTACTGGAGCTCCATCACTTCTGCAGCACTTGCATAATGAGGAACTCCTGCATCAAACAGAAAGGTGCTGTGTGTGCCGGGGAAACCTGACAGCTTGACTCTGACTTCTTAACAGACAAGTTGAGAAAAGTGGTGTAAGTCTTTGTGACCCCTGTATCAGTGGTAAAGTATGTCCCAATGCTCTGCAGGCCTTTCCTTGCATCTCGAATGGGGGCAGAGAAATAATCCGTGTCCTTAGCTGTGATTTTTTGTGTTCTTGTGTCAGCAGATTGATGCTTCTCTCACACACGTGCTTGCATTAAGAAATGATACCACCTCAGTACGTTGCAATGGCTCCAAGAAGTTTATGTGTGGACTTGAACGAGGCTTTGTACTGCTTTTATAATGCTCTCTGTGTGTGTGGAATTTAAATTGTCCTGGAGTGGTGCCATAAAAACATCTTCTGAACATAGGTCAGTGGTACAAAGTTCATCAAATCGTGTTGAAAAACTGCATTAAATGGTAAAGTTGCTATGTTTTGTTATTAGTGATGTTGAGAGCTCTGCGAAGTGAAGCTTTGCAGCTGTTGTTGAACTGAAACTAGCAGGAAGATGAGATCCTGATATCAACTTGATAAAATACGCAGCTTCCACAGTTTTCTGGGTAAAAAGCATCCTGTCCTTTCAGATTGCCATATTGCAGTTATAAATAAATGAGTACCATATTTCTTTAGGGTGCGTTTTTTGACACAGTGCAGGTGTTTGGATTCAGTTCAGCTCTGAGCAAAACAGAGGCAAAATAAAACTGTATCTTAAGATGTAATGGTAACAGGCATCTCTCCTGCAAACTGTAATTTAGGCGTTGGCAACTGCTAGGCAGTCTGAGATGCTGTCATTGTTTTTGATTTCTTTATTTTGTCCTATGGTTTAGAGAAGCTGAGCACTTCATGGAATCGTTGTTACCATTCCTCTGTCAATATTCATCACTCACCTCTCCGGTCTCGCTGGAGCTGTACAGTCTCTCTCTTTCTGCACAGTACATCACCACGAGTTCCAAGGCTTTATTTACTCTCTGAGAGCTTATTTGTTCTCTGTATGAAATCCTCTGCTTCGTAGCTGTGATAAGAACAGCGATAACTACTGGAAGGAATTTGGAGCAGTTTATGGTTTACAGATATACAAGTCAACATACAGAACTCGTGCATCTGGGCCTGGGATTTGTCACTGTGGGTGTACTGCCCAGATCCTTTCAAGTCAAATGTAAATCACATTCACAATTTGGGATCAGGCTGAAGATCACGGGCGTCTTGTGGAGAGAGGCTGTCACGCAGAGCAGGTTACTGCAATCCTCTAGACATACAGAGCGTCAATTGATCGTGAATTCAGTAACAAGACAGACCTTTCAGATGTTTGGGGTCTCGCAGATGTGGGCACAGTTGTGTTTCGCATGTGTACAGTATTACATTTTTGGTAATTTTGTGAGCCATTTCTATTGCTACTTCAGCTTCAGTGACACCACTGATATTACTTTGTATTTAAATTACTTTGTACTGTATGTCATGAACAATATACTCTGTGTTCCCTTCACTCCCTGTGCAAAAGATTTCTTCATGAGAGATTCATTCTGAGCTGTAGGAATGTAAAGGGAGCTCCTAAGCTGACTGTCAGCATTAAATGTAGGAATTCCTCTGGATTTTGAAGATAGAAACCAGGCAGTCCTTGCTACTTAGTTTTAGTTCTAAAAGATGTTTGGATCTACGTGGGGTTGAGCCTCAGTGCTGTGAAGCTGAAGGCTCTGAGTGTTTTGCTCAGTGAATGTACATGGAGAGGAGTTCCTTCTTTTGGTGGAATGAAGCTGACTGCTCTTGAAAGCCAAAATATAACAGAAATAAAACAGAAGAGCTTCTTCTACTATGTTATTTGATTGGATTGAGATGTGATTGGATTGAGATGTGATTGGAATTTTTTATTATTTTTTGTTGATTTTTTTTTTAAATTTTAAATTTTTTTTTCCTTTTTCTTTTTTCTTTTTTCCTTTTTTCATTTTCTCATTTTTTAATTTTTTCTCATTATTCTGTTTATTTATTTATTTCATTATTTTATTTTATTTTTCTTTTTTTTCTGTTTTCGTTTTTTCTTCTTTTTGTTTTTTTTCTTATGTTTTTTTTCGTGTTTTTTTTAATTTTATTTTATTTTATTTATTTTATTGTTTTGTTTTTTGATTTTTTAATTTTTTATTTTTCGTATTTTTATTTATTTTATTTATTTTTATCTTTTTTTAACTTTCTTTTAATTTTTTTCTTTTTTGTTTTTTATTTTTTTCATTCTTTTATTTTTTATTTTTTTATTTTACTTCATTTTTTATTTTTTTTAATTATTACTTTTTTTTTTTATTTTTATTTTTTTCCTGATTATGAAGTGGAGTTTCTTTCATAATGAATTTCATCTGTTAATTTGCAATAGGCACTCCTTCCCAAAATGTTGTAGTTGGTTTTGTCTCCAAATCTGATCTGCACTGAATTTTTGGAGAGGGTGCAGACGAGCACATTGAAGACGATGCAGGGGCTGGAGCACCTCTCCTGTGAAGACAGGCTGAAGGAACAGAGCTGCTTCAGCCTGGAAAGAGAAGGCTGTGAGGGGCCCTCATTGCATCCTTCCCATATTTAAAGGGAGTTTATAAACAGGAGGGAAATCACCTTTTTACACAGTCTGACAGTGATAGGTTGAGGAGGAATGGTTTAAACTGAAGGGAGATGTAGATGAGATGTCAGGGGAAGTTATTGACTGCGAGCAGTGGGGTGCTGACACAGGCTGCCTGTAGAGGCTGTGAATGCTCTGTCCCTGGAGGTACTTAAGGCCAGGTTGGATTGGGCCCTGGGCAATCTGAGCCAGTACCAGACCTGGGGTTGGCAGCCCTGCCTGTGGCAGGGGCTTTGGAACATGATGGTGCTTGGGGTCCCTTCCAACCGAAGACATTCTGTGGTCGATGCCTGCCTCTAAAATTGCACTCAGAGTTTGGAAGTTAATTTTAGAAAGAGATGCACGTGTCTGATGTAACAGTTGTTTAAGATTTTTATGGCATGAAAAATACTTGGTGACTAAAGGTTTGGAAACTTTAAGGGACAATCTCCTTGCACAGTCACACCAGCTGCCCTAGTGTGAAGTGTTTACAGATGGATTTGTAGCGCTTTTCAGCATTAGAAAACAAGACAGTGCTGCATCCAAACAGGACTGATCTGACTTCAGGAAGAGCACCACAAAACCATTTAAACGCAATGTGTGACAGCTGCATTGTTTTCTAATCAACCTGCCTGTTTGTTAAGGATGCATTCTGGAATGTCTGTATGTGTCAGTGTGGATAATATCTCCATCGTTGATGTATATGACATAGGAATTCAGTGTCAAAAACCCCTTCATACCGTGGCTCTTCACACAAACCAGCTAGTAGCAGAGCTTTCATATTAATAACATTATTTTCATGTTCTTTATCAGTGTGACATATCTGTTCATCTCAAATGCACTTTCAAAGAGTAGGAAATGAAATTTAAATGCAGGAGGAGCAGTGGTGCATGCTTCTAATGATTCTTGAGTTCTTCAACATTTGATCTAGTTTCCTATTGGATTGCTCAGTGCTGTTTTTCTTTAACTTTGGGCAGCTTCTTATCAGAGCCTAGGCTTCAAACTTGCTTTTATTATTCCAAAGTTGATTTTTTTTAACGTTTTCCTTTGTCCTTTGTTTTCGTTATTAATACTGTGTTCAGAAGCAATGAAAACAAATGCCAATCCTCTCCCAAAGAGATGCAATACAGCCATTTATTATATATGTGCAAATATATATGTTTCTAGCAAGTGATCTTCCTTTTTTTCTCCAGTTCTGCTTTCTACACTTTTGGGAAAAGTAGCAGTTCTGTTACAGAGATGTTACTTCAGCAAGGGTGGATATTATTTGTCTTGATTTGGTCAGAAGTGTTTCCCTTGCAGTAATTCAGTATTTCCTAGAGCTACGTGGTGAACTTATCTCATGGAACTCAAATAGCTTCTATTCATAGTTGTTTTTGTAAACCAGTAAAGCAGAACAGAGGATCACAGTATAAAGTGTCTTTCCCTTGAGGAAGAAAAAAAAACAAGGATAGGTATATATGAAAATGCTCTAAATTAGCTGCTCTAAATTAGCTACTGACATTCAGAGGAAAGATACTGGAGTTACTGCAGGTGGTTCACTGTCACTGTCAAATTATACTTTATCTGTGGTCAAAGATTAGCAGAATCATGAGAACATCTGGGAAAGATACTGAGTGGCAACTGAAAAAGCATAAGGGAAAAGAGCAGTTGGGGCAAGGGGGAGCTAAATGTTACACAGTGGCTACAAAGGATTCTTGGTCTTGGTTACAAATATTGCTCTGATCCCTTGGACTTGTCCAGCAACAGTTGAGGTGGTTACAGAGTACATAGAGGATACGACACATTGTGTAAGTTGAATAAAACACGGAATCATGCAATGAATAAGTGCAAGAGTTGCAACAGCACGCAGTAGATAAAGTAGAATAGGTTTCAGGAGAAACAGATGGAAGTCCAGGCTTTTCCAGGTTTGGACAGGAACATGGACTATTTCCTGTACGCCCTGGGCAGTTTGTTTAACAACTTTACCATTATCATCAATCTTCAGACAACAATTGGAGTCATCCAGTTTGCCACAAACACCCTATTCCTTAACAACACATCAAGCACTAGCTGGTTTTGCAGTGCCATCATCAGTACTTGTTGTGCTTGAGATTTTAACTCTTAGTCCAATTTGACAGCACGTGGACTTGCCATGTGGTATTTTCAAACATGATTTGGTGCTTTGCCAGGACCATAGATGGAGCAAGTATGTTTTCTAGTAGGCTGAGGGAGGTTTAACTACGCCACACTGCAACAGTGCACGTTGCTTGAAGGTTAAATATGGATAGAATTGTCCATTTGAGCATCTCAGAAGCAATTGAAATGCTGAGAGAGATAAATGCTAGTTTGGCAAGTTCCAGTGTTGTTATAGTCTGTAGAACTTTCATGCGATAGTGTGTGTAGGATACCCCATAATATAAACCATAAGAGGGGTAACCTCAGAAACATCTCTTATCAAAGCTTTGATGCTTTCCAAGAGCTGTGTTTTGGATGGAACTCCTGAACTGGTGTTGCAATAAAATCTCTCTGACACTGAAATACATCAATAACATCGCATTGCAAAGGGCTTTATGATGGGTTTCTTTTTGTGACCACATCTGGCAGATGTTGGATGGGTCCCTTGGTTCATTTCCCCATTTATTAGGAAGTAGTAAACACTGTAGTGGAGTTACACTGCAGATCATAATCAGTTAGATAAAAAGGGGTGGAAGAAGGGGTCAAAAGAAATGGCATCACTGTGCAGGTAGTAGCCAGTAAGCCAACACAACCTGTGACAGCTCTGAACCCAAGTGGGAAGTTTAACAGATCTAAAGACAACCCCCACACCCACCACAACCTGAAACATGATACTGTGCAATCAGAATACATAATGTAATCAAGAGGCATATTCAGCATTCTAGCATGATCAAATCTTCAATATTTGTCACAAAAATGATTCAAGTCAGCTGTCTGCCTTTCTGTGTTCAGTCAAGTTCCCCCAGGGGTCTTCTGTAAAATAAAACCAGACGTGGTCTTGCCCTTTTGGGCCTTGTTAATATGGTTAAAATGAGGGAATAATCCAGTGAGTGTTAATTTTATATTCCTTTTGTTGTGAGCTTTCTAGTGTGCATCCAACCTTTGCCCCCCAGCTCACTTGAGAGGAGTGAAGGCATTAGTTTTCCTGTGGTACTCGTGCCTGTGCTGATGCCAAAGTGAGGCACTCAGAAGTGGAGTGTCACTCTTTTTGAGCTTTTGCTTTGTCCACCCATTAACTTAACTTCTCTAACCTGTCTGTATATGATCCATCCATTATTTCTTGTGGAATGCCCTTCTGTCAGCCCAGCATCCAAAAACTATTGCGTTTATTATCTATATTTTGCCCACTTGGTCTCAGTGAAAATGAGAATCTTTTAGATCTGTTGTGCTCCAGGTTGGATGGGGAGGGGTTGAATTGGCCACTGTGCATCTCACTCTCCTTGTCTCAAATTTACAGGTGCAAGAAATCATTTGTCTGTATATTCTACCATAGTTAATGGTCCTTGGGCAGTCTCCCCCCACATCCATACTTTGTATCCTGACTGCAGATAGTTAGAGGTTACAGTTCCTTTTAATTCTGCCTGAGCTCTTTCTCCTTAATGTTCATCTGAGGATCTAGATCCTCAATGTTATCACATGTCTATTCAGTTTTGATCAAAGGATGCAATTGAGCTGGGGAGGCCTCTAATTTGTCTAGCCTTGCCTTTCTTCCTTCCAGTCTTTCTAGAGGATAGTTTTTTTTCCTTGATGCAAACTGTGGATAACAGTGTTGCTGGTATCCTTACACATTAACTGTCCCCTTGGAGCCTCTAGTGAGAGAGCTGCCTCATGTTTTACGTGTTCTAATTGCCCTTTGAGTTCCTCGGTCTGTTTCTGCAGAGTTGTAAGAGACTATTATTATACCATTGCCTCAAAGTTTGCTGATGAGCATGTCCGAACATGTCCAAGCTAGTCCTGGACAAGGTTGTGAAATCCTTTGTCTAAGGGACAAGCAGGTGCACACATCCTGGGGCAACGAGAGATAAGCTGCAGCTCAATGGCCGCTGAACACTCTTTTGTTTGGTACTCATCTCCGTGGGGAGATAGCCATCTCAGGAGACGCTTGCCTGGCACACTAGCACGGGATTTGTCACGTAGACTGGAGGAATCTGGAAGATAAATTGAGGGGTCCTGCAGCCACTAAGTTGGGGGTTTTCTCTGCTAACTGTATGGAGTTTCTCTTTGGAGAGACTTCCTGAGCTGATCACTGCTGCTGCCTGGAGAGGCCTTCTCTTAGGAGAGACCTCACAAGCTGATCACTGTTCGCTGCTGCCCCTCTCAGGGTTGCCTCCCTCGCTGCTTCTCCAGCCGACTGCTTGCTGCTCAAGGCTGCTCGTCGCTGCTGCTGTTCTCCCCGCTTCTGCCATTCCCTGCTCTTTGGCCTCGAACCGCAACCGGACCGCCCCTAGGATCCTGGCTGGTGACTTTCCCTGCTTGTACAAACCCTTGCTTCTTTCCTTTCTTTCCTATCGCTCGCCTTCCCTTCCCCATCACCCTTAACAGTGTCTGTCTTCGCCTTCCCCATGTCCCTGGTCAATATTGGTAATAAACTGGTCGGACAAACATTTGAACCGTTGTTTCTTAATCTCACGCTGGGTATACAATAATCTTAAAGAACCTCGTCTCCCTCCTTTATATTGGAGCATGACAAGAGTCTTAACCAATTCCTGCAGTGACTCAGTAGTTTGGTTGTCTGTCTTAAGCTGCTGGTCTCAGAATTTTATGGTTGCAACCAGGTCAGAACCCAACACTGCGCAAATAAATGACTCCTTTTCCGGTTTGGGTACGAGCATTCTTCTGAAGAACACTAATACCGTCTGAAACACTCTGCAACTTGTGCCAGTTCTGTTGTGCCCAGTCCACTCCTGATAATGAGGGCTGAGCACCATGCCTTTATAAGAGGTCAAATAGTACATGTTCACTCTTCATTGTGATTGCACTGTCACTCATTTCTCAATGTGCAGACAGATCTACACGGAGAGATGGGGAAAGTACAGGTATACAAAAGTTCAAGTCAAACAAATGCAAATGCTCACATCGCTCCTCCGTTTGCTGAGAGGAGCATGTAAACGACAGAGAAGTTCAATCAAACTGTTCAGGTTTCAATATGCAGAGTATTCTTCACAGGGAGGCCTATACCAAAAGAATTGATAATATGTAAATCGCTCCTCACTTCCCTGCAAGGCCACACAGAAATACTTCAAGCACCACGGCTGAGTTAGGAGGCACCCTTAAGATTCAAAATGTGCAGTGATCTTCACAGGGAAGAACATGGTTATTAAACAAATGGAAATAGTCTCAATTACTTAATAAGTCTCTGAGAGGTATACACATAAAAAGTTCAAAAACACAGTTAAGTTTCCATATGTGAATAGATCTTCCTGGAGAGGTGTTCACATTTAAGTTATCAAAATTATCACTGCTTGCGACTCAAGGAGGTGTGCACAGAAAAGGTTCAAACAATGCGAGTTTCAGTATGTGAAGTGATCTCTTTGGAGAAGTATGCACGTTTAAATCAGAAAATATCACTCCTCACAGCTCCAAGAGGTGCACGCAGGAAAAAAGTTCAAATTTCACACTTAAGGTTCAGTAGGTGGAGTGATCTTTCTGGAGAGGTGCTCACATCTAAATTATCAAAAATATCACTCTGGGCAACTCCATAAGGTACACACATTAATGATACCTGGAAGGGCAACACTCTCACTGTCAGGTGTCTTGTCTGTGTCTATAGGAGGGAGAAGAAGTTCTTTTTTCTATATACCCCACTGCAAGATTAAGATACAATGGGTCAAATGTTAGCCCGACCAGTTTATTATGAATCCTAGTTGCTTAGGGATATGGGGAAGGCAAGATGAGTGATAGAAAAAAGATAAATACAAAAAGGAATATTTATAGAAAATGAGAGAGTCACCACCGTGGGTCCAGCGAGGTTTATAGTTCAGATGCTGATCTCCAGTAGTGATGTGTTGTTGCAAGCTGTGTTGTTTAGTTCATGACTACTTCTTTTTCCTCTATTTTCTTAATGAAGGTACAAACTTTTTAAGTCCCAAGTGATTGAGTCAGCTCTTTTTGGAGAGCCAGCTCCTGGCTTTTGGATCTCCACAGGATCTCCTTTGTTCCCATCTTCTGGGTCTTGCCAGCAGAAAAGAGGGAGGAGGGAGACATCAAATTCTATCTTGCCTTCATAGGATACAAAGGTATAATTCCCCAATCTCCCGTATCTGTTGTCTGGACACAGGTCAGATCTTCAGCTGGTAAACACTCCTGAGCTCTCTCTTTCAAAGGCAAAGATCTCCAAAGCAGTGTTTTCAAATGTAAAACTGTCTACCAAGCCTTGCCAGCTGCACCTGGTGGGTTTCATAGGAGTGGGATTCATCACTTAGGTGAACACCATAGCAGTGATTAGCAAAGTTTCTAAATACCGGAGCAGAATAGAAACCTTCACATTTACCTCTGCTTTCAGCTTCTTGCTGAGGGGAGACAAGGAAGGCTTGGTGTTTTGCTGCAGAAATTGTTGATTCTCAAGATTTCTCCTGCTGAGTGCTGGAATCATACAAACTGATGTTACAGGTGTTGTTAATTTTCATGTTTGCACTCTGGTCTCTTTAGAACATGGAAGAGTTAGTCTGTTTTCCACTACAAATCTTCCTATCACGTTAGGTGTGTGAAGAAGATTGCAGTAGTTTTCTTTATGATCTTTAAATATATGACCGCAAGATTTTGTTGTGGAGTAAGGATCTTAACTATAGCAGATAATCACTGAAGTTGTTGAGGAACAGGGAACTGCCAGACAGATCTCAGTATTCTCTCTGAATACCATTTTGGGAACACTTCTCATGATAGTTACACCAGTTTCTGGACAGTTCTAGGCAGGCTGGTTAACAAACTGAATCAATATAAAGCAATAAAAAGCGTAAGTGTAGTTTACATTGACGTTATATTTAGTAAGATTGATTTTGGACAGCAAAAGTTTCAAACTTTTAAAAGGCTGTTGCTTAAGTGTAGCCAGACAGCTAATGAATTTTACACGAGGGCATGTATTCTATACAAATGGCCTCTGTATGAATAAGCAATGGTAACATCTGATGACCTTGCTGTTCTTTAGGTGAGCTGTGTCTCTATTAAGCGTTTCTTGTCATATAGCAACGATTACTGCATTTGTGCTTACGTACCCCAGAAGCAGTTGTCCTCTCTCAATTTAAAGATCCACACAGATTTCCTTTCGATGTTGTAAACATGAGAATGAATAGAAACAGTCAGAATCTTTTCACAGTGTTTCCTAGAGATGAATGTTTTCTATTAAGTGTGAAGGCTTTGGGTAACTAATGGGCAGAAATCCGTACAGTAAGAAAATTGTTGCTGTCTTCTGAACCAGTTTAAATTGAGGCCTTTTCTTGTAATGAGAACTGAAAGCAGCTGTGGGGAAGGACCATTGTATGGGATGTGTCTCCAGTAATTGCATTCCAGTGCCCGTCCTTTTTAGAAGAGCGTTCTTATCTAATAATTAAAAAGAAAAAAGATAGAAAGGTCAACACTCTTGTGAAAAAATAAATCCTAACTCAGATATCCTTTTCAGAATGGGCTTTTGAACTCTGTAAGGGGAAGCTGTCCTGATGTTACAATTACCTGTGACTCTTAGAAGGTACTTAGCTTTGCTATGTCTGTATATTTTGGACAAACAGTGCACCAACCCAACTAGTTGATTTTTTCCCAAGTATGGGCAGAGAGAAAAAAGAGGAGGCCAAATGAAAGTGCACCTTTGGAGCCCATACCAACCAGTAAGCCTACTGGTGGTGTCTCTTTCAGCATGGGGAAACAGAAGCATCCTGAGAGTGATAAAGTGCTCTGAAGAATGCTTTTTAAAAATGACACATCCGAGATGCTGTTTTCCTTTTGTGTAATGGGTATAAAAATCATTTATTGCAAATATGTTTTCAGTGAAAAAGTGGATGATATTTAAATGTCCCAAACTTCAAGAGTTCAGCAGTAATCCATGTTTTAGTACTAGTTCTTGAGGCAGCCCAAATCCTTGTGTGGTACTGTGCCACCCCAGCACGTTCCCTATTGCATTCTTCTGCTTCACTGCAGCCCGGAATAGAGAGCTGGTTTTGAAGTATTGCTGAGCAATAGTGGTGTGATTCCTCAGTAAGATCAGGCTGAAGAAATATGCAGATGGAATCTTTGGCAGGAAAACGGGTGCCTGAAGGTTGCTGACCTCTTTGTTGTTTGACTGCACTTGTTTATGCCTCATACTGAAGAGACTGACTGTCAGCAGGGTTACATACTGATGGTGCAGCAGCTGGGATGTGTGCTCGTTCGAGGTATGCAGCACACAGGCTGCCACGGCCTGTAGGTGCTTTACCTTTATGAGCCTCACTGTTTACCTGTGCTTTGAAGAAAAGTGGAGGTCTGTTGAGTGGCTATTTCCTATAATAAGATATGTAACCAGCTGTCTGCTTGAAACTATTTTCTGGTGAATTAACTTTGTTTTTTATGTGATTGTTACCTTTATAAGGCCATGTAATATCGATACACTGCCCGTGTCCAAGCATCAGTGTCCCCAGCTCCCTAGTGGACTGAAAAAGATGATTAATTTCTTACCAGTGGTCTTTCAAGTGCTTTTGGAGACCATTGACCCTCCTCAGATAAAGCCTGAGGAAGGAATGAACTTTTCGGTCATTGCTCCTTCAATTGGCCTGCTTAAAGTGGGAACTATGAAAATACAACTCCTGAAGATTTTGGAAAAGTGCGTGAAAGCTTTAGGATATTCAGCAAAGTCTTTACCCGGAGGAAAATACCAGGCTCAAATGCATAGCTTGTGTGTCTGTGGTAGGAATCTGCTGCTTAGGAAGTAAGAATGTGATGTAAAGCTTCAGATATGATGTGTTCTTTCATACCTTCTTTTTGTTTGTAGGGGAGAAAGGCAAACTAGCAGAACTAGCAGTTGGTATTTATCTCTCCTTTTTATTTTTTTATTTTTTTCTTTACTTTAGAATATTGATGTCCTTTAATTTTCTGTGAGATCTTCAGCTTCTGAGGACTTCAGAAGAATGAGAAATACTCAAAAGTTGCCTTGTTATGTTTTCATTTTAGAGGGAAACTGTGCCATAAAAACCAAGTGATCCTCTAGCTGTTCCTGGTGGCAATAACCAAACATTTGAATAACAGAAACTGTAATACAGAAAAAAGTGTGCAGAGCTTTTATAGGTAAATTGTCGGTGAGCAAGGAATGATGTTACAGTTGGAACTGTTCTTCTGAGATAGCACCTGTTTCTTGAGATGAATATTAATAATCCAAGGGCAATAGTTGTTTTTGTTTTTGGGAACTGCCTCCTACAATAGCATCCTTCTCAGGAAGCCTGGCAGCTCTTTCTGTCTTTGATCACTACCTCCTCTTGTGCTTTGTAGTGGTAACAAATAAAAGTCACGTGGAGATGGATGAATTCAGTCAAACTTTATGATGCTGCAATTCCTGAGCTGTCATTCCATGGCAGTATGTTGATATATAGAGATCTATGCATACAAATATATGTATAAAAGATGAAGAAGGATTCTTTTTTCTGCTCATTTTCAGCTGAAAGTGAAATCGTCAAAATAAGAGGTGGCCTTGAGATTTTTTCCCAGCTCTCTCCTTTGTTGTTTTGTAGTGGTATAGTTTGTGACCACTTGAGTTTGTTTTTCAGTGTCCTTTCCTTCTGTCTTTGTTATCTATTTAGGCAGATTTAACTATAACATGAAAGCCAAGGCACTTGACTGGGAGATATTGGAAAGCAATATGTGAAAGTGATGTTCTTTGCAAATTACTTGTAATCTCTTTTGAGTTTAAAACGTGAGCCCACCTTCAACCTTCACTTCCCACTGTGAACACCAAGTGTTCTAGAGGAGGAGGGAGGATGAAACCAAAAATAACTCACTACTGACAGGCTCTTAAGGACTTGTCCCACTTGGAATAAAAGATTTTTGTAAGTTGACAGAAAATCAAAGCTCTCTCATTCTTATTAACACTGTAGCAACATGATCTATAGACATCTCTACACCAGGGAAGATTTCATTTAAAGTTCCCATAGTTGCAGCCAAAGTGCTGCTAAGAAATGTTGGGATTCCTCGTGCAGATGAGATTCTCTTAGTGTTCCTTATGCAGTGGACAGATTCCCAGGGCCTACTCTTCAAACTGAGTCATTAACTCTTTAAACTCTTCTACTTAGAAGAACTGACCTTTATTTTGGTCAGTTCTGAATCATTTAATATTGCCAGCATCTCTGCATCTTCAGGAGAGGTAAATGGAATTGTTGTAGTCCTAGAAAAACATAGCAGAGCATAACTTCTTTTGTGTTCTGGTGAAGCACAGAAGTTAGCACTGGGATATCTGTTGTTCATATTGAAGTGCTAGGAAGGTGAACAGTTATTTCTGGCAATGATTTGAGTAGGAATCTCCTGTATACAAGTCTGTGACAAGATCCCTCTCACTGTAACTTGAATACAACACAATACACGTGCAATCTGATAACATTAACAAACAGAATTAGTAAGAGGAGGGAGAAAGCCTGAAGAAGGTCTCCTTTTTAAAAGGAAGTGTCATTCAGTTTCACTTGCCTGCTGAGCACTTCCTTGGAGGGCAGCCTGATGCTCTTTGCATCTGGTGCAGCCTTCTGAGCACCATGAAGCCACGGTGGAAAGAAGCAGGGTGCTGTACAGTTTCTTAAAAGATGAAGGAGAGAACATGCAGCTCCTGAAGAAGCCTGACATCCTAAATATCTAAGGCATCTGAAAATTGGAAAGGAGCTGCAGTCAATTACTAAGCTGAGCTGGGGATCAGCATAAACTATCAAGTATACACGTAGGCCTGAAGTTACCAGCAAAAGCCAGACATGTTTGAGTGTGTGCATATGAGAGTTTCTTACTCAAAGCAAAATGGGAGCAAATGCTGTCTTGCTTTGATGCTCGTTGGAGGAAAATGGTGGCAGTGTGTACCATTGAGCAGTCAGATGTGTTAAAAAAAAGAGAAAATGTCGGACGTGTGTTCTCTGAACAGTTATCAAAGCTATTCCAGAAATATTTGGTTTAAGGGTTCCATGTCAGTGGAAAGGCTGTATGTAACAATGAATATTTTTATAGGCACCACCTCTCCATGGTTTGAATGGAGAATTGAGCCTGCAGTCCTTTGAGCACTTGTTATATGCTAGTATTGCCACAGTTTATCTTTGATTGCAGAAAGCCTCTGGAGCCTGACTGTACCTCTGAGTATAATGGTGATAGCCTGGTTATTGCATGTGCATAAATGAAGACTGCTAAGGAAGAAGCCAGATTTGGAGTTTGGATTAAGTCTTATATTTAAATCCTTTGCATGGTTCTAAGAAATATCTCTTTGTTTCCTTGATTCCATTGAACAAAGCTGAAAGTCCACCAGCACATTTTCTTTCTGCAATCACACTGGATGAGGGAAGCTTCTAGTAGATGGAGGAAGAAGTGAGAAACTTCAGGGTCAGGTAGCTCACCACGTGTAACTGATGCTTTACTGGAATGAAGTACAGCAGGAGAGTAAAATCTGCATTACAGCAGGAGCTGCTGTAAACCAGGCCCAGTGACAGCAGTTAGAATTGCAGGGTAAAAGCCAAGTGTGGAAGTCTCTTTGGAATCCAGTGGTAGGAATAGTACTCTGAAAACATAAAAGGTTATTACACTTTATTAAACAAAGATTCCACTCAGCATACATTAGAACAAGTGGCTGTGAAAACAGAACTGTGGTGATGTGTTTTTTTACAGGATGTGTTCCCTTGCCTGATGTATTTATGCTTATTAGCCTTGGTGATAGGCAGTGATATAATTTGTTGTCTTCACAACAAATATTATTCTGTGCTGATCTTCTCCACAGGTTTTTGTCTTAGCAGTGCTTTGCTTCCTCACTGATTTTTTCCTGCTCTTGAACCTAAACAGTCAACATGAAGGTGCTGCTGAATCTTGTATATTAAAGCAGATCCATTGCTGACTCCCAGACCAAACTCCCAATAATCAGCTGCTGTGACACTCTTGTTATTCCACTTGGTTTTCAGATGCCATGACTTCAAGCTGAAAAGCTCACTGTCTCTTGTACTTTTTTCCCATGTAGAGCACGATGAGTGTGGCAGCGGGCAGCACAACTGTGATGAGAATGCAATCTGTACCAACACTGTCAGGGGACACTGCAAACCTGGATATGTGGGGAATGGGACCATCTGCCGAGGTAAGTCTGTTACTCCAGGAGCATTGAAAAAGTGGCAGACTCCATTAATATTTTCTGACAGTCACCCTCATTCTGTTAACTTGTGATGATGGCTGGGTTCTGTCAGTGATTCGCTGTGAGATTTCTTGTCTGGCAGCTGGAATATGTGTGGAGAGGATGGGAATTTATTTGTGCATAACTTCTCAGCAAGAAGGAATTTTTCTGGAAAGCTAGAAGAAAAGGACTTTTCATTTCCTGTCATAGTACATATTTCCATTTGAGCTAGGTATCTTTCTGCTTGTAAGTGATAGTCGTTTATTAATTGTAGATAGTATGTGCGATCATGTTGAGTCTTTAAAATTGAATCAAATGCCTTCTGAATTAGGATAACCATCTCTTATTCTAACATCATATTGCCGCACTTTGCCTACTCTCACATCAGAGTAGGTTTGGTTTGATCTTTACCTTTGAGCACTTATTTAGAAGTAATGAAGTGAGCCAGAAATATCTGGAGTTGGCTCTGCTTTCTGTGAAGTGGTAGGTCAACTTTTTAGGAAGGTTTTTGTTTGCATGGAGGACAAGCAATGATGTGTTTGAAGGCAGAGGTGTGACTCTGTGAACCAGTTGTCTTAGTGAGGGCTTTGTCTCAAAGGTCTGCCTCTCAGATCTGCCTCTTAGCATATTTAAGATTTATCATGTTTCATAAAAAGCTGTCTCTGCCTTGTCTGGGGTTGCATAATTTCTGACTTTCTAAACTGAATTGCAATAACTGGAAAATAAGTTGTTTTTCTTCTAAAGGACAGCTATTGAAACTGAGAAAATATTCCCTACTTTGGCCTGTTGGGAGTTCTGAGGAGTTCTTTAAAGGAGAAGTAGGATTGATGTCATTCTTGTTTCAGGCTAAAGTTCTTCACTAAGCCACTGAATTAGCATATGCCATCTGATTGCTTTTTGGTTTGACTTCGTTTTGAGATTTGTCCATCTGTGCAAGAGGAATGCTATATTCAAAATAACAAAATGGTTTGCAGTGTTTTAAGGAGGATCACAGAAACATTATTAAAATGGTGGCCCAGTTACACCTTCTGTCCATATTGAAGTTCAGGAGGTGATACTGGGGAGAAACTCATTCTGGTATGATTTACTGGATTACAGTGAATCTAAATTATGGCATAGACAAAGAGTTTCAGGGAAGTCTCTGGGAGAAGCCTGGCTGTGTTTGACTGTGATTTTTTTCTTTCTGAGGCTAATACAAGGAGAATCCTTATGGCATTTCATTGAAAGAGGGGTGCCTGGATCAGCTCATACAAACCATCTTTTCACACTGATGATCTCTGTGCACCTGATGTTGGGTTAAATGTGCCAAAACCTCAAAGCCAAACTCTCATTGCATGTTTATTAGTCTAGTAACATTGAAGTAACTGAATATCCTAGTAATGAAATTACACTTGAGAAATGCAGACATGTTTTCAAACTCAAAAAAAAAAAAGCTGAGTTATGATTAGATATATTTATATTTCATATGCCTTGCAGAAGTGAGTGTACTTAGAGTTCCTTTTTGAGATAAATGTATATGGAAACAGAGGAAACAAAGTGAGTTCTTACATTCTGAGCAGGAAGCATGAACCGAGGGGAAAACTGGAGATGGTAGAAAGCATCTTGCAGCCTAATAATTACTGTATTCATTAGGGCTGAGAATGAACTGTGGCTGCATGGAATAGTTGTTACTGCAAGGCAGATGATACTAGAGTGCTGTAGTGTTTTAGCAGCAGTGCAACATGCCATGTCAAGAAGTGGTCTGAGTTTCTCAGCCTGTGCTTATATGCTCACTTGAGGTTTTTACAGTTTGGGTAGCTAATTTAAAATTTTAGCCATTAATGGTGGTGTGTGCAATCTGACTGAAAATAAAGAAAAGAAAAAACAGACCAGTGATCAGTTAGCAAGACACGTTGGCTTGCTTGCACAAGGTCTAGTCTCGGTGCAGTTGTGGACTTGTCAGGACACCTATAAATAGCATAGACTGTCTTTTGGCAATTCTGGAGCTTCATCTTCAGGGAATATAACTTGTGAAAAATACATACAAGGCAAGGTAATAAGTTCAATGTAATACCATCTGAAGGTGACAAACGTTCTCCTTGAGTCACCTGTAAGTGTTCTATCTTTATGGTATAGATGTTTATGTGCAGAAAATATTTTTTCAACTCCTCCTGAAGGAACCTCTCTCTAGTTCTGTAAGAAATCTTATTTATATTGTCCAGGAACACCATAAGTAGAATAATAATTGTATAATCAGAGAGTTGGACTGACCTTTGGGTCTGATTGTACAATGTATTTCAACATTATCTTGCTATGTATATTCAGAGGAACATTGACTTTTCATTTTAGTGACTAATGCTGTGATAACATCTCTGTAAGAAAACAAAATACAAGTAGCTCTGGTTTAGAAAATGTTTGAGCGTTTAAATGAAATTGCATAGTGAAATGCTGGGAAATACAATGCAATTGTTTTGGCAGGCGAGTTTGTGACATCTGCACTTAGAGACAAACAGACAGGTTTTCTCTGTTTTCCTGTAAGAAATGGACTTCAGTATCACCGAAAGATACTGAAAGTCTGGGGATAGATCAGAAAAAGAGTGAGGCTGAGTTGGAATGAAATGACAAGGGACTCTGATGCTGTGCCATCACTGTTGGTGAATTTGACAGAGCTCTGAACCCAGAACAAGAAGGATTTATATCTGATTACTTTTACAAAAAGTGAGAAGTACAATAAGAAACTCTTTTCTAGAAGAAACTATGACATTAAAGGCAGAGGTAAAACCAGTTGAATGAAATGTTTGTTAAAGTAGAAGCAGAAACTGTGGTCCTACAGTTGAGCAGATTATTGCAGAGTTTTATACATGGTACCACCATCTAAAGTCATAGAAAGAGGCAAGGATATACTGAAACATCAGCAGGCTTCCCAAATTAATTGGTGAAATTTGGAGTTTGATGTCTGTCTAATAAATAAATAAACTCCGTAGACTCTGCTGAAGCTGTAGATCAGTCTTTGCAACTTGAGCAAAGCACAAGTCACCATCAATGTTTCGTTACAATCAGTGGTTTTCTTGTTTCATACAATGAGACCCGGAAGCAGTGTATGAGCCTTGTCTTAGTGTTTGTTTTAAAAGGTGAATGCTGCCATAGAACTGTAGCATTGGCCTTTTTAATGGACTCAGATGATAGAACAGCAGGCCATCTCCTGTACTGTAGACAAGATGTGTTGGCTGGTCCTTTTTTGTGTGTGTCACTTGTGTGGAATGACCAGAAGTCTGACGCTTAAGCAAGCAGGAATATCTTTCCTTTTATTTCTGAGTTTTACTTGTGTAGTCTGCCTAACAGATTTCTTTGGTGCACTGTTAATAACTTCATATTCTGCTGAGACATAGATTTATTACAATGATTAAATGAGATAGATGTAGTTACAGTCATCAACATTAATGCAAGTGTGTGCAATGTGACTGATACCTGGGAAGTGAGACATTGGATATTGTGACATAAAAATCAAAACAATGTTTATTCTGATTAGTTTTCAGGTTGAAGAATCGTTTATTTCTGAGTATGAAATAGGATTTTTTTTCCTACAACATTTCTCAGAAAACCCTCAGAGGACTGCAACTCTGTGCTATGGAGTCTTCAAGGAGGTGGCTGTTATTTTAAAGTGAGAGAGTCTCTGTTCTTCTGGTTTAAAGTTCAGATTAGTGTCTCAGTTGCAGTGTGTTGTTCATATGTATTTAGGTTGGAAATTGTGTTTTGTAGTGTGGCTGTTACTTAAGGGCTTATTGGTTACCTTGTGAACACCTTCTGGGACCCTGGTATAGAAAAACGTCCAGATTTTCAATGATTGCTATTTTCTTTTCCAAGGTAATAGGAATAATGTATGGAGTCTTTATTTAGTAAACATTCTGAATGTACTGTGGTGGCTAGAGTAAATCACAGGTTTGAAAATTATTTTTCCCCAATGTGAATCAGTAATTCAGACTACTTTTCACTGTCTTAATCACTAATTGCAATTGGATGGGCATTTTTTATTTTTTTTTTTAACAAACGACAGCCTGAGAGCTGTACTTCATTGCAGTTTTCTCTTTTGTTTCTGAGCAGGAATTTTTTTAGTAATGTAATTCTTAGCCTGAAGTTTACTTAATAACCTGAAATACATGCAAGTGAAAGAAACTGTATACCTCCCAGTGTGTAGATGTTTTCTCAGTGTAGTGAACAGACAACTAAAGACAAATTCTGGTTACTCGTTACTAAAACTGCTCAAGAAGAAGGAAAGCTGAACTTGATTAATCCTTTGCTCTATTCTCTACTTTTTTTGTCATTTCTTTTACTCTGACACCAGCAATACTATGATCAGTTAACTGTCAGCAATGCGAGACTGCTTGATGTGCTGATATCATTTTGTAAAGGCATATCTGGTCACTGTGAGACATCTAACTGCCACGCTATTCATAGATGCTGTGTGTGTGTGTTTGTTGGATGTGAAGCTGAGTGCCTTCATGGAGTGTTGGGATGTGTTAGGAATTACGTGGAGGCGAGCACAGTTGTGGGACAGAATGAAAAAATCTTTCCCCTCAGGATCAAAGCAATATGATTCAAGCTACGACATTCCTTGTAGTCCTAAGTTCACTTCATGAATAAAAGTGAAAAAGTCAGATTTTCAGCATGGGGATCTTTATGGTTTTGTTCCTGATTAGACAGTTATCAATGTGTCATTCAGTGAAATTTTGGAATTCAGACAATTATTTTTGTATGAAGAGCAAAACTAAACGTATTTACTATTACAGAGTCCAACATTGCAGCCTTTCCAAGGGCAAAGCATTTCCTGCTGATGAGATCCTGTTCTGTGTGGGAGACTGTTGGAGATGATTTAGAATGCACATCAGTTATGGAAATAGACCATTTAAAAGCCATGATGAATGTGTCCTGTCAGAGTCCAGATCCTGATCTCTGTGCTGTCGCACATTGTCTCACTGCTCTAGATTTACAGCCTGTGTAAAAAGAGTGTAACACTGATTTATGTTTGCTGAGTAAGTGGTCCAGTCCAGAGCAGCTACAGTTGTCTACATAAATGCTGTAGCTATATGTAAGTGAAATAAGGCTTCTTTGCTTGCATGTGTACATCCAAAGCATGAGGCCTATGCTTGAGTACTGTGAGGGTTTCCAGGTTTACCTTCTGAAATGGAGATCCTCTCGTTGACTCCTTTACTTACTGTCTCCAAATGCTTTTGTTGACGTTGGGTCTTTCAGAATGAGCAGTTCACTCTGGGATCAGCATCCTGTGCAGTATGTGCAAAATAATTGAAGCTAATTCCAGAAGTTAATGGCAGTGTACCCTGTGAATTCCTGGGCACTAAACCCAGTTTTATGGGAAGGTGGTTTTGCAAGATGCTCTCCTTGGGTCCTTTTCACATCCTCATTTTGTCCTTTGCCTTCTGAGTAGTTCCAGGAGTGACTTCCAAAGTCAGGATTTGTATTAAATAATAGAAAGATGGTTTTTGATGTTACCAAGTTGAGAGTCTGTATTTTTTTTTTAATTTTTTAAAGTTTAAAATGAAAATGTCTAAGAAAATACTGTTATTATTTAAAAGATAGAGAAATAATTTCATCTCTCATACTGAACTGTGTTGATCCATAACCTTTTTGGCTTGTGTGATAGACACTGAGTTCTGTACTTTCTATACTTGTTAATCAAACCGTCTCAAGGCAGATGTGTCAGTGTGTTTTTTTCTTAGAACTATGTAGTTTGTCGAAGTCTTAAAATAGATATATAAATGTTTTTGTAAGTTGGAGCCACAGCGTCTCATTCTAACACCTGGACAATGAACAACAGATAGCAGTGACCTTCTAAGGAACTGGAAAAGAAAAATAAGTGGAAATCTTCTCTTAAGTGAGCATGATTGGAGCTGAAGAGGACTGCAGTCTTCATCTTTTCTCTGAGAGGAGACAGAGGACAACTCCCAAATACTAGCCGGCACAGCCCAGGAAGAAAAGATAAAACACAAATATAGAGATAAGAGACAATAAAAAGAGGGGTCGGGAGGCCCCTGGTGCGCTCCTTTGGTGGAGCGGAGACTCCCGGCCGCCCAGCACTGTTTCACTTGTTTATTGCTTACTCAATAAATTCCTTACTATTGACAATGATTGGTGTGTATCGTTCTTCACACCTATAACAATTTGGTACCGTGACTCAGATCCAGGTGACTCTGCTGCAGAATTCTCACTCCAGGGGGGACGCCCCGTCTTCAGACAGCCCCTGGGCTGGGGAGTTCCGTTGCGGAGACCTGTAGCTCCGAACTCTAAATTCCGTAAACGAGCAAAAGAAACTGCAGTACCCCGTAATTTTTGTGCACGAAGACCCGAACAAAGACTCAGGATTGAGTAAGTATTTACATGAATCTGTCCGGCTGGGGTGGGTATCCCGGAGCACGCCTGATTGAGATGTCCCGTAGGGGCGAAGCGAGTGCAGACCCTCTAGTAGTGCAGTTCCCATTGCCCGTGAGGGTGTGGGTCATGACCGAGGGGCGTGAGTGTGTGTGTGAGTGTGAGAGTGCTCCGGAAGATGGGACAGAGGCCGAGTAAGCCCTCTCTGACCCCATGGGTGGCTCGCAGGTGAAGCTACCAGACATACCACTAGAAAGCCCCCTAGGTTTAATGTTAAAACATTGGGATGATTCTCCCTCTAGACGAGGAAAGAGTGAAGTAAAAATGGTACATTATTGTATGGAGGAGTGGGGAGGAAAACAGATAAGGGTAGATCAGCTGTTCTGGCCAGTATTCAGATCCTTTGAGGATTGGATCTGCCAGGCTTTAAATACTTATGTGAATGAAAAATGGCCTTTTAATCTAAGAGAGAGCGAGTATGCCAAATTATGGGTAGAATCTAATTTTCAAACCTTTGTATTCCCTTTATTTAAAAAAAGAAAAAAAAAAAGTATATAACAGAGAAGGACATTATACACTATCCCCCCCACCTTATGCTCCCCCTGAACAGAATCAAGTGGCTCCTCTGGAGCAAGCTGAGTCTGATTCAGGAGATGAACCTGAATCTGAACCCCTAGACTTCCCTAGGAAAAGGATCGCTAGAAGGCAAACTAGGCAGGAGAGAGTCGAGGAAGAAATCTTCTCCCTTTAAGAGAAATACCTGTAGCTACCGGGGGATCAAACCCAGGAGTTGGATATGTTTCAGTTCCCTTAAACTCAGGAGATGTAAGGGAATTTAAGAAGGAGATGGGGAATTCGCTAGAGGATCCTTTAGGGTTCTCAGAGAGGCTAGGTCCCAGCCTTTATACCTGGGATGAGATACAGGCTATTTTGGGCATACTTTTAACAGCGAAAGAGAGGGATATGATCAGGAGGGCAGGTATGCAAATTTGGGATCAGTAATACCAGGCTGGCTCAGGAGCAGATATAAAGTGACCCTTACAATGGCCCAATTGGGACAATCAGAACCGGGAACATCATACTCACATGGCAGATTTGCGAGTTCTTTTTATTCAAGGGATTAGAGAATCTTAATAAGGCTTTCTAGCGAGCAAAAAAAAAAAAAAGATGAAACTCCTGAAACTCCTACCGAGTAGTTAGAGAGACTACACAAAAAAGTTACAGTTATATTCAGGATTAGATCCTGCTACCCCTGTGGGGCAAGCTCTCCTGAAAATGCGGCCTGTAGCTAGGTCCTGGATATTTGAAGGAAAACAGAGAAATTGAAGGATTGGCAGGAGAAGAGGGATAGTTGAATTGCTAAGAGAGGCTCAGAAAGTATATGTAAGGTGAGAGGAGGAGACTCAGAAGAGGCATGCAAAAATTCTGATAGCCGTAGTAAAAGAAGGACAGATGGGGATGTTTCAGGCAAGGAGAAGAGGGAATATTCCTCAGGCAGACAATGTGCTTTAACCTAACCAGACAAGACCCAGAGATATGAGGACAGTAGAATGCTTCTACTGTCAGAAAAAGGAACACATGAAGAAAGACTGTAGAAAGAGAATCCAGGATGAGAAACTGTTTAAGGAGGACTGAGGGGACCAGGGGCTTTATGTGCTGGGGACCCCGGAAAGAAAAGACCCCTTGCTAAAATTGAAATTGGGTCCTCAACGTCATGAAATGGAATTTTTGGTAGACTCTGGGGCAGAAAGATTGACTGTTCAATATTTACTTGAGGATGGGAACCTTTTATGGTACCTGTTATAAAGCAGGTAGAAATAGAATCACCTAGCACCTATGGAATTGGGTTTTTTATTGGTATCTGAAGCAGAATATAATTTGCTAGGGAGAGATTTAATTGTGGAGTTAGGAATAAATTTGGAAGTAAAAGATAGAGAATTGTTAAGCTATGTACTCTAACGATAGAAGATGAGGCTAGAATTAACCCAGAAGTTTGGTATACTCCAGAATCAGTAGGGAAGTTAGACATAGAACCCTTTGAAGTGACTATAAAGGAAGGAACTATATATACTTTGAAGTAACTATAAAGGAAGCAGTTCTGGAAAAAACAAAACAAAAAAAAAAACCTTAAAAATTTTCTCTCTCCTTCTGCCTCTTGTTTTTCATAGATTGTTCAGTTTAATTAAGTCCACACACTGCAATTTTGTGTAACAAGTTGTGGGCCTGCATCAACAAACAGGCCTGATACCTACGTTCCTTACTTAATAGGGGTCAGAGGATACATTCCATTTAGCTTCTGGGACTATTGCTCTATTAATTGTTTAATTAAGGGATACATCAAAACAGAAATGCTAAGCCTTTAATTTATATCTAATGTCTGCATCATCCATTTGTTGCATCTATTTTCCCTGCTTTTTAGGTCTATCCCGATCAGTAGTTCCTTCAGATTGCAGCAGGTGCACCGCCTCCTGGGTCTCTGCTGCAGAACACCTTGAGGAACCCAGTCCAGAGTTCCCGGAGATCAAAGCAAAGCTTTCTGATGTTCCTGGAGTAGTTCATTCATATACTTCTTTTCTTTTTAGAACCTAAAATTTGAACAGAAATATTTAGTCATTAACTCCTCCAATAAGCTCTTCTTTCGAAGAACTGAACTTTCAAAAAGCAACAGTGTATCACCATAGGGGAAAATCCCAACCCGTAAGTGCACTGTCTTATGTTTGAGGAAGGCCATGGGGAACCCTTGAGAAGCGCAGTGCATCTTAGCTATGATCCTTCCCTTAACATTCCTTATGGGGCACTGACAGAGAGAGGATGCTGAGCCAGCAGGTCCTCTGGAATAATAATATTTGTTTTAGTTTGGTGTTATTCTGGTCAAGATTATTTGTAAAGCAGTCTCTTTTTCATAAAGGTAGTGTTATTTATTTATTTATGTGATTTTTTCTAGTTGCACAGAGGGTCACTGAGATTTTGAAAGGAGGCTTGTAAATCTATTAGTTACCATAGCAGAGGAATGGAGTCCATCTGGAAAACTTCCTTCTGCCTCCTATTTCTCTGAGTTTCCCACACTACAATAAACCAAGGTAAAAAGCCTTGCAGTTTGTCAGACGTGACAGAGATGATAGCTGATCCAGGATTCAAACCCTGTTCCTAAACCACTGAACTGTGTTTTCTCCACCAAAGCCATTGAAAGTATTTTGAAATACCAAAGAAGTCAAACCAAAAGAAATATTGAGACTTCAAAATCAATCGTGTTAAACTCTGGGGCTGTTTAATATTTAGGTCACGGATTCAGTCTTAAGTCACTCACATCCACTGCAGTTATTTGGTCTCTACTGACAAAGTTGCTGAGTTTTTTTTTTCTGATCCTCTGTCTCATTCAGTGTGAGTGGTATTGACCATCTGTAGGTGACAGTGATGATGTCCTGAAACATCAGAATTTATTCTTTTTCTCTTTTATGGTGTGACCCTGTTTCCCTTAGCTGCTGTCCCATGTTGATGCTGAATGTAGGATGCTCCCAGCTCCTACAGAAACCAATCTGTATTCTTTTTATCAGATGATTGCAGTGCAGCGATGATGTGCCTTAGATGACTTTGTTAGCTCTCAGATCTCAGTGCAGTGGAGGCTGTGGTTTGGTGGTTTAATTCCATCTTGGCAGGAAGGGCCTGTAATTCTTTCTTATTTATATTTTTTCCAAAACCTGGGAGGAAGGATTTTCTCTCTGTGCTCTTCAGTTGGAGGAGGATATGGGAAAAGGGTTTCTGTCCATGTTGGTGGATGTGGCAGCTGAATTCTCTCTGCAGCTCCATCCTCTTAGTGTTTCCCAGCTGAGCTTTGCCTCTCTGTCTTTGTCCTCTCTTGTCTTCTGCTCTGGCAGCTGCACTGTTGTGCAATGTGGTGAAGGCTGGAAGAACATTCAACGGCTGTGATAAATGTTTGCAAACTGAGATGACTTCACCAAACGTGGCTGCATTTTCACAGTGTTGTGGTGTGGAGCTACAAGAATGCTTGTAGAGTTTGAGAGGAATGGCAGAAGGTGTATCCCTCAATTCTCTGCATCAGAATAAGAAATTGCAACCCCCCCCCCCCCCCCAACTAGCTACTAGTTTTGGAGATTGCGTTTTATTTCTTGAGTACTGGGAATGGCAAAACTGTGTAGCTGTTTGATGGTACAATTTGCATATTTCAACTCGAAAAGGTTCTCCAGTTTGCAGCTTTTTCACAGTGGTGCTGGTGTTTCAGGCTCTGCAACATGCTGACAGGTTGAGGCACCCCTGTGTGTGTGTAGAGCTCTCACCTGAAGTGTTGAACAATAAAAATGATCAATGTTGCTGTGCTAAGTGAGCATAAGCTAAGTACAAGACTAATGGCAAACTTTAACAGTGTACTGTGATTGTTACCTGAAAGAAATGTTGCAGTGAAAAAGAGTCTATTCCAGAACCTACTGCAAGAACCACAGATGGTGCTTTGAAGATTGCATCATCAACGTGAGTTATTGGGTGAATTCGGTACATGAAATACAAGAAGAATGTGAATTAAAATGGTTTAGAACACGTCAGGTGCAGAGGGAATTAGAAGTTAAAGTGAACTGAGAAGAGGTGGGAGTTGAAGGAATCTCACTTCTCAACAGGATTTGAAATTCAGTCATCCAAGAGTGAAAATGAGCAATTAATATGTCACAGAAACTAGGAGGTTTATTTTTTAGGTATTCCTGAAGGGGCAGAGCTGTGTGACCTATGTTGTTGTTCTGCTAATAAATACTCAAGCATCTTAGTGTGTCACCTTGATGGTACTTGCCGTTCTCTATCTTTAGATGTGTGCCTAAAACTGGGAATTGTTAGGCTGCTTTTTTGAAGCTAAGCTCCAAAATGGGCTGTTTATTTGATGGCTACGTGGCACACAGGCATATCGAGTAGGGCCTGAAATTTGAACATGATGTCACCTTCACAGATCTACCTTTGTTGTTTAAAGAAGTAAAAGCAACACTGGGCCGTACCTTTGTGCACATCCATCTGATGGATGTGCTGAAATAAAGCAAAAGTAAACGAGGAGTTCATTTACTGCTTCCCATCAGCAGGCAAATGTGCAAACACTCTCTGGAGAGCAGAGCTCATCCTGCCCAATGGTTTCTTGGGCAGACAAATGCCATCACTCCCTGTATCCCTCCCTTGCTCCTTGTTTTGCCCAGTTGTTATTGCTGAGTGTGACACCGCACAGGATTCATAGATTCATAGATTCATAGATTCATTAGGTTGGAAAGGACCTACAAGATCATCTAGTCCAACAATCCTCACATCACCATCCCTACCCATTAAGCTACTAAATCAAATCCCTTAGCACCTCATCTAAACGCTTCTTCAACAGCGCTAGGGACGGTGCCTCAACCACCTCCCTTGGCAGGCCATTCCAGTGCCGGACCACTCTCTCAGAGAAAAAATTTTTCCTCAAATCTAATCTAAATCTTCCCCGGCGCAACTTGTGGCCATTCCCTCTTGTCCTGTCATTAGTTACCTGGGAGAAGAGGCTGACCCCCTCCTCACCACAGCCTCCCTTCAGGAAGTGGTAGAGTGCAATGAGGTCTCCTCTAAGCCTCCTTTTCTCCAGACTAAACAATCCCAGCTCCCTCAGCCGCTTCTCGTAAGACTTGTGCTCCAGACCCCTCACCAGTTTTGTTGCCCTTCTCTGAACACGCTCCAGGGCCTCGATGTCTTTCTTGTAGTGAGGGACCCAAAACTGAACACAGTACTCGAGGTGCGACCGCACCAGAGCTGAGTACAGGGGGATGATCACCTCCCTGCTTCTGCTGGCCACACTATTCCTAATATAGGCCAGGATGCCATTGGCCTTCTTAGCCACCTGGGCACACTGCCGGCTCATGTTGAGCCGAGCATCAACCAACACCCCCAGGTCCTTTTCCTCTATACACTCCTCAAGCCATTCTGCCCCAAGCCTGTAGCATTGCATGGGGTTATTGTGGCCAAAGTGCAGGACCCGGCACTTGGCCTTATTGAACCTCATCCCGTTGACCTCAGCCCAACTGTTCAGCCTATCCAGATCCCGCTGAAGGGCCTCCCTACCCTCAGGCAGATCGACACATCCTCCCAACTTGGTGTCATCCACAAATTTACTGAGGGTACACTCAATCCCCTCATCCAGGTCATCAATAAAGATATTAAACAGTATGGGCCCCAATACCGACCCCTGGGGGACACCACTCGTGACAGGACACCAGCTGGACTTGACTCCATTAACCACTACCCGCTGGGCACGGCCCTCTAGCCAATTCTCAACCCAGAGAAGAGTGAACCTGTCCACACCACGGGCTGCCAGTTTCCCCAGGAGAATACTGTGGGAGACTGTGTCAAAGGCTTTGCTGAAGTCCAGGTAGACTACATCAACAGCCTTTCCCTCATCTACCAGTCTGGTCACCCAGTCGTAGAAGGAGATGAGGTTGGACAAGCACGACCTGCCCTTTGTGAACCCGTGCTGGCTGGGTCTGATCCCCTGATTACCATGCATGTGCTGTGTGATCTCCCTCAAGATCAATTGCTCCATAACTTTCCCTGATACCGAGGTCAGGCTGACAGGCCTGTAGTTCCCCGGATCTTCCTTACGGCCTTTCTTGTAGATGGGAGTCACATCGGCAAGCCTCCAATCTTGTGGGACCTCTCCAGATGACCAGGAATGCTGATAGATGGCAGAAAGCGGCTTGGCAATCACCTCTGCCAGCTCCCTCAGCACCCTTGGGTGGATCCCATCTGGCCCCATGGACTTGTGGCAGTTCAGATGGAGGAGCAGGTCTCTGACTGTCTCTGCTGGGATCACAGGGGGTGTATGATGCGCTTTGTCCCAGACTTCCGGGTCAGGGCGAAAAGTATCCTGAGGATAACTGGTCTGTCTATTAAAGACAGACGTGAAGAAGGCATTTAGAACCTCAGCCTTTTCCTTATCCTCTGTGATTACATTCCCTGCCGCATCAAGTAAAGTAGGGAAATTCTCCTTGGTTCTTCTTTTACTGTTAATATATTTATAAAAGGATTTTTTGTTCTCCTTTACTGCAGTAGCCAGTCTAAGTTCAAGCAGGGCTTTTGCATTTCTAACTTCCTGCCTGCAAATCTTGGCAAGTTCCCTGTAGTCTCCCCAAGTAGCCTGTCCCATCTTCCAGAGGACATAGACTCTCTTTTTCTCCCGGAGTCTCAACAAAAGATCCCGGTTCATCCACACTGGCCTTTTTCCCCTCCGGCTTGACTTACGGGACTCAGGGACAGCCTGCACCTGCGCCTTTAAGATTTCCGTCTTGAGGAGGACCCAGGCTTCCTGGACCCCTTTACCCCTCAGGAGCGAGTCCCAAGGGACCCTTGCAACAAGCGTCCTGAACAGGTCAAAGTCTGCCCCCCGGAAGTCCAAGGTAGCAGTTTTGCTAGTCACCCTCTTGACGTCACCAAGAATAGCAAACTCTACCATTTCATGGTCACTCTGGCCAAGACAATCCCCAACCTTCACATCTCCTACTAGTCCTTCTCTGTTAGTGAAGAGCAGGTCTAGCAGGGCACCTCCCCTGGTAGGTTCTTGCACCAGCTGTGTCAGGAAGCAATCTTCCACACACTCCAGAAATCTCATGGACTGCTTCCTCTGCGCGGTATTATATTTCCAGCATATATCAGGGAAGTTGAAGTCCCCCATGAGAACAAGTGCTGGCCATCGTGCAACATCTACTAGTTGCTTGTAGAACACCTCATCTATCTCTTCATCTTGGATAGGCGGTCTATAACAGAGCCCCACCACGATGTCACTCCTACAGACCATCCCCCTGATCCTTACCCACAGACACTCCACTTGGTCATTTCCAACCTCAAGCTCTTCAACATCAAGACACTCTTTGATATAGAGAGCTATGCCACCACCCTTTTTTCCCCGCCTATCCCTTCTGAAGAGCTTGTAGCCATCCATCCCAGTACTCCAGTCATGGGAGGGGTCCCACCATGTTTCCGTAATAGCAACAAGGTCATAGTTAGCCTGCCTTACAATGGTTTCAAGCTCTTCTTGTTTGTTGCCCGTGCTGTGTGCGTTGATGTAGATGCACTTCAGCTGAGACATTTGCCTCACCCTTTGTTCCAGCACAGCCCCCCTGGGCTCTTTACTGGAGAGCCCTGTTATATTCCCTACCACCATCACAGCTAGTTTAAAGCTCTCTCAATGAGTCCAGCTAGCTCCTGGGCTAGCCCAGGTCCTTGCACAGGAAGCAGAAAAGTCCTTGGCTCTGTGCAAGCACTGCTCTGCAACAGCTGAAACACTGCTGTTTTACCAGCAGTATTTTCATCAAAAATCCAAAGCACAGCATCACACAATCCTCTAGGAAGTAAACGAACTCTCTGCCAGGCCAAACCCTGACAATGTTGTAAGTGGAATTGTGACCACATTGCATTTGAGTGCTTTTAAGGATCTTTCCCTGTTTGTTTGTTTTTCCCTTATGTATTTTTATTCCAGCTCTGTTTGTCTGAATGCCTCCTGGGCGGTTACAGTAAATTAGACCTAACACATGAGATGTAATGCACGACAAGAAGTTTAATTAGCTGCTACTGATAAAAGTAGATGTTAGAAATTCGCAAGCAGTGTCTCTTTGTGCTGAGCGCTTAAGACAAAAGATTGCACATTAAACAAAAGCATGATATATGTCTGGGAGTATGATTTCAGATATTTTTATGGTATGTGACTGAGCCCTGCGCTGTGTTTTTTATATAGACTTCAAAAGTTTTTATATTACTGTATTCCAGCAGTTGCTGAAAAATATACTGGCCTCCAGTATAAGTAAACTGTGCTGTAGAAGGCAGCTGAGCTCAGAGTTAGCAAACCTGGCACATGCTGTATTTGCCTCTGAAAAGAGTTAGCTAATTGTTATTTAAACCTTTATGATCTCTCTGACACTGCAACCCTGATAAACCCTGTAAGCCTGTCTCCTAGGTCGCACTGTGCAGGTGCAGTCTGGCTCCCATCTGTTCCAGGCAGGTATCCTGGCCACATGTTGATGAGGTGATGTGTAAGGGGACAAGCACTCTGTTCATGCCATGAACATTACGCTTGTAGAACTAGCACACAGGCTTGAGCTGTTACTTCTCATGAAACTGTGCAGGTATCATGAGAAGAAGCATCTTCATCAGGAATTTGTTCATACCTCTTATGGTATGGCTCAGCAGTGAGCAACAGCAGAAATTGGAACTCAGGAAGTTCCGTACTGATACATGAAGAACTTCTTCCCTGTCAGAGTGGCGGAGCAGTGGCACAGGCTGCACAGAGGGGCTGTGGAGTCGCCTTCTATGGAGATATTTGAGACTCAGCTGGACATCTACCTGTGCAACCTACTGTAGGGTACCTGCTTTGGCAGGGGTTTGGACTCGATGATCTCTTGAGTTCCAACCCCCATAATTCCGTGATTTAAAGAGCTAACAGCTTGCCCTCTGTCATAGGTTGTGTTCGTGTTTGTGAGGACTGTTGAGCACACATTCAGATGTTTAATGCAGTCTTTTCAGAGTGTAAATTGATAGATGGCTGTCAGTGTAGATAAAGCAGAAAAGCAAGCAAGTTTACTGGCAGTAAGTGGAAACTTTGATGCAATTATATTGCAGATCTGCTTGCAGTTAGACCAAGAGCATCTCCACAGTGGGCAGTGGAGCGTGGCCCCGTGTCACTGCTGGCTCCAGCTGTGCTGTGATGGCCAGGGCAGACACAGGCCCTGGGTGCAGAGTGCTGGGGGCCTTTTCCTCGGTGCCACACCTTGCTCCTTGCTCCTTGCTCACTGTCACCTCAACCTTGCTGTGCAAGGTGCATTTTTCCTTTGTGCTTTGTAACCTGGAATCACTTTAATACTTTCTGTCAGGATTCCACTATTATTTGTATGTAATTAGGATGCTGATATAACTACAAGATTTTCTGTTCAGCCCAGCCTACCTGCCTTCTCATGAAAGTCACCAGTTAGATAACCTCCCTTATTCTGTCTTGTTAGGTGTTTCTCATTAAACTATAATGATTTGAAAAGTTTTCCTGTAAGTCGGGTGAGACTTTCTTAGGAATGCATGGTAATTACATTGGTGGTAGATGATGTTAAAATATTTTCTGCTGGCGGGGTATTTGTATTTCACTAGCGATGTTAGCTCGCTGACACGAAATCTCTTTGTATTGCCTAATTTCAAGTATGCAGGGAAGTGACTGTTGAGTATGAAACAACGTGGCCTTGTTAAACAATGTGGATCTCATAAGTCTGAGCTGAGACCAAGCTTGACATCATTTTTATGTTCCATGACAAAAGAAAAAAGCAGATCCTTGGGAGGTTCAGATCTGATCCTCAGCAATAAGAGATTGTACGTTTTAATATCAGCTGTGTGTTCACGTGATGCCCATGGGAGCATTTCTGCACCATAACTGCAGTACTCTCATGATGTTTGAATTGTGACACTGGGCTGCCAAAGTATGGCTCCATTGGAAGTTTGTTTCTTCTGCAATGTTTGTTAGAAGCCAGGCTTACTGTCCCTTCATGAATTTAGGGAGTTCAGGTACGCCTCAGTGCAAAACTTCATTTTGTAAATGCTGCTGTCGGTGTCTTATAACACAAGTTAATAAGGGCAGGGAAACAAGTCTATTATTGACATCTGTCTCTGCCTGCAGCCACTGTTGCAGCACGTGGACTGGCAAGAAACAAGAGGAGAATCCAAGGAAGCAACACAGGCAATTGCCTGTATCCCTTCTTGTCTCATATTTCCCTTTCTGATTTTAATGATATAGCCACTGGACAGCCTCTGTCTTGCCCTTGGAGTTATTTTATATGGCTTTTGATTTTTCTTTCCTTTCTTCCTAATGTCCAAATTGCTGCCGTCATTCCCAGGAGGTGTTGCTGGAAGGGCAGGACCTGTGACCTGTGCTGGGGGTCTCCTTTCTGTTGGTTCATACTGCGCACTTGTGACCCCATACAGAGGCATTAGGTTAGCTCTTCCCTGGGATGGAGCACATTAACTGTTTCAGTGCATTTGTTTTCCACTAGCTTTGATAAAGGAGCATATTAAGGTCACTTCTCCTGAATCTCCCAGCTGGCAACATAAAAAGTTGCTTTACTACCAGGGCAGTATTTCTTGTGCTGTCATGTGGTTCTGGGGTTAGTCTTGCTTTCTACCTGATCGGGTAGAAGGATACCTTTGATGACTGGAGTTACTGATTGTGAAAATACATGCTGTGCAATTGCATGAATAGTAAAATATTAAATTGATAGGAAGAAATGTCCCTTTAGATTTTTTTAGGGTGTCATTTATCAAGAGAAATACTTCCTAAATTCAGCAAGCCACCATGGACCAAACATACAATTATTTTTAAATAGATTTTTCTTTGCTCATTTATTTAGTGTGAATGAGTTCTAGATTGACAGTCCTAAAGGCAGAAGTCTTCAACTCATTCTATACATCGTGTGACACAGACAATCAGAACAGAAAGTGCCATTCCCAAGCAAGGGGAGAGCTATAAACTCCAGGAGGTGCAGTATTTAATGACTGGCAGCAAACTGGCAAAGTAAGTTACTTTTATTAGGTTTTGTTACTTGGATGCCACTAAAAGGATTACTTTGTTTTACGATCTGTTTCAGTGTTGGAATCTTTATTTTCCTACAGTATCTTTGTATCTGTGTGAACCTTTGTCTCTCTTTATATTCGGTTGTCTTTTGATTCCTCTTTCTGAGTACAGTAACTTGTAAATTTTCTGATTGGAAAAACTTCTAAATCTTACAGTCTGAGCAGAGAAAAAGTGAAAGAAAACTATCTGCATTACGCCACGTGTGTCTTAAAAGTGTTAGAAATGACAGAAGATGGAAAGAAGAAGGACATAAGTATCTGACCTGTGAGAAATGACAATTAAGAGGTCTGCCCTCTGCCTCCTCCTCTCAAGACTGAACAGCCCCAATTCCCTCAGCCGCCCCTCATAAGCAGTGATTAATCCTGTTCCGTGCTGTCACAGGGTCACAGTGTGCTGCTGGTTGTCCCATTTTGATATGAAATGTAAATATCAAAGATCTAATCCTGAGAGCACTTAGAGTCGTGCAGCTACAATCTCTGAGTTTCCAGGGGAAATTTGAGTTGCTGTTCAGTGTTGATGAGCTCCAGAGATGTGTGTCTCAGCAGTGGGTAAGACAATTCCTCCCCCAGGATTTTACAGCATGGTTTCAGGTTTAGGAGTGCTACTGAGTAAGATGCTTCTGAGATAAAGCGTGCAAATTAAAGTTAAAAGGATGAAGGAATGTAGCATACTTATGCTGATGAAAGTACTACTAAGGTTACTCTAATTACTCCAAATGAAAAAGTAGAGGGATAAAAACGATACCTGCTACAGCATAAACTTAAGCTATCACTCTCTGAGTTACTCCTTACATGTTAATCTGTCTTGAAAGGGAGTGATACATGGCTAAGCTGTAGCTGACAGAGGTGATAAATGTAGACCATTCCAGCAATTCTCTGAGTCTTGACAGCTCTACTCACTCATCTGCAGCGCGTGGACCGCTGGAATATATCTCCCTGGGGTTTGTTTTGTAGCAGGACCTCTCTCTCAATTGATGCTTTTATTTCATGTTGTGAGAGACCGTGTTTCTTCTTCCTTGGAGCCCAGATAGAAAGGCACAAATGTAGTAACTTCTCATGTAAACCAAATTCAGCTTGTTCTTTTTTCTGTTTCCGACCTTAACTTCAGGTGATAGAGGGTGTTTGTTTAGCACAGCTTAGGGTTTTACGCTGAACGTAGGTTCTAATACAACTTTTATTCACCAGAAAAACCCAAACACAGGGCACGAAGTGGGGTGTAAATATTTTATCTGTATCACTGTTCCATGTGGAATGGAACAGGCAGCTGTGAAGCGTGGGGGAGTCAAGCAAATACAAGCTGTAAGCAGGCTGGGAGAAGTGGCTGGCGTGCTCGTAGGGTTGAAGGTGGAGAGAGCTGTGCAGTACAGGGCCAAACTGTTAAGCCGTGATGCTCTAATGTATTCCAGGGATCTCTGCTCTAACACTGAAACATCCACACTATTATTTTGGTGAAACCCTCTCCCTGAGTCATGAAATTCTAGTTTTATTTGCATGTACCTAGGAGGAATGTGATATGCTGATAAAACGTGCTGGATGAAGTGCCTTTTGTACTGCAACACTCTACGTGTTATAGCAACATGGTGAAAGAAAATGAATGCAGGAGCACAGTAAGATTCTCCTGGGTGACAGTGAATTGGTAGTTTTGTTCTGTTCGCTCTCTCTCAGGGTTTGACATAGGCATGGACAATCTGCTTGTGGATGTCTGGAGAGCAGGGCAAGCATGTGGAAACGAGCTCATTGTCTGGAAAAGCAGGCACTGAAAAAATGAAAACAGTCTTGAAAAATAAGTAGAGCCAAGACTGTGAATTGTAGGTTTTATGAATGATGACATAGCTGTAACTGTAAGAACTGATGTTTCCTGCATAGTCATTGTTTAAATCACACAGTTGAGTATCACAGGACAGTGTACAGCAGTCCATTATGTTGAAGTGGAAGAGCAGCAGAAACCCATTTGAATTTACGGCTGTGACATGATGAGAGTGTACTCTGGCTTCTATATCCACGTGCTTTACCAATCACCAGTAGAGAAAGGCCTTGGGAATCACAGAAAATGGAGCTGGAGATGCTTCTTAAAAAAGAGGTCTGCAACTGTTTAAACATCTTCACAGATGCAGGCTTAGGTTCAGTTTCCTTCTTTTCATCTTTACCAGTGCAGGATGCATTTCTAGCGCACCTGAACAGGAGATAATTAATAATTGCTTGTGTTACATAACAAAATTGTCTGCTGAGGTTTAAAGTTGGTAGAAAAGCTTACAAATGGCTGTGATAGTACCACCCACTATAGTACAACAGATGGTTCTGGATCATTGTTTCCCACAGGGACTAACGTGAGTTACAGCAAAGTTAAAACTTTGTCTCTATGATGTCAGTAGTTGAGCAGTTTCCTGTAATAATCTCTCTCTGGAGAGTTGGCTCCCATTTGTAGCATCTGAGTCTTGAACATGTTTACAGATGTCAACGGTTTACCGGGCTGGATCGGCCCGGTTCCATGACGATTGATGCGGGGGACCCACAGACCCACACTCCAGGAAAGGGGAAGGGGGAAAGGGAAAAGGAAAAAGGGAGATGGGCCTAGAAAAAAAACAGCTGCAACAATCTGAGGAGGAAAGCTAATTTACAAAATAAGATATCGGAAAGCAAAATAACACAATATAATACAATATAATTGGAATTGAAGCTAATAAATCAAACAAAATGAGCAAGAGAGAGTGTCCGATAAACCGAAGGCCTTACGCTAACGCTGAAGGCGATACGGCAGCAAGCACCCACTGCTGAGTCGATCCCAAAGGAAAGAGAGTGTCTCATGACCGCAGACAGTTTTTATCTTTTCCCTCTGAGCGGAAAATATGTAAAAATGTAACGCATTGCAAAGTCCTCTGGGGGATGTAGTTCTTATTCTCTTCTGAGGCAGGTATACCCATAATTATCAATGATCCATGGAGCTGGAGTGTTAACTCTAACTCTTATTGGACTACATGATGTTATGATGTGGAATACCAGTACCAAAAATCATAAAACCATGACAACAGATCTTCTTTCTCTCTCCCTATCCCAGTGTGACTTTTTGATATAAACCAATACCTTATATGAGGATATTGTTAATGAATTTATTGTACGATGAAAGATAGATCTCATAGCTGTATGTGTAGGGAAGGAAAGTAGCTGTTTTATATTACCTTTTTTCTTGATTACAAGTACTTCTCAGTGTGTTAGGAAACCAACAGTTCAGGTTGAACTATCCCTTTTCTCTGCTGTGTTTGCAGTACAGTTTTGCTTTGCAATGCCTGCTTTGCGTGGGCACCCGTTATGATGGTTTTACATGTAGCTAGCTGTGGTTATAAAGGGGTAAACACACTGAGGGTTATAAAATCCAAGAAATTGAATATCTGATTAATTTCTCTACAAGCAATTTTTTGCCTTGGAATTTAGGTATTGCTGCATGCTGATATGCATGAAATGGAAAGATTGATTTTGGAAAGACCAGAATTTTTTTTGGTGGTGGCAAATTACATGTGGAATTGAAAAGAATGGTAGACCTCTGTTGTCTATTGGCAACATGACAGTAATCTTAAAAAGCAATCTCTGTCTACAAATGAAGCGATAGGAAGAGAACTTTGCACTCAGCTGGTTCCCTCATTACAGTGCAACTTCTGCATAAAATAAACGAGTGCAGGGAGCTTTGTTTCGAGAGCTCACATTCTCCTGGACTTGGAGGACTTGCAACATAAAAGCGTTTTGCCTTTTGCAATGGTTATGGCTGCCCTATATAAAATCTCTTTACATTTGCCATTGGAAAAACACTCATGCTCAGTATTGGCTGCTTACATTTATCAGTCTGTTTCCATCAAGATTTTACACCACCTTGATTTCTGACATTTTGCTGCTGTGTCTTTGCGTAAAATTCTTTACTGTGCATAGAGAGGTCTTTGTGCATTGTCTTTGGAGATGTAGGTTTAAGTCATTCTCTAATGCAAAATGCTTGTTGGAAATGTTGATACTTTTGTGTACTGAAACAGAGGGTGCTTCTTTCATCATTGTGAACTGTATTGCAGCCTCTGTGGACCTTCTTCAATCCTGTGAAATTAGGGAGGATGTTTCTATAGGGTTAGTGAGGGACTTGCTCAATTACAGGGCACTGTTGAAAGCATGGTAAGTCATCAGTAAAAATAATATAAAAAAATCCTCATTAATCTTAACAATTGGCATATTAACGATAACTTGTGGGCTTTTTGTGAAGACTTTTACCCCAAGTTCTCCCCCAGGTAGAATTATATGACCCTGTGGATTAGTGCATTCATCCACTTCAAATACTATAATAACCGCAGAACTCTTAGGAGCTGATTACAGCACGACTGGGGCTTCTCAGTCTAAAGTAACTCAGGAAGTGGACTATATCATTCCGATAGTTGACTGGGAGGTGTATGGGAGCTGCCACTGCAGTGCAGCTGAGAGAAAGGTCAGGTATTTTTTGTAGATATAATAATCTTTGATATCATAGCACATGAAATCATGCAAGATCTCACTGGCCATACTGTGTACAGTTCTGTCATGTCTGTTCCCAAAAGATGGTTTTAAACTGGAAACATATTTGCCCTCTGATAATATGGATTAAGAGAGAGGTACTTTTCTAACATAGCTAAACAGAGCTTGTAGGGAATTCTTGCCATGTACAAATTCAGAGAGAGGCAAATATCAAGGAAGACAAAGAAGATTTTTAAGGACACTACTGAAACAAGAGCAAGTGACGTGAAACAGTTAAGAATAAATTCAGCTTGTAAATTAGAATCTTTCTGACCACTTAGGGAGTAAAGAGAATTTCTGTAGTGAATGATTCCACATCGAGTTATTTCACTGATGAATGTGAGGAGCAATTAGCCTCGAGATGTGAGGGGGCAGAGACATGCAGGAAGGATTTGGTTATTTCTGATGCTTGCATGGTTTACAGCTGGAGCAACACTTCCGAGCAAAGCTTCAATAGATTGAGTGCTTTTGTTAAGGAGGAGGTGCAAAATTACCAGTGTTTTTTAGGTGAACTGCACTGTTCTAAGGAGTTAAAAAGTTGGGGGGAAACAGAAGGTTTGGTTGTTATTTTGTGTGTGCATGGATGAGGTAGCAAGAAAATCAGGTAACAAATTTCATTTTCTCCTCATAATACGTTCCATGCATTAATTCAGTTGTGGTTAGCAGGATGGTTATTGATACTTTATTTAAATATTTAACATAGCTCCTGTCACTCTTGTATGTACAGTACATACATGAATCTCAGTATCTTGGCAGATAAAAGGAAGATCTAAGTGGAAGAAATTGTTTGTCCTATTTTTTCATTGAAAGAAAACTCAGTGTAAAAAGCTTTGCTTCATCTACTGATGAAGTGCGGCTCTTGAATGCAGTGGTCAAATGCAACAGTCTTCAAAGTAAGAAATGAGGAAAAATGCCCAACTGCCCTTGAGCTTAAAGAAATGACTGAATAAAACACCTACCCTGCACCCATCCTGCATTTAGACAGAAGAAAACACTGATGGTATAAATTAAATTGTTGCTTGTCCAGGGCTACGCTTATTCTGAACTACGTAAGGAAATGGTAAAAATGTAAATCAAAATGAGTGACCCGACTGGACTGAGGGAAAATGAAATTCATTTCATAAAAGATACGGAAAAAAAGAATTCACATCTCACCAGCACTATATGCAAATGTTTAGGACTCAGTACAACCCAAGCCAGAGCAGTAAATACAGATGAGTGCTGCAGTCAGCTCTTGTATCATTTAAGCATCTGGTCTACTACAGTTAATGCCAAATATAGTTCATGTAAAATAGTTGTAAATGAATGTGTGTTGCAAAGGAGAATAAAGAGTGAATATCTGCTAAATGAAGTGTTGCTGCAGTAGAGTGACAAGAGAAGAGATTTCAGAGTTATTGTGCAGAAATCCCAAAAGCCAACGGCATTTTCTGCAGCTGCAGTTGGGATGAAAAAGAGGATCCCAGCATCATTTTGGAAGAAATGCAGTCAATGTTTCTGGCAAACACTTTTCTTTCTCTCTTTTTTTAAAACAAAAAACAACAAATTAAGAGTCTGTTAAGCTGTGTCAGTTATGTTTTGTCTAGTTCCGTTCAGTATTCTAAGTAAGCAGTTTCTCATCTGGAGTGAAGAGCAAACTAGCACAGATCTATGTCAGTGAAAGATTTCCCTTTCTGCTTCATGCAATGCCATGTGAGCTCTGACCGATCTGGACAGAAGGGAAATGAGCACTTGAGTGCACGGTGCTCTCGAGCACTGTGCAAGCTAAAAGCAGAAAAGCCAGGGTTGAGCCAGGAGTCAAAAGGAAGCTGGCCAGTGCCAGTAAAGACTGTAGAATTTCCTCCGGTCCTCTCCTTTCTGCCCTGCCACAGCCTTGAAAAGAGGTTGCAAGTTTGGAGCTGAAACAGTCATGTTTTCTCCCTGCAGTTTCTCCTTGGACCATGGGGAAAAGCACAGTTTGTCTCAGATCTAGGAGTTCTGGAAGTGACAAATGCCCCTTTTGCAATAGGAGCAGGAGTAATTTATGATGAAAATGGTCTGTTTGGGTTAACTTTCTGCTGTTGCATGGTTTGTTGATAGTCTTGGTCATTTCCAAAACTGAAGGCTTGTGTTGGAGCTGTGAGGATGCAGCAGCTTGAGGGGATATTTTGTTCCTGGAGATGAACTCAAGTATTTCATCAGTGCCCTTGTTGCTTCTCATTTACTCCCCTCACTTTCTTATTGACTGGTAACGTTGACAGGAACATCAACAAGACAGTTGGCTCCATATGTCTTAGAATTTTCCCATTAACAAGTGTCCCAGGGATGCCCCTTTCTGCCTCTGCTCGATTCCTATGTCTTCCAG
Source organism: Oreortyx pictus (assembly GCA_036925125.1). Classification (NCBI taxonomy): domain Eukaryota; kingdom Metazoa; phylum Chordata; class Aves; order Galliformes; family Odontophoridae; genus Oreortyx; species Oreortyx pictus. Next base: position 2,703,820 of record JAUPFR010000006.1, on the reverse strand, counting down.
GTTTGGAATCTCTATTGCATTTTGTTCTTCTGACAGTGAATGATGGATGGGTTCAGACAGCAGCTGTGTCCTGGAGGAGAGGAAATCCTGTTTTAAATATGGGTAGTTCCCCATTGAAAAGACATACTGCTCAAAGAAAGGTCCTGACTGGGAGCAGTGGGAGAAGTTTTGAGTGCTGATAGCCCAGAAGAAGCAGAACTGGGCCGACCTGTGATTTGTGACTACTTTGCTATTTTTAAAAGGCTGTGTCTGAGTACCAGCCTGCATACACTGTTCTGTACTCTGCATTATTTTCACTGAGCCTTCTCTTCAGCTTCATTGAGATTAATCTTGCATTCTTTTCTTTTTTGGAAAGGAAGGGTGTTATTGCAGTATATTAGAGGAAATATTGTCTTATCCAGCACTAAGAGAATTTGCTTCTGTTTAATCCCTGGGTTTACATCTTCAGAGGCTGATGCATTCTGGCATTGGACAGGCTCTGAGCAGTCATCATACAGCAGGTACCGTGCTCTACGTCTTCTCCCCAGGGCTGCCTGTGGGCACCCTGTACACAGTGACCTCCTGGTTACAGACAGCTAGGTGGATGTGTTGTTAAGGTGAGCAAGGCACATCTTGAGCATGATTTTAAAAGGCCTTGGGAAACATTTTTCTGAGCAAGCATTTCTTGTCCTGCTTCTGAAGACTCTTCTGTATAGCTGGTGGTTTTCATTTGTAGCTTTTAGAAGCGAATAAGTGGGATTCCAGGTTACTGTATGTAAAGTTTAGCCTTTCTCCCTTCAACTTGTTTATTTTCATGTCCATTTCTCACTGGGAATTTAAGTTGAAGGTTAAATTCTGTCCATCAGCGACAGTCTACTTATCAAAGCTGCAGGGAAAAGCTATGATGCATATTAGAAATACACAGTGTAAGCTTTATGACAGGCCTGTCCCACTCAAATTGCCACCCCTTGCATCTGTGGCCATCATTAAATGTGCAAAAGGCCAAGCTGTAACTAAGCAGTGTTGTCTCTGTGCTGGGAGCATGCCAGTGACTTCAGTGTGAAAGACAACAGCATGCAATGTCCTTCTGGTCTCAAAAGCGCTGTGCCTAGACTGAGCTGCCAACTCAGATGCTTATTTGGGAGAGCAGTCACTGCGATTGCATTCACTGGAGCTGATATTTCTTATTCTCACCAGATTTAGAGAGCACATCTTTTCAGCCGCTCACAGTGGTGTTGGTGCTGACAGTTGATACAGCACTTGTACATGTACCATTTTTGCTCCAGAAAGTCTTGAAGAGCTGTAATCACTGGAGTGAATGATCAGTTTGTGCATGCTTGAGGTACTGAAGCTATGTTTTTCCCCTTAATTTTACAGGTAAAGTATTTTTCTACTACAAAGGGCTGAGGATTAAAATTCTAAGCAGAGTCAGGACCATTGTTTTGTGTCTGTTGCAGTCACCTTTTAGTCATAATATTTATAGAAGCTTCTCTTTCAGATCCATGTTATCTTTATGCACATCATATGCATAGTGAGGGAGTGACATTGTCCTTGGTGTCTTTTCAGAAAATAACTGCTTTTTCTTTTCATTCCTGCACAGTTTTAGGGCCTGCAGGTTTGTTGTCTGTATGGGACTCTTCCGCCTTCCCAAGTCAGCTTTCACCCACTGCTGATTTTAAAAAATGAAATATGGAAAGGTGTGGTCAGAACTTCTTTGTAGCCAAAATATTCCTGTTTTTGTTGTTTTCCTTTTTTTTGGTGGTTGCAGAGTCTGAGCAAGAGCAGAGCTTGCTGCTAGAGATGCTCTCTCTCGAAGCCCAGCTGACATTTCTGCTCAAGGAGAAAACTTCCCCCCCGCACTTCCCCCACACTTCCCCCCCACTCCCCCCCACTTCCTCCCCACACTTCTCCCCCCTCCCCCCCTTCCCACCCTTCCCCCTCGCTTTCCCCCTCACTTCCCCCCACTTCCTCCCACTTCCCCCCTCCTCCTTCCCCACTTCCCCCCCACTTCCCCCCCTTCCCTCCCCACTTCCCCCCCACTTCCTCTCCACTTCCCCCCCTCCTCCTTCCCCTCTTCCCCCCCACTTCCCCCCTTCTTCCTCCTCACTTCCCCACCTTCTTCCTCCCAACTTCCCCCCTCCTCCTTCCCCCCTTCCCCCCCTCTTCCCCCAGACAGAAAGCAGCTCAAGGAGACTGTATTTTGAATGCTATTCAAAGAGGCCTCTCAGCCATTTCTCTCTTGTGTCTTGGGTGCTTTGTCCTCTCACATCCAATTTAGAGTGTGCTTACCAAGGAAAGCTCTGTGTAGCCCCATCCACTGTGACACCTGCCAATGCTGATGGGCCCTTTCCTGCAGCAGAGCAAAAAGGTGCGATCAGTGCCTTGCTGCAAGCCAAGGACTTCCAACAGCCATCCATAGAGGAAAATCTTCCTGAGTAGGTTTGAATCCATCTTCTTCCTTTAGTGTGCAGTAGCTCGCTATCTGGAAGATGGATCAGAAACTTCCATTTTGGGGATAAAGCTTTAGATTGAATGTGCAGCTCAATATCGCAGCTCGCTTGCTCTCGGGGTGTTATTAGTACTTTGCCACAGTTATAGTTCTTATATGGATTGGCAGCAGCTTTTACAGGCAGGATGAATTTCACAGAAACCTAACTTAAAATGCACAGAATGAGAAAAATGCCTCTCTTGTAAAGGCTCCTGCTGTGCTGATAACAGTCTACAGGAAGACATCTATTTAAACAGAAATAAACATGCCTTGGGATGCTTGGATCCTATTTTCGGCTTTATGAAGCTATTTTCAGCTTTATTAAGAATGCTGTGTTTAATTTTTCCAGCATTTCCAGCCCCATTAATTTAGTTTACACTGCATTTGGATCAATTAGTGCACTTGATGATAAGGCACTATTTGCCTCTGCCGATTTAAAACAAGAGAAACAAGGGGATGGATTTTCAGCATGTTAAAAGAATTTGGAGTTTGTCCAAAGATTCTGGTTATTACAAGTGGTAAATCTCAGAGCCTGGCCAAACAGGAACAACATTTCCATGTTGGGTAACTGTCCAGTGGATCTATTTTCTCACCCCAGTGACTTCTCAGACCCATTCTTCTAGCACAAAATCTTGGCTTCAAGGTGTTTGATCCCCAGTAGGCATATTCTCATTGAGAGAGTTCATAATAACAGAGGTAGAGTCACAGAATGTTCAGGGAGGGGAGGGAAAAGAAACCAAAGAGACCACTTTGAAATGGCACATTTGGAAAGAAGTTCTGATGCAATTACAATGCTTTTAGAAACCATTTGAGCTGTCATTTGACTTTCCTTCTGTCAGTGAGGATCTACACGCATTATTTTTGTGGAGATTACAAAACACAGAGATCACAACCATGGGGAAGCAAACACTCCGAACAAGCAACGCATGATCTTATTTGTTGCATAATCAGAATGCTAGTATGTTAGATTTCCCTGTGGTTTGATCTCTGCAGCCTACCAGATGGCATAAAAGTGGGGTCAAAGAAGCTGTACATTTTCATGTTTCATTTTTGGTTTAGAGAAATGCCTGCTATAGAAATCAAAAGTAAGACATGAATTTTATTACACTTATTGAATACAATAAGGAGTATTTAGTATCACTTCAGATCCTACTAACAACCATTCCTGCCCTCTCTTTAAAAGAGTATTGATAACATTGAATTGTAGTTATTACTGTAAAGTGATGCTTGCTACCGAACAATCGAAGAGCAACATGTGATTTTATATTTTTTTCTGCCAGAGAACATGACTCAACTTGAAAAACTACCTGTATGTACTTTTGCTATAGAACGATTTTGGAAGTTTTACCCCTTGGTTATTCTTTTCCTTTTGCATGAGTGAATAGTATCACATTTTCCTGAGTCTTTTAAGTATTTATTGTTCCTGTGGGGTATCTTGTTTGTTTGTCTTGCTGCTGCTCCACCACAATGTTTTTTCTGTTTGATGTGATTACATACAAATTTGCCCATGACAAGCCTTGTAATCTCATTTGCTTCACCAAACTTCATGCACAGCTCTGGGAAACATTCCCATTTCACTGAAGCACCTTTTCAGTGGTGTAATACAGATAAAGGCAGATATAAGTGTACGGTGAATACCCTGAATGAATAGTACCCACATCATACAACAAAGTTGGACAGTATATTTTTGGACAGATTATTCATATGGTATTAAGACACCCAGTAAATTAAGAAGGACACACCTGCCAGTACAGGTCAGGGCTTGCCTAGAACTCCACACAGGAGAGATATCCAACAAGAGAACCTTCCCTACTGGTGGTCAGCCCTTAAATGGGGTCTGGGAGAGGGGGAGCCAGACTCCACCCCTTCTGCTCACACAGGTGAATTGCCCTCACCTGTGCTCCTGTGGCTGACTCAGTGCTCACCTCAGGTGATCCATTAGTGGTTTAGGCAGTGATTCAACAGTTCCCATACAATAAGTCACTGTAAAAGTTGCATTGTGGTGCTGCAGTTGTTGATTTATTCAGTGATAACAAAACACAAAACAGTAGGTAAATGGCCTGGCCTGGATTCTCCCAGGTGTCTAAATGATAAAGAAATGCCAGGAATCAGAGCTCTTCTAAGTGTCAGTGCTCAGCTTCTTAGAGATTTCAATGTGTATTTAAATGCCAATTGAGTAAATGTGGTTGTGGATCTTGAGAAAGTAAATTGCAGAAAGAAATCCACCAGTTCAAAACATCAAGGCAGTTGGTATGTGATACTTTAGTGGAAGTCTTACTCTGTCTTTATCTCACCCCCATACTTTTAATGCTCTGCCAGCCCCCGAGAGCTTGAGAATTCCTGTGCTGGCTAACATGCCATACAGACCACAGTTGAAAAGGCTTCTTTTATGCAGATACAGGAGTCTGCAGCAATACACTTTGGGCATGGTAGTCTGAGGAATTTTGCCCGGCTGCAGGCACTCACGATGCTGTGGATAACTGGATGACTTCAGACACCAGGTTGCTGTTCAGAAGTGAGAAACCACACAGCCATCAGGCTGTGCACTCCTATGCAGTGAATTTCTCACTGTAAAGGTTCAGGTCGGCTGTCCATTACTTTCCTTAAGCCTCTTTGGTGTCTGTACAAGTACCAGAGCTCTGGCTTTGTAATGACATGTCAGCTCAGGGAATCTTGGCATGCCAGCTGCAGTACCAGAATGATGCTCAGGTTAACTAGAAGCTTGCTTTCTGTCTAGTGTATATTTTATTTAATGTTTTCTATTTATACAATGACAGGATTTCATTATTTTGGTTCTATCCAGCAGCAGTTTTCTTTTGCTGCTTATGACTGATTATATGCGCTGCAAGAGATGTATTTCTTTTTGCTGTGTGATACCTGTGTGGTGTAGAACAAACCTGGTAATTTTACTGAGACTCTCTGAAAACCCACAAACCAACAGCGATGTAACAATAGCAGGCATAAAGGTTCACCGTGCTCTTCAGAGAGCTGCTTTTCCCCACAGTTTGACTTCCCTTGTCAGCGCAGGTTAGAGTGGACCAGTTGATTCCTGCTCAGTGGAATCGTGCCTTTTTGAAAAGATCAAACCTCATTTCACTCAAAAACCATCTTTAAACAGAAATGGCTTTTGTTCTCAGCTAACTGTGTGAGAGAATTATCAGTTTAAGGTCTCAGAACTTTTACCTTACGTTCACTTGAAGGAAGATGGAACAATTTCATGAGGTTTCTCTCCTCTGCTGGAGCCTGTGTCAGTGAAGCTGCAGAATGTTTGCATTGTTAGTAGATGTGTTTTCGGCTCAGCACATGTATAATTGCAAACACAAATGTCTTCACAATAAACAAAACCATGTTGTCTGAAGTATGCCTTGATGCTACACATACAGAGTTCCTTGGCTTGAGTGATACGCCTTGGTGTTAAGCTAACTGTCATGGAGAGTTATGCTTAGGGAGCACTGATTTCCACCATGAGTCATGGTGTAGCATTCCTATATTTTCATTCCTGATGAGTGACATTTAATATGGAAGCGAGTACCGAGGTATTGCACCATTGCTTTGCTCCGCACATTCTCCTTTCCTGTCATTTGCCCTGGATAGTTAAAATAAACATCACCTGAAGTAATTTCCTCTCCTGTCCAAATTGTGATTGCTCCTAATGAAGTCAGGATATTTGAAGGTGCCTTTGCACCAGCACATAAATCCAACTTATTTTTTATTTGCATCTGCAAGTATTTCCTCTCTGTCTGCCTCCTGATGCTTGAAGCACGCTATTATTTTACACCAGCTAATTCTCCCAGAAGTCACTCCTGCTATCTGTGACTTGCTTCGAAGAGCACGTGCTTTGTGGAGCTCATTTGCTCGTTCTTTTCAGGCGATGCTTGAGATTCAAAACATATCTTTTCTGAAAACATCTGTTAGAACACAGACTTCAGCAAAACCATACTTATATTGATCATATTCATATTGATCTCCAGTAGGCTGCCTATAGGTGCAAAGGGGCCAGGGGTTCAGGTTGTTTGTGTTTCGTGGAAAAGCTAACAGTTCAATGAGCCTTACCTTCTTTAAATCAGAACTCACATGGAGAACTTGGCTAAGTCAGCCACGTGGCATGCTGCTTTGTGTTCGTGCAGATGACTTCTTCAGCCTGACTGTTGGCACGATGCTGCCAGAGCCTGCACAGCGACTCTTGTCATTCCTCTGTGCTTTAGGTTGCAATCCTGGAACATCTTTGTGTGCATATCTGCCAGCTGTAGGAAGAACACATACAACGTGCACGCAATCGAGTCTGCTCAGAGCAGGCTTAGCTTCTTGTTGATATTCAGAGAAGCAAGATGTTATGAGCAGCAGAAGTGTGCAATGCAACAACAGAAATAAAAGCCGTACCCTTGCTAGTTCCTCACACAGCATTTAATGGGCACGAGGCAGTTCAGTCATGATGCTGGGAAACTGATGCATCTGTTAAGAGAAATGCATTCTGTGCACCATAAACTTAAATGCTGCATTGCCAAGCAATACACCGAGTGTTCTTTTAGTCAGTTTTTGCAAACTAAATATTGTGAAATGATATCATAAGAAGACGGTGATGGAAATCTATTTTGGAAACATGTTCTGTTGGGAGCACGCACTACTTGATAGGAAGAGAACAGCTGCCATTTAAGCTGCTTTGTATTTTTCTACATTAAAAATATACTGTGTACTATTTGCAGGCTGTAGCATAGAAGGATATTTCACATTTATGTTGAACCTTATCGTTCTAAATGAATCCCAAGTACTAAAAATACCCATAGAGCATATGCTCTGTGGCACTACTGAAACTCTGTTGGCAAACTGTGAGGCAAACATGATCTGGAACGTTCTGCATACATCAGGGAGGAAAACTTTGGCCAGGCACACCAATCGTGAACTACTGTGCACCTTTGAAAAATTGTAGCACCTTTAAGAGACACCCATACAAACCAGAGATTTTCTTGTTACTTTGACTTTTTTGAAGTACACAACACTGTGCTTATGCACATAGAGCAAAATACAGAGCAGCTGATGCTGAATCATTGCAGTTAGATGTGTGCCCACAGTGGCTTTTCTCTCTAAGATGCAACCAAGGATCTGTATTTTATCTTAATCTCCCTTTGCAGTTCTCCTATATTTGACTTCCCAAAGAGTTCTCCATAGAGGAATATCAGAGAGGGAGCAGGTGGCAGAAACTTCAGTCAGCACTGCACATCTCTTCCCAGCCATCAGCTAAAATGTTGATGTGATGGTGTGTCTGTAGGAACACAAGCCAACAGTGTGCTCCTGTGAACTGACACAGAAATGTTCCCCTCCAAGTCTTGGAGCTTAAGAATTTTAGGTGTAAATTCTCAGTTGCTATGTAAATGGATTCAGTTTCATTAATTGACACAGGCAGCATGTGTAGCCCCGTGGGTTTCTAAAACGCTCTTGGCTCAGCCAAAGATTATCCAAGCAAGGGCTGTATTTGCTTTTCTGCTCTTACTTGTTTAAATGTAATTTTTATTAAATGGTAGTTCCATAGTTAAGAAAAGACTTGAGGAAAAAAAAGGTGCCTAGCAGGTTCAGGTTCTTAATGTGTCGGCCTCACTGGGGGGTTGTAAGGCTTAATTGTTTCTAATGTGGAAAAGCTTGAGATGAAAGGAATCATGTAGTAGCGATGTATTACGATGATTATAAGGCTGATGGCGATGCATATCACACCTGCTGTCACACCAGCTTGAGCAAAAGCAATCTAAACCTTTATGCTGAAATTTCTGTGTAGCGGTGAGAACACCACACGTGTTTTCAGTGATTTCTCAGGGAAGTTCCAGCTTTCAGTGCTCTTTTCCCCTCTGAAAAATCTGGTGGCTCTCTCAGGTAACTGAGAATATCTAAATGCATTCTTTTTTCTCTTATTTCCTTACCTCTCAGGACAAAACATACCTGATAAGATTATCCCAGGTAAACCCAGATGGCTGTATGAACAGGTCTTTTGCCACTGGGAAGTGAAAAGAATTGCTAAAAACACTACATTTTTTCTTTTTCTTCCCACGAAACTCTGCTTTTGTGGTAATGTTTTCACTACTGAAAAGCCTTCTAATTGAAAATGCAGATAAGCGCTGGCATTAATAGCATGGAATTAATAGTTATTTGCATTCTCTTTTTAATCCAAGAGACACAAAGGTCAGAAGAAGAGTAAAAGAGTGCACGAGTGATCCAGTCCTGAGTGCTGTGGCATGTCTTAGCAATGTAATTGAATCTTGGTTGATTTTCCTTCGTTGTTTTCTTTGTCGTTCTTACTTTCCCTTATATAAACTTGATATGATTGAGACAGAATACCCCAGGGCATTACTAATGGGATACAGAGCTTTTCATCTCCTGGCTGCCAGCTTGGCAGCCTCTTAGTGAATACAGACCTTTATCTGTTAGAGGCTGCAAGGTAAGCTAGATATTTTTAAATGGAGATTAACTCTTACTTCATTTCCTTGGTGGTAAAATGTCTACATCTAACACAGCATCTCCCTTGATATAAGGAGTGAAGGTTGGACAGGTGCTGTGCACGAGTTCTGAATGCTTCATACCAAAGGAAAACAAACAGGCTAAGCGAGTCCTTCCCGTAGCCAGAGGATTCTGATCTTTGAAACTGACAACTCCCATCTTTCATGTGTTGTTCAATAAAAAGCAATCATCCTTTGAAAAAGGAATTTTATTTCGTGTGGAATGGCTTGGCAGAATGGATGCGATTTAAAAGATGATGCAAAAGGCCATTAAAAAAACATTTTCAGAGATGCCAGTGAAAATGCTCCCTGCAGAACACCAGAAGTACAACGTTAATACAATGAGAGGTAACACCTAAATTCTAATGTGCTTGTTTAAAGTTACTGCTCCATGTCTAGTAATGTCTTCATAAGATGCCTTTATACATCCTCGATCTACCAGGAGAGCCATTGTTTTATTTCACATTTTCTTCTTCCTTCCAGTATTGTCATATCAGATTGCTGCACAGAGAGTGCAGCAGTAAATCAAGGAATGATTCATGGAGTTTAGCTATCAAAACAAGTATTTGCTTTCAGTTTTAACTATTGGGCTTGTGAGATTCCAGCAGCCTTCACAATAATACTGCTGAGTCTAATGTTGTAAAGTAACATGCTTCCTTCTAGCCACAAGTAAAAATGCTCTTCCTGAAGTTCCTTTGCATTTTCAGAACATATTAATTTTCATAGGGATGTATAACACAACAAAATGTTTCATGGATGCTGGGTGTATTTGTTTTTGGTTTTAATGGCTATTCAATGTTCTAGTCTCTTTAATAAGATTCTTTTGAAGCTGATTTTTTTGAGGTTGCTAGGTATCTTTTCATTAAATTGTATATTTTGATACTGAAAGGCCACTCTCAGGTCTCCTCAGAGCCTTCTCTTCTCCAGGCTGAAAATCCCAGGTCTCTCAGCCCGTCCTCATGAAGTGACTGAACATCTCTTCTATCATTTTTGAGGCCCTCCTCTGTATGTGCTCCAACAGGTCCATGTCTCTCTTGCACATGTAGAGAATAGGGAGGTGTCACATGTATGTAAAAGTTGTAAAAGCAAAGAGACCAGCATAAACAAGGAAGTGTCACCAAAGAAGGAAAATGAATGCTCACCTGTCTCTATAGAGCCAGGCTCACAGGGAAAAAACTCCAAAAAGAAGGGATCTCCAAGGAACAAACCTTCCTCAATAGTAGTCAGCCCTTAAATGAGGTCTAAGAGGGGTTGATCCTGACTCCACCCCTTTTAGTTGTGCAGGTGAATTGCCTTCACCTGTGCTCCCAGGACTGACCAGGACTTTCCTTCAGGTCCTCCATCAGTGGTTCAGGCTGTCACTCAACAGTTCCCATACAGTGTGAATGCAGTACTCTAGGTGAGATCTCACTGGCACAGAGCAGAGGGACAGGACCACCTCCTTTCACCTGCTGGCCACACTTCTTTTGATGCAGCCCAGGATACAGTTGGCTTTCTGGGCTATGAGGGCACATTGCTGGCTCACATGCAGCTTCCCACCCACCAGAACCCCCAGGTCTTTTTTATGAGGGTTGCCTCTACCCAAGAGCAAGATCTTGCATTTGGATTTGTTGAACCGTATGAGGTTTACCTGGGCCCACTGCTCAAGCCTGTTCAGGTCCCTCTGGTGTGGTGACTGCACCCTACAGCTTGATCTCATCAGCAGACTTGCTGAGAGTGCACTCGACCCCACTGTCAGTGTCATAGTGACAATATTAAAGAGTATTGGCTGTATTACTAATCCCTGTGGGACACTATTTGTCACCAACCTCCATCCAGGCATGGAGCCATTAACCACCACTCTCTGGACTCAAACCTACAGCCAGTTCTTGAACAGTCCACTCATCAAATTCATATCTTTCCAATTTGGAGAGAAGGATGTTGTGAGATACTGTGTCAAAGGCTAAGGCCTTCAGTAAACTGAAGTCCAGAGAATTGACATTGGTGGCTCCTCCCTTGTCCATTGATGTAGTGACATCATTGTAAAAGGCCACAAGGTCGATCAAACAGAATTTGCCCTTGGTGAAGCCATGCTGGTTCTCCCTATCTTCCACGTGCCTTAGCATAGCTTCCAGGAGGATCTGCTCCATGGTCTTTCCTGGCACAGAGGTGAGACTGATAGGACAATAGTTCCCAGGATCATCCTTTTTGTTTCCTTTTTTTCCAGTCTCCAGGGACTTCTCTTGATTGCCACAAATTTTCCAGTGTCATTGAGAGTGGCTTGTCAACTGCATCAGCTAATGTCCTCCAGGCTCTGGAATGTAACTCATCAGGACTCATAGACTTGTGGATGTTCAGGCTGCTCTGGTGGTCACAAACCTGATCTTCCCTTACAATGGAAGGAGTGTTGCTTCCCCACTCCCCTCCTTCCAAACCACACATGTGGGGGCTGTGTGGTGAGCAATCATTAGAGAAGACCGAGCCAAAAAGTTAAGTACCTCAGCCTTCTCTTTGTCTGTTGTTATCAGCCTGCCTGTGCCACTCACTGGGGTGGGAAAGATATACCCTCCTGGAGTTTCCTTTACTGTTTGAGATATTTGTGGAAGCCTTTCTTGTTCTTCTTGGCATCCTTTGCCAAGTTTAGTTCAAGCTGGGCCTGTAGCCTATGCACACATGATATTTGGGTAGAACCCTGTTACTCATGGGCTGAATGAGTGTGGAGTTGAGTGGTAGGATCCAGAGAACTGAATACACACAGAGAACATACCGCGCACAGCTCAAAAAACATTTTTTCAGTGGTCTGACTGTTCCATATACTGCCCCAAGTTTTAACAGACTTATGGTTGCCTGCACTGTTTATTGTATTGCGAGCTTTTACAGGACATTCAGTGGTATTTGAATCAGGGTTTCATTGAGGTTGTGATAATACATCACACTAGGCAAGGGAAAATGCTTATGTTGTGTTTCTGGAACATGTTTCTTTGTCTTTAAATTGGGATTGATTGAGTACGACTGATTTCTAAAGTGATCGAGAACAACTGTATCATGGCCAAAGTGCAAGCAGGTAGAAGCTTCATGTCTTCTCTTTCTTCTGCTGCTTTATGTTGGGACAAACAGAACCACACCACGTTGTGATAATTTAGTGTCTTTAGTGTTCCCAGTTAGGTTTTGACAAAGAGTAATATACTTCTGTAAGATTTGCAGTTCTTAGTAAAGAAAGAAAGAAAATAGGAGTGTAAACATCACACTGATGTGCTACAAGGGGAACGTCCAGCTGATGTGTCATATCTTGTTCATTATAGAACATATTAGATGACAATTTTATTAATAACGATGGATAACTTCCACATCCAGAAGGCAGTTCCATTATTGTATTAATACAAAGAAAATATTTACCACCATGATTCATTGTACTGATTTTAAGGAGTTGACGTTTCATTCTTCAGAAAAAACCAACACAAAATCCACCAGCATCTGCAGCCAGTAGCACCCGAGCCCACCCTGCAAGCACTCAGATGAACAGGTTACTTCTTCAGTACAAATGCCACAACTTGATTGCATATCAGTCAGTCAGGACACCAGCACCAAGAGAATTTAACAGCTTTTAATAGCAAAGGAAGGGCCTGCATCTAAGAGTTCAGTGCCTTTTGAGAGAAACGTTCAGGCTTCCAAATTCACTTCAATATTAATTTTGAAAGCTCTGTGTGATGAAGCAGTAGGTACTCAAGAAGATCGATTGTTGAAGCATCTAAAATAGCCTCATGTCAGTCTTTACCACTTCAGTTTACCACTTCAGTAAATATCGTATAATCAAATACATAAGCAGATAAAGCCATGCATGCACACAGACTACAATATCATCCCATCATTCCTTCCTGATATATTCATTGTTACTTCAAATTCTTCCAGATCCTCTTCTGTATTGCCCATTTCTTTCTCCCTTAATGTGTTGCCTCAAATTTGAAAGGTCCCCTTCACATTTTTCTGAGTGCTTTGATCAAACGCTTTTCCTAACCCAAATTCCAAGGTCATTGATCTGTGTTCATACTGAGCTTTAAGTATGAGTTCTGTGCTTCCAGGATTTCACTAAGTGGGTAGGCATTACGCTAATTACATTTACATATATAACGTACCTCTTACATGTGCAGACTCTATAAACGTAGATCAGGAATAAGAATTTTGCAATCAACTGTCAGAGGCCTGAGATTTATCAGGTCTTCCTCAACTGCACTAACATCATACATTCCACATACAAAATCTGATGTGTAAATCAGGCTGGGAGTCACTGGCAAAGGTGATGAACAGTCCAGCAGAGAAGCTGTCTTCCAGGATCAGACACATTTACGTGCTGATTGCCAGGCTGCTTCCCTTATACTCCAACTCACAGGATGAAAATTTTCCACCCAGTTCTTTTGCCTGAAGTATTTTCCTGCCAGATACATCCTTCTCTGACTGCAGCCAGCTGGAAAAGGGCTCCAGCAGCATTTGGCAGACTGTGTGTTAAATAAGTTGCACCCTACATCCAGTGGTTGTAGTTCACTGAACCGAGGAGAGTTTTGAGCTTTTATAAATGATACCGTCACACTTGAGTAGAGGGAAAAAGAGCAGAAACTCCTCTGTGCCCTTATTTTGTCTGCATGCTTTCTCCTTGCTTCCTCAGCTGTCCTCTAAACCTACCTCAGCAACTGGTATCTTCTGATTATTCTGATATTGGGCTAACACAGTTGGATTGTTATCAGCTACGACCTTGTGTGTACTTGGCTGAGTAAATTCAATCAGCTAATGAAATTGTGATCTTTCCATCAACTGATTATCAAATTGCTTGTGTGGCTCAGCCAGGCCATCTCTTCCCAAAGTCAGCAGGCTTTTTTTAAATCCAAGCAGTCTGTGCCTGACCCCTTCCTCACCTTTTCTGAACATCCCTTTCTTCTCTTAACAAACATGTAGACTTGGAATTTGGACAAATGCCACCATTCTACAGACCACCTCATTGAACATCAATCAGTAAAGCAGCATTTCAGATGTACTTGAGAAGTCAGAATGACTTTCTCTCTTACAGTGCCCAATGCAGCAGTCCCCAGACTTCTGGGGGTTTACAAGGAAAACAGACGATGTCAAGAGAGGATCAGTGCTTGATGAGGCAGTGACTGGGAAGGAGCTGTGCTCTACCTTTCAGACAGGGAATGTAGCACTGAGCAATGACCTGCACTGGGCACCTACCAAGGACGCATTTGCTGATGTGTTTTGTTCCATAAATTCCCATAAGAGTCCATAATCTTTGAATAAGTGACAGTGTCAGGCTGAAGTTCTTTGAATTGAAGTCTTCAAGAAAATGGCTGCAGGTTTCACTGTAGGACAGTGCTAGCATTATACCTGTGTTTGTGAAGTAAAATTTCCTCCCTTTGCTGTAGGCTCTTACATACTAAAGCTGACATTATTATGAGATCAGCTACTGTTCTGGATGAGTGTGAGCACTCAGTACTCCGGGGGTCAAAGATGCAAATAGGATATTTTATGTGCTTGGATAGAGGGCACGGTCTCACCTTTAGCTGTGTTGCAATCGCTGCTACTGACTGAGAACCCACTGCTAAGGCACTCACTGCTGAACTTCTTATCCTTTGTGTGGTCAAAGTGAAGAGGACTGCTGCTTAGTAAACACAAGGTTCAGTTGTTCTTAGAACAGTGGCCCTCATTACTTCTTGGTGCTGCTGAGATGAAGAGAAAACAAGGACTATTCATTCTAGACAGTTAACTTGTGAGTTCAAATATTTGCTCATGCTCAAGTGGAAGAAGAGAGACCCTAAATAAATGAGGTGCTTCTATTTTGATGGAATTTCCTGTTTTCAAAATTAGTTGGCAGGTAGGGTAAAGGAAAAGGAAGGCAGTACAGTAAATAAGTCGTGCCTGCGTTATATCAGGTCGTGCCTATATTAGGTATATTAAGACTATATTAGGTATATGCCTGTGGCACACTGTAGTGGCTGATGTATCTGGCTGCAGATGTGTGCATTGTGCAAAGCAAAGCAATGCTAAGAAATAGCATAAAAGGTACATTTAGTAAAAGCATCTCAATACATGAAATTCAATAGAACTAACTGTCTGGTAAAATTAATTTTGTGATATCTTACTGTTACTTTACAGAAAAGGTAATTTTTTTGCAGGTCATGGAATAATACTTAATATATTATCAGTTTTACTAGGTAGAGTGACTTTTGTATCTCTCCATAGTCAAGTAATTTTCCTTTACATCTGTAGGATAACTACTTGCTTTTATTTGTGCTTTGATTTTAAAAAGTGATATAATTATTTTAATTGATATATTCATTGTATATTATGTAATAGGTAATAATTACTGTCATATACTTAGATGTACAAGTGAGAGTCCCACACTGCAGTACCTGTCCTCCTGTGGGAGCAGTGTGAAGTACTGTACTGCCATACAAATAGACAGGATACCGATGGTAACTTCTTTAGCTCTCTGAGAAAACAGACTGGGACCCCAAAGCCAAACTGTCCAGCTTTTCATCAGTCACATAAGCAGAGGGCTAAAGAGAAACCTCAATTTTCAGTAACAGTCAGTACCGAGCATTTGAAGCTGCCCTGGATGGGCCGCTTTTGTACTGACTCTCCTTACAAATTAGTGTCTAATTGGAAAAAAGAAGAAACAGTACTTAAAAGTTGGTAAAATTTTGTGACTTCCTCTGAAAAATCAGCATGAAATCATTCCTTTCCTGCTTGGGGATATCCATAATACCCACACTGGGAGGGGAGATAATTGTAATTAACTGGACAGGCCTGGACTCCATAAATAAGTTGACTGTGGGTGTGCAACTTGAGCACGTGCTGGCCATGGTGCCAAGAGTGTGGGTGTACTCCTGCTGCATATAATGCTTAGCAAAAATGGCAAATTGAGCAGATTCATCATTTTGATTGCTTCAATCTTGACAAATCTTGCAAGGAGGAAATACTTCAACAATCCAACCCCTCTGCAAAAGAATTAGATTTATTTGGGAAAGATCTTTACATAATAGAGGCTTTGAGCACAGGAAAGCAATCCATTAACATTACAGAGAGAAATGTTCGCTTGGGCAGAAACTTCTTGACATAAGTAGACTCTGTTTCCTTTACATACAAAGTAAGACTTTACAGCAAAGGTATAAAGGTTGTAAAAGCAAAGAGACCAGCATAAAGAAGTGTCACTAAAGAAGGGGAATGAATGCTCACCTGTCTCCAAAGAGCCAGGCTCACAGGGAAAAAACTCCAAAAAGAAGGGATCTCCAACAAGAGAACCTTCCTCAGTGGCGGACAGCCCTTAAATGAGGTCTGAGAGGGGTTGAGCCTGACTCCACCCCTCTTAGTTGTGCAGGTGAATCGCCTTCACCTGTGCTCCCACGGCTGGCCAGGACTTTCCTTCAGGTGCTTCATCAGTGGTTCAGGCTGTCACTCAACAGTTCCCATACAAAAGAATTTCTGTCATAGCCTTTACTGTAATGGCTTTTTCTCCTAATTTTCCTTATAAAAACTTTATTGCAAATTCAGGAACCTTGCTGCTTTTTAACAAGATTTCTAGACTGAAAATGCTTTCAGAGATAGGATCCACACATGAGAGTACACTAGAAGACTGATCACCCTGTGATTTATTTTTCTTGTGATAACTTTCTGAGCAGGAGGGAGACTACAGCCCAAGTTTATCATTGGTATTTCTGAGGTACTGTTGGTGCTTTTTCCGTCCATAATCAAGTTGTGATTTTGGAGAGTCTAAACTCCAGTGCAACTCATAGATCCCCTAGCCTGTAAGGTGTATGACAAAGCATAAGCACCAAAGCAGGTGTTTTTATGAGAGCATGGCCACTGCAGCTGATTTACTGTTCAGCCACTGTGCTGCTCCCTGTTGGGTTCTCTGTTTCATGAGTAAGGAGTAGGCACAGAAGTGATGTAAAGATTGTCCTTAATTGATCCCTTCTCCTGAGAGCATAAAGGAAAAATATCATTGCTGGGAAAGAATTACTTTTGATAAACTGTTGTAAAAGTTTTCAGTCAGGGGCAGGAATCTGCTGGAGAAGGAAGTTCAAATGAATGAAGCTTGGTAAAATTACAAGTGGTTGAATTTGGATTCCTATTATTATGGGTTTTGTGCATTCTTAACGTTCGGAGTTGCACTATCAGCACTGCCTGGACTCTCTTTTTCTGACAGTTAAGAAAAGAAGCCTTCACACAAAGGTGCTCATTTTGTAACTGTGTTCACAGATCTGTGGTTTGGATGTTCTCACTGCCTGCAAACCTACAATACAGGAACGAGAGGGTTTGTAGAAGAGTCATTTGAGGAACAGCAGGGTAATTGTGAATGTCTTCCTTGGCATTTCCCTTTCTAGCACAAAAAGAAAGAAACAACCTCCTCCTCCAAAGCCTCCTAAGCCTGAGCAACCAAAATAAGCATTCAGAACAGCTGGTCTGGATTGCAGGGACATTTCAGCTTCTACAGAGATTTAAAAGAAGCATTAAATTCTTTCCTTCTGCAGCCATTGCCCAGCTTCTTCCACAGCTGCATCCTCCCTCAGACATCCCTATGACAGGCTAGTACCTGTGTCACTCCTCTGCACTGGGCAGGACAGGAACTTGGAATGCTGTGATCCTTATAGCTTTGTTGTTGTTGGATTGGATATTTGTGTGCTTGTGTTTTTGTTTTAACAAGTTAAAATCACTACACTATATGGTATCTAAAGGAGAGATGAATTTCAAAATGCTTAACAAACGCTATTGCATTTGCATGCACGCTCTGGAGGTGTTCTTGGGTATGGATCAGCAGGAAGGACCAGGAGGACCCATGACAGGCAGCCCAGTCTCTCTTCCAGATGTCAACATCATGCCTGGCTGTGCCTGTGGGTGCCAAGACTCCCCTGCTGCAGATGAAACATAAGTTTTGCACTTAAAAGATCTCCAATCCCATCTCAGGAACCTTTATTCTCCTAGTTTTCTTATAATAGAACAGAACAAAACACGAGCACACTGTGCATGCCCCAGAATAGGTGTACTGTAGGAAGCAAACATTTAACAGCATCAGTTATGGTGGCGAGGTGTCAGCAGTCTTACTCAAGGCCCTACAGTAAATGCATTTCTCTCCAGCTCCAATGACTTCCAGAGGACATGTGATTATTATAGCCAATAAATGTTGACTTTATGACCTTTATTATTTCTATTTTGAGAAGCTAGTCCTTTCAGTGGACATACATGACTGCAATAGAAAAGAAACCTTTTTAGTTTTAAGATCTTTATTACTTTTCTTTTTGAATCTTGCATAGTTCTTTCCCAGTTTAATGCAGTACATATTGTGGAGAAACTACTCGCATTTTTTGTTCCGTCAGTGAGGCTGATTTTATTTTTCCTTCTTTGCCCTTTTTGTTTGTTCTGCCACAAGTCCCAGTTCTTTCGTTGCCATGGAGAAAATTATCACTAATTCAAGACAATCTCTGCTTCCTCTTGTTTTCAAAGAAAAATAAATAAATAAATGTAACTGGCACCTTTTCTGAGGGTGCTGAGCCTAGAAGTGTGCAAACTCTCTCAAGAGCTACATAAGGCACCTTTTACATCTCATCATGTTTTTCATGTCTTCCTTCATACTACTAAATTCAGCTTCCTGCAGAATCATACTTTTCTTCAAGTACTCATATGAGAAAGAATAACCGATCTCTGTTCTTAAAGCTTATTTCTCTTTTAAGTGGCTTCAAAATAGATATATTTCAGCAGATTCACAGGTGGAGTGTGTGGGTCGATGGGCAGGAAGCATTACTGGACAAGAACAGTGTTTTCTCCACACCACTGCCTTGTGCCAGTCATCAGAGAGCTTACTTTCCCCTCCTGCCATCTTCTCTAAACCACTACAGCATTCCCCTCCCCACGTTATCCTCCATAAAACAGTATGGCATGCTACACATTATATTAGAGCATATTGGTCTGTGAGTTCTGTGAAGATAGCATGATGTGCTCTTTTGCCTCTAAGCAGATAAAAATTACAAAAAAAAGTACTTTCTTATCTGTATATTTCTTTTTAGTGCAATGGAAAATAAATCTAAAACATTTATTCTGTTATCTAGCACTGTAGGCTTTTTTATAGCATTTGTAACATCTTTTTGCCAACCCTCCATCTGTGATTTTAGCTTGCAGAAAACAGTTTTCAGTTCTGTTATTAGCTTAACTGCAGAGAGCTGCTGTTTAAATATTAATTGCAACTTCCCTCCTAAGTGCAGTTAAGCCCACTGATTACCTTGTGAAGTTCAATATCTATCTAGGAGAGAGAGGGGGGATTGTGTTTGTGGGCTCAGGGCCCACTCTTAGCCTTAACCAAGTCCTTGTTGGAGTGAATAGTGCCAAATTGACCCTGTCCTGATGCTTGCAGTTTCCTTCCCTCTTACCTCAGTTCCTCTCCTTGCATACACGCTCAACAAATGGGAAGAAAAAGGGGTATCACTGAAATGCACAGTTAATGGGTGCATCAGGCACTTCCTGCACAAACTTGTATGACTGAGGAATATCACAGTGCTCATTAGAAAAGCTGAGATCCATCCTTAGGTTCAAATCCTAGCTATCCATGTGCACAACTGTGAAGTACTTGGGGATTTTTCTGTCAAGAATCACGTTTCAGTAGAGGCCTTGTCCTGTGGTTGCCTCCTCTTCTCTTTTCAGCCACGAGCCTCCCCTCAATTCACTTCTGATTCCACAAGAAGTGCTTTGCACCTACAAATAAAACAAAAGGAAAAGAGTGTGTTTATGGACCTTCCAACCAAACAGGAGTGAGAAACAGGCAATTACCCTCTATCCATCCTGTTTTCTGTGAATCACCTGAGCACTGAAATTGTAATACTGGGAATAATTGAAAGATCAGCACCATTAAAATTGTAAGCCATATTTTTCCCTCTCTCCTTCCAGATGGTTATTAATCTTTTATTGGTGGTTTGCCAGTGGTGTAATCTGAGTTTTTCCTCATATCATTTAAATGAGTTACTTCTCTTTGTGTTTGCAGGTGGATTGAATTTGAATATTTTTGATTCTGTTTAGAATCAGGATGCTTTTGTTAGTAGCTTGCAAACGTATTGTAGAGTTGAAAAAATACTAAGTAGTATCATCTATTCCTTTCATTTCTAAGCATTCTGTGAAGAAGGATGCAGATATGGCGGAACTTGCGTGGCCCCAAACAAATGTGTCTGTCCTCTGGATTCACAGGAAGTCTTTGCAGAAAGGTAAAGTTTGACTGCAACAATTTCTTTGGTAACAAGAAATAAGATATGCTGCATTTAGAAACAGTTGTTTCACATTGTGTTGCTTTCAGTTCGTTCTAATTGATATTTTCTTTTCAGTGAAGATCTGTCTTTTGTCTCTTCCATAGCTGCTTTTCTCTAACTGAGTCCTGTATTAACGTCTCACATTAAACAAGGGAAATGTTAAGTGATCAGGGATGTGTTGGTTTTGGCTTTCAATGGGCATCTTAATTAATTACAGGGGGTGGTAGGTGAGAAAACATGTATTACACCTATGTCTGTGATGCATGCTCAAGGTCACCTTCTGCTTTATCTGAATCTACTGGCGTACTAGATCAGAATTTGGATGCTTGCTTTTCACTGGAATTCTTATTCAGTGATTCTGCTTAAAAACTTTAAGTCACAGAGGCCACCAACTTTAATAGAATAATAAACTATTGAAATGCAACTTACCAGTAATGATTTGATTCCTTTCAGTCTTATCCTTGATCTTTTCCATTTCAAGATTTGCCTCTGTTGGACTCCTCCGTAGGTCCACCTTTCTGTTTGTCTCACAGATGTAATGGGCTCCTTGCTCACCTTCAGTTAAAAGGAAAGGACCTGAGAGGATTCCATTTAGAACTCCAGTTAGGTTCCCTAAACAACACATTTTGGATTTTGTTTTGGTCCATCTGTGTTGCAGTTCAATTTCACTTTAATAACCTCGTGACAGAATTTCCTTTTTTGCATATTAATTAGTAAACCTTCTACACTTGCTCTTACTGGTGGAAATCAAGCGAACAGTTAAAGCAGGCTGCATGATGCTCATGTGAGAGATTATGATTGACAAGTTGTTTGTGTGCTTGGTTTTTAAAGGGCAAAAATACACATATCAATCCAGAAATAACTGTTAAAAAAGCAGTTAAATCACTGAAACCACTTTTTTATTACCCAGAGATTGTCCAATAATTAAATAAGTAGTGTATAACAATGTCTGTTGAATTCACGGTTGTTCTGCTGTAATAGAGAGTAATTTAAACCCAATTGTCAACAAATCTGCTTCGAGTAGCTTCTGAAAACTCCTGAAGTTTTATGGATGTACTTAAATGATTGAGCACTAAAATCCCATACTTTGTTTGTCAGGTTTTTTAATGATTTGAGAAAAAAATAGACCATTAATATTTTCCTATCATCTCAAATTAATTTCACTCCTGCACTGTCTTGCCTATAGCCTTTGGATTATTTGTTTTAAACAGACCTAAACTCCCAAGCTACTGACATTCAGCAATGAATGCAGTGTAAAAAAATCCTTCTCCAGAAGTCCATTCTAATCCTGCTAGTTACCAGCTCTCATGTGTTGTTGGTTCATTCCTTTCAAAAATGCCTGTTATTCAGAGGGCACAGTACAAGCAGAGTGGTGCTGGGCAGCTGCTACATGTCTTATCTGCATGAAAATGTAAAACCAGTACCTGCAGTGCCCTAGGGTTCCCTGCTGACCCAGGCAGCCAGTGGCTTTAGGCCAGCTTTCAGCTCAGCTGCCTGTCCTTCTTTCATCTGGGAATCTTAAAAGAGTCTTTTCCTCCTCCTTATGGCTGTAAAGGGATTCTCACAACTAGAATGCAGTTTTTAAACTGATGAAGCAATGGCTTAAAATTGACAATTGGATGACATAACTGCAATTGAAGGCTGTGTTTCTCATGCTTTTGTATTATTTTGATCTAATATGTGAGTTAGCACACCAAGTAAAGGAAACACAGCAGGTACAGTACCCATGGTATATAGTAAACTTAGAGGTTTACCTCAGAAGGAGCATAAAATCTGGAAGTCTGAAACCAGAAGGAAGGCTTTTTGTTCTCTGGAGATGTATAGGATTCATCAGGATACTACTAAAGCAAATTATAAGACTGAGAAATCCTACCAGCAAACTGGTCGGAAAATGAGTGGGGTTGTGGATGTGAGAAGTTGTCACATTTTAGTTGTAGTGGTGCTTTTGAAATCTTGGCAGATACACCTCGATCCTGTGTTCATATTTCAGTGACTAGGTGAGTGTCACATTTCTGTGATAACAGCTTCAGCCATCTGCAGGCTCACATACTGAGAAAACTACAAAAACTACATGTTGCAAGGAGAAAGGTGATGAGCCACCTTTGGAGCAGGTGCCTTTCTTTCCTGTTGACTCCTGGAAGGTATAATAGTGTCAGGAACAGGAGGCATTTCTGTGAAGACTTTCTTCATAGTCTCACTGAATTTTGCTGCAATTATTTCAGAGGACATCAAAGGCATTAAAAAATACGTTGCCTTGATTTTTCCTTCTGTTGCCTGTACTCTTAGGAATAAACACTTTGTGATATTTAATGTATTGCAGCATTCCTTCACAGACACTGCCTGGAGACTGTGGAAGGGTGGGACCTCACTTTAAACCAAAGCTTAAATGTTCCTGGTAACATCTTGTCTAATGGAAGCTGATGGTGAGCTGATTCATGTCTGAAGTAAAATGATATGTTTTGGTAAAGCATTCTATTTGCCACGCTGCATTTAAATACGCCCTTCAAACCAACCACACAGCAATCCCTCATATGTTATTTGTGAGCAGAAAAGGACTCCTCTCTGGCTTAAAACTGTGTGACTCAAATTGCCTTTAACGTCATCTCCTTTCTGCATCCAGTGTGAACTCTAGATTGGTATCCAGAGATTCTGTCAAGTACCTCTTTTCATCTGTTCCTTACAATGCTTTTTCTCCCTTGTAAGATTGAGCTTGATGCTTTTTACAGAGCTTTTGTCATTTTCTATTTAGAACCTGATTCTATTTTCTGATTAAGCTTTTTGTTTGCCTGTTTTGTTTAGCTGGCCACAGCTGAAATAACTGAGCTATGTGATCATTACCTTCTGTGATATTTAACACAGTCAGGATACCTGCGCTGGAAAGTTTTGATGTTAGAATTTCTGCTGTCATCGCTGTGCAATTCCAGCACATACATGTCTGACTGCTGAGCTAGAGATGTGCATCCTTAGCTGTGTGTAATGCTGCTGGCTGAAGCCCAGGTACACACCTGGCAGGGATCTCTGTTAAAGACTTCTGAGAGACATTTTACTGTTCAGAGTGGGGTGCAGAACAGCAAGAGTTGTTGACAGCATGGAGCCTAATGCCCTAGTTTCCCATCCAGGGATGTTATCTCTATCTCATGTTTTTGCACCAGAGATAAACAAACCCACAGCATTATTCTTTGAGATTTTATTCTGCATGTGAATGAGCCACAGGTGAGTGGAAAGGCATTGGTTTTGGAGACAGGCTCCATAACAACATTTCTAGAGTGCTGGTCACTACTGTCAGTGGCAAAGCACCGAGAATAAGAAAGGCAGCACAGTGTGGGGTGGTATCCATAGGCAGGAGTAAACAGCTGAGTGTGTGCTTAGAAATGGCAATATGCTGCAGGTATTCTATAAACAGCTTCACACATGTGGAATAGTCTTGCATGTGATCCAAAGAAAAATTGACTGACTACTATACAGCTCCAGGATGCTGACCAACAGGAGCAGAAATTTCAGCTAAGGGAGTATATAGTTCACAGAAAAAGCAGTTCAAAGAAGTAGTGTAATCAGGATGTATAACTAGAAAGATTAATTATCGCAGTAGAAAAGAATAATCAAAAACAAATGAAATGCTTACCTGTATCCCAGGCTCACATTGAAAGAACTCCAAAGGGAGCAATCTCCAGAAAGAAAACCTACCCCTTTAGCAGTCAGCCCTCAAATGAAGTCTGGGAGAGGTGGAGCCAGGCTCCACCCCTTCTGCTCACACCAGTGAATTGCCTTCACCTGTGCTCCTGTGGTTGACTCAGGGCTCACCTCAGGTGATCAATCAGTGTTAGCAGTATCTAGAGATGTTTGTTGTTTATGCAACTGCATACTGATTTGTGTACTCGTCTCTTGAATTGCTTCTTTTGGAATTTATTGTTTTCTCCAATCCTTTGGGTGAAATTCCCTATGGTCTTTATTCCTTTGGTCCCTGAAGGTAGAAAGAATTGCGAGAATTCTATTTCAGTGCGCTGTCTTTGATTCCTGATCAATCCTTACGCATGTAACTATCAAAGATGTTTCAATTGAGGAACCTGGTTTTAAAATATAAGCAAACAAAACTCAAATGAAAACTGAGGAACTGAGTTTTTTAGTGAATACAGTTAAGATAAATGTCAGAACTCCCTACCTTTCTCTATCCTGAGATATTTTGTAGAATACGAAGCAAGGTTTATTTTGGGAAACAAACCAGCTGTGCTGCTGTGAGCATGAGGCTTTGCATTAGATTCTTTCTAAAGCCTCTCATTTCAAGGTGAGGCAAAGCCAATACAGCGCAATACAGAAGGGCTGAAGTGAGCGGTGCTTCGCTTATTATGGGAAATGGTGGTTGTGGTTGATACAACACTCCTGAGGGCGTGACGGATCCGGAGAAGGCAGATGCTCCAGGTGGCTGAGGTTACCCTGCTTCATTTGTTGCCAAGCTGTTCACAGCATTTGCCCCAGTGGTGCATATTGCAAAATGGCAAGAGGTGATATCTTAATGTGATAGGAGAAACAAAGCTGTCATTTGTAAAGATATCAGGGAATAGATGAAAGAATATCTACTAGAGAAATTGGATTAAGATGGCCTCTGAGGATCAAGGGGACATCTGTCTGCAAATCAACAAATAATTCTCAGTAGAAGCAAAAAGTTGTTTGTTCTTTATCATGCTGCCAAGCTGAGCCATGAAAAGTGAAGTCCCCTAGATCAAGAAGACCATTTATCCCCTTAGCTGACCACAGCACGAGGAGAGTGGGCTGTTTGCTGTAGTGCTTTCACTGCCTCAGATACTGTGAAAGCTGAGGTTTACAAGCCAGGAGAAATACTAACCAGTCACTGGATTTGTTTTGTTGTTGTTTTGCAAGGGACGTATTTATGTTGCTGTGTAGTTTTTCTTATGTGCAGGTGTGTCTGGGTGTGTATATATACGTATATAATTTATTTATTGCTCTTAACGAAAGCAGTATCTGCCATATTAATCTCTACTGTTAGCTGAGATGATATCTTGACATGCCAGCTAAAAAATGGTTCTAATATTCTAATATTTTCTTGTGCGGCTTGTGGTCATAAATTCTTCCCTTCTTAGTCTTCAGATTTGGTGTGAGATATCTTTTCATAAGTCACAGAAAATTGTTTTATGTTTCCTTTGGTCCACAGAACTTGTACTTAGGAATTAAGTAGTATTATTTAACTGATTCCAGTTGGAATAATGCATGCTATTCTAGGTTTCCACAGTTTGAATTTCTCCACTCAAATTCTCCTTTCCTCCCCCACCAGTGTCTAAATGCCAATTGTACATGTCAGGTATTACTGATGCAATTTTATTCCAAGAAGAGAAAGGCAGGAGCTAGCAAGCTGACATCTAATTTGCGTTTGATTTAATGCAGTACAGTGTAATCAAGAGGTAATTTCTGTTGATCTGACTTTACACTGCAGAGAATATCCAAGCCCAGGTTTTAGTATCTTTCTTCTCTCCCTTTATGTTTCACAAAAATACCTTTAAATAGTGTCTTGGCAGGCCATCTTTCTTTGTGTCCGAGTTTCTGTTCTAGATGTTCTTGAATTAATATCTTGTGAAGACTGTCACGCACCAATATAAAGGAGGGAGACGAGGTTCTTAAGATTATGCGTATACCCAGCATGAGATTAAGAAACAATGGTTCAAATGTTGGTCTGACCAGTTTATTGCCAATATTGACCAGGGACATGGGGAAGGGGAAGGCGGACACTGTTAAGGGTGATGGGGAAGGGAAGGCGAGCGATAGGAAAGATAGGAAAGAGGCAAGAACTTGTACAACGCAGGGAAAGTCACCAGCCAGGATCCTAGGGGTGGTCCAGTTGCTAGCGGCTCCGACAGTCCAAGGCAGAAGAGCAGGGAATGGCAGAAGCGGGGAGAACAGCAGCAGCGACGGGCAGCCTTGAGCAGCAAGCAGTTGTCCTGGAGAAGCGGTACTGGATCCGCACCGGAGAAGCAGCGAGGGAAGCAACCCTGAGAGGGGCAACAGCGAACAGTGATCAGCTTGTGAGGTCTCTCCTAAGAGAAGGCCTCTCCAGGCAGCAGCAGTGATCAGCTCGGGAAGTCTCTCCAAAGAGAAACACCATACAGGTAGCAGAGAAAACCCCCAACTTAGTGGCTGCAGGACCCCTCTATTTATCTTCCAGATTCCTCCAGTCTACGTGACAAATCCCGTGCTAGTGTGCCAGGCAAGCGTCTCCTGAGATGGCTATCTCCCCACGGAGATGAGTACCACACAAAAGAGTGCTCAGCGGCCATTGAGCTGCAGCTTATCTCTCTTTCGTTGCCCCAGGATGTGTGCACCTGCTTGTCCCTTAGACAAAGGATTTCACAACCTTGTCCAGGACTAGCTTGGACATGTTCGGACATGTTCATCAGCAAACTTTGAGGCAATGGTATAATAATAGTCTCTTACAAAGACCATCTGTTAGAACTTATTGTAGAGCTTATAAAAATAGCTGCTGTGTTTGAGTCTTCCTTAGTACCTCAGCTGTGAAATGAAAATACACGGGATATTTAAAGAAATGAATGGATACAGCTTTAGGATATCAGTGGCTTTGTGTCATCCTTTTGTAATGGAGTAATAGATTGGACTCATTCATTGCATCCTTCTTCCTGATGAGCAGGCAGTGAAAAATCTAAGAAAATGACAGAATATACTTTTAGAAGGGAAGAAGTTTGGGCTCATCTAGCTCTCCAGTCGTTAAGATGCTATTAACAGAAGGAAAAGCTCCAACCAAAACTATGCCATCTCCTTTAGACTAAGGTAGCAACCTGCATTCAGTCTATTAGAAAGCTATTAGAAATTGTCTTGAAATTAGAGAGAAGTTCTCCTTATAGCAGCATGGATGGAACTGGTTGAAACTGCACAACAACTTAACTTTTGGATGTGATGAGAACTAAAGACCACAGCTTTCCTTAAAGAAAGTTTAGAGTATTGTGACTGGTTCTGACAAGTTGTACGTGAGAAGCACTCTTGGCTTCAGTGAAGCTGTACTTGCAGAAGGTCCTTCACAGAACAAGGTTCTGTAGTCTTAAGACTGTGAAGACTTAAGAAAATGCCAGAGCCTCAGAGCTTGGTTCAGATGAATACTTAGATGTTCTGTACTTGTTTGAGTGTCACTGCAAGTGTCATTCCCTTGAACTCATCCAGTGAACCCCTGTCTGCCTCATTCCCATTTCACTGGCCACATGTGATGAGTGGACGAGAGCCAAATATTGTCTGACCTGGGGTGCCTTCCAAGCAGAATGAGAGCCCTTGTGTTTCCCCAGGCCTGCATGCACTGCAGTAACAAACCAGTAGCAAACTCCTAAGTTCTGAATAAAAGTTTTGTGTTCTCTCTGAGCTGTCTGCAGCCTACAGAGCCAAATTTTGTTCAAAAGCATTGCTCAGACTGAGACTACGGAGTTTGTTTACCACTGGTGGCCTTGTTGCTTTGGCCTTTCAGCAGTGAGTATTGAAATTTGCCGATGAATGAGAAACATGACTTGAAATATGCTCTCAGAGAGGTACTTGTGTTTCTTAAGGCATTTCATCTCTGCTGTAGGGAGAATTTCACATGTGTTAAAGCATCAGGATCTGGCGCAGTTGAATTGTGTGAAATGAAAAATAAATTGCTTTACTGAAACAAAAGAACATTTAGATTGGTGTTCTTAAGTGAAACAAGCTGTGTTAGTTGCATTTATCAGTGATAAACGTGCTGCCTTTAACTCATCTATCTATGGTACAAATGTAACTAGCTAGTCTACAAGTAAGGTTCAGTTGAAGCTGGGTACGGCATTCAGTCTTAGAAAAATTGTGCAGTTCATAGGCTCGCTATATAGAGCTGCATTTCTGCTAAAATTTAATACAGTGAACACCAATGTATTTCATGACTGATCTCTTTGAAGGTAGGTGTAGTGAGAGAATATGTACCTCCGTGGTCTGAACCATCAGCATTCCTTCTTTGAGAAATTACGTGACATGTGGAAGGAATAGAGCAAAACAACATGCCGATGTTGTAGGGGTGTTGGATATTTAATTCAGCTCTCTTGTGTTGTTTCTTTTTTACTTAAGGTGGGTTTGTGGAGTTTTTTTTTTTCCTGAAAAATGATGGCATGAGAAGGGCACTTGGAGCTGCTAGAAGTGATACAACAGAAAAACAAGTCAGCCACCAGGATACCAGAGTAACCAGCGAGGTCTCTTCCCATATGGATAGGAATTCAACCCCACAAAAACAAGCATTGCAGCTTGATTTCACAGGTTTGACATTCAGAGGAAGAGTTTGTGTTCACATTTACATATATTTGGAAAGCAAATATAGTGCCATAGTTCTCTAGCCCTCTTACGTGACTTATGTAGATTGTGCAATGAAAATAACTAATCCAAGTATAGTGCTCCAAGAGTAAGGGTGAGAATGAGTTAAACTCTTGCTGAAGAGTGTCATCTTTTCTTTGTTAACTGAAGTATGCTCTGTAAGACCTATAATTAAGCTGAATTCCAGTCTTTCTGTGTATTTTTATGAGCAACACCCTTTTTGAATGGTTTTCTCCTATCAGTGTTTCAGATTTGAGTTCTTATAGTACCACAGAATTGTTAAAATTGGAAAAGATTTCTAAGATCACCTAGTCCAACTGTCCGCCAACCACCAGTATTGCCCACACCATGCCAGTGAAAAAAAGCCTAGCACAGAAGTAGTGATTCTTAGCAGCTGAATTAAAATTAGTGTATGGACCCAAGAAAAAGACAGGCCCTTCTTTAGGATTATTCTCACATCTTTATACAGACAAGAAAAGAAATAGAAGGCTTTGTTGATCTGGAAGCTTGGAAACTTGTTTTTCTCTCCCAGAGTGTTTTTTCTGCATCAGATGAAACATTTTTATTGTCTGTACTTTGTTTGATTGTGAAATGTCTGCTGGGCTTCAGAAAGTGCATGATGTATCCAAAGATAGCTTTAAATTTTCTTCTGGGTAATCCTATATATTATGGATGGTGAATTACCAAAAAAAATCAATAGAGTAATGCCTATTGAATGTGAGAAAGGCCTACGAATCCATCTCTCCTAGCAAGCATGGCATTAAAGTTTACTCTAGATTCAGAGCTCACAAATTGTGCAGATTCCTGTTGCTTTTGTTTGGCTTTTTTTCCGTGACAGAGAAAGAATATACAAGATGATGAAGTAACACTGTGCTACATGTAAGATAGGTGTGAAGCACAAAGGTAACGGGGACTGTTCTGGTAGAATGTTTTCTTTTCTCGTTCCTTTATGATTGAGGTAGCTGTAAAATAATAGTCATACTCTATCTCAAGAAACTGGGTGTCAAAGTCATTTTCCAGTTTTTTAGAATGTTCTGATAAAAATCTGTTCGGTCCTTCACATTTGCAGAAATAGAATTCTTTTTCAATTTCATCAATTGCATCAGTCTTTTTTTTTCTTTTGAGAATGGAAGCTCTGATCCGGCAGCTCAGTTCAATAGCTGGAGTAGTTACACTACTTAAGAAGCATATCATCAGATTTATTTCTTTCAACGTGTAATATCTACTAAGTAGATCAGTCATTTCAGATGCAAACGTAAATGGCAGGGTTTTTATGTGAAAGAGTAAAATCCACTTTATTTGATTTTTTTTTTTTTCTGAAGAGGCATTCTCCATATGCTGGCAATCTAATCTTTGGAAGGGTGCTCACTCATCTTTTGAGTGAAACATAAAATGAAAGCCCTAAACACTTCTGGTCATTAAAGATACAGTTGAACCTATGTCCTGTTTCAGCTGAGGTAATAACGCTCTACCTTCTTTAGCAATGTCAGTCAGAGAACTCACTCATTTGAAATAGCTGTGTGGTTAGCCCAGGGTGGCACCCCATGCCTTAACTTTGTAGATGCTGTATTTGTGATGGCTTGCAGGCCCTTTCAGCTTTTGGTAGCAGCTACATCATTTTAGATGGGAATTTTTCTTAGGTGGAGTACGAGCATAGAGATGTGTGAGGGTGAGCACACTGAACCACTGTGCTTCTCATTGCATTGTCCTGGAAGTAGGAATATCTCTAGCATGGATGGCAGAGTTCAACAGGAGCAGGTATAGGTACTCGCACAGCTGCTGGGAGTTGAACACTACAATCGTTAGGAGTCCCTTTTGACTTAGGATAGTCTGTGATTCTTCTGGGTCTTCTTCTTGGTAGGCAGTCAACCTCTTTGATGAGATGCAAGAAGAGGAGAGACACACAAACTCTGCTTAGGATCCCATGTAACCTCCGTGTATGTACAGTAGCTACACAGCTTCTTTAAGAGTCTACTGGCCAAGCAAACACTGATGACTTTGGCAGTAGGTATTGCTCATTTTAAGGGAGATCAAGTAGATTGTTCTCATTTCCAAGACAATTTTTGTTGTTTTATTTTTACTTTTTTTTAATAAGTAGCCCGAATTGACAACAGTCCGTCCTTTCTTTTGCAGTTCTAATGAAAGTTTTCATGCTCAGAAGAACTTTGAGGAAAGCTCTTTCTTCTCTTGAGCGCTCACAAAATACTTAAATTGTTCTTCTGTTGAGCAATCAGAAGGTGTGGCCAGTGCATTTACTTTACTAGTTTATACGTCCAGTTATGAAGACTGAATTTCAGTTAAGAAATGTTTTATGAAGAGCCCCTAGATTTCCATTTGGTGCTTTGGTGCACAGGGGATAGTACACTGTGGGCAATGTTTAAGTAATGATTTAATGTATGAAAAAAGTTACTGCAGGCTATTATTTGGCTAAAAGTAACTGTACTTACATTTCCTAGAAAGATAGATAGTGGTTCCTCTCTCTTTCTCTCTCTATCTTTTTTTTTTTTTAGCCATAGGCTGAATTCAGAATATCTGTGAACTAGCTCAGGCCTTGCAGAAAGTTAAGTTCAGTGTTGTGACAAGTCACGTTTTTATTTGTTTGTGTCTGTTCTTCTGCATAATGTTCACTCTGTGGCTTTCTACAGAAGCTGTCCTGACTACCTCTTTTACCTACCATAGCTCTGGAAAGCTTATCTGTGTGTCCAAAATAAAAAGAGGAAAACAAACAAACGCACCAAATCTGTGCATGCCACAAGGGCTTTTTGTGTTGCATCTGTTTCTGCTGAGGCAGGTTGTAAATCCTATAGTTGATGGAAGATGCCTTTTCCTTTGCCTGCTAAAGCCTCCCTTCCTGCTCCCCACATTGAATTATTTTATTTCTTGCTCTAAGAATGGCCATTCCAGAATTCTTCATCAATTTTTTTTTAGCTGTTAGTGTGGAGAAAACAGAGATTTAATCCATACCTCAGGAATTTTCTTCCATCTTCTTGTCTCAAATCTTGTTTCTTCTCCAACTTTGCATATAGTGTTCAGAGCTGATGCAGTTTGTGAGATGGGTGCGCTGATAGCAATAATAACTCCCTCAGTGCCCCCATTAGTCATTTATAGGCTATTGAGTCAGGTACAGTGTGATAACGCCTAGCTGTTCCTACAGCCTCTCCTTTAAGATGACTGAGTCATGTATCTATTTTGCAAGAGAGCTTTGATTTTTATTGCTTTCTTTTCAATCTTCTCACTGTGTTTTCTCATGTGGCTTTATTAGATATGTTCATTACTAAATAAGATGAAAGAAAGTTGTGTGAATAGCTGGATGACAGTCGATCACTGAGACTACAGAAGCTGATCAATAATGACCAGAATTTTCTGATTCTGGTGTCTGTCTGGCTGGTTTCACTGTGGGGGGGTTGTTCAGATCCCTCCATGATGCAGGGTTTACAAGTGTAAAAAGAATAGAACTCAGAATTCTATGAGGAGTAGGTGTTCCACTGGTCACTTGTCCAGTGCTGCAGAAAGGTGTGTATTTGTTGATGCTTTGGGTTGTCATAGTACTACCAACAGTTTCTGTACTGGGTGTTTACTAGCTAGCAGAATGAAACTGGTTAACTATTAGCCCACTTAGATTCATCCTTCTACCTGAAAAATAATTCAAAACAGCCTCTTTGGAGGATTTTTTTCCAGGGAAGAAACATGCAAATTGGGAAATGTAATACCTTCGACACTGGTATTCTACTGACTCTGTAATGCACCTCACTTGATTGCATTTCATTCGATATGTTTATGAAAATAACACCAATTTAGCTGGATAAATGTATAGACAGTGTATTATCATTTATTGGTTTCAGATTTCTTTCTTCTTTAAGTTGCTATTACCTGTTGGACTTGTTGGACTTAGGAAAGGTTTCCGGGCCAAATTAGAAAAGACCTGAAGGAAGGGTTTTGTGCACAGGAAAGCTAAAAAAAAGAAAAAAAATTAATTCCATTTTGTGCCTTTTGCGGGAAACCACAAATTTAAGTTTTCCTCTGAAGGAAAAATAATGTTTTTTGAGACAAAGAGGAAAAGATTCAACGAAATCATAAAATAACTCCTAATTTTTTTATCTTTCCCTCGTTTGAATATCAGTTACAAACCAAATGCAGTATTTAGGCTGAGGTGCTTGGCCGTATCTGAACCGTAATGTAAAATCCCCAATACTTTTGTCTGGGAAAATGTGGGACATTGCAGACTTTGTTTTCAATCTTTTGGTCTGTGCCAACATCAGCTGTACTTAAATGGTTTGAGAATCTTGAACTCTTCTGTTTAGTGATAAAGGTTATTATGAAAACTTAGGTTACCTGTCAGAGTCATGCAACTCTTCGTCAGTCTTTACCCACTCAGTTGTCTGATACGATGAATAGCTAGAATGATCTCAATGGTCTAGTAGTGATGGAAAATACAGTTCTTACTGGAATGTAAGGTGGCAAGATCTGTCTGAAAATGCCAGGCTACAATAAATTAATTCAACAGGAACAGTAGAAGGAATATAAAGGGATAATATATGTTCATAACAACATCTTTTAGGTAACACTCAGAGTATCTGTATTGCTTATCTGACATTTTAAGCAGATATTGGAATATATTGTAAGGCTGTGGATTATTTATATATTTATTTAAGAACGTGCATGAAGTTAAAGAATGGTACTCATTTTTTTCCAGGTAGGTAGATAATTGCAAGCTTCCAGGCTCAAGGTAATGCTGTTGTTTGATCCCCAAATTCAAATCATTCTAGTAAATGAAAAAGTACATGCTGAAACTAGGAATCACTGAGTTAGCATAGAACGTGTTTCACAGAGTTTGATGCATCAGATACAACAATATACTCTCTGCATAATCTCA
This sequence comes from Oreortyx pictus, assembly GCA_036925125.1. Lineage (NCBI taxonomy): Eukaryota > Metazoa > Chordata > Aves > Galliformes > Odontophoridae > Oreortyx > Oreortyx pictus. Next base: position 2,670,421 of record JAUPFR010000006.1, on the reverse strand, counting down.
TTTAATGACTATAAACAAAACTGTAATGACAGGTTAGGTATTTCAGCAGATTAACAGCGCAATCTAAATTTGAGCAGGTCAGCCACTGCAACGTAACCCAGTCATCATGTTGATCATTTAAAACACAGCTCAGTTATTGTTATATAAAATAGCAGTCAAATGAGGGACCACAGCACTTTGAGGACAGAGAGATTATTTCTGCTTTGGGAACAACTTAATGAATTGTCATATGAAAAGCTCATGGGTTGTTCATCTGCCTTAACAATCAGCTATTTTATGAAATTGTCCGGAACTGTCATTCTAAGGCACCAGGCAGGTGAGACAGAAGGTGAAGAAAGAACTAGTATAAAGTTACAAGAAGTCTGGGTTCCCTTTCACAAGTGAAGGTCCCACAGAATTTGGCAAGGTTATAGACTAGGCCACTGCAGGCATTGCCATCTTAACAGAGCCACACAGAAGATTTTCTCTGGGCTTTTAACAACCAAGGTCAAGTCTCGTTTGAGGATTACTTTGTAGTGGAAAGATGGATGGATTACACAGCTATAAAGGGCTGATTCAGCTGCCTGTCTTTCCTCCTGCTTCTGGGAGGAACATCACAAGTAACGAATTAAGTTACACCTATAAAGTTTGTGGATAATATAATACATATGTAATACAGTTTGTATTTGATTGAAGTGACGCATCTTTTCCAAATTCCTGAGAAAGGAATGCAAAAATGACTGGTAAATGTTGTCAGATAATCACAGGACTCACAAATTCTCATTTATTTTTCTTACTCTTTCTTCTCAGAAGCACACAGTGTTGTTGTGAGCATTCTGTTACTTCCACAAGTAATTTGAAAGTGAGATAATCCAATCTAAATACAGTGTAACTAGAACTACTGTTAAAATATGCTTTCAAGATCAGCAGGTTTACATGTGCAGTGTGGGGTGTGGGTCATCCCTTGTTTTCAGAAAGCAAGGCTTGCTGTGTCTAAGCTGTGTGTCACTGGTTCTAACATATAATTTGTCATTGCTGCATGTGCTTGCTCTATGGAGATCAGTTCTCACAAAATAGTGTGTGGCCATTTCTTGTCTTGGTTTTATTTTCCTAATGTGTGTGTGTGTTCTGAAACATGCAGAATATTCCTAAAACTGCAGAATGAGCCAAGTGAACATTCATGGAGAGGAGTCCTTGTATAACAGCGAGGTGGAATAAAAGAGATTTACATTCTAATTCTGGGTTTCATCTTTGCTTTACGCGTGTGTATCAAGTTAGAGTGGCTTAGCAGGGAGGGAAGGGCTGACAAAGGATGTAAGAGCTGAACAGTCAAGAAAAAAAGTGAGGAAAAAAGAACTTAAGGTCTTTTTCATCTGATCCTACTGTGTGCAGCCCCACTAGTTGCAATGCTGGTGCCATGATTTTTCAAAGGCTTGAGACATTCTCCCAGGTTTCTCTGTCAACACCTCCATAGCTATAAAAGCAGCTCCGTAGGAAAGCAGCATGCTTATGTTGTGCAAAGCAGTGGCTACTAATCTATTTAACTTACTCTCCATTCTTTATTATCCAAATGTGGATGATGATGATATGAAATACTTTTACAGGGCTGTAAGAGGTGCTCACTACTAATACTGGACAGGCTTACGTTAGGAAGGAGACTGAATTCCTCTTCTTTAGAACTGCAGTGCTTGAAGAATGTGAACTGAGTGGCAAAAAGAGTTATGATGCTCTTTAATAGAGGATTTTTTACATCTACCTCCTTAGTCAGACAAATTACATGTTCATGTGAATAGAGAATGCTGCACAGATCATCCCGTCCTTGTGGTGCTTCATAGATCAAGCTTCTGATTTCTGCGTTCATCGACTCTGAGTGTTTAGACATGAGAATTTCTGCACAGTGTACTGCACATTTGGTTTCAGCCATATGACAAGAGGTGTCAATGAATAATACAGTGAAAATATTTGGGATTTAAAAAAAATAGCAACATGCAGGTGGTTGCCTAGCTCTATTTTCTTGGTTCTTCGGTATTCTGCAGACTTCTGTTTGACCGTTTTGAGTAGGCATGAATTTTCTGACAGCAGAGTGCCGGGAGCAATGGCTGGAACTGAATAGACGCACTCAAGTGGCAGGTAAACATGGTGCACGTGGCTCTAGTCATTGTAGCTTGCAGACTGCGGTGACACTCCCTCGTGCCACTTTCTGTGCTGGCTGTTTCTGTTTGCTGGGGATAAGATTGACTGTGGCTCAGCCATGCAGTGTGACCTGTCTGGAGCGAGGCTGGAATAAATGTCCAAAAGGAGAGGAGTTTTATACGGCCGGCTGACGGAGGCTGGAGTGAGCCCTTGCTTAGGGACAGAATGATTTTTAACTTGCCTCCAAAAGAAACCCCCTTGGTCGTCTTGTTTTCACCAGAGCAGTAGGGAACTGCTATCATTTGCAGCACAGTTAGTCTGGCAGATCAGGTAGGCAAGTAATACTGCATTAAGGGCTGTAGCACTCAAATGATCGCCGTGTTACATTTGCCAAGGCCTGCTATTAACAGTGTGGGTTTGTGTGAGAGGGCGATACAGCGCAGATGAAAACAGAAATGCTCTCCACGTGGAACAGCTCAGCGCAGAGTGCTGTGCACTTGACATCCAACGTGTGGGACGTTTCTCACCAACAGCATATGCTGCTTTCTGGGACACTGCTGGCCCTCATTTTAGCACGTGAAAAACAGATGTTACTGTCAGGTTTGAAATTGCAGCTGAAGGTCTTGAGGAAGGAAGTATGGGAGGTGGGAGAGCAATGGTTTGACCTCTGTAAGTCTGAGCGAGAACTGTTTGAAACTTCTCACAGTTTCAGCTCTTCGAAAAAAAGATTGATTGCCTCCGTGAGGACCGTGGCAGCTACTCCTCAGAAATCATCATCTGTGTCTGCTACAAAAGCGATGTAAAGTGAGGAACTGTCCTACCCCACATGCGACGTCTCTTCTCGTGGCTTCCAATTAAACTCGCTCAGCTTTGCGCATTTGACTGCTGCATTGATTTTTGTATGGGAAGTGGGATTGAAAGAAAATAGTACTAAACCATGGATTATACAAAAACCTTCTATAGCAGCTAAAAACTGTAACTGTTCTGTCTTATCCTCCTCCTCCTTTCCTACGTGAGTACAATATGAAAAATGTCCCGTGATGGAAGACTTCAACCTGCGTTGTCAGCCATGGTCTCTCAGCTCCTATCTATTTCTTCCTGCTGTAAACAATGTTGTATTTTGCAGGGCATATCTGGAAATAGAGCATTTGGTAAATCTTTTGGCAGTCTGCTTATGTGTGAGAGCGTGTTCTTGCGTCTGAAAATTGTGTATTTCTTGCCTATCGTTGGTTGAAATGATTCTTTCCGCTGAAGGCAGATGTGGCTCCTCACAGTCCTGATGAGCTTGCTCAGTCTTCTCCACGCAGAGATTGACTTTGGGAAGGAAATGCTTTCTCTGGGTTTAGAAAGAACGTGCTGGTACCTAACTGGTAAAAGCCAGTCATCACTTTTAATTGCTCTGTGACTAATAGCTTTCAGTGCAAGGGAGCCTGCTTGGTTCTGGATTAAGAAAGTTGTGCTGATGACTTCTATTTACTGGTCTTTTCCCTTTCTTTTGTGCGCTCAGTTCTTGGTGAGCTGAGCCATTCAAACTATTTTTGACTCCCTTATCCATTTCCTCTGCCCTTTACCACTGTTGTTAATCTCTGCAGCTAAACTGAGTATTTCTGTGGCGTTTGTGTTATCTTACAGAATCAAAACAGGAGAGAGTAGAAAAAAGGGAGGGAGACCTTCAGTATTTCCAGGAGCAGCTGAACTAGACTTAAATTGTTTTGAATCCATATTATCCTCAGGGAATGCTGCATTCACCTCAACAAATACTAATTAGATAAGATGGATTTTTGCGCCTCTGTCCTTAAAATGCATTGAGCAGTCTCTGTAGAAGGATGGGCAGAAGCTGCTTTGTGAACGCAGTTGCTTCTGCTCTGTGAGTGAAATAAACGATGGCTCTTTTTGGTTTGAGGTATACATTGTTTCTGTTGTTCATAGATCTCCCACTGCTCAAGGAGGCTGGGAAACAAATGCATTTCTTCTATAAGAAAAGAAAACCCAGAGTTGGTTTTCTCAAAGCCTGTTTTGATCCTCAGCTGAAAATAAGATTGTTGTCAATTTCCTTAGCCGCTCCAGGATGCCTGCTGATCTGTCCTCAACTGGTCTGAGAGCACGTGACAGAAATGATGAAAAAGGATAGCCATATCAAGGAGATCTGTAAGTCATGAATTTCAGAAAACATTCTCCTTTTGATTAGCATTCCAGATAAACTACTGTGTTCCAAAGGAAAGTGCATTTTGCTAAGCCAAATTACTGTATCGTTGCCAATTCTATCTTTTCAGGAAGGAGAAGAATCTCAGTTTTATGGCAGGCTTCAGCTTGAATCTCTCTTTGTATAACTACAAGTATATGTATGTATCCTGTAAGGCGCTGCTTATTTATCTTTCTCAACAGGGATGCAAAGAGAGCGTCTGGGCTGTGCTCATCAAGAGTCATATATGTTGTGAGATCATTTCTTCTGGTGCTTTGAATTTGGTTATTTGGACACTAAAAGGTTGCTGCGGGAGTTGTGGCTGGAGTTGTTTTTGCACGGCTTTCTTAGCAGAACACATAGGGTGGTTTAACCTTTCCTGCTTTCCTCCCATGTATCCCACAGCCACGATGGAACGCTGACTGGTAGCTCAGTTTGCTGCTCAGGAGATAACCCAGAAGGTCACGCATGGAGTGCGTTAATCAATAGCAGCTCTGCTTCAAACCAAAGTTACTCTCAACACTGCCAGAACTTCTCCCTTAGGAACTCACCGGCAGCAGCAGAAGTGTAGCTGGGGGAGAGAACATGGTGTCCTTACAGCAGTGGAGACTTGGCAGGTAGATTTTGCTATGACTTTCTACCTGTGGTACCTCATATTGTATCAAGAAAAAACAGTCCTGGCTTCTTCAGAATTCCATCATATATTAATTATTTACAAAGTAACAAAACACCTAGCATAGTACACAGCACAAGGGGGCTTTCAGGTACCACAAGTGACTTTGTCACATAATCATCATCATGACTTGGAATGGAATTGTTTTCATTATGTGTACCCTAATGAGCTTACACAAAAGAATCATATCTCCCGTTGGCATTGAATGTACCAAGCCAAATAAACAAGGAACACTACCATACATTTCATAAAATAGATTATTAATTCACCTGTATATCCTGTATATCCTCTCTATGTTGACATTTGCATTGAAGTTTGTTCTTTTTGTTTGTTTGTTTTTTGTTTTTTAAGTAGAGGTGACAAAAACTGTATTGAGATGTGTCACCATGCCTGGTTTTGTGGCATTGAGACTTTTGTGTTTCTGTTACAAATCTTTTGAGAAATTCTAGGATAGCCTTTGCCTTTTTCAGTAAAAGTAGTCCTACTTTGTGATCCTGTGATTAATAGGTCTTTATCCTTCCCAGGCATTTCTCACTGATCATTTCCTATCTTTTAGAAGAAAATGTTCATTATGAGGCTCTCAAGCAGAATCACAAGGCACTTTCTATCATTACTTTTCATTCCATTTCTATTAGTCAAGTCCTAATGACTTTTCCCTTCTTTCTGAATGAAATCTCAGTATTCCCTGGCATTGGCAATGTTTTCCAAAGTTGTATCAGTTGTGCCAACAACAGCTGTACCCTAGTTTTGTATGCCTGTGCTGAAAACATGGGATGAGCTCCAAGACCAAATCCTGAAGAAATTATCTCATCCAGTTCTCTCTCTCTCCTATTTATTCATTTTTTTAATCAGTAAGCTTCCAGAAACATGAAGGAGACAGCAATTCCAATTTTATTGGTGAGCGTTTTGTGATGGTGTTTAAGGAAAAGCCTGGATCTCCAAGGCAGTGCAGCTACTTGGAGTGTGGTTGTGACAGTTAGGTGTGTCACTGTGCGGCCCCACTTTAATTTCTCTAATTTGGTGTCTGTGAACACTCCTGTTTTCACAGGCAAACAGTTCTAGAGGCCTTAAATCCTGCTTCTGTGTGTATCTGGAATGACCAGTCCTGCACTGTATTCATGCCAAAACCACTGTAATTAACTCCCCAGTGAAGTTTGATTGAGGCAGCATACTAACACAGAGCATGGCAAGAACATGTCCCATGGTTGAGTTTGTGGCCTGTGACCCAGCAGAACAGTGGCACTGCCCATAAGAGGACACAAGAACTGAAATGATTTCTTGTGCGCTCTTTGTTTTTTTATTTTCTTAGAGAGCTAGCAAAATGCCACTGTATCAGGGAAGCAATACTTCAGATGTTTCTTGTTACTTCAGAGTATCCTCCTTCCTTTGTGGAAGGATTAACTTGGAACTGGAGGAGTGAGACATGGGGTGATTTTTGAACAAGGTTTTGAAGTAGGCTCAATTCAGAGTAGAAATTTCTTCCTTATTAGAAGTACTAATAATACATGGGAGTGTAGTGTTATAAGATAGGCTGTTAGGTGCTCAGCTAGACCACTGCTGCTTCACACATACTCTCTGTATCTTAACCCCTCCTGCTCACTTTTGTTCCTTCTGTTTTCTTTCTCTGGCCACTTAATTTCCAATTCCGCTTTTCAAAAGAGTAAAGGTCCAAAATGGGGCACCCTAAAGTACTTTCATTATTCATAGGAAGTGTCACTTAGTTAAATTATAATGCAAATAGAAAGCAGTTTATTTCTAGAAGAGAAATTTAATTTAGTACCATACAACAGAAATGAAAATTATTCTTTCATCTGTGAATTTGTGCATTCTTCGTAGTACAGCAGATTTTGTTCAGACTGCTTAATACAGTTTAAGGTTCTATATTAAACACTCAGTGATATCAAACTGTCGCATTTAAGAAGTGTTGGTCTGTGTGGGGTGTAATGTAGTGTCTATAGTCAGAAATAAATCCATGGGCTGTAGATTTAATTGTTTTGCATTTGATGATCAATGCTAGAGAGCGTGGATCAGATATTTTCTGATACAATATTGGTGTGTTTTCCATAAGTTATTGAAATGGACAGCTATTTTGGGGTTGTCTTGCTAGTGCACAACAGCAGATAGTCCCTAATTATCTGTACAGCCATTGGTAGTTTATAAATCATTAAGACCACAAACTTCAGGCAGAAGCTACACAGTAACAGAGAAAAAAATATAGAGTGAAAAAAGAGAAAAAAAATAGAGAAAAAAGTAACATTACACTGTTTGAGAGGCAGAAATGTGTGGAACTGTTGAGTTGAAGGGGACTTTTTAAAATCAAGGGAAAATACATTGTGTTCTCTTGCCAAAAAGAGTAGCGTAGCCAAATAATGAGGGTAATTGATGTGAATCTGAGCAATCCAACTGGTTAATTGCACATGAAAATGTTTCCAGGTTTCCTGGAAATGATAAAGGCCGTTCCAACATAAAAGGAGCAACTGGCAGCACAGTCTGTGCTTCTCAGCAGTTGCAGAGTTGGGCCCTCTCTGGAGTTGAAATAGTAATGTGCTGTGTTCTCTCTCAGTTATAGTCATTGTGTTTGAACTACAGAGCAGCAGAGAAAGACAGAATTATTATAGAGTTGTTCTTTTTTAATTTTCTGTTGGGTTAATTGTGCATGTGCATGAAATTGGCTATTTTGCACTTAAACAAAAAAAGAAGACTAGAGAGAAAGATTGCAAAGATCCTTGTCTGGACATGTTTGCTAATTGTTCTCTTTGGAGATGCAAGGGTGGCTGTTCAGGTGAACGTTTCCATTCCCCTTGCTGCATCCTGCTGCAGTGGGAGCCATGCTGTCCCTGTGTGCTGCTGGGAGGGCTGGGAGGAAGCGCAGCACTGTGGGAGGGAGGTGCTCTCTCCCCCTGTGGATGCTGGAGTAGAGGCTCTGCCCAGAGGCAGGATCTTGCTCTGCAGTGACACAGATGGGGATCCATGTTTTTCAGTAAGCTTTTGTTCAGTATGTATTTTGGAAGGGGATCAGATAGGATATGATGTTAACCGATGGAGATAATTTGCTGAGGACAGAAGATCCTATCATGGAGTTGTTCCTGTGGGCATACCTGGGGACAGGCTTCAGGCAAATTCTTTGTACGCTTCTTGTTTTCAGTGGTGTTCAAACTCAGGACATTCATGTTCCATAGCTCTCGTTTCATCAAAGGAAGCACCTGAGTGATAATCCTTAGACCTGTCACCGCTCCCTTGCACAATATTCTCTGGTGGAAGCACCAAATGTCTGTTCCACAGGAAATGTCTCCATTTCAGAAGGTTGCTTTGGTATTCATCTCCATCCTGCTTATAACATGTCAGCAACACTGATATAATGATATGAGTTGCTGCCAGTGACATAACATAACATGAAATTGCAGTTTGGGTAATCTATTTATAACACATTATGGGTAGCTCCTAAGCAGTGACTGAAGTGGTTTACACACACAATACACACATCAAAGCATCCCTTGTTAGTGCTGCAGTGAAACAGTTTGACACTTCCATCTCAGTATGACACAGCCAGGAGATGCTTTGATCTGTGCCAAACTCCTTTGAAACAAATGGGGCGCACCTTGATTGTAGTAAAAAAGGTGGAAGCTCTGCTCAGAACCAAGTTTTCCATGCTTGCTTTTTGGGTTACTATTTATTTTTCATTTTTCTTATTTCATTTACTTTTATGACACAAAATATTTTGTTCCACTGATGGCAAAGTATCTCCTCCCTGAAAGAAGAGTCCCTGAAACTCGAGCTTTGTGCTGTACATCTAGCTTTCGGAACTGCTTCAGAGGACGTAGTACCTTTACAGTTGTTATGCTGAGGGGAAGGCACAGCAGATTTGAGGTGTGAAACTGAACTTTATTGACCACAGTGCAGTTCAACTCTTTGACACAGACAGGGAGGGATCTTGAAAATGTTAATCTTTGGAAAATCGTAATTAGATCTGATTTCTGAGCACTTTCTCTTTGTCCTTGCCTGCATACCTATGTGCCTTGATTAGCTGCTATAGGTCGCTCCAGGGCTGGCAGCAACTGGTAAGGAAAGGGATTTCTTTGCATGCTGTGTACTGTTTTTAATGGCTTGCATTAGAGTAAGCAAAATGTTTTCCTTTTCTTCTTTGTTTTTTGCTTTTTGAATGAAGAGTCACAGCCAGAAAAAACAAATGAATGCATATTCGGTTCTTCCCAGGATGCTCTGTTCCTATCTCCTTTTGTCTTTTATGTCTTCTGGTATAATTCTACCAACTTAAAAACAGTCATTTCTGACTTAGAGCAGTATTAATGAAGGTAAAAGTTTGAACTTTTATGAGAAAGGCTATGAAGTATGAAAGCTTTAAAGCAGTTCAGACAACTCCAGCCCTACCTCGGAAATGGATAAATTTATTTTAAAAGAGGACTCTTCTGTGTGTGCTTAAGTGAAAAAAGTCTTTGTTGCAGATGTGGGCTGAATGACAACTGGCACGTACAAGCAGGCACGGAGCTTGTTCGTGCATTTGCCAGCAGAGCATGTATGGGTTGTTTAGTTTTGAAAGGCTAGGAATACTCTTCTGGAGCAGAGCAACAGAAAAGCACCCAGCTTAGAACAATGCCGCCAAGCTTGTCCGACAAAAAGGAAGCTGATTGTGTTCGTATGTCTGGAATTCTTCCTTGCACTAGGATTAGTAGCTCTTGTTTGTTATGTCACCTGAGTATTTTGCTCTCTAAGAGAAAAGGGAGGAAAAATCAATACAGAACAACAGAAAGCAGGCTTGGACTCATTGTAAAATTGTTCCCTTAAAGCATCGTTAGAAGCAGTGTTTTCTTATCTTTCAAACTGCTTCCTCCATCAAGTGCTCCCCAGTAGGCCATTAAAAGAGGCCAGAACATCTCCAGGAGCTTGCTTGCGTACATGCTATCCAAACACCACCAGCTTGAAGATGAGCTCTTCTAATTCATCTTCAGCTTACTGAACAGATAACCTCACACTGCTTCTGTGGAGTCCTTTCTCATAGCTGATGCAGGCTATGGCAGTTATTATTACTGCCAGTGCAAAAGGAATCCATCAGTTGACAACATGATGGCTCTAAACAGGAGGCAGTGTCCACAGAGCAACTAGGCAAGGGGGGGAAAGAAGGAAGCACCAAAGATTCCTCTGGGATCCCTGCAGTGGCCAGGAGGCAGCTAGCATCGTGGGAGACCACAGCAGGCACACAAGGAGGAATTTGTCTGCCTGGGTATTAACAGCACGGCCAAGTTACTGAGGGCACTGAGCAGGAGAGGTTCAAACATTTTCCCCACGAGGCAAAAACAGCAACTGAAGTTGCCCGAGGGGGCTGTGCTGTCTCCATCCTTGGACGAGCCACCTGGATGCAGCCCTGTGGATCAAGCTCTGTCCACAGCACATTCCTTGCTGGGGCAGCAGTTTGGGAGAGAGACCTTTTGGGGCCCTGCCAGCCTGAGCTAGTCTGACACTGCTGCATAACTTAGGTTTACAAATCACCACAACACGTTGTCACTGATTCCTTTTCCTGTAGGTGAATACATTGCCAAGTGAAATAGAATTCATCTTACCCCTTCTTAACGGGAGAGTTTACAGCTGTCTGCCTTTGAGATAGTCAGCTAAACAACTTCTGTGGTCAGTGGAAAAAAATAGGCATTTCTAATGCATCGTGTCTTCTAAGGAGACATCTAAAGTAAGTGTTAGATAAATTGTAGTGTAAAAGCACTCCGCTTTTCACTGATGATAAATGGGATCTCGAGAACTACTTTGAAGACAGATACCTTCTTTCTATCCATCTGAAAGCCAGATGAGATGAATGTCACTTTCTCATACTTCTGCTTGAAAGGGGTTTTAATGCCTGTGGTGGGAATATGGGATGCAGTCACACCTTTACAGCTTACTTCCAGTTATATAGGATGAGCAACAGGTGATTGTTCCCTGTTGGAAACTCAGATCCTAAGGAATTGTTTCAAAACCGTTGAGCACATATTCTTCTGTGGTTCACAGAGGACAATAAGATGATGCCATTTTATGCTAGGGTTTTTGTTGTTGTTTTTGCTCTTACTTCTATTTTTCAAAAGCAAAAAGATCCGTGCATGCAGTTTGGTGCCTAAATGCTAAGCCATGGGCACCACAATAAAATAGGTAACTCTCAGTTAAATGTTCAGTTTTCTTCAGGAGGAAAATATCATTGAAAGGCAGGCAGCAGTAAGCTGTGCATGCAAGTACTCCATTGTAAGGTCAAAATCAAAGGGACAGGAAAAGAATTGTGGATTTGGTTAATTAGGCACCTGCGAGCTCCTTCTGCAATTCTTGTGTGACACACAAGGCTGTGGTGCCATCCTGCCCTCACTCTGAATACATCCGTCACCAGCACTGCTTTCCTCCCCTGTGGTTGTTCTGCCCGACAAATGCTTTCAGCTTGGCACAGGTGAGGCTGCTGGTCTTTGTGAGCTAGCAGTCGGTGGCTCTTAGCCCTCATATTTCTCATTTTGTAAGTTAAAAGCTGAGCCACACTAATGAAATATGCACAGTCTCTTATGAAACAAAGAGCTGTACTTAAAACGTGTTGGCTCAGTAATGCTGGTTCTTTCCCAGCTACGCTTCTGAGAGGCAGAGCTGGCAGAAGTGGTAGAGGACAGTAAATACTCTCTTCTTATTCCAATTCCCTCTTGCCTTCCAGCAGTTTCCCTGATTCACCTGTCTTGGTACTCTGTACTTACCACCCTGACAGGATGGTTCTGCTTCTTGATAAAACGTGGATGTAAAAATTACAGTTTTGAATCAAATGAAGACAACATCTTAGCAGTAGTAACCTTTTATCAGCAGCTGAAGTGAACATATTGGATAGGATTATAATTTAGAGGTACATTTGGATGCATTTCTGAAAGAGCTGTATGCAGGCTATAATGTTTGAACTGCAGTTATTTTGATGACTGAAAATCTGTGAAGCCGGAGACTGCATTTTCACTTAATGAAAAGGGTGGTAGTTTTACCGAGAAAATATCCCTAAGGAGAATAATAAATGGCCTCTGCTTTTAAAGAAGTAAGAAAGAAAGATTCTTTGAAATTATGTTGAAGAAAACAAGGCTCCTGTTCAAAAGACTGGCTAATTTGGGGGTAATATGTTCTTAATAAAAACACGTATTTATGTATTTAATAAGTTAGAAGGTAGCCTGTAGGATTTCTGAACTATGTGTAATAGTAATCTTGCAGTTTGCCTTTTTCTCTCCACTAACTTTCACAAGCACTCTTAGGCGTGACAAGCTTGTTTTGGAAAGCCGTATGTTATATATCCTTTTGTGGCAGCCCCAGTTTCTTGACAACTGTGTGCAACGTGCTTTACTGGGATTTAGTGTTTTGGAACCTGCTTTGGAATCACCGTCAAGCAGGGAGCACTCACTTTCTCTGTGGGCTTTTAAGCAGCATACACCTTCAAGAGTGAGACACAGGAGCTTTCACGTAGCCCTAAGAGTAATTTCCACTGCCCATCACCATTTACTGACTTACCATTTATTTTCTACTGTGATAAAGGCAGAAAATATTTTTACCACAATCCCCTATCTCATCTTCTCTGGCATTCATGGCTACACTTGCTCACATCACGTGTTACTGTACGACAGTGAGTTGAGTTGAACAACTCGACTCAAACAGGCTAATGTGCAAGATGTTCAGTGATCATGGTTTTCATTGAAGAAACACATGCTCTTTGTGTGAAAATGAACGCTGCTTCCAGTCCTCCATTTACTCAGCTCCCTTGGTTCATTGACCAGGCACAGCTATTGAGATCACGTGGCCATTTGAGATTCCACCAAATTCAGCATGATTCTTCTTGTACATTTGAATGTAAGTTTAGCGTTCCAGAAATATGGGAATGGTTGTGCAGGGGCATTTTAGGGGAGTGGATTGGATGTCAGGGGGAAGCTTTTCACTGTCAGAGAGGTGAAGTGCTGGATCATGTTGCCCACAGAGGCTGTCTGATGCTGTATCCCTGGAGGTGTTCCAGGCCAGGTTGAATGTGGCCCTGGGCAACCTGGTCAAGTACTTGATCTGGTGGTTGGAATGTGATGATCCCTGGGGTCCCTTCCAACCCAACCAGTTCTGTGATGCTGTGATGATGTTGCGGTGTTCAGTTTATGCTATCAATTACTATGAGAAATTCCTAGCTTTGGGAGCGCTGCAAAAAGCAATTACATTCAATTCATGTATAATAAAACTTATTTAGTTCAGTGAAATTGAGGACACAACGCTAATTTTGATAACTGTGTTTTTTAACCTTATTCACGCAGTAAGCAATGGAAACTATTTTCATACTTCAGAAAATCAAAACCCCTTTAAGGTAATCACAAACAAAACCGTGTTATAATTTTACATTTTTCCCTCAAAGTATTGTAGTGTTACATAAGGCTTAGGAAATGTTTTGAGATCACAGGATGAAAGATGGTATGGAAGTGCAATGTATTTATGCTTATTATTAACATTTGATGAGTCCCCTGGCTTTTCTTTCAGGATTTTCTCCTTATTTCTGTTGCACATTTTTAATTACTTAGAGAAATGATGTAGTCATATCTCAGAGTTGGTTTAATTGGAATTATTGATGTCTGAAGCAGCACCCAGTCTGGGAAAACTGGGCCTGATCAAAGTCTGAAACTAATGGCTTAGTGAAGTTATAAATTCAGTCTGTAATTAAAAAATGAATGAGAGAGCGTGTGCCTTCAAAGTGCAGTTTGTGCAAAGGAAACAGTCACTTCTTTCTTGTTTGGAAGGACTCATTGCAGTATTTAAAAAGAGGGAAGTGGTACTAACTGAAGTCCTTAATCACAAAGATTTGCTGGGTTTTTCACCTGGAAGATTGTACTTCTTGTAGCACTGAGCCTTCATACTTGCTTTTATACTTCATTCTTTATTCAGCTGTGTTTAAAACTGAGCCAGACGTGGCCAGTTCAGTCAGGTGAGGCTATTCCTGGCCCTCTTCCTGCATGTTTGAGTGGGATGTCTGGGCTGTTCTGTTTGTTTAGAAAATTCCACTAGATTTCTTGCAACATTTTTACACTGATTATTTAGTGCCATGAAATACAGTGCTGTCCAAATTGTCCAGGAAACACGTTCCTTTCATGCGTCTCAATATACTTAATGAACTGTGCGTGGGAAATCACAACACAAACAGCTTCTTTTTTTATGATGCTCATGGTATGATGGAGCTAGGGAACTGGGTAAACTTAACTGCATTGGAGGTGGAGGAATGCGTGGGTGGTGGCATGACTGGAGGAACTTTGTGCAGACTGAAGTAGAGAATGACCTTTACTTGCATTATGAGCAAGAGGAGGTAGGCTGCATGATGAAGGAGTTTTGCTTTCTCTTAAACAATTCTTCCAATCTTTTGTTGTTTGATGTCTCTAAGGTTTTTGTTTTTGTTTTTTTTTTCTGTGTGTAGCCTTCCTATTGCCAGCAATAAATATGTATATATTCTAGAGTGGACAGGAATCTTCCATTGTGTGATAGTAGTTTGGAACTCAGTGTGTTGTTTGGAATACCCACCACAAATTTCTCCCTCTTTGTGAAACTGTGTTGGAATGTTCTCCAAGAGTTTTCATTTTTACCATATGCTCTGTATTGATCAACTTCTCTCGAACCATTTTCTCCCATAATTAAGGATGCAGAGAGCATTGCATTATTCCTTTTATGATCTCAAGAGCTCTTTTTACTCTGCTTGTTTGGGGATTTGCTTCCTTGGGAGAGTGTATTGCCGTCTGGATGAAAATGCATTTCTGAAGCTGTTAATCATTCCACGATTGAAGAAAACTAATTGAGAATATTTCCCATTATTACTAAAGTCTCAGGGGTGCTATAGGGCATACTCACTATTATAATCTAAACCTGTGCTTCAGCACTGCTCCTTGTGCCCATTGGCACAGTACTTGGAGAAGAATTTTAAGGGGAACGGCTGGCACTCCCCCACCGCAGCCACAGTGAAGAAAAAGTGCTTTTTGTCATTTTTATCAGCTATTTTGTTTTAGCAGATGTCCCCATAAGGTGATTCTTCTCAAATTCTGTGATGCTGGCAAAGAATCTGTAACTCTTCGGTTGCAGTATGCCAAAATCAACTGCCAAAAGAATTCGGATTCCGGTTGGTGAATTAATCTTTATATCAGATACACAGTGTATTTTGCCATCAAGATTTACTGAAAGGCAATTCCACAATCTGCAGTGTTTTTAGTATGGTCTTACCAGTCACTGAAGATTAAATTAATCTAAATTAAATGAATCTGAATTTTTGTGTGCTTTGAACTCACTGTAAGCGGCTTTGTGCATAAACACACTCTGCTATTAAGGACAGATTTGAATATATCTGTTTTGAAGTCTCCATAATCCTAACTTTGTAGAAGTATTTCTGTGCGTGCTGAGAGCTTCATTGATTATGGGCTCCTGACATGAAAGATCCCTCCTGTTGATATTGTGCTCTCATTGTATTCTAGTGTGCATAACTCATTTCCATGTAACTGCTTTGCATAGAGTAACTGCAGATACAGTTTCACTATGCTTACTTGAATTAGCAGTCAAGGATAGTGACACTGAGCAGTTCTTCAAACATTAATCCCATGAGGGGAGTGAAGGTTGGCCTTACCTCTACCTGCTTATGTGAGAGCTTCTTTCGGAGTGTAGAGAATGTTAACCTCAAAGCCAGGAACCTGCACTGCAATTACAAATTGAGAAGCGTCTCACACACTGGCTTTGGGCAGCTGTGGTCAGTTCAGTGTATCTCAGACATCCGTAAATACGGAACAATTCTTCACCCTGCCTTGTGTATCCCTGCCATGCTTACCACTGAGCAGCCTGACTGCAGTTTTTGTTTCCCATGTCAACTAGCAGTCCCTAAATGTGGGAATCAAAAGCTCCCGCTTCAGCTCCAGTGCTGTGAGGTGACATTGATTTGTGCCATTCAGGTCCGTTAGGTTGCAGACTCCAGGTGTGCTGCCTATTTAGCATACAAATAGGCAAATAAGACTGAATGAGAGAGACATGCACTACAAACATCAGGTTGGAGCGGGTATTAAAAATGAGCTTCAGTAAATTAGATGTTCTACATTAAAAGAATCAATCTTAAGAATTGCTGGTACTACTGGTCTTTGTTATTATTCTGATAGCAATTTCATCTTTTCCTGTTAAACTCATTGTGCTAAATTTGCGCTCGTGTTTCAGATGATTAAAAATCTTGATAATGCCAATCTGGCATTAAACAATAGAGCATATTACAGCTGTTCTTTAATTATAATGAGTGGTGGGTGCACCTTTAATCTCTGAAAGCCATTTTGTGGCAATAAATTGTTCTGGGAGAGTGATTATTCCTAAATTTGAGTTGTGTTTACTATCTCAACAAATCCAAAGTGTTATAGTTCAGAGCTGCGTGTTCAAAATAGAAAAATAGACCAGAGCCTGTGTCTTTTGCTCAAGCAACGCTGTTCCTGCCTGAGAAGGAACTGCAAAGACCAATATAAATATAATGCAATTAATATCAGCCTGTGAAAACAGCCAAGACTGCTGGGGAGAGCTGAATATGTTATTTGCTGCTGTTCTTACCCCCAGTTTCTGCATGTGTTAAAATGAAAGTAATGAAGAAGAGGCTAAATGTCAAGGATGGATTTCCTGAGCAGCCCGTTCCTGGCTTCGGTCAGATAGAAGTGGAGACTCTATCACCACAACGATGAGGCAAGATATTGATTATTGAAAGTGTCAATAAGTAGGGCTCAGATGTCCTTCTATCTGTACTGATTCTGAGCATCTCTGTGGTCTTAATAGTGAACTGATCCCATGAGGCTGAGCGGCAGCCACAAGTAGTTACCAAATACAACTACAGTTATCTGTGTTATTTTAAGTTGTCATTTGTTTAACAGCTCAATTGCTGCACTGTTGCTGAGTCTTGTATTCCAGGCACGCTGGATTGTAAACCTGTGATGAGGTCGGAGTGCTGCAGCAGCTTCTGCTGCTCACTGGGAAAAAGTAGCAGTCTCCTAGGATGGCCACTGTCAGTGTGTTGTCTGTGTTTAAAAATAAATGCAGTGCCTGCTTGGTGACTGCAGAGAACTCTCAAAACCCATGTGGAGTTAATCATATAGAAACAGAAGAGTTAATAATAAAGCTCAGCCTTTAAATAACTTTGTGTAGAACAGCGTGATTAGGATTTGCTTGCATCAATTTAGGTATGTGACAGATTTTTTTAGAGAGACTTTCCCATCTGTACTCATGCACAGTAGTTGACTCTGCTCTAAGGGTTGATTTGAAGTGTTGCAATGACTCTTTGCAGCAGTGACATCTCTTTCTTGCTAATGTCATCCCAACTTGGGATGGTAGAAGTAAAAAATTACAGAGCTGTCCTTAACAGGCTGGAATAGCATCCTATGAGAGCTTATTTAAACCCAACTGGTGCCTTTATTATACAATACAAAAATGTGTCATTTTGGAGCTTTTGCAAAGCCATTACAGTGGAGTGTTGTCAGATCCCTTAACAATTCTGTAGCACTGACAGTTAAATAACAGAGATGGGGTGCAAGCAGGCAGTGGAACGACCAGTACAAAATCTCTTTTACATGGATGTATGAAAACTTGAATTAAAAGATTTGCTGCCAAAACCATAGCACCTCCAGACTGCAATGAGCTATTAGGTGATCTAGTGCCGTGGTATAAGACACGCCATTTGATTCTTTCCCTGGCACGGGTAAGGCACTGCTGGTGGAACTCCACTCGTTTAAGGTACATAGGAGTACAGGGAGAATTAGTAGGACCGAAAGCCTGTCACCTTTTTCCATCTCTGCAGGCTTAAGAAATTGCTTTGTGTCTCCCTAAAACTCAGTGACCAAAAGCTGTTGATGGATAGAGTACTGTCATATGAAAGTCATGCAGTCTTGAGATTCTCGGGCATGTTATTTTTCTTTATTGATGTGATCTACAGAGACTTAAATGTGATTGCTCTTCTTTTCCATTAAGCATGCTGCTGATCAGCTTTGGTATCCTGGTAGACTGTATGCAAAGTGATTTACCAACTAATTTCCTATAGCATGAGCCTAAATCAAATGCAGTTTCAAAAGGGCTCATCTTCAGAAATGAACTTCTGGAAAGCTATAGATTTAGTGTGTTAAAAATGTAAAATTGAGTGGAAAGGGGCCCACGTGGCAGCAGACTTTGAATGAGAACATGGTCGGATTTGACACTGGGGAAGAAAAGGAAGCCAGAAGGATTCATTTACAATTGACCTGCAATAGCAAAGTCGTTCACTTTCCAAATAGGATTAAACTTGTTCTGTCAGCCATGACACGTGAAAAGATCATGGTTATAAATACCATTTGCTGTAATGAATTGGAAGTATCTGAGTTTGCATGCAGCACTGCCACTGATGGACAGCTAGATTCGTGCAGTGTTTTAACACCAAAATTAGCTTCTGCAAAATAGAGAGAGCGAAGAAGCGGTTATAGCACTGAGAGATTGTAAAACATGAAAAATAAAAGCCAAGAAGGAATTGTATTGAAGGATATTTCATTCAAATCGAATTCGTTGTGTGTCAGCATGACTGTCTGCAGTCAGTGAAACCACATCAGTGTATGTACTTTTTTATACTGAGATAAAAACTACACCCTGTGGTTACTCAGTGACCTTAACTCAGCCTTGCATCAGGATCAGACAGTATTTGTTTTTTAATGCTTGCAGAATTAAATGGAGATTGAGAATGTAATTTCACCAAATTTGTGTGCTCAGTGTAGGTCACTTTATTTGTATTTTCAGTGTGCCAGTTGCCAAGAAAAAATCTCAGTGGCTGAAAGTGTATCTAATATTTAGGGACAACTTGAGATTCTTTTTAATTGATAAGGTACCAACTGAAAGCTGTCCAACATTAAATAAAATAATAATAATAAAAAGGCTGAGCTAAAAAGAGGTATCAAATATAATAGCTTCTTAAATTACAGGAAGGTTAACATATAATTAATTTGTTAATTTTAATTACTAGCCTACAAAATGTGCAGGAAATATGCTCAAAGGGGAGAAGCAGCCAGGTGCCAGGCGTGATTAACCAAGGTTACTAGCAATTAGGAGGTCTTTATTAACCATGTTATGGAAAGTTTAAAAACACGTCTATTGAAACTCAGCATGGTTTTCAGCTTGCTCTGCATTTCCCTGCTCTAGACTTACTGGTGTGGTGTCCTTGGTGTTGTTCTCTTCCAGCTGGATGTCTTAGTGCAGATGCAGCACACACTGCCTTTTCTTTGTGCCTGCTATGCAAGCTCTAGGTATTTATTTTGTTCGTATAAACGCAAATGATTAATTCTTGTTTGCAAAGAGGAGTTCGGATGTCTTGGCACATGGAGTGCCAGGGAGCTGCAGAGTATTGGGAATGACAATCCCAAAGAGAAGGTCGTTGCTTTCCAAGGTGCTCCGGGACACGCAGTCTGTAAGTCCAGCAGGAGTGCTGCTGAGCGGCCTTTCCATTGCAGAACCTACTCTGCGACGCTTTACATTTGCAATCTAACTTGTGATTTAAAGCCAACAAGCCAAGCCCACATCAGTGACAAAAAGAGCAAAATTTATCTGTGTTTGCTTTGCATTTTAAGTGAACCATGCTGTGAATGAATGCCTTACACATGTATCAAATCCCACAGTGTACTGCTGTTCTGTTTTGCTGCCATGTCGGTCATATTGAAGTGTCTGTTGTTTGGAAGCATGATGAACTGTGATCCATTCAAGGAAGACTTTATGAAATGAAAACAAAACACGAAACAAAAAACAACCTAAAGCATTGGTGTCGAAGGAAATTAATTTCCTGGATGGCTTGTGTTTTTCTCTGAGGCAGATATTGATGAGTGTGCAGAGGGGATCATTGAGTGTCACAACCATTCACGCTGTGTTAACCTCACAGAGTGGTACCACTGTGAGTGCAGAAGTGGTTTCCATGACAATGGAAGCTATTCTCTTTCTGGGGAGTCCTGTGTTGGTAAGCAATGATCAGCATAACGCTGTTTTTTTTCACCTTCTGCATGGTGTTATAAAGTGACTGCTGAGACACTGTCCTGAACAGTTTGTGTGTTTAAGGCTAAAATGAGAAAGCAAGCAAGCATGTCTGCATTTGTCAGCATCCCCAGCCACGCAGTACAGGCGCTGGTTTGAGAGGCTTCGCATTTCTGAGCAGTTATCACAGGAGGGAGGCACTGGGAGATCCTGAGTGTGACTTAACGTGCTCTGCCATTTCTCATAATAAAGCTGCTTTACAGCCTGAAGGGAGGGAGGGCTTTCTGGGAAGCAGGACAGCCCATGGGAGGCAAAGAGGGGCTCCTCAGCTTTCACACTTGAGTACGAGATCGCTTTCGGTGCATGTCCTTATCACTTTGATATGTTTGTTTTGCGTACTTCCATATCTTCATCATTTCATTTTTAGAGTTATGCAAATAGCGCCATGCACTCTGTGCACCGTATTTGGAGTAAAACACCCTGAGAGCATGAAGGGAGAGGAGTCTGTAAAGGGTGCGGAGGAGTTCCTCAGTTCTTTCTGTGATCATTTGTTTCTGTGGGAGGACAGTGAGGCTCCGTGAGGGTTTATTTGGAGCTGGGTCTCGCAATCTTGTTGCCCTGAGTGCCCGTAACGCTTTGTGTCTCAGCACAGAAGTGAGCAGTGATGAATGGATGGTGAAGGAAGCACTGTATTTCACCTCTGCTTTGCAATGTTTCCAACTGTTCACTTATTCTCGGCAGTGTCGTACATCGTTTCTGTATGATGTTATCAGATGTGTTTAAAACAATTCACAAAGGATCCCCCCGTAGCTGCTATTGAGACACAGACGCAACTCTCTTAATTCTCCATCATTTCTGGGGAATTGCAGCTACTTCATCTCGGCTCAGTTCTCTGAATTTCCAATGAAATCATTTTTGCTTTTTCTGCTCATTTTGTGGACGACTTTCTTTTAACACAGTAAATCCTGTTTGTCGTGCATAAGTGCAAAAGGCTCTCTCTGAGATTTAAAGTATACAATTATAGTGAAAGTTAGAATTGTGTTTTTCATATAGATTTATAAGCTGTTGTAGCGTGCATTCTAATGTTCTACAAATTGTAGCTATTAGAGGAAACGTGTCCTTGGGATGAGAGAGCACTGTGGTTTAAAAACACAGAGGAGAAATACTTATTTTCAGAACCAGAATTTTGTAGATTACACTGCCAGACTCTATTGTCTTATACTGTGCTAAGCTGATCAGGGACTGGGGGGGCCATGTTTAAAATAAAAAATAAAAAATCAAGTTTTACAGCATTTTTTGACTTAAATACCACGTGAAAGTCGCATAATCTTAACCAAGTACTCAGATGTGAAGAATTCTGCCCTGGTTTATTTAAGTGTTGCAGAATGAGTGACGGGCAGAGCAATATTGAAAATACTTTATCAGAAATCAAAGCGACATGAGATTGCCTTCGAAAAGCTCTGGGGAAATTGTAGATAAAGGGCATTTGCAGTGTCCCTGGTGTCTGCTTGTGCTTGTGCTGCTGCCATGGTGATCTCCATCTCTTTTCGGGCTGACCTTAGGTAGCTGTGTTCTCACTCAGAAAACACAAGACTCAGATGGGCTGACATTGGACTTGACGATCCTAGTGGTTCTTGTCCAACCTTTATGATTCTAAAAGATAGATGCACGGACATGGCTGTGGTTTTGATTGGCCCATAGATAGGCTCAGTTGCTGAAGTCTGTGTTGCTATTAAAGTGAAACAGTCTTGGCTATCTCAGAGAAGGAAGGATCCCCAAATTCTCTATGAGTTTTGGTGACAATAAACCACACTCACTTTGACCTGCACAGCACGCTGGAAGTTGTTTTGGTGTGGTGCTCTTCTTGCCACGTGCAAGTGATGAACAGAACATTAAATGAGTGACATTAGTTAACTGAGTTGCTTTTCTGAACTGCTGCAGGATAGCAGTAATGAAGAGAGTAAACCAGTTTCTTGTTTTCTTACACTGCTTCAGCAGTTAAAAATGAATTGAAAGGTTGTGCTAATCCATATGAACAAAGAGATTTCAAGATGTAAAGTTTATTTAAAAACACAAGGAAGAATTGGTCAAAACAACAGCTAGGCAGTTGCTCACATTCTTGCTTCAACTTCATTACTTGAACACTGGCTTTTGTCATGTTTCTGAGCTTATTTGCACAGTGGAGTACTTAGGGTCAAGGCCAGAGTCATTCTCTGCTTCAAATAAAAGGGTTCATTTGCTTAGCAACAGCATTCTGTCCTAGGATTGTATCTGACTGAAATCCTCGTGTGCACCTGAGCTGGATTTGGCCTGCTGCTCTTCAGTATGTTTTGAAACATTTCTTCCTTCCTGAAGGACAGATCTGGGAGAATAAAAAACAATAAGCAGGCAAAGGAGAAAAGAAGAAGAAAGATGTTAAAACCTGCAACAGTAATAATAATAAGAGATGTAAAGCCATAAGGCAGCAAGAGGGAGTACTCAGCTCTTGTGCACAGCCCAAAGCCCAGGCAGAGAGTGTGGGGTAGCTCCCCTTTCCCTCTGGAGATGGCCCTCATCATGGCTTGTAGGTTCATGGCAGTGCTTGCAGGACATTTAAAATATATATCTGTATCTACCTGGGGAGTGTTGTGATACCTCAGTGATTCTGAAAGCTTTACCTCATTGTCTATGAGGTAACGGTAGATGTGGTGGAAAGGTCATAATGCTGTGCTAGAGCCTGGGCAAAAAGGGTGGGTGAGTTGAGCAGGACACTTCAAGCTTGACAAAATCCTTTACTGCTCAAAACAGAAACCATAGATGACTTTGGAAAGGGAATGTAATTTTACAGCCATCCTTTTATAAAAAATGTCAGTTTAATAAGGGGATGGTGAGTAGACTCAAATTAAGAGAATGTAATTCAATTTCCACTGGTTTTGTATATATGAGGCATTGGCCTTTCACAATATATTATTAAGAATACTGCTTGCAGACAAAAGACAATTGCTATAACTGTGTTGCTACCAAAGTTTCCTTCACAATAAAAATACATTGGCTGTAGTTGCTAGGTGCTTCTCTTTTCCTTTTCTCTTTCTTTTTCCTCTCCTTTCCCCTTCCACCTTTTTCCTCTTTTTCTCTACTTTTTTTTTTTTTTTATAGGAATTATGTTACAATTTAGGAGAAAAAACCAACAGCAATGAAATGCTTTGTAGAGAAGCATTTCTTGTCAAGATGCTCAGTATCCCAGAGCTAACTGTTATTCACTGTAACCGTGCCAATGCAACTGGCGTGCACTGCTGCTTCCCTGCACTAAGTGCCTGTTGGCAAATAGTGCTAATGCAGTGGTTTATTCAGTAATAACCCACTGAGTTTTCAGTGTCAGCCTTGACGATTATCAGAACAAAATAAAGGAAAAACCTGTCAGAGAAATGTCAGAGAAGAAAATAGCATGTCACAAAGCTTGCTCCTATCTGCAGCTGAATAGTAGAAGCAAATTAAAGTAAATCATACACATCTCTCTCCGTATCCCTTCAAGAGAATTGATTCTGGTCTGTAGAGAATTATTCAAGTCACAGAGCACTGAATTTCTGGTTTCTTTTATACAGCACAAGCTTTAATACACTACACAGTGTGCTGCAGAGTTCTCTGTTAAATGGGTTTGAACACAATGGAAAAGCAGTTTTGCTTTCTGTTTGCTGTGCCTTCTTTCTCTGTTCAACAAAAAGCCAGACCTATCCCATCTGCCAGAAATCTTCCTCTGCCTGAGAACTGCTTTTGTACCATCACAGAATTGAAACGTGGGCAGGAAGGTTTACATGTACGGAATATCCAGGATCAACTCTAGAACTTTATTCTGCTCACAGAGCTGAATAAAGCTCGTGATATTGGCCTCGATCTGTTGATGTTGTGCTGCAAGATAAAAATAATCTTGCTTAATTTCCACTTAGTAGATTTCAGTCCTAGTGCTCTGTGAGAAACTTGAGTTTCATGTCTTTAAGATAATTGTGCTTAGCAGTTTCTACACTTCTAAAAAGCATTAGTAAACCCTACATTCTGAATCTAATTCACTGTACAGTGTTCTTTAATAGACTGTGATGTCTCTATAGAATACAAGTACCATCATAAAATATTTTCCAATAGATTAAAAAGCATCTGTTTAGTGATTTTTCAAAGATGAATCCTAGTCACTTTGTTTGATTTAGAAGGAGGACAAATACATAATTTCGTGACAAATTACTTGTGAAAAATGGTTTGTCAAAACAGTGTTTAGTTAACTGGTACGCACGTTAGTTTGGGAGCCAAGCATACATTTTTCACGTCGTATTATATATAATGGCTTAATGTACCATAACAGTGAGAATTAGCACATCAGTAGGGTTCTTTCTTCTGCAGCAACTTATCATGATATCACAGAGCACCACGCTGCATGACATGCTTGCACACATTTATTAAGGTGCTATAGAAAATCACACCATTAAAACCTGAATAGCCTGGAAAGCAAAGAGATGGAGTGGCTGGGGATCGGTTTGAAATTTCAGGGAAACCAAGTTAATGAACTTGTGTTGATATGTACAGTCATGCTTGTCTTCTGCCCATTCAAATACAGTGTCTGTGGGACCTCTCTTAATATCTGAAGCAAATTACTTCTCGTTACAGACAAAAAAGGGTGGAAAAAGGCAATTATATCTCAGGGGATTATTCTATTCCATTTTGATTCTGCTTTCTTGTATGCCCATGTTACCACGCCATATTTATATACTTCAAAAGCATATTAAGAAATGAGCTCATATTGTGTGGCTTGTTTGCTTTATTTTCCCATCCCCCAAAAGGGACCGGTTGTGTCATAGCGCAAATATCTGCCAGGTACTTCTGTCATAAGCTTGTGTAGAGAAGCACACATTTAAAGTGTTTGAAGAGTGAGGATCTCTATCAGTTTTACAATAGCCTTGTACAGTGTTTGAGGTGGCAAGCGTTAGCAACAGTCACTTTGCTGCTGGTGGTATACTGTTGATGAAAAATAGTAGGCTGGCTGTATAAACAAGTTTCTGATTATAGTCAGTGCTGTTCTGTTCTTGCACTCTTCACTCTTGAAAAGAAGCTGTTCAGTGGAGAAGTGAAGCTCTGGCCTGTTTACTTATGTTAATTAGTAGTTTATGCAACCAGATGATCTCAGTAATCTTGCAAATTCATGCTCTAGGTTTGAATAAAAAGAGGAAAATGAAATTGCGTTCCTGCAAAAGTCAGCAAAGATGTCTTGTTCTTGAGTTACAGAGAGAAAGACTAGGGATTCTCCTTGCTGTTTTGTATATTTGCTTGTCCATTCTTAAAAGTTACTGAGTTTCATAGACAAGCATCTCACCTTCTGCCTGGTGTTGTTACGATGAGCAGCACTATTTGTGTTCCATTTTGCCTTGTGCTTCGTTAAATGTTGCAGCTGTGGGCCAACAACTTCTGAGACCAGAAGTGGGAAAGCAGTTGGAACCTGATGGGAGCGTGGGGAATTTGAGCCGAGCAAGAATTTGAATAATACAAAAATCATCTGTATGTAAGAGCCTTATTATACAATTTTCATATTCATATTGGAAGATTGTTTTGGACAAGTTCAGGATTTTAAACAGCTACGTAGACACATAATTCCAATTGATAAGAGAAATTTCACAGTAAATACGACTGTTCCCTTCCGTGTTTTACACAGCCACGTACATGCTGATCTCTCATCAATGTCAGCAATTCCACACAATCTCCATTAAGCTAAAATAATTCCTTAAGCTAATGAGGAGCTAAAAACGTGGGAGCATTTGTCAGTGGTTTTTTGTGTGTGTGTTCCCTCCTCACCCCTTTTTTTTCCTTATTGTCTTGCAGAGTGGGAGTACAAAAATACATCAAGTGTATGACTTCTTTTCCTCAAGTTCCTGGGAATGCTGGCTGTTTGTTCAGACTTTTAGAAATGTAACCAGTGACAGAAAAAAATGCCAGAGGGTTGTTCTCAGAAAATTAGCTCTATTAAAAGTTCGGCTGGAAATAAGTGCAGTGTCCAAGACTTTTATTTTTGATTAATAGCTAAAACTTCTAAATAATAAATGCCATAAAATAATAAGAAACCATCATTTGCATAAAGAAAGAAAAAATTGAGCAAAAAGAGTGGCAATTAGGAATTTATGTTCATGCTATGTTACTCAGCTTTGCTTGATTGGTTTCTTTGTCAAGAATGTCCCATTTTCCTGCTTGGGCCTCTCTTAATAGGGGCATCCTTTTTATGCGTGCTAAACTGAAAGCGGCAACAGTGCGTAGATTGGGCACTCTTCCCTTTTGGATACATATGAAACATTAATTTGTGCAGTATGAACAGGTCTGCACTACTGAGAATATGAATAATGTTAGTTTTGATAATTGCTAACATCTGGCTTTCCATAAATCTGTTAAATTATACGGAAGCAGAATTAGTTTTCTGTGACATAAGTAAAGCAATTACATGGAGCTGTGTAGGCAGTATGACTTTATGTTCATCTGTGAACTCCTTTCCATTCTAAAGTGTGAAAGATACCCCTCTAATCTGCACTGTTATTCCACTGCATGCTGTATACATGCAGCTCAAAAAGCCCTTAATATGGTGTGGAGAATATTGACAATTGATTAAGGCTTGGTGATGTCAACAAAAACCAAGTGAATGCTGCATCTGTGCCTTTTTCTTTGACAAAAAATAAATAGAAGATAAATAAGGTCAAGTCTATTGAAAGGAAAACAAGTTATTTTAGAAAGTATTTCAAGTCTTACTGTAGCTGTTTAATTCCTTTCATAGCACTTTATTGATAGCTCTCTTCGTGTCAATCTTCATGGCTTTTGCTTCTGTCTTACTATGGTGCTTGTAAAAGAGTGAACAAGTTTCATTTTCTCTTGGTGGAACCCCTGTTACACCACAGCTAATGGGCTTTTCAAATACTCAGTAGTGCTGTGGCATGGAAATAGAGCAATAATGTTCTTTTATGGTGATTAATACCACTGGGGCAGCAAAATACACCAATTGTAAGGAAGCCTGACTGATGAGCAATTGAATCAAGCTATCAGGCCTTTGGGAACATCTCTGAAAAAGGACTGGCCCTCAGCCCAGGAGTGAAGCCCTCTGGTGTAATTGTCTTCCTGCTTCCCTTTCAGTCTGTGAGCAGACTGAACTTTTCCTACAGTCCAACCCTCAGTCTTGATTGTACTGGCTGATTTTGCTTTTGGTGAAATCCAAGTGCGCTAACTGTTGCCACGTTTTGGGGCCGGTCTGCGTGGGCTAGCACAGCTAAAACCACACTACTGGACACTGTTTAGAGCTTTCATTGTTAAGGCTGAAACAAAAGAGACTCATTGGTTTACTGGCTCTCCTCCAAAAGACATTTTAATGGGATAATGTAGTTCACTTTTCTCCAGTGTGTAATGATTTTCTTTTGTTATTTTCTTATTTGTATCATTGTTAATCATGCTATTCCTGCATAGCTTTAAGAATTTTTTTGAGTGTGTATATCTAAGATGCCTCTGATTTCTTTGATTTTTGTTCTTATTTAAATTCTCTTTGCCATTCTGCTATGGGAAAAGGATGCAGGACATAGCAATGAGTATGGGAAACATGGATCATGGTAGGAGGCCATGGAGAATAGTGTCCTCCTATTTTGGTGTAAAATCCAGAAAACAAAAATCCAGTCTAGCATTGTCTAAAGGTAGATCAGTGTCCAGCTATAGGTCGCTCCTCCAGTTGTGTCGGTCTCAGCATTTACAGTTAAGCCTAGTAGAGAGAGTTATTTGTGGAATCAAACTGAACACTGATGAGTAAGTTGAAAAAAGTCAGTGTTTAATGTCTAGCAAACACAAGTGGAAGATATCAAAAAGGAGTTATTCTTTTCGCCCAACAGGGAAGATGAGCAGTAGTTACTTAATGTTGAAATAACATTTGCCCTATGGAAAAATCATGCCCAAAACATTTTAAATCTGCTGTCTTGCAGATATCAATGAGTGTGCCTTAAAGATCCACCCCTGTTGGAATGATTCAGCCTGCGTGAACCTGGCAGGAGGGTTTGACTGCCTTTGTCCCTCTGGACCATCTTGTACTGGAGACTGTCTCCATGAAGGCGGATTCAAGCGAAATGGACAGGTGTGGGCCCTGAGGGAGGACAGATGCTTCGTGTGCTCCTGCAAGGTGAGATCCTGCTGTTCAGAGTTTCACAAGCTGTTTAATTCTCTGGGCTCACGTCAGAAACCCCATATTGCAGTGCCACTGGTGCTGGCAAAACGCTGATTCTGAGTCCAAGGTGCTGGGGCAGAAGGTAGGTTCTGCTGTGGGCACTGAAGCTGCCATTGGGAAATTCTGTGTCTGACTTGTTTTTTCTTATTGTGCATCAGTTATGTTTCTGTCTGGCCAGAATACATGTGAATTAACTGGGTAAGAAGGAAGTCTTTAGCATGACTAGAGGACTTTTCATTAGGCACTTAATTTTCTCACATGGAGAGGGCAAGGCCAGCTTTCTCCTTTGCATCCCAGCTTTCCCTTTGCATCCCAGCTTGGCTGCATTGGCAGCTTTCCCACTTGAGCAGTGCAGCACACTTTTTCACCTTTGGAGATGCCAGGCACGATATATATAAATTTCCTTTTAACCTAATTGAGGGTGAATAGAACCATTTATTTTTTTTTTTTTTCCCTTCTGGAAATTGTCCATTGTTTTCTGAGCATGCTAATGGAGTTAAACACTTCCTTCATTTCCACTGGTTAAAGAAATGCACCCTAACATGCAGTACAACTGTACTGTCTGAGTCATGGTCAATCTTTCCTGGTCGCTTTGACCCAATATGTTCATAGCCCCGGTAAAGCTGTGCTTAGATACTGCAGGAACACTATTGGTCGTTACATAATTAAAATTCTGGTTACTTTGTGACAAGCTGAACATAAAGATTGAGAAGCGGCCTGTCTATCCTTGTGTCTTAGTGCTTGTGAGCCACAGAGACACCACAGGGTTTGGAGGGGTAGAAATGAAAAGTTATGTACATGTTACAAGAAAGTGAAAGCTTCATCATTTCTATATTGCAGTAGGATACCAGAAGGGAAAATCAAGACCTCAGAGTGAATAGAACCCACAAACTGCTCTGCTGTTTTGGGCTCAGATGGGAATATGTTCATGTTAGTTGCTATATTTTTGACTTCAAGCTCCCTGCAACTCCTCCGTTCAGAAGCTGAAGTATACAGCTCCACTGAATACATATCAAGGTTTCATTGTAATCTTGGGGAACAGGCTGGCTTATGAAAGGATTTCTAGTCAATAGAGTAAACAGTTTAATACATGTGAAGACATCTGGTCTGCCTTTGCAGAATTACAACTATTAGTATTCCTATTTTAGATTGCCTGTAATTTGTTTTCTTTGCCATTTCTCATTGCTCCTATTTCTTCTGCTGAATGCTGTTATTAGTATATGAAAATACACAAAATGATTGACTAGTGCATAGTTATTTTAACGGAAGCTTGGCAGTGGTTGTTGCTACGACTCTTCCTTTATATCTTCCTTGTTTTCCCATCTTTTTCCTCTATGAATTAACATTTGCGTTTTATTTCATGCCAGTAGCTGCCTTGTTTCAAGAGCCAAATTCTTGTCTATGGAACAGGGAGAGCTCCTCCTCCATCACATCCCAAGCAGAAGGAAAAGTCTTTGCTGAGCATTTATTGAGATCTGCTATTGAGACATACTTTATAAATTGTGATTGCTTCCAGTATGGCAGGGCTCTACCACTTTGATGTAGTTGCACAGAGAGTTGGCCCTGCTTGACCTTTATGAAGCTTGCTCTATTTTCAGTGAGGAAAAGGGCAGTGTGTAACTAAGTTGCTCCTTATACTTCCTTCTCTGACATGAGAATGATCCTACTCACCCGTTTTCTCTAGGAAACAAATCAGCATTTCAGATTTAAAATAGTACGTTTTCTGTTGTTGAACTTACTGTAGAGAAGGATACATTTCATGCAGCAACTGGTATGCATGGGTCCTGTCTTGAAAATAATTTGTCTCAGAGTCTAGTACAAAGGAAATGAGATAGCAAACTTCACTTGGAAGTTTGTTAAGTAAGGTTATTTGTGGAGTAGGACATACAAGAAGTTGTATTACTTCACTTGTATATTGAAGCACAAGGGATTATTCCAGTGTTTCATCAGACTCCGCCTCTTCATTCACCAGAGCGAGGACAGAGTTTATAAAAATGTAAGCTCTCAAAACTTAATAGTTGATACTATAATTAATGTAGCGCCCTAAGTGTATTTGATGCATCCTCTACAAGTATCTTCCTGAACAATTGTAGATTTAATGCACAAAGACTGATAGAAATTTGAAGGGGAGTGACGGGGAGTTCCCCTCTGCCATGAAAAAATATAATCCTGGTTGTGTGTCTGGCTCCATGTGAACTTTTGCATCTGTCCCCTAATTCAGATAATCCTCCATTCCAAGTGTGAAAGAAATCTGTGAGATAAGCACAGCACCAGGAACACAGCCCAGGTGAAGTGTATTCCTGATGGTCTGTTTTCCTTAGGTTCTGACTGCTGTCCCATTTGGCTTTGGGCTTCTGTGGAAACTTGAGTCACCCTTTACACAAACTCCTTTACAAGTCAGTTTTCCCTTTGTTAAGAGCAGTTTTGTGTTCCTAGCACTGACGCTCATGGAACCCGTAGAACTGTAAGGAAAACGAAGAGGGAGAGAGATTAATAAGATGCTAAGGGTCATTATCCCATCAAAAGGAAATTATTTTCTGTATATTTCTCACCTCTTCCTATCAAAACCCATACTGCTAATGCAGACCTGCGAAGGTGTAGGCATAGAACAAATGAGATTTTAGATAAAACACAGATATTTTAAGAATAAAGACAGTAGCAGTGTATTACGATTACCAGTAGGTCTCTGGCAAAATTATCCAATCTTGTCGGTGTTGTGAAATACAGTGAGTGAAGGCACAGTGAAAGGTCAGCTGCTCCCCAGAGGTAGGAGCATGGGAGCTCAGAGTAGCGGATAACTGCCGGCACTGTCACCAGCTGAAAGCCCAACTTGAAAAATGATCTCGAAAGCTTAGAAAGTAAATTGGGTGTAAATTGGGTTCAAGCAGACAGGTAGTTGCTAGCCATTACTTATCAGCACTCTGATGACAGTATGGGAAAGCTCCAATGCAGTGAGTGCAGTTGTTTTACAGATGATACAGCGGTGATTCAAAGCAGAGTCTAGTTCCATTCATCCCTCAGCACTGCTTTCAGATTGGCCGCAGGTGAGGTTTGCTTGAACCAGGAGTAATCCAATAATCAGCATAATACACAGAAGAATTCAATGTCAAAACTTCTCAATAATCTCCTCGTTGCTAACTATGATTTCAGCTCCAAGTGTACATGTGGCATATCAGTATGTTGGCTCACCTATAGTAAACAATGTAATTTCAAACAAAGGAGTTCCTCCAACTTTCATTTTTAGAATCAAAATCAATTTGTTTTTCTCTGATGCAAAGAGAATATATCCTTTTCTCTTTGGTTGTGGAAGCAAATCTTCTGTTTATCTCAAACAGTTTTGTTTTATGATCTTTAACAAAATGTGCTATCCAATGTGTTTAGTAAATATTTAGCAAAATCATATTTTGGAGAGCCTGTGGAAAACAAGCTAGCTTTAATCCATGGAAAGAGTTACAATGGACGCTGGTAGTTGGTAGTGCTTTAACTTGAAGCTTCGTGGGTTCTGATGTGAAACAGAGCCAATCGTGAGTTCATAGTAAAGAACGTTGAGAGCCACTGTAACACTCCTACAATGTTAAAGGGACCACCTTCATAGCTCTGGGATATTTATTAAAGTAATTTTCTTCACAATAATGCAGTTAGTCAAAGTGGCACTGACCAAATATTGTATGCACTAGAGGGGCAACTGGCTGCAGAGGTCGTTGGTGTAACCAATGAGATACAAAATTGTTTTGCAGTATTTCACCTGAGATATTGATTCATTTTTAAGTCTATTAGTAGCAGATAGAGGATGGCAGCTTTCTCAGACTCGGGCAGCATTGAATCCGAGTGCTGATAGAGACGGATATTTCAGGTATTACTCGCAGCTTGCATGACTGAGCCCTCGTGGTGGTAACAGGCCATACATGAAGAACTTTGTATTTCCTGATGTGCCAAAGACATCTTGCTGTCTATAGTGTGACCTGTTCCGGGTCTCCGATGCGGGTTACTGTCTGGCGGTTTGTGGTTGACATTGGGGCAACGTGTCCTTACAGGATGGAAGATTTTCTGCCGGAAAACAGCCTGTGACTGCGAGAACCCCAGTGCCGATCTCTTCTGCTGCCCCGAGTGTGACACCCGCGTCACCAGCCAGTGCCTGGACCAAACTGGGCACAAGCTGTACCGCAGTGGGGACAACTGGACCTACAGTTGTCAGCAGTGTCGCTGCCTGGTACGGGTAAAGCGTTTCGGAGGGGAGCAAGAATAATGATTGGGATTTGTAGCAAAGCCCGCTGCTATGAGGTCATCCGGTCTTTACATGATTTTGAAAGTTATTACACATGCGATGGATTTGGTTGGAATAGTTTCAGCTTTTAATCACATCAGCTGGTCTGCTCATCTGATCAGAATGAACAGTGCATTTTTAACTCAGCAGATGCTGGAACAATGAAGTGCCAGTGCCACATGGGGAATGAGCAAAAAATTAACCAGGAAAAGAGGGGATAAAACAAAGCAAAATGACTAGACAAACATGGAAAATAAAGAACGCTTCTTTTCTCATTAGGCACTGTAGAGCATTTCCCCAAAGCTTTATTTTTTTGCACAGATACACTAATTGCAGCAGCAGTGAACTTCATTAAAATGATCAGCTCTCCATTTATAGCTGACTGTATAACGTTGTCTTCACATATGATATTAATCAAGAGGTGTCTGAGCATCAGGAAACAAATTAGATTCCAAGCTGAGTTCCCGTTAAGTGACAATCATCCATAATGCACAACAGTAAGTGTTCTGTTTTATATTCTTCTAAGATATTTTAATGTTTGTAAGGGAACAGCTAGAAAGATTTGGAGCCAGTAGCAATGGCAAATATTAAATGTGATGTGCTTTACGGGGCTTACTGTGTTTGTGGTCAGCATTTCTTTGCCTAACATTCATGTTAGGTTAACAAACATGCAGACCTGAAAGACAGTGATGCAGTATATCAGATTATGCGTGTTATATGGTGTTATCAATATCTGAAGTGCTTGCAAAGGTTCTTAATGCAAGTCCTGTTTAGTACAGACACATGAACGCTACAGCAATATCTGTTCTTTACAAAGCTGAATACTAACATAAAGTCACCTAGCAGAGTGTACCAGTGCTATTGGTCTAACAGTTCTTTTAGCAGGTGACAGTAAATCCATTTTGGCTGTTGCTAGTTACATCAATGTGCAGTGTTTCTCAAACATACTAACCTACATGTATCTGCAGAGATAATTTCCCATTTAAACAGTTCCTGTGGTGCTTATTTGACCATGAGTAGAATGATGTAAGCATGTACTGCAAAAATTATAGCTGATGTAAAATTATTGGAAGGCAGTATTTAATACTGCCTTTTCAGCCCCCCTAAAAGCTCAGATTATCTTCCTATATAGATAATGTTTTTTAAGTCAGGAAACTACCAAATGATGCTCTGCAGCTGCATGATCAGCCACACTGAGAGCTAATCCATTAAATCTATTTCAATTTTGGCAAAATAACACTTTTCCTTTCAACAGGATGGAAATGTAGCTAATAAAAGGCAAGGAATTCAATGAGCTTTCCTTCATTTTTGTACAGGAAGGAGAGGTGGATTGTTGGCCTCTTTTGTGTCCAAATCTGAACTGTGAGTACACAGCCATCTCAGAAGGAGAGTGCTGTCCTCACTGCGTCAGTGACCCCTGTCTGGCTGACAACATCACCTATGACATCAGGAAAACCTGTCTAGATGGCTATGGAATCACGAGACTTAGCGGTGCTGTATGGACAATGGTGGGATCTCCTTGTACAACCTGCAAATGCAAGGTATGATGAACAAGATACAGCGGGAGTGGAGGTAGATCAAAACAGGGTCGCTTTCTGCCCTTGGAAGCACTCGTTCCAGCTGCAGAATAGATAAGACCTGAGGGCAGAAGAACTGGCCGAGCAAAAGGCAGTGCCTTTTGTGGTCTGCAGGGTGGAAGAAAAACAGTCTGTGCTTGTTTTCTCAGAAATGTTGAGCACGGATCAGTAATATCCTAGTGCAATTTTCAGGCATTCTGGTGGAGAGCCCTTGAGGCATTCTTAGTATGAATCCAGGCTAATATTTTAATAATTGCTTAATGTGAATGTTCATGAAATTGTGGGGTTTTTTTTGCAGAACTGGTAAGCAGAGACAAAAGCACTGATAGAAGCTTCACCAGCAGGCACAAAACTAGAAATTGATTGCAGCTCACAGATGAAAGTGCTCCCATAACAGAAGTTACTGTCCTTGATCTTATGAATTTTGTTTGGCCTTCTCAACGGCGGGCCAGTGCCGAGAAGAGGGGGACGTGGGCACGCCTGCTTTGTTTGCTCCTCTGTGAGCAGGTCAGAGATGTGGGCGATTAGTCCACCAGTGTGGGAAGTACGGTCTCTGGATCTGACCACAATCCAGGGGATGCTGTAGCACAGGAGTGTACGCAATAAGGAACACTGCCAGCAGTTTTCCAGAGAAGTGACAAAGGCAATTGTCTGTGTACTAGGTAGATGATGTAGAATAGCATGTGCCAGAATGAGCTCTGAGATGGCAAGCTCAGCCCCGCCAAAGCTCTAAATTTGCAGATTGTCCAGGACTTTGAAAAAATCATTTTCCAGTGTTTTCAGGGAGTTGGGCACTTTTACCCGAACTGTTCTCCTAATGGAATGCTGCGCTTCCCCATTTATGGTTTTTAGCAGCTTAGGAACTGTTTGGAGTTGTAATCTTTCTGCCCTCTGGTCTGCCCTTTGCCACATCTCATAATGGAATCATAGGCTGAGTTGGAAGGGACCTCAAAGACGACCTAGTTTCACCCCTCCCGCTGCAGGCAGTGTTGCCAAGCACTATGTCAGACACTAGATCTGGTTGTCCAGGGCCACGTCCAACCCGGCCTTGTCACCTCCAGCTGAGATGACAGTATCCTGTGCACTGCTTTTTTCAGACTCCATAGAAGTTAAGCCTTGAATTCTGTGCTTTGTATCTCTCATAGTGAAAACTAATAGGTGAAAATTACTGAACAGAGTTATGAAGAAGTTGCTTTGCACTGTATAAAACGTTCTGGTGTTCACCATGGCAAACTAAACTGTTGCTCAGGGTTTTAAATTATAAAAGTCAGCTCTTCTGCCATTCTTCAGAGCTTTCCCTGTTGCTTTGTGGTGGATCAAAATAAATAAACATAATGCTCATTTGGGGTTTTTGTGGCTTCCATAGGTTTTCATAGGTATGATGGTTTTGTAAATGACAGGATGCTGCAGAGAGATATTTAGCCATGGAGTAAGCTTGAAAGCTACATGGTGTTTTTCCTCATACATATCTACCATGATCCAAGAATGTGAGTTATCTTATTTCAGAAAGTCAGAGAGCTTCCCTGTGGGGACAGGATCCAAACTCCAGCCACTGACTTTCTCACACGGGAGAAAATGAATCCAGTCACCTTTGTTGTCACTGCTGTGTGCTGTGCTCTGTTATGGAGGCCAGAGTCTTTCACAACCAGGTTTCTAATTCACGTAGTTCAG
The DNA here is from genome assembly GCA_036925125.1 of Oreortyx pictus. Classification (NCBI taxonomy): domain Eukaryota; kingdom Metazoa; phylum Chordata; class Aves; order Galliformes; family Odontophoridae; genus Oreortyx; species Oreortyx pictus. The sequence continues at coordinate 2,634,751 of JAUPFR010000006.1, read as the reverse complement.
GTCAGTCCTGGTGGCTGGTAAAGAGAGTCAGAACAGGGAGAGAAGGAGCAGATAATTCTGCTGCTGTTTTGAACAGCAGCCTCCTCAAAAAGCCACCACGGTTGAGACCTGTGAGGACAGCTGAGAATGATGGCTGAAGTAGGTGCTTTTTTTGCACGCAGTAGATGCGTGTGCCTCTGCCAGCTCGTATCCCCTGTGCTTTTTGTGAGTTGTTCTGCGGCGGTGATTGACACCCACTTGTTTGTCTGTGCAGAATGGGAATGTCTGCTGCTCGGTGGATTTAGAGTGTCTCAACAATAACTGATGTCCTCAGACTGGACTGTGCTGGGGGAGGAAAACCGATGGAGTTCACATCTGAAATGAAGCCGCACGCGTTGGTGTTTTGTACAACAGACAATTACCAAAGTCTCTGCAAGAGGAAGATGTTTGGGAGTTGCCTTTGGGACCTCTCACTATGCTCATCCTCGCTAGCCTTGTCTGGGTGACTTACAGTACAGCGCATATCAGTCAATGGTTGTTACAAGTTTTCCGTGTTGTAACTTACACACTTTTCCTGTTGAGACATTTGCAGATATGTTTAAATTATTTCATGACTATACTACTGCTGTATTTTTGTTTTAATTTGTATATTATTGACAACATGCTAGAATTCAGCTCTTCTTCCTTTGGACCTAACTTTTACAAATGAGACAGCCTGTTGTGATTTTGTCACATACTTAGTTCCAAGGTCCCTGTCGGATGTATTTATGAAAATATGTATGTATGTACAGACAGAATGCATAGTACTTAGATTTCGCAGCTGTCCAAAGTTTCAAAACATCAGAAGGTATATTTGATTGGACAGAATGGAAGTAATCAAACGGAGTCTGTCTTACAACTCAATGCCATGGCAAGAAGCACTTTCTGTTCCAGACGTGTGGAGCAGCAGCTAGATTCCCACAGTGAGCAATGCTGCTGAAACATCCCACCACCATTTCAGCGCATATTCAGGAGAGTCAGTAGTCCTTAGCTGTGTTCTGCTTTGCAAGAGAAACCGCCAATGGAAAAGGGCATTACCCCTCTGAACGGTGCAGAGATAAAATGGTCAGCCTTAAGACATCATTGATGAGTTGATAGTGTTTTCTTTTTTGTATTTGCAGTTCTCAGTTACTGCTACCGTAATGGCACAGCGCAGGAGCTGCTGTGCCAGTGACATGTGGGACAGCAGACCTGAACTATTGGTAACTTTCATTACCCAGTTAATGGCTCACTAACAGCTCTTCTCTTTTTGTGTTTTATGGCATAGAAAAAGGTTTCAATTTACCATGCGCTCAGTGTCTTTTAGTACAAAAGTTTAGGTAGAAATACAAATGAAAACTCTTAGCCCCATACTGAGGTAGGAGTTTAGTTTCTCTTCTGCTTATGCCTATTTATTTTTTTTTCCTAAGGCTGGAAAGTTTGTGACATTAGAGCAAGAATATATTTCTGTGCTGGCAGCATCCTCAGCTTCAACGTCACCTTTTAAGTGTGCCGTTGTGTTCTGTTCTGCTCATTTGTGCGGTGTTCTTTGCTTTTTATTTGATTTACTGAACAACAAGCGTGTGGAAAAGAGTGCAGGAATAAGTGCAGCGACTTCGGTCTGGAACGTCAGCGTCTGTGGGGCTTTCATAGGCCCACATGGAAAATGTGAAACTGCTGAAAGAGGAATGAAGTGCAACTGTGAAGTGAAAGAAGAGTCTTCAGTGAAGTGCTGTCATGTTTCTTATAAGGGGAAAAGCGGCGACACCATATGAAAATGACTCATGATCATTCAGACAATTCTCTTCCTTTTTTTTCAAATGTTATTTGTTTTTATCTGACGGGTTTGTGTGGTAAAGATAAATTTATTTTCTTAAAGCGCCCCGACATTTCCAGCTACTGATGTACTGACAACGTTGGCATTGCCATAATGATTGTATAATAAGGGAAATGGTTGTGTTTTGTACGATACTCCGAGGGTGTTTGTAAATCACGTCAGCTCATTTTGTATATCACATTGTAAAACCCAATGGTAATTCAGTCAGATGAGACATCCAGTGGGCTGAGATATAAAGGGGAATGATTTAAAACTTGCGGGCATCTAAATAAACTCCTATGTACAGATTGCTTTCCTTTGTTAATGGGATTTTCAGCCGCTGATCACTGTCCTTTCCAGGCTTGAGCTTGTGAAGTTGCTAGCAGGAGGAGCGTTTGCCTGGAGACTCAGTATCAGAACTGCAAGAAATACACCATTTATACTTACTCAGACAAAACTGTATATTCCAGTCTGTCACGTACACCGATTTGTGAAGCTCTGTGAATGGGATTAATGACAGCACAAGGTTTCCAAATTGTTCTTTTCCCACTGAACTCACAGCAGTGAAGCCCCTTCCCAGGATGCTCTCTGAAAGCTCCTGACCTTGTTAAGAGCACATTCAACAGAAGTGCAGAACTTCATACTTCTGCATTGCATGTACGGAATTTCCTTCCCAAATCCAATGCAGATTAATTCACCAGAACCCTTTCAGAGCGTTTTACACTGCATTATGTGTCATTATCTCCAAAGTTACACAGCTTGAATTGTTTACATCAAGTCAAAATATTGGCACAGAGCTGTTTGTTTATGTTGCATTTTAAGCAGTTGCTCTGTGATGAACTTTTCCATATGAAGCAAAGTGATCACTAATCACATCACGTTTCCTATCTGAGTGCTCAGAAGCGATATCCTCAGCTCAAAGATCAAATTGAGGCACCAAAGGTAATACACCGTGATCCTCTGCGACCAAGGTAAGAGCTTCCACAACCTCTTTCGTTTGAGGGGCCTTGGTGGAGATCCTTGCTCCCTATGAACCTTGGGTGCACCGAAGTAAAAATGCTGCAAAATAAAGGTGTGTATTATAAGGGGAGATATAATGACAGGAAACGTAATTTCTGTAAATCTCTGTGTGAGGTGGTCCCTCTCTCTGCTGAGAAGAGAAGGGCAGTGATGTCAGTGTGAGGAAGATCACTGACGTACCTTTTGTGAAGGGCAGCTTCCTGCCAGGTATGGGACTTGGTCCGAACTCTCACTATAGGTAAGTGGAACTTTGGGTCTGTTTCTGCTTAAGATCTCATAGAGGAATGTTTCCTCTGCTTGTAACTAAGTGAGAAACAGCAAATTCCAGGTCTTGTCAAACATCTTTGCTTTCTTTTGATAAAAATCTCAGCCTGTGTACCAGACCAGGACGTCGTGTGGCATACGGTGCCACTCATTGCTTGTGAGGGAGGGGACTGCTCCGTGCTGCTCTTCATCTATTTTCAGACTCACGTGTAGAGACAAAGCAAGTGCATCTCTGAGTTCAGTTCTGGAGGCTCCTGGAGTCGTAGACACCATGAGCCACATAAGCACTCAGACCACAGAGTGTCTGAGCTATTGCCCGCAGATACTAATACCTCCCTAATTCACTGCAACACATGGCTGATTTGTTAATGCCTCTTCATTGCCTCAGAAACCTAAACAGCAATTGTCTTTCAGTAATTTATCTTCTTCTAAGAGCTAGAGTTAGTTTTCAAGTATAATTGTGCGCAGCACTTAATTAATAGCATCTTTCCAATCAGATTATAATGGCAAACAAAACGTTGTTGGGTTTGTTTTTGTTTTGATGATAATGTTTTACAAAGCAAAAGGTAAAATGTCAGGAGTGATTGCACAAATGGCAGAATAGGCTGCAGTGGCATTAATTCATGACTCCTAGAGCAGTACAGGAACGTCTCACTTCTAAAGGTGCTCACATAGCTATCATCAGTGAAAGTGTTTTAGAAGAGTCCCAACGATACAGTAACTGTTTGAGGGACATACACTGCCATCAGAAAGATATACCTGTCAACAAGTTCTTCTTAAGGTCAATCTTCGGAGCTCAGACAGATGTGAAGTGGTACAAGGGAGATAAAAGCCCCCAAAATACCTCTTCCGGAACCGTGGATATGTGGCACTGAGGGACGTGGGCAGTGGGCATGGTGAGGGTGGGTTGATGGTTGGATTTGGGGATCTTAGTGGTCTTCTTCATCCAGGCTAATTCTGTGACTCTGTATTCAGATCTCATCTCTGCCTGCTAAAAATCAGCAAGAATTCAGTTTCAGCTGGTATTTCCTTGCAGAGATACGTTAGTGAAGAACTCGTGCAGCTTGTAACCTGCAGAAGTTACTTGTGGCTGATAGGAACGTTATTTATTGTTACTGGCTGCCAGTGAACCGTCCCACAAAAGAAGATTCAGGTATACCTGGGAGGGTTGTTCCCCAATCAGATGGCAAAAAGGGTCAGATTCATGCTTTTAAGTGAAACAGTCACCAGGAAATTCACAGCACGAGGAAACAGAATGTGGCCTCCCCCAGGCAAAAAGGGATTAGAAAAGGCTTCAAAACCAGGTATGTGTCACTTAAGTTATTGAGCATTACTCAAGCTGCACGGTGCAAGGCTGTACTGAGTTCACGTGAGCAGATTTCTGGCCAGTGCTTTGCTAGCACTGTGATGTTATTGTGATGTATATGTGCGCTGCATGCACACACAGGTGACACAGACTCTGCCAGGGGCTTTTGGTTGCCGTTCTGTGTCCTGTAGTTCCTTTCAAATGATGAGTCGTGTGATCCAGCCATTGTAAAGTGTATGGGAACTGTTGAATCACGGCCTGAACCACTGATTGATCACCTGAGGCGAGCACTGGGTCAGCCGCAGGGGCACAAGTGAGTGTGATTGGAAGGGGTGGAGTTTGACTCCACCTCTCCCAAGACCCCATTTAAGGGCTGACCACCACCAGGGAAGGTTCTCTGGTTGGAGATCCCTCCCTAGTGGAGTTTTTGGTGAGCCTCAACCATCTTCAAAGGTGAGCCACTCTTTTCTTATTAATTTTCTTATTAACTATCTGTATACCATCTACCTAAGCCTATCAAAAATATACCAGCTTTGGCACTATTTCTTCTGGGTGCTATTTCTGGGGGTTATTTGCCCTACATAAAGTAATTACCTGTCCCTAAGCTCTTCATTAGCAATGCCTCTGTGGTTCTGTGTGTTTGCACACTGAGAGGACGCTTCAGTGTAGAGAGGCTTAGCGGTTCTGCAGCTGACCACGCTATCACCCAAACACAGAACAGAGGGCAGGAAGCAGAGCTGGAAGATCCTGCTTCCTAAGAATGCAGCTGATGGATTGCTGGTTGGTGGACTGTACGTCTACTTTTTCTGTCACAAGATATGCAAACGTGTTTGATTTCATCCAGTGCTTATGTGTACCCCTTTGAACCTTTTCAGTGTGAAATGCACAGATTTGTTTTCCTACCTGAATGTTATACAAAATGCTTTACCACCACTGTGCGTTAAGACTCAGAGCAGGCGTGCCTTAACAGAATGTCTCTGGTGATCCAATCGTAGAACCACAGAGGTATGCTAATGCAGGCAGTACCTTCAAAGCTGAACGCTTCCCTGTCGTGTTAGGGGTTAAGGACACCTAAGCAGGTGGATTAGAAGTACACGTGCAGCTGTAGTGGAGGTGGTTTTCTGTCTGAGCACATCTGGGGCCACTCATTCAGCCGATGAAGTTCCCTCTTTGGCTGCACACATTTGTTCTGTGAATTTTCAGGGTGGAAGGCAGCTTAGTAAGCAAGGTAAGTATTGCTCAATTTTCTCCTTTTTTGAAATAGGAAATATTTGGAATCCCACTAAAACAAAACAACAAATTAAAGTGACTTCTCTGCTGTTTGTTCTCCACTTTTTTGGTTGTTCACCTCTCAGACTTCTACTGCTATAGTCCTCCAACCCAGACAGTGAACATGAGGACAGTGTGAATACTTAGCAAAATAAAGATGTACTTTCATACCTGTAGGGAAGGGAAATTTGGAGCCATAATTGATGTATTACTAATTTTATTCTAAGGTCTCATTTTCTTGTACCAGTCATATCAATCTGGAATTAGCATGTACTCCGGACGTGTCTTAAAAAAGATCGACTAATTCTGTTACCTAACTTGCAGAAAAAATTTTTTGTATGTTTTATGAACTCTCATTTAAATTTGTACCCTTTCGGGCTCCAAAGGAACTGTACCTTTCCCATTTGATAGAATGACCCCGGACCCACCCTGATCACATTCTGTGATTTCCTCTGTGCTTGGGATAATATTCAGCAATGGAGGCAAAAGAAATCATGATGCCAAAGCTTGCAAATGGAGAGGACCAAATGGAAAATAAAGCATTATGACAAAGAGAACAGTAGCTCCAGAATGGGATTTCTGCATTCTTTATGACCTGAGAACAGTGCTGATAGCAAAAATAACTGGTTTATTGAGCTCAGGCTATCACCAGATGCAAACAAGAGGCAACAGTTTGCAAACTGGAAAGCCATTATCGGGTATGTAATAGAACTGAATACTTTAGGTTACAAGCATTCTTTTGGTTTGCTGAATGAGAGAAAAGCGGAGATGAAATCAGGCAAATCCAACTATTATTCTTTAATGTCGGATACCTAGGCACTGGGTGGCTGAAATTAGATAGGAGTGTGCAAGAGGAACACTTGGGTCGAAGTGCCAAGTGATATCAGCACAGGCAGTGATGCTTTTAGTGAGGACAAATGCATTCATGAGGCCGATGACGCTAAGTGTGCAAGCGATTTATAGGAAAAATTCCTAAGCAAAGCAAACCAGGAAAAGAGTCCAAAGGAGTCCGTGCCCTAACAGATGGGTGTCCTTTGTGCTGCATTACCGTGTGGTGGGAACAGGGGGCTGGAGTGAGCTGCTGCTATGAGTTAATGTGGGTGCATGGACAGGAGCTGGTTGGCGCTGGGAAGGCAGGGAGTTGGAGGAGACCCTGGGAGGTCATCTGGTCCAAGTCAGATGATTCTGTGATAACTGCTGATTAGAGTGATCCTCCTTAAGGAGTGGCAAGTTACTTCTTCCCACTGAATTTCTTTCCAGTGCAACCATTTCATTTAATTAAGTGGTAGGGCAATTAGAAACCTTTTGAGCAATATTACTTTTGACTTATTAAAGTCAAGACTTGTTTGATGGAATGGCAGTGAAGACTCCTGCATGGGGTCTGCTTTGGAGGGATAGAAGCAGGTGGTTTACAGAGGTATTGAATGAGAACTGATTATTGATTTGCTGTCATCTAACAACATCAGTGTTGAGTGATTATGTACTGTACCTCTTATTACAGAGTACATTTGTACGACTCACTTTCTTGCAAATTGGCTACAGGCAGGGAAAGTAGAATACATGGCTGTCTCATGTCTGGAAGCAGTGAACAAGTTGCACTAGGGAGACACTTTTGAAGAAAAAGAGTCTGGAAGGCTCAAAACGCAGCCAGGAGCAGGGCAGATGCTGCAACTCAAGGTAACTGGGTAGCACACTTAAACAAACAGGCAGTAAATATTTGGCCTCTTGTATTCTGGTAGCTTTTATTGGCTGCTCCATTCAGGCTGGAGGAAGGGACACAGAGCATGGCTCGTGTTCACTTGGAGTGCTGCTCTTCTGACAGCAGCACGCACCTGTCCTGAGTTACGCACCCGAGCCCTGCTTGGGCACAGGGACACTAGAATGCTAGAACTCTGACTCAGGAGCCAGAGGATGTGCTCTGTCAGCACCTCTGTCTGTTTCGGCACTGACTGCATCACCCTGTGAAGAGAAAGCGTTTTTGCAGAGGAAGAAAGGATCTGTCTTTTGTTGCTACTCATCGAGGATGAGGACCCAGTACCTTTTGATCTTGCTGTATGGTTTCTTCTCTGGTCTTGCTGTGCAGTGTTTTTATTTACAGCTTGCTTGGCAAGACACTGTAACCTGGATTTTCCTCATGCACCAAAGTGATCGCGTACAAGTTATTAGAGCATAATATACGTACTGATTAGGTAATAACATGGCAAGGCAAATAAAAGATTTTATGACAACTTTAAACAGCAGTGGATTAAAGTTCAGGGGGCTGGGGATTAAGAAGAGGGACTCCATCTGTTGGAGGCAGATAGCAGCCATTAAACTGTCCCCTGGGAGATTTGCTCAGCCTTGTATAACAGGAGCACGTCTGTGTACGCGTGAATCGCCATACCTTGTTTGTCTTAATTTGTGTGGTGTCAAGCAGTTCCGAAATCGTGCCTCCCTCTTGTGCCTGCCTCCCACCCCCCCAATCCATGGATTTATTTGTGCTGTTTATGGGCTTATAAGTGGGAAATATAACTTACTTGACTGCACATGCTATATTTGACTTAGCGACATACTGAAACACAATCACACAGGGAAACGCAATGAGAACCAGCTCCCCAGTAAAGTTCCCTATGTCACCAACATCCTTTATTTTCTTTCCCTTTCTCCGCATCTCTTACAGTAACTGCAGTATATGGAGGTGAAGGGAAAACCATTCCACAATAAACACTGTACAGATGCTTTGTCCTTAAAACCACATCTCCCCATTTCTGTAAATCTGAAGCATTCAAGTTTATACATCTGGTTGTCCTCATTAGAATGCTTCAGCAAAAACTTTGCTACTGGAATCACACTGATAACTCCCAGTGCAATTAAAAAAAAAAAAAAGTTGATTCATTCCTTGAGTGCATCTTTTTTAAGCCATGCAATTCTTGGAAAGTGTGCTGGGATTTATTTTGAAGCACATCTTGACTTTTAATACATTTATAGAAGCGCTTTAAACTGTATCATAGCTAATTTTGCTCTCCCACAAATCCATCACTTGGTGCTACTTTTAACTAACCTTTTCCCATATGAGAGAGGAGATGGCTCAAGTCTCTCAAAGCTATGTTTTCCTTTTAATTTAACAGGTAGTCCATGTTTAAGGGAAAAACAAATAACACTCAGAAGCATCTCCCAGTGTGTCAGCCCTAGAGGAGGAGTGCACAGGAACATGTTCCTTCCTGACAGCCTGACTAAGCGCAGTTGGATTTGGGGATCTTAGAGGTCTTTTCCAACCGTAATGATTCTGTGGAGTAAAGATACACGGTGCAGAAGCATGCTGTGCACAGTGTCGGCATACGCAGCCCATTTCGTGTTTCTGGCGGATCCCTCTGATGAAGCGCTCCAGGACTGAGATCCAATACGGGGCTGGTTTGTGTATCAGCCTCTTGCCTTACTCCCGTTGCCTGGGGGCTCCCCAGTGCTGATTTCATACCTGTAGTTCCCATACCTGTAGTTCCAGCTGAAATTCCTGGGGCTTTGGTGGCGCTCAGCTGATGCTTGGCAGGTCTGATACGGTTACAGGCATCATCCTGATGTTAATCCTCTCTGGTACCGAGGGTTGTTGGGCAGGGACTGCAGACAAGATGGGAAATTGCAACATGGGCATGCTATGGGCTGAAGGAGAGAAAATGCAATTGCCTTAATTTCTGGAGGCTCTTTTTTTTACACAATTATGATATTCCATGGCGTGCAACTGGCTGCAGTTGTGATGGCTGTAAATGCATTCTTTCTTCAGCTTACTGATAAAACGTGGCAGAAACTGGTTCTTCTGGGCCCGTGGGCACATCGGGGATCACGAGTGCTTTCTGTCCTAAATGGGAAGGCAAAAAATGTCTTTTGTGAACTGCAGCACCATTTTTCACTGTTAGTTTCTAAATCTAATAACTGCAGTTTAGGTTTGCTGGTAGCAAAGCAGCCTGTGCTTCGTGCAGCACGATTACTAATTCATTTAAAAAAGAGCCAAATCAAGGCTGGCTGTGGTTTGGGTCTGATTCCACATTTATTTTTCATAGCTTGTTTGCTTGGTAGCTCTGCAGCGAGACAGTGATTAGTTAAATCAGTTATACATAAATTCAAAGACTTCTTCATTTTAGATGTTCAGACTTAATTGGATTTAAATCAGATTAGAAAGTGACTTCTGAGAAGAAGAATACCCCCAAGCATGAAAAGATGGCCTTTTTTCCTTAACTTATTGCTTAAATGGCAGTAGAGATTTCTATCTTTGCAGCGTTTATTCCCTGTTACAGCTTACAATTCTATGTAACATTTAGAGAACTGTATATATTAAAATGTTAGCAGTACTGATCAGCAGGAAGCCACCAGCTTATCTTCCTCAGGATAAACTGTTTTCTAGTCCAGAGTATTTTCTTCAGATTGTAATGAATTTTCCATGTTACAAAAGGAGGTCATGCTACACGTCTATTAGAATATATCAATGGCTGTGAAATCATACAGCACAAGCTGAATTCAAACCATCAAAGGGACTGCTCCTGCCAGGAGATGGCCCGGATCAGTCTGGGAGTGGAGCTGAGAGTTTCTCCATTGCATCGTAAGAGACTGTCAGGGGTTCATTGCAGGCTTGGGTCGCATGCATTGAAGTGAATCACTGGGTGATGAAAAGCAGGGTTAGGAGAGCTTGGAGAAAGATGATGTAGTTTTCAGTGCTGCAAAAGCAGCCATAGTTTAGGACTTCCCCAAATGACATCGATGAACCCAGCAGAGGAAGATCCTCGTAGAGAAGCAGGGCACAACTCTGTTTTGACTGTCAGGGTCCAGCAGTGCTGTGTGGCACTGCACTGAGCTGCTGGGTAAGGATGGGTAACAGTAGGATAGAAACAACCCCAAAAAGAAAACCTCAAACACCCATCGTGTCTTAAAGGCCAACATCCTCTATAATTTGTATGAGCTGCCACCAGGAAATAGAGTAAGAAATGTGGAAAAGACAGCTCCTTAGCACAATTCTTACAAACCCCACTCCCCTCTGTTACAGCAGATGGGATAAGTGTTGCTAAAACCATTTCACCATTCATTCCTTCTTTCATATTGTAGGGCAAACAACCCCCAAGAAGAGCACACAATAGAAATAGTGCCAAAGATGGCATATTTTAGGCAGGCTTAAGAAGAAGGTATACAGATAATTAATAAGGAAAGAGTAGCTCACCTTTGAAGATAGTTGAGTCTTGCTGATAACTCCACTAGGCAGGGATCTCCAACCAGAGATCCTTCCCTGGTGGTGGTCAGCCCCTTAAATGGGGTCTTGGGAGAGGTGGAGTCAAACTCCACCCCTTCCAATCACACTCACTTGTGCCCCTGCAGCTGACCCAGTGCTCACCTCAGGTGACCAATCAGTGGTTCAGGCCGTGATTCAACAGTTCCCATACACACATCTAGAAAGCCTCCAGCAGAAAATTCACATTTGAACGGCATGCCCAGCTCCTCAGCATTTAAGAAGCATTTATCTCACAAGCCAAGCTGGGCTGCCTCAAGCGGAACACAGACAGCACTGCCGTCAGACAGACAGGTATTGGTCAGAGTGGGTCTGAGACTGCTGGCGACTGACTCCAGCTCCAGAAGTCAATCAAAAACTAAAAATGATCTGACTTTAAACAGTCTCTCAAACTGCACTCCCACTTTCCTTGAGAGGCTCTGACAAAACACATTCACGCTCAAGAAGCGCTCGAGTTGTGAGAGTTGGCAGTATAATAGTTTTAATTGGTTGAACAACTCCTGCAACAAAGCTAGTAGAAGTTTTAGGAACCAATAAAAGCAGCATTAACTAATAAAATAAAAATGGCAACGATGAAGCACACAGCTTTATGCAAATTCAAACTTGCTGAAAAATTAGAAAAAACGTGGTCTTTTATCCATGCCAAAAGGAAAATTACGATGATGATTAATCAACTACTCGCTTACTGAAAGTCTTAATAGGGCCGATGTGTCTGCCAATGTGAAACACCGAGAACATTTGGTCTTGGAAACACGTACCTCAAATTGAACACATAAATACTGGAAACATTCATTCAAACTAAATCTATTTTTCTAAGCATCATTTTACACTTGAGCAAAAATCTCCTAATGTCTTGGGATTCTTCAAATGCGAACCTGTTTGTGAAGAATTCAAAACCACTCGCTCCATAGTACCCTGCAACAGACATCGCGCCACACATCAGCAAAATAACACATATCAAGGTCATATTTTTCTACGCAGAAGAACACATATCAAGGTCAAGCCTTGCCATGTAGGACATAAAGAGGTTTTATTGGGTCTTTTTAATCCAAGAGAGCAATTACACGTTTCTCCTTCTCATTGTTAAGTCTCAAGCTCAGGTTTGGGGCTTTTTTCTTCTTTCAGTGACAAGACAAAGGATATGTTAAAACTCAAATAAATGCCTCTCTCCAGCAGCAGCGAGGAAGTGCTGTCCTGACACTCCTGCTCAAAACAAGCAGCTGTTTCCACTGCTGGGAAGGCAGCAGGAGCATGAGCTAACGGAACCCAGAGGCAGAAAGTCCACAAATGCAAATCATCACCAGTGCAGAGGAACTAAGCATTTTAGGAGGACAATGGGACAGAGGGATACAACGCAGCCACAGGTTCTTGCCAAATCCTTGTCAGGCTTCCCAATGTGACACTCAGCCCCTGCTGAGATCTCTCTCCGCAAGCGTTTCACAGCAGTTGCAGGTGGCAGGAGGGTGGGAGCGCAGTACTCCCACCCTACAACCCGCGCGTTCACCTCATCACCGCAGCAGCTGTGATGCCTTCACTGCCATACTATGGCGGTCGCCCTTGTGAGAACTTCACCTTAGATGCCCACGTATCCTGGATGCGGCCAGCACGGAGGAGAAGCACTGCCCACATGTCAGCAGCTACACTCTCGGCTGAAATTCACAGGGACGCAATAAAGAAATAAAAGACTCCGTTCACTGCTACCCAGGTCCCAAGAGCTGGGAGTGAGAGACGGGCTACAGAAAGATCTCTTCGTCCCCTTCTACCTCATTAATCATACTTGCAGCTCAGCCCTAAGGGAGGGCACCTAACTGCTTTTCCACACGTTCTCTCGATTCAGGACAACTTGTACTATTTCATCATCATTTTCCTACTCTGGCCATGAGCCAGATCCTGGCCGGTTCAAAACTCCCCCACAGCTTTATTCTAAGAACAATCTCAATGGCTACGGCCAGGGATTAAGCAGTCACACAACTGAAAGTTAAATATCATCAACCTCCTGTTCTACTATTTATTTGTAAAACAACTGTTAATCCACATGTTTACTGAAGGAAAATACATCTTCTGTTATGGAATATTTTTGCTTATGATATTACAGTGGATGAAGCGACTAGATTCCGACCTTTAATTTCATACTCGGAAGCATGCCATAGTTACCAGCAGATATCATGTTTAGGATTCTTAAGAGTGTGTTATAGCAGGTATTCTACAAGAGTACGCTGAACGCGCTCCATCTTTCCCAAAAGAGCTTTCCAGGATCTCTGAAGGCACTTGTTATTTGTTTTAAATCATAGGATAGCATTTTTTCCATGCCAGAGAAAGCACCCAGTGCGATAAAAGCACTCGCCCTTTATTAAATCAAATCGGAGAAAGGAAACAAAGAAACATCTGGAAGTCGTTTCATTCTGTAGCGAGCACTCAGCCCATAGAAAACAAGTATCAGAAGGAAACCACACTAAATGAAAAAGTAAAGAGTTGAGCTCATGCAAAATAGCACAGCTGAGAATTCCGTGTGATCTGTGATTAGTTACCCAGCTGACAACCACGGGAGTGCAGCCAAAAATGAGAATGCAAAGCTCACTGAAATTTGCGTAAATCACAGCACCTAACTGCTAAACTGGATGCACAGGGGTGTGCTTCTCAGAGAAAAAAAACAATGAGCCCCAAAGCTGTTAAATAACTCAATCACAGGCTGAATGAGATGCATCTCCATGCACGTATCCAACGCATGTATTGCGAGCATTTATTTGGTCGCTACACAAGAACATCTAAAGAAACTGCTCAGCCGCATAAGGAGGAGAAAAGGTAGAAACCTCACAGAGCCAAAGCACTCCCAGCGCACTCCACACAGTTGGAGAATTGTGAATTGAACTACCTATTTCTGTGTCTCGTGAGTGACCACATGTAATAAGCATGAGTCACGGCAGTCAGAAAGAACAGAGAAAGAATTTTAACCGATGACAGGTAAAAATACAGGTGAAGCAAATGAAATCATACACTCAGATTTACTCGCACACAAAAAAAGTTATCTTTCAGTAACAAGGCTTCTTTCAGCAGCTAAGAGGAGTTAGGTGAGATTCAGAGAGGGCCAGGTATCAATGGGAGCTTCTCAGTTGAGAGCTCTGTCCCCCTGCTGCGCTTGCATCTCAAGTACTCCCAAGAAAATGGAGATGCTGTATTGCTACAGATTGCTTTGGATCCAAACACCAATTGTAAGGTGACGGTAGTCATCCAACTCAAAGCTTGCATGGCTGGCCAGCAGAAAAACCCCTTCTAAGAAAAAGAGCAAAAAGCAGGATTGTCGGAGATTAGGATTGGGTTAACAGAGAAAAGGAGCAATACTTCTCCCAAGTTATTAGCGTTTTGTTTGTTTTAATGCAAGATATCATTTCTTAATGGACTGCGTAGGCACTAAAATAGAACTGATTCATTCAGAGGAGCGTCAGCTGCGCTCTTTGTCCTGGAAAAATACAACCATCTCAATAGTCACTGTAAGAGATGGCGCTGCTGAAGGAAAGACGGCCCCGTTGAAGTTTTGCAGAAACAGCTATAAAGGTACCGCTGCCACAAGACAGCTCAATTCTCCATTAAGTGACACCTAGCAAAGAAAGCTGTACCGCTGTTCACGACGCTGAGAAACCACTGTTTCCTGGAGCCACTTTGCATTGTCCCTTCACACCAACTGTTTAAATTGCAACAAACCAAAACCTACATGTATACAGCAGAAGTCATGTTAAAAGAAAAAAAGAGAGAGAGAGAAGCTTCATTGTCAGCAATAAGGTTTGTCAGATGCAAGGCAATGTAAGAACAGCGTGGTAATGAAGGCGAGTCCTAGAAGAGCATATTTGTCATGCACAGTACTGACCCTCCTCTTGAGCTCACCCTGTGTCTCTTTTCAGTGCGCGGTGACAGCCGAATTTTCCATGTCAACCCTACTCATACATGTCAAAAATCACAACATTTAGCAATGAAGGTGAAGGGCATAAAAGAGTTTCACGGCCTCGTTTGTAGAAGCAAAAGGGCAGAGTCCCAGCTTTGTGTTTATTTGTAAGACTGCCATTGTAAGAAACGAGGTTCTAATTCCACAAGCGGAGGGAGCAGAGGGAACCGATCCTCTTGTAGAGTTTCTCACTGAAATAAGTAGCAATTGGTTCACAGAGAGAGTTTTTTTTTGTATTCTCTTTTGTTGGTTCGTTTTGTCCTTTCTTATAGCTTCCCAACTTTCATCTTTTCAGTGCTTTAGGTGAACACCTGATGGTTCTCTTAACATAGTAACTGCGAACTTGGAGTTGATATTGGAGAAAATGAAAAAATTAAACACGTTTAATCAGGAATCTCAAAAACGGAACATGATGAAAGGTGACCGAAAGACTCATTTGATTCGGGCCCGTACACATAGAATCTGAATATACACGTTTCTTTCTCTGCTGAGCGTTGAGCAGAATGTCAAAGAAGTTCTTTGTACCTCCTAATATCTCAGCTAAACTGCTGAGTTACAGCCTGAGCCATTGATGGAGAGCACCTGGCAGGAAGGCGGGGCCAGCCCAGGGGAGCTCAGGTGCAGGCAATGAATCGGAGTGAGCACAAGGGGCAGAGACCAGATCCATCCCTTCCCGGGCCTCATTTTAGAGTCAGCAGCAGAGGAGAGTGGATCTCTCTGGAGATATCTATGTTCCCTAGGCTTTCATGAGGTAAGCAGCTTTTCTCCTTCGTGTTTGCATCTGCCCCATCTGGGCTCATCCTTATTTTCAGCAACAGGAGGCTTTGCCCCCTCCTGCTATTGTCCTGGTACTTTCCTTCTTGTTAAAGCATTACAGAGACAGCATTAAAAGTCAGTTCCTCCTCCTGTCTGTAAGCTTCCCCCTTCAAGCCCTGGAAGGCTTCCATGAGGTATTTTCTTCTCCTGTGTGAGCAAACCCGGCTCTCTCCCCTTATTTGTCATAGTGGAGATGCCACAGCCCTCGCCTCACTCAAAGCCAGGTGGATGAGGTGCTCTTCTAGACACAGAAAGCGCAGGTTCAACTCTCATTAGCTCCAGAGAGGAGTTAGCTCACAGCGGCTGAATTCCCTAGTCGGCCTGCTGCCCATTCATTAGGTTATCTGGAGCCCATAGAGAGGTTAATAGAACGTAGAGATAAGCTCCGACTGGCTAGGTTACGCATCTGGAATCACAATTGCAGTAGACTGAGCAGGATGAAAAAAATTGGCAATCGCTTGGCTGTTTTGCATCACAGAGAAAACTTAGTTAGAAGTCCTTTAATCTTGGGTTACCCAGTCTAAAACTCCTTCCAAGTTTGGCGTTTGTCAGGTAGGTTTACAGGGAGGGATTTATCTTCTTGGCTAGGATAACTGGAGTTGACGTGGCAGTGAGGTGACTGTGCATATGATTACTGCACGGGAGCAGCTGAGTCATGGTCCAAACCAGTTCATGGATGGAGCACCTGGGGAAGAGACCAGGTCAGCCCAGGGAGCGCAGGTGAAGGTGATTCACCAGTTAGAGGGGAAGAGGTGGAGCCAGGCTCCTCTCCTCTCAGATCTCATTTAAGGTCTGTCTGCTGCCGAGGAAGTTTCTCTATTTGGAGATCCTTCCTTTGAGGAGTTTTTTGGCGAGCCCAGAACCTCAGAGACAGGTAAGCGTAGCTTTTCTTTTTCTTTGTATCATCTTCTCACGGTGCCGGTCCCCCTGCTTTACATTACTGCATAGGTGAGCCCAGAAGTTAGAGAAGCTTAGAGCTTCCTCGAGGCCAGAGCGGTTAGGGACGGGTGCTTCATAGAAACAAAGGAGGAGCAAAGGTCAGATTTGCGTAACCGTTCACGGTCAGAGTCAGAGGCCGTCCCCCTGTGAACTGAATTTCTGCTGTATTGTTAAAATTAAAACAAAATGAAGATGGAAGTCCTTCTATTCACCCATGAAGGAATATGCTTACTTAGGCTGCCCCGGCTTCTGGCTCGAGAGAGCTTACACTTCCATTTATAAGGAAAGATGATACATTCTAAGTCTAAGATGTTGGAAGCTCACTTCAGAGAGTATGTGAGTAGCAAAATGCCTTGGATTTTAGGGGTTAAAAACGTCCAACTCTGGGCCCTAACAAATTTTCACTCAGTAACCATTTAAGTCTGATCTTGTTAGGCTCTAATAGGAGAGGGATGTGTCCATTAACTTGAACTCATACATTCTGATTAGTTCATTGGTATCTCTTCTCATATTTTTAATAGTTCTTATGAGTTTATCACTGCTTGGGATTATCTAGCAGGTTGAGGGACAGCCTGGGTGACAAAAACTGGGCATCTTTGGCAGCAGTCTGATTCAGAAGTTTCTAATTCCCTCGAGTGTGTGAGGAAAATCCTCATCAAGCAGTCAAAAACTCAATTCCGTCTCTTAATGTGGCCCTTCCTGATTATCCATCTTAAAACAATTGAAACACTAAACTGTTATTCAGCCCCACAAAGAAGAGGCTCCAAGTGTTAGAATAAAGGAGAATGTGAGAAACTGGTGGACAGACGCCACTGAGATTCCACAGGGCTTCCTTTCAGGGCTGGTTTTAATTTGTAATTCTATAAATGATATGGATAGGGCACTCGGATGCGTGTGAAGTGTTTGCCAAGGACATTAGGAGGGTGGAAAGGCTCAGAGGAGAGATCTTGTCCTAGCAGTAGGCCATCTGGTCACAAACCACATGGAGCTCGATTAGGGCCAGGGGTGGCCCAAAGTCAGCTCAGGATAGAGACTGAGGGAACAAGAGGCCAGAGAGCCACCTCACAGAAAGGAATTGGGGCTGCAGTGGAAAGAGAGTTAAAGTCGGCCCTGAGCCCCAGCAGGCCACCCAAATCCTAGGGCAAGGGAAGAGAGCACCCACCCTGTTTAGCCTCACATTGAGCTCTAAGCACAGTTTAGACAACGCTGTAATGCCTTGCACTTATGATGACGGCTGTAGGGCAAATAACCCTCAAAAATAGCACCCAAAAGAAATAGTGCCAATGCTGGTATATTTTTGATGGGCTTAAGTAGATGATGTACAGATGGTTAATAAAAGAGTGGCTCACCTTTAAAGATGGTCAAGGCTCACCGATAACTCCACTAGGGAGGGATCTCCAACCAGAGATCCTTCCCTGGTGGTGGTCAGCCCTTAAATGGGGTCTTGGGAGAGGTGGAGTCAAACTCCACCCCTTCCAATCACACTCACCTGTGCCCCAGCGGCTGACCCAGTGCTCGCCTCAGGTGATCAATCAGTGGTTCAGGCTGTGATTCAACAGTTCCCATACACTCCACCCCTTCATGATGTGAACCACTGATTAAGAAACTATAGGGTGAGCCCTCCTTAATACAGAGACCCAATACATTGCAACGCTTTACATAATAACCCGTCGCGATGCATATTGATGTAATCTGGGATGAGTGATGATCAGCATATGGCTTGTGTCCTTCCTTGGGCCACTGCTTGGTGGTGTCTACTAGAAGCATGCGGTCACATTGTGCAAGTCCGTCCTACTCTTCGTCAGTCCTGGGTAGACCATCACCGGATGTTGCACATGATCTTATAGCAACTCTGGAACACTGCAGCATCATTTGGTTCGCTCCGGTGACTCATAGACTCACGGGGAGTAAGATAGATGTTTCAAAGGTACCAGGAGGGGGAGGTCTGCCCTCCAGGGTAAGATACAGGCTATATTCCTGTCCTGGGTCAACACTTCAGCTTGTACAGGGGCATGCCCTGACCGCCTGTACGAAACCTTTTGTCCAGATGTCTGTGGCTGCACGATTATATCAGGCACCAAAGGGGGTGTCCTGATCTGCCACAGAGACATGATAGGGGTTCCTTTATAAATAAAGACTGGAGTGTTGACCACAATATCAGTAGGCCATGTACCAATTACCGGAGGGACTACCGAATCCCCCACCTCCAATAATCTCCCCCAAGGTGCAAGTAGGCCACACCATTGTGGTCCTACCTGCACCTTCCAAGGCCATCTTATTTTATTGGTGCCTGGTTTCAGGTTCTCAGGGGCAGGGAGCAGAAGATTGTTCTCACGGCCGGTCTGAGGTCTTACCTCATTATCTGTTCCTGTAATTTGCATCCTAAGTGGGGAGGCCCATGTTGTTTGCAACATTTTCAAGGCACTGGGTCTGCCAACTCTAGGCCTTTCATTCAGATCTCGCAGGGTTTCATGGAGTCTCTTCATCCACCCCTGCAGAGACTGAGAGTCTGTCTTCAAGGTAGCCTTGAGAATACCATTATAACGCTCAATCAGGCCTGCCCCCGTTGGATTGTATGGCAAGTGGAATCGCCATTCGATATTGTTCTCTTCTGCCCAGCGTTGTATCATTGCACCCGTGAAATGAGTCCCTTGGTCGCTCTCAATGACTTGTGGTGTCCCGTAGGCAGCCACCAATCTCGTGAGCGCCTTGATGGTATATGCCTGGTTGGCTTTTGGTACTGGATAGACCTGCATTAGCCCACTCGCGGTGTCAACACAGGTTAGGGCATATCTCACCCCCTCAGATAGAGGGAGGGGCCCAATATAATCAACCTGCCATTGCTGTAGAGGATTGTGTCCTCTAGCAAAACGGGCTGTTGTTTCAGGCAACGACCTCGGTCTCATTCTGGAGCAGGCATCACAGTCTCGGCGTGCTTGAGCAATGAACGATAGTTGTATGGGCAGTCCCCATGCTTTAGCAGCTGCCCACATGGTCTTCTGTCCAGCATGCCGCAGCTTTTGATGTAATCAGTAGGCAATGTTTTCAGATGGTGAGTTCTCAACCCATCTAACTCAGGCCAGTGTGTCGACTTCATAATTTCCTGGTGACTGTAGGGGTCGGTGACCAGAAACGTGGTAGACACATACAGTTCTGTGTTTGACTGTATTCCATATGTCTAACCACATATCTTTGCCCCAGATCGGTTGGGAGTGGATAGTCCAGTCCTGGGTAGCCCACTGTGCGATCCAAAGAGTGAGCCCCCGGTACACAGCCCAACTATCTGTGCAGGTATTCAGGATTCCAAGGATACTGTCACCAGGTTCTTTGGTTATAACCATCCACACGGCCCGCAGCTCTGCCCACTGGCTGCTTTGACCATCCCCCTCTTCAAACCATATTGCGTCTGTAGCGGAATGGTATGCTACTGCTCTCCACTTACTTGGGTTGCCCTTGCTGGACCCATCCGTGTACCAGGCATCTTCAGGAATGGGATATTTTCCTTCCTGGACGGGACTCTTCTGTGGCAACGGCACACAGAGGAAGAGGTGACTTTTGATCGAGGCTGCTTTATGATGCGATAAACAAAGTAAAGGGACACTTTCAAAGCTGCATTTTTGTTTATTATTCAATAATCTTTTTCTCAGATCTCCACTCATTTTATTAATCCTTGTGGGAAAACAAATGCATAGTGGCATTCTGAGGAGCGACACATTAATGGCCAGCAGGCATCTTCTCAAACTATGACGTAAAGTGATGTAAGTCACAAAAACTCAGCTGTAGTGAAGTCCTTGGGAAAGCGGTATCATACTTAAGTAACCTTAAGGGATCATTAAGTTAATAACAGCGAAGCCAATTAGTTTCTAGGAAGTCGGAGAGGAGGATAACTTACACTAAGTGGAAACAGTAAAGGCAAAGGCAGAATCCAAACACAGTTCCATTTCTTTTATTAACCAGGGAAATAGAAAATAGGACATCTTCTCATCAGGCACGCTGGAGTTCAGTCTCAGTTCAGGAGAAAGGTATGCAGGCGTTACGGGACTGGTCTTTGACACAAAGGGTTTCACCAGGCAGCTGAGAAACCGAGAGGAGTTGCTGTGAAATAATGGAACAAAGGAAACTCAAATATTATTTTTTTTTCTTCTTTAAGACAATTAGTGCTGTTCCAGAGGCACACCCGCCTTCAAGCTCTACTGAACTTGGGCAATGCCATGACACATGATAGCAGCTGCAAATACCGACATGAGAAATACACTCAGCAGCTTTGTTGGGTGAGTAGAGCAAGTATAAAACATGATAGCTTTGAAGTTGATAATTTGTAACAATATGTGTCATTAGGTCTAGCTTTTGATTTTTCAAGAAACACACTATGCTGTGTTGCCCATTGCAAAAGGCTCAGTTATCCTTCCCTCTCATCCCGTGAGATAAGTAAGCTAAGCCCGGCAGCAAAGGAATAAGCCCCAAACTTAGAAACAGCTGGCACAGACTTTTTTTCCTTTCTTAAAGGAAAAAGCGAGGATGCATCATCTCATTTCAAGTTGAAGACAGACAGGTCTCCCCTTCACCTCTAAAAGGTGCAACGGCAGAACCTAGCCATTCCCTTCCGGTACAAATCCTGAGGCGTAACAGTTTCTACCTGTAACATAGAGCATTTCCACCTTCAGTAGAAGCAGCCTTTCCAAAAATCTTTAGCAAGCCAGTGACTCTCACATAAAATGGATAGATCCTCACCTGCTTCCCACCCCAGGGAAGCAAACTGCAGTATCAGCATTTCAGTGACCCCCATCCAGATGAGACAAAGAGCGACACCTCAGAGTTCTCCTCTACCTTCTTGCTATAGGAAAACCTAAGAGACATCTTTTCAAAGAGGGATTTGTTTTTACTGTTTAAATTTAAAATTCTAAGCCTTTAAGTCCCCTGCCCACCCATTGGATTTGGGGCACTTTTTGTGAGACATCACTTTAAAGTTTGACTTAAACCTCTGGTTTACAGAGATAGCTGCCTCTGTATAATCATCTAAAGGTAACAAAAAAAGAGGCCTTGTCAGACACCTCTCAGGAGAGGAGGCTTCCTAAGCACTCACTTTTTATTTTCCCCTTAGACTGACTTGTTCCACCCTTGATAGCAGCCAGTGAAGGCAGTCCCGTGAAAGAGAAGACCAGCAATTTCCTCCCTCACTCACCATCTGTCCTTTCAGGCTCGATCACTGTAACACATCCGTAGCAGACCAGGCTGCATACTCAGACACACGCCATGGGAGCACCTCAACTCCGGCCACCCCCCCAGACCCTGTCAAGAGGGAATCCCCTAGCACACAGTAAATTCCTTCAGCGGGACCCCTCAAGCCCCAGCCCCAGAGTTCTCACCCAAAGGCTCTCCCTAAGCTCTTGACTGTAACCAAACTTTGTCTTTCTGCAGAATAGAGAACCCAGGTCCTCCTTCCCTCATCCTCTTTCTTCCAGTCAAGGAAGACCTCCACAAAAAGCAGCCACCACCACACAGGAGCCACTTCAGCACCCAAGGAAGAAGCACCAACAGCCAGGAGGGGCTGTCCCCACATCCCCCTCACCCCCACTCAGGGGAGCCCCAGCTCTCAAGAGGGGCTCCCCCTAGATTCCCACTCAGGGGGAGGCCTCCTGGCAGCCACAGACAGAGAACACCCCCCCCCCCAAAAGAAAAAAAAAATCTCTTTAGAGACAGTGCACACACTGGGAAACAACCCTCCACAAATAGGGAAAAAGGACAACATCCCCCCCCCAACCCCCCAGAGGGAAGTTGGTGCTTTTTCCCCTTTGGCACAAATTTCACAACCAAAAAGACAGCACCAAAAACAACCACCACCACTGCACAAGAGCCACCTAACCCAAACATCTACCACTGCTCAAAAACAACCTCACACAAACCCAAGAGCAAACAAAAACCAACAAAAACACAGCACCTCTATCACAGCACTAAAACCATCTCACCTAACACAAAATCAAACAAAATAAACCAAACCAAACTGCGCAAAAACATCTCACCTAACACTAACTCAAAAGCAAAGAAATAGCACAATCTACCTCCCCTAACACACAACAGCACAAAAACCACAGAACCTAAAAAAAAAAAAAAAAAAAACCCGACACAGCTCAACAGCCAAAGCTGCTGCTTCATCTAATCATCTAACCATCTTTACTGCCACAGAAATCAACGCTTGAACCACTCAACCACAAAAAAAAAAAAAAAAAAAAAAAAAAAACCCAGCTCCAACACTCAACAGCAACCCAGGGTACACCCCGACATGAAACGCTCACCTGTCAGCTCCGCTCGCAGCCCAGGGTGGTGACCGTCCTTCCAGGATGACAGATGCAGCACTTCTCACTCTAGCTGTTCCGGTTCTCCGGGGCAGGACCTGACACTCACCTCCAGAGCTGTCAAGAAAGCACTAGGGGGAACTCAAACAGACCAACACCTAAATCGGTTCCAGAGGCTGCCCTTCCCACCCCTGACTCCCAGAGAAACCACTCACCTCGGCCCCCTGCAACAACATCCCAACAGTAATGGGGCCGTCGGGGCCTCAAAGCCCCCCTGCTCGCCACCCCAGAAAGCGTCCCGACTCACCTTGAATTGTCTTCAAGATGGGGACTCCGTGGCTTTGCCGGGCGGCCTATTACCTCACACCCACTCAAAGCAGTCTTCCCCTTGTTCCTACGGAACTTACACCTGCAAGGAAACAAACGCTGTCGCACGCCTCCCAAGCGGCCTGGCCCCATTAATTAGACTCCTGTTCTGTACATATTTAGGGACCACAGGGATCTGCTGCCCTCCTGACCCGGCTGTTTCACGGCTGCTGTGCTCGAGGCCACCCCAAGTCTTCATATCCTCTACGCTACAAAGCAGCTCTCCTGCATTACCTGCAGTGCTACATTCCCCCTCCACACGCTGCAGCAACCTACCAGAAGGAGCTTCCTCTGCGGCTTCAGGAAGCTTGGAGTACACGGTGGTCACTCACACTGCTGAAGCCTGCTCAACAACAGGGCACTTACCTAAGTGGCTCACTGCTCGTTCCGCCTACGATCAGAGAAACTTTCTGTCTTGCGCTCCTCTGCATCCCTTCTTTCTTCCGGCTGTGAGAAAGCTAGAAAAACAAGGTCCCATCCTGCTCTCTCTCACTGACAACAGTGGGAGGAGATGAAACAGCCACTAGAAAACCCCAGGGTGCCAAGAGCTGGGACTCCGGGAACCGAGCGCCAGCTTCCTCTGAAAAGATGGCGGAATCCCAGCAGCAACGCTACCCTGGCTCAAACAAAACAACAAACCAACAAAAAAGAAAGCCGGGCAAAACTAGCGGCAGCTGTACAACTGCCCTAAGAAGAGCAGGGGGAGAACGCGCTCACCTCCTCCGCGGCCCCGATAGTGCCGAAGCTGCCCGTGGGTTCGGTCCCATCCTTACCGCGAGAGGCGTCCCCGCGACCTGAAACAAAGCCATGAACAGCATGACACAGAATCCCGAGGTTGTGTTTTACAGGCAACCCTCTCCACACACCACCTTTCAGCCGCGGTGGCGCAAGGACAAAAATGTGTCCCTCGATCCG
This sequence comes from Oreortyx pictus, assembly GCA_036925125.1. Lineage (NCBI taxonomy): Eukaryota > Metazoa > Chordata > Aves > Galliformes > Odontophoridae > Oreortyx > Oreortyx pictus. The sequence continues at coordinate 2,610,565 of JAUPFR010000006.1, read as the reverse complement.
AATGCTTTTGCCCATTATTGAGGGCGGCCAAGATAGAGTCCAAAAGGAAAACCGATATTCGTGGGGTGCCCTGCTCTGACACAGCTGATGTCCTATAAAGGCTGCGGCTGACTGTTCTCAGATTCCGGGACCTGAATGAAAAAATATATTTCTTCTGCAACGCAGAAAACAATGGAACAAGTGTACATTAGGGTTACTAAAGGTCAAATCTGGCACTTTGGAGTCACCATGGGTCACCCCGTGAGCCCTTTGGGGTTAAAAGCGGACAAATCTGGGCTCAAACTTAGACACGTTTCCACCTCCTGCATCGATACAGGTCACCCGATGAAGTCGCTAGCATTCCAATCTGGTCCTTTGGGGTTACAAGATTTCGGTGTCAGCCCTTTGTGTTTACCACAGTTCAAACTTAGAAATATTTCTGCCTCCTGGATCGCTACTGGTCACCCCATGAGCCCTTATTGGGTGACCAGGGGTCAAACTTAGACATTATTCCACCTCCTGAATCGCTACAGATCGCTCCATGAGCCCCTTGAATTCTCTAGAGTTCAAATCTGGCCCTTTGGGGTTAATAGATTTCCAATTCATCCCTTTGGGTTTACCGCAGGTCAAACTTAGAAATTTTTCAACCACCTGTATAGGTCACCCAGTGATCCTTTATGATGTATCAGAGGTCTAACTTTTAGAAAATTTTCCACCTCCTGGGTCAATACGGGTCACCCACTAAGCCCTGATGGGGTATCAGAGGTCAAACTTAGAAATTTTTTATCCTCCTGGTTCACCCGATGAGCCCTTATGGAGTATCGGAGTCCTAACTTAGAAATTTTTCCACCTCCTGGGTCGATACGTTTCAGCCGATGAGCCCTTTGGGGTGACCGGTGCTCAAAGTCAGCCCTTTGAGATCCCTAGAGTTGAAATTCAGCCCTGTGGGGTTTCCACAGGTCAGACTTAGAAATTTTTCCGCTTCGGGTTCAATTTAGCAATTGGTGACTGGGGACTCCCTTGGGGAGTTGGATTTCTAGTGGCCTGCAGCTAATTGGAAAGCTGAACAACACACTTGGATTCTTGACGGTAAAGTGTATGACAACTGCTGAGTGACTGCCCCGATCTCTGACGGAGGACCTGAAAACCTGGTCGGCCCTGGGAGTGCAGGTGAAAGCGATTCACCTCCAGCCTAAGAGGCTCCACCCCTCTAAGACCTCATTTAAGGGCTGACTGCCACACAGGGGAGTTTCTTGCCTGAGGTCTCTCCTTAGTAGAGCTTTTTCTGTGAGCCTTGATCCTGGGAGATGGGTGAGCATTCCCTTTTCTTTCTTTCCAACACCTTCTTGTTGTGTCGGTCTTGTCGCTATTACAAGAGATTGCTAGTCGATACTATTTTCTAGAGAAAGCAATGTTTCCCAGCTATCTTATAAGGTAGGTTGCATAACTGTGGGTGAAACAGTAGAGGATATGCACTTCCCATTGAGTTGCACATTTACATGCTTCTACGGATACTTTGTTTGCATCCTTTAAATGGTGTAGCTGGGCTGTAAGGTTGGTCCTGCTGAGAGCTTCCTGAGAGCCCCAGGGTGAAAGCTGAGAATGTAACAAATGCCTGCTATCCGCTTCTCAAATGAGTGGGCAGCTGGAGCTGGTCACAGCCCCAAAATTAATAGCACACAAAAAGAGAAAGAGCCCCATCCTTCTCACCTCAGACAGATATGAAAGCTTGAGGGATAGGTGCAGTTTCTCCACTACTGCACGTGCATTCAGACCCCAACTTAAATTTAGCCCTTATGAAGACTGGCATCTGAACTGAACTCAAAGTTAAGAGGAGGCGTTTTTTCCACGCAGGATCAGCCGAGGGTGTAAGATATAATTGCAGGGCGATGGCAGGCTCTCAAGATTAGGAGGTCTCACTGGACTTCTGGTGAAGATAGCAGAGTTTTGAGCAGGTTTAGCTTGTTTCCTAGCTTCTAACAGGAGATCTTACAGCAGCAGCTCAGAGCTGAATCTAGGAAGCTCCTTAACACTGACCTTTTTCCAAACAATTTTCTGTTTACCCTTTACACACAAACACATGTCCGTATGGGGCGATGGGCAGCCCAGTAATGCTACAGTATGACTGCAATAACAAGTCTGCAAGATGCTCGGAAATATTGTCCTACCATTCTTTTTCCTTCTGCTTCTCTCATTGCTCATGAAACAGCTGCTCTTTGGTTTCAGGCTTTAAGCTATTTTTAGATTCCTTTCATGCTATTGGCCCTTTGAAAGGCATGGACTGCTGTGAAAAAAGCCATTGCTGTGAGGCAAGAGGAGGGCCTATAGGTGAAGTAATGTCTAGCAATAAGAGATGGAATCTCACCTATCATCTCCTCACCTGCTTTGTTTCTGTCAAGTGACTCTGTTCCCTTGGGTGCATGCTGACATATCTAGTCTGCCATTCTTTTAGCACTGCAGTTATACCAGCTGTAATGCTATAATGTGATGGGAAGTGCCCCAATGCTAGCAGGGTGGTAAAATCTTCAGCTGCAGCAAATAAGTGCAAGCCCAAATGCAGCAGCAGTGGATGTGGAACTGAAGGGAAAGAGCTGCTTACCTTAGGGAGGCCTCCAGTGGGAAGGGATCTCCAGCAGGTGATACCCTTGCCTCCACTGCCAACCCTTAAATGAGGGCTGGGAAGGGGTGGATCCTGGCTCTGGCCCTTCTGGTTGCTCAGGGATGCTGCGTGCACCTGAGCTGCCCTGGGTTGGCCCTGCCTTCCCACCTGATGCTCAGTCACTGAGATTTCTGCTGCTCTCCTCCCCTTCCTGGTGTGAACCGATGGCTGAGTAGGTTGAAGTTAAGCCCTTTCTGTTACGGTGATCCAGTGCTCTGCAATGCTTTGTACAGTTTTGCCTGTCTCTGTGTAGACTGACAAAATCTAAGGTGATGAGTTCTCTTGGCTGAGGTTCCTTTTCCTCTGTGGGCTGGTATTTCAAGTGAGCATTAGGGGAAGCTGCGAATGAACTGGTGTCGGTAGAAAGCAGGATTTATTTATTGTGTGAGCAGTGAGAGCCCATTTTGTTGAGCTGTTGGATTCCAATTGGGGTGTCAGATGTAGTGCTCGCACATTAGGGTTTCACATGAAGTGATGTGGGTGGGCAGGTGGACTATAAGGATCTAAAGAGTCAAGTTATCCCTATGGAAGGGATTGCTGATAGAGAACCAAACCCAGAATTGCGGAATTAGCATATGGATCTCCTTTTGTGTGCTGACATCTGACTGATATGACCATAAAGTACTCTGGTTTTTAATGTGATTACCACCTACAATTAATTAGTTGAGCATTACACTACCTTAAGCAGCAGTTCCTTATGGAATTTTCGGTTTGCAGGCTGAAGGCCCATCTGTGTCTTAGCTGTCAATAATGAACATGCTGTGGCTAATTGAAGTGGGAAAGATCGCGTTCAGCCTTATGGCTGCAGTGCTCAGCTGACTCACTGTCAACAGTGTAGTAATCTCTTCAGAAGTCTTACCCAGACTCAGCATTTCTGGCTGACTGAAAATATATACGTGTATTCTTGTGTGTGTGTTGTGGCTTCTGAGTTTTAGGCTCCTGAAGAATGTTTCTGAGCTGACAAACCTCTTGAATCTTTCCAGGCAGACCTGTTTTTCTCATTGCTTCAGCCATTGCTACCTGGAGGAGAAATCACTTCTGTGTTGGCTCTGAATCCCTACGCTGACATGCAATTCTACTTTCTACTGGCATCTGAGTTGCCCCCAGATGATGGGCTAAATCCTGGCTGAAGACAAGGAGAGCTCTGTGGAGTGGGGCTTGCTTCTTTTATTTTTTACATGGTAGGTTATTCTATTTTTTGATTGTAAGCTAAAGAGCAAATCTAGCAGTAAAATACATCTCTGAGTGGTGATGGTATCTACTACTGCAGTTTCATAGTGGCTTGTTTGCAGATGGGGAAGTTCGTACACAGGAAATTATGAACAGTTCAGAACACACTTGATTTCCTGTTGGTTCTGCACTGTCTGTGTATGCAGCATTGCACAGATTGCAGCTGACTGCCAAGATTTCTCCCATCTTGTATAAAACAATGACACCTGTATGAGTATATGAGCACATATAACAGAATATGCAGTCTAGACAGCCAAGTCCTGCACGTGAATTGCAACTCCCACTGTAAGTAAAAGCTGGAGAACAAAAGGATGCAGCACGGCCCTGCCAGAAGAATTGGGGGTACTGGTGGGTGGGAAGTTGCATGTAAGCCAGCAAGGTGCCCTCGCGGCCCAGAAAGTCAACTGGGTCCTGGGCAGCATCAAAAGAAGTGTAGCCAGCAGGTAAAAGGAGGTGGTCCTGCCCCTCTGCTCCGTGCTAGTGAGATTTCACCTGGATTACTGTGTCCACCTGTGGAGTCCTCAGAGCAGGAGAGACTCAGATCTGTTGGAGTGCGTTCAGAGGAGGGTCACACCAATGACCCAGGGAATGAAATGCCTCTCCTACAAGGACAGGCTGAGAGATGTGGGCAACTGGATCTCTTTTAGGGATTGGGGCTGAGGGAACAGGATCTCTGCCCAGAGATGGTCCCTTCTGGAGAAGTCACCGACCTTCAGAAAGGGTAAGCCACTTGTCCCTGCTCTGTCCTCTGAACTATATCTTATCTTGACCAATACCTTTACAAGTGTGTTTACACCCTGGTGTAACACTCGCTCCACTCTGTTCTTTTCCTGCTCTTGGCATTTAAAAAAACTGCTTGGCATTAGCTTTCACCCCACAGTGAGAAAACACACACAGCACTGAGGCTGTGTTGGGTGAGTGGAATGTATTAAAACTGATTGATGGGAGCAGCTGTGGAGCTTATGAAGGTCTGATTATAAATATATTTTTTAAATAACAGTGATATAAAGTAAATCTGTGATTTTACAGTACTGTGTTTGTCACTACCTCCAGCACCAGGTCTGCTTTCTGACATTGCATGCCAGTGCGTATGGAGTGGGGTTGGTTTTCTCTGTTATCTTGAGCCACAGTACCAATGTCCAAGCGTTTTAAGTTAAGTAGTCAAGCCTGCAGGGAGTGGGATTTCCATCCGTAAAGCAAAAGCAAGATGGTGATGTGAACAGGCAAAAATAAAAGACAGACAGACAAAAGGAGCACTTGTAAGGGAAGCAAGAGGCCAACAGGCAGTGGAGGAAGCATTGCTCTTGCTCCTTCTGCATGGTGAGTGCAAGAAGCAAGGTGTGGGGGATGGCTTTGGGGCTGTGAGCTGCTGACTGGTTGCTTCACGGAGAGAGGGGGCTGAGAAATTACCCACTGCAGTGAAGTACCACGAAATGCAAGGAAATGAGGAGCTGCAGAGAGGTTCTAAGTAAGAATAATGTCTTAATATAGGGAATCTAAGAGGACCTTTAAAGCAAGTCCAGAAATGTTTTTGAGCAGAGACCTCAAATGACCCAACCAACTCTCAGGGCAGCTGCCATAGGTTTTCCCATACATGTAATTTCAAAGCTTTGTTTTCCTCAGTAAGTGTGCTCTGTTTTGATGTTCTAAGGATTCTTTGGTTTTCTGAGGCCTTCATTTTGTTTTTTCAGTTGCTGTCTGCTTCTGTAATGGTGTCAGCTTCAGCCTGTGCACCAGCTGTTGCTTTGTAACCTCCAGTTTCCCTCCTGGAGGTGTCCTCACTTCTCCCTGGTCTCACCAGTTATGCGCTATAATCATCTGAGTTGCCTCACCCTCTCTTTGGAGTTATCTGAAGCAAGGAACTTGCCCAGTGACCCTTGAGATTGCCCAAGGCCCATTGTTGCTGAATTAATGACCATGCCTCAATCATTCCTAGATACTGTCCAGTTCCAGTGTCACTTTAAAGGTGCGCGAATGGGACAAAGCATCTTTGAGTCTGTGTTCCACTTCATACTCTCCCAGAGTGCAGCTTTCAGACGAGGAGAGAGAAGGGAGAGTGCTGCAGATCTTCCCCCCACTGTCCTCCACTGAAAGAGCAGTTCAACACTGAGTTAAGGTCAGAAATGGACAGCATCTGCAGCGCTTTTCTATTTCAGGAGGGAATTATAAGTGGCTGCTTGTTTGGCAAGGAGCACTGTTAGAAGATGCTGAATAAAAGCAATTTGTCTCTGCTGTTTCCTTATGGCATACAGTCTACAGAGATGTTACAGAGCACTGACCCCTTACAACTCCAGTTTTACCCAGTCCATCAGTAGCAGGCTGCCTGTCTCACCATGGCACACATCTCCAGGTGTCATGTAATGCTTTCCTTGTGTCTGTTCAGCTTCTCTCATGTCAGCGTTCACAGTTTTAGTTAATAAAAGTAGTGAATGTTAACTTACCTCAAGCCAAGCAGTAAACTGTTTATTTGTTTTGCCATTATTGTGTTGACACTACACTATAGTACAAGGCAAGTGAGAGGTCGCAGGTTAAAACCTGCCTGGGAGGAAAGTGCATCGCACCATGCTAGATGATATTACCCTATGTGTAACACTGCACATTTGTTTGCCATCCAACCGACACAGCTGAGCGAGCTGACTGGCACACAGGGCAGAGGCACCTTGCTTAGAAGTTTCTTGTCAGGAGGAAGCCAGAAGGGGACTATAGTTCCTGATACTAATGAATGTTGCTGAAGGAGCAGCAGCAGCTGCTTGGAGGCTCTGTGCCTTTCATGACCATTTGGGCTCCCTGTGGTGGACCCCTGCAAGTTCTTTATAGCTGGATTTGGCTTTACTTCAAGAATTTTGAGATAAATTGTGCCAGTTTGGAGTTAAAAAAAATAAAACGATAGAGAACATTAGTGAGGGGAGTTGATGCAAGAAACAAAGACCAAAAGTACATTATTCCAAGAGGGGAGGAGAGAGACTGGCTGCAAGGGAGAACAGTGAGACACTGCAAAGTCCATATGCTCTTTTCCAAATGCTCATGCTGTTAACAGCTATCACTGAAGCCAAAAGAGCTTTGTTTCCAACTTCCTCCTCCTTACTTTTCTGTGAGCCACAGCCTTTGTGTGTAAATGCATAAAAGTGATACAGAACATCATCTTTCCCCTAACAAAATTAGCAGAAATGAAACACAACCTTAGTAAAGACAGTAAACAGTTTTTACAGCACTTCTTAGACACATCTTTAGGAACAGACACCTGAATGGTACTACTCTTGGCACTGTCTTGCTGTGAACGGTACTACATACTGGTCCATCACACTCATGGTAAAACACACACTAACAGCAACTCAGCAGCTACGTGGCTGTTTTGTTAAATATCATCAGTTTTGGTTTCACTCTCTGCTCTGTGTTTAAGGGGCCTGCACGTCCTGTTGGAACAAACAATGCTGGTGCCGCTAAGCCAGTGGTCACTGCAGAGCACCACAATGCATCCGTCAACTTCGCGAGTCTGGCAGACAGTAATTCAGAAAGCAGTGTCCAGAAAACCACAACACCCCATCCTCAGTTACACTGTGGGCAAGCCAGGTGATACCAGTGTTCCTTTGTTCTCTGGACCTGTTTTTAATAGCTCTGTTACAGAGCAGACTGCTTTCCATTACCATTTAAAATAGACATTACTGCTACTATGTATCCTTAAATTCAAAACATTCTGCTTTTCTTTGACATCTGTAGGGCAAATAAACCCTAATAATAGTACTCACAGGAAATAGCGCAGAAGATGGTATACAGACAATTAGTAAGAAAAGAGTGGCTCACCTTTGAAGATGGCCAAGGCTTGCCAATAACTCCAGTGGGGAGGGATCTCCAAGAAGAGATCATTCCCTGGTGGTGGTCAGCCCTTAAATGGGGTCTGGGAGAGGTGAAGTCAGACTCCACCCCTTCCAATCACACAGGCACGTTACCTTCACCTGCACCCCTGCAGCTGACTCAGTGCTCACCTCAGGTGATCCATCAGTGGTTCAGGATGTGATTCAACAGTTCCCATACACTCCACCCCTTCATGATGTGAACCACTGATCAAGTAACTATAGGGTGAGCCCTTAATACAGAGACCCAATACATCGCAACGTTTACATAATAACCCATCACAATGCATATCGATGTAATCTGGGATGAGTGATGATCAGCATATGGCTTGTGTTCTTCCGTGGGCCAGTGCTCGGGGGTGTCTACTGGAAGCATGTGGTCATGTTGTGCAGGTCCATCCTACTCTTCATCAGTCCCGGGTAGACCAACACCAGATGTTGCAAATGATGTTATAGCAACTCTGGAACACTGCAGCATCATTTGATTCCTTCCGGTGACTCACAGACTCACTGGGAATAATACAGATGTTTCAAAGGTACCAGGAGGGGGGGGTCTAACCTCCAGGGTAAGATATAGACCGTATTCCTGTCTTGGGTCAACACTTCAGCTTGTACAGGGGCATGCCCTGGCCGCCTGTACCAAACCTTTTGGCCCAGTGTCTGTGGCTGCACGATTATATCAGGCACCAAAGGGGGTATCCTGATCTGCCACAGAGACATGATAGGGATTCCTTTAGCAATAAAGACTGGAGCGTTCACCACAATATCAGTAGGCCATGTACCAATTACCAGAGGGACTACATCCAACAATCTCCCATATAATCTCCAATAATCTCCAATAATCTCTCCAGTACCCCCCACCTCCAATAATCTCCCCCAAGGTGCAAGTAGGCCACACCATCATGGTCCTACCTGCACCTTCCAAGGCCATCTTATTTTATTTGCGCCTGGTTTTAGGTTCCCAGGGGCAGGGAGCAGAAGATTGTTCTCACGGCTGGTCTGACGTCTTACCTCATTATCGGTACCTGTAATTTGGATCCTAAGCGGGGAGGCCCACGTTGTCTGCAACATTTTCAAGGCACTAGGTCTGCCAACTCTAGGCCTTTCATTCAGATCTCGCAGGGTTTCATGGAGTCTCTTCGTCCACCCCTGCAGAGACTGAGAATCTGTCTTCAGGGCAGCCTTGAGAATACCATTATAACGCTCAATCAGGCCTGCCCCCGTTGGATTGTATGGCAAGTGGAATCGCCATTCTATATTGTTCTCTTCTGCCCAGCGTTGTATCATTGCACCCGTGAAATGAGTCCCTTGGTCGCACTCAATGACTTGTGGTGTCCCATAGGCAGCCACCAATCACGTGAGCGCCTTGATGGTATATGCCTGGTTGGCTTTTGGTACTGGATAGACCTGCATTAGCCCACTCGCGGTGTCAACACAGGTTAGGGCATATCTCGCCCCCTCAGATAGAGGGAGGGGCCCAATATAATCAACCTGCCATTGCTGTAGAGGATTGTGTCCTCTAGCAAGATGGGCTGTTGTTTCAGGCAACGACCTCGGTCTCATTCTGGAGCAGGCATCACAGTCTCAGCATGCTTGAGCAATGACCGATAGTTGTACGGGCAGTCCCCATGCTTTAGCAGCTGCCCACATGGTCTTCTGTCCAGCATGCCGCAGCTTTTGATGTAATCAGTAGGCGATGTTCTCAGACGGTGAGTTCTCAACCCGTCTAACTCGGGCCAGTGTGTCGGCTTCATAATTTCCTGGTGACTGTAGGGGTCGGTGAACAGAAACATGGTAGACATACACAGTTCTGTGTTTGACTGTATTCCATATGTCTAACCACATATCGTTGCCCCAGATCGGTCGGGAGTGGATAGTCCAGTCCTGGGTAGCCCACTGTGCGATCCAAAGAGTGAGCCCCTGGTACACAGCCCAACTATCTGTGCAAATATTCAGGATACCAAGGATACCGTCACCAGGTTCTTTGGTTATAACCATCCACACGGCCCGCAGCTCTGCCCACTGGCTGCTTTGACCATCCCCCTCTTCAAACCATATTGTATCTGTAGCAGGATGGTATGCTACTGCTCTCCACTTACTTGGGTTGCCCTTGCTGGACCCATCCGTGTACCAGGCATCTTCAGGAATGGGATATTTTCCTTCCTGGACGCAACTCTTCTGTGGCAGAGCAACCAAGGTTTGTTTTGGTGCATCACTGTGATACGTCACTGGGCCTAGAATCTTTTGGAGTTCCTCTTTCAACGGTGAGGAAGACAGAGTACTCCTCTGGCTGAGATAGACGACCCATCGTGCCACCGTCTGTGCCTGGGCCACCCCTGTCTTAGGAAGGTGGGTCAGATCTCTTACCTACCTCTGAATTGGCAGAGTGGTCTTAACTATGACTTCGGCCGTCTGGGTTCTTGGCTCTACCGCTTGTAATGCGGAATAGGCAGCCAATAGCTGTTTTTCAATCATATGTATCTTTCTTTTGCTCTGTGCCAGACCTGAGACCAAAATCCAATGGGCGTCCGAACAGAACTCTGGTGTTGCCACAGGCCCCAGCCAAAGCCATCCAGAGTAACATGAACATCCAATTCAGCTGGGAGGGTAGGATCGAATATACCCAATGCCTGGGCTTGTTTCACCGCCTGTTTTGCTTGCTGGAAAGCATCCTGTTCTGTTCTCCCCCAGTCCCATGATTGGCCCTTTTTTGTGAGTCTATACAAAGGCCTCAGCAGCTGCGCCAAATGAGGTATAAAGGAACACCAGTATCTCAATATACCTAGAAATTCCTGCAGCTGCTTTGGTGTTGTAGGGACTGGGAATGCCTGAACCTTATCGAAGATGGCACTGGGTAGCACTTTGGTCTTTCCTGACCAGACTACCCCCAGAAATTTTACAGACAGGCCTGGACCTTGCACCTTTTGAGGACTGATAGCCCATCCTCTTTCACTTAGGTAGGCGGTTAATGAATCTGCCGCCTCTCCTACTGCTTCCAGAGAGTTGGACGTTAACAGAAGATCATCAATACAGTGGTATATATTTACATTATTAGGTTTCCTCCAATTAGCTAAGTCACGCGCCACCAAATTATGACAGTACATTGGTGAATGCACGTACCCCTGTGGCAGGACCTGAAAGGTCCACTGCCTGCCTCTCCATGTAAATGCAAATTGATCTTGAGATTCTTTGGCGATCGGAATACTAAAAAACGCATTTGCTAAATCCAGGACACAATGGTAGGTCTTAATTTCCCTACTGAGTGTGTCCATTAGGGAAGCAATACTGGGTACGGCCGCATGGATGGGCGGCGTGACCTTATTTAATTCCCTATAATCTACCGTCATTCTCCATGTTCCACCCGACTTCCGCAATGGCCATATGGGGGAATTATAAGGACTGTGTGCAGGTCATATAATACCTACTTCTTCTAGTTCCTGCACCATCTTTGATATTTCTTCCTGCCCCCTTGGGAGTCTATACTGTCTTACATTATTAATCCGGAGTGGTTTTGGCAAACAAATGGGCTCGTGTTTCGCATGGCCCCTCAATACTGTCTGTATTGCCCGGATACTAGTGTACCTCTGTCGAAGTCTGAACTCTCCCACAGTTGTCTGGAGAGCCAGACCCCATAGAATGTCTATGCGAAGATATATTCTGGGACTGGGGCAATCAACACTTTATACTCCCGGGGTGGGAGACGCCCAACCCCCAATTTCAGCCATGTTTGGGTGACTGGAATGGTTTGTCCCCCAAACCCACCAATCATCACTCTACTGCCCTTAAACTTTGTTGGGTCTCCATATATAATTGATGTTTCCGCATCAGTGTCTACTAGAGCCATCACCCTTTGAACATTCTTCTCCAACCAAAATATCTCTAATTCTACACAGGGCCTCCGGTCATGGCCACAAGTTGCGCCAGGGAAGATTTAGATTAGATTTGAGAAAAAAAATTTTCTCTGAAAGAGTGGTCAGGCACTGGAATGGCCTGTCAAGGGAGGTGGTTGAGGCACTGTCCCTAGTGCTGCTCAAGAAGCGTTTAGATAAGGTGCTAAGGGATTTGATTTAGTAGCTTGGTGGGTAGGGATGGTGGTGGGAGGATGGTTGGACTAGATGATCTTGGAGGTCCTTTCCAACCTAATGAATCTATGAATCTATGGAGGCCCTAAGGGAACCAATGTCCTTTGTTACACCATGAAGTTTGCTAGATATAAGTCTTTTACCGCAGGTGGTTCAGGCACCGTAGCCTGCAACACATGTGGATATTTCTTCCTTCTGTTTGGGACTACAAAGTCAGCCAGATTCCAGGTTGTTGTCAGTGCTGCCTGTATTATTCGTACTCCCGATTTTCTGTGGGTACTCTGAAATTTTTGATCATTTCCAAGCTGTTTCCAGAGCTGTAACAAAACATGGTTGGGTTGCCCATTGATTTTAACAAAGGCAACCCCGGCCCGTATAAGATCATTGAACATGGTCTTCCAGGATACCCGTATGGGGCCCAATTGGGGTATCCGTGGGACAGGCCTCTTAGTTTTAATTGGAAAGGCCTCAGCTTCTTCCACTATGCAGACATTGCACCTAGTTCTTATGCACTCCGTTTCCCCAAGGTCTGCCACCAACTGGGCTGCCTGTTGGACGATAGCCTCCAAAGCCACCAAGGGGTTTAGTATTGAGACCAAAGTCCCATAAAGGTGAGAGGGGACTTGCTGTAGTATTAGGTCTCACATACCTGCTGTAAATTTTTCTGTATCAGGACTTTCAAAGGTCTCTGAATACATGGCATCCCTCATACCCAGTTCCCAGATGTATGTTTGGAGGTCCTCCATAAAGGACCATAAACTGGTATTGAGTGGTATGTCAGACTTGTTAGGCCCCGTTAGGTGGCATGCTGCCATCAACCAATCTATAATAGAATGATTTTCATTAGCATAGTGGAAGGCAGCATATAATCTTTGCCTCAGGGCTGGGTGTATAGTTATAGATACTGATTTCGACATCTCTGTCCCGCTAATACACTTTCGGCTCCTGCATCCCATAACCTCAGGAGCCATGATGATATGCTTTCTCTAGGTTTCTGATGGAACCACTGTACTCGGTCCATCAACTCTTTTGCTGTATATGGGTGAGCTGTCACATGCAGGGTTGTTTCAGCAGGGGGCCATTGGTCAGGAGGCACTCCCACTGGTCTATCCTGCATTTTCTTTGTTTTTTGATTTATGATTGGTCAGATCTCAAATGGATCTTTCATAGATGGAGCTTCAAGATCTGATTTAGAGATCTTGTTTTCTGAAACATCCAGGTCTGCTACTTCAGGGACCTGGGTGTCCTCCACTGATATTGGATGTATTTGTCTTGTTGGCACATCTAGTCCAGGTTTTTTGGCTCCTAATGTGCCCAACTGTTGTTCCAACTTTTCAATTTGATCTCTTAACAATTGATTTTCGGATTCTATGTTTGTATTTGTTATTTCCAGTTTATGTAAGGCCATTATTAGAGGCCAAGCCACAGCAGAAGCAGCTAGCCGACGTTCTTTTGTAACTAGTATGTCCTTATCTAGACCCTGAAAATAATCTGTCAGCCAGGCTGGAGAAGGAGAGACACTCCCTGTAACCCACAGGGGTCCCCATTTTTCAATAATGGTGGCTAGATCATAATAGGGTGATCCCATGAATCCTGGAAATTGACCAGGAATTGTTTGGTCTAGAGGAGTACCGTTCTCCCCCCTGCCCCATTTGAAAATGTTCCAAATGAAGGACATGTTTAATTATTGTGTATACACATATATATATATTTATATATTTTTTTAAGCCTGCCTGGCTCACCAATTGTAGGACAAATAGCCCCTAAGAATAGTACTCACAGGAAATAGCGCAGAAGATGGTATACAGAAAATATACAGACAATTAGTAAGAAAAGAGTGGCTCACCTTTGAAGATGGTCGAGGCTTGCCAATAACTCCACTGGGGAGGGATCTCCAACCAGAGATCCTTCCCTGGTGGTGGTCAGCCCTTAAATGGGGTCTGGGAGAGGTGGAGCCAGACTCCATCCCTTCCAATCACACAGGTACATTACCTTCACCTGTGCCCCTGTGACTGACTCAGTGCTCGCCTCAGGTGATCAATCAGTGGTTCAGGCCGTGATTCAACAGTTCCCATACTACTGTAAAACTAAATAAAAGAATTTCTGAATGTAGAAGGTCAAAATTCATTGTTATTTTAATGATTGACATTTAATTATTTAGGTGCCTGACATTCATTTTGCTTTTGGTTAATTAGTTGTCATTTTCCAAAACCAATTACATTTTAAATGTTACCACTGGTTCTCAAAGGGAAGCTTGGATTTTTTTTCTTGTAACTGGATTGGTATTCAGACCTAAGTGAAGCCTTGCATCTTCCTCATAGGGATATGGCTGCAATGGCTGCATATGACTGGCAAGCAATGGTAATATGTGGGCCGTATTTATTTACTCTCCAAGTAAATAAATAAATGAGGATTTCTCATGAAGCTGGCGCACGCTGCTGTGCCAAGTGATTCTTCTGATTAAGCTCACACTACATGAGCACTTTGCTTCCTGTACACCTGCAGAATTTCTAACTTTCCATATGGATTAAAATTCTTTTGCTTCAGCTCTTGAGGAGTTTCTCCCATGTGTTTTGAAGGTGTACTCCTCTGCCAGTTGTGGTTCCTGAAATTATTCTACCTCTTTCCACTCCTATGGCAAATCATTCATTACTCTTCAGTGTAGGTTTATTCATCACAGTTGAGTGAGAAGAGAGGGGCAAAATGAGGGAAATTAAAGCTATCTCAGTAGCATTTAGATACCAATAGGCATTTCTGCTGCATAGAAGGCCTTGTAGGTACAGCTGCTGTGCAGCACGTGGGCCCAGTCAAATCAGAGATGAGCTGCTGACGAGTTAGAAGCGCAGGGAAGTTCCTGAGAATTTACTTGTAATAGTTCTGGATAGAAACAGAGATGGAGTAGCACCACAAGCTATTCATTCAAGTACTTTTCCCTTCTGCAGAAGTAACTAAAACACGACTGCCCTCTGAGGAGAGCTTGGAGCACTGGTGGTAACAGTGCTTATGTGCACACAGCTGCCAACAATGGGAAAACATGATGCCAGGGCTGCTGTGTGTGCAAATGCAGCACTGAATCTAGCAGCTCCAACATTATGTAAAGGAACTGTTTTCTATATCTGGCACCTTGTCTTAGGTTTCATAAGTTGTTTTGTACTAAAGTGGGATGAAATGAAGGCTCTTCAAAGCTTTCTGTGTGAAATGAGAAGGAAAGGCATTTGCAGGTGATGTCAGAAACCAAAGGCAAAGCCACATTCAAGCTGGAGCTGAATTTGTCTTTTGATACATTTCTGCTTTTATGCATCCTCTTGGAGTTCTTTCATTTACTGCAAATTGATATTCGCTGAGCCAGAGAGCACAAGAGATTGGTAAGTGCACTTGCAGGAGATGTGATGTATGAGCATTCTGTTCCTGCATTCTTGAGACACAGATGATTTCAGGACAGTCCTAATAACCATATGGATTTTAGAGTATTTCAGAAAGACAGCAGTTAAGTACAAAGGGCTCTGTTGTATTATTTTTGCTTATCACAGAAATGGAGCTGAGGGCAGTGGCTTTTCAAAGTTCTGCTGTGCCACAGAACAGAAAATGGAATTTGCAGATTAAGACAGTCTTGGTTTTCATGGTTAAAGTGCACAGCAGCAGTGAAGCAAGCTGATGCTGCCTACTGTGTTACCGGACCAAATGCTGTGACATTCCTCGTGTGCAGATTTGATGTGACTTTGTGTTTCTTCCTCATTGGAAAGATGAGCATGTTGGCACTGTGTGCAGTTGATCTAGCATTGAAGGATGAGTGGCTGTTTTGTTGTTCCCAGGTTTTCCTTGGAGAAATGTTCCCTTGTTACCTGCTGATATAATTGACTCTTTCTTGGGCGGAGCTCTGAGCTTCCTTCCTTCAAAAGTGTGTGCCTGAAAATGAAAGGTTATGCTTAGATGTTGTAGAAAGTTTGGGGTCCTCTCTTTTTATGACATTTTTAAGGGAAGATTACAAGAAAGCTGAAAAACATCTAAGCTGGTCTTAATTGCTATTTATGCTGCCTCTACAAATGATTATTTTAGCTGTATTCTCCTTTCATAAATGACTTATGTAATTGGGTTAAACAGAATCACACAGAACATTTGTTGGTCAATTACCTCTTAAATTATGTACATTTTCTTAATTTGTGCATGTAATTTTTCTTCCATGCATAAAACTCTTTTCTAAATATATACTCAATATTTATCTGCAATGATTACTCGTATTTGTTCATAGAAGGTAAGCTGAATAGTTATGCTGTTAAGTGTGTACGTTTCTATAATCATCAAGTCATATTTCTGTGTGTACAGGGTGTTCTCTGAATAATGGTAGTAGTAATCAATGTGTGTGCTGTTCTTAGCTCCGTGTGTCTGTATTTATTAAAAGAGCAAGGAACAGATGTTATGAAGGTAATATTATCCTACCACTCAATTATCTGAGTTCACTTGATTCCAGTAAGAACATTTGTCTATGAAAACACATTCTTGCATGACAAGATTAAATACCCAAAATCTCATTTTACAGAAATAATTGATCTTTACTGTGGAAACAGTAACTAAAAGTGTTAATATTTTTATCTTTGCTTTCTCAAGAGAACCAAGGTGAAAACTCACGTGACAAAAACAAGCATGGTGTTTGTGATCACTATCTGTTCCACAGGCCTTATCTTTGGAAATGTCCTTGATATAGGTAGAGCTCATGTCTAGATTCTTTACTTGTTTAAATTGATGTTCCCCACTAACTTTACTGGGTCTGTGCTGATTGGTACCCAGTAATTTAGTACTGGATTGTTTCTGTAAACAGCTCTGTTTACTTTTATTGTGAACAGTGTTTAAATGTGCTCAGCATACTTCATTGCTCCAGATCTCATCTTGGGCATGAATCATAACAGTTATATGAGTTGTCTACTAACACCTGTGCTTGAACACTTCTTTTTCTATCATGTGCATTTACAGGAGTAATTTGCTAGCAATTTCAATGCTTGAGGTACTTGAAGAAATATTTCTTATTTACTTTTACATCTCAGGGCAATCTATCAGTTTGTCAGACTTAAGTATATGCAGTACTGTGTAGGACAGAGGATCACCAAGAAAAGGGAAGCCTTTTCCCTTTTTGGACATCGTGTGTATGTGCAGGCTTCTGAAAATGAAATCAGTGCAGTTTGTTATTACAGACTGACTCTTTGCTAAGACTAAAAGTGGTATATAGTGCTGTAAAGAATATCAGTGTTGTCATTTCTACTACCTAAAATGCAAGAAAATCTACAGGATGGAGCTGATAACTGATTGCACCAGCATTATGCTAGATTCTTTTCTGAGAAGCTCGTGGAGCTTACCACATACAGTTTATACTCAAGTCTCTCAACATGCTGTTTAATGAATGCTTTTTTTGTCTAGGGACACTTAAAACGGTGCCCTTCTCTGTCTTCTAACTGTTTGTGCTAGCAAAGTACTTGTACTTGCCTTCTGGAGCAAACTTCCTTCATGTTTAGTTTGATCAGTTATTTCTATTTCATAACTCCATCTTTTCTACAGTGTTTTTCTTATGCCTCTTTTTCCTCAGTGGCTTCATCCATTTCAGAGTTTGTACACGGGACAATACTGCCTTACATGCTTGCTTGCCAGCTCTTTTAAAATTTGGTCTTACTTGAGTTGTCACGTGTTTTCATTATCTTGATAAACTACAAAGGTAAGAGAGTAAGTTGTTGCGGGGGTAAAACAGAAAATGCAATATATTTATCTTAGCAGTCGAACTCTTTTTACTGAAGTGCAAAATAAAATCTATTTCACTGTAGTGTGTAAGAAGGTCTTGTGTCTGTGACAGTTATTTCAGTGAAACTAATACCTGAGTATTAGTTATTAGCTCAGCTAAGGAACACTGTTCTTCAGTGTAGTTGCCACCAATTAGCTATGCATTTTCTTCAGCAAGGAACAGGAGCCTGCATGGTGCACTTGAAGAAATCTGCACCAGTGGAGGTGACCCACTGTTTCACAGCTGCTGTGATAGCATCTTTGCTATGAAGAAGTGCCCATGCAGTCCAACCTTCACTGTCCTAACATCCACTGTTTGGTCTCTATAAATGTTCAGCGAGCACTGATGAATGTCAGCAAGTGCAATATTTTTCATGTGGAGGAATTCAGTGACACACCTTCAACTCATGTGCGCTTCCACACCAGAAACCATTTTCTCAGATGGTTCTGTTTTTTGTTGACTTTTCTTTTTTATTAAGCAAGTCATTCTGTAGGTTTCTTCAAAACTGTTTACTCCTTTTCCCATTAAAGTAGGCCTTTGTACTGCTTTCAGTTCAGTTTGTCTGCACTTACAGCTGGATTCTAGGTGAAAAGTCCTCAGTGCTCAAGCTGTACTAATGTTCCCAGTGCTGCTGGAGGGTATCTTCTTTCCTCTAGCAATAACAGTGATGTAGAAGTAATAAGAAGAACATGTAATTCTAAAGGGCTAATATTTCTGTTTTCCAGATGTCTTTGTTTCCTGGTAGTTTAACTTTCAAAGTCCTTCTCTTCCTCAGTCATTTTGCATTGAGTTCTCAGCTTTTATAAGTTCAGGTTTTTTGTCCTGAAGTTGATCTTGCACAGTGTATGTTTGAGCTTCATTCCTTTTCTATTTCAGAGTTTTACAGCTTGATCTATTCTGTTGAAGATTGGCAATACCTCTTCCCTGCTCATTGTCTTCAAATTCCAATAGAACATTCCTCCTTCTTGTTTCAGGACCATGAATAAAACTTTACAGCAGTACTTAGTTTTGAAATGTAGCCTGACATTCCCCTTTCAGCTCTACACAGCACATTTCAACTTGTTTAGTTTCAGTTTGATTTCTAATCCATATTGTGTCTAACCCCTTGTGGTGCTGTAAAATGGTGATCTGGATGACCGTAGTGTCAGTTGTCTGACCTCAACAGAATGCAAGGGTTTAAATCAGATCTTGAAGGGAGAGACAATGAGAGCATTTGTAGGGTTGGCATAATTTCTGTGGTCTAAGGACGTGTACCAGATAAGTTCTAATTAAAGAAACAGAGAGAAAGAAAAAACGAGTACAGAATGGAGCAAAGGTAACTGGCCTGAATAATTAAATGGTTATAAGCATGTGTAAAGCAAGCAAAGGCAGTAACAGAGCTTTTATTTGAGGTAGAGGCGCTACAGAAAAAGATGTCAGAAATAAGGGGGATGAACTCACCCCTCCTGGCGACCGTTTAGGCTAAGGAACGTAGCCGCCTCTCGTTCAAACACTGGCTTGCCGGAAGGAGAGCAAGAGGTCAGGTGGACCTGGGCTCCTCCACTCCAGTCACTCAGATGCTCATTCACTGGTTCAGGCTGTGACCAGGCAATCCCACTACACTCCACCCCTTCACAGCATGAACCAGCAACTGAGCAGGTTGGGCATAATTTCCTGCTGTTCCAATGGCTCAAAATACCAAGTACATTGCGACGCATTTACAATACCCGCTGCAATGTAGAATGTTAAAGCACTGAAGGCCACTATTTGTAGTCCCTTCTTGTGGTTTTCTTGGGCCAGCACTTGATGTTCCTTCTGGAGTTGTATCTTCTTTAAGGACCAGTAGGTTCACACTCGTCAGTTGCCGAAAGCTCAGCAGTCCACCACTGGATGTCATGATGTTTCCTCATGGTCACTGGAGCATGCTAGAGTGGTGTTGCTCCTGCCGGCTGTCCTGTGAACTTGATAACCTCAAGGGGAGTAATACAGATGTTTAACATGTACAAGGAGGGGTAAGTCTGCCCTCCATGGTAGGATACAGGCCGTATTTCGGTCTTGAGTCAATACCTCTGCCTGTACTGGAGCATGGCTTGGCCTTCGATACCATACCCTTTGGCCTGATATCCGTGGTTGGATCACTATATCAGGTACCAAGGGGGGGGTTCTAATTTGCCATAAGGACATGATTAATGTCCCTCTTGCAATGAAAACTGGAGTGTCAACTACAACCTCTGTTGGCCATGCACTGACCACAGGAGGGTTTACTGATCCCCTAACCTCTAACGATCTCCCCCAAGGTGCAAGGAGACCACACCATTTTGGTCCTACTTGCACCTTCCAAGGCCATTTTACCTTGTGTTTCCCAGGCTCTAGGTCATCAGGGGCAGGGAACAGAAGATTATTCATGGTGCAAACTTGTGGCTTAAGTGAGGTGTCTTTGCTTGTGATTTGTATCCTAAGTGGAGAGGCCCAAGTTGTCTGCAACATTCTTAAAGCGCTGGGTCTGCCATCCCTCGGTCTCTCATTCAAGTCCCGCAGGGTTGAATAAAGCCTCTTGGTCCACCCCTGCAAGGACTGTGAATCTGCCTTCAGAGCAGCCTTCAGGATTCCATTATACCTTTCTATTAGGCCTGCTCCCATTGGATTATAGGGCAGGTGAAACCGCCATTCGATGTTGTTGTCTTCAGCCCACTTTTGCACAGTTGTACCTGTGAAATGTGTACCTTGGTCACTCTCGATGACCTCAGGAGTCCCATATGATGACATCAACCTAGTTAGTGCTTTAATGGTATAGGCTTGGTTTGCATTTGCTACAGGATAGGCTTGCATCAGTCCACTTGCTGTGTCAGCACACGTTAGGGCATATCTGGCCCCCCCAGATTGAGGAAGGGGACCTATGTAATCAATCTGCCAACGTTGTAAAGGGTTGTGTCCTTTAGCAAGATGGGCCGTTGTTTCCAGCAAAGGTCTTGGTCTCATTCGTGAGCAAGCATCATAGTCCTGACATGCCTGGACAATATCCGGTAACTGTATGGGCAGCCCCCATGCTTTAGCTGCTGCCCACATGGTTTTCTGTCCTGCATGCCGTAATTTCCGATGCAACCAGTGGGCAATATCTTCGGCTGATGTATTTCCTAGCCACTGAACTCGAGCCAGAGTGTCAGCTTCATCATTACCTGGCGACTGCAAGGGTTGATGTCCAGAAATGTGGTATGCTCGTACAGTCCTGTGCCTAACCATGTTCCATATATCAACCCACGTATCTTTGCCCCAGATAGGTCGAGCATGGATCGCCCAGTCCTGAGTGGCCCACTGTGCTATCCAGAGCGTGAGCCTTCGGTAGACTGCCCAGCTATCCGTGCAGATATTCAGTGCGCCATCGCCCGGCTCTTGAGTTATCACCATTCACACAGCTCGTAGCTCAGCCCACTGGCTACTTTGTCAATCTCCTTCTTCGAACCATATTGTTTCAGTTGAGGGATGGTATGTGACAGCTTGCCACCTACATGGGTTCCCTCTGCTGGATCCATCTGTGTACCAGTCATCTTCTGGAATAGGGTATTTCCCCTCCTGTACAGGACTCTTCTCTGGACGAGTGACAATTATTTCCTCAGGTGTTTCACTGCGATATGTTACTGGGCCAAGTATCTTCTGCAGTTCTTCCTTCAGTGGAGATGATGACAGGCAGCTTCTCTGACTGAGGTAGGCAACCCAGCATGCAACTGTTTGTGATTGGGCCACCCCGTCTTAGGAATGTGGGTTAGATCTTTTACCCACCCCTGAATTGGCAAAGTCGTTTTAACAATAACTTCTGCAATTTGAGTTATCGGTTCTACCGCCTGTAGTGCAGAATAGGTAGCCAATAACTGCTTTTCAACCATGCTGTATCTTTCTTCTGCTCCATGCCAAACCTGTGACCAGAACCCAATTGGGGTTCGAATGGAACTCTGGCGCTGCCACAGACCCCAGCCAAACCCTTCTTGAGTTACATGCACATCTAGTTCGGCTGGAAGGGTTGGAGCGAATATACCCAGTGCCTGGGCCTGTTTAACAGCTATTTTTGCCTGCTGGAAGGCATCTTGCTCCATTTTACCCCAATCCCATACTTGGCCTTTTTTTGTTAATCGATACAGAGGTTTTAGGAGTTGTGCTAAGTGGGGTATAAAGGATCGACAGTATCCTAATATACCCAAGAACTCCTGCAACTGTTTTGGTGTCGTGGGAACTGGGAACGCTTGAATCTTATCTATGATTGCGCTGGGTAAGACCTTAGTCTTACCTGACCAGATAACACCCAGGAATTCAACTGACAACCCTGGTCCTTGTACTTTCTGTGGGTTTATAGCCCATCCTTTTTCCTGTAAATAAGTGGTTAATGATGGTACTGCCTTCTCTAATGCCTCAATTGAGTTAGATGTCAGCATCAGATCATCAATGTAATGGTACATTTTGACGGTAGATGGTTTGTTCCAATTTGCCAAGTCATGTGCTATCAGGTTATGGCAGAATGTAGGTGAATGCACATATCTCTGAGGTAGGACTTGAAAAGTCCACTGCCTGCCCTCCCTTGTGAATGCAAACCGGTCTTGAGATTCCTTAGCAATTGGAATGCTAAAAAATGCATTTGCTAAATCCAAAACACAGTGATATGTTTCTACTTCTCTACTTAACGTATCCATGAGGGAGGCAATGTTGGGTACGGCTGTTTGTATTGGCAGAGTGACTTTATTTAGTTCTCTGTAGTCTACCGTCATTCGCCATGTACCATCTGACTTCCTGACTGGCCATATGGGGGAGTTGTACGGGCTGTGTGCAGGTCTAATAATCCCTACTCTCTCCAACTCCTGCACAGTCTTGGTAATTTCTCCTTGCCCACCAGGGAGTCTATATTGTTTCGTATTTGTTATCCGGTGGGGTTGTGGCAAACAAATAGGCTGAATTTTTGCATGGCCCCTTAAAATTGCCTGCACCGCCCGTATACTAATACATCTTTCCCTTAGTCTGAACTCTCCCACAGTGGTCTGGAGAGTCAAACCCCACAAGATGTCTATCCCCAGTATGTACTCTGGAACTGGGGCGATAGATACCTGTACTCCCGAGGTGGGAGACGCCCAACCGCCAGTTTCAACCACGTTTGGGTTACGGGGATCATCTGCCCCCCAAACCCACTTATCATAGCCTTAGTGCCCAGGAATTTATTTGGGTCCCCAAATATGATGGATGTTTCTGCCCCAGTATCTACCAGTGCCATCACTCGTTGTACATTCTTTCTTGACCAATGAATAGTTAATTCAACATAGGGTCTCTGGTCTCCTGTAGAGACCCTAGTCCTGGGGAATTTTGACTCCTCTGTCATGCTATCAGCTCTGCAATCCCCAAGTCTTTTTCCTCTGACGGCTCAACTGTGGCTGCCCGAGCCACCTGAGGAGGTTTACGTTTTTTCGATGGCACCATGAAATCTTCCAGATTCCATGTGTCTTGTGGAATGTGTTCTAAATCGAATTCCTTCCCTTTTGGGGGAGGACTGGAATCTTTGATTATTGGGCAACTGTTTCCATAGTTGTAGTAATACCTGATTAGGCTGTCCTTCAATCTTTTCAAATTGAACTCCAGCTCTTATCAGGTCATTAAACATCTGTCTTCTCAATACCCTGATGGGTCCAGATTGGATTACCTTAGAGGCTGGTCTCCTAGGTCGTGGTGGTGGATGGATCTCCAACCTTTCTACCATCATTTGGACATTGCGCCTAGCGCGCAGGCGCTCTGTCTCCCCCAGATCTTCCACCAATTGGGCAGCCTGCTGTATGATGGCCTCTGAGGCCACTAGGGTGTTCAGTATGTATATCAAAGTACCATACTGATGAGGTGGATCTTGCTGCAGGATAAGATCGCTCATTCCTGCTGAGAATTTCATCAGGTCTGGGCTCTCAAAATCTTCCTCATAGATGGCCTCTCTCATACCCAGTTCCTGAATATAATTTTGCAGATCTTCCATAGAAGACCATAGACCTGTATTTAATGGGATGTCAATTTTGTTTGGCCATGTTATATGGCACGCAGCTGTTAACCATTTAATTAATGAATGATTTTCATCATTATGTTGGACAGTGGCATATAGCCTCTGTCTGAGGGCAGGGTGAGTGGTAATGGATGCCAGTTTTGAAATTTCTGGCACATTTACCATAACACCTTCTGCCCCCATGTCCCATAAGCGGAGCAGCCATGCTGGTACACTCTCTCTTGGTTTTTGTCTAAACCGCTGTAATAGATCCATCAATTCAGCTGCTGTATATGGGCGAGCTGTTACATGTAAAGTGCTGTGGGCAGGGGGCCACTGGTCAGGGGGCAGCCCCACTGGTCTCTCCTGTATTTTTTTTTTGTTTGTTTTTTGAGTTACAACTGGTTGGATCTCGAAGGGATCTAGCTCAAGTGGAACTTCAAGATCCGACCTTTTAGTGCCTTCATTTTCAGAAACCAGATTATGTGGGTTATCTTCTACAGGGTCCCTGGTGACTTCTAGAGAGAGATTTCGGACCTTCCGTAAGGGAGTGACCGGTTTTGGTATTTTTCCTGTCAAAATTGCAATTTGTTTTTCTAATTCTTCAATACAGTCACGCAAGAGTTGATTTTCATCAAGCAGGCCCCCTTCAGTTGCGTTCATCTGGTTCAAGGCTATCAGCAGTGGCCATGCCACCGTAGACGCAGCTAATTGCCGCTCCCAAGTAGTCAGTACATTTTTAGCCAGAGAGAGAAAATAGTCAGCTAGTTGGGACGGGGATTCATGGCTGTTTCCTCCGTCTCGCAGGGGGCCCCATTTTTCAATAATAGCAGCAATCCCGCGGTATGGGGATCCTAGGAATCCTGGGATATGACCGGGCAAAAGGTCATTTAAGGGGGTGGTCTTTTCCCGTGCAAACCATCCCACGATGTTACTTAGAAAGGTCATGGTGAATGTTTTTAAAAGGTATTAGGCTGCCTTGCTCGCCAAGTGTAAAGCAAGCAAAGGCGGCGACAGAGCTTTTATTTGAGGTAGAGGCGCTACAGAAAAAGATGTCAGAGATAAGGGGGATGAACTCACCCCTCCCGGCGACCGGCTCCCGGCTAAGGAACGCAGCCGCCTCTCGTTCGAACACTGGCGCGCCGGAAGGAAGAGAGCCAGGGAGGGGGGCGTGGCAACCAGCGCAGGCTCTGAGCGTATCTGTGCTCCCGGAAGCACCACCGAGAGGGAGAGAGCGAGAGGTCGGGTGGACTCGGGCTCCTCCGCTCCCGTCACTCAGATGCTCATTCACTGGTTCAGGCTGTGACCAGGCAATCCCACTACAGCATGCCACTGCTTTTCTCAAAAATGCAGCAGATTTAATCTATCTGAACTTCATATTTATCGGTCCTCTTTCTAGAAAATCAGTCTTTGTTTTGAAGCCTGCAGCTCGATAACCCCTAAGTAAGGAGTTTCTTCTGGCTTCTGCCCTGGCTCTGGAATGGTAGAATAAGAAAGTGACTCTGATTTTGGGCATTTCTTTTTCTGGAGAGGAGGGTCATTGTACTTCTCATTGCCACTGCAGGTGTAGGGCCCAGAA
Source organism: Oreortyx pictus (assembly GCA_036925125.1). Classification (NCBI taxonomy): domain Eukaryota; kingdom Metazoa; phylum Chordata; class Aves; order Galliformes; family Odontophoridae; genus Oreortyx; species Oreortyx pictus. Next base: position 2,585,444 of record JAUPFR010000006.1, on the reverse strand, counting down.
CTGGCAGCAGTTGTTTCTGCTCATGAGCGTGCTTTCATTATTCTGAAGTGATTATTTTGAGTGCCATTGGGTAATAAACACATCAAATAATATGAATATGGAACTTAGTAAATTATTTATTGGTTCAGGGCCTTCAGGCATTCATAAGAGAGAAGCTGCTTTGTGATGGAAATAGAACCCGTTTCTTGGCTTTTGTGCTGTTAACCAAATCTCTTCTTATTTTTGTGTTAGTCCTCTCTGTTTTACTCTAGTAAACTGAACTTTACATGTCCTGTGGTTTCAAGTCCAACTTGACTGACTAACCTCATTGTAAATGTTTCTCTTGAGTCATAAGCATAGGAAAATAACTGAGAAGGGACTGTGAGAAGGAAGCTATCCTCATTCAGCTCTAAGTAAATTATTCACGGCTCTTTCTCTTTTTTTTTTTTTTTTTTTTTTTTTAGAAGCTTCTAGTACTGGAATAAATCTTTCTCCTCACTGAAAAATTTTAGTTTTTGCTGGCATTTATAGGTAGGAGGGCATCATTTTAGCACAATCCAAGTGTCTGCTTCAATTTATGCCCACTATTTTTTGATGTATTTTTTTCCTTTTCAGATTGAATACAGAGAACAGCTTTTTCCCTTCTCCTTATGGTAACTTTTTCCTATCTGTTGCTGTCTTCTCACCTGTCTACAGCCTACCCTAAATTTTTTTTTCTGTTTTTCCTTGAGTACATTTCCTATAATTTTGATTATTTTTGCTTCTTGCACATGGATCTTTTCAAATAGATTCCCATGTCTTTTATAGTGGTACGTCCCAGTCCTGACCCACAACTTGAGGTGAGGCTTTATCAGTGTGTAGAGTAGAAAGGTTAGTTGGACTGTTTTGTAATGCTACATTTGTGCCTTGTTGGAAGAGTTATGCTTTCCTTGGTCACAACACTGCTGAAAAGAAATGAATAGAAGACAGCTTGCATACTATGTGACTTCCTCAAGATTTCTCAAGGATTTACAATTACTGCACTAACAAAAATGACTAATGTTAAACTGCGTGCCTCAAATCCTTCAGATTTACCAGGGACCCTAAACCCTGTCGATAGATGCTATTTACACAGCTCTAGCAATTTGTTACTGGTAATGAAATCGTAGAGAGGCACAATGTGGTGTCATACATTGCCAGTCTAAAGTAAGATTAGTTAGCTCAACTTTTCCCTACCTGACACATCCTTCCGCAACAGAGCTATCAATAATTCCACATCCTGCCCTTAAAATGCAAAATATGTGAGCTATCATGACAATATAGTGCAACTTCCCACTATCAAATGTAAGTTATTAATTGCATTACAAGAAAATAAAAAGTATACAGTGATGCATAAGTGAAATATTTTGTTTTGCAGAAGGTCTTAACTAAATATTTATTCTGTTTTCACTGTTTTTTGGCACTTCTCCCCGTTGTGATGGTTGAACATAGAGTAGTAGGTATAAATTTTCTTGGTTGAGAGGATTTTTTTTAGCAGAAACAAAGGAAAAAATCAATTTGGGAAAAGCTAGTACTTTTTTCAGGTCTATGAGTGTTTTCTAATGTTTTTCTGTAATTTACAAACAATATTTTGCTTAGAATCAGTTGCAGGTCATCCTTGTGTTATCAGGTGCTGTGTTTGCATAATAGGAGAGTTTCTCCAAATCCAAGCTTTGTTTTAAGGCACTCTGTTTCACTTGCGCTGAAATTTAACAGCACATCTCTTGCAACTTACAAGTTTTTTCTCTTTCATCCTTTCCCAAACTCTCCACTTCGGAGACCAACCTGTCCGGTGCATTACAGCTTGTAGGGCTCCACAGTTCTTTGGTAGACAATTTCCATCTTTGATTAAAGAGGCATTATTAGCTTTCAAACAAAAGGCCAGGTAAATGGTGGAGTCAAGGACTGTTGAGAAATGTGACAGACAGATGAGTTTTTGCTCAGCATTTTTACCCTGGGAATTTGAGTATGTAAAGCCCAAGCAAAAAAACAAAACAAAAGCAAACAAAAAAAAACAAAAACAAAAACAAAAAACCCCCACAAAACTAGAGGATTTGGACCTGCAGCATGTGTGCATATCTCTTTAGAACTCTGTATGGGAACTGTTGAATCACAGCCTGAACCACTGATTGATCACCTGAGGCGAGCACTGGGTCAGCTGCAGGGGCACAAGTGAGTGTGATTGGAAGGGGTGGAGTTTGACTCCACCTCTCCCAAGACCCCATTTAAGGGCTGACCACCACCAGGGAAGGATCTCTGGTTGGAGATCCCTGCCTAGTGGAGTTATCGGCGAGCCTCAACCATCTTTAAAGGTGAGCCATTCTTTTTAATTTTCTTATTAACCATCTGTACACCATCTACTTAAGCCTATCAAAAATATACCATCTTTGGCACTTTTTCTTTTGGGTGCTATTTTTGGGGGTCATTTGCCCTACAAACTCATTTATTAAGCTCTTGGGGGTTACATTTATCTTCCTCACAGACACAGTGTTGTTCATGTGGGGGTACCTAATGGAATTGCTGAAGAATTATATTAAATGTCTCTAATTGACCTTCATGGCCTTCTCTGAAAGCCTTCCATCTGCAGATTTCTCACTTAAGCAGCAGTAGCGCTAGATGGAGAGGACTTGCAGAATCGTTCATCATTAGTGGCTCTCCCCTCATCGTTTCCTGGAACCTCAGGTGACACTGGTGCCGGAGGTGTTCTACTGGGAAAAGGTAACAGCAGATTTTACTTTTTTCTCTGAAATTAACCACAACACACTGAATATCCTAATCCTATGGGCACAGTGCTCTGCGTTGTGTAATGGAATATCACCTAAAACACCAGATTTCACTTCAAGATTTGTTCTGCTTTCAGTTACTTAAAGCAGCGTTTTACAAACTACTGAGCCCATTCCAAGCGTAGATTATGCCTTCCAATTCCACCTGCAATCGAAACTGAATCTATTACTGTATTCATCAGCATTACACAGAAGAGCTGGTCTTCACTGAACATAGTTTCAACTCTATCTGCTTTTGATGGGTTGTTTTTGTTTGTAATTAATTGCATTTATTATCCGGAGTCCTTAATAAACACTGCATCTGCATTGGTAGACTCTTCATCTTTCATGAGATTGCATCTTGATGTGATTCTTCAGCCATGTTCCTCAGCATGTTTTATTGTATCTGCTTCAATGTGCATGGACTGGAAACAAAATCAATGAGCAGATTTCAGATAATATTCTGTTGTTCAGACTGGTAATTTGGACAGCAGCTTGACATATATATGATTTTACTGTAATTTTCACTTTGTTTCTCATAGCTAAGAAGGCACAAAGCCTGAAAGTGTAAATAAAAAGCTAAAAAATATTACCAGAGAGGCAGAAGAATATAATCTCAGAAATTAGTCTGAATCTACTGTCTGGAAGTAACAGGAAGTCCACTTATGGGAGGAAATAAAACCAAAAACATTTTGTGCTGCTTTAACTTGCAAGACTCACTGCACAGATTTCCAATATTCATTTCATATTGGAAATCACATGATCTTGTTATGTAGTAATATGACCATATTCTTTCTACCCCTCCTCCATCTAGGCTAAGTATATAAAAACTAAGCCTCTTCTGATAAGTTTCTCTGCCTAACAGTGATGCTAGGAGGTCTTGCTGACCTTGCCTCTGTTAATGCAGTGTGCCCTCACTGTGTTATGCTGATGAATAAATCACCAGATGTCTAACAGCGTCTATTTACCCTGAATGGCAACAATTGAACCCAGGCAAGAGAGGAATATGCTTGTGTTTTTTCTTGTTGTTTCTACCTTTCTTTTTATTTGTTTTCTTTTATTCTTCTCTCTGAGAAGAAAGTAATTCTTCTGTGTTGTCCTCATACGTACATATAAAGTTACAAATTACAAGAAAGTAGTGGTGTGTTTTCCAGCTCCATGTGTGTGAGGTTGTTTAGGTTCTAGTTTGCTGTTCTCACTTTTGTTGCACAGTGCCAGGATTGTGACAGCTCAGTCAAAACAAGGCCTTCAATTCCTGCACCTCTGCAATGACAGGTTATTAGTGTCCTCATAATTCTTGACAGATTAAATGAGAAATTCAGTAGAATAAAAAGTTTAATCATCATTTAAATGTGAATGAAATGGATTAAAAATGTGATGGATTTGTCACTGGATGAAAGTTAACTTGATTTTTTTTTTTATAGCTTTTGTTTTTCTTTATTTGTCACTGTTGCAGTGAGAATGTGGATCCTGTGTACCGACTGCTGTTGTAGTTGAGAAAGGTTCTGTTGAGTGTATCTGTTTAAATTGCTTATAATGAGGCATTACCAACTTCTAAAGAATAAAAACTACATAGTTGTCAAATATAAAATGAATAGCAACCTCAATGATTTCTGCTTTCTTTCCTCACGAATTTCTCAGGAGCAGACAAAGCTTTATTATATGCACTGACTGTTTGAACATCTTTATCTGTTTGAAAATGGTCTGTGCATATTTGAAACTTTTTTGGCTGTCATATGCAATAGTCTGATTAGAACTGGAGGAGCACTGCATTCTGATGTCAATGACATTTCCAAAGTTTAATTTCCTGTGAATGCAGACATCAGTTCTATAGTGTACTAGAACACTGGAGAAAATTGTGTTCTTGAAAGCAACTGTAAATATATCTCCTGCTCTTAGACAACTCTTGTTTAATTGCAACTGTAAGAAAGCATGAGGTGTTTTTTCTTTATTTGCCAATTATTTCGTTTTCTTGTATAGTAAAAGGATGAAAACTGTGAACAGTAGCAATTTCAAGGAAGTAAATTTTCTGTGATGGAGCTTTGGTTTGTGCTGAGTAAAGAGATTTACAGCTTGTTTTCTCTTTCCCCCCCTCATCAATTCAAGTAAAAGAAACATCTCATCCAGGATTTTATTGTCTAAAAGCATCTCTTCAAGGGAAGCAGCAGGAATGTAATGACAGAACAGGTGCCCGTTACGTTTTTAGTATATTATTGTACAAATGTGAGCAGCAGAAATCAAGCACGCTGAAGTCCGTTAATTCAAGATGCTAAAAAGTGGGGAAAAATAAAAGAAAAAAGCAATATTTTTGTTAGATATGGTGTTTGTTGACAGCTTTAACACCAGGTCTTTCTTCTCAGATGCATGTTCTACTTAAGAAAAAGGTATTAAACATTTCAGAATAGCGAAGTGTCCTGGGATTTCAGGCAAGCCTTGCAACACCAGTGATGGAGATTTTTCAGAGGCTGAGGACTGAACAGATTACTAGAGGAGAAAAGGGTCTACTTGGCTGCAGAAATAGATCTACAGGCTACTTCAATACTTAGATTCATGCTGCATGAAAAATTTACAGGCTTTTGCCTTCCAGGTTTACAGAAAAATCAGGATGAACTTTGAAATGTTGAAATAAGCAGAGTGAGATTGATAGCTGCAGACTGCCACTAACCCTTCCCCTCACAAAAGCAGTGCAAGTTTCTCTTGAAAGGACAGAATAAGGTGCCTAGCAATTCAAGTCCAGAGATTTTACTGGCCATGATTTTCTTATTTATGGTCAGAATGCCTTTTATTCATGCCATGAGAATCTGGGAGCTTGTTAGACCTCTCGAAAAGCTTGTGCTTGGTGACTAAGACGCTCAGAATGAAACCAAAACAATGAAGTCCAGTGAGACATACAGTCCAACAGTAAAGGTATAAAAAAGAGCAAGTGCATTAGTGCCACTGTCACCACTGCTGAAGTGCCCCACCCACCACCTCACAGTGTTAGCATCCACTGGTTGGTCTCCTAAAAGGCTCAGCAAGTGCTGATGAATATCAGTGGTTGCTGTTTTTTCCGCATGGAGGAATTCACTGGCACCATTGCTTCGTGTGTGCTTCTGTGTCAGATGCCATTCTGTCAGAGTGCCCCCTGCTGCCATCTGTCACACAGCCACAGCATGTAGCACGTCAGTGGTGGGATGGTTCATCCTCTTCTGCTGTACATCCAACATCATAAAAAAGGAGACATTACTTCCAGAGCAGCTCTCATAGAGTATGTAATATAATCCATGCATCCAAGTAACAAAAATTACTTTAATTTTTTTTATACATTTCAATTTAAGAAAACAAAACCCCATGGGATGTGTGACCTTGATTTTGTGAACCTACTGCATCAGTCTGGTTTGGTGGCAGTGGATGCAATTCTTAGTGGTAGGGTGTTTGATTTTTATGAAGTTCTACTCTTCCTGTGCTTCATCCTTGAAAACAGTTGATTACAAATGTGCGTACTACCAAAAAGGGATGACATGAAATTAGGCATGGTTCTGAGGTGAGGGATTTTTCTCTCTAGTAAAATGGGATTTGTAAAAGTCTGATAAGGAAATGTAATCAGAGTTTCGATTGCATTTCTATACGTTCTATTAGAAAGTTGGCAAGTAATGTATTTGTATCAACTGAAAATGAAGTCACAAAAATGATGATTTTGTTCATAGTCTTTAAACTTATTCTCACATTCCTTTATCACAATGAAAAGCATGGCTGTGTATTTTTTTTGTAGTGCAATCGGTGCTGGGTGATGGTTTGGGCTGGAACAGAAGGGCAAGGAAATGGAAGTGTGCGTGGGGCGAACAGTCTGCAGGAGCACTATGGGAGAACTTTGTATTTCACTGTGATCATTCCATTTCAGTAGGGTAAAATTTCACATACAAGTCCTATAAGTCTGGTAGTACATCTAGAACTAATGCAATCATATCTCTGAAAAGAGAACTGGTTGATCTGAGCAGGACTATTCACACATGCAAGATTTATCCACCGGTCTTTTTCTGCCTTTGAATAGCCACGCTGTGCAGCATTAGGAGTGAGCAAATGTCAGCTAATCATACTTGTGTGGCTCTCACAGTAAATATTTCATGGCACATTCTAGATTCTGTTCTTCTTAAAGGCTTCAATTTTTTTTCTTTATTTTGCTCTGTTGCTCCGTGATGCTGCTTGCAGCTGGTTTTTTAACAGTATACCTGAGAAAAATACTGGTTCATTTAAGAAAATAATGAGTACAGGCAGACATTGGAGGCTGTAGCTGTGGAAATGGCTGCATGCACTGGAAGAAACACTTTTGAGATTGCTGTACTATTTCAGTGGACTTCAGGCAGCATCTCAGTGGGTAAAATGATAGGGTTCTTTTTATTTTTCCTGTCTTTTCAATACTGAAGGATTTAGACTACCTCATCTGAACCTCTAGATACTTAATAGCCTTATATAATTAGTGTTTATATAGTGTGTTCTCATTTGAAACTGTTGCTTGTCTTTAAATAAGACAGGTACAACAGAGAACCCTTTGTTGACATTTGAGTATTCTACCTCTAAGTAATCTGTGTTTGAGTAAGCTGCACAGAGCTGCAGTGATACACTGCGTCAATTACACCTTGCAAGGTTATGGAACTGTAGTACTTTGGGACAACAGTACTGTTGGTACCCAGGTGACTCAGTGACATTTGTTTGTTTTCTAGCTGTGTGTTTCAGATACAGAATTAGTTCTAAGGAGCACAGGACATAAACAGAAGTACAGGTTTATTTGATTAATTAGTGGGTGGCCTCTGTCTATTGCTTGGTATGGTTAAGCAGTCAAAAGCTAAATCCTCAAATATGGTAGCTTAGTCTTCCTTGTAAAACGTTTTGCTCAAGTATTTCTATAAAGAAGCCAGTTATCAACCTCTTTCCCCTTTCTTGAAGGCTAACAGAGAAGTCTAGACTTCAGTTTTTTTCTTTTTTCCATTTTTCTCAAAGATACCACTGAAATTAAGCAGACTCAGCTCAGCTGAAACTCGTGGAATTACTGCCACAACTCTTCTTAATGGGTCGTGTCTATGCTCTGTACCTCATTCCACAGGCTCACCTTTTCTGAGTAATTCTGTGCTGCACAATATATGATTGTTGTTTTAAACTAGCAGTTTCTTATTAACATCCAATATGAGAAAGGTCCACATTTGGAGAACTCATCCTTTCCTTTATGACATAATTGTACATAAACCACTTAGTGCAGAAATGAACTTACTTCTTCCCATCTGGAGCTGAGGTACTGAGACTGCTAGACTGTTGCTTGTAGGTCTTCATGCTTAGAAAGCAAAGCCTAAATAAAATGAGGCATTTTTCAAAAATCATTCTCTTCAAACTAAAGATAAGTAACCTGATGCTGAATTTAATATTACTTTTGATGAAATTAACTGTAGTACTTGAGTGTGTCATAGATGGATGTTCCTAGTAAGCATGACTAGACCAAATTTTCTGGCCAAATTTTAGACTACTGAAAGAACCATCAGGGAATTTCAAGTTTGGGATTCTCTTTTGATTCCTTCCAAAAAACCTGTCAAGCTTTAAATGTTTGACTTCAGGCTTCATACAAATGCTGTTGCTTTACATTACTTAGAAACTGAACACTTCAGGTCTCTCTGTTAAACTGAGCTGCTTTGATCTTTGTGGATACAAACCTTGTGCATGGGAACTGGAGAATGTGTTGAGATGTTGACTGTGCTACAACTTTCCCTGCGGAGCATTCTGGGGTTAAGTCCTAACCTGATTAATCTGAGATGTGTGTTTGCAATGCTGATGCTGCACAGGTCTGGATGTGTGTGTAGACCGGACCCCCACTCAGCTGGCAGTGTTTTTAATCATCCTCTGAAGGACAAACACGATTCCCCTGATTGTTTTAGCAGCCCACCTCTGCTCTGATTAGAGTACATGTGTGAATTACGCGGGCAGTACTGGGATGGGAGCCAGACTGACCCCACTACACTGAAATGTGTACTTTGCACCTTTTGTAGCTTCACTTTGTTGACAATCTCTCTTCAGATGCACGTTAGAATTACTTTTTTACCTAGGTGTATTATGTGACAGAGCCACATAGCACTTTTGATCAACACAATCTCAAGATCGTTCCTGGTCTCAATTTTTTCAGAAAAAAAAGGCGTACACTTTGTACCTCTTGTGCTTTTCCTCATTAAACTTCTTACCTCTGCATAGGTAAAAGGCATAAGGAAGTTAGCCCTGCCTGCAAAGCAGCTACACTGCTCTTTTACACACCATTATTGCTGCCTTCTCAGCCTTCTAAACCTTTTTGCAAAATGACATATTCTTTCAGATAAGTTCAGTGGTTGACAGTCAGATGGGTTTTGATGCCAGAAGGCTCCCTGACATCGCTAACTGCTTTTTGCCCACTGGTAACACAGCTTTGAGAAAAGTTCCACAAATGCTTTATTGCACTGATATTACACTTATGCAAACACCAACAACCACTGCCACAAGCAAGAGAAAAACAAGTTAAAACAAACTGGTTTGCCATCTGGAAGACATGGCAAGTTCTATACTAATATTTAGGGCCAATATTTACGTTGTCCTCAATAACTTCATGCCAGATAATACAGCAGTCTCATGTGCACATTTTTTATTGGGGTTAATTTCAACTATATCATGAGAGCCAAATAACACCGGCCTATGCAAAAATAACTAGAGATCTGCAATTTTTCCACGTAAAACCTTTACATAGGGTTGGAAGATGGAAGCAGGAAACCAGAGTTGTCCTGTGTCATTCCAGAGTATAAGTTGCACAATGCAAGCATGCTTCAGCCTTGCAAGGACAAGTGTCTTGGGGTAAGACTTAGGGATTTTTGTATTACAGAATGGCAGATACGAGCTGGGTGTGGTTTCAAACTGCAGCTTAATGACATTAACACTGACCCTTCTCTATAAGAGTCAAACCTCGCATAAACTTTTATTATTTTTCCTTTGTGGCTCTGTTTTCCAGACATATGAATCATACAGCTGGTTATGATTTGCCTAGAAGTGAGTAACATTAAAATACAAAGAAAGATGAAAGCAATCTGTACATCTGTATTCATAAGTGTAATAAATATATGTTCATGACAGTGAAGTTTCAGTGGATTTTAATTGCTGCAATTTCACCTTCATTATTCAAGGTTCTTAACAGACTTCCTTTCTGTCAAATTCACTTACTAATTTTGCCCTGTACTGATGTTGCAAAGTACTTAACTTTGTTAATGAAAGATAGCAGCCAAGCATGATGCCTAAGGATGTCACTGCCAATGACATTCTCTGTTCTAAAGAACCATACTAATTTAGGGTTTTAAACCAACTGCCCTCTAAATTCTGTGGCCAATTACTAGGTGTTGAGTTCAGACAGATTGGAAGACGTAAACTTAGTCTGCAAATGTGGACAGCAGACATGTGTACAAAGCCCAATGGAAGATAAGCTTGATTTTTAGAAGAAAATTATTGTCTAACTCTAGGTTATACTTTTGCCCTATTATTTCTTTGTAATCCTCTTGAAATGTCACTCAGCTATTAAACCAATTTTCTTAATCTCTCTTCCTACTTTTGCTTCTGCATTGTTTCACTGCATTCTTTCAGGTAAGCCTACTTGATGGAAGACTTACTAGTGGATTCATATTACTTATTCCTCAGTGTGTAGGACCAAAAAAACTTAATCAGATTTAACCTTGAGCATGTTTCATCATTCATTTACTCCTTTGTCATATATGCCGCAGACCTGGAAGTGGTGTGCTGCATTACTGCACCAGTCTGCAGCATCCATTTCTTCTTATCTCCTTAAGATTTTGGTTCTGCCACCTGCCCCAAAGCGGCATGGGTGTAATCTCCTATTGAGATCATTGTCAGAAATACTATCTCATTTCATGCTTTTACAGCTCTAAGAGCAATTAGCTTTCAATCTTAACCAGCATCTTTGGGCACCATTGAACATATATATATAGTGCACGTGAGGTGATGGATAGATATTTTTTCCATAACAACTTCTACACTTCTGTCACAGCATGATCACAAGCTGATGAGAAGTGTTCGATGACAAAACCCAAAATTTATTTTGTTTCCCAGAAGAAAAGTGGTGATGTTTTCTTAAAAGCTCTACAAGTGATCTTAAGGTCCTAGTATTTTTAGTTTGCAAGATAGCTGTGTAATGGCCCTGCACACTGCCTTATATGTACAGCAGCATGCAGTGAAAAGTATATATGACCTTATTAGTTACTCTGTTTATCTAAAAATCAGTGCTGCATCACAAAACACTGTGTGACAACGGGCCAGAAATGCTATATTCTGCATTTCAGCTCATTCCAGTGGACTCCTTCTAGAATCAGTTGGGTGGCAAATGGGGCTCACTGTGACTACAAGATATAACAGATTTCCAGCAAATTTATGAGCTTAACAGTTCTTGTTTTCCTTTACCCAGAAACTTCTCAGGATTCATAGAGAGGTTCTTGCTTTTTGTTCCAAAGCTTTATATTCATCCTGTTCTTCTTTTTTTTGCCTTTTCAAAGTTTTCATAATTTCTTATCTTAAATTGCTTTTCATTTTGTGAGTTCCATAGCTTTACCGTCACAGTCTTTGGCATGATTGCTCTGCTTGTGTATGTGGGTCATTTACTATCTGTGAACTGAAATGATGCACGGGGAAATACTGATTTTATAAAAGGGTTTATACTTATTTATAAAATCCTTATGAGAGTTGAGTTCTATAACAAAACAGAAGCCATGTGAAGCCATGTGATAAAAGTAACTGCCATACATCTTTCTATAGGTCAGCTGTCCGCTGTTCTCTAACATATCTCTGCTGATAACTTCTGAAACACTCCGACCCTCTAAGGCACTTCAAGCACATCAGCTTTGTAGGGTTTAATGTTTTCCCTCACAAATGAGCACTTTCCTCCTGGTTTTCTGTGATTATTTTTGCTTTTTTTTTTTCCAAGAATGAATTTGAATGCAGGTTTAGGGTTAGGCTCTTGAATATAAGGTAAGTTGAGGTTATTTTGTAAGTCTTTGCTGAGGAAAATGTGATTTAAATCAATTGGAAAAGCTGCTTTTAAAGAGAAAGAAATGAAAACAGCATGTGTACATTATATATACAAATTAATGTTCACTGACACGTGTGATGAGCTGCTGCTCTGTAACTGTTACTGTGCTGCCAAGGGGAGATTTCGTGATGCACTGAAACACGATCCATGGAAGTCAGGAATTCCCAGAATTTTGACTCCATTACCTACAGACATCATGGTACACTGAGTTTTGGGTTGGTGGAACTTAGAATCGCTTTAAAAACCTGATACAATATTTTTATTATATCCTTTAAAATAGTGATCTAGCTCCAGTGCTGCTTAAGAAGATCCCTGGTGATCACCTGCATAAGAAGAAATAGAAGCCGTTCTCCCAAGCAGAGAGAGCAGCTTTTTCTCGGGGACAACATCCTGCATCAGCTTGCTCTACCAGTGCCCACAGCTGTCAGTGGGGCTTAGAGCTGTAGCTTACAGGCAGACAGTTTTAGCCCTGATTTCAGGTACCTGTCAGTTTTCAGGTGTTCTATTTAAACCACACATACTGCATTGAAAAAGGGATGTGCCAAGTGATGATACTTTAAATAGATTCTGCCCATGCCTCATTTAAACCACAGTAATATTATCACCTGTACTAGTCACACAAGCCAGTAAGTAAAATAATTGATGATGATGATTCTCCCGCTGCAGGTTGATTGTTGTTTTTATTCTGAGACTTGTTCTGAAAAATCCATTTATTCGCCAAAACCTAATCTGGAGAGAGAGTGCCAGATAATAGTCGTTTTGTTCTATTAAGAAAGGAGCACAATAACACATTTCTGTACCATTTTGTGATTTGTTTGTGTCAGGTTTGCATTGTACTGCAAAGTATTTCTGCTGTAAGCCACTACAGGACTCAGGCTGCATTTGTATTTGTCACACAGACACATTCACGCTATTAACTTCTGGATAACACTAGTGTCTCATCCAATGAAAAATAATGGCATCGACGAAGAACTCAGAGTAGTTGTTTCAGGAAGAAACTAACTGTAGACCAGCGTTTTCTGCCTTGATTTGTATTATGTTCTGTTTTTTTCTTTTAAAATAGCAGAAGTGGTGAAACTAGTATGTGTGATGGTGTCCAGTATTTCTGTATGCATATATTCTATCATCTGTGCTGTGCCGTGCCTTCTGCTTGTTAATTGCATAAGCATCCATGCACTGGGGATTCCATGAAGAGAGGGCTAAGATGGAAATGATGTACAAAAGCTATGTGGGGAATCCTCTGTTCATTTTTTCACTTCTAAGTCTACAGTTATTTTGGAAGTGAAACCGATCACTGTTGGCTAAAAATTCTGGGGCTACAGATTCTGGTCTGAAACTGTGGGCCCCTGACATCAGTGAGACCAGCAGCAGCAGTGCTCATTTCCCTCCTGTCATTCTGCTGATATACCTTAATGTGTCCGGGTGGACCTCAGCTCATCGTGGCTTTTGCACTGAAGCTGCCAGCAGGGATTTCAGTTGCTGCTAATGCTCTCCTGGTTTCTTATGTGGATGTTCATCTTGCTACAATTAAATTGCTGAAAGGACAGCACTTACTATTCTAGATCAAGAGATAGCACTGTGATCTCGTTCTGTGTTGCACCGCACTTGTGTTAGGGCATATGTTGAGCTGCTGAATTCAGTGGCTTTGGGGCTTCACTAACTGATGCTAAGTAATTTTATACCTCAGCTTGCTGAAAACTTGCAGAGTCTTTATTTGCTCTGCTACTGATTTGCCCTCACTGTCAAAGTGAAGGCTCTGGAAAATCTGTCGGTCCTAAGGATTATTTGTACTACTTTATTCCAGTTTCTATTTTTATTTCTTCATTTATTATTTTATTTATTTATTTAACTTTTTATTAGTTTTATTTTATTTCATTTTTATGTTTTATATTTATTTTGTATTTAATTTTCTTTTTACTTTTATTTTTATATATTTTTTCTTTTTCTTTTTTATTTTTTTATTTTTTATTTTATTTTTATATATTTTTCTTTTTTATTTTATATTTTATTTATTTTATCCATTTTGTTTATTATTTATTTATTCATTTATTTTTATTTTTCCAGTAATGCGCCTTGGTGAAACTGAATAAGAAAAACAGAGAAGAAGTGTGAGATAAAAGCAAGTGACAAAGCAGAAACTTAGCTGTATGGGTGAAGCGATTGGCAGAAACTCAGCAGCTCTATTTATATTGCTCAATGTGACATTTTATAGCTGCTCTCCATAGCTCTGCATGATCAATACAGCTCTTGTACAGATTGCTGCATTCTTTCTGTAAATACATATCTTGGAAGTTTAGATTTTGAGTAGTTTTTAAGATTCACAGAATCAGTTTGCCTTTGTGTATCCACAGATTCATTCATGATATCTTCAGGAATTCTTTTACACAAGAAATAGATCCAGTCATTCTGTGTCTGCAGTTAGCCTCCAACATCTTCCAGTGTTTGCTACTGTGAATTTACCAACAAGCCATTTCATCTCATTACCAGCCATCTAGTATGAGGCCTGGCTGTGACTCTAGATGAGGTTATCTCTAGTCATTTTCTATCACTAGAAAGTTTTCTCACTGCAGTAATCACTCATTTCATGTTTCTATTTCAAGAGGTACTGCTCAAAACCTTTTTTTCTCAGCGGTCTCTCATTTTAGCATTGTTCTGTTGTTTGTGGTGGTTAGTTGGCTGTTGCTTTTTGTTTGTTTGTTTTGTCTCATTTTTGATGATTTTTGTTCATTTCTAAGATCTTATATACTCACCATGAAGTGATGAAACCCCAACTCCATACTTCTTACAAGAATTTTACCCTTTTGACTGTTTTGTTCTTCCTTTAACTTCCCTCATTTTTACGCAGCTAGCATTATGAAAGCTATCCCTTAGCTTTAAAGGCAGTTTGTTTCTCTCCTGCAAAAATCAGTGTATTCAAATATAAGCCACATTTCAAAGGGGGGTTTTGTAAGCTACATCCTGAATGAGGTAATCGTTACTGTCCTGTTCTGATTATACATTTCAGAAGGTCAAGATTTCCTGATAGTCAAACCTTATGTTTGGTGATTGTCATGGTTTTATGATTTTTGGTATTGGTATTCCACATCATAACAACATGTAGTGCATTAAGAGTTAAAGAGTTAATACTCCAACTCCATAGATCATTGATATTTTCCGGGTATACCTGTCTCAGAAGAGAAGAACTACATTCCCCAGAAGACTTTGCGATGCTTTGCATTTTTACGTATTTTCCGCTCAGAGGGAAAAGATAAAAACCCTCTGCGGTCATGGGACCTCTCTCTTTCCTTCAGGATCGACTCAGCAGTGGGTGCTCGCTGCCGTATCGCCTTCAGCGTTAGCGTAAGGCCTTCGGTTTATCGGACACTCTCTCTTGCTCATTTTATTTGATTCATTAGCTTCAATTCCAATTATATTGTATTATATTGTGTTATTTTGCTTTCTGATATCTTATTTAGTAAATTAGCTTTCCTCCTCAGATCGTTGCCGCTGTTTTGTTTCTAGGCCCATCTCCCTTTTTCGTTTTCCCTTTCCCCCTTCCCCTTTCCTGGGGCGTGGGTCTGCGGGTCCCCCACACCAATCGTCATGGAACCGGGCCAATCCAGCCCGGTAAACCGTTGACAGTAATGTATTTTAGTACAATTACTTATTTACATCACTTGACTATAACTATAATGTATTTTGATTTTTTCCTCTGCCAGTGTGGTCTGGGTGTTGCAGTCAGGGTTTTGGCGGACGGAAGATACCGTGCTGTACGGGAAGATAGGGCCACGTCTCAGCCAATAGTCTTTGTTCGTGGTGTAAGTAGGCGGAGACAACATTGTAACCTTAGGTTATAAAGTACTGTGTAGCCCACCAATAAACGCCATTTGCCGTCCACCACATTGGCGTCTGCGGGCAAGTGGACCGAGCAGCCTGGGGTTGGCTGCTGTGCCGTTCCCAAGAAGGGCCACCACACCTTTGAAAGGCAACATCTGGGCTTTAAGTAATCCTTTTCCCCTAATGTTGTACCCCTTTTAATCATAGTTCTGCCAAACTCACAATGTGCTTATTTTCCGTATTTAAGAAGTTCATCATCTTTATTTAGTGACTCTTCTTTTTACTAGAGCTTCTAGGCTCCCAGTGTTTATAATAAATACCGTCAGTCTTGGTCTAGCTCCACATTTTTTCATGTCTTGCTAATTACAGTCTTGTAAGAGTTCTTCATTGCTTCCTACTTTAGTCAGCTTCTTCTGTTTTTATTCCCTGAGATGGAATTTTTGTCCACTTTCTTTATCATTACCAGAAAAAAATACCTCATCTTAGCAAGTCTGCTTCACCTATCGACTCTCTCAGTCTGTCCCATCCTCTGTCTTCTTGTCCAAACAAGAACAGGCAAAAACAACACAACATTCCAATCACCTTTCAAATACTAGTGCTCTGATCTCAAATGGCAGCCTGCTCCCTTTGTTTGGACTGTTTTCTTGTTGCGGCATAGCATTTCTATATTTGATCTTTTAGTTATTGGAAGGTGTATATAATCCATCCATTAAGACTAGTTGTTAAAATTTAATCTTTGATATTTGAAGATTCACAGTGGAGTGAGAATATTTCCAGGTACAGCATAAGTGGCAAGCTACTCTCAGTAAGAACCAGGTACATTCTTACATAGTGAGGTACTTTCTCTTAACTTCAGTGCATTGCTGGTAATTAAGAATGAGTATGCTAGAATAATAGACTCTGGTTTCTAATAATTCAGCTTTTCAAACCTGGTGACTAAGGGCTCTTGCTAGCAGTCTGTTGGGACAACATGTAACCTGACTGATTTCCATCCTCAGCTGCGTGAAATGCAGGTTGAATTCAAATAACAGGTAGGCAGTGATTCACAACAGGCAGAGTGTAGCTATATCTCAAAGGTGTTTGCAATATTGAGGCTCTCAAATCTAAATGCCTGTATTTTTCAAGTCTATCTGAATGTGCAGAGCCCATAAAAATTCAAGATTGTGCAGACTGCAATATCAGACAAAATTGAGCTCACTGTCTGCTCCTTTATTTCTTCATCTGCAGATAAGTGACACGCATGAGGACACCCAAATATGTGCAGTAAGGACAGTTATTTTCAAGTTTTTATCCTGCTTGGTCTTTCTGTAGGGGCTTTCTGGGTGTTTCTTGCCCTGCCCGTGAATTCAGAAAGTAGCAGCTCCAGGTTCCTTTTCTGGCTTGCTGTGGGAGCGTGTGTATATCGCTGTCCCCTAAAGGATGGCCATCTCCCCCCAGACGTCTCACTTTCTCTGGTTTGAGTCGTTATGAAAGATGTCTCCTCTGGGAACTGTGTGTACACCTGAAAAAAGGAGCAGATATTCTTCTGGTGTATGGTGTAACTGAGCTGCCTCGGCTACAATGACTTCACTAGCTTAGAAAATGAAGCAATGAAAGAAGAACTAAAAAGAGAGAGGAGATAAAAGGGAAAATGAATACGAACAAAAATTGGTGGCAGAAGGGAGCCTAAAAGAGGATCCCTTGGAGAAGTTTTTTAATTTGTCGTTGCTGTTCTGGGGTTTATTTTTGTTTATTGGTTGGGGGTTTTTCTTGAAGGATAAAATACATCAGTCACTTTAGAGGCTGAATTTCCTGAAAACTTCCATTGAGATCCAATTAGCTCTGCAGGGAGCAATCCAAGTGGAAAAGCATTAGATGGAACTGAACCCATGATAAATCCTCCTACAGCTAAGCATTAGTCAGGAATACACTGATCTAATTACAAGTCATGATTACAGTTTAATCTAGACTGGTCCTTTCAGAATTACAGATAAAATGTATCATTTAGTGTTGACTTTTACCATTCCCTAAGGTAGAAGTGTGGAGTTCTCATGAACTAAAAGAATTATTCCATTTGAGGCAGAAGCCATAGAACCGCATGTTTTTTACAGGACTGGGATCTGGGATCTACTGTTGTTGTGGAGGTGTATGTGAGTTGCTGCTAAATCAGTTACTGGTCATATCCCCTGTAGAAAATTTTGAAGCCTCTTACTTAAAACATCTGAACAGTTTTTAAATTTCAAATGACTCACTGATTTTCTCTTTGAAGAGAACTCCTCCTGCCCCACCTTTCCAGGTGTGATAGACACTGCTCAAACGTTGTATTCATCTAGCACGTAGAGGTGCATATGCACTATAGTGAATCTCTGGGTGCTATCAGTAAGAGAAAGAAGTCATTTGTATTTGTGGTATTTCTAAATTTTGTAAGAGGAAAAAAAAAATCTGACTGGTCATTAGAAGTAAGATTACTTCTAATTAGTCTTAGGGTAAAAAATAAGCAATTTCCAGAAAATAAAATATAAACTAATTCTTTTTAAGCTACTTCACCTATCTTGAAGCAGCATTTGTGATTCAACTGCATTTATTTTGTGCTATAAACATATGTTACATTTGAAGAGTTCCTGTGCATATGTTTGATTTCTGCAAGAGTTGTTGTGCAGAATATATTCTAAGATTATGGAAATGATTAACACTAAAATTATTCATGAAAAGATTAGGCTTACACTGGCATCTGTTTGATGGAATCATGGAAAACAGTTGCTCAGTACCGGCCTGGGTGACGATAAATCTTGAATGATGTATAACTAGGATCATTACAGATACAGATTTCTTTTTCTGGATCTTAGTGCATTCTCCATGTTGTCATTTTTATTATCACGTGACCAAATAATATATGCCTAATGAGTGTCTTTGCAAATATTTCTCATGTGCCTATAAGCTACAGCTTTTGGATCTGGTGTGCCATAGAATATGAAAATAAAATAGACATTGATAGTTTTAAAGCCAAGTGCTGTTTTGCAGGTATTTTTGGTTTTCAGCTTCCCAAACTTCTTTGTGTATAAATAACTCTAAGACTGAAAGCATCCTAATATATTTCATGGCTTTCTATTCCTTGAAATGTCTTTTTGTTTGGTTGAAATCTCTCTCAGTATTTCAGAATGTATTGATTCTGGTGAGGTAGACATCTGACTTCATTTTAAAAATTGAAAGATTCCCAGGGCAAAGAGGTGAAGAAATCTATCTTCAGGTAATATTTCTCATTATTTTCAAAAACAAAAAGCCCTCGTGTGGAAAAGCAAGGATGGAAGAGGTGGTTCTCACTGCAGCTCCATTTTGGATCAGTAAAGAGAAGGAGAAGTCAGATTTTTAGGAAAGCAGTCTGGAACTAAGGAATCCAAGGTGTTAAAAGATGAGGAAAAAAGAGGAATCTGATCTGGTGTGGTTGCTGAATGTGCAGCCAAAACAAAAGCCTTGAATGGCTGATGAAGTTCAGTGCTGAATTAGGCTGGTATAAATGAATAAAACATAAAAAATAAAAATAAAAAAAAATCAACAACCAAAGAAGAATCCTGTAAAATAGAAAATCCTGGGAGAAACCCTCATGAGATCCTAGTGCAGAGTTTGGTGAGTGTAACTGATTGAGTGGGAGAAGAGGAGAGCCAGCTGTGGTTGCACAAGGGCCATCTAGTCTTACCCAACCTTCCTGACCTGGAAGGAGCAGTGAGGCCCCTAGGGCATCTTTTCTGCTGCTGCAGACTGAGAGCTTGTGGGAGAATGACCAGGGAGAGGTATCTCACTCATGAGGCAAGAGTGTAGGGCCTAGGACTGGACTTGATGGGAGAACCAGTTGTTTCTCTCCGGTTTGGCACCTGAGGAACAGCTGCCAGGGACCTGCTCTGAGGAAAGAGGAGGGCCTGAGGCCATCTTTGCCCAGGATATGCCCCATTCCCAGCACATCGAGTGATTTCTTTGCTCCGCTTGGCACCTGGGAGGTGATTTGAAATACACGCTTCAAATCTTGTCCATGGGACAAGAGCACTAGAGGCCAACTAGTCTGACAGTACGGAGGGACACAGAGCTGCTGCGGCATCATCTGAAGTTTGGCCTCAGGTTATTCGGGCAGTAGAGTTACACTGGTTTCAGTGAAGTAAAGACTCATTTAAAATTGTGCAACTGCAAATTGAATTGCATTCATGGCTGTGATGGGTACTGGTGTGCTTTTTTCCATACGTGTTTGTATGTATTTACTTATTATAGTAAGATTATAGACTATCACTAATGATATAATCTTGTATTTAATATCTTACTGGTGATGGCTTTCCTGCTGCCTTATGAAGCAGTCTGCTTTCAGAACAAACAGTTTAACAATAATGTTTCGAATAAGAATACATACAGACCATCATCCCAACTTCTGTTTTCTTATTATAAAGCAACACATTATTTAAGACATACGTGGCAATGACTGTGTTGCTGCAAACAGAAACACCTGATAGGACAGAAAGCATAGAAGATGTTCTTTAAGTTGCGTGTTCGTCTGAAAATCTCTTTGCTGAATTTTGCATAAGAATAATGACAAAGCAAAAGGCCTTTGAGTCTCCCACATGTTGAGGTGATTCATGCGTTTCACACTGACACGTTTGTCACTGCCTGATGATATGACTCGACATATTGAAGAAAACATTTCTTGTCAGGCATTTTCTTTTGTTGCTGTAGTTCTGAAATATGAAACAACAACTACAACAAAGTGCTGAGAATTATAGTGTATTAACCTAACTGCCAAATAAAATGGAATAATTTTTCTACAAAGCACCAGGGTTCTGATTCTGTGTGACGATTTGCATTCAGCTGTAATGTGGCCTGTTGCAAAATTACTGAAATAAGAGCTGGAAATGTTTGTCAAGAAAAACGTAGAGATTTGAATTAAAAAATAAAAGCCTGTTTAAGGAAATTCAATGCAGCACATAAATATGTAGATTCTGCAGTCCAGATAAGCTGCAGCTGAACAGCCCATCCTGAACGCTCCACCAGGTTCAGGTGCTCAATTAAATAGCAAAAGATTGTGTCATATCTGTGCAAAGCCAAGTGCTTTACTGCATTACTCCAGGAAACTCTTAAATTTAAGTGTGAAGGAGTCACAAGTCACAAACATAACCCAACACTGGGCTTCTAGAGATAATCTCTCCTCGAGTAACCAAAGGCAATCTTTCTTATAAAGAAAAACTCTAATGTCAAACTATTCTTTTAGCAACAAAATAAACACTAATTATGTTTTTGCCTGAACTTCACCTTCCCCTGTGGCGGTTTATTCTAAAGCTTTTTGGAGACTCCCACAGCAGTATTTTAAAGAATATTTTAGTGGAGATCAGTGTTGATTTTTAGTTATAAAAAATGTTTATTTTAGGTAATCAGGAATAAAAACTGAGCAAGACCTGATCTAAGATATTCTGTTACCCCCACACATCAGAGGATGGACTTGAGTTGTCTTCTGGAATAAGTTGCCATCCTATATATATTGACAGTTGGTATAGCATAATGAAGTAATTACGGTTAGACAGAGAACTTTTAGACTGCTGAAGTTGAGACTGTTAATCATTATTTTAAGGGTACGAAATGTGTTGTTGTTGTTAAGATCCTTTGATTGCTTTGCAATTGCATGTGATATAAATCTACTTAAATCAACCTCCTCGTGCTCTCGTTTCAGCAGTTGAAGAGCTGCTGTTTGTTAGTCCTTTTCATTAGCAGCGTTGGCTTGAATTCTTTTATGTCTTTTGTTAGGCTGCCAGAAGAGTGCAGCTGGCAAACTGATGGGTTTGGAGATGCTAAAACTTCATAGGGGATCAAGAGGAAGGTGGAGAGGTTCAGAGAAGAGTATTTCTACATAGGTAGAAATGCTCTCTTGATCTGGAAATAGTAAAAGTACTTGGAAAGTAGTGCATTCTGATCACCTTGTTCTGAAATCCCTCCCTAGCACCTTATTCTGGCATCTGTTACAGACATCATCTTGGGCTTAAAACCACCACATCTGGAGTCCAAGGTTCTTTAAGGAAGTTTGACCTCATCAGCATAAAAATTTGTAGCTCAAGACATACCTATTAGTGCAGAGAAGATTGGAAGAAAGTGAAAGCCTGGTTTTTCATGTTAGAGAATTGATTCCAAGAGGATACCTCTAGGCCAATTGCTGACAGGTTTATTTGGAAAAAAGCATGTGGGAGGTGTCCATTACTTTTGGGCAGACTGCAGGCCATCAGCTCATAACTTGTCTTCTGTGCAGTGTTCTTCATATTTCTACCTTGTGCAATGTGTGTATTCCCTTTTTGAATGGCTGATGTCAACGTGATGACCATGGAAATCATGGAATGGTGTGTGGAGAATGGTAATTAATTAATTACCTGGGTTGACAATTAATGTGTTCCCCTTTGCTTGGAATTAGAAGCCAAAGACTTCTGTAATTCTCACTGGTACAAAGAATTTGCTGGTGCAGCAAATGTAATAAACTCAGGTTTCTGCTGTTGTGTGCTTACATACACATGTGGAAACATAACCCTGCTCCAGCATACAGGCATGAACTTAGTTATTTCTTGTTGCTTTCCTTAAAGTGCATTAAGGCTGAAGCTATATGGTATTTTCATGTTTCTTGTTTACAAAGCAGTGCTAAACATTTTAGTGGAACACTGTGCTTTCTAGAATCCTTTTTAATGCACTCCTAGAAAAAACAACTAATACAAAGTATTAAAAAGAGAAGCAGAGTTTCAAACCTAACTTTATTCTGTGCTTACAGTTCCTAAGTATAAAACATAAACAAGTTTAATGAACGATTAATTCAGCTACAAATATTAGCTTTCAACAGGTTTAGATGACCTAAGAACCACATATACAGAGTTCCTCCTTCCCTTGGTCTCCTTCAAAAATCCTTGCTCTCGTGCTCTAATAACACTTGTTAATAAAAACTAGTGTCTGCTTCCCTGAAACTGACAGTTTGGTTAAGCCTACATTGAAAATCATGTTTATTTTCACATACTTTGAAGCCAGGATTTAAAATACCCATCATTTTTTGTTGTTTACTTGGATGCTATTAGAACACCATCTTTAAGCTTCTGATGTTTATGACTCTCTCACCAGTTTGACAGATGTGTTTTCATTACCTCTGCTAAGAAAGACTGTTCAGGTCAGGTATTTGGGGTCACACGTTCCAGCCTACTGTATACAAGGAATACTGTGCCTATCAGAGAGCCATCAACAGCAATGAAAAAGCAGAGGAGGTTATGAAAAGAATGTATGCTGTCTTAACCTGCCACCAATACCTCATCTGAAATTGTTCCTATGAGGTAGGAGCACCATTAGCAAAGTTTCTGCAGGCAAAACTACCTAAGAGGATTCTGGAGGTCACGTAAGGTAAAAATCTTTAGAGCAAAATAGCTAGATGTGCAGGGACCTATTAAAAATATCCAGTATTACGGATAAATGATGCTTTATTGCAGAAAATGTATTCAATTGTGACACACTTTTCAATCAGTAGTAAGTATTGAATACTTTTCCTAGAGTTGTTCACTGAAATATGTTAAGAATCCAACAGTAATGAATGTTCTCTGCAGGTAAAGCTTAGGGCAATTTTTGTACTGGTGTAATTTTATGGACTTCATAAAGCTGTGTATCTTTGCAGAATTCCTCATCCAGAACTCTTAGTTAATAGTTCGTATCTTCTCAGTAATTTCCAAAACAGGTCATTGAATTCAGTAGGTGTTTTTTTTTCCAGAGAATGTTATTAACCTGCGTCAACTATGCAAATTATTCTGGTATTAAATATTGTTGTTCCTGTATTGTCCACAGCTAAATATACTCATCCTAAATCGCACTACTTTTCAAGCAGTTTCCCCAGTAACAAAACCAATAATACAAATTTCAGCTCTAAACTAGAGCAGGATAAATATGGACTCATACTGCTGACTTCATCTGAGGCTCTTCTGAGGCAGCAGGAAATTGAACCAATGTCAGTAGCACTGCAGGATTTCTAATTTGAAGCATTTGTTCACCTCAGGTAATTAATCCATGAGCAGTAAGCTAAATGAAACTACATTACATTTCTTGTTGCCCCTTGCCCTTGGATCCCTTGCTCTCTCTCCTGTCAACTGATTAAGTGCGAGGCATGTTCAGTAATATGAAAACTGCATCTGTGTCCCAGCTTAAGTCCTTTCAGCATGTTTGTAAGAGAGTAGTGTCCACTATTTTGACTGGGATCCATTAGATGAAGAAGTAGAATCTTGGGTGCAGGATTTTAAGAGTGGGATTTTAGAAGCAGAATCTGAGAAGCATCCTAATTCTCTTCCAGATTGTTTTCTAAAGAATTAATTCTCACACATTTCTGTCAGAGTTATGTGCTATATCTGCCATGGGGCCTGGATATACTTCTAACTGTTTCAGTGAGGATTATGGTAACAAAATGCAGAAGTGATCAGCAAATGATCTTCCTGCCCTGTTACTGTATCACCTGAATGTTCACTCAGGCTGCAGGAGAATAGAACCAAGACAAGACTGTTTCCTTGCCCAGTGACCTCACCAAGTGTCAATAAAATTCTCTAATTCCCTGCACATTTCATGTGTAGCAGGTAATCCTAATTATTTTTCATCCACTCTCTCAGCTTCAGTTTAGATGAACGTTGGTTTGGATCTTAATTTTATGATTCTTTGTTCGCTTTCTACATCCTTTTGTAAGCAGTAGAGTACTGATTGGCCTCATGTCAGCAGTTGCTGCATTGAAGTTGCTCTATTCAAACCAGGCTGCTCAAGAGAGAATAGCCAAATAATAAAACAGCATAGATCTGTGCTTAGCAATTGAATTTGTTCACTTCAGCTTGTCATCTGTAGCTGCTTTTGCAGGATGCTGTTAATTCAAACCTCAGTAGTACTTGAGCTTCATTTCATGGGGTTTTTTTGATAGGCCAGCAATTTGGAGTTCATGGCCTACTTATCTCAGTTTTGTTGTACAAATGTACAAGTTATATCTTGACTTAACACTGAACTGAATAGAAGCCAAAATTAGAAAGATTTGTAGTTGTAATACCACCACTGTCATCTAAATCACTGCCCATCTTCACAGCAACAACAGCTGGAGACTTGTCTTGCTTTAAAGAACATAGAATATCCAAGAAGAATCCAGCCTGTCATGTGCATGGAATGCTGCCGTGCTCTCACATGGTGGCACCAAGCCTATGCTACAATGTCTGCCACAGCAACTCATGCCCTTCCTCTTCCCCTTCTTGCCGACATTAGACTTGCATGAGTGCCATCATCTGGGGCAAACCATACCGTATGTTGGATCTATGCCTTGCCACCACCTGGAATAATACTGTAGATTAAAGCCTGGAACTGGAGAAGATTTGACTTTGTGAACTGTAGGGAACACAGCTTTACTGTTCATCTGCTTTTCGCATTTCACATTAGATCCACCTGAGAGGACCACATGTGTCTAAAACTAAACTAGCTAATGGTGTAACCTTTTATAAATTATCCAACAGCAGTTAGCTCTTAGTGTGAGCAGGTCGACTTCATGGTACTTGTTCCAAATCTTTGTGACTGTGCTATTCCCGCCATATTCCTTTCTAGCTTCCACTCAGGTTGTGACCTTTTTTCTTTTAAATTCATTTTTTGCTTTTTTGTTATTAATATCTGCTTAGTTGCTTTAACCAGGGGATTCTAGAGCAATGAATTGCAAAGGTGTAGTCTGCTGCTGGACCACTGTGTCCTCTGTGGCTTCATCATCCTTCCAGCGTGCTGGCTTTTGAGCAGGTGTCCATGTGTATCCTCAAACTGATGAACGGATTTTCTCAGCACTGTAACTGCATCTTCCTTCGGAGTTTTCTCATTTGTCTGCTATGGTTGCATCTACATTACCATGCAGTGCTAATCCCCAGACCTGGCACATCCCTTCTGCTTATGAGCCAGAGTCCTTTAAAGCAGACTAAGTAATAATGCAAAACAGACCCTGACATGCAGTCAGTATTTACCCTACCTGTGAATAAGAACCATGGAGCTCCACAGTTTTATGATATGATTTTTTGATTGATTGATTATGATTGATTGATTTATGATTGATTGATTATGGTTTTTTGAAGTTTGCTTTGGTCCCTGTTTAGTTATCTACCTTTGGGCAGCAGCACTGAGTCATCTCTTAAGTGTCACTCTTAAGTCTGTATCCAGCCATGAAATGTCACGCTGTGCTTGGAACCCATCTTTGGCTGCTGCTTTGTGTATCTGTTGGATAAATGGGTGTGTGCCTGCTAACCTATGGCCTTGGTGTCTAGCAGCCTGTGATGCCTCAGTGGGCTGTGTCGTGGTTCCTCGTCTTTGTCATGTCTTCTGGTTTGCCTTGGCAATCATACTGCCATGTGGTCACAACAGGTTAACTCCCCCATGGAAGTGGGGCTATTAGCAATCAATTAGGTCAGTCTGTTGAGAAGATTGGTTGCTTACGTTCTTGGAACAGTATGTTTAAGTCTCTCAGTAATGCCAAGGTAGAGATTTTTCTGGCTGTCAGCTCTGAACAGTCTTTAGTACCAACCCTGCTCTCTCCTACTCTTTGTGAATGGTGTATAAGGAAGGACTGCTGGGGATGCAGTACTCTTACTCTTGCTGCACTGTGTTCTGTTACATTTATTATCTAATCTGAATATAGGAGACCTGAATGCCTCCTTATCTCTGTCTCTGGATGTTTGTTGAAGGTACAGGATTGATATAATAAACACAAAACACATGGAATCAGGCATAAGTTAGACAATCTGAATGAGTAATAGTTCTTTTCTCTTAAAAATAGACTCATGCCATGTAATTTCTTGTCAGTCTACCCCCTGGATATTTTGGGAGGTGCTCCTGGGAAGTGAAGGAGCCTAATATTTGTCTTATCTGTTTGTTACATATGCCAGAAGAAATCAGATTTAATAGATCATGATAACCCAAGAAAGTCCAATCTTAGAATATCACAGAATAATAGAATAGTTTGAGTTGAAAGGGACACTTAAAGGCCGTCTAGTCCAACCCCCCTTCAATGAACAGGAACACCTACAGCTCAGAGCCCCTTCCAGCCTGACGCTGGATGTCTCTGGAGTTGGGGCATCCACCACATCTCTGGTCAACCTGTGCCCCAGTGCTTCATTACCTTTACTGTAAAAGAGTTCTTTTCTTATATTCAACATAAATCTCCCCTCTTAGAGCCTGAAAGCATTTCTCCTGGTCCTATCGCCACAGACCCTACTAAAGAGTCTGTCCCCTCCTATTATATACCCCCCCTGACACTGAAAGGCTGTTTTCATGTCTCCCTGGAGCCTTCTCTTCTCCAGGCTGAACAGCTTCAGCTCTCAGCCTGTCCTCATAAGAAAGGTGTTTTACAACTACGTCAGCCAATTCCCTCAGGACTGTGGAATGCATCTCACTGGGACATGCAGACTTATGGATATTCAGATTCTTCATATGGAGGCAGACTTGATCTTTGCTTACAGAGGGAGGGACATTGCTCCCCCAGTCCCCATCTTCTAAATCATCTGCTTGAGGGCTTTGTGTAGAGCAGTCATTAGTGAAGACTTAAAGGAAACAAGTTGTTGAATGCCTCAGCCTTCTCCTTGTCTGTTGTCACCACCCTGCCTGTGTTGCTCACTAGGGAGGTTACACTCCCCTGGGCTTTCCTTTTCTGGTTGATGTGCCTATAGAAGCCTTCCTTGTTCTTCTTTGCGCCCCTTGCCAAGCCCAGTTGCAGTTTGACCTTGACCTTCCTGACCCATCTTTACTCAGCCTAGCAGCATCCCTATTCTCCTCCCATGTTATCTGTCTGCATCCAGTTTTCTCCTTGCTCTCCAGTTTGACCAGCAGGTCCTGGTTCAGCCACTGGGCTCTTGCCTTCTTTTCATGGCTTCCTCCACCTGGGGATGGAGAGCTCTTTTGCCCTAAGGGAATCTTCCCTAAAGATCTGCCAGCTCTGAGAACAGTATGCCTGAAGACCTCTTTGCTCTGGCACTCTCAGCAAGAAGACATGGCCCTTAAAATATCAGTGCATCTCATTAATGAGTACAGTGTAAATTGAATCATCAAACAGGAAGGCAAACCCTCCAAAGACTGTGCTATTCTTATTCTGCAGGGAGGCTGTTCTCCCTCATAACCAGCTAATGAGGAATTACCTCTCCAGTAGGTCACTTCACTTAATGTCATACTATGGACACTTACAGAGTAGATCAGATACAGAGAGAGGGATTGGATTTGTTTAGTAATTCACTTTGTAAAGCTCTGAAGTAAATGAATAAATTAAAACCAGACTTACAAAAGCAACAAACCCTACACAGTATTATCACAGAGCTGATTTAGCTAGAGTAAATCAAAGGGCAAAGAAATTCAGATAGGATTAAGCATGAAAAAGTAGCACATCATTTTAAAATGGTTTGGAACAGCACAGACAAATATAACATTATTTGTCTTGTTCCTGTAAAAAGCAGAAATAGTTCTGTGAGAATCAGACTTAAAACATTCCTAGAGTATCTGATGTAATCAAAGGAATGGGAATGATTTACTGATGTTTCCACGTATGCGTTGTGCTCTTCTCATTTACAAAACCTTCTCAGATGTTGTACTTCAAACCTCTCTGGATATTTGATTCTGTGAGCGGCTGCTGAACATTCCTATTGATTGCATCTCCTCCACATACGATTGAAGAGTTAATTTATGCCTCTGAAGTCTGGTTTAGTTGATATTTGTGTACCATCTTGAGCCTGCGTTCAAATCCAAACACATTCTGTAGTTACCAGGTGCACCCATGCAGCTCAGACCTAAACCTGTGCTCAGCAGCAGACCTTAGAAAATTTGAGCAGTCCAAGAAATGAAAAGAAAAGGAGCCCTGGGTGAGGGCTGATCTTGTCAGCCTTAACTCCGGTGCTAATTGCTTCTAACAAATTAAAAGAAGATCCAATCTAGCTCCACACAGTTTTGCATTGTTATTTCACAGGATTTAGACAAGTATTTGTAGAGGGAAGGTCTGCCCCTCTTCCTGACGCCTTCTAGCTATTAGTGTTTTCGCATGAGTACTTTTTCTTCTTTCTTATTTTTTTTTTTTTTGCTCCTGAGAAGCAAGAACAAAATCAAGATGAGGCAGCCAGCATTTCATTGATTTCTTCAGAAAATGTATCAGGGCTGTCCTTATTTCTTAGCCAAAATATTTTCCTTAATCATAAAGAGTGATAAAAGTGATTTGCATGTTTATTTTAACTATTTGATGCTTCGCAGTTGGAGGAGACTTTTAGAGTTGATTCGTATTTCCACACTGCTTAAAGAGTTCTGGCAGCTAACAGAGAACTGCTTCTGAACTTAGTTTTTTCCTATCTCACTTCATATGAAGGATTTTTTAAATCTTGTAATTAGCTGAAATGCTTGGTGTCATGGTTTTATGATTTTTGGTATTGGTATTCCACATCATAACAACATGTAGTGCATTAAGAGTTAAAGAGTTAATACTCCAACTCCATAGATCATTGATATTTTCTGGGTATACCTGTCTCAGAAGAGAAGAACTATATTCCCCAGAAGACTTTGCGATGCTTTGCATTTTTACGTATTTTCCGCTCAGAGGGAAAAGATAAAAACCCTCTGCGATCACGGGACCTCTCTCTTTCCTTCAGGATCGACTCAGCAGTGGGTGCTCGCTGCCGTATCGCCTTCAGCGTTAGCGTAAGGCCTTCGGTTTATCGGACACTCTCTCTTGCTCATTTTATTTGATTCATTAGCTTCAATTCCAATTATATTGTATTATATTGTGTTATTTTGCTTTCTGATATCTTATTTAGTAAATTAGCTTTCCTCCTCAGATCGTTGCCGCTGTTTTGTTTCTAGGCCCATCTCCCTTTTTTCCTTTTCCCTTTTCCCCCTTCCCCTTTCCTGGGGCGTGGGTCTGCGGGTCCCCCACACCAATCATCACGGAACCGGGCCGATCCAGCCCGGTAAACCGTTGACATTTTTGGCGCCCAACGTGGGGCTCGAACCCACGACCCTGAGATTAAGAGTCTCATGCTTGAGCAGCTGCCTTAGCCGGGCAGAGACATACTCTTAGAGTGAATCTCTGTCTCTTGCTAGCAAGCTTATCTGTACTGCAGGTCCTGTACGGCATAACACGACCTTGAAGTCTGGGCGTACTGCCATTTGTTCTGGGATATTTGTAAACTTTTTTGGGTGCTGCCAGCTTGTTTTAGTAAAAGAAAAAAAAATGCTCTCGCTTTTTAAACTGCTCTTAAAGGGGCTGCATTTCATTGTTTTTTCCTTTTTAATGCTCAAAACGTACTGGGACCTTTTCCCTGAGCACCTGCAAGATCCTGAGAACTTGAGCAGATATTTGAGACAGGGATGTTGCAGCTCAGACAGATCTGAGGAGGCCCAAATTATTTGGAGTCTGGCTTATGCCAATCAGACCTTATTCAGTACTATCCCAGAGAGGCACAGTGTTTCTGAAACAGAGCGAGAGAGTCTCCGAGCCGAAAGGGATAGTGTCCAGATCCAGAGAGTCTTTTAGCTGACAACCAGACTCTCCTGACCAATTTAGACAGCCTCCAGTCTGATCAAGACACCCTCCAGACCAAGCAAGTCGCTTTTCAGTTCAAGAAAGACGCCCTCCAGCCTGAAAGAGATGCCCTCCAGTCTGAACTCAATAACCCTCAGTCTCAACAAGATGGTCTCCAGTCTGAGCAAGGCGCCCTCCAACCTGAAAGAGACACCCTCCAGTCTGAGCGAGATGTCCACTTGCCTGAACAGTACTTCTTCAGAACTGAGCAAGGTACCTACCAGCCACAATAGCCTCTGCCCCCCAGCCAGGTGGGGGAGAGGGATAGTAGAGTGCATTGGACTGTGTGGATTCGACGGCCTGGCACATCAGAACCACAAAAATATAAGGCATTGGTGGACACTGGTGCACAATGCACTCTAATGCCTTCGAGTCACCAAGGGACAGAATTAATCTATATTTCTGGGGTGACTGGGGGTTCCCAAGAGCTGACCAAGTTGGAAGCTGAAATAAGCCTCACTGGTAAAGACTGGCAAAAACATTCTATTGTGACTGGCCCAGGGGCTCCATGTATACTTGGTATTGATTATCTGAAAAGGGGATATTTTAAGAATCCCAAAGGGTATCGATGGGCTTTTGGAATAGCTGCTGTGGATGCAGATGACATTAAGCAGCTGTCTGCTTTGCCTGGCCTGTCAGAAGATCCGTCTGTTGTGGGGTTGCTACAAGTGGAAGAGCAACAGGTACCGATTGCTACAAAAACGGTGCACAGACGACAGTACCGCACTAACAGGGATTCCTTGCTCCCCATTCATAATCTAATTCGTCAGCTAGAGAGCCAGGGAGTGATCAGCAAAACTCACTCTCCTTTTAACAGCCCCATATGGCCAGTGCGTAAAGCCAGTGGAGAATGGAGGCTGACGATAGATTACCGTGGCCTGAATGAAGTCACACCCCCACTGAGTGCTGCTGTGCCGGACATGCTTCAACTCCAGTACGAACTGGAGTCAAAGGCAGCCAAGTGGTATGCCACTATTGACATTGCCAATGCCTTCTTTTCAATTCCTCTGGCCACAGAACGCAGGCCACAGTTTGCCTTCACCTGGAGGGGCGTTCAGTACACCTGGAACCGTTTGCCCCAGGGGTGGAAGCACAGCCCAACCATTTGTCATGGGCTGATCCAAACTGCATTGGAACAGGGTGGTGCTCCTGAGCACTTACAATACATTGATGACATCATTGTGTGGGGCAATACAGCAGGGGAAGTTTTCGAGAAAGGAGAGAGAATAATCCAGATCCTCTTGAGAGCTGGCTTTGCTATTAAGCGAAGAAAAGTGAAAGGGCCTGCACAGGAAATCCAGTTCCTAGGTATAAAGTGGCAAGATGGATGTCGTCACATCCCTACAGATGTGATTGACAAAATCACTGCCATGTCTCCACCCACCAGTAAGACAGAGACCCAAGCTTTTCTGGGTGTAGTGGGCTTTTGGAGAATGCATGTTCCAAACTATAGTCTCATTGTGAGCCCTCTCTTTCGGGTGACGCGGAAGAAGAATGATTTTGTATGGGGCCCTGAGCAGCAGCAGGCTTTTGAGCAAATTAAGCAGGAGATAGCCCGTGCCGTGGCCCTGGGACCAGTGCGGACAGGTCAGGATGTAAAGAACATCCTCTACACTGCTGCTGGAAAGGAAGGTCCCACTTGGAGTTTGTGGCAAAGAGCTTCTGGAGAGACCCGAGGCCGACCCCTTGGTTTCTGGAGTCGAGCATACAGGGGGTCTGAGGAGCGCTACACTCCAACTGAGAAGGAGATCTTAGCCGCGTACGAGGGGGTTCGAGCTGCTTCCGAAGTAATTGGTACTGAAGCGCAGCTCCTTCTGGCACCTCGACTGCCAGTGCTGAATTGGATGTTCAAAGGAAAGGTTCCCTCTACCCATCATGCTACTGATGCCACTTGGAGTAAGTGGATTGCGCTGATT
Organism: Oreortyx pictus; assembly: GCA_036925125.1. Taxonomy (NCBI): domain Eukaryota; kingdom Metazoa; phylum Chordata; class Aves; order Galliformes; family Odontophoridae; genus Oreortyx; species Oreortyx pictus. Next base: position 2,553,323 of record JAUPFR010000006.1, on the reverse strand, counting down.
ACACAGCGAGCTCGGATGGGGAACCTCAGTCATCCAGGAATCCTGGAGGTGATCATGGACTGGCCTGAAGGTAAAAAGTTTGGAACAATACCAGCAGAGGAGGTATCACGTGCTAAAGAGGCCCCACCATATAATGAACTACCAGAAGATGAAAAGAGATATGCCCTGTTCACAGATGGATCGTGTCGCATTGTGGGAAAGCACCGCAGATGGAAATCTGCTGTGTGGAGCCCCACACGACGAGTTGCAGAGGCCACTGAAGGAAAAGGAGAATCAAGCCAATTTGCAGAGGTAAAGGCTGTCCAACTGGCCTTAGATATTGCTGAACGAGAGAGGTGGCCAACGCTTTATCTTTACACTGACTCATGGATGGTGGCAAATGCTTTATGGGGGTGGTTACAGCAATGGGAACAAAATGGCTGGCAACGGAGGGGTAAACCTATTTGGGCTGCTGAACTGTGGAAAGATATTGCTGACCGAGTAAAGAATATAGTTGTGAAGGTGCGCCATGTAGATGCTCATGTTCCTAAAAGCCGGGCAACTGAAGAACAACAGAATAACCATCAGGTAGATCAAGCTGCCAAAGTTAAGATGGCTCAAGTAGACTTGGACTGGCAACATAAGAGTGAATTATTTTTAGCTCGATGGGCCCATGAGACCTCGGGCCATCAGGGAAGAGACGCAACATATAAATGGGCTAGAGACCGAGGGGTGGACTTAACTATGGACGCTATTGCACAGGTTATCCATGACTGTGATACATGCGCCACAATTAAACAAGCCAAGAGGATGAAACCTCTTTGGGGGGAAGGGCGATGGCAAAAATATAAATATGGGGAGGCGTGGCAGGTTGATTATATCACCTTGCCACGATCTCGCAATGGCAAGCGTTACGTGCTCGCCATGGTGGAAGCAACCACTGGGTGGCTTGAAACATATGCAGTACCCCATGCTACCGCCCGAAACACCATTCTTGGTCTCGAGAAACAAGTCCTATGGCGACATGGCACTCCAGAAAGAATTGAGTCAGATAATGGGACTCATTTCAAAAATTCTCTTGTAAATAATTGGGCCAAAGATCATGGCATTGAATGGATTTATCATATCCCCTATCACGCACCAGCTTCTGGTAAGATTGAAAGATACAATGGGTTGTTAAAAACCATGTTGAAAGCAATGGGTGGTGGAACATTTAAGCATTGGGAGAAGCATTTGGCAGAAGCCACCTGGTTGGTGAACACCCGAGGATCCATCAATCGCGATGGTCCTGCCCAATCCAGCTCTCTACCTACTGTAGAGGGAGATAAAGTCCCTGTAGTGCATGTAAAGAACATGTTGGGGAAAGCGGTTTGGGTCCTTCCAGCTTCTGGAAAGGGCAAACCTCTCCGTGGAACTGTCTTTGCTCAGGGACCTGGGTCCATTTGGTGGGTGATGCAGAAGAATGGGGATGTTCAGTGTGTACCACAGGGGAATTTGATGTTGGGGGAGTGCAGTCAGTAATTCCATGTATATACATCTATATATATATATATATTGTGTGTGTGTACATATAATGCATGTTAATCATTGTTCTTCTATACGTATCAAGCATGATGTAATGATGTGGAATAAGGGGTGGAATGTCATGGTTTTATGATTTTTGGTATTGGTATTCCACATCATAACAACATGTAGTGCATTAAGAGTTAAAGAGTTAATACTCCAACTCCATAGATCATTGATATTTTCTGGGTATACCTGTCTCAGAAGAGAAGAACTATATTCCCCAGAAGACTTTGCGATGCTTTGCATTTTTTCGTATTTTCCGCTCAGAGGGAAAAGATAAAAACCCTCTGCGATCACGGGACACTCTCTTTCCTTCAGGATCGACTCAGCAGTGGGTGCTCGCTGCCGTATCGCCTTCAGCGTTAGCGTAAGGCCTTCGGTTTATCGGACACTCTCTCTTGCTCATTTTATTTGATTCATTAGCTTCAATTCCAATTATATTGTATTATATTGTGTTATTTTGCTTTCTGATATCTTATTTAGTAAATTAGCTTTCCTCCTCAGATCGTTGCCGCTGTTTTGTTTCTAGGCCCATCTCCCTTTTTTCCTTTTCCCTTTTCCCCCTTCCCCTTTCCTGGGGCGTGGGTCTGCGGGTCCCCCACACCAATCGTCACGGAACCGGGCCGATCCAGCCCGGTAAACCGTTGACACTTGGTAACAAGCTAATCATTTGCAAATTAATTTTGTTATGCAAAATGTAATTGAATTCCTGAATCAATAAAAAGCAACCATGGCTGGGCATTTTATAACTGTAAAAGCTGACTGTATCAAATAGAAGCAGCCATTTTGAGTGCCATCCATATTATTGCAGAGATTATCAGGCAGGGCACATTAATTTTCACATTAGGCATGTGCTGTTGAAGAGGATATAACGTTTTAAAAGAAGCACTGCTTTCATTTACAAAAGAAACTTTGGAACATCAGGCAGATCCTTAAGAGATACTTTCTCTAACGGCACATTTCGTTACAGGAAATCTTAATGATAAATTTCTTTGTTTTCTCATGAAATCTGGAAAGTTAAACCAGGCTCTTCTGCTGCCTGGAGTCCTGATTCTGTCTGCTGAAATTAAATTAATGGACTTCATTTAAACACAGCAATTTGCTCAGCTGTGGAAATGGGAGCCTGGTTTTTAATCCTAGCTACAGATGGAGAATGGAAAACATACCTGGGGAGGTCAGATGTAGTGACTGCGCAGTTTGGAAAGTGACTCTAGTACAGCATGCTCCTCTTTGCACTTCTTGTGCCTCAGTTGTTTTCTGTATGAAAGCCAGTCTATCAGATTGGTCTTAGGTTTCTTTGCTGGTCCTTGGGGACCTAGGAGTGTTTAATGATAAACACTCTTGTGTTACCTCTTTTTCAGCTTTTTGAACTTCAGAGTGTTCCTCGGCAATTTCATGAAATGCCATTAGCAAAATAATTAATAATCCATTATTTCAATCGTTTCATTTTTGGGCTGTCAGTTTGTCCTGTGTGTAGATCTGTAAGAGCATGGAGCTTAACATATAGATCCTGAAGATACTGCCCAAATTATTGAAGTCTTTTCTCAGTAAACAGGAGCCCTCACTGACAGCTCTATTCAAAGGTTTTTACTTCTAATTCATAGTTCAGTAGCATCAATGGATTTCAGAGAGAGCTCTGTTCAGTCAGATACTGAATGATGAATATACAAATATGTTTTGCCCCCCCCCCCCCCAAGTCCATAGTGTAAAGAAAGTCTAAATGAAGACGTCAGGTAAGCTGGGAATACTATCCTGATGGCTTTTCAGTGCTCTCTCAGTAAGCTGATGAGCACCTTTTCTGGCCGGAGTGCAGTGTGAAGTGCAATGAAACCATCTTCTCAACAGGCATATTTAGATACATGCTGAACGTGAAGAACAGAATTCAGAAACCGATGCTGAGTGTGTTACACCTTTCTGGAAACCAACATCCAGGTATTTGAGATATGCAGGAGTAATGATTCTACAGTTTGGTGTTTTTTCATTCCTGGTTCTGAAAACACGTCATCTTAATATCTCACTAATATCTAACCTCCAAAACTCCACTACCACCCTTTAATTAACAAGAGAGAAAATTCTAGTATTTTTTCTCTGGTGTAATTGCTATTCCCAGCGAAGCCTTAAGAAAGACAGAATTCTGAGCAATGCTGATATATTGGCTCACTTAGAAAAGCACTGTTAGCAGCTGATTGCTTATATAATCTACTTGGTAATGTTTTACATTTACGTTGTCCTTAGTTTGTTACAAAAAAAGAACATAGAGGTTTTACTTTCACTTGGTCCATTAATTTTCCCAAGTCACCTGAACAGCAAGGTATTTAACAGCCTTCTATGTGGCTGCATTGCAATATTATTACTAAAGCACCTAAGTTGAGTGCTTTTAGTCTAAGGTTTAAGGCTTTCATTAGAAACAGGCCACATTATCCGTGAAAGATTAATGCTCATATGAACGAGGAGGGCAATGGAATCAGGAGTAGCAATCTTATATCATCACAGAAAATGGAGCTCACTGAAAATCACAGCAAAAAAAGGGTTCAGAGTTTTAAACAACCCCCCATAGCTGCTTCTTTTTATCATTAACAACAGATTAAAACTAATTGCCTTCTAATCACAGAAGAACAGAGTCTGATGTTCCAATCATACTTTGTGGTGATTATAAAGGCAGGTGTGGAGCAAAGGCAACACTCGATTAACAAGAATGAATGACTAGAATTAGTTCTCAATTTTACACTAATATTCTTTTGGGTTTTCCAATCTGTATGGGAAGTAGGAGGATTTCTACTTCTTTTTTTTTTTTTTTTTTTCAAAGATATTCTGTTCACAGAAGTACATTTTGGCAATTTGTAAATACACAGCATTTCAGCCAAGTAATTTGAAGATGCATTCAAGCTGGGTACATTTCTCTGAAATTCTAGGAACCATAATGATAGAGAAGGTAAAGAGCAACTCCAAAATTCCTCATGCTCATTCAGCTTTCTTTTGTCACCTTTTCTAACATTGTGCTGGAGGATGAAGCAGCCTTTGAAAGAGCCAAAGAAGCAAAAGCCCAAATCAGAACTTTGATTGCAGTTTGCTGCAAAGTCTTATTCTAATCAGTGTGCTTTTGATTTTGCTCTGCACGGTATATAATATTTTGCTGACTATTTACTTTCCTGTTTCAGCAAGAAAGCTGAATGATCTCAGTGTCATACATAGATACCATGGGACTCAATTCTTAGAAATTTTGATCATACCAGGTTCACTTCAGTTTCTTCTCCGATGAGACTGATCAGTAAGGTGAACTTTTGTGAGCAATGTCCACTGCAATTCCAAATAAAAGAGAGGAAGACAGTTCCTAGAAGAAAATAAAATTAATAATAACAATAATAAAAACCCAGAAATTAAAAGAATTTGAAACTATTAAATATGACAAAACAGTATCAGTGAATACTGTGTTAAAGAAAAGTGATAAAGAGAATTAATAAATATTTTAGAAACTCTATGACATAGGAGGGTCCTGACACGGAATGCTTTAAGAGGCTGAGACACACTCATCGGTCGCTGGCCAAGTGTCAGGCAGTACAGAGGAGAGGATGTCACTGCACCATTGGGTGGGAAGTGGTGCCAGGGTAGCTGTGCTCCAGGACAGAAGTTCTCTGATTATGTGATCACCTATACACATATAGTAAATCAGTGTATTAAGTGGGTGTACCTGCTGTTTTCAGGCTGTTTCTAAGCAGATCAGACCTTCTTAGTGGTTGTTTGCTAAAGAGTCAACTGTAAGTGTGGACACAAATAGTTCATTTTTCCTACAATCCTTTGCTTACATCAGTCTCTTTGCATTCTCCGTCCCTTGACAGCTTTTTCTGATTTAAAGTGCTTTACTTAGAAAGTCATGAATTATAAACATCTACAGACATTATAAACAAGCTGCAGAACTGAATTTTCTCTAGTATTACCTATATATACTTTTCTAATTTATTTTTTTCTAATTTATTTTTATTTTATTTTTTCTTGTTTGATCATACAGCTCCTAACATAATGGAATTGTAGTCTGTGACTGACTTATAAATATTTCTCAAGATCCACAGTCCTTCCACAGGGAGCTGTTCTCAAGAGAACATGTGATGTTTCTATGTCCATAAGTCAAGCTCTCACTTTGGATCAAAGCCATCATGTGCTTTTAATGGAATCCTATTCATGCTGTGCCAAAGATTGTAAGTGAGGAGAGGCTTGCTTGGATTCTGCCAGGAGCTCTCAGACGAGAGTGCCAAAAGGGCGCCTTAGTTTAAGATCATCTCTCACCTCAGCATAGGAATTGTGTTTGGAGTGAGTTTAGCTGACTGAACCGTATCATGTTGTGTTGGGCAGACATGCAAAGACCAATGCTGTTAATCCTGCCTTTCCCAGAAGTTAACAGAATGTAGGTGCAAAAAAGTAATTCTATTTCTGTCACTGTTTTTTTTTTTTTCTTTTTTTTTCCATACTGTATTATTTATGTATAGCAACATTTCACAATTTTTTTATTTCTTTACTGATTATTAAATAACTTAGGCTGGAGGAGACCTCTGAGGGTGGTCCAGTCCAACCTCTTGACCAAAGTAAGTCAAGCTTTGATGTTGGAGTGGGTTGCCCAGGGCCGCACCTTGGTCAAATTTTAAATACCTTCAGTGACAGGGTGAGCACCAAATTCTTCACTTCTCTGGCTCTCACATTTTGCTTTATGTCTAGTTGTGTCCTTTGCTATAGACTGTGGTCACTGCTTCTTGTCCATTCACTGTCTACTTCTAAAAAAAAGTCTTCTTTCTCGCTGTAATCCTCATTCAGGCAGTAAAAAGGCTGCAATTAGGTACCATCTTATCTTTATGTATTTATTCTTAATGTCCAGCAAGCCCTTCTTGTACTCCATGTGCTCCAGCCACAGAACCAGTCTCATGGGCTTCTGCTGGATTTGTTCTCTTTGGACAATGTTTTGTTTGTTTGGGGAAACTCAAAAATAGGCACACATACCGATTGTATATTCCCAGGCATTGCATAGAGGGGAGCAGTTATTGCCCTTGATCTGCTAGGCATGCTTTAGCTGGTGGCCTAGCAGCAGTAGCCCTTCATTAGCTCAATAACACATAATGACCTGTGTTGTTCACCAGGATGCTGAGGTCTTTTCCTGTGCATCTGATCCCATCCTATGTTATCCCATGGAGTTTCTCTTTCAGGTGCAGAGCTTTATCATTATTTAATTTCATGATGGTCTTGTCAACCTATTTCTCCAGTTTGTCGCAGTTCCTCTGAACCTCATCTGGGCTTAGCAGTAGATTGGCCTCCCCTCTGCATCACCATCAAACTTTCTGAGGGAGCTTTCTTCTGTTGCAGTCATTGCTGACATTGCACAGTATTAGCCTCAGTAATGATCCCTGAGTAAAGCCACCCAAGGCCGACATCCAGTTAGATTTTAAACATTTCACCTCAAGAGCCCAAAGCTCCAACCAAATGGCAACCCATTCTGCCTGGTTCACCCTAGCAATGGGAAACCACCTCAACATCAGGACTGCAGAAATCATGACAAAGTATTTAGTTGTTGAAATAGTGTGCAATTTCAGACAGAGTAATTGTGGATAATATTTATTTATAACTCAAGTAATTCTCTAGGTGGAATATAGCCCTATTATTTATTCCGAGAGGAATGTGCGTGCTGGTGCCCAACATCAGTTGTTCTACGTAGCAAATGCACTTAAGGTAAAAGAAACAGAGAATGGCATCGATTCTCAGTCAAAAATAAAATCCAGAAAAGAGGGATTCTCCTTTTTTCAATTTAAATTTCATACACTCTTCCATTTGTTTCGACATCTTTAACTGGACACTACTGCAATTAGCAGATTTAGTTAACATCATATAATTGATAAATTAGGATGCTCTCACTGTGCCAAATCCCTGCTAAGTCCACATCATTTAAGCTCTTGTAGTTTTAAAATTCTCCATCAATGACACAATGCAATTTCTGCTAAAACACAGTTAGCTGGGGGTATTTTTGTTGTGTTTTTAAATGTGTTGGTGTATGCAGTTTCTTTAAGTAAACAATTACGTGTGAATGTTCACTTTGTGTCTGTTACTGATAATAATTAAAAAAATCTTGATTGGGATTAGTTGTTAGGCACTTATGTATTTAAGTAAGTAAAAGTACAATCTATTATGCTGAATACTCTAAAAATTCTCACATAATTGATGTTCGTCTTGTTTAGAGCGTAGGTTTTCTCTCCAGTGAAAAAGACACTTTTTCCAATCCGGGAATATTATTCTGGCTTATACTGCACCCTCTCCCTCTTCATCCCTCTCCTAGTGAAAGTATGCAAATGCTAAGCACCTTGAAAATGAAGTCTTTTCTTTTAAACATAGCTTGAAATGTAGCAAGCCATTTTCAGATAATGCTTCCTAGATTCCATCTATATGTAATATAAAAAGCACCGTGACATTTTCTTGAAAAAGCTTGCAGCAGTGAACTACAATTTGCATAAACAAATGAAACTTATCTGAATGTCAGAATATAAATGCAACTTTGGACAGAGAAATCAGTTCCTTCTGTGTTTATGTTTATGTGGAACTCATTGAATGTAGAAAGGTGCTCAATACAAAGTGCAAGCAGAGAAATGTCAATACCAAAATGTATCTTCTGTGTGTAGTGCTGAGCTGCACGACACTGAAATGACACTTGTATGTGTTTTTAAAGAGCTGTATGGGACTGGGGCCTCTATTCCTGCTGAGTTTTCAGACAACTTGCATTCAGAAGACTTGTTTAATGGGTGTTATTTATATGCTTTGTGTGCTGCTTGCCTAACCAGGGACACCCGTCAATTTTGTTCCCATGCGGTATTACTAAGAAGTCCTTTGAGACAGTTCAGCCTTCCTTGAAGCCAATCGCTTGTGTGTAATATTAAATAGGTGCCAACAAGGTGATTAACTACGTTCAGTTATTTGCTTTAATTCCTTCCAAAAATATTTAGAAGATGAGCAAAACCATGAAAACTGCAGCTGACAAGGTGCAATCTGAACTGTGATGTTCTGTTTTCCACAAAAGGAAAAACAACAACAAAGTTAGTTCATTGAAATTTTCCCTTTGTAATAAAATTCAGAGGGAACTCGGGTTCCCACATGACTTCATCTAATGTTCTGTGAGACAGATGTTTTTGAGTATCTGAATCTTAGGACAGTGCACTGAACGTGAAATGAAGCATGCTGCTGCAGCTCTGCCGGCAAGGGACCGCTGTTGTATGTTACACACTTGCTGTGTTATGTGCTGTGTTATTGTTATGTTCAGTATGTTGTCTGTTAGTTTAACTTGGCGCTTCACCACTTTGTTGAAAAGAAAACAGCCTCCCCTTTCAATACTACAGTATGTGCAGGAACTGGGATTTCATTATCACCTCTTTAAGTAATGGTTAGTGGCAATATAATCTTGCTATGGTGTCATAAACACATCTCATTAGCAGCTGTGTATTTATATATTCAAAGTAAATAACAGTTTACAGTGAGATCATTATGGCTAATGCTTTTGAACAGTACCTACCTGATCTTTTATTACCTTTTTCATGAATTCTAACAACCACCCAGAAGAATTATAGAATGAAATTAAAAGATTATATTTTCTAAATTTTTTTACCAAGCTGTTTTCCAAGACTATTAATCCTGCATTTATTAGAACAGCAGTGTAGTTAAAACAGTCAGTAGGCAACCTTATCTCCAAAGGACTTGAGTGATGGTGTAATCTAACTGGACAGTTAAGGATTTTCTGCCTAAACAGAATGATGTTAATTTTAATAATCCTAGACTTATTTTCCTTATTGTTTCAGAGAGTCATTAGTGTAGCTCAGTCTTTTTTCCTCCACTTGGAATAATTCTTTACACTTGCTGACCTCTAGGGCAATGAGTTGCCTGTCTGGGAAAAAAGGATATGATGCTGGTAGTGTAAATGTGGAGAGAGTACTACAGACAAAGTCTTTAGTGTTTGATGAGATATTTTCAGTACTGTGTTATCAGTTTCACAATTGATTAAGAGTGTTTCTCAGAGTCTCCAAGTTAAAAAATAAATTGTACCCTACAGTTTGATATGCAGGATAAATTGAAAAGCTTTCATGCTTTTATTACAGCTATGGAAAATGAGATCCAGAACCTATGTGTTCTTCAGGACGTGAGCCACATTCATTTATAGTCATTAGGAACTTACATCTGCTTAAAGGAAAGCAGTTTTTTTCTCTTTGGCCACAAAAATCTTTCTGACAGGATTAACTAGTATGGTATTCTTTAGGATCTTTTTAGGAATTAATTCAATTCTTATGGTTCCAGAAGTTGGTTTAGTTTTCATCTCAGTGCTCTGGGGATGGAATAACAGAGGTGAAAAGCCATGCTCTATTTCCATGCATATGATGATGTGTTCCTTTGCAGGTGGTACGGGCACACAGATGTGCTTGCATCCATTCATCCAATGTGTGTGGTGATAAGTCTTCGGGATAGTATTTGGCATAAGTTTGATGCCTATTGCAAACAATTGTTTGCCTGCCTTTTTTTTAATTATGATAATTTTATACATAGGCTTAACAATTTTGAGAGACAGTACAAAAATAGGTTCAGACATTAAAAGTAGTTCTGCTATTCAGAACCAGACTGGACCAGTTCATGCTGTAATGCCTTCATGCATTCATGCTACTGCTGGATGAATTCATACATTTTAGATGGCTGACCTTCAAACACTGAAATGTCTGATTTTGGAAGACATAATTAATTTGTAGTTTGGCTCACACATCCAAACTGATAGCTGAATTCAGATCACAGTCTGCGGTGTTATTTATTCATGTTTGCAGAAAGTTCTCAGCAGGACTCTAGGCCCTGAGCGTGTAAACTTTTAAAATGAGCTAATCTGATTTGAAAGGCTTGAAGAGAAAAATAAAGTATGAATTTGTGTATCCACGGACCAATTTTCTCAAAGTAAAAACCTGAATGTGTATACAGGGATCAGACCTGACCAGAGACAAGAGGTGTTCATGATGAGGTTTTAGAGTTTAGGGCTCTAAGGATTGTAAATATGAGCAGCAAAAAAAATCTCTCCAGTATGTCTTAACCTTATTTCTTAGTGTAGAGTAGAAATGAGGATGCATCACATGACCTTCTTCAACCTCCTCTCTTTTCCACACCTAAGGTTCAAACTGCTTTTACACTTTTTCATATCAATTTGTTCTACTATAATCGGAACTACTTTGATTGTATTATTTATTTACTTTATAGTCAGAGATTATACTACTTAATCATATGTAGTAAAAACTGATTAGCTAAGAATCTATCAGCTTTTATTTTGTCGTTGAGAAAGAATTTGTTCTTGCTGTCTCTCACACCTGTAAGTGCATTTTCTAGCTCCTCATTTCTTCTCTAATTACTTCTTGATTGTGGGGTAAATGCTCTGAGCTGCATTCGAAAGAAAATCATTGTCTTTTTATCCTCCCTGTGGGGAATTCACTCCACTTGTTTACTGATGTGTGTGGCAGCCTGAATAAAATGATTCCTAATTAGCATATTTGAAATAATCATTGGTCTATCTGCAGTCATAATTAATGCATTAGGAAGAATTTCCTGAGTGTCAAGGAGAAAGACATTAGCACAAATGAGCTTTTTCTAGTTGGGCTGAAATTGAGAGACTACTTTCCAGTAAGCATGTTTACCAAAATTAAGCAGTAATAACATATCAATTTGCTAAGAACTATTAGCGTGCATGATCTGAACTATTAACTTCTGCAAAGAAGCTTCAGCCCTGCTTGAACACCTTGCTGGCCTAAAGAATTCATTGGCATCTTAATAAAGTCACAGCACCACAAAAGGTTGCGGGGATGAGAAGTGGAGGCAGTGCAGTTGAAAGACAGATGCTGCAGAATCTTATTATCATCCTAGCTGATAACTTTGAGGCTCTATCGATTAAAACATGCTCCTACTGAGAGTGCAACCTGTAGATAATAGCAAGACAGAATGATTATCCTTACGCGGGCAGCAGTGTTCAAATAGCTTTAATTTCTCTATTGATACTGTGTGAGGGGAGGTGACAAAATGGGATACAATCTTGAGCTGTTTTCTTTCCTTTTTTTCCTTAATCATTCCAAAGGCACCTGATAGCCTGAAAAGAGATTTCAGTCTTTAGAGGACTCTGCACATCGAAGAATGAATGCCCAGGGAATAAGTGAGTTTCAGGAAGCTTAAATACGAGTCCTTCATAGACTTAATCTTACAAGATTTATTAGATTTATATTTGATGTGTTTTAGCATAGCTTTCAGTATGTTTTATGCTGAAAAGCTTTTACTGCAGATAGAACCCACCCGTGGTTCTGTAAGCCGTGGGCTTTAGCTAACTTTGGACATGACAAACTGTCTAAACTTGGTGAATCTGACTCCAGTGTGACTCGCTTCAGTCACACCAGTGGATTTGCTTGGGGACATGAATTAGCAGAGGGTTGTAAGATTTAGAGTAGTATGGTTTGTTCGTGGTTGAACTCAATGACCTTTGAGGTCTCTTCCAACCTGAGTGATTCTATTATTCTGTGAATTCCAGTACTGCATTTTCTTCAGGAATCAGTAATCCATTACAGGATTATACATTTACAATAACCCACCAAATCATGTAGAAACAATCATAACCACTGCCATTAGTTCACCTGGGGAAAGCCACCATCCTGTTGATACCTCTTTCACTTCTGCACCTCCGTTATTGTGTATCTTATGGTCTTGAGCAAGAGAAGTCATTGTTACATACTCTGAATCTTTGAAGTAGTTTTTGCTTCACATTCCTCACTTCTGTCATTTATGTGAAGCTCTGCTTCTTCTTAAAGATCCTCTAGTTTCTGCTCCAGCCTCATCTCAGTTCTCTCCTCACCCCAGTTGACCACATGACAGCGTGACACACAAGGCAGAAAACTTTCAGTCCAGGAGAGGGCTATGGCATGATTTTGTTTAGTCTATACTTGAAAGAGATGGAAAGCAAAGGTTCCCCTGTGATATGAGTAAGGAAGCAGCTACAAATTCAAATAAACAGGTGTGAATAAATGCCTTTTCAAACAGTTTTTTTACTATTAGCATTTGGGTAACTCCAAGGAGTTGCATACAGTTGCAGCTTTTGGTTCACTGGCTGTGATGGTATCTCTCCTGAAGATGTATGTATTTCTGCTAATCTGACTACGAACCGCAGCGTTCTCATTTGCTTTCCCATTCACTGTGTAATCGCAATATAAGAATGAAAATGCTTTTTATAATGCAATTCATAAAGCTGCTTATGGCCTTGCATAATTAAAACGGCTAAGTGGAAACAGCTCACTGCACTTTGAAATGCATACTAAGCTGACCAGAAATCTTTCAGCGAGTATAGTTTAGAGACTGAAAACTTTGGAAATGTTCAATAATGGTACAATCTAAATTACTCCAGGAGGTGCATAAAATTAGCAGTAATTATTACATGAGGGTTGCATCAGTGTATCATCATAAAAAGCTTATTAGATCTGGCTAAAATCCTTTTGGTTTCTAAGCAAATTGGGTTGGTTCTGCTTTTTGTTCCCTCGTTTGTGACTGCTTTTAGCTGTTTGCATATGATCCTGCACTTCTCGGCTTTTTATTGTTATTATTTTAAAGAAATTAAACTTATCTTTGCCTAATTGAGGCCTATCTAGATATTGAAGTGATGGGGAAACATCTGCATCATTGATTGGATCTTCCTCCAGCCCATCACGTTCGCTTCTCCTCTGCCAATCTAGAAAGACACAAAAGCTTTGCTACTGTGACTAATTATATAGGACCATGTATATGTATTATGGGAACTGAAACATTAGCAGTGTACTGATCATGAGCTAGTTAGATGTGAAGGGACAATCTCTGGAGCACATTTCCAATTTATAATACAGCATTAATTAACATAACTGTGCAGCTAATCACTTAATGTAACTCATTATTTTACTACTCCCACTTTAAAGCTGGAAGGGTTGGGGCACTGACCTGATCAAGTTATGGTGTACCTGGGAATCAAGAGGTGCTATTTCTCAGCCCGGCATTCCTGAAATATTACGTACCATTCTTCTTCTACCCCTTCACAGTGGGATGCCACACAGCATCCTGTTGCTTTATATTTCGCTCTGGGGTTAAACAGCACCAGGCAATACAGTTCTCCATTGTCTGCAACCACCTCAGGGCTCTCTGTGAGGTGAGCCAGCCTGCTCAGAGGCTACTGATTGCACGTTCCCGTCTGTGGGTCATGGCCCCACTCTTTATAGGCAGCTGCGTTAATCTTGTTTGAGATGTGAAGATTCAAGGAGCAGCTGTACTATTAAATCCTGAATCGTGTGGCTATGAACACACAGATTTAAAAAAATAAAAAAAAACTAAGCCACTTTTCATGGAAATGACAGATTTTGTTCTTGGAAAACAAATAAATTGTGTATTTTCCCCCCTCCTCTGTATGCTGTCATCATTAATGAAAATTCTTCTTCTTTCCCCCTCCCAGTTAATGGACTCTAATTATCATGCATATGAGGGACATGAACTTCCAGTGTAAATGGGTGGATACTGCCAATAAAAAGCCTACACTGCTTTCTGTGAATGCTGTACATGCGTCACCTCTCCCCATCATCAATTTTCAAGCACAGAGATTGCAGTCATTTCTGCTTACAAATGACACACTGATGTGTTCATTACTTCCCAGTTTAGTTCGGTGCTGATTCTCCTATCTTTTTTCAGTACTATTCACTACCTGAATATCTGAAGTCTAACAAAAATGAGGCCTTATCTAAGATCCCCAAAACCTAGTGCCTAGAGATTGATTGATACTGACCTGCTGTTCCTAGTTCTTCAAGCTGCCACTGCCCTTTTATTAAGGTCTGAAGGACTGTGCCATGGAATTTGAGCTTCATTTAGGGATTATTTTGTTTCAGACTCATTCCTGATGATGTTTAACCAGCTCTTTCTTTGGGAAATAATGTGGTTGTATCCCTGGCAGGGAGCTCCAAGTGTTCTCATAAATGCGATAAAGAAGATACTGTTCCTAAAAAATAACACAGTGAAGCACAGAAAAGAGGGATTATGCTATCTCCCTTGCAACCCTTGACTAACTCTCTGATGCATCAGCTGCGTTCATTTCCCAGTGAATGTTGGACACTGTTGAGTCGGCATCAGTTCTGTTCAGGCCTTGGGTGCACAGGACTTTGTAATCGCTACGGTGCTCCACTACCTTCTGCTAGAGTCTTTCTGTTGCAGAGATCTCTGTGCTGGCATTGGCAGAAGAGCCTGGCCTAGCTCCATTGCTACCATATGGCAACCAGTTGATACACAGATGCCTCTTAGTCCATGCTGCAATAGGGTGGAAGACTCCTCTGTCAATCAATCCTCCACATCAGCACATACTAAAAAATGGCTTAAAACTTCAGCTCAGAATGGACTCTCATTCTTAGCATTGCTCTCAAATTCAAACTGTCGTAGAGAGCCAGGGACCCTCCAAAGCAGAGTCCCTCTGGTAGCGTAACCTCTATGGATGGCAGAAGGTCTTTTCAGCACACAGACGGAGCGGGGTCCACACCCTGGCACACGAGGCAGCAGCTTGCCTCTGCCATCAGAGCAGACAGAGCACAAGCTGTTTCTGAGGCACCCATCTGTGTGGCCGCTGGGCAGATGATGAAGCATACTGTGCCCATGAAAAGACCTTGAGCTTTTACCTAGGGGTAGGTGTTAATTTCCAAGGTGATGCATTAACCCTGTGCTTGTTGTTAATCCTCAAAACAAAAAGAGCTGAGGTCTGCAAATGAGAACTCTGAACAGAAAATGAAAGACAACACTGTAGACTTCAGAAGAAAATTCATGCTTTGACTTTCATTGGTGCTTTATTGGAGTTTGAATTGCTAGTAAAAGAATCACAGAATGGGAAGTGAAGTCAGGCACTTGAGCTGCAGCACAGTTCTCACAAATGGATTTTATAGTTAGATGTGTGAACAGGACTTATCTGAAAAGTACCAGAAGATCATTACCATTTGCAGATAGTTGATAGAATCTTGCTTTTAGAGACTGCTTCAAACCATCGTTCATGAGTAAATTACATGGAACTTATTGTACTACTCCAGCAGGTGAAGGATTGAGACACTTCTGCCACAACTTGAACCTGGAATTTGTGGAGGCCCAGGTACCGCATACCCCAGGGCTGTGCCAATACAGCCACAAAGATACTCCTCAGTACTGTGTTCTTGTGCACAGCTCCTGGTCTGATGATTACGGGGGGATAAAAGGCATCTCAGTGGTAATGAGTGGGAGGGGATCTCTTCAGATGCAGAATATGCCATCTAGATACTAGTCTACATTAAAGATTTCCAAATATAACTGGCAATATTAAAAGTTTGCCAATTACACATTCCCATTCCAGGATTCGCTGCACACAAACAGTAAATTTGTGCTGCCAGTTTTAATAGCTGAACAAAACACAGCAAAGTTGCAGATCATTTTGTAAACCGCGTCAGTTTTATTTATATACACAAGTATACAGCCACTTTTACAGTATAAAACCAATGAAAGAACAAAACTGCATGATGTCGCTATGACTGACTTATACAACAGGATTATTCTGATTCTGGAAGCTCTGTGCTCTGAGCAGCACTCCAGCATTCTCTCTCAGCACCTCAAATGGACTTGGGAGTCAACAGTCACTGGATATGAGTGACAGTGGTTTATATGAGGCAATTCTGATTCTTGTTACTATTGGCTGATGGTGATTCCCACTCAGTTACTGGCAGTAAAGAGTCAGCAGATCTAACAATTAGTCTACAAATGTAATTTATCTTCCAAGTAGAAAGAATAAACTTCTGTTATTTCTGGGAAACTGGGATTTTAAAGTAAGGAGCAGCAATGAACTAGTAGAACAACTGTCTTTTGTAGCTTTTTGTGACCCTACAGCCCCATAAGCCTTTGCACCTGTCTCTAGAATTAACTAATTTTGTTATTTTGTAATATTTTTATGATAGCTTGCCATATGGTAACTATACTAGACAAATGTTATTTGCAGTGAGGTCTTGAGATGCTTGAATCGATCCCACTATTCCATAGCTTTGGGGAACAGAGAGGAAACGTGTTTGACTCCTGTCCACTTCTCTTGAACAACCTCTCCCTTTCCCACCTCCTCCCTCGAATCTGATCCCAAAAGTCTCAGGAAAATGAAGCACTAAGACTTTGTAAATGTTCTTTGCATCATCCTAAAGTATTCAGATAGAAAGTAATGTTTCTCTGCAGTTGCTATTTCCCTGACAAAGTTCCACAAATGAGCTTTGCAGAGCCAAATCACAGTACGCTGGCCCAACTTCAATCAGTGCAGAATGTCACTGAAGAGAAAAATGTGCTCATCTTGTTCTTCCTCCTACAGAACTCCTGATAAACATTTCAAATGGCAGTGGTGTAATTATCTTTGATTAGTGACTGTGCTAACTTTAAAAGAAAAAAAAAAAAAGTAAAGTAGATGTTGATTGCCAAGCAGTAACGTAGTGCTTGCATGCACAGCTATAATTCTCCTCATGAATATACATCAATCTTACGCATCAGTTATCTTTATCTACCATCAAAAGGCACTAACTAAGGCTGCTTCATTTTGTTTTATAAAACATAAAGGAAGCATAGAGATGAACATAGTGCAGGACGTTCCTGGGAAGTATCAAACCTGAAACATCTTTTGAGCTCTGCCATTTGAAGTAAACCTTGGGACAGTTGTATTTCAGTTATTTATTTTTGTATCTACTTCCCCATAATCATACTGCTTTGGGATAAACTATTACAGAGATGGTGGCCAACCGATTCAACACTGAGAGATGGACACAAAGTGCAAGGGAATGCAAAGAGGGAGTGGAAGCAACCAGGCTGGGAAGCTGTATGTGATGGAAAAACAAAGTGGTGCATTCCTGTATAGTACATGAATGCTCAGAAGAAGAAATTTTGGCCAAAGGTCATTTTCTTTTCCCTCTGATTTTTCCTAAAGGTGAAAGGGTGTAAAAATAAAGGGCTTGGATTAGAATCTGTATTGTGTAATGCTGGTATTTCGATTGGTATCAAGATCTGAACTAATTATATACATTTCTAGTCTGAGGAAAGGCAGAACTGCTCATGGAGCATGATTCGTTTCTTCTCGCAGTGAAAATGCAAACAAAAGTAGATGGGTTGTCCTACACAGATGTTCGTCTCTATCTACTGACTCTCGTGTGAACTTAGTCAACTAGCAAAAATACAGCTGGCTGCAGTGGGGACGTTTAAGTGAGACCAACTGTCTCCTCAAGGTCCTCCTAGTTTCAGCACTGTTACTGTGGCTGATCTGAAGTTAAAAACTAGCGACAGAAAGCTACAGTTACATCAGTGGATTCCATAGAAGGCTGTCAGTGAAGGAAGATATTCCGGAGAGCCCCTGCTGCCATTTGGGGTCTTTGACTGTGTTACAGCTCAGCAACACTCAGCTGAAATGCTGGGCTGGAAATCATGTGCGCTGCTGCTGTTGAACTCCAGATCAGATATAGTTGTCGTGGTGGGGGCTCCTGAGGGACATGAATGTTGTGAGGCTCAAACAGCCAGGAGACGTGGTTGCTGTATCAGGGTGCCATGGAGCATTTGCTCCTTTGGTTGCCTTTGTGCTGCATCTCAACTATTCTGCCGTTTCCAAGTTAGGTCCTTATTCAATTCTTGATGGACTTGTCAGGTCTCCCCAGTCGTTTAAACGCCACTTACATCAGTGCTGTATGTTAGGGCAAGTTAAATGTTTGAATTGAACTGGAAAGGTGCTTCTTTTGCTTTTCTCTTTCAAGCGGTCATAGAAAGTAAGAACAAGAGCTCAGTGAGAACCAGCCTGGGAGAAGTAGCAGCCAGCAGATGAAGGGCTGTGTTCTGATTCTTCCTTTTCCACTCATTATTCTGACTGATCTCTGGCAGAACAAGGCAGGCACGGGGGCTGTATTTTCAACTTTTGTGGCAGCTCTGCAACAGACTCTAAGTTGGCAATTGATTTTACTTCTGTACAACTTAAACATACCCGTGAAGCACAATAACTCTGTTCCCCTGGCTTTTCTGAAACATCTCAAAGTCTCCTACATGCCTTCTGTGTTTTCCTGTTGAGCTGAACCTCACAAAATCCTCTTTGCCCTGCTGATGCTTACATGGCTCAACTGCAGTGAGCACAGAGACACAGGTATCCCTGTCACTAGAAGGGTGTTTGCATTTCACAGTACATTGCTTCACAGCACAACTCGGTCCATCAAGGCTTTGGATACAAGGAATGACCATTCCAATCACTGTGACAGAAAAGCCGACTGCCTGATTCTTTCAAATGGATGATCCTTGTACTTTCTGCTCTGATATGCAAAACTTTACATAGTATTTCTTCCCCCAAAAGTCTGTGAGTCATCCTTGTTGATAGCAGGAGACAAAGATGTACTTTCAAAGCAAGTTCAGCTAGATGTTTTGTGACAAAGGAGGTGAAAAGTTACTCGTAAGGAGAGCAGTGCTCTTCCTCTGCTGGCATGAATTGGTTCCGTGGTTTTAAGTGTGCTCGATCTTTTGCAAGGAAGAAGTAAATTGTTTTATATTTGAATTTATAAAGGACTAGACCAAGAAAGTAATGAGGTACAACTGGAAGTGGTAGCTGGATG
Source organism: Oreortyx pictus (assembly GCA_036925125.1). NCBI lineage: Eukaryota > Metazoa > Chordata > Aves > Galliformes > Odontophoridae > Oreortyx > Oreortyx pictus. Next base: position 2,534,136 of record JAUPFR010000006.1, on the reverse strand, counting down.
TTACTGGCTGTGGGTGTTTAACCAGGCAGTAGTTGGTTCTGGTCTTTCTTTCAGTAATTTCACAGCTATTTGATTAATCTGAATGCAGAAGGTTCCTTTTTAAAATGGATATGAGATGAGCTTCAGGTCTTATTATCAATTCTGATTCTACTGCTCAGACCCATCGGTACCAAAAGATTGAAGTAGTGTGCAGAAAAAATTCACACCCATGAATAAAAGGCCACAATGAAAGCTAAAGTCAGCAAGCCCTTAAGATACTTGAGCTCTGCCCAGTTTGCTAGGTTATCTTTGAATTCAGCAGAAATTACCTTTTTTTTTTCAGGTGACAAGCAGGACACTGAGCTTCTCAAGGTCAGCGAACTGCTGAAGCTCAACCAGCCATTCTTTGCTTTGTTAAAAAAAGAAAAAAAAAAAAAACACGAAAAGAAAAAAAAACCCTTTGGGGAGATGTGAAAGAGCAAATAAAACTGTTGCCTTTGTGCTATTCTCCATTTGTTAAAGTAGATTCACAGTTGCATCTGGCCCCATTTTAGATAACTTTATTCTTCCTAGGCTTCCAATTTAAGCCAGTGACTGAAGGCAGCAAAGTGTCAGTTTTGCTGTAACAATGACAAGACAGCTGAGTTCAACTAGTTTTCATTTAAAATTATCCTGTGCCTCCAAATTGAATTTACATTAGGGCTGAATCCAGTCCAAATAAAGTTCTTGACCTTTCTAAGATTATCATGGCATAGGATGAACAGGTTTTCTCTAATTCATTAGTTCCTGGAAATGTTCCTTTCAATTACTCCTAATTTAATTTCATATTCACATGACAAAATATTCTGTGTGCTTGCAAAAAACAGTTGTACTCACGCAGCTAATTTCATTTCTAAAGATCTTAATGCCAAGCAGAATTTTCCCTCCTTCTCCTCACCAACTGAATTTGGGATGGAACTGTTGGTATTTTGTAAATGGCAACAACATCCCTGAAATGATGGCATTGTGACACCTGCTCAGTTGGATTTAATGTAATGCTTTACAGTCCGTAGCTTTCTGAAATCAGAAGCATAGTGAAAATACAGAAGATTAAAAGCTATTGGAATTCTTTTTCACTCGTTGGCATTATAAAGCACCGTATGCACACTGCAGGCATTGGCATAGAGCACTGCAAACCTTGACCCCTTGAGCACTCTGCCGTAGGTACAGAGGACATTGGCTTCACTGTGCAGAGCAGAAGATATTATTCTCTGAAGTTCAGCAGATACATTTGCTTTTCTGTGTTCGAGAACAGAACTGAATTAATGTGTCCTCTAATGCACGGGATAGCAAGTTTTCACACAATGAGTACAAACAAAGGAATAGTAATATAAAAGGAAAGGTTGTCATTTCATACCTCAGTGCTTTAAAGGGTGTCACTTAATCATATGTTCTGTGTTAGATCAAGAGCATATACGAATGTTATTTGGCTTGTAGCAGTTAACAAAACCTGGTTATTTGTGAGTCAGAGAGGAAAAACTAATTACACAATTGCACTCACGAAACAAATGTGCCATTATTTGGCTCACGTTTAGGGCAACCCTTCCTGAATATATGAGTACTGACACACTCAATTGCTATATTTAATTGTGTGTGTGCGCTTGTAGTTACATCTGGCAATTACTGCTCATTGACACTGTGCATGTATTCTTAAAAATCAAACTTCATAAATGCACACCTGTAATTTAAATGTCTGACAGAGATGGATTCGAAGCTTGTTGTGTATAGAGAGAGAAAAAATGACATCTGAATGTGACAGAATCACCTATTGACCTCCTGTTTTGTGAATGAAAATCTCGAATTCAGATTTTAACTTCCTGTTCATTTATTTGATGGTCTTTGAAATCCCTGCATTTCTCATTTGTTTCTGAGCACAAGCATGCCAGTGGGGTTGCCGGAATCACCGTGTGAAGATCCCTTGATGCCTTTATAAAACCAGCTTGCAAAGAGTAGCAGTAGAGCTAATGGAGAAAAGAGTTTCTGTGATGTGCACGGTACTTCACGGGTTGTTGGTGAAACCAGCCAGTGCTACAGAATTACCGAGCAACCATCAGCGAGTAATCTTTGATCCCTTTCCGTCGGTTAAGTCCAAAATACTGATTTCCAAAAGTCTTCTCAGTGACTGCTGAAGACTGTACAGGCCTCCTTGTCCACTGCGAAACCTCCCTGCTCGTCTGCCCAGACAACACCTAAGTCTTTTCTTCAGTGAGCAGCACGGTGCTTAATCTCTAGCAGGATTCAGAAATGGAAACTTCCCTTCCCCTTGACAGCTGCAAACGCTGATCAAATAATTACTCTTAGAGCAGAAAGCCAGGTGAGATTTCATACTGAACACAGGGATGTTATGCATTTCCTTCTCTTTTATTTGCAATCTGGTGCTTATGGATTTTTCTTGAAGGGTGATAAAATGAGCTGCTTCAAATCCTCCTTTTGTTTGCTTAAAGCAGGCATCTACTTCTAGGAGCATTCACTTGCACACTGAGTTAAATTCTGAACATTTCTGCTTTCAAAGCCTTCCTGCAGCCCTTTCCTTCTTAGGAGGTGAAGCTTAAGCCAATCTCCTTGTAAAAAGTGTAGATAATTGAAAGTGCCATTTCTTCTGGATTTGTATAATTTTAGCTCTTATATGGTGGAGATTATGGCATGGACAGTAGCAGGGCGTTTAGGTTTAGGTGTGGTGAACCTGTGCCTAGATGTCTTATGTAAACCTAGGCAGTGATACTGTTCTAGTCCCTTATGAGTAAAAAAAAATTCAGTTGTTGTCTCAAAGAATATAACCTAAGAAAAAATCCACAGCAGAAAATATGGAAAATGGTTTCCAGTATAAATCAGAGGTGGAAGGAGAGCGACAAAAATACAAAACAAAACTGCTCAGCACTCACAGAAAGCACCTATTCCTGCATAAATTTTGTATCTCATGATCATACAAATCGGGATGTCTTCAGCTTGTGATCGCATCCAAAAAGATGTAGCTGTCACCGTAGATCTTAGGCTCCCTGTTTCAGTTCTGTTTAAGACAGAAGAACAAGCAGCTCCTGAGTGTTCGTATGGCTCACTTCAGCCTAGCTTTGTGTCTGGGACAGCCTCAGAGAATAGCAGGACCATAGAGATCCATTCACACTGCATGCTGATTTTCTTTGTCAGCTGGAGAGAAAAGGAAAACTTCAAAGGGAATCGGTGATTATGTGTAAGATATCTGAAGGTGATAAGATACACATTTATATATACATATGGTTTATAAAATGGTGTTTAGTGGAACCAAAAAGCAAAATACTGTTTGTATAAAAGCCAACTCTATTTAAAACTTGTGCTACAGTTACTTTATGGTGTCTGTATTGGAGTCTATCTTATTCCTAAGCATTGTTTGAATTGAAAACCCAATCCTGCTTGGTTGCTCTGTTAACTTTCTGATTAAGATTGAAAATAAGTATTTGAATGAGACTCTATTTTAACAAGCGTGCTTGTTACAAAGGCCTACTTCTTCCTCTTTCTTTGTAATAGTTCTCTGGAGTTTCACAGGTAAAGACAGAATTAGTTCCACAGGGTCCAAGCTCAGCTGTAGTCCTGCTACCCCTCATGGTTACATCAGATAACAAGTCCAACAATTAATAACATTTAGATTTGATCAACATACAGAAATATCAACCTCTTCCATGCTCCTAACTGTCTGCAGTCACATCTGGTGTACCCAACTGCTCTCTGAATCAAGGCCCGGTTATGAAAAACAAACTCTCATGATCTAAGCCATGGACATTTGTCCCTGCCATTTATCCCTGTCTAATTTAGATTTAATGATACTTATGTGTTTCACATAACTGCTACAATACCTAATTCATGAGCTCATCCATCCTGGTAGCTTCAAAAGCCTGTGATGATGTTCATCATCAGTCTAAGGCTTTTTTTTGTATTCTACTGCAAGAAACTGAAGTGCCTGCAGATATTTTGGCCTTTTCTTACAAGCTCTGGAGAGCTGTGTAGAACTTCTTTGCTCTAGGAGTCGGTTTGTCTGTGCAGGGATGTTTCTAATTTTGCTAGATGTGTGAGATGTCCCATGGGATAACGTGAGATACTTTGATTCACTGATTAACTCTAGCGCTGATTTTATCAGATCTGAATGATGCTGTCTCTCACCTCCCCGGTTCCCAACCAGGTTTCAAACAGAACATATAGGAAATGCTAAGTGAGTTGAAATGTCATGTTTTGTTTTTTTCCTCCAATGCAGATTTTGTCACTATAGAAACATTTGAGTGGGAAGGGACCTTTAATGGTCCTGCAATGAACGGGGACACCTATAGCTCCATCAGGTGCTCAGAGCCCCTCCAGCCTGACCTTGAATGTCTGCAGCGACAGGGCATCCACCACCTCTCTGGGCAATACTTATCCTCCAGATAAGGGACTGTGTCTCTCACTACCTATCACCTCACTGTCTCAAAGGGAATCTTTGGGTGAAGAATGAAATACAGAAATAATAACAAACTCCATTGCTGAAGTCTTAATCTATCAAGAAAAAAAGATTGTCAAGAATATTGAAACTGCACCACATTATTTTGCAGAAATATTCTCAGGGTAAATTGTACCACTAATAACTAATTAATAGTTGAATATTGACAGCTCAGTAACTACTGTGTGACCCACACCTACCATTTTACAAGGCTGCCTTTTGCAAAAATAAAAAAGGGCCGAGATCTCCTTGGGCTGGTCCTTTGGAGTCAGTTCCTTGAAGCACCATACGATCACAAGGAGAGTGAGCATTATTTAGCTTCTCAACATGCTCAAGTAATACTCATTTTCTTGTGTGTGTGTGTGTAACTTTATGCTATAGAAAAGACAAGCAGAATGTATCACAGTGTCCCCTTTGAGGCTTTTTACATCACAGCTGTTCTCCTCACCAGTGGATTTTATAGCATAGCAGGCTCGCAGGTAGACTGAGAAACATAGAGGAGAGATGTAAAAGGGGACTGGCAATCTCAAGCTGTAATTACATGCATTGTCTTTCTACGGTGCTCATCACAAACAGTGCACTTTGATCTAAATCCTGCTATGGTCTTATCAAAGAATTTGTTGTACCTAAAGAGGAAAGATTCCTGAGTCTGCGCCTAAATGCTGAGCAGAAAACATGTCTATGGCTTGCAGTACACGGGACAAGGAACATACCCTTGCTGAAAGTGTGACAATGCTTTCTGGCTTTTGTAATTGTAAGGTGTAACAGATGGTGACAACTTAGTTAAATGAGAATGATGTATTGAAATAACCTACATTGTCAAGCTTTTCTTCTATAGAAAGTGGTCTGTGCACCATTTTAACAAATTGAGAATAGCCTTCATTTCACTGAATCGGTTGGAAATGTCTCATGTAGTGAGTTATGTTGGACTTGCAGGGTCTTGCAGAGTCTAAGCAGTTTCATTTTGGTGTCAGTGAATGTTCTGAAGCTGAGAAAAAAGCCTTGTAGGTTAACAAAATATCCATACCCATTCTGCTCTCTGACTCATCTTGCTGTGGAAAAACTTCTGGGCAGATATCTAATGAGATTAACAGCATTAGCAAAAATGTCATGTCTTCAGTTCTCAGCCCAAGGACAGGCTGCTCTTATCAGTGCGCTCCAGATCTGCTAGGCAAGGCAGTAGCCAAGATCAAACCAGACTCTGTCAAAAACATTGTTTTCTGCTTTTGCAGAAAAATAATAATAATAATAAAAAATCCCTTCTCGGGATTCCTTTCCTGCACGCAGATAGGAACGTAAGCGGTACACATCCTCCTTGAAAAACTGAGAGAGAAGCCAGCACTGCCCTACTGCCATGTGCCAGAATAACCATCTGATTGTTCACGATCCCTTTCCTACCTGATCAGGAGCAGAGATTTGGTACCAGCTTGTCCAGTACCAAGTGTCAATGCCCCAACGGTGGCACTGCATGTGATTTTGAGCAGTGTCCTTTCCCACATCTAGAAAACACTTTACTGAGTACTGAACAAAGCAGTCACTGAAAGCTACTGTCACATCCAGAGCCGCTGACCTAACTTCTGTTTTCACCTGCAAATTGCATGTGAACTGAAGAAAAACCCTGAACATCTATTTGATCAACGTGTAGCTAGGTATTACATGTCTGTTTCTTGTCTTTCTATTTTTGGAACTGATAATTTACAAGATAAGAAGGGGGATGAAGTAGAGAAATGAAACCATGTTTTGTTCTTAATCCGTTCATACCTCAGAGCTTTTCCTTTCCTGTACTTCTATGGCAGTGCTGGCTACTTGTAAAAAGAAGGCTTTGAAATTGATGTGGAAAACTTTTCTTAGATTACTGCTCAAAAAGTGTGAGAGAGCCTTACTGGCACATCCAGCTACGTTCAAGTCCCAGGTAATTATCCTTCATTTTGAATGGCTACCAAAGGTCTAATGTTACTATTTTTTAAGTAAGGTACATAGCATATCCTGTAAAAACTGTAAGGAGATACATAAATTTTATGTGCCGCCTTCGTTCAGTGTGTGAAGTTGCATTTAGCAGTGGTGAACAGCTGAAGTATATAGCTCTTTGCATATTCATAAGAAGTGTAATGAATCTAATATTCTTCCTCTTGACACTTTTGACTCTGAGTAAAATGGAAGCAGGAGAAAGCTCAAGATAAGGAGTCATTCATTTAGTAAGGCGTGTTTAGATGAGAGTGAAATTCCTTCCACTATTGGCATTTGGCCTATGCATACAATGAAGAGTACCTGTTAACAACCCTTTTGTGAGACTAAACAGATATAAAAGATAATATTAGTACATTCTATATCTCTGTGTATGTGTGTGTATGTTTGTGTGCGTAAAGAAAATTATCTTCAGGCTTTCTTTTATCTTGAATACTAAAATTACTCTGTTGCTCTACTGATAAGTGTCACGCTCCAATATAAAGGAGGGAGACGAAGTTCTTTGATTATGTGTATACCCGATGGTGAGATTAAGACACAACGGGTCAAATGTTAGTCCAACCAGTCTATTACAATTACTGGTTGCTTAGGGATATGGGGAAGGGAAGGTGAGCGATAGAAAAGGGATAAAAAGCAAGGAGTCTTGATAGAAAGCAAGAGAGATATAATCATCACCGTGGGTCCAGCGAGGGTCGTAGTAGGTCTCAGGAACTCATCTGGTCACCGCGGGGGATGGGAGAAAGCTGGGAAGCTTCGAAGCAAGCAGGCCTCAGGGTTCTTCCACAGAGTTTCCCCCTTGAGGGAATTCTCCATTTCCTCTTCGGGAGTTCTCCATCAAAGATTTTTTTCTTAGGGAGTTCTTCTCCAAAGTCGTTAGTTTAGTGAAGGCCTTTTATCCCCCATTTCTCAGTTTTTTTCTTTTTTTCTCTGTTAGTGTGACACACCTGGCCCAACAGATAAGCCAGCAGGGAATGGTACCTTCATTGCCATGCACAAGCATTATCGCCTTTCGCAGTGATCAGCTTCTCCAAGCTGAACCCCGAAAAAGACAGGCTTGGCCCCACTTCTGCTTATCTTTACAACAATAAGCAGAGGCACTGTGGCACGGTGACACCCACACAGATAACCTGCAGTTCTCACTTAGAGTCTCATCACCAGAAAGGCCTCACGAAGCAAGCTTTGAGACAATAAATAAAAGAAAACAATTTCTGTCTTTCAAAATAAGGGAAAATGCTCTTTTAAAAATCACATGCAGAGGTTTTGATAAGGGCATCTCTGGAGAATAAATATGTCTTTGGCCATTGGATTTAATACACCTAGGGAAAACATCAGCTTGCTAGCCTGTAGTACAGTCTGAGTCTATATAAAGAAAAGGAAGCTTAAATTATAAGTGCAATTTCTTGAGTTAAAATGAAATATTGTGAAATGTAACAGGATTCCTTTAACAAGGCCTCGTTATAAGGGCTTCCTTCATTTAGAAGGAAAGGAAATCCTACCGACTGGTATGATGTGTTATAAAAGCCATTTTGGCATTTGAAGAGCTATTTTACAGATAATTGAGGCAGATTCCTCTCCCAGCTCACCCTGACTTGATCTTTACAAGAATTCCAGGATGTATCTTCAGCTAAAACAGGCTCTCATTGCTACAGTGGCCATCACTGGTCCTTCTAGGGAAGGAAAGCTCTTCGGTGGAAGGCACGAGGAAGGCTGTACTGTGCTGTGTATGTTTTACTGTTTCTAGAGATTTCACTCATTTGGTCATATGGCTTACTTTACTTTCAACATTTCCAAACCATGCCGCTTTCCAATGACAGAAAGGTATGTGTTAAAATATTTTAACCTGAGGACTAAAGATAGTTGCCACTCTTCTCATTTTTTAGTGCTACTGAAATAATAAAGGTAGCACATTTATCTGATAGACTAAAGTAATGATGTGTAGAATAGAATACACCTCTTACAGACAAAATGATGGCATACTTTCAGGCATTTGAGGACTTAACTCTCTCATCCAAAGTCATGAACTTAGAGACAAGTATTCAAGGGTGGGCTTAAGAAACAGAAAAAATCAATCTTAGCTGAATAGAGCTCAGATTTATCGTTTGGCATAAGTGTTCTTTTCCTTTACTCTTCTCTGTGGTCACAAGGAATGCAATGTCCACCAGCTAAAGAGGATGTCTCAGCACCTCCACAACATCTGATACTCTGCACCACGCTAAGCGAAATGGAAAATTGCTACTGCTGAACTGGAGGTCTGCAATCCTGTCTGGAGTTGTAAGACAAGAACAGAGAGTGTTCAGACTGAGTAATGAAAAGGATGACAGGTCACAAATAGCTTGTGCTGTCAGTTAAATGACACCTGAACCAGGCCAAGGCTGTCTGAGGGAGCTTATTCCTGGTTCTCGTGTAATCCTTTACGGACTTTTTTCTGGTAGTTTAATTAATAGTCCTGGTAAACACGGGGCCAGGTAAAGGTCATTTGAAATATTTACTTTTCTTAGTAACTGTACTGCAGAGGGTGTACATTCAATACATTCTGCCTGAGCTTTTTCAGAAAAATGTCATTTGGGGGTAGACTGCTGCCTTGTTAAGGTTAAATAAAAGGGATGGCTCCATTCTCCTGCGGACTGAAGCGAAAGAATGGATTTGTTTTCCCTCCAGTCCAAAATAGCAGTGTGTGAAACACAAAGGCTAAAACTGGGCTCTCTAAGGAAACAAACAAACAAACAAACAAAAACCTTTGAGAATGAAAGACTGTTTGATTAAAACATTGTTATCAGGAGATGTAGTAGTGTTAGACCTGCCCTAGGAAGTCTATGTGTGCAGACAGCCAGGTAGTCTAACACAGCTTATAGCCCATATTATTTCTGCCTCAACTGTCATTAGTTGCCTTGGAGAGGATCAGCACCAATGCTGATTCCTTCTGTACACACTTCCAAGCACATCCTCTCTGTAGCTTGTTTCTGCTGCTGTGTTCTGGCACAGCAAAGGTGAAAGCACCTTTTTTCTCTCAAAAAATATCTGAGCATCCAAGAAAGCAATGCTCTGCATTTGAAATATACATCCGGAGGGGGAAAGAAAGGCAAGAAATTAAATCCTCCCCTTCTCTACCAAAGAAGACTGCTTTTGCCTTAGAGAACAACCTTTATCATTCAGATGCACTGCTGCAGCACTCAGCCATGCCAGTCTATTCAAAGGGAATTCCTTTTGATTTTCCTTTTATTCCATACCTCATAAAATGTTCCAAGACAGCAATCGTTATGATTATTCAGCTGGGTAGTCCAGCCATTATCTTAATTGTCAGTCCAACCTTGCTGCAATCCTTCAACCAACATCGCTTCTTTCTAAACTCCATTTCATCTCCTGGGTGGAAATAGGAAGATTTAACCTTGGGGTAGAAACAGATAAAGAAAAATCTGATATGAAGTATTTTAATGGGTATTAATAAGAGTGGAGGGAAGAGCACATTATGTGGTTATTAGTAATCATCTTCGGACCACTTTCATACTAAATGAACAGATACTGTAGGATGCTGATACGTATATCATCGAGTGAAAGGTTCACAGACTTACATATGAGATCTTCATTAACTGTTGCAGAAAAGGTTATTTCTATTATACACGTGTATTAGATATACATTTGATTGTGAGTATTGCCAGTGGTTTTCAATTCATCTTTTAGGAGAGGATCACCTGTTAAAACGAGTATAGCTACACTGGCAACTATTTAGTTGTGAGTTGTGAGTTTTGTTGTTACATTAAATTGCTTCTGCACCAGTGAACAGAGAATCAAATTTGGCTCAAATGAAAATGTAAGCAAAGACCGGGCAACCCACAGCAAGTTGGAACCAGTGGGACAAGCTGATGAAAAATCTTACTGCCTTAAGGAACTATTTCTGAAGAGGAAGTTAGGCAGTTGCTGTTACCAACGCCCGAGGTCACTTTGCTCTGTACCTGGAGTGCTGAGCAGCTTCCTGACGAGCTGAAGAACCTGTTAGGGAGCAGACAGGGAACGAGGAATCTCTGAGGCTGTGTTTTCTTACAGCAGATGATGACTTACTCACAAATAAGGAATGCTTGTAGGGAGAATGAAATCTCCTTACCCCATTCATGGTGGGTGTTGCAGAGCCAAGCACTAGGTCCGTGACCAAGCGACATTATTTTCAAGTGGAACTACAGCCAAGACACCTCAGTTACACATTTGGCACTGACAGCTGTGTGAACTGTTTGCAAAATTGCTGTGGAGTACAGAACAACAGTTTGTTTACACGATTCTCTTCCTGATTTGTTTGAAGGACTTAGCTGTGATGTGATAAGCAAAATGGTGGTGACTGTGTGAAGGAATCTTATTTGGTCCTGCCATCAGATTTAGGGACACATTGTTTCTGAGGTGTACTCTTCCTTCCTTAGAAATTTGTCCACGTGAAAAAGAGCAGAGATTGACTTAGTGACGTTCCTGGTTGTTCTGAGTGGCAGGTTGAACTGAGGGCTGCAGAGAAACGCCATTCCCTATACTCAGATCAGCCACTCCATTGACCTGCCCTGTGACGTAAGCTCATCACATTCTGGCTACAAAATACACATGCAGTTCGTTTGCACATTTGCTGCCAACTAGCGCTGCTGTGCTCGGTGTTGAGTGCAGTGCCTGGGGACTTGTCACGGACGTGTTAAGCAGTGGTGATGAACGTGCGCAGGGCTTGGACACGTCGCCTGGGAAGGAACGGAAAAGCACAGTTACGCACCCAACACCACAGGGAAGCGTGAATCTAGAGATGATTTACTCTTTGGTAAAGGAAGACTGCTCTGCAGTGGTGCGATCCCATTTCTTCACCTTCTTTCCCAACTCACACTTCAGTTCTTGAACAACTCCATGGAAAACAATGACTGTAGGAGGGCGGCATCTGTGCATAACATTTTGTCATTGTCTCTAATTTGCTGTCTCTACTTTTGTGATTGCTTCCAATGCTGTCTTCAAGTCTCAATTGCTCTAGTTTTTATCTAAGCCTACACAAGCTATTTCTATGGTAGTATTCAGTTCATCTTCCCATTATTTCTTAGCTAAAACTTTCCAATTACTTTGTCTTCAGTTAAAAGTCTTTGCTGCTTCAAATTCACCCTAGGCAACTTCATTATTTTCCTTTCCAGTTATCTATCCCGTGTCAATTATGGGACCGTGACATCTTCCCTGTTACCAAAGCAATGATACTCCATTTTTCTAATACAGTGATAACAGTGTTTGGTTCATATTTATTTTAATTGCTCACGGATATCTATCTAATATGTGAAATTCATTTGTCTTTCAAATTGGATAAAGTAGAAATGTGGTGATCTTTTAAATGAGTGGAGGGCACGAATACAGGCAGCTACAGCACAAACTGCTTGGCGCAATGGGCTGATTTTTATTGCTCAGCATGCCTGCCAGAGGCATTTCTGAGGCACTTGACACCACTGAACCAAAGAGCCAACCTTGAAATAAGAATCTCATCAGAGGGAGAAGAATACTGAGAATAAACAGATATCTCACAGGTGTTCATATTTCTTATGCTGCTTTGTTCTTCTTTAAGTTATGATTAGTTGTATATTTCTAGTCATTGTTATTGCCTGCAAAAATTGCCTCACTGGTTAGTTAACCCTAAATTTCAGCCCTAACTTCCTCAAACCTCAGAGATTCTTTCTCTTATTTGGAGCCCCAAATAGGGCTGCTATTCTGGCTCCCCTTGTGATTGCTCATAGTAAGGTGCTGCGACGAAGCTGGATGAGCTGTGCTAGCTCATGTTCCTAGCTCTGTGTGATGCATCGATATCAAATCCCAGTTCTTTCTGTAAGAGACTTTTGCCATAGTTAACGGTGTAGAACAAAGCAGAGTTCTGGGGAAGGGGAGAAGTGGAGGGAGACCCAGCTCGTGTTCCCAGGAGTGCAGGAGCTTTCCCACGAACAGTCCGGCAGCAGCAGTGCCGGGCGGGATGGCATGACTCTGGGGGCTGGAGGTGACAGTTACAGGATTCAAAGAGGGAGAGCAGAACTGGGAGACTCTGTCTCTGTAAAGCATTCCTTTTCTTCATTTATAAACAGATATTACCTAATAATGGTGCCTAATGTAAAGGCTTGTTTCTCCGGCCTTTAGGAGCATGCATTGGCTATGTTATAAGTACTGCATTAAGATAGTACAGAGTTGCTACAGGTGACTGGTTTGTTTTCAATTTCCTTCAGAGATCATTTTGGGAATCAACGGCGTTCAAGAGGGGGCTCATCCCAAGGCGAAAGGAAAAACAAAGTAAGGGAAAAGAAGTGCATCTCAGACCTTGTAACCCCGTCATGCTGATAAGTGCCTGAAGCGGGAGAAATGCAGCCTTCAGTTTTCTGAAGGCTCAGGCAGGTCTGACAACGCCAGTTCCTCTCTGTCAGAAACGCCAAACCCTGCTTCAGAAGCATGATAACTTTATCTCCAGCTTCTCTAGCCACCAAGGGGGATCTGTTTCAAGATGCTAGAGGTGTGGATTTCTACTAAAACACCAACAGGTGTATGTCCACACCACAACTAAGGCACTCGTGCTGTTTGTGACACACACTGCTATCCAGCACACATCCATTTTCACGATTGGAAAACATCAGCCAGTCACTAAATTAAATTTCAGTGAAGAATGAGTTACAGCACAAGCCTTGCTTGCCTCACACCTTTGCTTCCTCCTCAGCCCTATGTGAAGTTGTACGTTCCAGGAGTACGTATTACTTGCTTCCCAGAACAAAACGTCAGTAGTCACACTTCTTGAGCTAAGTAGCAGACAAGCTCCTTTGCAGTTCTGGGGGGGTTCTTGGGGGCTTCTGTCCACACCGTGTAGCGTTAGTTGTTGAATGCACCTGGCAGGCTCATTTTAGCTCACCAAGTATTTTTTTCAGCCTCACACTGAATTCTAGAGTCTCCACGAGCCTCTTGTACTGTTCAGTCAGTGGGCTGCCAGTGTTTGCTCCAGGAATTAGTTCTCTACACTGATACATTGTGTGTCAGAAAGGATTTCTGCTGTGAAACCAATCACTGTGCTGTTTTTAACATCATCCAGTTATTTCTAATCTTCTCTCTTTGATGTTTGAATCTTTAGCTGCCGGTGCCACATTCGTTTTGTTTAGCCCTTTATCATTTAATAGCTCCTGACTTCCAATAAACTATTCAAAGGAAGTAGCAGAAACTACTCTGACCACCAAGGTTTGGTGGCAGCCTTATTAATGCTGCTGTAGCAGAGAAGGATACCTAGGTGCTAGTTGGAAACGTTGTGGTGTGACTTAATTTTACAGCTATGAAAATACCATTACTAGACCTGAAGGGCAGCACTGTATTTTCTTTTCAGTGTCTCTTTCACCACCACTAAATTCCAGCTTTTACATTCCATAGGATTTTATCTGAGGGAGTATTTTTAAGTCTCAGATCCTACAAGATGAGATACTGATACTAAGCCCACAGTTCCTGGGGAGCAGCTAGGATTCCCAAACTATGGAACGTCAGTAAAGTGAGAATTCACTCAGCAGAGCTTGTAGGTAACAGTCCCTACTTGGCTCTTTCTGTTGAATAAACACAAATCAGCAGGGAAACACAATGTTTGGGGGACCTATTATTTTCACACTTAATTTTCAGCTTATGTAGGTGTCCATCTGTAAAGACGTGAACATAGTAGCTCTGGTGAGCTCCAGAATGCCAAGGAGCTTTTAGCTGTGGGGCGTTAGCGAGTCACTGGAACTATTCAAAGTGAAATTTATTTTTGGATGCGTGTTATTCAAACAACAAGAAAGCTTATGCTGCAACTGTTACATTGCAGGCATGCCCCACGACGTGACCGCAGATCTCAGCTGGGTTGAAGCATCAGAGTGAAAGCAGTGCAGCTGCCAAGATCCAGACTGATCAGCAGTACCTGACCTCTGGCTACAAGGTAGGAGTCCATTTGCTGCTCCATTCCTTCACAAGCACGTGGTTATCCTGGCTGTATTATTGTCGAGTGCTCTGAAAAATAGATGTGACTTAGATGTCAGAGAAAAGCAGAATGTTTTGAATTTAAGGATACATAGTAGTCTTGTTGGAAGGCAAAAATACCATGAAAGGTATTAATTCCAGCAGTAATGTCTATTTTAAATGGTAATGAAAGCAGTCTGCTCTGTAACAGAGCTATTAAAGACAGGTCCAGAGAAAAGGAACACTGGTATCACCTAGCTTGCCCACAGTGTAACTGCGGATGGGGTGTTGTGGTTTTCTGGACGTTGCTTTCTGAATTAGTGTCTGCCAAACTCGGGAAGCGGATGGATGCAGTGCGGTGCTCCACAGTGACCACTGGCTTAGCGGCACCAGCATTGTTTATTCCAACAGGATGAGCAGGCCCCTTAAACACAGGGCAGAGAGCGAAACCGAAACTGATGATATTTAACAAAACAGCCACATAGCTGCTGAGTTGCTGTTAGTGGGTGTTTTACCATGGGCGTGAAGGGACTAGGATATAGTACCGTTCATAGCAGGACAGTGCCAAGAGTAGTACCATTCAGGTGTCTGTTCCTAAAGATGTGTCTAAGAAGACCTGCAAAAACTGTTTACTGTCTTTACTAAAGTTGTGTTTCATTTCTGCTGATTTTTTTTTTTAAGGGAAAGATGATGTTCTGTATCACTTTTATGCATTTATACACAAAGGCTGCAGCAGCAGGATGGGGCTCACAGAAAAGTAAGGAGGAGGAAGTTGGAAACAAAGCTCTTTTGGCTTCGGTGATGGCTGTTAACAGCATGAGCATTTGGAAAAGAGCACAAGGACTTCACATTTTCTCACTGTTCTCCCTTGCAGCCAGTCTCTCTCCTCCCCTCTAGGAATAATGTACTTTTAGTCTTTATGTTTCTTGCATCCATTCCCCTCACTGATGTTCTCTATCGTTTTATTTTTTTTAACTGCAAACTGGCACAATTTATCTCAAAATTCTTGAAGCAAAGCTAAATCCAGCTACAAAGAGCTTGCAGGGGTCCACCACAGGGAGCCCAAATGGTCACGAAAGGCACAGAGCCTCCAAGCAGCTGCTGCTGCTCCTTCAGCAACATTCATTAATATCAGAAACTGTAGTCCCCTTCTGGCTTCCTCCTGACAAGAAACTTCTAAGCAAGGTGCCTCTGCCCTGTGTGCCAGTCAGCTCACTCAGCTGTGCTGGTTGGATAGCAAACAAATGTGCAGTGTTACACACAGGGTAATATCACCCAGCATGGCGCAATGCACTTTTCTGCCAAGCAGGGACTAACCTGCAACCTCTCACTTGCCTTGTACTATAGTGTAGTGTCAGCACGATAATGGCAAAGCAAATAAACTTTACAGCTTGGCTTGAGGTATGTAAACATTCACTACTTTTATTAACTAAAACTGTGAACACTGACATGAGAGAAGCTGAACGGACACAAGGAAAGCATTACATGACACCTGGAGATGTGTGCCATGGTGAGACAGGCAGCCTGCTACTGATGGACTGGGTAAAACTGGAGTTGTTAGGGGTCAGTGCTCTGTAACATCTCTGTAGACTGTATGCCATAAGGAAACAGCAGAGACAGAAAATGCTTTTATTCAGCATCTTCTAACAGTTCTCCTTGCCTAACAAGCAGCCACTTATAATTCCCTCCTGAAATAGAAAAGCGCTGGAGATGCTGTCCATTTCTGACCTTAACTCAGTGTTGAACTGCTCTTTCAGTGGAGGACAGTGGGGGGGAAGGTCTGCAGCACTCTCCCTTCTCTCTCCTCGTCTGAAAGCTGCGCTCTGGGAGAGTATGAAGTGGAACACAGACTCAAAGATGCTTTGTCCCATTCGCGCACCTTTAAAGTGACACTGGAACTGGACAGTATCTAGGAATGATTGAGGCATGGTCATTAATTCAGCAACAATGGGCCTTGGGCAATCTCAAGGGTCACTGGGCAAGTTCCTTGCTTCAGATAACTCCAAAGAGAGGGTGAGGCAACTCAGATGATTATAGCGCATAACTGGTGAGACCAGGGAGAAGTGAGAACACCTCCAGGAGGGAAACTGGAGGTTACAAAGTAACAGCTGGTGCACAGGCTGAAGCTGACACCATTACAGAAGCAGACAGCAACTGAAAAAACAAAATGAAGGCCTCAGAAAACCAAAGAATCCTTAGAACATCAAAACAGAGCACACTTACTGAGGAAAACAAAGCTTTGAAATTACATGTATGGGAAAACCCATGGCAGCTGCCTTGAGAGTTGGTTGGGTCATTTGAGGTCTCTGCTCAAAAACATTTCTGGACTTGCTTTAAAGGTCCTCTTAGATTCCCTATATTAAGCCATTATTCTTACTTAGAACCTCTCTGCAGCTCCTCGTTTCCTTGTATTTCGTGGTACTTCACTGCAGTGGGTAATTTCTCAGCCCCCTCTCTCCGTGAAGCAACCAGTCAGCAACTCACAGCCCCAAAGCCATCCCCCACACCTTGCTTCTTGCACTCACCATGCAGAAGGAGCAAGAGCAATGCTTCCTCCACTGCCTGTTGGCCTCTTGCTTCCCTTACAAGTGCTTCTTTTGTCTGTCTGTCTTTTATTTTTGCCTCTTCACATCACCATCTTGCTTTTGCTTTAGGGATGGAATTCCTACTCCCTGCAGGCTTGACTACTTAACTTAAAACGCTTGGACATTGGTATTGTGGCTCAAGATAACAGAGAAAACCAACCCCACTCCGTACGCACTGGCGTGCAATGTCAGAAAGCAGACCTGGTGCTGGAGGTAGTGTCAAAACACAGTACTGTAAAATCACAGATTTACTTTATATCACTGTTATTTAAAAAATATATTTATAATCAGACCTTCACAAGCTCCACAGCTGCTCCCATTGATCAGTTTTATTACATTCCCCAACACTGCCTCAGTGCTGTGTGTGTATTCTCACTGTGGGGTGAAATCTAATGCCAAGCAGTTTTTTTTAAATGCCAAGAGCAGGAAAAGAACAGAGTGGAGCAAGTGGGCAATCATATTGCCTTCTACCAGGGTGTAAACACACTTGTAAAGGTATTGGTCAAGACAAGATATAGTTCAGAGGACAGAGCGGGGACAAGTGGCTTACCCTTTCTGAAGGTCGGTGACTTCTCCAGAAGGGACCATCTCTGGGTGCACATCCTGCTCCCTCAGCCCCATACCCTAAATGCGAGATCCGGTTGCCCAAGTGCAGCTCTTACTCCTCTGCGCCCTGGGTAAGCCACACCTGTCCAGGCCTCAGCCTGGTTCAGGCCATGACTTAGCAATCCCCCTGCAAGAAGATAAGAATTAGTACTAATAGTCTTGATGGGAGAAAATCATCCTTCCTATCTAAGTCTGTAACATCACAGACTCACAGAACCATATGAGCTAGAAGAGACCTTTAAAGGTCATTCAGTCCAGCTCCCCTGTAGTGAACAGGGACACCTACAGCTCCATTGAGTGCCCAGAGCTCCATGCAGCCCAATGCTGAATGCCTCCAAGGACTGGTCATCCGCCACATCTCTGGGCAACACCTGCTCCAGTGCCTCACCACCCTCACTATAAGAGGCTTTTTCCTTATATCCAACCTAAATTTTTCCTCTTGGAGTTTGAAACCACTTCCCCTTGTCCTTTCACAACAGACTCTGCTAAAGAGACAATCCCCTTCTTTCTTGGAGCACATGTGCGATATTGAAAGTCCGCTCTCAGATCTTCTCAAAGCCTTCTCCAGGCTGAACATCCCCAGCTCTCTCAGCCTGTCCTTGTAGAAGAGGCATTCCATCCCCTGGGTCATTGTTGTGGCCCTCCTCTGGATGCACTCCAACAGCTCTGCGTCTCTCTTGCACTGAGGACACCACACGGGGACACAGTAATCCAGGTGAGATCTCACTAGCACGGAGCAGAGGGAGAGGAGCACCTCCTTTTACCTGCTGGCTACACTTCTTTTGATGTGGCCCATGACCCAGTCGGCTTTCTGGGCCACGAGGGCACCTTAATGGCTCACGTGCAGCTTCCCACCCACCAGTAACTCCAGTCCTTCTGGCAGGGCTGTGCTGCATCCTTTTGTTCTCCAGCTTTTACTTACAGCGGGAGTTGCAATTCACGTGCAAGACTTAGCTGTCTAGACTGCATATTCTGTTATATGTACTCACATACTCAGACAGGTGTCATTGTTTTATACAAGATGGGAGAAATCTTGGCAGTCAGCTGCAATCTGTGCAATGCTGCACACACGGACAGTGCAGAACCAACAGGAAATCAAGTGTGTTCTGAACTGTTCATAATTTCCTGTGTACGAACTTCCCCATCTGCGAACAAGCCACTATGAAACTGCAGTAGTAGATACCATCACCACTCAGAGATGTATTTTACTGCTAGATTTGATCTCTAGCTTACAATTAAAAAATAGAATAACCTACCATGCAAAAAATAAAAGAAGCAAGCCCCACTCCACAGAGCTCTCCTTGTCTTCAGACAGGATTTAGCCCATCATCTGGGGGCGACTCAGATGCCAGTAGAAAGTAGAATTGCATGTCAGCATAGGGATTCAGAGCCAACACAGAAGTGATTTCTACTCCAGGTAGCAATGGCGGCAGCAATGGGAAAAACAGGTCTGCCTGGAAAGATTCAAGAGGTTTGTCAGCTCAGAAACATTCTTCAGGAGCCTAAAACTCAGAAGCCACAACACGCACACGTAAATATACATATATATATATTTAGTCAGCCAGATATGCTGAGCCTGGATAGGGTTTTTGAAGAGATTACTATCTTGCTGAGTGTGAGACAGCTGAGCACTGCAGCCATAAGGCTGAACGCGATCTTTCCCACTTCAATTAGCCACAGCATGTTCATTATTGGCAGCTAAGACACAGATGGGCCTTCAGCCTGCAAACCGAAAATTCCATAAGGAACTGCTGCTTAAGGTAGTGTAATGCTCAACTTATTAATTGTAGGTGGTAATCACATTAAAAACCAGAGTACTTTATGGTCATATCAGTCAGATGTCAGCACACAAAGGAGTTCCATAAGCTGATTCTGCAATTCTGGGTTTGGTTCTCTATCAGCAATCCCTTCCATAGGGATAACTTGACTCTTTAGATCCTTATAGTCCACCTGCCCACCCACATCACTTCATGTGAAACCCTAATGTGCGAGCACTACATCTGACACCCCAATTGGAATCCAACAGCTCAACAAAATGGGCTCTCACTGCTCACACAATAAATAAATCCTGCTTTCTACCGACACCAGTTCATTCGCAGCTTCCCCTAATGCTCACTTGAAATACCAGCCCACAGAGGAAAAGGAACCTCAGCCAAGAATTCATCACCTTAGATTTTGTCAGTCTACACAGAGAAAGGCAAAATTGTACAAAGCATTGCAGAGCACTGGATCACCGTAACAGAAAGGGCTTAACTTCAACCTACTCAGCCATCGGTTCACACCAGGAAGGGGAGGAGAGCAGCAGAAATCTCAGTGACTGAGCATCAGGTGGGAAGGCAGGGCCAACCCAGGGCAGCTCAGGTGCACGCAGCATCCCTGAGCAACCAGAAGGGCCAGAGCCAGGATCCACCCCTTCCCAGCCCTCATTTAAGGGTTGGCAGTGGAGGCAAGGGTATCACCTGCTGGAGATCCCTTCCCACTGGAGGCCTCCCTAAGGTAAGCAGCTCTTTCCCTTCAGTTCCACATCCACTGCTGCATTTGGGCTTGCACTTATTTGCTGCAGCTGAAGATTTTACCACCCTGCTAGTATTGGGGCACTTCCCATCACATTATAGCATTACAGCTGGTATAACTGCAGTGCTAAAAGAATGGCAGACTAGATATGACAGCATGCACCCAAGGGAACAGAGTCACTTGACAGAAACAAAGCAGGTGAGGAGATGATAGGTGAGATTCCATCTCTTATTGCTAGACATTACTTCACCTATAGGCCCTCCTCTTGCCTCACAGCAATGGCTTTTTTCACAGCAGTCCATGCCTTTCAAAGGGCCAATAGCATGAAAGGAATCTAAAAATAGCTTAAAGCCTGAAACCAAAGAGCAGCTGTTTCATGAGCAATGAGAGAAGCAGAAGGAAAAAGAATGGTAGGACAATATTTCCGAGTGTCTTGCAGACTTGTTATTGCAGTCATACTGTAGCATTACTGGGCTGCCCATCGCCCCATACGGACATGTGTTTGTGTGTAAAGGGTAAACAGAAAATTGTTTGGAAAGAAGTCAGTGTTAAGGAGCTTCCTAGATTCAGCTCTGAGCTGCTGCTGTAAGATCTCCTGTTAGAAGCTAGGAAACAAGCTAAACCTGCTCAGAACTCTGCTACCTTCACCAGAAGTCCAGTGAGACCTCCTAATCTTGAGAGCCTGCCATCACCCTGCAATTGTATCTTATGCCCACAGCTGCTCCTATGTGAAAGAAACACCTCCTCTTAACTTTGGGTTCAGTTCAGATGCCAGCCCTCATGAGGGCTAAATTTAAATTGGGGTCTGAACACACATGCAGTAGCAAAGAAACCACACCCATCCCTCAAGCTTTCATATCTGCCTGAGGTGAGAAGGACAGGGCTCTTTCTCTTTTCGTGTGCTATTAATCTTGGGTCCATGACCAGCTCCAGCTGCCCACTCATTTGAGAAGTGGATAGCAGGCATTTGTTACATTCTCAGCTTTCACCGTGGGGCTCTCAGGAAGCTCTCAGCAGGACCAACCTTACAGCCCAGCTACACCATTTAAAGGATGCAAACAAAGCACCCATAGAAGTATATGAATGTGCAACCCAATGGGAAGTGCATATCCTCTACTGTTTCACCCACAGTTACGCTACCTACCTTATAAGATAGCTGGGAAACATTGCTTTCTCTAGAAAATAGTATTGACTAGTAATCTCTTGTAACAGCAACAAGACCAACACAATAAGAAGATGTCAGAAAGAAAGGAGATAAAGGAACACTCACCCATCTCCCAGGATCAAGGCTCACAGAAAAAGCTCTACTAAGGAGAGACCTCAGGCAAGAAACTCTCCTGTGTGGCAGTCAGCCCTTAAATGAGGTCTTAGAGGGGTGGAGCCTCTTAGGCTGGAGGTGAATCGCTTTCACCTGCACTCCCAGAGCCGACCTCCATCAGAGGTCGGGGCAGTCACTCAGAAGTTGTCATACACTTCAGCGTCAAGAATCCAAGTGTGTTGTTCAGCTTTCCAATTAGCTACAGGCCGCTAGAAATCCAACTCCCAAAGGGAGTCCCCAGTCACCAATTGCTAAGTTGAATCCGAAGCGGAAAAATTTCTAAGTCGGACCTGTGGAAACCCCACAGGGCTGAATTTCAACTCTAGGGACCCAAAAGGGACAACTTTGAACACCGGTCACCCCAAAGGGCTCATCGGGTGACCCGTATCGACCCAGGAGGTAGAAAAATTTCTGAGTTAGACCTCTGATACCCCATAAGGGCTCAGTGGGTGACCCGTAGCGATACAGGACGTGGAAAATTTTCTAAGTTTGACTCGTAGTCGCCACAAAGGGCTCATTGGGTGACCTGTACTGATGCAGGAGGAGGAAAAATTTCTAAGTTAGACCTCTGGTACCTCATAAGGGCCATTCAGGTCACCAGCGGCAATCCCGGGAGGCTGAAAAATTTCTAAGTTCAACCTGTGGTAAACCCAAAGGGCCACATTGGAAATCCCAAAGGGTGAGATTTGAACTCTAGAGACTTCAAGGGGCTCATGGCTCATGGAGCAATCTGTAGCGATTCAGAAGGTGGAAAAATGTCTAAGTGTGACCCCTAGTCACCCAATAAGGGCTCATGGGGTGACCAGTATTGACCCAGGAGGTGGAAAAATTTCTAAGTTAAACCTCTGATACCCAATAAGGGCTCACTGGGTGACCAGTAGTGATCCAGGAGGTGGAAATATTTCTAAGTTCTACCCGTGGTAAATACAAAGGGCTGACATTGAAATCTAGTAACCCCAAAGGGACAGATTTAGATGCTAGGGACTTCAAGGGGCTCATCGGGTGACCCATATCGATGCAGGCGGTGGAAATGTGTCTAAGTTTGAGCCCGGATTTGACCACTTTTAACCCCAAAGGGCTCATGGGGTGACCTGCGGTGACTCCAAAGTGCCAGATCTGACCTTTAGTAACCCTAATGTACACTTGTTCCATTGTTTTCTGCGTTGCAGAAGAAATATGTTTTTTCATTCAGGTCCCGGAATCTGAGAACAGTCAGCCGCAGCCTTTATAGGACATCAGCTGTGTCAGAGCAGAGCACCCCACGAATATCGGTTTTCCTTTTGGACTCTATCTTGGCCGCCCTCAATAACAGGCAAAAGCATTCAGATCGAGGGACACATTTCTTCCGGAAAGCCATCTGAAGACTGCAGAAAAATATGTTTTTCTTTGAAAAAAAACAAAAGGGAAATGTGAGTCTGCCCTGTCTCAATCCCCTGCCTTTGGAAAGACAAAACGCGTATACAATCCACGGGACAGCTTTTTGAAGCAGAATTTGGACGCCTCACGTTGCCATCCAACCAAAGGGAGGGGCCGATCCGTCGAGCCGTTCCAATTAGGAACCATTATTGAACAAATCGTTTATGAATGCAGTGCGTCACGAACAGTCATTGAAGTTCCTAAGTGAGATCGGGAGCCCCCGCGTCAAAGCGTCCGCGCCCCGGGCCGGCCCTGAACGATGCCCGGCCGCGCTAACGAGCCGACGATCCGCAGGTGCCGCGGCTCCGCCCCGGGGCGGGGCCCCCCGCCCTCAACGCCTCTTAGACCCCTCCGGAGGCCGCCAGGAGCCACGACGGAGCTCTCTGGGGTTCTTTCCGTTCGGGATCTGGGGTGAGCCGCGTTCTTTCGGTCGTCCTTGCGCTGTTGCGGCTGAAAGGTAACGCGTGGGGGGGGGGGGCTGCTTGTAAAAGGAAACTTCGGGATTCTGTTTCACGGTGTCTGTCGCTTTGTTTCAGGTCGTGGGGATGCCACTCGCGGTAAGGATGGGACCGAACCCACGGACAGCTTCGGCACTATCAGGGCCGTGGGGGAGGTGAGCGCGTTCTTCCCCCTGCTCTTTTTAGGGCGGTCGCACAGCTGCCGCTAGTTTTGCCCGGCTTTCTTTTTTTGTTGGTTTGTTTGAGCCAGGGTAGTGTTGCCGCTGGGATTCCGCCGTCTTTTCGGAGGAAGCCGGCGCTCGGTTCCCAGAGTCCCGGCTCTCGGCACCCTGGGGTTTTTTAGCAGCTGTTTCATCTCCTCCCGCTGTCGTCGGTGAGAGAGAGCAGGACGGGACCTTGTTTTTCTAGCTTTCTCACAGCCGGAAGAAAGAAGGGATGCGGAAGAGCGTAAGGCAGAAGGTTTCTCCGATCGCAGGCGGAACGAGCGGTGAGCCACTTCGTAAGTTCTGTGTTGTCGAGCAGGCTTCAGCCGGGCTGCCGCTCAGCCGCCTCCGCTCGTTCGGGATCGGAGCTCGATCGGCCCCGTCGGCTTCGGGCGGCGGGCGCGAGCGGGACGGGGTCCTGTGTTTTTCCCCTTCCCTTCCGTGTCACTTGGGAGCATCCTCTCCTTTCTATTGCGGAGAGGTGGCGGGACAGCTTCAGCGTCCCGAAGGCTGTGCTCTATTTTTTTTAATTTATTTATTTATTATTTTTTTTTTTTTTAGGGCAGATGGACCGCCGCAGCCACGGGAGAGCCGCCTCGAGGCGTAGGACGAACTAAGGGAGAGCTTGGCCGCTGAGGCTCGAGAGGCAGGTACACGCGGGGAAGTTCGTGACGCAGCAAGCAGGGTGCGAGTGACGTGAGCACCGTAGAGTCAAAGCTTCCTGTGGCTGCTGCAGCGTGTTGAGGTTCTGTGGTTTAGTTGCTATTTTTTTTAACCTTTGGGTTTGTGTTAGGTTAAGTGGTTTTTGAGCAGTGGTAGTGGTTGTTAGGTTTTTCTGGTGGTTTTTGGCTATTTTTTTTTTTATTTGGGGTTGTTAGGTGGTTTTTGAGCAACAGTAGTGGTTATTTGTTTTGTTTTTTCTTTGCCTTTGGGTTAGGTTGTTTTTATTTGTTTTTGGTTTGTTAGGTTTTTCTAGTGCTGTGGTTTTGGTGCTTTTTGTTTGGTCCTTTCATCTGTGGGAAAGGGGAGGAAAGCGGAAACTTCCCAGTGAGGGAAGTTTGTGCTTTTCTCCCCTTTTTTTTTTTTTTTTATGGGATAGTACACACACTGGGAAACAATCCCTAAAGAGTTTTTTTTAATTTTTTTTGGGGGGGGTTCTGTCTGTGGCTGCCAGGAGGGCTCCCCCTGAGTGGGGGTATGGGGGGAACCCCTCTTGGGAGCTGGGGGTTCCCTGAGTGGGATTGAGGGGGATGTGGGGAGAGCCCCTCCTGGCTGCTGGGGATTCTTCATTGGGTGTCGGAGTGGCTCCTGTGTGGAGGTGGCTGCTTTTTGTGCAGGTCTTCCAGGTCTTCCTTAGCTGGAAGGAAGAAGATGAGGTAGGGAGGAGGTGGGTTCCTGGAGCCAGGTTCCCTCTTCTGCAGAAAGACAAAGTTCAGGTCAAACCTTAAGGAGAATCTTTGGGTAAGAACTCTGTGGATGGGGCTTGAGGGGTCCTGCTGAAGGAACTTACTGTGTGCAGGGGGGGGTCCCTCTTGACAGGGTTTGGGGGGGGTGGCCGGAGGCAAGGTACTTCTGTGGCATGTGTCTCAGTATGCAGCCTGGTCTTCTATGGGTGTGTTACAGTGATAGAGCCTGAAAGGACAGATAGTGAGGAAGGATGTTGCTGGTCTTCTCTTTAATGGAACTGCCTTCACTGGCTGCTCTCAGGGGTGGAAAAAGTCAGTCTAAGGGGACAATAATAAGCGAGCACTTAAGAAGTCTCCTCTCCTGGGAGGTGTTTGATAAAGCCTATTTCATCTTCAGCTTTGTATGTTTATACAGAGGCAGTTATCTCTGTACATGTGAGGTTTAAGTCAATATTTACATTGATGCCTCCCATAAAATGCCCCAAATCCAATGAGTGGGCAGGGGACTTAAAGGCTTAGAATCGTACATTTAAACAGTAAAAGTCTCCCTTTGAAGAGATGCCTCTTAGGCTTTTCTCTTCTACCTTCTTGCTATAGTAGGAACTCTGAGGTGTAGCTCTTCATCTCATCTGGATGGGGGTCACTGAAATGCTGGTACTTGAGTTTGCTTCCCTGGGGTGGGAAGCAGGTGAGGATGCATCCATTTTATATGAGAGTCACTGGCTCACTAAGGATTTTTGGAAAGACCGCTTCTACTGAAAGCAGAAATGCTCTGCGTAACAGGTAGAAACTCTTAGGCCTCAGGATTTGTACTGGAAGGGGGCAGCTAGGTTTGGCCATCACCCCTTTTTGAGGTGAAGGGGAGACCTGTCTGTCTTCAACTTGACATGAGATGATGCATACTCAGTTTATGCTTTAAGAAAGGAAAAAAGAAAAAGGCTGTGCTGACTATTTCTAAGGTTGGGGCTTCCTTTGCTGCTGGGCTTAGCTTATTTATTTCATGGGTTGAGAGGGAAGGATAACTGAGCCTTTTGCAATGGGCAACACAGCATAGTGTGTTTCTTCAACAATCAAAAGCTAGACCTAATGACACATTGTTACTAATTATCCCCTTCAAAGAAAGCTATTATGTTTTGTACTTGCTCTACTCACTCAATGAAGCTGCTGAGCATGTTTCCAGTGTTGGTATTTGCAGCTGATTTCATGTGTCACGGTGTCTGCACTGACTGTCTTTAAAAAAAAAAACTGTGAGTTTCCTTTGTTCCATTATTTTGCAGCAACTCCTGTTGGTTTCTCAGCTAGGTAACTGAAGCCAGTGTTTCCCAGTGAAACCCTTCATGTCAAAGCCCAGTCCCATAATACCTGCGTTCCTTTCTCCCGAATGGAGACTGAACTCCGGTGTGACTGATGAGAACGTCCTATTCTCTATTTCCCTGATTAATAAAAGAAATGGAACTGTGTTTGGATTTTTCTGTTACTGTTTCCACATAAAAAAAGGTATCATCCTCTAAGACTCTGTGGAAACTAATTGGCTTTGCTGTTATTGACTTAATGCTCCCTTACTGCTGTGACTGAAGAGCAACAACTGGATGATTCCAGAGAGAAAATGGATTCAGTTTACTTAAGTATGATACTACTTTCGTAAGGATTTGATTCCAGCTGAGTTTTCATGACTTACATCACCTTACTTGTTAGTTTGAGAAGATGCCTGCTGGCCATTAATGGGGCACTCCTAAGAATAAAGCTATACATTTGTTTTCCCACAAGGAATCATAACATGGGTGGAGATCTGAGAAAAAGCTTAGTGAATAAAATAAAACTTCAGCCTCACTAAAGTGTCCCTTCATTTTGTTTACTGCATCAAAAAGTAGCCTTGATTGAAAACCACCTCTCGCTCTGTGTGCCATCCTCATAATTCAAGTGCAAGGCATGACAGCGTTGTCTAAACTGTGCTCAGAGCCCAATGTGAGGCTGCAGGGTGAGGTGCTCTCTTCCCTTGCCCCAGGCTTTGGGCAGCCTGTTGGGGCTCGTGGCTGACTTCGGTTTAACTCACTCTTGACTGTGGCCCCGATTCCCTTTTGTGGGGTTGCTCTTTGGCCTCTTGTTCCCTTGGTCTCTGCCCTGAGTTGATGTTGGGCTGTCCCTGGCCCTAATCGAACTTCACATGGTTTGTGACTGGATGACCTACGATAAGGATTAGATTTATCCTCTGAGCCTTTCTACCTTCCTGCTCTACTGTCATCAGCAAACACACGCATCCGAGTGCCCTATCCATATCATTTATAGAATTACAAATTAAAACCAGCCCTGAAAGGAAATGCCGTGGAATCTCAGTAGCATCTGTCTGCCAGCCTCTCACACTCTCCTTTATTCTAACATTTGGAGCCTTTTCTTGGTGGGGCTGAATAGCAGATTAGTGTTTCATTTGTTTTAAGATGGATAATCAGGAAGGGCCACATTAAGAGACGGGATTGGAGTTTTTGACTGTGCTTGCTTGATGAGGATTTTCCTCACGCACTCGAGGGAATTAGAAACTTCTGAATCGGACCGCTGGCAAAGATGCCCAGTTTTTGCCACTCAGGCTGTCCCTCGACCTGCTAGATAATCCCAAGCAGCGATAAACTCATAAGAACTATTAAAAATAAGAGATACCAATGAACTAATCAGAATGTATGAGTTCAAGTTAATGGACACATCCCTCTTATATTAGAGCCTAACAAGATCAGACTTAAATGGTTACTGAGTGAAAATTTGTTAGGGCCCAGAGTTGGACGTTTTTAACCCCTAAAATCCAAGGCATTTTGCTACTCACATACTCTCTGAAGTGAGCTTCCAACATCTTAGACTTAGAATGTATCATCTTTCCTTATAAATGGAAGTGTAAGCTCTCTCGAGCCAGAAGCCGGGGCAGCCTAAGTAAGCATATTCCTTCACGGGTGAATAGAAGGACTTCCGTCCTCATTTTGTTTTAATTTTAACAGTACAGCAGAAATAAAAACCCTAATCCTCAGTTCACAGGGGGACGGCCTCTGACCGTGAATGGTTTCGCAAATCCGACCTTTGCTCCTCCTTTGTTTCTATGGAGCACCCGTCCCTAACCGCTCCGGCCTCGAGGAAGCTCTAAGCTTCTTAACTCCTGGGCTCGCGTATGCAGTAACGTAACAGCAGGGGGACCGGCGCCGTGAGAAGATGATACAAAGAAAAAGAAAAGCTGCGCTCACCTGTCTCTGAGGTTCCAGGTTCGACAAAAAACTCCTCAAAGGAAGGATCTCCAAAAAGAGAAACTTCCTCGGCAGCAGATAGCCCTTAAATGAGATCTGAGAGGAGCCTGGCTCCACCTCTTCCCCTCAACTGCGCTCCCTGGGCTGACCTGGTCTCTTCCCCAGGTGCTCCAACAACTAATGATTCGGGCCGTGACTCATCTGTTCCCGCACAGTAATCGTATGCACGGTCACCTTACTGCCACATCGACGCCGGTTAACCTAGCCGAGAAGATAAATCCCTCCCCGCAAACCTACCCGACGAACGACAAACTGGAAGGAGTTTTAGGCTGGGTAACCCAAGATTAAAGAACTTCTAAATTCTCTTTGTGATGCAAAAGAGCCGAGTGATCGCTAATGGTTTTCATCCTGCTCAGACTACTCTAATTGTGATTCCAGACGCGTATCCTAGCCGGTCGGAGCTTATCTCTACATTCCATTAACCTCTCTATGGGCCCCAGATAACCTAATGAATGGGCAGCAGGTCGACTAGGGAATTCTGCCGCTGTGAGCTAACTCCTCCCTGGAGCTAATGAGAGTTGAACCTGCGCTTTCTGTGTCTAGAAGAGCACCTCATCCGCCTGGCCTTGAGTGAGACGAGGGCTGCGGCACCCCCGCTATGAAAAGGGTCTGGTTTGCTCACACGGGAGCAAACACGGAGAAGATCTCATGGAAGCCTTCAACGGCTTGAAGGGGGAGGCTTATAGATAGGAGGAGGAACTGACTTTTAATACTGTCTCTGTAATGCTTTAACAAGAAGGAAAGTACCAGGACAATAGCAGGAGGGGGCAAAGCCTCCTGTTGCTGAAAATGAGGACGAGCCCAGATGGGGCAGATGCAAACACGAAGGAGAAAAGCTGCTTACCTCGGGAAAGCCTAGGGAACATAGATATCTCCAGAGAGATCCACTCTCCTTTGCTGCCGACCCTAAAATGAGGCCCGGGAAGGGGTGGATCTGGTCTTCTCCCCTTGTGGTCGCTCCTGTTCATTGCCTGCACCTGAGCTCCCCTGGGCTGGCCCTGCCTTCCTGCCAGGTGCTCTCCATCAATGGCTCAGGCTGTAACTCAGCAGTTTAGCTGAAATATTAGGAGGTACAAAGAACTTCTTTTGAGATTCCACTCGATGTTCAGCAGAGAAAAAAACGTGTAGATTCAGATTCTATGTGTACGGGCCCGAATCAAACGAGTCTTTCAGTTGCTTTTCGTCACGTTCCTGGTTTTCGAGATTACTGATTAAATGTGTTTAATTTTTTCATTTTCTCCAATATCAACTCCAAGTTCGCAGTTACTATGTTAAGAGAATCATCAGGTGTTCACCTAAAGCATTGAAAAGATGAAAGTTGGGAAGCTATAAGAAAGAATACAAAACGAACCAACAAAAGAGAATACAAAAAAACTCTCCCTGTGAACCGATCGCTTCTTATTTCAGCGAGAAACTCTACGAGTGGATCGGTTCCCTCTGCTCCCTCCACTTGTGGAATTAGAACCTCGTTTCTTACAATGGCAATCTTACAAATAAATACAAAGCTGGGACTCTGCCCTTTTGCTTCTACAAACGAGGCCGTGAAACTCTTTTATGCCCTTCACCTTCATTGCTAAATGTTGTGATTGTTGAGATGCATGTGTAGCATTAACGTGGAAAATTTGGCTGTCACCTCGCACTGAAAAGAGACACAGGGTTAGCTCAAGAGGAGGGTCGGTACTGTGCGTGACAAATATGCTTTTCTAGGACTTGCTTTCATTACCACGCTGTTCTTGCATTGTCTTGCATCTGACAAACCTTATTGCTGACAATGAAGCTTCTCTCACTTAGTGTCACTTAATGGAGAATTGAGCTGTCTTGTGGCAGCGGTACCTTTATAGCTGTTTCTGCAAAACTTCAACGGGGCCGTCTTTCCTTCAGCAGCGCCATCTCTTACAGTGACTGTTGAGATGGTTGTATTTCTCCAGGACAAAGAGCACAGCTAACGCTCCTCTGAATGAATCAGTTCTATTTTAGTGCCTATGCAGTCCATTAAGAAATGATATCTTGCATTAAAACAAACAAAACACTTGTAAATAACTTTGGAGAAGTGTTGCTTGTTTCCTCTGTTAACTCGATCCTGATCTCCACCAATCCTGTTTTCTTCTCTTTTTCTTAGAAGGGGTTTTTCTACTGGCCAGCCGTGCAAGCTCTGAGTTGGATGACTACCGTCACCTTACAATTGGTGTTTGGATCCAAAGCAATCCGAAGCAATACATCGTCTCCATTTTCTTGGGAGTACTTGAGATGCAAGCACAGCAGGGGGACAGAGCTCTCAACTGAGAAGCTCCCATTGATACCTGGCCCTCTCTGAATCTCATCTAACTCCTCTTAGCTGCTGAAAGAAGCCTTGTTACTGAAAGATAACTTTTTTTGTGTGCGTGTAAATCTGAGTGTATGATTTCATTTGCTTCACCTGTATTTTTACCTGTCATCGATTAAAAATCCTTCTCTATTCTTTCTGACTGCCGTGACTTGTGCTTATTACATGTGGTTGCTCACAGGACACAGAAACCTTTGCCTCAGTGGTTCAATTCACAATTCTCCAACTGTGTGGAGCGCGCTGGGAGTGCTTTGGCTCTGGGAGGTTTCTACCTTTTCTCCTCCTTATGCGGCTGAGCAGCTTCTTTAGATGTTCTTGTTTAGCGACCAAATAACTGCTCGCAATACATGCGTTGGATACGTGCATGGAGATGCATCTCATTCAGCCTGTGACTGAGTTATTTAGCAGCTTTGGGGCTCATTGTTTTTTTTCTCTGAGAAGCACACCCCTGTGCATCCAGTTTAGCAGTTAGGTGCTGTGATTTACGCAAATTTCAGTGATCTTTGCATTCTCATTTTTGTCTGCACTCCCGCAGTTGTCAGCTGAGTAACTAATCACAGATCTCACAGAATTTTCGGCTGCGCTATTTTGTTTATCTTTACTTTTTCATTTAGTGTGGTTTCCTTCTGATACTTGTTTTCTATGAGCTGAGGGCTTGATATAGAAATGAAACGAGTTCCAGATGTTTCTTTGTTTCCTTTCTCCGATTTGATTTAATAAAGAGCGAGAGCTTTTAACACACTGGGTGCTTTCTCTGGCATGGAAAAAATGCTATCCTGTGATTTAAAACAAATAACGAGAGCCTTCAGAGCTCCTGGAAAGCTCTTTTGGGAAAGACAGAGCACGTTCAGCGTACTCTTGTGGAATACCTGGTATAACACGCTCTTAAGAATCCTAAATGTGATATCTTCTGGTAACTATGGCATGCTTCCGTGTATGAAATTAAAGGTCGGAATCTAGTCGCTTCATCCACTGTAATATCATAAGCAAAAATATTCCATAACAGAAGATGTATTTTCCTTCAGTAAACATGTGGATTAACAGTTGTTTTACAAATAAATACTAAAACAGGAGGTTGATGATATTTAACTTTCAGTTGTGCGACTGCTTGATCCCTGGTCGTAGCCATTGAGATCATACTTGGAGTAAAGCTGTGGGGGAGTTTTGTACTGGCTGGGATCTGGCTTGTGTTTTCCTGACTCTTTCTAATGACCAAGATCCTTGGGATAAAGGCTCGCTCAACACTGTAACTCTCACGGTGACTTTCATGGGCAAAACAGCAAGATAAAGCCCGCAGTGCCCAGCATGGCTCTTTCTGCTGACAGTCAAAGTTGCAGGCCTTCAGGTATTTAGTCCTTTCTTAAAAGCATAATTTAAGAATGAAGGCTGAGAGTAGGAAAATGACGGTGAAATAGTAAAAGTTGTCCCAAATTGAGAGGATGTGCGGAAAGGCAGTTAAGAGCCCTCCCTTAGGGCTGAGCTACAAGTGTGATTACAAGTGTGATTAATGAGGGAGAAGGGGCCAAAGAGATCTTTCTGTAGCCCGTCTCTCACCCTTGGCACTTGGGACCTGGATAGCAGTGGACAGAGCCTTTTATTTCTTTACTGCACCCCTGTGAATTTCAGAAGAGAGTGCAGCTGCTGACACGTGGGCTCAGGTGTAAGTGCAGTGCTTCTCCTTCGTGCCGGCTGCATCCAGGATACATGGGCATCTAAGGTGAAGTTCTCACAAGGGCGACCGCTGTGATATGGCAGTGAAGGCGTCACAGCTGCTGCGGTGATGAGGTGAACACGCGGGTCATAGGGCAGGAGTACTGTGCTCCCACCTTCCTTCCACCTGCAACTGCCGTGAAACGCTTGTGGAGAGAGATCTCAGCAGGGGCTGAGTGTCGAGTTGAGAAGCCTGACAAAAATTTGGCAAGAACCTGTGGCTGCGTTATATCCCTCTGTCCCACTGTCCTCCTAAAATGCTTAGTTCCTCTGCACCGGTGATGATTCGTGGACTTTCTGCCTCCAGGTTCCATTAGCTCACGCTCCTGCTGCCTTCCCGGCAGTGGAAACAGCTGCTTCTTTTGAGCAGGAGTGTCAGGACAGCACTTCCTCGCTGCTGCTGGAGAGAGGCATTTATTTGAGTTTTAACATATCCTTTGTCTTGTCACTGAAAGAAGAAAAAAGCCCCAAACCTGAGCTTGAGACTTAACGATAAGAAGGAGAAATGTGTAATTGCTCTCCTGGATTAAAAAGACCCCATAAAACCTCTTTATGTCCTGCATGGCAAGGCTTGACCTTGATATGTGTTATTCTGCATAGAAAAATATGACCTTGATATGTGTTATTTTGCTGATGTGTGGCGCGATGTCTGTTGCAGGGTACTATGGAGCGAGTGGTTTTGAATTCTTTGCAAACAGGTTCGCATTTGAAGAATTCCAAGACATTAGGAGATTTTTGCTCAAGTGTAAAATGATGCTTAGAAAAATAGATTTAGTTTGAATGAAGGTTTCCAGTATTTATGTGTTCAATTTGAGGTACGTGTTTCCAAGACCAAATGTTCTCGATGTTTCAGATTGGCAGACACATTGGCCCTATCGAGACTTTCAATAATTGAGTAGTTAATTCATCATCATCATAATTTCCCTTTTGGCATGGATAAAAGACCACATTTTTTCTAATTTTTCAGCAAGTCTGAATTTGCATAAAGCTGTGTGCTTCATCGTTGCCATTTTTATTTTATTAGTTAATGCTGCTTTTGTTGGTTACTAAAACTTCTACTAACTTTGTTGCAGGGATCGTTCAACAATTAAAACTGCTATATCGCCAACTCTCGCAACTCAACTGCTTCTTGAGCGTGAATGTGTTTTGTCAGAGCCTCTCAAGGAAAGTGGAGTGCGGTTTGACAGACTGTTTAAAGTCAGATCGTTTTTAGTTTTCGATTGACTTTCTGGAGCTGCAAGTGAGTCACCAGCAGTCTCAGACCCACTCTGACCAATACCTGTCTGTCTGACGGCAGTGCTGTCTGTGTCCCGCTTGAGGCAGCCCAGCTTGGCTTGTGAGATACATGCTTCTTAAACACCGAGGAGCTGGGCATGCAGTTCAAATGTGAATTTTCTGCTGGAGGCTTTCTAGATGCAAAAGAAGGAACAAATGGTGAAATGGCTTTTGCGGCGCTTATCCCATCTGCTGTAACAGAGGGGAGTGGGGTCTGTAAGAAGTGTTTTAAGGAGCTGTCTTTTCCATATTTCTTGCTCTATTTCCTGGTGGCAGCTCATACAAATCATAGAGGACGTTGGCCTTTAAGACACGATGGGTGTTTGAGGTTTTCTTTTTGGGACTGTTTCCATCCTACCCTTACCCAACCTTACCCAGCAGCACAGTGCAGTGCCACACGGCACCGCTGGACCCTGACAGTCAGCACTGAGTTGCATCCTGCTTCTCCACAAGGATCTTCCTCTGCTGGGTTCATTGATGTCATTTGGGGAAGTCCTAAACTACGGCTGCTTTTGCCGCACTGAAAACTACGTCATCTTCCTCCAAGCTCTCCTAACCCTGCTTTTCATCACCCAGTGATTCACCTTGATGCACGTGGCCCAAGCCCACAACAAACCCCTGACAGTCTCTTACGACGCAATGGAGAAACTCTCAGCTCCACTCCCAGACTGATCCAGGCCATCTCCTGGCAGGAGCAGTCCCTTTGATGATTTGAATCCAGCTTGTGCTGTACGATTTCACAGCCATTGATATATTCTAATAGACGTGTAGCACGACCTCCTTTCGTAACATGGAAAATTCATTACAATCTGAAGAAAATACTCTGGACTAGAAAACAGTTTATCCTGAGGAAGATAAGCTGGTGGCTTCCTGCTGATCAGTACTGCTAACATTTTAATATATACAGTTCTCAAAATGTTACATAGAATTGTAAGCTGTAACAGGGAATAAACGCTGCAAAGATAGAAATCTCTACTGCCATTTAAGCAATAAGTTAAGAAAAAAAGGCCATCTTTTCATGCTTGGGGGTATTCTTCACTCAGAAGTCACTTTCTAATCTGATTTAAATCCAATTAAGTCTGAACATCTAAAATGAAGAAGAAGTCTTTGAATTTATGTATAACTGATTTAACTAATCACTGTCTCGCTGCAGAGTTACCAAGCAAACAAACTATGAAAAATAAATGTGGAATCAGACCCAAACCACAGCCAGCCTTGATTTGGCTCTTTTTTAAATGAATTAGTAATCGTGCTGCACGAAAAGTTGTTTTGCTACCAGCAAATCCAAGCTGCAGTTATTAGATTTAGAAACTAACAGTGAAAAATGGTGCTGCAGTTCACAAGAGACATTTTTTGCCTTCCCATTTAGGGCAGAAAGCACTCGTGATCCCCGATGTGCCCACGGGCCCAGAAGTATCGGTTTCTGCCGCGTTTTATCAGTAAGCTGAAGAAAGAATGCATTTACAGCCATCACAACTGCAGCCAGTTACATGCCACGGAATATCATAATTGTGTAACAAAAAGCCTCCAGAAATTAAGGCAATTGCACTTTCTCTCCTTCAGCCCATAGCATGCCCATGTTGCAGTTTTCCACCTTGTCTGCAGTCCCTGCCCAACAACCCTCGGTACCAGAGAGGATTAACATCAGGATGATGTTTGTAACCATATCAGACCTGCCAAGCACCAGCTGAGTGCCACCAAAGCCCCAGGAATTTCAGCTGGAACTACAGGTATGAAATCAGCACTGGGGAGCCCCCAGGCAACAGAAGTAATACAAGGGGCTGATACACAGACAAACCCCGTACTGGATTTCAGAGAAGGCGTCTCAGTCCTGGAGTGCTTCATCACAGGGATCCACCAGCCACGTGAAATGGGCTGCATACACTGACACTGTGTGCGGCATGCTGCTGCACTGTGTACCTTTACTCCACAGAATCATTACAGTTGGAAAAGACCTCTAAGATCCCCAAATCCAACTGTACTTAGTCAGGCTGTCAGGAAGGAACACGTTTCTGTGCACTCCTCCTCTAGGGCTGACACACTGGGAGACGCTTCTGAGTGTTATTTGTTTTTCCCTTAAACATGGACTACCTGGAAAATAAAAGGAAAACATAGCATTGAGAGACTTGAGCCATCTCCTCTCATATGGGAAAAGGTTAGTTAAAAGTAACACCAAGTGATGGATGTGTGGGAGAGCAAAATTAGCTATGATACAGTTTAAAGCACTTCAATAAATGTACTAAAGTCAAGATGTGCTTCAAAATAAATCCCAGCACACTCTCCAAGAATTGCATGGCTTAAAAAAGATGCACTCAAGGAATGAATCAACCCTTTTTTTTTTTTTTTTTTTTAATTGCACTGGGAGTTATCAGTGTGATTCCAGTAGCAGAGTTTTTGCTGAAGCATTCTAATGAGGACAACCAGATGTATAAATTTGAATGCCTCAGATTTACAGAAATGGGGAGACGTGGTCTTAAGGACAAAGCATCTGTACAGTGTTTATTGTGGAATGTTTTTTCCTTCACCTCCATATACTGCAGTCACTGTAGGAGACACAGAGAAAGGGAAAGAAAAGAATGGATGTTGGTGACATAGGGAACCTTACTGGTGAGCTAGTCCTCATTGCTTTTCCCTGTGTGATTGTGTTTCAGTATGTTGCTAAGTTAAATATAGCATGCGCGGTCGATTAAGTTATATTTCCCACTTATAAGCCCATAAACAGCACAAATAAATCCATGGAATGGGGGGGGTGGGAGGCAGGCACAAGAGGGAGGCACGATTTCAGAACTGCTTGACACCTCACACATTAAGACAAACAAGGTATGGCGATTCATGCGCACATGGATGCGCTCCTGTTATTCAAGGCTGAGCAAATCTTCCAGGAGACAGTTTAATGGCCACTATCTGCCTCCAACAGATGGAGTCCCTCTTCTTAATCCCCAGTCCCCTGAACTTTAATCCACTGCTGTTTAAAGTTGTCATAAAATCTTTTATTTGCCTTGCCATGTTATTACCTAATCAGTACGTATATTACGCTCTAATAACTTGTACGCGCTCACTTTGGAGCGTAAGGAGAATCCAGGTTACAGTGCCTTGCCAAGCAAGCTGTAAATAAAAACACTGCACAACAAGACCAGAGAAGAAACCGTACAGCAAGATCAAAAGGCGCTAGATCCTCATCCTAGATGAGTAGCAACAAAAGACAGATCCTTTCTTCCTCTGCAAAAATGCTTTCTCTTCACAGGGTGATGCAGTCAGTGCCGAAACAGACAGAGGTGCTGACAGAGCACATCCTCTGGCTCCTGAGTCAGAGTTCTAGCGTTCTAGTGTCCCCATGCCCAAGCAGGAATCGGATGCGTAACTCAGGACAGGTGCGTGCTGCTGTCAGAAGAGCAGCACTCCAAGTGAACATGAGCCATGCTCTGTGTCCCTTCCTCCAGCCTGAACTCTCCAATATTGGCTCCAGCCAATAAAAGCTACTAGAATACGAGAGGCCAAATATTTACTGCCTGTTTGTTTAAGTGTGCTACCCAGTTACCTTGAGTTGCAGCATCAGCCCTGCTCCTGGCTGCGGTTTGAGCCTTCCAGACTCTTTTTCTTCAAGTGTCCCCCTAGTGCAACTTGTTCACTGCTTCCAGACATGAGACAGCCATGTATTCTACTTTCCCTGCCTATAGCCAATTTGCAAGAAAGCGAGTCGTACAACTGTACTCTGTAATAAGAAGTACAGTACATAATCACTCAACACTGATGTTGTTAGATGACAGCAAATCAATAATCAGTTCTCATTCAGTACCTCTGTAAACCACCTGCTTCTATCCCTCCAAAGCAGGCCCCGCTGCAGGAGTCTCCACTGCCATTCCATCAAACAAGTCTTGACTTTAATAAGTCAAAAGCAATATTGCTCAAAAGGTTTCTAATTGCCCTACCACTTAATTAAATGAAATGGTTGCACTGGAAAGAAATTCAGTGGGAAGAAGTAACTTGCCACTCCTTGAGGAGGATCACTCAAATCAGAAAATAGTTATCACAGAATCGTCTGACTTGGACCAGATGACCTCCCAGGGTCTCCTCCAACTCCCTGCCTTCCCAACACCAACCAGCTCCTGTCCACGCACCCACATTAACTCATAGCAGCAGCTCACTCCAGCCCCCTGCTCCCACCACACGGTAATACAGCACAAAGGATACCCATCTGTTAGGGCATGGACTCCTCTGGACTCCTTTCCTGGTTTGCTTCACTTAGGAATTTTTCCTATAAATTGCTTGCACACTTAGCGTCACCGGCCTCATGAATGCATTTGTCCTCACTAAAAGCATCACTGCCTGTGCTGATATCACTTGGCTCTTCAGTCCAAGTGTTCCTCTTGCACACTCCTATCTAATTTCAGCCACTCAGTGCCCAGGTACCTGACATAAAGGAATATTAATTGGATTTGCCTGACTTCAGCTCCGCTTTTCTCTCATTCAGCGAGCCAAAAGAATGCTTGTAAACTAAAGTATTCAGTTCTATTACATACCCGATAATGGCATTCCAGTTTGCAAACTGTTGCCTCTTGTTTGCATCTGGTGATAGCCTGAGCTCAATAAACCAGTTATTTTTGCTATCAGCACTGTTCTCAGGTCATAAAGAATGCAGAAATCCCATTCTGGAGCTACTGTTCTCTTTGTCATAATGCTTTATTTTCCATTTGGTTCTCTCCATTTGCAAGCTTTGGCATCATGATTTCTTTTGCCTCCATTGCTGAATATTAACCCAAGCACAGAGGAAATCACAGACTGTGATCAGGGCGGGTCCGGGGTCATTCTATCAAATGGGAAAGGTACAGTTCCTTTGGAGCCCAAAAGGGTACAAATTTACATGAGACTTCATAAAATATAGAAAAAAATTTTCTGCAAGTTAGGTAACAGATTTAGTCTATTGATCTTTTTTAAGACACGTCCAGAGTACATGCTAATTCCAGATTGATATGACTGGTACAAGAAAATGAGACCTTAGAATAAAAAAAATTAGTAATACATCAATTATGGCTCCAAATCTCCCTTCCTCTAAGCCTCTCTGCACTGAAGCGTCCTCTCAGTGTGCAAACACACAGAACTACAGAGGCATTGCTAATGAAGAGCTTAGGGACAGGTAATTACTTTACAATGGCTGGATGACACGACTCATCACTTGAAAGGAACTACAGGACAGAGAATGACATCCAAAAGCCCCTGGCAGAGTCTGTGTCACCTGTGAGTGCATATGATCACATGCGTCACGATAACATCACAGTGCTAGCAAAGCACTGGCCAGAAATCCATTCATGAGAACTCAGTACACCCTTGCACCGTGCAGCTTGAGTAACGCTCAAAAACTTAAGTGACACATACCTGGTTTTGGAGCCTTTCCTAATCCCCTTTTTGCCTGGGGGAGGCCACATTCTGTTTCCTCGTGTTGTGAATTTCCTGGTGACTGTTTTACTTAAAAGCCTGAATCTGACCCTTTTTGTCATTTGATTGGGGCACAACCCTCCCAGGTATACCTGTATCTTCTTTTGTGGGACTGTTCACTGGCAGCCAGTAACAATAAATAACGTTCCTATCATCTGCAAGTAACTTCTGCAGGTTACAAGCTGCACTAGTTCTTCACTAACGTATCTCTGCAAGGAAATACCAGCTGAAACTGAATTCTTGCTGATTTTTAGCAGGCAGAGATGAGAACTGAACACAGAATCACAGAATGAGCAAGGATGAAGAAGACAACTAAGATCCCCAAATCCAACCATCAACCCATCCCCACCATACTCACTGCCCACGTCCCTCAGTGCCACATATCCACGGTTCTGGAAGAGGTATTTTGGGGGCTTTTATCTCCCTTGTACCACTTCACATCTGTCTGAGCTCCGAAGATTGACCTTAAGAAGAACTTGTTGGCAGGTATATCTTTCTGATGGCAGTGTATGTCCCTCAAACAGTTACTGTATTGTGGGACTCTTCTAAAACACTTTCACTGATGATAGCTATGTGAGCACCTTTAGAAGTGAGACGTTCCTGTACTGCTCTAGGAGTCATGAATTAATGCTACTGCAGCCTATTCTGCCGTTTGTGCAATCACTCCTGACATTTCACCTTTTGCTTTGTAAAACATTATCATCAAAACAAAAACAAACCCAACAACGTTTTGTTTGCCGTTATAATCTGATTGGAAAGATGCTATTAATTAAGTGCTGCGCACAATTATACTTGAAAACTAACTCTAGCTCTTAGAAGAAGATGAATTACTGAAAGACAATTGCTGTTTAGGTTTCTGAGGCAATGAAGAGGCATTAACAAATCAGCCACGCGTTGCAGTGAATTAGGGAGGTATTAGTATTTGTGGGCAATAGCTCAGACACTCTGTGGTCTGAGTGCTTATGTGGCTCACTGTGTCTACAACTCCAGGAGCCTCCAGAACTGAACTCAGAGATGCACTTGCTTTGTCTCTGCACGTGAGTCTGAAAATAGATAGAGCAGCACAGAGCAGTCCCCTCCCTCACAAGCAATGAGTGGCACCGTATGCCACACGATGTCCTGGTCTGGTACACAGGCTGAGATTTTTATCAAAAGAAAGCAAAGATGTTTGACAAGACCTGGAATTTGCTGTTTCTCTCTTAGTTACAAGCAGAGGAAACATTCCTCTATGAGATCTTAAGCAGAAACAGACACAAAGTTCCACTTACCAATAGTGAGAGTTCAGACCAAGTCCCATACCTGGCAGGAAGCTGCCCTTCACAAAAGGTACGTCAGTGATCTTCCTCACACTGACATCACTGCCCTTCTCTTCTCAGCAGAGAGAGGGACCACCTCACACAGAGATTTACAGAAATTACGTTTCCTGTCATTATATCTCCCCTTATAATACACACCTTTATTTTGCAGCATTTTTACTTCGGTACACCCAAGGTTCATAGGGAGCAGGGATCTCCACCAAGGCCCCTCAAACGAAAGAGGTTGTGGAAGCTCTTACCTTGGTCGCAGAGGATCACGGTGAATTACCTTTGGTGCCTCAATCTGATCTCTGAGCTGAGGATGTCGCTTCTGAGCACTCAGATAGGAAACGTGATGTGATTAGTGATCACATTGCTTCATATGGAAAAGTTCATCACAGAGCAACTGCTTAAAATGCAACATAAACAAACAGCTCTGTGCCAATATTTTGACTTGATGTAAACAATTCAAGCTGTGTAACTTTGGAGATAATGACACATAATGCAGTGTAAAATGCTCTGAAAGGGTTCTGGTGAATTAATCTGCATTGGATTTGGGAAGGAAATTCCGTACATGCAATGCAGAAGTATGAAGTTCTGCACTTCTGTTGAATGTGCTCTTAACAAGGTCAGGAGCTTTCAGAGAGCATCCTGGGAAGGGGCTTCACTGCTGTGAGTTCAGTGGGAAAAGAACAATTTGGAAACCTCGTGCTGTCATTAATCCCATTCACAGAGCTTCACAAATCGGTGTACGTGACAGACTGGAATATACAGTTTTGTCTGAGTAAGTATAAATGGTGTATTTCTTGCAGTTCTGATACTGAGTCTCCAGGCAAACGCTCCTCCTGCTAGCAACTTCACAAGCTCAAGCCTGGAAAGGACAGCGATCAGTGACTGAAAATCCCATTAACAAAGGAAAGCAATCTGTACATAGGAGTTTATTTA
Source organism: Oreortyx pictus (assembly GCA_036925125.1). Lineage (NCBI taxonomy): Eukaryota > Metazoa > Chordata > Aves > Galliformes > Odontophoridae > Oreortyx > Oreortyx pictus. The sequence goes on along the minus strand of JAUPFR010000006.1, from coordinate 2,493,009 downwards.
GATGCCCGCGAGTTTTAAATCATTCCCCTTTATATCTCAGCCCACTGGATGTCTCATCCGACTGAATTACCATTGGGTTTTACAATGTGATATACAAAATGAGCTGACGTGATTTACAAACACCCTCGGAGTATCGTACAAAACACAACCATTTCCCTTATTATGCAATCATTATGGCAATGCCAACGTCGTCAGTACATCAGTAGCTGGAAATGACGGGGCGCTTTAAGAAAATAAATTTAACTTTACCACACAAACCCGTTAGATAAAAACAAATAACGTTTGAAAAAAAAAGGAAGAGAATTGTCTGAATGATCATGAGTCATTTTCATATGGTTTCGCCACTTTTCCCCTCATAAGAAACTTGACAGCACTTCACTGAAGACTCTTCTTTCACTTCACAGTTGCACTTCATTCCTCTTTCAGCAGTTTCACATTTTCCATGTGGGCCTATGAAAGCCCCACAGACGCTGACGTTCCAGACCGAAGTCGCTGCACTTACTCCTGCACTCTTTTCCACACGCTTGTCGTTCAGTAAATCAAATAAAAAGCAAAGAACACCGCACAAATGAGCAGAACAGAACACAACGGCACACTTAAAAGGTGACATTGAAGCTGAGGATGCCGCCAGCATAGAAATATATTCTTGCTCTAATGTCACAAACTTTCCAGACTTAAGAAAAATAAATAAATAGGCATAAGCAGAAGAGAAACTAAACTCCTACCTCAGTATGGGGCTAAGAGTTTTCATTTGTATTTCTACCTAAACTTTTGTACTAAAAGACACTGAGCGCATGGTAAATTGAAACCTTTTTCTATGCCATAAAACACAAAAAGAGAAGAGCTGTTAGTGAGCCATTAACCGGGTAATGAAAGTTACCAATAGTTCAGGTCTGCTGTCCCACATGTCACTGGCACAGCAGCTCCTGCGCTGTGCCATTACAGTAGCAGTAACTGAGAACTGCAAATACAAAACAGAAAACACTCTCAACTCATCAACGATGTCTTAAGGCTGACCATTTTATCTCTGCACCGTTCAGAGGGGTAATGCCCTTTTCCATTGGCGGTTTCTCTTGCAAAGCAGAACACAGCTAAGGACTACTGACTCTCTCCTGAATATGCGCTGAAAAGGCGGTGGGACGTTTCAGCAGCACTGCTCACTGTGGGAGTCTAGCTGCTGCTCCACACGTCTGGAACAGAAAGTGCTTCTTGCCATGGCATTGAGTTGTAAGACAGACTCCGTTTGATTACTTCCATTCTGTCCAATCAAATATACCTTCTGATGTTTTGAAACGTTGGACAGCTGCGAAATATAAGTACTATGCAATCTGACTGTACATACATACATATTTTCATAAATACATCCGACAGGGACCTTGGAACTAAGTATGTGACAAAATCACAACAGACTGTCTCATTTGTAAAAGTTAGGTCCAAAGGAAGAAGAGCTGAATTCTAGCATGTTGTCAATAATACACAAATTAAAACAAAAATACAGCAGTAGTATAGTCATGAAATAATTTAAACATATCTGCAAATGTCTCAACAGGAAAAGTGTGTAAGTTACAACACGGAAAACTTGTAACAACCATTGACTGATATGCGTTGTACTGTAAGTCACCCAGACAAGGCTAGCGAGGATGAGCATAGTGAGAGGTCCCAAAGGCAACTCCCAAACATCTTCCTCTTGCGGAGACTTTGGTAATTGTCTGTTGTACAAAACACCAACGCGTGCGGCTTCATTTCAGATGTGAACTCCATCGGTTTTCCTCCCCCAGCACAGTCCAGGTTGAGGACGTCAGTTATTGTTGAGACACTCTAAATCCACCGAGCAGCAGACATTCCCATTCTGCACAGACAAACAAGTGGGTGTCAATCACCACCGCAGAACAACTCACAAAAAGCACAGGGGATACGAGCTGGCAGAGGCACACGCATTTACTGCGTGCAAAAAAAGCACCTGCTTCAGCCATCATTCTCAGTTGTCCTCACAGGTCTCAACCGTGGTGGCTTTTTGAGGAGGCTGCGGTTCAAAACAGCAGCAGAATTATCAGCTCCTTCTCTCCCTGTTCTGACTCTCTTTACCAGCCACCAGGACTGACCTGAACTACGTGAATTAGAAACCTGGTTGTGAAAGACTCTGGCCTCCATAACAGAGCACAGCACACAGCAGTGACAACAAAGGTGACTGGATTCATTTTCTCCCGTGCGAGAAAGTCAATGGCAGGAGTTTGGATCCTGTCCCCACAGGGAAGCTCTCTGACTTTCTGAAATAAGATAACTCACATTCTTGATCATGGTAGATATGTATGAGGAAAAACACCATGTAGCTTTCAAGCTTACTCCATGGCTAAATATCTTTCTGCAGCATCCTGTCATTTACAAAACCATCATACCTATGAAAACCTATGAAAGCCACAAAAACCCCAAATGAGCATTATGTTTATTTATTTTGATCCACCACAAAGCAACAGGGAAAGCTCTGAAGAATGGCAGAAGAGCTGACTTTTATAATTTAAAACCCTGAGCAACAGTTCAGTTTGCCGCGGTGAACACCAGAACATTTTATACAGTGCAAAGCAACTTCTTCATAACTCGGTTCAGTAATTTTTGCCTATCAGTTTTCACTATGAGAGATACAAAGCACAGAATTCACGGCTTAACTTCTATGGAGTCTGAAAAAAGCAGTGCACAGGATACTGTCATCTCAGCTGGAGGTGACAAGGCCAGGTTGGACGTGGCCCTGGACAACCAGATCTAGTGTCTGACTTAGTGCTTGGCAACACTGCCTGCAGCGGGAGGGGTGAAACTAGGTCATCTTTGAGGTCCCTTCCAACTCAGCCTATGATTCCATTATGAGATGTGGCAAAGGGCAGACCAGAGGGCAGAAAGATTACAACTCCAAACAGTTCCTAAGCTGCTAAAAACCGTAAATGGGGAAATGCAGCATTCCATTAGGAGAGCAGTTGGGGTAAATGTGCCCAACTCCCTGAAAACACTGGAAAATGATTTTTTCAAAGTCCTGGACAATCTGCAAATTTAGAGCTTTGGCGGGGCTGAGCTTGCCATCTCAGAGCTCATTCTGGCACATGCTATTCTACATCATCTACCTAGTACACAGACAATTGCCTTTGTCACTTCTCTGGAAAACTGCTGGCAGTGTTCCTTATTGCGTACACTCCTGTGCTACAGCATCCCCTGGATTGTGGTCAGATCCAGAGACCGTACTTCCCACACTGGTGGACTAATCGCCCACCTCTCTGACCTGCTCACAGAGGAGCAAACAAAGCAGGCGTGCCCACGTCCCCCTCTTCTCGGCACTGGCCCGCCGTTGAGAAGGCCAAACAAAATTCATAAGATCAAGGACAGTAACTTCTGTTATGGGAGCACTTTCATCTGTGAGCTGCAATCAATTTCTAGTTTTGTGCCTGCTGGTGAAGTTTCTATCAGTGCTTTTGTCTCTGCTTACCAGTTCTGCAAAAAAAAACCCACATTTTCATGAACATTCACATTAAGCAATTATTAAAATATTAGCCTGGATTCATACTAAGAATGCCTCAAGGGCTCTCCACCAGAATGCCTGAAAATTGCACTAGGATATTACTGATCTGTGCTCAACATTTCTGAGAAAACAAGCACAGACTGTTTTTCTTCCACCCTGCAGACCACAAAAGGCACTGCCTTTTGCTCGGCCAGTTCTTCTGCCCTCAGGTATTATCTATTCTGCAGCTGGAACGAGTGCTTCCAAGGGCAGAAAGCGACCCTGTTTTGATCTACCTCCACTCCCGCTGTATCTTGTTCATCATACCTTGCATTTGCAGGTTGTACAAGGAGATCCCACCATTGTCCATACAGCACCGCTAAGTCTCGTGATTCCATAGCCATCTAGACAGGTTTTCCTGATGTCATAGGTGATGTTGTCAGCCAGACAGGGGTCACTGACGCAGTGAGGACAGCACTCTCCTTCTGAGATGGCTGTGTACTCACAGTTCAGATTTGGACACAAAAGAGGCCAACAATCCACCTCTCCTTCCTGTACAAAAATGAAGGAAAGCTCATTGAATTCCTTGCCATTTATTAGCTACATTTCCATCCTGTTGAAAGGAAAAGTGTTATTTTGCCAAAATTGAAATAGATTTAATGGATCAGCTCTCAGTGTGGCTGATCATGCAGCTGTAGAGCGTCATTTGGTAGTTTCCTGACTTAAAAAACATTATCTATATAGGAAGATAATATGAGCTTTTAGGGGGGCTGAAAAGGCAGTATTAAATACTGCCTTCCAATAATTTTACATCAGCAGGTCAAGTAAACACCACAGGAACTGTTTAAATGGGAAATTAACTGTGCAGAAACATGTAGGTTAGTATGTTTGAGAAACACTACACATTGATGTAATTAGCAACAGCCAAAATGGATTTACTGTCACCTGCTAAAAGAACTGTTAGACCAATAGCACTGGTACACTCTGCTAGGTGACTTTATGTTAGTATTCAGCTTTGTAAAGAACAGATACTGCTGTAGAATTCATGTGTCTGTACTAAACAGGACTTGCATTAAGAACCTTTGCAAGCACTTCAGATATTGATAACACCATATAACATGCATAATCTGATATACTGCATCACTGTCTTTCAGGTCTGCATGTTCGTTAACCTAACATGAATGTTAGGCAAAGAAATGCTGACCACAAACACAGTAAGCCCTGTAAAACACATCATGTTTAATATTTGCCATCGCTACTGGCTCCAAATCTTTCTAGCTGTTCTCTTACAAACATTAAAATATCTTAGAAGAATATAAAACAGAATACTTACTGCTGTACATTATGGATGATTATCACTTAACGGTAACTCAGCTTTGAATCTAATTTGTTTCCTGATGCTCAGACACCTCTTGATTAATATCATATGTGAAGACAACGTTATACAGACAGCTATAAATGGAGAGCTGATCATTTTAATGAAGTTCACTGCTGCTGCAATTAGTGTATCTGTGCAAAAAAATAAAGCTTTGGGGAAATGCTCTACAGTGCCTAATGAGAAAAGAAGCGTTCTTTATTTTCCATGTTTGTCTAGTCATTTTGCTTTGTTTTATCCCCTCTTTTCCTGATTAATTTTTTGCTCATTCCCCATGTGGCACTGGCACTTCATTGTTCCAGCATCTGCTGAGTTAAAAATGCACTGTTCATTCTGATCAGATGAGCAGACCAGCTGATGTGATTAAAAGCTGAAACTATTCCAACCAAATCCATCGCATGTGTAATAACTTTCAAAATCATGTAAAGACTGGATGACCTCATAGCAGCGGGCTTTGCTACAAATCCCAATCATTATTCTTGCTCCCCTCCGAAACGCTTTACCCGTACCAGGCAGCGACACTGCTGACAGCTGTAGGTCCAGTTGTCCCCACTGCGGTACAGCTTGTGCCCAGTTTGGTCCAGGCACTGGCTGGTGATGCGGGTGTCACACTCGGGGCAGCAGAAGAGATCGGCACTGGGGTTCTCGCAGTCACAGGCTGTTCTCCGGCAGAAAATCTTCCCATCCTGTAAGGACATGTTGCCCCAATGTCAACCACAAACCACCAGACGGCAGCCCGCATCGGAGACCCAGAACAGGTCACACTATAGACAGCAAGATGTCTTCGGATTCAATGCTGCCCGAGTCTGAGAATGCTGCCATCCTCTATCTGCCACTAATAGACTTAAAAATGAATCAATATCTCAGGTGAAATACTGTAAAACAATTTTGTATCTCATTGGTTACACCAACGACCTCTGCAGCCAGTTGCCCCTCTAGTGCATACAATATTTGGTCAGTGCCACTTTGACTAACTGCATTATTGTGAAGAAAATTACTTTAATAAATATCCCAGAGCTATGAAGGTGGTCCCTTTAACATTGTAGGAGTGCGACAGAGTGGAATCACAGTGGCTCTAAGTGTCCTTTACTACAAACTCACGATTGGCTCTGTTTCACATCTGAACCCACGAGGCTTCAAGTTAAAGCACTACCAACTACCAGCGTCCATTGTAACTCTTTCCACGGATTAAAGCTAGCTTGTTTTCCACAGGCTCTCCAAAATATGATTTTGCTAAATATTTACTAAGCACATTGGATAGCACATTTTGTTAAAGATCGTTAAACAGAACTGTTTGAGATAAACAGAAGATTTGCTTCCACATACAAAGAGAAAAGGATATATTCTCTTTGCATCAGAGAAAAACAAATTGATTTTGATTCTAAAAATGAAAGTTGGAGGAACTCCTTTGTTTGAAATTACATTGTTTACTATAGGTGAGCCAACATACTGATATGCCACATGTACACTTGGAGCTGAAATCATAGTTAACAACGAGGAGATTATTGAGAAGTTTTGACGTTGAATTCTTCTGTGTATAATGCTGATTATCGGATTACTTCTGGTTCACGCAAACCTCACCTGCAGCCAATCTGAAGGCAGTGCTGAGGGACAAATGAAATTATAGTTTGCTTTGAGTCATGGCTGTCTCATTTGTAAAACAACTGTGCTCACTGCATTGGAGTTTTCCATACTGTCATCAGAGTGCTGATAAGTAATGGTTAGCAACTACCTGTCTGCTTGAACCCAATTTACACCCAATTTACTTTCTAAGCTTTCGAGATCATTTTTCAAGTTCCGCTTTCAGCTGGTGACAGCGCCGGCAGTTATCCGCTACTCTGAGCTCCCATGCTCCTACCTCTGGGGAGCAGCTGACCTTTCACAGTGCCTTCACTCTCTGTATTTCACAACACCGACAAGATTGGATAATTTTGCCAGAGACCTTTTGGTAATCATAATACGCTGCTACTGTCCTTACTCTTAAAGCATCTGTGTTTTATCTAAAATCTCAGTTGTTCTATGCCTACACCTTCGCAGGTCTGCATTAGCAGTATGGGTTTTGATAGGAAGAAGTGAGAAATATACAGAAAACAATTTCCTTTTGATGGGATAATGACCCTTAGCATCTTATTAATCTCTCTCCCTCTCTGCTTTCCTTACGGTTCTACAGGCTTCATGAGTGACAGTGCTAGGAACACAAACCTGCTCTTAACAAAGGAAAAAATGACTTGTAAAGGAGTCGGTGTAAAGGGTGACTCAAGTTTCCACAGAAGGCCAGAGCCAAATGGGACAGCAGTCAGAACCTAAGGAAAACAGACCATCAGGAATACACTTCACCTGGGCAGTGTTCTCGGTTCTGTGTTTATCTCCCAGATTTCTTTCACACTGGGAATGGAGGATTATCTGAATTAGGGGACAGATGCAAAAGTTCACATGGAGCCAGACACACAACCAGGATTATATTTCTTCATGGCAGAGGGGAACTCCTCACCACTCCCCTTCAAATTTCTATCAGCCTTTGTGCATTAAATCTACAGTTGTTCAGGAAGATACTTGTAGAGGATGCATCAAATACACTTAGGGTGCTACATTAATTATACAGTCAACTATTAAGTTTTGAGGGCTTACATTTTTGTAAACTTTGTTTTCATTCTGGTGAATGAAGAGACTGAGTCTGATGAAACACTGGAATCATCCCTCATGCTTCAATATACAAGTGAAGTAATACAACTTCTTGTATATACTACTCCACATATAACCTTACTTAACAAATTTCCAAGTGAAGTTTGCTATCTCATTTCCTTTGTACTAGACTCTGATTATTTTTAAGACAGGACCCATGCGTTCCAGTCACTGCATGAAATGTATCCTTCTCTACAGTAAGTTCAACAACAGAAAACGTACTATTTTAAATCTGAAATGCTGATTTGTTTCCTAGAGAAAATGGGTGAGTAGGATCATTCTCATGTCAGAGGAGGAAGTATAAGGAGCAACTTAGTTACACACTAGTTACAACTTTTCCTCACTGAAAACAGAGCAAGCTGCATAAAGGTCAAGCAGGGCCAGTGCTCTGTGCAACTGCGTCAAAGTGGTAGTGCCCTGCAGGAGGTTTGGAGAGTGGCCGGTGTACTGGAAGCAATCACAATTTGTAAAGTATGTCTCAATAGCAGATCTCAATAAATGCTCAGCAAAGACTTTTCCTTCTGCTTGGGATGTGATGGAGGAGGAGCTGTCCCTGTTCTATAGACAAGAATTTGGCTCTTGAAACAAGGCAGCTACTGGCATGAAATAAAATGCAAATGTTAATTCACAGAGGAAAAAGATGGGAAAACGAGGAAGATATAAAGGAAGAGTCGTAGCAACAACCACTGCCAAGCTTCCTTTAAAATAGCTATGCACTAGTCAATCATTTTGTGTATTTTCATATACTAATAACAGCATTCGGCAGAAGAAATAGGAGCAATGAGAAATGGCAAAGAAAACAAATTACAGGCAATCTAAAATAGGAATACTAATAGTTGTAATTCTGCAAAGGCAGACCAGATGTCTTCACATGTATTAAACTGTTTACTCTATTGACTAGAAATCCTTTCATAAGCCAGCCTGTTCCCCAAGATTACAATAAAGCCTTGATATGCATTCAGTGGAGCTGTATACTTCAGCTTCTGAAGGGAGAAGTGTCAGGGAGCTTGAAGTCAAAAATATAGCAACTAACATGAACATATTCCCATCTGAGCCCAAAACAGCAGAGCAGTTTGTGGGTTCTATTCACTCTGAGGTCTTGATTTTCCCTTCTGGTATCCTACTGCAATATAGAAATGATGAAGCTTTCACTTTCTTGTAATATCTACATAACTTTTCATTTCTACCCCTCCAAACCCTGTGGTGTCTCTGTGGCTCACAAGCACTAAGACACAAGGATAGACAGGCCGCTTCTCAATCTTTATTCAGCTTGTCACACAGTAACCAGAATTTTAGTTTAATTATGTAACGACCAATAGTGTTCCTGCAGTATCTAAGCACAGCTTTACCAGGGCTATGAACATATTGGGTCAAAGTGGCCAGGAAAGATTGACCATGACTCAGACAGTACAGTTGTACTGCATGTTAGGGTGCATTTCTTTAACCAGTGGAAATGAAGGAAGTGTTTAACTCCATTAGCATGCTCAGAAAACAATGGACAATTTCCAGAGGGGAAAAAGAAAAGGAAAAACACGGTTCTATTCACCCTCAATTAGGTTAAAAGGAAGTTTATATATATCATGCCTGGCATCTCCAAAGGTGAAAAAGTGTGCTGCACTGCTCAAGTGGGAAAGCTGCCAATGCAGCCAAGCTGGGATGCAAAGGGAAAGCTGGGATGCAAAGGAGAAAGCTGGCCTTGCCCTCTCCACGTGAGAAAATTAAGTGCCTAATGAAAAGTCCTCTAGTCATGCTAAAGACTTCCTTCTTACCCAGTTAATTCACATGTATTCTGGCCAGACAGAAACATAACTGATGCACAATAAGAAAAAACAAGTCAGACCCAGAATTTCCCAATGGCAGCTTCAGTGCCCACAGCAGAACCTACCTTCTGCCCCAGCACCTTGGGCTCAGAATCAGCGTTTTGCCAGCACCAGTGGCACTGCAATACGGGGTTTCTGACGTGAGCCCGGAGAATTAAACAGCTTGTGAAGCTCTGAACAGCAGGATCTCACCTTGCAGGAACACACGGAGCATCTGTCCTCCCTCAGTGTCCACACCTGCCCGTTTCGCTTGAATCCGCCTTCATGGAGACAGTCTCCAGTGCAAGATGGTCCAGAGGGACAAAGGCAGTCAAACCCTCCTGCCAGGTTCACGCAGGCTGAATCATTCCAACAGGTGTGGGTCTTTAAGGCACACTCATCGATATCTACAAGACAGCACATTTATAACGTTTTGGGCATGTTTTTTCCATAGGGCAAATGTTATTTCAACATTAAGTAATTACTGCTCATCTTCCCTGTTGGGCGAAAAGAATAACTCCTTTCTGATATCTTCCACTTGTGTTTGCTAGACATTAAACACTGACTTTTTTCAACTTACTCATCAGTGTTCAGTTTGATTCCACAAAGAACTCTCTCTACTAGGCTTAACTGTAAATGCTGAGACTAACACAGCTGGAGGAGCGACCTATCGCTGGACACTGATCTGCCTTTAGACAATGCTGGACTGGATTTTTGTTTTCTGGATTTTACACCAGAATAGGAGGGCACTATTCTCCATGACCTCCTACCATGATCCATGTTTCCCATACTCATAGCTACGAACTGCATCCTTTTTCCATAGCAGGAAGGCAAAGAGAATTTAAATAAGAACAAAAATCAAAGAAATCAGAGGCATCTTAGATACACACACAAAAAAATCTTAAAACAAAGCTATAGCATGATTTAGCAATGACACAAATACGAAAATAACAAAAGGAAATCATTACACACTGGAGAAAAGTGAACTACAGTATCCCATTAAAATTTCTTTTGGAGGTGAGCCAGTAAACCAGTGAGACTTTTGTTTCAGCCTTAACAATGAAAGCTCTAAACAACGTGGTTAGTAAAACTGGAGAAGAAGATCCTGTAGAAACATTTGATGTGTTTCACCATGAACATTTCTGAGTACTATTACGTGAATTCAGAAATTGCAAGGAAGAATCCTCAGACCATCTGAAATGTCCTTATTGCTAAGGTGAAATTTGTAACTGTTCAACTTTATCCAAGAGTACTTTTAATACCTCTCTAAAGCAGCAAATTTAAAAATGCAATAGAACTTAAGAAGAAAAATTATCTAAAGTCTAATTAAGGAGATGTGATGGCTAGTTGCCCTGCTTCTTGGGTAAGTGCCATGGGATCAGTAGTCCTGCCCTCAGAAAGCCGGAACTTAAAAAAGGTGTTAAGAATTCTCTGAACTATCTGAAGGAAATTAACTGTAACAATCAGATCACTAAATCTCCCCTGATCTGGTTAGTAGAATTCCTCGTTCAATTCATCATTATTCCTGAAACAACTGGAGATGTGTTAGCGCACTTGGATTTCACCAAAAGCAAAATCAGCCAGTACAATCAAGACTGAGGGTTGGACTGTAGGAAAAGTGCAGTTCCACTCTCTGCTCACAGACTGAAAGGGAAGCAGGAAGGCAATTACACCAGAGGGCTTCACTCCTGGGCTGCGGGCCAGCCCTTTTTCAGAGATGTTCCCAAAGGCCTGATAGCTTGATTCAATTGCTCATCAGTCAGGCTTCCTTACAATTGGTGTATTTTGCTGCCCCAGTGGTATTAATCATCATAAAGGAACATTATTGCTCTATTTTCATGCCACAGCACTACTGAGTATCTGAAAGGCCCACTAGCAGTGGTGTAACAGAGGTTCCACCAAGAGAAAATGAAACTTGTTCACTCATTTACAAGCACCAGAGTAAGACAGAAGTAAAAGCCATGATGATTGACACGAAGAGAGCTATCAATAAAGTGCTATGAAAGGAATTATACTCGAACAGCTACAGTAAGACTTGAAATACTTTCTAAAATAAGTTGTTTTCTTTTCAATAGACTTGGCCTTATTTATCTTCTATTTATTTTTTGTCAAAGAAAAAGGCACAGATGCAGCATTCACTTGGTCTTTGTTGACCTCACCAAGTCATATTCAATTGTCAATATTCTCCATACCATATTAAGGGCTTTTTGAGCTGCATGTATACAGCATGCAGTGGAATAACAGTGCAGATTAGAGGGGTATCTTTCGCACTTTAGAATGGAAAGGAGTTCACAGATGAAAATAATGTCATACTGCCAACACAGCTCCAAGTAATTGCTTTACCTATGTCACACAAAACTAATTCTGCTTCCGTATAATTTAACAGATTTATGGAAAGCCAGATGCTAGCAATTATCAAAACTAACATTATTCATAGTCTCAGTAGTGCACAACTTAATGTGTTAAATTTATCCGAAAGGGAAGAGTGCCCAATTTACACACTGCTGCTGCTTTCAGTTCAGCACACATAAAAAGGATGCCCCTATTAAGAGAGGCCCAACCTGGAAAATGGGACATTCTTGACAAAGAAACCAATCAAGCAAAGCTGAGTAACATAGCATGAACATAAATTCCTAATTGCTACTCCTTTTGCTCAATTTTGTTTTAGTTCTTTATGCAAATGATGGTTTCTTATTATTTTATGGCATTTATTATTTAAAAGTTTTAGCTATTAATCAAAAATAAAAGTCTTGGACACGGCACTCATTTCCAGCCGAACTTTTAATAGAGCTAATTTTCTGAGAACATCCCTCTGGCATTTTTTTCCCGTCACTGATTGCATTTCTAAGAGTCTGAACAAACAGTCAGCGTTCCCAGGAACTTGAGGAAAAGAAGTCATACACTTGATGTATTTTTGCACTCCAACTCTGCAAGACAATTAGGAAAAAAAAGGGGTGGGGAGGGAACACGAAAAAAACATTGACAAATACTCCTGCCTTTTTAGCTCCTCGTTAGCTTAAGGAAGTATTTTAGTTTAATGGAGATCGTGTGGAATTGCTGACATTGATGAGAGGTCAGCATGTACGTGGCTGTGTAAAACATGGAAGGGAACAGTTGTATTTACTGTGAAATTTCTCATAGCAATTGGAATTGTGTGTCTACGTAGCTGTTTAAAATCCTGAACATGTCCAAACAATCTTCCAATGAATATTAAAATCGTATGATAAGGCTCTTGCATACAGATGATTTTTATATTATTCAAATCCTTGCTCGGCTCAAATTCCCCACGCTCCCATCAGGTTCCAACTGCTTTCCCACTTCTGGTCTCAGAAGTTGTTGACCCACAGCTGCAACATTTAACGAAGCACAAGGCAAAATGGAACACAAATAGTGCTGCTCATCATAACAACACCAGGCAGAAGGTGAGATGGTCGTCTATGAAACTCAGTAACTTTTAAGAATGGACAAGCAAATATACAAAACAGCAAGGAGAATCCCTAGTCTTTCTCTCTGTGACTCAAGAACAAGACATCTTTGTTGACTTTTGCAGGAATTAGTTCTTCCATACAGTCTGTCAGCCTGAGAATACAATTTCATTTTCACAATTTCATTTTTCTTTTTATTCAAACCTGCATGAATTTGCAAGATTACTGAAATCCTCTGGTTGCATAAACTACTAATTAACATAAGTAAACAGGGCAGAGCTTCACTTCTCCACTGAACTTTGGCTTCTTTTCTCCACTGGCTTCTTTTCAAGAGTGAAGAGTGCAAGAACAGAACAGCACTGACTATAATCAGAAACTTGTTTATACAGCCAGCCTGCTATTTTATATCAACAGTATACCAACAACAGCAAAGTGACTGCTGCTAACGCTTGCCACCTCAAACACTGTACAAGGCTATTGTAAAACTGATGGAGATCCTCACTCTTCAAACACTTTAAATGTGTGCTTCTCTACAAAAGCTTATGACAGAAGTACCTGGCAGATATTCGTGCTATGACACAACTGGTCCCTTTTGGGGGATGGGAAAATAAAGCAAACAAGCCACACAATGTGAGCTCATTTCTTAATATGCTTTTGAAGTATATAAATATAGCTTGGTAACATGGGCATACAAGAAAGCAGAATCAAAATGGAATAGAATAATCCCCTGAGATATAATTGCCTTTTTCCACCCTTTTTTGTCTGTAACGAGAAGTAATTTGCTTCAGATATTAAGAGAGGTCCCACGGACACTGTATTTGAATGGGCAGAAGACAAGCATGACTGTACATATCAACACAAGTTCATTAACTTGGTTTCCCTGAAATTTCAAACCGATCCCCAGCCACTCCATCTCTTCACTTTCCAGGCTATTCAGGTTTTAATGGTGTGATTTTCTATAGCACCTTAATAAATGTGTGCAACCACATCACACAGCGTGGTGTTCTGTGATATCATGATAAGTTGCTGCAGAAGAAAGAACCCTACTGATGTGCTAATTCTAACTGTTATGGTACATTAAGCCATTACATATAATGTGATGTGAAAAATGTATGCTTGGCTCCCAAACTAATGTGCATACCAGTTAACTAAACACTGTTTTGACAAATCATTTTTCACATGTAATTTGTCACAAAATTATGTATTTGTCCTCCTTCTAAATCAAACAAAGTGACTTGGATTCACCTTTGAAAAATCACTGAACAGACGCTTTTTAATCTGTTGGAAAATATTTTATGATGGTACTTGTATTCTATAGAGACATTAGGGTCTATTAAAGAACACTGTACAGTGAATCAGATTCAGAATGTAGGGTTTACTAATGCTTTTTAGAAGTGTAGAAACTGCTAAGCACAATTATCTTAAAGACATGAAACTCAAGTTCCTCACAGAACTCGAACAGGACTGGAATTTACTAAGTGGAAATTAAACAAGATTATTTTTATCTTGCAGCACAACATCAACAGATTGAGACCAATATCACGAGCTTTATTCAGCTCTGTGAGCAGAATAAAGTTCTAGAGTTGATCCTGGATATTCCGTACATGTAAACCTTCCTGCCCACGTTTCACATCTGTGACGGTACAAAAGCAGTTCTCAGGCAGAGGAAGATTTCTGGCAGATGGGATAGGTCTGGCTTTTTGTTGAACAGAGAAAGAAGGCACAGCAAACAGAAAGCAGAACTGCTTTTCCACTATGTTGAAACCCACTATATAGAGAACTCTGCAGCACACTGTGTAGTGTATTAAAGCTTGTGCTGTATAAAAGAAACCAGAAATTCAGTGCTCTGTGACTTGAATAATTCTCTACAGACCAGAATCAACTCTCTTGAAGGGATATGGAGAGAGATGTGTATAATTTACTTTAATTTGCTTCTACTATTCAGCTGCAAATAGGAGCGAGCTTTGTGGCACACTATTTTCTTCTCTGACATTTCTCTGACAGGTTTTCCCTTTCTTTTGTTCTGATAATCATCAAGGCTGACACTGAAAACTCAGTGCTGGGGGTTTATTCAGTAATAATCCACTGCATTAGTAGTATTTGCCAACAGGCACTTAGTGCAGGGAAGCAGCAGTGCACGCCAGTTGCATTGGCACGGTTACAGTGGATAGCAGTTAGCTCTGGGATGCTGAGCATCTTGACAAGAAACGCTTCTCTATAAAGCTTTTCATTGCTGTTGGTCTTTTTCTCCTAAATTGTAACAAAATTCCTATTAAAAAAAAAAAAAAAATAGAGAAAAAGAGGAAAAAGGTGGAAGGGAAAAGGAGAGGAAAAAGAAAGGGAAAAGGAAAAGAGAAGCACCTAGCAACTGCGGCCTATGTATTTCTATTGTGAAGGAAACTTTGGTAGCAACACAGTTACAGCAATTGTCTTTTGTCTGCAAGCAGTATTCTTAATAATATATAGTGAAAGGCCAGTGCCTCATAAAAACAAAACCGTGGAAATTGAATTACATTCTCTTAATTTGAGTCTGCTCACCATCTCCTTATTAAACTGACATCTTTTATAAAAGCATGGCTGTGACAATACATTCCCTTTTCGAAGTCATCTATGGTTGCTGTTTTGAGCAGTAAAGGATTTTGTCAAGCTTGAAGCGCCCTGCCCAACTCACCCACCCTTTTTGCCCAGGCTCTAGCACAGCATTACAACCTTCCCACCACATCTACCGTTACCTCATAGGCAACAAGGTAAAGCTTTCAGAATCCCTGAGGTATCACAACACTCCCAGGTAGATGCAGATATATATTTTAAATGTCCTGCAAGCACTGCCATGAACCTACAAGCCATGATGAGGGCCATCTCCAGAGGGAAAGGGGAGCTACCCCACACTCTCTGCCTGGGCTTTGGGCTGTGCACAAGAGCTGAGTACTCCCTCTCGCTGCCTTATGATTTTTCATGTTATTATTACTGTTGCAGCTTTTAACATCTTTCTTCTTCTTTTCTCCTTTGCCTGCTTATTGTTCTCCCAGATCTGTTCTTCAGGAAGGAAGAAATGTTTCAAAACATACTGAAGGGCAACAGGCCAAATCCAGCTCAGGTGCACGCTAGGGTTTCAGTCAGATACAATCCTAGGACAGAATGCTGTTGCTAAGCAAATGAGCCCTTATATTTGAAGCAGAGAATGACTCTGGCCCTGACCCTAAGTATTCCACTGTGCAAATAAGCTCAGTAACATGACAAAAGCCAGTGTTCAAGTAACGAAGTTGAAGCAAGAATGTGAGCGACTGCCTAGCTGTTGTTTTGACCAATTCTTCCTTGTGTTTTTAAATAAACTTTACATATTGAAATCTCTTTGTTCATATGAATTAGCACAACCTTTCAATACATTTTTAACTGCTGAAGCAGTGTAAGAAAACACAAGAAACTGGTTTACTCTCTTCATTACTGCTATCCTGCAGCAGTTCAGAAAAGTGACCGAGTTAACTAACGTCACTCATTTCACGTTCTGTTCATCACTTGCACGTGGCAAGAAGAGCACCTCACCAAAACAACTTCCAGCGTGCTGTGCAGGTCAAAGTGAGTGTGGTTTATTGTCACCAAAACTCATAGAGAATTTGGGGATCCTTCCTGCTCTGAGATAGCCAAGACTGTTTCACTTTAATAGCAACACAGACTTCAGCAACTGAGCCTATCTATGGGCCAATCAAAACCACAGCCATGTCCGTGCATCTATCTTTTAGAATCATAAAGGTTGGACAAGAACCACTAGGATCGTCAAGTCCAATGTCAGCCCATCTGAGTCTTGTGCTTTCTGAGTGAGAACACAGCTACCTAAGGTCAGCCCGAAAAGAGATGGAGATCACCATGGCAGCAGCACAAGCACAAGCAGACACCAGGAACGCTGCAAATGCCCTTTATCTCCAATTTCCCCAGAGCTTTTCAAAGGCAATCGCACATCCCTTTGATTTCTGATATTTTCAATATTGCTCTGCCTGTCACTCATTTTGCAACACTTAAATAAACCAGAGCAGAATTATTCACATCTGAGTACTTGGTTAAGATTATGCGACTTTCATGTGGTATTTAAGTCAAAAAATGCTGTAAAACTTGATTTTTTCTTTTTTCTTTTAAACATGGCCCCCCCAGTCCCTGGTCAGCTTAGCACAGTATAAGATAATAGAGTCAGGCAGTGTAATCTACAAAATTCTGGTTCTGAAAATAAGTATTTCTCCTCTCAGTTTTAAACCACAGTGCTCTCTCATCCCAAGGACACCTTTCCTCTAATAGCAACAATTTGTAGAACATTAGAATGCACACTACAACAATTTATAAATCTATATGAAAAATGCAATTCTAACTTTCACTTTAATTGTATACTTTAAATCTCAGAGAGAGCCCTTTGCACTTATGCACGACAAACACGATTTACTGCGTTAAAAGAAGGTCGTCCACAGAAGGAGCAGAAAAAGCAAAAATGCTTTCATAGGAAATTCAGAGAACTGAGCCGAGATGAAGTAGCTGCAATTCCCCAGAAATGATGGAGAATTAAGAGAGTTGCATCTGTGTCTCAATAGCAGCTACAGGGGGATCCTTTGTGAATTGTTTTAAACACATCTGATAACATCATACAGAAACAATGTACGACACTGCCGAGAATAAGTGAACAGTTGGAAACATTGCAAAGCAGAGGTGAAATACAGTGCTTCCTTCACAATCCATTCATCACTGCTCACTTCTGTGCTTGGACACAAAGCGTTACGGGCACTCAGGGCACCAAGATTATGAGACCCAGCTCCAAATAAACCCTCACGGAGCCTCACTGTCCTCCCACAGAAACAAATGATCGCAGAAAGAACTGAGGAACTCCTCCGCACCCTTTACAGACTCCTCTCCCTTCATGCTCTCAGGGTGTTTTGCTCCAAATACGGTGCACAGAGTGCATGGCGCTATTTGCATAACTCTAAAAATGAAACGATGAAGATATGGAAGTACGCAAAACAAACATATCAAAGCGATAAGGACATGCACCGAACGTGATCTCGTACTCAAGTGTGAAAGCTGAGGAGCACCTCTTTGCCTCCCATGGGCTGTCCTGCTCCCCAGAAAGCCCTCCCTCCCTTCAGGCTGTAAAGCAGCTTTATTATGAGAAATGGCAGAGCACGCTAAGTCACACTCTGGATCTCCCAATGCCTCCCTCCTGTGATAACCGCTCAGAAATGCGAAGCCTCTCAAACCAGCGCCCACACTGCGTGGCTGGGGATGCTGACAAACGCAGACACGCTTGCTTGCTTTCTCATTTTAGCCTTAAACTCACAAACTGTTCAGGGCAGTGTCTCAGCAGTCACTTTATAACACCATGCAGAAGGTGAAAAAAAACAGCGCTATGCTGATCATTGCTTACCAACACAGGACTCCCCGGAAAGAGAATAGCTTCCATTGTCATGGAAACCGCTTCTGCACTCACAGTGGTACCACCCTGGGAGGTTAACACAGCGTGAATGGTTGTGACACTCAATGATCCCCTCTGCACACTCATCAATATCTGCCTCAGAGAAAAACACAAGCCATCCAGGAAATTAATTTCCTTCGACACCAATGCTTTAGGTTGTTTTTTGTTTTTGTTTTTGTTTTCATTTTTAAAGTCTTCCTTGAATGGATCACAGTTTATCATGCTTCCAAACAACAGACACTTCAACATGACTGATGTGGCAGTAAAACACAACAGCGGTACACTGTGGGATTTGATACACGTAAGACATTCATTCACAGCGTGGTTCACTTAAAATGCAAAGCAAACACAGATAAATTTTGCTCTTTTGGCCGCTGATGTGGGCTCGGCTTGTTGGCTTTAAATCACAAGTTAGATTGCAAACGTAAAGCGTCGCAGAGCGGGTTCTGCAACGGAAAGGCCGCTCAGCAGCACTCCTACTGGACCTACAGACTGTGTGTCCCAGAGCACCTTGGAAAGCAATGACCTTCTCTTTGGGATTGGCATTCCCAATACTCTGCAGCTCCCTGGCACTCCATGTGCCAAGACATCCGAACTCCTCTTTGCAAACAAGAATTAATCATTTGCGTTTATACGAACAAAATAAATACCTAGAGCTTGCATAGCAGGCACAAAGAAAAGGCAGTGTGTGCTGCATCTGCACTAAGACATCCAGCTGGAAGAGAACAACACCAAGGACACCACACCAGTAAGTCTAGAGCAGGGAAATGCAGAGCAAGCTGAAAACCATGCTGAGTTTAAATAGACGTGTTTTTAAACTTTCCATAACATGGTTAATAAAGACCTCCTAATTGCTAGTAACCTTGGTTAATCACGCCTGGCACCTGGTTGCTTCTCCCCTTTGAGCATATTTCCTGCACATTTTGTAGGCTAGTAATTAAAATTAACAAATTAATTATATGTTAACCTTCCTGTAATTTAAGAAGCTATTATATTTGATACCTCTTTTTAGCTCAGCCTTTTTATTATTATTATTTTATTTAATGTTGGACAGCTTTCAGCTGGTACCTTATTAATTAAAGAGAATCTCAAGTCGTCCCTAAATATTAGATACACTTTCAGCCACTGAGATTTTTTCTTGGCAACTGGCACACTGAAAATACAAATAAAGTGACCTACACTGAGCACACAAATTTGGTGAAATTACATTCTCAATCTCCATTTAGATCTGCAAGCATTAAAAAACAAATACTGTCTGATCCTGATGCAAGGCTGAGTTAAGGTCACTGAGTAACCACAGGGTGTAGTTTTTATCTCAGTATAAAAAAGTACATACATTGACGTGGTTTTACTGACTGCAGGCAGTCATGCTGACACACAACGAATTCGATTTGAATGAAATATCCTTCAATACAATTCCTTCTTGGCTTTTATTTTTCATGTTTTACAATCTCTCAGTGCTATAACCGCTTCTTCGCTCTCTCTATTTTGCAGAAGCTAATTTTGGTGTTAAAACACTGCACGAATCTAGCTGTCCATCAGTGGCAGTGCTGCATGCAAACTCAGACACTTCCAATTCATTACAGCAAATGGTATTTATAACCATGATCTTTTCACGTGTCATGGCTGACAGAACAAGTTTAATCCTATTTGGAAAGTGAACGACTTTGCTATTGCAGGTCAATTGTAAATGAATCCTTCTGGCTTCCTTTTCTTCCCCAGTGTCAAATCCGACCATGTTCTCATTCGCTGCTGCCACGTGGGCCCCTTTCCACTCAATTTTACATTTTTAACACACTAAATCTATAGCTTTCCAGAAGTTCATTTCTGAAGATGAGCCCTTTTGAAACTCCATTTGATTAGGCTCATGCTATAGGAAATTAGTTGGTAAATCACTTTGCATACAGTCTGCCAGGATACCAAAGCTGATCAGCAGCATGCTTAATGGGAAGAACATCCACGTTTAAGTCTCTGTAGATCACATCAATAAAGAAAAATAACATGCCCGAGAATCTCAAGACTGCATGACTTTCATATGACAGTACTCTATCCATCAACAGCTTTTGGTCACTGAGTTTTAGGGAGACACAAAGCAATTTCTTAAGCCTGCAGAGATGGAAAAAGGTGACAGGCTTTCGGTCCTACTAATTCTCCCTGTACTCCTATGTACCTTAAATGAGTGGAGTTCCACCAGCAGTGCCTTACCCATGCCAGGGAAAGAATCAAATGGCGTGTCTTATACCACGGCACTAGATCACCTAATAGCTCATTGCAGTCTGGAAGTGCTATGGTTTTGGCAGCAAATCTTTTAATTCAAGTTTTCATACAACATCCATGTAAAAGAGATCTTGTACTGATCGTTCCACTGCCTGCTTGCACCCCATCTCTGTTATTTGTCAGTGCTACAGAATTGTTAAGGGATCTGGCAACACTCCACTGTAATGGCTTTGCAAAAGCTCCAAAATGACACATTTTTGTATTGTATAATAAAGGCACCAGTTGGGTTTAAATAAGCTCTCGCAGGATGTTAATCCAGCCTGTTAAGGACAGCTCTGTAATTTTTACTTCTACTATCCCAAGTTGGGATGACATTAGCAAGAAAGAGATGCCACTGCTGCAAAGAGTCATTGCAACGCTTCAAATCAACCCTGAGAGCAGTCAACTACTGCATACAAGTACAGATGGGGAAGTCTCTCTCTAAAAAATCTCTCACATGCCTAAATTGATGCAAGCAAATCCTAATCACGCTGTTCTACACAAAGTTATTTAAAGGCTGAGCTTTATTATTAACTCTTCTGTTTCTATATGATTAACTCCACATGGGTTTTGAGAGTTCTCTGCAGTCACCAAGCAGGCACTGCATTTATTTTTAAACACAGACAACACACTGACAGTGGCCACCCTAGGAGACTGCTACTTTTTCCCAGTGAGCAGTAGAAGCTGCTGCAGCACTCCGACCTCGTCACAGGTTTACAATCCAGCGTGCCTGGAATACCAATGACTCAGCAACGGTGCAGCCATTGAGTTGTTCAACAAATTACAACTTAAAATAAGACAGATCACTGTATTATTTAGTTGTATTTGGTAACGACTTGTGGCTGCTGCTCAGCCTCATGGGGCCAGTTCACCATTAAGACCACAGAGATGCTCAGAATCAGTACAGACAGAAGGACATCTGAGCCCTACTTATTGACACTTTCAATAATCAATATCTTGCCTCATTGTGGTGGTGATAGAGTCTCCACTTCTATCTGACTGAAGCCAGGAACGGGCTGCTCAGGAAATCCATCCTTGACATTTAGCCTCTTCTTAATTACTTTCATTTTAACACATAAGGAGATTGGGGGAAGGAACAGCAAAAAATAACATATTCACCTCTCCCCAGCAGTCTTGGCTGTTTTCACAGACTGATTTTAATTGCATTATATTTATATTGGCCTTTGCAGTTCCTTCTCAGGCAGGAACAGCATTGCTTGAGCAAATGGCACAGGCTCTGGTCTGTTTTTCTATTTTGAGCACACAGCTCTGAACTATAACACTTTGGATTTGTTGAGATAGTAAACACAACTCAAATTTGGGAATAATCACTCTCCCAGAACAATTTATTGCCACAAAATGGCTTTCAGAGATTAAAGGTGCACCCACCACTCATTATAATTAAAGAACAGCTGTAATATGCTCTATTGTGTAATGCCAGATTGGTGTTATCAAGATTTTTAATCATCTGAAACACGAGCGCAAATTTAGCACAATGAGTTTAAGAAGAAAAAATGAAATTGCTATCAGAATAATAACACAGACCAGTAGTACCAGCAATTCTTAAGATTAATTCTTTTAATATAGAACATCTAATTTACTGAAGCTCATTTTTAATACCCGCTCCAACCTGATGTTTGTAGTGCATGTCTCTCTCATGCACTCTTATTTGCCTATTTGCATGCTAAATAGGCAGCACACCTGGAGTCTGCAACCTAACGGACCTGAATGGCACAAATAAATGTCACCTCACAGCACTGGAGCTGAAGCGGGAGCTTTTGATTCCCACATTTAGGGACTGTTAGGTGACATGGGAAACAAAAACTGCAGTCAGGCTGCTCAGTGGTAAGCATGGCAGGGATACACAAGGCAGGGTGAAGAACTGTTTCGTATTTACGGATGACTGAGATACACTGAACTGACCACAGCTGCCCAAAGCCAGTGTGTGAGACACTTCTCAATTTGTAATTGCAGTGCAGGTTTCTGGCTTTGAGGTTAACATTCTCTACACTCCGAAAGAAGCTCTCACATAAGCAGGTAGAGGCAAGGCGAATCTTCACTCCCCTCATGGGATTACTGTTTGAAGAACTGCTCAGTGTCACTATCCTTGACTGCTAATTCAGGTAAGCACAGTGAAACTGTATCTGCAGTTACTCTATGCAAAGCAGTTATATGGAAATGAGTTATGCACACTAGAATACAATAAGAGAACAATATCAACAGGAGGGATCTTTCATGTCAGTAGCCCATAATCAGTGAAGCTCTCAGCACGCTGTCAAAGGTTTACCAGGCTGGATCGGCTTGGTTCCGTGACGATTGGCGTGGGGGACCCACAGACCCACTCCCCAGGAAAGGGGAAGGGGGAAAGGGAAAACGAAAAAAAGAAGATGGGCCTAGGAACAAAACAGCGGCAACGATCTGAGGAGGAAAGCTAATTTACTAAATAAGATATCAGAAAACAAAATAACACAACATAATACAATATAATTGGAATTGAAGCTAATAAATCAAATAAAATGAGCAAGAGAGAGTGTCCGATAAACCGAAGGCCTTACGCTAACGCTGAAGGCGATACGGCAGCGAGCACCCACTTCTGAGTCGATCCCAAAGGAAAGAGAGTGTCCCGTGACCACAGAGAGTTTTTATCTTTTCCCTCTGAGCGGAAAATACGTAAAAATGCAAAGCATCGCAAAGTCCTCTGGGGAATGTAGTTTTTCTCTTCTGAGACAGGTATACCCGGAAATATCAATGATCTATGGAGTTGGAGTATTAACTCTTTAACTCTTAATGCACTACATGTTGTTATGATGTGGAATACCAATACCAAAAATCATAAAACCATGACACACGCACAGAAATGCTTCTACAAAGTAAGCATTATGGAGACTTCAAAATAGATATATTCAAATCTGTCCTTAATAGCAGAGTGCGTTTATGCACAAAGCCGCTTACAGTGAGTTCAAAGCACACAAAAATTCAGATTCATTAAATTCAGATTAATTTAATTTTCAGTGACGGGTAAGACCATACTAAAAACATATTGCAGATTGTGGAATTGCCTTTCAATAAATCTGGATGGCAAAATACACTGTGTATCTAATAAAAAGATTAATTCACCAACCGGAATTCGAATCCTTTTGGCAGTTGATTTTGGCATACTGCAACTGAAGAGTTACAGATTCCTTGCCAGCATCACAGAATTTGAGAAGAATCACCTTATGGGAATATCTGCTAAAACAAAATAGCTGATAAAAATGACAGAAAGCACTTTTTCTTCACTGTGGCTGCGGTGGGGGAGTGCCAGCCATTCCCCTTAAAATTCTTCTCCAAGTACTGTGCCAATGGGCACAAGGAGCAGTGCTGAAGCACAGGTTTAGATTATAATAGTGAGTATGCCCTATAGCACCCCTGAGACTTTATTAATAATGGGAAATACTCTCAATTAGTTTTCTTCAATCGTGGAATGATTAACAGCTTCAGAAACGCAATTTCATCCATATGACAATACACTCTCCCAAGGAAGCAAATCCCCAAACAAGCAGTGTAAAAAGAGCTCTTGAGATCATAAAAGGAATAATGCAATGCTCTCTGCGTCCTTAATTAGGGGAGAAAATGGTTTGGGAGAGGTTGATCAATACAGAGCATATGGTAAAAATGCAAACTCTTGGAGAACATTCCAACACAGTTTGACAAAGAGGGTGAAATTTGTGGTGGGTATTCCAAACAACACACTGAGGTCCTAACTACTGTCACACAATGGAAGATGCCTGTCCACTCTGGAATATATGCGTATTTATTGCTGGCAATAGGAAGGCTACATACAGGAAAAAAAATCCTCAGAGACATCAAACAACAAAAGATTGGAAGAATTGTTTAAGAGAAAGCAAAACTCTTTCATCGTGCAGCCTACCTCCTCTTGCTCATAATGCAAGTAAAGGTCATTCTCAACTTTAGTCTGCTCAAAGTTCTTCCAGTCATGCCACCACCCATGCATTCCTCCACCTCCAATGCAGTTAAATTTACCCAGTTCCCTAGCTCCATCATGCCATGTGCATCATAAAAAAAGAAGCTGTTTGTGTTGTGATTTCCCACGCACAGTTCATTAAGTATATTGAGACGCATGAAAGGAACGTGTTTCCTGGACAATTTGGACAGCACTGTATTTCATGGCACTAAATAATCAGTGTAAAAATGTTGCAAGAAATCTAGTGGAATTTTCTAAACAAACAGAACAGCCCAAACATCCCACTCAAACATGCAGGAAGAGGGCCAGGAATAGCCTCACCTGACTGAACTGGCCACGTCTGGCTCAGTTTTAAACACAGCTGAATAAAGAATGAAGTATAAAAGCAAGTATGAAGGCTCAGTGCTACAAGAAGTACAATCTTCCAGGTGAAAAACCCAGCAAATCTTTGGGATTAAGGACTTCAGTTAGTACCACTTCCCTCTTTGTAAATACTGCAATGAGTACTTCCAAACAAGAAAGAAGTGACTGTTTCCTTCGCACAAAGTGCACTTTGAAGACACACGCTCTCTCATTCATTTTTTAATTACAGACTGAATTTATAACATCACTAAGCCATTAGTCGCAGACTTTGATCAGGCCCAGTTTTCCCAGACTGGATGCTGCTTCAGACATCAATAATTCCAATTAAACCAACTCTGAGATATGACTACATCATTTCTCTAAGCAATTAAAAATGTGCAACAGAAATAAGGAGAAAATCCTGAAAGAAAAGCCAGGGGACTCATCAAATGTTAATAATAAGCATAAATACATTGCACTTCTATACCATCTTTCATCCTGTGATCTCAAAACATTTCCTAAGCCTTATGTAACACTACAATACTTTGAGGGAAAAATGTAAAATTATAACACAATTTTGTTTATGATTAACTTAAAGGGTTTCGATTTTCTTCAGTATGAAAATAGTTTCCATTGCTTACTACGTGAATAAGGTTAAAAAACACAGTTATCAAAATTAGCGTTGTGTCCTCAATTTCATTGAACTAAATAAGTTTTATTTTACGCGAGTTGAATGAATTGCTTTTCGACAGTGCTCCCAAAGTTAGGAATTTCTCATAGTAATTAATAGCATTAACTGAACACCACAACATCATCACAGCATCACAGAACTGGTTGGGTTGGAAGGGACCCCAGGGATCATCACATTCCAACCACCAGATCAAGTACTTGACCAGGTTGCCCAGGGCCACATTCAACCTGGCCTGGAACACCTCCAGGGATACGGCATCCACAGCCTCTGTGGGCAACATGATCCAGCACTTCACCTCTCTGTCAGTGAAAAGCTTCCCCCTGACATCCGATCCACTCTCTTAAAATGACACTGCACAACCATCCCCATATTTCTGGCACGCTAAACTTACATTCTAATGTACAAGAAAAATCACGTTGAACTTGGTGGAATCTCAAATGGCCACATAGTCTCAATAGCTGTGCCTGGTCAATGAACCAAGGGAACTGAGTAAATGGAGGACTGGAAGCAGTGTTCATTTTCACACAATGAGCATGCGTTTCTTCTATGAAAACCACAGTCACTGAACATCTTGCACATTAGCCTGTTCGAGTCGAGCTGAACAACTCAACTCATTGTTGTACAATAACGCGTGATGTGAACAAGTGTAGCGATGAATGCCAGAGAAGAGGAGATAGGGGATTGTGGTAAAAATATCTTCTGCCTTTATCACAGTAGGAAATAAATGATAAGTCAGTAAATGGTGATGGGCAGTGGAAATTACTCTTAGGGCTATGTGAAAGCTCCTGTGTCTCACTCTTGAAGGCATACGCTGCTTAAAAGCCCACAGAGAAAGTGAGTGCTCCCTGCTTGACGGTGACTTAGGCCGAGGGTGATTCCAAAGCAGGTGAACACTAAATCCCAGTAAAGCACGTTGCACACAGTTGTCAAGAAAACTGGGTCTGCCACAAAAGGATATATAACATACGGCTTTCCAAAACAAGCTTGTCACACCTACAATGCTTGTGAAATTTAGTGGAGAGAGAAAAAGGCAAACTGCGAGATTCCTATTACATATAGTTCAGAAATCCTACAGGCTACCTTCTAACATTAAATACATAAATACGTGTTTTTATTAAGAACATATTACCCCCAAATTAGGCAGTCTTTTGAACAAGAGACTTGTTTTCTTCAACATAAATTCAAAGAATCTTTCATTTTTTTCTTTTAAAACAGAGACCATTTATTATTCTCCTTAGGGATATTTTCTCGGTAAAACTACCACCCTTTTCATTAAGTGAAAATGCAGTCGCCGGCTTCACAGATTTTCAGTCATCAAAATAACTGCAGTTCAAACATTATAACCTGCATACAGCTCTTTCAGAAATGCATCCAAATGTACCTCTAAATTATAATCCTATCCAATATGTTCACTTCAGCTGCTGATAAAAGGTTAGTACTGCTAAGATGTTGTCTTCATTTGATTCAAAACTGTAATTTTTACATCCACATTTTATCAAGAAGCAGAATCATCTTGTCAGGGTGGTAAGCACAGAGTACCAAGACAGGTGAATCAGGGAAGCTGCTGGAAGGCAAGAGGGAATTGGAATAAGAAGAGAGTATTTACTGTCCTCTACCACTTCTGCCAGCTCTGCCTCTCAGAAGCGTAGCTGGGAAAGAACCAGCATTACTGAGCCAACATGTTTTAAGTACAGCTCTTTGTTTCATAAGAGACTGTGCATATTTCATTAGTGTGGCTCAGCTTTTAACTTACAAAATGAGAAATATGAGGGCTAAGAGCCACCAACTGCTAGCTCACAAAGACCAGCAGCCTCACCTGTGCCAAGCTGAAAGCATTTGTTGGGCAGAACAACCACAGGGGAGGAAAGCAGTGCTGGTGACGGATGTATTCAGAGTGAGGGCAGGATGGCACCGCAGTCTTGTGTGTCACACGAGGATTGCAGAAGGAGCTCACAGGTGCCTAATTAACCAAATCCACAGTTCTTTTCCTGTCCCTTTGATTTTGACCTTACAATGGAGCGCTTGCATGCACAGCTTACTGCTGCCTGCCTTTCAATGATATTTTCCTCCTGAAGAAAACTGAACATTTAACTGAGAGTTACCTATTTTATTGCAGTGCCCATGCCTTAGCACTCAGGCACCAAACTGCATGCACGGATCTTTTTGCTTTTGAAAAATAAAAGTAAGAGCAAAAACAACAACAAAAACCCTAGCATAAAATGGCATCATTTTATTGTCCTCTGTGAACCACAGAAGAACATGTGCTCAACGGTTTTGAA
This sequence comes from Oreortyx pictus, assembly GCA_036925125.1. Taxonomy (NCBI): domain Eukaryota; kingdom Metazoa; phylum Chordata; class Aves; order Galliformes; family Odontophoridae; genus Oreortyx; species Oreortyx pictus. The sequence goes on along the minus strand of JAUPFR010000006.1, from coordinate 2,465,266 downwards.
ACGATTCCTTAGGATCTGAGTTTCCAACAGGGAACAATCACCTGTGGCTCGTCCTATATAACTGGAAGTTAAGCTGTAAAGGTGTGACTGCATCCCGTATTCCCACAACAGGCATCAAAACCCCTTTCAAGCAGAAGTATGAGAAAGTGACATTCATCTCATCTGGCTTTCAGATGGATGGAAAGAAGGTATCTGTCTTCGAAGAAGTTCTCGAGATCCCATTTATCATCAGTGAAAAGGGGAGTGCTTTTACACTACAATTTATCTAACACTTACTTTAGATGCCTCCTTAGAAGACACGATATATTAGAAATGCCTATTTTTCTCCACTGACCACAGAAGTTGTTTAGCTGACTATCTCAAAGGCAGACAGCTGTAATCTCTCCCATTATAAAAGGGTAAGATGAATTCTATTTCACTTGGCAATGTATTCACCTACAGGAAAAGGAATCAGTGACAACGTGTTGTGGTGATTTGTAAACCTATGTTATGCAGCAGTGTCAGACTAGCTCAGGCTGGCAGGGCCCCAAAAGGTCTCTCTCCCAAACTGCTGCCCCAGCAAGGAACGTGCTGTGGACAGAGCTTGATCCACAGGGCTGCATCCAGGTGGCTCTTCCAAGGATGGAGACAGCACAGCCCCCTCGGGCAACTTCAGTTGCTGTTTTTGCCTCGTGGGGAAAATGTTTGAACCTCTCCTGCTCAGTGCCCTCAGTAACTTGGCCATGCTGTTAATACCCAGACAGAGAAATTCCTCCTTGTGTGCCTGCTGTGGTCTCCCACGATGCTAGCTGCCTCCTGGCCACTGCAGGGATCCCAGAGGAATCTTTGATGCTTCCTTCCCTCCTCCCCTTGCCTAGTTGCTCTGTGGACACTGCCTCCTGTTTAGAGCCATCATGTTGTCAACTGATGGATTCCTTTTGCACTGGCAGCAATAATAACTGCCATAACCTGCATCAGCTCTGAGAAAGGACCCCACAGAAGCAGTGTGAGGTTATCTGTTCAGTAAGCTGAAGATGAATTAGAATAGATCATCTTCAAGCTGGTGGTGTTTGGATAGCATGTATGCAAGCAAGCTCCTGGAGATGTTTTGGCCTCTTTTAATGGCCTACTGAGGAACACTTGATGGAGGAAGCAGTTTGAAAGATAAGAAAACACTGCTTCTAATGATGCATTAAGGGAACAGTTTTACAATGAGGCCAAGCCTGCTTTCTGTTGTTCTTTATCGATTTCTTCCCCCTTCTCTTTTACAGAACGAAATGCTCAGGTGACATAACAAACAAGAGCTACTAATTCCAGTGCAAGGAAGAATTCCAGACATACTAACACAATCAGCTTCCTTTTCATCGGACAAGCTTGGCGGCATTGTTCTAAGCTGGGTGCTTTTCTGTTGCTCTGCTCCAGAAGAGTATTCCTAGCCTTTCAAAACTAAACAACCCACACATGCTCTGCTGGCAAATGCACGAACAAGCTCCATGCCTGCTTGTACATGCCAGTCATCATCCAGCCTTCATTTGAATTCTGTTAAAAATACATCTGAAACAAAGACTGTTTTTGGCTTAAGCACACACAGAAGAGTCCTCTTTTAAAATAAATTTATCCATTTCCGAGGTAGGGCTGGAATCGTCTGAACTGCTTTAATAGCTTTCATATTTTATAACCTTTCTCATAAAAGTTTAAATTTTCACCTTCATTAATATCGCTCTAAGTCAGAAATGACTGTTTTTAAGTTGGTAGAATTATACCAGAAGACATAAAAGACAAAAGGAGATAAGAACAGAGCATCCTGGGAAGAACCGAATATGCATTCATTTGTTTTTCTGGCTGTGACTCTTCATTCAAAAAGCAAAAAACAAAGAAGAAAAGGAAAACATTTTGCTTACTCTAATGCAAGCCATTAAAAACAGTACACAGCATGCAAAGAAATCCCTTTCCTTACCAGTTGCTGCCAGCCCTGGAGAGACCTACAGCAGCTAATCAAGGCACACAGGTATGCAGGCAAGGACAAAGAGAAAGTGCTCAGAAATCAGATCTAATTACGATTTTCCAAAGATTAACATTTTCAAGATCCCTCCCTGTCTGTGTCAAAGAGTTGGACTGCACTGTGGTCAATAAAGTTCAGTTTCACACCTCAAATCTGCTGTGCCTTCCCCTCAGCAGAACAACTGTAAAGGTACTACGTCCTCTGAAGCAGTTCCCAAAGCTAGATGTACAGCACAAAGCTCGAGTTTCAGGGACTCTTCTTTCAGGGAGGAGATTCTTTGCCATCAGTGGAACAAAATATTTTGTGTCATAAAAGTAAATGAAATAAGAAAAATGAAAAATAAATAGTAACCAAAAAAGCAAGCATGGAAAACTTGGTTCTGAGCAGAGCTTCCACCTTTTTTACTACATCAAGGTGTGCTCCATTTGTTGCAAAGGAGTTTGGCACAGATCAAAGCATCTCCTGTCTGTGTCATACTGAGATGGAAGCGTCAAACTGTTTCACTGCAGCACTAACAAGGTGTATGGGAACTGTTGAATCACGGCCTGAACCACTGATTGATCACCTGAGGCGAGCACTGGGTCAGCTGCAGGGGCACAAGTGAGTGTGATTGGAAGGGATGGAGTTTGACTCCACCTCTCCCAAGACCCCATTTAAGGGCTGACCACCACCAGGGAAGGATCTCTGGTTGGAGATCCCTCCCTAGTGGAGTTATTGGTGAGCCTCGACCATCTTTGAAGGTGAGCCACTCTTTTCTTATTAACCATCTGTACATCATCTACTTAAGCCTATCAAAAATATACCATCTTTGGCACTATTTCTTTTGGGTGCTATTTTTGGGGGTTATTTGCCCTACACAAGGGATGCTTTGATGTGTGTACTGTGTGTGTAAACCACTCCAGTCACTGTTTAGGAGCTACCCATAATGTGTTATAAATAGATTACCCAAACTGCAATTTCATGTTATGATACATCACTGGCAGCAACCCATATCATTATATCAGTGTTGCTGACATGTTATAAGCAGGATGGAGATGAATACCAAAGCAACCTTCTGAAATGGAGACATTTCCTGTGTAACAGACATTTGGTGCTTCCACCAGAGAATATTGTGCAAGGGAGCGGTGACAGGTCTAAGGATTATCACTCAGGTGCTTCCTTTGATGAAAAGAGAGCTATGGAACGTGAATGTCCTGAGTTTGAACATCAGTGAAAACAAGAAGCGTACAAAGAATTTGCCTGAAGCCTGTCCCCAGGTATGCCCACAGGAACAACTCCATGATTAGGATCTTCTGTCCTCAGCAAATTATCTCCATCGGTTAACATCATATCCTATCTGATCCCCTTCCAAAATACATACTGAACAAAAGCTTACTGAAAAACATGGATCCCCATCTGTGTCACTGCAGAGCAAGATCCTGCCTCTGGGCAGAGCCTCTACTCCAGCATCCACAGGGGGAGAGAGCACCTCCCTCCCACAGTGCTGTGCTTCCTCCCAGCCCTTCCAGCAGCACGCAGGGACAGCATGACTCCCACTGCAGCAGGATGCAGCAAAGGGGAATGGAAGCGTTCACCTGAACAGCCACCCTTGCATCTCCAAAGAGAACAATTAGCAAACACGTCCAGACAAGGATCTTTGCAATCTTTCTCTATTCCTTTTTTTTAATTAATGTAAATATCGCCAATTTCATGCACTGCATTAACACAACTGAAAATTAAAAAAGAACAACTCTGTAATAATTCTGTCTTTCTCTGCTGCTCTGTAGTTCAAACACAATGACTATAACTGAGAGAGAACACAGCACATTACTATTTCAACTCCAGAGAGGGCCCAACTCTGCAACTGCTGAGAAGCAGAGACCGTGCTGCCAGTTGCTCCTTTTATGTTGGAACGGCCTTTATCATTTTCAGGAAACCTGGAAACATTTTCATGTGCAATTAACCAGTTGGATTGCTCAGATTCACATCAATTACCCTCATTATTTGGCTATGCTACTCTTTTTGGCAAGAAAACTCGATGTATTTGCCCTTGATTTTAATAAATCCCCTTCAACCCAACAGATCCACACATTTCTGTCTCTCATGCAGTGTAACGTTACTTTTTTCTCTATTTTTTTCTTTTTTCTCTTTTTTTTTTTTTCCTCTGTTACTGTGTAGCTTCTGCCTGAAGTTTGTGGTCTTAATGATTTATAAACTACCAATGGCTGTACAGATAATTAGGGACTATCTGCTGTTGTGCACTAGCAAGACAACCCCAAAACAGTTGTCCATTTCTTATATAACTTATGGAAAACACACCAATATTGTATCAGAAAATATCTGATCCGCATTCTCTAGCATTGATCATCAAATGCAAAACAATTAAATCTACAGCCCATGGATTTATTTCTGACTGTAGACACTACGTTACACTCCCACACAGAGCAACACTTCTTAAATGTGACAGTTTGATATCACCGAGTGTTTAATATAGAACCTTAAACTGTATTAAGCAGTCTGAACAAAATCTGCTGCACTACAAAGAATGCAAAAATTCACAGATGAAAGAATAGTTTTCCTTTCCATTATATGGTACTAAATTAAATTTCTCTTCTAGAAATAAACTGCTTTCTATTTGCACTATAATTAAAGCAAGTGACACTTTCCATGAATAATGAAAGTACTTTAGGATGCCCCGTTTTGGACCTTTACTCTTTTGAAAAGCAGAGGTGGAAACAAAGTGGCCAGAGAAAGAAAACAGAAGGAACAAAAGTGAGCAGCAGGAGGGGTTAAGATACAGAGAGTATGTGTGAAGCAGCAGCGGTCTAGCTGAGCACCTAACAGCCTATTTTATAACAATACGCTCCTATGTATTATTAGTACTTCTAATAAGGAAGAAATTTCTACTCTGAATTGAGCCTATTTCAAAACCTTGTTGAAAAATTACCCCATGCCTCACTCCTCCAGTTCCAACAGCAGCAAGTTAATCCCTCCACAATGGAGGGAGGATACTCGAAGTAACAAGAAACATCTGAAGTATCGCTTCCCTGATACAGTGGCATTTTGCTAGCTCTCTAAGAAAATAAACAAAGAGCGCACAGGAAATCATTTCAGTTCTTGTGTCCTCGTACAGGTAGTGCCACTGTTCTGCTGGGTCACAGGCCACAAACTCAACCATGGGACATGTTCTTGCCATCCTCTGTGTTAGTATGCTGCCTCAATCAAACTTCACTGGGGAGTTAATTACAGTGGTTTTGGCATGAATACAGTGCAGGACTGGTCATTCCAGATACACACAGAAGTAGGATTTAAGGCCTCTAGAACTGTTTGCCTGTGAAAACAGGAGCGTTCACAGACACCAAATTAGAGAAATTAAAGTGGGGCTGCACAGTGACACACCTAACTGTCATGTTAGGTGCCCATGTTTCTGGAAGCTTACTGATTAAAAAAATAAATAAATAGGAGAGAGAGAGAACTGTATGAAATAATTTCTTCAGGAATTGGTCTTGGAGCTCATCCGATGTTTTCAGCACAGGCATACAAAACTAGGGCACAGCTGTTGTTGATACAACTGATACAACTTTGGAAAACATTGCCAATGCCAGGGAATACTGAGATTTCATTCAAAAAGAAGAGAAAAGTCATTAGGACTTGACTAATAGAAATGGAATGAAAAGTAATGATATAAAGTGCCTTGTGATTCTGCTTAGGAGCTTCATAACGAGCATTTCTTCTAAAAGATAGGAAATGATCAGTGAGAAATGCCTGGGGAGGATAAAGACCTATTAATCACAGGATCACAGAGTAGGACTACTTTTACTGAAAATGGCAAGGGCTATTCTAGAATTTATCAGAAGATTTGGTAACAGAAATACAAATGTCTTATTGCCACAAAACTGGGCATGGTGACACATCTCAATACAATTTTTGTCACCTCTGCTTAAAAAACAAAAAGCAAAACAAACAAAAAGAACAAACTTCAATGCAAATGTCCACAAAGAGAGGATATACGGGATATATCAACTCCATGAAATGTAATGTAGTGTTCCTCATTTATTTGGCTTGGTACATTCAATGCCAGTGGGAGATATGATTCTTTTGTGCAAGCTCATTAGGGTACACATAATGAAAACAATTCCATTTATGATGAACGAGTGTCAAAACATCAATGTAAGTACTACTCGTCAGTAACAAATCAAGGCTGCAAATCATGGAACCTGGCAATGTCTACATGAGCATTCTAGGCTAAGCAGCACGCTGAGGTTTTCTGTTCTTTCATCAGTATACTTCATTTTTTAAAGTCGTGATGATGTGACAAAGTCACTTGTGGTACATGGGAACTTAATTACATCACCTGGAAGCCCCCTCGTGCTGCGTACGATGCTAGGTGTTTTATTACTTTGTAAATAATAATTATTAATATATGATGAAATTCTGAAGAAGCCAGGACTGTTTGTTCTTGGTACAATACCAGGTACCACAGGTAGAACCCTGCGATGCCCCTTCCCTTCAGTGCGTAAAAAGGAACTGTTTGATTTCCGTTATAATGTTCTGCCAGCTATCAAGAACTAGCTAACACAGATAAACAATACTTGCTTATCCTTAGACTAGCCTTGAATACAAAACATGGTTGGTTTGTTCTTCTTTTGAGACACAAAAGCAGAAAGGACCGAGGAAAAGAAAGCTACTGATGTTTCAAGATATACTTCGCAAAAATGTTATACATTTTCATCTTCTCCTACAACATTTCTGGGAATCAGCCAGATCTATCTACATATAACCCACATAGTTTACGAGTAACTATCTTCTCTTTCCCATAAGACCCAATAGATTGTAAGAGCTAATTTAAAAACATTACAATTTCTTGTTCAAATGTGCAATTACAAAGAGAAATGAAGATTGAGAGCAGCAATGGCAGAAGAACTCTCAACTTTATATTACACAATTAACATTTTGAGTAGGGCAGGTCAAAATAACTGGGCTGTTTACTTGTTTGCAACATTGGAAAGTACAGTAATCATGCTTCAGGTCAAACAGTGCTTCATTCATTTTTTAGAATTATTCTAATGTTTTCGAGGGTTTGTAAAAGATGTTTCACACAAAACTGGAAACATTTACAGAAGCTTTCAAGGCTGTTTGTAGGCTTTCAAACAGATAGAAAAGTACATAGGACCTTCAAATGCAGAATAGCCATGAAATGTTGTTGGGCTGTTTATTAAGCTCTGTATGTGTACAGAGAGAATAAAGAGAATTCTGCTGGAAAGGCTGAACAGTTCATTAAACCAACCACTGGTCTCCCTGACCATGGAAAAATAATTAATTAGGAGTACAAGTAAAGCCATGCAGATCCTTATTTTCTTCACTTAGCAGAAAATATGTAAACAATACAGGACACTGCTCAGTACATTAATACAGATGACATAGGGATGAGTCAGTGTACTCAGGTTGAGCTACCTTGAGCATCGTAATGACCCAGCCCCTCTGTCCTGAGGAAAGGGAAGCTACATAGCAAAGCAAGCATGGAGCAGATCACACTCTGAAAGGGACATTGTACAAAAATAACTGCAAATCCATCACCACCTGGAAAAGAATGGGCAAAAGTACTCTTTCCTTCAGCTCAGTGCTCCTGGAAGGGTCTCAGCTGCAGTAATAAGTCCACCAAAGAGCAGACAAGGAGCTTAATGCAAGATATGGACCAACAGAAGATCCAGAGAAGAGGTTAACAAGAATAATCAGATCCCTAGAAAACAAGGCTTCAAGGGAAGAGCAGAGTAAAAACAAAGATGGAATAACATGCAGATAAATACAAATTGGACAGGTGAAAATAGGTCTTAACTGTGAAGAGGTCTGCAGTAACATGCTTTAAATATAACAAAAAAGTTTTAAGACCTTAAGACAAAAATTAACAGTAAAGACAGAGAACCACATGAATAGGTAGCTGTGTTATCTGCATCCATGAAGATTTTTAAGAAGATGCTTCATATGTGTGTGAAAAAATGGCTCAGCACATCCTTAAATACATCAAAAAGATCTGAGCTCCTGTCCAGGCTTACTTTCCGAGTCTAATTTTGGACAGACATAACTGGCCCTCAGTCATTCTTCTGTCTCAGTTACTGACTTTAGTGAACTCAGTACCAAGAAGCAAAACAAAACAGCAAAACATCACATTGTTTCCTTATGCAGCTACCATCACTTCAGTGTTCTGCTGAATGCACTTACTGGGAGAGGAAGAATAAGGGGCAACACAGGGGCACCAAAGCAAAGAATGAGCTACATGTCCCAGACACTGTATATAAATTTCTTTCTGTCCTATTAGATATCTTTATAAGAAATGCTTCTAAGTATTCTGCTATGAAGAGCTCTTAAGCACAGTTTTGTAAAAGCCCTCCTATTTCTTTCTCCTGCCAACGAGTTTCCTTTTGTGACTAGCCCATCAAATCAAGCTAGGCAGGATTCTTTTCTGTTTCAGATCTTTACCTTGGTTTCCCCATAGCATTCAATCACACAGTAACTGGGCTCTTGCTGAAGAATGTTCCTATTAAAGAGTTTTACCTTCAGAAATTGGAGTGTGCCACATTCCTAGAAGTAGAACCTAACAACCTCTAGAGTGGAGGATAACATTTCTGTTCAGTCAGGTTCATAGCTGAAGCATTACACACTGTGTCAAAGAGAAAAGCTAATACACAAATGAAAAAAAAAAAAAAAAAAAGAGAGAGATTTCAAGAAAATTTTGCCCCGTTATTCATTACTACCAACTAGGTGAACAAAAGTTACAATTGTATAAAATCGGTGCAATTCAGAATACAATTGAGTCCTTTTTCTCAAAGGCAGCAATGTATCTGATCATATTTTAAGGCAGTTACTGTATTCCTCATTTGGTAAATATTCATTTTAAGAGTGTTAGACACCAAGTGCCACAGCCGCACACACAGAAAATGGAATATAGAAATCAAATTACAGGATATTGAACGATGTCACCATGGCATTTTCACTGAAGAACCTGACAACTCTCTTATTGCCTTGAACAGTGCCCGTTAACTCCTAGATAACATCCCATTCTTAATTCAACACAAGCATCTTCAGTTTACATTTTCTATGACTTTCCCAAAATACTTCATCCCAGAGCTTGCCAGCTAAAGAATATAGCTACAGGTGATACTGTGGCTGGAAAAAAATATAAGCTCCTTCACATTATCAGCACTGAAAGAGAAGCATCAGAATCAAAAAGAATAAAGCTTAACCACAAACCCAACAAATATTGAGGCACATGGTGGAATTGCTAGAAAGCACTTTAGTCTTTGGAGTGGAGTGATTACTGTCAGGGAGGTGTGTGAAGCCTGAGTTTATGCTCTTTCTCGTCTCATTTCTCAAAGCATTTACACTGTAAGGTGCCTTGCTGAGCAGCGTTAGGCTGTCTAAAGAGTTCAGGCACTTCTCTGGAGGCTGACGAAATGCCTCTCACTGCTTCTATGCTACTATTTACCTCCTCTGAGCTGTGGCAAGAGACATTCAGAAGCCCTCTGGCTCCCATCTTCAAGAGGCCAGGGATGCCCCACTTGGCTGGGAAATGATCGCAGCAGTGGCAGCAGTGGAGGGATTGCCCCCACCTTCCTGGAGCAGCACAGACAACAGCAGACCCACAGTCTGAGGTCTGGTAAAGAGGTCAACCCAGCTGAGGGATGTCCTCCCAATGGGTCAGGACTTACAGAGGCACCAGTAAAATTCAGTGTAAACCTAGCTGAAGTGTAAGCCGCCATTTCGGGCACTCCTATGAAAGAGCAAACACTGTATGATTGCAACTACCAAAATTTGTGGTTAAAACGTAGCTGGGAGCCAAATCAGATGTAGGACACCTTGTTGAGGTATCCATTTTTAAATACAGTAACGATACCATTGCATTTTTCTGTGCTGTGAAGAAATAGCAATTCTGATCTTGCTCATCTTGACACCTGAAATGCACTAACACATTGCTCAAGGGAGACGGTTCTGAAATACACACAAAATCAGAACTGACACAGTGCTTGTAATTAAAGCAAGAATAATCATCCACTAGCACCCTGTTTCCATGCCTCAGACCAGGTCAGCCTGCTCTCAGGGAAAACATCCGTGAAACCTGTAAGCCTTACAAGCTGTCCAGAAAGCAGCTTTTACTAACAGCAGCAAAATCTACCTGCCAAGTCTCCACTGCTGTAAGGACACCATGTTCTCTCCCCCAGCTACGCTCCTGCTGCCGCTGGTGAGTTTCCAAGGGAGAATTTGTGGCAGTGTTGAGAGTAACTTTGGTTTGAAGCAGAGCTGCTATTGATTAACGCACTCCATGCTTGACCTTCTGGGTTATCTCCCAAGCAGCTAACTGAGCTACCAGTCAGCGTTCCATCGTGGCTGTGGGATGCATGGGAGGAAAGCAGGAAAGGTTAAACCACCCTATGTGTTCTGCTAAGAAAGCCGTGCAAAAACAACTCCAGCCACAACTCCCGTAGCAACCTTTTAGTGTCCAAATAACCAAATTCAAAGCACCAGAAGAAATAATCTCACAGCATATATGACTCTTGATGAGCACAGCCCAGATGCTCTTTCTGCATCCCTGTTGAGAAAGATAAATAAGCAGCGCCTTACAGGATACATACATATACTTGTAGTTATACAAAGAGAGATTCAAGCTGAAGCCTGCCATAAAACAAATTCTTCTCCTTCCTGAAAAGATAGAATTGGCAACGATACAGTAATTTGGCTTAGCAAAATGCACTTTCCTTTGGAACACAGTAGTTTATCTGGAATGCTAATCAAAAGGAGAACGTTTTCTGAAATTCAAGACTTACAGATCTCCTTGATATGGCTATCCTTTTTCATCATTTCTGTCACGTGCTCTCAGACCAGTTGAGGACAGATCAGCAGGCATCCTGGAGCAGCCAAGGAAACTGACAATAATCTTATTTTCAGCTGAGGATCAAAACAGGCTTTGAGAAAACCAACTCTGGGTTTTCTTTTCTTATAGAAGAAATGCATTTGTTTCCCAGCCTGCTTGAGCAGCGGGAGATCTATGAACAACAGAAACAATGTATACCTCAAACCAAAAAGAGACATCGTTTATTACACTCACAGAGCAGAAGCAGCTGCATTCACAAAGCAGCTTCTGCCCATCCTTCTACAGAGACTGCTCAATGCATTTTAAGGACAGAGGCGCAGAAATCCATCTTATCTAATTAGTATTTGTTGAGGTGAATGCAGCATTCCCTGAGGATAATATGGATTCAAAACAATTTAAGTCTCTAGTTCAGCTGCTCTTGGAAATACTGAAGGTCTCCCTCCCTTTTTTCTATTCTCTCCTGTTTCGATTCTGTAAGATAACACAAACGCCACAGAAATACTCGGTTTAGCTGCAGAGATTAACAACAGTGGTAAAGGGCAGAGGAAATGGATAAGGGAGTCAAAAATAGTTTGAATGGCTCAGCTCACCAAGAACTGAGTGCACAAAAGAAAGGGAAAAGATCAGTAAATAGAAGTCATCAGCACAACTTTCTTAATCCAGAACCAAGCAGGCTCCCTTGCACTGAAAGCTATTAGTCACAGAGCAATTAAAAGTGATGACTGGCTTTTACCAGTTAGGTACCAGCACGTTCTTTCTAAACCCAGAGAAAGCACTTCCTTCCTACTCAGACAAAGTCGATCTCTGCGTGGAGAAGACTGAGCAAGCTCATCAGGACTGTGAGGAGCCACATCTGCCTTCAGTGGAAAGAATCATTTCAATCAGCAATAACCAAGAAATACACAATTTTCAGACACAAGAAGAACACGCTCTCACACATAAACAGACTACCAAAAGATAATACCAAATGCTCTATTTCCAGATATGCCCTGCAAAATACAACATTGTTTACAGCAGGAAGAAATAGATAGGAGCTGAGAGACCATGGCTGACAATGCAGGTTGAAGTCTTTTCCATCACAGGACGTTTTTCATATTGTACTCACGTAGGAAAGGAGGAGGAGGATAAGATAGAATAGTTACAGTTTATAGCTCCTATAAAAGGTTTTTGTATAATCCATGGTTTAGTATTATTTTCTTTCAATCCCACTTCCCACACAAAAATCAGTGCAGCAGCCAAATGTGTGAAGCTGAGCAAGTTTAACTGGAAGCCACGAGAAGAGACATCGCATGTGGAATAGGACAGTTCCTCACTTTATATCTGCAAATGACGACAGTTCCCTACCGCTCTGGTGAAAACAAGAGGTCACAAGATGACCAAAGGGGTTTCTTTTGGAGGCAAGTTAAAAATCATTATGTCCCTAAGCAAGGGCTCACTCCAGCCTCCATCAGTCGGCCGTATAAGACTCCTCTCCTTTTGGACATTTATTCCAGCCTCGCTCCAGACAGGTCACACTGCATGGCTGAGCCACAGTCAGTCTTATCCCTAGCGAATAGAAACAGCCAGCACAGAAAGTGGCATGAGGGAGTGTCACCGCAGTCTGCAGGCTGCAATGACAAGAGCCAAGTGCACCACGTTTACCTGCCACTTGAGTGCATGTATTCAGTCCCAGCCATTGCTCCCGGCACTCTGCTGTCAGAAAATTCACGCCTACTCAAAACGGTCAAACAGAAGTCTGCAAAATACCAAAGAACCAAGAAAATAGAGCTAGGCAACCACCTGCATGTTGCTATTTTTTTTTTAAATCCCAAATATTTTCACTGTATTGTTCATTGACACCTCTTGTCATATGGCTGAAACCAAATGTGCAGTACGCTGTGCAGAAATTCTCATGTCTAAACACTCAGAGTCAATGAACACAGAAATCAAAAGCTTGATCTATGAAGCACCACAAGGACGGGATGATCTGTGCAGCATTCTCTATTCACATGACCACGTAATTTGTCTGACTAAGGAGGTAGATGTAAAAAATCCTCTATTAAAGAGCATCATAACTCTTTTTGCCACTCAGTTCACATCCTTCAAGCACTGCAGTTCTAAAGAAGAGGAATTCAGTCTCCTTCCTAATGTAAGCCTGTCCAGTACTAGTAGTGAGCACCTCTTATAGCCCTGTAAAAGTATTTCATATCATCATCATCTACATCTGGATAATAAAGAATGGAGAGTAAGTTAAATAGATCAGTAGTCACTGCTTTGCACAACATAAGCATGCTGCTTTCCTGCGGAACTGCTTTTATAGCTATGGAGGTGTTGACAGAGAAACTTTCTGGGAGAATGTCTCAAGCCTTTGAAAAATCATGGCACCAGCATTGCAACTAGTGGGGCTGCACACAGTAGGATCAGATGAAAAAGACCTTAAGTTCTTTTTTCCTCACTTTTTTTCTTGACTGTTCAGCTCTTACATCCTTTGTCAGCCCTTCCCTCCCCGCTAAGCCACTCTAAATTGATACACACGCGTAAAGCAAAGATGAAACCCAGAATTAGAATGCAAATGTCTGACTTTTATTCCACCTCGCTCTTATATAAGGACTCCTCTCCATGAATGTTCACTTGGCTCATTCTGCAGTTTTAGGAATATTCTGCATGTTTCAGAACACACACACACATTAGGAAAATAAAACCAAGACGAGAAATGGCCACACACTATTTTGTGAGAACTGATCTCCATAGAGCAAGCACATGCAGCAATGACAAATTATTCGTTAGAACCAGTGACACACACCTTAGACACAGCAAGCCTTGCTTTCTGAAAACAAGGGATGACCCACACCCCACACTGCACATGTAAACCTGTTGATATTGAAAAGCATATTTTAACAGTAGTTCTAGTTACACTGTATTTAGATTGGATTATCTCACTTTCAAATTACTTGTGGAAGTAACAGAATGCTCACAACAACACTGTGTGCTTCTGAGAAGAAAGAGTAAGAAAAATAAATGAGAATTTGTGAGTCCTGTGATTATCTGACAACATTTACCAGTCATTTTTGCATTCCTTTCTCAGGAATTTGGAAAAGATGCGTCACTTCAATCAAATACAAACTGTATTACATATGTATTATATTATCCACAAACTGTATAGGTGTAACTTAATGCGTTACTTGTGATGTTCCTCCCAGAAGCAGGAGGAAAGACAGGCAGCTGAATCAGCCCTTTATAGCTGTGTAATCCATCCATCTTTCCACTATAAAGTAATCCTCAAACGAGACTTGACCTTGGTTGTTAAAAGCCCAGAGAAAATCTTCTGTGTGGCTCTGTTAAGATGGCAATGCCTGCAGTGGCCTAGTCTATAACCTTGCCAAATTCTGTGGGACCTTCACTTGTGAAAGGGAACACAGACTTCTCGTAACTTTATACTAGTTCTTTCTTCACCTTCTGTCTCACCTGCCTGGTGCCTTAGAATGACAGTTCCAGACAATTTCATAAAATAGCTGATTGCTGAGGCAGATGAACAACCCATGAGCTTTTCGTATGACAATTCATTAAGTTGTTCCCAAAGCAGAAATAATCTCTCTGTCCTCAAAGTACTGTGGTTCCTCATTTGACTGCTATTTTATATAACAAGAACTGAGCTGTGTTTTAAATGAACAACATGTCGACTGGGTTACGTTGCAGTGGCTGACCTGCTCAAATTTAGATTGCGCTGTTAATCTGCTGAAATACCTAACCTGTCATTACAGTTTTGTTTATAGTCATTAAATGAGATTATGCAGAGAGTATATTGTCGTATCTGATGCAACAAACTCTGTGAAACACATGTTCTATGCTAACTCAGTGATTCCTAGTTTCAGCATGTACTTTTTCATTTACTAGAATGATTTGAACTTGGGGATCAAACAACAGCATTATCTTGAGTCCAGAAGCTTGGAATTATCTACCTACCTGGAAAAAAATGAGTACCATTCTTAAACTTCATGCATGTTCTTAAATAAATATATAAATAATCCACAGCCTTACAATATATTCCAATATCTGCTTAAAATGTCAGATAAGCAATATAGATATTCTGAGTGTTACCTAAAAGATGCTGTTATGAACATATATTATCCCTTTATATTCCTTCTACTGTTCCTGTTGAATTAATTTATTGTAGCCTGGCATTTTCAGACAGATCTTGCCACCTTACGTTCCAGTGAACTGTATTTTCCATCACTACTAGATAATTGAGATGATTCTAGCTATTCATTGTATAAGACAACTGAGTGGGTAAAGACTGACGAAGAGTTGCATGACTCTGACAGCTAACCTAAGTTTTGAGAATAACCTTTATCACTAAACAGAAAAGTTCAAGATTCTCAAACCATTTAAGTACAGCTGATGTTGGCACAGACCAAAAGATTGAAAACATAAAGTCTGCAATGTCCTACATTTTCCCAGACGAAAGTATTGGGGATTTTACATTACGGTTCAGATACGGCCAAGCACCTCAGCCTAAATACTGCATTTGGTTTGTAACTGATATTCAAACAAGGGAAAGATAAAAAAAATTAGGAGTTATTTTATTATTTCGTTGAATCCTTTTCTCTACATCTCAAAAACATTATTTTTCCTTCAGAGGAAAACTTAAATTTGTGGTTTCCTACAAAAGGCACAAAATGGAAGTGATTTTTTTTCTTTTTTTAGCTTTCCTGTGCACAAAACCCTTCTTTCAGGTCTTTTTTAATTTAACCCAGAAACCCTTCCTAAGTCCTACAAGTCCAGCAGGTAACAGCAACTTGAAGAAGAAAGAAATCTGAAACCAATAAATGTTAATATACTATCTATAAAATTATCCAGCTGGATAGGGTGTTATTTTCATAAACATATCGAATGAAATGCAATCAAGTGAGGTGCATTACAGAGTCAGTAGAATACCAGTGTCGAAGGTATTACATTTCCCAATTTGCATGTTTCTTCCTTGGAAAAAATACTTTGAAGAGGCTGCTGTGAATTATTTTTCAGGTAGAAGGATGAATCTAAGTGGGCTAATAGTTAACCAGTTTCATTTTGCTAGCTAGTAAACACCCAGTACAGAAACTGTTGGTAGTACTATGACAACCCAAAGCATCAACAAATACACACTTTTCTGCAGCACTGGACAAGTGACCAGTGGAACACCTACTCCTCATAGAATTCTGAGTTCTATTCTTTTTACACTTGTAAACCCTGCATCATGGAGGGATCTGAACAAACCCCCCACAGTGAAACCAGACAGACAGACACCAGAATCAGAAAATTCTGGTCATTATTGATCAGCTTCTGTAGTCTCAGTGATCGACTGTCATCCAGCTATTCACACAACTTTCTTTCATCTTATTTAGTAATGAACATATCTAATAAAGCCACATGAGAAAACACAGTGAGAAGATTGAAAAAAAAAGCAATAAAAATCAAAGCTCTCTTGCAAAATAGATATGTGACTCAGTCATCTTAAAGGAGAGGCTGTAGGAACAGCTAGGCGTTATCACACTGTACCTGACTCAATAGCCTATAAATGACTAATGGGGGCACTGAGGGAGTTATTATTGCTATCAGCACACCCATCTCACAAACTGCATCAGCTCTGAACACTATATGCAAAGTTGGAGAAGAAACAAGATTTGAGACAAGAAGATGGAAGAAAATTCCTGAGGTATGGATTAAATCCTTGTTTTCTCCACACTAACAGCTAAAAAAAATTAATGAAGAACTCTGGAACGCCCATTCTTAGAGTAAGAAGTAAAATAATTCAAGGTGGGGAGCAGGAAGGGAGGATTTAGCAGGCAAAGGAAAAGGCAGCTTTCATCAACTATAGGATTTACAACCTGACTCAGCTGAAACAGATGCAACACAAAAAGCCCTTGTGGCATGCACAGATTTGGTGTGTGTTTGTTTGTTTTTCTCTTCTTAATTTATTTTGGACACACAGATAAGCTTTCCAGAGCTATGGTAGGTAAAAGAGGGAGCCAGGACAGCTGCTGTAAAGCCACAGAGTGAGCATACAGCAGAAGAATAGACACAAACAAATAAAAACGTGACTTGTCACAACACTGAACTTAACTTTCTGCAAGGCCTGAGCTAGTTCACAGATTTTCTGAATTCAGCCTATGGCTAAAAAAAAAAAAAAAAAAAAAAGCTAGAGAGAGAGAATGAGGGAGGAAACACTATCTATCTTTCTAGGAAATGTAAGTACAGTTACTTTTAGCCAAATAATAGCCTGCAGTAACTTTTTTCATACATTAAATCATTACCTAAACATTGCCCACAGTGTACTATCCCCTGTGCACCAGAGCACCAAATGGTGCCCCCCACTAGGGGCTCTTCGTAAAACATTTCTTAACTGAAATTCAGTCTTCATAACTGGACATATAAACTAGTAAAGTAAATGCACTGTCCACACCTTCTGATTGTCTCTGGTGTCTCTTCTCTTTTTGCATCTCATCAAAGAGGTTAACTGCCTACCAAGAAGAAGACCCAGAAGAATCACAGACTATCCTAAGTCAGAAGAGACTCCTAACGATTATAGAGTTCAACTCCCAGCAGCTGTGCGAGTACCTATACCTGCTCCCATTGAACTCTGCCATCCATGCTAGAGATATTCCTACTTCCAGGACAATGCAATGAGAAACACAGTGGTTCAGTGTGCTCACCCTCACACATCTATGTGCTCATACTCCACCTGAGAAAAATTCCCATCTAAAATGATGTAGCTGCTACCAAAAGCTGAAAGGGCCTGCAAGCTATCACAAATACAGCATCTACAAAGTTAAGGCATGGGGTGCCACGCTGGGCTAACCACACAGCTATTTCAAATGAATGAGTTCTCTGACTGACATTGCTAAAGAAGGTAGAGCGTTATTACCTCAGCTGAAATAGGACATAGGTTCAACTGTATCTTTAATGACCAGAAGTGTTTAGGGCTTTAATTTTATGCTTCAATCAAAAGATAAATCAGTGCCGTTCCAAAGATTAGATTGCCAGCATATGGAGAATGCCTCTTCAGAAAAAAAAAAAAAAAATCAAATAAAGTGGATTTTACTCTTTTACATAAAAATCCTGCCATTTACGTTTGCATCTGAAATGACTGATCTACTTAGTAGATATTACATGTTGAAAAAAATAAATCTGATGGTATGCTGCTTAAGTAGTGTAACTACTCCAGCTATTGAACTGAGCCACCAGATCAGAGCTTCCATTCTCAAAAGAAAAAAAGGCTGACGCATTGAGGAAGAACACTTTCTGCATAGAAGAAGGACTGAACAGATTTTTATCAGAACATTCTAAAAAACTGGAAAATAACTTTGACACCCAGCTTCTTGAGGTACAGTATGACTGTTATTTTACAGCTACCTCAATCATAAAGGAACGAGAAAAGAAAACATTCAACCAGAACAATCCCCGTTACCTTTGTGCTTCACACCTATCTTACATGTAGCAAAGCGTTACTTCATCATCTTGTATATTCTTTCTCTGTTACGGAAAAAAAGCCTAACAAAAGCAACAGGAATCTGCACAATTTGTGAGCTCTGGATCTAGACCACACTTTAATACCATGCTTGCTAGGAGAGGTGGATTCATAGGCCTTTCTCGCATTCAACAGGTATTACTCTATTGGTTTTTTTTTGTTTTTTTTTTTTAATTCACCATCCATAATATATAGGATTACCCAGAAGAAAATTCAGAGCTATCTTTGGATACATCATGCACTTTCTGAAGCCCAGCAGACATTTCACAATCAAACAAAGTACAGACAATAAAAATGTTTCATCTGATGGAGAAAAAACTCTGGGAGAGGAAAAACAAGTTTCCAAGCTTCCAGATCAACAAAGCCTTCCATTTCTTTTCTTGTCTGTATAAAGATGTGAGAATAATCCTAAAGAAGGGCCTGTCTTTTTCTTGGGTCCATACACTAATTTTAATTCAGCTGCAAAGAATCACTACTTCTGTGCTAGGCTTTTTTTCACAGGAGTGGTGTGGGCAATATTGGTGGTAGGTGGACAGTTGGACTAGGTGATCTTAGAAATCTTTTCCAATTTTAACAATTCTATGATTCTATAAGAACTCAAATCTGAAACACTGATAGGAGAAAACCATTCAAAAAGGGTGCTGCTCATAAAAATACTCAGAAAGACTGGAATTCAGCTTAATTATAGGTCTTACAGAGCATACTTCAGTTAACAAAGAAAAGATAGATGACACTCTTCAGCAAGAGTTTAACTCATTCTCACCCCTGCTCCTGGAGCACTATAATTGGATTTGTTATCTTCATTGCACAATCTTTGTAAGTCATGTAAGAGGGCTAGAGAACTATGGCACTATATTTGCTTTCCAAATATATGTGAATGTGGACACAATCTCTTCCTCTGAATGTCAAACCAGTGAAATCAAGCTACAATGCTTGTTTTTGTGGGGTTGAATTCCTATCCATATGGGAAGAGACCTCGCTGGTTACTCTGGTATCCTGGTGGCTGACTTGTTTTTCTGTTGTATCACTTCTAGCAGCTCCAAGTGCCCTTCTCATGCCATCATTTTTCAGGAAAAAAAAAAAACTCTACAAACCCACCTTAAATAAAAAAGAAACAACACAAGAGAGCTGAATTAAATATCCAACACTCTCTACAACATCGGCAAGTTGTTTTGCTCTATTCCTTCCACGTGTCACATTATTTCTCAAAGAAGTAATGCTGATGGTTCTGACTACGGACCTACACCATGATTAACTTCAAAGAGATCACTCATGAAATACATTAGTGTTCATTGTATTAAATTTTGGCAGAAATACAGCTCTACGTATGAGCTGCACAGTTTTTCTAAGACTGAATGCTGTACCCAGCTTCAATTGAACCTTACTTGTAGACTAGCTAGTTACATTTGTACCATAGATCGATGAGCTAAAGGCAGCACGTTTATCATTGATAAATGCAACTAACACAGCTTGTTTCACTTAAAAACACCAATCTAAATGTTCTTTTACTTCAGTAAAGCAATTTATTTTTCATTTCACACAATTCAACTGCACCAGATCCTGATGCTTTAACACATGCGAAATTCTCCCTACAGCCGAGATGAAATGCCTTAAGAAACACAAGTACCTCTCTGAGCACACATTTCAAGTCACGTTTCTCGTTCATCGGCAAATTTCAATACTCACTGCTGAAAGGCCAATGGTAAACAAACGCCGTAGCCTCAGTATGAGCAATGCTTTTGAACAAAATTCGGCTCTGTAGGCTGAAGACAACTCAGAGAGAACACAGAACTTTTATTCAGAGCTTAGTAGTCTGCTACTGGTTAGTTTACCCATCTCTTTCCAAACATCATTTTCCTTCTGTAAAGCATAATTAGAACTCACGAATGAATAATCACCTAACATTCAGTATATTCTGTCATTTTCTTAGATTTTTCACTGCCTGCTCATCAGGAAGAAGGGTGCAATGAAGGAGTCCAATCTATTACTCCATTACAAAAGGAAGACACAAAGCCACTGACATCCTCAAGTTGTATACATTCATTTCTTTAAATATCCCGTGTATTTTCATTTCACAGTTAAGGTACTAAGGGAGACTCAAACAGAGCAGCTATTTTTATAAGCTCTACAATAAGTTCTTGCAGATGGTCTTCACAAGATATTAATTCAAGAACATCTAGAACAGGAACTCGGACACAAAGAAAGATGGCCTGCCAAGACACTATTTAAAGGTATTTTTGTGAAACATAAAGGGAGAGAAGAAAGATACTAAAACCTGGGCTTGGATATTCTCTGCAGTGTAAAGTTAGATAAACAGAAATTACCTCTTGATTATACTGTACTGCATTAAATCAAACGCAAATTAGATGTCAACTTGCTAACTCTTGCCTTTCTCTTCTTGGAATAAAATTGCATCAGTAATACCTGACATGTACAATTGGCATTTAGACACTGGTGGGGGAGGAAGGGAGAATTTGAGTGGAGAAATTCAAACTGTGGAAACCTAGAATAGCATGCATTATTCCAACTGGAATCAGTTAAATAATACTACTTAATTCCTAAGTACAAGTTCTGTGGACCAAAGGAAACATAAAACAATTTTTTGTGACTTATAAAAAGATATCTCGCACCAAGTCTGAAGATTAAGAAGGGAAGATTTTATGACCACAAGCTGTACAAGAAAATATTAGAACCATTTTTAGCTGGCATGTCAAGATATCATCTCAGCTAACAGTAGAGATTAATATGGCAGATACTGCTTTCGTTAAGAGCAATAAATAAATTATATACGTATATATACACACCCAGACACACCTGCACATAACAAAAACTACACAGCAACATAAATACGTCCCTTGCAAAACAACAACAAAACAAATCCAGTGACTGGTTAGTATTTCTCCTGGCTTGTAAACCTCAGCTTTCACAGTATCTGAGGCAGTGAAAGCACTACAGCAAACAGCCCACTCTCCTCGTGCTGTGGTCAGCTAAGGGGATAAATGGTCTTCTTGATCTAGGGGACTTCACTTTTCATGGCTCAGCTTGGCAGCGTGATAAAGAACAAAAAACTTTTTGCTTCTACTGAGAATTATTTGTTGATTTGCAGACAGATGTCCCCTTGATCCTCAGAGGCCGCCTTAATCCAATTTCTCTAGTAGATATTCTTTCATCTATTCCCTGATATCTTTACAAATGACAGCTTTGTTTCTCCTATCACATTAAGATATCACCTTTTGCCATTTTGCAATACGCACCACTGGGGCAAATGCTGTGAACAGCTTGGCAACAAATGAAGCAGGGTAACCTCAGCCACCTGGAGCATCTGCCTTTTCTGGATTCGTCACGCCCTCAGGAGTGTTGTACCGACCACAACCACCATTTCCCATAATAAGTGAAGCATCGCTCACTTTAGCCCTTCTGTATCGCGCTGTATTGGCTTTGCCTCACCTTGAAATGAGAGGCTTTAGAAAGAATCTAATGCAAAGCCTCATGCTCACAGCAGCACAGCTGGTTTGTTTCCCAAAATAAACCTTGCTTCGTATTCTACAAAATATCTCAGGATAGAGAAAGGTAGGGAGTTCTGACATTTATCTTACTGTACTCACTGAAAATCTCAGTTCTTCAGTTTTCATTTGAGTTTTGTTTGCTTATATTTTAAAACCAGGTTCCTCAACTGAAACATCTTTGATAGTTACACGCCTAAGGATTGATCCAGCTCAGGAATCAAAGACAGCGCACTGAAATAGAATTCTCACATTTCTTTCTACCTTCAGGGACCAAAGGAATAAAGACCATAGGGAGTTTCACCCAAAGGATTGGAGAAAACAATAAATTCCAAAAGAAGCAATTCAAGAGACAAGTATACAAATCAGTATGCAGTTGCATAAACAACAAACAACTCTAGATACTGCAAATTGATAGGGAATAAAGTAGCTAAAGGCCTCCACATTTTCTTGAGAAATGCATGGCTTATCCAACTTGAAGGTATAAACACAGCGACATTTCATCGTCCGCCTGTGAAAGCTCTGAGTGCACTGAAGAGTCTCCATATAACTAATACAGCACTGCAAGTATTGATGTTTTTCATCCACAAATGTAACCATCAGGATTCAGAGCACATTTCTCAGACATGGCACACACTGAAAAATGACCTCTCGCTTCAACACTAGACAATCTTTTCCACACGGGGTCCGAAACCGCACACAAAAGTACAACCTCAGTAATCATCACATCCTGATGCTTCTCTGCCACATCTTACCCTTACTTCTCACTGTGTACAATCAGCAGGCAATTCTTTGATGCCATTCCCCCATTCTATGAGAAAAATGGTCCTGTTTGCTTTACAAACACCATAAACACACATGTAACTACATCTATCTCTCTGAACTCCAGCCAAAACACAGTCCTTCTAATCTGCCAAAATCTTATTCCCCATGCAGTATGCACCAACTCAGACAATAGCTTTTGTGAGAGATGGGAGCCAAGATTCCGTGCAATTGCCTTGAATCCCTTTTGGACATGATACTCCACCATTGTCAAAAGCCCTCCTACAGCTTTTGGAAAAAAAGAAAAGCCTGCCTTTTGCTTGACTTGCCCCTAGCTGGGAATCACAGAATCACAGAAGGGGTTGGAAGGGACCTCCAGAGATCATCTAGTCCAGCCCTCTGCCAAAGCAGGCTCCCTAGACCAGGTTGCACAGGTATCTACTGCTTTAAACTCTTCTACTGTTTCCTTCTCATTTCACAAATTCATAATCTGTGCTGAAGGTAGGGTAAATAGACAATTGGAGTGGATCTCACCAAACTGACTTCCAGGACGGTGTGCTGGAGCATGGCATATCTATCCCAGGATGACCTCCTGCTTTCCCAAGGCAGTTCTCCTCCTGTGTTGCTGTGCTGGATGTTCACACTAAACTTGCTGTATGGGAACAGTTGAGTCAGAGCCTGAAACACGGATTGATCACCTGAGGTGAATCCTGAGTCAACCACAGGAGCACAGGTGAAGGCAATTCACCGGTGTGAGCAGAAGGGATGGAGCCTGGCTCCACCTCTCCCAGACCTCATTTAAGGGCTGACTGCAAAGGGGCTAGGTTTTCTTTCTGGAGGTTGCTCCCTTTGGAGTTCTTTCACTGTGAGCCTGGGATATAGGTCAGCATTTCATTTGTTTTTGATTATTCTTTTCCACTGTGATAATTAATCTTTCTAGTTACACATCCTGACTACAACACTAGTTAGAGCTGCATATTCTGTTAACTGTACACTCTCTTAACTGAAGTTTTTACCCCTGTTGGTCAGGATCCTGGAGCTGTATAGAAGTCAGTCTGTTAAAATTAGGTTCACGTGCAAGATTCCTCCACATGTGTGAAGAGCTGTCTCTAGAATACCTGCAGCATATTGCCATTTCTATGCACACACTCAGCTGTTTACTCCTGCCTATGGATACCACCCCACACTGTGCTGCCTTTCTTATTCTTGGAGCTTTGCCACTGACAGTAGTGACCAGCACTCTAGAAATAACAGAGCAGTGATGGAGCCTGTCTCCAAAACCAATGCCTTTCCACTCACCTGTGGCTCATTCACATGCAAAATAAAATCTCAAAGAATAATGCTGTGGGTTTGTTTATCTCTGGTGCAAAAACATGAGATAGAGATAACATCCCTGGATGGGAAACTAGGGCATTAGGCTCCATGCTGCCAACAACAGAGTGCTGTTCTGCACCCCACTCTGAACAGTAAAATGTCTCTCAGAAGTCTTTAAACAGAGATCCCTGCCAGGTGTGTACCTGGGCTTCAGCCAGCAGCATTACACACAGCTAAGGATGCACATCTCCAGCTCAGCAGTCAGACATGTATGTGCTGGAATTGCACAGCGATGTCAGTAGAAATTCTAACATCAAAACTTTCCAGCACAGGTATCCTGACTGTGTTAAATATCACAAAAGGTAATGATCACATAGCTCAGTTATTTCAGCTGTGGCCAGCTAAACAAAACAGGCAAACAAAAAGCTTAATCAGAAAATAGAATCAGGTTCTAAATAGAAAATGACAAAAGCTCTGTAAAAAGCATCAAACTCAATCTTACAGTGGAGAAAAAGCATTGTAAGGAAAGGATGAGAAGAGGTACTTGACAGAATCTCTGGATACCAATCTGCAGTTCACACTGGATGCAGAAAGGAGATGACGCTAAAGACAATTTGAGTCACACAGTTTTAAGCCAGAGAGGAGTCCTTTCTGCTCACAAATAACATATGAGGGATTGCTGTGTGGTTGGTTTGAAGGGTATATTTAAATGCAGCGTGGCAAAATAGAATGCATTACCAAAACACATCATTTTACTTCAGACGTGAATCAGCTCACCATCAGCTTCCATTAGACAAGATGTTACCAGGAACATTTAAGCTTTGGTTTAAAGTGAGGTCCCACCCTTTCACAGTCTCCAGGCAGTGTCTGTGAAGGAATGCTGCAATACATTAAATTTCACAGTGTTTATTCCTAAAAGTACAGGCAACAGAAGGAAAAATCGAGGCAACGTATTTTTTAATGCCTTTGATGTCCTCTGAAATAATTGCAGTAAAATTCAGTGAGACTATGAAGGAAGTCTTCACAAAAGTGCCTCCTGTTCCTGACACCATTATACCTTCCAGGAGTCAGCAGGAAAGAAAGGCACCTGCTCCAAAGGTGGCTCATCACCTTTCTCCTTGCAACATGTAGTTTTTGTAGTTTTCTCAGTATGTGAGCTTTCAGATGGCTGAAGCTGTTATCACAGAAATGTGACATTCACCTAGCCACTGAAATATGAATACAGGATCGAGGTGCATTTGCTAAGGTTTCAAAAGCACCACTACAACTAAAATGTGACAACTTCTCACATCCACAACCCCACTCATTTTCCGACCAGTTTGCTGGTAGGATTTCTCAGTGTTATAGTTTGCTTGAGTAGTAGTATCCTGATGAATCCTATATATCTCCAGAGAACAAAAAACCATCCTTCTGGTTTCAGACTTCCAGATTTTATACTCCTTCTGAGGTAAACATCTAAATTTACTGATATACCATGGGTACTGTACCTGCTGTGTTTCCTTTACTTGGTGTGCTAACTCACATTTTAGATCAAAACGATACAAAAGTATGAGAAACACAGCCTTCAATTGTAGTTATGTCACCTATTTGTCAATTTTAAGATATCGCTTCATCAGTTTAAAGACTGCATTCTAGTTGGGAGAGTCCCTTTACAGCCATAAGAGGAAAAAGAAAAGATGCTTTTAAGATTCCCAGATGAAAGAAGGACAGGCAGCTGAGCTGAAAGCTGGCCTAAAGCCACTGGCTGCCTGTGTCAGCAGGGAAACCTTGGGCCCTGTAGATACTGGTTTTGTAGGATCACATTATCACACAGATAGGACATGCAGCAGCTGCCCAGCACCACTCTGCTTGTACTGTGCCCTCTGAATAACAGGCATTTTGGAAAGGAATGAAGCAACAATACATGAGAGCTGGTAACTAGCAGGATTAGAATGGACTTCTGGAGAAGGTTTTCCTTTTTCTACACTGCTTGAGCACGCATGCTGTTTGCATTCATTGCTGAATGTCAGTAACTTGGGAGTTCAGGTCTGTTTAAAACAAATAATCCAAAGGCTATAGGCAAGACAATGCAGGAGTCAAATTAATTTGAGATGATAGGAAAATATTGATGGCCTATTTTGTTCTCAAATCATTAAAAAACCTGACAAAGTATGGGATTTTAGTGCTCAATCATTTAAGTACATCCATAAAAGCTTTAGGAGTTTTCAGAAGCTACTCGAAGCAGATTTGTTGACAACTGGGTTTAAATTACTCTCTATTACAGCAGAACAACCATGAATTCAACAGACACTGTTATACACTAATTATTTAATTATTGGACAATCTCTGGGTAATAAAAAAGTGGTTTCAGTGCTTTTTTAACAGTCATTTCTGGATTGATATGTGTATTTTTGCCCTTTAAAAACCAAGCAAACAACTTGTCAATCATAATCTCTCACACGAGCATCATGCAGCCTGCTTTAACTGTTCACTTGATTTCCACCAGTAAGAGCAATTGGAAAAGGTTTACTAATTAATATGCAAAAGAGGAAATTCTGTCACGGGGTTATTAAAGTGAAATTGAACTGCAACACAAATTGAACAAAACAAAATCCAAAATGTGTTGTTTAGAGAACCTAACTGGAGTTCTAAATGGAATCCTCTCAGGTCCTTTCCTTTTAACTGAAGGTGAGCAAGGAGCCCATTACATCTGTGAGACAAACAGAAAGGTGGACCTACGGAGGAGTCCAACAGAGGCAAATCTTGAAATAGGAGAGATCAAGGACGAGGCTGAAAGGAATCAAATAATCACTGGTAAGTTGCATTTCAATAGTTGATTATTTGATAAAAATTGGTAGCCTCTGTGACTTAGTTTTTAAGCAGAAACACTGAACAAGAATTCCAGTGAAAAGCAAGCATTCAAATTCTGATCTAGTACGCCAATAGATTCAGATAAAGTAGAAGGTGACCTTGAGCTTGCATCACAGACATAGGTGTAATACATGTTTTCTCACCTACCACCCTCTGTAATTAATTAAGATGCCCATTGAAAGCCAAAACCAACACATCCCTGATCACTTAACATTTCCCTTGTTTAATGTGAGACATTACCACAGGACTCAGTTAGAGAAAAGCAGCTATGGAAGAGACAAAAGACAGATCTTCACTGAAAAGAAAATATCAATCAGAATGAATTGAAAGCAGCACTATGGAGAACAACTGTTTCTAAATGCAGCATGTCTTATTTCTAGATATCAAAGAAACTTTTGCAGCCAAACTTTACCTTTCTCGCAATGACTTCCTGTGAATCCAGAAGGACAGACACATTTGTTTGGGGCCACGCAAGTTCCGCCATATCTGCATCCTTCTTCACAGAATGCTGAGAAATGAAAGGAACAGGTGATACTACTTAGTATTTTTTCACCTCTACAATATGTTTGCAGGCTACTAACAAAAGCATCCTGATTCTAAACAGAATTAAGAATATTCAAATTTAATCCGCCTGCAAACACAAAGAGAAGTAACTCATTTAAATAATATGAGGAAAAACTCAGATTACACCATCGTCAAACCACCAATAAAAGATTAATAACCATCTGGAAGGAGAGAGGGACAAATATGGATACAACTCTAATGGTGCTGAACTTTCAATTATTCCCAGTATTACAATTTCAGTGCTCAGGTGATCCACAGAAAACAGGATGGATAGAGGGTAATTGCCTGTTTCTCACTCCTGTTTGGTTGGAAGGTCCATAAACACACTCTTTTCCTTTTGTTTTATTTGTAGGTGCAAAGCACTTTTTGTGGAATCAGAAGTGAATTGAGGGGAGGCTCACGGCTGAAAAGAGAAGAGGAGGCAACCACAGGACAAGGCCTCTACTGAAACGTGATTCTTGACAGAAAAATCCCCAAGTACTTCACAGTTGTGCACATGGATAGCTAGGATTTGAACCTAATCTCAGCTTTTCTAGCGAGCACTGTGATGTTCCTCAGTCATACAATTTGTGCAGGAAGTGCTTGATGCAGCCACTAACTGTGCATTTTAGTGATACCCTTTTTTCTTCCCTTATTTGAGCGTGTATGCAAGGAGAGGAACTGAGGTAAGAGGGAAGGAAACTGCAAGCATCAGGACAGGGTCAATTTGGCACTACTCACTCCAACAAGAACTTGGTTAAGGCTAAGAGTGGACCCTGAGCCCACAAACACAATCCCCCCTCTCTCTCCTAGATAGATATTGAACTTCACAAGTTAATCAGTGGGTTTAACTGCACTTGGGAGGGAAGTTGCAATTAATATTTAAACAGCAGCTCTCTGCAGTTAAGCTAATAACAGAACTGAAAACTGTTTTCTGCAAGCTAAAATCACAGATGGAGGGTTGGCAAAAAGATGTTACAAATGCTATGAAAAAGCCTACAGTGCTAGATAAGAGAATAAAGGTTTTAGATTTATCTTCCATTGCACTAAAAAGAAATATACAGACAGGAAAGTACTAAGGACTAGGAAGAAACTCTTGTAATTTTTATCTGCTTAGAGGCAAAAGAGCACATCATGCTATCTTCACAGAACTCACAGACCAATATGCTCTAATATAATGTGTAGCATGCCATACTGTTTTATGGAGGATAACATGGGGAGAGGAATGCTGAAGTGATTTACAGAAGATGGCAGGAGGGGAACATAAGCTCTCTGATGACTGGCACAAGGCAGTGGTGTGGAGAAAACACTGTTCTTGTCCAGTAATGCTTCCTGCCCATCGACCCACACACTCCACCTGTGAATCTGCTGAAATATACCTATTTTGAAGCCACTTAAAAGAGAAATAAGCTTTAAGAACAGAGATCGGTTATTCTTTCTCATATGAGTACTTGAAGAAAAGTATGATTCTGCAGGAAGCTGAATTTAGTAGTATGAAGGAAGACATGAAAAACATGATGAGATGTAAAAGGTGCCTTCTGTAGCTCTTGAGAGAGTTTGCACACTTCTAGGCTCAGCACTCTCAGAAAAGGTGCCAGTTACATTTATTTATTTATTTTTGTTTGAAAACAAGAGGAAGCAGAGATTGTCTTGAATTAGTGATAAGTTTCTCCATGGCAACAAAAGAACTGGGACTTGTGGCAGAGCAGACCAAAAGGGCAAAAAAGGAAAAATAAAATCAGCCTCACTGACGGAACAAAAAAAGCGAGTAGTTTCTCCACAATATGTACTGCATTAAACTGGGAAAGAACTATGCAAGATTCACAAAAGAAAAGTAATAAAAATCTTAAAAAAAAAAAAGGTTTCTTTTCTATTGCAGTCATGTATGTCCACTGAAAGAACTAGCTTCTCAAAATAGAAATAATAAAGGTCATAAAAAAGTCAACATTTATTGGTTATAATAATCACATGTCCTCTGGAAGTCATTGGAGCTGGAGAGAAATGCATTTACTGAAGGGCCTTGAGTAAGAGTGCTCACACTCTGCCACCGCAACCGATGCTGTGAAATGTTTGCTTCTTACAATACACCTATTCTGGGGCATGCACAGTGTGCTCGTGTTTTGTTCCGTTCTCTTGTAAGAAAACTAGGAGAATAAAGATTTCTGAGATGGGGTTGAAGATCTTTTAAGTGCAAAACTTATGTTCCATTTGCAGCAGGGGAGTCTTGGCACCCACAGGCACAGCCAGGCATGATGTTGACATCTGGAAGAGAGACTGGGCTGCCTGTCATGGGTCCTCCTGGTCCTTCCTGCTGATCCATACCCAAGAACACCTCCAGAGCGTGCATGCAAATGCAATAGCAGTTGTTAAGCATTTTGAAATTCATCTCTTCTTTAGGTACCATATAGTGCAGTGATTTTAACTCATTAAAACAAAAACACAAGCACACAAACATCCAATCCAACAACATAGCTATAGGGAACACAGCATTCCAAGTTCCTGTCCTGCCCGGTGCAGAGGAGTGACCCAGGCAGTAGCCTGTCATAGGGATGTCAGAGGGAGGATGCAGCTGTGGAAGAAGCTGGGCAATGGCTGCAGAAGGAAAGAATTTAATGCTTCTTTTAAATCTCTGTAGAAGCTGAAATGTCCCTGCAACCCAGACCAGCTGTTCTGAATGCTTATTTTGGTTGCTCAGGCTTAGGAGGCTTTGGAGGAGGAGGTTGTTTCTTTCTTTTTGTGCTAGAAAGGGAAATGCCAAGGAAGACATCCACAATTACCCTGCTGTTCCTCAAATGACTCTTCTACAAACCCTCCCGTTCCTGTGTTGTAGGTTTGCAGGCAGTGAGAACATCCAAACCACAGATCTGTGAACGTAGTTACAAAATGAGCATGTTTGTGTGAAGGCTTCTTTTCTTAACTGTCAGAAAAAGAGTCCAGGCAGTGCTGATAGTGCAACTCCTAACGTTAAGAATGCACAAAACCCATAATAATAGGAATCCAAATTCAACCACTTATAATTTTACCAAGCTTCATTCATTTGAACTTCCTTCTCCAGCAGATTCCTGCCCCTGACTGAAAACTTTTACAACAGTTTATCAAAAGTAATTCTTTCCCAGCAA
Source organism: Oreortyx pictus (assembly GCA_036925125.1). Classification (NCBI taxonomy): domain Eukaryota; kingdom Metazoa; phylum Chordata; class Aves; order Galliformes; family Odontophoridae; genus Oreortyx; species Oreortyx pictus. The sequence continues at coordinate 2,434,866 of JAUPFR010000006.1, read as the reverse complement.
CGATATTTTTCCTTTAGGCTCTCAGGAGAAGGGATCAATTAAGGACAATCTTTACATCACTTCTGTGCCTACTCCTTACTCATGAAACAGAGAGCCCAACAGGGAGCAGCTCAGTGGCTGAACAGTAAATCAGCTGCAGTGGCCATAGTCTCATAAAAACATCTGCTTTGGTGCTTATGCTTTGTCATACATCTTACAGGTTAGGGGTTCTACGACTTGCACTGTAGAGTCTGCAGAATCACAACTCGATTACGGACAGAAAAAGCACCAACAGTACCTCAGAAATACCAATGATAAACTTTGGCTGCAGTCTCCCTCCTGCTTGGAAAAAGTTATCACAAGAAAAATAAATCACACTGTGATCATTCTTCTGATGTACTCTCATATGTGGGTCCTGTCTCTGAAAGCATTTTCAGTCTGGAAATCTTGTTACAAAGGAGCACTGTTACTGAATTTGCAATAAACTTTTTATAAGGAAAATTGGGAGAAGAAGCCATTATAGTAAAGGCTATGACAGAAATTCTTTTGTATGGGAACTGTTGAGTGACAGCCTCAACCACTGTTGGAGCACCTGAAGGAAAGTCCTGGCCAGCCCTGGGAGCACAGGTAAAGGCGATTCACCTGCACAACTAAGAGGGGTGGAGTCAGGCTCAACCCCTCTCAGACCTCATTTAAGGGCTGTCTGCCACTGAGGAAGGTTCTCTTGTTGGAGATCCCTTCTTTTTGGAGTTCCTTCCCTGTGAGCCTGGCTCTTTGGAGACAGGTGAGCATTCATTCTCCTTCTTTGGTGACACTTCTTTGTTTACGCTGGTCTCTTTGTTTTACAACCTTTATACCTTTGCTGTAAAGTCTTTGTATGTAAAGGAAACAGAGTCTACTTATGTCAAGAAGTTTCTGCCCAAGTGAACGTTTCTCTCTGTAATGTTAATGGATTTCTTTCCCATACTCAAAGCCTCTATCATATAAAGATCTTTCCCAAATAAATCTAATTCTTTTGCAGAGGGGTTGGATTGTTGAAGTATTTCCTCCTTGTGAGATTTGTCAAGAATGAAGCAATCAAAATGATGAATCTGCTCAATTTGCCATTTTTGCTAAGCATTACATGCAGCAGGAATGCACCCACACTCTTGGCACCATGGCCAGCACATGCACAAGTTGCACACCCACAGTCAACTTATTTATGGAGTCCAGGCCTGTCCAGTTAATTACAATTATCTCCCCTCCTAGTGTGGGTACTATGGATGTCCCCAAGCAGGAAAGGAATAATTTCATGCTGATTTTTCAGAGGAAGTCACAAAATTTTACCAACTTTTAAGTACTGTTTCTTCTTTTTTCCAATTAGACACTAATCTGTAAGGAGAGTCAGTACAAAAGCGGCCCATCCAGGGCAGCTTCAAATGCTCAGTACTGACTGTTACTGAAAATTGAGGTTTCTCTTTAGCCCTCTGCTTATGTGACTGATGAAAAGCTGGACAGTTTGGCTTTGGGGTTCCAGTCTGTTTTCTCAGAGAGCTAAAGAAGTTACCATCGGTATCCTGTCTGTTTGTATGGCAGTACTGTACTTCACACTGCTCCTACAGGAGGACAGGTACTGCAGTGTGGAACTCTCACTTGTACATCTAAGTGTATGACAGTAATTATTACATATTGCATAATGAAAATATCAATTAAAATAATTATATCACTTTTTAAAATGAAAGCAGAAATAAAAGCAAGTAATTATCCTACAGACATAAAGGAAAATTACTTGACTATGGAGAGATACAAAAGTCACTCTACCTAGTAAAACTGATATATATTAAATATTATTTCGTGACCTGCAAAAAAATTACCTTTTCTGTAAAGTAACAAATATCACAAAATTAATTTTACCAGAAAATTAGTTCTATTGAATTTCAAGTACTGAGATGCTTTTACTAAATGTACCTTTTATGCTGTTTCTTAGCATTGCTTTGCTTTGCACAATGCACACATCTGCAGCTAAATACATCAGCCACTACAGTGTCCTACAGGCATATGCCTAATATAGCCTTAATATACCTAATATAGGCATGACCTAATATAATGCAAGTATGCCTTATTTATTGTACTGCCTTAGTTTTCCTTTACCCTAGCTGATAACTAGTTTTCAAGAAAGGGAATTCCATTAAAATAGGAGCACCTCTTTATTTAGGGTCTCTCTTCTTCCACTTGAGCATGAGCAAATATTTGAACTCACAAGTTAACTGTCTAGAATGTGTAGTCCTTGTTTTTTCTTCATCTCAGCAGCACTAAGAAGGGCCACTGTTCTGAGAACAACTGAACCATGTGTTTACTAAGCAGCAGTCCTCTTCACTTTGATGGCAGAAAGAAAAAGAGAAGTTTGGTAGCAAGTGCCTTAGCAATGGGTTCTCAGTCAGTAGCAGCGATTGCAACACAGCTAAAGGTGAGACCGTGCCCTCTATCCAGCACATAAAATATCGTCTTCTTTGCATCTTTGACCCCCGGAGTACTGAGTGCTCACACTCATCCAGAACAGTAGCTGACTTCATAATAATGTCAGCTTTAGTATGTAAGAACTTGCAACAAAGGGAGGAAACTGTACTTCACAAATACAGGTATAATGCCAGCACTGTCCTACAATGAAACCTGCAGCCATTTTCTAGAAGACTTCAATTCAAAGAACTTTAGCCTGGCACTGTCACTTATTCAAAGATTATGGACTCTTGTGGGAATTTATGAAACAAAACACATCAGCAAATGCATCCTTGGCAGGTGCCCAGTGCAGGCCATTGCTCAGTGTTATATTCCCAGCCTGAAAGGTAGAGCACAGCTCCTTCCCAGTCACTGCCTCAGCAAGCACTGATCCTCTCTTGGCATCGTCTCTGTTTTCCTTGTAGATCCCCAGAAGTCTGGGGACTGCTGCATTGGGCACTGTAAGAGAGAAAGCCATTCTGACTTCTCAAGTACATCTGAAATGCTGCTTTACTGATTGACTTTCAATGAGGTGGTCTGTAGAATGGTGGCATTTGTCCAAATTCCAGGTCTACATGTTTGTCAAGTGAAGAAAGGGATGTTCAGGAAAAGGTGAGGAAGGGGTCAGGCACAGACTGCATGGATTTAAAAAAAGCCTGCTGACTTTGGGAAGAGATGGACCTGCCAAGCCACACAGGAAATTTGATAATCAATTGATGGAAAGACCACAATTTCATTAGCTGATTGAATTTACTCAGCCAAGTACACACAAGGTCGTAGCTGATAACAATCCAACTGTGTTAGCCCAATATCAGAATAATCAGAAGATACCAGTTGCTGAGGTAGGTTTAGAGGACAGCTGAGGAAGCAAGGAGAAAGCATGCAGACAAAATAAGGACACAGAGGAGTTTCTGCTCTTTTTCCCTCTACTCAAGTGTGACGGTATCATTTATAAAAGCTCAAAACTCTCCTCGGTTCAGTGAACTACAACCACTGGATGTAGGGTGCAACTTATTTAACACACAGTCTGCCAAATGCTGCTGGAGCCCTTTTCCAGCTGTCTGCAGTCAGAGAAGGATGTATCTGGCAGGAAAATACTTCGGGCAAAAGAACTGGGTGGAAAATTTTCATCCTGTGAGTTGGAGTAGAAAGGGAAGCAGCCTGGCAATCAGCACGTGAATGTGTCTGATCCTGGAAGACAGCTTCTCTGCTGAACTGTTCATCACCTTTGTCAGTGACTCCCAGCCTGATTTACACATCAGATTTTGTATGTGGTATGTATGAGGTTAGTACAGTTGAGGAAGACCTGATAAATCTCAGGCCTCTGACAGTTGATTGTAAAATTCTTATTCCTGATTTACGTTTATAGAGTCTGCACGTGTAAGAGGTACGTTATATATGTAAATGTAATTAGCGTAATGCCTACCCACTTAGTGAAATCCTGGAAGCACAGAACTCATACTTAAAGCTCAGTATGAACACAGATCAATGATCTTGGAATTTGGGTTAGGAAAAGCGTTTGATCAAAGCACTCAGAAAAATGTGAAGGGGACCTTTCAAATTTGAGGCAACACATTAAGGGAGAAAGAAATGGGCAATACAGAAGAGGATCTGGAAGAATTTGAAGTAACAATGAATATATCAGGAAGGAATGATGGGATGATATTGTAGTCTGTGTGCATGCATGGCTTTATCTGCTTATGTATTTGATTATATAGTATTTACTGAAGTGGGAAAACTAAAGTGGGAAAGATTGACATGAGGCTATTTTAGATGCTTTGACAGTCAATCTTCTTGAGTACCCACTGCTTCATCACACAGAGCTTTCAAAATTAATATTGAAGTGAATTTGGAAGCCTGCGTTTCTTTCAAAAGGCACTGAACTCTTAGATGCAGGCCCTTCCTTTGCCGTTAAAAGCTGTTAAATTCTCTTGGTGCTGGTGTTTTGATTGACTGATATGCAATCAAGTTGTGGCATTTGTACTGAAGAAGTAACCTGTTCATCTGAGTGCTTGCAGGGTGGGCTCGGGTGCTACTGGCTGCAGATGCTGGTGGATTTTGTGTTGGGTTTTTCTGAAGAATGAAACATCAACTCCTTAAAATCAGTACAGTGAATCACAGAGGTAAATATTATTTCCTTTGTATTAACACAATAATGGAACTGCCTTTTGGATGTAGAAGTTATCCATCGTTATTAATAAAATTGTCACCTAATATGTTTCCTAATGAACAAGATATGACATATCAGCTGGACTTTCCCCATGTAGTACATCAATGTGATGCTTACGCTCCTGTTTTCTTTCTTTCTTTACTAAGAACTACAAATTCTACAGAAATATATTACTCTTTGTCAAAACCTAACTGGGAACATAAAGACAGTAAATTATCACAACATGGTGTGGATCTGTTTGTCCCAACATACAGCAGAAGAAGAAAGAGAAGACGTAAAGCTTCTACCTGCTTGCACTTTGGCCATGATACAGTTGTTCTTGGTCACTTTAGAAATCAGTCGTACTCAATCAATTCCAGTTTAAAGACAAAGAAACATGTTCCAGAAACACAACATAAGCATTTTCCCTTGCCTAGTGTGATGTATTATCACAACCTCAATGAAACCCTGATTCAAATACCACTGAATTCCTTCAAAAAACTCACAATTCAGTACATAGTGCAGGCAACCATAGGTCTGTTAAAACTTGGGCAGTATATGGAACAGTCAGACCACCGAAAAATGTTTTTTGAGCTGTGCGTGTTGTGTTCTCTGTGTATATTCAGTTCTCTGGATCCTAGCACTTGGCTCCACACTCATTCAGCCCAAAAGTAACAGGATTCTACCCAAATATCATATGTATATAGACTACGGGCCCAGCTTGAACTAAACTTGGCAAAGGATGCCAAGAAGAACAAGAAAGGCTTCCACAAATATCTCAAACAGTAAAGGAAATTCCAGGAGGGTATACCTTTCCCACCCCAGTGAGTGGCACAGGCAGGCTGATAACAACAGACAAGGAGAAGGCTGAGGTATTTAACTTTTTGGCTCGGTCTTCTCTAATGATTGCTCACCACACAGCCCTCACATGTGTGGTTTGGAAGGAAGGGAGTGGGGAAGCAACACTCCTTCCATTGTAAGGGAAGATCAGGTTTGTGACCACCAGAGCAGCCTGAACATCCACAAGTATGTGGGTCCTGATGAGTTACATTCCAGAGCCTGGAGGACATTAGCTGATGCAATTGACAAGCCAACCTCAATGACACTGGAAAATTTGTGGCAATCAAGAGAAGTCCCTGGAGACTGGAAAAAAAGGCAACAAAAGGGATAATCCTGGGAACTATTATCCTATCAGTCTCACCTCTGTGCCAGGAAAGACCATGGAGCAGATCGTCCTGGAAGCAATGCTAAGGCACATGGAAGACAGGGAGAACCAGCATGGCTTCACCAAGGGCAAATTCTGTTTGATCGACCTTGTGGCCTTTTACAATGATGTCACTGCATCAATGGACAAGGGAGGAGCCATCAATGTCACTTCTCTGAACTTCAGCTTACTGAAGACCTTAGCCTTTGACACAGTATCTCACAAAATCCTTCTCTCCAAATTGGAAAGATATGAATTTGATGAGTGGACTGTTCAAGAACTGGCTGCAGGATTGAGTCCAGAGAGTGGTGGTCAATGGCTTCATGCCTGGATGGAGATTGGTGACAAATAGTGTCCCACAGGGATCAGTAATACAGCCAATACTCTTTAATATTGTCACTATGACACTGACAGTGGGCTCGAGTGCACTCTCAGCAAGTCTGCTGATGAGACCAAGCTGTAGGGTGCAGTCACCACACCAGAGGGACCTGAATAGGCTTGAGCAGTGGGCCCAGGTAAACCTCATAATGTTCAACAAATCCAAATGCAAGATCTTGCTCTTGGGTAGAGGCAACCCTCATAAAAAAGACCTGTGGGTTCTGGTGGATGGGAAGCTGCACGTGAGCCAGCAAGGTGCCCTCACAGCCCAGAAAGCCAACTGTATCCTGGGCTGCATCAAAAGAAGTGTGGCCAGTAGGTGAAAGGAGGTGGTCCTGCCCCTCTGCTCTGTGCTACTGAGATTTCACCTAGAGTACTGCATTCACACTGTATGGGAACTGCTGAGTGACAGCCTCAACCACTGATGGAGCACCTGAAGGAAAGTCCTGGCCAGCCCTGGGAGCACAGGTGAAGGTGATTCACCTGCACAACCAAAAGGGGTGGAGTCAGGCTAAACCTCTCTCAGACCTCATTTAAGGGCTGTCTGCCACTGAGGAAGGTTCTCTTGTTGGAGATTCCTTCTTTTTGGAGTTTTTTCCCTGTGAGCCTGGCTCTTTGGAGACAGGTGAGCATTCATTCTCCTTCTTTGGTGACACTTCTTTGTTTATGTTGGTCACTTTGCTTTTACAACTTTTACACATGTGTGGAGACCACGGAGGTCACACATGCAAGAGAGACATGGACCTGTTGGAGCACATACAGAGAAGGGCCTCAAAAATGATAGAAGAGATGTTCAGTCACTTCATGAGGACGGGCTGAGAGACCTGGGGATTTTCAGCCTGGAGAAGAGAAGGCTCTGAGGAGACCTGAGAGTGGCCTTTCAGTATCAAAATATACAATTTAATGAAAAGATACCTAGCAACCTCAAAAAAATCAGCTTCAAAAGAATCTTATTAAAGAGACTAGAACATTGAATAGCCATTAAAACCAAAAACAAATACACCCAGCATCCATGAAACATTTTGTTGTGTTATACATCCCTATGAAAATTAATATGTTCTGAAAATGCAAAGGAACTTCAGGAAGAGCATTTTTACTTGTGGCTAGAAGGAAGCAAGTTACTTTACAGCGTTAGACTCAGCAGTATTATTGTGAAGGCTGCTGGAATCTCACAAGCCCAATAGTTAAAACTGAAAGCAAATACTTGTTTTGATAGCTAAACTCCATGAATCATTCCTTGATTTACTGCTGCACTCTCTGTGCAGCAATCTGATATGACAATACTGGAAGGAAGAAGAAAATGTGAAATAAAACAATGGCTCTCCTGGTAGATCGAGGATGTATAAAGGCATCTTATGAAGACATTGCTAGACATGGAGCAGTAACTTTAAACAAGCACATTAGAATTTAGGTGTTACCTCTCATTGTATTAACGTTTTACTTCTGGTGTTCTGCAGGGAGCATTTTCACTGGCATCTCTGAAAACGTTTTTTTAATGGCCTTTTGCATCATCTTTTAAATCACATCCATTCTGCCAAGCCATTCCACACGAAATAAAATGCCTTTTTCAAAGGATGATTGCTTTTTATTGAACAACACATGAAAGATGGGAGTTGTCAGTTTCAAAGATCAGAATCCTCTGGCTACGGGAAGGACTCGCTTAGCCTGTTTGTTTTCCTTTGGTATGAAGCATTCAGAACTCGTGCAGAGCACCTGTCCAACCTTCACTCCTTATATCAAGGGAGATGCTGTGTTAGATGTAGACGTTTTACCACCAAGGAAATGAAGTAAGAGTTAATCTCCATTTAAAAATATCTAGCTTACCTTGCAGCCTCTAACAGATAAAGGTCTGTATTCACTAAGAGGCTGCCAAGCTGGCAGCCAGGAGATGAAAAGCTCTGTATCCCATTAGTAATGCCTTGGGGTATTCTGTCTCAATCATATCAAGTTTATATAAGGGAAAGTAAGAACGACAAAGAAAACAACGAAGGAAAAACAACCAAGATTCAATTACATTGCTAAGACATGCCACAGCACTCACTTGTGCACTCTTTTACTCTTCTTCTGACCTTTGTGTCTCTTGGATTAAAAAGAGAATGCAAATAACTATTAATTCCATGCTATTAATGCCAGCGCTTATCTGCATTTTCAATTAGAAGGCTTTTCAGTAGTGAAAACATTACCACAAAAGCAGAGTTTTGTGGGAAGAAAAAGAAAAAATGTAGTGTTTTTAGCAATTCTTTTCACTTCCCAGTGGCAAAAGACCTGTTCATACAGCCATCTGGGTATACCTGGGATAATCAGGTAATTATCAGGTATGTTTTGTCCTGAGAGATAAGGAAATAAGAGAAAAAAGAACGCATTTAGATATTCTCAGTTACCTGAGAGAGCCACCAGATTTTTCAGAGGGGAAAAGAGCACTGAAAGCTGGAACTTCACTGAGAAATCACTGAAAACACGCATGTTGTTCTCACCACTACACAGAAATTTCAGCATAAAGGTTTAGATTGCTTTTGCTCAAGCTGGTGTGACAGCAGGTGTGATATGCATCGCCATCAGCCTTATAATCATCATAATACATTGCTACTACATGATTCCTTTCATCTCAAGCTTTTCCACATTAGAAACAATTAAGCCTTACAACCCCCCAGTGAGGCCGACACATTAAGAACCTGAACCTGCTAGGCACTTTTTTTCCTCAAGTCTTTTCTTAACTATGGAACTACCATTTAATAAAAATTACATTTAAACAAGTAAGAGCAGAAAAGCAAATACAGCCCTTGCTTGGATAATCTTTGGCTGAGCCAAGAGTGTTTTATAAACCCACGGGGCCACACATGCTGCCTGTGTCAATTAATGAAACAGAATCCATTTACATAGCAACTGAGAATTTACACCTAAAATTCTTAAGCTCCAAGACTTGGAGGGGAACATTTCTGTGTCAGTTCACAGGAGCACACTGTTGGCTTGTGTTCCTACAGACATGCCATCACATCAACATTTTAGCTGATGGCTGGGAAAAGATGCGCAGTGCTGACTGAAGTTTCTGCCACCTGCTCCCTCTCTGATATTTCTCTATGGATAACTCTTTGGGAAGTCAAATATAGGAGAACTGCAAAGGGAGATGAAGATAAAATACAGATCCTTGGTTGCATCTTAGAGAGAAAAGCCACTGTGGGCGCACATCTAACTGCAATGATTCAGCATCAGCTGCTCTGTATTTTGCTCTACGTGCATAACCACAGTGTTGTGTACTTCAAAAAAGTCAAAGTAACAAGAAAATCTCTGGTTTGTATGGGTGTCTCTTAAAGGTGCTGCAATTTTTCAAAGGTGCACAGTAGTTCACGATTGGTGTGCCTGGCCAAAGTTTTCCTCCCTGATGTATGCAGAACGTTCCAGATCATGTTTGCCTCACAGCTTGCCAACAGAGTTTCAGTAGTGCCACAGAGCATATGCTCTATGGGTATTTTTAGTACTTGAGATTCGTTTAGAACGATAAAGTTCAACATAAATGTGAAATATCCTTCTATGCTACAGCCTGCAAATAGTACACAGTATATTTTTAATGTAGAAAAATACAAAGCAGCTTAAATGGCAGCTGTTCTCTTCCTATCAAGTAGTGCGTGCTCCCAACAGAACATGTTTCCAAAATAGATTTCCATCACCGTCTTCTTATGATATCATTTCACAATATTTAGTTTGCAAAAACTGACTAAAAGAACACTTGGTGTATTGCTTGGCAATGCAGCATTTAAGTTTATGGTGCACAGAATGCATTTCTCTTAACAGATGCATCAGTTTCCCAGTATCATGACTGAACTGCCTCATGCCCATTAAATGCTGTGTGAGGAACTAGCAAGGGTACGGCTTTTATTTCTGTTGTTGCATTGCACTCTTCTGCTGCTCATAACATCTTGCTTCTCTGAATATCAACAAGCAGCTAAGCCTGCTCTGAGCAGACTCGATTGCGTGCATGCTGTATGTGTTCTTCCTACAGCTGGCAGATATGCACACAAAGATGTTCCAGGATTGCAACCTAAAGCACAGAGGAATGACAAGAGTCGCTGTGCAGGCTCTGGCAGCATCGTGCCAACAGTCAGGCTGAAGAAGTCATCTGCACGTACACAAAGCAGCGTGCCACGTGGCTGACTTAGCCAAGTTCTCCATGTGAGTTCTGATTTAAAGAAGGTAAGGTTCATTGAACTGTTAGCTTTTCCACGAAACACAAACAACCTGAACCCCTGGCCCCTTTGCACCTATAGGCAGCCTACTGGAGATCAATATGAATATGATCAATATCAGTATGGTTTTGCTGAAGTCCGTGTTCTAACAGATGTTTTCAGAAAAGATATGTTTTAAATCTCAAGCATCGTCTGAAAAGAACGAGCAAATGAGCTCCACAAAGCACGTACTCTTCGAAGCAAGTCACAGATAGCAGGAGTGACTTCTGGGAGAATTAGCTGGTTCAAGCATCAGGAGGCAGACAGAGAGGAAATACTTGCAGATGCAAATAAAAAATAGGTTGGATTTATGTGCTGATGCAAAGGCACCTTTGAATATCCTGACATCATTAGAAGCAATCACAATTTGGACAGGAGAGGAAACTACTTCAGGTGATGTTTATTTTAACTATCCAGGGCAAATGACAGGAAAGGAGAATGTGCTGAGCAAAGCAATGGTGCAATACGTAGGTACTCGCTTCCATATTAGATGTCACTCATCAGGAATGAAAATATAGCAGTGCTACACCATGACTCATGATGGAAGTCAGTGCTCCCTAAGCATAACTCTCAATGACAGTTAGTTTAACACCAAGGCGTATCACTCAAGCCAAGGAACTCTGTATGTGTAGCATCAAGGCATACTTCAGACAACACAGTTTTGTTTATTGTGAAGACATTTGTGTTTGTAATTATACATGTGCTGAGCCGAAAACACATCTACTAATAGTGCAAACATTCTGCAGCTTCACTGACACAGGCTCCAGCAGAGGAGAGAAACCTCATGAAATTGTTCCATCTTCCTTCAAGGGAACATAAGGTAAAAGTTCTGAGACCTTAAACTGATAATTCTCTCACACAGTTAGCTGAGAACAAAAGCCATTTCTGTTTAAAGATGGTTTTTGAGTGAAATGAGGTTTGATCTTTTCAAAAAGGCACGATTCCACTGAGCAGGAATCAACTGGTCCACTCTAACCTGTGCTGACAAGGGAAGTCAAACTGTGGGGAAAAGCAGCTCTCTGAAGAGCACGGTGAACCTTTATGCCTGCTATTGTTACACCGCTGTTGGTTTGTGGGTTTTCAGAAAGTCTCAGTAAAATTACCAGGTTTGTTCTATGCCACACAGATATTACACAGCAAAAAGATATATTGCAGCGTATATGATCAGACATAAGCAGCAAAAGAAAACTGCTGCTGGATAGAACCAAAATAATGAAATCCTGTCATTGTATAAATAGAAAACATTAAATAAAATATACACTAGACAGAAAGCAAGCTTCTAGTTAACCTGAGCATCATTCTGGTAATGCAGCTGGCATGCCAAGATTCCCTGAGCTGACATGTCATTACAAAGCCAGAGCTCTGGTACTTGTACAGACACCAAAGAGGCTTAAGGAAAGTAATGGACAGCCGACCTGAACCTTTACAGTGAGAAATCCACTGCATAGGAGTGCACAGTCTGATGTCTGTGTGGTTTCTCACTTCTGAACAGCAACCTGGTATCTGAAGTCATCCAGTTATCCACAACATTGTGAGTGCCTGCAGCCGGGCAAAATTCCTCAGACTGCCATGCCCAAAGTGTATTGCTGCAGACTCCTGTATCTGCATAAAAGAAGCCTTTTCAACTGTGGTCTGTATTGCATGTTAGCCAGCACAGGAATTCTCAAGCTCTCGGGGCTGGCAGAGCATTAAAACTATGGGGGTGAGATAAAGACAGAGCAAGACTTCCACTAAAGTATCAAATACCAACTGCCTTGATGTTTTGATCTGGTGTGTTTCTTTCTGCAATTTACTTTCTCAAGATCAACAACCACATTTACTCAATTGGCATTTAAATACACATTGAAACCTGTAAGAAGCTGAGCACTGACACTTAGAAGAGCTCTGATTCCTGGCATTTCTTTATCATTTAGACACCTGGGAGAATACAGGCCAGGCCATTTACCTACTGCTTTGTGTTTTGTTATCACTGAATAAATCAACAACTGCAGCACCACAATACAACTTTTACAGTGACTTATTGTATGGGAACTGTTGAATCACTGCCTAAACCACTAATGGATCACCTGAGGTGAGCACTGAGTCAGCCACAGGAGCACAGGTGAGGGCAATTCACCTGTGTGAGCAGAAGGAGGGGAGTCTGGCTCCACCACTCTCAGACCCCGTTAAAGGGCTAACCAGCTCTAGGGAAAGTTCTTTTGTTGGAGATCCCTCCTGTGTGGAGTTTTAGGCAAGCCTTGACCTTTGCTGACAGGTGTGTCCTTCTTAATTTATTGGGTGTCTTAATACCATCTGGATAATCAGTCCAAAAATACACTGTCCACCTTTGTTATATTATGTGGGTACTATTCATTCAGGGTATTCACCCTACACTTATATCTGCATTTAGCTGTATTACACCACTGAGAAAGTGCTTCAGTGAAATGGGAATGTTTCCCAGAGCTGCACATAAAGTTTGGTGAAGCAAATGAGATTACAAGGCTTGTCATGGGCAAATTTGTATGTAATCACATCAAACAGAAAAACACTGTGGTGGAGCAGCAGCAAGACAAACAAACAAGATACCCCACAGGAACAATAAATACTTAAAAGACTCAGGCAAAATGCGATACTATTTACTCATGCAAAAGGAAAAGAATAACCCAAGGGTAAAACTTCCAAAATCATTCTATAGCAAAAGTACATACAGGTAGTTTTTCCATGATGAGTCATGTTCTCTGGCAGAAAAAAAAAATAAAATCACATATTGCTCTTTGATTGTTCGGTAGCAAGCATCACTCTACAGTAATAACTACAATACAGTGTTATCAATACTCTTTTAAAGAGAGGGCAGGAATGGTTGTTAGTAGGATCTGAAGTGATACTAAATACTCCCTATTGTATTCAATAAGTGTAATAAAATTCATGTCTTACTTTTGATTTCTATAGCAGGCATTTCTCTAAACCAAAAATGAAACATGAAAATGTACAACTTCTGTGACCCCACTTTTATGCCATCTGGTAGGCTGCAGAGATCAAACCACAGGGAAATCTAACATACTAGCATTCTGATTATGCAACAAAAAAGATCATGCGTTGCTTGTTTGGAGTGTTTGCTTCCCCATGGTTGTGATCTCTGTGTTTTTTAATCTCCACAAAAATAATGCATGTAGATCCTCGCTGACAGAAGGAAAGCCAAATGACAGCTCAACTGGTTTCTAAAAGCGTTGTAATTGCATCAGAACTTCCTTCCAAATGTGCCATTTCAAAGTGGTCACTTTTGGTTTCTTTTCTTTTCCCTCCCTGAACATTCTGTGACTCTACCTCTGTTATTATGAACTCTCTCAATGAGAATATGCCTACTGGGGATCAAACACCTTGAAGCCAAGATTTTGTGCTAGAAGAATGGGTTTGAGAAGTTGCTGGCGTGAGAAAATAGATCCACTGGACAGTTACCCAACATGGAAATGCTGTTCCTGTTTGGCCAGGCTCTGAGATTTACCACTTGTAATAACCAGAATCTTTGGACAAACTCCAAATTCTTTTAACATGCTGAAAATCCATCCCCTTGTTTCTCTTGTTTTAAATCGGCAGAGGCAAATAGTGCCTTATCATCAAGTGCACTAATTGATCCAAATGCAGTGTAAACTAAATTAATGGGGCTGGAAATGCTGGAAAAATTAAACACAGCATTCTTAATAAAGCTGAAAATAGCTTCATAAAGCCGAAAATAGGATCCAAGCATCCCAAGGCATGTTTATTTCTGTTTAAATAGATGTCTTCCTGTAGACTGTTATCAGCACAGCAGGAGCCTTTACAAGAGAGGCATTTTTCTCATTCTGTGCATTTTAAGTTAGGTTTCTGTGAAGTTCAGCCTGGCTGTAAAAGCTGCTGCCAATCCATATAAGAACTATAACTGTGGCAAAGTACTAATAACACCCCGAGAGCAAGCGAGCTGCGATATCGAGCTGCAAATTCAATCTAAAGCTTTATCCCCAAAATGGAAGTTTCTGATCCATCTTCCAGATAGCGAGCTACTGCACACTAAAGGAAGAAGATGGATTCAATCCTGCTCAGGAATATTTTCCTCTACGGATGGCTGGTGGAAGTCCTTGGCTGGCAGCAAGGCACTGATCCCACCTTTTTGCTCTGCTGCAGGAAAGGGCCCATCATCATTGGCAGGTGTCACAGTGGATGGGGCTACACAGAGATTTCCTTAAGCACACTCTAAATTGGATGCGAGAGGACAAAGCACCCAAGGCACAAGAGAGAAATGGCTGAGGGGCCTCTTTGAATAGCATTCAAAATACAGTCTGCTTGAGCTGCTTTCTAAAGAGCAGAAATGTCAGCTGGGCTTCGAGAGAGAGCATCTCCAGCAGCAAGCTCTGCTCTTGCTCAGACTCTGCAAGCACCAAAAAAAAGGAAAACAACAAAAACAGGAATATTTTGGCTACACAGAAGTTCTGACCACACCTTTCCATATTTCATTTTTTAAAATCAGCAGTGGGTGAAAGCTGACTTGGGAAGGCGGAAGAGTCCCACACAGACAACAAACCTGCAAGCCCTAAAACTGTGCAGGAATGAAAAGAAAAAGCAGTTATTTTCTGAAAAGACACCAAGGACAATGTCACTCCCTCACTATGCACATGATGTGCATAAAGACAGATCTGAAAGAGAAGCTTCTATAAATATTATGACTAAAAGGTGACTGCAACAGACACAAAACAATGGTCCTGACTCTGCTTAGAATTTTAATCCTCAGCCCTTTGTAGTAGAAAAATACTTCACCTGTAAAATTAAGGGGAAAAACATTGCTTCAGTACCTCAAGCATGTACAGACCGATCATTCACTCCAGTGATTACAGCTCTTCAAGACTTTCTGGAGCAAAGATGGTACATGTACAAGTGCTGTATCAACTGTCAGCACCAACACCACTATAAGCGACTGAAAAAGAGTGCTCTCTAAGTCTGGTGAGAATAAGAAATATCAGCTCCAGTGAATGCAATCGCAGTGACTGTTCTCCCAAATAAGCATCTGAGTTGGCAGCTCAGTCTAGGCACAGCGCTTTTGAGACCAGAAGGACATTGCATGCTGTTGTCTTCCACACTGATGTCACTGGCATGCTCCCAGCACAGAGACAACACTGCTTAGTTACAGCTTGGCCTTTTGCACATTTAATGATGGCCACAGATGTAAGGGGTGGCAATTTGAGTGGGACAGTCCTGCCATAAAGCTTACATTGTGTATTTCTAATATGCATCATAGCTTTTCCCCAAAGCCTACTGCAGCTTTGATAAGTAGACTGTCACTGATGGACAGAATTTAACTTCCAAATTAAATTCCCAGTGAGAAATGGACATGAAAATAAACAAGTTGAAGGGAGAAAGGCTAAACTTTACATACGGTAACCTGGAATCCCACTTATTCGCTTCTAAAAGCTACAAATGAAAACCACCAGCTATACAGAAGAGTCTTCAGAAGCAGGACAAGAAATGCTTGCTCAGAAAAATGTTTCCCAAGGCCTTTTAAAATCGTGCTCAAGATGTGCCTTGCTCACCTGAACAACACATCCACCTAGCTGTCTGTAACCAGGAGGTCACTGTGTACAGGGTGCCCACAGGCAGCCCTGGGGAGGAGACGTAGAGCACGGCACCTGCTGTATGATGACTGCTCAGAGCCTGTCCAATGCCAGAATGCATCAGCCTCTGAAGATGTAAACCCAGGGATTAAACAGAAGCAAATTCTCTTAGTGCTGGATAAGACAATATTTCCTCTAATATACTGCAATAACACCCTTCCTTCCCAAAAAAGAAAAGAATGCAAGATTAATCTCAATGAAGCTGAAGAGAAGGCTCAGTGAAAATAATGCAGAGTACAGAATAGTGTATGCAGGCTGGTACTCAGACACAGCCTTTTAAAAATAGCAAAGTAGTCACAAATCACAGGTCAGCCCAGTTCTGCTTCTTCTGGGCTATCAGCACTCAAAACTTCTCCCACTGCTCCCAGTCAGGACCTTTCTTTGAGCAGCATGTCTTTTCAATGGGGAACTACCCATATTTAAAACAGGATTTCCTCTCCTCCAGGACACAGCTGCTGTCTGAACCCATCCATCATTCACTGTCAGAAGAACAAAATGCAATAGAGATTCCAAACCTGGAAGACGTAGGAATTGAGCAGAGGCAGAAAGGGGCATCCCTGGGACACTTGTTAATGGGAAAATTCTAAGACATATGGAGCCAACTATCTTGTTGATGTTCCCGTCAACGTTACCAGTCAATAAGAAAGTGAGGGGAGTAAATGAGAAGCAGCAAGGGCACTGATGAAATACCTGAGTTCATCTCTAGGAACAAAATATCCCCTCAAGCTGCTGCATCCTCACAGCTCCAATACAAGCCTTCACTTTTGGAAATGACCAAGACTATCAACAAACCATGTAACAGCAGAAAGTTAACCCAAACAGACCATTTTCATCATAAATTACTCCTACTCATATTGCAAGAGGGGCATTTGTCACTTCCAGAACTCCTAGATCTGAAACAAACTGTGCTTTTCCCCATGGTCCAAGGAGAAACTGCAGGGAGAAAACGTGACTGTTTCAGCTCCAAACTTGCAACCTCTTTTCAAGGCTGTGGCAGGGCAGAAAGGAGAGGACAGGAGGAAATTCTACAGTCTTTACTGGCACTGGCCAGCTCCCTTTTGCCTCCTGGCTCAACCCTGGCTTTTCTGCTCTTAGCTTACCCATCTGCTCGAGAGCACCGTGCACTCAAGTGCTCATATCCCTTCTGTCCAGATCAGTCAGAGCTCACATGGCATTGCATGAAGCAGAAAGGGAAATCTTTCACAGACATACATCTGTGCTAGTTTGCTCTTCACCCCAGAAGAGAAACTGCTTACTTAGAATACTAAACGGAAATAGACAAAATACAACTGACACAGATTAACAGCCTCTTAAATTGTTTTTTTTTTTTTGTTTTTTGTTTTTTGTTTTTTTAAAAAAGAGAGAAAGAAAAGTGTTTGCCAGAAACATTGACTGCATTTCTTCCAAAATGATGCTGGGATCCTCTTTGTCATCCCAACTGCAGCTGCAGAAAATGCTGTTGGCTTTTGGGATTTCTGCACAATAACTCTGAAATCTCTTTTCTTGTCACTCTACTGCAGCAACATTTCATTTAGCAGATATTCACTCTTTATTCTCCTTTGCAACACACATTCATTTACATCTATTTTACATGAACTATATTTGGCATTAACTGTAGTAGACCAGATGCTTAAATGATACAAGAGCTGACTGCAGCACTCATCTTTATTTACTGCTCTGGCTTGGGTTGTATTGATTCCTAAACATTTGCATATACTGTTGGTGAGATCTGAATTCTTTTTCTCAGTAACTTTTATGAAATGAATTTCATTTTCCCTCAGTCCAGTCAGGTCACTCATTTTGATCTACATTTTTACTATTTCCTTACTTAGTTCAGAATAAGCGTAGCCCTGGACAAGCAACAATTTCATCTATACCATCAGTGTTTTCTTCCGTCTAAATGCAAGATGGGTGCAGGGTGGGTGTTTTATTCAGTCATTTCTTTAAGTTCAGTGTCAGTTGGGCACTTGTCCTCATTTCTTACTTTGAAGACTGTTGCATTTGACCACTGCATGTAAGAGCTGCACTTCATCAGTAGATGAAGCAAAGCTTTTTACACTGAGTTTTCATTCAGTGAAAAAATAGGACAAACATTTCCTTACACTTAGATCTGTCACTTATCTACCAAGATACTGAGATTCATGTATGTACTGTACATACAAGAGTGACAGGAGCTATGTTAAATAGTTAAATAAAGTAGCAATAACTATCCTGCTAACCACAACTGAGTTAATGCATGGAAAATATTATGAAATTTGTTACTTGATTTTCTGGCTACCTCATCCACACACACACACACAAAATAACAATCAAACCTTCTGTTTCCCCCAACTTTTTAACCCCTTAGAACAGTGCAGTTCACCTAAAAAACACTGCTAATTTTGCACCTCCTCCTTAACAAAAGCACTCGATCTATTGAAGTTTTGCTCATAAGTGTTGCTCCAGCTGCAAACCATGCGAGCATCAGAAATAACCAAATCCTTCCAGCCTGTCTCTGCCCCCTCACATATCAGGTTAATCGCTCCTCAGATTCATCAGTGAAATTACTCGATGTGGAATCATTCACTACAAAAATTCTCTTTACTCCCTAAGTGGTCAGAAAGATTCTAATTTACAAGCTGAATTTATTCTTAACTGTTTCACATCACTTGCTCTTGTTTCAGTAGTGTCCTTAAAAATCTTCTTTGTCTTCCTTGATATTTGCCTCTCTCTGAATTTGTACATGGTAAGAATTCCCTACAAGCTCTGTTTAGCTATGTTAGAAAAGTACCTCTCTCTTAATCCATATTATCAGAGGGCAAATATGTTTCCAGTTTAAAACCATCTTTTGGGAACAGACATGACAGAACTGTACACAGTATGGCCAATGAGGTCTTGCATGTTTTCTTGCACTATGATATCAAAGATTCTTTATATCTACAAAAAATACCTGACCTTTCTCTCAGTTGCACTGCAGTGGCAGCTCCCATACACCTCCCAGTCAACTATCGGAATGATATAGTTCACTTCCTGAGTTACTTCAGACTGAGAAGCCCCAGTCATGCTGCAAAATTCCCTGTAATCAGCTCCTAAGAGTTCTGCGGTTATTATAGTATTTAAAGTGGATGACTGCACTAATCCACAGGTTCATATAATTCTACCTGGGAGAGAACTTGGGGTAAAAGTCTTCACAAAAAACCCACAAGTTATCATTAATATGTCAATTGTTAAGATTAATGAGGATTTTTTTATATTATTTTTACTGGTGACCTACCATGCTTTCAACAGTGCCCTGTAATTGAGCAAGTCCCTCACTTACCCTATAGAAGCATCCTCCCGAATTTCACAGGACTGAAGAAGGTCCACAGAGGCAGTTCACAATGATGAAAGAAGCACCCTCTGTTTCAGTACACAGAAGTACCAACATTTCCAATGAGCATTTTGCATTTGGGAATGACTTAAATCCTACGAGGGTCAGCAATTTCCTACATCTTCAAAGACAATGCACAAAGACCTCTCTAAGCACAGTAAATAACTTTACCCAAAGACACAGCAGCAAAATGTCAGAAATCAAGGTGGTGTAAAATCTTGTTGGAAACAGACTGATAAATGTAAGCAGCCAACACTGAGTATGAGTGTTTTTCCAATGGCAAATGTAAAGAGATTTTATATAGGGCAGCCATAACCATTGCAAAAGGCAGAACGCTTTGATGTTGCAAGTCCTCCAAGTCTAGGAGAGTGTGAGCTCTCAAAACAAAGCTCCCTGCACTCGTTCATTTTATGCAGAAGTTGCACAATAATGAGGGAACCAGCTGAGTGCAAAGTTCTCTTCCTATCGCATCATTTGCCGACAGAGATTGCTTTTTAAGATTACTGTCATGCTGCCAATAGACAACAGAAGTCTGCCATTCTTTTCAATTCCACATGCAATTTTCTTTCACCAAAAAAACACTGGTCTTTCATAAATCAATCTTTCAATTTCATGCATATCAGCATGCAGCAATGCTTAAGTAAATTCCAAGGCAAAAAATTGCTCGTAGAGAAATTAAACAAATATTCAATTTGTTGGATTTTATAACCCTCAACGTGGTTATAAACCCCTTTATAACCACAGCTAGCTACATGTAAAACCATCATAACAGGTGCCCACACAAAACAGGCATTGCAAAGCAAAACTGTACTGCAAACACAACAGAGAAAAGGAATAGTTCAACCTGAACTGTTGGTTTCCCAACACACTGAGAAGTACTTGTAATCAAGAAAAAAGGTAACATAAAACAGCTACTTTCCTGCCCTACACATACAGCTACGAGATCTATCTTTATGCTCATCGCATAATTAATTCATTAACAATATCCTCATATAAGGTATTGGTTTATATCAAAAAGAAAGACTGGGATATGGAGAGAGAAAGGAGAGCTGTAAACATGTTCAAGACTCAGATGCTACGAATGGGAGCCAACTCTCCAGAGAGAGATTATTACAAGAAACTGCTCAATTATGGACATCACAGAGGACAAAGTTTTAACCTTGCTGTAACTCACGTCAGTCCCTGTGGGATACAATGATCCAGAACCAACTGTTGTACTATGGCGGGTGGTGCTGTCACAGCCATTTGTAAGCTTTTCTACCAACTTTAAAGCTCAGCAGACAATTTTGTTATGTAACACAAGCAATTATTAATTATCTCCTGTTCAGGTGTGCTAGAAATGCATCCTGCACTGGTAAAGATGAAAAGAAGGAAACTGAACCTAAGCCTGCATCTGCGAAGATGTTTAAACAATTGCAGACTTCTTTTTAGAGAAGCATCTCCAGCTCCATTTTCTGTGATTCTCAAGGCCTTTCTCTACTGGTGATTGGTAAAGCACGTGGATACAGAAGTCAGTGTACACTCTCATCATGTCACAGTCGTAAATTCAAATGGGTTTCTGCTGCTCTTCCACTTCAACATAATGGACTGCTGTACACTGTCCTGTGATACTCAACTGTGTGATTTAAACAATGACTATGCAGGAAACATCAGTTCTTAAAGTTACAGCTATGTCATCATTCATAAAAACTACAATTCACAGTCTTGGCTCTACTTATCTTTCAAGACTGTTTTCACTTTTTCAGTGCCTGCTTTTCCAGACAATGAGCTCGTTTCCACATGCTTGCCCTGCTCTCCAGACATCCACAAGCAGATTGTCCATGCCTATGTCAAACCTTGAGAGAGAGCGAACAGAACAAAACTACCAATTCACTGTCACCCAGGAGAATCTTACTTTTGTGCTCCTGCATTCATTTTCTTTCATCATGTTGCTATAACACGTAGAGTGTTGCAGTTCAAAAGGCACTTCATCCAGCACGTTTTAACAGCATATCACATTCCTCCTAGGTACATGCAAATAAAACTAGAATTTCGTGACCCCAGGGAGAGGGTTTCACCAAAATAATAGTGTGGATGTTTCAGTGTTAGAGCAGAGATCCCTGGAATACATTAGAGCATCACAGCTTTGGCCCAGTACTGCACAGCTCCCTCCACCTTCAACCCTACGAGCACGTCAGCCACTTCTCCCAGCCTGCTTACGGCTTGTATTTGCTTGACTCCCCCACGCTTCACAGCTGCCTGTTCCATTCCACATGGAACAGTGATACAGCTAAAATATTTACACCCCACTTCGTGCCCTGTGTCTGAATAAAAGTTGTGGTGAATAAAAGTTGTACTAGAACCTACGTTCAGCGTAAAACCCTAAGCTGTGCTAAACAAACACCTTCCATCACCTGAAGTTAAGGTCGGAGACAGAAAAAAGAACAAGCTGTATTTGGTTTACATGAGAAGTTACTACATTTGTGCCTTTCTATCTGGGCTCCAAGGAGGAAGAAACACGGTCTCTCACAACATGAAATAAAAGCATCAGTTGAGAGAGAGGTCCTGCTACAAAACAAACCCCAGGGAGATATATTCCAGCGGTCCACGCGCTGCAGATGAGTGAGTAGAGCTGTCAAGACTCAGAGAATTGCTGGAATGGTCTGCATTTATCACCTCTGTCAGCTACAGCTTAGCCATGTATCACTCCCTTTCAAGACAGATTAACATGTAAGGAGTAACTCAGAGAGTGATAGCTTAAGTTTATGCTGTAGCAGGTATCGTTTTTATCCCTCTACTTTTTCATTTGGAGTAATTAGAGTAACCTTAGTAGTACTTTCATCAGCATAAGTATGCTACATTCCTTCATCCTTTTAACTTTAATTTGCACGCTTTATCTCAGAAGCATCTTACTCAGTAGCACTCCTAAACCTGAAACCATGCCGTAAAAACCTGGGGGAGGAATTGTCTTACCCACTGCTGAGACACACATCTCTGGAGCTCATCAACACTGAACAGCAACTCGAATTTCCTCTGGAAACTCAGAGATTGTAGCTGCACGACTCTAAGTGCTCTCAGGATTAGATCTTTGATATTTACATTTCATATCAAAATGGGACAATCAGCAGCACACTGTGACCCGGTGACAGCACGGAACAGGATTAACCACTGCTTATGAGGGGCGGCTGAGGGAATTGGGGCTCTTCAGTCTTGAGAAGAGGAGGCAGAGGGCAGACCTCTTAATTGTCATTTCTCACAGATCAGATACTTATGTCCTTCTTCTTTCCATCTTCCATCATTTCTAACACTTTTAAGACACACATGGCATAATGCAGATAGTTTCCTTTCACTTTTTCTCTGCTCAGACTGTAAGATTTAGAAGATTTTCTTCTAAAATTCATGTTTTAATTAAAAGAAAGTGTAAAATACTACACTTCCAGATGTAATTAAATCTAATACACCGTTCCAGATCAGAAACTCTAATTAAGTTTCAGCATCTCCTATCGCTAATAATCACCCAGGTAGCAAATAGCGCTGGCCATTTCCATCCCATTCTTCCCCTTCTGCCCCAAGGCACCGCTGCCCCCAAAACCTAATTGGAAATTAAACACTTTTGCCCCACGCAAGCTGCCCACCCTTGTACTCCTATTTAATGTCCACAATTAGAGATGCTTCTAATTTGGGGAAAGAAATAGTGTAAGAAAAAAATCTCTTTCTTGAAATGTGCAAAATTGACATTCTGTGACCAATGTTCTGTGGAAATGAACTTAGAAATGCATGTTTCCAATCAGAAAATTTACAAGTTATCTTACTTAGGAAGAGGAATCAAAAGACAATCGAATATAAAGAGAGACAAAGGTACAGACAGATACAAAGATATGGTAGGAAAATAAAGATTCCAACACTGAAACAGATCGTAAAACGAAGTAATCCTTTTAGTGGCATCGAAGTAACAAAACTTAATAAGAATAACTTACTTTGCCAGTTTGCTGCCAGTCATTAAATACTGCACCTCCTGGAGTTTATAGCTCTCCCCTTGCTTGGGAATGGCACTTTCTGTTCTGATTGTCTGTGTCACACGATTTATAGAATGAGTTGAAGACTTCTGCCTTTAGGACTGCCAATCTAGAACTCATTCACACTAAATAAAACTAGCAATGAAAAATCTATTTAAAAATAATTGTATGTTTGGTCCGTGGTGGCTTGCTGAATTTGGGAAATATTTCTCTTGATAAATGAGAACCAAATAAACTCTAAAGAGGCATTTCTTCCTATCAATTTAATATTTTACTATTCATGCCATTGCATAGCATGTATTTTCACAATCAGTAACTCCAGTCATCAAAGGTATCCTTCTACCCGATCAGGTAGAAAGCAAGACTAACCCCATAGCCACATGACAGCACAAGAAATGCTGCCCTGGTAGTAAAGCAACTTTTCATGTTGCCAGCTGGGAGATTCAGGAGAAGTGACCTTAATATGCTCCTTTATTGAAACTAGTGGAAAACAGACGCACTGAAACAGTTAATGTGCTCCATCCCAGGGAAGAGCTAACCTAAAGCCTCTGCATGAGGTCTCAGTGCACAGTATGAACTAACAGAAAGGAGACCCCCAGCACAGGCCACAGGTCCTGCCCTTTCAGCAACACCTCCTGGGAACAATGGCAGCAATTTGGACATTAGGAAGAAAGGAAAGAAAAATCAAAAGCCATCTGAAATAACTCCAAGGGCAAGACAGAGGCTGTCCAGTGGCTGCATCATTAAAATCAGAAAGGGAAATATGAGACAAGAAGGGATTCAGGCAATTGCCTGTGTTGCTTCCTTGGATTCTCCTCTTGTTTCTTGCCAGTCCACGTGCTGCAGCAGTGGCTGCAGGCAGAGACAGATGTCAGTAATAGACTTGTTTCCCTGCCCTTATTAACTTGTGTTCTAAGACACCGACAGTAGCATTTACAAAATGAAGTTTTGCACTGAGGCGTACCTGAACTCCCTAAATTCACAAAGGGACAGTAAGCCTGGCTTCTAACAAACACTGCCGGAGAAACAAACTTCCAATGGAGCCATACTTTGGCAGCCCAGCGTCACAATTCAAACATCATGAGAGTACTGCAGTCATGGTGCAGAAATGCTCCCACGGGCAACACGTGAACACACAGCTGATATTAAAATGTACAATCCCTTATTGCTGAGGATCAGATTTGAACCTCCCAAGGATCCGCTTTTTACTTTTGGCATGGAACATAAAAATGATGCTAAGCTTGATCTCAGCTCAGACTTAAGAGATCCACATTGTTTAACAAGGCCACGTTGTTTCATACCCAACAGTCACTTCCCTGCATACTTGAAATTAGGCAATACAAAGAGATTTCATGTCAGCGAGCTAACATCGCTAGTGAAATGCAAATACCCTGCCAGCAGAAAATATTTTAACATCATCTGCCACCAATATAATTACCATGCATTCCTAAGAAAGTCTCACTCGACTTACAGGAAGACTTTTCAAATCATTATAGTTTAATGAGAAACACCTAACAAGACGGAATAAGGTTGGTTATCTAACTGTGACTTTCATGAGAAGGCAGGTAGGCTGGTCTGAACAGAAAATCTTGTAATTATATTAGCATCCTAATTACATACAAATAATAGTGGAATCCTGACAGAAAGTATTAACGTGATTCCAGGTTACAAAGCACAAAGGAAAAATGCATCTTGCACAGCAAGGCTGAAGTGACAGTGAGCAAGGAGCAAGGAGCAAGGTGTGGCACCGAGGAAAAGGCCCCCAGCACTCTGCACCCAGGGCCTGTGTCTGCCCTGGCCATCACAGCACAGCTGGAGCTGGCAATGACACAGGGCCATGCTCCACTGCCCACCGTGGAGATGCTCTTGGTCTAACTGCAAGCAGATCTGCAATATAATTGCATCAAAGTTTCCACTTACTGCCAGTAAACTTGCTTGCTTTTCTGCTTTATCTACACTGGCAGCCATCTATCACTGCATTCAAGCATCTGAACGTGCGCTCAGCAGTCCTCACAGACAAACACAAACACAACCTATGACAGAGGGCAAGCTGTTAGCTCTTTAAATCATGGAACTATGGGGGTTGGAACTCAAGAGATCATCGAGTCCAAGCCCCTGCCAAAGCAGGTACCCTACAGTAGGTTGCACAGGTAGCTGTCCAGCTGAGCCTCAAATATCTCCATAGAAGGAGACTCCACAATCCCCCTGTGCAGCCTGTGCCAGTGCTCCGCCACTCTGACAGGGAAGAAGTTCTTCATGTGTCTGTACGGAACTTCCTGAGTTCCAATTTCTGCTGTTGCTCACTGCTGAGCCATACCATAAGAGGTATGAACAAATTCCTGATGAAGATGCTTCTTCTCATGATACCTGCACAGTTTCATGAGAAGTAACAGCTCAAGCTCGTGTGCTAGTTCTACAAGCGTAATGTTCATGGCATGAACAGAGTGCTTGTCCCCTTACATGTCACCTCATCAATGTGTGGCCAGGATACCTGCCTGGAACAGATGGGAGCCAGACTGCACCTGCACAGTGTGACCTAGGAGACACAGCGTACAGGGTTTATCAGGGTTGGGTTGCAGTGTCAGAAAGATCATAAAGGTTTAAATAACAATTAGCTAACTCTTTTCAGAGGCAAATACAGCATGTGCCAGGTTTGCTAACTCTGAGGTCAGCTGCCTTCTACAGCACAGTTTACTTATACTGGAGGCCAGTATATTTTTCAGCAACTGCTGGAATACAGTAATATAAAAGCTTTTGAAGTCTATATAAAAAACACAGCGCAGGGCTCAGTAACACACCATAAAAATATCTGAAATCATACTCCCAGACATATATCATGCTTTTGTTTAATGTGCAATCTTTTGTCTTAAGCGCTCAGCACAAAGAGACACTGCTTGCGAATTTCTAACATCTACTTTTATCAGTAGCAGCTAATTAAACTTCTTGTCGTGCATTACATCTCACGTGTTAGGTCTAATTTACTGTAACCGCCCAGGAGGCATTCAGACAAACAGAGCTGGAATAAAAATACATAAGGGAAAAACAAACAAACAGGGAAAGATCCTTAAAAGCACTCAAATGCAATGTGGTCACAATTCCATGTACAACATTGTCAGGGTTTGGCCTGGCAGAGAGGTCGTTTACTTCCTAGAGGTTTGTGTGATGCTGTGCTTTGGATTTTTGATGAAAATACTGCTGGTAAAACAGCAGTGTTTCAGCTGTTGCAGAGCAGTGCTTACACAGAGCCAAGGACTTTTCTGCTTCCTGTGCAAGGACCTGGGGGGGGACACCAGGAGCTGGCAAGGACAGCTGGCCCACACTGGTCAAGTGATGTCCTATCCCGTGCGGTGTCACACTCAGCAATAACAACTGGGCAAAACAAGGAGCAAGGGAGGGATACAAGGAGTGATGGCATTTGTCTGCCCAAGAAACCATTGGGCAGGATGAGCTCTGCTCTCCAGAGAGTGCTTGCACATTTGCCTGCTGATGGGAAGCAGTAAATGAACTCCTCGTTTACTTTTGCTATATTTCAGCACATCCATCAGATGGATGTGCACAAAGGTATGGCCCAGTGTTGCTTTTACTTCTTTAAACAACAAAGGTAGATCTGTGAAGGTGACATCATGTTCAAATTTCAGGCCCTACTCGATATGCCTGTGTGCCACGTAGCCATCAAATAAACAGTCCATTTTGGAGCTTAGCTTCAAAAAAGCAGCCTAACAATTCCCAGTTTTAGGCACACATCTAAAGATAGAGAGAGAACGGCAAGTACCATCAAGGTGACACACTAAGATGCTTGAGTATTTATTAGCAGAACAACAACATAGGTCACACAGCTCTGCCCCTTCAGGAATACCTAAAAGATAAACCTCCTAGTTTCTGTGACATATTAATTGCTCATTTTCACTCTTGGATGACTGAATTTCAAATCCTGTTGAGAAGTGAGACCCCTTCAACTCCCACCTCTTCTCAGTTCACTTTAACTTCTAATTCCCTCTGCACCTGACGTGTTCTAAACCATTTTAATTCACATTCTTCTTGTATTTCATGTACCGAATTCACCCAATAACTCACGTTGATGATGCAATCTTCAAAGCACCATCTGTGGTTCTTGCAGTAGGTTCTGGAATAGATTCTTTTTCACTGCAACATTTCTTTCAGGTAACATCCACAGTACACTGTTAAAGTTTGCCATTAGTCTTGTACTTAGCTTATGCTCACTTAACACAGCAACATTGATTATTTTTATTGTTCAGCACTTCAGGTGGGAGCTCTACACACACACAGGGGTGCCTCAACCTGTCAGCATGTTGCAGAGCCTAAAACACCAGCACCACTGTGAAAAAGCTGCAAACTGGAGAACCTTTTCGAGTTGAAATATGCAAATTGTACCATCAAACAGCTACACAGTTTTGCCATTCCCAGTACTCAGCAAATAAAACTCAATATCCAAAACTAGTAGCTAGCTGGGGGGGGCGGGTTGCAATTTCCCATTGTCACTGGGTCTTATTCTGATGCAGAGGTTTGAGGGATACACCTTCTGCCATTCCTCTGAATCTCTACAAGCACTCCTGTAGCTCCACACCACTGAAAATCCAGCCACGTTTGGTAAAGCCATCCCAGTTTGAAAACATTTATCACAGCTGTCTGTCGAATGTTCTTCCAGCCTTCACCACATTGCACAGCAGTGCAGCAGTCAGAGCCAGGCAGAAGACAGTGGAGGACAAAGACACGGAGGCAAAGCTCAGCTGGGAAACACTAAGAGGATGGAGCTGCAGAGAGAATTCAGCTGCCACATCCAACATGGACAGAAACCCTTTTCCCATATCCTCCTCCAACAGAAGAGCACAAAGAGAGAAAATCCTTCCTCCCAGGTTGTGGAAAAAATATAAATGAGAAGCAATTACAGGCCGTTCCTGCCAAGATGGACTTAAAGCACCAAACCACAGCCTCCATTGCACTGAGATCTGAGTGCTAACGAAGTCAGCTAAGGCACATCATCACTGCACTGCAATCATCTGATAAAAGCAATACAGACTGGTTTCTGTAGGAGCTGGGAGCATCCTACATTCAGCATCAACATGGGACAGCAGCTAAGAGAAACAGGGTCACACCATAAAAGAGAAAAAGAATAAACAGTGAATGTTTCAGGACATCATCACTGTCACCTACTGATGGTCAATACCACACACACTGAATGAGACAGAGGGTCAGAAAAAAAGCAAAAATAAAAAAACCGAGCAACTTTGTCAGTATAGACCAAATAACTGCAGTGGATGTGAGTGACTTAAGACAGAATCCATGACCTAAATATTAAACAGCCCCAGAGTTTAACACGATTGATTTTGAAGTCTCAGTATTTCTTTTGGTTTGAATTCTTTGGTATTTCAAAATACTTTCAATGGCTTTGGTGGAGAAAACACAGTTCAGTGGTTTAGGAACAGGGTTTGAATCCTGGATCAGCTATCATCTCTGTCACGTCTGACTAACTACAAGGTTTTTTACCTTGGTTTATTGTAGTGTGGGAAACTCAGAGAAATAGGAGGCAGAAGGAAGTTTTCCAGATGGACTCCATTCCTCTGCTATGGTAACTGACGGACTTACAAGTCTCCTTTCAAAATCTCAGTGATCCTCTGTGCAACTAGAATAAATAAATAAATAAATAAATAACACTACCTTTCTATAAAAGAGACTGCTCTACAAATAATCGACCAGAATGACACCAAACTAAAACAAATATTATTATTCCAGAGGACCTGCTGGCTCAGCATTCTCTCTCTGTCAGTGCCCCATAAGGAATGTTAAGGGAAGGATCATAGCTAAGATGCGCTGCGCTTCTCAAGGGTTCCCCATGGTCTTCCTCAAACACAAGACAGTGCACCCATGGGTTGGGATTTTCCCCTATAGTGATACACTGTTGCTTTTTGAAAGTTCAGTTCTTTGAAAGAAGAGCGTATTGGAGGAGTTAATGACTAAATATTTCTGTTCAAATTTTAGGTTCTAAAAAGAAAAAAAATATATGAGTGAACTACTCCAGGAACATTAGAAAGCTTTGCTTTGACCTCAGGGAACTCTGGACTGGGTTCCTCAAGGTGTTCTGCAGCAGAAAACCAGGAGGTGATGCACCTGCTGCAATCTGAAGGAACTACTGATCGGGATAGACCTAAAAAGCAGGGAAAATAAATGCAACAAATGGATGATGCAGACATTAGATATAAATTAAAGGCTTAGCATTTCTGTTTTGATGTATCCCTTAATTAAACAATTAATAGAGCAATAGTCCCAGAAGCTAAATGGAATGTATCCTCTGACCCCCGTTAAGTAAGGAACATATGTATCAGGCCTGTTTGTTGATGCAGGCCCACAACTTGCTACACAAAATTGCAGTGTGTGGACTTAATTAAACTGAACAACCTATGAAAAACAAGAGGCAGAAGGAGAGAGAAACTTTTTAAGGTTTGTTTTTTTTTCCAGAACTGCTTCCAAGCCAAAAAGGTTATGGATCAACACAGTTCTGTATGAGAGATGAAATTATTTCTCTATCTTTTAAATAATAACAGTATTTTCTTAGACATTTTCATTTTAAACTTTAAAAATTTGAAAAAAAAAGAATACAGAGACTCTCAACTTGGTAACATCAAAAACCATCTTTCTATTATTTAATACAAATCCTGACTTTGGAAGTCACTCCTGGAACTACTCAGAAGGCAAAGGACAAAATGAGGATGTGAAAAGGACCCAAGGAGAGCATCTTGCAAAACCACCTTCCATTACAACCAGGTTTAGTGCCCAGAAATTCACAGGGAACATTGCCATTAACTTCTGGAATTAGCTTCAATTATTTTGCACATACTGCACAGGATGCTGATCCCAGAGTGAACTGCTCATTCTGAAAGACCCAACGTCAACAAAAGCACTTGGAGACAGTAAGTAAAGGAGTCAATGAGAGGATCTCCATTTCAGAAGGTAAACCTGGAAACCCTCACAATACTCAAGCATAGGCCTCATGCTGAGACCTCTGGATGTACACATGCAAGCAAAGAAGCCTTATTTCGCTTACATATAGCTACAGCATTTATGTAGATAACTGTAGCTGCTCTGGACTGGACCACTTACTCAGCAAACATAAATCAGTGTTACGCTCTTTACACAGGCTGTAAATCTAGAGCAGTGAGACAATGTGCGACAGCACAGAGATCAGGATCTGGACTCTGACAGGACACATTCATCATGGCTTTTAAATGGTCTATTTCCATAACTGATGTGCATTCTAAATCATCTCCAACAGTCTCCCACACAGAAAAGGATCTCATCAGCAGGAAATGCTTTGCCCTTGGAAAGGCTGCAATGTTGGACTGTGTAATAGTAAATACATTTAGTTTTGCTCTTCATACAAAAATAATTGTCTGAATTCCAAAATTTCACTAAATGACACATTGATAACAGTCTAATCAGTAATAAAACCATAAAGATCCCCACACTGAAAATCTGACTTTTTCACTTTTATTCATGAAGTGAACTTAGGACTACAAGGAATGTCACATCTTGAATCATATTGCTTTGATCCTGAGGGGAAAGACTTTTTCATTCTGTCTCACAACTGTGCTCGCCTCCACGTAATTCCTAACACATCCCAACACTCCATGAAGGCAATCAGCTTCACATCCAACAAACACACACACACACAGCATATCTATGAATAGCGTGGCAGTTAGATGTCTCACAGTGACCAGATATGCCTTTACAAAATGATATCAGCACATCAAGTAGTCTTGCATTGCTGGCAGTTAACTGATCATAGTATTGCTGGTGTCAGAGTAAAAGAGATGACCAAAAAAGTAGAGAATAGAGCAAAGGATTAATCAAGTTCAGCTCTCCTTATTCTTGAGTAGTTTTCATAACGAGTAATCAGAATTTGTCTTTAGTTGTTTGTTCACTACACTGAGAAAACATCTACACGCTGGGAGGTACACAGTTTCTTTCACTTGCATGTATTTCAGATTATTGAGTAAACTTCAGGCTAAGAATTACATTACTAAAAAAATTCCTGCTCAGAAACAAAGGAGAAAACTGCAATGAAGTACAGCTCTCAGGCTGTCGTTTGTTAAAAAATAAAAATAAAATTAAAATAAAATGCCCATCCAATTGCAATTAGTGATTAAGACAGTGAAAAATAGTCTGAATTACTGATTCACATTGGGGAAAATTAATTTTCAAACCTGTGATTTACTCTAGCCATCACAGTGCATTCAAAATGTTTACTGAATAAAGACTTCATATCATTATTCCTATTACCTTGGAAAAGAAAATAGCAATCATTGAAAATCTGGACAACTTTCCACACCAGGGTCCCAGAAGGTGTTCACAAGGTGACCAATAAGCCCTTAAGTAACAACCACACTACAAAACACAATTTCCAACCTAAATACATATGAACAACACACTGCAACTGAGACACTAATCTGAACTTTAAACCAGAAGAACAGAGACTCTCTCACTTTAAAATAACAGCCACCTCCTTGAAGACTCCATAGCACAGAGTTGCAGTCCTCTGAGGGTTTTCTGAGAAATGTTGTAGGAAAAAAAATCCTATTTCATACTCAGAAATAAACGATTCTACAACCTGAAAACTAATCAGAATAAACATTGTTTTGATTTTTATGTCACAATACCTGATGTCTCTCTTCCCAGGTATCAGTCACATTGCACACACTTGCATTAATGTTGATGACTGTAACTACATCTATCTCATTTAATCATTGTAATAAATCTATGTCTCAGCAGAAAATGAAGTTATTAACAGTGCACCAAAGAAATCTGTTAGGCAGACTACACAAGTAAAACTCAGAAATAAAAGGAAAGATATTCCTGATTGCTTAAGTGTCGAATTTTGGTCGTTCCACACAAGCGACGCACACAAAAAATGACCAGCCAACACATCTTGTCTACAGTACAGGAGATGGCCTGCTGTTCTACCATCTGAGTCCATTAAAAAGGCCAATGCTACAGTTCTATGGCAGCATTCACCTTTTAAAACAAACATTAGGACAAGGCTCATACACTGCTTCCAGGTCTCTTTGTATGAAACAAGAAAACCACTGACTGTAACGAAACATTGATGGTGACTTGTGCTTTGCTCAAGTTGCAAAGACTGATCTACAGCTTCAGCAGAGTCTGCAGGGTTTATTTATTTATTAGACAGACATCAAACTCCAAATGTCAACAATTAATTTGGGAAGCCTGCTGATGTTTCAGTATATCTTTGCCTCTTTCTATGACTGTAGATGGTGGTACCATGTATAAAACTCTGCAATAATCTGTTCAAGTGTAGGACCACAGTTTCTGCTTCTGTTTTAACAAATATTCCATTCAACTGGTTTTACCTCTGCCTTTAATGTCATAGTTTCTTCTAGAAAAGAGTTTCTTATTGTACTTCTCACTTTTTGTAAAAGTAATCAGATATAAATCATTCTTGTTCTGGGTTCAGAGCTCTGTCAAATTCACCAACAGTGATGGCACAGTATCAGAATCCCTTGTCATTTCATGCCAACTCAGCCTCACTCTTTTTCTGATCTATCCCCAGAATTTCAGTAACTTTTGGTGGTACTGAAGTCCATTTCTTACAGGAAAACAGAGAAAGCCTGTCTGTTTGTCTCTAAGTGCAGATGTCACAAACTTGCCTGCCAAAATAATTGCATTGTATTTCCCAGTATTTCACTATGCAATTTCGTTTAAATGCTCAAACATTTTCTAAACCAGAGCTACTGGTATTTTGTTTTCTTACAGAGATGTTATCACAGCATTAGTCACTAAAATGAAAAGTCAATGTTCCTCTGAATGTACAACATAGCAAAGATAATGTTGAAATACATTGTACGATCAGACCCAAAGGTCAGTCCAACTCTCTGATTATACAACTATTATTCTACTTATGGTGTTCCTGGACAATATTAATAAAATTTCTTACAGAAATAGATGTTACTTCAGGAGGAGTTGAAAACAAGTGTTTTCTGCACATAAACATCTATAACATAAAGATAGAACACTTACAGGTGACTCAAGGAGAACATTTGTCACCTTCAGATGGTATTACATTGAACTTATTACCTTGCCTTGTATGTATTTTTCACAAGTTATATTCCCTGAAGATGAAGCTCCAGAATTGCCAAAAGACAGTCTATGCTATTTATAGGTGTCCTGACAAGTCCACAACTGCACCGAGTCTAGACCTTGTGCAAGCAAGCCAGCGTGTCTGCTAACTGATCACTGGTCTGTTTTTTCTTTGTTTTCAGATTGCACACACCACCATTAATGGCTAAAATTTTAAATTAGCTACCCAAACTGTAAAAACCTCAAGTGACCATACAAGCACAGGCTGAGAAACTCAGACCACTTCTTGACATGGCATGTTGCACTGCTGCTAAAACACTACAGCACTCTAGTATTATCTGCCTTGCAGAACAACTATTCCATGAAGCCACAGTTCATTCTCAGCCCTAATGAATACAGCAATTATTAGGCTGCAAGATGCTTTCCTACCATCTCCAGTTTTCCCCTCGGTTCATGCTTCCTGCTCAGATTGTAAGAACTCTCTTTGTTTCCTCTGTTTCCATGTGCATTTATCTCTAAAAGGTAACTCTAAGTACACTCACTTCTGCAATTCAAGGCATACAAAATATAAATATATCTAATCATAACTCAGCTTTTTTTGAGTTAGAAAACATGTTTGCACTTCTCAAGTGTAATTTCATTACTAGGATATTCAGTTACTTCAATGTTACTAGACTAATAAACATGCAATGAGAGTTTGGCTTTGAGGTTTTGGCACATTTAACCCAACATCAGGTGCACAAAGATCATCAGTGTGAAAAGATGGTTTGTATGAGCTGATCCAGGCACCCCTCTTTCAATGAAATGCCATAAGGATTCACCTGGTATTAGCCTCAGAAAGAAAAAAAATCACAGTCAAACACAGCCAGGCTTCTCCCAGAGACTTCCCTGAAACTCTTTGTCTACGCCATAATTTACATTCACTGTAATCCAGTAAATCATACCAGAATGAGTTTCTCCCCAGTATCACCTCCTGAACTTGAATACGGACAGAAGGTGTAACGCCATTTTCATAATGTTTCTGTGATCCTCCTTAAAACACTGCAGACTACTTTATTATTTTGAATATAGCATTCCTCTTGTGCAGATGGACAAATCTCAAAACGAAGTCAAACCAATCTGCTAATCAGATGACATATGCTAATTCAGTGGCTTAGTGAAGAGCTTTAGCTTGAAACAAGAATGACTTCAATCCTACTTTTCCTTTAAAGAACTCCTCAGAAGTTCATAAGAGACCAAAATAGGGAATATTTTCTCAGTATCAATAGCTGTCCTTTAGAAGAAAAACAACTTATTTTCCAGTTATTGCAATTCAGTTTAGAAAGTCAGAAATTATGCAACCCCAGACAAGGCAGAGACAGCTTTTTATGAAACATGATAAATCTTAAATATGCTAAGAGGCAGATCTGGGAGGCAGACCTTCAAGACAAAGCCCTCGCTAAGACAACTGGTTCACAGAGTCACACCCCTGCCTTTAAATAAATCATCGCTTGTCCTCCATGCAAACAAAAACCTTCCTAACAAGTTGACCTACCACTTCACAGAAAGCAGAGCCAACTCCAGATATTTCTGGCTCACTTCATTACTTCAAAATAAGTGCTCAAAGGTAAAAATCAAAGAAAACCTAGTCTGATGTGAGAGTAGGCAAAGTGCAGCAATATGATGTTAGAATAAGAGATGGTTATCCTAATTCAGAAGGCATCTGATTCAATTTTAAAGACTCAACATGATCACACATACTATCTACAATTAATAAACAATGACTATCACTTACAGGCAGAAAGATACCTAGCTCAAATGGCAATATGTACTATGACAGGAAATGAAAAGTCCTTTTCTTCTAGCTTTCCAGAAAAATTCCTTCTTGCTGAGAAGTTATGCACAAATAAATTCCCATCCTCTCCACACATATTCCAGCTGCCAGACAAGAAATCTCACAGCGAATCACTGACAGAACCCAGCCATCATCACAAGTTAACAGAATGTGGGTGACTGTCAGAAAATATTAATGGAGTCTGCCACTTTTTCAATGCTCCTGGAGTAACAGACTTACCCCGGCAGATGGTCCCATTCCCCACATATCCGGGTTTGCAGGTGCAGCTGTGTCCCCTGACAGTGTTGGTACAGATTGCATTCTCATCACAGTTGTGCTGCCCGCTGCCACACTCATCGTGCTCTACATGAGGAAAAATGTACAAGAGACAGTGAGCGTTTCAGCTTGAAGACATGGCCCCTGAAAACCAAGTGGAATAACAAGAGTGTCACAATAACTGATAAATACATCAGGCAAGGGAACACATCCTGTAAAAAAAACACCACCTCAGTTCTGTTTTCACAGCCACTTGTACTAATATATGCTGAGTGGAATCTTTGTTTAATAAACTAATACTGTTTTATGTTTTTAGAGTACTATTCCTACCATTGGATCCCAAAGAGATTTCCACACTTGGCTTTCACCCTGCAATTCTAACTGCTGTCACTGGGCCTGGTTTACAGCAGCTCCTGCTGTAATGCAGATTTTACTCTCCTGCTGCACTTCATTCCAGTAAAGCATCAGTTACACGTGGTGAGCTACCTGACCCTGAAGTTTCTCACTTCTTATTCCATCTACTAGACGCTTCCCTCATTCAGTTTGATTGCAGAAAGGAAACCCAAATGTTTTATGCATTTGTGCTGGTGGACTTTCAGCTTTGTTCCATGGAATCAAGGAAACAAAGAGACATTTCTTATAACCATGCAAAGGATTTAAATATAAGACTTAATCCAAACTCCAAATCTGGCTTCTGTCTTAGCAGTCTTCATTTATGCACATGCAATAACCAGGCTATCACCCTTATACTCAGAGGTACAGTCAGGTTCCAGAGGCTTTCTGTAATCAAAGACAAACTGTGTCGATACTAGCATATAACGAGTGCTCAAAGGACTGCAGGCTCAATTCTCCATTCAAACCACGGAGAGGTGGTTCCTATAAAAATATTAATTGTTACGTACAGCCTTTCCACTGACATAGAACCCTTAAGCCAAATATTTCTGGAATAGCTTTGATAACTTTGGACAACACATGTCTGACGTTTTCTCTTTTTCTAATACATCTGACAGCTCAGTGGTACACACTGCCACCATTTTCCTCCAACGAGCATCAAAGCAAGACAGCATTTGCTCCCATTTTGCTTCGAGTAAGAAACTCTCATATGCACACACTCAAACATGTCTGGCTTTTGCTGGTAACTTCAGGTCTACATGTATACTTGTTAGTTTATGCTGATCCACAGCTCGGCTTAGTAATTGACTGCAGCTCCTTTCCAATTTTCAGATGCCTTAGATATTCAGGATGTCAGGCTTCTTCAGGGGCTGCTTGTTCTCTCCTTCATCTTTTAAGAAACTGTACAGCACCCTGCTTCTTCCTACTGTGGTTTCATGGTGCTCAGAAGGCTGCACCAGATGCAAAGAGCATCAGGCTGCCCTCCAAGGAAGTGCTCAGCAGGCAAGTGAAACTGAATGACACTTCCTTTTAGAAAGGAGACCTTCTCCAGGCTTTCTCCCTCCTCTCACTAATTCTGTTTGTTATTGTTATCAGATTGCACCTGTATTGTGTTGTATTCAAGTTACAGTGAGAGGGATCTTGTCACAGGCTTACGTACACAGAAGATTTCTACTCAAATCACTGAAATAACTGATCACCTTCTTAGCACTTCAATATGAACAACAGATATCCCAGTGCTAACTTCTGTACTTTGCCAGAACACAAAAGAAGTTATGCTCAGCTATGTTTTTCTAGGATTACAACAATTCCATTTACCTCTCCTGAAGACGCTGGCAATGTTGAATGATTCAGAACTGACCAAAATAAAGGTCAGTTCTTCTAAGTAAATAGAGTTTATAAAGAGTTAACAACTCAGATTGAAGAGCAGATCCTGGGAATCTGCCCATTGTGTAAGGAACACTAAGAGAATCTCATCTGCACGAGGAATCCCAACATTTCTTAGCAGCACTTTGGCTGCAACTATGGGAACTTTAAATGAAATCTTCCCTGGTGTAGAGATGTCTATAGATCATGATGCTACAGCGTTAATGAGAGAGCTTTGATTTTCTGTCAACTTACAAAAATCTTTTATTCCAAGTGGGACAAGTCCTTAAGAGCCTGTCAGTAGTGAGTTATTTTTGGTTTCATCCTCCCTCCTCCTCTGGAACACTTGGTGTTCACAGTGGGAAGTGAAGGTTGAAGGTGGGCTCATGTTTTAAACTCAAAGGAGATTACAAGTAATTTGCAAAGAACATCACTTTCACATATTGCTTTCCAATATCTCCCAGTCAAGTGCCTTGGCTTT
This sequence comes from Oreortyx pictus, assembly GCA_036925125.1. NCBI lineage: Eukaryota > Metazoa > Chordata > Aves > Galliformes > Odontophoridae > Oreortyx > Oreortyx pictus. Next base: position 2,397,061 of record JAUPFR010000006.1, on the reverse strand, counting down.
CATGTTATGGTTAAATCTGCCTAAATAGATAACAAAGACAGAAGGAAAGGACACTGAAAAACAAATGCAAGCGGTCACAAACTATACCACTACAAAACAACAAAGGAGGGAGCTGGGAAAAAATCTCGAGGCCACCTCTTATTTTGATGATTTCACTTTCAGCTGAAAATGAGCAGGAAAAACATTCCTTCTTCATCTTTTATACATATATTTGTATGCATAGATCTCTATATATCAACATACTGCCATGGAATGACAGCTCAGGAATTGCAGCATCATAAAGTTTGACTGAATTCATCCATCTCCACATGACTTTTATTTGTTACCACTACAGAGCACAAGAGGAGGTAGTGATCAAAGACAGAAAGAGCTGCCAGGCTTCCTGAGAAGGATGCTATTGTAGGAGGCAGTTCCCAAAAACAAAAACAACTATTGCCCTTGGATTATTCATATTCATCTCAAGAAACAGGTACCATCTCAGAAGAACAGTTCCAATTGTAACATCATTCCTTGCTCACCAACAATTTACCTATAAAAGCTCTGCACACTTTTTTCTGTATTACAATTTCTGTTATTCAAATGTTTGGTTATTGCCACCAGGAACAGCTAGAGGATCACTTGGTTTTTATGGCACAGTTTCCCTCTAAAATGAAAACATTACAAGAAGATCTCACAGAAAATTAAAGGATATCAATATTCTAATGTAAAGAAAAAAGAAAAAAAAAAAAAAAGGAGAGATAAATACCAACTGCTAGTTCTGCTAGTTTGCCTTCTGCTTTATATTTCTCCCCTACAAACAGAAAGAAGGTATGAAAGAACACATCATATCTGAAGCTTTACATCACATTCTTACTTCCTAAGCAGCAGATTCCTACCACAGACACACAAGCTATGCATTTGAGCCTGGTATTTTCCTCCAGGTAAAGACTTTGCTGAATTTCCCAAAGCTTTCACACACTTTTCCAAAATCTTCAGGAGTTGTATTTTCATAGTTCCCACTTTAAGCAGGCCAATTGAAGGAGCAATGACCGAAAAGTTCATTCCTTCCTCAGGCTTTATCTGAGGAGGGTCAATGGTCTCCAAAAGCACTTGAAAGTCTACTGGTAAGAAATTAATCATCTTTTTCAGTCCACTAGGGAGCTGGGGACACTGATGCTTAGACACGGGCAGTGTATCGATATTACATGGCCTTATAAAGGTAACAATCACATAAAAAACAAAGTTAATTCACCAGAAAATAGTTTCAAGCAGACAGCTGGTTACATATCTTATTATAGGAAATAGCCACTCAACAGACCTCCACTTTTCTTCAAAGCACAGGTAAACAGTGAGGCTCATAAAGGTAAAGCACCTACAGGCCGTGGCAGCCTGTGTGCTGCATACCTCAAACGAGCACACATTCCAGCTGCTGCACCATCAGTATGTAACCCTGCTGACAGTCTCTTCAGTATGAGGCATAAACAAGTGCAGTCAAACAACAAAGAGGTCAGCAACCTTCAGGCACCCGTTTTCCTGCCAAAGATTCCATCTGCATATTTCTTCAGCCTGATCTTACTGAGGAATCACACCACTATTGCTCAGCAATACTTCAAAACCAGCTCTCTATTCCGGGCTGCAGTGAAGCAGAAGAATGCAATAGGGAACGTGCTGGGGTGGCACAGTACCACACAAAGATTTGGGCTGCCTCAAGAACTAGTACTAAAACATGGATTACTGCCAAACTCTTGAAGTTTGGGACATTTAAATATCATCCACTTTTTCACTGAAAACATATTTGCAATAAATGATTTTTATACCCATTACACAAAAGGAAAACAGTATCTCGGATGTGTCATTTTTAAAAAGCATTCTTCAGAGCACTTTATCACTCTCAGGATGCTTCTGTTTCCCCATGCTGAAAGAGACACCACCAGTAGGCTTACTGGTTGGTATGGGCTCCAAAGGTGCACTTTCATTTGGCCTCCTCTTTTTTCTCTCTGCCCATACTTGGGAAAAAATCAACTAGTTGGGTTGGTGCACTGTTTGTCCAAAATATACAGATATAGCAAAGCTAAGAACCTTCTAGCCAAGAGTCACAGGTAATTGTAACATCAGGACAGCTTCCCCTTACAGAGTTCAAAAGCCCATTCTGAAAAGGATATCTGAGTTAGGATTTACTTTTTCACAAGAGTGTTGACCTTTCTATCTTTTTTCTTTTTAATTATTAGATAAGAACGCTCTTCTAAAAAGGACGGGCACTGGAATGCAATTACTGGAGACACATCCCATATAATGGTCCTTCCCCACAGCTGCTTTCAGTTCTCATTACAAGAAAAGGCCTCAATTTAAACTGGCTCAGAAGACGGCAACAATTTTCTTACTGTAAGGATTTCTGCCCATTAGTTACCCAAAACCTTCACACTTAATAGAAAACATTCATCTCTAGGAAACACTGTGAAAAGATTCTGACTGTTTCTATTCATTCTTACGTTTACAACATTGAAAGGAAATCTGTGCGGATCTTTAAATTGAGAGAGGACAACTGCTTCTGGGGTACGTAAGCACAAATACAATAACCATTGCTATACACCAAGAGACACGTAATAGAGACACAACTCACCTAAAGAACAGCAAGGTCATCAGATGCTACTGTTGCTTATTCATACGGAAACCATTTGTATAGAACACATGCCCTCGTGTAAAATTCATTAGCTGTCTGGCTACACTTAAGCAATAGCCTTTTAAAACTTGGAAAGGAGAATGCCACCTCTCTGAATACTTTTAAAAGAACAAACAGAGATTTGCTGCACTGGCATGAAGATTCAAATGTCTGTTTAATTATTAAAGCTTAGAAAAATAAGAGATAAAAATGGAATTTAGGAAATACTGTGGACTTAGCAGCATCGGGATTTCAGCTCACAAGAAATTCTGATGAAACAAAGAGGATAGCTTTGAAATCAGTCGAATAAAAATAAACTTTGCTCTGTACACATGGGAAGGCTCTCTCCCAGATAACAAAGGCAATTAGGAACAAGATGCATACATCAAACAGGTTACGTACAAGGAATTACCTTGTGGATGGTAAGTTGGTGAAAGACCACAGAGGACACAGACAACCTTTGGCTGCCTCGCAGACTACAAATCCAGCCAGGGTCTACACTAGGCAGAAAGTTCTAGCACCCACCCAGAAACAGGATGGTTTGAGTCTCTGGCTGCAGGGAGTCCTTGAGCCTGCTGCTGCCACTGAGGGCAATGGAGATGACATTCTAGGATTCGTAGTAAACTGGTCCGGCTAACATTTGACCTGTTGTGTCTTAATTGGCCTCTTCTCCCAGATAACTAATGGCAACGAGAGGGAATGGCCACAAGTTGTGCTGGGGAAGATTTAGATTATATTTGAGAAAAAAATTTTTCTCTGAAAGAGTGGTCAGGCACTGAAATGGCCTGCCTAGGGAGGTGGTTGAGGCACCATCCCTAGCGCTGTTCAAGAAGAGTTTAGATGAGGTGCTAAGGGATTTGATTTAGTAGCTTAGTGGGTAGGGATGGTGGTAGGAGGAGGGTTGGACTACACGATCTTGTAGATCCTTTCCAACCTAATGAATCTATGAATCTTGCCATTGGGTATATAGTAAAAAGAAGATCTTCTCCCTCATATAAATTGGAGCAAGACATTTATAAGTGGTGTCACAGACAGGATATGCAACAGTGAGAGTGTTGCCCTTCCAGGTATCACTGGTGTGTGTACCTTCTGGAGTTGCCCAGAGTGATATTTTTGATAGTCTAGATGTGAGCACCTCTCCAGAAAGATCACTCCACCTATCGAACCTTAAGTGTGAAATTTTAACCTTTTTACTTCTTGTGCCTCTTGAAGCTGTGATGAGTGATATTTTCTGATTTAAACATGTGTACCCCTCAAAGAAGATCACTCCACATAATGAAACATTGTTTGAACCTTTTCTGTGTGCACCTCCTGAAGACGCAAGGAGTGATAATTTTGGTAACTTAAATGTGAGCACCTCTCCAGGAAGATCGCTCCACGTATGAAAACTCAACTGAGTTTTTGGAACTTTTTATGTGTATACCTCTCAGGGACCTAGTCAGTAATTGTATTTCCATTTGTTCAATAACCATGTTCCTCCCCATGAAAATCACTGCACATTTTGAATCTTAAAGGTGCCTCCTAACCGAGGTGTGGTGCTTGAAGTTTTTCTGTGTGGCCTCGCAGGGAAGTGAGGAGAGATTGACATATTATCATTTCCTTTGATATAGGCCTCCCCATGAAGAACATTCATCTTAATGAATCCCCAAGAAGTTCATTGAGCTTCTCTGTCTTTTGCGTGCTCCTCTCAGCAAACGGAAGAGCGATGTGAGTATTTGCATTTGTTTGAGTCAAACTTCTGTATACCTGTACCCTCCCTATCTCTCCGTGTAGCTCTGTCTGCACATTGAGAAATGAGTGACAGTGCAGTCACAGTGAAGAGTGAAGATGTATTATCTGACCTCTTAGAAAGGCATGGAGCTCAGCCCTCATTAACAGGGGAGGACTGGGCAAAACAGAACTGGTACAACTTGCAGAATGTGTCAGACCATATTAGTGTTCTGCAGAAGAATGCTTGTACGCAAACTGGAAAAGGAAAGGCATTTATTCATGTAGAGTTGGGTTCTGCTCTGGTTGCAACCACAGAATTCTGAGAGCAGCAGTAGTTTGGTTCTCTGTATTAAGCTAAGTCACTGCAGGAATCGGTTAGGACTCTGCAGAAACATACCAAGGAACTCAAAGGGCAATTAGAACACGTAAAACACGAAGCAGCTCTCCTACTAGAGGCTCTGAGGGGACAGTTATTGTGTAAGGATACCAGTGACACCGTTATCCATAGTTTGCCTCAAGAAAAAAAATCTAACCTCTAGAAAGACTGGAAGCAATAAAGGCAAAGCTAGACAAATTAGAGACCTCCCCAGCTCAATTGTGTCCTTTGTTCAAAACTGAATATACATTTGATAACAGTGAGGATCTAGACCTTCAGATGAACACTAACTAAGGAGAAAGAGTTCGGTCAAAATTAGAAGTAGAAGGAACTGTAACCTCTAACCATCTGCAGTCAGGATACAAAGTATGGACACGGGAAGGAAGATTGCCCAAGAACCATAAACGGTGGGAGAAAATATGGACCAATGATTTCTTCCACCAGTAAATCTGAAACAAGGAGAGTGAGGTGCACAGTGGCCAATTCGACCCCTCCCCATCCAACCTGGAGCACAACAGATCTAAAAGGGTCTCATTTTCACTGAAACCAAGTGGGCAAAATATAGATCATAAACACAATAGTTTTTGGACGCTGGGCTGACAGAAGGGCATTCCATGAGAACCGATGGATGGACCATCTACAGACAGCTTAGAGAAGTTAATGGGTGGATGAAACAAAAGCTCAAAAAGAGTGACACTCCCCTTCCAACTGCCCCCCTTTGGCATCAGCATGGGCATGAGGACCACAGGAAAACTAATGCCTTCACACCTCTCAAGTGAGTGGGGAAGCAAAGATTGGATGCACACTAGAAAGCTCACAACAAAAGGAATACAAAATTAACACTCACTGGATTATTCCCTCATTTTAACCTTATTAACAAGGCCCAAAAGGGCAAGACCACGTCTGGTTTTATTTTACAGAAGACCCCCAGGGGACTTTGACTGAACACAGAAAGGCAGACAGCTGACTTGAATAATTTTTGTGACAAATATTGAAGATTTGATCATGTTAGAATGCTGAATATGCCTCTTGATTACATTATGTATTCTGGTTGCACAGTATCATGTTTCAGGTTGTGGTGGGTGTGGGGGTTGTCTTTAGATCTGTTAAACTTCCCACTTGGGTTCAGAGCTGTCACAGGTTGTGCTGGCTGCACAGTGATGCCATTCCTTTTGACCCTTTCTTCCACCCCTTTTTATCTAACTGATTGTGATTTGCAGTGTAACTCCACTATGGTGTTTCCAACTTTCTAATAAATGGGGAAACGAACCAATGAACAAATCCAATATCTGTCAGATGTGGTCACAAAAAGAAACCCATCATAAAGCCCTTTGCAATGCGATGTTATTGATGGCTTTCAGTGTCAGAGAGATTTTATTGCAACACTAGTCCGGGAGTTCCATCCAAAACACAGCTCTTGGAAAGCATCAAAGCTTTGATAAGAGATGTTTCTGAGATTACCCCACTTATGGTTTATATTATGGGGTGTCCTACACACACTATCGCATGAAAGTTCTACAGACTATAACAACACTGGAACTTGCCAAACTAGCATTTATCTCTCTCAGCATTTCAATTGCTTCTGAGATGCTCAAATGGACAATTCTATTCATATTTAACCTTCAAGCAATGTGCACTGTTGCAGTGTGGCGTAGTTAAACCTCCCTCAGCCTACTAGAAAACATATTTGCTCCATCTATGGTCCTGGCAAAGCACCAAATCATGTTTGAAAACACCACATGGCAAGTCCACGTGCTGTCAAATTGGACTAAGAGTTAAAATCTCAAGCACAACAAGTACTGATGATGGCACTGCAAAAACAGTTAGTGCTTGATGCGTTGTTAAGGAATAGGGTGTTTGTGGCAAACTGGATGACTCCAATTGTTGTCTGAAGATTGATGATAATGGTAAAGTTGTTAAACAAACTGTCCAGGGCATACAGGAAATAGTCCATGTTCCTGTCCAAACCTGGAAAAGCCTGGACTTCCATCTGTTTCTCCTGAAACCTATTCTACTTTATCTACTGCGTGCTGTTGCAACTCTTGCACTTATTCATTGCATGATTCCGTGTTTTATTCAACTTACACAATGTGTCGTATCGTCTATGTACTCTGTAACCACCTCAACTGTTGTTGGACAAGTCCAAGGGATCAGAGCAATATTTGTAACCAAGACCAAGAATCCTTTGTAGCCACTGTGTAACATTTAGCTCCCCCTTGCCCCAACTGCTCTTTTCCCTTATGCTTTTTCAGTTGCCACTCAGTATCTTTCCCAGATGTTCTCATGATTCTGCTAATCTTTGACCACAGATAAAGTATAATTTGACAGTGACAGTGAACCACCTGCAGTAACTCCAGTATCTTTCCTCTGAATGTCAGTAGCTAATTTAGAGCAGCTAATTTAGAGCATTTTCATATATACCTATCCTTGTTTTTTTCTTCCTCAAGGGAAAGACACTTTATACTGTGATCCTCTGTTCTGCTTTACTGGTTTACAAAAACAACTATGAACAGAAGCTATTTGAGTTCCATGAGATAAGTTCACCACGTAGCTCTAGGAAATACTGAATTACTGCAAGGGAAACACTTCTGACCAAATCAAGACAAATAATATCCACCCATGCTGAAGTAACATCTCTGTAACAGAACTGCTACTTTTCCCAAAAGTGTAGAAAGCAGAGCTGGAGAAAAAAGGAAGATCACTTGCTAGAAACATATATATTTGCACATATATAATAAATGGTTGTATCGCATCTCTTTGGGAGAGGATTGGCATTTGTTTTCATTGCTTCTGAACACAGTATTAATAAAGAAAACAAAGGACAAAGGAAAACGTTAAAAAAAAAAAATCAACTTTGGAATAATAAAAGCAAGTTTGAAGCCTAGGCTCTGATAAGAAGCTGCCCAAAGTTAAAGAAAAACAGCACTGAGCAATCCAATAGGAAACTAGATCAAACGTTGAAGAACTCAAGAATCATTAGAAGCATGCACCACTGCTCCTCCTGCATTTAAATTTCATTTCCTACTCTTTGAAAGTGCATTTGAGATGAACAGATATGTCACACTGATAAAGAACATGAAAATAATGTCATTAATATGAAAGCTCTGCTACTAGCTGGTTTGTGTGAAGAGCCACGGTGTGAAGGGGTTTTTGACACTGAATTCCTATGTCATATACATCAACGATGGAGATATTACCCACACTGACACGTACAGACATTCCAGAATGCATCCTTAACAAACAGGCAGGTTGATTAGAAAACAATGCAGCTGTCACACATTGCATTTAAATGGTTTTGTGGTGCTCTTCCTGAAGTCAGATCAGTCCTGTTTGGATGCAGCACTGTCTTGTTTTCTAATGCTGAAAAGCGCTACAAATCCATCTGTAAACACTTCACACTAGGGCAGCTGGTGTGACTGTGCAAGGAGATTCTCCCTTAAAGTTTCCAAACCTTTAGTCACCAAGTATTTTTCATGCCATAAAAATCTTAAGCAACTGTTACATCAGACACGTGCATCTCTTTCTAAAATTAACTTCCAAACTCTGAGTGCAATTTTAGAGGCAGGCATCGACCACAGAATGGCTTCGGTTGGAAGGGACCCCATCACCATCACGTTCCAAAGCCCCTGCCACAGGCAGGGCTGCCAACCCCAGGTCTGGTACTGTCTCAGATTGCCCAGGGCCCAATCCAACCTGGCCTTAAGTACCTCCAGGGACAGAGCATTCACAGCCTCTACAGGCAGCCTGTGTCAGCACCCCACTGGTCGCAGTCAGTAACTTCCCCTGACATCTCATCTACATCTCCCTTCAGTTTAAACCATTCCTCCTCAACCTATCACTGTCAGACTGCGTAAAAAGGTGATTACCCTCCTGTTTATAAACTCCCTTTAAGTATGGGAAGGATGCAATGAGGGCCCCTCACAGCCTTCTCTTTCCAGGCTGAAGCAGCTCTGTTCCTTCAGCCTGTCTTCACAGGAGAGGTGCTCCAGCCCCTGCATCGTCTTCAATGTGCTCGTCTGCACCCTCTCCAAAAATTCAGTGCAGATCAGATTTGGAGACAAAACCAATTACAACAGTTTGGGAAGGAGTGCCTATTGCAAATTAACAGATGAAATTCATTATGAAAGAAACTCCACTTCATAATCAGGAAAAAAAAAAAGAAATTAAAAAAAAGTAAAATAAAAAAATTAAAAAAAAGAATGAAAAAAATAAAAAACGAAAAAAAGAAAAAAATTAAAAGAAAGTAAAAAAAGATAAAAAATAAATAAAAATAATAAAATAAATAAAAAATACGAAAAATAAAAAATTAAAAAATCAAAAAAACAAAACAAAATAAAATAAATAAAATAAAAAACAAAAAAGAAAAAAAGAAAAAAAAAACAAGAAAAAAAAGAAAAAAGAAAAAAGGAAAACAGAAAACAAAGGAAAAATAAAAATAAAAATAAAAATAAAAATAGAAATAAATAAATAGAATAAAGAGAAAAAAATAAAAAATGAAAAAATGAAAAAAGAAAAAAAGAGAAAAAAGAAAAAGGAAAAAATATTTAAAAATTTAAAAAATCAACAAAAAAATAATGAAAAATTCCAATCACATCTCAATCCAATCAAATAACAAAGTAGAAGAAGCTCTTCTGTTTTATTTCTGTTATATTTTGGCTTTCAAGAGCAGTCAGCTTCATTCCACCAAAAGAAGGAACTCCTCTCCATGTACATTCACTGAGCAAAACACTCAGAGCCTTCAGCTTCACAGCACTGAGGCTCAACCCCACGTAGATCCAAACATCTTTTAGAACTAAAACTAAGTAGCAAGGACTGCCTGGTTTCTATCTTCAAAATCCAGAGGAATTCCTACATTTAATGCTGACAGTCAGCTTAGGAGCTCCCTTTACATTCCTACAGCTCAGAATGAATCTCTCATGAAGAAATCTTTTGCACAGGGAGTGAAGGGAACACAGAGTGTATTGTTCATGACATACAGTACAAAGTAATTTAAATACAAAGTAATATCAGTGGTGTCACTGAACCTGAAGTGGCAATAGAAATGGCTCACAAAATTACCAAAAATGTAATACTGTACACATGTGAAACACAACTGTGCCCACATCTGCGAGACCCCAAACATCTGAAAGGTCTGTCTTGTTACTGAATTCATGATCAATTGACGCTCTGTATGTCTAGAGGATTGCTGTAGCCTGCTCTGCGTGACAGCCTCTCTCCACAAGATGCCCGTGATCTTCAGCCTGATCCCAAATTGTGAATGTGATTTACATTTGACTTCAAAGGATCTGGGCACTACACCCACAGTGACAAATCCCAGGCCCAGATGCACGAGTTCTGTATGCCGACTTGTATATCTGTAAACCATAAACTGCTCCAAATTCCTTCGAGTAGTTATCGCTGTTCTTATCACAGCTATGAAGCAGAGGATTTCATACAGAGAACAAATGAGCTCTCATACAGAGAGTAAATAAAGCCTTGGAACTCATGGTGATGTACTGTGCAGAAAGAGACTGTACAACTCCAGCGAGACCGGAGCGTTGAGTGATGAATATTGACAGAGGAATGGTAACAACGATTCTATGAAGTGCTCAGCTTCTCTAAACCAAAGGACAAAATAAAGAAATCACAAACAATGACAGCATCTCAGACTGCCTAGCAGTTGCCAACGCCTAAATTACAGTTTGCAGGAGAGATGCCTGTTACCATTACATCTTAAGATACAGTTTTATTTTGCCTCTGTTTTGCTCAGAGCTGAACTGAGTCCAAACACCTGTACTGTGTCAAAAAACGTACCCTAAAGAAATACAGTACTCATTTATTTATAACTGCAATTTGGCAATCTGAAAGGACAGGATGATTTTTACCCAGAAAACTGTGGAAGCTGCGTATTTTATCAAGTTGATATCAGGATCTCATCTTCCTGCTAGTTTCAGTTCAACAACAGCTGCAAAGCTTCACTTTGCAGAGCTCTCAACATCACTAATAACAAAACATAGCAACTTTATCTTTTAATGCAGTTTTTCAACACGATCTGATGAACTTTGTACCACTGACCTATGTTCAGAAGATGTTTTTATGGCACCACTCCAGGACAATTTAAATTCCACACACACACAGAGCATTATAAAAGCAGTACAAAGCCTAGTTCAAGCCCACACATAAACTTCTTGGAGCCATTGCAACATACTGAGGTGGTATCATTTCTTAATGCAAGCACGTGTGTGAGAGAAGCATCAATCTGTTGACACAAGAACACAAAAAATCACAGCTAAGGACACGGATTATTTCTCTGCCCCCATTCGAGATGCAAGGAAAGGCCTGCAGAGCCTTGGGACGTGCTTTACCACTGATACAGGGGTCACAAAGACTTACACCACTTTTCTCAACTTGTCTGTTAAGAAGTCAGAGTCAAGCTGTCAGGTTTCCCCGGCACACACAGCACCTTTCTGTTTGATGCAGGAGTTCCTCATTATGCAAGTGCTGCAGAAGTGATGGAGCTCCAGTATGCTTTAAGCTTGTGACAGAGTGCTTACTGCAAGTCAACCATATTTCCCTCGCTGCAGCTCCCCTAAGTCAGAGAGATATTCGGAGATATTCTACTGTAACAGTGAACACCCCAGGCTGTCCCCACCCTATGAGACCTGACAGCATCCCAACCTGAGTGTCTTTGGCTGCAGCTATTCCTTCTTACAACAGCAAAGCATTGCACAGTGTGAAGATGCCACTGCTGAGACAGAAGACAGATCAAACAGAATTCCTGTGCTGTGCACTGTTCAGCTTCTTGTAACTACCTACAGGATAACCACGGTACAACTTCATTTTGCACTTTTCTCACTTCAGGAAAAAGTAACAAAAATTACTTAGCCATGCAAACATAGCACTCGTGAGACTGAAAAAGAAAGGCATGGTTGATAGAGGTTTATTCAAAGAGAATATTCTTCTCTGAAAGACCTCTAATACACACAGACGTAGGAAACTGGCTACAAACAGAATGTATTGCAGTCCAAGACAAGCAGGAATTCAAGCAGCGGTTATGTGTGAGAACTGAAGATGTAAGAAAGGCATCTCTTCTCCAACAAAACTAGCACAGAATTTCAGGGAGGAACCAGTAACCTCAGCTACCTAAAATCACTAAACAACATGCAAAGCACTGCAGAAATACACTGGAGATCCCACACAAGGGCCTCCAGGGATTGAAGTGGCATTCGTTTTCTGGCTCCCTTTCCAGCGTTAACCAGGCTGGCTCACTGAGTGCTACCTCAAGTCTCCTTGCTGTGCTCAGCCTTTGGCAAAACACAACATAATTAGGAAGAAAAACAAGACACCAGGTGTGTCTTGTCTTCAAAAGTCAATTTACAGAAGGCAAAATGAAATTCCATCCTTAGCTCAAGTACCTAATACTGACAGAACAACTCCGTACATATGTACACCAGTGAAACAAGAGGAAGTGGCATTAAATGGCCACAAACCATGAAGGAAACATGAAAAATGCAGGAGGAAGGTTAGAACGTTTCACTGCCAAAAGGGAGAAACTTGTCAAACAAGAGAAATAAAATGAGAGATGAGAATCAAGCAACGGTGAAGTTAGAAAGAACTGCCTTCTCTTTCCAACAAAGAGCAACATCAACATCTGCATTGCCAGAGATTTTAAATGAGCATCCAGAAGCTCCAGGTAAAATAAAAAAGACTAAAGCATACCCTTCTTGGCTTTTTTCCCTTTTTTTTTTTTTTTCTTTTTTAACCACTATCTGTATTTTCCATGTTTTTATGCTATATACCACAGAGTAGTATCACAGAATAATATCACAGAACTGTAGGGGTTGGAAGGGACCTCTAGTGATCACCAAGTCAAATACCCCCTGCCAAAGCAGCCCCCTAGACCAGGGAAATCATATATATGTAACATGATGAAAGTAAATGGAAAGCATTTCGTTTTACAGGTAACTGTCTTGCACAATGGTCTTGGGTCTGCAGAGCACGTTGCCTGAAGCAGCATGTATTTTCTGACCTTCCTGTAATTTCTGCTCATGGCTGCAGTGTCTCGGGCACGGACTCAGATGTGAACGATCCAAATCATTTATTACAGGTTTTAACATCTCTTATATACTTTCACAATTTCTCTGTAACTTTCCCACCCGCCTTTACATATCAACAGTATAACTTCCCAAAGCAGTCCTTAACCGTGCATACAGGCAATTATCCAATTAGGACTGTGAGTCTTCCCAAGCCATGCACTCTTCCTCCAATTGGGGTCTGCTATCATGCAGCTTACTTGAACTTATTTTCCTCTTCTTCTGGAAGTGTCCTTGGTTCTCAGCCTTCCTTTCTCATGCTGTTTATTCTATTCCACAGTTGCAACTCTAAATATACTTTTTGTATTCCCACACATGGCCTTATGCAAAAGACTATTCTGAGTCAAAACCTACGTCAGAAAGCAATACCCCCTCTTTTTAATATCAAGATGAAATATCAGCAAGGAAGTTACTTTTTCACTACATGCTATGTAATGTAAATGTTTCAAGATCAACATAAAGCAAAGGCCTACACTTTTATTCATCTCAAATTCTTTTTTCTTTCTGAACGATGCCACACTTAACTCTTCAGCACTGCATGAAAGCACATGCCCTGCACACCAAGTATTTCAAACTCTTTCCATTTTATGGCATCGAGTATTTCCCCGGTACTCTCCCTTCTGACCCTCTGACCCCACAATGCTTTACATCTTCTTTACCAACAGATTTCTTCCAGCAGGCTCTTCGCTGGCTCTAGCCAGTCCTGGGCTGTGCAGTGGTAGCATGCTCTGATGCATGCTGTCCAGCCTGAGCTATCTGCCACCTGCAGCCCAACCCCTTGCTGCATTTCCAGAACAGTACAGCAGCAGTACAGGCAATCCTCCACTAAAGCTTATTACTTCCAGTGAAAAGCGTACGAGTGTAAAGAAGTCTCTGCATTAAAACTGAAGATGAATATTGATAGGAATAAAAAGCTTACAACTACAGTTTGCTAAACTCTTCATCCCAAACAGCACCCACATACTAATGATCTCAGTGAAAAGGTACTCCCTAGTAAGAGTATCATAATTGACAAAGGAAAAGTTGTGAGAAAATGGTTGCAACTCATCTGGAATAAGGTTAAATTAAAATCCACAATGCAATTATCCTAAAATGGATTAAAAAATAACAGATAGAAAACAAGGGAAAACAACCTCCACAAAATACACCTATCCTTCATAGCACTTGCTGCTGTGCTGCTTTGAATCTAATTAAAGTATATTCCAGGGAAGAAAAGCAGTATTACAGAGAGCACTTCAGTGCAGGAAGAGGAGCGATGATGCTGTTAGATAAACTGAGCACAGACCTCCATGCACTGCATGCCTAGACCTGCAGAAATCACAATCCAGTGGCAAGCACACCTGGCACAATGTGAATTTTGCTCCTCTCTCATTAAATGACTGCATTGCTTAGTCACTAAGAATCTTTTGCCACCCAGTCTGTAAAGCCGTGTTTAGAAAAGTGCTATGTCAGTGCAAAACTCATCTGATATACTGAAACTTCTTACCAACAGACAAGATGGGACAGAGGCTAGCTTTCACATACTTGAACCACTTGAAACACAAAGGTAAGAGTGCACAAGAAACCTGATATACACCCATGGGAGTTAGGTTAAGCACTAGCCAGACAACGGCAGTGAAACTGTTGGAAGCAAGGTGTCATACATCCCAACATGAGCTTCCTACACTTCCAATATCAAAAGAAACTCAACGATCAAATGCTTTTCTTATTTAAATGAAGTCATGCTTTGTATAACAAATAATAATCCTGCTTTAGACACCATCCATCTCGAACCCTCACAAAAACATCGTACGCCTTCATTGCCTATTGCCCAGGGGAATTCATCCCTAAACAGAGAAGACAAAGATACCTCAGTTCCTCCACCTCCTGCTCCCACTGGTGCCTTATGGGGCAGGCAGGAGAAAAGGCAGGGATGCAATTACAGTTGGAAGCAGTTTGGATAAATAACTATTATTTCTGTGCTTTAACATTTCCATCTAAAGGGGCTCAAACCCAATTGCAGTGTTAATGATCAGTGTTTGTGTCATTCTGTGACACAGGTGATAGATGCCTGTGAACAAAGAATACTGTTGCAGAGAGGAGGCATTCATCTTTCCAAAGGGTGTACAAGTGCTGCAGTCAGCACTAAATTAGCATTACAGAAATTATGCAACTCTTCCCACAGAAGAGGACAGAACTTTTCACTTTAACCACTCCTTACAAAACCCGAACACACAGACAGGGCCTGCAGCGTAATGGGGATGCATTCCCTGGAGGAAGCCTCCTGCCACGAGCTCCCATACATACACACTGCATGTCAGCCAGAGCCCTCCATCTCATCCCCGTTTTACAGCAACAGAAGCAGCATCCCTATGTGCAACACTCACAAGCACACCAATGCTGCAGGAAAAGATCCCTGAATTAAGATGTTAAAAATGAACAGCAATCTGAATAGACAAATATTAACATCTTAATTGGGAAGGAAAAAAAAAAAAAAAAAACAGAAAAGGATTTATTTTGATACTAGTTTGGCCCCTCATGCTAAGTGATGGAACTGTGACCATTACAGCTGAAACAAAGCAGTGTAAGAAAACAATCCAATGGAACCACCAACTGAATTGCAATAGGATACCGCATGCCACACTAACCCTAGGAAGTCATTTTGTGGGGCACACCTCACTGCGTTTGCATGCACTTAGGAAATTAATAGGATAAAAATGTGTTTCAAATATTTACCAAGAAGCAAGATAAGGACAACCAGAAATAATTTTTCAGCTAAATGATCTTACACAAACAATATCAATTCTTTAAATTCTCTTGTAACAAGAGGAATGGCATCTTTTCTAATCAGAAAGAGCTTCATAACTGGTACATGTTTGGCATCCTAATAAGTGTTCACACTGTCTTAGATGAACAACGCGTCACTAGGCCTGTCACCAGCAACCACACCAACACTGGCAAAATTGCTGTGTTTTCAAAAAGCTTGCAAAGGCAGATGTGCAAAGTAGGAATTTCATTTAACACTATGAGAGACCCGAACAACAATGCAGCCCAATATGTGACTCTTACTTTCAATGAGAACCATGTCAAGGTGTGCAGTGCTGGAAATAGTCCAGTACAGCTCAGCAGTTTTCTGCTGGAGAAGTGACAAGGAGGGAACATAAAGAGAACCTAAGCATCAGGAGAGATCTCCTTTGTTTCTCTAAAATAAATGAATAAATAAATAAATAAATAATTGCAGTACAATAAAGGAGAAAAGCAATAAAAATATGAGTTTAGAACAGACAAATGACGGCTTCAATTGAGGCTGTGGCATCTGGCAAGGAAGAGTCAGCCATACAAGGCATTCAGTGTCTCTCTGAAATGTCACCAGCCCAAACAGCTGTAGGAAGCAGTATGTTTGACTGGGTGAACCAATGGTTCATTCTGCGACCCAAGTGTAATTTTTTGTTTCTAACCCAAAGAACAGTGACATGCTGCTAAAATACAGCCCTATTTTCCATCTCCTTTCTGAACAATTCACAGGGAAGACTGATATTTCCTGTTTATTCTGTTTGGAATACTTGACAATATTAGCCCATGACTTTGTTTTGTAAGGTTTTCAAAAACCCTCTCAAAAAGAAATAGTTATTATTCTCTGATGCTTGCTGAGTGCCAGTGATTGCTTAAAAAGGCACAGTGTAACTTGTGTAATGATAATAGAGCCATCAAAAGAAGACCATTAACTACAGAAGGATTAGCACCACATTTTGGGTTGGGCTTTTCTCATTTTCCATCTGGGTCGAAAGGGATCACCACTTCTCTGATCAATGCTGGTATGATAACCATTGGTACAGGCGTTGGGATATAACAAGATTTAAACATGATAAGTAACAGCAAAGGAAAACAGAAAATTAAATCTGAAAACAGGGTCCCTCTGAACAATACTTACAATGGGAGAAGCTTTGTAACTCAAATTTCAATCAGCTGCACACAGAAAGATAAAAGAGCAGAGGAATGAGATATTAATTATTCCCTTCAGACAATAATAAAAGACACAGGATGACAAAGCCATGGAATCAATAAAAGGGAATACAAATAACTTCATATTCTAAAAACAAGCTAATGAGTCACAAATACAACTCTGTACTGGAAAAAGAGAAATGAGATAATACTGAGCACCAGAAAGTAAAACCTCAAATGAAAATGAATCAAAACGATGAACATGAGAATATTTAACAGTGTTTTCTGTTGAGTAAAACAAAACCACACATGCACTGATGCATAAATTTCAAGAAACTACAGGAAAAAGTGTGGGCATCATCATTATACAGTGTCTGAAATTCACATCTCATTAAGGCTAAACTTTCCTGCCTCAGACCAAAGTCACGCAGTGCAGAGTTATCGTTTGAACACTTACAGACAGAGAATTAAAGAAGAGATATTTATAGCAGTCAAAAAATCCCTGCAACAGGATTTCATGTATGATTTGTGCTTTACTGTAAAGCAAAGATAACTAATTCACAAACATATTAAAAGGTACTTGTGTTTGGAAGGATCTTGAAGGATTCGTTTGGAAACACCATAGGACTACAATTATTATTCTTACCGCTGCAGCTGTTGTTAAATACTCTCTGTCTGCTGTTTTCCTCTGACTTTTTTGCTTCTAACTGATTGGTTTAAGTCTCATCAAGTACACCTCAATTAATGACATTGGATATTTCATAATCATCCATCTGTGCTTCCAGAAACAGTTTGAATTTAATCATGTTAAATCATCTTATTTTGTGTTAGAGATTACAATGAGAAGATACTGAAAGTAAGGTATTGTGACCAGTAGAAATTATACCAACAAAGAACATTTGAATGATTTAAACAGAAAGCACCAATTATCCTCCTCTTTGTGAAGGATAAAAATGATGAAAACGATTGTTTTTCTGAGATCTTTACAATATTAATGTACCTACTTAACTACCTTTCTTGGAAGGTCACGCTTGTTTTCTTTAAATAAACGAATAAAAAGATTTAAAAGATTGTGAGTATTCAGTACTTGAATGAATAGCAGCGACAGCAAGGGGTATAAATTGAATGAGAGATGTCAGGAAAAAAAAATCTTTTTTCCAGTGCTAACATGTATTTAAAAAATCCTCTCTTGCTTAGTGAAATAAAAGAAGTCAAAACTCAGAGTGGACAGACAGAAATAGTCCTTTTACAGAACATGCCTAACTGATAGAAGACTTCTGATGATGCTGAGTCCAGTTACACTCAAAACAGAAGCTCATGAGTAACATGAGTAGATTCATCAGCTAGGATTTAATTATGAAACTATGGATCGTTGTGGTTCAGGGCACAAAATGATCATTAGATGGATGGAATGATCCCTTCTTTGATACACTTGCACAGAGACTAAGGCTTTCTCTGAGGTGAGTTTGCTGTCAAAGAACTAATACTACATGAACAGCAAGTCAAGTTGACAGTTCCTAATAACAAGAAATTACAATATCTATAAAAAAATAAACCATCATGAATATTAGACTGCCATCCGAAGAATATGGGGTAAGACAGAATCCAGGGTTAGCACACACAGACACTGGCCTTCCAGTTCATCTTACCTTCATCTGAGGTTACCTGAATCACCTCACACAGTACTATAGGAGTACTCAAATTAACTTATGGAGCAACATCTCGAATTCTGATGTAATCAGAGTGAAAAATCTATCACAGGATCTTAAGACAAAGATTACTTCAATGGCAAATGTCATTTGTTAAAAAAATCTAATACTAGGAGTTCATAATAATGATAATGATGAATAAAAATACAGTGAAAAAATTACCACCTTCATAAAAACAAACAACTCATACGCTATGAATTGCTCAAATAAGTGACTGTAGCTGTATACTCCCCAGGGAAGGCTGATTTCAAGAACTTAAATAAAACATTCAGAGATGATCTGAAAAGTCAAAAGACATTCTCTGCACCGAACTACAGCACCTACAGAGCTACCAGATGAGAAACACAAGCGGTAGTCATTAAAAAAATTATTAGAAACACTCCCCATGCCAGCAGTTTATTTATTTGAGCACTGCAAAAAAGATGCCTTTGATTTGTCAAAGCACCCAAAATCTTTTCCTCATGCAATTCCTTACAGCAAACGACCTATCACAAGGTTTCTAGCTTGATTAAACACAATCACGTTATTTTTTGTTTGTTGTCCTTATGTTTTGTTTCTTTCTTTTTGATAATCTGAGATACTAGAAGACTAAAATATTAACAGCTTTAGTTCTAGATGTGTGCAGAGTTCATGTCCTTAATTACTGCTTGAAACTTGCTTTCTATTCCCACGCAATGCAGAGAAAGAAGTTCAAAGCAAGGCAAAGTCCAGAACTCAAACAGTCTGAGATTTGCTGACAACTCACTACCCAAAGTGATGTTCAAAAAGGGAAGGAACTAAAAGATTTGCAGCACATGTTTAACACTGCAAGACCACATTCAACCTAAACAGCATTGCTGTTGACTGGAGAGCCAACGCAGCATCCGGCAGCAATCGACAGCTCAGCACCTTACCTATAAATTAATGTCTTACCTGTAAATTAATTAGTTCTTAAGTCTAATCAGCCTTAAGTTTCTATGAGGCACTGCTACATATTGCCTTTATTTATTTAGCAGACAAAACAGTTCATGAGTTCCACCATGCTAGTAAAACAAGAATAACAGCTCTTCATTTTAGTAATGATTTATACTTATACCAACTGTTCTCAAAATCTTACATAATAAGGATCATCTACAGAACAGGGTTCAACATTGATCCATTAACGTTCAAGAGCTGCCTGAACTCACCAAGCACGATAAGCACTTCACCTTCACACAACATTAGTTCCTCGAGTTCACTGTACTTTGTTAATCGGTTTTAACCCCAGCATCTCACATTAACTGTGTTAAGCACACTACGCTTTACATTGGAACAGAAGTGTGGACCATAAAGGCAATTAACCCATTGAAATGATGTAGGAAAAACAAATATCTCTAAGGGCTTCGGAAAAAAAATTCCAGGTAAGAGCTTCATATTTCAAAAGTAGTAAGAATTCATTTTTCCAGGGAATTAATTGGCCACTTTCCTCCAGCGCAAAAATAAAATCCTTACAGAATAATAACCGCCCTTGGTTCCCAATCCAATCTGTGGATCCTGTCAGGCAGTCTAATGGCTCAGATGATTTCTCATAAATCAACAACCTCAAAGCAATAAATCAAAAGCAGCTGCCATTTTAAGTGATACTTTTCTACAAGTCCAGTTTGACAGTAGACCTAAATAAGCATGGATAGCACGATTCCCACCATCTCTAAAGCCAGCCTCTGGATTTGTCAGGTTTCTAGGGAACCTCACTTTTAGCAGGACAGTGCTGATTGCTACCTGACTATTTAGCCACAAAGCTCTTCCATCTGAAACTTAATGAAAAGCAAAACAAATCCTTGCTGATCTTTTACAGTGATTTGTTTTTGCTAGTCAAAAATGCATATCTGACTACATATTGATAAAACATAACCAGAGCTGGCTCCTTGAAAAACAGCCTGCATGGTCTGGTTATCAGAAAGTTAAAGTCTCTAACTTTTTCATTTTAATAATCTCAATCTGTGGTTCAGTTCTAACAGCAGCAAAATAAAAGAACGCAAAGGAGCCAACATCATCAGATGCCACATGGATTTTAACAGTTATAGAGAACAGATCTGGGAGGGCAGAGAAGTGTCACTTGGAGTGTGGATTCTGCATCTTCACTAATGAATAAAATAAGCCTCATTTTCTACGTGTCAAGTGATCAAAAGACAATTATAACCAATTTTAGCATGTAAGACGGAGAAACAGCCACACTTGTTCCTCAACAGGAAGAATTAACTCCTGTGCCTAAAGCTGAACCTCAAGTTGGATGGGCCATGCAGGTAATGAAAATTCTTTGGCCCATCAATCAACTCCACATCGCAGCACCGCCTTGCTCAAGAGCCAAGCTCTGATCCACACTCAGATCATAAATACAATTTTCTCAGAGATTTTGCCATGGTCCCAAAGCCTCCACGTTCCCTGCAATGCTGATGAAGATCAGACATCCTGTAGCCCATGTGCAGAGCAGGGCTCACACAGGAGTGCCAGCTAGCATCTCCGCTCCTTTAGGTCACAGAACACTTGCAAGGTTATTTCCTTGGCAGATCTATTCATCTGCCAGCTCATTTCCAAAGGTGAAAAGAGCCCTGAAGATGCACTGGGGGCTACGAGTAGACAGACTCAGAAAAGGACATACAAAGTACTGCATGAATGGATGTATTCTACCTTCTTGCTTTTCCCCATTCTATTGGGAAATACATCTGGACACTGCAAAGCCATGCGAGAGAACTATTTGCTTTTTCTGTTCATCAATCACTTAAAACTGAGGATTCTCAAAATGTGGTACAGGATTTGCATAATTCTTAAATGCGTGTAAAAAGTGAATTATGAGGAGAACATTTATTTCTCCCTGGACTGAGCAGACACTAGTCATAGACACAATAAAGACAATGGCATTTTATACTGTGCTGGAATGTGATCACGTTTGGAATGTCTCTGCTTTATTTCAAGGCCACATTTATGGCCTAAGTAAAATATGGGATGCTGGTCAGGAGTGGACAGATACCAAGGAATCTATCTGAAAGGAAGGTTCCAAAAATCACAGTGTTCCTCCACTCCTAAGCCAGAAACCAACAAAAAGGACAAATGTTCATTGGTAGTTACCAACGTGAAAGTTTATTTACATTACATTCTGTGAAAGAGGACCTTCATTATGAGAAGCTCAAAGCAGACTAAACCAAATCCCTATGATTCTGGAAGCATTTTCTGGTTTGGAAACTTTTCTTCATCAGAAATTAATAGGGAAAAAAAAAAAACAAAAAAAACATGTCTTTTACCCTCACAGGTTGTGAAGTTCTCCTTCTGTGGCCACCTTGACCACCTGGAGAACCCTGTTTTCTGGACCTTTCTATCTTCTGTAAAAACAGCCCCTCCCCAACTACAGCTACATTTTCCCAACTTCTCCAAACCATATTTTCTAAAAGTGAACCTTATTTGTTAATTCTGAGAAGAATAAAACCTAAGCACACCAAAGTGGCAATAGACTAATCCAACAATCAGCAAGGCTGGGTCGCTCATTTGACGTGCCTCGTGTCCCACTTCTCTGACAGTGAGAAACAGAAGTTATTTCTGAGACAGTCACCAGTCCCCAGTTCGATCAATTCTTACATGCAGTCATGTAATTAAATGGGAATATTTTCATAGCATGAGGCAAAAAGCCTCAAGTAGGAAGTAGAAAAATACTAACTACAAAGTAAGAGATCAAAGCACCTCTCCTGCTCCACCTCCCTGTGCTACTCCCAAAGGCTGTATTTCTTCAGGACCAAAAGCAAGCCTGCTTGCCAGTGCCAGTTCTCTGATTCAGATTATTTCACAAGCTTTTCAGAAAGGCAACTCTACCAGATTGTTGGTTATCCAGTGATGTCTACTAACTCAGAAATTAATTCAGGATAGCTTGGCTATCAGGCACGCTGGCATTCACTTTCAAATATTACACATAGTACAATCTTCCTGTCAACAGATAGAACATAAAGATACTGCAAAACCAGAACCAGACAGCCCAAAAGGACTTCAGAAAGAGAGATACTCTGTCTCACCATCCACACAGCCCAGCCACTTCAAACAAATACCAAATTGCCACCACTGAACCCAGGTCCTAAGGCTTTTTCCACACCTAAGATAGCTCAGAAGGCAATTCTTTGATCACTTATGCACAGTAACTGATATTTAAAAATCAATAGTTGTTAATAAAATATTAACTTTCTCCAATCAAAATGCACACATCTATGAAATATTCAGCACAGGTACAAAAATGAGATCATAGTGAAGGAAGAAACATATCATTTCCATGAGTATAAAATACACGCAGATTAAAAAGAAAAGCCAAGACTTGCAAAAACCTTTGGCACACACATTTCTCACTGTCAGAGAAAGCATATCAGGCACCATGAACTTTCTGAAAAAGATTCTTTTGAGCCTGACAAGCCTTACATAATGCCTTTGTTTCAGAAATAAAGGTCTCATTCTGCACATCTTAAATCCAAGCAGCAAATACAAGTTCCAACAGCAGATGAGCTAAGTGCTACACATGTCACAGCTATGCCAGCTGCTCCTTGGCACACTGCTCTCACCTACCATGGCACGCTGCCTCTCGCGAGGAAATCCCCAAGTCACAGTTTGTCAAATCCAAAGTAATAGGCTGCAAGTGCCTGGCCTTTCTAGAGCTCTAGCAATGACACCCCTGATCCTAGCCGTCACTTCTTCAATCAAAGCAGTGAGAATTTGGCATGCCTGCTATCCACCCCTCGGGGCTATTCTTCCTCTGTATAGAATTTCTTTGTAAGAGATCTGTATGCATGTGCTTTATGAACACACACATACAGATTTTGATCACACCAGACTGTGGATGCCACACATCACAAGATACACATAAGCATAACAGTGGAGCATTTGAGCCTTTTTTCCCAACCATGTTAGTCATTATTGCAAGCAGACCAGTCAGAAAACCTGTTTGTGCAGCAAAAGCAAACACTATATAGAATCTACTCGGTCATTAGTCATCCATCTGAAACTCCTTCTTTCTGTACCCAAACAATCTGCTAAGGCAGATTGGATACAAAAGTTAGAGCGGAGAAAACAGATAATTCCTATCCAGTCGGATCGGTGCTGTGCTCAGCTAACTGCCTTTGGCAGTAGGTGCACACACACGAATTCTCAGGGTCCCAGGTTGTGTCCTCCACTTGATCCACTGTCCTCGTGCTCACTGTGCCCCTTACCTGGGGATCATGCTTTTTAGCTCCTTCCTTGACACACATCAACTATCTCACAGCTGGACGTGAAAAAACTTGTGAGACACCACAAATCTGGGAGGCACAGACCCAGATGTTTCTGTGGGGAAAACATTAAGGTACCAAGAAACCCCTGGGAGCACTTCTGTACAGTCCAGATATTAACCTAAAAATAGACTTTACTGATGAGAAGAAGAAAACGTATTCATGAAAAGAGATTTTAAATATTAAAAAGACCTGCAAATAGAAAGGTCAAAATGTTCTCCACGTTCACTGAGAATGTGACAAAACGTGACAGGCTTAAATTATGGAGATTTAGGTTAGCCATTAAGAAACCTTCCCAAATGGCTGAATAAGCACAGGGAAAATTAAAAATAAAATAAATTAAAAAAAACACACAGGATGATATGTGATAGCATATATACTGGCACAAATGATCACTCCTAAAGAGTTGTGTAAAAACGCTAATTGTCCAAAGTCAAGAAATACAACTATCAGCACAATTTGCAGGCAGTTGTTTAATTAATTTTACTATTAATAAAGTTACAGAAAATTGATGTGTCAGAAGGACTTGAAAGGATTACCAGCTCTCATGGACAAATTACAAACACATCCATGCCCGGAGCACAAGAAAGCACAAAGACCTTTAATAAACTATTTACCAGTGAAGAACTTAAATCACTATGAGTATTACATTTTCTGTGCATCCTTTCCTCAGATTGAAAGCATGCAGGAGCAGATAATACACAGTTCTCAGGTGCCATTTCTTAAGGGAAAGAACTGTAAGAGCATTGGAGTTAAATCCAGTAAAAGCAGGTGATGTCAGTAACAACAGAATGTAACACAGCATTTAAAAAGTAGAAGACTGGGAAATAATTCAACTCCAAAGTAACAAAAGGCATTACAGAACTGCATGGAAAGAGGAAGGAGAATATTTATGACATGAGTGTCATGCGGTTTCTCAAGTCCTGTGCTCATTGTGCCTCAATGAACTGCTACTGTTTCCTGTGGAAATGCTAAACTTTTTTGGTGTCAGTCCACGTCTTTTCCACGTCACATTTTTCAGACTCCATTTACTAGACTCTCAAGTGCTGCCAACTGTCTCACCATGAGTTTGAGCAAGAGATTCCACTTCTCCATACCTCAGCTTGTCCTTTTTCCAAGAATTTCTGACAGTACAAAGAATTACTCCATTTAGTATTATTATAAAGAATAATATTATTGTTGTAACAGCAATGTTATAAATTATTATAAACAACACCAGTGCACTAGTTCTCTCTACAGGACCTATCTAAAGCCAAAGTGAAAGTAATTGAAGGCTTTCCTTTGAGTTGATGCATTCTGAGTCATGTCCTGTGCAAGTATTGGTCATCTGACATGGATTCACTCTCTTTGTTTTGCTGGACTGCATGGGTACTCTTCTAGTTGCCTGTTGACCTGTCCTGCAGAGCAAAGAAATGTTCTCTGATGCAGACGATACTCACTGGTGCACAGATTATCTGCTGCTCTACTCAGCCAACAGCCCTCTGAGAGACTCAAAATGAATGTTTCTCTATTTCAAGGCACCTGAAACTAAACAATGTTTTCCATCACAGTTCTGGGAACAGAGATGCTATTGACTGCAGTTGGACCAAAGAATATTACCTAACCCTAGGAGATAATTCCTGTCCTGTCTCTTAGTAATTGACACATAATGACCTCAGGAAAGAAGGGACTGGAAATCAGAGTATTTCACACCTGCTGAGTTAATGCAATCCTGGTATCAACCATTCATACTGGCTTAAGACCAATTTCCAAATGCATTTGTAAAAATCCAAGTACTGTCCTGAAGATAAGCTGCAGCAAGAAGACAAGTCCAAAAATCAAGATCACGGAAGGAAAATAGGGAATGCTTCATAGCACGTTATATTGGTGAATTAGTGCCAAATAGAATCAGTAGTGTTCAGATCTTACCCCCAGTAACACTCATTACGCTAAACATCAGATCCCCAATCTAAAAATGGTGACACATCACCATGACCTCAATCCAGTTTGTATTTTCATAATGTTTCTTTTAAACATGACCTAGTGCAAGACAAGATACTTCAGAACATCTAAAGAAGATGCTTCCCTTGAATGAGTAAGAAAACTATTCCACTACAGACCTATCTCGTCTGCCTACTATCCCAGATTTCAATGTTTACAGCTAGCAGATGAGTCTGTTCTGGTCATCACGTGAACTGCACTAACATTTGTTTACTGATATCTGAGAGCATGCAAGACTTTGCAGAGTGTGTGGAAAGTCCAAGTGCCACACACACACATGAAAGTTTCTTGCTTGCATGCTAATATAGTTCACCAAAAAGAAAGAGGTAGAAAAGAGGGTCAGTAGATTGGATTGCAAGAAGAGCACTTTCATTCACAGTGACCATATTATCAGTTGGCCGCCTAGCAGCTTCTATTCAGGCCTTTTCCAAACACACGCAGTGGTTCTGGATGAGAGGCCAGCAACCTGCCCTTTCTGATTGCCACTTCAGCATGCTGAAGCTTGCACCATCATTAGTATTATTGTGGGGTCAAATACAGCATCTTGAACCTGACAGGTAAACTCCAGCAACAGAATTCTCAAGGCAGCAATTTTAGTGATAGCAAACAATTGGAACAATTTCTACCCTAACCATAGCAGGAAATTTCTGCAGTTGAGTTATCTTTCTTGGATAAAGGAGGGGAAGAAGGGAAGAGCAGAACGAGGCTGCCAGTTTTTTTTTTCCTCTTTGTGTATTTCACAAGACTCTAAATATGCCATTCTTTTAGCACAATAAAACTAGTTAACACGGATAACTCAGAGCTTATTCATATAACACAGCATTTGCTAACTTGATGCAATGACAGCAGGGCAAAGAAACCGTACATGGTTGTTTCATGCTACAGAAGAACAGACCTACACACAGTTCCAAAACCACACCAGAGAACTGATGCAGTCCAACAGAAACAGAATATCACATTCTTAACACAGAATTTAGAATGCTTCAAAAAGCATTAACCAAAGCACACATTTGAAACAAACCCCCCAACTCTTATATTAGAAGAAAGCAACCCAAAAGCTTCTTTTTCAACAAGCAAGAAAGGTATAAGCCTGAGGTAGTCAATAAAATGCTTTCAATCAGTAGTTTCCAGTAAATGAGAGCATCTGGAGCAGCAAATCTTGCTGCCATTTTCAGAAAGAGCACGACTGTGATTTACCAGACAACAGATAAACAACCTGTCAGTGTCATGGGAAGAGACTGAACGAAGTTTCCTATTCAAGGGTGACTTTCTTAATAAAACTGTCTTTCACCAAACAACTTAATTAACATTCAGAGCTCAAAGCTCTAGGAACAGGAAAGCACAAAAACATTATTAATGTATCTTCCTGGTGAATGTAGGTCAAAGCTATTGCTAGGCTGACTAACCTATCACAAAATGCCACGGGGTGAACTTCTGCTCACCAGGTCGTCTGCTTACGAGACACTAATATTAATTATTTACAGAAATATTCATTACCCCATTTTAAATCATATTTTAGATTTTAACACAATTCTGAATTCATTCAGAGTATTTTCTTTTCAGTTACATCTTTGTCTCTGTAACAGCACTTCCTATGCACTCAGCACAGCTTCCAATACAGGAGCTGTTTGCTGATAACGGATGGAAGTTCCTGCTCCACAGTTCTCACAGTCGGGGCTAAGAAACATTATGCAACAAATGTTTTGGGGAGAAAGAAAAGTTTCAAACAAATTTTTACTGTTTTGATGTTGATGAGAAACATGAAGGACTACGAGAAAATACACAGGAAGCTGAATACCTAAAATTCAGCAACAGGCCGATTAAACGTTTCATTTTGCTCCATTCAAACTGACCCAGTGTTTCAAAATTCCCTTAATTTCTTCTTGAAAAGATAAACCTCGCAATATCAAATTCAAATTTCTCATTCAGTACAAAATAAATGGCTTCCACATATCACTGCTATTCACCTTTCAACAACAAACCACCAGACCACAAGGGCCAATAAGTGTGGGGCTGGCCAGCAATAATCCAGTTTGCTCATGCCTGCTGTACACTGGTGCCAGCATGAGGGGAACCTAGTTAACTATTATCCACCTGCTTTATTTGTCTTCTATTGCACACTTCTTTAAAATAACATTTACTATTGTAACATACTATTATTATTTCAACAGGCAATGAACCAAGCTTCTGCTCAATTATGTTACCCACTTGCTTTTCTTTTTATCTGTGCTGTCAAAAAAAGATTTTAGTAAGATAATAAAAGCTGCAAGAAATATTTATCTCATTCATTCTATTATTCCTTACTCGTATCCGTTCTGGATTTTTGTTGTGTACGCACACTGATTTCATGTTCACCAATTATTGCCAAGCAACTTGTCTTACTCCTCCTCATGGGTTTGCAGTAAATCACAAATATCCTACTTCCTAAACCATCTGCATGCTTAATGACACTGCCTTGATGGAAGGAAAGGAATGCCAGGAAATTAGTAATGCATATGTGGAAAGCAAGTGTCAACTGTCCAAAACACTTTTCCCAGCACTGTGAAGGTCATTACCTCACACAACACACACTTGGAGAGCAAAATTTAAGTTCTGAAACTTTCCTGGTGTATACAAGATCAAGAAAAGCTCCAAGAAGTAACATACAGCTATTTAGAAACAGCATCTCTCAAGAGATGAGCATGAACGTCCTGAAGTTTTCTAAACTACACTGTCATAGCTACAAAACATGCTGTCATCCCAAAAGTCTACATTTCCTATGACTTCCCTAAAGAGAGTTTGTGATATATATGCTTTACAATGTAATTACTCCAGGCTGGACATCCTTCTTGTATTGAATACTCCCTGCCATCTTTCCATGTGAATGAACAGCTCACCCAGCGCAGTTCTAAACCTGATATTGTGTCAAGTTGGCTTCTTTCCATTTCAATAAATCTGTCTGATATTTCCCTTCTTTGCCAGACAGGTGCACCACCACAATAATCCCAAGATCAGCCTTTTTTTGAGGGTTGTGACTGAAAGATGCCATCCAGTTAGGAATAGTTAGCCAAAGCATTCCAGTAGTTCCTCACTTTTTCTTAAAAATTGCCAGATGTAGATGACCATGAAATCCAACTGCCTTCCCCTAAGAATTTTTAGGACTCAATTTTGATACATTAAAAAGATATCACTGCATTTATTGCTGTCACACAAAGAACCACACTGCACCACTTCTTTTCTAAATAATGTGCCGTTGTCCCAAAGATATTATTTCCCAGCTTTAACCATCTTTATACCAACTAACAAGTTTTGCCCATACATATTTATCTCAACTTTGACATTAAAACTTCTCCTCCTGGATAATTTTCTGCTTCAATTCACTGTCCAGTGTAAACTACAGGTAATACAACATGACTTCTTGCTATGCACGCAAACCCCTTTCACAGGTACATCAGTGCTGGAACCTGACACGATTTGAACTGCAGCTGCCCACCTCACAGTCAGGTGGTAGGACACAAAGGGACCATGTCCTGGATGACAAGAGCACTCAGCTGCACCTATTGCAGGGTGTCCTGAGCCACTTGCCAGTTAATCCCAAGGGGTACACATGGAGGAAATGGACTTCACATCACTTCCATCTCATTTGTGCAGACACAACATACGAAGTACAATAACATCATTGATATGCGTGTAAGAGCTCACCTGTACATGAGAAATCGTCCACTCGCACATAGCCCATGGCACAGTCACAGCGATAGGATCCAGGCAAGTTAACACACACAGTGTTGGCGTGGCAGTAATGCATCTTGGCAGCGCACTCATCAATATCTGCAGCAAGAAAACAGGGAAAGCCACAGTCAGGCTCTGTCAAGTTAATAAGATGACAGAATATTGCAGTAAGAGAAAATACATTTCACTTACAGCTCCAAAGGCAAACTGATTTAACTCCAGCATTAAAGAACAGAGCACATTCAGTTGAAAAACATTCCTTAAAATCAGCTACAATTCCTGCATCTGAATACTGAATTTCTTCTACTGCTTTTCACCAATTTACTTAAAATAATAAACATTATTATTCCAGTTAGAAAAGTAACACATAATTATTATTGTTATTAGCAATTCAAAAAGAAAATGATGCAAATTTAATTGGATAAAACAGTATCACAAATATGCAACACCGAACATGTGAACTCTGTCACATTGGTAACCTAAATCATTAAGGCGTGGTAACCTTGTTCAACACGCTGCTGGTTTTAATGCTGAACGGATATGGCACAGTGATGTTTGTAAGGGTAAGAAAAGAATTTCAAACAGGGAGTTGAACAGTGAGTACGTGGGGTGCCCCTGAAACAAACTTCAGCTGCAGGAATTCCTGATCTCTGTGCCACTTGTACATCCCACACCAGCAGAACATCAAGCTCATTGCCTGCAAGCCCATTTTCAGCCCAATGTACATCGTTCAAATAGAAAAGAAAGAAAAAAAAAAAACTTGGGAGTAGTAGAAACATTGCTTCATATTTCTGTTTGCTTGAACAATCTCTGTTGTAAATCCAAAATTCAAAATTATTATTTTCACAACAGTGAATCAAACCTGTCATTTACTAGCCTGTCTAAATACAACATAGTGATGCTGTAAAATCTTCCCGCTTCTTTTTCCACAAAACCAGATATTATACTGAAGAATTCTTCTATTTTTCTCAGCAGGACAGATTTTCTGCTTAGCAGCACAGATTTTACACCAAGTAATTCATGGCTTTCAAAAGATTAATTCTACTATTGCATATGTTCACACAAAAGAAAAAATAAGACTCATTTTTCCCCTATTGCTTTCTCCTTGTCATTGATCCTTCACACTCAGACAGTAACTGACAGTGCAGCTTAAAGGCTTCCTTAGGTGGTAGGGTTCAGAGGAGCTGGTCACCCCACAGTGCTCTCCTAACACATCCCTCTACAATGCTACATGTGAACCAAGCTAAAGCCTCCCACCTCCCTCTCCACAACATTCCCATGGAGATGCAAAGGAAATGCTGCTTCCACATTGAACACCAGAAGAGGGGTGGTCATTAACATTCCCCACTTAACCGCCCTACGCAGCAGTAGCTGCAGTTGAGATGCAACTACATTTTTCAACCTCTGAAAATGAAACACGTGCCAACTCTGCTTAGACTTTCCATGCCACAGACATCTGTGTCCAGCAAGAACCACGAGCTAAATCACTTCTCGTTGGTCAACAGCAGCTGACAGTGATCTCCGACTCCTACCAACTCAGGCTGAACCAGAAATGATGGTCTGAAGGCAAAAGACTATATTTTCCACTGCAAACACCTTGAACCATCTCTCTCCTGCAATTCTGTCATTCCTCTTGCAGTACCATTGGATTCAATTAAATTTAATAAGTCAGAAGCATCAGCACGCAGAAGACAAAAGCCAAGGGAAATCCTCCCACGTGTCTTGTTATCACATCACCGAGTGCTACAGCCACGTGGGAAGCACTCAGGTGTTGGTGTGTGTTCGCACTGTTCTGCTTGCACACTCTTTGTAATAGGTTTTTGGAATAGAGCTTTGAGGAGTTTTGTTCTTGCATATCTAATAATCCTGCTGCTATGCAAGGGAGGAGAGGAACAGAAAGATACCTGAAAAGAAAGCTGTAGCATCTTCACAGCAACAAACGCGCTTGGAAATTAACCTGATGAGTTGCCATCTCAAGCTTGCTCACTGAACTCACTGGACAACAATTCTCCTCTTTCTTCCCCTGAGAGGAGTAAAAGGATTATAACTTGCAAAGGTGAAGGAATATGAACTTTGGCTCACTGCAAGCAAGACCCACCTTTCTGTAACGCAAAATATGAGAACTCACAGGTACAAAAAGGCAATCCACGGCCTGTCTGAAAATGTCACTGTGTATGAATTTCTCGAAAAGAGATGACTAACTTGAGTGGACAACTTGATGACAAATAGGGCAATTGAGAACAACCTGCACTGGGTGGCACAAGTCCTCGAGTTCAGGAACACTTTGGGCCTGAAGGAAGTAGAAGGAGCAAGAGATCCTTCTCTTCAAAATGTGCTCATTTATGTCACTCTTTTCTAAATGTTTTTCTGTGTATTTCCCAAATAACCTTTCAGTATTTCATATTTTCCTCTACCTCAGCAGCATTCACCTTCAGCTGATGCACATTCCCTTTACAAGGAATAACACTGAAAGGGAACAACCAGCAGTAGTGCTTTCTTATTACAGTCTGTAGGGCAATGCTGAAGCTGTTGCTTTGGGCCACTCTTTTACACATTCCTGGAAAATGTTCGGTATTCATCACAAAAAGCTTTGAGTTTTTACTTAATACTGTTAGAGTAAAATCCATAAAGCACACCGTGGTATATATCAGCTCAGCTGTAATGGAACACAAATTGTGATTCATGTGTATAGATCGCTTGTTGCATTTGAAATATTACAGCTCATCTTCTCGTGGTCTTTTGAGCTGATAAAAATACATTATTAATGTTTCTCTCCAGACTGGTGAAGTAGTTTGCTTTTCTTCTAAACAGGTAAACATATGGTCTTCAAAATGAGACTTGACACACCACAATGACTCACATATCATCAGCTTCCATCAACAGAAGATGGTTCTTTGCAACAACAAAGACATTTATTTGGGCCTCAGTTCCTCTGTGAGGACTGTTCTGTTCCAGGGTGATAGGTTTGGTGAGCACTGTTCTGCTGACAGTTAGCAAAATAGGGATCACTGCCTGTACAGAGCTCTCCATACTGCAGTACTCACCTACTCTACACCTCATCAAGTATCACCATTACTCCTTACAGTTCTAAATAGCGTTCATTAACTTAAAGGGAAATATATGTGTGTTACTTTCTGTTATCAGTACCAGTACACCCAGTAATGCTCTGAGTACACTGGGACAGTGCACAGGGAAAGTACCTCAGGGGAGCTATATGCTTAGCACCTGGTATGCTTTTTGTTACACCACAGGCACTCACCATCTCACACCAACTGAAATAAAGCAAGACAGAGATGACAGAAGTTGTGCTGTGCTTTGGTATGCAATGGTACTCCTCTCTCTGACATAATTCAAGATTTGAGGCCAAAAAATTGATATTATAAACAAAAGCAACTTTATTTCTGAAGGAAATCTAATTAATGTAATCACTTTTGGATTAATGTATTTAAACTAATTGGCTTATTAAACTACAAAATCCAACAGAATATATTTGGTGTGTATCCACTCTGTACAGGAGAAAGAAGCAGAAAGTAAAACCAATACTTGCTGCATCCCCCCAAAAAAATTGTAAACAGGAAAAATGAACACTTCAGGTGTAGGCATCTCAGTATATAGCAAAACCAAACAACTGTCAAAGAGATTTTCTCATCTACAAATGTACTTTAGGAACCTTACAAACCATTTACACCTTTTTGTGTCCCATCCAGATTTCTACTGCTGAATATTTAAACACATTACAATGAGAAACCAAATCACAACTAGAGAGTTTCTTTTTTTTTTTTTCTTACCATTTGTCCGCTCCAAACAAAATCACATCACACCAAACTAATCTCTGCTGTTAAGAGGATGTAATTCTTCATAATAATAAGAGATCTATACCTCCACCCACGAGGTGAGACAGAGCTACTATTTTTAAGCTGTTAGTCCCGTAATAACCACAAGTGAGCCATCCTGAAACAGAACACTTTACATCTGTAATGGCAGATCACTGTTCCCATACTTGTACCAGCAATGCATTTGGACACCAGCATTGTCATCACCCATTATTTGGGGCTTCACAGTTTCAGTAATGCAAGGTAATGATATTCAAACTGTGACAGTCTTCCAAAGCACCAAGAGGTGAAACAGAAGTATGAGAATCAACCGCTTCAGTCTCGACTCTCTCACAGTTAACCTGCTTTCCGGCTGGGGAGCAATTTGTCCTTATTTCTAATTTTTCAAGTGCTCTGTTGAAGAGCATAGACAGAAAATGAAAGACAGGAATGAAAAGACAGCTTTGCAGAAAGAAATCTCCAATCTCTAATTGATGATTTCTCGCTATAAAGCACTAGTAATGGTTGGAAAGAGATAACTAAGCTCCCCCAGCCCTGTCCCGCCTTTATTATTAGTTATTATTAGTTATTCTTAGTTACTGCTATGCCATGGTTGTAGTTGTATTAAATTCTAGTCTAAAGTATCTGAATATCTTAAATATAGAAGCAACTTGCCTTGTTGTTTAGGTGTTACCAAATCCTGAAGTAAGTTCACAAGCCGATGGAGTCAAGTAAGACAAAGTTTCCAAAATGGTGTAACGCAACAGCAGTGGAACAGAAGACAGTTCTTAAAATTTCAGTTACCCTACACTTATGAAAAAACCAACATAGGCTGTTTTCACTCCACTGACTTAGCACTTCCTTGTTCATTATATATTCACTTTCTGTTCTTCAAATTCTTCCCGATTCCATCGTCCTCCCCAGCTCTCATCTCCTTCCCATTGCCAGACCCACTCAACTTCAGCTCTTATCTTTATTTTCCACTCCCACCCTCTGTCCTTATTTGCATACACCTAACTTACACCCTACCTGATTTTTACCTTGAGCACAAGGTTGGTTTCTCAAACTGTGCTGTGCAACCCTCAGCAAAAAGCTTTCAAGGAGCCATAAAGCATGAGAGAGCAGCAGTCAGCAGTTCCCTGTGAGCTGGCAGCTCAGCTTCTCTCAGTCAGCCTGGTGGGAAAAGACAAGTTCCTGGCTGCAAATGTTTAAGCTGATCTTAAAGCTGTTTACCTGGACTCCTTGATGGCAATTCATCTCATGGCACAGCAGCGCTGCAGACACAGGCAGCCCTCATCATTCCTGACTTGGAGGAACTGACCAGGCAGAGGTCAACAACCCCAAACAAAACCACGGAAGCCAAAGGAAGAAATCCCTTTCAACAAGGCTGAGAAACATTACTCTAACATTCTAAGTAAGCTAGCTAAAAAGCCTTCATAAACTAGGGCTGGTGTAGCATCACCTGGGAATCCATAAGCACTATAACAACTATCAGTATAACATCAGAAAGTACCATCAATTTGAGAGTTTCATTAAAACAATGCCACCTCTTCCTTCAGGCACAGTGTAACAGTGCTCTACGCTGATATACATAGAGTTTACCATTGGGGCAGCAGTATTAGTATTCCATACCTGCTCTCTATCAATTTAATTGCCCCTCTAGGGATTATAACTGTATAACCATCAGGTTAAATACACAAACAAGCACTGAAACACACATGCAAATCACACCTGAACAGCAACACTTCCCAGAGCAGAGCAGCTCATGTCTGAATTAATGCCATATTACTGAGAAGGACAAGAGGATATTCAAGTAAAGCCATCTCCCCTTAGAAAGCTGCCATTGATGCAATAACACTGAAGAAAATACAATATGTTGATTTTAACAGAAAGGAGCTGTTTTCTTAGACACTAAATGAACAGTTTCACTAATTTGACAAGGGCATTAATGGCAATGTTCACTGTCTTCCATTATTCTTAAAAAATAACATGCTGCTACAGCTTTTAGGGGTAGATGGCTGATAACTTATTCAGAAGGCATCTCTGACAGCTGAAAATAAGTTACTTCTGAAAACGTGCAGCCAGAATTCACAGATGTTAATACAGCTTAGAGAACACCAGTTAAAAATAACCACAAAAAGCAGAATGGAACATTTGGGGAAACAGGTTTTGACCAACAGCAGCATCTCACTCAAACATGCCTATGAAAATAGCAAATACAAATCAAGATCCTTCTTGTCTAACAGCAGCCACTCTGAGGTTTTGAGCAGACAAATCCAGAGAGCTTGGCCAAGGATTATTAATATGTTTTGTTTTTTTTTTTTCCCTTTCTAGTTCTTCTCTGGAAATATACTGATACTTGCATTTAGACTACATGGCAACGCAGTGGGCTACAAAGTGTTGCAACTGAATGGGTTTGGGGTGTAACTACTTTTCAATTTAGAGTTGGTATGCCATGAGGATAGCTTTTACCTAAGTTAGTGTGTCTTTCCAGCTACTGTCTGACCTCTTGGATTCAATCAGAGTGGATCAATTTCTTTGAGGGAAACTCTGCCTTAAGGAATATGCAGATTCTGCAGAACATTCATAATGTCCTCTCACAGTCATTGCACCAAACAGAAAGGTTCTTTATCACCCAAAGGTGTTTTAAACAAATTCAGGAATACCAGCAGACACTTCAGGAAAAGATTCTGGAGAAAAAGTATGAAACACATTCCCTTAAGCACTCTGAAGAGTAAAGAGTGGGATGTCACTGCCTCTGGCTATAATGCAACAACCTCAACTAAAATGGAATTAATCCCATAAACCCAACGGCCCCACAGGAGTAGTTTGCTCTCAGAATTTCACAGAAGCAAAGCTAAAACCAAAGTTGTCCACTCTTCGGTGGGAGTAAACATGGAATTTCACAGTATACAGAAATCTCTCTGTATCGCTCGAGAATAGGACAATGAAATGAAACACCTCCTCTGCCAATAGCTGTTAAGGGGATTGCTCTGACATTACCAAGGATACTGCAACAGGTAAGCAATAAACTCAGAGAAAGATAAAAGAAACACAAAAAAGGATGCAATTCAAGTATGATGCATTTTGAACCCCTTTGTTACAAAAACACGATATTTCGTATACACTCACGTGGCTCTAAATCCCACGGTGGTGTCAGTTTGTTCTTTCAGCTGAGAAACTGCTTCCTGCTCCTTTTTTTAGAGAGGGTATGTCCTGCAGTTCATGCTCTAATTTTATTCATTCATCATCCATGCTTACAAAGTTAAGATGCAATTACATCTGCACACACTACCCTTCATTCAGAACAGAAGTTTTCTTCAGCTTCATTGCAAATGCTAGTATAGGAATAAATAATTGCTACATGTGATAAGTCAGATGTTAGGATACCCAAGGTTCATCCTTGGCCTTGTAAATGACCTGCATGGCTACAGTGACGTGTATCTCAGAAAAGAAAATATTGCTCTTCTTCCACATGGCAATGCTTGTCAGTTCACCAGAAACAAAACAGCACACCGAACATGAAAAGCTACTTCCTTTTCCATCTTGCAGCAGGCAACAGAAGATTAAAGAAAAAAAATGATGCTATTCCTCCCCAGGCCTACTAAATACCTGTCTCTAAAGCAGGAATATTCCTCCCCAGGCCCACCGGATAACTTTCTCTGCAGCGGGAAATGTTTGGGGGTATCACTGAGCAGTTGAGGAGAAGATGGTGAAAAAAGCAAGGTTAATCTCAGTGCACATATGAGAAATTCTTGCCACCAAAATTGCTTCTATAATCCTGCCTGCAGATTATAGCTGTACTGTCACAGTGTATCAGCATGGCACAGCCCTGGTCAACAACAAGTTCTTCAGTTCAGAATCAAAAATTTGATATTGTTTTTCCTCACTCCCTTGCTAAAATCCCAAGTATGACAACAAAGATCCGATCCACACCATGAACCTCCAATGAGTCTATGCAGATGAACATATAAATAGTCTGGAAATTCTATTCACTTACATGAACGGTACTTAGCAGTGCAATACAATTTGCCTGCATGGAGTTAAGTGCTTTCCAGGGCTAGAACTCATGACAGAAGCCTCAGCAAACTAATGCACAGCCAAAAGAAGGAAGAGTGAAAACTAATAAATCTAACTAGACTATTCTCCCTTAGTATTTAGTACCAATCTCTACATATTTTTCTTCTTCAAAGATTCTTAATGCACAAGATTTCATTCTAAATCTAACTACTGCACGCTTGGCAGTAAAAGTTACGGTTCCATAAGTCAAATAAAAGGTTATACAACTACTGCCCCCAGATTTATTACAACACATTAGAAAACAAAGCCATATAATCACCTCATTCTTACAAAAGCAGTTCAGACCCCTTGAATGATTGCCTCCAGTTTACTGATTAAATACACATACTCCCAAAGTCCTGTTTGCTTTAGCTTTGATTTCACCTACAAAAGGAACTTCTATGGATCTCAGTACACATTGATAAATTAAGAACTGCTGTTAGAAAAACAATGTCAGATTTCTTTGGTATACACACCTCCTTACTTACTGTTATGCTTTAAATCTTTCCAAACACGCTTAGCGATTCCGGTAGATATCGTATCAGGAAGGGGGAAAAACACTTTTACTGTAAGCTTCCATTCAATCACAGTAGCCAAGCAATAAGATACATTGAAATAATTGTCCCTTTTTCATTTACCTAATACCTTGCCTTCTCAATCCCTTCTATTCTATTTTCCTAATGGTTAAGGGTGAGCAATGGATTACTACATCAAAACGAACAATCCATTCCTCACGCTGCTATACTGAGAGCAATTACATTAAATACCTGCTCCATCAGCACTCGTCTTACACCACCATCCACTATTTTTGCTTTACTGCTCTATTTTTACCTCTAATACTCTCACCCAGTTTGCCTCCTCCTATCTGTGTCCTGCAATATTGACCGGCTTCCTGTTTCAAATCCACAAAGATGTTATCTTCAAATGATAAATTGGAGAAGGCTGCCCATATAATTGATCTAGAATCTTGGTGCCTAGAGCAACCTTTCACTGCGCATTTCGAAGGACGTTGTATCTCTATGAAAAGTTAAATACTGATGAAAACTGCCATGATTTTTGTGCTTCTTTACCATGCCCCAAAATATCCAAAGTCCCTAGAGAAATGACTCTGCATCCTATAATGACTTTTAATAGATCCTGCTATAGTAAATGAGACTTGTGGCATGTTAACAACAGAAATTCATACATAATTAATGCTTGGCTGTTTTCACACTAGAGTAATCTGCTCACTCGGTGATCAATCCTGCAATGCAAGACAGCATGCAAGTAATAGAAAATTACTCTCCCATGTAGATAAATACACACATTGCCCTATCTTCTCTATTTGTGGCCTATTTGTACTTTCCCAAACATTCCCTGAATATCTTTGTAACCAATTATTTCCATCATCACTTTTTCCCCTGCCCAGCTCATCAGAAAAAATACACGTGGAAATACTGAACTTGTCACAGTTTTTAAGTTGTCAGCTATGGTACTTCAATGGTGCAGAAGTTAAACCAGGTGACCTCACGTGACAGAAGGTTTACTGGCTTGATTTTCATTGTTCCAAACTATTCCACCTTAACTAGGTTCTGCAAAAGGTGAGAGCCAAATGTCTTGTACATGTAAGAAAATCATAGACAGCTGCAAAACAGTTTTTCCCAAGTATTCCCGTACACCATGCTACATCATTTTCTCTGTTCTGTGCCCTTGTTACACAGTCTAGAGCCTCATTATTACGTCCTTTCCAAAATTTAATTTATAATGTGAAAATAAATAAACAAGCAGACATCTACACAATCTTAATTTTAGGTATTATAAATTATTCTTTCCTTATAAACATAACCTTTCTCAACATAACTGAAGAATTCAAGATGTATTTCTCATCATAGCAAATATGATGATGGTGAGATTTAAAGCACAAGTTCCTGAATGAGGCTTTTCTGCTTTGGTGTGTGCAAAAATACTGCATTCCTTAGGCATAACCTGAGGTGAGCTAAACAAGAGCAGTAAAGGAAAAAAAATCAATCTATCCAACAGGTGATCATAAAAAACACCCTTCACCTGCAACCCTAATTCCTTAGTACTACACTTTATTTTAAATGCTTTGCTTTAGGCTATGAAGTTGAATCAGTGATTTAATGTTTTACCCTTAAATAACATAGCCAAAGTTTAGCTGCAGTTAAAACATGCTAAACTGGGACACACGCCCTTCCATTTAAAACAGCTATGAGTGACTGTAGCTACCATCACGAGGAGTTGATTTATATATACACAAAATTTTATATAAATACAAAAAATGCATTGACACCATTACTGTTAAGAAAAATTCTAACCTGATTTCATTGGTGATTCTACATTAGTTGCAAATAATCTAGAAGTTTATTTACCATCAAGTTTGTCAGGCTTGACTTCCCAATGTGGCGTCACCAAGGCCTAGTCACAACAGATGATCTTGGTGCCTTTTATGATGGAGTCACTGCAACAGTGGATAAAGGAAGAGCAACTGGTGTCCTCTATCTGGACTTGCGCAAAGCGTTTGACACTGTCCCGCGCCACATCCTGGTCACCAAATTGGATAGAAATGGATTTGATAGATAGAACTAGAATGTCTTAAAGGCCCTTTCCAACCAAAACCATTCTAAGTTTCCATTAAAAAAAAAAAAAAAAGAGCACAACTGAACAAGCTTTCATACTACTGTCTACCTTTTTTTGTTTTTTTTAATGTTTTTATTAACAATGTAGCCTAGTCACACTGAAACAAACAGCATGAAGCCATCCACACAGTACCTCCAGACAGGGCACTGTCTGTTTTCTGAAGACATACCGCTGCTGCTAGAGACATCTAAAAGCCAGGGTGGTGATGACTGTCAAAGCAAAGGTGTTCCAT
This sequence comes from Oreortyx pictus, assembly GCA_036925125.1. Taxonomy (NCBI): domain Eukaryota; kingdom Metazoa; phylum Chordata; class Aves; order Galliformes; family Odontophoridae; genus Oreortyx; species Oreortyx pictus. Next base: position 2,356,955 of record JAUPFR010000006.1, on the reverse strand, counting down.
GTAGAATACACCAGATTACAGAGACTGTACTTCGAAGCATCTCAGATTATGTTCAGAAAACCAATTTTCCGATCTTCACTGAAGGCAAACTGATAATACAAAGCCTACATCAATGAAAATCACTATGTCTGTATGGCATACTTCCCATACGGAATAGGTTGCATATGGGAAATAATTTGTAGCTGCCAAGAGCAGAGAAGTGTAAGAGCTGCAACTGGAAGGACTTGGTCTTCTAATGGGCCTGGCAGCTGCAAATTACCACAAAGGCCTTGACAAAGGTTTATTAAAATAAAAATAAATCACACTCCCTACAGTAGTATCTGCACCAATGTATGCTGTGTCACTAACGTGTGCTCTGTTCACTTGTCACTGTCTTGGGTATCCACTGCATCCCTAAACTGTTCTTGTCCATGTGTGTTTTTGTGCAGCTGCTATTGCTGCAGCATAACAGCTGTCAAAAAGCTCTTAGTCTGCAGAGATCTCAAACTGACCGAGAACAGAGTTGAACAACCATTACTTACCTCAAATGCTGTGCTCTGTCTATACAAGAGCACCCGTACTTGCAATGGGCTTTCAGTGAAAGGGCAAATGGACTCACAGCTGATTAATTCAAAAGCATCTGGAAAAAACTGAGCAGAAAGGCAGGCATGGGAGGAGAGAACAAACTCTGCAGTATACACACAACCCTGCCAAGCTGTACGGCCTCTGTGAAGGCAAAGACCACGAAAACTGCCTCGTCTGATCCCGAGAGGAGTAACAGCCCTCTTAGGACGGATGCCATCGTCACTCAGACCATGAGGCTTTCTGCAGAAATTTCAGAGAATCGCACATGAAAATAAAGATCGGTATAAGCACAAAAGAAAGGCTGTAAATACCTCCTCACCTTAACCTTTACTTCCTCCTCTTCGAATATACAGTGATCCAGATACTGATTTAGCCACAGCTTTATATTTAATTCTCTTCAATCGGACTTCCTTTTCCAGGCTATTTTAACTGCAAAAGGCTAGGGCTCATCTTCTCCCCTGCAGTTTTCAGTACTTATCCTCTGCAAATACATGGCCTTTATTCCACCTTCTCCCACAAGCCACTTCTTGTATGTGGTGTCTTTGAACAACGAGCACTCTTGCATCTTCTCTCTTACATAACACAACCTTGCTTCTCCCACATGTAATCCTTCAGAGAACTTAAAACTCCCTGTACTCTCGTGGCATTCCACACAAAAACTGATTAGACCGCTCTCAGATAATTGCTATGGTTAACTACTAGTCTCCATAGGAATGGCAAATCAGGTTTGTAAGTTTTGCTTACCTATCTGGGACCTACAGCTGTATCTCTGATTATTGGTACAAAACAGAGAAGACATGGAAAATTTGTTCACAACTGTGTCTGTGAAAGATGCCATCAAGGGGAAAAAGTGTAACTGTGGCATATTCCTGGGCTTGTTTCAACTATACCTGTGGCCAGTTCCTGGAGTCGGGGTCAAACTATGAGGAGGAAGCAGTTCTGTGCCTTTAATTGCACATATATCCCAGGACAAAGCACGGTATTGCCTAGAGGTTCACTATCTCCAAGTGCTACAACTACATTTACCAAGGAGGTTACAGTCTGGCTATAAAATAACAACTGAACTTATGATAATGCACATTCCTTGCTTTATTCTAAGCATTTCTGATTTAAAAGCAGTACTACAAGCAGTACCTCTAAGCAAACTCTCTTCCTTCACACATTTTACGCTAAGAATTTTATTTCCTTCAGACTGTGAAAAAGTAATGTATGGAACTGTGTGTCTTGAGCACTTCACAACAAAGAATCAGACTCATTTAAGATGGAAAGGCACACTCAAGGATTTTCAAGTTCCCCTGCAAAAATTATGATTGTAACTGTCACTTTAAGAGCTGATAGATGCAGCTTTAATTAGTTCAGCATTGTTTTTCGTTAAGGTGAGTGATGTACTGAAATCCTATTGAGTCACAAAAGTGTCATTTAATACAACCTTGAATGCAGCCTTTTTGAGACAGAACATCAGACATTCTGTTAAACCAAAACAGAAGCGTAACTACTGTATCTAGGCTGCATCAGTATTTCTGAGTACAATAAACGTCAAGGGAAAATTAGTAATGCAGAATAACAAGAGCTCTACGCAGAACACATGCTGCTTTCTCACACTAAACACAGGATAAAAAATAGTTTCTGTTTCTAAAGCCATCCACCTTCTTCCTATAAAGAACAGTTTCTTGTCCTCCTCTAGTACTTCCATCAATTCAGATCTAAGTGAGTGAACTAGGCTATTGGCACAACAGACCAATCAATCCTATAACCTAACAAAGATGAATATATAGAAATTTCTCCTCAAGTCTTAGCTTCTATTTACTTTACTGGAGCTCCTCAGTTCTACGTCCTCATTACCTTAGTGACCCTAAAACATTTCCTAACATCCAGTCCACTATCTTGAATTCACACAAACATTGCATTCATTGTTTATTCCTCTACATATCTGAAGGCAGTTATGATCCTTCTATACCTTCAACCAACCTGTCCACATTTAACTTCTGATCTTGCCTCATAAATCAGTCTCTATAAGGCCTTCATCATTTTACAGTCCTCTCCAAATGGTTTTCTGTTTACTAATTTTAAAATATCTAACTGCATGTGCTATTTGTCTCTAATTGTCACATGCTCTGAACTCTGCTTCTGAAGCATCATGGAGATTTTGGAAGGGTAAAATTACTTGCAACTTTGACCTTGGGGAAAACTACCCCAGAATCCAATTCTGATAAGACACTTCCAGAGATAACACTAAGGGGGGAAATGACATAGGAATATTGAAATTACAGGGCTTAAATTATTTTGAGGCTGTGTCATAAAGACCTCCTAACCAAAGGAAATGAGAAACAAGTCTTACAAATACAATTCTGTAGCATATGATACAAAAATGTAGCACAAGAACTACACAGACTCATGGTTACACAGATCTTGCTGTTTTCAAACTAAGTACCAGATCCTTACGACTCTTCATATGTACTATTTAAATCACACATGCACGTGCACATTCAAACTGATTTCCATTAAAGCAGCCCTCGATTCCCCCAGGCAAACACAGGAGGGCCCAGGCTTTCAGGCCTTGCTCATCTTAAATACAGGCATCCATTCACACTTTAAAACCCTGAAGTCTCTCTCCCGAGACATAAAGCACAGGCATAGAATTAACAAATGCAACAAATTGTAATTTTTTTTCAGGTTTCAGTAAGAAAAGATCATCACTAACACAAAGTAGACATAAAATTCAGAAGCACCCATCTTCATTCAGTCATAGGGAGGTTTTATGGTTTAGATAGGATATACAACGACCACATCCAGGCTACTGTAACGCATGCTGAAGTCTATAATTGGTGTTATGTCAGCAAATTAATTTGTTCTGACAACACATTAAAACATAATATTAGTCATGTTGTCAATACAATAGCAATAAAATGTTTGAATATATATAACACAAATATCTCCTGACAGATGAAGATGGACTGCTAGTTTCCAAAGTGATCAAACTGAATCATATTCCTCTCTCAATTTCCTTCAGGTACAGGCTACTTACAACTACCTTGAAATTAGCAATGGTGCAATTTAAGAATCATTAATCTGCCATTTTATTCAGTGCTCCAATATCAGTAAATGGTGATAGTCAGTGCCTTACATCCTACACAAAGGGCCCAAACACCTTAAAGGCATAAATAAACTGGCTTGACAACAGCTATTGATGTATAACGTAAAGAAACACATACTACAGCTTAGAACAGCCAGCTAGATTCTTGTCAGACTGCTGGACTTAGCCATAAACCTGAGTTCTGACTTAGTCATAAACCGCAGGAAAGACATTTCTGAACTCAAAATTACTCTGGCACAGATATAACTGTATTAATTTCAGAAAAGGTAACTGTAAGCATTTATGTCTGTGCAGGTAGAAAGAACATCAGGGGACAAAGAAAGCCAACCTTCCACTGCAAGTTCACAAAGACAGCTACAGAGCAAAGCCACGCTCAGTTCACAAAGAGAAAGGGCTTTCCAGATTAGCATCTTCCATCTAGGTGGGCTAGACTATCTATCCAACTAATAGCGTCAGCATGGTGTTTTATATAAACAAAATCCCCTATAGGACAGTATTAAGAAAAAGAAAAGCACTGGCACAAACAGTCTGGCTTTTGATGCCCTAGTTATATGACTAAGCACAAAATTATCTCACTGCATTGTTAAAGATAAAAATTCCACAGTTCCAAGATTACTCTGCTACCAGCCTATTGTGAGCCCCAAACAGAAAAGAAAAAAAAAGAGAAAAAGAAGACCCTGTAGTAAACAACCCCACAAGAGACACAAGAACATTCCCATGCTTAAAAAAAGAGAACTGCTACACTGATTGCTGTTGCTCCCTAAATTAGTCCCTATACTCATAGTTACAGGATCGTAAACCACTGCAGCACTTTTCAAGCCCTCCAAGGGGTAACAAAAAAAACTTCTGTAACTCCCACGAGAGTCACTCCTGGACGGAAATTTAACGGGGCACGTATGGTACGTGACAGGGGGTGACAAGCTAAGTCTGGTCCCAGCAGGCTTCACCAGCAGAAGTTGTTTGTGATGTTCTGCTCAGCCTGAAAGCCTCAACAGAAGGGATGCCCTGGAAAACTTTCCCCCCACCTTACTGCAGGCAGTGGAGCCTAACAGACCCCAGTTCTCGTCATCTATTTGCCATACAGAGCAGGAGTTCGTAACTGAACAGAGGAGACTCCAAGTGCCCAGCACAAGTCAAGTTAACAAGGAAGCACCCATTGAATATACTACTCAAGGTCAAACTGGTTTGCCACCTCCCCGGGAACAGCTAATGAAAATACACCAAGCACTGTGGAGGACCAGGACAGCATCACCTGAGCTCTTCTTTCTTACAACTTACACGTGACCACATGCTCAATTCAGAAATCAGCTTGCATGTGTCCCCCAGTTTCTTGACAACAGCCCAGCCTGTCATTGTGGCTTGGTAAGAGCTATTGCCTTTGGGTCTTAAACCTGGAGCTCAGAGATACGCTGCCTGTGATCTCTTGGAGCAAGTGACAACTTCTGAGAGCACATCAGCAAATGGGTTTTAGGCTGTGAAACTGCTACACGTGCAATGCACAGCCCACTGCTAAAGCGTGTTTGCCTCTGTTCAGAGGTCATTTTCCACAAGATGCTAAATGAAAGAAAAAAGACCTCTCAATTAACAGGAAAAGATGGAAGTAAAGATGGAATTAGTCAGCATTGTTCAATCCTTCACTTTGGCTCGCTGCCATTGCTGCTTTTTCCCAGTAAGCAAACGCAGATGGGGGATTTCTCTTCCCACATCTGGCAAGCTCGCAGTTCTTTGAGCTGATGGCTGTGTGTATTTAAAAAGCAGATGTAGTCTCAGATCCTGATCATGTCACCTGCTTTAGAAATATCAGTACATGCACACATTCAAGTGACATGGCCAGGCAGCAGCAAAATTTTACTTTATTTCCCCAGCTACTTTTGCATGTATCTTTTTCAGTAACAGTAAGGCTCACAGTCTCCTGTAGCACACGTTGTCACAGCTACAGCAACTAAGTATGAAATGTTCAGTGTTCCACATCTGTTTCTCCTTACTAGCTAGTTATGCCAAGAGCACCTTTAAAACATTACCTGTACAAACTAAACACAGACACAAAGAGAAAGTGTGATGGTGACTCCCTACCAATCTAACAACCCCAGCTGGTGCCATCAGCAGCAGAGAGGCTGTCAGTCATTTTCAGACTCCTCCATATTTTAGAGTGCTTTCCAAAGACCACAGACACAATCCAGAGTTTCTCCCCGAGGAATGGAAGCGGACAAATTTGGTACAAGCAGCAGCAAGGTATAAATACAGACTGTCTGTACACGGAATGCACAATAGCAGCTTTTCAGGAACAGAGCTCCCAGAACCTGGATTAATCTCTCCCAAATCAAGAAGAGAACAGAAATCCAGTGCTAGTAATTATTTATTACATTTCAGGCAGGTATTAGGTGGGGCTGGATGGCTTTTATTTTTAGTAAACTAGTTGCATGCCAAAAACAGTTTCAGCTCACCTGAAATCCTTCAGAAATATAGAACAAATTAAAAAAGCAGAGCTCAGTAACACAAATAAAATACTTTCTGAAGGGTGTGGTATTTCTGAAACAACATCTCTCGGGCTTGCAAGGGAATAAGTACCACACACAGATGAGGACGTAGAGAGGTTTGAACAAGAGCCTCTCCCACCAGGACATCATCCCAACCACAGTTCGGAGAAGTACGGAGGTAATATCAAAAGGTCATCTTGTTCGGGGTGGTGAGGTTTCCCCCTTTGGGGATTTGTGGTTGGTTGGTTTATAACATACCCCAAACAACTGTAATTCTTAACCCTGCTGCTATGCTTTTTTAATGCTCCCGTATTTGTTCATCACTCTGGAAACCACTGAATCACCACTGATTCTGCAGCATAACCTGAAGAATAATGGTTTCAGACAAATATTCCCACACATATACCAGAGCTATTCATGCCTCCTGTGTATGTGTGTGTATACATAAATACAGGGTTTCAAAGCAGTTTTTTATACAAGTTAACAAAAACCAATTAAATACTAAAAAAAAAAAAAAAAAAATCACTGCTCTTACTTAAAGAATTAGAAGTTTGGCCTTCCCATGACATCAAACTACAAGCCTTGTAAAACACACAGCATTCGGGTCACGTTTTAGTGACCACTCTCACAAAACCCACAGACTCCCCTAGCATTCCTATCTCCAATAACTGCAACCTGTGCATAACAGTGCATTATTAGTTTGTTCTTTTGTTTATTATCACTTATTTTGGCTATGACTTCATGTCAATCTTCGATTTATTTCTAACTGCTTCTGATTTCATTTCAAGCTGAACCTCTCTGCAAAGGCAATCTGAACCTTCTACTCTTCACTTTCTTGCTCAAACCACAGACAGGAACACTACTTGAAAATTTAAGCGAGCTGCCTAAGGAAAGAAATTGATCGATTGACTTCATACCAACTACTTTTTATTTTTATTTAAAATATAATAATAGAGTAAATACAGATCAAAGATGAGGAAAAATGTATTCACTATGAAGGTGATTAGAGTCTGTCATGAGTTGCCTAGAGAGGCTGGATGGGGCCCTGGGCAGCCTGATGTGCTGGGAGGCAGCCAGCCCACAGAAGGAGCTGGGGCTGAGGGAGCTTTACGATCCCTTCAAACCCAACCATTCTCTGGTTCTGCATATAAAAACTGGGCTACAAAGCAAAAAATATATATATTTGGGATTTAACTGAGTGCCTCAGAAAGTTAACACAATTGATCGGACTGCAATGAGCTCAAGAATTTGAACAAGGATAATATAATTAAATTACTTCAATAAAAGGCTACAACTATCTTGAATAAAAGTGAGAAAAAAAAAAGGATTACAAATGTACTTCAAAGACAACTTCAGGAGTAAACAAAAAAAATACAAAAACAGAAAAGAATGACTAACAAGGTAAGCCATGCCTCCTAAATTAGGCACAGGGTAAAAGGAGTACTTGAGTTGGAGCTTTCAAGGGAAAACAAAAACCCTGAGAAGGCTGTCTTTCACTTAGCAAGAGAAGAATGAGGAAAATAAACAGGACCACTATTTAGCAGGAGATAGATCCAGTTAAAACCTATCTTTGTGCTGCTTCACACCTGTGTGAATATCTCAGCTTCTCTGGAGATAATATTAGAAGAGAGCATTCTCAGAACATGAGAATTCCAATTTAGTAGCATGCTTTTCAGAAAATTGAGAAAGTTTGAAGCTTTCCCATTATTCCAGTTAGTCTCACAAACCTTCACTTGAAAACTTGGTTCTTTGTGCATCCCAGATCGTTGTTGCTAAAGCAACAGCAACACTGGAGAAAACCAAACACAGGAGCTACATTTCCAGGAGATAAAAAAAAAAAAAAAAAAACGTGATCTTGGTAAATAGACGTGAGTTTTGACACTGAATGTGGCAGCGATTAGGAAAGACAGCAATCAAGGGAATCCAACACATCCAGTTTTAAACTGGGCATCTGAGAGTGTCCCGTAAGAAATTACTATTGAAAATGCAGGTTATTGGAAATGCTGCAATAATACTCCATAGTATGGATAGAAAATCATCGATGTGAGGCACTGCAATGGTCCACACCGTCAAAGCAGGTCTCAGGAAGGACAAAACTGAACAGCATTTCTCAGGAATCGCTCTTGGGATTGATCTTGCCAAATACATTCCAGAATAACCTTGCTTCAAGGACTACATTATGAAATGCAAAGACGATAAAGTCATCAGCACAGAACAGGACACGATCATCACATAGAGCGAATGAGATAACCTTGTGGTCTTAGAAGACTGAATGGGACAGAAATGAAAAGCAAAAAAATGCAATATCACCACAATACAAACTAACAAACAAGAATTGCTGCTTTAAAATGGAGCTTCATAAATTTTAAGGGATAGAGAAGAGGAAGGCTGGTCAATGTAATGATTTTCAGGTACCGATGTACTGCAGCTACAAAAAAAAATCCTGTTATATGTAAGACATTTTCAGAAGAAAAGGGCTGAAAAGGACTGATCAGCTCTCATACAGAGTGGAGATTCTCATCACCTGCTTTATAATTACTACTATTATTTACTACTGTTAAATAATAATAACTGTAATAAATAACAATTACTGCCTAGAAAGGGCTTCTAAGGGAACTGCAAAAACAGGAAAGTAACTTTCAGGAAAACAATCATTGAAACCTTGGCCCTGTTAGCCCAGTTGAAGAAAGACTCAAATAGATACAATTACTCTTTGTTATTATTGTGCCTAAGGATAAATTCTGAAGAAAACAGAAACAAGAGAAGTACTGACAGTTAAAGGGTAATTCCAGCACATAATCAAACAGTCGTAATTTCTGCATGAACTAAGAAATGCGAAGGCAATACCTAAGCAGTGAGCAAAGTCTAGGTAAAAACTATAAGCTAGCAAGAGCGAGCCTAGGAGCCTAGAGTCCCAGTCCCTGAGCTACTACAAATTTTAGTCTATGAATCAGATTCAAAAATGACTAAATATAAGCAGAATGCAAAAGTATTACATTTGTAAGCCAGCTCTAATCTCTCAAGGCAGAGAAGACCTTGGGCAGGACCCTGTATCACCTGATAACCCTGTCAGTGGCCACACACAGGGTCAGGATTGGGTTTTGCTCTCAGACTCACCAGAAGACTGCCTGCCCATTACCATGAACTGAACAAGTGAACACCTGCAGACTGCGATCTGAAGCTGGCTCCAGGTGGGGGATAAGACAGGACAGAGCATCAAATCAGCCAACAAGCAACGACACCTTTATATAGCATAACAGTCAGCATGTCACAGCAGCTACAGCATCACTGAGCCCAAAATGGAAACCCCTTGTCACTGTAAGATCCCCAGTTTCCATAAGCAACGGCTTGAATGAAGAAGCCTTTCATATGAAAACATATTTCTTCTATGGCAAATAGGAAATTTGTCAGAGCCACCTGCTCACGCGTCAAGTGTCACCTCATTGGCTAATGTCTTAGCTGGAAAAAAAAAGGGCACACATCACAATGTACATAACCAACTGTGTAATGTTGCTCAGTGGGAAATATCCCTGCCGTAACACCGCAGCGATTGCATTATGCCTCAGAGCACGAGAGCTGATGATCTTTATCTCACATTCCATAACTACAAATGCTACTACTGCTCATAAAATTATCCGAGCATTTCAGAAACTCAGCCACAATATTTGATTTGATGACCTCCCACACAAGGGACCAGCACAAGTTCACCAGGCATTCAGCATCTGGCAAGTCATTTGTTTTAAATTACGCTTCTATTTTCATCTGGTGGAACAGGATTGGAATAACCTTCTGAGTAAGTTTCACTAGAGCCCTCATAAAAAACCACGAGCAGCTAAATCAAAGCTTGCTTAAGGGCTTCACTGTGACTTCGACTCACGCTTATATAGCAGAATAAATCCACTCTTGCAGGAGATGCCAGTGCCTCCCCAACTACAGCAGGTGGACTACAAATGTGAAGAAGGCACAGAGACAATATCCCACCTCCTTAGCTTTTCACATACGAGCCAGCACAACCCTCACAATCTGCTGCAGGTGTACCACCACCTCTCTGTCCCTTGCAAAACCCTGCAACATGTGAACAGGGTCTCAGGGAGAAAGAGGTTCCTGGGTCACAACACCTTCTGCCATAATCTTTACCTATTCAGTTTAAATCACATTTGTTCAGTGTCAAAAGGAACTGTTCAGCCTTAAGTCCTTTCCTTTTAATTTTATTACCTTGGATGCTTAGGCATGACGAATACTAACATCTTCACTTTCCAAAAGAAATACCCACATTTCTTACTTTGCCTATTAAGACACAATCCTATGACTCTGGTCTGAAGAAAACTTTTTTTCTTTCTTTTTTTCCTTTTTTTTTTTTGTTTTTTTTTTCTTTGTTTTGCTTTCTTTTCAAGCAGCTCAGTAGAGAAAAAGGAAAGAACTGGCTCAGTTGTAAAACAGGCAGCAGCTCACCTCCTCCTCTTCACCCCACCGCCTCCCACAGATACACATACACACACATGGAGGCTGCTGTGCATCCCCAAACTTAACCAGGGAAAGAGGGCAGATTGGAAGAAGGGAAAAAATAAAGCAGTTATTTACAGCAAAGCAAGTCACAGGTGTGAAATCTCATTTCCCAGTCAGATTATGCAAGTGAAGCCAGCTTGGCTCAATCACACTTGCACACAGGTTATTAAAACAGCTTCTAAAATGAGAGAGACTGGGGGAGAGGGAATAGCAGGTTTCTATATTTATTGAATAGAAGCATGTGAAAGCCAACTCCAAAACTAATTTATCCAAAAGTATTTATTAGGAAAAAAAAAAAAAAAAAGCTCTTTTAACCCTCCAAAATCAAACTACTCAGCAGAAAATATTTTATGAAATGAGCATCGAGTGTCTGTCAAAGCGATCAAAAAAGACACTATTTCTTCACCAGCAGTAATGTAGTTAAGAGGATGCTTCCCAGCAAACTGCCATGGCAACCACAACAGCACCTGGGGTACAGTGTTCTCCCAAGGAACAAAGCACCTCCTCTTGAGAAATGAAATATTTTGCAAGGGTGCAAGGGAAAAACAGCTTCTGAACAAGATGAGCAACTCCACTACATTCACCCAGACTCCAGGACCGGGCTCCTCAACTCTGTCTCTTTCCAATAATATCCATATCGAGCTCAGCTACAATTACATAGCAAAGCAGAATCATAGAATGGTTCAGGTTAGAAGGGATCTTCAAGACCACCTAGTTCCAATGGCCCTGCTACAGGCAGGGACACCTCCACGTGTATGAATAAATGCTTTAACCATCAACCATCATTCTCCTCTTCCATATTTAATTTTGTTCAGAATAACACAACACTACAACAACCTAATGCTTTCTGGAAAGAATTCAGTCACACTAGATGCTGCTTCCATTTCAAAAGCAGAACTGAGTCGGACCACACTCAGATGCCAAACCCAGTTCCTAACCATGGCACTGAGGAGAACACTCCTTCAAATCCAGATGGAAGGAAGTGCCTCACTTCCTCTCTGTCAGTGCAGTTGCTATTGAAATAATGACACACTGATCCCCACTTCAAAGATCCATACCCAGTAACAGCCTGACCTAATGGAGTTAGAGAGGCACAGAGGAAGGAAAGGAAAAACTCAGCTACATATCTTCGTGAGTGAAACATTATCCTCCTGCAATGATAAAAACACAGTTGTAAATAGAGGGTTTCTTCCTGCAGCATCGACTAACAGCGCAAACACTGCACAGGCTTCAGCTCAGCTCTTCTCTACAGACGACTGCACGTAGTGATTAAGTCATCTTCTGAGAAGAAGCAATTCAAAATTCATGTCACCCTGCAAACTAAGCCTTTATAATGCATGACTCTTGAGTACACAGCATCTCAACTCACATTTTCTGAAGCATTATATTAAACCCCACCACTGAGGCATAACACTGTTCAAAGAAAGCTTCCCTTCCCTTGTTCTTCTGGCTTTTTCTGTTCTCCATTCTCGAGGCTAGGGGAGAAAGAAATTACACTGATCATCTCAAGCAAAAAAAAGGGGAACTACTGCAAGTAAATAATAGTGCTGGCAACGGCAGACACCAATTCTCTGTTTCTGATACCAGAGAATCTTCCAGTGCTTTTAATTGCACTGGACTGGAATAACATTTACTACTAATGGGAAAAGTATTTCTTTCTGTTTGTTGTTGGGTTTTTTTGTCTCTTCTTTCAACTTGCACTAGAACCACATTGTGACACATCATTGGACACTCACTATTAGCAGGTACTATGCATGAAAGATAAGTAATACACACAATTAACATGATGACAATTCTCTTATCATTGGTCAAAAACTTGCAGTTAAATCAAATTCTTCATTTCAAACAGATGTCAGTACGCAATTTTTGAATCAGGTAATGAGCAAGGCTTAGAATTTTTTCATTTAATTCATAAAAGAGAAAAGTTTAAGTCACACACGAGAACGACCACTGAGCTGGAGCAAAGCCCTTGATGTCTGAATGAAGTGCTTTGTAAGCATTTTTATTGCTTTCTCATTACTTCAACACCACAGCACAGGGAAACCCCAAGCCCAAACATTTGGGGCCTTCTACTTTATTTTAGTCCTTTTACTCTTTTATTTGCCAATGAAGTTCCCAGTTATTTCAAGACACTAACAGGCTAAGGATTTCTTGTGATGTACACCTGGTTCTAAAATCAGTTTGGGAGGTTTGTGTTTGATTTACTAATAAGTCTTGATGTTAAGTACAGTTTACACAGCGTTTATCCTGACACTCAGTTTTTATTTACTGGGGGTGTTACGCCATGAAGAGAAGTCATCCTAACAACCTTTATGTGTTGCTGCTGCTCATTGAATAGTCCATTTTAAGCATCTTTGATCTTTAGGGGATTGATATCGCATCACAGATCAGTTATTAGAAAGGGGTTCCAAATGCTAAGAAATCAGAAGCAGTGTAATAGAGGAATTGAGTGGTTTTCATTTCCAGGGGCGTTTGAAGATGAAGTTAGATAAACAAATGTGAGAAAGTGTTTTTATCCAGCTCTCCATTGTCAAGCAAGCCAAACACACTGTAGTGATCTCTTAGATCAGTTCCCTATCTTTCTGCACTGGCTTATCTGTAAGGGGAGGTACAGAAATGCAAAAGAAATAATAAGGGAGACTGATAAATACTTTTATTCACTCCTCATAGCTACAAAGCTCCACCAGTGCACATGAGAATTCACAGCTTGAAGAGGGGATGTTCATACAATCAACTCCTGAAAGCTTTAGGACTCATCAACATTGAAAAGTTAAGCAAAGAGAGGATGTGCTAGCACAGACCACAAAAGGCAGTATATTTCTATAAAATGTTGGCAAATACTGTTTCTTCCTCTCCTACACAAGATTCTCTCTGCAAGTTCCCCCTGATGATGATCAGAAAACAGAAATATTCTATTTCAAATGATGTGCAAAACAAAAAGCAAAAGAAAAAAAATCTGGAAGGACTTCTGAAGGTCCTTGGATCTCTGTAGGTGGTAAAGAGCATGTTTAAATCCAGCTCATGAAACTTGGCATTAAGAAGGGAGTACTCTTTACTCAAAGGGAGTAGAACTCAGACAACCAAGCTTATGAACACTCCAAGCCAAACAATTTTGTTTTTACTTCTGTGAATTTTTTCATATTAGGATACAAAGTTACTCAGTCTTTAATGAAGGCAGTAAATGAAACACGGGACACAAGACAGCTGAATATTAGAGACACTGGAATTGGAATTTAAACAGACAACAGATTCCTCTAGCTTTTATTTCAAAACTAATTTCCTACTTTCTCTCATTTGCTGCTTCTACTGCCACCAGTCAGAAAGCTCACCAACATTCACACCATCAGTGGAGATTACTGAAACATCACACCCCTTCAGACAAGAAATGCCAGCTCTCCTACAGATACACCTTTCCAGTTTTCTTTCACTAAAGGTCTTCTGATGGCTTTTTCATGTTGTGGTGGCTTTTTTTCCGGGTGAGAAGCCTTGAAGAGGCCCCCCTCCATTCCACAGAGGATGCTTCACATTTTCCTGAGAACATAAGCACAAGGGGCCAAGGTGTAGGCTCTTAATTCCTCCTTATTCCTCCTTAAGCACTTAGAACACCCATTAATGTCATAAGAATTTAAGGATTTAAATAGAAGATTAAGATCTGAAATATCTTTAGGACTCAATCTTCCTTCTTTTCCTTGTCTCTCTCTCTCTCCAAACAGTGACAGCCTTCTCTCTCCCCTCCACTTCTCATTGGGAAAAGCAGCAGCTTATTTTCATAGCACTCTGGAAATTGAATGTTTCCAAACACACTGAAAGTCTGGGTTGCTCCTACACTTCAGAGGATTTAAACCACTGTTTCCCTGGTCACCATCCCAAAAATCAAAGTAAACTAATTTTCAGGTAAACCTGCAGTTGTTTTATGCTTCCTCACAAAATACTAATCAGGAGAGCACGAGATTTCCCTTATAAGGCTAGTGGCCAGGTTCTTAACCAAGGCAAGAGAAAAGTGCTGACAGCTGCTGTCTAGCATGAGGATTGTGCGTTTTCTTCATGCTGCACTCATACTGTAACCTGTACACTATTTGCGTACACCATCTCAACCATTTCCTCCATGTGATACTAAGAGGGCTATGAGCATTCTTATTAATTTTCATCATCTTCAGAGACAAAAGCAGAGATTGTTTACCTGAGTACCCTGGGAAATCTCTCACTGAAGTTCTTTAAAAATCCAGACCCACATACACACAATACTAGAATAAGGTACAGATAAGAGAGGAAGAAACATTATGAAATTGAGAATGACATTGTTTCAGTTGCCACATTAAGAAATGCTCAACATATAAGCCCTGTTACAAGTTTAATGATTTTTTCTTAGGAAATACTGCAGTCCTGATGAAGCTTTGGGTCCTGATCTTAACAACAGTACCTCGTGTGATTTTTAAGTTCAGTCAACAGAGCATCACTCAATGGCCCAGGCTGTCACCTACCCAAGACGTGTAGATTACAGTCCTTCAAAGCATCATAATAAAGCTCAGAGAACTTGATCCAAGTCTGCCTTACTGACTCAGAAGAACCACGCTGGGCTTTTTTATTCATGCCAAATAGCTCATGAAATGTCACCTAAGTTTCCGCCGAAAAAAAATACCCTGTCTGCAATAGTCCATTGTACTCCTTAGGTACAACTTCTGCTTTGTGAGAATTTAGTCTGCATCGGTTCGACATTTTCATCTGCCCAGCAAACAGCAGAGACTTTTTTGTTTCTGTTTTTTAAAGTCGCTGGTTGGGAGCACTGTCCCTGTGGCAATCAGTATGTATCTGCACCATTACTGCTCTGCAAAAACATCTCCATGTACCCGGGGAGACACGTTCTTGGGATCCACTATGTGGGGAACTGTGGCAACACAACAACACCGAGCCCAGGAAATCAGCTGCTGCTTTTGTTAGAGCATACTGAGTCTTTGTTCCACTTTCAGTGGAATTTAAGGAACCCACAGGAAAATAGGAGACCTTTACAGTAAAAAAATCAGACAAAAAAAACTAACGTGAACGCACAGACTATGAGAAGGAAAAACAAAACAAGGTTGGAAAACACCTCCAAGAACACCTAGTCCAGGCAACCATCTATCACCACCATTTCCCACTATGCCACATCCACACCTTTCTGAACGCCTCCAGGGACAGTGACCCCACTTGTGCAACCCATGCCAGCACCTGACCACTCTTTCAGAGAAGCTTTCCTATTACCCAACCTGAACCTCCCTCGGCACAACTTGAGGCCGTTTCCTCGTACCCCGTCACTAGCTACATGGGAAAAGAGGTCAACCCCCTCCTCACCACAGCCCCCTGTCAGGTAGTTGTACAGAGCAACAAGGTCTCCGAATCAAGAAGCCAACAAATAAATATTTATATATACACACATACAGAATTATGGCAAATCTAACAGCTAACTTGGCCAAACAAATAGCAGTCCATCGCAAAGCCATCAAGTTACTTTGTCACATTTCTTGGCTTCAGTATTAAGCTGTGCCCAGAGTGCCAAAGACAGCCCCCTTAGCACAACACAGCACTGGAAAGGAACACACAAGTCAAATGTGTCCTGTACCAGTAAGTTCCAAGCAGTCCAAGCGTATTTAGCACCACCTCAGCACAGTTCAGTTACATCAGTTTTGACTGTATTTCTATCATATAGATATCATAAGAGACAAAACAAGGTATAGATATATCTAGCACCTTAAAAATACTAGTCTTCAAATATGTGAGTATGCAGCTATGGATGTTCTTCCCTTTCATAAACAAGGGACTCCTAGAGTCAAAGCTCAGAACTCTGTCTTAAACACCTTTTCCTGTACCTTCCCATTTAGCTTGCTAACAAACTTCCTTCAGAATTGTTCCCCTTCACAGGAAAGTGCCTTATGATAATGGCCAAACATCAGTAACCTTTTGTTTGTCTGTTTGTGGGAGTGGAGAAGTGATAGACAGGTGAAACTTGGTGTGAGACACTTGTACTCATTACATGGAAGCAAACAACACAGTAACTGATAAGTATGTAACAATCTGATCACACACTGACATTTATCCTCACGCTCACATCTCCCCATTCAGACATCATTCAATTGAGCTGTGACAGTTAAATATTAAAAGAACTGACCCCTGAGTGCACAGGAACATGAGAACAGAATGCTCATCACTCAATCCCATCATCTATATGTCACTGATAAAGATGTCAAAGAGTACCAGACTCAAGACAGACCCCTGGAGAACACTACTCGTGGCCGGCCTCCCCCAGGAGACAGAGCCACTGATCACAACCCTATAGCTGCGACCTTCCAGCCAATTCCTTATCCACCAAATAGTCCAGCCTTCAAAAACCCATACATCTCCTATTTACAGGTAAGGATGTGGTGGTGGACCATGTCAAATAATATGCAGATTCATACACATACTGTGTATGCTGTGTCCTGTCTATATCCTTACCAAAACATCACATTACCCCAGCAGTTTAGCTAGGCATTACACATCAGTTCAGTCCTGCTGTTGGTTAAACAACTCAAATGGAAACATACTCCCAAACTTTTTAGAGAAGTGAGGATTTTCTCTTGATACAGTCACGCATTCATCTGATATGCTCTACTACATAAACCCGACTTCCTATGATAAGACATAAAACTGACATGGTAAAACACATGTCCTCCAGGGTTTAAACACACCCCTAATCAAGAATATCAAAGAATATTATCTAACGCTGCTGCAGTTAAATCATCCTTAACTCATTTTATCCCCTGTAGCTACAAACTGTTTAACAGATTATAAAGCTCTTCTACCTACAGGTCAAAATACTGCCTACTGCCATAAATATACTACAAGCAATAACAGCACCAACAACTTTGGTTAGCTGTTGGATGCTTGCTGTTCCTGCAACAAAGCAATTTCAGTATTGTCTTAAACGTAAATAATATTATTTTTGATGACTTTGAAGTCAAAGAAATCTCACCAATCAAACAGCTTATGGATTCCAAAACATCTTTCAACTAGTTCCAGAGAGAGCTCAAGCCCCTTGCAATCCTAAATTAGAAAGGTGTAATGCCCACACCTCAGTTCTCCAGTCTCAGATGGGTCTGGATGACATCTCAGACTCCTTTACGTCTTTCTTCAGGGAATTACCAACTGTAACCAATGTGCTAATTAATAATATAAATATCTCACTCCAAATGCATTGGTTTTCCCTCAAGATTTCTGCTTTTCTTGCAGTGTCCAACTTGGACACCTTCTAGCTCTCTGAGACGTTCTCAGCATTGCCAACTGCTCAGAATCCAAGATGCTTACTGCTTTCACAGTGGTCAGAGATTAGGGCTGAGAAAACAAGTAAGAACTTCTCTCCTTTAGTAATAATATGAAAGAAAGAGTTCTCAAGTCAGTCATTTTCGAATTTATACAAATACAGAAGAAACTACTAGGGAATTATTTATATTCAAGGGGGATTACAGCTAACACTGAAATGTTTACAAAATCAATGGCAATCTAGCACAAAACATATACAGCTCAGGGGAATACACAATGATTAGATTCCCGTGTAGTCCAAGACCCAGTTCTCTTTTCCATCTTCTCATTAGTTCACATCAAGATTTATGAGAACTGCAAAATAGATGTAACTGAGCTCCAGTTATTTATTTTGTGTAAACTAAGCAAAAAAATAATTCTACTTAACTGAAACGGAAATGCATTTGTTTTCCAGTGTTTAATGGGAGAGGATGTTCACTCTGCCTCCACATTCATCATCCGTTGCACATTAATGAATATCCAATAATGTCAATACTAACTGAGAAACAGCTGCCACAATCTGTTAGCACTCAGACAGAGGCAAGTTGCTCCTTCTGCTGCAGAGTGCAGTACAGCAGTGCTCCAGCTGACTGCGCAGAGTACGTGGTTTCCTATGCTGACAACTGTTGTACATCTTTATACAATCCAAAATTTCAATGCCTTTCAGGAGGGACAGCACTGACAGGAAAACAAACCCAGCAAGGTGCCAATAATTGAAAACTTTGTTGGTGCAGCACTTGCACTGACAAACATTGGCTGCCTTAGGAGCCAAAAAGACGTGACACATTTTACCCAACTTTAAACATTACCACTGAAACAGAAAAATCAATACATGAAAATCACTCATTCGTAGTGCCAGGTTCTGAACTGATCCCCACAGCAAAGTAAGCCTAGAAATTGTGCTTTATGTTCCTTCACAATCCAGCTGCACTTGAGATTACTGCTGACCTTTTCACAACAGCATGGATTCAGCTAGCTAGACTGGAAGCCAAACAGCAAACAGGGTCACCTAAGGGGTAATGGGTTAAAGCAAGCTGCAGGACAGAGCGTAAGGCACCACCTTCAAAGGTTGGTGTCAGTGGTGCCCGAGTAAACGGAGGAAACTTTTATTGCCAATGCAGTTGTGCCTGCATAGAGATTATAATTCTAGAAGCCATTCTTAAGTGGAAAAAATAATTCATGTGCATGAATCTGGCCTCTCTAAGGTCAGCGTCTGAAGACAGTAATTCAGCCTGAATGTCAGTAGTGTGTTTCTGAGCTAACACCAACTCACATTCACATCTGAAGATGTTACTTGGCATCCACATAAAGCTACCAGTACGTACACATGCATTCTCTAGTGAGAACTTGAGGGAAAAATATGAGCCTTAAGAATTAGCTAACAAAATAATAAAGATGACAACTAAACAGTCCTAAGGAAGAGGAGAGAGAGAAAGGAGTTTGCATTTCAGGGGAAAGGCTTCTGTTTGTTTGTTTTAGAGCACACGAAGCAAAACAAGAACATCTTTAAAGGAATCCAAGCAAGGAAACAAAGCAATTAGAACTGAGAATATGTAAACCTAACTCACGTTTAATATAGCCAAGTTCATCCTAATCATTTCCAAGAGCTTTCTTAAGCCTGTAAGTAGACAGAAAATCCAATTTCTACTACGGAAGCACAGTAATCTCTACAAGGACAATTGATATATACAGCTTCAGTGAAGGATTTGAGGACAACATATAAAAACAGCAAAATCTTCAACAATAAAGCAAAACAACACACGCAATTAATCTGAAAAAGCAAGAAGGAAAGTGGTGACGTCTAATGTAGAAAATGCAGGACAAAATGAAGACAAGAAAGGTAACTTAGGAGAGCAGTCCAGGGAAGCAGTTCCTAGGATAACCAAAGGGTATTCAGAAATATACCCATCAGATTTGAAAAACAGATACGCTCACTGGAAAAAGCAGCAGGGTGTCTTATTGGAAAGACTTCTGAGCACTAAAAAAAAAAAAAAAAAACAACCATAAGAGTCACCAGCTTGAGAGGAAACTAGCATCAGTGCAAGTTATCCTCACAGATGTTGCACACACTTCTGTGCTCGCTTCAATTACTTGAATCAATGTCTCCTTTTAGATCCTTTTCTTCCCCAGGTTCAAAGAAGTTGATGATTAAAAAAATGCAGGTGTCTTCAAAAACTGCATTTGAGAGATTTTCCATAAATATCCAAATCAAAGTGACTCCTTATTCTGTAAGAATTCTGGCAGAAAGAGGAATTTTCTTTCTAGAAATTAAATATGCACATCTGATACCTTGCCTCAGCTATCAGTAGCATTAAATAAATAAATACAAATATTAAAAATACTATTTCCTGTATAAGCAGCTTGCTTACTCTTCCACACCTGCTTCAGACTGTTTTCTTGCACTGTCATGTTGTTCCTTATCAATCACCTTCAGCCAGTAAGTCCCACAGCACCCCAGCAAGACAAAGGAAGATTTTGTTAACACCAATATCAGAGCTTCCAGACAGCAAACCCAAACAGAAAAACCTGCACGGAGATGTACTGAGAAACAGGCAGATCCTACATCCTTGAAAACTCCAACTGCCTTTTCTTTGCAGGACACTGCAGTCTGACAATGTGATCTCATTTTCAGTTTCAACTCCATACAGCTTCGCATGCAATACAATAACAAAAACACGTTGGATTTTTATTTCATTAAATTTACACACTTCCATCAATTAATTACACTGGAAAAGCAGAGAACTGATCACTTGAAAACACCACTTCATGCACATATATAATACAAACATACATCTCAACTTCCAATTGTGAGAAGAAACAGATGTATTAAGATTGCACCAGTGTTGACTACATCTGGATAATGTCAAAAGCTCAGTGCCTCATAATAAAAGCGGGACAGTTCGCCCTGAAACAGACACTCCCAGTGCTATCAGTGTACAAACTCAATTCCAAATTTATCTGAATAAAAACCAGGAGAAGCACCAGGAAGTGTGGAAGTGGGCAGTTAACCATACAGCAGAGCCTCAGGTTAGCAATAACTTTCCTTCCAATAATTGCTCACCATTTTTTGCCTTATTTTTATATGCACATTACTTTTCAAATAGCCAGAATCTTATCAATAAGTCACTTACTAGATTGTATGGAAAACAAGCGCTGGTGTAAACTCACATTTGTCAGGGACTTACATTTTTCAGAACTGATTTCGTTTTTCCACCCACTGGAAACAATATATATTCACACAAAGAGAAAGGCAATAAATGATATTTATTAGAAGAGACCTCAGTCAAGCTATTGCCAAGGGCAAAACACATTTGCTGTTAAAAACAAGAGAAAATTAGTATTTTGACAAGAAACAAAGATTTTTCAATTTAGAGTTATTGACTGAAGGTTAGAATTTAATTTTATTCAATAGTTAACAAGAAAAAAAACCAACAACACAGTAACAGTTAAAAGTTGTGGGGATATAAGAAGATGGTTGGTTGGCTTGTTTGCTTTTGAAACCAGCTTCACCTTACAGCAAAGCCTTTCATTTTAATCCCACAACCAGTCAACACCACACCTGGCAGATGCCCTTCTCCGGATGCAGCAAAGCTGCTGTACCTGTCACCTCCACTACAGACCCCGGGCACCATAGGTCTCCTAATTCCCCAAAAGGTACCCTCTCCCCTGTCTGTTATTTGGACAATTTGCTCAATACCCCCAAAGCCATTGTTTAAGAGAGTGGAGAGACAACCTGAGCGCAACAAATAGCTGAAAAAAAAAAAAAATCTTACTCATATCAGTACTTGAAACAGATCTTTACACTTCAAAGCTTTCAACTGGGGAAGAGTTGCCCCCTCTGCACTCCCACCACCTCTCCAAAAGATGGTCATGGAAAGTTAACAGCATCTAATCTCCCTCCAGTGCTCTAGGTGTGAAACACAGTGTAGGATAAGAGAAGAAATGCAGTCGCACCAATGAGTTGGAAGGGACCTCAGAAGGTCATCTGGTCTGGCCTCCTTCGAGAGCAGGGCTGACATCAGACATTTGATTTCAGGGAGTCCCTCTAACCCTAACTACACAGCCACAGCCCAAATACATTCCAGAAATACTCCCCCAAACCATGCTTGTCCAGTCATCTAAAATAAATGCATTGGCCTGTTACTGGCACATGTTTTTCAGTTAGTGCTTTCATTGCTGAACATTCGTGTCAACTTAAACTGTGAACATCCAGTGGTTTTTAAAAGAAATGACCTTCCAGGCAGTGAAAAACCATTAGTGATAAACTCCACAGCAATGATGTTCTTCACAGAACAACATATCATAACAAAAGAAAAGGACAGCCATAGTAACCTTATCTTGTGTTGATTGACATTTCCATTTGCTAGAACGTAAATCCATGTTCTCAAAAATGTATTGCCCTTGCTGTTCTGTGCTACTGAAAGTAGTTGGACTTGGCTGCACTACTCAAGCCCATAGCTTCTCTCAAATGCTCACACGCTATACAGCTCAGTGAAAGCATCCGTACAATGTATGCTCAGCCCTTTTTAGCTCACTCTGTATGTTTACCACAGTAGAAACCACATTTTCTGACCATCCCGCATTCAGGAGAGAATTCAGACAGCTTGTTTAGTATGCAACCCAGAAGATTTTAGATCAACTTCAATCGTTAATGCTCTTGGTTACTATCAAGGGAATCTGGCCTCAAGATTATGTGATTTCTTACTGTCTGACAAGAAAAAAAAACAACAGCGCTTTGAAAGAGGAAGGACAGGATCCAATAGGAAATCCTCTCTGAAATAGGCAGACCTCCAGATGGCCTTGGAACCACATGAAATCACAGCATTTAAGACACCGCTGTCTGTCACAACTTCTTCCCACATACGGGACCTCACATAAAGTTTGTACATAAAATCTGAAAGTGAAACACATCCCCGGGCTCCATGCAACACAAAAAGTCAATGGAAGACAGGACCTCTATGACTCAGATTTGCTTTACTAGTCCTCAGAACTATCGAAACCACAAATCAAAGCAAACCTCACAGTCTTCATACATTCATGAGAAAACTGATACTCAGTCACATCTTGAGTAACCATGATCTTTTGTGCTGCAAGAAAAACACTGCTTTTCACACACACACATGCATGTCACAGGTGCATACACTCATGGGTTCTGATTGATTCCAATTACACTCCAGATTTTAAAGAGGGCAAGACTGCAGTACCTTTAAATTTAAATATTAAAAGCTAGACATGCCATTTTCAGCTATTTGTAGGAAAGTACTGCTGATTTCCATTCAAACTCAAGCAAAGGCAGTTATCATAAACACATACTTCTCAGCATTTTATAGTCCAGCTCAGACACAAGTAAACTCCTGCTAACTGTTAGAAGCTCCATTCAGACCTCTATCTTTGCTTTGCTCAATAGTTTAATGCAAACGCTTCCCCGGTAACAAATTGCCACTACTTCACTAACATTTCTCAAATGTCTCCTCTTCCTGACATCAGCAGAAATGTCACAGTTTGCACCAGGTAAGGAGAGGAACTATAATAATCTGAAGAAAGGATGCTGGCAATATCAAGTCCAAGTCTTAATGGATAAAGAGCAGCAGGAGCTCTTTCTGCTTACAGTGAAGAAGACTGACTCAAAACATCACAATGCCTGCATGAAGTTCTATTCTCTTCAGTGCTGAAACACGGAACAGGATCAATTTGCTATAAGGGTCATTACAGCATAAAGAAAATGATGCTGACCCTGCAGGAAGATACAGCAGTGTTTCTTTTTCCTCCAACCAATGAGCTTTTACAGTTCGTAGTCAACAACATTATCAGGCTTTTGTTTAACCCATCTATAAATGAGACCAAGATATTTTATGTTTATTTAAAAACGTGCAGAAATGAAGGCTGTGAAAGTGCAGCTGATGACACAAGGCACTTCACCTCTACTCCTAACCACTCCCATCCACATTTAAAAAAACAGAAATGCACCCCTGTCCCCAAATCTGAAACGCTGGAACGCAAGAAGATCTTGTGTTGTCCCACTGGAGGTGGAACTCAAACTATAGAGAAGAAAGACTGCAAACTGCTTAAAGACAGAAGGTGAATAAGACACTATTGTTGCATTCTGCATTAGAAATGCTCTGCCTATTCTTGGCAAATGACAAAAGTAAAAAGCCAAGCCTTACATAAAAGCTATCCAATTATGTCCAATACAATTCAGGAGAATGCACCTCTGACACATAACAGCATTTATTGAAGGGGAGATGGCATCCCCTTGCCCCTCCATATGAACAAATATCTTAACAGCCTCAGAACAGGATTTTCATTGCAATTCTGAGGGAGTGGAATTTCCTTTAATAGTAATGATTGTAATGTATTCAAATGCAAGTTGCTAACAGAAGAACTGACAGTTGCAAGGTTGAATTCCTTTCCAACCATAATTATTTATGACACTTTATTACAACAACTCTAAAGCATATGGTTACCTTATTAGAAGTTAAAATTCATTTTCATATAAATCTCAGCATGACATTACACCAAAAGAATTGAAGTTACTCCAGAGGATGGCAAGTAATTCCATTTATACTGTTTCCAGAGCTTGGTAGTTGAAATAGGAATTTAAACTAATTTACTTGTGAGTATTAAAGCAGTTTTGATAACATAAATAATCCATCTAGAGTCACACAGAGCATTTCCAACAAGCTTCCGGATCTACTACAGTACAAAAATCTTCTATTTGAAAACTTCCTGGCCACTAGTGAGCACATGTTCCCCATCTTTCAATCCAGGTAATTACTTCCAAGGAGGAGGTCTGTTTTGTTTTTAATTCCATCTCCTCCACTAACAACTCATAGTACAAGGAAAGAGCAGCCTCATATATTAAAGCCCAGAAGCAACTTATAAACGCGTTATTTGGGTTATATTAACAAGAAAAAGGACTTTCACTGATAAACGTATTTGAGTGGAAGTCAGAAGCTGGCAATGCCAAGTAATCAAGTCGTGAACAGTAAGTCAATAGGCACCTACCAAAGAAATTGTGAAGAAAAATACTGAAAAAAGATGGTACTGAGTTATGTGTTTATGAAATGTGGAAAGGTTTTTCCACTGTTTTGTTTTACTCAATTTTATCTTTAAGTTTCCACATGAGGACTTGATTCTGGTTGAAAAACTGCCACTGAGCAAGACCTTGCAACAGATATGGCGCACTTGCCTACAACAGTTCTGCCTTCTTCCCCCACTTCTCTCTTCGTTAAGGTTTCAACACAGAATTTCTGTGCATTTGCAATGGGCACAATTCTTTCCTACCAACAGCTGTCCCATTTTCTTAATAGTCACTAATTTTGCTAAGTATCCAGTGTGTACAGTTAAGCATATAAGCACATCTATGCAGTACAGAATGTGTTTATTATGACATACAGTGGTTAATGACTGCAGGAAAAAGTGACAACTTGTGAGGAGGGTGTCAACAGTTTGTGGGCTGGTTTGGCCCAGTTCCGTGACAGCTGAGGAAGGAGACCCACGGGCCCACACCCTGGACAAGGGGAAGGGGGAAAGGGAAAAGGGAGATGGGCCCAGAAACAAAACAGCGCCAACAATATGAGGAGGAAAAGCTAATTTAATAAATAAGATATCAGAAAGTAAAATAACACAATATAATACAATATAACTGGAATTGAGGCTAATGAATCAAATAAAATGAGCAAGAGAGAGTGTCTGATAAACCGAAAGCCTTACGTTAACGCTGAAGGCGATATGGCAGTGAGCACCCACTGCTGAGTCGATCCCAAAGGAAAGAGAGCTTCCCGTGACCGCAGACAGTTTTTATCTTTTCCCTCTGAGCAGAAAACACATAAAAATACAAAGCATTGCACAGTCCTCTGGGGAATGTAGTTCTCCCTCTCTTCTGAGACAGGCATATCCATAACTATCAATGAGCCACAGAGCTGTAGCATCAGCTCTCTAACTCCCAATACATCACATGATGTCATGATGTGGAATATCAACAATACAACAAAAATCATAAAACCATGACATTTCACCCCTTATTCAACATCATTACATCTTGCTTTTAGTTTTCTGTTGGTTTTTTTTGTTTGTTTGTTTTTGAGTAGACAACAAACAGAAGGGTAATCATCAAAAGTAGATCCAGAAGTCAGGCCAAAGGAAACCATCCGAAAACACAGTCACATATCGCCACCACACAGAAGCTTTGTGTGTTACTACATAATGACTCTCCCCAGACAACAGTGCAGTGAAATTAAGACAGCTGCAAGTAAAATTCTGAAGCTGGTATAAAAAGAGGATAATTCCTCTAAACATGAATTTACTTCACACAGCAAGAAGCACATCAGCTAAGGATTGCCAGTAGACTTGTTCATTAAAGACCGTGCACAGGACTGGCTTTACTTCTAACTCGGTTTAGACTGCTTGTGAAAAGCGGTACACCAAATAGTCACCTACAGATAAGATGTAAATGATCAAAGGTTTAGTGAGAGGTAACCATATTGTACTTAGGATGAAAGAGTTCAATTAACAGAAAGTCACATTCTAAGGTAAATATATTTTTCTTTCTGGCTGTATAGCAACAGAATTCTTTTTGTTTTGCAAAGAAAGCATGCCAAACATTTGGTCTTCTGCAACTAAACCAGTAACTCATACAGCTACTTACTCCTGACTTCTGTGAGGATGGGTGGGGAAAAAAAAAAAAAAAAAAAAAAAGCAAGCTTTTATCCTCTTATCCTTTTTATCCCCTTATCCTATTACTTATCTTTCTACGTAGCTTTCAGAAAACAGGCGTTTTCTGGCCAAACCTACACAAATCTATGGAATTCTATCTTGGAATTGAATTTTTCAACATATTTACCCTTCTGGAAAGGATTTCATGATTGGTTCCAAGCAACAGGCAAATAAGAGCTCTGTTTTCTCAAGGTTTTCATATTTCTCTTATATTAACTTCAATCTTCATAAAATCATACTCAGATATGAGTTTAAAGACAACAGTGATGAGAATAATGGTATTACACCAATGTGTTCTTCTTTCTGCAGGCTAAATTAAAACTGTGGTATATAACGCTCTCATTTTGATAGGACTGCAGTATAAAATAAGAAAGGTCTTAAGCAATTTAGGCTGTTACAAACTCTAGGAACAACCATACTTGGTTAGTCACTTCCAGACATTTTTTAAGACTTGAACTGTCTTAAAAGCGGTCATATTCCCTTGAAAAGATTTACGTGCAAGTTAGCACAACTAAGAGCAGACAGATCTAGTCTTTACTGGATATGTTTTGTCATTGGGATTGCCTTGCTTTACGTGATAAATTCTGAAAGATTTAGAAGCCCCAGAAATGCTTCCTGCTCTCACTCACAGATGTAAATCTAGAATAGCAAATTAAATTCAGACATTCACTCATGCTTTTGAGGGTCTACTGACTCCAAAGCTTTAAGCTGAGCCATAAAATTGAAATACAGCCTTTCTCAATGCTATGGTAGACATTAGACACAGACTTAACAGTTATTTAACCTCTGCTGGGCAAGAACCCCTGCCTGTTAATACACTGGAGCAGATTTTGTTCTGGCTGTGCTATAAAACCCCCAACACCTGACCTATATCAACCACTCAGTCTGAAGAGAGAGCTTTATACCATCCAGTTTTGGGTCTCACAAGTAGGACTCAAGTTTGCTGTCAGTTTCCATCTTTTTTCACATGCCGCAAACCTGGACAGACTTAAATTATTTAATAAGATAAATAATATTATAAAATAGTAAATTAATTCAACTGCTTTCATTTCAGCTGAATGAATTTCAGATGAAACTGGGAGTTCTGTTACTCTGATCTCAAATGAGAAAAGAAGACCAAGGAGTTGATGACCTCACTTCATCCTCCTGTCATCCCTCAGACCCAGCAATACCTAACAGGCACTGCTACTAATGTTGCCATTGATGAAGTTAACATAGATAAAAATAAACAAAGAATTGCTATTTCTGGATATAGAAAGCACAGCCAAATGAGTGATACTTTGCCAAACTGTTCATACGTGGAAGTGTTAACAAACTAACCTCGGAACATTTAGACTGTTTCATGACATTATCTTACTAACAGTACAAATGCATTTTCTAGACCAATAATTCCAGGTCATAATCTGAAAAGTTTTCTAAGCCACATGAGTAGGAATCGGTCCTCTAGTACAATAGTAACGCACTGCTAAAAATCAAAAGTCACCGAGTTACTGTGAAGCTGAGTTCAGCCAACAAGAATGAAGGAGAACAGAGAACTTTCTCACTCATCCTTTAATTTTGGTCTGCCTGCTTACAAAAAGGGAGAAAGACAGGAGTGAAAGACTAGCACTTTGGAAATGCTACTGTAAGCAGTGAGTCACAATGGACTAATCAACCTGAGAATATGAAACATTAATTACACATTAAGAGCACGGTAATTTTTTTATTTACACCTAACCTTATAATTATGAACTCACATGTAGAAGAACACACTAATCATAAAAGATGTGACGTGCAGTCAGAACACAGTGTGTACTTAAGTACAGACAATCCTCAATTTTCTAAATTAAATATTTAATGATTCACTGCACAGGTAGATAAGTGATCTAAAATGTAATAAAGGCCTCAAAATTCAAAATGAAACATACTATATATATATATATATACACATATTTTTTCCTACATTCTGATTTGCATCATTCTCCCAGGATTCTGCCAGTAACTGTTAGAATATACCAGCCAGACTGGATTGGTGGAGATACTGATGAGAAAATGAATTATACAACAAAAGGTAAAAACTATTTCAGTCAAGTGATACTCCTGGGAAGTTTTGCTGCCACTCATTTAAGTAGAGTAAGATTTCCTTGATGAAGACTAACGAAACTATTTGATACATCTTTATGTCATCTCCACAAAACCTCTTGGCCCAGTGAGATCCCTGTGGCTACACAATGAACGTGTTTTTTGAGAAGTACTTCATCTGCAGATAAGATTTCACAGCTTACATGAGATTGCTGAAAAGAGCAATAACGCACAATAATTCCGTAATAACAAATTAAGACAGAACGTTTGGCACAGAGTAAGGGAATGAGTATGTCCTAAGTTCCTTCCGAATGAAAGTCATGAGGGATCCTAGAGCATGCTATCAGGACAAAAACCAGAACAGTTCTCACAAACACTGAGGCACTTACCTTGCTAACTCCTTATGCTGAAGCACAGTATATCCAGCCTTAGAACTTTCTGCCTCTTTAAGGACCAAGCAGCCTTACCCAGGATTTCTGTCCCAAGCTCCACCTACAAGGCTGCTTCTGACACCTAAGTTTACTTTCTTGTAAAATAGCTTTATTTTGTCAGCTGCTCGTAAAACATCAACTCAGATTCACACAGCCTGTTTAAACTCATCACACCAACAACTGGAAAATATCCTCAAGAGCACGTGTAATCCTACTAAAGCATACAGGGAGACAAAACACTACAACATCACACTGAGAATATTAATCTCATAGGCTCACTTCAGTCAATAGATCCCTCTCTATAGTGTATCCATTACAACAAGAATGTGCTGGGGTGACACTGGTGAGCTAGAAAGGGGAAAAAGACCTCTTTGTAGCACGACGAGACATCTTGTGGCTACTCTATCACTTATAGCAGATGCCCCTTGGGGGTACGATTAGCTCTGTACAAAGCAGAGAATATTAATACAAATTTTCTTCTTTGTTGCAATCTTGTCAGCAAGAATAGACACGCACTTATCCTAAATGGGAGGATCATCCCACTTAAGATTTAAGCAGCTCTCACAGTGAACCAGAGCTCAACCACAACTAGGTAACAGTCACTTCTGTACCAGCATAACTTTGCAGGCAGAAGAGGGTTGTCAGCATTTCAAGATAAAAGATAGCAAAGAACACAGAAATGAAACACTGAGGGAGAAAAAAGCAATCCTGGCTCTTGCTCTTCACTGGGAAACACGTAACAGAATCTCAAATTCTTTTCAGAAGACACAGCTCTTGGTTTCTCAGCAACTAGAAGGTAAGGACAGCTGTGCCAGTGACAAGCATGAACTGCAACTGATGTGGCTTGATACTTCCCATTTTGTCTCTGAGCTTCCAGACTCCTCATTTGCCAACACTTGCCCATCTCTTACTTTGCACTTCCAGGACAGTCCTGCTGGCATTTGGGAAGCAGTCCCAGGCTGTGAAGCATCCTGGCTTTGAAGAAGTGTATTTGCTTGTTTCCTATACATATCAGATACAATGTCTAGAAGAATCAACGTGACACAGATCCAAATGTTGCACTAAGAAGTCAGAGCAGTCACTGGGGGCTCTGCTCATCCGCACAGTTACCAGAATTTATCCATGTGACTGAAGTAAGAGAACACTGGTTTAACACGTGTGCCTAAGTATCTCATCTGTAGCAAACCTCAGCCAAAAGTGTTAATAGAAATACCTCTATGATCTTTCTACAAAAAGCAAATGCTCTAATTACATCTCAGGTATACAACACATGCAAGCAGATCAAGAAAAACAACTTGCCTGTTTTTAAATGCACTGCTTATGGAAAGTACAGACAGTCTCCACTCTGCACCTTCGTTCTCTACAAATTTCATGCGTTCATTTTCATAAACTACCTTCCTTAAAAATACTTTTGTTATTTCTAACAGTGAATAACCATTCATGTGCACGCTTTGACATGAAGAGCTGGTAACTGCTTGAAGAGCAGTTACTAAGAATGGACAGTAAGTGTGCCTCAGGATTACTTTTGTAATCTATTTTCCAAATAAATAAATAAATAAAAGCAAAGCTAACTCAAATGCAAGTCGACAGAGCTCGTGCAAGATCAAAACAGTGCCATAAGGTTCAACAGTACACCAGGATGAAACTTAGTAACAGCAAGCAGGAATAACTGTACAATAACACCAGACATTAGAATTCACAGACACGAGTGCTCCAAGTACAACAGAAGAGATGAGAAACCTGGAACATTTTAAGACCCAGAGCGTTCTGACAGATCATAAGCACAAACTAGTTGACTCATCATCTCAAAGGAAACGGACATCTCATACCCTTAAAATTAAAAGGGGCATAAGAATGACAAAGACAAAACCAGAATTAGGGAAGAGCATTATCTTCCTTCCACAGATGGTTTGTGCATGTTCTATTTCTTGTTCAGGTGTTCTGTGCATTCGGTTCTTACACAGTGCACACAGAAATCCACTGCTCCACAAGCAAACCTGTGCTGTGCCAACACTGACAGAAATAACAGCTTCATTGTGTCTGGGAGAATATTATACAACCAACTATCAAATATTCTGTTTAGCAGATAAAACACAACTGAAATCAGAGGGGCATATAAAGCAGTTTTACAGAGAACCATGTTAGGGAGTGAAAGGCAGAGCTGGAAGAAGTTTGCTCTCAGCTAACCAGTTTGTCAATCTGTAGCTGCCCTCGCTGAAGACCCCTTCTCCTCTTGATGTTATCTTCTAAGAAGTGCTCTCCACCTAGCAAATTTACCATTTTGCAACACCCAGAAATCCTCTCTTTCCTCTATCACTGTCTCAGATAGCAGAGAAAGCTGGATTTATTTGGTTCCATTGTGCCTCATTCATGCATACACAAGTCAGGGATTTCATTTGCCCCTCCAAAATTCAATGCAGCACAAACGACCTACAAATTCAAGCATTCAATATCACGGTCTAATGCACAAGAGCATCACAAAGAAGCCTTCTAGGCAAAGGCAGGAAGAAATGTGGTACATGTTCATTCATCAATTTATCTTCTCCTACGTACATCACAGCTAAAAGAAACAGCAAGCTACAGAAAACTCAGCAAAATGAAAAGGAGAATAATGCCCCATTGCATCCTGTCCCGTGATGTAATAATACACCAACAGTATCTCATCCACAGTCCTCTCAGCAACAGCAATCTCCTGTACCACAGGAAGGCAAGTACCTGGCCCACAGAAGTATGGCAGGAGGTACTGCAGATCACCATTTCCGTGCTCAAGTCTCAACATCCCTTCACACTTACCTTTCTCATGATTGCCAGCAGAGCACATACTTCCTAAGTTTAATACCTCTTACACAGACGTCACTCTCTAGAAAACATTTTACAGAGCAGGTGGTAGCATTTGAAAAACAGTGTTTTGGAAGTTGTAATGACAGCGCGGCCGTAGCACACCAGAACAAGAATGCACCAATGAAGAACAACGGGTGGGTAATCTGAACAGCCCAGCATCAATTCCACCTTTTGGGGTTACCTCACACTCATACACTCAGAAAAAGCCCCTTCTGAAAAGCGATATTCATTTTCACGAAATTGAACTTTGCAATAGAATTCATTCTTCCATCACCCAATTAATATTTTTTTCTGAGAACATTGTTTAAGGGGCAGATCATTCATTTTACCTTCACAGTATGCAGAGTCCCCTTGGACAGAGAGGTAGCCATTCTTGCATTCACAGGTAGCTTTTGTGTTCCAGTTTTTGCACTCCGAATTTTCACCGCATCTGTGTCCTTCTGCACAGAAGTTATGGCCTGAAATGCAGGAAACATTCAAACAGGTATTGAAACATGCTTATGTCAGGCATCAGGGTTTAATAATTACATCAACCACACTAATCTCTCAAAAGCTTTGGCACGCTGTATGTTAGAAATCCACTCAATAATCCAATTTGGTACACCCAGGCTTCTTGGATTCCTCCATCAATTTGTACTCAACTAAAGACTATTTTCTTTCCAAGCTGGCAGTTGCCTGGCTGGCTTTTGTAAGGAAAAAATGACAACTTGGAACAAAGAAGCCATGGCAATACAGTACTCAGTTACAGAATCTATGCACTTTATACCTCCAACTAACTTGCATGAAAATATTAATTTTTAAATTGATTTCATTTAAGATGCAGTTACACACTTCTTTGGCCATTTATGCCAACACAGTATTCAACTTCTTTCTTTGCCTTCATAGTTGAAATGGAGAACTGGAACCCATCTTCCCAAACTTCTCTATTCAGCATCCAGTTTATCCCCCCTGAGCAAGATTTCCATTCTGTTCACATTCTGGATATTACCCAAGAAACAAGTTGGCTTTCTTCTGTTTTTTTTAATACATTTTCTGTGTCACCATTTCCCCTGACACCGCGACACCACACTTCCCAGTCTACTTCCCACCCTGTTAGAATAATAATTATCCTTTGAAGTCATACACAGTATGAACATGTTTCATTATTCACTCTCTAGAGAATATGGCTCTGCTTTGAGATCAACCGTCTCAGTCTGGAGTCTGATTCCCCACTCAGAGTGAGACTCCTGCTTTTGTTTTCAAGCTACAAGACTGTTAAAAGAACACAAGAAAGAAAACTAATACTCCAGTTCCACACATAAGTTGTGTGACTAGAGGCTCTAAGAAACTTCTCACACCATGAGCAGAAAGCAGCAAATCTATTCTTCTACGAGCACGCACGGTGCTTCGATGCTGCATGCTCTCAAGCTTTTACAAAACAAGTGCCATTTAAGGTTAACCTGCAGAAAAATGCACACGATGGTATAGAATTGTGAGGGCTCACTGTGCCTCTGTCAGGGCACACGTACCGTTGAATCAGAGGCTCTTGCAGTGCTTTTTTCCCCACAGTGAAGACACACATTTAGCACTACAAAAGAACCGAGAGGCGCAGACCCAGGAAGCATTGTCCTATTTCTCAGACCCTGCTCTGCATTCTCCCCAGCTGGGGTTGTGAAGGCAAAGAAGGAATAAAATGCTCTCTATTCTTGGCAGCTTATATTGGGTCTGAGTGTCTGTCCTGCTTTTCTAGTAAATAATGCCCACATTGTATTTGGACTGTAACATGAAAAAATATAAGCTATTGGTCCTATTCACACCTTTAAGAATCCCAGTTCAATGTCTAATTCAGGTAAACTCATTCATATTCAGCAAAACAGTCTGGAACGTGTCTAGGGCTGCTGACTGGCTAACGCCGTGCTTATACTCCTGGCTAAGCACTGACTGAAACTTCAATCTATCCATGGGAGCGATGACTCGCTCTCAAGCAAGCAGTATGCAAAAGGATGCGAACATCTGATATTTATTATTTCTTGACCACGACTATACAGTTCCTTCATAACACCTTCTCAACACCAACACCAAAAGCACCCAATGGTACAGCAGTAGGATCTATGAATGCCAACTAGCAGCTAGCACAGGGTACACGTTGCTATTGCCCAGGCAGAAACAACTGAACCACTGAGATTGCAGAATACTCAGCCAACTCTTATCTGAGACAGTCAGCACCTCTCTGAACACAAGAAAAGCCTTAACATAGAATTAACACACGTGAGCAAGACGGCAATTAGAGAGGATTTGACAGAAGTGCAGAAAATCTGAAGTAGTTCAGATAATCTAAACTAATTTCTACTCAACATAGTTGACAAGGCAAGCGAACACAAATTAAAATTACAGATAAATACATCCAGAACTGATGTCAGAAACCATTTCCCCCACACACACATACATGCAGTCATAAATGTTCACAACAGCCCTTCAAAACCATTCAAAAAATTACCAACAGGGGAATTAAACACTGAAGAGCTCATTGAGATATTTTATGGGCACAATGACCTCTGTTCCCTTCCCATTTCTAATAACATCACTCTCCTCCTTATCAAGGCTGCAGAAACGTTTGCACCCCTTTTTCCTAAGAACATCATTTATAGCTTTTCACTTGCAAAATCTGACTGCAGAAATGTACAAAACCAAGTGTGAAAGAGGTCAGTTTTCACAGTGCCTGACAAATTTATCACTCATGCACCACCAGAAATTGCACATCTTACTGCTCCCAAGTCAGATTGTCTACAATGGGATATTAATTCCACTCCGGGGCAGCCAAACATTGCTCTGATTTTTCCAGGCATATCAACATCTTCACATTCCAATTACCAAAACCTGCTTTTCCAAACAGTACGGCAAAGTGCTCTGTGCAAACATCAAGGTTGACTTGTCTTTCTAAGTACCAAATCTCTCTGGCAATTTGGTTTAACTGCTGATTGAAGAATGCAAGAATTCATTCAAAAGCGTTGCTAAAAAATACATACCCTATACACATATCCTCCCACTGATGAGCATCCCAGATCTCTGAGGGTTTCCCTGTAACATCTGTAATGCTTTCCACACTCCTTCCAGTTCCCCTAGCTGTTCATTTGACAAACTGCAATCCTCTGCCCTCGTGCTGCTCTAAAAAGAACACTGACTTGCCTCCATTAACAGCATTAGCTACATTTAAAAGGTCCAAGGTCATTTCACTCTCAGAATCTTTTCAATTCTTATGGTTTAGTCACAGAGTTGCTATGTAAATAGGTAAAGTAAATCTGGGAGACACCTCATAGGAAGTGCCATAAAATATGCAGTAGCAATTACGTCCCTTCACAGTCTGAATCAGTTTTCAAACAAGTCGTGAGCAAGGAAGCACTTTGAACAGCAGTTTTTATGCCTTCGGAGTCTGAGGTCCCAGAACTCAGTGGTCTGACATGAAAGAGCAACTTCATACATTCTTTCAAGCTGCAGTATGACTGCAGATCTTACTGAACACTGCTCATTTCTGTGCATTAGAATAGTTGTACTGCACACTCTAGCAAGACTAAACATTTCTTTTCCTCTTTTGCAAACATAATGGTCTTTTAAATGCCAAATACTGTTATAACTATGTAAAGGAAGTAGCTAATTCATATTTATCAACCTCCGTTAAAGCTTCCAAAAAATAAAACCTTGAAATAACACGGACCACACAGCAATGCAACAGAAACTTCTGATTTCTGAAAAAGCAAAGCCCAAGCTTGCAGCTAGACAGAGAGAGATGAGGAATATGTTCACTGAAGAGCCCTCTTGTACCTTAACTGAAAGAACTGAAATCCCCTTAAAACAAAGCGAGGATGGCAGAAGCTCCCAGTTTTAGAGCACAGTTCTGTTTCTGAAGTACAATGCATGCTTCAGCTCACCTGGAGGATTCTCCACCTCCTGCTCGTCAGTGGCAGCAGCCAGTCTAAACCTACCAGCCACAGCATATTGCAGGACAGCAAAGAAACATTACTTCCTCCAGGAAACCAAACAGCTCTCGCTGCTTCATTATTTCCTCACACCCTTTCATTTAGGGAGTCTGACTGAAGAAGCCAGGCCTATTATTTAGGCTGTTTTAACATATCAAAATCACAACCACAGAAAATTTCTCGTGAAATTTGTTTGAATCATTCATTCCATGGAGAAAAAAAAATCCACTCTTTCAGACTTGCACACTGTCTTTGGCAAGGAGGAAAACAGCTGAAGTGAACAATAAAACATGTTCATGACACTATTTTTTGCATTACATTTGTCCCTGGGCCATAAAAAACACAGTAGGCATGGTACAAGAAAAAGTGATTTGCACAAAAAGTAGTAAAAAACAAACAAACAAAAAAAACATTTTAGCACACAAATACACTTTTTAAAATGTTACAATTTACTAAACTTCCTGTGAGCCTGAAACAGAGCTTCATAATGTCACACTGCTTTGCTAAGAAGCATGAAGCACTCACATATTATAAGCTGCTACTTACAGAACACCACTCAGTCCTCTGTTGCTTCATGACTTCCACCACCATAATCATCACAGCTTTTTATACTGGGTTTGTTCATTTGTTTTTTTCTTGCATGCTCTATTTTAAGCACTCAGCCATTACTGTGGTAGATATTAGAGATACCTGCAGAGCGCACAGTCTTACACCACAGCACTGTGAGCTCCCATATTTGTTTCTTGTTTTTCCTACTGTTGGTCCTCTATAATTATTCTTCTATTAAAAGGAAATTCCTCTGCTCCCACTAGGAAAGCAAAGGCTGTGAACCTACTCTTGCCCAAATTTCATTCAGCAAAGGTATTTTGTAGCTCTACAGAACATGAAACTCAGTAGAAGCTAACCACTTTTCAACAACTGAATGATAAGAGAGCAGAATCTGATACAAAGAAAGAATACAAAACAAAACCTACCAGACAATAGTGTGAACTGATGAATTTTGTACAGAATTATTCATCATCTAACTCAGCGTTACTAGTAAAGATTTGTTCATCGCCTTCTGACTGTTATCACTAAATGCCAATACAAAGTATTACCTCTGTCATCACTCACACATAAAGTAAGATTTGCACGTTGCCTGCAAACGCTCCAAGCAGCACTCACTGCTAATTGCTATATTTACCACTGCGTTTCTTCCTCACTACTTTTCCTTGGGCAGTAAAAGACAAATACTGTCTCTTAAGGAAGACATTATGCCAAAACTGAGAAGCTTTCTATTCTTTCTCAACTCCGCCCTGTTTGCCATATCAGGGCACACCCTCTTCTAAGAAAAAATACTCACCAAAAAAAAAATCCAAATAAATCTCCATGCTCTACATACAATAAAATCATTTACTATCAATTTGCATCACATGGAACAGAGATAAAAACGCCAAGCATATATTCTAACTCTCTCTCTCTCTCTCTATATATATATATATATCAAAAACCAACTTAGGAGTGCTAAGCTAGATACATTGCTTTATAAAGTTGGCAAAGTTCATCAGATCTTTAAGCATAATTTTGAACAGAACTTCACAAAGCAAAGATGAAATGAAAAGAAAGGATTGTTGTAGCAGTCAGTTCAAGTAGAACCACTGTGGAAGGTGGATGAATCATTCTGAAAGCACTGTCTATCAGAACTCAGACGAAGCAAAAGTACAATTCCTTCCTGTGCTTCGGAAGACCATCCCACAAGCACAGATATTCACACTATTTTATAAATAATGAAAGAAGTCTGGAGATTAATATCTAAAAGGAGTACTTATCATTAGCAGTAATATAGAACTGAATAACTCTAGAACTCATCTTTCATCCACTTTGAAGCTTTCAGATTTCCAGTGCTTTTAAAAGCACCAAGGCTAATTCTTTCAGTGCTATATTACATCACATTGGGCCATCTGTTAAGAAGCATCATTATGACACTGAGCCCTCTGAGGGACAGAGAAGTAACATTCAGTGCTTAAGTAGTTACAGATGTGTCTAGAAAGTGCTTTTAAAAAATTACTGTGTATTTTCTTAGTTCAACATCCGGAGAACTGTCTCACAGGTGCAGGCCCCTGTAAGTGCACGCATATACTTGCAAGTTCAAAGCCTTAGTAAATATTTAACTACGAGTGTTTATTAATTACTTTTTACTGACTAAGGGGCAGATTCAGAACTCCTCCATTGACATCTAGGATGGCACTCTGAAGGAATTTACACACAGGTGAGAAAGTAGACCAGCAGGCCCTGATAACCATCCAAGCCTGGAAATACTTCATCTTCACTCAGCACACCTCTTGCTTCAGCACTTCAGATGTGCATCACTGAGTCCTGCTCTGAGAGACCAGATTCCCTTAAGCTGAGCTGAGTCTCAGTGCCAAAGGTGAGGTGTGGAACAGAGGTAGCATACAGTCACATCCAAGGAATTATTATTCTGACACCTTGCACACAGCAGGTCACTGCTTACAACACTCCTGAAGAAGGAAAGTTATTTGAGTTCTCTAGCCTCATGCAATTTGTGTTATAGGGTATTCTGCACTCTAGGGTTATTTTTACATTTTGATCCCATACTTGTCCAGCTCATCTCATAAATGAGCCCTGAGAGAGGAGTTCAGAACTCCATCAGCCTCAAAGCACACATCAAACTCAAATCTTACCATGACTGTCATTTTACATAGAAAGAGCTCAAAACGTCACTCCCAGAAGCTTACAGTCCTGTACATTCCATACAGGTCCAAGTTCACACAACATAAAATGCCTCATTTAAAAACAATTTCTTCCTAATGGGAATTCCTAAGAGATACCAGACCTTTTCTCCATCAATTCTTCCTTTCCTCCTCCTCCCTCTCTAATTCACAGCAATTACAGCCATGTATCCCATAAGTCTTCTACCCAAAGCAATATCACCATCTGCATTACACAAAGGCTAATTACAGACTCAGTTTACAGAGGTACCTAATATATAATTAGAAAGAAATTGTTCCCAGCCATGGATCCCCCCCTATTGAATCAAGGACACACATACCATCAAAGTACACGCAGTTGCTGGCTTACCTCTGCAAACACTGCAACATTGGTTCTCTGGAAGGACGTGATCTTTCTCCGAGCAGTTCAGTGGTGGACAAGTCTCTGTTACTTTTACTAGAACTCCGTTCTGAAAATAAACAAAAAGAATGATTAAAGAAATGACATTAGTGAAAACACGCGCAATGGAAAGGATCACAGTGCTCCTTCTATCTACAATTCCGGCAATCTCTAGTAACTACAACAGACTAGCAGGGAGCAAACCATGTAAATATTTAAGTCTAACATAGAACCTGAAGTAATCCAGTTGAACATGTCTTTGCCCACAACTGCAATAAGAAAAATCATACCTGACACTTAAGTACTCAAAGGAATTAAAGAGCTCCACTGTAGATTTTGGTTAAAGATGACCATCTAGCTTTGCAAAAGTCCATGTTTTACTCCCCCTCGCCCACATTCTGCATGCTCACTGCTAAGTTACTCAACTTGAGTGCTCACAGCTGACAGAGGACCAACACTTTCAGACACCATACAGGGCTCTGCTGCATCCAACTAGAAGGGCTTGTTCTTTAGAAATACTGACCACCCAATTTCCTAAACTTCCTTCGAAGGTATGACAAAGCAGTAATCTCATCTTGAGGGATTCACACAGAAATACCCATGTAAAATGTTAATCAAGGTAAAGATTTGCAGTTTTGATTTCTACTAGATCTGGAGTATTTGGAGTAAGACTACACAAGGGATGTGATTGCTTGTAGGTACTTTCTGAAATGCTTGTCATTAAATAGATGTGGGAAGATTTTGCAGCATAACTTTACTCTGTCTTCTTTCCATTCACAATCATCAGCTTCCTCATTTCTGCAGAACAAACCTCTGTCCTACATTTTGTTTGTTTGACTCCTACATTCCTGTCACAAAGCAGCCTTTTCTTCTTTCTTCTTCCACTTCATCCTTCTCCCTTCCTTCATTTACTCGATCAGCATGCCTTCTACAGCCATGCTACCAGGTGTACTGGCAAGCACACTTAGCCTTGCTTAGTAGTATGAATACCAGCAATCCCACAGAACTGTTTACAATCAAGAAATCTCATTCTCCAAAAGACTCGAGTCTCCACTGAGGAAGCAGATGGCCTACTATACTGCCTACCCCTTTTTAATGTGAACCTAGTCCCACTCCTTCCAAAATATTTTCCACAGTGCTTCACGTAGCAGAACAGAAAGATGGTTTTAAAATCACAATCACAGAGAATATATCAAATAATATCTAAATGCATCTAGGACTAGGAAAGCATAGGAAAACCCTATAAAAAGACAAAACACATTACTAAAGCCAACTATCCCATAATCCGAGGGTTACATACACAACTTAGACCACAACATATTGTCAACTCCTATCTGTCCATTTAGTATGAAGCAAGACACTCTTGCTGGCCAGAAGCTGACATGCTGAAGGACCAACTCAAGTGCCAGAAACAGTGCAGGTGGAACTCATTGCTGTTAATTAACATCACGAGGCCACACTGCTTCAGCTGCATCTCTTCAGACTCCAGAATTAGCTCTCACAGCATCAAGCTGTTCTGAAGTTATGCACATGGAAACCCCTACTGGGTCTGCAAGGTGCAAACCAGGCACGAGGCATCTAGCAACTCTAGGAAACAAAGGGAGTGACCATTCTACACAAATCACTAGTGACTGCCCCCAAAACTGCTATCTTCCCTCTAAGCAAAGTCAAGCCATATCTCTTCCTTCCCTGCTGTCCTTACCACAAGGTGCATCACTTGCTGTCAAGAAAAATAAACCAAATATAAATAGATATTCATTTTTCTTGGTTTTGCTTGTTTCATGGTTTTGATTAAAACAAAAAAACAAAAACAAAAAAAAAAAAACCACACCTCCCTACAGAATCATAGAGCACACATCACCAAAGCAAGTGCCCACGGGAGCAGAGGCGTTAACGGAAGTATGAGATTTCCTGCTCTGACTTCCATAAGTGAAAGGGAGGAATCCCTCACAATTGCCTGTGCAACTGCAGTGACAAAGGTGATAAAAGAAGCAGGCACCGTGAGCCATCAGTCACTATCACGTTCTCAAACTACCAGCTGGAAAAGCTCTTGCTATAACCCATCACTTATTAAAACTCAGACAAGTCAATTGCAGAAGGGGTGCAGTATCTCATCATATGAGCAAAAAGTGTTGACTGACAATCGATCCAGTCAAGCAGCAAGAAATCATTAAAAACGTTGAAGTCAAATCAGCCAACAGGATGAATCAAAAACCCACAGAAAAATCCACTCCTAAAAGCATACTGCCTTAATGAATCAGAAGGAGATTAAAAACATAAATAAATGAGATGTCTAATAACTTCAGTGTCATTAAGACCCCATTTCCCCAAAGTTTCCAATTTGCTTCAAAATCTGCTTCTGGGAGAAACAAATGTCTTTTGGAGGCTTTAAAAAAATAAAAATCTTTTCTCAATGAGTATTCTTGGGATTATAATCAATCTGGTATAAACTAGTAGAGATCCAATTGTAAGAATTATCATCATTAGGTTTCACATTTTATCGACTCGGATAAGTAAGAATAGTTCACCCTCCAGAATTACTGCTTCAGGCTGCCTTAGGAACATGAATGACTTTTTATGCTCAGTTCACATACACAGTCACACAGTCTGGATGGACACACGTGTCAAAAAGCCCACGTTTTTCTCTGAAATAAATAATACCTTTACGAAAATAATTACGTTTCTTTAATTACAAAGATAAGTACATTAAAAAAATATATAAATCGGGTGTAACCCTGATCAGTGACACGCGACAGAAATGTGAATAACAGGCAGCTCGTGTCAGATAACTAACTTCAGAAAACAACAGCAAGGTTTCAGGGTTATTTGGATTGTTTTCTGCTGGTTTTACTGAAGGAGGAAACTATCCCTTCTCCTACCGATAAGCCTTTCAGTTCCAAATAGAGTCCCCAGTTAACACAGGTACAACATCACTCCTTGTTTTTACAATATCTTTTAGGTCAAGCTTTTGGAAAATTAACAAAGCTTTACTGAGCTCCCTAGAACTCAAACGGCACTCTGACTCCCCAATCCCAGCAGCAGTTAACGTCCTCTTGTACCTTTTGTTGTTCAACTCAAGTCAATCACAGGCACTAACCCAGAACACAGCCGAAGAGCAGTAAACTCCAACAAAAGCTACAGATTTCTTTCCATTGTCTTCAAATGAGCCCAGTTCTCACATGGGTTGTGTCCACAACGAACACTGAATGCACACAGTAAAAGTTTCCTGAATCACAAACACACTTGCTCTTTCCGAAGAGAGGAACCTCAGGAACAACTGCAAAGTCCTGCATCCGAGAAGGAACAACCCCAGTGTCCTGTTCACGAAGCAGTGACATTACTTGTGACAGGCTCTTGGCGATACCAGGCACAGCACTCACGGGGAGGCCAACAGTCGTACACAACAAGAAGAACGCAACTCACCCAACTGCTGGAGGAAAGCTCTGGTTGTGCAGCACTTCTCTCAAATAACAGCCTAGGTCCAAGACATGCTTTCCCTTCGCTGGCTGGCTCTCCTATGAGCCCAGGTGGCTTCACCCTGGCTCCTATCCTTCTTATGACACGAGCAGCACAACTGCAAACAATGTTCCCGTGCTCCCTGGGCCAACCACAGCCCTTCATCAGGTGCTCAATCAGCAGCTCGAGCTATGATCCAACGGTTCCCCTCCATCCCTGCACACCCAGCTCACCCAGCTGCAAAGCAGCGAGGCAGAAAAGGACCTGGGGATGCTGCTGGACACCAAGTCGAACACAAGCCTGGCGTCTACTCCGCATAGAGAACAAACAGTAGGGAAGGTATTAATAACAGGTGGGAAGAGCTGATTCTCTGCTCAGCACTGCTGAGATCAGACCTGGAATTTCAGCTGGGGGCTCCCATAAGAGAAATAGAAGAACTAAGGAGTGACCAGTAAAGGGTCGCTAGGATAATTAAGGGACTGGAACACCTCTTATAGGAGAAAAGCCTGAGATTTGGGACTACTTAGCCTACAGAAAACAAGGTGGGGTGGGAGGCAGAAGAAGACAGAGCTAGGCTCTTTCCAGGGGTGCCTGGTTACAGAACAAGTGACAACAGGCAACACAAAAAGGAAACACAGAAGTATCCCTCTGAACATCAGAGGCTGAACCAGGTGACCTCCCGAGGTCACTTGCAACCTCAACTATCCTGTGCACTGACTTCACCATTTTCTCTTTGTAAATTAATCTAGAGAGTGTTTGCAGGCAGGATTCCAGCTGGAGATGAGTAAATGGCTGTCTATCAGTAACATCTGTGCTTATGGTTAAGAGGATGTGCAACATAAATACATTTTTTAGTTTGGATTAGTTTTCAGAAATAAAAACTGTTCACAGACTGATCGAGAAAAACTTTGGTCCACATGGATCCATCAGTATTATCATTTTTGCAAGATGAAATAAATCTATGGTAAAAGCCTCATTAGCTTAAATCAGTATTTAGGCCAGAAATAAAGTAAAAATTGAAACATGAAATCTTAACTTTAACTTCTTGACATTAACACCTGCAAATACATTTCCTTTACAGACACAAGAGCTACTCCCCAAGACTTTTTCCCCTCAGAATTTCTAAATCATTCTACATTAACAAACTGGCAGCTGACCCATACCTCCTACTGCATGCCTTTCATGGATCAACAGCTTTTCAAACTCAAAATCTGTTTTTCAGTCTGGGAATCAAACCACACACAGTATTTTTTTTTTTTTTAATCAAGTCATTTCCCTAAGCACAAAGTCCTTCCTGTTTTAGTCATTTAACACAAGAGGCAAAAGCAGCAACTATCTCCTCACCTAGTCCACCAGCAGGCCTGCATGGAATA
The DNA here is from genome assembly GCA_036925125.1 of Oreortyx pictus. Lineage (NCBI taxonomy): Eukaryota > Metazoa > Chordata > Aves > Galliformes > Odontophoridae > Oreortyx > Oreortyx pictus. The sequence continues at coordinate 2,313,065 of JAUPFR010000006.1, read as the reverse complement.
GAAAATGATCATTTATAGCAACAGTTTGACTTGTGACCCTTCCAACTTTATCTAGCAAGCGTTGCTAGTTGAGGCAGTCAGTAAGAAAGTGTTTCACTCAAGGTCATGCTTGAGACACAGTGAATGAACTCCCCATCAGCAGATACTTCCCCTTGTAGAAAAGCAGAAGTAGGCACCCGCTTAAATACTCTACGGAGTCAGCATAACAAATTCTGTCAGCGAGGTCTGACACCTTGAAACACAGCTGTGGAAACCCACTCTTCCCCCCTTTTTTTAGGCTCATTTTTTCATGGTATCACGTTAACAAATTCTGTTTTAAAAACTTTATTAATACTCTTCATGCAGATGGAAGCAATACAAATTGCAACAAACACCGACATACCCGCTTCCTGTAACAGTGAGTAAAAGGCAAAAGCTCTTTTCATTATTATTTCCATCCTTCTTAATATGAGAAATGTTTTACAGTCGGAATGTGCTTTCCAACTTTACAAACGTATTATCATATTTGTAATAATGAATATAATGCTCTTATTTAGAGCATAGAGGAGTTCCACAGAGGTAGTTCAGATCACTTAGCGCTCTCTTTAATGTGAAAATCCTCCCGTTCTCCTCATCTTAATGCATACAGTCACTTTCCCTCCCAGATAAACATTCTAAATCTATTCTAATAAATATAGCAGGCACCTTCATCTTCAAGGCAAGGACCTTGCCCACATGTTTTTACATACAGTGTTGAGCACCCCCGTGCAGCCAAACACTAACAACAGCGAAGTAATTTTGCACAAGCTGCTTTCACATCTACAGCCAGTTATTGTCCATTTCCACTAGTGAACACAAAATTGCTGCTCCATACAGTCAGCCACAAGCACAAATTACCAGCTCATCGTCATTTTTTTCTAAATGTTTTTCGTGACTGCTCCAACACACTGATCTATTAATAACACACATAAGGTTTCCCTGTATCACCTTCCCTTCCATAAATTCAACAAGACATACAAATCAAAAATACTTGAAAATTACATGTGGGAGCAAATGTGTTTCAAATAGCCATGCCTTTCTGAAGTGATGACTTATACTAGATGCATAAACATATTCTAGTTACAACAAATGCACATCTCAGCAGAGAAATGGCCTTTTATAATCATCTACTGCTTCCTTCTCCTAAGGCAAGTCTTGACGAGGACCGGTTTCTGTCACACTTACACATCACGTGCAGCACTCACATATTCATTAACATTTCCTGTTATGAATGCTTTCATCTAACACAGCCCCCCATTTGCCTACAGTTGGCCTTCTAGGCTGCAAGAATTCACTGCAGCTCATGCTGAATCTTTCATCAGCTGATGCTGCCAAATCCTTCTCCTCAGGGCAGCTCTCAAGCTGCTCTCCAGCCAACCTATATTTGTGCTTGGGATTGCCCTGACCTGGGCGCAGGACCATGCGCTCAGCCTTGCTGAACTTCATGAGGTTGGCCTCTCAATCCTGTCCAGGTCGCTCTGGATAGCATCCCTTCCCCTCTAACAAATCAACTGCACCATTCAGCTTGGTATTGCCTGCGAAGCTGCTGAGGGTGCACTAGATCCCATCATTCATGTCTCCTACAAAGATGTTATTTCTACAGTGGTAGAAATTCCCTGAGGAGCGTCACTCATCACTGGTCTCTACTTGGACACAGAGCTGCTAAACACAACTCTCTGAGAGCAAGCATCCAGCCAATTCTTTATCCAGTGAGTGATCCATCCATCAGATTCATTTGTGCACCTTCAAGTTCTTTAGATGGTCCTAAACCTGATCTTCACTTACAGCAGGCAGATCTCCTTCCTTCTCCAAGTTTTCACCTTTGCTTTCAGCAGCTTGGGTGGTGTGGCTAGAGCTCTTGCCGGTGAAGACTGAGGCAAAGAAGCCACTTTGCACTTCAGCCTTCTCTGTATCCCTAGTTGCCTAAGAGTTACGAACTTGACAGAGAAAGACCTCGGCCCAGTTCTTCAAAATTTACCTTAATTAGTAGTGGGGCTGGGTAGTTTAAGTAACACTAGGGCAAATTTAGAGTAATTCAAGCAATAAAAGCTAGGTTGCTACAAATTTTAGCACATGTGGCTTAAATTTGCAACTGGCTCAAGACGCTACTGCCCCTTAGTCAGCCTCATAAAATCAAGACATAAAAGAGGAAACATCCCTCCAAGTCACTTCACACATTTTTATTACACTGCAAAGATCATATTCCTGCTTTGTTTACAAGTTTGTGGCTTTCATCAGCTTCAAGGTCAATTTTTCAAGACAATGGACATCACATTTGCATGAAGAGAGCCTTGAAAAACGCACTAACTTATCACTGCATTTGAACACCACACATATATTTAAAATTGGGTGAAGTTTATACAGCTTAAACTTACTTGACATTCCCTGCAGCTCTTAGCTAGTACTCGTTGACCTTCTGCTAGCACTTTGCCTCCGTAGATACACTTTGCTGTAATTTAGGAGAAGAAGGTAAGGGATAAAAATGTATAAATAAAACCAGCATTTAAATAATTAGTAAAAGCAGAAGTATAACACTAAACTAAAACCAGTAATCACACTCAAATATAGACACGTTAAAAATATTATACATTTTGCTTTCATTAGAAGTCAGTATGATACACAATACCAAATAAATTAACTAACAGTAAACTCACTTTAAGAGCAAGTAGCACTTTTACCTCAACTGAAAAAGAATAAGAGCCTAAGAATAAATAATAGAGCCCAATTCGTTAGTATTCATTAGAAAATATTTTCATTACTGACTCTTAGATTAGCTACTATATATGTTACTAGAAGTCTTTATTACTTGTTCCAAGAAAATGGACATGTTTATTAGTGTACATCAAAAGAATAATATAAGCTCAGTATTCAATTAAACCTTCAAATTCTTTTCAGGCACAAAGGTGAACTCTTAAGCTTGCTGGAGTACTGGCAAATGGATTTGATGTAGCAAATGACTCTACTGAATCAATGAACTGAAGAAATCCATTTCAGAAAAATATTCTTAAAGTGCACATGAAAGAAACAGGTTTCCCAGGAAACTGAAAGTTCCTACTAAAGAAATGACTGCCTGAAGTTTTGACCCTTGGGCTAAAGACTACCAGCCCCAGAATTAAACCAAGAGATTAGAATGTCATCTTTCCTCAATCAATGAAAACTCAACTAACTTAATTTAGAATTACCACCACTGTGAAGAAAACAAACTCAAACAAAGCTATGGCAGTCAACAGCTTGGTCACGTGTTACCAAACTACTCACAGCAGTCTTGGAACTGAATACCTACATTCCAGTTCAATAAAAGGACAGCAAGTACACTAGTTAAACAACTGGTCTATTATTATTTTCCATAAATCAAGTGTCCATCATAAAGGCACTCGACATTACTAACAATTCAATGCTGTCCACTATGTATTTGGAAATCAAACTTCTTTCTTTTGGTATCTCAGTTTTCTTGATTTTTTTCTAAAATTGCCCCCATTTCTACAGCTGATTTGCGATCTCATGAGGAAAAATTTCAGGTAGGGAAGTTTCATTTACATCACTAATTCTAGTAAATATTTTCAGAGGGCAATGAATTGAAGAACTTTTTTTGTTTTCTTCTGCTTTATTTCTTTTTTTCCTCCTGACGTAGTTGCTTTCAACAAAAATAAAATAAAATACACCCAAAAAGACACCTAACAGCGAGTCAAGTTAAACCACGACTGAGAAAAACGATGAGATTTTCAACACAATTATAGCCTTCTGTCAGATAGTAATCTCAAGCCAACACAAGATGGCAGGGATCAAAACAGAATCACCTCGCTTTTAAAACCCTTAACATATCAGACACCAGAACTGCTTTGTTAGTTAACCCACAGCTGATACAGGAATCTTCAATAATCCAGCTATTCAATAATGCCTAGAGACAGCAAATTACAAGTGATGATTCTATCAGAGCTAAATAAGAAAAGCACAGAGAAATTAACACCTGTGGCGCAGCCCCTTGGAATTCTCCTGCAATTACTACTATATACCCAAAAGTGACTGACTGTGGCCCTAGTATATCAGTCTGTCAAGGAGCTGGCATTTGCAATCAATTTCAATCAACTTCCACACATCTCTTCCCACTGACTGACAAGCTGAGTTCTTGTCAGAATAACAAGTCAAGTTTGTGCCAATCACTGACAAAAGACAAGTTTGATTGTTCAGCTGCCCATTACAAATCTCAGGAGCAGCTTTTCATGGGGATATAAGCTGAATTTACAATTTGGTGCCTTGCAATTACTTCACATCCAACTTTAACTTCACATACATGTGTGTCAGCAAACACATGTCAAGAGAAGCATCCTGCACCCACAGGCTCGTGAAGGAACTTTCTAGACTCTCAGTGAGCAAGTGAGCACAAGATAAAAGCAAGTGACCTTGGTGAGATTTGTGTAAGGGACTAATAAATTCAGTGACTACAGCAAGCCAGAAGTCTAGAAGAATGTTCATCATTTCCTAATAAATCTTAAAATATTTTAACAGCTTTGTCTTCTAACTTTTAGAAAAAAATCATGCAAGAAGTTTGATGTTCTACAAGAAGAAAGAGGCCAAAACATTTATTTTTTCTGCTTCTTAAGGGAAGACTGCCATCAGTACCCAGCGAAAATTGCCATATGTAATTTGTCTTTGTCCCTTGCAGTACCATTAAGGTACCAAATATTGACCATTTCTACCAAGAATGCTACTTACAGCTTTCATTTCCAGAAGAATAACCACTAAATTTACTCCTTTCTTTTCTTTTCATGAACTTATTTTGAAACGAGTGAAAACAAACACTCATTTTACACAGCAATGTTCACTCAAGGTCTGAAATTCTGTTATGTTTAATCAAAATCTTCCAAACTGATATAAAAGATAGACAAAAAGATAACATCGGGGTTTATTACTTGTTACTATGAGAAGTTCAGAACAAAGGCTTCATCAGCAGGAGGTACAGGCTGAAGCAAAGGATTTTTTTAATTATTATTTGTTTCTTTTTCACAAAAAAGTAGAACACTTTTATACTGACAATACATAGCAAAAGAACCTTAAAAATTTGCCAGGCTTGTTCATTTAGAAGAAGAAAATTACTGAGAAAATCAAATCAGCTGCTGTGACTCACCTTACCTGAATTATCAGGAGCTACTAAAGCTGTTGTAAAATGCACCTGTATTTAGGACAAGTTTAACTGCTAAAGGAAGAGTGAAGAAAAACATCTTTATGATCTACTTACCCTTGCATACTTTACAGCACTGGCTATCCACATGCACTGGGAGAGCATCAGGAGGACAATCAAGAGGGGGACAGGACATCCTTCGGCATTCTACAACTCCACTCTAAGAAAATGTTTCAAGAATGAAATCATTCATTAATTAGTGAATGTTATACACGAAACAGATAATGCAGAACACTATTATGGTAAATGAAATCAGCACTGTGCACTATACACCCATCTTTCACTAACAGGTTTAATCCTATCCAGCTACAACTCTGAATCCAAACGCACCTGAAGGTGAATCATTCCCGTGTCAGTACTAAGTACTGTTTTTACTCCACTTCACCTGAGTAAAACACATCAAGGAGAGAACACGAGCTCACCTTTACAACAACATAAGCACCACTTTCTGTAAGCTGTGCCAATCATCTCTGAGATTTTTAACAATCAGTTTTCTATTTTCTTGAGCAAACACACTCTCTTCAGATGTTTATCAAATAATTTCAACAAGACAAGATTTACATATTAATACTCTTCTGTTCCTTAGTTTTCCATAGTGATAAATGCAGAAAACAAGATCTGCATGTTGTTACCATTCAAGATGCAACTAAGCATCTATGAATACTATTAAGATAACACCTCCATTAAAAAAAAAAAACTACTGTGAAAACAATTCCAAATCAAATAAAAACAAGATCTGCATTCACCCCAAAACCATGAAGTCCTTACAAATATAATGAATACAAATAAGATGTGATTGTCAAGGGAAGGCAGATTTTATTTTTAAAGCTTCTACATAAGATAGGTGGGATTTTCATTTATATTACAATCTTCCTCCCTATTGTTCACTCTATCACTCGATGCATGCTAAAAACCTAACAATTCTTGGCATTCATATTATGTATTCAAGGACCATTTTCACATTTTAATTAGGTTCTACTTCTTGAAGTCTCAAGAAATTCTTACTTTGCACGTGCAATTCCTGCAGTGATCATCTTCAACCCATGAATCCTTGTCTCTGTAGATCAATCCATTTACTTGACAAGTCTTCTCACAGTGACAGTCTTCCAATTGACTCAGCCTTGTTTCTGCATAATTTAGCTATAAATGAAAGTAACTTGATGAGATCTCTTCAAACACATGGTTTTAAAAAGCAAATACAATAAAACATTACATTTATTTTTATCTGATCCAAGTTTAAGTACAACATTTGAAACACTGAACCAGGATGTCAGCAGGTAACAAATAACCCTACTCCTCTGACTTTGATGGAGCTACACGTGTGAGCTAACATTAGCTTATGACATATACAACTGACTCTTGAACTGTAATGAACCCCACTAAGACCTCCTCAGGCATGTCTAGGCACTACCATAAGTGCATAAACTACAACTGATCTTAAATTTCTTAATTGCTCAATTTGTTTACAAATCATAAATCATGACAGCTGGCACACTAACTTTTTGTAATTTCCTCCACCTCTTCACTGTCTTCACTGTTAGACTAATGCTCTCTAGCTCATAGAGAGGCCTTAATTTTATAATAATAAGATTTACCACATTTTAATACAGAGTAGTACAGCAAGTCCTGCTCCTGGAGAAAGCCATGGACCAGTGCATAGCACTTAATACTCTACTGATTACATCCTCAATTCCAACTACTGAAATGCATACGAAGAACGTAAAACTTGATGAACCTTTTCCAAGCACCACATCTACATGCTAGCAATTGCTAAATTTACCAATGACATACAATGCAATAACAAGAGGGGCAAAGCACGTCCAAGGCTTTCAGAACTCCCCCACCACCACAGACCTTCCCTTCCTCTGAGGCACCATCTTAAATGGAGATTTATACAGAGAGGAACATTCCCACCACACACATATCCGGTAGCCAGCATCATCATCACTAACACAACTTCTAGTGACATTCTCAATTGCTAAAAGTCCACATGAAAATTAAAACTGAATTAAAAAAAAAAAATCCAGACTGTGTGTTTGGAAGTACGTGCATTCTTCAAGCCCCAGAACTGCCATTGCTCTAAAAATTATCCTGTTGCTAGCTAGAGGGAAATTTCTCAAGGTCTGGATTTTTTTGTTTTCATACTTGCACTGGAATCACTGCAAACACTGACAATACCTAAATTTGGCAAATGACAGAATGAATGCTTACCTTACTCTTTTATGAATACAGTGCTATAATTCTGCTATAATTCTGCATCATAGGCTTGATAAAGACAAACATGCAGCACTATGGACATCTTTAAATAATGGCATATATGTGATATTTGCACATTCTCAACCTCTAAAATTCCATCCACTTTTCATGAAAATATTCTAATAAGTCTTTTTTCATTTCTGCCAGAAAATGAGCAAGGTTCTTAGGGGGAAAAAAGAAGAAAAAATAGCAGGCAAGTTCCTGTGGTCTTTTTCTCTGCGGTCCTCAAGAGAAAAAGCTCTTGTTGTGGTTTTGATGCCGGTATACCACATCAGAACATCATGCAGGCAGTTAAGGAGTTAATGCTGTGGGGAGCAGCAGAGGGTTGGAGCTCCGCACCGGCCCCGCTCGGCTCTCTGCTGCCGTGGAAATTCAGCACGTGTGCTTCCCCTGCAGTTCCTCCCTAACGTAAGCTCCCAGTTTCTGGTTTGGAAACTTTGTCTCTCTCTCTCTCTCTCTCAATTGTTCAATTTTATTAGATTTAGTAAAGTTACCGTTCCTTCTCAGATCGTGCCGTTGTTTTTTTTTACAGATCCATCTATTCCCTCTGTTTCCCCCTCCCCCCGGAGCGCACGGCTCTGCTGGGGCGGCCGCGTGGCCACTGAGGATGCAGTTTATTTTCTTTCTTCCCTTTCTCTCTCCCTTCTCGGTCTCCCTTGGGTTACTGTCACGGATAACACCGTGACACATTATTGGTGGAGAATGCGGGCAACGCAGTATTTGTACTCCACTGTAAAACTGGTGCTAAGTGGACTAAGGGTTTTCATGTACCTTAGAGCATGTTGGCATCTTTTTAAGCTCCTCATGTTCAGAGTCATATATGCATACAGCTGCTTTAGTGTGCTGATGGGGTTACCTCCCTCCTGCCTAAACACCCTGGCTAATGTGACAGATTATACAGCATTTGGATTGGTTTCCAGGTACTCTTTTCAGGTTTTTACCTATGTTCAAGATGTCAGCCTGGCAACTGTTTTATCTGTTTTTCTGAATGTACTCACTGTAACAGTAACTTACATCCTGTGTAGGAAGTCTTCCTCAAAACCAGAGTGTTGAATGGCAGGGAAGGTGGGAAAAATTAGGAAAGAAATTAGAAGCGTGGGGACCCCCAGTGTTGTGTGATTTTGATCTTGAGCACCTGCGGGATCCTGAGAAATTCAGTGAGTGTTTAGGTAAGGAGTCATGTGACTCAGGAAGATCTGAGAAGAAACGGATTGTTTGGGGCTTGGCTTGTGCTTATCGAGCTATAATTGATATTCTGTAGAGAAATGGTTTCCAAACCAAGGTCCAAAGCAAAAATGGAAACCTCGAGGTTAAACCTGACCAATCACAGGAAGCACCGGCATCCCTGTCGGTTGCTCCTGTGGAAGGCCAGAAATGGAAACGAGTGTCCTCGCGACTAGAACAGAAAGAAGAAGAAGCAGAGGAAAAAGAGGAAGATCCAGGTGAGGGGCCCTCCTCAGCACCACCACCACCACCACCTAAAAAGGCCACTAAGAAAAGTGTGAGACATGGAGAGGACAGTGATGATGAAGAAAACACCATTATCACTATTCGTCGGCCCCTAAAGATGACTGAAATCCAAGGTTCAAGAAAGGAGTTTGTACAGTGCTCAGATGAACCTGTTGTTACCTGGTTGCTGCGGTGTTGGGACAACGGTGCCAGCAGCTTGTCCCTAGATGGCAATGAAGCCCGCCAACTGGAAAGCATTGCTTGAGACCCAGTTATCGACAGAGGGATTAGTAGATGTCTGAGTGGAGTTGCTACCCTCTGGGAACGAGTACTAGTGGCTGTAAAGGAGAGAGATCCTTACAAAGACGATCTGGAGCCTGAGGTGGAAAGATGGAATACTGTGGAGAAGGGCATCCAATTTTTGAGAGAAATGGCTGTAGTAGAGATGCTGTACGATCCTAGTTTAGTCCCTAACAATACGCACCAGGACTGTGATCCTGAGAAAGTATGGTGTAAAGCTAATGTATATCGGAAGCCCTCAAAAACAGCACCAGAAAGGTACACAAGTACACTGGTAGCAATGTTTAATATATTCGAGGGCCAAGACAGAAGACTCCCATTTCATGAAGTGATTACTACACTTCAAAACTTTGAACAACAACTTCCTCCATCACACATTTCCATTGCAGCTGTATCAACAGTAGCAGGAGAAGTCGGTGAAATAAAGAAGATACTGAAAATTATACTGGAGGAATTGTCCTTACTGATGAACAGGGATGGACCTGCGTCAGTATCAGAAACACCTGATGAAGACAAGGATGATCCAAAGAATCTGGTGAAGGAGCTGATCAAACTGATGAAAGTCTCAGCCATCAAAGGCAACCACCTCTCCACTCGAGCAAATGACAGCAGTAACTTCATGTCACTTGTGTCCACGTGGAGCTTCTTACGAGAAAATGGAGAGGACATGAAGAAGTGGCATAAAAAGCCCACCCCTGCGCTACGAGCACGGGTGAGAGAATTACAGCAGAGATCAGCCACCAACGAAATTGCTCCGGTCACCGCAGGTAACCAATAGAGGGGCCCTGCCCTCAGCCAGGGTAGGGGAAAGGGATAATAGAGTGTACTGGACTGTGTGGGTTAGATGGCCTGGCACATTAGAGCCACAAAAATATAAGGCACTGGTGGACACCGGTGCACAGTGCACTCTAAAGCCCTCGAGTTATAAAGGGACAGAATTGATTTATATTTCTGGAGTGACTGGGGGCTCTCAGGAATTGTCTGTGTTGGAGGCAGAAATAAGCCTCACCGGTAAAGACTGGCAGAAGCATCCTATAGTGACTGGACAGGGGGCTCCATTCATACTCGGTATTGTTTATCTCAGAAGGGGACATTTCAAGGATCCCAAGGGCTACCGATGGGCTTTTGGAATAGCTGCTGTAGATGCAGACAACATTCAGCAGCTGTCTATTTTACCTGGCCTCTCAGAAGATCCGTCTGTTGTGGGGGTACTGAAAGTAAAAGAGCAGCAGGTATCAACTGCTACAAAAACGGTGCACAGACGGTAATACCGCACCAACAGGGATTCCTTGCTCCCCATTCATGACTTGATCCGTCAACTAGAGAGTCAGGGAGTGATCAGCAAAACCCACTCACTGTTTAACAACCCCACATGGCCGGTGCGTAAAGCCAGTGGAGAATGAAGGCTGACGGTAGATTACCATGGCCTGAATGAAGTCACACCCCCACTGAGCGCCACTGTGCCAGATATGTTGGAGCTGCAATATGAACTGGAGTCAAAAGCAGCCAAGTGGTATGCTACCATTGACATTGCCAATGCATTCTTCTCTATTCCTTTGGCCACAGAGTGCAGACCACAGTTTGCTTTCACTTGGAGGGACGTTCAGTACACCTGGAGCCGTTTGCCCCAGGGGTGGAAACACAGCCCAACCACTTGCCATGGGTTGATTCAGACCACACTGGAATAGGGCGGGACACCTGAGCACCTCCAGTACATTGATGACATTGTTGTGTGGGGTGATACAGCAGAAGTTTTTAAAAAAGGAGAGCGAATAATCCAAATTCTTCTGGGTGCTGGTTTTGCTATCAAACGAAACAAAGTGAAGGGACCTGCCCAAGAAATTCAGTTCCTAGGAGTAAAATGGCAAGATAGGCGTCGTCACATCCCAGGAGATGTGGTTGACAAAATCATCAGCATGTCACCACCCACTAGCAAAAAGGAGACACAGCCTTTTCTTGGTGTAGTAGGCTTTTGGAGGACGCACGTCCCAAACTACAGCCTCATTGTAAGCCCCCTCTATCAGATGACCTGAAAGAAGAATAATTTTTCATGGGGTCCTGAACAGCAGCAGGCCTTTGAGCAGATTAAGCAGGAGATAGCCCGTGCTGTTGCCCTGGGGCCAGCACAGATGGGACAGGACGTAAAGAACATCCTCTACACTGTTGCTGGAGAGAAAGGTCCCACTTGGAGTCTGTGGCAAAGAGCCTCTGGGGAGACCCGAGGCCGATCCCTGGGATTTTGGAGCAGAGTGTACAGGGGTTCGGAGGAGTGCTACACTCCAACTGAGAAGGAGATTTTGGCAGCATACAAGGGAGTTCGGGCTGCCTCTGAAGTAACTGGCACTGAGACGCAGCTCCTCCTGGCACCTCGATTGCCGGTGCTGAACTGCATGTTTAAAGGAAAGGTTCCCTCCACCCATCGTGCTACCGATGCCACCTGGAGTAAGTGGATTGCGCTGATTACACAGTGAGCTCAGATGGGAAACCTCAGCCATCCAGGGATCTTAGAGGTGATCATGGACTGGCCTGAAGGCAAGACATTTGGAACATCACCATCAGAGGAGGTACCATGCACAAAAGAGGCCCCACCATATAATGAACTAACAGAAAATGAAAAGACATATGCCCTCTTCACTGATGGATCGTGTCGTATTGTTGGGAAACATCGCAGATGGAAGGCTGCTGTGTGGAGCCCCACACGAGTTGCAGAGGCCACCGAAGGAGAATCGAGTCAATCTGCGGAGGTAAAGGCTGTCCAACTGGCCTTAGATATGGCTGAATGGGAGAGGTGGCCAATGCTGTATCTTTATACTGACTCTTGGATGGTGGCAAACGCTTTATGGAGGTGGTTGCAGCAGTGGGAACAAAACAACTGGCAACAGAAGGGTAAACCTATCTGGGCTGCGGAACTGTGGAAAGACATTGCTGTCCGAACAAAGAAGTTGGGTGTAAAGGTGCGTCACATAGATGCCCATGTGCCCAAGAATCAAGCTACTGAAGAACAGAAAAATAACCATCAGGTAGATCAAGCTGCCAAAATTGAGGTGTCTCAGATAGACTTGGACTGGCAGAACAAAGGAGAGTTATTTTTAGCTCGGTGGACCCATGAGACCTCAGGCCATCAAGGAAGGGACGCAACCTATAAGTGGGCTAGAGACCGAGGGGTGAACTTAACTATGGATGCCATTGCACAGGATATCCATGACTATGATACACGTGCCATAATTAAACAAGCCAAGAGGATGAAACCTCTCTGGCAGGAGGGGTGATGGCAGAAGTATAAATATGGGGAGGCGTGGCAGGTTGATTATTGATTATATCACCTTGCCACAAACTCGCGGTGATAAGCATTATGTGCTCACCATGGTGGAGGCGACCACTGGGTGGCTTGAAACATATGCAGTACCCCATGCTACTGCCCGAAACACCATCTTAGGCTTAGAGAAGCAAATCCTATGGCGACATAGAACCCCAGAAAGAATTGAGTCCAATAATGGGACTCATTTCAAAAATTCACTTGTGGATATTTGGGCTAAAGAACATGGCATTGAGTGGATCTATCATATTCCCTACCATGCACCAGCCGCTGGTAAGATTGAGCGCTACAACGGGTTGTTAAAAACCACATTGAAAGCAACGGGTGGCAGGGTATTTAAGCATTGGAAGAAAAATCTGTCAGAAGCCACCTGGTTGGTCAGCACTAGGGGACCAGTCAACTGAGATGGTCCTACAGCTCCCTACAGACCATAGAGGGAGATAAGGTCCCTTTGGTAAACATAAGGAGCATGTTGGGAAAAGCGGTGTGGGTCCTTCCAGCCTCTGGAAAGGGCAAACCCCTCCATGGAACAGCTTTTGCACAGGGACCTGGGTGCACCTGGTGGGTAATGGATAAAAATGGGGACGTCCAGTGTGTACCACAGGGGAATTTGATGCTAGGGGAGTGCAGTCTGTGATTCCATGTGTGTATAGATATAGATATGTTTGTATGTAATTTATGTTATTACTGCTTTTGGTTCTATATAGATACGTATTAAGCATGATGTGATGATGTGGAATAAAGGGTGGAATGTTGCGGTTTTGTGGTTTTGATGCCAGTATTCCACATCAGAACATCATGCAGGCAGCTAAGGAGTTAATGCTGTGGGGAGCAGCAGAGGGTTGGAGCTCCGCACCGGCCCCGCTCGGCTCTCGGCTGCCGTGGAAATTCAGCACGTGTGCTTCCCCTGCGGTTCCTCCCTAACGTAAGCTCCCAGTTTCTGGTTTGGAAACTTTGTCTCTCTCTCTCTCTCTCTCAATTGTTCAATTTTACTAGATTTAGTAAAGTTACCGTTCCTTCTCAGATCATGCCGTTTTTTTGTGGGATTTATTTATTTATTTATTTATTTTTACAGACCCATCTATTCCCCCCTCCCCCCGGAGCGCACTGACGGTGCAGTTTTTTTTTCTCTTCCCTTTCTCTCTCCCTTCTCGGTTTCCCTTGGGTTACTGTCACAGATAACACCGTGACAGCTCTGAACAACTGTACTGTATTTCTTAAACTGTTGATCCCATGTAATGTTGGGATTGATACTCATCTCCCTGAAACTCAGGTCTGGTCATTTCAAAACTGCTCTTCACATTTTATTAAGTGGATGCTTTTGTTTCTAAGTCGTTTTTTTTTGCTTATTTGTTTTTTCATGAGATCCTCTTTTCCAATTATTCTGTTTAGTCAGTGTATTTACTATGTAAAAGCCATATTTAGTTTTGTTTAAAAGGTGTTTGATCTGTCTTGTATTTTTTAAAAAAAAACAAATTAAAAATGAACATTCCCCTACAATTTTAAATCAAATAAAAGTATGTGTATAGTATTCATTTTTGTAATATACCTTTTATAAATGGTATGTAATATCATCCTTTGTCAGTACTATTAATTACTCCAGGAGGAGATGAAAATGCTTAGAAAACAAATATTTCCTGCCTATTAGCTTTCTATATTGTTTGTAATATTATCTTGCTTTGTAATCTTTATTAGTTTAATGATTGCTTACCTGCTATTGCATGAAATTAGCTAAAATATCCTTACAAATGCAGCTCTGTGCATTTGACAACATCTGTTAGACATTTAAAACATGGTTCTTCAAATAGATTTCCTAGGATATGAATGGTAGCATACTACTGAAGAAACAGCCCACACCTTACCAAACATTTTTCCATACACTACCCAAATCCTGAGTTCTTAACATTCAGGAATGTTTGGCTAGCTGTTATTCATACAGTTTACTTTCCACACTTCAATTCTGTCCATTCAAGTAATTGAAAAGGCAGATTTCTGCTTAAAGCACATTATTTTTGGTCAAGTTAATAAAAAACTGTCTCACAAAACAACCTATCAAACATAATCAGGAAAAATTTGTTCCCAGAATTATCCATGTCCGTATAAATTCATGATACGAACAACCAGATTAACTATTCCATGAACTCAAGAGTTTGTTCTTTCGTTTTTGTTTTGTTTGCCAGTATCAAACCCACGCTGAAGCCTTTCTGACCTCAGTGAAGGAAGGACTCGCTAGAAAGTTTTGCACTGGAAGTCTTCAGAATCTCCTTCCAGCCCCAGCAACAAATAAATGAATAACAAGCACACTCTCACATAATTTACAGAAATATATATTCCATTCTAATGAATGCAGGAGATGCCCACATGAATTTCAGTGGAGTGTTAAAGTTGCCCAAACTACTTTACCTATCCTATTTAAAGAGAAGCCAGCAGTATTTCAGCATGTCAGTTGGGAGTGCTGAAATACAGCACACACCTTTTCACCTGCAGCAAATAAACACGTTAGCTGGATTTCTAACACACTGTTCTACAGCACAAACAGAAGATTAAATGACTTAAACTTATTTAGTGGAAAGATTCAGACAATACCAGTGATGACAAAATAAGCATAGGCTTTAAAAACTGTGCCTTCACAAGCATTGGTACGAAGAGGACAATGGCAGTAAGCTCATTCCAGGTCATAATACAACTGTCCACAGAACAACTTGCTGTAGACAGTGCTTTACCTCTGTGCCAGCATAAGATTCATGGAGCCCTGAAATAAAGCTCAAGGGAGAGCTTTCTCATCGCTCCTCTCCCATCCACTGCACAACTTGCACTGCTAACAAAGTTACGGGGCCCCAAAGTCACTACATCTGATGCCTTCTTCCCACAAAAGCCTCGGTCTGCATCTTCAGTTTCATGTTATATAAACAGCACACACACGTTCACTGCAAACCACATTCACAGGGTTATTTGGTGCCATAATTCATCTGTAACCAATTACAGACTGAGGGATTAAGTGAAATCCTAGTGATCCCAAAAAACTATAGCTGAACCTGGAAGCATGGGGCCTGCTTTTCCAAACCATCGTGCTCGTTTTTCTGCATCTCCTCATGCAGGGCCAGAAGCCAGGTGTCACTGCTCATGCACGTTAGCAGGCCATCCTCTGACCATCTGCCCTGCCAAATGGGATCTCTGCAGGATGTTGCACATCCTTCCAAGTCCTGCTCTTCGCCTGCCAGACACCTCATACGATATTACTTACACCTGCACTAGTATTAATTATGGCTACTGACCTCCAGGACTGGAAGAAGATGCAAATCTTAATGCTTCTCTCACATCCCTCTATTTCTGATTTGCATTTGTCTACCGAAATCATTTCCTTTTCTGCTGCACGTATTTGTCCTTAACAGTATTCCCTCATACACTGCTACAAAGAAGTCTGAGCACTACTGTAACTGAAAAGGAACTCATAATGAAGGATTATCTCAGCAGCGTGTTCTGGAAGTACGGAGAATTTGCAATACAAATGCTGTGTTATTTGCTTCCCCTTGTAAAGTACCAGCAAGCAAAAATATAATTAACAGCAGAGAAAGCAAGTTACTCAGTACAGTGCATAATTGGAACTTGCTCAAGCCAACAGCAGGGCTCAAAATAATTGCCTCTGTTTCACACTACAAGCAGCAAACTCAACTAAAAGCTTCACATTTCTTATTCGGAGTCAGCTTGTCCAAAGCATGTCAGCTGGGTAAGTGGGCTGTCAGTATAACGTGCACACTGCCTTTAAAAAGTTCCCCCTTTCCTGTTAGGAAGGACAGGGCACTTAGAAGCAGCAGAGTAAGAAGTATCACAGCAATGTTTTTCTGCTAGTGGCACTACTATGGGGATCTTGGTTTTGAAATTCCTTTGCACTTAAATCTACAAATAATTAACCCATAAATGCTGCTTCAGATAAGACAATCGCTTCTTACCAAGAACAGATGGTTCACTGACATCAACCTTAAGAAATGTTCCCAGAGTACCCTTTAACACAAGACAGGGGATCATCCACCTCAAAAACACAGCTTCCTTACCCAGATCTCGACCACAGCCTGAGCTGAAAGGCTTTAGTTAAGACAGAGGTTGACAGCACAGTGTGGGAGCAGAGCCTAAAGAAAATCCCCCAACAAAAATCGCTATAGCTTCCCATTCATCATACTCCCAAACCAAATCAGAAGGGAAAAACAAACACCACACCACCTAACCTGCAGCTAGATTCGCTTTTACACTCTAAAAAAAAATCATTGATCAAAGGTGCTGAGATCAGCACAGCCAGCAGTTTCATATAGGCATTTCCTCATTTCAGCTCCCAAGGAGAAACGATGCCAGTCGTGAAGATTTCATAGGACTCCCCACAGGCAAAAACACACTGTCTGACAGAACCACATGGTGAGGAAATTGTTGAGGGATTTCGCTCCTTTGTTTCCGCATTTATCCCTCAGCATGGAAAGGAAAATCAAGCTAAGGCTTCTTACAGAAATCAAACCCTGGGCATTTTGTCACTATCTAGAAAAATGGTGAGCCAGACAATAGAAGCTGTATGAGAATTAAGTGACATCCATGTAACTACCTCCTTCAGTCCACTGCAGATAGGGCTGCTGGCAGGAAGAAGGAAAAAAAACTGTATCTACCGTGAAAACATAAAATAATTGCAAAAGGAATAAATACTTCAGTGACGGTCTTAGCTCAGAAGGAAACAGAATTGACAAAGAAGATTAGGTACCTACTTTTGCAGTCATTTTTGCCAGGAGTTCTTGTAAATCCATTATTCCTTGAACCAGGCTTAAGAAATCACTACAGGTTGGGCATGCTCAATAAAGGAAGTTGAAAAAGAAAAGGAAAGGAAAAGAGGGAAAGACATTATAACCCATAAATAAATCAAGTCTGTCAGACAGCTAAAATGTCACGTGCTGCTTATCTGAACATAAAATGCAATCTGTTTATATATGCTGTGTCAGTACATGCGAGAATGACAATCCTGAAAAGATTATTTCTAAAATAAAGAAATCATGAACATTTTAAAACCAAGCCTGACTGAGAAAGCAGTACTTACTGCGATTCAGGTTAGGGCACTGCATTATATATCCATTAGGTATGAAGACCACTTTCACATCTTGAATAACACCCTTTGTAAAAGAAGAGAGAACTGGTAATACAGAATATTTTCACATGGATCTGTTTTGTAAGTCAGTTGTTGAGGGTGTACAAAGGAGTGAGCAGTTCAGTCTGCTCATGTGTGGAATATAACTTAAGAGGATGCAGATGCAGAAACTCTTCCTCCCTAACTTCCTGTGTCATTATCATACCATGCTTTTTCTAGTTTTGTCTCTTGCAATCAACAAATGTAAGCTGCTTAAACATCTCAAAATGGGACTGAACAAGAGAAAACGTATTAACACCCGTTACATAAGATACCCCGCAACAAGAAGAGAAAAAAAAACACCACCACAGCACTACTCTAGTGATTTAGTCAAACAAGACTGTGAAATCTATCACCATGCAAAGAACAGTACAAAGGGCAAGAGGCAAGCATCTATATTTTGTTTGCTTTAGAGCAGCCTGCTGGCTTTGTATCTCAGCAAACAGTTCATGTAATCACACCATCAGTTAGAATTAAATCCGCTCTCTAACCCAGGCAGATGGAGAGATCCCCTGTGCAGGGCTAGAAGAAATCAGGATTCTAAGGTCAGGAACAGACTGTGCACGTCATGTGAGGCTCAGAGATTAGACCAAGCAGGAAAGGAAAGTACCAGAAGGTCCAGTACTGCCCTGCAAGTTACCCCTGACTTGCAAAGGCATCCCTGACAGAAGCAGGGGATTCACAGGGCCACCCAGTATTCCCTGCACACTTCTACCTTGAGGAACCTTAAATTCATCCAGCAGCCTAAAAATGTTGCAGCTTACATTCACTCAGTGCAAAGCTCTTGCTGCATTTGTTTGTTGTTTAGCCTGCTTACTTGCCCACGTCTGCTACCTTTAATAAACACATGGTCATTAAAAGTAGGGGCACACAAGGGACTGCAAGCACCGCAATTTGCTTTGCCCTGGCTGTTCATCAGAGTGACATGACTGTCTCCTCCCAGACACAGAAGAATTTAAGACATTCCCTTTCAAATTAAAAATCATGGCAGTTATTATCTAATTAAATTACTGACTCGTAAGATCGCTATAGTTTTTGGTCAGATCACAGTGAAGCAAATTCTGCAGACTGAGGGCAGTCCCTCACTCAAAAAGCTCATTTCAATCCATAAATAAAATACAGGCCTTCATGCTTGAAGCCTTGAAAATGCAGCAGCATCTCACATTTACATATTCACTTTCTAAAACAGCAGAAGGTAATCAGCAGCCCTGCTCCCTGCTTACCACTTTATGATGAAATATTAACTGAAAATATTAATAGACTTAATCTGATCACACTGTCTTTCTGAAAAATGTGTATACATTTATTAACCTTTTCATCTATGAGAATAATGAAACCATCATAATAACGAGAAGCAGCACTGTCACAGGAAACATCCTGAAAGCCATTTTTTGTGCTTTCTGCTGGTAGCTATTAGTGAGATATTTGAAGTTGAGGTACAAAAAACACATTTCAGTGCTCAAGACTCCAGTGAAAGGCTTAACCATGAATAAATGAGTTTACAAAGTCCCACTGTACCACAACACAAAGCTAACAAGACATCATCCAGAGAACAGTGACGCTTTTTCTTTTTTCTTCAGTAAGTGCATATGGAATTTTCATTATGCTTATTGCAGTACAGCTCCTCTGCTCCACTGTCATTTGGATAGATATGCATTTAAGTACAGATAAAAGGGGGGGGAGGAGGCTATCTCATTTGCTAAAATTGTGTCTTCTGCATTCATCGGCAGCCCCAGCAGTGCAAACAACCTGATGAGAAAACATGGCTGTTTGTGTCTTTTTCTGGCTACGTGAAACCACAGTACTATAGGTTGATGTATGAACAACAATTTACCAGGACAGGTACCTTCTGTATCAAAAACCCTTCTGAAACAAACAATTACCACAATCAAATTCAGAAGTGAACCTTAAACTTGAACGAGCACAGATTTTGCTGATATATATTTTTAATAGTAAGACTTCATTGCAGGCAAATGCTTATTACAGCCATAATTACTGCAACACACATGAAGAAACTTGGACTATTCCTCCTTCAGCATTAAGCCTAGGCTGCTTAAAGCTTTCTATGGCTGCAGCCAGAGGAGTTAGGCACGCACAGATCCCTGTGGGCAAGTCCAGATCCCTGGTTTAGTTCAGCATCCACAGTTTCTCCATCCACATTCTGTGGAAAGACAGGAGGACTTGGCCTTGACAGGGAGATGTCAGGTGTAATAATCTTCATTTTTCTTTTCGCAAGGAGACATCACCATTTATCTTTCACATTTAAATGTATGACTAACTACAGTCAAAGCTTCAGGATGCACTAGTGTGAGGATCCAACATCTGCACAGATTACCAGCTTTAAGACTAAATTCAAGCTTGTAGCACTAAACACCAAGCCTGTTCCATGAGGATTTACAAATACAAAAAGCCCTGTTTACTGCACTTGTCATGTCTGTGTTATATAGAGGACTTCTCCCACATACTGTGAAAAGAGCCACATATTGCACAAGCTCTTCATTTCTACATTGTCATTTCCCCCCATTGCTTTTCACCCTCTTTAAAACCTACTTCAGCCTCAGAGATGATGTGTGCCTCACAGCTGCGCAAAATGCATTGGCTAAAGTTGGTAATAGACTCTGCACAGATGTCCCAGCAGCTGTCCCTGAAGCCCCATGTCTGGGCAGCGCTACAGCAAACCCCACTTTCCTTTGATTTCCCAATCTCATTATAAGAGTATTCTTTAACACTAAAACACATCTTGCTTTTGGGCCACACAAAGAAGCCCAAAAGGTCTGCGTGTATTTTCCAAAGGAAGTAATTCTTGAGCTTCCCTTCAAACCAAACAGATCAAGCTATCTGGTCTGCATGAGCTCCCACTGGTGATACACTACAGCTATTCTCTGAATTCCAAATGTTTGGCTGTAACAGGCAGGCTGTATGGTAAGAGATCCTAATTGTAAGGGCTGAGAACTCCGCACCCTTGGTTGTGCCATACAGCACTTGATTCCCCAGCAAGCTTACTTGTGGAAAAATCACTGAGAGTAAGGATGAGGAACAAAACCAGACAGAAGGAAAATGGCAGCCACGGACCAGCAACTGTGCCTTAAAAAAATATTCTATTAGAACACTCTATCCTTCCCTTTTCTCTTCTAATATACTGAAGAGTCATCATTTGAAATTAACCTGAGAACATGTCCCACAGTGTGCTCTAACACCATTTACACAGTGAAAGAAGGAACAATTAACTATCTACCATTAAAATAAGAGTATTTTTGCAACAGCAAAGATGATGCTCAGAACAGTATCCAGTGCTTTTCCATACAGACACATACTGCCATGGCTCCGACACGCACACAAAATGCTAATTCTTCTTTAACGGTCTTATTTCCCTGCAGATCACTGTTTACACTAGGGAAAACAAATCTATTTATTTATATGCCAAAATGGTGAAACAAATTGCTCCAAAAAAGAATTGGAGGTCCTGCTGAGCATGTAAATATACAGAAAGGGACGTGTACTTCTCACGAACTGGCAAAATCCCAAGTTCCTGGTATGAGTAACACACAAACGCAAGATTTCTGAAACTCTCAAGCAGGATTAAAAAAATACAACCGATTATAATTCTGCCCTGAAGAAAGTTAGAGAAATATTCAAGCAGGCATGAAGCAAAGCAAGGCACTTTGTCGAGCTTAATAATGATCAATAAAAACTGTCAGCTCATTAGCATATCATTAGCTACCCTGCTGTTTCCAAAGTGTTAATGCGTGGAAATATTAATTTACAAACATATAATATCCCCGAGTTCTGAGGCATTGAACGTCTGCATATAGTGAGAAGTTAAGATGAGCAAATCCAATAAGATTTTTTTGCTAGGTAGTTATAAACATATGTTTACCATCTGTGGAATTATGGGAAGCAGCTGAGGTAAAAAAAAAAACAGCTGTAAAATAAAATAATGCTATCAATTTAACTTTACAGTGACAGCTCAGCTGCTCAAAGATGAAATGAACTCCAGGTTCAGAGCAACTCTTGGACTGTAATTTAACTCAAAAGAAAAGTTAGTTTTAATCTCTGTGTCACAATTAAAAGCATCGTTTGCTACAATAATCCTACCCTAAATAATTTAAGCATAAAAAAAAAAAAAATCCTAGCTTCTCCAAGAGTAGAGACTTTGGGGTAAGGTCCCCAAAAATGCAGCTACCTGTGGAATTATCTTAGGAACTGACTGCTTCAAAGTGAACTGAGTGGGCAGTAAATTGCCTTGGCAACAAATCCATGCCAATATCAGAGACACACAGATTGGCCTATCAATACACTATATAGGCTCTTCTGCTGATAGATATTCCACAGTTTGTTAACCAAAACCTGACAAAATATTGTCAGCTATTCCGTAGATTTCGTTTGGAGTGAAAGTATTAATTATAGGGTGGAGGAGGTGCTCACTGGTTTGTTCTGCCATTGAAAATCAATCATAAAATCACACAGGATCACCAAGAGCTAAAAAAAAAAAAAAAAAAAAAAAAAAAAAAACCATATACATGCCCACACGTAGGAGAGAACTTTTTAAGTCTTCAGTCATTTATCTTACGTTAGCAAATCTTTATTTCACATGCACACACTGGCATACTCAAGGACAGTATCTTGGGAAGAGTTATAAATGGGAAGCTAGTCAGCCTTTCAAGTAGCCTAGGCTGTCTGGATGCAATAGAAGCTCCAAAAGGACAAAGAAGCTTATGAACAAAACAGTCATCCATTACCCACTCTGCTGAGAGTGCAGCAAGACACACACATCGCACACAACAGCAAGTATCTGCAGGAACTTAGCCTAGAAGACATCTTCTAACCTCAAAGACAATGCCTTTTTCAGGCAACAAAGAAGAGCCACCTCAGGCAAATAGCATCATGTGAGAAGATTCTGCTAACAAAACCAAGGAGAGACAAGTCTCCAAAAGTGTTTAAGGTCACTACTGCCTGAACTGGAAACTACAGCCTTTGTTTTGGGAAGTTTGGAAGACTAAAGCCATCATCTCTGATGCTGTCTACACAGTCCCATCATGTACACAGGAGAGGCAAGGCAGGGCACAGTGGGTGGGTGAAACCCCGAGTAAGGGAACCAAACAAAAATGCCAAATACTGGGCATTTCAGCCACTAACTACAACACTCTACCTTGCACAAACAGATTCTTCTTCTGTGTTAGACCCCTCTCAAATCCCAGGCCCATGGTTTCCACTGAAATTCATACAAATCACATTTCAGGAGTGTAAGATAACTAAGCTGAAGTATTCTGTTGCCTACCCAGTTTCCTTCTTTGTGTGCTATTTCATATCTGCTTACCTTAAAGAAACCGTGCTTCCTGTTTCTCTGTCCAAGCCATAAATTACTTTGAGGTGTCAGACTTGTTTCTGGGGGATCAATGATGCGTTCGTAAATCCTGCAGAGGGAAAGCATTACCATTACTCAAATAGTATTTTTACTCTTAAAAAATTACTAGTCAAATTCAATTGGCAATAAAAGATACAAAGCAGAACAAAAACTAACACCTCCATTAAACACAATGTTTATCACTGATGGTTTAGCAGGTGTAATACAACCTTAAATGCAAGAGGTAAATAGAACGAAGAACTATGAAAACCACTAACATGTGAAGACTCAAGAAAATTGCAGTTTCCCTTCTGCAACTGTGCAGTGCTAAGCTAAGTCTAAAGACCACAATGTCAGAACCCACCCTGCACAGGAAAACAATAACATGGGAAACCATCCTATCTTAGGAGTGTACTTCAAACTCAGCTACCAGTTCTGTGGAAAAAGAGCAGACACAAACTAGATGCAACCAGAGATATTACATCTTGGGATTTCCACAGTTTCAATTTTTGAATGGATTTTGCAAAGATCATTTATTCCACCTCGTACTCCCATAACCTTTTAGGTTCTACAACTATTTTATCCATCCTTGTGCCTGGACCTTTCAGTTTATCCACTTCTCCCATTGGCTGCTGTCACAGAATTCATATGGCTTGCACGTGTATTCTCTACGTGTTCTGCCACTACTGCACAGTCAGCTTGCCCACCTCGGTGGCACAGATCTGATCAAGAATGGGAACTTTATGTATTTGGCTAAGCCTTACAGACTGCAAAAGCTTGTACGTGAACGCAGTGATCTCTATCCCAAATTCCTAAAATCACATCATGATAGTTGCTGCGAAATTCAAGAAGCAAGTATTTGGAGTTTTAAAACAGTTTGGGGCTATTGTTTTTTTATTTTTTATTTTTTTAATTGCTTATTTTTAGGAAAATGTAAAAAAGTTTACTTCATACCCTCCTCAGTAATTCAGGCCACTACAATGGCATCATTACATCAGATTATGAAAAATTGAAGACCAAAGATGTTACTGACTCTAGATTCTCACATTACCATGTTCCACAGGTGGGAACTGTGACCTTACTGCTCGATAATAAAACCAGCAAACATAATAAGGATTACTCAAAGTTGATAACATATATTTCCACTGCTGTCCAGCTCAAAGGGGTATGTGCTGTTCTGTAAACAAACCAGCATAACAGCCAATAGGAAAACTCTAAATACGCCAAGTCCCACTCCCATGAAGTATTATTCCTTTGAAGGAGTGATTCATATTTTTGTCTTTATAGCTCTAAATTGAATGTGAAAAATAAACACCAAGAAAAAAAAAAAACACATAAGACAATCAACTCAACCCACTGCACAGTTATTTTTCAATTTACAGTCCAAGCATTTCTAGCACAGGCCTACCTAGAATAATCATTAATTTTTGTGTCATATGCTGCCATGCTTTCAGAAAATTTATACATTCGCAAGGGCCTAAAATGACCTTCAAGTATGAAAGAACTTCAAGAAAGCTTATGAAGTTAAGTACAAAGAGTCATACGTGCTACCCAATTTTGCTAATCCTGAAAACAACTGTTATTTCCTTGAAAAGAACCACTACCACTAAGAACAAAACACATGAAATTAAGCTTGTTAGTACATCAGTCAGACAATGCATTCTAATAGTCATCATTTTATTGCTCAAATTTACTATAATTACAGTCAGCTCTAATTCATCATATTTCATCAACAGGATATATTCAAAGCTCCAGGAAATTTACACCTTGGCTAATTACTTGCTACTATCTCTAAAAATTACTACGCTAAGTTGTTTTACCTCTCAAACAACGAAACAAGACAGTGTTCTTTTAAATAATGCACTGAGAATTATAGGAATTTGACGAGTGCTATCTTTATCAATATTTTAAAGCATAAGCAGAACCTTTCTGCCATGCTTCATGTAAAATTAAAGATCTACTCAAATGCAAAACTGCTGTAAAATACTGAACGAGAAACAAAGAACTGAGGTTCTCAAGAAAGCCAGTCACTGAATTACACTACCACAATGGGAATTTCTCTAAGTATAAGACCGCCTCTTAATTTCTGTGTACTCAAGAATATTTTATTTTTGTTTACTTGGACAAGTTATAGGTTACAGAGTAAGTCTACAATATCAAAGAATAGAACCACAGAGTCATTGAAGTTGGAAAAGACCTCTAAGATCACCTAGTCCAACTGTCCACCTACCACTCATATTGCCCACTGAACTACACCTGCCCTTTCCTTAAACATCTCCGGGGTGGTGACTCCACCACCTCACTATGCAGCCTGATCCAAATCCTCACCACTCTTTCTGTGAAGAAATTCTTCCTAATATCCAATGTGAACTTCCTCTTGCACTTCTTAAGGCCATCACTTCTCAAATTATGGCTGTTACATGGGAGAAGAGGCCAATCCCCACCTTGCCACCACCTCCTGTCAGGCAGCTGTAGGGAAGGCTAAGGTCTCCCCTGAGCCTCCTCTTCTCCAGACTGAAGAATCCCAGTTTCCTCAGCTACTCCCCATAAGACTTGTGCTCCAGACCCCTCTCAGCTTCGTTACCCTTTTCTGGACAAGCTCCAGGGCCTCATTGCCTTTCTTTGTAGCAAGGAGCCCAACAGTCAAGGGTGGGGATGATCAAACACCTCCTGCTGGCTGCACTGCTCGTGATACAAGCTTGGATGCTGTTGGCCTTCTTGGCCACCTGGGCACACTGCTGGCTCACATTCAGCCAAGCATCAATCAACATCCCCAGGTCCTTTCCCTCCACACAGTTTTTCCAGCCACCCTGCCCCATGCCTGCAGCAATGCATGGAGTTGATGTGAACAATATCAACATCTGTCTGTTACGCTGTATAAAAAACAACTAATCTCCATGGGTCTGCCTGTTAAGTGAGCTGGAATTCAAAAGAAGGCATAAGAAGTAGGTTGGTACTTCCCTATGCAATAAGATACGCTGGATACTGTTATTTGGTTCAGAAGCAAAGTTAATGTACTTTACTATTGCTTGCTGTTAAACAACAGCAAGCATGCAGACAGCCTAATGCTACCACTGTAGAACTCTTCACACTCTTGGCAAATGGTGAAATGAAAAGGTCAGAAATACACATGACTTTATAAGAACAGTAACAAATCTGTAGCAGGCTACAGAAAAAAATATATATACCAACAAAACCACCCACAGCTGCAGGGAACAGTGTTTCACCCAGACATTTAGATTACCCACGTGCATATACCACTTACAAACCTAACAAGAGCTACTGATTATTCAGGTTATTTTCTACACTGAGAAAAACCTGTAGAGCGTGAATATTTTGTAACCTATCTCAAAATGAAATGACAAAAGTTACCCTCTAAAGGTGAAATTCTATTATATCTATTGTTTGTTAAATGGGGAAAGGCCTTTGCTCTGCACCTCCTCTTTCCTGCACTGATTTTCTTGTGGAAAGGAAGCATTCTTCAGGCTGAAAACTGTTATTGAATAGACTCAAAAGATTTTTTTCTGTTGTTGTGTTTTGTGTTGTTTCCCAGCTACAGTGGCACATTAAGATTCTACTTCACTCACATTTCCTTGCTCAATTTTTCTGGACTGAGGTGTGCCTTCTTCCTCAGCTTTGTCCACATCTGAGTGTACTTGGTGTTTAGAATTTGAGGAGCTAAACTGTATCTACCACA
The DNA here is from genome assembly GCA_036925125.1 of Oreortyx pictus. Classification (NCBI taxonomy): domain Eukaryota; kingdom Metazoa; phylum Chordata; class Aves; order Galliformes; family Odontophoridae; genus Oreortyx; species Oreortyx pictus. The sequence continues at coordinate 2,286,348 of JAUPFR010000006.1, read as the reverse complement.
CTTCCAACTTCATGAAGTACAGCCCTATAGAGTTCCTTGGAGATCAGTTGCTTCGATGGCCAACATTTTGCTTTGATGGCCAAACAGAGCACAGTATGCTTCGTAAGAATAGGAATGCTTTGTAAGAGGACTCCAGGGAACAGTGGTCTTTAAAACTGCACATTTAATAGTCCCTCCAGCACTGGCAGACCAGGTCTCCAGGTTAATGGAAGCTCTACTCTATGCCTCAGACTTTCAGATTTATGAGTACCACGTTCACTTTCCATGAGAAAACTTGATTCGTGTCTAATTTATGCCAACATATTTTAAAGGAGCTACACCATAAACTTGAAACAACACAGCTGTGAACCAATCTTTCTTGAAATACTCATGCTCACAACACACTCATTAACCATTGACCCATTTAGCTAAACAGCGTAAGAAAAAGACCCGCTAATTCAGGAAGAGCTATGATATTCTCACCGTTATTTTCTTTTTCAGGTCTTTTGTTTGCTTTAATCTACATATCTGCCCTATCTGCACTCACTGAATTATGAAGTACTCTTAACCAATGCTTAGAAACAAACACATTTTTCAAGGACACTCTCAAAAGAGGCATCCGTGACTGTTAGTGTACTCAGTGGAATACAGTAATATGGCAAATACATAAAAGCATCAGTGGATTCTTATGGAATCAGTGAAAGGAGTCCTTTCTAAAAAAACCTCCGCATGCAAACATGCAGGCACCTGCTTTTTACTGCATAGAGGAAGGCCCTCTCTAAAAAATTCACCTCTGTTGGACAAGGAGACAGTTCCCTTCCACACAATTCACTTGAAACTATTTTTACCACCCTAGCCATGCTCCAGTAGAACAGGAAAGTCTTGTTTCCCTCATTTCACACATGAGCAAACTGAAAGACAGGAAGACTAACTCTTGAACCAGCATCATTTCTTACACGAAACTAACATGACAAAGCTATCACTTGGACAGTAGGTCCATTTCTGTTCTGAAGCAGCTCTAGGCATGTAATATTTGCCATGTTAGCAACAGCTTAGAAATAGCTGAAACATCTACTAGAGTAAGAAAATCAGCTTCGTGACAGTTCGTGGAATGCACAACATGCAACTGCTTAAAATTCTGCAATATAAAGTACGCTGTAACTGCAACAGTTAGTTAACAAGTAGCATGTCATATCATGAAAGTTCCAAATTCTTTCAGGTCTAAAGTGAAAGTAGGTTACTAAAATACAAATGATTGTCCTCATATTTGCAGGCTAGATTCAAACTAGAGACATTTAGTATAATTAGGAAACTAAGAGCTGCAGTCTAACGTTGCTGTGGCTGAGGCACGGAGAGAACCTCATTTCTCAGTCCTTATCTCCTTTAATCAAAGAACAGGCCTACATGATCTGGCTGCCAAGCTTACTCTCATGAAGCTATAAATTCTCATGTAGCAACCAGGTGTAGAATTCATCATATCCAATGTTAAACATCTCAAAACTTTACACCTACAGAGAAGCTAGCCCTCCAGACTCTTGTTAATGAAGAGATATAAGCGTTTCCAGGATATGATTCATCTTCCAGTAAATTAATCACTCTCTGCAGGCCCCTGCAATGACTGCATGGGAGCACTTTCTGACATCAGGGTGAGTCATCAAAAGAGATTTTTGCAATTCAAAACCTGATCCTCAAAACTGATGTTCTCTTACAACCATTCCTTACCTTATACACATCTGTATTCTCAGATCCCTTAAAAAAACAAAGGATATGGATAAGTCCTAAGAAGTAATGCAATTTTATAGCACCCTAAACTGTTTTTAATTTAAAAAAAGTAAATAAATCAGAAGAGGGGAAAGTTCCTCCCATATTTTGCATCAGTTTTTCCCCTGATCTATTTCAGAGGAACGCTGACCTCGTTGACCATTGCTACCATCTCCAACTGAGGCTGCAAACAGCTCAGTACATCTGAAATAGCAGGCATCAGGCCTCGTAACACAGCCCACTGCACAGGCCACACTTCCAAGTTTGTCCAACATGATTCTGCATCCCAGCTACATGAAGAAACTGATGATCATGTCAATCTCTAGCTTTAAGATACCACACTAGTGTTTGTCTTCGAAGTCTATTCTTCTGAAGGGATTAAGAACTAATCTTGAAAAGAAATACTAAGCTATTGCACTGAAGCTTCCATTTCAACCCATTTTCTATTTACTTCACAATGCATATGTGCCAATACTAACATCATTTTTTTTAATAGCATTTACAAATAAGATGCACTATTTGACAGGCATTCAGTTCTAGAGCAACTTCAACTGAATTATTCATTTCGTTTCCATCATTCTGCTTCAGAAAAATAATCTTCCTGAGGGAAATTCCGATTTCTCAAGTTGTCTCATCTGTCGTAGGATAGGAGTTCGCAGCCACTCAAAACAGGAAAACAATTCAGATTAAAATTGCAGGTTTTGAGGAAGCTTTTGGTTATTAAATTTTGAATGTACAACAGTAACTACAAACTATTTAATCAAAAGTAACTGTTCAACTCCTAGGAGAAAAAATAATAGCTATCCAGTAATTGTATATTGTTAGGTAAAGACTCAATCGAGGTTGCATGCTCAGTTAAATTCTTCACAAATTCTGTCACACAAAGGACTCCACCGATCTGCCTACGTAATCACCAAGATGAGGTGAAGGTACTCTACTTCTCAGCTGAATTACTTCAACTACAAAATCTAAATGCAGAACTAAAAAGTGTACCTAACTAAACCTCTATAAGCAACCTCTTTTTTCATTCAAGACATGCAAATTAACTTTTAATTTGGTGCAACAACTGGAAAAAACAAAACAAACGTAAGGCAAAACAGAAAAGCACATTTCATTGTCTGGTTTGGGGGACACATTCTCCACACAAAACTTCACAGATGTTTTCTATCCTTGTGGGGCTTTTTTGGACAGAAAAAAAAAATGGAAACAGAAGAAGACTAGACTGTTCAGGCTTTTCTGTTTCCTACAAAAATATAACAGAACTACTGATGACTTACAGCAGCATTGCTTGGGCATTCAACTAAAACCAATCATTGTTATTGATTCAAAGTAGAGAGCCAGACCCAATAAATGATGCGACATTAGCCCCACAGAGGACAGAAAGCCATCTTTCTCAGAACACTATAGGGTGTCTTTCATCTGAAAATCCCAAGGAGCATTCAAACACCTTTACAAACAAGATCGATATAATTAACTTTGATTTGAAAGGAACAAAAAGATCAAATTGGTTCCTGTTGATAGCCTCCAGAATACCTTGTGGGAGGCTAACAGCCTGTCTAGAAGGCCGCAGTGTTTACCTGTCTTCATATAGCACTCCTGAAAGTATGAGAAACTCAGGAAACAGCTTGTCAGGCAGAGCATAGCAAAAACGTGCCAATGCCTGCAATGTGTAAAGAAAGCAAACCCTACACCTAGACTGCAAGTACATTTGTTCCCCACAAGTTCACCCCAGTCAGAAATAGCAAGTAGGCCATTTGATTTGAGTTTTCAAGAGTCAGGGGAGGGGAAAAAAAAAAATGACACGACAAACTACAAGGTCAACTACTTCACACATGATGTATTCAGAGCACTTGATCACCTCGTAATGCATGCACTATTAGTGTTTGTTGTTTTTTTGGGTTGGCTTTTTTTTTCCCCCAGATAAAATTACAAGGTTCTCAGCATCAAACCAGTTGGGCTCAATACCCAAGTGGTTAGTGCACATCTAAACTTTGGCTTTACTTCTTATAGCTTTTCTTCAAGTCTATTTTGATCTGTTTCATCTGAGGTAAACATTTTGAGGCTCTGATCCAGGCTTTGTGTGTAAGATTGGCATGTAATCTGCAGGTAGCAGAAGATAAACACACATCACTTTCTCTGGTGAAGATACCAGTTTTTACCAAATTCAGCCTGTTTTGCCACAGCAGAGCTACAAGTAATGTCTGGGTGAAGACGGAAAAAAAAAAAAAAAAAGCCTTGAGTGCAGAAGATACCACACATACTTTTCTTAGAAAAAATCAAGGCCAACTCATAAATTCCTGCAAATTTAGTTACTTATCTCCAAACATCTCAATACAGAGTAGAGAGCCACATCGCTCAAAGAAAACTTACCAAATAAATTCTCCAACTTGACAAAGATATTTTGGCTGTCATTCCACCACTTGCAACTACAGCTATCTGAGTTCCAGCACATAAAACATGTAGCATTAGGGGGTTTATATGAAACACACAAATATCTACTAAAGACAAGAGACAACACCACTTATATGACAAGACTGAAGCTCTCAGGTTCAATAAAAGACACCTTTTAACATCAGCAAGCTTTGAAACAGGCTCTAAACCAGAACACTGATTCAAGTAGACTGTTCACAAGGCCAAAAGCACATAGCTCTCACCATTCCAGTAATTCTTACACGTCCCACATGCCAACTATCAGTAAACCACAACTGGACAATCTAAAAGATCCTACAGGATCCTAAGAGGGAGAAATTAATTCAACAGGTTCTTCCAAGAGATATTACCAAGAAAAACTCTACTACAAAGTGAACAAAACGCCTGTAGATAAACTAACAGAGATACAAGATTAAAAACAAAAACTCTATTAAAGTATCCATTAAAAGAGTAGTAAATCATTAAGTCTACCTAGCATTGGAAAGCAAAGGTAGAAATGTTCATCACTGTAGAAGGTTTGCAGGCTGGTTCGGCCCGGTTCCGTGACAACTAAGGAGGGAGACCCACAGGCCCACACCCCGGACAAGGGGAAGGGGGAAAGGGAAAAGGGAGATGAGCCCCGAAAAAGAAACAAAACGGCGGCAACGATCTGAGGAGGAAAAGCTAATTTACTAAATAAGATATTAGGAAGTAAAATAACACAATATAATACAATACAATTGGAACTGAGCCCAATGAATCAAACAAAATGGGCAAGAGAGAGAGTGTCGGATAAACCGAAGGCCTTACGCTAGCGTTGAAGGCGATACGGCAGCGAGCACCCACAGCTGAGTCGATCCCAGAGGAAAAAGAGAGTGTCCCGTGACCACAGACCGTTTTTATCTTTTTTCCCTTAGAGCGGAAAACACATAAAAATACAAAGCATCGGAAAGTCCTCTGGGGAATGTAGTTGTCCCTCTCTTCTGAAACAGGCATATCCATAACTATTGATGATCCACAGAGATGTAGCATTAACTCTCTAACTCCCAACACACCACGTGATGTTATGATGTGGAATATCAACAATACAACAAAAAAATCATAAAACCATGACAATCACCATGGCACAAAACATCACTGTTACTTCAGATTTTGCAGCAATCTTAACCCTTAAATAACATTCTATCATAACGAAGAGGCAAAACCTCGGTTACGTGGCTTATCTCCATTTTGTCACGCAGTGTTCAGATTACTGCTGGTGTTCTACATAAAACATTTGTTAAGTGAGAACTGGCAGTGCAGAAACCTGGCTTCCATTACGCCTACCTGCGTTATGCAGGGCCATTCTGGTCCCTGGCCTAAGATCTGCAGCACACAGGCTTCCACAGTTGGCAGTTTATCGCCCAGAAACAACCCATCTTCACAAAGCATACAGAACATCCTCTTTTCTCTTTCAGGCCACTCTAAACCCCAAGGTCACTTTACCTAGTGTGGTAAGACAGATGTGACTGTGAGAACATTCAGGCCCTCAACTCCAAGTCCTTTCTGTACAGACACAAATGGGGCATCTGTGGGGCTCCCACCAGAGCCTCATCTATTTTCCCCACAGTATTTTTCAACAGCCCATTTTAGCCCTGTTGTCTTTCAAACCACCGTTATGCTCATAATAACTAATTGGGTATGACTGAGAAAGCGTATGAAACATACAGAAAACACAGAACAAGCCATTGTATTGGCTCTGAAATTAAGTTTTGATGGAAACTGCCAGGCCAGCAGACAGAAAAGCACTACCCAGGGACAGCACTCAGGTTTGGAGCTCATTTCTCTCGGCATCTGACATGCTCTAGAGGCGAAAGCGTGGCTCAGCTGAAGTCAACAAGACTTTTCACTGCAGACTTCAATGGGGCCAGAATTTCACCCTGGAGACGCTGTACAGCACATCCTTCAGACAAGTTGAAGGTAAGTGGCTGGAGTGACACAGAAAGAGTCAGCTAGGGCTGAGAAAGTTTGTTCAGTTGCATTAGTTGGCACAGTGATGTGCTTTCATTCTTGTTGTGCTGATGTGAAAGCTACTAGCATTACAGCATAATTATATAACGCATCTTACATTAGTGCTTTCATTAGTGACTGGTCTCAGGTTCAAAAAATACTATACAAGTGGTTCGTGACCTTACTGCTATGCTGGGTACTGCTCCTTCAAAGTATCATTCTGCTGCTACTACCCATTCTAACGGTTCTTCACATCACTAAAAACTAGACACAGTAGTCAATACCTACTGCATTATTAAGAAAAAAAAAATACACCTCAGTAAGCCCATAAGAAATAATTGAGTACTTCCTGAACTCTCAGAAAACCTTCGCTACCTGAAACGTGCTGCCACAGCCACACACACCCTGTCCCCACACCTTGACACCTTCCACCCTGAGCACCTGTCAGCTCCCCACATCCAGGGAACAAAGGCCATCACTCCTGCACCACTACCTACTTTCAGTTTGCTTGGACACCAAGCAGCACTAGGATGGGCAACGTCAGATTTTGGGTAAAAATAAATCGTTCAAGCTGCCTCCATATTCTTGCCTGATTTCCAAAAAGTACTTTTCAGGAATCATTCCCATTTAAAACCATCAAAGAAAGATTTCCCATTGACTAGAGCACTTCATAAAACTCTGGGCTGGTTTTGCAGCCTTCAGGAGCCTTGCTGTTCTTCCTTGGTCACTTTCACACCCCAAAGCACTCAGGAGGTTTCAAATCATTTGGAAAGACTCTAGATTATTTGCTGAATGGAGATTCAGATCTCAAGTTGGCTTCTGAATAGCTTAGAGGGTTCTCGTCTGCAGTTTGGCACAAGTCCAAGGCTTTCCATAAAATTTTCTGCTAAAATTATACTATCATTTTTTTTTTTTTTCAGTTCAGCTCCAGTATTACCCTGTGTGACTTCCAGTTCTGAACTCAGACATCTTTCAGCTAACCATTTCATAAGGAAGAGCTCCTTTCTGTTGGTGCAAGATAACTGGCTTTGCAATCTGAAAGGAAGAGCCCAAACTGTTTGCTTCATGCAGCTGATTCTCCAATTATGACCATCTCTGTCCACGTGACCCATTAGCACTCCAGCAAATGAAAACCTAAACAAGCAACAGCAGAGCTCTCCTGAATATGATCCACTGAAACTCTTCTCCACATACATTTCAAATCATGCACGCTAAATGTTTCAGGGTCTGTTCTTGTAAGTAATCATCCCAGTTTAAGTGATTCCTGCATTAAGTGCATCCTGCTCTGAGCAGGAGCTATACAGCCTCCCTGCTGCAGCACTGCCCCTTGCCAGGCATCCTAGCATTTCCTCGCAGCTTAACTAGGCTCACTCTTAACAATACCGGATGGACAGCAGCTGACAAGAAAAGCCAGCTGGAGATCTCTCTTATGCTAAAGAGGTTATTGCTTTTCTGTCAACCAGAAGGAACAATCAGTAGGTGAAAATTAACTCCCAACCCAGAATACCACACATCACAAGTTGGGTGCACCTGCAACGCACAATTAGAGCACGCTAAGCAATCGGTTCTGTGACAGTTTTTGCTACAGTTTAGAGAATGGAGAAGCAACCTGAGACAACAGAAGATTTGAGAACAAAGAGCCTAGCTCCGTAACACTACCAGCACACCATCTCCCCCTCCAAGGGAAAGTGTTTCAAAAGTCAAGCAACAACTCTCTCTTGAAATGGATCCTTTATGTTTCAGTAATTTATTATGTTTTAATCCACACGTGTCTGATCCTCCGGCTGGCCCAGGCTGCACTGAGTGAAAAGGAATGGCCTTGGGAGGCACACAGGTTGCTCTGAAAGTGATTCCTCTTATTTATTTCCATGGAAACTACAACTGATATAATGAGTACAGCAACACTGTTTGATAAGAGCAAATTCCTAATGTATCAGACTCATCCGACAGCAGAGGGAGCACTTCTCAGTGAGTTCTCAATGTGTTTGTCAGAGATGTTCGATGAAATATCATTTCTCCTGAGCTTCATCCTCAGCAATAATTGTTCACAAATGCGTGTGCTGCTAAAATCAGCGATACAAACACAGTGTGGTTGCGAGATAAGGGATATTTCTTTCTACTAAGACAGTGCTTATAGAAGCCTGGTAAAGAGACATGATCAGATTTTTGAGTTGAATACCCGATTGCAACTCATGGAATCACAGAATTCCATATATTCCAGCTGAATTTTTGGAGGTCGTGTTTTTATGTTGACTGAAAACAGAAACACAAACATAACAGAACACTGGCAATTATTTTTGCAACCTTGCAACCTTTACCACAACAGAAAGCAAAGCTGCATATTTAATATACGGAAACACATACACATTGCCCTACCTTGAGCCAGCACTGCACTAAGCCCTTGTCCTGGCTCTGCTTTCAGCTCAGCTAGTGTTAATAGCATGTCAGTGTTCAGTCACTGCTCAGAGACAGCATGGCACAAGGGGCAGCCACACTGTGAGCTGGGCCAGACAGTGCGAGGCCAATGAGCCACAAGTTGGACATGCCTGTTTCAATCAAAGCCATTGGGTTTGGTTTGGAGAAGTTGAAAACTTCAGGCTGGCAGCTGGAAAATCTTATGAATAAGGACTCAGGGTACTGGGTTCCCTTATCTGGATTATGTTGTTTTAATTTATTTATTCTTCCAATTAATAAGATCTCACTTATTTTATTCCTTTGTGCTCCGTTCTAACAGAAGAAACATAAGAGATGCCAACTACATGTTTTTCAGATGAAAACTACTTCAGCTTTCTTCCAGTTTTATCATCTATTCTCATGTACTTCACCACCTCCCCCATCAAACAGCTAAGAGTATCCATCAAAACCATAGCCTGGATTCATAACAGAAGACACTCTAACGTGTTTTTATTGGAAAGCATCAACTTCCTCACAGAAAATTGCCTTCTCCCTTGTATACCTGCAGACAGAGTTCAAAGAAAAGAGCCCCAATATTCTCTGCACAGGTGAGTGCCTTTGCAGCAGAATGGTTGATGAGCAATAAAACAATACAAACAAAAAGCAAGCAGCCTTCAGCTTACCTCCCTAGAGCAATTAAATGCACAGAAAACAATTTTGAATTTATATTTCTTAAGTTGTCAGTAAAAGCATTTTAACACAGTTAATACCACCTCTTAAAACCGTAGCCCCAGCACTGCTACTTCAGTCACTGGTGACATTACAGACTCTGTGCAGCTGAAACTAATTCCCATCAAACTGAAAGCTAATGCCAGCTATTACAGGCACTGACAATCTCCTGGGGTTGAAAATCTCCTGACAACGCAGCCATGCACTGCAAGATTCTTTACCTCTGCTCTCCAAAGAGCACAACTCTGGGAAGGTGCCTGACAGAGCCTATTTCATCACAGTAACTCTTTAGGGCCAGTTTATTTAACGATCTTCTGACAGTCACTCTAGGTTAGCCCAAGTGCTCATCAGAAAGGCAGCCCCTGACAACCTCCTTTTCCCTACAGTAGGGGAGGTGCAGATCCTAAGCAGAACAAATGTTTTAAAACATAGATTTGTATGCCACTGGTGGACTCAGCACTGGGGATGGAAGGAGCTGAACAGCACTGTAATTCATCTGCACGTTGCTTTTGGCATAGGTTTTACTTATGCATCAGCTGGATATTCATAATGAATACAGTCTTCTCAGTTTTCCTCAACTTTCTGAACCTTCCTGTGGCATCAGCTTCAAGCTTCAGCACCAAAACTCAGCAACTCCTGCTCTCTGTTTTCATGAAGGAGCACCAAAAGGAGTAAGGCACAGTAGTAATTTCAAAAGACCACTATTGTACTTGCACACAAATATACCTCCCTCAATATGTACGCCTTCCCCACCACCTCACATAATTATCATTACAGTAGCAGCAATTAGAGGTGACTCTTAGCAGCACTGAAGGCTTTCATCAGTCCTCAAGTAGCTTTCCCTAACCCTGACAGGTCTGAAAAACAGAAATCAGCTTTGAGTTGAATCCAGAAGGCAATCACGCATCAAATGGCAAAGCGATTTTACAAATCAGATTGATGTGGGTGGTAGGGCTGTGAAGAATAAACGTAGAACTATCTGTTTACGGCTTAAAAGTTTCTTCTCCAATGCTTTCTGATTCACCCCAGTTTTTAGAGGCCACAGCCTACATTTCAGCATCAAAGCAAATCCTGTCATAAAACTATGGGGAGGCTGGATATTCTTCCCAGTGAAATACTTTCAAGGCAATCTCACATACGTGCTAAGTTTAACAGCACTGCAGTCACAGAACACTCTTCAAGAATGGTTTTACAAATGTATAGTGCGTTCCAGTAGCCAAAAAGGAGCAATGCTCTTACACAAATCCACACACATTGGAAAGAACATACAGTTGCAACTCCGTTGATGAAATTTAGTAGTAATCCAAGGGGTGAATTTTCTGTCAATTTTTTTCTTCTTCTTAAAAAAAAAAAAAGCAAACAAGGGGCAGGGAGTAGTAAGAAACAAAGCACAGACCTCTCTCTAGATAGATGTGCTTCAACTTAAACTCTTGTTATGGTGAACTCTCTTAAGAGTCCATCACTGCAGGATGTGGGACAGGTGAAGCAATCTTATTCTCCTTCCCTGTGACCTTGAATGAAGTCTGTCAAAGCATCAATTCTCATTAGGCAACCTGAACTTTGCCAAGAGCCAAGGCACCACACTAGCCTAAAATGGTGACACTTACATGTCAAGTCTACAGTCTTTAAGACTGGATTCTGTGCATACCTTCAGCTACAGCTTTCCTGACTCTAGTATTAAGAAAGCCTCAGGGTTTTGGTAGAGCTCGGAATTATTCCTCGACGACTTTCCCTTCTTTAGGCTAAGCAGTTCGTTTTCACTTCTTCCAACGCTTATTGTAGTGTCAGCAATGCTGATGGCAAAATGAAAAAGATGGGGATTCCTTCTTTGCGCACAAAAATGTAGTTTGCTTTATACTTTAACCCTCTGCAACAGCAGCATGCACAAAGGTCCCTAATTAGCTGAACTGAGACATCACAGCTGAGTCAGGAACCCTCTCTTGTTTTTCCATTTAAGCTTCTACTATTGACTTCCCTCAAGTCAAGCTTTCAAAACTATTCTCAACACATTATTCAAGAGTAGATATAAACAAGCACAAATGCATAGCCAAATGGTATCTAGGTATAGATCTTCGCTAGAAGTTGTCTAAAGGACACTCACAAATGCATGAGCCCTGTTCAGGGCTACCCGGCAGAGACATCTATGCACTTTAATCTCCTCATACGACAGCATACTTATTCCATAACCTTCAATATCTGCTGCTGCCTGTTACTGTAAAGAAAATCAACCACGATTCTCTGCAGCTCTCTCGTCCCCGGATACACTTCAGTACAAGACATGCTTTTTGCATTGTCTTCCTTCCACGAAGGCAGACAGCAAAACAACAAAAATCAACCTCATAAGGGGGTCTCCCAAGAACACACTTGCTATTCATAAAAAAAAAAAAAAAAAAAAAAAGACATGATGAGTAATCCTTCCCAAAACCTATTAGGTCAACAGAAAAGTACATTGTGGTAAGCCAAGAAATAATAGATGAACAAATAACAGTATTAAGTAAATCAAAAGGCTGAAATGAAGACAATCATTCCATGTCTTAATTAAAACTGCTTTAAGCATATAATTGCTTTTAGGGTCCAGACAGAAGGATTTAATAAACAAGCTTCCCTGACATCTAGATTTTACTGTCAATAACTAATGCAGTTGCAGAAAATGGTTGCAACTTTCTTGTCAAAACAGCGCCTTATAGTTACTTCAGGCAGTACTGAAGCTTTTATAGTTGTTCCAGTGACCCATTATTCCCCACAATAGCCCCATAACTTTATTCTGTCCAACTGAGTGGAACAAAGATTTTAGAAATAAATATCAGCTGTCACTCCATCCATTCAAGTGCCACAGTTCCAAAACCCACGTGCTGGACAGATCTTCTCACTGAAGAAAAACATTATTTTGATACTCATTCCAGCACCAGAACAACTGAAAGGAATAGTTTGTTTTCCTCACTCCTGAAGACTATTTCAAAGGCCTCAATTTTGACTTTTTTGAGTTTCCCCATCAATTACTACATTAGCAAAGGCCAGCCTTCAACATGCTGTGAGATCATATCCCAGAGGAAGAGATTCTGGAGAAGAGAGATTCTAGGTTTGTTGCTTTTTTATTCCTTGAAATCCTGACAATCTGCCATACTGCAGACTTCACAGCTTCTTCAGCAAACAAGTGAAATGATGGACAGAACACTCCTCAGAAAATAAACAGCATCCAGTTCCATACATGCAAAAAGCAGCTTTCACATCTCTCAGAAGTTTCCAAGTGGAGCAGTGGGTGGAAATCAAAATAAAATGTACACTGCTTGGTTATTTAAAAGGAAATTAAAAAGCCTCTGACACATCTCTCTGCTCTTCAAGTTTTCAGGTACTCTGAGTGAAGCTGTTCAGACCTCACACTCATCTATCACACTTAAATGCAATCATAGTCAAACATAACATCAGCAAGTGCCTGAACTACAGAGATGCATTTAATACTCCCCAGTCAGCAATCAACCATTTCCACATTAGTTCATAATTACAATGTATTGTTTTAGCTGAATGCTTTATTTTCCCTTTTCTTATTCTTCTGCAGTTTGCCGTACTTGAAAAACTAGGTATTTTTTTTTTTAGATCTCCTTTTTGCAATGCTATTCTCGGGCAGTAAGCAGAGATCATTTTTAAAGAAATAAAACACTGAATGTATTTTCCTACCTGTTGCAGTCCACGTGGAGCAGAAGGTGGGAAGCACTAAGTGACACTGCAATCCTGTGCCACTGTCCATCTGCCAGACGGTAGGGGAACACCTCTGTTCTTGACTTCCCATTAAACCTGTAGTGGTATCTAATCTCATCCCGTAAGCCGCTGCTCTCCAGTTCGAAATAGCTGTATCAAAAATATGAAGAAGAATCAGTTCCATTTCTGGTCTACTCAAAGCTTCTGTCACTTTCTTAATTCACACAACTCCTTAGGCAAACACTAGATGGAAGGTCAGCATTTGAGGATGTTACTCATCACAATTCAGCTGCAAGTTCATTTTCTAAAAAGAGGTAGAGAGACAAGTAGTACACGCTCAGCGCAATACAAAAATAAAGGAATACCATTTACACAAAAACAGCTCATGCTCAAAACCATTTCATTGTCCTAGATGTCATCCATAGAACAGGCTCTACAACAAGAAAACAATCCTTATTCTACTCACCCAGATGCTTTCTATAAATACAGGATTTGTAGGCAACGCCAAAATAAAGGACCACGTGTATCGTTACCAATGAACAAACGAAAAGCCATTAAGGTAAGAAAGCTCCAGGTAATCATTGAATTCATATTCACTATTTGCAAATGTAGTTTAAAATTTGTTTACTTTTAGGACTCCCTTACATGCAATTGCACTTAATTCATTTTCTCAGTTTTATTTTTACAGCTGTAATTGTTCAGCTTTACAAGAGAACAAAGCCTCCTGGCTAGATTAGGTGTCTCAACATCTGGCATAAGCAATCAAAGCCTTCACAGAGCTGTCACAAGAGAAACGTCTTTGGGCAGTACTGCTTTGTTAACAACGTAAAGCTATTAATCGGCATCACACAGGCAGGAGGAGCCAGATCTTTTTCTAGGGTGAATTTAGCCCTTACCAGTAGCAATGCATTGGCAGCAGAAATTATACACCTCATCTCGGACCTCAGATCACACAGAGTATTTACAGCATATCAAATCAAGTTGGTCTTTTTTTCTTGTAAAATGATGACCTGCTTGTAGAAAGGTGACACAGACCTCTGTTTTCAGCAGAAAAACTCTTTCAACTAAGAGCAGATGTTAGGTTTTATAGCTAGTCCCTACCCCTGTCTGCCTCTGCAACATCACATTCTCCCAACTGGGCAATACCAGTGCAACACTGCAGCTGAAGCATGGATAATTTGGGGTGTAAAAACAAAACAACCAAAAAGACAGTAATAAAGTCAGCAAAAGTACAAATTCAAGATGAAATAATAAATATCTAGGTACCCATTTTCATTTTAACTGAAGTCTGTGCACAGACCTCATCAGCTGGTGTGGACAAGTATGGGCAAGGTGTGTGTAAGAACTATTAACAGTGAAGCAGAGGCTACTCAGAACCAAGTTCCTCTCAAACAACTCATTTTTCAAGCTTTTATGTTGTAAGATGAAACAACAGACTGAGAAGGGGAACAGCAAGGCAGTGCCTGACAAAAAGAAACTCCAGCGCTCCTTCACACTGACACTGCCTTGTGATTCAGACAGTCGTAAGATCCTTTTCCAGGTAGAACACAAATATCATCAGGTTACCCAAAAGAAATAATCAAGAATAATAATAATATGTAAACACATATATATGTAAATATATATATAGAGAGAGAGAGAGAGAGAGAAATATATTTACATGGTTGATCACAGAAGAGCCTGAGAGCAAGGCTAACTGCACCCCAAGCTGCATCAGAAGAGGGGTGGCAGCAGGAAGAAGGAGATGACTGTCCCTCTCTACTTAGTCCTTCTGAGGCCCCATCTGGAACACCGAGTCCAGGTCTGGAGCCCCTAGGACAGAAAGGATGTGGAGCTGTTGGAATGGGTTCAGAGGAAGGTCATCAAAGGGCTGGCAGACCTCTCCTATGAAGAAGGGGTTGAAGAAAGCTGGACTTGTTTAGCTCTGGGGACACCTCACTGCAGCCTTCCGGTACCCAAAGGGAGCTTACGATCAGGAGAGGGACCTGCTTCTTACACAGCCTGATGGTGACAGGACAAGGGGGAAAGACTTTAAATTAAGAGTGGAAATATAAATGTCAGTGAGAAATTCTTTACTCAGACAGTGGTGAAGGACCAGAACAGGCTGCCCAAAGAAGCTGTGGAAGCCCACCCTCGAAGGCACCCAAGGTCAAGTTGGATGGGGCCTAGGCCACCCAATCTAGAGGTTGGCAGCTCAGCTCCCAGCAGAGGGGTTGGAGCCCAATGATCTTCCAGGCTCCTTCCAATATCTAAGCCATTCTGTGATTCTAGGTCAAGCTGCTGCTGTCACTCTTCACAATGCCCTGTAGCTACGGAGCTCATCACTTACTACACAATGTTTTGTTCAGTACTGAAAAAGGCAATATTCCAGCTCTGGGAATGGCAGTCAGATATCGTGCTTACTCACATCTATGCCGCATTATTAGAACAGCACAGGGAGCTGCAAAGCAGCAGTTTCCATCTGATAAGCTTTAGCTTCAACTCTTATTTCTGAACTAAAAACAGCTTGCTGTCTGTCCCCTGACTAATTTCATAAAAAAGCAGAAGTGATTTGTTAAAACTTGCTGCGACAGACAGCACTAACTATATACGCATACCTGCTGCACTGCCAAAAGTCACAGGACTGTACACAACATGTTTCACTTCTTCTGTTAGCAGAAAAGAGGATGACAGCAAACTAATTCTGCACCTATTTCTCACCACCCTTCAACGAGTGCCGATCAGAGGTGGTTACACTCAGACATCAGACAACAGAATCCCAACAGCAGAAACTGGCTGGTTAAGCCCAACTCACATCTCCCATACTTAAGCACAGCATGGTAGTTTGAATCAGTGCATCTGCATATCGTTTTAATTCTTTTCAAGATGTGCACATTCAGATATCTTGTCTAGATAAACACATACACAGGGCTGTGTTTACAGCTCAGAAGGTACAGCTGTCTTTTCTCAACCAGAGCATAATTCATTTGCAAGTAGCTTTGTTGGTAGCAAACATCTTTTCTCTCCTACTCCAACTAGACTCTAGGGGAAAGCTTCTTCGAAAGCAACTCGCCTTTGAGTTCACATGGCACTGCGCAAGCTTTCATCTACTGCAATTTTACAGGTAAACAAGGGGGGAAATTAACAAAAGCTTCTGTGCAAAAGGAAAGAGAATCAACTGGTTTCCAACATAAATATCTTTTTAATATGTTCTTCCCAATATTTTAAGAAGAATAAAACACTGGAACAAAACAAGACAGGGTTCCTTAAAGTATTACAGCACCTGCTAAAAATGAGCCGTCCTCCTGCACTTGTACTGCCTGAATAAATGCATCAACAGCAAGTGTGAACTTTCAATCTTGCCATGAGATCCATATCAAAAGCCCAAGGGAAGCTGCTGAGTATTACAACCAGTTCCGCTGCTGCATTACAGCTGCATGAAGTCTGACTGGAATGGGTCTCAGATATGTGTGAGTCAGCTCATTGCTACAGTTAGCCCCCTGCTGTCCTCCTCATCATTTCTTCCAGGAGACATGTCAGTCGCCTATTTGTCAACTTGTTAGCACAAACTGATGCTTTCCTGTTTTATTTCTTTCTCAATTAGTGGGCTTTTTTTTCCTTTTAAACAGACAAGATCACTTTGACAGACTAAGTTCTTAGAACATGTGCATTAAGAAAACATGCTGTTCACAGAACATAAATAAAAAGCATTACATGACCTCGGCTGAAATTATTCCACTGCTGTAATTTCCATATTTGCTAAGCATATAAGCTACTACTGGTTTCATTCACATAGATACTGAATTCAAGTATGCTTTCTATATACACGACAGCTGTCCCTCTCAATCAAATCCCAACACATAAAAGAGAGAAAAGCAAAAAAGTGTTTCTAAATTCAGATTAATATTATGCACAGCAAAGAAGCTGTGTTGTTTTAAGATCGTGGAACATGCTTTACAGATGGACTGTACTATACCACAGTTAACTTTACTATTCTTTTTGACAACTCATATCTAACTCCTGTAAAAGTACAGTTGTGAAAACACAGTGATTGGCTTCCTGACATTTACTCTTCAGGTTCCTGAAAGCATACTGTAAGCTGGAAATATGGGTGTTATGGATTCTATGGCCCCCAAAAATAGAGAAGTCAGCATCAACATGAAATAAAAACAAGACGCCTGAAGTTGAAAGACCAAAGTGTTTTTCCAAGATGAGTTGGCTTCATCCACTGTTTGTGTTAAAGAGACATATTCATATACTCATGATACTTCCATGAACCATAAATAAAGTACTGAGTAACCATTCTGACCTGACAAATTCTGATTCCTGATCAAGTGCCAAACAAAGCCCTACAGCCTCTTTCCAGAATCAGCATCAGCACTTATGGCAGATGTTTGTAGAGCTACTAAGCAGATGTCCCAGGGCAAGGCAGCAGGCACAGATGGCATCCCTGGGAACATGTACAAACTTGGGGTTGCCATCTAGTCAAAACACTCATGCATCTGCTTAACCCATATGAAGTTAAGGTCACAGCGAGTTCAAGAATGGAAGCACTGCTCACCATGCACAAGCTGCAGCAACACTGCAACATCAGATCTCTTGACTAGAAAAAATAATTGCCATAATAAGGATCAGACTTGTTCAACGAGGTCGTTGAACACAAAATTCTGGAAAGTTGTCAGCCTGGTCAAGGCACCTGTTTGTTTTTAAACAGCAGAACAAATTCAAGGGAACTTCTATGACCATTGGATGTTATCAACTAGAAATTCGGAAAGCTTCTATATCCATTTGTCTCTTTGCACATGTTTACAGACAGATTTCATTTAACAGCATCACGTCAAGCAGAGTGCCATTTAAAGACGTTAAGGAAAAAATCTACTTCAGAAACACTTCTGGATGTATTCAGAAACAAGAGCCAAGGCAGCTGAGGCCATTACCATGCAGACTGCAGTACATTCAATCTGCACAGGTTCCGTGACAAATCACAGATCATTACGCTCTCAGCCTAATGCTGTTCCTCACCACTGACTGAATCTGTGTGCACAGTGGTACACACAGCACACTGCTGGCTTGGTTCTGCCAAGTGGTTTAGCCTGGATGACAACAGAAAAGAAACTGAGACTGTGTTCCAATGCTCTCCTGATGGAAAGTAAGTCAGGCTGCGAGCATACACTGGGAACACTAAGCTAAATTCTGCAGCTGAGCTGGTAGGCCTGTACTCACAACCATCGCCACAGTCAATGAAGCCAAATGGAACAAAAGTGATGCCTCTGAAACAAGAGAGGCACCTGCCTTCAAACCAAAGTAAACATTCACCTTTCAGTTGTTACCAGACTTCTGTAAGGATGCAAAACTAGAACAAGCTACAACTGACAAGGTAAATATCTCAGCTGCTTCCCCAGGAGCTATTCTTGTACCCCTAGCTATGAGAAAGAGACAGGATAAAGATTCCAAGTTTTGAAACCTCATCAAGCATCGGATTTTGAAGAACTGCTCTTACGTGCTCAAGTATGCAGATCCAGCTCTCTGTCACATGAGCATACTTACAAACCATGCAGAGCTACCTTCTGTAGCTAGTTTAAATATGGGCAGATTGAGCAGCTACACAGCAAAACCATACATAGCAAATCTTCACTTACGTGGTATTAAAGACTTCCTGCCACTGCAGAGATTATGTACTGATATCAAAGGCTCTGAGCAAAATCAGACTGACATCTGGTAGCACAAAAGGTAAAGTGAATAGAGGAAGGATCATCTGTAACACTGAAGGTATCTTGCTGAAAAAAATCAGATTAACTTCTTACGAAAGCAAATGCTGAATCCTACATGCTTTTCTCTATGATAATCTGCAACTCCAAAATATTCCTCCTATACAAACAAACGCAAAACAAGCCCAAACTTAAAATACCAAATTCTTTCATATTTTCAAAGTCAGTGCCCAGGAGTTCAATTTCAGTTTGCCATTGTCTACCTAAATGTAATTCTTTCAAACACTTGAATCCTTTCACTTCAAATTACAGGAACTAAACCTAGTCAATTAACATCTTTCTCTGTTCTGATGACTCTGAGGACAAATGCCTACTCAAGCCAGTGTCTTCCTACCTTGAAACACTTAGCAATCACCACCCACAAGTGACATTTTCTTTAATAAACATTTCTCTTCTGCTCTACAAATCTTCTATGAGGCAATTGGGCATGCAAGCAGCAAGGCTTTAAAGCACTTACGATGCTCAAAATATGTATTTGTGTACCTGCAACAAGGCAAAGGTCATACAAATACAAGTGTCCTTTCTTCCTTCACCATAGAAATAAAAAAATGTGACCCCAGCATCTGCCTGCTGGCTGAAATATAGCTTGAGTCAGAGCTGGTACAAAGCAGCTACTTATTTTCCTGGTCACATGCTGTAATGGCTGGTACAAAGCAGCTTATTTTCATGGTCACGTGCTGTAATGGCTGAGCTTATGTGCTTCTGCTTCCATTTCATGCCTAAACATGTCTTCACTGAGGATGCTACCCAACTGTTCGCTGTGGAGCCTCCCAGCGCATAGGGAACCTAGAAAACAGCCCATTATTTGAAGGAAGGATGACAAGGCTTCTCAGATGCTTCCTCTAAACCATCCTGCGCTCAATAACTGTTTCTACAGCAAGGAACACAAACCACAGCTGCACTCTGGATTACTCAAGTGTTCCTCAAGGAGCTCATCACCAAAAAAGCCACAAACAAGGGTTACTTTCCCCAGCGCTCCAGTGGACCATGTGCACTTCACTGCCCCCAGCATAGCTATAACCAATGCAGAGCAGAATCCCATCCAGTTCCACCCCTTCCCTCACACTCACCACTGCAGCTCAGTGGACTCCCCAAATCCAGTTCATAAAACCAAAAACATTAACACTTCAGAGAAACAACAACTGCCAACCTAGCATACATAAAATACCTGCTCTCAGTGGGGAGCCACAAGATGGAAGGTACGCTCATGGACCAGTAACTCCTTTTTTACAGCATTTAAACCAGTGGGAGATGGACTACAACACTTATGCAGAAGATGAAAACAAAGCAGATCTGAATCGAAAGGTTGGAAAGCAGAAGGGCAGAAGTCAATTTTGGCTTGCACATCTAAAAGCCTTCTGGAATACCATACAGGAGGCAGAGGGTCAAGGGGGGAAAAGATGTCTCAATACCTCTCATGTTTCATCTGGTGCAGAGGGACAGAAGTAAGGCTGCATCTTTACATTCTCTAAACAGCTTGTCAGTTTAGCAATTGCACATATAAATATTAATTTATCTGTAGACCTTTACCCTGTTTGTGGTGTAGACTGGAGAAGTACTCAACTTCCTACAGAGTTCCAGCCAGGTCCCCTCTCCCCATCCAAAACTCACTGACTCAGTATAAAACCTTTCACTACCAGCCTAACACTGATCAACATCTTTCTGAATATTTCTACCAACACAGCTTGCTGCTGCAGAGCGAAGGGACATGTTGAATAAAACAAATCTGCTCTACCACAGCTGTGCAATTAGCTTGCAAGCTTCCAACTACCTGGCATGACAAAGTTTCTGAAGGACAGGTCCTAGACATAGGTCAGTGCTGAATGCTAAAAAAATGAAAATATTCAAAAAAAATCTCCAAAACAGTTTTTAGTGCTTCCTTTAAGACAAGTTAATTTCATTTCTTCTTAGTTCTGTCCCAGTGTGATTTTCCACTTCTAAATACTCTTCAGAAAGAATGACAACACATGGATAGAAGGTTAGTGTTAATAAGCATTTAGCACAGAGGACAAACCCAGGACACACGCACAAATAGCCCAACAAAACAAAACATAGAATGGCACCGGATGCCATTTCCAGCAGCTTTGAAAAAGGCATATAATGAGACCCTGAAGAGAAGGTCAGAAGG
Organism: Oreortyx pictus; assembly: GCA_036925125.1. Taxonomy (NCBI): domain Eukaryota; kingdom Metazoa; phylum Chordata; class Aves; order Galliformes; family Odontophoridae; genus Oreortyx; species Oreortyx pictus. The sequence goes on along the minus strand of JAUPFR010000006.1, from coordinate 2,265,516 downwards.
TTTTATTTTATTTCTCATGAGTAATTTCAGATAATATCTCCTCTGTTTACTAGTTCATTTTCACTCGTCCTGCATTACAGTGCTTGATTTCTTTGCTGTTCCCAAAAAAATTAACAGTTATCAATGAAGCCTTTCATTGGGGGAACTTGTTGCAGAGCAAGTAAATAACCAACAAGTTACTTTCAAAAGATCAAAGGGAACTTTGCGTGATGAGAAGTGAGAAAACCCAAGTCAAAGCTGTTACCTCCCACATCCTAACCAGGCAACAGCTTGGCTGCCATCTGCCTCCTTGTATCATAGAATTATAGAATCATAAGGGTTGGAAAAGCTCTAGGGCCACTGAGTTCCATGGTCAAGCCATCCCCACCACGCCCACTAACCTTATCCCTCAGTATTACATCTACACCTTTCTTGAACACCTCCACAGACGGTGAGCCTAACCATAACATAAAAACCCTGATTCCTTTTTTGCCTTTCAGGTTCCTCCCTGGACTGAATGCTTTGCAACACCTTACACCAAACAGACCTACACTGCAATATGAGTAGTAAATCAAAAGTAGCTATTTCAGTAATTAAATGTGTGAGTCAGTGGTGTAGCCAGTAGTAGTACACCCCTCACTGCTCTTCCAGGTGCCTTACCCATCCTTCCCAAGCAACACAACCCTGCGTTTTGTACGTTTTTAATACATGCTAAGAAAATAAACGCTTTCCTTTCCCACTCACAGTCATAATACTACAGTACTGTGGGAAGAGTTTATGGCTAATCTGGAGGCAACGTTTCCTCCTCGAGCAAGAAGTCTTAGGGATGTCAGTTGTTTATAAACAGTGCCCTCCAGTGGTCAGGCAGTCAAAGTCAGCTCCTTTTGTGACGGCCACTATTTCAAACTCCAGCCTGGGTACCTGAGCAACCTTGGCAGATTTCTCCAGAGGCTGATCTCGGCCAGTACTGGGAAGGAGCTAGCAATCTCTCTCCAACTAAGGGAGAGAAGAGAAAAAGGCAGTGCTGACTCCCTTAAATTTATGTTAAGGGGCTTTGGATCATAGAAGTCCAAAGCAGGTGAGGAGCAGACAACTCTGAGTGAAGCTCTACTAAATTGCTTTTGAAATAAAAACTCATTCTGGGTGGGTTTTCAGGCATCTCGATGGCCTTTTCCAAGCCTCTTCATGGCTGAAAGACTCAAAGGCTATGAACACCTTACAAAGATCTAGATGAAAGGGGCTAGCATAATTCTCCAACAAAGAAAATATTTTCCTCAGCTCTGAATCCACCAGTTTCATGTTCATCCATCCTTCATTCCATTTTGTCCTCTAAATGTCAGGAAAAAAATATAATTTGCAGATTCACCTTTGTATTACAGGTAGCTTGCACGTAGTCTGCACGTACCAGACTGTTCAATTAGACTTAATCTGTGCTAATTAATCTTCCAATTTTCCAAGCTGTGTATTAATACTTTTGGATCATGAAAATAGAAGCTTTATCATCAAGTTGATTCAACAAGATAAAACATTCACGAAGATGCATTTATTGCCTTCTCTGCAGTATAAATCCTGTCCACCAAATGATGATATAAATTAGTGACTAATCTCTAAACGCTGTGAGATATCCATTTAGTATAACAAAGCAGCATTTCTGAACAACTGACTCCAGGGAAAGTTGTATTCATATTCGTTTAGTACCTTCTGTATTCAATTTCTGTTTGTTGATACAGATTTAAGAACCATTTACCTATGTATTTCTAGGACGTCATAGATATCTTGGTTACAGAGTTCCATGTTATTAACCAAGAGCAAACTCCTGCAAATATGTGCTAGAGAAAGGCAATATAAACCATCAATCCACTTGTTACTACCTCATACATTTTCACTCGTACCTTCCGAACACTGTTCTCTGCGACATGACATTATGCAAAGCAGCCTTTTGTACTAGCTAAGCTCACACATGTAACTTAGAACAAGATCTATTTCTCATCTACTAAACAAGCATGGAACAAAAGGTATCCCACAAAGATACAAACTCCTCTACCAGCAACCAACATGGATGCTGCTTTTATTATTTTATCATTGACCCGCATGTTCTGAAGCCTCAAATTTTCCATTTTGACCAATTTTGGTATGCTGGCAAGTCAAAACCACTATGCCATAAGTACACTATTTCCTATATTCTATGTAAAGAGAAATTTCCTGGCTTTTCCACTGTCAAAAGCTGTAGTGGTAGGTAATAAGGTGCCCCTAAGACTTGTCTTAATCACATAAATTCAACGTTTCTTACTAATCTCTTCATTTTGTCTGTTTGCACAGACATGTTAAAGTTGAAAATAGCTTAATGAAATGCAAGACAGAAACAGAACCGTATTAAGTACCAAAGCCTTGTTAGGAGCAACAACTTTTACAAGGGCTTACTGGTGTGTCAAAGACCTGTGGCATATTTTCTGTCCACATGTCAAGCTAAAAAGTAGTGATCTGAGCAGCTGGTATAACACCCAACAACAACAACAACAAATACCAACAAAATCAAGCTGAACATTCTGAACATTTCCCTCATTATAATCTAACCAGGGTACTCTTCAGCAGAGCATCAGCGTTACAAAGTGTTTTCCCCGTTCTCATCCACGTTATTCATTTCTGTCATCATACACCTAAAGGTCTTAAAGAATTATCCTTATCAAGGTCCATGTAGCAACTTAAGACATTAGGGAAAGAAATACAGTCTATTTTATCAGATACACAATACATCTGGAAAAGAGGGATAATTGCAGTAATCCATCTGACTTGCAGAACGCAGCAGCACTCATTAGCAACACTGGACATGTCTGTTTTGGCTATTACACAGAACTAGGCAGACTGAAACTACTTCGGCCCTTGCACAAAAGGACAAAGATTTAAGCAAGGCTAGCACCCAATCCTTCAACTACACACCATTTTAAACAGGCACGTATTAATTCAGAATACTGGAGATAACCTCAGGGCCAAGGACAGCAGCAGTACATTTTATTCAATCAAGATTACTCCTGCACAGTACATCTCTCTACCAGCTGCTGCGCCTCTGACCGCCAAGATAGAGAAGTTAAGTAGCTAAATTCAGTAGAGGCTGTATCGAAAACCCCGTGTGCCTTGCATTGTATAATCACTGCAGTCTGTCTGGTTTGACCTTGGATTGCTGAGTACATGCATGTGTTCCTAAATGTGATGGTGTTCCCGTGTCAATGTCTGTCCTCCATGTCCTCTCTCTCAAATAAAAAATGAAAAGTAAAAAAAAAAAAAAAAATCCCTTAACATGGCAAGCTGATCTTGTTAACCACAATTTCTGAGAGCTACAATTGCCTGGAAAAGCTTGGAGGAAATAAAATGCAATGACAAAAGGAACGATGGGGTGAGAGGAGGTAAAAAGGAAGAGACAGATGGATTTCTGTGTCACATGAAACAATATTCTTATAGAGAGAGAACAGCCCTGAAAATGAAAGAAGGAACAAACTAAGAGATCAGTATGAAAGCTGAAGTGATGGAAAAGCATTATGATTGAATAAGGAAGAATTAGAGTCCTCCTCTTGGTTATCCTTGTTCAGACATCTGCTGCTGAACAGGCAAAAAGACATCACTGGTCAAAAAAAAGTCACTGCCTTCTGCATAGACTGCCTCACCTGAAGGAACAAATGGGGCTAGTTCTGTGCCATATGCATCATTAGCAAAATTAAATACCAACAGGAACTTCAAAGAAATACAGAAAACTCAATGTGAAACAGGAGTAAACAAAAAAAAAACATGGTATTACTTGTATTACAACAGAAGGTCAAAGTAGCTGCAGAAACCCTTGGAGCCCTAATTGCTATATACACATGCATCTTAAGTTACAGATAGTTCGAGTTTGCAAGACACTGAATGGCACAGTATACTCCAACATCACTGAAATCGATACTGTTAATACCACAAGGTGCTTTTTTGTACATGAACTGCTATTTGCTACTGTAGCAGTTAATGAAAGAGACCTCTTCATTACCTCCTACACAGCCAACAAGAAACGAAGGCCAGAAATGGGAATACATTGTATTTATGCGAGGAAAAAACAAACAAATGCGGCAGGATGGAAGCACGCCTCTCAAGAACAGCTGAACTGCTGAATCTCAAACAAGCAAGCGTATTACTTTCAGATATCTTAAAACACAGCGAAGCACATTTAGTCTACACCTCATTAGAAACCAGAGGATAAAAAAAACAAAGTTAAATGAAGTTATTTTATGGACCAGGACACACAAACAGTGCACTCCTCCTATTTAAATAAAGAACAGCCCAAAACTTGCAATTGCAAACTACGTCAAGAGGCTTTAACTTAGGCAACAGATTTTACAGCTACCATTTCAACACATTGTCACAATGAGCACTCAGAACCTTTCATGCCAGTATGACTACGAGAGAGAAAATTGCCTCTTACCTGTGCTCTAACTCCCGGATGGACAGTATAACTCCCGAAGTCGATGCCTTCTGTTGAAGAGTTGCCAGAAACGTGAACTCACTTTTATTCCGAAAGAGCTGAACCAACTTCTCACTCACATGGGGCGCCGCATGGATTTCTCTTTCTACATCTAAGAATGTTATTTAAAAAAAAAAAAAAAAGAAAAAAGAAAAAAAAAAAAGGAGGGAGGGAGAGGAACAACGGTCCAGTAAAAATGCTAAGTCAGAAAGATTCAGATTGCATTTATCATTTCCCCATGGATATTTTTCATTTTCGAGGGACACCTACCACATGCTGCCACTGCATTTCTTCAGTGAAAACAAACAAACAAAAAAACAAACCCAAAGGAACAGCACCTTGTCAGCATGCCCACTTGTCACTTTGACAAGTTCACAAGCGGTCAGCTACTGATTTTCTGACAATTTTTAATGGGATGCCGAGCCATTTGTGTCTGCTGCGAGCAGATTAAACCGCTGTAAATAAGGTGTGCTGCAGCCAGATAAATAGGCTCCTAAATTCTGAGGAATCTCAAGCGCTGCCTCTCCCAGCACAATTCACCAAGCTCCAATTTCAGCTTTTACCATCAGCTCCGTTACCGCCTTCCCATCGTACATCAGAGGGAACCTGTCTTTGCACTGTGTAAGGCAGAGATGTATTACTGCTAATAATGCTATAGGGCTGCACCTCTGCCCTAGAAATAAATACAAGACACACTCATGATATGCTATCGTTTCAGGGATTCCTCAGTTTAAGCAAGCAAAGCCTGGCAGCTCATGCAATATTTATTCAACTACGGTGTGACCAGGCAGATCCAGAAATATTTCAGCCTCACTAATCCTGTCCACGTCCAAGCAGCAGCACGCCTTCTCCTATTTCATCTTCTAAGATACAAGCACACCATCTCTCAACACGTTCATTTTTGTTTCATCCCTCTACTAGCAGTACATCATCACTCCCACAGATGATTAAATGACAAAACAGAGAAATTGTGGCATTTCACCTTCCCACCCCTTGTCATGTTGCTCATGCTGGGGCTTTGTCACACATTTGCTAGACCTGTGCTGCTTGTGGTTCCTGGGTGTCACGACCAATTATAAGCCTGGCGAGCTTCCTTTAGAAACGATTTGCTTTGAAGCCAAAAATGCCAACACAAATTCTCAGCTGGTAGAAAACCATATAGCTCTACTGAATCCTGAGAACCTGGCCCAGCATGAGTGCTGTAATACACAAAGGAGTGATGAGATTTACAATTCAGAATTTCACTGCAGGAAAAAGAAAAAAAAAAAAAAAAAAAGCATCATTAAATGAGGTTTTGCTAACTGAAAGAGAAGAGGCTGGTTTGAAAACAACCTGAAACTCAGAAACATTGACTGTGGAGGGAAGGCCACAGACTGAAACCGAACTCTAAGGAAGAGGTACTCAAGCATGTTTCGTAATTGGATGTCTCAACTTTTCCTGTACAGCTTAAAGCCCTCCAAATGAGCCTACACACTCAGAATGCATAACGCACTGGCACTTTGGAAAGCTCACCTCTGAAAAGCACTGCAAATTAGACATCAAAACTCACAACTCATCATTTTAAAATCTTTGCCAGAGGCTCAAATTCACCTGATAAATAAATATAAGGCCCTCTTAACAGCATCACGCCATTTGTCTGTACAATACCGCCTCCATCATAAGAGAACAAAGCTTCAAAGAACAGGAGTAGCTTCCACAGCCAACCCAAAAGAGAACAGAAAGCACAGAGCGCAGAAGAGGAGCGGGTTTTGTGTTTACCCACAAGATTTCACTATGACTCTCATAATATGAGGTGCTGCATGTGTATTTGTGTTAATTCTGTTGATCAAAAGCAATATCTGCCATAGATAGAAAATCCTGAAATTCCAGAAACGTGGTTTCAAAACTGCAAGATAACAAACATTATTTAGGTAGTGCTTCGCAACCCTATTCTAAAATAACCCATAACAGGGAATTACTCAGCTTCTGTCAACACACTCCTAAGAATGGAGCGACTTGTTCGGCATAGATCTGCTCAATTCCAGGCCAAGGAGGTATCAGTGCACAGGAATATCCTCCTGCTGCACAACCCAAGACAAACCTGCAGGTGTAGAAACACCTACAGGGATGTAAAAAATGATAAAGTGCCTGCTAGGGCTCACAGGAAGCATGGCAGAGCTACAAGAACTCCACATATGTCATCAATCCATGTTCTGCATCGCTTCTGCAGGAAGTACCATACTAATGAATTGAGAGTACAATCCATTCAGTGTAAGAGCTTTCTATTTGCAAGCTGATTTTCACTCCAAAAAAAATATAATAATAATAAACACCCTGAACATATATACACCCCGTCACTGCAGGTGCCCGAAGGGAAAATATTTTTTACGCTCTCTATAAAAATAACTGCCTGCTTGTAATGAAATGCCATATTTCCTACATAATATACAGCAATACAGGCTTATACAGTGATCTTCAGTGAAACATCACTCCATGCCTGAATGATAATGCAATCTCAGCAATAAATGAAATAAATAAGTGCAGATGCAACTTTCATATGCCCTTCTATGCAATCATATTTTCTTAATGTGAAATACCGACTGTCTGGAGGGCTTTTTAAATGTACTAGAACACTTCTAAAAGAAAAAAAGAAAAGCTCACACAGCCTGAAAGTGAACAGATAGAAATCATCTCGGAGCATTAAGCGAATTTTCCTCCTTCAGCCAAACAGAGAAGCACAAGATACCTCTACATTAAAGAGGCAAAGTTCTCTGAGTCAATAACCCACGGTACGAAAGAGAAAGGAACTACGTGACCATTTGGACTGGAGTTTGAAGCCATGAATATCACACAATTGGCCTTATGGGATGAATTCCAAACCGTCTGAGAAATCTTTACTCTTCCTCTTCACTTAAATACTCCCATTAGAAAAACTTAATAAAAATATTGGACTAAATCAAACCGGGTCTCCTGTAACAAGATATGCTTAGTCACTAAGTACTTTGCTTAGGTACTTTCTTGTTTTACTCCCTTAGTTCAGCAGGGAACACAGAGCATGCAGCTTTATTGGTAACATCAACCACTGCAAAGCTATTTGTTTAAATGTGCTTTCAGGACACCCTTTACACAATCATGCCAGACAAGCACGTAGAAATTAATCCCACAAGAGAGAATCTGGATCTCAGTGACAGCAATTAAAGAATCGAACGTTGCAGCACATTGGCTTTTACCTTGCTACGGGCAAAATCCAATAAGACCTAAATCTCTCTTCAGAGAGAAAATACATAAATAAATAACTAACTCAGCACTCCTTTCTTAAGATGCCATCTTTCCAAAACAGAATCAAGAGTACATGTGGCAGCAACCAGGAGCTGCCTGGGATGGAAACAGAAGGCAGTGTCTCAAAACCCTTCTCAAGGAAGGGAAGTGGTCACCAAAGCCTCTGTGTCCAAGTACACAGATTCCCTTCTCCACTTTGGTCCCACAGACCACCTTACAAAGAATAAGACCACCAAACAGTGCTTGTGCCAGGTGCCCCTGCTGCCCATCCACTCCTGCTCCTCTACTACCATTCCTCAGTCCAGACAAGAGGGTGACACAATATCTCCCTTCTCCTTCAGCTGAAGTCGTGATGTTTTTGCACTATTATGTCTCCGCTGTGAGGTATTCCCACCAGCACAAAAAAGACATTCTAATTGCTTTATTCACTCTTGCTAGCTCCAAGTAATAAACAGTAGGAAATCTTGTTCAACAGCACAGCTTTCTAAATTATGATTATTCATTATAAATCACTTTTTACATGTTGCTTCAAACAGCGTTCCTCAAGAATAAGATCCATCTGCAGTGAATGCTTGGTGATTTTAATATGCAAACCTCCTACAGAGATGATGTCTCATTTTAATTATTCTTTCGCTTTAATGGGTTTTCATTAAATTAGAGGAAGGAGCAATTATCAGGGTGAATAGCTAATGTTACAAAGGTAAGTTCCCGTGACTATACAGTGAAGGCAGTTCTGCTAGAGAAGGTGGAGAAACAGTATAATGCAATGTAAACTCTTCTTTTGTGCGATGTAAAACCCCCTAGCAGTAAACGTGCAGGTATTGCTGTCGTTCTGATGTATGTTTGTCAACGAGTTTATGACTACGTCTCACCTAACAGAATTTTATCTAGCATTCAAAATCATAGATATGTTTCATTCCTTTCGGGAAGCTACTGCAAGCTCACTCCTAAAAAATCAGGTACCAGGGAGAACGGAATTCTGAGCCACTGAAACAAAACCACTGCTGATTAACTCTTCTACACAGCCACATCTGGGCTACCCACCTCCAGAGCCCTTCTAGTTCCCCCCCCCAGATAGACAGAACACTCAAGGCAAGCACCAGAGCCATCCCTCTCGTGACAGAAGCACGAGCAGCAGGCCTGGGTGCATGCACAGCACAGTGATGACACCACCTTGCAGGCATTTGGTGGGTAGGGAGCACAAGCAGGAAACCTGAGCGAGCTCAAGAGTTTTGCAACAAGCTCGCTGCTGAGGGCAGCGCTCACCTTGCTGCACACTGCCTGCTGCTCAGGCAGCTCCTTTTCCTCGTCTGCAAGTAGGCTCAGCTCTGTCCTCGAGGGACTTGAGCTGAAATGAACACTATTTACAAGTGGAAGATCCCTTAAATTAACTGCTTACTCCAGAGCTGGGAAAAATGCTCCAGAAGTTACGCCACCGCTAACAGCGCATCATCTGCTCTTAAATCATGTGAGTTAATCGAATTACATGCCTTGTTAGTTAATTAGTGCAAGAGTCACTGATTATAACTTCTTCTCCGCTGTTGATCTACAGCGGCTAACGTATCCCATCACTGAGACCGTGATAAAGGCTGCTGTCAGCCAGCTTGGAAAATAACAGCAGTTCAAAAGAGTATGGACTGCACGAGCAGCACGGTGCCAAGGAGCAGTCTGAAAAAGAGTCAGCAGCCCTGGTGAGCAGCACTCATTTCCAGGCCTCACAACTGACACAGTCCAACTCCAGAGAATGTTAAGTGCCAGTGCCACACAGGACAACGAGCCACCTAAAATTCTGATTTCTCATTGACAGAGATAGCCCATAAGCCAGAATTTCAGAGTAATGCCAAGATCCCAGTGAAGCAGAAGAGGCCAAAAACACCGTGTAGGAAACCCCAGCCTCACCCCAGCATGGCCATGCAGACAGCAGCTCTCATTTCCCCAGTGATGGCCTGCATCCTTCACACGCACATCTGAGCACCAGGACTGAGCAGCTGATAGCTGTTCCTTAAAACAGAGGATTCCAGCTCCATTTCTTCACTTGCAAAGAGATTTTACAGTGCCCAGTGCTACTTCTGGCAGCAAACAGACCTGCCTACACCCACACAGAGGTTTTGATCTCCAGCAAAGCCTTTTCATCATAGGAATAACCCAACTAAAGGCAGTGGAATTATCCCAAAAGTTCAAAGTAATTGTATGCCAATGTGCTGTCGCAGTCAGACGCTCCAACGGTGGCACTCAGTTGCTTGATTACTTGTAAAGCATTTCACTTGTTCACTACCAAAAATCTTGTGTTTTTCCTTAATTTTCTTTATGCAATTTGTAAACAAACACGTACCACAAATTCATTCTCCCTTCTGTTTTCTTCACCTCGGGAAAAAACACTCGCACGTCGCTGCTGAAGAAAATTAACTCCTAGCTGTCTGTTTTATTTATGGACCACATGATAACGGCACAGAGCACAACACACTCATCAAGGCCTCTCTCTGCTCAAGAACCATTTCTGCCTTCAGCCTCTTCACAGCTACATTTATAGCCAAGATTCTGGCTGCCCTTGTTCTGCAGAACACACGTGAGCACATTTATACCCAAATCTGTATCAATTCTGCCTCTGTGAAGCGATGCGCCCCAGTAAAAAGGCACGAGCACAGCTAGCACGCTGAGCCATTCCCTGCAACTTTTACACCAATTATTGGAGAGACCCAACCATTTTCTAAAATGCCACAATAATAACTGCTTTATCTTTTTACACCGTAATTATGATTTGGAGCATCGCTTTTCTTATTTCATCCAAGCACGCCACAACTCATGAATAAAATATGACAACTTTGATAGCATCCATTGCTGTGGGTTCATCCGTAACAGCAAACGTGCTTGGGGTACTAAGAGCTCCCTCTCTCTCCACAAGCTTTTGTTTCAGAAAAATATGCTTTTATTTAGACAGAACAACCACACGTGTCGTCTCCTTTGCATTTCTTGCCGTTAGCAATAATACCAGCAATCATGTTTACTTTTTGTTTTAATGACTACGTTTTGAAACAATTAGGATGGCATAAAGCTAGAGGAGTGGAATATCCCATTTGAAAGCTGGTGCTCGTGAGACATCAGAAACCATTAACAGCACTGCCAGTGTCAGAGAACAAAGGGCTAACTCACAAAGAGGCCTGCGACTTTTAAACGCGTGAGCAATGTTATCACAAAAAAGAAACTTCGTTCTGCTCTGGTTTTGTGACTAATTACAGTGAAGTAAACCCAAGCAACTTCCCCTGCTTTGCTAAGAAGGCTGCTGTAACTAATACTGCAGTCCTGCTTCAACAGCTCCTCAGTCTAACTCCTTAAAAAGGAAGGCTGAAGATAAAGGCCGGTGCACAAGGTTTCCAAATCACCAGCATCTCCCAGTTTATTCTACTAACGTCACATTCTAAGGCTGCGCTGCTTCATCTTCCAAACAGCATGACAAATATCTCCACAGACCACAAAAAGCCATGACACACGCATCAAGCCCACTCTCCTCCCACACACCTTGGCTTGGTTGTTTTCCCTAGTACCAAGAACAGGCTCTGAAATTCCAACACTGGCACACACGCAATGAGCAGAGAGGAGCAGAGGAAGGTCTGCGTGCCGACTGTAGGCAGCCTTTCATCAGAGAAAAAATGAGTATTTAACCTGCAAGGACCAGTTTCAAGTTTGTTGTGCTGTCAGGGCATCTGTGCAACCTTGAAGCTTACAAAACACAGAAGTCAAGGGAAGGAGGAGTAGTGAGAAGCACAGCTGCCTTAGCACCACCGACTCATCCGACATAGGAACCATCTGCTCCCACTGCTGCCAACTGGAGAGCTTCAAACAGAGGAGCCACCAGTACACGTAAGGGGAGCACGAGCCCCATAAGGCAATCCCTGCAGCTGCAGCCATCCCATACCACTTTTGATTGTTTTCCTATTTACAGTAGAGAGGATCAGTGGGATATCCAGAAACATCAGCGGAGAGGGTGGGAGGATGGGGAATGGGAAGACTATAACGAGAGATTTCAGGAAGCCAGAACGCCAGCGCTCAGCTGGAGTACTGACTGTGTCAAATCAGTGATTCACAGACCCGTCTGTACTCACAATTACAGAATCAACTTGCCTATTCCAGCAGGTATGCAGGCTATGTAACTACTGATTTAATGTTTCAGTGGACACCAGGTGTCAAAACCTTTCTTTTTTGTCCATTTACTAAAAAAAAAAAAAAAAAAAAAAATAATAATAATACTCTGCATTTTGTATCACTGAATAGGCCACAAAAGGCAAGGCAATCACGTGATATAATGCCATAAACCAGCACAGTATGACATGATTACTTCTCACCATTTATGTGGCAAAAATGAAAAATGAAAGGAAAAAACATCCCCCTCGTGTCATTTATACACCCACACTGCAGGTGGCAAGACTAATCTAGAGTCTGGCATAGAAGAAGTAGGCTGAGGTCTCGGGTAGCATCTAATTTTTATTCTTGATAGGTAGTTGAAGACAGCGGGGATCTTCACGGCAGGAAGTTTTCCATGCCTGCCTCTTGCATTAAGCCTGTATCTGCCTCTGCATACCTTTCAAAGGTATGAAACTGTAGAAAAAAAATAAACATTAGCATGTGTCCTTCTTCATTTAATTAAGCAAAAATTACAGAAATATTCCGACCAAACAGACATTAGCATGTTTCCATCAGAACTGACCCCTCTTGGGATTCAGAGCACCCATAAAGGGCCATCTGGCTTCACTGCCTACAGTGAGCACCCTGCAAACCATTTTACCAAGCAGTGCTCCCATTCTGCTCCCTTTTACCCCAGCACCCATCCCACAAGCCGGACCTGCAGCACCAGGCACAGAGCTCTGCACCCAGGGGACTCACACCCCAGGACAGAGGCACAACTGCAGTGCTTCAATGTCCCAGGGCTCTCACCAGCACACACACACCTGCCCTGTGAGATATTACAGAGGAGTAAGAGTATCATTCTGTAATTCTCCTTTTCTAAATGAGGAGTTAATAAAATGTGATCACGTGCGGTATAATAAGACTTGAGAGTAACAGGTCACGGACATTGTCTGAGGGGAAAAAAGACATTTTTGTTGTGTTTCTGCTCTGATGAAGAGATAAGAAACTCCTACTGCTGTTCTCATTTTACCTCAACTCATTTCCCCTCATTTTAAGGACCTAGTTGCTCACACAGTGGGAGAAGCGTGTTACATTTACCAGCAACATTAGAAACTAGTTTCTCCAGTCTCCCTCCCTGCCCAGTGAAGAGTAGAGACCCTTTGCTTTCTTCCTGCTTATCTTCCTTACAGGACTTTGCCAACAGGTTGCCAGAAGCATTCCAGGCTTTTAGCCTACTACAGAAATACCGAAGTGCTTCTCCCACGTCCCTCTGTACTTGTCACAGCGGCAATGAAGACAGACAAGGAGAACAATTATTGTCTCCCAGCAAAGCAAAAATAACTGCCAAGAGCAGAGGCAACGCGTGCTCAGAATTCTTCCCTTGTCATTAAAGACATGATGGGAAATCCAAGAAGTGTCAAGTATAACAGAAGGCAGCATGAACAACCTCCAGGATGGAAAAAAACCTGGAAGTTGGTCACCATAGTTTTGTACGGCCACGTTTCTATTTTAGTCTATGCTTAACTTTTAGTTTTTAGGAGGGTGAGCAGGGTAAAAAGGGAATAAAAGAGAAACTCTGTGAGGGTTCACAAATTACATGAGTATGTGGGATGCATTTTAGCCTTAGGACTCCTGGGTAATTCAAATGGAAATAAGAGTGGAAACAGCCAATGCTGGATGGGTGTAGACAAGTGTCTTAAAAAACAGTTCTGGGCTCTGGCAAAGGGAACAGCAGTGTGCCTATCTTCAGAGCAGGAGAGCACTCAAGTAATTGCCCATTTCTTGATGATTCACTTCACTCATCCCCACCCAGCTCATAGCACACTGACTCCACATCACCTCCCTCTGCTGCAAATGGTCAGTTCTGCAGGAATCAAAACCCCTCAGGCTTATCTTTTCATCTCCACAAAAAAAAAAAAAAAAAGAAAAAAAGAAACCACTGCATCACTTACCACAAATCACACTAAAACATGAGCTGCGCTGGAAGGACAAATATAAGTAAGAAGTTAGGCAGGCATCGGTGTTGAAGACTCAGAGGAAACCCAGCCCCAGCCCTGCACGGGCACGTGTTACAACACTGTCCTCAGCGGCAGCATTGCACACTGCTTTCCAGAGGACCCCTGCCTCAGTCAGCATGCAAAGCAAAGAACAAACAACACCTGTTAACAAACAAGGATTTTAGGTCTTATTTTCATTGTTCAAGGCGCACCTCGAACAATAAATCCACCGTATTTAAATCCTTCTCTGAAGACAGAACGGACCATGACCAAGTTAATTATGTCTGAGACTCCGCAATTAATTAGTTCTTTGCACACCACTACTGTTAGAGGAACGTGTATTAGTACCTCAGCTTTACAGGTGAACAACCTAAGCGGAGAAAATCAAGGCTCCAAGTCACTAATTAAATACACACAATTCAAGTTTTATCCTCCAAAAACATTTGTTAAAAATTAGCACACGACACAGACACCCCACAGCGCTGCCAAACCTCAGCTTCCAGTGCTTTTTTCCCCTACTTTGCAGTCCCTACTGCAAGCAAACCTTCACCTGAGCCCTCCCCACCCAGTGTAAGACCACAGTGTCCAAGCTTCTCACTCCATACCAGCCACTCACCTCTCTGTCCAGACTGCTTCTCCCTGCAGCTCCGGTGACCATCCAACTGGTGCTGGGGTGGAAAGCATGAGAACAACCACAATCTCATAGAGAGACAGAGTCCCTGTTCCCCATACTGCTGACAGACACGAGCTGGAGAAGCTGCTCTTTCCTTCATCACCCTCACTCAGGCTGTAGGTAGCACACAGGGCGAAAGGACAGCTCCTAATTTAAGGGCAAACTTGAAAAATACTGCCAGATTGGTAGGAAGGGGCATGAATCAACTTCTTGTGGAAACTGCTTTGCAAGTGAAGGCTTTAAGCCGCTCTTCAAGAGAAACGTTGAGGGAAGAGGAATTAGAAAGAAATGAGCATAGCTGATGGGTCATAAAAGGAGTCAAATTTTCCTTCCACAATAAGAACTGACTGCTGAACAAGAGTGACTGTTTAAGGAAATCGCATAAGGTAACAGGTTAAAGGCCTGAACAGGCTCACTCTGTCTAGGAAAATGCTGACCAGATAAGTGCCTCCTCAGGCAGGTTGAGGTTTCTGCCTACAGGGGCATAATAAGCCCCACTTCTCTGCTGTCTGAAGTACAGGATGGGACTGAACTCCATAGAGCCAGACACTCTCTGCTCAGAGCTTCTTAACATACTGAAATGTATACCATAATCCTCTTACAGGAACTCCAGCATCATTTCCTCGTGGTGTTCAGATAGGATTCACAAACATCCCTCATGCAATTTTTGTAAGATGTTGTAAGGCGTTAGGTGGACGATCGATGCTTCCAATTCACTCCCTTGAGTTAGGCTTCCCACATGCTCCCCTAACTGATTCCCTGAATTCTCTGGGCTCATGGCTGGAGGCAAAGAAACATGGGGTTGGACACCAGGACCGTGGGATCCCACTCCCCAAGAGCGGGCGTCAGCACTTACACCACTTTTCTGATTCCCTCATCCCCATTTCACAGAGAACAGGACTGTAACACCCAAGCAATGGGACTGATCAATTAAAAAAAAAAAAAAATCAAGCTGAAATACTCCAATAATTAAAGAAAAATCCCAACAGGACTGCTCAGATGACTGCACTTAATTACAGATTTCTATGCTTTTGTGAATTAGGAACAGATTTACTTGTCCAAAGGCAACCCACAATCTCTCAATTGCCACGTTGGCTCTATCATGCTGTCACACAATTTGGACTGGAGTTAGGTTCTTTGCCTGTAAAACTGTTTCACACAGCAACCCAAGTTTCAGTTCTTACTACCAATATTATAAAATCAGGATACTGCACTGGCTTCAACTGAGGACGTTCTGGACTTTGGGGAAAAAGTCCTTCCACATTTCCTTTGCAATACATCAAATCATGAGGTCAACCCCCAGAAATTTCATAACAAGCAGCACATCACTCTGTAAGAGCTAATGTCACTGATGAAAGACATCCCACTAAAAATAGTAGTTTATCTTCCTATCACTCGTATCCCTTGTTGGTTTTTTTTAATCTTTTTGCCTCTAAATATAACTGAGTGTCCATAGCTCATAAAGCTTTCAGCATCGAACAGCTTAATTTACACAAAAAGAATCTTGCTAGGGAAAATGATTCACGTTTTTACTACAGTGGTATGCATTCTGGTCTGGGGCAAAACTACCACTTCTATACCTCACTGACATGGACTTGCAGGGATGCACAAAGTAACACCTCCAGTTTGAACTGCTCCAGTGAAATCATTTCAAGAATCTTACGAGACAGAAAACATTCCCAGGGGAACGTTTACCTAAGTTCAGGGCCCTATTATATTGCTGTAGGGACACAGGCAAAGTGGGGGTGGAGGCAGGGAGCAGGCAAAACCTCCCCTGTGAAAACTACATGCCAAAGAACAAGCTCACAAAATTACCTGCTTTTTCCCCAAACCAGGGGATTCTGAGTGGTGAAAGCACAGAAGTGGTCTCCTAACAAGGCTCCCTGATCAGCAATCAGCCTGCCAGGTGTGGTGGGACCTCTCCTGCCTGGAGAGCAGCAAGGCACAGAGCACGCCAGCTACTGGCGCCCAGTAAGAGCTAATCAAAGCAGAGCTCTGCTGAAAGAGAGCAGCAAAGTCCAACAGGATACAGACATTTCTCAGCTAAGCACTAATTTTCAAATCTTTTTCTCTCCCCCAGGACTGTCACTTTGGCTGGATTTTCCTGAAACTCCACAGGGAAAGAAAGTACAGTTCCTTCCAACTTCGACACAGCAGCTGCCCATACATCCCCTCGGGTTCTGTACTACTTTTAGCATGATAAAAATCAAAATTAAGTATCTTCTGGTTCCAGCCAAAGGACCTGGCAAATAGCCTAACTGTAGCTGTAAAGTCAGTCACTTCCATTGCTAAATGAGACTTCATACAGCTGCTGACATTTAGCAAATAACAGATAGGAATCAGAAGGGAAGCAGCCAGCAGGCAGCCTCATACTTCCATCCTATCTGACAACAGCAGCAAAAGAGCCCTCACAGACCTCTCTCAGGAAGGAGCAATACTCCAAAGGTCTTGAGTCCTTTCCTAGCTCAAGGGCTGACGAGCTTAACTGAAGACACTACCTTCCCATGCCATCTTCCTAGAAGTTTCATGCTACAAGCAATACGCAAAAACAAGGCTTTTCCTGTTGTGTATATTTAAAAGATTTTTTTTGTTCAGGGAATTAGAAAAAGCTTTATTTAGCTAATTACAGACTCTGAGTTGTGTATTCACTTCATATCGTGAACTTCTGTTCAATGCTTTGCTGAATATTTTTTGCGATGTCTGCTCATGTGAACTTTATAAACTGTCCATTATTTACATCAGTCTTCTCTAAGTTTGTAAGCTACAGCCAAGGGAAAAAGGGATGAATATGCAAGATTTTCACCATTAGTCTTTCAAAATTCCACCATCAAGGTACTCCATCGGTGCCCCAAAAAAATACATCTGAGCCACCACCCCTGCAGCTCCCACTGCCAGCCTGCAAAATCTCATCATGAGGGTTCATCAGCACAGGTGCAGAACAGCGACCAGACATTACCAAACCATTTAAGTCGGATAGGCCACTGCTATCTTCAGAGGAACATCGTACTTGAGTATTATTCACCCGTAACACACAAACCCGTAGTCAAGTGTATCAGATGAAAAACTACTGATAACTTCAAATGAGTAAATTAACGCCCATCTTCTGGGCACAGATCTGGCAAACAGTGAGAATTCACTGCTCAGTGTAGCACAGAAGACTGGAAATATGACTAACAAGACCCGAGAAAGTCTCCTGAAGTGTCTGCTACGCCAGATAAACAGGCCTTGACCGGGCACAAATCAACTAAGATCACAGATCTGCTTCTTTTATTACTTGCAATAAAGTCCACAGTACTGCAGATCCGGGTGAAAAACCAAATGGGACCATAATCTTTTGCCTCTAAGAACTATCTACAGAGGGGAGAGAGAAAGAGATCAAAAATTAAGACCCTAATATACCCACATTAATGCATAGTAAAAGCAAGGTAAGGAAGAAACAAACAGAGAGAGCCTCCACAAAGTGCTGCTACCCATGCTTTAATATTTGTTCATCTCAAGCGATATAAATGCCTCTCCCATGAGACTTTCTCTCTTAATCAGGGCTGATGGTAAAGCTTCCCCATTCATCCTGCATTTCACTCACTTAAAAAAAACAGAAAAAGAAAATAATAAAACATTTCCCAGGCATTATCTTAGAATACTGCATGAAAAATTTCATTACAACTCAAAGCCATTTATTCTGCACCCAGTACTCAGCTCTGACACTTAAACACAAAGCAGTTCGATTTCCTCACTTTAGCAGTACTCAGATTTGATGAAAGACTTGCTATATGTTACCAACCAGTGTCAAGACATTAACTGCGCCTTCTCCTACCTACACAGCTTCAGTTCTGCAAGCCTCTTTTATGTGCACAATAACAGAGAAAAAGCACCCAAGAATACAACGATCTATGCCTAGGAACCATTCTGACATGTTTAATAGGAAAAAATAATGGGGAGTATCACAAATCTATCAGAAAAAAAAAACTTCCCTAGAAACTGCTAACCTCAGTGACCTGGCAGCACACGCACAAAAATAGAAGAAAAAAAAAAAAAAAAAAAAACAACCCAAGCTATTTGTATTTCAGCTAAAGAAAGTGACAGGTAAGCCCACCATTGCAGGGAATCTGGCACCAAAGCTCACACAGGCAAAATTGGGAAATGAGAGTCAAGAATGTGTGTCTTACCTTGAAATAAAAATGCTTTGCTGGCATTGTGCAGCCCTGAGACCTGTGTTACCCCAACAGTTGTATTCACGAGATCCAGCTCTGTGATGATATCAATCTGTAAGTCAGGATCCATTCCAAATCCTACAGCTGTTGGAGGAGAGGGAGGGAGACTGAGAGTTAGATCAATTTTTATTTTAAACCAGATAATGAAAAGAACGGAGTAGAATATCTAGTGTAGGCACTTCAGTATCCTCACAGACATACAAGGTATATGGTCATTACTTAGAAGACACAGTAATTCTGCTGCAAAATGGAGATATTCTTTCCCAGTTCTTTCAGTTAAGCTGTTTCCTTTCCACAGCTTTCATTATGCGCAACTTAAAACATCACAAAACTGGTACGTTCATCCAGCATCCTTTTGAGGCTGAAAAGTAATAAATAAAAGCATAAGCACCTGCACAAAAGGATGAAATAGATTCTCAGCATACAACTACTGGCTACAGAACTCCCAGGGAGACACGAGGGCTGGAAATTCCTCTCACATTTCACACCTGGCTTACACCAACAGATCAGGCCCTACAGATCAGTCTAAATATAATCTATTTTCCCAACTGGACAGAACGACCCTGGAGGAGATACGGTACCAGGATGAAAGATGCCATGATCACAGAGCGCTGGGTTCACAAAGCTTATGGAGCTTGCCTTCTGTATTTAAGCTCAGTCAGTCCCCACAGAGCACACCAAAGCCAAACTACAAAGAAGAAACGTTTGTCTACCTAAATCTAAACCCACAGTAGTGCCTCCTGCAGAAGGATGAATCCAGACCTAAGATTTAGACAGACTCACGCCCAAGACAAGGCTGATCACCCCTCTGACTGATAGGGGAATCGATGGGAGCGACAGAAAAGACGCACATTCAAGTAGTTTGAAGTAACTGTGTTCAAAAGTTCAGGGCAACCCAACAGCTACAGCACAGCGGATTTCTAAACCTATCTCCTTCCTTGAGGGATGGCAAGAGGCCAGCCTGACCTCAGTAAATTCCTCAACATAGCAATAAATATAGCACGAGACCTGTGCCCGAGACACAGGTCAAACGACCTCACGCAAGATCCAAGCACTTTCATAATGAAAATTTTTGCTAACGTCATTAGTAATGGAAACAGGCTCCAAGAGTGAAAACCTGATGCAGCCAAAGTCAGTGGTAAAACTCCCACCAATTTCCATGGCACAAGGACATTAGCTGTGAAACACATCCAGACGGATTTCCTCTGAGTGGACTCCTTATTCAAGTCTAAATTGATTTATTTGGCATTCCAGGACTGTGCTTCTGGATCATTTAAGCAGCTAATCCCCTCGTCTGGTTCTTTGAAAGGCTCTGAAAAATTGCTGAGGTGTTCAGACTGAACAAGTTACATATTCTACTCATAAATCATCTGTGCCACAGTACTTTCTCCTTTCTCTTACTGGGATATTAAAACTCCCCTTGATAACATGCTGCGCTAACACAGAGGTCGCTATTGCACAGCGAGCTGAGCAGTAAAGAACTTCAGGAGGACAGCTCTCAAAAGGTCTCTATCGACCTTACTCTACAATGAGATCCAAGATCCAGAGGCATCGGCACAACTGAACCTCCACAAGTGCCAGCGCACCAATGTTGCGTACGGACACAGTGCTCTCATGAGGACACGGGGATAAATACCACTCAGTAGGAAGCTGAAACCAGGGAACACGATCCCAGATAAACTCATCCACAAGTAAAGCTTCCCAGGTACTCTGCAGCACCCTTGGGTTTTGGGATCATCTGGGCCTTCACCCATCCTAGATGCTCACTGCAGGGCTACAGCTGATGCTGTGCATATTGGCGAGCCACAAACATCTTCTGGGGCATAGGAAACACGGTCAGCCCACTCTTCTGCTCCCAAATCCCTCTCACACAGCAGTCAAGGTGCTCCTGGATCCAAGCTGGCATCCTGCTATAGGCAGCATTAGCCAGTGACTAGATGTACTTAGCACACCTGCCTCCAACCAAGGGAGAACTTCTCTACCTATGCATTCCCAACCTATTGCAAATATACCAGTACAAAGGCTGCAACCGGAGAACCCCAGGCACAAACACGGGTAATACAATATTACTAAAGGGAGAAGACTCTCTGGACAATACCATAAAAGCAAAGGTTATTTGAAAAGAAAACAGAATAATTATTTCTTCTAAAGGATTTTATTCAGGAGAAAAGCCACACACTACAGATTGCATAAGCTAGCTGATCAGACCATTTCAGCTTTCCCTACTGAGAGCAGAGTACACTGTTACTTGTTGGAATGAGGTTAGATGTGCCTGGAGCCACGAGAATCCACAGCTACGAGGGCAGACAGGGCAGAGACTAAAACTTACCCAATGGAAAAGACAACCCACGTCCAGCAAGACAATTCTTTTTGCTGTTCAAGCCAGCAAAGTCTCTGCTACCGACATCAAGAGGGTGAGGACAAGAAACCACATCGAGCATGTATAGACACTCCCATAAATCACCGGAGCTCCGCTGCACTGTTAAGGCTGTTTATTCCAGCCTGAGTACCCAGGGCTCAACAAGTACAGAACGCTGCAGCTCCACAGGCTTCGATTTATGCCCGGGAGGGATCCTGCGTGACAACTTCAGTGTGCCCCCTTCCCAGCTTTCCAAATGCTTACAGAAATAAAGGAGATTCTTCCTCATGCCACAGCCACAGCCGAATGCTGCTTTAAACACACAGTCGTTCTTAAGTCACCTTCCCCAGCCCGCAGTAAGCACTCAGAAGCCTGGTTAATAATTAATAAACAACAAATCAGCAGCTTCAGTATCATAACTAAGTCCCCTTTTCCCCCGTGGTCTCTCAGGCTCTATGGGAAGGATTCCACAGGCATACCGACCGCATCTAGCAGGTTCTGCTGCCTCCCTCCAGCAGGAGGAAGGCTGCAAACGCGGCTTCTTTTCGGAAGTGGAAATTAACCACCGACCCGTGAGCCTTTATTGGAGAGCCGTGCAAAGCTCGGACTCCATGCGCACCTGTTTAAAGTAATTGGGCCATTTCCCTCCCATCAGCGGCTTACACAGGCAGAACTCCCAGCTAATTCACTCAGAGGGTCGGCAAGGGAAGCGTCTCAGGACTCGGCGGATTTGGCCCAACGCAAACTGAAGGCGCTACGCAAAGATTAGAGGATTAAGTCGTATAATTACGAATGATGTCACTAGGAAATCCCGAAAAGAGATTAATTCCACCTCACGGCTCCGATGGCTCGTGCGCTCTGCTCGAGCTGCTACCAGCTTCACCCAAGCCCCGGCAATCAAGGTGCGTTCCTGCTGGCTGACGCGTCCCACCTGCCCGCTCCTCCTCGCCCCGACCCCGCTGCCCGTGTGCTGCCTGGGGACGGAAAACTTTGAGGGCGCAGCCCAGCTGCACCCACACGCCATCATCCAGGTGCTGCTGGGAACCTCCACCCGAAGCGTTCTGCTCGGCCCAGCCGCGGCTCTTTGCACACAAAGAACTTTCCGAGCGGCTTCGCCATCCCGAGCGGGAGCGTTCGGGGTCCGCCGTAGGCGTCTGAGAACGCTGCCGGAGGGGAGAGGAACGCTGGAAGGACACGCTGTCCCAACTACCCCCAACCCCACCAATTTCAACGCGAAAACCCCAAGAACCGTTTTCAGAGCACCGCTTTCTCCTCACTCATCGCGAGCACACATCCTCCGGGCCGACAGAACAAAGCCACCGCAGCCGCCGCGGGCTGCACCGCTGACAGCTCCCGGCCCTCAACTTTCCTTCACCCCGAGCTCGCCGCAAAGTTTTCCCCCTCCGCGCCTCGGCCCGAGGAGACGGCCACATCCCATCCCTTACCTGCCGCGGCGGCGGCCGCACACGCCCAGAGGAGCATGAGCGGACCCATCGACGCGGCGCGGCGCGGGCGGCGGCCGCCTGCCTGCCTCCCTTCCCTGGCGGCGGCTGCAGCGGAGCGGAGCCGAGCCGAGCTCAGCCTCCGACGCGCGGAGCGGCTCCGGCAGCGGCGGCTCCGCCCGCTGCCCAGGCGCGGCCCCGACGCCCCCGCGGCGGGGGCTCCCCGCCCGCCCCCCGCCGTGACGCGCGGCCCCCCCGGGCCTCGCCAGCGCCGCCGCCCGGCAGCCGAGGGCGAGCATCCCCTCGCGAGCATCCCCTCGCGACGCGTACCTTGCCGCCGTCCTCGCTCGAGCCGCCTCGCCGCCCCCCTCCTTCGCTCCGCGCCTACCAAGCGCAGGAGCAGCTCGAAGCTGCTGTTTTTAAAGCATCGCTTCGCCTGCTTTTCTGTCGCCCTCAGGCCTTGAAGTCGGGTCACTCTTGGAGAAGAAAGCCGGTCTGGCTCCCAGCCCCATCCCTGCGCGCCTCATGGGCCGCAACTGGAGCTCCCGTACCACCCAATGCCGGCCCAGCTGCCCCAGCTTCGTTGCAGATCCAATCAAGCCCTAGCTGGGCACTCTTCGCTGCTGCCGCTGCACACCTGACCGAGCTGTGGGTGCCCCCGATCGCTGGCTGGACCAGGTGGCCTTTAAGGGTCCCTTTCAACGATACTATGAAAAAAGAAATAATAAACCTATTCCTACCTTAGGGGGCAGTTGTGCTCGTGCACCTTTACAACAGCACGATCAGAACGCAGCGTGGCTGCTGAATTTAGTAAGATCACTGACAGCAGCTGTTTGTGGCTGCTTGCAGGGTGTGCCCTCCAGAAAACCTCGGGCTGGTCACCCCACCTCAGCCGTTCACCTCCAGAGGCAGCAAACAGCCTTTGCTCAAATGTAACTCTGTACATTCTTGCTTTTGTTCAGCGTGTTATCAGCACTGCTGCTAGCCCTGAGGCATGGAGAGGTGTACATAGTATATGCAGATATGTGTATATGTTACGTAGCCATAGCAACAAAGAAAGCAAGACAATGGCACACCTTTCTATCCCATCCCAATACTCACAATTTAAGAGATTTCTTTCTAGGAAATCCAGCCATACATGGTAGCTCAGATACACGTGTGCCCATGAAACAACAAAATCAGGGTCTAGCTACACACAAAATCCAATCTAATTTCCCCTGGCACATTCTCATCTCTGCTGTGAACAGATGACCATGGAATCATAGAGATTGGAGAAGACTTCTAAGATGCCCAAGTCCAAGCCCAGCCCACCCCGCCATGCCCACTGCCACATCCCCACGTTCCTTAAACACCTCCAGGCACAGTGACTCCACCACTTCCCTTCTCGCCACCACTGGCTTGTTCAGCTGGCTGGAGCCCACGGGCAGCACAGCAAACAGTGGGCAGAAGCTCTCTGAACAGAGCAGGGAGATCCACGTGGATCCTCCTCCAGCCTTGCACCCAGTGAGCACACATGGTTATCTCGCACACGCTCCCACTTCTTGACACTGAAGAAGAGTAGCAAAGAAGGACAAAAAAAAAAAAAACAGCTTTCTCTCCACCAACACTGTCCTCACACCCACTCTAACAGCACCAAATTCCCTTCATAGTCACAAAAAAAGCTCATATTCTGGTACGATCTAGTTGGAAATATGTATAAATAGCCACAACACGTGACATTCAAATATGACTTAGAGCTGTGTTCCTGAACATTCGTAGCAATTAAAAAAAAAAAAAATCTGATGGCACTTCAGCAAGAATGAAGTGTTATTCCTGGCAAGCCAGCTGGATTTCAGCTCAGATAATATTCCTGTGAAAGACAGTTCTTGCACTGCCACTTGGACACTGATTTTGACCTAAATTACTGTGATGCCGCTAGCTGTGTGGTGTTAAGCTGCTACTTCTCCCAGCCACAAAGCTCGTGGCACTCTGTCATTTGACGGAGTGTTCCTGACTAGGCCTGGCCTTTCTCTGATGCAGTTTGCAGCCCTCGGACAGCAGACAATTACAAGTGCTAAGTTCTGCCTACAACAAATGCTGCTGAGCGTGGGCTCAGCTGCCAGCAAATGTGCAGACACTGGAGAGATGACAGTGCTTGCACCTGGAGAATCACCTCCTACATCACCAAGCAGGAAACCTCCCCGTTTCACTAGTGCCAAGGCTTACACTCCCCAGAAGCCTGGCATGGATTTATGATTTATTATGATTTATGGACAAAGTTAACCTGGCAGCCAGTAGAGGGCAACAATGTACAACAGCCACTCCTCGTGCCTCAGTTTTTCCTCCTAACAGGAGAGCAATGACACTCACCTGCCTCTCAGGGCTCCTGCGGTGCTTGCTGGTAACTGCAGCTATCTCCAAGATGAAATCTGTCCTACATACACAAAGAATTCCTGCAGTCCTCCGTCATTATGTCCTGCCACCTCCTCTGTCTGCACACACACTGCTCGGAGAAAGTAAGTTTATAGGTAAAAAAATAAAAATAAAATAACAAAAAAAAATGCTTTTCTGAGGGGAACTGACTACCAAAACAACCGGAGCAGCCCACAGTGCTGTTGGATCACCCTCAGGATGAGGCTTTGCTTGGAATTGCCACCACATTCTCGGCAGAGCACTCGTGTAACATTTGCCACCGTATCTGATGCCCACGTTACAATCAGATATCACGCTTCAGCTCTTGTATTTTGGGAATGCTTATTAAAAGCTCTTGTTTCCCAGCAGAGGAATAGGTCAGATTAGTATCATTAATGTCAATAAGTATCATTAGTAGGGCAGCTCTGTGGCACACGCTGCTTGGCACTGCACTCAGCACACTGCAGGGATTCAGCTTTAAACAAAAGGTGAGATAGCATCAGGAAACATGGGCTTACACCTTCACTCTGCTCTTGCCTCTGTCTCCTTTCACCTTCCCTTTGTGTTTCCATCAGATATGAACCTCCACGGTTTGCAACAACTCAACAATCTTTGGGGTGACTTAATTGATGGAATAAAAAGGACTTAAACAAAGCCAGTTGGTCCTCTGATAAGCAATCAATTATTCTACAAGCCCCCAAGCACGCACACAGTTACAAACCCAGTCATTTAATTGATTCTTGTTTCTGCAGCTGTGCAATATCTCCCTTTCCCAAGAGGGCTGTTTCCAGTTGCTGCTCAAGGTTTCTAACAATCAAATGGATCAATTCTGCAGATACCTTAAGGCTGTGCGTTAAGTAAGAAT
The DNA here is from genome assembly GCA_036925125.1 of Oreortyx pictus. Classification (NCBI taxonomy): domain Eukaryota; kingdom Metazoa; phylum Chordata; class Aves; order Galliformes; family Odontophoridae; genus Oreortyx; species Oreortyx pictus. Next base: position 2,239,733 of record JAUPFR010000006.1, on the reverse strand, counting down.
GATGTTTGTAGCGTGTGTTGGGTGGGGAAAGAGAGCAGACAAGAAAATCTATTCACCAGAAAATGTTAAGTAATTTTGTTTTAAACACTGGACATTTATTTAGAGTCTTTAGAGCCCATACATTATGGAATAATTTTAATTCATCACATTCAAATATAATAGGCAAATATATAATACAATAAATTGCATTTGTAGACATAAATACAAAATCTGAGGTAGGGCCTCAAGAATAATGACTTCTTAAATGAATAACACAGCACTACATTATGCACTACATGAGATACATGTGATGCAACCTTACTAACATAATACATCTTCTCCACATACAGCTAATGAGAAAAAAAAAACCAAAATAAATCAACGACCTGGTTAGGGTACATATCTTTATCCATAGGCAGTAGTACCCCATAGAACGCCTGTAAATATATATATATATATATTTATATATGACATTACGCAAGTAATTAAGATTTAACCCATCAGCGATGGGTCTGTAGTAAAGTGCCATAGGACACAGGGAGCAAATTCTCAGCTGGTGCAAAGTGTCACAGCTCCAAGCAAAGCTGTGACAATTTATACCACCTAAGCATCCACCTCACAAGGTACTACTACATAATATAAATGACAGATAACATGTTTTAGTCAATCTGTAATTTCCCTAAGAATGGAAGGTAGCGATAAGGCAAATGGTTACCTGAAGATGTGTTTAGGTATGGGCAAATAATATTGCAAGCAATAAGGTCCAGCCCGGTTCTCCCCTTAAGTTAAACCCATCAGGGAAAACCTTCCTTCTTTGGCGATAGGCTGCCTGAAGGCAGAAACCATAAATAACCCACCCACTCCCCCTTCTCAAAGTCACCAACCCGAGTCCCTCTGGAATACCAAGATCTTCCATTTTACGAGTATCTGGTGTGCAAACAGCTTAACTACCAGCAAACAAACACAGGCCTGGTCACCACATCACACACCGCAGTGCTCACGGCGAAACGGAGACGCCTTCTGGGAAGCCTCTTGCCGAAAGCTCTGCAGCCTGCAACCCACGCTCCACACCAGTCTTTCTCTGATCACAAGAAAAAGTGGAGTTGCAGAAGAAGAAAACAACAGGAAATCAATCTTGGTCATAAATATGCAATCGCTTTTGTCGCAGGCAGCAAGAAATGATTTTATCCACATAACTCTACATATAATCAAAAGAAGACCAAAAGGCAACTGAAATAAACCAGCATTTTGAATTCCACAGACAGCCACAGTGCATCGGAAGCAATGACCTTCAGCGCCGAGGCACATCTAATGTGGGCATCAAAGCAGAGCAGAACCTAACAAAAAATAAATACTTCGACCCAATTGAGCATCATGTGAAGACAATCCAAGCCTCTCCATTAAAGGTCATTTTGTTAAACCCTTTTCTTGGGAGCAAAGTGCTGCCACGGCTAGCTGAAACACGAGTTCTGAGCATTGCATATTGAAAACGCTAGTAGGAAGACCCCGAAGACTTCGAAGATGGAGAACATTTGCATTGTGATCTTTAATGCGTACAGCAGTGCATTTCGGCTCATTCAGAAGGTTGACTTCATTTTAAAGAAAATATACGCAATGAAACTAATTCCCATCAGATTTGAACATTTTTACTCACAAGATAAATAGATCTGCAAGAACGTACATCACATTTTTACTAATATGGCTTTTTCCCCTCTTTTTTTATTTTTTATTTTTTTTTCTTTTAAAGATCTTTATCGATACTTAATTAGTTACTAAATTTACTTTTAGAAAATTATCAAAGTACATGCAAACTTTTCTAGAACATACTAAACAAAGTGCATTCCCAAACTGCAAGGTTACTTCTCATTTCAAGAGGACACTGCTGGTCAATTTAATCTCAACATTCAGATTTGGGCAGTGAAATACTTTCATTTTGAAGCCTAGTATGAAAAACTTCTGCCTTTAATTTACATGGCAAATTTCCTATCTTTGGCGACCTCTTTCCTCCACCCTCTCCTCATGTTTTTGCATGCCTACTATTGAAGGTCAAAGCCAAAGACAAAAATCAACTGACGGACATCACTCTGTCTTCAGTTTCAAAGTCAGGCCTAATCCTGTGATAAGGACTTGATCAGCACAGGAACAGCACAAATTAAAATCACGCAGATTAATGACAGAATGCATGGAAGGCAAGTTTTCGTACATATTTCATTTCAGCAACCCAAGCCAAAGGACAGATACCATTCACCTTGCAGTACTCCTTCAAATGGTATCTCTTTTGTTCTTAAGGTAAACAGCAACTGACTTCCTCATACCGAGACAATTTTATTGCAATTAGTTAATTCCAGTTCCAATGCATGTCCTGAGACAAAGACAGGATTGAAAGAACTATTGTGTTTGGAGTGCTGTTTGTTTTTTCCTTAAGAGGAACAAGCCTATAGATGCATTATTTTTTATCGCAACAGTAACGAAAGCGAACTGGACTAGACTCCAAAAATCAAACCAAGAAGCTAGATATTATTGGTAAAGACAGGCCTAGAGCTATATCCTGACCAAAAAGCATAAGTCTCAGTGACTTAGCTTCCTTTCTTCACCCAGAAAATTGCTCTCAGCCCCAAGCAGACGTAGGGGCCAAATTTCCATCACATCAGCATGGCTTCTCACATCCGCCTCTGCCACGAAAATGAAAGTCAGAAGTAAGAACAGAAACACCCATGAGGAATAGCCAGCAAAGCTGAAAAGGAGGGGCACAGCTTTAAGTCAAAGAAGCTTGCAGCGGGGTCCCATCCTTCTGCCCCATGAGACGGGGATCGGCAGAGCCTGCGGAGCAGAGATTCAGGGGCCAGCACAGATTGTAGCTAAATCCATCCTCAGTGACAGCCCTGATGGTGTTTTGCTTGTCCTGCATGAGGATTAAAGGTCTCCAGCAGTGCCCACAATTGGCAACACTAACTGCCCCATGGAAGAGGAAGTTCAGCAAAATGATTAATATATTTCATATACATATATATATACACGCACAAAGAAAACAAGTTAACACTTAGAAGTGTTACGTCAAGGTTTAGGTTTTGCCTTGTTTTCTTCTACAGGAATGGAAAGACACGTCTACTGATCTACGGACACATAGTAACTGAGGATTTACCTGAGACCCTGTAATATGAAGACAGGCTGACAAAAGAACTGTGAAGAAACAGTCCCCTGAAAGGAAAGAACATTCACTGGCTACTACAGGAGTGTGTGTGGGGAGGGAAAAACAGGCTAAACTACTCTAAACTCACACCTCTACACTGGTTGATAAGATATTTATAGGGACATAAAACATCACTAGCGCACACTACATGAACACTGGTCACTCTTAAAAAATATCATTTAAGTATGTATAGGATATTAACAAGATCATAAAGGTTATTATGTTTTTGCCAATTAGTGAGAATATATTTTTCTCCCTCGTTCTAGTGCATTTACAATAAAATTGGCTAATTTTCTATTCAGTTAAATAAATGTACTCCTAAAAAGCTCTACTTTTACTCTGCCCAATAAGTTAACAATTATTTAAGTCTAACACTCATATTGCCACACAGAACTGATGCCTAAAATGTAATGATTTAGAATGTCTTATCACTCCCCCCACCCCCAGCCCTCGTGCTTTGTACATCTGTTGTTGCATCCCTGAGGATGACTGCAGTGGTTAATTGTTGCTTTTTTTGTTTTGTTTCTCTGTCATGAAAACGTTCTAAACAGGAGGAAAAAAAAGGAGAAGAAAATCATGTAAACTATGTGCATTCCAGAGAATACGACTTTGAAGAATTGATGTGCTATATATATAATATATAGACAACTGGGGTTTTGCTGTTCCCCATTGACTGAAAGAGAAGAATACATCTACAAGTTGTTATAAAGAAGGAGAACAAAGGGGGACTCAATAGGCTGAGCAGCACATCTAATAAATGTTGTTGAGTGATAACCAGACTACGCTTACCACCGTAAGTATACAAAGTTAGGCACAAATTATATGATGGCTTCTCGAGGACATACTGCAAACAAAAGCAGAGAAACAAGGAAACTGTGTTCAGAGTACTGAAGAGAGCAGAACCGCACTCAGGTGGAATGGATATGCACTTGGCCAGAGCAGCCAGGTTTCAGATGCACGGTATAAGTGAGTTATTTCCAACGGAAATGACAAGAGAGCAAATTACACAAAGAAATGCATGACAGCACTCTCACTGTGATGCCCATGCTTCTCAGTCCGGCACTATTTCCAAACCACCTCTTGACTCAAACAAAATTTAGCTCCAATCTCAAATTATATATACCTATTTTTTTCCTCAACTTCATTTCTACTTGAAAACATCAGACAGACACAGATCTGTGTTTCTGCTCTGATCCCCCATGTTACTTATTGGCACGCTGTTTCAAGGGTCCCTGCTTGTTTTGACAGCAAGTCCTCAAAGTTAGCATAATTCATACTCATACAAGAACTGAGTGGCGACGAGGTGGGACCTGCTGTCAGTGTAGACAACATGACTCCACAAATCACGAGAGCCTCGTGCTGGACTGATAGCAGGGCTGCAGGAGGTCCCCTCCTACGTTCACTTCCATCCTTCCCTTTGATCACATTGCTAACAAAACCCTAGTCCCACCTCTGGCTGTTAGAAGGGAACTTTTCTTTATTCCCACACAACCTAACAGACCCTGGGATGTAACCCATTGTGCAATGTGCATTTGCTGTCTCAGCCAAAACATCATGGGCATCACCTACCCCTGGAAATGGCCTAGCTTGGTCTCCCCTATGGCATGCAACAGTAAACCCTACTTCTCTAAGCAACCACTTTCAGGCACTGCAGGGAGGGAAAAAAAAATGGGGAAACAAAACTGAAAAAATAGCTGACAAGGCTGACAATGTCACTGTCATCAAGGTAAGAACCATTAGCATTGGGTCCCCAGTTCTATATCCTTCACTGGCAGTTTAAGTCCCAGGGAAGACGTTCCCAGCGGATCGATCATATTCATGTAACGTTCACCACGGTGCTTGGCCAAAAACGGACCCCAGTCTGGCTGTGGAGAGCACACCAACTTGAGTCGCTGCAATGCAAGGGAGAGAAAAGAAGAGTCTCATTTGGAGTTACGGAGCAGAACACGGTGCAGAAGAAAGAAGAGCAGGATCACTGGGGGTTATTGGCAGTGGCCCAGCGATGCTTCCACTGCTCAGTGTTTGTTTTGCACAAGGTTTGCAAGATTAATAGAGGATAAAGCGCTTGGATTTTAATTATATGTTCTCCCTTGCACCACATGAGGGAAGTGCAGACCCACTGCTACAGATCGCCAGGCTCACTTACTGAAGGACACGTGCACAATTACTTAGCCCGATCATCTAAGCAGTAGGAAATTGCATTAAAATAATTGCATTTCTGTTAAGCATATTTCCCCAAAGTACACAAATGACCAAAAAGAAGTACATTGCTGCGAATGAACCAAGATTCTCATTTTGAGATGACAATATATTTCACTTCTATCCACAGTGAAAAGAGAGAGGAGAACATTAACATGGCAAACAACAAGTTTCTCTCTCTGCTGATTTCCTTATTGTATGTATATTATGATTGGCTATTTACAGATAAAAAGGAAAGAAAACATATTTCTGATGACTTAAGAGGGAGCAATTACATGTTTATTACCCAATAAAGTGAATCAGACCTCTATATCAGTTATTTTAATCTCTGTTTAATTACCAGTTTGCAACACTTACCTCCCAGACCAACCATAATAATTTTATGAAGCAGACCCAATGTTCACAAAATACTGGGCTAGGGATGGAATAACTTCAGAACGGGTCCAACATTTTGGCATTTCTTTGGGTGTGCTACCTGAAGGACAGCAAGGGTAGCACCCTACCTTTTTCAGGCCACGTACTCCAGTACAACACAGGTGAGTTAGAAGATTGGAAGCATAGCTCTTTGTCTTGAGAGAAACTTAAAAAGCCATGAACAAGCAAATCTAATTTCATGTTAGCTCATCCCCAGTAGGAGTAGTTCTCTGTCCTGACCTCTGTGCTCCAACATGCACTGCACAAGGGCTGAACAGCCCTTTAGACAAGTGGCTGTGCTGCCTAGTGTCAGTTGTGTACTCAGATGCTCTCCCTGGAGTGTCCTGCCACTTCATCTTAAATTCCTTGGCTCTTTATGAAATGTAAAAAAGTGACCTTTTCCCTCGGCCACATTTGGCGTGGCATATTGAGAGACCAAGTGAATATTTTACCTCAATAAATTTTGCTTCTTCATTATTTTTTTAGGTGGATAACAGACCTGACGGATTTTGCAGGACAGCCAAACTGACAAAGCTGCTATAAAAAGGGGAGATGAGTGCCTTCCCCAAGGAGGGAATGGCACAAGCAGTAACAGTGAGGACAGGGCAGAACTGAGAAAGACACAGAACAGAAGGGGACCACATTTCCAGAGTGACGTGGGGAAGCAGCAGCTATTTGATTTACAAAATAAAGCCTAAAAAAGCAGCCTAGAAATCAAGTGCCACCTGGTATTTTTTAAGCTCAGATGCCACAGTGGGATAAACTATTCAGTTAACTAAGGTTTACACAAAGTTGGTTGAGCTGCAGAGCATGAAGTCTTTTTGTCTCTTACGTTGAGCCTTCAGGGATGGGCATAACCTTCTAGAACACTCCCTCCTGTGGGACTCGGGCATCACAGCCTATCACTCCAAATCCTGGCATGTTGTGATTTCATCCCTTAGAGGCCATAGGGCTCTCTCTGCAGTGCAGCACGTACCAGTGGTTGGGCGAAGCTTTTACTGCTTTGATGCAAAGAACTTTCTTCCACTGACACCATGTCAAGGGCTTATGAAATGTACAACACTCTCTGCTTCCCATAAAAGCCATCGCTTAACAGTTTAGGAGCATTTTGTTGAGGAATGAGGAACAGAAGGTCTGCATTTTAGTCTCTTTGTAATACAATGACTGGCTTACCAGCAAGTAAATCTTAGCAACGTTAGCCATTCAATATCACAAAAATCAACGTAAAGCAAAACAGCCAGTCTCTCGTGACCACATTTTTAAGCAGCAAAAAGATAGCAGAGTTACCTCGATAAATTTGCCTGGGGCTAGGTGCATTTTTATCACAAACATCACTGGGATCCAAATAACTGAGCAGGCCAGCATCAGCCACCCAAGCACCATGGACCAGCCAGGGTAGTGGTAAGCTCCGTAAGTCATCGGTTCCCATTGGTAAAAACTGAAGCAAAGGATAAACTGGAAACAAGAGAGGAAAAAGTCTGAATAAGTAAAACAAGCCTGCTATGCAGCCAAGGGCAGGTATCTGTGCACACAGTTGGTCTGCACGGGATACAGATACACATACATGCTGCTAAGCAGGGGGCTCACACAAAACATAACGAACAGGTCAGAGCCTGAATCTAATGAGTTTCATGGAAATCATGCAAAATCCCACAGAAATCTCTGTATTTATGCCAGAAGAATTGAAACTAGAATCTTGCCCTTAGAGTAACAGGCTTTATTACATGGTCTATTGGCAGTTTTACCTAATGTGATTATGTTAAGTTACTCCATTTCATTTATGGTATGAATAGCAATACGTCTGCTTGCATTTGTGCATAATTCAGTAACTTTTGGGAAATGCCTGTGCTTACAATAATTGCACACAGAAGATTTATAGCAGCATAACTAGGTGAAGGCGCATATAAAACGACTGGTTTTACTTCCAGAGATGAGGAGGAGCTGAAAGCCTAATATTAGACTATTCAAACGCATCAAATATGAGTTTTAAAGAAGCCATAATAGGGAAAAAAAAAAAAAAAAAAAAAAAGCTTGGTTTTGCTTTGTCCATTTCCACAGCACAAAAACTGAATGATCAGTCTTCAATTATTTCTCACTCTGAATTCACTAAACATTACAACTGTAGGGAGCTGCAGCAGAATGTGAAAGCCTCAACTGACCTCGCCTGCTTTCCAAATTTGCTTTTCATTAGAGACAACATAATTTCCTATTCCCTTGTTGTGATTACTGGCAGCAGCTAAGCATGCAAGTCTGATCAGTAAAGCAACCAAGCAATTTGCAGAAATTGCCTCATAGTTCCCTTCAGAAGCATAATAATGGTTCTAAAGCAGGATCTTGAGAACAGCCAGTGGAAGAAATAGGTGAAAAAGAAAACGTGTGCACATCTTTTTCAATGAGACCCACAAGGAAACGTATGTTCACCCTGATACTGTTAACTGAACTGGGCTATGCTCTCAAACTTTTCAAACATGAAAGTCCAAAGTATGCCCATCCATTGCCACAATCGAACCACAGCTGCCCCCAGGCAGGTGAGCCAGATCTATGTGTTCTTGAGTCACGGCAGCCCTACACTTGGGTGAAGACAGTCAAGAAAACCTACATGTGAGGGCAGAACACCTTCACCTCAACTGACACCATGAACACCTGCGATGTGCCCATTGGAAAGATGGTTCTCAGCGTAGGATGTTTCTTCACCTCACAACTCAGGGTTCTGTTGAGCTACCTAAAGCCAACCAGTCCCTTCACACCCTCATTCCCACATGACTCTCAAGACACCACTTTGCCTCTCTGCCTCATGCAGTAGATGTTTCCCAATGTGAGCCCTTTGAGGAATTATAATATAAATCTATGAATCCTTGTACAGAACACTTAGCTCCACCAGAAGATACAGAGGTTTATGAAACAGCTGAGTGTGATTTCATTCTGGTGCCAAAACACGGCATGCTCTCAAAGAGTGTTATTGTATTTCAGGTAAAATATAAAAGAAATATTATGTTAGAGACACTGTGCCAGACAGTCAACAGAGCTGCTACACATTGAGCCCTGGACTTGAAAAAAAGGCCAAAACAACATGCTTCTAATGGTACAACGAAGGACACACCCTCTTTTAGACTAAGTGGAGATGCTACTCTGAAGTAAGGCCTTTTTTAGGTATCAGTGTGGCAACGTTCCATCTTGAAACATCATTACAGGGGGGTGAGCAGCAGCACCAGCAGCCCGGGGGAGGAGGAAGAGGAGGAGGTGGAGGAACCAGGAGGAGGATGCACTCCCGCGTCCTGCAGGGCATTGCTGCCACCTGCTGTCCTGCACTGCCACCTGCAAGGCGTGCCTCGGGGGTGCTCGAGATCCTTGTCATAGAAAAGGGGGGGGAACAACGAAGGGGGTTATATTTGATACTACGGACATGCATATGTCAGCCTCTGCAAAAACAGCTGCGTCGTTGCAGAGCAGCTGTCACTGAGCTCTCCATGAAACTCTTCCCAAAGCATGCGACATGCTGAAAACATGTTTTTCCCCATCACGGCCTGAGAAGAGAAAGGGATTATGTCATTCTCTCCATATACAAACACACACATCCCCAAATACACATGCCTAAAATAACCAAACCATGCTTTCTATGCCACGGCATGCTGTGCCAGCATTTGGGACAAGCAGGGAAAGGCTTCAACAGCACCGCTGGGAAACCCACCAGCCCGAGAAGCAGCAACACAAAACCAGAGGAAAAGGCACAAGCAGTTCTTGCTTACTGTTAAGATAGTCGGGGTCACAAAGGCCCAACAGACTCGCCAGAATTTGCTTGGCTGGAATCCAATCATCATTTCTATGTCTTCACAAAACCTCTGCAATCCTGCAAGGTAAACGCAATTAGGGCTGAAGGAAAATGACTGCAATTGGCAGTACAGCTTTTGTGATCCTCCTTATGACAGTAACGAATGGTGACACGTTAGCTGAAATCTGCAGCTGAAGGACCATAACCACCAAGTCAGAAGTGACACCGATTCCATTCCTAAGGATTAAAAACAAGACTGGAGCCTTCAGGCAGAGATGAAGTGTTGAGGTTAGAACCTTTCAGAGGGAGACACGATGAGCGCACGCTCACTGACTGCAATTCTGTGCCTATCTGTTCAAGCCTGTGAAGAATAATAGCTTATTAATAAAAATAATTAAATAAACTATTTTAGTTAAGACATGTCTTTAGGTAAGGCATGACATGCTGCCAGCGAAACCAGTCAGCTGTATACCTGTATCAGCACAGGTAATATCTGAGCCTCTATGTACCTACTGTGCTGCAATCACTGAACTTTGACACTGATCACCGCATGTTTTTTCTCAACTGATACGTCAGCAATGCTTAGAACTATTAGACAGCACCAGTAAACCCTTAAAATTCTGTCCAGTACCACTCAGTTGAACAGAGTGAGTGACACGTTGAGCCTTCAGGTTATTGTATTGATTGCATTTATCTGGTTACTTGAGTTAATAAAATGCAGAAGATTGGGGAAATGCCATTTGAGTCATGTCCAGTTATCTCCTTTGGCCATGCCACCCAATCAAAGACAGTCTGCATCTCAGCCTGGCTCTGCACTGCTGTTCACATCAACAGTCCCTCCTCACTTCCACAGTTGTTTAAGACTTGATCAAAATTAATTAAAAAAAAAAAAATCAAGACTGAAACATTCCAACTTGTGTAATGGTGTTGAGAAGAAGGAAGTCTGGGGTCCTCCACTATGTGGGCATTTCAAACCTGGGTCAGTTTGAATTGATAAGCAGGTGACTGTCTCTGCCATGTACATTGTACAAAGCATTATCCTACACCATTTAGTCTCGTTTTTGTGACATGGAGACAGTGATGGGAGCTCAGCGAAAGAAGAAATTCTCAGAAGAGCAATGAATTGCTTTATGTTCTTAAGGCCCTTACAGCCAGTCACTGCAGCTGCTGAACATAAGAAGGGATAATCCCCAGGTTTTATCCCCCTAATTTTGAAGCTTTTCTGCTGTTATCGAGGAGAAATTAATCTACCCACTTGACTTCTAACAATTAAGATTGGATGGCCTAGCATATGAAAAACAGCAAGAGCTCAACTGTTTAGTACCTTCTGATGCACCTCCAGGGTTGCTCGGGCACCCCTAGAGCTGAGCTGGTTAAACTGGTTGCACCAACAGGAACTATAGGCTGAAGTGTCCATGCAATTTAGAGCTAGTCTGAGTGTCCCTGCTTTGGCCACAGTCAGAACTGCAATGGAGGTTTACCTCATGACACAGTTACCACAGGGTTCCGCCTCCAAAATCTGAGCAACCTTCACACAGATTTGAACGGGTCTGTTTAAAACTTCAATATAAAATTAAAGAAAAAAATAAAGACGAGCTCCTTCTTGGAACAGTTGGCAAAAATTCAGTTTCGGGTGCTTTGAGGTAGTTACAGCTCAGGAGCCAATGCATGTAAACAGATGCATAGATGACAGAAGGCATCTCAGTGAATCAGTGAAAATAGGTAAAGGATGCTTTAGTTAGTAAAGCACTGATTCAATCTTACTGCACCTGGTTTCTCTCTCAGATCAGTCAGGCCTGCTGCATGACTTTGGGAAATAAGCAGTGTATCATATTCTGTATTTCAGTTTCCACCCTCTAAAGTAGGATGATGTATTCAAAGTGTTGGAGGCATAAAATCCATTACAAAGTGCAGTGCAAGCTAAAGACACAATCTGTTTCAAACTTCAGCAGGTAAAAGGTTTGGAAAGAGTGACATACTTCCTACCAACACACTGCAGCAGCTACCACTCTCTCTGATGATGAAAACTTCCTCACAACACATTGCCAAAAAAAAAAAATAAAGGGTCTAGAAGGACCTTGAATCAAGTTAAGGTAATGCATTTTCAATTCCAAGCAGTTTCCTACAGCATTTTGCTCAATCACAAAGATCTTTGTGCTTAGCTTTGCATTACAGTATGCAACAGTGGGAATAATGCTGATGACTAAGTCAATACCCACAGCTTTAAGTTATTCTTCACCAATCATGCATCATCATCTAAACAAGAGGGAAACAAACATCTGTGCTGGCAAGTGAAATAAAAACCTCCACTTGACAGGATAACATAGGCTTTCCTGAAAAAAAAAAAAAAAAAAAATCAGTGATTGCACGGAAATAACCAAGTGTGCCTCTTTTTAATTTAAAAATCTCAACAAGCACAGCAAGCAGAACATGTAACAAGAGCTAAAGAGAGATTTATTTCATCATAAAAGCACCTGCCACTGTTCTGCCAGCCCGCTTGCCATGAAGAGTACAAGTGTACAGAGAAAGGTGTCAGTGGAGTGTAAAACAAGTAATTGTCAGAGCCTGAAAATATATTATGCCAATTTTAAGCACTGCTTGAAGGAATTTAACAAGGGCAGCAGCCTCACTTGTATTTGCAAGGCACAAATCACAAAGATACAAGCCGTATTTAGATTTAATGCAGCACAAGTAGTTATGGTGCATTAGTGGAGTGAATGATGAATGGAGAATAAATCCTTCCTTTTTCGTGCTGAATGGAAGACTTTCAGTGTAAAAAAAAAAAAAAAAAAAAAAGTTAAATCCAGGTAATCATCTTTGAAACTGTAACATGAAAGACATGACTAACATCTGTTGATTACCAATCAGTTGGTATGCAAAGCACGGAGCAAATGATTCACCACTTGTCAGATCTTGGCCACATCTGATTACTTGAAAGAAATATGGAACTGAAAGACCTCCTCTACCATAATCCCTCTTTACCAGCACTGTAGCTACTCTGTATTAATTTATGTTGTTCATACAATCTACTATTTTAAGGGATACTGGATGTATTGAGTAAAGTCAAGCAAATCTAATGAAGCGTTGTACCATGAAGGCAGGCTTGTAGCTCTTCTGCCACTCAGTGTTCAAGGGAGAGATAGAGCTATTTCCTTCCTATTTAACTTTATGCCTACTTCAGAACATGCAGAGCAAAGGAATTCCACAGACTGAAGTAGCTTTTGAGCTCTTGAAACATATTCTGTGCAATGAATTTTTCTCTTGTGCACTGATGGCAATGGCTTAGAGGGTGCAGTCATGGCACAGTCCAAGTGACACTAGTCCTAATGCTGGCAAACAAGAGCAACATCAAGTGCTTTCAGCGTGGCACTGCCCTCAGCAAACAGACAAGGAGGAAAGGGAAACAAAAATAAGTGCTAAACCCAGTGCTAACTGGGAGGACAGAATGTGCAAACCGTGCATGCCTTCATGGAAAATGAAGCATGGTGAAATAACAGTTTGCCAGCACTGATTTTCAGACATGGATTTCTGCTATGTAATCCCCCAAAGCCATCTCTAGATTGACCTCAGGAAGTATCTCAAAAGCATTACTGTCAGGACCTTTGAGAAGACTGTTTGCACGTAAAGCTGACAGCAGTTACCATTATCATCTCACTCCGAGATACACTTCTAAACCAGCTCTACCAACATGCTTACATTTCAGGGACACTAATATAAAAATAAAAGCATTCTGAGCAATCAAAACCTTTTTACCTGTTGTTTTTGGTATTTTTTGTGCTCAGTAAGATTCCAATAGGCCATACCTGACTTAGTTTACAACCACTAGAGCTCACTGCTCACTGGAGTGGACATCGCCGGAGCTGAAATACACTGCTCTATTTCCATGAAATGAGAGAGAACAGGGCAGGATGGACTGCCTGTCCTTTCTATAGCATCCAATTCTCAAGCAAGATTTTTGAGTTAGGCCTGATTTTTCACACAATTATTTCAGAGTGGACTCCATAACCTAAGTAGATCTAGGTATCCAGTGCACAACACTAGGACCTAAGATATTCCTGCTACGTACACATCTCCAAAAGAAAACCTCAGGATTGTTGAAGACAAGCTTTACCACATACTGAAACACTGCTTGGACACAGGCTGTCCAGCAACAGTATTCTTACCGTAAATGTAGGACACTCCAACAAGCTCAAATATGGCAATGATGACAAGAGAGTAAGAAGCTGCATAAGTGTCAACAAGCTGTAACATGTACATTCCACCCTGAAAAAGAAAAGAGCAGTAACATGTGGCGCATGTGCCCCTCCACGTGCCACCAGCACAGAGCTGTGTTGGTAGCTGGTGAAGCAAGGCAAAGAAAGAGGATAAGGGTAACAGAGTAACGTAGAGTCTGCACACCACCTCTTGAAACTGCTCAGTTTCAGATGGAGGAGGCTGGAGGAACCAGTGGAAAACAAACAGCGAGGACTTTATCCGCAGTAGATGAGAATTTCGTTATTAACTCCCCTGTTTGCCAGGACTATCAGCATGTATCTGTTCTATCCATGTGAGGGAAGGCACCCCAGACTAATGCAAAGGTGCAGATGGCATAGTAATGTTTGGGGCTTTTTGTTTTGCAGTTAATTTTGAAGTAAATACCGAACTCACATTTGGAGATGTTTGGTTGGGAATTAAGAGAGTCAGATTTTCAGGAAGATTTGAGCAACCCATTCTCTCAAATGCATCTCAGCCACAGAATCCACACACAAAGCTTTCAGTCTCACCTGGTGTCTCAACTCTGAGAATTCTGTTTCCTATTTTGCGACTCTTTCTTGCAAGAACAGAGAACGGCCACCAGAGGGGGACTGGGGGCAGAGAGTGATGCTCAAAGACAATATCATTACCTGAGTGATCATAGGAAATCCCATGATGAAAAAGGAAATGCAGCACCCAAGAGTGAACAGCGCCTTGTGTGTACGTAAGTATTTGGGGAATTCATCTGAAACCGAGGTAACTATAGTCTCAATAGTGGCAAACTGAAAGACAAAAGAAAGGGATTCATTTTCATACACACAGCATACATAAAATGGTCCAGCTGATAAACTGTGAAGTGAGACAGAATATTCCAAATCCTTGGTGTTAAACACTTGGAATGCCAATGCCCAAACCTTTGCCCAAATCATTTCAGCACTGCTGGCCTTAATTCTTCTTTCTCTCTGTAAGGCAGTACACAGACAACACGGAAAACAGCAAGCAATGTCCTGGCCCTCAGAACACAGATAGGAAAAGCACCAAGAAGAGAATGGAAAATGAAAGCAGTTTACCATAGTGTCCAATCCAAGTGTGAGAAGCATCAAAAAGAATATGATAGCCCAGAATGGAGAGAGGGGAAGCCTAGTTAAGGCTTCTGGGTACACAACAAAAGCAATCCCAGGACCTGGAATTGATAAAAATAAAGTTTGTGATCAAATTCATTGCATTAACTTTCAACAGGGAAAAGGGGAGAAGCAAAAAGTACTGTTTCCAAGTTATGATGCTATGTTACTGTGCTTGATAAAAGTAAAACCAATCCAAGTCAGTCTCTGTTGTATACAGAAAGATCTCTCCACTGCAAGATTTAGCCTCACACGATTCACTTCCATTTTAGCTTTAAGGTTCAAGACACTTAGGTGTTCCTACCTCCTGAGTTGCAGAACACACTTATAACCACAACGCTGACACACTGATCCAAATAAGAATAAACAAACCCATCTACCAAAGCTGTTTCTTTCTCACATACTGGAAAAGATGTTCTGTTTTAGCAGCATATGAAATAACCTACACAGGCAACTCATGAAGCGTTTCACATTCCTTCTGAACAAAGGACACAAGAAATTGAACTGCAGCATAAAAAAGGAATACTGTGCTTGACTCAGTAAGCATTTAAAACGTGCTTCAAAAAGATGACATAGGATGGAATAGGATGGAGCATGTACAAAAATTAGGTATTCACAAATACTTTTGGTCTTTTGATTAAATATTTCTTCTTGCCTTTTAGAGATGAGAGATCTGCTTGTGCTAGCTTCCTGCATTTACCAGTTCAAACTGGGCTTTGCAATAACAGTTTCCCACTGATCACACTTCTAGGAAAAATAATTTAGAACATGAATATATAGCTTTCCAAGATCTTGCGTGCCTGGCAGCAGCCAAGCACAGGCAAAGAATCACAGGGAGGCAGGCTCCCATCCCATCCACCTTCAGGAACATAGGTGGGAATTTATGCTGGCTGTTAAAGCCAGGAAAACTCCAAAGGTTTTGCATGTGTTGAAATGAAAGTCAAATGACCTTGAACTTTTCATTTTAAATGGCAAAAGCCTTTCAGTAGTGGTGGTATGCTCTTACTAAAACCATGAGAGTAGAACCAAAATAGATTGCCTCTCCCTTTGTGAAGTGAGTTTTACTTTCTCATCAGGAACACAAGTTTTTCCAGAAAGACAGATTCTAACTCAGAATAGATAGCAGTTCAGATTAATATCTTAGCAAAATAAAGGCTCCTTCCCATTCCCATCAACCATTTGCATTCAGGTTATTGGATGCTTTGAAGACAGATTATGCAGCACCATCCATCATTTTTGCTATTTTCTTCTTCACCACATAAAGAAGTACAGATTTACAATAGGGGAAAAAATAGGCAAGGACAAGGGGTGGCTCCTTTCCCACCCGCTGACTCTGCTTTTTAATTCTGCTATTTCAGTGTGCCCAGTCCTCCATTTTTCCCTGTCTTCACTGCCTTGCCACTGTGCAATCTTCCATTCTGAGATGAAAACTTGCTTCTGCGTATCACGGAGAGTAGAGGCACCTCGCCATTCTGAAAGAGTTTTAAATGGCCTAAGTGAGGTTTTACAGATGACACGACAACCTGACAATAAGATTGCCTTGCCACAGCTTTTTCCACATTCCCTTTAACAACTGCTGTACTGCCAGGAACAGAGAGCTCAAGCCTGTGACTAGTCACTCACTGAAAGACCACCATACCAAGCACTCTGCAGGAAGAGGCCGGATATCTACTGTGCTAAGTATCATGTCATCTCCAGGGACACGAACCAGCTGAACCAAGTGACTGCTCTACCATCCCTGCCAACCAGATCCTCTTGTTTTCTCCTCAGCTGTCACTTCAGAGCTTCCACTGCAGCTTCACCCAAGGACAGTGCTCCTTTACAGTAATCTGACTGCCCTGTGGTTTGGATTGCAGGGTGCCTGGTCTTGGTCTAAAATAAAAAGCTGGATGAAAACCCGATGGTTGCCCTTGAATTCTTCCTAACCAACAGCAATGTATACAACAGGGATAGATATATTTGCTCTTATGTCCTTTTCTCACCTCACCACTGAAACGACAGAATTAACTCCCATAAAGAAGTTCTTCACCTTACAACCAGAACCTTTACACAAGGACTATGTAATGCAGATGTGCTACCCAGAAGGCACATATGATCACATACAGTGATAAAACCTGTCTTATTGCCCCGTCACTAGACTGGACTCAAATGACACTTAGCCAAGACAAGTTCAGTCCAACTTGGAGATGAAGACTTAGCCTCAGCTAAATTCATACTGTTTTTCCCCCATATACAAAGGTCTAATCCATCCAGAAGATGGGAACTACAATGAAATTTTTCCATTCCTACTTAGCTGAGGGGCAGACCAAAAAGAAGAGATGAAGCACCAAAGAAGTAACTAACATGGCAATAACCTGCAAGAGTTCTAACCCCTACTACTTCCTACCGATCTGCAGTTGGTCATCCTCTGCAGTACTTCTGACTTGGCCAAAAAGTCTGTGTGATGAATTAGGAAGAAACAGAAGGAAATAAGAACCTTTTATTTTTCTAAATTGGCAAAGCACCTTGTTCCCTTCAGTGCTGTTCCCCTCCTTCCACCTTCAGTAACAGTTTCCTAACAGGCAGTGAGAAATATTAGAGCTCTGAGGAAAGGTATTTGTCAAGAAAACATTAACAATCCATTTTACTGGTGCTTGTTCAGTCAACTACAGGATTTCTGTTTCCCATTCAGCTCTGGTGACATTATCAAAAGCATATTAATGTTACCATACATAAACGAGGGAAACTTTTCTTGGTTTCTATCCTTTATCAACTCACTGATTCAATTTCCAAATCGCAATTCTCAACCATTCCTACATCATGCTACTTCATATCAAATAATACATGACTGCACTGATACCTCTGTCAGTCACACTCTTCTCATTCACATTCAGCTCTGACAATTAAGATGTCACAGACCCCCATTTCTAGTCATCTCTCTTCACAATTCGTGGCTTTCTTAATCTGTACCGCTATCATACATTCCAAAGGATTTTTTTCATTTTGCTGTAGAAGCATTTCCTTACTCCCCACGGTTCAGAAACTCAATCCACCTCTCAAGTTGCATTTTTTCCATCCCCACAGTGCAAAGCTCACTGCTTCCTATCCACTATCCCCACCATCAAGAACAACTTATACACTGACCAGGATGTAGCAAAGCAACAGAAAATAAGACAGTGATTCCCACCTTCGCTGCCAACGACATCACCAATAGTAGAGATGAAGGTGTCACCAGAATTGGGCCTAATTCACAAAACAGCAGAGTATCATACCTTGGTCTGCCACAGCTTCAATATTCACTTTGAGCTCGTTTGCCATGAAGCCAATAACTGAGAAGATGACAAAGCCCGCAAATATACTTGTGGCACTGTTGGTACACGTGACTATCAGCGTGTCCCTGGAAAGAAAGCACAGAAAGGGAAGGTTCTGTATGCATTTCAAGACTCTCACATGACTACTCAGCACAGCCAGGATGAGATTATTTGTGTCCTAAATATTACTATACACAACACACCCATCGGTGGAGGATTCTCCAATCCTGTCCTCATTTTTTGGTGTTGTAATGGGAATCTGGAGAAATCCATATCTGAGTACCACGCTATGCTGGGTAAGTATGTGTGGTCTGGCAGGAAACAAGCCATTATTACCTCTGTCCACAATTAGCGTGCTCCTTATAGGATCTTTATTTCACCTTCTTGATAAGTGTTTGCAATACTTCCCCTTAAAATACTGTGAAAGAAACAAGTCTTTTGCTTTAAGTGTCTTCCAAATGTGGCTATAATTGCTTTTATTTACTGCTATTTCTTGGTCAGGAACAGAATGCAATACAAACTGGAAAGCTGTGAAGAACTTCAGTGAGTTGACACGTGCCTGGAAACGCTGACAGAGCATCCTTAGGAGGGAGGGTTAGGTTAATTATTTGGGCTACAGAAAAAAAGACATGACTTTTTTTTTAAACCATAATGAAATAATCTTCTTCCTAAAGCCACGTAAGCTTTAAGCAAATGTTTTATGTACGTACAACCAAGTGAGTTTATGTAAATTTGCTTCAATCCTAGATTATCTAAGAATGTTTTAATTGTATACTTAAATCAAAACTAGAATTCCATCTGCATTATAACAGATGTAAAAAATGAAAGAACTGTCAAGCTTCATTTCAGTACTCAAGATGCACCATAAAATTAACCAGATTTGAACTAAGTCTTTCTTGTTATTTTTCCTTCACTCTCCTCATCCCTAGCATATGTTAAGTATGCATAAGAGCTATTTTTCATTACCATGCATTACACTCAAATTTTTCATTAATATTTTCAATTGCTGCAAAACACTGCTAGATTAGTGCAGAAAAACAGTATGACACCTGAACCCATTTTTTTCCCTTACTCTCTTAACGCATTCATTCATCACCAAAAAATAGGACAAACATATTCAAAAGCAGGACCCAAAGAACAGGGATCAGAGTGGGTTTGCTTCAAGGAAAACAAGACCGATTCTAAAGACAACACAAAGCATCAGTGAAGCTTTCTGCTAATTCCCCTTGCTTTTGTTTTCTTCCTGTCTGCACGTATTTATCTTGCACGTTTCTTAATGACAAAGCTATACCACATTGCGAAAACAGCTACTCCCTTTGCAAAAGTGATTTTATGTGTTGGAAGATGAAATAACTTGACACAATAAATGGAACTGGGGAAAAAAACACTTCAGAGAGGTGAGAAGCACACACAGAAACTGCACGTTAAACTCATATGAACAATAGCAAACTTCAGTTTCTTCTACATCCAGGTTCTTCTTCGGTACACAGTGACAACTGGCATGGTTTCATAAAAACTGCTCACAGCTGCTGACAGCTTCTCAGACTGTCTTCCAACCTACAACTGCCAACTCTGAAAATGAAGTGTCAAAAGGGACTGTAATTCACTGACAATTCATCTTGAGAACGGGATTAGATTAGGACCTGGAGAGAAGAGGCAACGAGATGAAAGGGGGAGGGAATGAAAACAAAACACCATGGAGCAATAGGCATTTCAAAGCACACTGGAAGTTGGAAAATAACAGTATTTTTGGACAGTGTTTTGTTTTTGTTTTTGTTTTTTTACTACTAAGTCGAGTGGATTTCACTCTCACGTACCTGTAGCAGTTGTTATGGAATTTGTTGTAAGAAGAGAGAGTAATTAGACCACCCCATGCTGCAGATAAGGAGAAGAAAATCTGAGTGGCAGCATCCTTCCAAACCTAAACAAGACAGACAGGAGAGGAAATCACATTGGCTTCAGGAAATAATTAGTGAGATCAGTAACACGAAGAAGTACTGCAGGGGATTAACAAGCAAGTAGTTCCAATAACCTTCGGAGCAGTGGATGCGAATAAAAAAGTATTTGCAAATTAAATCCTGCCCTGAAATACAGTGTTCATTTTATTAGGAGTCCTCGTCTTGTTCAGTCCAACCGAAATGATAAGATAACGCCTTTGCCATGTATGAAGGGCACAAGTATTCAACACACTATGTTGCTGGGTACGTGTCAATCTAAACACGTTCAGCAAAAGAAACACAAATCAAGGGGAAAAAAATCTGCAACAGGCACTGCTGTGACTGTTACCTTCTTAATGAAAGCAACGTGATCATGTAGGCTTGTGAAAGACACTCATGCAACCATCACCTGCAATACTCATTGTTTATAGAGATAAGGACATGAAGACCTGCCAAAGTCACACAGCTGTTGACAGAAGGAGGTGCTCACGTGCCATTTCAAGCAACCCAAATCCATGTGTGGGTTCATGACTACTCAAATACAGAGCAGGTATATTTCTGCAGCATGTTTTACTGGTTTAGTTAGCAGCACACAGCATCACAGAGACCAGCTGAAATTGAAGTGAGAAAGCAGAGCTGAAGCATTAAGATCTGCCCAACTTCTCTAAAGAGCAAAGCCAGGTACTGAGTCCTTTTTTTCTGTCCTGTGCTAGATGAAAAATAACATTATTTCTTATAAATTAGCTACTGTAATCATCACAGCTGTCACGTGTAAGCATAAACACTGCTGAGTGTTAGAATAAGATGTATGATTTGTTTCACATCTCAGGTTCATTCTTCAGAACCATTTTATTTATCCAGTGAGAAAAAGGCACGTATTCTCAGAATTTCTGAGAGAAGAGAAGAAAGAAATGCTGCATGCATTACCTATTAAAGCTTCACGTGTTTGTTCAAGTCAAAGCAGCACCTGCTCGGATAGCAGCAGCACACAAAACTCTCCACCTGCTTTTTAATTCCCCATTTTAAATGCACCTACTCTGAGATCTGAGTGAAATGTCCAATGTCAAGTAAATACCCTCTGCACACACAGAAAATGGTTGCAACAGTCATTAACAGAGAAATCTGCATAGATTATTCATCCTTATCAGTTACAAGCACAGCAAGAGGCCCACCATAGCATCAATGAGCTTCTCCCACTTGGGTGTGATGAAGTACCAGATCCCAGCTCCGGCCCCAGGCAGTGTCACACCTCGTATAAGGAGGATGATGAGAACCACATAGGGGAACGTTGCTGTGAAGTACACCACCTGAACAGACCAAAAAGACTGTTAGAAGGGATTCTTTGGGTCTAAGAGAAGAGGAGGCCTTAAAAGAAGATGCTATTGCCTTAAAAGAACTAATTACTGGGGATCAGAGGCAATAACCCGGGGATAAGACTAGGAAGGCAAAGGAGTTATTTCCCAGGAAATCTCACAGAGCTGTAATTTTTTTTTTTTTTTTTTTTTACATCCCTTCTTACTGCTGGAAACAGGAATAATATCAATGATAACAACTGGGATTCCAGAGGGGAAGAAAAAGGGGGAGAGAAAGCCTGGAGAGCAACAGTAATTTAAAGCTAAGTGAAAACACCATGTTTGATTCCTACCCAGAGAAAACCAATACAGCTTACTGGAATTAAATTGAGCAATGTCATCCAATACCACCTAAAAATTCAAGATTTTTGCTATGTATTTTGCATTTCTCCTTATTTAATTAAGCCAAAAAAATATCCTATTAGTCAGTACCTCTTAATAATTACATATCAGCATGAAAATATTCATGTGCTCACAGCAAAACAAAAAAAAAAAAAAAAAAACCAACAAAAACCAAGTCAGTAGAAAGATCCAGATAGACATAATAATCACAGGGTCTAAACACACAGCAGAGGTTGTGCACTTAATGTCTTCATAATTATCTAGTACAGAGCAGAGCCCTCCCCAGTCAAATAAAATGGTGAAGTTACAACCTGTTAGGCTGTATTCTCTACCCAAAAGCATTTAAAACCCTTTTACACTTTAACCTCTGGATCCCACAGGGACTGGAATCCTCTGAGCTGAGGTGACTTTAGAAACTGCTTTTCCAGCTTTCTCTCTGCTGTTTCAAGGGATGTTTCAAGAAGCTGCACCTTGTGCGGTGAATGCAATTCGATTTAACTGTAGTGCATGATAAAATCTGCTTCCACCCAAGCAGTGTTCCTGGGAAATAGCTACATCAACATATTTGCACTTGGCTTTTAAAGGCAGATCACACTGGGTTAAGGAAAGGAGAGGTGTTAGAAAGGTGCCACCATTACTCAGGACAATAGGATAGATACTGCTATTGCTCACATCCACAAAACAATTCAGGTCCAAGTACAGGTTTAAAACATGCTGCATACCATCTTCATTTATAGTTTCCCTAATTATAGGGACAGTTGAGGTGACTGCAGAAGGTTTGATGAACACCACACACAGAAAGAGGGAAGGCATTATTTTTGCCATCCAACTGCTACCTACAGCAAACGAGCTCATTCTCCATTTAGTGTAGATTAGTGAACAAAGGCTAACCCAGAATTCCCTTTTTAATATGATGGCCAGACAAGAAAACTTGGAAAAGAAAAGGCACTTCATTAGCACTTAGACAATTGCCGATATCAGCTCGCAGAGCCCAACAGAGGGGAATGATTCCACCCAAGCAGTGCACTGCTTTCCTTGAAGTGTGTGATTGCAGGTGATGTTCTTACTTTTCCTGATGACTTGATTCCTTTAGCAAGGGAGGCATACACAATCACCCAGGCTAGGAAAAGAGACAGAGCCAAGGGCCACCTAATCTCACCGGGGTATTCAATCCCTGCTGAAATCTTCAACACAAAGTACCTAAAGTAATAATTAAAAAAAAAAAGGAAATTTAAATAAAAGAGAAAAACAAATGCAACTGCATAGAGTAATTCAGTGCAAAATCCTACAGTATTTTTTTCTGCTTTAGCATCCTCAGTGGTTTCTCTAGAAGGTTCCAGAGAATCTCACCACGTATTATTTTATGTATCTGCATTGCAGTAGGAGATAAAAATGCCAAGCGCGGGCCAACACCCCAGCTGTGCTAAGCACGGCAGGAACAGGACAAAAATGATACCATCTTTACAAATGAGCTTCTGTTGTTATTACACACAAAAGCGGGTATCATTTATCGTCCTTAAAGATGACATTTCCAGTCTTCCAAACACTTTGTCCCTGCGTTACTGAGGACTATCTGTACTGCTGCAGATTTTAAAGTAAGCAATGTAACATTTCTAAGGAAAGCTCTTACTTGAAGTACTCCTCACTTCCACTGACAAACGTTTTATTTCCTTCACTGGTGAAGTTAACCATAGTCAAGTTTGGATAGGCACTCATACAGAAAGTAGAGTTCTTGATTTGTATTTTTGGGTGGTCACCGATGATGCACGAATCTGGGGTGTGGGGGAGAAGAAAAAGGAAAAGAAGAAAAGTTGCTTGGATCGTTTCATCATCTGAGCATAAAATGACGATTAAAGCAATACTTGAAATAGAGTTGCATTTGGTTTCTGTAACACAGCTTGCAGAGGGCTCTAAGGGCAGAAGGTCTCAATATCTCTGATGATTTTCCCCCTTACAGCCAAAAGACCAAAGGATAAAAAGGGTCTGAACCAAACGATATTTGAGGGGAAGGCTTGTATCAAGCTCATCACAGGCCTGTCCAACGTAACGCCTTCCTTCCTATGCTGATGGAGACAAGCCTACAGAGATGCTCAGGAGCTCAGCTCCACAAGAGGGAGGCATGTTACTGGCAGCAGGATGGGCTCAGATTTACCCCTGAACCACATGTGTCCGCAGGGACTCAGTGCCAGCAACAGAGCACGGGAAAAGGTGAAATCCGTTGCTGCTTGATGTGGATTTTGGACCAAGAAAGTCCCATCAGACACCACTTACCCAATAAAAGTTTGTTTTTGTCTTTACAGTCCGGCGTGTTCCAGGGGTTGTTGCAGGAAGCCCAAGGGAGCACAGGTACAAAGGAGGCGAAAAGGTAGAAAAGAGTATAGCACAGAATAATATTGTAATATATGGCTATCAGAACAGAGATGATCAGCATCGCAATGCCGCAGCCTGAGAGAGAAAAAAAAATAATAATCATCATAACCAAGAGCAGGTAAAAGTGGGAGGGCTCCCCAAAAGCAGCCTGGGGGGCGGGGAGGGAGGTGGAATACCCCGCTCACCTTGTAGGGCAGGGATGGCTTTCCACACAGAGACGGGGCCCTGGCTAGCGAACTGCCCCAGGGAGACCTCCAGGAAGAAGATGGGGATGCCAGCGAGAGCGAGCATCATCAGGTAGGGGATGAGGAATGCACCTTGAGGGAAAGAGGGGGAGAGCAGAGCACAGCGTGAGTCATGGGGGGGGGGGGATCCAACCCATGCAGTGCGCAGCACCAGGAGGGTTTTTCTTAGTGTACATACATTTTAAAGATTCACCTTCTCTAAGCCGCTACCTCAGGCACAGTGCAGCCCTCACGGGGCGATGCAGCTGTTTAATACCCACCCAGCAGCACCAAGAGCCCCGTGCCATAGCGCTGCGTCTGCAGCTGCAGCGGGTGTGCAACGCCAACGCCTGCCGCCACTTTGCACAGCTCCTGCTCATCGGCTCCTTCCTTTCTCCAACCATTAACCCCTCTTCCAAATCTTCTTCTCCTCTACAATCGCATTCTAAGATTGCAAGGATTATTTTCCAGCTCATGTCGCGTTAAGACCAGTTCTCAAACAGCTCAAAACGAGAGCAATGCCGACTCCGCTTCCACCTGCGTCCTGGAATCCTCCTCCTCCCCCCAACCCAGCTGCTTTCCCATCCGCCCCATCAGGGACCACTAGGTGAAGGATGCAGTAGCAGCGACCTGTCTGCTCCTCATTCCCCCCACTCACCCGCTCGGCTTTGTTTTGTTTGCTCGTTTTTGTGAAAAGCACCACATGCAAACGAAATCTTGCTGGTCAGCAGGGAAGTTGCAACGGTTTTTCAATCAGAATAACAACAATAGAAAACCCAACCAAACTGAAAGCACTTTGGCTCAATCTGATGCTGCGGGACACGTATGGGGCTGCCCAGCCCCAACCTCCGCTCCCCCCTTCGGGTTTCTCCCCACTGAGGGACGGGGGCAGCTCCCAGCTCAGCCACGCACGGTACTGCAGGAAGAGAGACAGGAAAAAGCCATCCTACCTCCCCCATTCTTAAAGGCCAGGTACGGGAACCTCCAGACATTGCCCAGCCCCACTGCATAACCCACCATGGAGAGGATGAAATCCAGCTTGCTGGACCAGTTCCCTCGGGCTTTGTTTTCATCTCCTACATCGTCTTCCTAAAGGGGAAAAAAAAAAAAAAAGAAAACAAGGGGTCAGATCGGACAACAGCCACATCGGCAAACAACCATCACAATTAGCGGTGGGCTTTTAATTAACGGCTGCCCCCAGGGGAAGGGAGTGGTGGGTGCGGGGCTGCATCTGTGTGTGTCCCCTGCCCGGTCATCCCCTCTTCACCCCCTGTGCTCTCCCTCGGGCAATGGGAGCAGGGCTCAGCCCGACATTTCCCTTCCTGAAGCCCCAACCCCTGCAATGCGCATCTCCAGCCCTGGTGGAGGCAGGGAGGGGGGGGAACCCCCACGGCTGCAGTTCCGGGGTGGCCTGGGGCAGGCAAAGGTGTCCCTGCCTATCTCCACAGGCTCAGTCCTTTTTTCCCAAGAGAACTAAAAATTGTTTTTACAGAACGAATCCTCCCCACCTCTCCTGCTTTCAGTGTAAAGCTGGCAACCGTATGTTGGTAGGGAGAATGGGTGTGGGGTGCTCCTTTCCAGCATCCCACCCTGCCAATGTCAACCCTCTCAGGCTGCAGGAGCACAGCCTGACACTTTGGGAGCACAGTTGACTGATTTGGCCCTATTTTTGCCTCCGGGGTTTTCAGCCACCAGGGACTCAGGTGGGGGGCACCTCGTGTGCAGAGAGCACAGCCCATGAAGGCTGCAGAACCTACTGACAGAGCCAAGGGGTACCCAAGGACCCCAAATGTCCTTCTCCACTCATTTTCTCAGGCACAAACGTGTGGACCTTCTCTCCCACAGGTCCCAGGGCGCATCGGTGCCTGGAGGGCACGGCTCACAGAGCGCACGGGAACGAGCCGGGAGCTACTGATTGGTGTTTATACCGATACCTCGTTTATTAGAGACCGCCAGCAGCACAGCCTCTCCCCCCTTTCTTCCTTCCCCCTCCCCACATCGCAGCCCCATCCCCCACTTGTCAGGACTGCTCCCATTAGAGCTTCAGCCCCAAAAGATCTCTTCGTCCCACAGGGGGGCGAGAAACCCCGTAAGAAGGAACTTACCCCCTCCACTCTGCCAGGAAGAACAGAGGTGTTGCCATCTGTACCCAGTACCACGGTGCTCTGACTCAGGGTTACCCAGGTGCTTTTGGCATTGTTTTGCTCCAGTGTGCTCTTACCCAGGGCGGGGTTAGCGTCCCCATCCGTGCTTTGCAACGCGGCAATTTTGCAGTGAGGGATTGCAGCTTGCCCAGCAGCCCCTGCCCCGGCTGCTTGTTTGTACGGAAAGGTCTCCGCAGATTCCCTCCGGAGCGTGGAGTTGGCTTGCACCGGGGTGCTGCTGAGCTTGCAGATCCCGACTTTGGTCCTCTCCAAATCATTTGGCTTGGCTTCTTCGGAGAGAAGTGTTTTGTAGTCGTTGGAGAGTGACCGCGGGAGCCTGGCCATGGCGGCAGGGGGTTGCAGCGGGGCGTTCTGCGGCTCGTTTTCGGGGCTGATCCTTGCAACTCCCGCACCTTCATTTGGTCCAGGAGGAACTGTTTCAGGACTGTTCACAACCTGCCTGTTCATATCCCTTTGGCTGGTGTAATCCTGAAATAACAACGGCACATATTTTACTAAAAAGAAAAAAAGGAAGTTCAGATGGAAGAGATTTTACTGATTTCTCTCCTCAAGCACAAAATGTGCCCGCTAGAAAAATCTGTAAACCTTTGGTGAATTTTGAGGTGCCCCAGCTCCCCTTCTTGCCCTCTCATTCAATGTTAACACTCTGGGAGAGGAAATAGAAACGATAACGAAACGAAAAACAGCAGCTGGAAACCCGCAATTCGAGTTTTAGATAAATGTCTCTACAGCACTGCACCGCCAGACCTCGTTAGGTTTCATATCACGAGCGTAGGATGCTCCCTTCCCTATCACCAGTGTAGAAAGATTCTTTAATTTTACGCCCCATTTCCTTTCTGTCATTCAACAATGCACATTGGCTTTTCTCGCCCCCCTTTATTATTTTTTTTTTCATACAGGCAATAGGCAAGCTGCCCTGTAGGCAGCCACTGATGCTAAAAAAAAAAAAAAAAAAAAAAAAAAAAAAGGGTGAAACAGTGCTAGTGAGCGTTGCTGAGCCGGCTGCCACCTTCCAAAAGCCAACAGCAAAGCAGAGGTACAGGGAAATAACTGCCCCAGCACACAGGAATTACGACCAGTAACAGCTGGCTTTCCTTCTTATTTTTCTTACATTTTCCACTCACACACCTCTAACGGTACTTTTAAACGATCCCTCTAAGCTGACATTCCCATCCACCTGCCTTCCCCATCAGAATACAATTACACTTAAAAACACGCCATCTCTTCTTTTAGCTCATCAAGCCCGCAGACGGTCCCTCCCTTTTCCCTTTGTTAAAAATTATCTTCAAAAAAAAAAAAAAAAAACACACCCTCTTTTTGGACCTTCTCGCAGCGAGTTCTCACCGAGCTACCCGCCGCCTCTTCTGTCACAAGTTCTCCACGCCGTAATCCCATCTCCCGACCCACAGCGGCAGGGCAGGGCGGCTGAGGGCTCGTTCCCTGCCCCAGCACGGCACCGACGGTTCCCCCTGCTCCCCCTGCCCACCCACCGCCCCGCAGCAGCCTTCACCCCGCGGCGGCTCGGCGGGCAGCACCGCGGACAGCTCCGGCGGCATCGCTCCTCGGCTACAACGGACGAGGAAGAAGGCAGCGGAGAACCAACACGAGCACCAAATTCAACCACGAACCCTCCCCTCCGGTCCTTCTAAATTTCAAAGACGAGAAATCGAGCGCTTACCATGTCTTAAATAGCAACGGATCGACTTGGTAGAGGTAAAAGCTGCAGTACAGGCAATTGACGGACTGGATTTTGCCCAGTCCAGAGCAAAGCTTCTATACTTCCGTGGGAAAGACTGGGTTTGCGTCAGTGCATAGCAAGGTGCCCTTCGTTTGACATTTTCGTGATAATAAGAGTTTGATAAATCATTACCCTTGGATTCAGGTTTTAAAGGGACAACGAGAAGCCAGAGCGTCGGCTAGCTGTCACTCATGCGGCAGCGGGATTGCGTGCTCCGTGTGACTCATATGGGGGCTGATTACCAAACCAAATCCAGCAGCAAGAGCACGGAAGAACTTTCTTTCTGGTAATTAGGGGAAACATGTGAGAAACACGCAGTACTGCACCCAGAAGTGTGCAGGAAGGGGGAAAACCCATCTATTTCTACACCTCGCCTCCCATCCACCATTCTCTTCCTTTTTTTTTCTGCCATTTGTCAAAATCTTACAAATATGGAAGTTACATATATAGCCACATATCTATTTATAGAGAGAGGTGTTCACTGCGTATGGAGCATACAAACATTTTAATTGTCCTCCCTGGACTCTTTGCACCATCACACAACACCACATTGCCTCTTTTTTTTTTTTTTTTTTTACCACGCATCACGGGGGGAAGCCCTCACCCCTAAATAAATGAAAACGATTCACACTGCATGTCACATTCTCCTTCATCAAAACTGTCCTGATCAGACTTAAGAGGGAGCCAAGGTGAAAGCAACTGCAGTCAGGTGGGCGGTGTACTTCCGCACCCATCAGAGCATTTTGGGTTTGAGTACTGGGGGACGATTGCTCATCGTTCTAAGCCAGTTCAACTGCAATCGTTTTCCCAACAAAGTAATCCACCCGTAACCATCTCTCGTGTTATTTGCTCACACTGGAGAAATAAAAAAGCGTAGGCAAATCGGGACACTCCCTGAGCCACCTTCTCAATTGTTTTAACGTCAGAGTGAGAGCTGCACGCACTGTGCTAGCGTCAGCTTCCCCCGACTCTTATCTCCCGTTTCAGCATGACAAAAACAAGGTGCTCTCCTGTATCAAAACGCATCCCTCGGTCCCGTGGCTCACCGCCGTGGGCTGAGGGGTAGCACCTGGCCACTGTGGATGGCAGCAAGAGCTTACCTGTGCCCTGTTCTTCCAAGAGACAGGAAAGCGAAGGAGACCAGGGCAAGCAAAGCAGAACGTGACAACACTGCATTTTGTAGGGAAGAGCACTGCGTTTCCCGGGAGAAAAAATAAGTAAATAAAATGCCTAACGTGCATCTAGAGGTATTTTTATGCATATACACTTTCACGTGTCACTTTCTGCTGCTCTCTTCACCTGCCTCTGCATTTCCCTGTACCCTCCTCCAGGTGCGGGAGGCACTGGGGGCACACAGCTAGCAGCTGTGCTGGGCAGGGGGAGCATCTCGTTGTTAGGGAGGGGAGCGGAGCAGTGCTGCCCTTTGCATCTCTAAAGGCACCGAGCCAGCTCAAAGAGAAGAGGCAGCCACTCCAAACTTCTTCTAAAAGCAGAGGGCTGACTTGTATGTTTGTTTTTCAGACTGTTTGATGCAATTGATTCACTCTTTTTTAAACGACATGTTTTTCCCTTCTCGATCCGCACTGCAACGAGAGATGCCGGTCCCGCTCCCGTTAGGAGGCCCCGGCCCCCTCACTCACTTCCCATCGCCTTCCCCACTCCGTGGGGACACCGGGATGCTCCCACTGAGCTCCGCAGCAAAGGTTCGTCCCGACAGAGTGCCTCCGTCTCAGTCACTTTGTCAAGACAGAAAAAACAGTGATTGATTCTTTCTCCCCCGTCCTTTACAGATAAACGAACGCGCAAACGAAGGGAGGAGGATGCTCCCTGTCTACTCCTTTACAGAGTCCCACTGCAAGTCGGCAGCAAAACCCACCCCCTTACCCCCTCCCTCCCTGACCGGGCGGACAGCACACAGCTCCCAACCCTGCTCCCAGCCCCCTCCTTGCTGCAGCCCTCTGCCTCCTCCCCCCTCCTGCCCGCTGCTAAGTTTGCAGCCGTCGGACGGCAGCAGCCGCAGTGCCAAGAGCGCCTGTGTGCACACACCCGCTCCTTGGCACCCATCCCTGCAAGTTAACCTGCCCTCTGTACCCAAATCTTGAGATGTTCCCCTCTGGGCAACGCGACAATGCCGTGTGTCTTCGTGCGTTATATAAATATACACGCGGACATTTAACAGCAGTGGTCGTAACCATTACAGTGATTTAACTACGATGATGCGCATGCAAAGCCAGAATGGCATTGCATTCCCGCAGCTGTGAGCAAAGAAAGAAAGAAACACAAAACCGAGTCCTGCGAAGTGATAGATTGCCAGTGCCCTCTTTTTCGGTTCTAATTAGATGTAGATCATTTTTATAGCCTTAATTCAGCTGAACACGGTCCTCCATGCAGAACCCTTCCCATGAACCCTTCCTCAAGCCAAAGAACCTTATCAGGCTGCAGTATTTCCCCTTTCTCAGTTAATAACGTCCAAATAATGAAGAGACTGTAAAAATCTTTAAGGCGATAATTACCTGTTAATTTTCTCCCGCGATATGCCTCGGGCTCATCCTGCTGCTTACCGGCAGCAGCTCCTCTCCGTTCGCTTTAACCCGAGTAACTCAGCGGATGGCCCTCGGGTTTTCAGCACACTGTCAAAGTCGGGCATCCTCACTGCGACAAGGAGTCAGCTTCCAGAGAGACTTTGCTCCTTCAACTGCGATCGCTGTATATAATCGATGTGGAGAGAAAGGGGGATCAGGTGGGGGGGTAACAGAAGCATCTGGAGGAAATTTCTGCACCACTGGCCAGGCATTGATGCTCCTAACAGCTATTTAACCCGTACGTGCATGTTTCTTCATTTGTCCAGACACCTTCCCTAACCATGGGGCATCATCACACTCAAGGGCACAATAAACGCTATTTTGAGCCCACCAATCTCCTATTAAAAAATAAAAATATACAAACAAAACAAAAAGGACTAATGAAAGCACTAAGATCGCGGGAAGAAAAAAAGAGACAAACACGTATTTAATGGAAACCAACGAGCAGACAAGGTTTAGAGCACTAAATATTCCCCCCATACTCCGACCCCCGATTCCACCCAAGTGCAATCAAGTTGCTGTAGTACCACAGTGGCCTCCAGGCTCAGCCCTAGCCTGGCCAGGAAAGAACAACCCGCACTTGCATGACAAAGAAGATCAAAACACCTCTGTTGGAACTAATGGTGCTTAACATCGGGGATCAGGAGCTTCTGTTAATTGCAAAATGCATATTAAGTAGGGTTAAGTGCAGAGAACAGACCTCTGTAAGATCCTGCTAGCTCCGTGGTAGGAAAGCTGCAGGGAAAAAAAAAAAAATAACCCACAAAAATAACCAACCCAGAAAGGGACGCACTGTAGAGCTCTCCAAGCTTTGTTTCAACCCAAGAGAAATCCACCAATTCACAGTGATTTGGATCACAGCAATTTTTACACAGAGATAATGACTCAACTGTGATCCCTCTGTGTCGGGGGGAAAAAACCCTACACTTGCATCTCCAGGGGTGCCAAACGAAGAAATCCATCTGTTCACCATGCTGACTTACAGTCAGATTTACACCACGTTGGGATGTAAGGGTGAATCAGCAAGTAGTCCGTAAGACACTGCTGAGAGCAGCGAGCTTCCAAGGCTGCAAGTTAAATCTAGTTTCCCTTCAGTGTGAAGGAAGAATAAAAATTAGGGGCAGATTTTCACACAGAGCTGCTCCGTTAAAAGGATGTAGTAACAACTCCCTGTCCTGAACTCCTACTTGAAACAGCTCTACAGGAATATACTGGTGTTAGCACTTCATCCAATCACATCCTCCTTAGTAGGCTGCCAGTGTAAGGTCAGACAGAGCCAGTTTGGGTGTAAGCCTTGGATGAGAGACAGGTATGCCAGCGCTGTGGCAGTTGGGAACTGCCCCACGACTGAGGAACAGAAGACAGGGATATATTACACAGCCACTTTTCAGCTTCATTACACTGTCAGATGGCTCAAAGGGGCTGGCATCGCAGCAGAGAATCTGGCTTCCAGCTTGTACACATGCGGCTGTTACTCACAGGCTTCTCAGCTGTTAGTCAAAGCTCCGTAAACCCATCACATCTGCACTTCACTAAGAGCAGACTCGTGTTCTCTAACAGCACAGTGTTTTTCTTCTGGTCATGCTGAACTAGGCTTGAATTGCAACACACCTTCAGCTTCAATTCTGGGGTGACGACTCCAAAAATAAATGCCGTAAAAAAGTGAAGTTAGCACTCATCCCCTAAGACAACCTGTTCATTAAATTTAGGGAATTTGATTTAAAACAGAGACATTAGTTAAAAATAACAACAAACCAGTCTAGTCCACATACAAAAACCAGGTTTAACCATTCTCTGGAGCAAAAAACCTCAAAGCAATGAGGATGGTGTTGGTGTCCTAAGGAATGAGATTCATTGTTTAAATGACCACTGTTAACTCCTGTGCTCCATTCCGAATTCTGGACAGCTTCAACACTGAGCTCCAAACATACTGAATGCCTCACTCATACACAAAATTCAAAGTGATCCACTACCTAGAAGGATGGCAAACAGAAGCCAGACTCGCATATCCATTCTACTGACGTTTCCACACCACACTGCAAAGAACTTAAAACATATGTACCATCATTTCTCTCCTCCAACTAAAGAAGGAGACAAAACAGGCCCAGTATACTCAGCAGATGGATAAAAACAGAGAAAAAGTTAAGGGCAGCATGAATTCAGAGTTGAGCTCTGCCACAAGCCTCAATCTGAGTGAACCATGGGCAGTACTCTTTGCTCTCTCTCCTCCTCTTCTTAAAAAAAAATAAATAAAATAAAAATAAATAAATAAATAAATAAATAAATAAATAACACCACATTTATGTAAGCAACTTTTAAAGGTATTAGTCATCTTAACTTGTAGCAAATGTGTGACTAAAAGCTATCATTACACCAGCTGCCAGGATAAGGTTTCACAAGTTTAACGAACCAAGTTCAACTCTCTCCACTTGCTCCAAAGAAAATCTTCTTTCAAGCCTCAACAAGAATAGGTATAAAACCTGTGTATGAATCAGTTCTTATTACGTATCCTCACGCCTCTAGAAATGACAACACTGCAAGGCAAATGACTGTCTAGAGGCCACCGTGAAATGGTTAATCCACACTATGATTTCCAAACTGCGTAACAGGGTTAGAAAACCTTCCTCAAAACTTCAGCTTTCTTTTAGCTCATTGGCATTAAACACCTCTGTTCCAAACAGGTAATTCATTTGCTTCTTGTCCCTTGTTCAGAACATCAGCTGACCTGACTTTATTGGCATTCTCCCTTCACTGTACCATTTTACACTGACATCAGAGATTAACACTTGATCCAAAAATAGATGGACCTTATTAGGAAGCAATCTGAATCAATACAGTCAGATTCCTCAGAGCTGCAGGGGAAAAAATAACCCCAAGTATCTGGTATTCCAAGAGCCAGTTCTGTACAGATCCCAAGATCAGGTTATGAGTCATCTTGAGTGCAAAGCACAAGACAGAAACGCCCTTGAAGTTTGTCCAAGGTAATAGTTGCCTAAATTGACCTGTTAAACGCAGTTACTTTCAAGTCAGTGAAGTGTTCTTCAGCTGAAGGACAGAATTCATCCTGAAGATGTACTAGGAATCAATGGAGAAACTGTCATACTGGATATTAGATCTCAGCAGTCAAAGAATCATTTGCCATCCACTTCTGCTTGTGGCCTTTAATTGCCTACTTAGTCGAGTGACATGGAGGCAAGAGAAATGGGTTCACAAGAGTAAGACAGCATCACAGCAACCAGTGCCTCCATAACCTGGAGCCTCAGATTTTCATCTGGAATGGGAAGTTACGTCCTAGGTAAAGAGGACAGATTTAGGCAACAAGCCCAGGTCCAGAAGCTTGAGCAAAGCAACTTGGTGTGGCATTTTATTTTTGTTTGACAGTATTTTCTGTACTGTTTTGTTTAGCTCTCTTGCTTTCTTCACTACCTGACACACTGCAAGCCACTTTCACCAAGGCGTGACAATTACTCTGCCAGTCATTAAGTGTCTGAACAGCAGCTTAAGCCACCAGAGATACAGACTGCATTCTTACACATTTCTTGTTTCCCTATGTATTTTGCTATCCTCTTCTGAAATGCCTGGCCCACTGACTCAGGCTTGGCTGGTAGATCACTGCCATGTACTTCTGCACAGAACAGCAGCTGAAGGGGACTCTAAGATGCCTGATACTTGCCATGTATGCTTGACAAGGTACTGCATCCATGCCATCCGTGCTAAGACTGCAGACATGAATCAGCAGAAGATAAAGAAGTTGCCCTGTAAATCTTTGTTTGTGGCTTGTTTCCCTCCCCCTGTGGGTGTTTTTACTATGTTCTTTGTTTGCTTCTCCATTTTTACTTTTATTTTTTTCCTTTAAAGTGGCATTTTATTCTAACGGCAGCAGAGGAAAATAACACCAACCTATAGCTAGTTTTCACTGTTTCTTTTTTTCCCCAAATGAAAGAGCTTACTGCTTTTAGAACTTCGATAAAGAGCTAACAGACATCGTTTCCCTCTTCCCATTTGTTTTCGTGATGTAACCCTAATAACAAAAAAAAAAAAAATCACCATATCACTGATTTTTGTTTCATACCTCTGCATACATATATTTTTCCACTTCAAACGTCCATGAAAGAAAACCAAAATCACATTACTCGTGAAAGACAGAAGTAGATGCTTATAAGTGTTTTTTTTTTCTTTTTAATGTGTAACAGGTTATAAAACGGTTTAGATTTTTTAGCTGAACTATTCTGATAAGAGACAACCCTCTGACTTTTACAAGTGTCAACTCAACAGCCTAATTTAACATACTCATTGCATAATGAAGAGGTCGTGATTACTTTCAGCCCCTCTTATGCAGTTTCTAAGCAAACAAGCTACCACATTAAATTCTGCTTTGCTCGATGAAGACTGTGAACATTAAGGACATATGTTAAATGTTAGCATCTAAGCATGTCTAGAAATCCTTACTACAGAATTGGAACTTTCTGGATGACAGACTTCAATGATAGTGGTTCATTAAGTAACACTGTAAAGACTTTTCCCCGAGCTCACCCTCTCCCAGTATACTACTTATTTCTCTGCCTCAGCATAGGTGTGGGACCTGGCTAGGTGAGGAGATAGAGGTGGGCTGCTGACTCTCTTTTGCTGTCACAGTTCCCATCACCAAATCCAAAATGGCCACAGGGCCACTCAAACTTGGGTACTGCACTGTACAGAGCTATTTGGTCGAAGACCAGAGACAGTTCATTCCTGTACAGATGTATGCAATATATCCACCTGGACAAACCAATTACTTCAGTGTCATTATTCTCCTCTCTGCTGTGTCAGAGGATATTTTTCAGAGTAATAGCTGTTACTTTATAATTGAAACAAAATAAACAGAGACTTCTCGCATCTAGAGCGAGGCTCCCATCTCCTTCCACTCAATTTGCTCAGCCTCAGGAAACACATCATTACTCAACTTTGAGCAGTAACATCTAGACAGACAAAATTCATTTTGATGTCTGAAGACTTGAACCTGGAGAATTTCACAGAACCTGACCAGACATTTCTTCCTCCAGCTTCCTGCTGGGAGTGACAACTAATAGTGGTTTCACTTCAGATATAGAAACATTTGGTCTGTAGCAGACAAAAGCAAATTCCAGGTATCACGCAGCCCTGCTGCTGAGGAAGAACAAAGAACCTCCATAGAAAGTGAAGGAGCAGACAAGCACGCAATTCAATGCAATTTTGATGGAGATAAGCCTGGAAGCACATGTCAGATACAGGGAAAAAAAAAAAGCAAGAGCAACAATACAGGCTGGAAACAAATGTGCTGTGCAAGGAAAAGCAGCAGCAAAATAAGACAACATTGTTCTTTTCTGAACAGATGTTCTAGAAACTACCACCAGCCCACCATGTCAGCTAGCAGTCAGCAGTGTTCAATCAGGGAATTCAGGATCTACTAAGCTGATTTTTAACTTAGTGAGGTAATAATGAACTGCTGCAAACCTCAGACCTTGTGACAGGAGGCAACGGGACGCAACACACAGCAAGAAAGTGACATATACCTGCTTGGTACTTTCACTGAACACTGAGTTTAGAGAGCTTCCAAGCAGAACCGGGAAACTACTAACACCCAAGGCAACTATTTATATCCCTTTCAAATCCCATAGAACTAGAAGAAAGGAGAAGAAAGCATGTTAGTGCAAACCTCAGTCCAGAAAGGGTACTACAGAGATTAAGTGCGATCAGTACAATCTACAGCTGGCCTTTCATCAGATGCATGTGAACTCCCTGCAGAAATCCTTCAGGATTTCATACTTGCTCTTCTGTTTCCGTGCTACTGATAATGAAAAATAGCTTCTTGAAGAGGCTGCAGGGGAGTGCAAAGGAATAGACTTGTAGAGGCATCTGTGAAGGAGTGGAAAATGTAACAGGGTCTGTTGAGTTTTAAGTTGAGAAAATTACTATACCAAATTCCAGCAGAGAGTTTCTGTTGTAGTTTTTTTTATTATTATTATTAATAATAATAATAATTTATTTTGTTTTTTTTGTTTGTTTGTTTTTCCCTCCCATTAACTTTCCCTACTATCTATGCTCTTGCTACCAGCTTGGCTTCTGGACCCCTTTCCTTAATTCAACTTCAGTTCAAAAGAAAAGGTAAACTGCACTTGACCAATTTGACCCAAGACTTTATTCTATACATAAAGCAGGGAGAAGAAAGCACAGGAGAGGTGCTCTGGACATAGGCTATCTACTGAAAATATATCACAGACTTAACAATGCAACAAATCTACTTAGTCCCCCAACCTTGCTCTTCTGCAACACACAGTCCTCTTATCACCTGGTAGGTGATCATCATTCAAGAACCAGTTATATCACTGTTCCTGTTGGTTGATTAGTATGCTTTTGGCTTCTTCTGCCTCTCATTTCATTATATTCTTACAATCAAATACCTTCTTATGATCAATGTTTAGACACGTTGAAGAGGACGAGAAGCAATGTACAGATTTAAGAAAAAAATTCTGACCCTTGCTGTACTATATAATTTAGTAAAGAATCAGAGGTGCTGATGCTTCTGCACCAGGCTCTGCTGTGAGTAAAGGCCACACACGGCAGCCTGCCCTCATCTCATATAGATCTGTAAGTTCTAGACCATACAATCGCTTGTTTTGGTGAATCTCACCATACTTCCACTCTACAGATGCCTTTGAATATTTCTAGCAGTGCATTAGACTCTAAATACTCATCTCAGTTACTGCGTCCTTGTCTCAGCTTAACACTCAGATCACAACTGAATTTGGAATGCTGAAATTGATATGCCCCTATAATTTCAGATATATTATTAGAGCTTTCTCACACTTTTCTATGTCAGTTGCAGAGCAAAGGTTCTACTGTAAAACATTTCATAAGCTCAAATTCCTATATGCTGGGAAACTCCTAAACTACTTGAAGTTCTTCTGTACTATTATGCATACATAAGCAACCCTGAAAGGGAAGATGCTAAGATCCAGCAGTAGAATTTAAATTGACTCCACTCTTAAAAGAAAGATGCCTGCAAACTCCTACCTCGATACCTACCTTTCCATAGAGCAAAGTGATTCTTAAAAGCCCACCCTCAGCAGTAACAAAGCTAACACAGTTTCCTGTATGGACTGGAAGGTCCTCTGCTTCCCATCAAATAGTTTGGGTTGGAAGGGACCTTAAGACCACCATGTTCCAAACCCCTGCTGTAGGCAGGGACACCTCTCTCTATACCCTGCTGCCTCATCATTACACACTGATTTCCTAAAAATACAGCAACCTGGACTAGCTCACTTGCTCCCAGGAATGGGTCTGGCTTCTCCTAATCCCAAATTCAGCAGCCAAGCCAGGCTAACAAGGGAATTCCCTCCACTATGTTTTCGAACAGATTGGTTAAATATTGCCTAACGCAGAATAAACGCCCAGCCAATAAATCAAACTACAGACAACTGCCTCTTCTTCCTCAAATCATGTAAAGCTGCACATACCAAGCAGAGTGAATTCTGATGAGGAAGATCATTAGAAAATATGTACTTGTCCTTTTCCAGAAGATCTGCACACCCCAGTGCTTTGAAAATACCTCTGGCAATGACCAAATCTGCTGAAAAACAGACCGACAGGCAATGGCTTACTAAAAACAAGGCTTTCAGTACTGGTAATCTATTAGCTGGGCACACTGACAAATGGGAACGACTTCCATTTTGTTTGGAGTGCTATAACAAGATGTGCAAACACGTGAAGATATTGAAAACACTCGAGCACAGAGTGGTCTCAGAGGAGCAATGGCAGAACTCAGGAATAACAGCCAGATTGTGGCAGGCATATGAAAGAGTACATTTTATCCAAACCTCATTAAACTCTCCTACAAGCTTATTAAATGCCTTTTCCCAACTCTGCAGGCTGCAAAGACAACTTCTTGCTAGTAATAAATTCAAGTGGCACAGGAAAACAATGAGATGGTCATAATAGTTCAACCACTGCTTAATTTTTCCAGTAACTGAAGCAGAGATTTCAGATCACAAACAAATAAACTGACCATAAGATGGTCTTACAGGCTTCATTTTGCTAAGATTTTTCTGTCGACAGCTCTCTGCCCTCAGTAACATCTCAATTACTTCAGGAATAATTAACTGTCATGTGGGTGACTAAATCAGGCATGAAACATCTGATTTGGAAAAAAAAAAACCAACAACAAAACAAAAACCTGTGTGCGAACAACCAAATTCCACCAAAGAAGGATCTGAACCACAACCCCTACTCCACAATAGATTCCTTTGCCAGACATTGCACCTAACCTTCAACTCAAAAGTGATGACTGAAATCAAAATGTACTGTAAAAGGCATCACAAATTCAGATGTTAATATGGCCATTACATCACCTGTCACCTTGTCTGTATTTATGTACTTATTTTAATACAGGGAGATGAGCAACAGCACGATGCCTTTAATGATTAAAGCACAGATCGAGTTACTCTTAAGAAATAATTTTCAGGAAATCT
The DNA here is from genome assembly GCA_036925125.1 of Oreortyx pictus. Lineage (NCBI taxonomy): Eukaryota > Metazoa > Chordata > Aves > Galliformes > Odontophoridae > Oreortyx > Oreortyx pictus. The sequence goes on along the minus strand of JAUPFR010000006.1, from coordinate 2,200,342 downwards.
ATTTTAGAGAAAACAATCTTAAAGGGTATATAAAAATAAAGGCTTCCCTTTTCAATATTCTTGAAAGAATAACAAAAAATAACTATTTTACCCCAGGAATTGCAGCAGCTCTCACCTCATTCTTTCATTTTAAAGCTGTCGGCAGCTTCATAACAATATCTAACTGTTGCCATACACAGGTATCAGAGGAGAAGAAGAGTCCAAAACCAAACAAAAATATTGAAAATTACTTACCTTGAATCTCAAAAGAGACTGATTATTGTTTTTCACTTAAGGCACCACAACGGGGTTTTCCTTCAGGCATTTCAGAAAGACAAACTCTTGTTTGTCTATTTCAGCAGAGCAATAAAAAAAAAAAGAAAATCACCAGCCATTTTAACTATGTCAGCTGATAGTAAAAGAGGTTTACTTTTTTTTTTTCCTTAATATTCTTTTCTTCCGACATCATTAACTTTCCTGGCACACGCATACTCTCATGAAACCATTCTCCTTCCATTTTCCTCAGATGGCAGCATTGTCTGCTGCTCTTTGTTGTCACTGCCAAGAGATCCTCATCTGCTGCAGGTGGCAGAGGGGAAAAAGAAACAAAGAGGCCACCGAGTTCCAACTAGGTTGCAAAGTCTGGTGACGCTGCTATCTGGAACGTGAAGGTGGCCAAAATTACATTCAAATCTATTTCCAAAAGCATTATTTCTCCCTCTGGGGACACTGCACGGTATTTATTACCATCTAAACTAAATATACTTTAGGGCCCAAATATATGAAACAGTTGCCAATGCTCTAAATATACAGATTTCAATATGAACAGCAATGCATGAGTGTCTCCTACTGCCTTCTCAGGCTTCATATTAATTCAGACAGGCAAGCATAGTGCCACTGTAACATGTGAGTTGCAAAGAAGTCCTTCTCCTCACATCCAATTTTCCAGTCGAGTAGACTTTGTTTCAGCAATGTCCAGTGTTGTGACAGAAGTCAATATTATTAGGAAATTCCCTCTCTGCACTGCTCCTCTCTTTGCATAACCCATCAGATGGTTTAATCAAAGTTCAATTCTACTTAGTGAATCCTACTTGGATTTCAGGCTTAATTATCTAAGCCATCATTATCCAGACCGGAGCAACACTCCTTTAAGGGAGCTCTCATTGGTACGTGCCACTCAAGGTCTGCAGATCCAGCGTGCCTCCCACCAGCAGATCCTGCACACCTCCAACACCTTTCACCCAAGCACACTGCAACACACTAGATAATTACAAACAGTCCTTCGCTAAACTTACATTTCATGAGAACTATCGCTAACAGGAGTACCAGAGAGCGATGGTGCTAAAGAGATACTGCAAATTCATAATAGGTTTGGACAGTACCAGAGGAACTGACCCCATTTTACAGATATGTTTTTAAATCTAACATATTAATAGGTCAGTGTGAAAATCACCTGCTGACATGGATATAATTTAAAGACAGGCTGGAAGATACAAAGAGATGCCTACACAGCACAGCCCACATTCTCTAACACTACACTATATCCAAGATGTGTTTTTACCCATGGAAATTTCTCAAATATGGGCATCTTCTAGGTACCTGAATCACCCATACCATCATCTTCTATTATTCACTGCAGATTACTATAGCATAAAGATGCAAACCCTCAGTTAATGCAAGCTGCTTTTGAAAAATCTGTCAATCATTTCATGTATGCTGCAACACATCTCAAGATGCCAGAGTGGTAAGGAAAACAAAAATGGGCATCCTCAGTTCTGCCAACCTTTCTTTAGAAGGGAAAAAAAAAAAAAAGAAAAAAGAATTTGGTGAAGTCTCTGAACCACCACGTAAATGGTTTTATTTGGGCCGTAGCTCTCACTTGTGGAAAGTTAACTTCACTTTGCTTGCTTTCCATGGGACATATTTGCTAACACAGTTTCCACTTATGTTTTGAGTAGTACCCAAGTGGAAAATAGAATTAACACGTTGAGTAAGCTTTATTCCTCTTTAATTTGTAATTGCTGTCATTAGGAGTCTTCTATTTTAGTTCAGCTAATTGTTACAGGAACAGAATAGAAACGTTATAAATCTGTATGTTGATTGCTGTACAGTACAAATTGTGTGACCCTTTCATTTATCGTGGTGGACTCTGGGGAACCTACAGGCATAGTTAAGCCAAAGAAACTGAGCAACACCCTTGCCATTTAGAAATAAATATAAGCAAAATCTGTTTCTACCTTGATATATGAGAGGTAGCTAACAAAAATTAGGAACGTGTTGGTGCTCATCAAGTAACAGATCACTACTTACAGATTCACACGCGGAGAACAGATGATCTTCTGAAATATTCCACTAACTGAACTCAAACTCCATGTTAACAGGACATGTGTGCTTTTTGCCTCTCCTGTCTATGATGGTAAATAACACCATTAAAAACATTGCTTTTAATTACAAAGTTAATCATCTACCTGTGACTTTTATACAAGGTCAAATAATATATCAATGTCATGGTTTAATGATTTTTTGGTATTGGTATTCCACATCATAACAACATGTAGTGCATGAAGAGTTAAAGAGTTAATACTCCAACTCCATAGATCATTGATATTTCCGGGTATACCTGTCTCAGAAGAGGAGAACTACATTCCCCAGAGGACTTTGCGATGCTTTGCATTTTTACGTATTTTCCGCTCAGAGGGAAAAGATAAAAACCCTCTGCGGTCACGGGACGCTCTCTTTCCTTCGGGATCGACTCAGCAGTGGGTGCTCGCTGCCGTATCGCCTTCAGCGTTAGCGTAAGGCCTTCGGTTTATCAGACACTCTCTCTCTTGCTCATTTTATTTGATTTATTAGCTTCAATTCCAATTATATTGTATTATATTGTGTTATTTTGCTTTCTGATATCTTATTTAGTAAATTAGCTTTCCTCCTCAGATCGTTGCTGCTGTTTTGTTTCTAGGCCCATCTCCCTTTTCCCTTTTCCCTTTCCCCCTTCCCCTTTCCTGGGGCGTGGGTCTGCGGGTCCCCCACACCAATCGTCACGGAACCGGGCCGATCCAGCCCGGTAAACCGTTGACAATCAAATCCTAAATATTTTAAATTCTTACAGAACCTGGAAACTGAGCCATACTCAGGTTCTTCTCCAGCCCAATTAAATAAGCTTTTTAAACCTTTTTAAACACATAAACCCTTCTGAAAACTCTCTCAAGGTCATAGCACTGAACATGAACTATTTCCCATGTCTTGTCACATAATACAATGTTTGTGTTTTAAGTGGATATTGCCCTTGACTGGTTCTAACACCTGTTAAAGCCTGCAGAAACAGAAAAGCATGTTTGTGATGTTTCTTTCAAAGACTGTACACCAGGAGATGTGCACAGGACTTGAATTTATTTTCAGATGCCTTCAAAAACCCTTAAATTCCACTGCTATGCCATCAGTGTTGTAAAAGCAGGAACAAATCTCACACAAAAGCTGATTTCTAAAGAACAGTTCATCATCCCCTTCATCTTCGTCCAAGCCTTTAGTTTCAACTTTCCATCTCCAACCTCCTTTCCATTACAGCTGTGCGCTCTTCCTACTTTTTCCAGAAAGTCACACTTAGGTTTGTGACATTCCATTAAGCTTGATAAATACACTTTTTTTTTCTCTTGAAAAAATTTAAATCGAGGAAAAAGAAACGTTAGAAGTAATTACAGGGAACTTCAGGCACCATTAAATAGATCATAGAAAACTTCCTGGAAGAAAATAAGTCTTGAAAACTAACAGCCTACTCCTTTTTAAGTTGGTAGGTATATCTCCCAAACCAGCTCTCTAAATCCTCTGTAGACCTTTATCTACTTGCAGTTTAAGGTTTGCTTTTATCTGGATCATGGAAGCTGGAGCTATCGCATTATAGCATGCTTCATCAAAGAGGATTTAGAGGGTCAAACTAAGGAACACATGGAAAAACCCTATTAGAGACCCCAGCATGAAGCACACAGAAGAGACATTCAGCACTGAAGGACCAGGAGCTTTCAAGATCATTTTTCTTACTTACCCGCTCTCTGATGGGTACAAACAGAATGAGCTTTACACTGTAGCTAAATCAACACTTAAAAGCATTACAGAAAAGAAGGAAGATTAAATAAGCTACAAATCACCAAAATGGGAAAAACCTGTAGTCTGGCATCTATATGTGAAATGAAGCCATGAGCATCCATAGTGCTTTCAGATGGAGTATTTACGTTCAAGTGTGCAGACAGGTTTCAGGGCACAGATAGGCAAGAGAATGGAAGTCAACTTTCAGTTTCATCTGAATATTAAAATAACTTAAGAATCACCAGTCAATTTAACACGTCTGACCTTGGGCTAAGTATAACAAACTACTAAAGCACAAATAAAGATCGATAGGTGAGGGGTTTTGGTTTTTTTTACTGGGGGAAAAAGGTTAAGTGTTGGATTCATTGTCCTCAACGCTCTTCAGGGCTCCTGGACTTCATTACAATAATAGGATGAAAACATACTTTTCTAATCTAAAAAAAAATCCCACCTCTGCCATTTATAGCTAAACAATCTTCCATCCCCATCCCCCAAATTCCTATTCAGTAGAGTAAGCATAAAAATGACTATGGGTTATGAAAGCTGTTCCAACAGGGTGATATTCCCCTCAATATTGGTGCCTACCAGCAAGCTAAAATAGCCCAAAGCACTTCTTGAGTTATTAACTTGTAAACTGATCGTTAAATATCAGAAACGATCTATTTTTCAGGAATCTTACTTAAAATGCTGGACTACTCTCCTGGGACGTTAACACTCATCTATTACTTCTAACAGTGGACAAAAACACAAACCATTCAGACACTGATTGCGTGTTGATCAGCTGAAGAAAAAAAAGCACAGCCAACTTTTAAAAAGGCAAATACAAAACTAAAACATTAAAGCATATTGATGTTCAATATTAACCACAGGAAAACACGAAATAAGCAAGATGAATTGTGAACTTAATTGTTCAGCCAGCAAATCAGAGTGCTGAGAGGTTATGATCTCAAACACTTCATTCTACTTGTTCACAACACATGAACACAGGAACAATCCAGTGCAATTCTTCAGATATACACACCTCTCCCTGCCTGCCCCTTACTGTATGCCAGATCCTTGCTGAAACAAGCATGACACTCCTTCCTATCACCTCATACATCTGATCACTGAACTGAAATCACGGATCTTCATACTGCCTTTTTTCTTGATATCCTCCTACCCACACATCACAGACTAAATCACTGCTGTACTTCAGTACATTTTAGCAACAGTAATTCATAAGTTCCAGGGCCAAAACCTGTACCAACAATCCCTGTCTGTACCTGACTTTTGCACTGGGATTCTGTTTCTGTCGTGGCTGCAAATCCATCAGTACTGCTGATTGCTAAAGCAAAACTTATGTTTGCACAGAGTTTTTTTGCATCTCTCTAGAATAAACTGCCCATCTGACCCTTCAGTATGTAAGAGGGTACAGTGAGAATGGAAGCAGTCTTGCCTGGAAAAGACAACTCTATGACAAAGAGTAACACCTTTATTTGCACGTTGGACCATACTCATGGGGATAAAGGACCACATCTTGCATGAAACATTATCATCTTGGGCTGCATGAATTCTGCTCTCAGCAGTTACTTTTCACTTTCCTGCCTCTGATTTGTATATTAGTCTCTTCAAAAGAGCCTTTACTGATCCTATTTCCTAAACGATTGAATTCTCAGAATTACAATTAGAAAAGATAAATAACTGCTCTCAGATAAATCCTGTAGTACCCAATTCCCATGTTGAGAAAAGCCACCTATAATTGATTGGCTCTTTCCACAAGATGTCATACGATAATGCCTATCGTATCCGCATGTATCGGAAGCTCTTTGAAACAACCATGCATTTATCACAGTAGCATCATTCTGCCTTTTAGTCCTGCTACTTAACTGTTAACATTCATTAACATCACTTACCTCTCCCTCTCATCTTGTCCCAAATTTGACAAGAAACAACGGTACGAGAAGAATAACTTTCAGATTTGAGTTTTTCAAATCTAAATACTGAACAGTGCCCTAATTCTTAACAATTATTACCACTTAAGTCTTCTATCTCTGCATTCCAAGTGACTTGCATCCAGCTTTATCTGCTTCTGCTGGCTATCTGGACACACACTGGTCACCCTGTATCATCACTCTAACTCCTCTTTGGTTCATCTCCTACTCTGCTCCTGGAAGACACAAGGACCAAATCTCATCTTGATGCTTTTTATTCATTTGTTTGTTTTTAAATCACAGCTAGTGTTTTCTCTTTCCTTTTAAAAGTTTTCAACCATTTTTTCACTTAAGCTCACCTGCTACCAAGGAACGCCAGCTCTTCAGAAGCCTTCATACTGCTCTCCATTTCCATGCCTTTTCTTTCTTGCCCTCTACCTCAACATTTATACAAACACAATCTACATTTCTATAAAATCTGGAGACTCACTGAAAAATTAAAGTTGGAAGGAACCTCACAAAGTTGGGAGTCCAGTATCTCAAAATGCAGTTAAGTTCAAAGTACGTGAAACTCTCACAGTCAATTATTTATCAGACAAACCAATTCACATGCAGACACTTCCAGCTTGATGGCCACAGTGCTGTGAACATCCACCCTACAACAGTTCCATGTAGTCTATCAATACGTTGCATTTCTACAGTGCCTTGCAGCAAAGGCGGAGGGGAAAAAGGCCAGTGTGGATGAACCGGGATCTTTTGTTGAGACTCCGGGACAAAAAGAGAGTCTATGTCCTCTGGAAGATGGGACAGGCTACTTGGGGAGACTACAGGGAACTTGCCAAGATTTGCAGGCAGGAAGTTAGAAATGCAAAAGCCCTGCTTGAACTTAGACTGGCTACTGCAGTAAAGGAGAACAAAAAATCCTTTTATGAATATATTAACAGTAAAAGAACCAAGGAGAATTTCCCTACTTCACTTGATGCGGCAGGGAATGTAACCACAGAGGATAAGGAAAAGGCTGAGGTTCTCAATGCCTTCTTCACGTCTGTCTTTAATAGACAGACCAGTTATCCTCAGGATACTTTTCACCCTAACCCGGAAGTCTGGGACAAAGCGCATCATACACCCCCTGTGATCCCAGCAGAGACAGAGACCTGCTCCTCCATCTGAACTGCCACAAGTCCATGGGGCCAGATGGGATCCACCCAGGGGTGCTGAGGGAGCTGGCAGAGGTGATTGCCAAGCCGCTTTCTGCCATCTATCAGCATTCCTGGTCATCTGGAGAGGTCCCACAAGATTGGAGGCTTGCCGATGTGACTCCCATCTACAAGAAAGGCCGTAAGGAAGATCCGGGGAACTACAGGCCTGTCAGCCTGACCTCGGTATCAGGGAAAGTTATGGAGCAATTGATCTTGAGGGAGATCACACGGCACGTGCATGGCAATCAGGGGATCAGACCCAGCCAGCACGGGTTCACAAAGGGCAGGTCGTGCTTGTCCAACCTCATCTCCTTCTACGACTGGGTGACCAGACTGGTAGATGAGGGAAAGGCTGTTGATGTAGTCTACCTGGACTTCAGCAAAGCCTTTGACACGGTCTCCCACAGTATTCTCCTGGGGAAACTGGCAGCCCGTGGTGTGGACAGGTTCACTCTTCTCTGGGTTGAGAACTGGCTAGAGGGCCGTGCCCAGCGGGTAGTGGTTAATGGAGTCAAGTCCAGCTGGTGTCCTGTCACGAGTGGTGTCCCCCAGGGGTCGGTATTGGGGCCCATAGTGTTTAATATCTTTATTGATGACCTGGATGAGGGGATTGAGTGTACCCTCAGTAAGTTTGTGGGTGACACCAAGTTGGGAGGATGCGTCGATCTGCCTGACGGTAGGGAGGCCCTACAGCGGGATCTGGATAGGCTGGACAGTTGGGCTGAGGTCAATGGGATGAGGTTCAATAAGGCCAAGTGCCGGGTCCTGCACTTTGGCCACAATAACCCCATGCAATGCTATAGGCTTGGGGCAGAATGGCTTGAGGAGTGTATAGAGGAAAAGGACCTGGGGGTGTTGGTTGATGCTCGGCTCAACATGAGCCGGCAGTGTGCCCAGGTGGCCAAGAAGGCCAATGGCATCCTGGCCTGTATCAGGAATAGTGTGGCCAGCAGGAGCAGGGAGGTGATCATCCCCCTGTACTCAGCTCTGGTGCAGCCGCACCTCGAGTACTGTGTTCAGTTTTGGGCCCCTCACTACAAGAAAGACATCGAGGCACTGGAGCGTGTTCAGAGAAGGGCAACAAAACTGGTGAGGGATCTGGAGCACAAGTCTTACGAGGAGCAGCTGAGGGAGCTGGGATTGTTTAGACTGGAGAAAAGGAGGCTCAGAGGAGACCTCATCGCACTCTACCACTTCCTGAAGGGAGGCTGCGGTCAGGAGGGGGTCAGCCTCTTCTCCCAGGTAACTAATGACAAGACAAGAGGGAATGGCCACAAGTTGTACCGGGGAAGATTTAGATTAGATTTGAGGAAAAATTTTTTCTCTGAGAGAGTGGTCTGGCACTGGAATGGCCTGCCAAGGGAGGTGGTTGAGGCACCGTCCCTAGTGCTGTTCAAGAAGTGTTTAGATGAGGTGCTAAGGGATTTGATTTAGTAGCTTGATGGGTAGGGATGGTGGTGTGAGGATGGTTGGACTAGATGATCTTGTAGGTCCTTTCCAACTTAATGAATCTATGAATCTATGAAAGGACAAAATCAGCACCTTCTACACCTCACAGTTATGAGTGTGAAGCAGTAAAGATGTCACGAACTCCATTCTTCATGTTCAAAGCTAACTGCTAAAATTTCATCTGCAAGGTCAACTTTTATGCATAACTGAACAGCTTGAGTTTCATTTCAACAAAGATAAACATTTTAACAAAGATAAACAAATTATATTTGAAAGAAAAACATGTTACCAAGCTAGAAAAATGCTGTCAGGTCACAGAAACCTATGTATCAACTATATCACCGTTGTGTGTTCACACTTGTCAAACAGTACTGCAAAGTAAATCATCCATCTTTATTTTCTATTCAATTGTCTCATTTATTTTTACAGAAAAGTCTATCTTGAAAACAAAACTCTGAAAATACATAGAATTTGTCAGTTGCGTGCCATCTCGCCTCATAAAACAGAGGGATCTAAACATCAGTGGAAATAATGCATTCATTACTAGATTAACACAATAACCACGGTGTCAATATGGGTTTACATCCTTTTGGTGGTCAGGCCCTTATTTAGGCCATTAAAATGAATTAACCAGACTAAGCGAACATACTGAACACCTCCATTACACTGCACACACAAGCTGAGATCTTGAACATCTAATGAGGACATTTAAAGGTTTAATGGTAATTCATTAGTTTTCACACAGGAAAAAGTCCCCAGTCCTCCCAAGCAAATGAAATGATTTGGATGCAAATGAGTAAGCTGTGTGTTTCCACAAGAGAGAACAAAACAGCATTAAGATGACACAGAAATCTACAAGGCTGTTTACAATTAACAGTGTGGCAGCACTGTAATAGTTGTGGTTTCCTCCCAACGCACATTTCACTGTGTGAAAAAAAGCTGCATTGCAAGAGAATTTCAGCTTCTGCAAGACAAGCTTCCACTCTCTTGCCAAATTGGCACAATCACTGATAACATTCTACTAATCCTTAGTTACAGGCAAAAAAAAAAAAAAAGAAATTTCCCCATACTATAATATCTAATTACTCGAATTGTGTGGAGCAGAGTCCAAGGTGAAGAATTTCTGTTTCTCAGTCCTTAAAAAATAAATAAATAAAACAAGTACTTTGGAACAGTAGTTCAGAGATGAGTAGGATGACTAGCAGTCACCCTGCTTCTTGAAATGGTTTTTGAATCAACATTCAGTATCAATATAGATGTACAATACAAGCACATTAACAGCTTAAACTACATGAGAGTTTGAACCAAGTGTGTTTAAACATTATGACACACACATCAATCTTTGACTTCACATTCCATCTCTGTAACCAGACAAACCGAATGTACTGTTGCAGCAACTGCTATTTGTTCTTAGCATTCTTCCTAAAGCTGCTACAGTATACAATTCCACCCACCTGTGTTCCAGTAGGCTAATACAGAAAAGTCACAAATAAATGAGCCATCAATGGACAGATAAAAGAATATCCAATTAAAGGGGAAAAATAGGAAACGGGCAACTGCATTAAAAAACACATTCGGATCATTTATTTCGATTAATGAAACTGAAATGCCATACAACTTTTTAATTACAGAGATGTAATAAAAATAAAATCTTTGCTGCTGCAAGCCTGCAGTCGGAATTCCAAATTTACTCCCATTGGGATTTTCCAGCTACTGCTGAGCTGCAGTGGCACATCATTTAACTTCTTTTTCCCCTATTTAAAGAAAGAAAAAAGCACAAAGATTTTTCTTATTCTGTAATATTAAGTATTGCCAGCTGGAGAGTAAAGTAATATTCAGAGATCGTACTTCCTTTTCTTCACAGCAAGACTTTAAACTGGTTTTTCTCCCTCAGCTGTCTCAACTAACTCAAACCCAACTTCTTTTCCCCACATTATGTGAAACACAGCAGAACTGCATTTTGTCATTAGCTGCCACATGCAAGTGCAAGAGCATCCACATAATACTCAATCTCTCTCAGTTCTGGGTACACTTTGTATGTACGTGTGCACAACAGTATGAAAAGTTCCAAGAGTTCACTGTTTTTGGCTTTCAGAAACAGCTACCAACAGTTCAATCTAGCAGTTAAATCAAACATTTTCCATAGCTGTACACACAGAACTTTCACTGAAGACTGTAGGTCTGCTTTATGTCCTTGACCAAAAGGGTTATAAAGAGGGAGCGGGGATCTTTTCTGTTTTTGCGGACTGTTATCTTTCCTCTCAAGGCCTCTCCTGCAAGAGTAAAAACAAATAATTCAATTAACACACTTACATTACTGAATCAAGTACACTAACAGGACAGGTGCATTAAGAATGTTTAAGCTGCATGAGAAGTTGCTGCTTACCAAACAGATACCTCCATTTCACAATGCTTTTGTGAAGATTGCTGCTTCTGGATATTAGTAAAAATTATTCCTGATTTATTTTTGGTCCTTAACAAGGATTGTAATTTCAGTTACATTAGCAAGTATGTAGGAAATCCTCTCACACATTTCACACTGTGATCTGCAAAACTCAAGAGCTGCCTTTAAGCTTATGACTGCACTCAGCACAGGACTGAAGAAATGCTCAAGGTCTACAGCATTATATTCTCTGTACTCGTCTTTTATGCCTTGCTCCATTCATTTCCATGCCTCACAGCCACCACACTCATGGTTACTTTCTTAACGCGACTTTAAAAGCTACTGTTTGTGACCTGCTAGCAAGCTGCAAAAAGAAATGCAAAAATGGTTCCATAGTTTGCACAGACAGATCTGCCAGGTAGAAGGGCAAGTCAGAGAAAAAAATGCATTAGTAGCTTCTCTTCAGTGGGAAAGTCTAACCTAGTTTGAACATAAAAACATTTCCATGAATGCACTGCAAAATGAATCACCCACGTTAGCATTCTCTGATACTGAATGTTTCTGAAACTGTACAGAACGAAGTCAAGAATCCCTACAAGCAGAACTAAAATACTATGACTTAAAACCATCCCACGCTGCAGTCCTGTCACATAAAACATTTTTAATACAAAGCAATACAACAAAATGAAGCAAACATCTGAATATAACCTCCAAAATTAAAACCTGCTTCACAGGACAGAATTCTCAGATTCTGTTTACACAACAATTCCTGAAACAAAGCATCTTTCTCAGCCATTTTCTTATGGAGTAGCCACACTAAATCGGCATTTCTAAACCATCCTTTCTGAGGGCTGAACCAAGTAGCAGCAGTGCAACCAAGTAACGGAAAGGTAGTTCTGAACAATTAATCAATGTCACACAGATATAAGATGACTGATGCTTTTTCACCACTGTGCTCTCCTACGAGCTGCCTGGAGGAAGCTGTCCGTGGGACTCAGCTGCATCACCTTGCTCTTATCACGCTTAGCTGAATGCAAGTAAACTACACAGTGCCACTGCAGTTTGATTAGGACAAAGCTGAATGCATTATGACCCCCTTCCAGCATTTTTATTAGCCTTTGCTAAGTCCTGAGATTTGTCCAAAAAGAAATAAAAGAATTCAGCAGAGCTGCCATATAAGCTTGCTAGCACAAGAATAGAAAAAATAAATGCATCCCTATTTCTGTACTGACCCAGTACCAAGTAACACATCTCATTACATGCTCCACAGAACACTCCGTACGCACACTAACTAGTAACACTGCTAATTGTTTGTTTTGGTTCTGACTTTCATCACCAGTGAAATCATAAGCAATCATAACTGTTAATCATGTCTGTGCAACAAAACGACCTACACAGCAATTCTGTGAGGTAAGCTACTTCGCAGTGCAAGAGTCTCTACCACTAAGTTATTTAGCCAAGCAACCAGATTTCATGCAACCTTCTGCATACATATCCACAGTACCTACATAAAGCTTAAACAATCCACAGCAATGAGCTTGCAATGTGAAGATGCTCCCTGCCTCTTAATAAAGCTTGGTATCCTCTCACTTTTTGAGTACAGAGAAGATGGAATGAGTTAATGAAGGCGGGCAGCAATCAAGATCTTCCCAGGCTTCTTTCTTTTCTTTCTGTGGAAGAGCGTAATGGTGAGGTGAGTGTGAACATGGTACTCAAAGCATTCTTGATTCTGAACCCCCTGTTAAAGCATGAATTCTTCAAAGATCCTAAGATCTGTCAAATGAAAAAATGCACTGAAATTGTTTCAAAGAGCTCTTACAAGGCTGCAATAGACTTGTGCTAAAGACACCTTATCAACCCAATTGCCATTGAGAAATATCTCTAGAAATCCCTGCTCTAAGGCTGTGATGATCCTCTACACAGCAATAACCACAGGCATGTAAGTGGCAGCCATTTATGCATTAACAGTTACAGATCGGTGAGCTCTGACACCTCTCTTAGAGATAAGGTCTCAAACGAGACGTACATTTTAAATATAATCTAGTTTTCCATTCTAATTTCAGCAGACTGGAATCACTACGTTAAGCAACACTGAGGTCTACACAAGTAACTGAAAAAAGCAAGTTTTAAAAGCATTACTTCAGAAGAGCTGGCTAGAAAGCAGTTCCCATATATCATCCATCTTTTGAAAACAAACAGGAACAATGCAAGGCAGAAAGCGTTTGTTGCAGAACCAAGAGCACTTCCCTTCAGCTCAATAACTTGTCCTTTATCTCCCCATTCATCCAATTAATCCACAGGCACCTATGGCTGTAGATGAACTCTTACCTTCCCATTTGGTCACGTCACTCACTGAATCACCAACTCCACCTTCAATGAGCAGTTGCTAAACTGGGCAGTAATCACTGACTTCCAGTGTTATTCATCTCCTCGGTGAAACCCTTCTCACACGGTCTGTTTAGTTTAGAAACTATGCACCTCTAAAGAAGTCTACACAGCATGCCGAGTAATTTAAGACAGCCTAGTATGATCTCCTAACATCTCAAACCAACATATGGCTGAGCAGAGACTGCCAACGTAGATCAGGCACCAGAAAAACTCTGCCGCAAAGAACTGTGAGCATCATGCACATAGCCCACCAAAAAGTGAAGCTGTAGAAGCCAAACTCACCTAGAACTAGTTCAACTCACTACATCACCTTGCAATCTCATACTGTGCGAAAGGAAACATAGCGTGACACAGGAAGTCTGTGCAACTTCTCTTATACAGATACCCAACTTGTATTATCTCTCAGTGAGAAGAGATTCTGTCCACTTTGTGCCTGAAACGCACGATTACAGATTCTTCTGACAAGTCAGCAGCATGATTTTAAGCAGCAGATTTCATGAGTTACATCGTAAGACATGGAACGCCTAGGTTGGCCTCAAGATGCAAGCTTTAACAACTGTTAGGTACCAAAAGCAAACATCATTTTTGGAGATATTACCCGTAAGTAAACAAGTGACTGTTCTAAAGACACCACACTGAAACCGGAGACAGGCAAAACAAACAGTGAAGTGCCAATTAGGAACCAAATTATTCAACTGGGATACATAATACTGAAGTATTTCAGTGTAACATCTAAACACTCAGACAGACTAACCGTGCCAGTGTTGGTTTTGTGTTTCTTTTTATGTTTTTCCGTTTGTAAATGTAGAAACAGCTAACCAATCACAGAGACTGGGGAGCTAAAGACAGTCAAGGATTTTACAGGGGCTTGGTCATGCTGGCCCCTCTATTTTGCTGTGCTAGCCCCTTCTAGCTCCACTGATAAACAAATGAAGGCTTTATTTGCACTGCAAGGCAGTATCAAGAACACAACATGCCGACAATATGCCGTTTTACTGCTAATAGAATTAGCCTGCATATAGATACAGGTTTTAACTCAGTGCACTGCTACTGGACAGATTCTGTCACCCCTTTAAATAAAAAGCTTATAAAAATGATTTTTATTTGGTAAATGCTTGGGATAACCAAACGAAAATGATATCCTGTACATAATTTTCTGCTTCTAAGATGTAGTAGGAATATCCCAACAAGCAATGATAGGTCAAGATTCACGTCTGGAACACTGGTAAGAGAAGGCTTCTGAATGATGCTGCACCATCCAAATTTCCATTTTGATAATAAAGACTTCTTCAAGCTATTAAAACAGCTGCTAAGTGAAGCCTTGTATTCTGCAGGGAGTCCACAATACAATACTCCTGTCGGAGGAAAAAAAACAGTTTTCTGGCAATAAAATATCACGTGGCTTCTTTATTTCAACTGCACGCTAAGCAGTTAAAGTCTATCCAATCAGCTGATGCTTTTTTTTTTTTTGCTTTTAATTCATCATACATCAGCTCCAAGTCTCTCAAGCCACTATGCAAGGAGGAAAAATAGTTATCTGAATACGTGACTAGAAAGAAACTGCCCCACTCCTAAACTAAATCATATCAGCAGAAATTACACATTAAAACTATACACAAAACACTCTTATCATATTTACTTATCAAGCTGTAATTCATCAGCAAAACAGATTTAATAGATGTAATCTTTTTTGCTCCTGTCTCCATGCCTTTGGATCTAGGCTGAGGCTCCGTTATTCCCTCTCTCAGAGGATATGCAAACACTGCACACCTAGCACAGGAGGCAGCAGGAGCAGCAGAGCAGGGGAGGGGGGGAGGGTTAATTACAAGCCCCATCATTTGGCTTGTAATGGCTTGACTCTGTTACCATTAGAATCAAGACCAAAATATTCAGACGATTTTAAGGCTGAGGAAATAGATCTACTTATAGAACAAATAACCTGGTGTCAAAGAACTGAAAAAAAAATTAAGATTGTTAACACTGCAGAACAAAAGAATTCTGCCTCGGCATGAAGCAGCATTTCTCTGATAAACACCAACAGCTTCAGATATCTGTAAACTCAGACAATTTAGCAGGGCAAATCCAAGCACAGTGTTTTACAACTGCTTCAGGCTTGTCCCCAGAAGCTGTAAAGCATCTGACAGAACTAAAGTCAACTTTAGTGTTTTGTTCAGACTTGGAAATCTGAAGGAACCATTTTTCTTTACTGGAAAAGAAGAAAACAAAAACAAAACAAAACCACGATGCCTAAAAGACACATCTACCAAACGGGAGAACATTTAACATGTATTTTATATCAACAAAACTCTCTTTCATAGCCCATTAAAATACTGCAAGCATCACCACTGCAACACAATAAATCAGTATTTAGACCAAATATTTAAGCAAGCAACTCCATCTTTAAAATAGCTTTAAACAAAATCTGAGATCAGACCACATGGCATATTCCATCCGTTGTTTTACCCCTTCTGCCTTCCTTAATTGAGAAAGGACTACACTTGGCTATTTTTTAAGCAGGCTCTTAAAGAAAAATATGACTTGCAAAAAAAGGAGAAGACTTCTGGAATGCTAAAGGAGAAGACAACAGTTATTTAGAAATCTCCCAAATAAAGCAATGCTCTTATGTAAGTGTAAGGGAACACTCTCTGCCCTGCTGGACTTACATCCTCCACAACCAACAAATTTCCCACAGAAATTAATAATAGCATTACAAAGGAGAAGGAGGTTATGTCTGAGCTTCTCTCAGAAACTTGTACTAAAAGTGACAGCTCCCTAAGCAAAACTGGTAATTCTGAAGATATATAACTAGAAGATAAGAATAAAGGGGAAAGGGGGGGTTAGCAATAAAGAGAAGGAAGCAGAAAGAGAAGAGAAACATGGCAGTAGCAAGATTAGTTACTGGAATAACTTCAAGAAATACGAGCTAATAAAGAGAAAGGAAAAAGTTATGACAAAAGTGATCTTGAAGGTCAACCAGGTTGCATTCAATGCTTCACTTCTGCAGTTGTCTAGAGAAAGTCACGGCAAGCAGATGAGAGTTCTCGAACCAGACACACCTCCCAGTCATTTCAGAAGTTTTGTAAATGTCAAATGATCTATGTAATATTAATTTATGAGCATATTCCAACAAATGTCATTGCACTTTTAAAAAATTTCCTTCACACTCCATGACACTGAAATGTAATGAATTGCAGCACACAGACCTTAGCCATCGTCGTCTAAAAAGAGAAGCTGAACAGAACACAAGCCAAGTACAAAAGCACCCCAGTACTTGTGCATCCCAAGTAGCGAAAGGATTTAAGAATATCCAAAGGTAAATTATTTAAGAACATAAATCCAAACATGACAAAAGTGACTTGCCATCTAACACAGATCACTATGTCTTTAGGAACGGAGCACCTGGTAAAAAGCTCTGATGGTAACAAGATACCTCAGTACTCTTCCAAATCCTAAGCCTCTTCACTTCAGTTTATTCTGCAGAATCCACGTAAGTTTCTGCACAGTTCTCCCCCAGTACGTCCGGTCTGTTTATAAACTTCAGTTCAAGGCTGTGTATCACCACGAGTTTATTAACTGACAGAAGAACTGAATCCCACTGCCAGTTCCTCTCTACCCCGACAGCCTGTAAAAACTCATGGCCTTCAACGTGAGTAATATTGCTCTGATACATGTTTCTCTGCTGCCTAACTGTCCCTCGATGGTCACGAACGCATCTGTGTTTATAACGCAAAGAATATTTTGACTACTTGCATAGAAAGTTACTTTCAAAACTTTATAAATCCAACACTCAGCATATCCACATGACAACTTCCATACTTCAATGGATCATACTCTTGGCTGTGAGTTCTCTGGAATCATTTTCTATTTACAGAGTAATCTCACAGCTCCCGGTACAAGACTCATCCATGTATTCACGATTCATGTAAACAAGAACGGCAAAATTTATGAGTGGTACAAGAAATTCTATGCAATCATTGATACTTCTGAACTCAACTAACATTAAAATTAGGAGAACATTAACAGCAGTGCTCTGGTCATAAATTTTTCTTGTATCAGAGAGAAAATCACTTGAAACAAGTAAGATTTCTCATTAAAAGCACTGTATAGTACTAAGAGAGTATTGGACATATGCCCATTTATGTACACATTTGCCATTGGTTTTGTGGAATATACAGATATTGCTCCCTGCTTTGCTTAAGGAAAAAACAAACAAACCTAAAGAGTAGCTGAAAGACTATTACTAATCCTTTTCAATGCTTCCATAATTCTTGAAATTCTTTAGATTTACATTTAATAACAACACCAGTGTAGCACAACTGCTGCTGCACGTGGACTGAATTTAAATATACCTGCTTCCACAGGAATTGGTTTCTCCAGAAGAAAAACTGTTTGCTTCCAGTGTGTTTTGGTACACAGGGGACCAGTTGAAAACAAGACCTGTATTGGAAGAGTTCAAGAATTTGATTAGAGAACAACATTTTTAATATCAGACTACATCAATCAATTACCAAACACACACGCATATGAGTTTTTGCTACAGCAAAACAGACTTGCAGCCAAACACTTCGATGTTGACACAGTACAAAAAAGCATTTTCTGTTGAAGTTATTTTTACGACACATGCCACCACATACCTTGTTGTGACAGTCCTTCTCAAAAAATATATCGAAATAACCTGCAATTGCCTGTAGTAAAGAGAACATGAATGAGATAAGGAATGCCAGTCAAAGAAAACCTATCATAAATATACTAAAAACATGGACGCCTAATCTGAATGAGAGCTAACACATTCCTTGTATTTTTCTCTTTCTAGTCTAAATGCAGAACAGACAACGTGGTGGCAAATACATCTTAAAGCAAAAAAAAAAAAAAATTATGTTAAATCACCTGCTTCAGCTTTTCAACTAATGGCACTCTGAAGAAGTTTGGACAGCTCAGAAATGAACCAAGGAGATGCTAAGAGACCTTCATGACAAATGACTACCAGACACTGGAACTGGTGACTCGACTCTTCCAACCCTTAAGGAAAATGTCCTATCACTCATCCAATGCTGGGAATCTCATTCTCAGTTGAATTATACCCTTGTCTCTAATATGCCTTCTTCAGTGATGACTGAGAAGTTCTGATGAAGTTTTATTGACTCATCAAGACTACTTTTACTGATGCAGAATCTTTTTTGGATACTGGTCAGACATCTAAGCCATAAAAATACCTCTTGATCATTATATCAACACTGTCGGGATGCTTGTTAACAAAACTTAGGACGCAATTACCGGATGAAGATGAAGGTTGACATAAAAATACATTAAGAACTGAAGAGAAAAAGAAAAACTGGTTTACAGAGGAAACGGGACTGTCAAGTTAGTTTTCTGAGCAGAAAGCAAAAACACTGCCCCAAACTCCAAGCTGACGTATCACAGCTACGATGGGTTCAAACAGCTAGGCACTTGGCAGCAAGAAGTCACATCTGACATGCTACTCTGCAAAAACATACCTAGAAAAAACACTTTTAGGGCACTAAGTTCAGTGTGAAAGGAGACATCACTCACAAGCAGAGAAACCACACCCCTGCTACCTGCCTGTCTCCTGTGCTCAGGACTTTGTACGCCTTCTGTAAAGAATCGGGACGAATAACAGCTACACTCCTCACATTATTAATGTTCTCCCAAACTAAAAAAACCTGGAACACTGACTCGGACTACCAGAATCAAGAGTTTGCAGCAGTAATAATTAGACATTACAAAGACTACCATATGCAGAGTTGTAGGGATTCTATGCTAGTTTTCTATATTGATTCATTTAATTTTTTTTTTTTGCAGCATTCTAAAATGGATCCATTTCCTTCAATATTGAAACTGAAATAATTGTTGAGCCAGGAAAAAAAAAAAAAAAGATCAATATTCTACCAAAACTAATTCCTTGAGTTGCTAGGGATACATTCTAGCAAACAGCTCCAGGGATTCTTCCAAATCCTTTCATTTTAAGGCACTGCCTCCAGGTAGAAACAAAACAAAAATAAACCCCAGCGACCTCATTGCCATTTTATGTCAACAGGCATGATAGAGATCCCAGTCCTGCACAGCTTAAACAGTAACTGTATGCTTAAAAATACAGAGGAGAGAATCCCAATCACATTAAAACAAGAACCTGAAGAGCAGATACTATAATTCAGAAATCTCATGCTTCTAACAAGTGACAACTCTCTGGATGCCAACAAGCAGCACATCTTTTGGTTTCATTGAGATACTGAGACTTACTTGTTCTGAATGTCTTAAACATTTGAAGTTTGTATGAGAAAAATTTTAGCACATTCGTAGTAGTAACATACTCACATACTAAAGTTTATCTTAAAACTTAGCTTTCAAATGCTATAGATTATTGAGGCAATTTTTACGTAAGACTTTTGTTGGGAATACAAAGCCATTTAACTAGGAATCTATGAAACAAAGTTCAATACCAAACTTGCAGAATAATTTAATTTTGCACTTCACAGAAATCACCTCATACCAAAGAAAAGAGTACGTGGAGCACTTGAATACGTAGGTTTGATAAGTAGCAAAACAGATAATATCCTTTTCTTGAATGCATAACAGCTTCCATCTTGAATTTTCCTGCAACTACTGAGCCAGACTCAAAGTAACATTTTGTTTCTTGGTTTATTTTCCATGGATTAGAGCTTGTATACACATTATAAACCAATGTTTGCTATCATAGGTCTTAGAATTAGTAACTCTATCAAAGACATCTGGAGATCCAAAAAAAAAAATCACTTCAGAGTACAAACTGAGAACAAGAATACAAATCTGTTATGTGAAACCATATGAAGGCATTTTTATTATTATTATTATTATTTATTAAATAAGTCACTGATCTATGACAGAAAATAGCTCAAAATGAATTATAGTCACTAATAGCATTTTCTCAAACCTGCACTCATTTTTCCATAAAATTACATTACACCACTAATAAAAATATTAACTTCTAAAGCAGACTTTATCAAAACACCTTTTGTCTCTGTTTATAGAGAAACATTTCCCATTACTGCATTTTCATAAACTACACATAAAACACTACTTGATCTATTTTCTCACATCTTCCCCTCAATTTGTTCCTCACAGCGAAGTCAAAGTCCTGGAAATTCACTTCCAAGTTTCATGCTTCTGATAAGCACCTCAATAACCTGGTACCCAGAGCAGAGACCACCAAGTCAAAATAGCCACTAAATGCAAAACTAACTGTGATTTTGATGACCATCTTTTAGACACGAACATATCTTCTCTCACATTTTAATTATATTATTAGTAGAGGCTGGCACTCTGCTCCTGAAATGCACAATAAATACGTTCTGCATTTGAGCGCATTTCACTGAAATAATTCAAAATACAAAGTTCAAAACACTTCCAGGTGATCTCACTTTAGAGCATTACCATAAATTGCAGTAGCTACAACAGTTAATCACAAGCCTCTATTAAATATGCACTACTACAAAGAAAGCAATGCTCGGTGCCTACAGATTGAAGAAAGAGTAAGTCCTCCCTTTTTGTAGTAAAATTTAAGCACATGGAGCTAAGCAGCAAAAAGGCAAGGAAAAAATCACGTAGAAGTGGCACAGACAGTAATCTCTCCAACAAGGGCATATTAGAATGAAACAAAGGGCTGGTGAGATTTTAATGAAAAGTGCAAAAATATTTTAAAAATTTAATTTAGAAGAAGATCAGCAGTCAAACTAACCAGATGAAACAAGGTAATAACGCCCCTCTAAACATCAGGTGACACTTAGTAACTACTGCATTGGTTTCTTTTGTTTTAATAGTAACAGTTATTTATTCCAATGGTTTTGCTCAACCTTTGACACATCATTTACAACTTCAGCAGGTGTCAACCATGGGGAACTTCTCTGTCAGGAACTTTCAAACAGCAGTCTCTTGAATATCATGCAACAAAAATGATGACTTTTAAACTGGCAGTAAGTAACTGAAACTCTACCCTTACACATGTTCTAGCCTCAAAGGATGCTAAATATTAATAAGAAGAAATGTTATTCTTCCTGTTTCCAAATAGATCGTCACAAAGACAGCAGAGCCACGAGGACAAAACCCTCAAGCTCAGAACAAACCCTCTACAATTAGCCAGGGAACTAAGGAGGTTACCTACAGAGCTTAAGAAAAAAAATAGGAACAGATCTGCATTCCTGAGACAGCAAAGGCTGGCAGAAGTTTACTCCATTTTTAAAAAGTGTTCCTGAAATCATGACAGTATCCAGAAACCTGTCCTCAGTTTCATCCAATCCAGATTTGGACAAAGAACTCTCAGAATAGCTTAAGGGCTTCACCCATCACCAAGGGACTCCAAGGTGCTCATGCAAGGATATGAACGGTAAACAAAGCACTTCCTCTCAGCGTGACTCACTTTTCAACAGATTTTCTCCCCTCACAGATTATTTATCTTCAGCCTTATTTTTCCTTTATTCATATAAGATGTACAAAATATACTAAGATCATAAAAGCTTTAAGAGCTGTAATAGGTGAATATTAGTACATATTCTTCACTTGTACTCTTCAGTTTATGGCCCTCAGCCATAATTGGAAGACGAGACCAAATTTTAATTCAGATATGTCTGAACAGTAGGTTTTTTTCCATAATGGCTGTCTGCTTTGTGCAGCTTTTTAACAGGATAAAACAAATGAGATCACTTGACTCCTTATGGGAACTCAAAGGCAACCTCACCAATTCACTTAGGAACAAGGAAATTAAAAATTATCATCATCGCTATCACCTACAGTGAGTAATTTATCATTCTTGCTCTTCACCAGTATCATGTTCCAACAGTGAGTGGCTACAACAAATACAATTAGACAGCTGGCCACAGAAGTGGGAGATAATGTGCTTTTGATGGAGTTTATTCAAGCATGGAGATGGAATGTTCGCAATCCACGCGGCAGAGTTGCTGCCTTTTTATCGCAGTAAAAACAATAAAAAGCGCTTGCTACTAAAAATAATTTTTTTGGTTGTTTTAAAAAGCACACAAATCTGGATCTCGCTGAAGAGGAGATTAACAATAACTGAACAGATCATAAGGCCAAATCCTGCTTTGGAACGGGATCTCGTAGTCTTCCCTTGAAATAGGCATCAGACATTCAAGGTGTGTTTTGCAGCAGTACCCAAAGCCAGCCTTCCTACTCGCAACTAAAAAACCTCTTGCCTTGCTTAAGATTTAGATGCTAATGCCCATCTCAACTGTCTAACACAGACCTAAAAGTAGACTTACCTAACTCAAAACAGTTTTCAAAGCAGCTTAATTTCCTTTTTCTCCTGAAGGTTTTAACACATCAGTCACGTCCCGTGGTTCATTACCCTTCTTTCACCCCCTTCCTCCCTCCCACTTCTTATACACATCCCCTGCTCTTTGACAACATCTCCCGGGAGCAATGAAGAGATACTGCCATTTTCCTCCCAAGGGATATCGTTATTCAGCTAGGAAAGATCAACCATGATGGAGTCACAGGGGAGATGCTCGCAAACAAAAGAGTAAGTTTGTCAATTGATTTCTACACTGAGGGTAATCACCATTATATTTTATCTCAAAAGCACACACAGTGATCAACTCCGAATACAATTCGTGCAATATTTTCCTAGCGGCGTCTCCTAACTGATGTTAGCCAGATGTCTCATTAAAATCAGCAGTGACAAACCCTAATTCTTTAGCACAAAAATACACTTCTGCAGGCTGATTAAATTTATTTTTGGCCATAATCTTTGCGAGACTGAAATAAAGTCAACATGCACTTAAAAGTGCTTTGAGTCTATCAAACATGACGACTCCAAGCAACCGTTTCATGCTTTGATTATCTTCAGTCTTTGAAATCTTACTACCTCTAGAACACCACTAAGATACTACTAAGCAGATAGCATTAAGTGGCAAACCGTAGGAGGAGGAAAAAAAGAAAACATGACACTCTGTAAGGTGTACTGCACTTCATCATTTAGGTTTACTGACACTTAAGAGAGAAATTTCCATTCTTTCCCCAGACTCCTTCCCCATACTAATGGGGAAAAAAAGTCTGAGAAGAAACTAAGGTCAGAGTTTAGTAATCTTAAACACCTTACCACTGAAATTAGAATGGCAGCCTCTCCTCGTGGTCCTTAGGGCATTCCATGGCATAATGAAAGTAAATGTGATAATTAGTTGGTAAAGAGACTGTGATATTAGTTTGATTCATGTCAATTTTTTACTACTTACTATCTGTTACCGCAGAAATGGAAACAGGTTGAGAGCAAGAAGCAGCAGACTGACAGCTAAAAGTTCATTTCTCAATGCCTAGCATTATGTTGCAAGCTGCAACTGGCTGAGCCTACAATTCCTTGTCCCCATAGCCCAGATGACAGTGCAAGCTAGTAGCTGAAGGATTCCCAAAACATTAATACATACCAGTGCACCTAACCTTTTCATGCATTTGGTTTTTAAAGACAAGCTCAAGTAGGGGTCCAAGTCTCCAAAGTAAAGCCGGTCTGAATTCTGCACTGTGGCTGATAGCAGCACTGGGACAATCAAAGGACAATCAAACGTGTTTGCACACTTGTATGCTTGGTATATTTCTCTGCTGTATAAGGACAGATTTTCCAATTATTTTTGTGCAACTTGTTTTGTAAAAAAGGGTTAAAATGCTTTAAATGTTTATTTACAAAATAGAAAAAATAAAAAACCAGCCCTATTGAGTTAAAAAAGCTAGGATGCGGGGAACTACAAACAACTTTCTCTTTCTGCAGAGACATAAAAAGCAGATGCAAACAAGAAAAACATCAAATGTTATTTTCAAAGGACAAATTGCAATCCTAAAGCATCTGCCCCAAAATTCTCAAGATAAATAATGGACTTTTATTGTTCATTTGCTGCAAGGTTAGGCAGCCTGATATGATGGATGAACTGTCAGCCCCCAACTAAACTTGTACAATTCATCATAGAAAGAGTGGAAATTTCTCTCTAAGTGTCAATAAACCTAAATGATGAAGTGCAGAATACTTCACAGAGTTCTGATCATTTTTTAGAACCTGCATTCAGTGCAAAACTTCAGGCATGCCATTCTTCCACCTACTCCCTCACCTGCTCCCCAGAAGTGGCAAAATGCAGGTGCACGAGTACCTGCATTTACACACTAGCAATACATTTGTCAGGAGAACAGAACTGCAAGTTTTGGTGAAGGTCTACTGCTAGGGAAAATGGTTTTTTTTAAGAAATAAACTATTTCACTGTATCCAAGCATTAAAGAAGACCAAGGGTTTAGATCAATTCCCATCTACTGACCAGTTATTCAAGAATTGGCCAAGTTATATAAATTAACTCATGATTCCGTTAGAGCTTGGTCAGAAATCAAAGCTGACCTCACCCCTAGGCAACAATAGTTATTTTATGAATTGACAACTAATTAGCAACAGGAGGGTTTTTGTAAGATTTGTAGATTTTCATTTAATAAAATCACTGGCATTACTGTGTCTTGACTCCACACAAACTCTTCATCAGAAGTACCACAATACACTGAATGACAAAAACAGCAGTTTCTATTACAGGTCTCAGAGACTAATATAAATTTCAGTCAAGTTTGAGGAGGTTTTTTTGTTTTTTTAATATACTATAAATGCTTTCTAACAGTTAATGTTACGTGTAAAAGTGTATTAGAGCAATCACAATAGGTAACTATTAGGTCACACCGCCTTTGCTTATTATTTAGCATTAAAAACTCAAAGCATTATTCTAAGCCACTACTTGAATGTCTATCTGTAGTGCATTTTACTCCAGCAGCACTGCCTTTACCCCTCATATGTCCTCTTCAACTGCACATCTAGAAATGTCTCTACGAAGTCTAAAGACCTTTCTAAATTTAAGCTTCATGAAAATTCCAAATGTACAATATAAAACAGAGTAATTGGAGTCTACTTTTGTCTTACAGGACAGGAAGGACTGTAAGAAGGATCAGTAAAACTCTGCACCCTCATAACCACTCCTTCATAACAAGGACCCAATCTCAGAAACAAAGAACAGAATTAGAAGTTGTGGCACTGCAGTGACTCTACTCTTTCTTGTTGCTGGTCAGGCACTCTAAGAAATTCCCAGTCAACCTCAGTCTATCTTAGCTCTTGGAAGAAAGATGTTCATTTAATAGACAACGATTCAACAGCTTTGCAGTAAAAACTTTTCCTGGTCTGCCCTCCACTGCTCTACTTGTACGCCTTGCCAATTCAATCATAGATTAAATTTATATATTTAAATACAAACTACCAGTCTAGCTTGTTTGAATGTCCACTTCAAAGAAATTTCATTTGCATGAGTTCTGAACCAGTGGAAGAAGCATTTTTCCTCTGCTAACCCTGTGATTTGCTAAGTAAGACCCTCTGTCTCATGAGCTTCACCTTTAGAGAACTCAATAGACGAAATGTAGTTTATCTATTTTATTTTTACTATTTTCATTAAACTCAGAAAAACTCTTCAGTGAAGAGTGACCACATAATTCTTCAGCATAATGGTAACAATCTGAACAGGAAACTTGTTTCAGTAAATGAATGGCTTAGAAAACAGAAAAAAGGAACAGTGCTAAGACCCGTTATACTTCTCTTTCTCCTACTGTACTATATCATCATACTACAGGAGTTTCAACTCCTATTAGAAAGGGGGCTCACATCACACCTCTGTAATGAGGAAATTAAAAGGTTCAAGGCAAGGAACGGTGAAAAGTGAAGCTTAATTTCAGACGGCATGTTAACTAACAGTTCTATGTATGAAAAAAATTAAAGTTGTCTTACTGTACACTTCGTACTGGTTCTCATTGTTAGGGTGAACTCTGACGAGAATTCTAAATCAGGAGTCGATGCAGTATTACAGTCGATACGCTGTTGAAAGGAATAAAACAATTCTGTCAGTAACAGTGCTTAATGGAAACTGAGACATCTCTTTGGATGATCTTTACAGGTTGCTTAACTACTTCCCATATGAAGGTAACCTCTATGGGGTAATATTAAGACAGCTCCTTAAAAATAGGAAGAGACTTAAATGCAATCTAATCATACATGCACACTGACCAAGCACCTGAAGATCCCTTCTCCAAAATGTCAAATTCAAGAGACCATTTAGAGTGACAGTTTGGCACTAGATACTCCAGCTCAGTGCATGTATGGGTATCCTGAGCAGCTCCTGGACTATTTGGGCCAACACTCAACCATCCTCCCAGTAAAAACAAATAAATAAATTCCTTATATGTACATGGAATTGCAACTCTCTGTGACAGACTCGGCTCTAGTCAACTTCATCCTCTTGGTGGCCCAGTGAGCTCCCTAGGACTGAGGAGAAGAGTAAGCTTCCCTCCCTCAGCTTGCTGCCAGCAGCCTTCTAGTGCAGATTGCAAGGCAGTCTGGCTGCCTTTGCTGCAAGAGGGTGTGGTGCTGATCAGCTCGGGCTTAATCAGGACACCCAACTGTTTTTCTACAAAGCTGGTTTCCAGCCAGTAAGTCCCAGCCTGTACTGGTGTAGGGGTCACTCCTCCCCACTGCAAGACTTTGCGTGGTCCTTTGGTGAACTGCACAGAACTCCCATTGGCTCCTTCCTGCAGACTGTGAAGGCCCTGCAGAACAGCAGCACTAGCACAAGAGCATCAGGATATGAAGCAGGTGTGATAGAGAAGGAGCACAGGAGGCAGACAACAGCATCTCTGCTTCCAAATATTCACAAAACAGCATCCAGGGTAGCGATGATGCTGCCAGATCCAATTGCAACCTGCATTTCCAAGTCCTCACTTTTTTCTCATTTTAAATATATATCAAATATGTATCAAACATGATTAGTTAAAAAAATGACAATTTCTAGTTAATAAAAAACCCCTCATAAGAAGTTCATTAGTTCACATAATCAACTAAAATGCTTTATCCAAGAATGTCTTATCCTGCTGACAAGAAGCATTTCATACATTATTAGTCAGTTTTTCTTCGTGTTACTTTGTCTTTCTTTAGGGAACATCTTCCTTCCTGAAAACTACACGATGAACTATTCGAAACAAGATCTCGCTAGTATGAGCAAGCGCATGAAGACACTGCCTGTAATAATCACATGATGAATTGGAACATTTTTAAACTTTCCCTCAAAAATACAATCTATTTGTTTTGTGCAATGGCTATTGATTAAAAACTATTTACCTATAACGCCGCTGTTGCCTAACTCATTAATTTTACTATTCTGTACAGTAATTACAGCAAACAGGCTCATATATTGACTTGAGTCTATTTTAAAAACCACCAATGTTACTGAGGTAAGTAAGCACAGAGCCATTAAGCAGAACCGTTAGGTTAAATGCTGCACAATGAGAGAGTTTGCTAAGCCTGTGCAACTGTGCTGGCCACTGCTCAGTATTATACATATGTTAAAAAGAACACACACACAAACTGTGAAGGTAGTTTGGTAAAAACAAGCTCAGTTAACAAAATCCAAGCTTTCGTAATGACTAACATGTGCATGCAAGGAAAGAATCCTGAAGTTAAAAACAATAAATCAACGTAGAGATGCAGAACAAGGTCAAATTACTTGCTCATGTTAGGGAGGTGATCTGTCTCAGCACTGCTCCTTTGGCTGCAGAAAGCCATAGGTGACAGTGAACAGTGCTGCAATTCAAGATGTTCAAAGCCAGCTGACCATTCACAAACACAGCTAAGGAGCCATCCTGTAACTCCATGCAGTAACTCAGGTGAAGAGGGAAGAAAAGTAGAATACAAACCTGTTTTTTTTTATTGTTTGTTTTTAAATAGTTTCCACTCGAGCTTTGCAACTTGTAACCTACTGAAATGCCAGTACATTTTGGTTTTGATAGAAAAAAAAAAAATCACATTTAGAAGGCTCTGTCCTGCACGGCCATTTTATGGTCTTGTTTAAACTCAGTAAAAAAGCAGCAAATACGAGTCTTACAAGTCTTAACACGAGAACCTTACAGCATTTATACTATTTTGGATATGCCAAAGCGTGGTTCTATTTCTGTCTTCTTCCCCACAAACAATAACATGAAACTTCTAATCTGACTAGCGATATTAAGAAGGGTCTGGTACGGTACCTTAATGATGCTGCTTTCAGATATAAGTGTGCTTGGATCCAACACCTCCACAACAGCTTCTGGAATTACAGCTTTCTTCATGCAAGACATGTCAAAGCCATACACATCTTCCCAGAAAAGCAGCTTTTCTGTGTGTTTCTTCATATCTCCTACAGCCACTAGACTGATGGTGCAAATGTCAGGATAAACTGTAACAGCAAACAGATGAGTTCCATTTTATCTTTAGGCATGCATAATTCCTTTCTTTCCAAGTGATTAACGTTTAAAAAGCCAGACACTTGATTCAGTTCTGGTAAAAGTATTCACTGCTCATGAGAAGATCTCTTTTAGTTGAACCCCACTTTCCACGACTGTGAACTTTCATGATTTCCAGGTACCCAAAAGTAAGAGAAACTTCTGCCTGCATTCAAACCCAATGACAGGAACCCAAATGACATTCTATTCTCATCAAACCTACCCCACAATTCTAGGTTGATACCTATGATTCGTCACATCTTCCTGCAAGAACGTTTCCAGAACAGCCATCTACTCACAGCTTATCCAAACAGTAGTGGAAAGCTGACATCTGCCTTTCTAAGAGCTTCCTACAAGAAAGCTAATCAATTCCTTATCCACTCCTGATTGGAAAAGACAGACAGAACAGCTGCTATAAATATGGTTGTCTACGCTGTTAGCAAATACTAAAAGGAGCTTGTTTTAAAGCTTGTAGTAAGTTAGGCTTCTTTCCACAAAGAAAATTCCCATTTTCCATTACAGCTTTAAAGGCTTTCAAGTCACACAAGCTATTTTTTTTTTATCCAGCTTCAGAGCAAAAAGCTTCCTATTAAGCACTTGATTTTATTTTTCACTGATACATCAACGTGACAGTGTTAATAAAACTAAAGCGAAGTTTCTCTTTTCCTCCCCAAAATCTGGTGAACTGTAAAATTAATTTCGTCTTCAGCTCTGCTTGAAATTGTAGCTTATCCAAATGAGCAGAGCGAAAGCACTGGACAGAAAAGCAGTACTTTTTTGCTTTGCATAATTCTGAGGGTAGAAACAGTAAACTGGAATCATCCAGCGAGAGTGTGTTTAACCTAATAGAGAAGATCTCTAAAGACGACTTCCCAAAAGAAACCAGAACATACAGAAACGAAGAGAAACTACATACAAAAATCAGAGCAAAAAGTGAAAACCACCCTAACATTTCTTCCTTAGACTAGCTCTCGTTTCTGGCATATTCTGTTTAAGGGAAAAGGTTTACTAAGACTTTCGAGTGTGAAATACTTCAGTGGAACCATGATTAGATTTAATAAAATCTCTTCATCCACACAGCAAATCCTTCAATCAGCAGTGGAACGCGCTTGACCACACAAAGTGCTTCAAAACAAGCAGAACTACTGCCCAAGCCTAATTCATAGCTCTTGTTTATTCCACCAACAGAACAAAAAATAGCAGAGTAAGCCTGTTCCTGACTACAGAAAAATAAATCTGAGCTCCATAAACAACAGTGATACATCCACTGCTCAATTTGCAAAGCCAGTCACATCCAGAAGCACACACTGTATTCAAGTTTGACTGGAAACGTAAGCACGCTATCCAAGTATCAGCCTAAATCAGGTAAAAGCAGTGGAGTTCTGTCATGGTTTAAAAACACCTGCTTCAAACTGCATCTCAAACGTTAGCCCTGATCCTCCAGAAGTGCTCTGCTTTTTCTGCAGCTTCCTAACACCTTCCTTCCTGTGCAGTTTTTTTTTCCCCTCCAATGAAGGCCATGATTCAATAATTATTCCTTCTCTTAGATGAAATGACCAAAATGCTGACTGGACAAAAGCACATGCTCCACAACGCTCTCAGATTCATTGCTTTGACATCTGTGTCCTTCTCGACTCAGTGCCTCAAAGTCATCTGTCACTAGCAGCAGCTCACGTGGTGAACAGTACACAATGGGAAATCCTTTATGCCTCAGCAATGCCTCACAAACTCCAGGACACTGAAGGGTAAGACACAGTATTCCCCTGGCTATGCAGAAATAATTCCAAGTGAATACGCCATCTTTCTGACGTGAATGAGAGAATAGCGTTACTTTCTGAACTCTGCCTTCCTTCCCTATGTCGCTCCTGACGTGCACAGCACTTGAGCACGTGGAAATACACACACTCAAGCAAATAACAGCTTAAAAGAGTGAACAGATGGGTTGCAGGCAGCAAGAATTTTATGATCCCAAATAAAGCTATACTGTACACATTACCCTAGACAGTTTGGCATAATCCTCCTCAGTATGCCAGTAGGCTAAACTGAAGTAACCACGATATGACTGACTGAACACATATCTGGGAATTTGGATTCTCTTCCTGCCTCAATCACTTTGGCCAAATCACAGCTGCTCCTATGGCTTTTCTCAGCTAAAAACAGCCCCTATAAATAAGCACTTGGGGTTCAACAACACTAAGAGGATTCAGAGAGAATTAACCTCCGCGGCAGAACTCAGGAGTTTCTCTGTTAAGACGTTAAGATCAGGTTGAGCTTTCAGTTGCAGCTCGTTTGAATGTGGATGTGTCCACACTGCTGCTGCTGTACATCCACACTGAGCAATTCTGGCACACACCTTGGGCACAGCCACTTACCTGCTATGCAAGCTGGCAAATCAGTAACTGCGTTCTGTTTAAAACCTGGCAGTGCCAATCTGGTACTGGAATATAGCATACCTAGCAAAGTCAACTAAGAGACAAGTCAGGAAACTAAGAACATGAGATCATTCTGAGAGCACAAAGGTTAAGTGTCCTGCAAAACCATCACACCCTCTCTCTCTCTCTCAAAGTGAAACTGGTGAAGCTCAAGCCACTAGGCAAATACGTGGACAATACAGAACGATCTTAAGAGAACAAGATGCTACTGCAGTTTCCACAGAGGTCAATTTCTGGCTCTGTTCAGAAGGCTGTGGAAGTACCAGCTAAGCATAAAATGATTCCTTACCACCTTAGATACCATCAAACTTAATAATTACACTGTGATGTGAAAGGATTAGCATGTATCTATACAGAGCACATCACAACTCGCTCCAGACCTTGCTTCTGCGTCAAGCTGTTCAAGTGGCTCCTACTTTAACACATGAACAGTAATCTCAACCAAATGTTGAACAACTGCATAAAAACGCTTCTTTTCTTTGGCGCTCTGTAGCATACAAAAGCTCACTGCAATCAAAGCGAAGCACTGCAGTGAGCACTGTTACATAGTCATTAATCCAATCATTAAGGCAGTGTAGTGAAACTAACAATGTGCATGGTTAGCACAATAGGGGGGAAAAAAAAACAGACCGATGATTACAATTGAAAAGGTCAATGTGAAATACAATACTGACAAAGGAATCCACTGGAGGGAATAAAGCATACGCAGAGCACAAGATCACATACATGCAAAATGAATATTTACAGGCATTCAGACACTGCTTAACAGGATGTTACCTAACCTTCTTAAAAGGATGTTTCCCCACCTCTCCAACCAAAAAAAGTATATTCCTCCTGGCACAGGATACACATTCTGAACAGAAACACAGGAATTCCAGTACTTAATGCATATGGTTTCTTATGCTAGCAATTATGTCTTCTCCAGACAACTTCCTTTGTCCTAAGAAAGCACTTTTATCCACTTTTCCTCTAAGGCATCATCATGAATTCTTCAGCTCAGATGTACCTTACTCGAACAGCTTTACGACATCTCGACATCTTAAAGAATAAAACTCCTTTTCCTCTGTAGTTTTGCGGGAAGTGATATTTAGAGAAAGGAAAACAAATGCAAGCTGTTCTGATTGCTGCTATTCAGCTTTTGTAAGGTTTAAACCCAAGGCCCTAATCTGATTAGAAGACTTTCATATGTCTGTATTTGACAAGATAGGCAACACATACTCTTCAAAGCAGAGGATCTGGGGAAAAAAATACAGCATTCCTCCTTTATGTGCTGCAGCTTGAGATCACCATCCAAAATCCTTCAATTAAGGAAAAAAATATCTTAAAACATAAAACATACCCTTGAAAGGAAGTTTATTTATTTGCAATTGTGGTTTTTTCTTCCTCATCTGCAGGGGTACGTGTGGAAAGAAGTAGGGAGGAAAAACATAGGCTGTGCTTAAGAATAAATAACCCCTTCTCTTCTTAAAAACACCATTAGCTTTTGAGACCTTGATACCCCCATCTAATGCTCTTCTCCTATCCACACAGTAAATGAATGCCTCGAAGCTCGTGCTAATGGAAACATTTTTCATTTAGACTGGCAACTTTCTCATTCATGCATAGCTTATTCCAAGTCTCTGAGTTAATTTAGTTTTCCCTCAGAGCTAAATTTATTAAAAGAATTACGCACACCAACCTGAGCCTCCCTCTGCCAGGTACTTGTCCTTTGCATAGATGACAGAATCCAGCATAGACTCAAAGAGAAGGAAATAACCCTGTTTGCACACAACAGAAAGAATTTAAAAGTCATTACAGTTCTTATGTAGCATATTAAACAAGTGCACAGACAGACTTACCAACACAATTTAAGAGCTTTACACGTCCATGCTCCCTACTAAGAACCAGCACCTAGAGAATTTCTCAATAGCACTGCTTCTT
The DNA here is from genome assembly GCA_036925125.1 of Oreortyx pictus. NCBI lineage: Eukaryota > Metazoa > Chordata > Aves > Galliformes > Odontophoridae > Oreortyx > Oreortyx pictus. The sequence goes on along the minus strand of JAUPFR010000006.1, from coordinate 2,167,284 downwards.
CAAAACTCATCAGATAAGCATCCCCACGCTACACATATCTTAGCATCTAATAAATTAGTAGACAATAAATATCTACCTACACCAATTACCTGAGTTCCAAAACACCAGATTCACCTTAAATCCCAAGTGAAAAGCTCTAAGTGTTATTCTATAGTAACAATTCTCAACAAGAAAATCCTTTCCTACTGAGAACTGCAAGCAGCATTAAAATCATTGCGACCTAGGAAATCACTGAAACACAGAAGGAATTTATCTCTGCTTCTTGACATTCACGACCTAGTGGCATGCCGTGCCAGACTGGACAATGCTCACAGAGACAGGTGGAAATGAATCGCACTGAAAGTCACAGGTTCTCTGAATGGCCACCATCGTTCAGCAGCACCTGAATTTGTTTCTCAATCCTCACCCTGCTTTTTAATATCCTATCCTGAAGATGCCAGGAGCTCCTACTGCATCAGATGATTTCACACTTCCAGCGAGCTGAAAGCACAGACTGGAACCACACATCCCTTCCTTTATTCTTGCACTACTAAAAATACGATGCGTTTGGTTTATAGATATTCTTTCCAGATGCTTTTAAATGAAAATGTGACCTCAAGGACGTATCTTATGAATAAGTTAACACAGACAGCCAGTTGGACTTGGCAGATAAACTCTTCACTTCTTTTGTCCTGCCTGAAATGCCCGTTCTCTGCAACGTCTGGAAGATGCAACTTCTAACAAGCAATACAATGAAATTCACACAGTCCTTTTCCCACTCTGCCATGGCTGTCGCTTCCCCCCTCACCCCCAGTTCCACAGAGCACTCTTGCACGCTGCATAAACTGTCAGTGGTACTGAATCAAGTCATTTATTACTTCCACCAAAACGTTTTGCTCCGTGTGCGGTGTTCTACCTGCAGTGTAATTTAGAATGTAATTTCACAAGGCTGCTGCCCCACCTGTAGGGGTGCCACCTGAAAAGAGAACTGTACCCATTTTGTCCCCACGATGCTGTGGGGCAACATTCTGGCTCCCGTACTTCCACCTTTCCACTGTGCACAGCAGCTCCTCATTCAAACTTATTTATACTTGATTTGCATCTTTACCTGGAAGTAGAACTCATGAAAACCTACAATTTGTTTGTAGGTTCCCTAAGCTAGAAGCAGATAAACAAAAACGTAACCACTAAGGCTTCCCAAGCTTTCACAGGAACGGATGCACCAGAAGCTTACAGCCCTGGGACAGATCACTGGGCAATCCTTACCTCTATAAACAAGGCCAGCAGTGAGATCTGATACAAAATTCACCCATTTGTACATTCAAAGAGTTTGACCCCACCAACCAGAAGACCTTTGTCTAATAGAATCACTTTGGCTCGCAGAACAGAATGCGACTTAGCCACTCTTATGTGGTTCATCAGATCAACTGTCTTTTTGGTCCTCCTGGACTACAGACACTACACGTGTCTGGCTGCCAACAGCTCACCAGTGCTCTGCTGAAAGGAATCCATAGTGGTCTTTGGAATGCAGATGTCTAAACAGATGGATTTACCCAAGTATGCAGTACTCCAAGAGGCCCTCAATCCTCAGCCACCTTTCTTTCAGACACCAGCAGAAGAGCTCACATCTTCAAACACCTTGCACTGTCTTTCAAAACAGTTTGCATGCTGGCTTTAGTAAATCACAATTACACAGACATCCTTACTGCCTGACTTTAATTCTAAGATACATACTTCAGTAGCCACAAGGAAATCATTTACTCGTTACATCAAAACTGGTCTTCAGTACTGTTCTCTGGCAAGTAAAACCAAAGGAGGGCAAGAAACAGCAACTCGACCCATTTTTGTTGCAAAGGAAAAGTACTGTTCCCACTGAAGTTTTCCTGCAAGAACTGAAAACAACATACTGAGATCCACTTTGCTTCCCCACTTAGCCTGTGCAAGATCTTCAAGCAAGTGGTCAGTCACTTTTTAAGCACTTCTGTTCTCATATTGACACAAAACATCTCACTGCTCAGTATCAGAGGGTGAAATGGAAAAGCCAGTTCACACAGTTGTGAAAACAGGGAACGTGAGGGAGCCAGACAAAGAGAGATCTTCATTTGCATCTAGGCAGCACAATACTCCTCTCTGGACCGTGCTGGAACCGTCTTTGCTCTGTCCGGCTATCAATCTTACTCCCACAGCATTGTCCTCTTTATCTCAGTATTGCAGCAACCGATAAAAATGCTAACATCCCCAAATGTTTAGAACACCTCATTAAGTCAAGTGCACATTTATATAATCCTAACATTAAAAGGTAAATTAGCACCAGAACGGGAAACACAGAACATTCATTACTTGATTTCTTACATGAAGTGCTTTACATAGTCCTCTATTTCACCTTAGAGGTGAACCCATTTACAGCATCCCTTAGGTTCTCAAGTGCCCAAATTACTTTCAAAAATCAAATCTTGGGCTCCAAATAATAAACATACTTTTGAGAACGTGATTCTAGCACAAAAATAGGAAATTAAAGAGAAGTTTCCATGAAAGAGCTATTATTATTACCAGGTATCAAGTGAAGTCACTATGCTGCCAGAAATCACCTATCACAGCACACCATGTTTTAATCCACTACTACCAATAGCTTAAATCTGCCTTGAAACAGCATTAGATTCAGCTCACACTTTACATAACACTCTTCACAGCAGTGGAATGAAAAATATTTACAGTTTGTCAGCACACGAAAACAAAATTAAAAAAACACAGAAGAATGATTTATTTTCACCCTTATCTTGAAATATATAAGGATGCATACTGAGCATGCCCAAAGGCCTCTCTGCACGTAGAACCATTTGTCCAAAGCAACAAAAAAGAAAATAAGGTTCTGTTACTGATCCTAAAGAAAAGGCCTTCTTTAAATTCAAATCCAAAATATGTGGGAAAAAAAAAAGAAAAACATACTTTAAGAGCTTTTTCGAGGTCTGTGACATTGGAGTCTGAAATGCAGGAGTCCACAAAAACACTCAAAGGGTGTTTCCTACCACGCTTCTGCCATTGAACAGACTAAGCCACTACATAATTCAGCCTGGCCCTCAGCCTTGTCGAACAGATTTCTTTACTAGTAATGATGGAAGGCACATGATAGCAGTCCAACACCTGAAACGAAACATTTCAGGAAATAACCAACAGGAAACACTCTAAGCAGCAGATAAACGAGCTGTTATCACCATCGTGGGCTTCTACTAGCAGTTATTTCACTCTTGCACTAAGAACTCTGCAATCAGTAGCAATGCTGTTTTCAAGTTCTCTCTATTTGCAGGTTTCCCAGCATATACACTCTTCCAAGTCGCTTTTCCTGCAATGTCAGGACAATCTCGAGTTGTCTTCATGGACTTACAGGTATTTTATTTATCAAAACCATCTAGGCTACTGATGGAAAATGGCTCAACTATTATCACAAGAGCAGCTGTAATATTATTATTAATGAATACAGAACACTCGTGTAGATTTGCGTATACACTACATAACACCAACTAACTGGATATACCCAGAACAACTTAACTGTACTTACAGAAACATGACCTGAAAGAGCATAAAGAAGAGACGAGAACAATTTTATCTGAACACCATGTAAGAAAGACTGCCACCCCACCTCCCAGGTCATGAAAAACACTGCTGTAAGCACAAGGTCTTGTTGGTTTAAAAAGTAATCCTTGAAGAATAATATTTCAAGAGTTTTACATCGAAACAATGCACTTTTTTTTTCTTAAGAATAACAGTGCTTTGAGAAGAATGTTCATACACCTTACCATCCATTCGGATATAATTACATCCACTTTCTCCAAAGGCAGATCTACTTCCTCAATTCTTCCTTTGACTAACGTAATGGTATTTTCAAGTTGATTTAATCTGCAAGTCAGAACATAAGCCAGTTAGTTTATATTTCCATTTGATGCTGTCAAGGGAGATACAACGATGTCTCTGCTTTGCATTCCTCCCTTCCTCCTCCAAATCATTTCTTATCTTTGAACAAATCATAAAAGGACTAAGAGGCAATATTATTGTTGTTAGGCATACCTCAGAGCAAATGTTACTACGTTTCCAGTAATCTCAGAAGACTGTCAGGCAAAGGTGGCAGACAGTAGAACTGTGTACCTCCAATGCCTTCTGCGTGCAAACGTGCAGACTGCACCACCCAGGAAGGCAGAGAAGAAGACAATTTACAATGATACTCCTTTCTATGTAGAGTCGCTTGTTTCTAGTTCTCCTTCTTCAGCACTTGTAGGATGGAGCAATAAGAGCCTACTCATCACACTAGGACAGAAATCAAACTTCATACAAAGCTCTTCTGCACAACCGTGTTACGTTTTTTCTTTTTTTCCTTAATTTGAGGAAAACAGCTGTAAAGTCACTGAGAATATCACAGTTAATCCACAATGCAGGCACTGTTCTGCCTGCGATTTTTGTCAAAATCTGCAACGTTCAGTAACTGCATAGCCAGTATCACCTCACATGCAAGGAATGACACCAGCATCCTGCATAAGGAGGACGGTACCTCTGAAACAAAAACTGCACGACTGTTAAAACTGCTAGATACCCATAGCTATAGTTACGGAGAGCAAAAAAGTATGCCCCAAAAAATCTGTCCACTGCAATTCCCACCTCCTCCCCTTCCCCCACAGCCTGACATCTTACTCTCTCTTGCTGTCTGACTCTCAAATCAGATTGGTAATCACATTAAAAATCCCATCTCGCAGATAATAGGAGAAAGATGAGGAAAAAAAAAAAAGAGGGAAAGGGTCAAAAGGCTGCTTGAACATGTGGGCTGCTGGAAACATCAATTAAATACTCTGTGTGTGACAGCCTTCCCTCAGAAGGGTAGCAGTGCACCACTAACATCATACGTAGTTTTGTGAACAGAAGTCAAAACAGAAGGGAAAAACAAAATGTTCGAGAGCTACCACCCATATCAGTGTTCTAAGAGCAAATGGGATGCGAAAATAACACCATTAAAGACCCCGTACAAGGATGTGAACAAAAAACACCGGAAATACACGCATTAACTGATACTTCTCTCATTCTCCAAGTATAACTAATGTGTAAAGGACTTTCTGGGCACTCGTTGCAAGTGATGAACAATCCTGGGCTTGCTGCAGAGTACCTTAGGAACAGGAAATCATTTCTTATGTGTAATCATTTTAAAGATGTCAAGGATTCCTGGGAAAAGTTTTCTTTTGAATACGAGTTATTGTGCCAAAAAAGAACTGCACTTGATTTGCAACTGATGTGTCATAAAGCACTTAAGCAGGTATATATTTAACAGAAAAATGTTACAGCATTCAAGCGTGATAGCTGTGCCCCCAGCATTACACCTCGAGAACAATATTTTAGTACCATTAAAATCCCATAAACGGATGCTCCAAATAGATAAGCAATACAAAGTCATGGTGACAGCCAGGTATCAGAGGTGTCCCTCTGAATTCAGTGCTGGATCTGATAGCAATTAGCATTTATTAGCGAGCGACCCAGATGATGAGACAGAATGCACCCTTATAAAATTTCTGGATGGCCCACAACTGAAGAAAGAAGTTGATAAATTAGGGGAGTAGAGACTGTAGAAATGAGCTCCGCTTGGCAAAGGTGAAAACCACCCCAGATGGAATAATCCCACAGAACAAGACAGATCGGTTCTTGAGGATTAGAAATTAACTCTGCTTGCTTTTTTCCACCCTGTTCTAACGAGGGGTGCTGATGAACAAAGCTGAACATAAGCAACCAGCATGCCCTCGTAGCCATAATAACCAGCTGTGTCATACACACAAGATGGCAGCAGCAAGTCAAGGAGCAGCCATTTCCTACTACTCAACACTTGTGAATGTGCATCTGGAGTACACAGACAGGAGACCTGCAGTGCAGGACAGTGACAGACTGCAGCAACACTTGTGATGGGCCACCAGGATAAGCAGGGGCTGGAGCACATGGCACTCAAGGAGAGGCTTAGAAGAGGGTTTCATTAGCTTTAAGAAAGGAAGGGTAATAGGTGGCTATGTGATGACTGCCCCTGCCTAACGTGAGATCAAAGAAGGACCTCAGTAAGACATGAACCAAGTGATACGTGATCATTAATGAGGAACAATAAGAATGTTTTACAGCAATATTTAGCATACGTGTTTCTCAGTGCTTTCCTACCTAATGATGTCCATGGCTTGATAAATGATTTCAGACTGGTCCACTCCAATCACTTGCTTTGCTCCCGCTCTGGCAGCGAACATGGACAGTATCCCAGTTCCGCAGCCAACATCCAAAACAACCTGGAAAGAGTAAGCAACGTATTTCTGCTTCCTTTTATTTCTTTTCCTCTGATTTTTCTACATGCCCTTCTACTTCAGTGAGATAGGTTTTGTCAACGTTCTTACTATATTAACATTTATCTTCCTCATTGGTTAAGTCCTCGATCCAAAGTGAATTCACACAGCGACTCCTGTCTTACACGTTAAGATTTCTGGCTTCAAATCAAAATTCCATGCTTCTGAGTTTCTTCTCTTCAACTACAAAAACTCCATATGATACTTAAGAGGTAATAGGCTTCCAAAGAAGAATACCCCTAGTCATTTAGAACACCAGTGTGCCTTACCTGCCAGGACTACTAGCAACAGTACGCTTATCTGGCACTGCGAAATACAACTCACACATTTTGATGGTGGATATAGAGTAGCAACACTGAAGCCAACAGGAATTAAAGTAGCTTTTTATCCTTAGCAACAAAGCGTAAAGTTGGCTTCTGTTGCAGTGTACTCAGAAGCAACAACTGATGTACTGAAGGCCACCTGCCTTCATAAACAAACTTCTTTTCTGGAAACAGCCTAGAGAACATCAGCATCACAGCACGAGGTATGGAGGCTAGCAACAAAAGCCGCAGGCAGAGCTAGCTGTTCCTGAACTCTGCAGCTTTTTCCAAAGGGAGTCTATGCTGTGACCCATCTGCGACAAGTTACGCACGAGTAGCAAAGGCTACAGAAGTGCCCAGGCTGAAATCTTCTGGAGACGAGAATAAAAAGTGAAGAAAAAAAAAAAAAAAAAAACAATGTTCCTGCAGCTGCTGAAATCTCACGCCCCCAGAATCATCTGTTCTAGTACTTGACCATGGTAGTTAACAAAACTGCTGAGCCATGAGAGCTGGAAGTCAGAGCCAAAAATAAACCACTGCAGAAGAACGCTCCTGACGTGCAGTTGCATGAAAAGAGAGCAATCACCACAAATGGGGAAAAAATCAAAACAGACAACATTTGGACAGCTGCCCTGGTCACTTAAAAACCCAGATGGAACTCATCTAGCCTTAGGCAGGGGACGAGGATGGAGAAAAAGGCAAGGGAGAGAATATGTACAAGCTGGAACACATCTGAGGAAGGGAAAGACAAGCAGAATGATCACCAATTAGCCTAAGGACAAGGGTCTGCAGCCAACACATTCTTGCAGTGATCACATATGGCCTCTCACCAGGGATCTGGAACAGCTGGACTGGTGATCTGACTATGCCACAACACACTGCAGCATCACCTTCTTCTCTGCAGCTGAAGCAGAACTGATATTCTTGTTTTCCTACCAGAAAAAAGTAGTTCAAATTCCAAAAAACAGAAAAACACATTCCACTGATGAACTTTCAGCAGAAGGGATGTTTAAAAACCTCACTTTTCTCTCCTCAGTACAACACTGACGACACACACAGACACTCCGTTTTCACCCAACCCACGCAAACACACCTCCTAGGGTGCATTAATAAATACAGGCAATAAGAGCTTAAATAAACTCTTCTAATAAACGTCCCCAACTACTCCCACAGCTGTCCCCTTGGGAACAACAAAAAGCATCACCACGTAATTTCTGAAGAGAAATGCCACAGGGGATTTCTACAGATATCCCAGGAGTCTTGGAAGCACAGTATCAGGCTGCCACTATCACTTCTTTAATAACTGTAAAGAAACTTTTAAGAAAAATCAGCCTATCTTCTCAAGTTGGAAGTTTCACTCAGTAATATGATCCTGAGGGCATCATACGACACAAGTTAGACAAAGCACGTGAACTCCTCCTTAAGCGAAAACCTGCAACAGACTTTTGTCTGCAAAAAGAAAACCACTACATATTTTCCAAAACATTACACCAAGTGACAACTACATCAGCATTTAGTCACACGCAGAGTGGAGCACTGGTCAGCAGGATACAAAACAACTGGGAACTCAGAAATCAGCCACCCTCTGTCCTCCAGCTACTCCAGAACAGGAGCCTGTGCAGCATAACTCAGAAGACATCAAACTCATCAGAAACAGCCAAGCAAAACACAGAAGACAAGCAGGTTACAACTGCACTGGGGTCAGAAACACAGTAGGATCATAAAGGCAGGCCTCTTTTTTCCTCCTCTCTGCAAGTGAAATACTAGCTGCTGGTTCTAAGTCCCTCAGTAATATCCTAGTCTGGATACATTAAACAACAATTCCACAAGTCAGCTGCACGTGAATTATCCCCCAGTTCTAAATACTCAGTGTTCCTCGGATGTCTTTGCTGAAGTGATGCACAGATTGAAATACACTTAAATTCTGGTTGAGCCCTTCTAGGGTGGATTCTGCTTAATATACTAGACAAGAAAGGCTCAGCCTAACCCCGCCAACATAATTAATGAACGTCCTGACACGGCACACACAACACTGACAATAGCAATCATCACTTGTGTTATCAGCACTATCCACTCCCAGCAGCTGAATAACATTCTATCACCTAATAAAGGTTGAGTACATTAAATTAAACCTTGTCAGTGCAACACTCCATTTCCAAAGCCACAAAGCAGCTGGTCTGCTACCAGTTCTACCACTCCAAGGAACAAAACCAAAAGAAAACAACCAGAAATTACTGAATTTTCTAAACTGTTTTACCTACCTTGTCCTTGAAGATATGTGGATTTTGATATATGAAGTCACGATAGCTTTCTGTACGCACTTTATCCTGTGATTTAAAGCAAAAAAAAAAACAAAAAAAACAACGTAATGTTTACTTGGCTTATATGTATATGAGATACCATTCAAAAATGCTGAGCAACTCGCTTTTAACCTGGCCTACAGATGTTTTGTGACTATTGCATCTATGGGGACTCTACGTTCTCCAGTATCATCCTTTAAAATGGATTCCCAAAGCAAATCAAGTCAGCTGAACCTCCAGAAGTGGAAGAAAAATAAATAACAGGAAAAAAAAGCACACAAAAGACAAAAAAGGACAGCTTACACAATTCTGACCTTCTGTGTTTGATTTTTGGATGCTGTAAAGTTCTCAATAAGCACCTAACTGAGCATTTATAGTATCTTAGTGTATGAAAGCTAGTGGCACAGCACAGTGATATATTAATCTGTTCAATATGCATCAGCTGGTACACAAATTTACAGCTAGGAGTCAGATCTGGAATTGCTGTTGTAAGTCAAATGTTAGAGCAACACAAAAGAAAACCTCACAGAAGTCACCTTTACCTAGAAAATATGGCCTACAAATAAGACATCAGTAGAAAAATAACCAAGATTACATTCTTGTACTATGGCAGATTTTTTTTTTTAAATACAGTGATTAAATTTCCTCTAGTGAGGAAGAAAAAGTGTTTTGTTGGGGAAAAAAAAATCAGGGTGAGAACAAAGGATGCATTGTCATAAAAATGACAAACTGAGCTATTCTCAGTCCTGAAAACCCTAAAATCCAGGTAAAGGTTAAAAGGATCATCACAGGTATGGCCCAGTTCAGAAAATTGTGCTTTAAAAGTACATATAACTATGAATAAAAAAGTGAATCCTTCAAAATTATATTTGGTTACCCTAACATTATATATCAAGAGCAACTGTTTTCGGTAGTTCACTTCTATTTCAGCATTTGCTGAAACAACCAAAATAAGGTCACAAAAAAATAAAAATAAGGCTCAGCATCAATCAGTAATGCAGTCAGCTGGAAAGCTTTCAGCCTCACATTCTGTCCTGCACACACACATTGAATCAGCACTGCCCCAGTTTAATCAATACACTAGCTCCTGTCTCTCCTATATGCACTGCTGCTTGAGTAAGCCGCAGCCATTCACTTTCAGGTCTCTCTACTTAGGAATCGCATTCTTTCACTTGCCATTGCCATGTCAGCACAGAAGCACAGAACTGCAAGGGTTGGAAGGGATCTCCAGAGATCACAGTGTCCAACCCCACTGCCAAAGCAGCTCCCAGCCCAGGTCACGCAGGCAGGCATCCAGGCCGTGCTTTTTTTGTTGTTGTTTAGAAATGTTACTAAGATAACATTAAAGACATTCTCAAGAAAAAGAATACTAATAATAAAAGGAATAAAGAAACAAGTAGCCATTTCACTGCTGCAAAGCAGCAGTTATCTTCCCCGTATTTGAAATACGCGCAGGAAAAGAAACAAACATGCCTTGTGCAATCACTACTAGGCACACAGAAGAAAAGGTTTCAGCACATAATGCTGTCAGGCACAACATGCAGACAGCCCCCTTTCTTGAACCTTGAAATGTAGTAACTAACTCACTGATTTAAATAAATAAGGTTGATGCACAAAAATCAAAGTAAACGTCAGGCACACAGCAGAACACCCCATTGATACGTGCTAAAAATCAATGTTTTCCTGTTTAGAAAACAAGACAGAGTCTCCTCAGAGGCATTCTGACAAACGTTCCCCCAAATCAACACAATTATGATTTTTAAACCAATCTTCTGCAAAGATGCAGAATTACTGAGAACTTTAGTAGCAAAGGCTTCCTCATCCATTCCCAGTGACACCTCTAACACTTTATTTTTTAATACAACTGACTGCCAAACCCAACTTCTATTCTTTATCTTCATGATTCTGAACACATTTCCCTAGCTTAGGCATTCTGAAGAACATTTCCTCTGCAGAAGTGCTTTGTTCTTCCGCAGCGTCCCATCCCCCTTAACATCTACCTCATGCTTATACTTTTGGTCAAGCAGACTCAAGAGTGTTTCTACAGTGGGGCCACTAACTGGTCTACAACACAGCAGGATACATATACTCCCTGTCTGAACCAAGTTAATTCACAACTTCATATTCTATCCATACAGATAGGCAAGAATTTTGTTTATTTCTGCCCTAAGATGATAAATCTGCACTCGTAACTATGACCTTTTCTCTGCAAGGAAGAATTAAGGGATTTTGATTTGCCTGCCAATTATAACTTTCTGTTTTTGAAGTTAAAAGGGCACATACAGGTTTCCCTTTGAACAATTCAGACTTCTTCCTATCATCCTTATTACATAAACGATGCACACAATATTTCCAGCTGTTCGGTGTTATGTACATAATATCACGTTCATGTATTATCAGTACGTTGGGATGGTGCACAAACAGCTACAATTTCCATTTACTTATTGCAACAGAAAAATACAAGATTTCATAATTGAGTTTGCCTTACAAATTCCAATTGTTTGGAAAATAGAAACTCAAAAAAAAAAAAAAAAGTCTGCACCACATTATTTCATTCACCTTTTAAGCCTACGTGAAAAGCTGTCTGCCAAGGTAGAGTTGTGATATGGAAAATGCAACATTTCAAATCAGGTCTCTGTAGCGAATGATTTTATGTACCTAGTGCCTCCTGTACAGTAAAGAGAATTTATACAAAGGGAATAAAACTGGAAAAGGGAACTCAACCAATCTGCTAGGGAAAAAACTATCACGCGTGGAAAGGGTTAAAAATGCAGCTGCTCTGCAGCATATTTACAGGCACACAGCCCACTTCATTCCATCTTTCCTCTTTAGTCCCACTAAGACACAGTCGAGATCCCTTTCTAACCTTTAGCATCTCTTCATGTATCCCATAATGCCCGTAGGAGCTGAAGTAAACGCCATCCTCATCCTCGTGGAGGTCTGCAATGGCGTTGGATGACGAGCTGCTTCCGACATCGGCGTTCATCACGAAATCCTGTGCAAACTGTCTGGAATCAATTTGAAATACACTCTTGAGACGTGCTTGTGAGACCAGGAAAGGGAGGCGGGGTCAGGGGCTCGAAAGAGATAAGGAAACCAGACTGCACGGGGGCTTCGGCAACAATGGGCCCGGCGCAGGCTTTCCGTGTGCACCACCTCCCTCTGCTGGCACCTGGAGACAGCTGCACGATGATCCACCACGGCGTATTACCCACCAGCACTTGTCTCTCACTTCAAGCAGTAAATAGCAGCACTGAAACACGTTGTATTTACCTACGTGCCAGCCACAGTTCATATTTCATTTCTATTTTTATGTAGGAATTATCTGCCCTGCGCTTGCTAGTCTAGTACAAAAGCCAGCACCATGGTGGCACAGGGCAGCAACACAGGTCACATCACGTAGATAGGGAGTCAGTAAACAAACAACACTTTAGAACTACGCAGCATACATCGCTGATAGCTGAAGAAAACACTTTAAAACTGAAGTACGAGGGTGGAACCAGTTTCATCATGAACGACTGCAGAGCCTGGCAAGCTTGGGAAAACATGTCCACAGATATTACTTCATACTCAGCAGGCATCGCTGTGCTCTCATGTTCAGAAGGCAACAGTTTCTAGGGAGCAGCATGACTGATTCTGAACAGCCAGGCATTAAAACACCTCACAATTTTTTCCCCAATTTCAGACAGCAAAAACTGCATAATACAATCACATTGCAACACAGACACACAATAGCTGCTTTGTCTCCCAGGAAGTCTCTGCAGACAGGTAAAGCATGAGGAAGCCCCTCTAACTTGCTTTTTTATTCCAGAAGTTCAGGTCAGTGAACCAGCCTTCTAAACACCGCTATAAAACAATTTCAGTGACCCAAGACAAGAGGAAAAACAGGCAGCTGTAGCTTAAGGTTCCTTATGCTAACCGCACACCACATTTGACTTCTGGGCTATTTTAACAGCACTGGGGGAAGCATTACATTATGTACTTGAAACACTTGTACACGGTCATAACTGACACTACAAACTATGAATGACATACAAGTAGGCTACTGGTTCACCTCTCTGTAATTCCAAAGCAGGCTGCTTTGTCACATCCACACTGAATTGCAAAGCCTGCACTGAAAGAGAGGCTCAAGGCACCCCCTCATACCAACAGAGAGTCCGATGAACAAACCTAAAGAGGAGCACGTGTGGGAAAGTGTTTGAAAAACAGGGCTCTGAAGCCAAGCTGTTTTTAAGCTGCCTGTTTACCCAGCTTTCCTCAGCAGACTTTCTTTAAGTGCTTCTCAGAATTTTACTGAATGTCAACAAGAGAAAAACTAAACCAATATTCTCTACACAAGATATGAATTTTATCCCACTGTTATATTCTACCACTCCTTTCTGCTGGTCTTAGAAAGTTTCATCTTGTCTGAAACACACCAGACAAAAAAAGCCTCAGCTCAAGCACTTACTTCATTTTCTGAAGATCCTCATGTGCTCTAGCCAAGGCTGCTTCTGCAAGTTCTGCTCTGTGTTCCGCACGTTTTAACTGTTTAAGGAGCACTGTGGTATCATTTAAACCATTAGAACACGAGGGGTTTGTAGGATCACACAGATCTTCTGTATCTGTTGAAACAGAGAGGAGAATAAACAATTTGCTCATAAACATCACATGTTATCAGTGTTGTTATTTCTGCCTTTGGACAATTTGTAAGCGTAGCCACCTTCTGCAAGGAACACCACTCAACTTGACAGCACTAACTGCAGAAACACAGTAAAAGCAAGATGCTAGAAGTCAGCTCTAAGTTAGCAAAACAGGTAAATCCTCAACTGAGGCTTCTTGAAACCGCTGTCAGAGCTTCAGAAAACAGTGCTACTGCATTTCTGGATGTAGGAAGAAGCAACTGCCAGCTTGTCAGAAAAAAGACTTCATTAACCAAAAGAAAAAAATCATGTCTGTATTTATTTCATCTAATGATAGCACATCAACTAATTGTTCCTCAAGGACAAACAGATACCACAAATGCAATTTGGAGACACTCACGGAATCCAAGACTCCTAGCAATTGCAAAGGAAGTTGAAAGAACAACACAGCTCTGAAGTCTGGGTAAAAGAGCACGCATGGGAAAGAGCATAACCAGTGAAATGCAAACTAAATACATGCCAGAGGACTCTGTATCTGTGCTATCAAGCAGCGGGACTTTTTTTAGAAACAGACAGACTGCATGGAGTGGGAAAACTCCAGGGGAATTTAATTATCTTCTTTAGTTCAGGTAAAAGAAAGATGCACAATCAAGTGCCAAATAAGGAGAGTAAGGAGGATTGCAGGCTGCAAAAGCAAGTTCAAAAGTGAAACTGAATTCCCTCAAGATTTCTAGCAAACAAGTTGCTAGAACCACCAGAAAGCACAGCTCTTATCCCACGCTTCCTCTGTCCAAAGATAATCCATACAGAAGGATGAAGATCCTTCCAACACGACCAACTGCTTTGCTCCTTTATTCTCCTGTGGATATTTTATCCAAAACACCTAGTTTTAAGTATCTACATTTAGAAGGTTTAAAAATCTCACGGGAGTCCCGCTGAAATTTAGGTGGAATGTCCCTTTGATCTGTTTAATTACTACACACAGCATCTCAACTATGAACATAGTCGTGGTAAGTGAATGCAGACCAGGCTACAGAAATCCCAGCCATTAGAAACTCAGAGACAGCGTTCAGAGAGCAAAGTAACATCATGACTTGGACTTTCTTAAACGTGCCCAGGTTCATTTCAGCACAGCAACGGCAGCTCTGTATGACGCAAACCCTGTAAATACCACATTCACCCCACGACACAGTACAGTCACACTGAAACGTGATTATTTACCAAACTGAAGCAGAAGATCATCTTCTAGCTCTGGTTTCAGATATTCCTCTCCATCCCAAGGCAGAGGGCTGCTGACTGAGTTCAAATATGCTGGCATGGGTTTCTAGAGGAAAGGAGAACAGCATGTAAGCTATCAACAGCCCCAGAAAGGGCAGAAGCTAGAACATGAAGTGAGAAAAGGCTGTTGCGTGGAGTGCTCCTCCTTCCCCCAGGGAGGGGAAGTCAGAGTGTGAGCACAGCCCACACTGCCTATACAGCACTGCAGCAGCAGGCAGCAGACCCCCTAAGCAACAGGGCTGGGGTGCTGGAAACTGATGAAGAGGTGAGTGGGGAAGATAGGGAGGATCCACCTATTAGGGCCACTAGGGTGAGGCTGTTGTCCCCATGCCTTGAGACTGCCTCTGCCAGGAAAGACAAAAGAGTAATTGTGATAGGCAATTCACTTCTCAGAGAAATGGAAGGCCTCACCCTCGGTAGACCAAACCTGTAGGGAGGTGTGCTGCCTCCCTTGGACCCGGGTTAGGGACACATCACCAAAAAACTCCCAGGTCTGGTTCAACCCTGCACCTTTCTGATGGAGGAGCTGACGAGGAGCAAGGTGCTACTGGACCTTGTTCTTACTAATAAGGATGGGCTTGTTAGGGAAGTGAAGGTTGGGGGCAGATTGAGATGCGGCAATCACAAGATGATGGAGTTGAAGTTCATGAGTGCAAGAAGCAAACCAAAAAGCAGGACTGCTACCCTGGACTTCAGGAGAGCTGACTTCTGTCTCCTCTGGGACATTCTCGGAACTATCCCACGGTCAAGGGTGTTAGAAAGTAAGGGGGCCTGTGAGAGCTGTCAGCATTTAAACAGCGCTTCCTCCACGCTCAGGATCAGTGCATCCATGCGAATAAGAAATCAGACAAGGGTGGCAGGAAACCTGTGTGAATGAGCAAGGAGCTCATGCATAAACTCAAAGAGAAGGGTCCATGAAATGCAGAAAAAGGGTCTGACCACTTGGGAATAATATAGCAATGCTGTCAGGGTCTGCAGGGATGTGATGAGGAAGGCCAAAGCCAACCTGGAATTGGATCTGGCAAGGAGATTAAGGATAATAAGAAATCTTTTTTTTTACTGCTAACCTACTTAAAATTGGGAAAATGTGGGTCCCGTACTAAATGAGGGGGATGCAGAGAAGGCAGAAATGCTGAACACCTTCTTTGCTTCTGTCTTCACTGAGGGAATGCCCCCTCAGGACTCCTGGACTGTGGGGGTAAGTGGGAGGATCTGGGGAATGGAAGACTCCCCCTTGGTAAAGGGAGGAGATGCTCCGAGAGCATCTATGCAACATGAATGTATGTAAATCCACGGGCTCTGATGGGACGCACCCACGTGTGCTGAGGAAGTTGGCAGAGGTTACTGCTGAACGGGGCTTTATCATCTCTGAGAGGTCTGGAGAATGGGAGAGGTGCCTGAAAGACTGGAGGATAGCCAGTCTCACTCTGGCCTTCAAAAAGGGCAAGAAGGAGGACCTACATTCAAGTCACTACAAACACAGAAGCTAGCCGAGCCTAACACACATCTTTAAGGTTAAAACATCTTTGTAGTTAAAATGCTCACACCTAAGTAAACCAACCAATAGCTGTGGAGTTCTTAATTCTAGAAACATCATCCTAGGCTCCACACAGTTATTCTGACAGGAACATGGAAAGCACGGTATCTTAATTTCCCATTTTCAACTACAGAAATATTACACGGTACACTTACCTTCAGCCTGACAAAGTTTATTAGTTTAACGTATCCATAAAAATCAAGTCCTGGAAAGAAGAAAAACAGAGACAGCTTGTGCTACTGAAAATCCACACATTCTACAGCAATATGGTTAGAAAGCACTTGTTCAGCCAGCCAGCTTCCCCTTAAGGTGTACATACATCGTTACCTAACATACAGCCTTCCTATCTTAGATCTGCCACTTGCAATTCTGCTCTTTTTAGGACCAAACCATGACATTCTCATGTTTGGTGCAGATACTTCTACCACGTATCAAGGACAGAAAACATGCAAACTCGTCTCACTAACAAGTATTTCCTTTGTTTAGCAAGCAGCTGTACATCAGATCAGCCATACAGACCACCCTGCTGATGTTTTCAGCTGCTGTGTTCCTTTGTTAAAACGTTCAGCTTTCTGCTTAAAAAAAAAACAAGTACATCAACAGGTAAACTGACCCCGCTTATCAGGAACACGTGTTTATACTGATTTAAAACTTTCATCTAACCAAAAAAGGTCAACTTAATATAACTATGTACCTTCCTCAAGGACAGAGAGAATAACGTGTAAACTCAAAATATCTTCTATTAGGTTTTAGACTGAAAGCAGACCAGACGTTAGAATTTTACGTGCAGACTTCTAAGCACTTCAGGCAGTTCCCACCCCCTCATCTCTCTCTCCCAGTTTTAATTACGCGCTCCCAGAACAGCATTCCTCTGACCCTCTTTCCCTTTGCTCTGTGATCTGGTTTTCCTCCACCAGCAGCAGGGCAGGAATTCAGCAGTTCAGCACTTGAGCTCAAAGCACCACCCTTTAGCTTCACGTGCTTCCTCCTCAATGCTCCTTCCTTCTGGCATCAGCTTGCCATGAATACTCTGGGGTCTCGAGCAACCTTAAACTTCACTTGGGAGGAAGGAACCAAGTGTCAAGAGGGCTCCGCTATGCCAAGCCCAGAGTATCACACAGCCCCCACGCAACGCAGGGAAACAGCTCAACCCTATCTATGCCCACGCGCTCTTACACCAGCACACAGTGCCAGGCAGCAGACAGCACGGTCTCAGAGCGAGCCCCGCGCAACCCAGGGACATCAGCAGACGAACGTACCGTGCTTAGAGAGCACATGGCGAATGTCAAAGCGATGCTCCGCGTTACAGTGGCAGAACACCTCTTCGGGGGCTCGGAAGCACCTGCAAGCAGACAGCGACTGAGCGCACGGAGCCGCGGGGCGCGGAGCCCCTTCCCCCACAGGGAGCCCGGCCCCGGCTGCGGCCTACCTGTCGCAGAAAAGGCAGCGCGCTCGCAGCCCTTCGCCGGCACCCTGCTCCTCCTCCTCCTCCTCCTCCTCCTCCTCCTCCCACGCCTCCTCGCCGCCGGACAGCTCCGCCATCTCGGCGTCCCGCGCGGGCACGGAGCAGAGAGCTTCCGTGACGCGCGTGGAGGAGTGAAGGCGCCCCACGTGAGCTGCTTCCGGGCCACCGAGAGCGGAGCGCGCCCCCTAGCGGCGCCCTCCGGGAGCGGGGAGGCCGCGGAAGCGCCTTCCCGCCGCCAGGCGCCACCTGGCGGGCAGAAATGGGAAGCGCCTGAAGCGAGCAGCGATTGGGGTGGGGGGGGGGGGGGGCATAAAAACAACTGGCAGCGCTACAACGGGAGAAAACCCAAACACGGAACTCGATTGCGGATGTGACCGGAACGACAGAGTTCCCAAGTGCCCAGAGTGCCCCAAAAGCACAGAAGAAACCTCTGCGAGCCGGATGCTGCCGCCTTTACTCCTGGTCCTAGCATGGAAAGGGATGCAGAGCGATAAAATACACCTCTCCTCTGATTCATCGCAGAAACAGCCCCTGCAGTGCAAAGCAGCCCCTGGCTGATAGCAGCAGGGCAGGAACAGCAGCTCCTTTGTGCTTCTCTGCAATTCTCCCCCACTGAAGGGGCGAGGGGTCACTGATTGCATAGTCTTTGCTCCGCTGCACACCCCCGCCTATTGTTGGGCCCACTCGGGGAGAGCGACAGGCTGAATGTGCCGCCCAAGCCTTGAATCTTTTTTCTTTTTTTCTTTTTTATACTTTTTTAATTGCTTGAAGTAAGATTCTCAATAAATGTAAAAGCACCTGTTCATCCGGAACAATGTCTGTAAGTCGTTGGGTGAAGCCCCGCAGCTGAAGTACGCGGCTTACGCCAGAGCCCCCTGGAATATGATCATCTTTGTTACCATCTCCTAATCCTTCTAAAGGGATTTGCATGGTACAGGAAGATTTACAATGTAATGGATTACTATTCCATAATCCGGGCCAAGGGGAAGAAACTTCAAATATTTACCATTTTTTTGTTGTTGTTGTTTTGTTTTGTTTTTTGGACTGCATTTCAAACTCTCTTTCAGCTCTAGAAAGACAGCTCTGGGGAAGCTGTCCGAGGGCGTTCACACACCAGATGCAGTGTCAGCATGTTGCAGTGTAGGCCACGTACATGTCTTCTCTACCTGTGCCACCACCATGCTTGTCACTACCCAAAAGCACAGAAAGTATGTCAGCAGACAGACAACTACACAGAACCATGAAGTTCAGGTCTGAAAATAACTGTTGAAACGCACTGCCTCTCTGGAAAGGCCCAAACGTCAGGAAGTTACCGTACACTGCTTTGATACCAAACCCATCCTGCTACACGTATGTGCTGGGGCTGATACTCCCAAAATCACACGTACCATGACGATCAATTTTGTATTCAGTCCTCCCATCCCAGTTTGTTGCACTTCTGATTAATGACACAAACTCCTGGGAGCAAGCAGCCTTTGATCTCTAAGCAGATACCGGCTTTTCCAACATGACTTGATGATGTCTAGCAACTAGGAGGCTGCTACAACTCTGTCACTACCCAACATCACACAGCAATATAAAGCACAGCAGCAATCGATGCAACAAAAAGAGGCACAGCCAACACGTGTTGCAGAGGGGCATCACTGTAAGTAAAGCCTCATCAGTGCCAGGGAGCTCCTTACACCTTTATTACCTCTCAGCTGAAGGCTGAGTTTAGACCCTGTTAATTAAGAGCAACGAAAGATTGAAATGAAGCACAAAGCAACATTTCAGTGCCAGTTAGCATTCAGTGGGAAACAAAAAAAAAAAAAAAACAGTCTGTATCCTCAGAGAAAGCCAGCAGTATTCAAAGGGGGATCATAAGTCTTTCTA
This sequence comes from Oreortyx pictus, assembly GCA_036925125.1. NCBI lineage: Eukaryota > Metazoa > Chordata > Aves > Galliformes > Odontophoridae > Oreortyx > Oreortyx pictus. The sequence goes on along the minus strand of JAUPFR010000006.1, from coordinate 2,147,579 downwards.
ACTTGCCAGAAAACCAGTCGTGTTTGCACCCACACACCTGTGCTTGCAAAGGGGCAGTGCTCCCCTGCTGCACAGCTGCTGCATTTAGGGGCAAACCTGCGGTACTGAAGAAAGAAATTAAAGAATAGCAATAATAAATTAGAAGAGCACTGATACGTACTGACACTAAAAAAATCTAGAGCTAAGTGCCTAGATTTCCACATCTTCAAAAGCTCACCTGAGAGGCAAGAAGAGGAAAAATGTGAAATGTTGTAGGCTGCAGAGTAAATAACAGGGAGCAGTGCAATACAGTTGTATTTCTCAAGTCTTCTAGGTACACTGTGCGAGTGACTTGACTTTAAGGTGTGGTAGATTACAGCTCAGACCCTTCTCTCTGTTCTGATGGATGCAACAAAAACACAATTACTTCTTTCTCCAGATCCACCCTCCCTAATCTGTGGCTACCCCAGCAGTTGTGGGGAGCAGTCTTGACGATCGTCAGGGGCTTAAATGCCAGAGAAAGAGAACAAAATCAGAAAGTGGAATCAAGTGCGGGGTTAGACCCACTGACACTGCTTTTCTTGCAAAATCATTTTTGCTTATTCAACAAAAGAGATCACACTGCATTTTTTATGAACAGGTTTCATAGCAAACCAGGCTGAATTCAGTTAGTTAACTGCAGCCAAGGAATGTACTGTTTTACTTGTGCTTCCATATCTAGGAAAACAGCAATGACTTCTGCAGTGTTTTCACAATCCACCTTAGGGCAACTATGCTACCAAAAGGGCTAACAAATCAAAACAAAGCAGGGAAACTAAGGTAGCCGCTGCTGATGGAAGATATTAAGTAGCATTAATCCAGTACTGGGGTTTTTGTGCCAGCTTTTTCCAAGTTTTAGCTTGTCTTTTGATGCATTTCTGCCTCATTTTCAGTTCGCTTCACTGAACAAAACTAACAGGAAAATGGAAATATCCCTCAGTATAACTGCAAGTTCTTCTGATAAATATTAATTTCCACTTGCTTAAAAAAAGTGCTTGTTTGAGGTATTATGAGTAGTAGCTATGTGTGTTAAATCTCCCATTCTTCGCACCAGCTTCTTTTAAAAAAAAATAAATCAGCCAATCAGAAGTGCCTAGACTGACGCTGTCTCCCCCGGCTAATCCAAGGCCAGGAGAGGGATAATTTGATTAAACTGAGACCCTAATTTATTTAGCTTTAGTTCTGGATCAACCTCTCCTTAATAGAGTGCTGTCGTCTCCAATTGTTTGATGAAAATTAAAGTGACATAAATACCATGGGACTTTTTCAATCTGATTAGTCAGCTAACTTGCATCAATACTACCCCAGCCATCAGGCGCTGGCGTCCTTCCTTTCACCAGCCTCACTAACAACTGACAAGTCCTCCTTGAAGAACGGGCACCCACGCTGCCACTCAGACCCCCACACTTAACCCATCATCCGTCCTCAATGGGTCTTGTTTGACAAGGTGCCCACACCTTTTTCCATTGCTGTTCATCAGACAAAGCTAAATATTGTTTTATTAGCAATCAATAGCCTGTTAATCCCAAACGATTTCACAAATCCACTGAAGCTCCCAAGCTGATTATAAACGTTTGGGGTTTTGGGGGAGATTTTTTTTTTCTTTCTTTTTTTTTTTTTTTTTTTGTTTCTTTTTTTAAGCTGCTAAATTTCAGATGCATTTTCTCCTCTCCTCCTGACCCTTCCGCTCTGATATGGGACATTGTAGCCGGTAAGTAAAGCCAGAAAAAAGAAAAAAAAAAGAAAAAGAAGGGTCTGTTGTTTTAACGTGGCCTTTCACTGAACATTTACAAAGTTTTGTCAAAGTTTCTTGCAGCTTAAATTTGATCAAAACTACGTCTTGTGGTGGTAATAAACAGATTTCCTTGCTCCTCTGCTTTCTGGCCGTTCGTTTGAAACTTGAGGATAAGAGAGCTGCTGAGCCTTCCCTTTTGCTTCCGCAGCAACACGGCAAATTCTGGCTTAGTCTGTGGGCTGATGGAACAAGGAGTGAGCGAGGGAACTAGGCTTCCTCAGCTTACAACATATAAAATGGTAACAAAGCTGAACTCTGCACCACCGAACGACGCACTGTTCACGTCCAGGTCAGACAGGACGCTTGGGCAGGCCTGATGCACTCAGACAATCCTTGGTTTGCATTTGGATGTGTGTTCTGTGAGGCACGAGTAGAGCAGCATCACAAACACATTTCCTCTTGGATTTACCCATCCTTGCTTGTGCCTGCTATTCCCTGCCTTCACCCCAGAAACCCCAGAAATCATGACAGCTGGTCACATCACGATGGCCCACTGACCGTGGTGGAAATCACCAGGCTGAGGCAGATAGGCTCTGCTGAGAGGCACACACTGAGCATTTGAAGCTCCTGGAAACAGACTGAGTTTCAAAGCCTGGGGACTTTGTTTGGCACATTTGGTTTATCCTCTGCACATTTCTATTGTTTCTGTAGGACGTGCTCCCTACGACAACAGGAAAAGAGGAACCACTGCAGGACAGCACCTCAGTAATGGGGTCCAGAGGAAGGGAGCAAGGATAATCAGGGAGCTGGAGCACTTGCCCTATGAAGACATGCTGAGGAACCTGGAGCCTGGAGGAGAGAAGGCTCTGGAGGGGATCTCATTACAGCCTTCCAGTCCTTAGAGAGAGTTTATAAGCAGGAGGGAGACCAGCTTTTTATGCAGTCTGATAATGACAGGACACGGGAAATGGCTTTAAGCTAAAACAGGAGAAATTCAGCTTAGATGTTAGGAAGAAATTCTTCACTCAGAGGGTGGTTAGCCACCAAAACAGACTGCTCAGATTGTGGGTGCCCCATCCCTGGCATCCCAGGCTGGTTGAGCCCCTGGGCAGCCTGACCTGCAGGGGCCACCAGCCCACAGGCAAGGGTTGTTCCTGGGGGAGCTTTAAGGTCACTTCCAACTTGAGCCAGCCTGACTCTACAATTCTATGCATGACTGTGCATACCTCGCCCAACATAAATCCTGGAATAGGCAGACTTTACTCTTCAGTGTAAGAATACTAGTAAAAGGTTAGTCGGTTTCCTTCAAAACCTGAAAGATTTGACTGAAAAAAAAAAAAAAAAAAAAAACCACGACTATTTGGTGGACAAAAAGAAGCAGCTAAACAAGAGCCACCAATCCAGGTGCACAGCAAATACGTTCCAGCAGCAGCAATCAGGCTCTGAACCAACAACAGCTTCCTCAGACAGCTTCAGACCACTTATGTGGTGCAGATGATGAATCCAGGGAAGCAGCCTGAAATCTTAGCTGGCAGGTAACTCAAGGTGGCACAGATGTAAGGCCTTATGTGTCTCACTTCTGTTTATTGATCCTTCCCTAACAAGTTACTTACTAATGTAAACATCACATCTGGTGCCAGGCTGAGAACACTGATCCTCAGGAGTTCTTCCACAGAGGAATAATCGCTGTGAATTGTCACTCCTGATTCATCTCTTGGTGCTAGGGGTCGCCTGCCTCCACAGATCGACTGTTGGTGTTCACGGATGCTCACACCAGTACAAATCCAGGTCATCCTGCATGCTTACTGGAAACCTGACTGGTAGCCAAGTCATGCATCTGGAAGCCAAGGCAGATGCTGAGCAGATGTCGTCCAAGTTACAGAGGCAGGAAGGAGCCTGCTTTACTCAAGCTGTCCGGCCCCCTGGTTCGATTGGCCATATTCGGAGCACAGAGCATACTGCAGCTAGACAGTTTTCCTATTAATTGAACAGCTACTTTTGTTTCTCAACCATGGTTTTGGTTAGATGCTACTTGGTTTGTTTAATGGCCACGTGATTTGCGTGCCAAAGTTCTGCCTCCTGAACTTCAAATGTCCAAAAATGAACAATGTGACACTCAGAGAAGCTGAAGACCAAATGCAGACCCCGACCCAGGGCAGAATTACACTGAGCCAGCAGCAAACGCAATTCCCAGGATGCAAAGTAATTCAGTACAACTAAAACTGAGTCTCAGTGACTTTAAAAGTAGTGGCTTATTTTGCCCTTCAGCTTCCATGCTTTGATATATAACAATAAATAATTCTATTCATGCTGTTTTCCCTTTGGTCCCCTAGAGAAAAATCTGCGATTGGAAAAGCATGAAAGATTCTGCCTTTAAAAAACAGCAGAATGAGAACTGCCACTTCATGTAACCATTACAGCAAAGTGGGTAGAGTGCTATTTAGCTGCCAATACTTGGCTATTTTATTCCAGTTCTGTGCCCCTCCATCCCAGCAGCCTGCACTGTTCGCCCCTTACTAAAGCTATGCGTTCAGTCTCCCGTTCCCTGCTTTCACTGCTTTACTTATTTCTGTTTTGCTACATACAGATCTCTGTGCTTACCTTCTAGGAGCCCCTTCTCACGTGAAGGAGGCGTTAGCAAAATATACTGGAGGAGGGAGGAGAGCCCTGCTCAGTATGCAGCTTGAGCTGCTTACCGGAGAATGGGAGTGACCCTCCAGTGAACCCCTGATTTGTATACAGCAGTAGAGGGCACTAGATAACAAGCAACAGTCTACCGTGTACGGGCACAGATTTTCCTGTTCTATCTCAAACTGTTTGACTCCTTGCCCAGCAGGCAGCTGTATGCACACAGAGCAGAGGGCAGGACCGGGGAAGGGGCTGCTGGCACACCCGGCTGCCACAACCCAGAGACACACTGTGCCACCAGCATTTCACAGCCTCACGCAGCTCTGCCCAGAGCTAGAACTAGTGACACAATTAGCCTCAGGGCTGCTTAAAGCAGCCACATCTGACTCTGGGAAAGCTCCTGCTTTGGCCAGACCTCGTGCTTAGTCGGCTCTGGCAAAGGTGGCGTAGATGCTTTGGGGCACCCACCTTTGTGTCAGGCATTCTGTGTTTCTGAACTTCGAATGCTTTTTGGAAAACTCTGACTCTGATGTATTGTACGGAATTGTCCGAATGTCTGAAGTCTTCACACAGGACTTCACCATAGCAGCCTGAATTCGCTGCCCGTAAAAGCAGGTCATCTTGAAAAAACGGACACATTGTTTAGGCAGTGAATTCAAAACTGGTAAAAAAGACTTGGAGCTAGCACTCCTAACAGTCAGGTTTGACTCTTCCCATCTCCTGTGCGGTGTGTGTAAAATGGAGAGCACGGTCTGCCTACAGCAGACTGCATAGGTTTGGTCATATAGAAGTCTTTTCCAACCTTTCTGATTCTAAGATCATCGAGCCCAAACAAATCACCACCATGCCCACTATGTATCACTCCTCCTCAGCCTCGTGTACTTATTACTAGCATACCTTGTGCAAAAATAGTTGCTTCCTCTGCACCACGAAAGCGTTTGTTGGGCGAATCCTTCTCCATCCCACACAAAACCTTTGTCACCGGAAGACACCGGGGGGCAGTGCAGCTTTAATTTGGATCCAGAAGACGTCGGGCAGATGATCTGCACAAGGGAAAGCTTTAGTTACTACTTCCCTTCTTATTGCACACAGAAACCCACCTGTAGTCACGCGCTTTAGATCAGAGATGTCCTCCTCTGCCGCCTCCAGCAGCAGGTATCTATAATGCCAAAGGAGAAAAAAAAGAAGAGGACAAAAAAGGAAGAACGAATGGAAGACAAAAAACCACAAGAGCAGCCTTGTGAGTGCTGATCACACACAATTGCTCTGCAGTGCCACATCTCAAGTGCTCGGCCCCAGAGCAGACCAAGTGTGCCTGAAATCTATCTCTCAGCAGTCCCTGGAAGCAGCTCTGTAGGACGAAGCTCTTCAGGCTTCCCTTGGACTGCAGCAACACGGGCACTGCAGGGGCCTTGGACCTGCAGCCTGGTGAGGTGACAGGGAAAACCATCGGCTCCTTTGCTCACATTGGTCTTTTTCAATATCTTAAACACTACTGCGTAACTCATGACAGGCAGAGCTTGCCACATTAAGTGAGGAGAAACTGTTGTGGGCCACGTATAACACAAATAATACAGTTAATGTACATGAGTATCAAAACTTATTTTAAAATACGTATTTTTAAATAAAGCATCAACAAAAGAAAGAGGGCAACAAAAAACATAAAGCCAGCAGTTTGGACAGATACGAGGCAAATCAGGCCAAAAAAAGAGGAGCAGATCAACGATGTCCAGTCCAAAAGGCTTCCAAACGTGGCATAAGGAAAGGGGATGACCATCTGAAAAAACAAAGTGCTTTTTCCTAGTCACGCTTTGGGCAGATTCGTTCTGCTCTGCTGGGCCAGCTGGAGAGTTCACATTTCCCCTGTAAAATATATTGAACTATCTTCAGTCACGTATATTTTAGTTCATCCACTTTCCTTCCAATCAAATGCTTTGGTGAAAAGGCAATTGGAACGTAAATGACTAATGCTACCCAAACAACATGGTTACTGTAGCAACTGGGTGGACTGGGGCAATGAAGATTGCCCCACTTGGTGCAAAAAATTCAGTGCTAAGCACATTTTTTTCCCCAAGAACACTGCAGCAAAGTTAACCGCTTACTGCTAACAAAAGTCTGTTGTTCACAGGATACTGACTTGAACCAGGCTCTGTGGGAGACCCCGCTGACAGACTGCAGAACCTGAGGAATGCAGTGGGTTTCAAAACTCCACACTGCTGCTCCTGGCCTGGGCCCTGCCACATCCCACAGTGCTGGGAAACACTTGGAGGCCTCGGCCTCCGTGAGATGCGTGGTGTGCTATTAACAGCACAGTGCCCACACGCCCTCTCGAGCCACATCAGCACCAAAATGATCAGTGATACTTGCAGTTTTAATCGATGTTTTGTGAGCTGATATTTACGTAAGCTACGTTATATCTTCATTCATAGTTCTGCATTTACCTTGCATGTATTTCCGATTTCAGTTTACTAAGTATTTAGGCTGAAGGGCTGCCAAGAAATCACACCAACACGTGGCTCCTGGCTTCCAGCCCAAAGCAACATTACACAAATACAAATAAACAGAGTAGCCATCCAGGTAGCTATCCAAACCAGGAGAAAGATCATTACTCCTTAGTGGGATGCTGCAAGTCTTCAGCTCTGCACTCACACCACTATTGTGACTATTTGTCACTGCAGTCTGTACTACAGCAGCTACTTGCATAACCTACACCTTCACAGTTAATAAGTATTAACCTATCAACTCTCTAATTCATTTCGATTTTGACTAAAGCCACCTTGTTAGAGTGAATTTAACCAACATGATACATGGTATTTCAGGAAGAACAATGCTGAAGCAGCCACGCTCTCCCACCACCTTCAACTGTGTGGATATCTGGGACGGTTTGCAACCAATAAATTTGAAGAATGCTGAAGTAATGAGATCACCACCTGGCAGGCAGACTGTTTTGAAAACTAAGATCCGAGATACACAACCAGAAGATAGGGCCAAGATCAAGGGATGGCCGTACAGAAATACCCCCTGAAATCCTATAATCCATTTGTCCATAACTATTTCCAGTCGTCAGAATCGAGAGCAAACAAGCAAAGCAATCTGACCTTCGTGGAAAAGATAAACTGAACTGCAAACAGCTCCAGCATCCCCCCCCTCCCTCAGCAGCACGCTCGGGATGCCCTCTGCATCCTGCTTGGGACAGCAGTGAGAGCTACCTCTGCAAACACAGCCCCAGCCAGGGCACGAAAGCGAGTGCCGTATCCATTTCATTGCCATTCATCATTGCTAAGCTGCACTTTAAGAAAGTTTCATTGCACGTAAATGCTCAAATCATAAGCAGCTGCACATGATATCATTTAGAGCGCGGTTGTGTAACGCGCCTTTCCCCTGAGCTTTGTCCTTAAGCTGCAGGCTGACAGGCATCAGCCACAACCAGCCTGCTCTTTAAAAAGGGCCCTGCGCTCCTACGTTTAGCAGCTGAACCAAACCTCACAAAAGCGGCCGCAAAGAATCGGTAAAAGGTTGCGATAGATTGACTGTTTCCAAATTGGAATACTAATGATGATCTTTAATGAAGCCTGACAGTACAATCTGCTTCTTATTGTTCCCTAAGTGCTGGCTACTGATCATATTCACTGGCTTTAGGTGACGGGGACAGACAGGGACAAATGGGCCCCGCTGGTGAGCCGGATTGGGCACAGCTGATCTTTCAACACGGATTAAATTAATTAAAATGATTCTCGCATCAGAAGAATCAATCTTTTTATTTGTTATCATCGTAGTGGTTATTAATTTTGAATGATGTCTAATTGGTGCCACTGCTGTTTGGGTCAGCTGGCTCGGTAATCTTCTTAGGGAGCGGTAAAGAATGCATAATTTTAGCAGCTCTGGCAGGAAGAGGGGGAGCTGCAGGAGGAAAAAAAAAATCACCGACTTATTTAAATACCTTTAATAATGGGGAAGAACAATACAGAATGCAGGCACAATACCAGCAAGACCCAAATGGGGAAGTGCTCTTAGCACACTGCCAAACCACGACCCAACCACAGCCACTTTCTCACAAGGACACCCTCAGGGAGATGTTTCGTTATAGCACTGATATTGACTACAAGCAGAAATCCTTCCTTTTGTTTTGTGGGCAAAGACAGCACCTATGTGTACGCTGTGCTCCAGCTGCAGGTGGCACCCAGCTCAGCCATCCCAACATTTGGCTCTACCTGAACCGAAGACATCACCAATGCACTCACACAAGCAGGCTTCTGAAATCAGTGAGCACAGCCACAAGCACAGGATCAGGACGATGTGGTCAATGGGGGTTTAGGAGAAAAAACAGAAGGATCTGGATGTTGACTGGAGTTGCCCATCTCCACCGTGCAGAAGTTTGGGCTGGATGTGTTATCTTCACAGCTGTATGTTGAAACAGTTTTAAATGCTTAAAATCATCCCTGCAAGCGAATGGAATGCTTGTTTCTTCTTACTTAAATTAAACACAGTGAGAGAAGTCCTAGTCTTCTGCCTTATGCTGGGAGACAGATCCTACTGAGGTTAGTATACGCCAGCTCTGTTCAGAGAGCAGTTTTTACTCTCGTTACTTGTGAAAGATTAATATACGACTGCCAGGAATTATCTAAAATTATATTATATTATATTATATATATATATGTATATATAAAATGTTATATTATATATATGTAATATATATATATAATTATTCACAGACTCAAGATCAGCTTCAGTTGGAAGGGACCTCGCAGATCACCCGGTTCCAACTCCATAGACCAAAGCTCTGGAGACTTCTATTGAACCAGGTCTTAACTGAATCTCACTCAAACGAGAACAGTGACATAATATTTAGTTTTGATTAGTTTCTGTTCTAAGCACACAAAACAATTAGCATCCTGCCTGTCTGTGATCGTACATACAGAGAACCGATGGCATTACTTTGTGAAAGAACCGTTGAAGAACAATGCATCTGCTTCCTCAGTGAAACAGATATTTAGATGATAAATGTGCAAATAATGGAAACATTTTAATCCTGGCATTAGACACATAATTGTGGTTTCAAATTCTCTAAGTTTGAAAGTACGTTAAAGCAAGCACAGTAAGAACATGTTCAGTTATCATTCAGTTCTCAGACGTGTATTTGACTTCTATTACTATTACTTATTCATATTTCACTCTTTGTCCAAACAGTAGCTATATTCCTGTGAATGCTTTATGGGAATCCAAGACGCTCACCCTTACACAATGGCTTAGTCCTGGGAATTTTGTTACTTCTTTAAAGATGCATAAAGTGTCCATCTTTCCAGCTCTGAATCCTGCCCTGGATCACTATGTACATTTTCCTACCCAGCCCAACCACCTCAAGACTCAGAAGATCCAGAAGCACAAAGAAGAACAAAAGAGAAAACTCTCAGCCCAAACCAGAAAGGAGATCCAGCAGCTGAACTCTCTGACTAAACAATGCGACTATTTTCTGGCTACCCACTTTAGAACCTCTTCTTCAAAATGGGACAATATAATCCAGGTAATTTCTGTTAATTCGGGGTTCTTCCAGAAGACCTCCGATGCTGGATGAGATGCTGCTACAAATAATGTGAAATCACAAGCTTCCAACAAGTTTTCTTCCTTTGAGTCAGATCTGATTGTCAAATTACCACTTAATTTATGAGCTCTAAAAAAAAAAACAAACAAACAAACAAAAAAAAAAACCAAAGCCCCCCGACAGATTTCAAGACACGTAACTACATCAAAAGCAAGCAACATGGGAAGAGAGAACCTATGTGTACATGGAAAACAAAGCTTAAATAGAGCCAAGCTGAACTATTTGCAGAGAAAGCTCTCGTCTCTTCTAGCAACCACACAACCTATTTGGATACTGTCAGATTTCTGCAAAGAAAACTCATCTCCTAATGGTGGTTTTTAGTTTATGTGCTGACAGGCTTTCTGGAATTCCACATCTCCACATCCTTTTTGTTCCCCTAAATAGTTTCCCTGCTAGAAAATGCACTGATTCCAAACAACTATAATGGCTAAGTCCTCCAGCAAATGTCTTAAGTACCTGATTTTGAATAACACCTTGTCCGAAGAATTGGTCAGTTGTTAACCTTTAACCCTGTGCAACGCTGGGCAGGAGGAATCCGCTTAAAATTCTCATTGTAAAGATACACAAGAAGTAGCATTACAGCTATTTGACCTCGGGGTTTTCTGAAGGTAACTTTTGCACGTAACTCTCTCACATCTTTATGCAATTACAAATAATTCTTTCGACAACTTGTCAAGGTGCATTTGTTTTCTGTGTTGCGTTCCCATCTAGCCACGACACAACTGAGAATTCCTTCAAAAAATATGAAGTAACAACAAAAAAAATTAGGATTCACGTTGCCTAAGAAAGAAGCCATATTTACTTTCCCTAGGACAGAGGGCAAACTCTCTATGACAACAGATCTTAGAGATAATAGAGTTATCCCAAGTGGCCAGAATGGATCCCTCAGAGAGGTGAAGAGTCAGGAGTAGTTCTGCTTCAGGCATGCAACTGAAAGGCAGCCCAAATAACGTGGATAGGCACCGTTACATTTTTATGTGATACAAAACAAACATCTGGAACAAATACAGCAAACGTTAAAGCTACAGGCATACAAGAAACCTAGCATAAAAAACAAGCAATTAAATCTCTGCACCAAATCAAATTTCCTTTTATCTACCTCATTAGGTGCCGTGTAAGCGGATGAGCCAGCCTCTGTTATCCAAAAGCCTCGGGTTCAAGAAGCAAATCAAAATCTACAGACTTCGGACTTGCCTGGTTTTGAAATGTCTTAATGTGTAGAAGGACACACAGAGTTCAGATGCAGAACCTTCTTCTAAAGGTGCACATTTAGGTAGGGTGAGCCAGAGCAAACAGAGGAACAGCAGATACATGCGCATGAAATTTAAGAGGCTTCATGTATTTTTATTTGCAGACTCACTTTTCAACACCTTCTTTAAACCTTTGTCTTGGTCTCCCCACCAACACGGGGATAATTGCTATAGAACCCAAGAGGATGGCATGCTCCGGTATGTGCTCACCTTACTGTCACTACACTTTAGGCAGAGCATCCAATACTGGAAAATATTGCCATAGTTGACGTGGAGAACAAATGGACTGCAAAGTACAATTCCTTGTGTAACAGAAGGACACTTTGAAGAAAAACTACAAGATGAGGAAGATGAAAAAGCAGAGAGGGGCACTGAACCACCCAGAGCCCCAAAGACTGCTCGACCCTAGAAGCAGCAGATTTTGTTCTCGCTGTACACTTTGAGGCTGCCCATTCTTTCACAAGTGACAGTGGGCTAGTTGTGACCAAGAGAAAATATATGTTAATCATACTGCTGGGCTTTGCGCTTCCTTCAAAAGTATGCCATCGGTCCATATAAATGTTAAGCAGCTGTTAATTAAACTCCCCCTTTGCCCTCCCACAGCAATTTCCCAGGCACTAGGGGCGGAGGAGCAACCCCCATTTCAGTCACGCGCTGCTGCGTATGGCTCAACACCAAACCAACGGGATTTATGAACTTCATACCCAAGAGCAAGGCGTTCGTGTCAGACCCACCGCAGCACTAAGAGATCTCCTGCTGGGCCACGAACACCGCTACAAATGGCAGGGCCGTGAGCACAATCACGGTGTGAATGGCCCGACATCAGCCAGCGCCTAACAACCAGTTTACTAACACCTGTATTAGTACTGTATCGCGGTGGGGAGGACTGCTGTTAGACCAGCCGTAATCCCATAAGCTTGCCATTTGCATATCCCTCATTAGCTGATTAAAACCTGAAGGAGGCAGGTTTTTGCAGCCGGTGGGTCCATTCCGACACTCCGTCTGCCTGGGTGGCTCAATAATGAAGTAACGGTGGTGAATGTGAGGTTTATGTGTATGGAAGGGATTAAGAGCATTAGAGTTTGTGTGAACCGATGTTGTCATATTCTCTCTACTGGATCACAGTAATTGGATGGGAGGAGCAAGAGTGGATCCATTAGTTTTGTCTGTTTGCCCAGGAGCTGGGTGCTAGAGATTCAATTTTGCTTCCTTTTGCTCCTTCGCCTTTGTGAGGCATGTCTGCTTTGTCTGCGTGAGCCCTTAGCACCTCTGTACACTGCCTGCACTAAGGCGATTCAGCCACAAAGAAGAAACCTCGGCGACAGCCCGCAGAAAATGCAGCCTGGGCTCAAGTACTACTTGAGGGCAGCACAATCCTGCCCAGCCCAACCCTGGGAGAGAAAGCGGGAGATAATTGGAATCTATAAACACCTCTGGAGCCTTTTTATTATTTTATTAGTTCTCCACATTTGGGCTTAACAAACCTGATCATCAAAGAGGCCGAGAGCTCCTTACAAGAAAACTGAATGGCTTTAAATTTCACTGACTTAAAGAGCAATTGTTGAGAGTATTTGCTGGGCTTGCCTAATTCCAAAGCAAGAAAAATCCATTTCCTACATTATTTGTACAGCTGGAGTAATCACTCTGTGTGACTGATGATGCAAGATAGAATAAATGCAAGACTCTCTCTCCCAGAGTGCCAACAATGCACCTCCGGCGACAGCAATGAGAAAATGCGCCGGACAGCTCCGAAAAGCGCAACACCAAAGGCAGTCTGCACAGAATGCAAAGCTACAAGTGGCACCCAGCGGGCACTGATCAGAAACACAGCGTGCTGGGGGTAATACTTTCCATCACAACCATGTCGCTCCATCAACAGATTGCTTCTCCTCTGATCCAGATACTTTAACATTTGAAAAAGCACTGGGTAACGGAAGGTGTGGGGCACAGGAAAGATGGGAGTACTCAGATACAATAACTGAAAGAACATCTAAAGAATACGTTGTTTTTAACACTGTCATTCTGTTAAATAGATCTTCCAGGATTCTGGCAGTTAATTCTATCTTCGTTGCACATAGTCCCTCTAGTTAGTGTTTTTAACCTAAGCAGTAGCAGATGATCACAAAATGAAAGAAAGTAAAAGTTCCTTTACTTAGATGTACGAGAAAACAGAAAATAACCTGGCCCTTAGCAATAAATTGATCTGAGAGCAGCCAAAAGCAGGGTGGCAGTGCAGCATTATGGAATATTGCATGATTTGTCATGCTACACCAATACCTCCTCACACTGTTTTATCAGCAAGGAACTGGAATGACACAGGCCCTATTTATTAAGCAGCATTTTAGTCTCACTCCGTTTATGATCAACTTAATTGAAAGCATTTAAAGTGCAATTTTTGAGTTATTACACGGTGGTCACGCGTTTCCTTTCGCCTCCACTTTGCAAAGCAAGGAGACTACAGTCTTCCTTACTACAGCCAAAGCGGAATGTTTAAACTAGAGGCAGTCCAACATTTACTCCCTGATCCTGTACCTGTTACATGGGCTTCATTAGTGCCTTCTGCAGGCTGCGAGCTGCCCTAATGAGGCAGCTCAGGGCTGTGAGAACAGTAGCTCTGCATCTTCCTCCCCCACACCATAAGTGTATGAGAACAGGCATGATCAACTCACTTAGAACCCCTGAAATCCCAATAGGAATGGCAGCTCTGCTGCTACGCTTCTCACTTCTGCTGCCACGCGCCCTTGGATGGAGGGGAACTGGGCAGGCTGCCTATGACCTTGTGGGAACTTGAGGAAACTACACAAGGTGGCAGCTGGTCATGCAAGTGACCGCTTGCCTCTCCCAGAGACAAAGCCCTTCGTTTCCTTTCTGCCTACCCCTTCTTCCTCTCAGCGGGGCATCCGCTGCCAGCCAGCTCCTCTGTGGCAAGCCTGACAGCTTCAGCTTTGCCTTCGGGGTAATGCTTCCGCTTATAATACCCGACTCCACAGCTATGAGAAATCAGGTCACTGCCACACTGTGTGGATGATTAATGAAAGAGCAGTGGTTGCCAAACTGCTGCTGAAAGGACAACGCGCATTTGTCTAAATATTATGTTTCCAGAGACTCCAGTTGAGCCAGGACTGGAGACAAAGAGAAATGAGGTTGTGCTGGGGTGAGCTGCATGCGTTTCAGCAGCTCCTTAGGTGTTCTGCTCCACATCTCCTCTGGAGAAATCCAGGAAGGTCCCAGCTTCAAAAGCCAAGTGGGAAGATATTCCCATCATGTCTCTCATTCCTCCAAGCAAAGATTCCTTCTAATTCAGATTATTGGGTTTATAACATGGCCGCACCTAGAACAGTCCCGTGACCTCAGATCCTATGAGTTCAATTCATATATTCTTAAGCTGTATGGAGTCTGGCCCTACAGACTCAATTCTTGTGGTCTCAGCTTTCATAGCCTCCCTGTCCTCCTATTTCACTGTCTTGTGTCCAAGAGTCTCCAAACCCCTAGTGCTGTGCCCCCTAGGACCACGGCCTCCAGTTTGTGACCTTCAGCTTCCACTCTGGTCTCATGGCCTCTCATACGTGTCAATGTTTCTCCCATAGTTCCCAATCTCATGGCCCCCACGGGCTCAGCTCCTGCGGCATCAAGCCATGAAATATCTGTTCCAGCTAGTCCACTTCCAGGCAAAGCAGGTAACTAAAGTTTAGACAAAAATGTCCCCCGGGAAATTTAGATTTGGACAAGAGAACAAGCTCAGCCATCAAAAAAGAGCTCACACAGAGCCACAGAAAGCTGGCAGCACTCACCACAAACACCTGTAATCTCACTGCAGCCCTAAAGCAACTAACCACAGCTCACTCCGACTCTCACACCAACTCAGTCCTCGAGCCACACTCCTCCTGCTTCTGCCTCTCTTCAAGCCAACTTCTTTTTTTCTTTTTGTTAAGTATTCATAATGAATTTGAAGCAGCTTATTATTATTATGGGTCACACACTCTGTTCATGGGATACATCTTGCTGCCAAGCTGATCTGATGTGGAAAAAGACTCGTGGTCTTCTAAAATGACTGCAATAAGATGTAAGAGAAGGCTGCCAAGTGATTCACGCTGTTGTTGCACTGTGGTAAATTCCAGAGCGCATAATAATGCTCCCAGTTGTTTGTTTGAATCATCCGATGGTGTTTTGTGCACATTTAGCTGATGTACCAACACTAATGGACCGTGCCATTCTCTGAGCTAGAATTATTCAATATCTCATAAAAAATAAACAGCTTTATTGCTGGGCTCATGAACGATAATCCCACAGATGTAAATCATTAATCAAAGAATGTATCAAGATAATTACCAAACCAGGGATCTGCTTTATGGAGTCCGAGGGTTTGCAGTTACGTTATGTTCTTCCTGCACCTAGTGCTGAAAGCACACTGTACCATCAAATGAATGTCCAAATGAATCACAGAATCACTGAGGTTGGAGAAGACCTCCGAGATCACCCACTCCAACCATCCACCTACCACCAATATTGCCTACTAAACCACATCCCTCAGTGCCACAGCTCCATGGTCCTCGAACACCTCCAGGGACAGTGACCCCACCACCTCCCAGGGCAGTCCTACAACTCCATCAGAGAAGTGCCGTGACCAAAGCACAGGACCCTGCACTTGGTCTTGCTGAGCTTCATCTCATCGACCTCAGTCCAGTGACCCAGCAGTCAAAAACAGTACTCAGGCAGTCTGCATTCCTCGCAGCACTGTCAGTGCGTTTCCTGCATGGAAGATTTTCCTGTCATTTTTTTTCTGCACAAAAGCAGACATCTCAACTCTGCTGATTAGATAACACAAAAAAAAAAAAAAAAAAAAAAAAAAAGAAAAACCAGGGTCTAATTCTGAAAGCAGAAGATTCTGCTTAGCACAGAGCTGCTGTGTTTTTATCCGTTTAATTCATCTCACAGTGTGAAAGAAGCCTTCCTTCAGACATTTTCCAATCCTGGGCTTTGCCAGACAGTATGTTCCTTGAGAATAATGACAGAATGAAGTACGCAACAAGGGCATGGGGTTATACTTCTCCTCCCTTCAAAACCTTCAGGTACAAAGCCTAAAATCAGTTTCAGAAGCGGAAACACTTTGCATTCATTTCTTTGCTTACGCGTTCAACTTCCAACAGTTTTGACAACTCGTTTCCTGTTTCCAGTCAGCACCACCACTCCATTTGTGAGCACTGCTGCGACATGGCACTAGGGCTCAACACCACCACGAGAAGCCACTTACACCCTTCACTCTTCATCCTTCTGCTTTCGTGCTTTCTCCCTTTTCACCCACGCTCCCTAAGAAAAGCATTAAAAATACAAGTGGGGAAGTAGCGTTACATGCTCCAGACTAAGCAGGTCCCCAAGCACTGCTGAGCCCAACAGCTCCGGGCAGCAAGGAATGCATGGCAGAAGAAAGCTCCTCTCTCATCAAGGGAAAAGGGAAAATTAGCTGGAAAAGGACAAGGGATCAACATCAACAACTATAAACCTCCATGGACATCAGAGAAATTCCAAGCACTCATCCAGCTTTCCTTCACTATTGCACATACCCAGGAATCCCTAGTGTGGCTCACAGCTTGTATCTGAAAAGGGCAGAAGGCTCGTTCTCCAGGCTATCCTTACCTTCTATCCTTACCCTGGCATTCTTACTATCAGTAAAACTTGCAGACAGTGAAAATAAAGGGATCCTGCACTGCACAGCACCTTTAAACAGCAGCACTGGCATCCATACCATCCGATGTGGCAAAAAGCGATAGCACTATTGGGAGCAAAGGAAAATTCCTCGTCCAAGCTAGCCAGCATCCCAACAGGATTGCATTTTATTTTGATGAGTGGTTCACAGGAACAGGCCGTGTGGCCAGAGCCATACATTGGACATGAAATGCTGAGAGGTTTGTGGAAGGAACCTCCATCTTCCCAGTGCTGAGAGCCATCCGACGCCAACAGCTGTCTCCATGCAGCTGTGCTGGCCTCTCTGCCCACAGGAAACGCATTCCCACTGCCCAGGCACCCACAGCTGCTCAGGATCAGCTGCAGAGGACGTTCAGTGAGAATCATTTCAGCTCTGGAAGGAAAATCAAAGCATCAGTTCAGGATGATGCTAGAGAGAACAGCTGAGGCTCAGCTTCACTTTCAAGTCATCTCCAAGTCACTGTGGATGATTCAATTCTCTTTTGAGCTGTTTCTCCCTGTCCCATTTAGTGGCAGTCCCTACACATGGTCTCTGCATTTTCTCTAACCTAGCTAAAAATAAGAGAACTTATCTAACTTCCTAACAGAGAAATGCATTGCCCTGCCATACTGCTACATTTCACTGTTCACATCCTGGGATATTTTGGTGTACATCACCTTAAAAACCCTTTGCTATATTACTGTATCCCATTTCACCACCGTACAACAAACACACAACAAAAAATACGTAAAGGCTGGGAGGTGAAGCCACAAGACCTCTAGGATGAACTCAATGAATTGCAATCAGGAGAGTCTAATAAGGTCTGGCAATCAATCATTTAAGCCGAATTAGGAAGAGTTTAATCATATCAGGGTAACACAAGCAGAAAAGATGGCTACCTTGGTCAACTTGTGGTAAGAGGTTTGTTGATATAGGATGCTTCTGAGAGGTTTGGAGTTAATTCTCCATGAGCTTGGGACCACCCTGCAAGGCCACAGCTTCCTACCAGCAGCTCCTTCCATTTGGTCCAAAAATGAATTTGTGCCATAAGCCAGGTTCCAGGTACAGTTGGAAACTTCTTTACAAGAAGCATGACCGCTGACTAAGTTGCTAATGACCACTTTGACCTTGATTTGGTGCCTGTTATCAACCCTAGCAGGGTACAGTGCTTGTAGAACGTTCAATCTCTGCTTTTAGTCTCCAAATGTCTGCAGAAAACAGCCTTTTTCCTAGACAAAATGTCAGCTTGACGAAGATTTTAAAATGACTGCTGAAGGCCTTGAATTCATGGCCAGGTTTCAGGCTGTTCATGAACCTTTGAGTTGGTAGCTTCTTATGCTGGCATCAGCAAGAACATTTTCTGGGGCGTAAACCCCCTGGTACTTAAAATCACGCCATTTGTCAGCACCTATTGAAATGAATGCTCTAAGCCTGAAGCAGAGACCTTGACTACACAAGGCGGAAAGACGGAACGAGAGCAGTGCCCTCGTGCCAAAGAACATCACAGCCTGTTAAAAGAGGCCCATGGGTTGGGATTACTTAATGGTCAATCAGCTGAGTCAGTCTCTGTCAGAACTACATTACCCCAACTCTGCTTCCCCCTATGCAAGGAGGTGCAGAGGTCACTGACTCACCTCCAGACACAGCCCCTGCACTTCCCCTTCCCCAGCCAAGCACCAAGCAGTGCAGTTGACTGAGGAGACAGGCTGGGGAGTTCCACTGTGCCTGCAGACATGTCTCTGCATCTACCTAAAGCACAATTAACCAATGCTGGGGGAGAAAACAAAAAAATAAAAGGTTATTTGGGGAACAACACATGGATTTGAAAAGTTTGAGTTTAGCTGAACACACAGTTGCATTATTTAACACACGTCCATCCCTTGTTCTGTCTGCTCTGTCCCCACCATTTACTGCTAAACAGGTCCCTTATCTTTATTGATCACTTAATTTATCTTTTCTTAACTCCCCGTGCTCCGTCTGGTGCCGTGTGTCCAAGGTATTGAGGCTAAACATCCGTCTGTTCATACTGTCATGACTGGTTTGCCTTTGAAAGAATAGGGGGAGCAGGTGGTGTGACTAAGTAGACCCTCGACAGAATAGGGGCACCATTGCTGTGTCCTGTCCCAACCTGCCAGCGATTCCCCACCCTCCCAACTGTTCCACATTAAAGCAGTCAACTGTGCCTTTACAGTCCAAGTTTTACACAACCGTTTTACAAACCAGGAAGAATTTCTTTTGTTGAAAACCTTTTGTTAGGCAGCATGGAATGGGGGGGGGAGGAGGGGGTGGCGGGATAGGAGTGGAGAAAGCCAGTTCTGAGACTGGATGCATTTTAATGTGTATGTAGATATACACTACGTGGTGCGCCAAGCTGCTGAGCCCGTTCTGTCTGTACTACTGAGCTGCTTTTAAGCCCTCTTTCAAATCCCTTGCACAACATATCTTTCAAATATATCCTTATTTTAAATTTTCCTGGAGGCTTTTACTCCTGAACAAGTGTGTTTGAGGTACAATTTTGGTTTCCTAGGGCAAGCAAGACTGAAAGCAACCTAATAGAACCCAGCTCCTGTCATTTACCGAGTTTTTTTTTTCTATTGAAGTATACTCAGTATAGAATATCAAACCTTTAGTACTGCAAAATGCTAAATCCATCCAATTGGATAGACAGCCCTGAAAAGAAGTCCAGGTGAAGATTCAACCACATTCCAGATTCCAAGTAATCTTCCTGCAGGCACCGTGCTGCTCCTGATCCCATACATCGTAAATCCTCACAGGGCTTGATGGTGCTTATTTCAATGCAGATTTAGGAGAGCACTCCAACATGTGGGTTATCTCCGAGATAACACCCCTGAAATGGTTCATAAGAGACAGAACACTGAGGAACTCACAAAACTTGGCCCAGAAAGTGCAAATATCCTTACAGCTGCAAAACTAAGCTGGCACCATTGCCAGGGTGCTGCAAATAGTTGCAAACAGAAGCTGAACTCGACAGATTCTTCTGATTTGCTTTTCTTTTTCTTTGCTCTCCTCCCTGTGAGGACCCGTTACCTAGACCAACTCACAGAGGATTTGGGCACTTTCCATGTTTTCCAAGGCAATCTATAAATTCCACTATGCAATTCCTCCACTATGCATTAAAGAGTCAATGCTCCTTTGAAGCTCGCATCAGAAGCATCTCATCTCCAAGGCCAGTTCCCTAACCATGAGGCTCTTCTATTCTTTCCTTAGCCCTCAGTGAAACATCACCTACAAGAAATGTGCTGTTTTAAGTTCTGGTGCTTAGGCCATCACCTTTGCACAGAAGGAAGACAAGGATGTGATTTTTCCTTTAACAAAGAACACTGTTCAATGATTTATTGAGGAAAAAAAAAAAGAGCTCTCCAAAAACCTGGGTAAATAACCTCTCTTACAGTGCAGGATATAAAGGGATTGCTACAACTTATTTTCAGTCAAACTTTCTCCTCAAATGCAGCAAGGATTTAAAATAGTTTCTACATAACCATGAATATTTTTTGAATGGATGGCCTTCAGAGGTCCCTTCTAACCCTAAAGATCCTATGACTCTACAGCAAAATTGGTGGACAGTAATGCACTGCAAGAAGTCGGCCCAGTCCTAGAAACCATCGCTACTGAAGTAAGGATAAGCATCACCGAAGATGAAACACCAAAATCGTATGGAGGCTGGGAAACAGGATATCTACTTGCTTTTAACTTAAGAAGTCTACTAAGCCACCTTCTCAGTACCAGCCAAAATAATCACAGTAACAAAACTAAATGTTTTTCTACAGTAGTTTCAAAGAGTCCTCCAAAGAGAATTTACCCCTATTTCAGAACAACTCTGTCTCAAACAGAGCGTTATCTGTAAGTTATCAAACTGCCTTCCCATTGTAAAATCAGAAACATCTTCACACTTCTGGGTTGCTCGTTTTGACTATTGTATGCAATATCTCTATTCCCACACTTCACAAGATTATTTCCTTCCAACTAATTTACCAAATGTTAGCTAGTTTCTCTCAAACGCAGGTATGAAATTTAACTGCACATTAAATACAATGTTTAAAAAGTGGGTGTTAAAAACAGGTGCGGAATCCACAACCACCATTTTACCCACCTTTGCATGTTAGTTTATGTCTCTAGCATCCCCTTGTGTACAACTTCCTTGAAGAATTAATCAGCTAAAAATTAATCCTTGTGTTATAGAACTAAGGACAGACAGACAACAGAATAGCTAGACAGAGCAAGCGTGACACTAGACATAGATGCCACAGAGCTGCTGGCAACTTGCAACATGAATATACACTTGCAACATGAATAGCGACATCTGAAATGAGTCTCATAATCTTTCCAATCCTTGATTGACCTCTGCCTACATCACCAAAGCCACAAAACCTTATGGCACAAAGTCAGAATTAATGTTTTCAGAGAGGTTCAAAGACGGCAAGGCACAGATGTTGTACGTCAGAATGAACTGTACTGGCAGATTTGCTGTAGACAGGGTTAAATGCAACTGGCAAAGCTGTTTAGAATTGACAGTGCTTCCTTTCCAAGCAAAAGTGAATTAAGCTAGCAAAGCATCCCAGCTTATGGATGAGAGAAACATGATTTTCCAAGGCAGTTACCTACAGGCACCTACTTAGTCTGAGGAGAGAACGAGTTTTCTCCACGAGTATAAGAAGCCCTCAAAATATTTGATGAAGATCTTGCTGCTTCTGTGAAACTGCTGTCATGTGGTTCATACATCAAACTCGATACAACTCGATTAGAAGTCATATTCTGAGAGGCTTAATATCTATACTGCCTTAATTTTACCTTCTAAACAGCTGAACAAAAGGGAGAGAAAAAAATATCATTTTCAGCTTATCCCAATGGAAATGTAATATTTATGTAACTGCGTATAATCATTTCAAGTATAATTTAATACATCCCTTTAACAACCCACAAATTATCGCTTGACAACTAGAAATAATGGCTCCTTTTGTTCAAAAGAGAAAGCATGTGAAGACTAAAGGTTAAACAGGTCTTTTCATCATGATAAATCACTGGTTAATGAGCTTGGTATTGTTGGGTATTATACTTGCTCACTTTAATGCCATTACCTTCTGGTTGTAAAGCTGACACTACTAATGATCTTCATTCTTTGAACTCCTCCACAATATTGACTGGTTGCATAGAGCAGATGTTACTTGGATTTGACTGCAAAAGTGGCAATTCTTCCAAAGGCTGAAGCAGCCCTGAAAAGAGTGATACACAATGTATTTTCATATCTCTAAGTCAAAAGAGACTCTAAGAGTCTGCTACTCCTTTTGCAGTTTCTCTGTGTCACATGAAAATCAGACAGGGTGAATACTCTCTCTAGTTTCACCTTTTTTTCTGCAATTTCTGTGGGTTTTTTTGTTTGTTTGTGTAATACTTCAATAATGTAGTGAGCCAACACAAGAAAGTTGTTGACAGTAGGTGGGCAACTACCCCCTGTTGCTAGACAAGCAATACAGCAAGCACAAGTAAACCACTCCTCAGCTCCGTGTTTCACATTTCTCCTTGGTCTTGACTGAGGGACTTGAAGGTCAACAGGAGCGTACCGGTGGGCTAAGTGCTCAGAGCAGGATGCAGAAGTCCTGCGAACGTGGCAGAGCCCAGTTCTTCTCCAGCACATGGCCAGGAGCAGCGAGGAGTCCCCTAACACATCCTTAACATTGAGGGCTGTCGTTATTTCTCCCACCATCCTCGGGACACAATGGTAATTTAATGGTAAGCAAAGCTGGGATGGCTGAGTTTAGCTTAGACCTGATGCAACATGGAAGCTTTGTTCCTCAGCATCCCAGAAGGTCAAAGCTCCAACTGTTAAACCCTGGGTGCACAAAGCCTTTGTGCAGCTCAGTGCAGCAGCAAGCACAAGGGCAGTGCAGCTCGGCTGATAGAAAGGCTGTATTCTGCCTTCCCTGCAATGCAATGCTCTATCTAGTGGATTTCAAGGACGTGTGGATTCTTCAGTGCCTGTACGTAAGTAAGGGTTTATTCTTGTGTTTCTTCCAGTGCGAGGTGAGAAATGGGGGAGAATAAGGACATGATAGGTTTTCTGAATACATTCTGGTTATGGAGCAAGTGTCAAGTGAGACAAAATAAAAATAAGGGCAGTTTCACAACAGAGAAAGAAACAAACACTAAAGCACCCCTACTAAAGCATCCAAGATGCACAGAGCATTGTGCACGTACTGCTACCAGTGTGCTGATATATACAGAACTCATTTCTGAAGTGATTCATGAGCATTTAATACTGAAGGTTTAATCCTTCACCCGCACGGCGAGTTTACAAAAAATTTCAGAACTATCAATTTCATGATATACAAATATAAAATCAAAACACTCCGCTTGTATTTAATTCAGCTGAGTGGGGAAGAATACTTCTCACGTAACACAGCTGTCAACAGCAGCACTGAGGGCTAAGCTGCAACAGTAGATCTGGGTCTAGTAGGGGCCTTGTCCTAGCATCAGAGCACAGCTGCCACTTCTCTTGGCTTGCTGCTATAAGAAACCTTTTTCATAGCATTTCCAAAGCCAATGTCATATGTATATATACAACTACATATGTGTGTTTTATATATACATACATATATATATGTATACATATAGTAACCGATATCAAAACAGCAGGCATGAAAAACACAGTTTGGCTTGCACTCTAAGTATATTCTCTTACTGAGAATTTATCCAACACATGGAACAGAACTTTGTAGACAGGAACAAAGACATTGGAGGCACTTAGCACCTCCCTGTTCTGCATGTCAAAGTGTGCTGTCCATCCAGTTGGTTAGAATCTTTTCAAAGGCACATACTGAAAAAACAATGACTTCGCAAAAATAATTTTTATTGTGGATAATATCACAACAGCTTGGGGGTTTTATGGATTGTTTTTCTCCCTTTGCTTTACAATTTAAATATTCCCCCATTTTACTGATAAGGAACAGCGACTACAGCCTGAAAAAAAAGAAGGCCTTTTGAGTATTGATTATGGACCATACACAAATGCTCCATGTATTTTAAGATCAAATTCTATCTGGATTCAGTGTATTCTGTCATGCCAGTATTGCAAACCACTCTCTCCCAGTGTTATGATCTCAAATGGCCTTAATTTTTGCCTTAAAAAAGCTTTCATTATTAAGAGATATATTTCCTGGATGAGAATGAAGACCAGTGTCTGAACGTCTGCACTCCTCTGGACATTCAGATATTGTTTAGTACCACACAGTCAGAGCACTTTTTGCATTGCCTGGTCTGCTAAAAAAAAAAAAAAAAAAAAAAAATCACTAGTGGTAAATACTTCCACACAAGCTAAGGCAAATTACCCAAGCAAGGCTGGGTTAGACAAACCACACTTACCACAGGGGCAGACCATTGTGAGTATCACTCCCACAGAGAGAGGGGATAACTTCTTTAATCAAAGGTAATGCCTCATTCCACGCTTCTCCTCTACATCCTATGCGACCCCATGGTTCCATTTATGTGTTTTGATGGTGAAAACACAAACTGTGCATTGAGTTATTCCACTGATGCTATCTACGCTGCCTCAGCGTTTGCTCTCCCCACAAAAACCCTATTTCACAGAACCCTCATTCTCTTATCGTCAGATCTATGACCTCAACAGAAGCATTTCAGTTCATTCTTGTCCCAGTCCAATGCAGCTAGCCCAGTTCCCTCTTAGCTTGCCTCCCTAAATCAAGCTCCAATTAAAGTAGCGTGCCAATCAAAATATAACAAGATACACCTTACCTTACCTATTTTATTTCACCATTTCTTGAACCAGCGTTCAACTGCAAGGAATAACTTCACATACACAAAGTAGAAATAAAAAGTTCAGTATGCAACATAGCATCTGATTACACACGCAGTTCATTTAGCATAACCCCCATGTAAGACACGTGGAGATATCTATAGACATACAGAAAAGCTTTGGTATGGCAGCAGAACTGATGGAAAAGACGACCAGACAATCCAGCAGCAACATTTCCCCAGAACACACACACGGTCACACACTCTGCCTGCAATCCCCTATTACTTGACCACATTCACCCTCAGTGGCCCTTTGCCTTTGACCTCTCTCTGCCACCTCCTCCAATTCCATATTTATTTTCTGAGGACTCATTATCAATCACTTTTAAGCACCTTTAAGCAGGACATTTAACCCAGACATGCAGAAGATCGAGGTGCACCCAGGGGAAAACGTAAACTACTGGCATCAAATCATAGTTTCTGTCCCTTAAGATACAAAAGGCAAAAAGAAAACTGAAAATGGGAAATAAAGAAATTGCATGAGTTTCAGATGCTAGAACGTGCATTAGGTTTGAAGCGCCTCACAGCATCGCCTACTTCGATAACCAAGTCTTCTCCTTAGAAAAGTTCAAGTGCTGGTGTCAACTAATTTCTCT